>OX424545.1:13661995-16161995 GCA_949152445.1 Cerastis rubricosa | reverse complement strand
AGGTTCTTGTTTTATTTAGGTACTTGAAAAAACTGTTTTATGTTTTACCCAAATTAAAGTAGCAGATAACCAATTTATTTATTTAATAATGAAGTTATAGTTATAACAGATGGAAATATATTTACCGAGGCCCAAAAACGGTTACTTTACAATCAAACAGTTGCTACTTATTTTGTCAAACACATCCCTTTAGTTAAAATTGAAAACTTAAGAACACAAACATTTCTTTCCTTACCTGTACCCCACCATCATTATATTGAAACTCGTATTCAGAGTAGCTCTTTATATAACCAGAAGCTAGCAGGTACACTGCTGAGGCCAGTCACTCGCCGCATGCAAGCATTGTCCGTCGCCTCTTAACGAATAAAAAAAAACCTTATTTGTTTATGTGCTGTCCCAATTTTGAAGATGGCGCGAATATTGAGATGTGCGATTGTTTTGTTAATAGCAGACGGCACTATGGTCAATTTTAGGGTGTTTGCGAGGACCATGTCGAGCATCGCGAAGAGTTTTGAAGTGCAGCTGGTGGTGCCCGATGTCGTGTCCAAGGCTCCCACTGCGTTGGCGACCGTAAGTATTAAAACCTTTTTGTTATATCTATGAATCCATCTGAAGTATGATTACTTCACGATTGATCGATCGTGGTTTTCTTATGAATTAAATTCTCATGTTGTTTTAGTTGTTGCCCACCTACATTTTGAGAAAGTGTTATAGTGACTGTCTGTCGATAGTTGATGTGACATACTTACCTAGATTACCTTTTTGACTGGTTCAGTATTGTGAAGATCGATTCAAAAAAAAAAAAAACGTAACTTGTTAATGTATGGGCAACAAAATACTAGTGGTTCCGTGTAGGTACAGTTGTGATTTTTGATCTCAACTGTACCTACATCGGAGCTTAGTTAACGTTCTCAATTAGGTATTAAAAAACCGGCCAAGTGCGAGTCGGACTCGCGCACGAAGGGTTCCGTACCTACCATTATTTATAAAAACAAAAAAAAAACAATTTTGTATGGGAACCCCCTAATTTTTTTATTTTTTTCTCTTTTATTATTTGTTGTTATAGCATCAACAGAAATACACAATCTGTAGAAATTTCAACTCGCTAACTATCACGGTTCATGAGATACAGCCTGGTGACAGACGGACGGACAGCGAAGTCTCAGTAATAGGGTCCCGTTTGACCCTTCGGGTACGGAACCCTAATAATAGGGTCCCGTTTGACCCTTTGGGTACGGAACCCTAAAAATCACTTATGAACTCCAGGGTCCGCTTTCAAGTTGAAACCTTAAACAAATATTCGTTTACTATGGCAAGTCACATTTAGTCACTTTAAAAGTGAAAAGGTAAGTAAAACTGAAAAGGTAAAGTAACGTACATAAATATGCTAAGATATACAGGAGCTCGTGGCTAAATAATAACAGCCGCACGGGTCGAGAAACTTGGGTTCAGAAAGGCAGGTCGCTCCATTATTCAGCTGTAGGCATCGTTCGTAAAGAACGCGAATGCGCGATCATCGTGCGAGTAAGCGATGCGACAATCGCGTGTTCGCGCGATGGCAAAAACTGGGTGTCCTATCATCGCGCGAATTGACGACACGAGCGAGCGAGAGGCGCGGGCACAGCGGCCCGCCGACGCAATTATCGCGCGAATTTCAATTAAGACGCCTATTCGAATTCAATGTGTTTGATCGCGCGTTCGTACGAACTAAGTTCGTGCGAACAGATTTACAAACATTTGAGTCGCGCGACCGAGTCGTGCTATTGTCAGTTAGGACACCTATTCGAGTTCAATATGTTTTATCGCGCGTTCGTACGAGTAAAATTTGCGCGAACCTACGATGATCGCGCATTCGCGTAATATTATGACGATGCCGTATCCACTGGCCAGTATTTTCCATTTATACTGTTAGACTGGAAGTCGACCCCAACATAGGTAGTCAGTAAAAGGCTTAACAGATCTTGAATTAAAGATATGCTTCAACGCTAGATGCCTAAGTCAGCAAGCGACCATGGTAAAATTACGGAATTTAGTATAGCATATTTGATTGATTTCCGTCCTAGATCCTTGCCATTCCTACTCTTAAAACATCCTACAAGTCTTGCGACGTTATTATTCATAACTATAATCACATGCTCTCCTGCACTGGGTAGTATTTTTGTAATCGCTACAATAGAATACAATAGGTAGTACTTAGATTGTTATAAAAATTGCCCTTGTGCTAAGGGTCTACTTAGCGGTCCCCCGACGCGACGCTACGATGCTTGGATTATTTTTTTTAGTTTTTTTGTGCCGGGGGTTTTTTAAATTAAATTTTTATACAGGGTGTAACGGAAAGGGTATATACATACTTATGGGTGTGCTACAGACCATCAAACTGAACATGTTTCTCCATCAGACAAACATCGTAATAGCGAAAAAAATATCAGCTGCCCCATACATTTGGGTCGAACAGGTATTGAAATTTTGTATGGGGAGCATTAAATTTTTTCGCTATTACGATGTTTGTTTGATGGAGAAACATGTTCAGTTTGATGGTCTGTAGCACACCCTTAAGTATGTATATACCCTTTCCGTTACACCCTGTATATTTCTGTGACCTGTGGAAGTTGTTTGTATCCCTTCATGAACAAGAAAAGAGGTGATGATCTTCAAACGGCTTAGCAGATCTTCTTGAATCATAGGCAGCAAAGAACACTCTTGATTAAGACACCTTTCAAACAAAAACAACTTTATCGGAATCGGTTCATCCGTTCAGGAGCTACGATGCCACAGACAGATACACACGTCAAACTTTAACACCCCTCTTTTTTGGTCGGAGGTTAAAGACAGAAATCTACTTTGTAAAATACCTTTGTGCATTTTGTAATCGGTTTTAAAATTTGTATAAACGTACCTACACTTTATAAAAGTTCTTTCACTGAAATTACTATCTAATTGTTCCGGATCTACCAGTTTATCTAATAGCCATAAAACGATTCAGGTTAAATATGTATATCATAATTATATGTATCAGTGATGTTAAAACTTTTTTGCATATTCACTTAAAAATTTTACACAAAAGCGGTACCTATTTGACACACAAAAGCAATATAAAGTTATCTTGTATATTTTCGCGAATACATAAGAATATCATATAGAATATATATATATATAAATGAGGTAGGTAGGTATTTGTTGCACAAAAACATTTTTGTTTCGTTACGAATTCTCTGACCTGTGCTGTTATCAGACCTGTTATAAATGCCAGACAGAAACACTTTGCTGTTTCGGTTTGAAAAAATTAAATTAAAGATCAATAAACAAAATGTATGGAGCAATCAAATGGTGCGGCCACCAGTTGGGGTTGGAAGATTTTTGGATGAAGCGAGGCCTGCCTAACTCCCCTTTTTTGTATAAAACCATTAATCAATAGGTACAACCAATTAGAGAAAATCTGAAGCGTCATTATTCCGAGATCAGGGTTCAAATCTTCGCCTTAGCATTTTAAAATTCTTTTCTTAGCTACTATCGAATTTAATTTAAACTATGGTCAATAAAAAAGAAAACAAAAAAGAATGGTGCTCGGTAGAAATGCAACATTGAACATAATGAAAAGACACAAGTTGTAATCGTCTGAAACTGGATGGTCGATTGACGAGCCGGAGCTAACTCGATTAAAAACGACATCCTTGTCGAAACGTTTAGATTTTATTAAAATGGAGGGAAAAAAATCAAGATCCATTAGGAAGATTAATCATTTTTGTGACGTAATACGACTCTACGTCTTTCTGGCGTGATTTAGCTCTTGAACACCGCCAACAGCTTTTCGAGTAGATTGTATGTACTTTTTTATATCAGTTCGGCTACAGCATCAGTTGCGTTAATTAAATCCAAAAGTGTAGTTGTATGCACACTAGAGACGTTCTATTAAGTGGATGTTTGGACAATAAATTACACTCGTGTGGGCCCAGAATACCCCATTTTCCAAGTTGTAATCACAGCGTAATTTTTTTTAAATTTAAGGACTGATGTCTCGTTATATTACTTGAACCACTTGCTGAGAGTGGGTATGTTAACTCATTTGATTCATACATATTCGGCTCATGCTGTGCGGCCACTGCACTGGTCCTCAACGTCTCCAAGGCTTGACATCTTAAAACTGTCCATAATAAGAATGAATTATTATTCTGCCAAGTTACTTGTTTAAGTGATTAGGTAAACACCACCGTTTCCCTTGATCTTTGCAATTATTATCATCATTACCCTCAATTCCCAAAGCACTGGAAATAACCATCAGTAGATAATGTTAAATTGTAGTTTAACAACTGTCAAACATTGTTTCGTAAAGTTCAAAGTGTTTCCTAATCCCAAATGCTTGCATCCAAGGCTTCCAAGCCTGTCTCGAATCTTGCGAGTCAAGTCATGTCTTCATTTATTTCAACAATGTCGCATAGATGAGATAAGAACTGTTTTCATCGAAGAATTGTATCATAACTTCAGTGAAAACGATCAATATTGTCAATAATCCGTTATGGGTAATGAATTAATGGTTTAGGCGCAGAATGCCTAAACAATGGCAACTGAGTCGCAAAAGGACTAGTTCTCAAAATGGCCAATTCTCTAAAAGCCTAATTCTCAGAATGGCCAATTCTGTAAAAGCCTAATTCTCTGAATGGCCAATTCCCTAAATGGCTATTTATCAAAATGGCACATAATCTACAAGTCGTAGTACCTATTCAATAAACTAAAGCTTTCTGAATTTATTTTATACAAGGTGACTTAATGAGGTTTTTATTAAAAACTGCTTTTATAAAAAGTATTGCTCTACTGACCATACCTAATTAAAATCGGTTTAGATAATACGTATCTATTTTTAGCCCAACAACGTTGTTAGCAAATATAGTAAGTCATTAGGACATAATAACGCATCATTATCTCGATATAAAGTTATAAATTGGACATATTGTTTGCAGAGGTAATCGTGTACCTTTTGAGGAAACAATAAAAAGTCATTAGCGTTCGTCGGATATGACGTACTTGACAGGTACTACGATATAATGAGCAACTGCCAGTTCTTGGTACCTACCTCACTATCCGTTTACTTAATCAAGGTTTTCATGCATCCAGAGCTTACTGGCCGTGTCTGAAAAAAAATCCAGAAACCAGGAAACCAGTGTCCTAAATATTTTTGGGAGGGGACACTCACATTTTTTTAATTTCTCAAATGTATTTGTTTTTTTTCTGGACGGGTTCTCTAAGTATTTATCCCAACCAAAATAGCTGCCATAGAAGACCTCATTTTGAAAACGAATCCATTTTTGTTAAACTACAATAACCATTTTATTCAGGACTTATCACCATCATTATCTCAAAAAAGAACACCTAGGTATGTGTTTTTCGCAAATGATAATATGATAACAAAAAGTGCAGATTTATTTATCTGGGATAAAAGTATCACAGATAACAACTTTGTTACTTACGTATTATGGTAATGATGATGAACACTAGTATATAATGATGTACTGAGTTATCTCATATCCACCTCATTAGTGTTGAACATGTGTTTATAAAGGCTAGGTGAGGAATTATCTTCATTATCCCATTTGTTCACTCGTATATGATGAATACCTAAGCACAATTATGTAATAGGTAGGTAGATTTTGTCGAATAAACAATACGATCTATCGTTTACTCGGAAACTAAATACTTTAATAAAAAATAACAGGAATCGTCTTTTCAATCGATAATGATGGCATATAACAAATAAGCGAAATCTTTACAATTTGATTTTAATTTGGAACCTGACCCTGGACCTTAAACTTATCTAAATTGAGGCAATTTTTTTTTATTTGATAGTACTTACATTTATCAAAATAAACACCTCGTAAACCTAAGTAGATGATTTAATTGGATGATTTCTACTTCGTGACAGGTCAAATACCCCAGCGGTGCGGTAGTGAATGAAGGAAATGTGCTGACTCCTACCCAGGTGAAAGACATCCCTTCAATCTCGTGGGATGCTTCGCCTGACCAGCTGTACACCGTCGCCATGACTGGTTAGTATTATGTCGAGTTCTTACCCTTTATTGGCGTGGTATGACGGTGATGTGCAGAATTTTGCTCATGTAATGGTGACTGATCTATTCTATGGTATAATGTGGCGTTATTTGCGATGACTGGTTATTATTGTGTCGAGTACTTTTCCTTGACTGACTTGACGCCTTGAAATTAGCTTTATCCAGACAACCCCTTGTTTCTGCAAGTCAAAGGAATCACTATGAAATTATAGAGTGATCAGTAGTGAGTATGGAATATTTTGTTTAAAAACGTGATTACGTGAACACGTGTACGTGACGAACGTTACATTGCGCCAGAGCAGCTACGAGATGAATTGAACGTCATATTAGGTCAGCTGTCAAAGGATGTGGCACTTCCCATAACAAACATTAAAGAAGATTTTTTCCGCTTGTATCATTTTCTGCAAGTGAAGGCAAGGATGTTAGACAGATATCTTATTATTGAGATACGGTGCCATTAATCAGCAGAAAAAATTACGAAGTTTACCACATTTTACCTGTCCCAAAAAGGAACAGCGGAAAATGGTTACGCTACTGCCTACTTCTGGATTCTTACCTCCCGATGACTTTAACCGACCTACATCATTGAACTATATTACTAGCGTATACCTCAGTGACCTACATTGATGTATTGATCACGACAGTACGACTTTATTGTGCCCCATGAGGACGTCAGTATACCACATGAAATCTGACGAGAACCTCTGCAAGATAAGCAAAGGCTCGCCTGACTACAAAACAGGAGAACTGTCGAGTCACATTGGAGGAATTTAACAACATAAACAGCTACCTATACCTCTGCTGTGACTTAGGTTAACTTGCGTTTAGCAACGTAGCAATAAATCCATCAAGGGAATCACTCGTCTACTCTGCATTTACATAACATACCTTACAAGTCTACCTACGTAACAAGTACATAACACTTCACTGCTGGGCATCATACCCCAACATTTTATGTTTACATTGAGTATGGAATATTTTGTTTAAAAACGTGATTCTTTGAACTTTTTACGGTAGAAACTAAAATGAAAACATATTAGCTGCGGTTTTACCCATAACATATCAACATTTCTTAACATCAACATTTTTAATAGTTTATTATTTTGAGAAGAGAATGAATGTTATGGAAATACCTTTTGTCAAGCTTTACGGTTATAGAAACTTTACTTAGATATGTTCAATCATTGCTTTGTTGATAGATTATTAGGATAGATCCTATTAATCTATCAACAAAGTAGTTTATTATTAATTAAACGCAAAGTTAAAATTGCATTGAGTAATTCATTCTATTCAAACATACCTAACGATAATATTTAAATTTAATTTGATTTATAAGCCGTAAAGTCGTCAAAAATATTAATTAGGCTTAAAAATGTAATTTAAATAAACAGATACATTTGGCAGAAAATAAACAGTTTGTCCAATACCTATGTCATTTTGTATTCTAGACATTGATACTAGCAGGACAAACACGTCGAAGCAGAGGATTGTTTATTTTATTATTATTTATTTATTAAAAACAAGTTAATACAAATTTTTATTTAAGAACTATGCCCCACAAAACCGTATTCACGGTACAATATGTTTAAAGAAAATGTTAATAGTGCGGAAACTTAATTAATACTAATATTACTTGTAGCTAAGAATCAATAAATCTTAGAAACTACCCTCCACCAACAATCTGCAAGTCACCTTCCTAAAAAACATGGTTTGATTGTTTCTGTTTATAAGAATGAGCATGGAAATTATTAGGTACTTAGATGGTTTCAAGGTAAAGTGTCTCGGATTTCATTATGTGTTCCGTTTTAAAGGTTGTAAACTCATAAATTGTTTTGTCAGGAATATCCTGAATTAACTCATTGACTCTTCAAACTACTGATGACGACATAGCGTAATCATAGAAGTATCAGTCTGAGTTCTCAACGCCTGGGGCATAGGCACCTCTCTTATAGAAGGATTGGGGCGTAATTGTGATGAAAACTATTAAAATCTCTATAAAATTTAGATTTTTTGTGAGGCGCCAGTTCTACATTATCAACATTTGAGTACATAATTGCCCACTTACTAACATGGACCTCCCAGTTGCCTTCTGTGTGGTAATAGGAGAGAGTGCCGCTACTAAACCATCGCAGGCATATTGGCTGTTACTATTGATGACCAATTCATAAGTAAGTGTAAGTGTCGAAGTCATTCGCCTCATTTCGGTTAAGACGAAGTGACTCGAAATGGCGCCTAATTCAATGCAACAAATCATGCGAAACATGATCGGCGCAGGTTGATTGACGCGTTGATAAGAGATGATACTCACTAAAATAAAATAAAAAATAACCTGACCTAACACTCTTGTCTTGACGTGATCCCTTAATCAGCCTTAAAGACATAGAGCCTTCTAAAGCAAAAATTCAAAATATGAGACTAACCCAACACATCTACATTCCAGACCCCGACGCACCTTCCCGAAATGAGCCGAAGTTCCGCGAGTGGCACCACTGGTTGGTCGGCAACGTTCCCGGCAACAACATCGCGTCCGGCGAGACCCTGTCGCAGTACGTTGGCTCCGGACCCCCGCAGGGCACCGGTCTGCACAGATACGTGTTCCTGGTCTACAAGCAGCCCTGCAAGCTGGAGTTTGATGAGCCTAGGCTTACTAACAAGTTAGTATCCATACTATACTACACTAAAAATACGTTATTATAATTGGGAGTAACTCTGTCGGCTGCATACGTTATTAACGATTGAACGCATAGGTAGACCATGACCTGGTTTTAGGATAAATGATACCTTTTTATCTCAGTAGTACTATCTCGTAGTATAATTTCGGAATATAATTTCTCATTTATTTTCGTTAGAACTTTTAGCCTCGTATCCATTAGGCAACAGTTGGCGCGCGACATGTTGCACAACATATTGCTCAAAATATTGAAATTGAGTTAGCGCGGAACATTTGTCTATCTACGCATGATCAGATGTTGACAACATGTCGCCGGAGGAACTAGTGTTGATTTCAGCGGCGGTGGTTATAATTTTATCGAAGAAAAAACCACGTTGACGGGTTAGAAATTACTAATTTAATTGAAGATCTGACAAACTTTGCTTAGTTCTAAGCGTGCCCTGTGCTCAACAGCATGTTGCACGGAAACAAACAACAAGCCGCGCGTCATGTTTCGCGCCAGCTGGCAACGTCGCGCGCTGTTGTGCAACGCTGTTGAACATGTCAAGCGTCACGTGTTGCGCGTCAATTGTTGCCTAGTGCATACGAGGCTTTTTTCCACCATAATCGATTGCCAAATATTCCAACTACATTTTTTGGGTTCAGCTTCCAGAACCTAGTTACTGGGTAAGAGCCATCCATGGTTGGTAGTCAAATTATTGGAAATTGAAGGTTACAATGCGATTATTTGTGTGTTTCTTGTTCTACCCCCAGCCTGCCCGGCCGGTTGGGAAATGGTGGCCTTTCGGCCGCCATGGCAACTGAGTTTCGCAACCAGTTGTGAAAAAGGACTTTTTATTCTTTATTGGCAACTAGTTGCGATAGAAGATTTATTTTTCTTCATGCGCAACCAGTTGCCAACAAATATTACTTTTGCCGCCATAGCAACTGAGTTTCGCAACCAGTTGCAAAATGGGAAGTTTTATTCATTTGTTGGCAATCATTGCGGTCAATCCATAACCTATTCCTAGAAATACTAGGGTTATTTTTCCTCATCATCAGTATCTTCTTCTTTCATATATCAGTTGGATATTTTGTCAACGGAAAATAGACCTTACGATTTAAATTTCAAAACTTTATAGAATATATGTAGATCACAGTGCAATCGACGAGGAAATTGACCAGGCATTGAGTGAATTAAAAGAAAAAAACCGGGCAAGTGCGAAACGTACTCACACGCACACAGGGTCCGTAGCACTAAACAATATATTAAAAGTATTTTGAAGGCTAATTCATAAGTTGTATTGTATTACATTCAACAGCAAAACTAAATTAGTTTTTTTTTTGTTTATTTTTCAGTTTGATGAAGAAGTCCTATGTCTAAAAAACCAAAAATCAAATGTTATTCAAACCAATTTTCGTTGAAAGTTTTTTTTTTTACGTTCTACAATGTTACATTTTTTCTTCTTGCTTTAGAAATTAGAGGGGGGGAGACACATTTTACCACTTTAGAAGTGTCTCTTGCGCAAACTATTCAGTTTAGAAAAAAAATGATACTAGAAACCTCAATATAATTTTTGAAGACCTATCCATACCCCACAAGTATGGATTTGATGAAAAAAAATTGAGTTTCAGTTCTAAGTATTGGGAACCCCCAAAATTTTTTGTTTCTTTTTTTCAATTTTTGTGTGAATATCTTAATGTGGTTCACAGAATACATCTACTTACCAAGTTTCAACAGTATATTTCTTATAGTTTCGGAAAAAAGTGGCTGTGACATACGGACGGACAGACAGAAGGGTTCCGTTTTTTGCCATTTGGCAGCGGAACCTTAAAAAAAAACTGTTGGTCACTGCTTTGAGATCATAAGCCCTTTTGCAATAACGTTTTAACGAAATAATGTAGAGCATGAGAGCAGCGGTGGCCCAGTGGTGGCAGCCCCGACTTACGAGCTGTAAGCAGTGGGTTCGAACCCAGGCAGAAGCATTGTTTTGTATAATTTATTGCATCACCGCTGCCCTCAAAAACGGTGAAGGAAAACATCGTGGGGAAACTGGAATGTCCTAGAACTAAAAATTCGAAGACATGTGACATCTACCAACCCGCACTGCGCCCACGTGGTGGATTACATCCCACTCCCTCTCATAGAGAAGAGGACTGTGTCCCAGCAGTGGGAACATTTTATGCTGATGATGAAATAATGTAGCTTAATATAAGATCTGTATACAACATTTAAGTTATACAGTCTGTAAACACTGCGACGCGGCTTTAGCAGTGCGTTTGCATCAATATGAACGCTTGATAATTGCTAGGTGTCACTATAATATCGCGCGTTTGCATCGCTGCAAAAAGTCGCTGAAATATAGGCTCTTAAGAAAATCTTTTTACTTTTATTTTTATTGACAGACCTATGATGTCTAGCGGTCAGGGTCCAAAGTTTGGTAAATAACCAAAGCCAATAGGGTCTTTAGGTTTAGGTCTTCGTAGTATTTCCATAGTGTTTCAATAATATAGAGAATACTGAATGACAAATATATTCTAATGAGACCCAATAGAAATACTATTTAGACTGTATTGATGTGGTGGTTATTTTGCAGGATCGGGGTCCTGCAGCGCACGCTTACTTTGTTAGCTTAAGTTTAAAATAAATGAACACTATTATCAAGTACAATTATTTTTTTCAATTTACATATCAGGGATAGTACCTGAACTAGGCTTCTAACTAATCGTGAAAAGCGGTGTGACGGAAAGGTCCATTAATGAAATAAACCTATGGATCAGTTTTTGCACTAAAAATAATTATATTTTATTAGATGAGGTTTACATTACCATATGGTAGCGTAAGAAGAAAAGAAATTCTTCTATTGAAACTAGCGTTTTTGAAAATTCTTTGTTGGCAACTGGTTGCGCATGAAGAAAAAAAATTCTTCAGTCGCAACTAGTTGCCAAGAAAGAATAAAAATTCCTTTTTCACAACTGGTTGCGAAACTCAGTTGCCATGGCGGCCGAAAGGAATGGTGGTTGGGTTTTTTACATCAAGAAATTCTCAGTAGTTGTGATGTTAAGATGTTTGAGCCCACACCTGTTGTAATATTGAATGAGTTAAAAAAATAAAGTTATAACGGTCGATATTTAATTTAACGGAATATGATGTGAAGAAGTCACACATACCGAGACCATCCATCTAAATTTACACAAAAATCTATTATTTTCCAGGTCTGGTGATAATCGTGGAGGGTTCTCTATTGCCAAGTTCGCCAAGAAGTACAACTTGGGCGACCCCATCGCCGGTAACTTCTACCAAGCGGAGTGGGACGACTACGTGCCCATTCTTTACAAGCAACTCGGCGCTTAAGCGACTTCCACCGTGCTCATGATGATATCGTACTAACAACCACAGAGGAAATAACAAATGGAGTAATCATATATGGTATTCATAAACACTGATTAAAGTTAACAAAATGGCAAACGCTGAATATCACTATTAAAACGTGTTTTTTTTAATGTTTATTAGTGTTAATTAGAATGGCATGTTAATTTATAATAATATTGTATCTAATCTATTTGTTTGTATGAATTTGCATGCCATAAGGTAGAATGTAGCGGAAACCTTCAGCTATTGTATCATCTTAACTTGTACCTACATTGTTGGCAAATAAATAAATCTGAATCTGAAACTATTGTTCAGCTGGTCATACTGTTACTCCTGTTGAAAGTCGTTGCAGGAATACAAAACACTAGAAAGCAACTGCTTGTTAAAACAAGCAGTTGCTTGCAGTTGCAGATCGCCAAGTCCGGAGGACTAAAGTCCTCCGGACTTGGCGATCTGTTTATTTTGTTGAAGACTGCTTTTAAAGGATGTCATCTCTACTACTACTCCATTACTCCATTTGTTTCCTTCTCCTTGTACTAACAAGTAAATCCGGTTATAATAATATGCCTTGATTTGGGAATTATTTAGTAATATAAGACAATATAGTCTGTATGTAGAGTTTGGCTTTATTAGTGTAAGAGTCGTATTTGGGTTGTTTAAGCATTTATTCTTTTTAGCACTGGAAATCAATTTTATTGATTGTTTTACCGACATAGAGAAGTTAAATTCAACTAAGTATGTCTTTAGGGTCCATTTTATAATTCTACATTTGTATGTTAAAGATAAATATTATCCAGAACTTTAAAGTATTTATGTTGCGTTTATTGAAATTGAAACATTGTTCTTTTCCAACTTTATAATATTCCGTTAACTCATAATTGCATTTTTAATTTTAAAATATGTACCGTACAAGTAAAATTGCATCGCACCACTAAACTATTTGCGCCTGCGTATAGAAAACTTATAAATTAATTTGTAAATCAATATCGCAAAAATACACGGTTTGTGCAAATAGTTTAAAAAATATGTAATTATTTTATCGATGTTTCGTGTTTTTATTATTTACTAAGAATGTATGTAATAATCTACCAAGGCAAAAATAAGAGTGGTATGTCCTAGGGGACATTTTGTCTTATTACCTTTATCAGGTAGTTTCATAATCGTACGATACGACTGGAACATTAATAATGAGTAGGTATGTAAGTGAAACTATTGTGTCTATTCTAAATTTTCAACTAGGCGTTATTATAGTGGCATACACTTTATCTGTTGTTTTATTATTTGATCACCCACTTTAATTAGAGTAAATTAGCCTTTAAAACGCCACAGCATAAAAGGGTAACACTGCATCTACCAGAGCGTGCTGTCGACCTCATCGCCGGTGCTGCTGCACCCGAATTTTCGACCTATCTCAATATATATTAAAATGAAATGACGTAAGTTTCACTAAAACTCGAGATCGGCTGGACCGATTTGGCTAATTTTGGTAGGGTAGGGTTGTTGGTAGGTACGTATGTAGGTAGTACAAAGTGCATTGCAACGCATGCCGGGTACAGCTAGTCATAATTGTATAATGATCACAAGAGCGACTTATCTAATCTAGACTTAGCTTTGCCCGTGACTTTTGGGAACTACATGTACATAAGTATGCAACGTAACGTCTGACTAGGACGATGGAAGAAGAAAACGTAAAGCGCCGACCCCCAAGTAGAATGGACCAAGGCAAAGACTACAATATATATAAAGGACAGGAAGATGATGATGTCCCTACTCCAAGTTCAAATCATAAACACATCAATAGCCGTTCAGTATCTCGCTCGTAAATAATTAAACGTCTTTGATCTATACCGAAGAAAACCAACAGACAGACAGACGACAGCAATACTTTCGCATGAAGTATTCCCATGATACATTATCAATATCAGTATCAGTTTGTCATTACTTTATCATCATAAAGGATAATTTAGTATAAAAATACTAATACATACAAGTGAACCAACAGCTCAGTTTGAGTATCAAGATGAGCCCGTTGTGTCTTTTCGTTCTTATTGCGTGTGTAAATAGTTATGTTGCTGGACAAGGAGTGTCCAGTTCGGCCTATTTAGAACATGAGATAATCCCAGATGTCCTGTCCGTTGTACCTGCAGGATATTTGACTGTAAGTTATTAGATATGGTATAAGCTATGGTCATTTACCTAAAGGGCGAGGCTAAAATGTGTATGTAAAAGGATCGATTCTGTGGTTTCTGCTTACCCTCGTGGGAAAATGGCGTGAGGTTATGTATGTAATGTTATACTTACGTAAACCTCCAAACGTCATTAGCTAATAGGACCAAAATGTGTGTGTGTATTCTACGTTGGGTTCAGTGCTAAGTTTGAACCTTTCTAAAAAACCTTTCGCAATTAAATAATTTAAAATAATAATTCAGTGTGATGTGGGTGATTCCGACTATACCACTTCGGTTCTATTCCTCTAAATTACCTACTAGCATTACCCCGACATGCGTTGCAATGAACTTTTTCCTACCTGCCTACCTACCCTACCCTACCTTTCTCACGTTTTAAACCTTCTCTGGACTACGACAAACATTTCAAAACCAAAATCAGTTACACCGGCCCAGCCGTTCTCGAATTTTAGCGAGAGAAACGAACCGCAGTTGGTTTTTAAATATACAGGGTTATTGATAAAACCAACAACTTCATAAGAGGTTCATTCTACTCATCATTATGAACAACTTTTACTATGAGACCAAACCCGAAATCGTGAAAAAAAAAATCTGCTGTTCCCTACATTTTGACGAGTTATGTGAACATAAAGTACGGAACATCTGACTTTTTTTTCGCGATTTCAGGTTTGGTGCCATAGTAAATGTTGTTCATAATGATGAGTACCTACAACGACCTCTTAAGAGGTTGTTGGTGTTTTACCAATAACCCTTTTCCTTACTTTATATCCTTTATATTCCGTACTTGATATAGATATTAATAATCGACGTCTAATGTTTGATGCTATCTTTGCCTGTAGGGGGCAGAGTCCCTGGTGTTCTGAATTACAAGTCACGGCTTAGTTTAGGCACCACTCACCCACAAATCAACATTGTCATATCTACATAGTAAATAAGTATAACTAAGTATTTGTCCATTAGCTTTAGTTAACAAGTGTTATTTGTGGAAAAACTAAAGATTTTTATTTATCTATTTACTAAAACAGGTCCTGCATCCCAGCGGCGCGGTAGTTCAGGAAGGAAATGTGCTGACTCCAACAGAGGTGAAAGACATCCCTTCCGTTTCGTGGGATGCCTCCCCTGACCAGTTTTACACAGTGGCGATGGCTGGTTAGTATTTTGTCGAGTACTTACCCTTTCGTTACCCGTCAGAGAAGTGGTGAAGGCAACATTCTCAGTCTAACTATGAACATACCTACCATTCTTACTTGCCTTCCATCGTGTGCGATTTTAGTATGCCTCTTTTAAAAAAACTTTACGTGCACCGTAGCTTATGTTGATTAGTATTGTAGGTATAGTGTTTACCCTACCCTATACTTACCCTTATTGCAACGTGTTCAGTACCTTTTCTCACAACCGGAGCTGAAATGTTCCTTGTCTCCCTTGATAAATAAGAAAATCAACATTTTTAGTGTATTTTCCAAGTAAGCACACGTTTTACAAGTAGTTTCACGTTCAGTGAAATTAAAATTCCAGACCCCGATGCGCCCTCTCGCGAGTCGCCGACATCACGGAAATGGTTGCACTGGATAGTTTGCAACATTCCTGGCACAGACATCGATTCGGGGGAGACTATCGCTGAGTACGTCGGCGCCGGACCTTCACAATACAGCAACCTGCACAGATATGTGTTTCTAGTGTACCAGCAACCTTCCAAACTTGAGTTTGATGAGCCTAGACTCACCAACAGGTCAGTACAAGACAGACACATAATATGTTCGTTCTACATTGTACACGATTTCCTTATCTGACCCACTTCATTTATGGTATATATGGTAAAGCTGATACTGCTTGTAGATATTTGGAATACCAGAAGAATCATAACATAGGTGTCATCCGAGAGACAGAGCTGAAAAATTCGCATGTGCCTTTAATTATACCGACACCTTTTTTAACCTCAATGATTAAACAATTTGCATTAAGTGGCCGGACTAAGTTAAACCCTTAGTTGTAACTGCAGCGTACAACTCGCAAGTCGCTAACATCTTCTTCTATCCCCTTAGAATTCCAAATCTACTTTATCTGCAATAAATCTACGTCAAAAAAAAAAAACGTCATACATTAAATAAAGATAATCAACTCTTTCCAGGTCAGCGGAAAACCGTGAATTATTCTCGATTAGCAATTTTGCCGAAAAGTACAGTTTGGGCGACCCCATCGCCGGCAACTTCTACCAAGCTGAGTGGGACGAATACGTGCCCATCCTGTACGAGCAACTTGGCATTTAGGCGAAGACTACTAAAGCCATTTGTTCTAATATTTTATGAACAGCCCATGTGATTAATGATTATAGTAAAACTGCTTCGAAGTAACCATTAAAATGTTGTACCTACACACTTAAATAATTTCTCTCAAAATCAGTCAATTTCCTCGGCAAATAGGTACTGGAAGAAATGTTGATCGTGAATACAAGTACAACTGGTGGTGGTGGTCATCTTGGTCAGGGTACTGTAGCTCCCCTTCCAAGACGACCCTTTAATTTTCCTTAGGCTACGCACCTTTCACAGCCTAGCGGCTTCTGACGGTGCATATGACCTACATGTGCATGCCCTCATTTTAGGTACTAGTCTTGTTTTCGTCTATCATAAAAATATCTACCTACATGCATCATTATTTCGGATCAACTTCGAACCCAGTTCATATGAACTTATGCTGGTGGTGATGCTCACGGGCGTAAATTAGCGAGCACATATTAGCATGTGATGTTCCTAATGTGACACATGCTTCCTCTCTTTGAAAGAGAGTGCGCTGTATTCCACCACCCTACGCTAGGTGTGGGTTGGTAGATTACTCTTTGTTGGTAGATGTCAAATGTCTTCGAATGTTTGGTGCTAGGACATGCCGGTTTCCTCACGATGTTTTTTTCAGTTTTTTCAGTGCAGTGGTGATGAAATAAATAACTCTAATTAACTTATCTAAAGCTTAGTTACATTACATAATTACATACAATTTATCACCAAAAAAGCTTGTAACAGATATAGTTAAGTAGGTATACAAACAGATAATTTTAAGATTCAGCCTAGTTTTTTTTGCATTAATGTCTGGCTGTCAATATGAGTTGGTTGTGTTTCTTAGTCGCTGTTGCCTTCGTGAATAGTTTTGTAACAGCTCAGGAGTATGGAGCAAATGAAAAGCAGGCTTTCATAAACAGTAAGATTATTCCTGATGTGCTGGACGTCGTGCCGGCTGGGCTTATGACTGTAAGTAATTTTTTTTATAGTAAAACCAGCCTTAACCACCCTTAACGCGAGCGAAACCGAGGCCAAAAAGCTGGTGTTTTATAAAAAGGATGGAAATATCAAAAATTTGGTTGCCATAATTGCCACGCTTGGCAGGCGGGTTGGCGATCGCAGTACGGTTGTTGCAAAAGCACAGAGAACGCTGCTGCCCATTCTCTGGCAAGTCCCTTAGTCGCCTCTTACGACACCCACGGGAAGATATGGGATGGTGCTATTCTTTACGTCCGACACCATACAGAACAAATTTTTTTCCCATTTATTAATAATTGTAATGATTTTGGGTAGTTTAGGTACGCTGATTAATTTTATATCTGTTGTAAGTAAATGTTTTGGATGCACATAATACTTATTTTGCCTCGTTGGTCCAGCGGGCGCAAGCACCAGTGCTAAGCGTGAAGGCCCTGGTTAGATTCCCGGGTCTGGAAAGGCTTGGTTTTTCCATCAGGAATTTCTTAGTAGCAGCCATGTGAACTGGATTCGTACCCGGTTGGCATGCAATAAGCCCGCCCCCTTATTGCATGGTGCTTAAACATAACTGGCAAAATGTGGGTGTACTATTAGGTAAATCTGTCTAACATTTCGAGGACTACAGCCGTGATGTTGGCATTTTTTAGGTTTCCGTACCTCGAAAGGAAAATACGGAACCCTTATAAGATCACTTTTTTGTCCGTCCGTCTGTCTGTCTGTCAAGACCCTTTTTCTCAGGAACGCGTGGAGGTACCAAGCTGGAATTTATATCAAATACTCAGGTCTACTGACCCTTGGAGCTGTGAAAAAACTCAAACTTCTAAGCCAACGCAATCAAAAGATCTGTTTCTTTTGATTGATATTATTTATTATTATTTGATATTTTGATCCGTTTAAGCCGCAAATTTTCGACACTCCTAAGGGAATCAAAACCTACAGGGTACTTCCCGTGAACTGAGAATCTTGAAATTTGGTACGAAGCAACGTCTTATAGCACAGATAAAGGAAAAATTGCAAAAACCGTATCACATCATTTATTATTATTTTTATATTGTTATATCATTTACTTTTTACTAAGCACCTACCTTCTATCAGATTGGATGATTTTTAACTCCCGTTTTACTTCAGGTGATTTACCCCAACTGGCCAGCCCTGAGCGTTGGCGACGTTTTGACACCAACCCAGACTAAAACCCCTCCCGAGGTGACATGGGACGTCAACCCTTCCAAGTTTTACACTTTCGTGATGACTGGTTAGTATTGTGACGAGTTGTTACGACAAAAGCACGTTTAAGGGTCTACGCAGTTACATTCGACCTCATAATTGCTTTACCTGCCAATCCCTTAAGGTTGAATGTCACTTGGGCTTGTGCATCTTCCACGTCATATAACTTCCAGGTCTATTTTTAATTCAATTTACTGTGAGATTTGGTTCGAAGTTGTTAAGTAGTTGTAAGTATGACTAACATGATAATATTGGTTTACAAGGTTAGGTCCTTCATTGCTATACTATATGGCACTATAGTATAGCGTAGTCTGAAAGCAGCTTAAGGTCGTGATTTGTAACAGTCACTTACCACTTACTTGGGCTAAGCGATAATCCTATCACTGTCATACAACTGTGAAATCACAAGTGTAAGATAGAGTCGGGAATATGTCGGGAATATATGTGTATGTCAAAGTCAACGTACTAGGCAACATGTCATAGTGCTCGGACTCAGTACAAGCACGGCGGTACTTAGGTACGATACGTCCTAAATCGAGGCACTTCAGTTAACTATTAAGTAATCTGTGCTTCAGTAGGGTTCATGTCGTTTGTCGTTTGGCATGTTGTTGGTCGTTATAAAACCATTATGAGCAGACCTCTTATTCTGTTAAAGCACCAAACTACCTACTCAAGAAGAGCTTATGGTCAAAGTGTTGCCACTGACGTGCCTGAATGTGAAACCTTTCAAAATCCCGAAACTGACTACCCGGTAACCGGAGCGTGTTCTAAATATTATATTTTTTTTTATTCCATGGTTTTGTTTTAAATCCAGATCCCGATGCGCCTTTCCGCCAAGAGCCGTCAATGCGCGAATGGCTTCACTGGCTGGTTGTGAACGTCCCCGGAGACTTGGTCCGTGCGGGGGACACCATCGCCGAGTACGTTGGTGCGGGCCCCGGCAAGGACACCGGCCTGCACAGATATGTGTTCTTGGTCTACGAGCAGCCTGATCCTAACAGAATCGTGTTTGATGAACCTAGACTTACGAACAGGTTAGTAGTTTATTCTGGATGTAGGTAACGTAATAATCTAGATTACCTATTATGAGCTCCTCACTGAGTTTTCTTATGTTATGTTCAGACGCCAGCTGTATATCAACCTACTTGAACCTACAACAGTCTGTCAAGTTTCTTTATTAGATTTTCAACCCTATTGTTAAAAAAATTAGGTTCAAGGTTGATCGGGAAAATGTTACAGTTTCGGGTAGCTTAATGTGGTGTCTGTACTTGATTGGAAATGAAGATATCAATTGGT
The DNA here is from genome assembly GCA_949152445.1 of Cerastis rubricosa. Taxonomy (NCBI): domain Eukaryota; kingdom Metazoa; phylum Arthropoda; class Insecta; order Lepidoptera; family Noctuidae; genus Cerastis; species Cerastis rubricosa. Next base: position 16,141,962 of record OX424545.1, on the reverse strand, counting down.
GCAAAATTCGACTAGCGGTATATGTCTTGGGGTTGTTTCCTGAAAAATTCGATGCGAGATGGCACTGTTCTTCAATAGTCAACATTTGTTCAATGAAAAGCGACCGAGGTGACAACACAAAACACTTTGCGCCATCTTGCCGAAGAGTGTTCGGAACGCTATGGCAGTTATATTAAAGTACGGACGGCGACCAATCAAGCTATACGAAACCTAATTATGTAGATTTTTTATTGTTCTCGAAATCTATACAAAGCGAGGCGATGTTATACTGGAAAATTATAGCTTGATGTGTAGCGCGTCGCGTGTGTGTACAGTCTGCAAAGGAGATAAGTAACCAGGCACTCACACAGCAAAACTATATCGGTACTGTACGTACTACTCACAATGACAGCCACGCACACATCGCTTTCGTCGAGTGAGTGCGCCTACGACTTCTAAATGATACTATTACATGATTTCGATGTTTAAGATAGTTACTCGCGTGGCGCAACAGGTAAGCAATCTACCTGCCGTAACTAGCGAGATGAGTTCGAGTCACGACATTACTAAATATTATTTTTGAGATTTTGTGATATTGAGTTAGTTAAATACTAACTCTAAATAAAGCGATATTCTGACCGGTTTGAGAATCTATCACAAGTTTCTCGCCTACTTAAAATTATTTGCCAGTTTAGAAGCTAACTACCCGCGCTTTAAAATTATATTCGTGCCTTTGATTGTGAACCTATATTATGAGCCAGTCTGCATTAGCAACTACAGTCTACACCTTAGATACTCCTTCTTTACTTGCACTTTTGCGAAGTTTGTGATTGTAATACATTGATTACCTTAGACCATGCATCATTTAACAATATTCCAAAAAGCTGAAATTGTTGTTTTGCGTGAGCAAAACATTACATTGAGTGAAATAGCAAAGCGCCTAATGATATCGGTGAGTTAAATTATTATTAATTTATAATGTCACCGTGACCCAGTAATTTTAATAAGATTGTCTGTTGTGTGTATGAACGAATTGTGGATATGAATAGTTCAAAATAATAGTTAATGACACCGTAGTGTTTATTTTACTGTTCGTGTATCGTTTTACACAGTATTATAATAATAGTTTTTTATCTGTATTTTGTAATGAAATATTCAAAAAATATGTCTATAAATGAATAGGAGATAATAATAAAATAACAATTTGGATTTTGTTTTCCTATTATATTTAAAATGTAAATTGCATTTGTGGAAATTAAACAAAGGATAGTCAATATAATAATAAATGCTTAATCATTGTTGGAAAAAATGTATTGTTTAATGTTTGTGTAATTATTATTTCTTAATTAAGGTCAGTTGGTCGACTTAGAGGTGAATTTGTATAAGTTGGGAGGTGAATGTTTAGTTCTAATATTTTGTTTTTTTTTTTTTAGAGAAAAACCGTTCGTCTGTGGGTGCATCGTCACGCTGAGACAGGCGAAATAAACCGTCGCCAGCCTGGACCGACACCATTGGCTTACACGGATGCTTCGCCTCGGCACCGTGAGATTGTTGCCACCCATACAACAGATCCGTTTGCTAACACCAGCATAACAGCAGCGAAACATGACGTCACTATGCAAACAGTACGGAACCACCTGCGAGCGGACGGCTTGAAATGTTTCAGACCAGTGCTAAAAATTTTATTATCTACCGTGCACCGTCAAAATCGCGTTCGGTTCGCGGAACAATATCGGAACTTTGATTGGGAAAATAATGTCGTCATATTCACTGATGAAAAATGTTTTAAATCAGATAAGGATGGGCGAAAAATATTATGGAGAAAGAAAGGAGACCGATTCAGAGAAATTAATACTTTGCCAGTTAGGACCAGTGGCCGCATAACACTGGGGTATTGGGGCTGGATGTCGTCGATGGGTCCCGGTGAGCTCGTTGAAGTGGGAGCTCGTAATACTAGTCGCGGATACTTAGATATTTTAAAAAATGTTATGCTGCCCACAGTGCGAGTTGCCTATCCAAATGAGCATATTTATTTTGTTCACGACAACAGTGCAGTGCACAAAGCACATATTGTGCAGGACTGGCTAAAGTCACAGACAGATGTGACTGTTATTGATTGGCCTGCTAAGAGTCCAGATTTAAACCCCATAGAAAATTTATGGGGTCAAATGGTTTTGAACTGGGACCCATCTGAAGTTAGAACTAAGTCTAATCTGGATGACGTTGTGACTTCGACTTGGGAGTCGTTACGTGGTAGTGACCTTTGCAACAACATGGTTGCTAGTATGAGCAGACGTTTGCAACTTGTCATAGACAGCGACGGGGCACCCATTCATTATTAAACCATAATAATGTAAATGGTTAATTTAATTATTGAAACTGGGAATCTATGGGGGAGGCCTGTCCAGCAGTGGACATCCTACGGCTGATATGATAATGAAATATTATTATTAATATATAAAATATACACTAATATTATTAATTACGGATCATCTTGAGAAAGTATAATATCGAAAACCACTGCCGACTTATAGTCACATTTTACTGCATTTTCCTAGAAACTGTATTGGTAATTATTACTATGTTTTGTATTTTGAAATGTTTTCATTTTTACATTAAAAATTTTATTCATATGGGTATACAACTGAATAAACGAAATACATAATACTATCATCTTCAAAACTCACAGCATATTCAGCCATAATAAGTCGGCGGTACTGGAGTGTGAGTGATGTTATTGTTACTGGATCAGCTTATTTTTTATCTGTGTGACATGTTTATTCACTCCGCCCATTGATTATTATATAAAAAGATGTATTGGCATGTTTTAAATATATTGTTGCATTTATAATAAAAACATATTAACTTATAAGTTCTTTTATTTTTTAAATAAAGATTTTTAATAAAAATAGTTTTATTAATTAAAGCTATTTTAAATAAATAAAACCATTTCTTAACAAAAACGATTCTAATTGCTTTAGCTCAAAATTATAAAACGCAAAAAGAAAATTCACTGCGCAGATTCGTACCCACGCAGTAGTTATCTCAAAGGTAGATGGCTTACGCGTTGGGCCACAGACGCTTTAAATTTTTAAGCGAAATGTAATACTATGATCTTGAAGATCAGTAATCTATGATTTTGAAGCACACATCGCATTCGTCGCAGTCGTAGTGAATGCGATGTGTGCGTGGCTGTCAATGACGACCACGCACACATTGCAATCGTACGTACGTACAGTACCGAATCGTTTTGTAGTATGCGTGTCTGGTTACTTAACTCCTTTGCAGACTGTACGTAGCTAGTAAACAAATAACATCTACGATTTTTCAGTTTTCTTCCATTGCCCTCTTGTCTTTTATTTTCAGGATGCCTTTTTGAATATAACATCTTCCGTTCCCACTTTCTCAGGTCGATGGCCAACCGCGCACACTTTTCGGCTAGTAAATTCGCATTGAAGTACAACTTGGGCAACCCGATCGCGGGCAACTTCTACCTTGCAGAGTGGGACGACTACGTGCCCATTCTGTACGAACAACTCTGCGCCGGTCCAGTCGCAATCGGCGGTCAACGGTCTACAACGAGCTCCGTGCTCGTTCTAACCAGTGTTATGATGTTGGCATTAAATGTTTAAAATGTGACATACATCCTGCGGCTACGTTTTACTTCTGGTGACATTAGAATATTGTGTCTCACTAGTTCACAGTGAAAATCGTAAAAATGTTTCCACGCGGCTCACTCTTCTCAGTCATCAAACATCCTCAACTGTCTACATTTTTCCCAACTTGTTGGGATCGGCCTCACTCTAAGCGGATAAATAGGTACCTGTATTTTTCAAGGACCGACTGGCTATCTGACCTCCACAACCCAATTAGTACTGGGAAATTCTATACCCGTTGGTAAGACTGGTTGTTAGACTTTCAGGGCCACTGACATGACACCTATAACGACTACTGTCTCTTCTCAGTATGGACACCTTTACGCGCGACGCAAATTCGTTGACGACTTCTAATGATTAAAAGTTTCGGTTTGTTTAACGCTAACAAAGTAAAACATCGGTGGAGTTAAACCATATTTTATGATTATACTGTTCCTAAATAGTTATACCTTCCTAAGCATATTTCATGTATGCGAGTTGGATTTTGGGTGTTCAATTCTTGATGTTGCGGCGAGTGCTAAAAACGAACAGTGTGTTAGATAATTTACAGTACAGGGATCGTGTAGAGTTGGTAAAAACGGGCATTAGGGTAAAACCTCGATGAGCAGTACATTCATTACGTATTTTTTTATTTTTTTTTTATTAATTCGTATGTATAATACAAGTAATATTTTTACAATATTTACTCGCCAAACTTTACAGTAGTATGATGTAAGTATAATTATCTAAGTAGGTTCTCATTAAAATGATTTAAATTTAATCAAAGTTTTATTTTCCCTGTGGAAGTAGAAAGCAAATTTTCTATTTCAGGTCATTGCATACGGTCTGCTGTGCGTACAGTTATACAGTGTACAGAAATGGCCATATGAAAATGTGTGCGACAGACCATAAACTGAACTACTTTCTCCATGGGATATGGGAAAATAATCAGCTGTTCCATACATTTGGCTCGATTTAGTAGTTAAATTTTGTATGGGACAGCTGATTATTTTTTCACATTTACAAAACATTATACAATATCCTGTATTTCAGGCAACTAGGTCCCACAAATCATAATACATATAAGCATAACAACAATAACTATAAACTAATAAATACTTTATACACAAATAACTTAATAACTACTGCACACGAAGTGACGGCGTCGTGTTACGCTGCGAGGTGTCACGTAGCTGGCCGCGGAAACGCCGATACAGCACTCCTTTCGGCCAAAACTCTTCCTTGAGGACGGTCGCCAAATGGTGAGTCGGAACGCGCACCACAAACGACTTGAAATTGGTGTTATGGCGTGCCCCAGCTTCTACACCCTCAAGGTCCAGTTGTTCTTCACCCGTAGGTACTCTACGATGTCCTCAGCCTTCGTAGAGTGGTGCTAACGGGACCCGTACAGCTGCGTCGTCGGTACTGCAGGAGGTAGCAGCATGTTACATCCTGCCGGCGCTGTCCCACACTGGTTGCGATACGTAGGCTTCCCCTTCTTTCTCTACACCTTGATAAAGCAGGTTCCACCGAAGAACACATGCGATGGGTCCCTATCGCATGTGTTCTTCGGTGGAACCTGCTGTTCGTAATCCTTCACAGCGCCCGTAGTCGCGCTCGATTACGATGTCCCCATCTTGTGTGGTCGCCATCTTTCATATGACTATGGCCTTTCTATTACACGCTATATAAAATACTAAATTAGAAGTTACCTATGTATTCACTTGGGTGGGCCATCCTACGATTTCATTTAGTTATGTGTTTTTAAGTTAAAGTAAACCCGATAATGTGCCATTCAGACATACTAATTAAATTATTAAGGTCCAATTTACATCTGCGTCGTGGGTATGTAGACGCAGCAAAAGAACTATGTAAAGATTGTACTAAGAGGCGATCTACCGCCAACTGAAAAGGCATGACTTGATTGTATGTATTCCATTCACAACTGTTCTTAATACCACAAAAGCATATTTCACATCTTTAAAAGCACTTACTTAACCATGGTAAAACACAGATTTAACAAGTCTGAAATAATTTGTGGTATGATAATTTAATTAGGCTGTATAAAATGTGAGGTCATCATTTAGGCTTAAGACGTCCGCCCGTAGGTGCATAAGGTGGGTGGCCCATGGAAGGCCATTCTAACGATTAAACACTTTTTATTCGTTTATTTACTGGATAAATGAAGGAAACAAATTATTAAGTAATACTTTGTTTTATTGTGCATCATATAGGTAATTCTTTTTTTTTACCTAACTTTAATCACTATTTATTAAACTTAAGTTTTGTTAAGATCTTCCAAATGGCCTTGCAAGGAACACGGCACCAATATATATCAGTCGTTAAACTTAAAACGTAACGTCGTCGTGTAACATCGACGACCGAAGTCTACGAAGAGTGAGATCGCACGACCACAATATCGGCGCGATCGACTCGCCGCGCGCTGCTGCCTTTGTGGCTTTGAGTTTGATGGATCTGTCTAGTAGAAGGAATATGTCTTTACATGTCAATAACTACGACTTTTTAATAGTTGCCCTTCAAAGGAGCGTGGCCTTCCATGGTCCAACCACCTTAAATGCTAAGTACATATCCCTAACTTTCAAAGAACATGTTACTGTAGATACATAAAGGGTGTAAATAGACCCTTAACGAAGCCGAAGGGCACTTGTTCTCCCCGTCATTGCGATCATTTTTTTGTTGTGGACATACCTGGGAACCTTCTAGTTATAGAAATATTAGAGGTCAAAGTTTCAACTTATTCAAGTTTTTAATGTTATAATTTAACTTTAAATACCTTCCCGACTAACCGAACTATGCAATATAGAGTATGTTCAGCTTCAGAGTCCCACTGAAATATCTAAGGGCACTGACTCCTACATAATGTATTAGTAAATTAGAGATTTTTCGAAGATAAATAGGCAGTTCAACGCATTGACGTACTGTGACGTTCATTTATTTACCACATTCCTTGTCCTTCCTTCGGTAATGGTAACCACAAATCTTCTTGTGGTTTTTGTTTTTGCTATAAAACACAACAAAATTGCCAGTTTATTTATATTGGAACAAACAATAGTCTCATAAAAAAAGTAACCTGAATGTAGGTACTTCTATATCTTCGCAGCAAGGATAACCTTTCACACATAGACATATATTATTTTAATATGTCTATGCTTTCAGGCCTGTCAGGCTGTCACGCGTTTTAGGATTTATTTTGGCGTGTCTCGAAAATATGAAGTGAGAAAACGACTAGTGCCTATGAAGTAGCAGGCTGCCATAAATAAGTAGGAGCTTGTTTAAACGGCCTGTATTTCTTTATTATAGTATTCTCTCCCTATGTTACTTAGTTTTGTTACACAGGATTTTTTTAAACAATTTTTGACCATAAAGAAACTCCACATACATTAAACACAAGTTTACTTATAAAACAACAACTATTTACACGACATGACTACCACAGATCTAAACGCCTAGACTCTTGTACAAGAGCGGCACGTAGTCGTCAAACTGTGCGCGGTAGAAGTTGCCGGCCACAGGCGCTCCCAGGTTGTACTTCTCTGCGAACTTCTTCGTTGAGAAGGCAGCACGACCGTCGATGGATCTGATAACAATATTACGAAATATTATGTGTGTTGAATGTGATTTTTTGAATCCTAGTTTCTATAGTGTGTTGGTACAATTTTTAACATGACATCATTCACAGCTCTTGTCGATGTGGTGGATGCTATGAAATTTTCCACAGGCAGATTCCAAACATCGTGAAAATATGAAAGGCGACAGAGCTAACGGACTGTCGATTTATGTCAAATGTATCAACAACAACAACAACTATTGTTTTATCAGACAGCCAATCACAGTTGTCTTGAACTTTATCTTGAATAATTTGAGCACTGTATATAAACAGTGCTCAAAGTATTCAAGATAAAGTTAACTGATTTCAGACAATACTTCTAAGAAATTCCATATGGAAAACTCCAATAACAGTTTGCACAACTTTGGAATCGAACCCATGCCCTCAGGCTCAGCAGCGGTTGCGACCACTAGACTAACATACATTATGCCGGTCACCTAATACAGGCGAACTGTGGGGGTAGGTACTATTCTTACCTCTGCCTAACTCCTCGGGGAGACCAGCGTGATGTTACGTAACTCATATACTCACTTGTTAGTCAAGAGCTGTTCATCGAAGCTGAGCTTGGCAGGCTGCTTGTACACGATGTACACGTAGCGGTGGATGCCGGTGCCCTCTGGCGGTCCGGAGCCGATGTAGCCGGACAGCACGTCCCCCCGGCTGACGTCACCGCCGGGGATGTTGACCACAAGCCAGTGGTGCCACTCGCGGTACACCGGTTCGGGGCCCTCGTAGTTGTCGGGGTCTGGAGGCGGACAATTAAATAGTTGGATGGTAGTGAGAACTTTGTAGCAAATGTAAATCAACGAAGTTTATGTCCAACAAACCGCAACAGCCACATTAGGGTTGTGGTAAAAACGATTTCACAAAATAAGATAACTAAGTACATAGTTAAATTAATGATCCTCGCGTCCTACAGAATCTTTTCGATGCTCTCAAAATCTAAGTTTGAAGGACTGGTAATTTCATATATAATTGGTAACAATAATCTATCTGAAGCCAAAGGTTCTGCTATTAACCTGTGAAGATGAGCGTGTAGAAGCTGTCGGGGTCAGCGTTGAAGGTCACGCTGGGCTGTTCCTTCACCTGCGTGGGGGTCAGCTCATTGCCCTGAGACGCGACTACGCCGCTGGGGTACTTCAACTGGAAATATTCAGATATTAGATGAAAAAGGGTTTAGGCTGGAGGGAGAAGAATGAAATAAACCAGATCCAAGGCAAGAGAGTAAGGGATCCTGGGGTTTAAAAGTGTTATTGGATTTTATGATAACTCTCCGGAGTCTGATCTGTTGTGATGACATACAGTAAGGTTCGGGCAATGAAGTGCAGATGATGGACAATTGAGTGCAGACAATTTTCCACAATGAATGGAACAACTAAATGATCATAAGCAGAGCTGACAAAATAATGGTCCATAGTCTGCTCACCGCTTAAATGGACTAAGATATATATATCTACAAGTAAAAGTAAATTTGCTATGCACGCCCTAACCATGATACTATGCTTATACCAGCTGTATCTAAATACCTACTAGAATTATTAATTCTCTATAGTAGGTACTCGTACATATTTTATCCATATACCACCATTGTTACAGTCTACTCATTAAATACAGGCATGTTATCGTGTTAATGCGTAGGATTTGAAAACAATTTAGCTACACATTTTTACAATAATAGTAGGTGCCTGCATAACATTCGACCTTCTGCTTCCAGCATAACAATTATTTATTTGTATCTATGCATTTTAGTAGGTATCTCTGGCATTCTGCAATTATTTCAGTAATTTCTAGCTACATGTATATAGATAGGTAAATACTGCGTTTATGGGCTGATATACCCTAACGGTTCAATGGACATTGGGTACTCTCACCCGTAGAACCAAGTGTCGCATTCGTTCGGACCTTTACATAAATGTTGGCAAAACATATCTTATTCTATGAGAGACTTCCTGTCTCCTTTCTACTAACGCTTGTATACAGTAAGTTCTCTTTCAATCTGTTTATCCTGTTTCATCGTTCTCATTATCGCGGGTGAGACAGTTTTGACATGAGAAATAGTGCGCCTTCTCTTTAGGATTTGTTGTTAATCATTATTAGATTATTATATCATTGATTTATAATTTCTTATCATAATGAATGAATGATTTATTACCAATTAATTAGTGTTTTTTTTCGCATTTTTTGACGATATGACATAATTTGTATGAAATAATCCACATAATTATAATCTCGTCTACAATCTATTTTTTCGACTACAATCGTCTCGTAATTTGCACTTGGTTACCTACTATATTTATTTACCAACCTATACGCAATACTCAATTATTTATTGCATTCTGGCACAGCAACATTAGGAGACATTTGTGGATGGATAGTAACGACCCTTTACATCTTAGGATCTCACTGAAACGTGGGGACTCAGTTGTCCAACCTATCGATGTTTAGTTAGAGATACATCGATACAAAAAAAAAACAGTTATCTACCTATTCTTTACAGATTTAAATTGATGAAAATAGACGAACCTTTTCGTGAAAGTCTGATAAATATATAAAACAATTGAGTCTGAAATAATGAACATGTTAGATCTTACCTCAATGTTGACGGTGGGGGGTGTCGGGATGACATCCGGCACGATCTTGCTCGCCTCAAACGCTTGTGCTACCAGGGACATGGTGACTGGCACCAGAAAAAGACAATTAGCATATTAACCCTGATAAACCCTGTATTGCAGTTACGTAAAATAAAATGTGGGATGTCGCAGTTTTTCTTTAAATCTTTAATGGTTTGTCTATAGTGTCTGCATTGCAAGTCTAGATAGATTATGCTAGGTACCTACCATGAGTTCAAAATAACTCAAAAGTGAACATATAATATTTCTACTGAATGTATGGAAATTGCCGAACTTATTTAAAGTGGGTTAGAGGTAAGTAGTCACTATTTATAAGATTTTATTGAATTGAATTTTGACCAAAGAAGTGTCAGTATAAGGACATGCTAACTGCTAGTCTAGTCTCTGTATCAATAGATCTACAAATTAACATTGACATGCTATGCTAAGCGTGAAATAATAATGTTCAAACCTACCTTTTTACACGGCTGCTTCAACAACACTGAGTCCGAAACTTCATGAAAATCGCATTACACGAATATGATTTTACACACAATCGGTCATACTTGAACCAATCTATGCACCTCTCTTTCATATCCCACACAAAAGGAAGGGACCGATGCTAAATATACTCTCTGTGCCAATAAAAATGACCATTTGGTGCTCAAGATTAATGGCTGTCGATAAACATTTTGATAACCCTGACATTGGTCCTCTAAAATGATAACTTGTCTAAATAAATGTGAACAAAGTGCTGTTAATCACACAATTATGTCATTGTTTTTGTTTTGAGATAATATTTGAATGAAAATGTGATGTTTTTATACTTTTATTATGTCTGCTAGAGTGTTATGTAATGTTAAATATTATGAGTTGAGTAGTCTTTTGGATTAGGGCTCTTTCATACCACGTCTTTTTTCAGGCACCGTTGACGCGCGTCGCACGCAAATGTAACGCTGCTAACGCGATATGATTGCAACCAATTTACCTATTCGCACGTTTCTAAAATTGTAGTATGCAGACGACGACTCTTTTCTCTTTTCTTTTTTGGTTTTGTCTACTAGCACGGAGTTACATCGATACGACGAAGTACGGGTGCGGTGTGCGCCACTAGCTTCTCCTGCGCGCGCCCTATTCCAGCGCTAAACTCGCTCATTCGCACGCGTGCTTCGCGCGTTTTACTTTGCAAGGAGAGTTTTCACGCGCATCTGCAGCGCTCGCGCTGCTAAACTTGAAAAAGGCAGATTACTTGCGATTGCATCGTTGCAAACTCACGAGAAACTCGCTACAGACGCGCTTGAGCAAGGAACTCTCCTTGCAAAGTAAAACGCGCGAAGCACGCGCGCCGACGTGCGTTTATCGCGCTGGTAACGTGCGTGCGCTGTGTGTGTGTGACTGAAATTGAAGAAAAGGGCGGCGGAAAGGCCAGCGGTACAGAAACAATATGTATAGCGATTTAGATGCTTTGTGCCAGCACGTATGTAACTCCGCGCTAGTAGCGCGTCGACAGCACGCGAAAAAGTCGTCGTCGGCATACTACAATTTTGTAAACATGTGGTTGCGATAATATCGCGTTTGCAGCGCGTTACATTTGCGTGCGACGCGCGTCGACGGCGCTGTGGTCTGAAAGAGCCCTTGGAACTCTTAGGTCCAAGTTTGAGTCTGGATTCTTAGTGCAGATCTTAGTAGTTCCGAAGCTGTACCAGTCGCCTTGTTAAATTTGATTATACTTATTTAATGATGTGTCGCCCAGACCGAGGGCGATAACAATTCTAGACGAATAAAAATTTTAAACTTAGTAGGGTAATAAGTTAGCTCTATCTGAACGAATATACATATTTACTTTCAGAATAATTTTACATGAGGGGAAAATATGGAAAAATCTGTAAAACTCTGTAGATACTCAGTAGCACGTCATGGCTCGTTCTATTGTACCCTACCAGAAAAGTAATTGACAAATAAAAAATAAAAAAAATATTTTTATTTTACATAGGCCTACAGGGGCACTTATAAAACGTCGGCAAAAGGTGCTCGGTTCGGGTTGGTCGTTTCCTATGGAGAAGAACCGGCAAGAAACTCCAAGGTTGGTTGGTGGCTGTTACATCCACATAATAATTCTTCTTGAGGTGTTTTCAATTATTATGAAATTCAGCAATCAGCTGATTGATTTAGCCAATGACCAGCCAGAGAATGAATAAAACATAAAATTATTTTTGATAAACAAACATTTTTTTATTTTTCAAAACAAAATCTAAAGAAACAAGTAGTAACAACAAAATAAATCAAACAGCGTTATTATTAATGCACACACAATAATTAATACAAACTTAACTTATTCGAAATATAATTAAGCGAATAATTAATATGCCAAACTAGTTATGACTTTTATTCATATAGTAATACTTACAATTTTACAAGTAAGAATTATATTAAGTTTACTTACGCCTAAGATATTTAAACACACGTAAGATATCGTATTTCCATTATAACGGAAATCAAATAACATAGTTTTTTAAACACATAATATTATTAAACTTCTATTCAAAGTTTGACAAATATGCTCATATATCAAAGTCAATAACATTAATGTCAATGCCATTATTGCTTAATAACATTAAAATCGAATCAAATCACATATAGAAAATCTTTAGAAAAAGCTTTGAGCCTTTTTTTGCCGTTACACAGTATTTGTATAGTTTCATTTCAAAATTTATCGACTAGGATGCCACATAACATAATTATTTTCCATCACTCAATGATTTTGGAATAAACTCAATTTTATACAATAGGTACTCATATTTATTTTCCATGAGGATCTAGACACTACAGGTTCCGAATAAAAACTGTAGGTAATTTATCTTATCACCTGTGTATATTACAACTAAGGTGGTCACGTGGTTCTTAGATTGTTAAAGATAGATAAGCAAATAGTAAACATGACAATAGTTGTTAGATAAAAATCGTGATATTGTAAGGCCAACATATTAAATTTAATTGAGATGATACTATTTACTTCTGCATAAAGTAAACACATGTTAAAATTAAAAAGATTTATAAAAATATGATGATTGTAATTAAAATATAATGATTGGAAAACTGAGCTTTACGTTCAGATAATAATATTTTCACTAACTCTTGAAATATATTAGAAGAAGCAGTAAACTAAATATAGACGTACTCGAACAAAAAACAGCGATCAAAATATTGAAGCCTATATTGTCGTTACTGTCTATAATATATATTCGTAAAGAATAAATAAATAACAATAAATATTTTTGCCGAATAACCACGGTTTGCGTGAAACTGACCGACCGCAATCTCTGACACAAAGATTGGTGGCATTTCATTACATCAGCGCAACGGAGTAACTTGTGAGTTGCAAGCACACGCTATAAAGGCAAGAGCACATTATAGCCACATGGGGCCGCAACGCATCGCAATACTATATAAAACGCATGGTCTACCCAAAGAGATTTAGACTATTATAAAGAGGACATTTCAATAGAAATGTCATAGCTTTTATCTATGGCTCAGTGACGCTTTTTGCTAATAATGCCAAGTTTATCCGAAAATGTTACCCGTATAGGGGTTAATCGGGTTATTTTTTAGGGTTACGTGACAAATCCTAAATTGAAGGTAACCGGTTCACGCACAGAGTTATTTCTAGGACATAGTTAATATGGACGAGTAGCCCGAGCTCGGTGCCTTGCCTATTCGATTCTGGTTAATCAGCAATATTTAAATGATTAACCCATATAAACCCGTATAATGGTTAATCAAACATATGAGTTTAACCGGTTAAACTTTGAACCCGATTATTGTGTCGGTTCACGTCTATTGTAAGATATATTCTAGTCTTTAGGCTCACCTGTAGATTGCGATGGTTTCGGTTGGTATCTACAATATGTACGGAAGTGATGTAGAGTGATTTCTGCGTTGCGGTGCAGCACGCCTTGGTGTGCGCAAGCCTTGGATTAGTCAATATAATACCCAATCACGACAAAATTGATAGCAATATTTTGACATGTTATGTTCATTTAATATTCACAGAATGTGATCAAAATTCATCAACATAAAATTAAACTAAACTTTATGATTGAATGTCGACCTATTTTCTTTGCGAAACAAATTAAATCGATTACTTAATATTTATCTGTTAGTATACCTACTTTGTTAAAATTTTCGTCAATGTTATCGTAATCGAATATTTATGACATCTCATGATATAGGCTTGACTTATCTTTCTCAACTGTCAGATCAGAATCAAATAATATCAGGATTTAAATGGAATTTGATGGTTTGATGGATTGTAAGTAATAATAATTATAAATAACACAATACTTATATACATATATATATATATATCTTCAAATAAATACCTATATTTTAAACATTTTAATCGCGGAATGGGATTTAATCCAAGAAGCATAAAATACTGAAGATGCATGCATGCAGCCATTGATTCACTAGTAGAAACTGGAAGACAAGCAATCTTAAAAAAGCTTTAAAATAAAATGGATAATAATTACGAAAAACTAAACGTTAAATTACGCGTTCATGACTTGAATCGCCATTTTAAAATATATTTACACAGAATTCCCGGCCTGACCTCCTCGTTGTTTAAACATTACAAATTAACTTTGACCGACGATATCTACAATCTATTGTTACATTGGATAATATTCTTATAATCAGTCAGTCCTTGGATAAACATGTTAGATACAATCGATTAACTTTGTCTGATCTTACTAATGTCTGATTAATTTAGCCTCTCCCTTATTCTTAAGTATAATTCAACTATCGCTTAAAGAGATTACAAAATAAAAGCTACTGAATTAATAAAGATCATTAGAGAAATCAGACCAGTTAGCACTTAAATCAGTAATAAGATCTACACGACTTGGACGGTAGCAAAAGCGCTGAATGTAACTTTCTTTGGTGGTTCCGCACTGCAGGTCCTGACTACCGACCTCTTCGCTCCGTCGTGGCCGTTCATCTTCAACACTGGCTTCAGGTTTGCCACGTCTCCGTGCGACTGGGCCTTATACCTCCCAATCGTGTTACTAGGGTTACCCAAATCTCTTAACTTATTCGTCAAGCCAGTTATTCTGTGTGAAATGTTCGTGTAATTATTAGTCTTCTTAGGATCCATCTGCTGTTTCTTCGGTTCGCTTAACTTCTTGGGTAATTCCAGGCTTTGTAATGAGGTGAATTTCCTGTGATCTGTGTTCAACAAGTTCCTCTTCATGTCTGTGTTTGGTCGTGGTAGCCGCGGCGGTCGTTGTAAGAAGTTGTTCGGTCTAAATGGCATCGGCGTTAGTTTTGGCTTCTCGCTGGGCATTCGGTAATACTGGGGTACTGGCTCCAATCTTTGGGGTTTCCGTAGCGTCAGCGCCATCGCCATCTTGGTCGGTCGTGCAAGGCTGTCGAAGGCCGTCGTCGAGAACTGCGATCGGCTGCTCTTCCACTCTTCGCGGTCAGACTCGTAGCCGGTCACTGAAATTGAGAAATAAATTGTTAGAAACATACGTGTTACATATTTCATGATCCTACACGCATACAATATTCAGTCGAATAACATCAATAGTAGGACTGAGTTCCGGCAACACATAAAGAAACAGTCTTCAATAAATTCTGTTCGGAGTAGGTATAACTGTTTGCTATCAACCAAGGTGCCTCATTACCAATATTTAACGTAAAATACTTATTTAAACAAGTCGTGCATAATTTGCAGGTTGGTTATCCAAGATGGACCTTCACTTCCTACATCTAAAAATAAACGAATGTATCGGAGACATATTATTATAATGAGTACGAATATTAACGAGGTAACTGTAGGTCCATAATTATATGTTAGAACTGCGTAATTCGTGGGTATGTTAATAAGTCCGAATTGGATGCAAGCGTTACATCAGCAGTTTGTTTGAATTCGGAACACGCACGCGCTTCCGTGCTCCCGCGCATACGAATCGGTTGTGAGTTTCAAGACTTGAGTGATGGAGATGACCTAGCTGATCACATCGCAAGGATGTCGGCTGTTTACAGGAAAATGTTAAATTTTGACGTTAATTTAGTGAATCATTTCTTTGTTCGTACTAAGATAGGAGGAACTCTTAGACGTTACGAAGATGTTTGCTCAGATTTTAGAGATATGTAATGCTAATCGTCTACATACTCTTATGTCGTTTCTAGCAGACTTCCCTACTTTCTAATCACATCTGTGAGATGAGCGCAAGCTTAGAGCTCGTTAGACGTGAGTTACATTCATAATTAAAGACAAGACAATAAGGAATTCAGATTTATTGCGCACTAATAGTTTTTGCTGAATCTAGTTAGAATCACCTTAATGTATACAATTTACAATTTTTAGTTCTTGTGCGTAAATTAAGTCTTTTGTCTTACTTTGTTACTGCTAACAATGTATCTGATCTACTAGTATTCAAACCATTGGTAGTTGATATCATACATTAGGTTGCAAAAGATCCCCTCCCGGACAAACTGCACCGAATAAAATACACCGAATGCACTTGTAAAATTATGATTTCTAAGTGACATGTAACTTTTTTTTCTTTACCAAACCCATGTAAAATAAATATTATTTTCTATTCTAGTTGATATCATCTCAATAAAACCACAGATGATTTAATGAATCAAATAATTTAAAAGTTAGATCTGCAACGATAAGACCTGAATTCGAAATGGCAAGGTGATGTTATTGTTCTATAACATGTTTTAATCAGTGTTTAAATTGTATAGAAAAAAAAGGTACAACAGTTATTCGACATTGTAGAGACGATAATATCAGAAAATTATTGATCAACGCAGATTCATGAACGTTTTAGTTTATTAATTAACCGCGGAGTAAAAATATGCCAAACTTAATGCTCTGAAAATGTAATTGAACCATAATACTGGTTGTAAAGTTACTGCACAATTATTAATTATAAGTTAAGTCATCAATCACTTCTTCTTTAAACTTTTAAATTCAAAACTATTTAAAAATATTAACAGCTTATCAACAATTTGTAACAATATTTCGTCCTCACATTTTTTGGAGTACCGCAAGGGACTACACTATGTCCGCATCAATTGACCTTCTATTTTACTCGTCACTTAACATGTTATTTTAATATTAAAAGTTCATTTATTTCGCAAGTCTGCCTTCTGAACTCGACCGGTACACAATGTGGCCTTCGTATTAACGAGTGAATTTCAATATGGAAGTTGAGATGAGCTTCGAAATTCAATCAGTGGGCTACAGATACAATTAAAATAAAACCTTGATATTTGGACTGCATCTTTGGAATCTGTGCCAAATTCCTAAATTGATAATGGGTTGGTTTTAATGTTGACAAGTGTTACATAAGTCTAGCATTTTTTTCATTCACAAATCAATATAAACAGAAATTGATGACAAAAGACCTTGGTTTTGTTAATAGTTGAAGAACATGGAAATTAATTGTAATTTGTTTACAGGGTGTAAGGCGTGACATAAAATTTTAACCAACACTCCATTATAACTTGAATGTTTTAGCGCAGCGCCAACGGTTGTTCCATACAAAAGTTTGTTATACATACACTGGTGACATTGTATAGAACAGAAGATTTATTTTATTTTATAACCGTCAAATTTTTTAACGCACAGTCTACAATTATGTACTGAATTCTTGGTAAAAGTTCGTGTCGCGATATTTTCGCTATGCATTTAGTAGTTAGAGAGAGAAAGGTACGAGTCTTAAAACGTCTATTTGAACCGAATAAATAGGTGAAATCACATGAACTGAGTTGAAGAATTGAATAGATAGAGATCATAATGTTGTACCTACTAACATCTTAAAAACATACCGTTATCCACTAACACTAAAGGACTTCAATTTTATAGCTTTATTAAATTACCCGCATTCATCTAGAAACAGCTTTAGATAGCGCAGATGTCAGAGATAAGGAAACGTTCAACGACAAACTATTTATTATATTGAAATAAAACCTTGATTAAGTTGTAACTGAACATGGTCATTATAATATTGGTACTTGGAACGATTTGCATAGTAATACTAGCATCTACATTCATACTCATAAGGACTTCCTCAATAAACTGCGCCAAAGGATGGATGGACTTGGAGGACTCTTTTATAATGATGATCTAGAAGGGCGACGTCATTTACTAGATCCGCGGATGTCTTCCTCATCATCATCATTTCAGCCCGGAATCACCCACTGCTGGGTATAAGCCTCCCTTTTTGCCACCACACTTCCCGGTTTTGTGCGTCCCTTATCCAGGTGTTTCCCGCGCCTTTGACGATATCGTCGACCCAACGAGCTTTAGGACGGCCCTGGCTTCTTTGGCCCAACCTTGGCCTCCACGTATGATTAGTTGTCCACAATGTTCTCATGATCATTTACAATAAATAAATGGCGTTACAAGTCGCGTTTTCCACAAGAATGCACAAAAATGAACAGCAAGTGAATTGTTAGGTACTAACATAGTTCTAAGTTGAAACTAATATATGAATATACTAAAACTAGTCGACAAAATTTTTCTATATACTACAGTGAAAACATCCAAAAACAATAAATTGGATCAGTGAATACTACATTAGAGTTTCAAAAAAAAAAACATATTTTTCGAACATTTCTAACAGCATTGTCAACCTCTAAATCAATGTTTTTTTACCGGTGAATAGATTACCCAAATGGGTATTTATTATGAACGGCCCAAAGCGAATGGACAGCGGGCCATTTGACCGTAATCATAAATTGTCTACGTTCCAAAGGACCGGTGATAAATGATGTCTAAATTAAATTAAAGGGATAGTCGCATACATTGTGATAGTCGCATAGTTTATGAACTTTAACTACATTTTCTTATTTGAAATCATTCAGGTTGCTTATCAATGACCCTTTCTTATTAACCAATCACAAATAGGTTTATCTGGTACGCCAAAGTAAAAAAAAAGGAAATCTGAAACTACAACTTTACTGGTTAGCAAGAAACTGGAAAATACAAACTACAGTAGGTACAGGAAGACTATTTGACGGCACAGTTGGCGCAGTGGTTGAGCGATCGACTGCTAAGCTGCATATCGTGGCTTCGAGCCCCGCACGGAACAAATATTTGTGTGGGTTACAGATAGTTGTTCCGTGTCTGGCTATGTGTGACTAAAGTGACCTATTTGCACTCGAATGTACTTGATCTGTTATGTATATATCACCGGTCTTTTGGAACGTAGACGATTTTTGTTTACGGTCGAATGGACTGTGGGCCATACGGTTTGGGCCGTTCACACTAAATACCCATCTAAATCATATTATGAACAATATAATGTTCATTGCTCATACTGCAACAAAAAAGATGTAACCTGAGATCAGGGTTACAGAAATTGTATATGATACATTATCCGAGCATGAAGGGCAGGTTCGATTCCCGCGCGTGTCACTTTACTGCTGGCTTCCGTAACTACTTGCAACTGATGCATGAAAATCTGTGTCAAAGGAATCATAATCTTTTTTTAGCAATTTCCCGCGGGTTCTTTCACATATGGATCCCATACGTTAGATTCAAGTATGGTTTATGAAAATGCACCTTTCCACTCTTTTCTTCAACCTGTTCTTCTCACATCATCCAATGGTATTTCGGGTTCGGCATAGTACAGTCAGCAACAAAAGTCCATGAACAGATACTAATTTTCAAAACACCTGAACACTAAAACGGACCATAAATCACTTACCAGAATAGAGTACATAATAAGGTTATCATTTCAATGCTACAAAAACGCTAAGCATTCATATTTTCATAAGTCGCTAAACATCATTATAGCGTAAGTCGATAACTATCATTTTGCCGTAAATTGCTAAACATCATTACAGCGAAAGTCGATAACTATCATTTTAACCACCGACCAAAAAAGAGGGGTGTGATAAGTTTGACGTGTGTATCTGTGTATCTGTGTGTCTGTCTGTAGCATCGTAGCTCCTAAACGGCTGAACCGATTTTGATAAAATTGGTTTTCGTTCAGAAGCGCAACACCGAGAAAATTGGAAGGAATGGGCTTTTTAGAGGTTTTTTGTGCCGGGGGTTTTTAAATTTTGCCGTCAGTCGCTAAACGGGTTATGCGCGAGTTTTTAGGGTTCCGTACCCAAAAGGTCAACGGGACCCTATTACTGAGACTTCGCTGTCCGTCACCAGGCTGTATCTCATGAACCGTTATAGTTAGCCAGTAGAAATTTCTGCAGATTTTGTATTTCTTTTGCCGCTGGGGCTCCCATACAAAAAAGTGTTATTTTTGCTCGTTTTTATAAATAACTAGCTGTCCCGCGCAACTTCGTCTGCGTCAGATTTTCCCCGTTGTTTTCGCAACATTTTTCATTGCCACTCCGCTCCTATTAGTCGTAGCGTGATGCTATATAGCCTATAGCCTTTCTCGATAAATGGGTTATCTAACAATGAAAGATTTTTCATATCTGACTAGTAGTTCCTGAGATTAGCGCGTTCAAGCAAACAAACAAACTAGTATTATATTTTTAGGATATATATTTTAAGGTTGGTTCTGTATTTTATTATCTATGTAGGTAATGGGTAGGCCATTATTGATATTTGTTTTATACTAGAAATAAATAAATATTAGGAGGAGCTCGTGGCTAAATAATATCAGCCGCACGAGTCGATCTTTAAGGTTAAGCCGTGCTTGCCGAGGTTGGTCCGTGGATGGGTGACCATAATTACATACCAAGTTTCCTCCGTGCCTCGGAAAGCACGTTAAGCCGTTGGTCCCGGCTATCATTTGTAGAATTTTGACAGTCGTTAAGAGTAGTCAGAAGCCAAAAAGTCTGACATCCAGCCTTACCAAGGGGTATCGTATTACCCAGTTACTGGGTTGTGGAGGTCAGATAGGCAGTCGCTGCATGTAAAATACTGGTACTCAGCTGCATCCGGTTAGACTGGAAGCCGACCCCAAGATAGTTTGGGAAAAGGCTAGGCAGATGATGACTAGAAATAAATAAATATTGTCCTAGTTTTTAAAAGGCTGTTTATGTATGTTAGTTTAAATGTTTCTAAACGCACGCTCGATACAGAAGAAATTCCCAATGTGGGGGGCGCTTATGGGAAGTTAAAAAAAAAAAAAAAGAATTTATATTCTGAACTAGTAGCTGTGTTTATTCGGCAATCTTTTGATTATGAAAAATTCGGTGCGCTGCGCTTCGCCGGATAGTGCCTTACATTGTAGCAAACGGGTACAATGAACGGGAAATGTAGGAAATTATCTATGATCAGCGACTTTTGTATTTATTACAGATCATACAATTTTGTCTGTAGTAATGTATAGCAATTTATGGTTTAACTGAGTTCAGCGACTTTTGTAGTCTAATTATGACAAGTTGTTTTATAATTTACTTTGGTCAGTAACTTATGCTAAATAATAATGATTAGGAAATATTGGAAACAAATTATGTTCAACGACTTCTGTTGCTGACTGTACATATTTTTTTTTTCATTCTGTTTAGTCAGCCGTAACTTTATCATTCACTCCCTTTTCTTTCAATCTAATTATACCTATTATTTATCACCCCTAACGTGTCACTGACTCTGGCAGGGCCACCATCAAGGACCTTAATTTTGAAAACACAAAAAAATTGTCGCTAATTAGTCGAAATTTGTCGCCAAATATCAGAATTTGTCGGTCACTGGTTCAAAAGATATAAGGGTTTATAGGTGGCCGATCTGGAGAGAGTCTCCCCAGCAGGGCCACATTTATATCTCAAAAACTATGGCACCTAGCAAAGATCTGTTTTCTCCCATATTTTGTCGCCAATTAGTCGGAATCAGTCGCCAAATATCAGAATATGTCGGTCACTGGTTCAAAAGATATAAGGGTTTATAGGTGGCCGATCTGGAAAGAGTCTCCCCAGCAGGGCCACATTTATATCTCTAAAACTAGGGCACCTAGCGAAGATCTGTTTTCTCCCATATTTTGTCGCCAATTCGTCGTAATTTGTCGCCAAGTTACAGATTTAGTCGGTGTGTAATTAAAAAGATATTAAAGAATTCAATTTCCCCATACAGTGGTACAAGCGAGTACAAAATACTTTATGTAGTTTCTAGACAGTATCTATGACGTCTTATGGAGGAATGTTTGTTTCGAATTAAATAAATATAAACTTATTCTATAATTTCAACCCATCATAATAGGGAAGCTGTATTCATTACCTATAAACAAATCTACAATAAATATACGTAATTATTTATCTAACACAATGTGCACTTACCATTTAGTCGCAGGCAGATAGATCGCTGCGCTCCGTTTCATTTACGGTAAGTAAGAAAGAGATAGATGCGCTTGTACAGACGAGCTGCTTAGAACGAGTTGCCCGTCACGTAAGTTTAAGTCAGCCAGTTTAATTAAAGTGGAACTTATTATGAATAGTTACGAACTCGAGTACTGTTATCTCTAGGTATTCCGAAAAAACAAAAACGGAGAAAAGAGCGAGATATAATAAAATTTATATTACATATAATAAAATTTGATAACAATTGACAATACGTTTTCAACGTTTAAGTATTTTAAACATTTTACTAAAGGTACGGTATTTTTTTTATTATTCTAACGTTAATCAGAGCTTAACATTGCAAACTGGTAAAACAGTTGCATGCGACTGTACATCTTGACACCAAATAGACCAAGAGCAAGGTTTAATGTTTTCAAAGAAGTTTAAGCCACTCTAACCTAGCAATTTAAAACATAAAAACATGAATTTAATTAAGAATTTATCTCTCTCGGACATTTCTAAGGACTTTAGACCGATAAAAGTAAAAGTATATTACACATATTAATAGGTTTTTTTTTTCTTGGTAATTTTTCGTGAACTCTTCGATCTAGCTCTTAGACTATACCTTACTAATTGAACTCATTATATCTCCTAGACTAAGACCCGATTAAATCTATGACTTGGCGACAAATTGCGACGAATTGGCGACAAAATATGTGAGAAAACAGATCTTCGCTAGGTGCCCTAGTTTTAGAGATATAAATGTGGCCCTGCTGGGGAGACTTTCTCCAGATCGGCCACCTATAAACCCTTATATCTTTTGAACCAGTGACCGACATATTCTGATATTTGGCGACTGATTCCGACTAATTGGCGACAAAATATGGGAGAAAACAGATCTTTGCTAGGTGCCCTAGTTTTTGAGATATAAATGTGGCCCTGCTGGGGAGACTCTCTCCAGATCGGCCACCTATAAACCCTTATATCTTTTGAACCAGTGACCGACAAATTCTGATATTTGGCGACAAATTTCGACTAATTAGCGACAATTTTTTTGTGTTTTCAAAATTAAAATCCGTGATGGTGGCCCTGCCAGAGTCAGTGACACACCCCTAACACAATCTGTGTGCGTGTGTCAACCACTTTTCTTATTTACAATTTTACACGCTCTGCCGATGGGGCCGAAAAGTTCTGGAGTGGCGACCGTGAACCGGAAGACGATGCGTTGGAAGGCCTGAAGTACTAGATGGACCGATGACCTGGTGAAGGTTGCGGGGATCCGCTGGATGCTAGTCGTACGGGACCTGTCAATATAATGACACTTAGGGGAGGCCTGTGCCTAGCAGTGGACGTGTTTCGGCTGAAATGATGTTGATGATCACAGCAACGAATTTCAAATATGTTTTTCTTCCAACTACGCAGTAATGTTATCATTAATCACTACAAAACCGATCACAAAGGATATATTTTTTGCTTAGAACCAAAACAGTGCAGAAAAGTTGTATGAAATCTCATTATTGCACTGTTTTTCATTACTGCACTGTTTTAAATTTTAAATTTAGAATTAAATTTACCACAGAGGTTTAGTGCCTCCTACTAAGTGTGTGTACTAAAAATGTATGCATTAGATCAAAAAGATACTGGCTGAAAGTAAAAATCGGCTGAATAAAACAGACTTGGTGAAAAAAAAAAACAAACAGCGCGCATTTTGTACCATTGTAAAACTTTGATACTTTTAGCAAAAAAAAAGTTTAAAAAACATGAAAATGGACAGCGATAGCGATATGAATTCAACTCCAGAAAGTATAAAACAGCTGCAAATGAAGTTGTTTATAACCTTTAATAACTGCACTTTTAATAATTGTATGTTAAAAGGGAAGATGAATTTTAAACTTTGTTTCATTAAGTTGAGTTTTTATTTTAAGTAGGTATATTTTGTCACGGTAGTTGAAAGAAAAGTAGATTACGCACCTTGCTAAAGTGAGTTATTAATGCACTCGTGTTAATTTAGTGCCCTCGCATGCGCTCGGGCACCAACATAACACTCGTGCATTAATAACTCACTTTACTATTGTTAATCATGTGCAGTTTAGCTGTTGCGCCATTGTAAGCTATGTTATAGTTAGTCACAGATCTGTTCTATTTGTACAGATTTAAATTTCTAAACTAATTCGTATAAGAGTGGAGATGAATCATTAAGGAATCGGTACACCCCTTTCACTTTTTGGTCAATATGGCTGACTAATTTTGACACTCGTTTCGGGCTGCTAATTTTAAAATTCGCACATCCGTTTTGGCATAACTTTACGCAATTGTTTATGCTTTGCTTAATATTCGTCATCTTTGCATCCTATAGGGATCTTATGTTAAATGGAGAGGAAAACTTTCAAATATTAGTATTGATTTATTGGGTAGGTACACATGTAGCTTTGAGTGAGGGCTCCCCCAGAGAGGCGCGACGCGACGCGATATCGCGACGCCGCATAGCGGTGTTGCCGCGTCGCGCAGCCTTGTACACAGGCGGCGCGGCGCTGCATCGAATCGATTACTTTTATCCGATTCTAACGTATCGAAACGCGATCGAGAAGTGATAGATTAAGATCCAGGAGTTCCTTGACTCTCCATAATTACCTACTTTAGCCTATAAAGGCCATGCTAATATGTTGCAGATGATATCTTAAAATTGGATTGTCCTATAGACTTAAATCTTTTTTGATTATCATTTTTATGCCTTACTCTAACATTCAAAATGAAAATGAATCAAAATCTATGAAATAAAAAGTAAATTTTCAAGTTACGTAAATACATAATATTTTGACATTTTCGATCGCTTTTCGGTACGTTAGGATCGAGTTATCGATCAACGAGTTGATGCCGCTCGGCGCCACGCGTCATGTCGCGGCAGGCTCTCTTCTCAATCTTTTATTTCTCGTCGCGAAGTGTGTCGCAGCGTGTCGCGCTCTCGATAAGTGATAGTAAAATCTGAAACGCGTCGTGAAAAGTAGCTTGCGTTTTCATAGAAATTGTTCTACGGAGATTTTGTCGCCGCGTGCCGCGTCGCGTCGCGTCTCGTCAGCGGGAGCCTTTAAGCTTGTGAGTCTTGCTGTTGCGTGTGGTAACCGATCAACTAGTAGCACCTTAATCCAAAAGAGCGACACAATATCTAAAACAATAGAATCAATGTGTCCGCTCTCTTTTCATTTTTTTATGAGTAGTATTAAATGACGATGGCTAACATGGCCTTAATAGGTCTTTGGCTAGTTCAGAATGCAGGTTAGTTATTTCAATATTGACTACCCACAAATGCAGTCGAAGAAAAGATTCGAGTGTTGTAAAATGTCATTGTACATTTTCTATTAAATCTGAACCAGTACACGGTAAATAAGTACATTTAATATTGCCAAAAAGAAACGGACCGTAAAATAAAGTTACATTGGTATCTAGACACAGTACACACGTATTAATTTCCTAATAAAACTTTACGACAATTCTCCTATTCGTACTAAAATCCATTATTTATTACTATTGCTTCAATTAAACTACATTTTCTTTCACAATCAGAACCTTGTGTTTTACACAATAGAGACTATAATGCGATCACTACCTTTGACATTTGATGTATCTTTGGCCCATTGTGGTATGAACCAATCAGCAATAAGCGGTTTTGCAAGTTGAGGTACTTGTATTTTGACAGTTCTTAACATACTGATATCAACGTACATATTTGTAGTACTCTAGACATGCGAGTTAATGTATTAGTATATCTGTAAAAGAAAATTTCGTTCGTTACATGTCGTCTGTCAGTCAAAGAAACCGAAAGTTTGACAGCCAGTGCAACCGCAGGGAATCTTTTTCCCCAGTGTCCAACTGGGTTACGGTCCGATAGGCAGTCAATAAAGTAATGGTAATAAGACTGGAAGCCGACAAAGTTGGGGAAACGACAAGCACGACATGAACCAAAGCAAATTGACTAGACGCGTTTGTGGGGTTAACCTTAACATCTACTTCGTCTAATGCTCGGTACTTTCAAGTTTTATTTGCTTTCTTATAGTTTATTAGTGTTATTACATGGTCTGTAGATGTCTAGACGTCTAGAGCTGTCAAGTATAGATGTGTTTAGTTACGGCAGTTCGTGGTGACGACGTGTTAATTCGTTTAGCAAGCATGTAAACATGTCTTCAATGTACTCTAATGTTATTTTGGGCTATTATGAGCTTTACTTCATCTTCAATATCTATTTAAGAAACAATTTTTCTTGTTTGTTTATTTCTCTCGTTTTTGGTATACATCTTTGCTTTGTTAGAAGAGACCACACCTTTTCTTTTGTTCAGCACCTACCTTCGACTGGATATTCTTACAGGAATCATGCTCAATCAAATATCTGTCTAAGGTGGTGAAAGGTGAAGTCATCTAAATAGTAATAAAATTGTAGATAGATTTAAATTTTAATGATGAATAAATAATAGATAGGTAATAAAAGTTTAGATGACATTATCCACAATTTTACTACAACTGTCTAGATTTCTTCACCGTTTACTGTTAGGGATCCATCATCTTTCACAGTATAACTGGTGTTTGTCTTAACGCAATCCTCTTTTATGAGCCTGTCCCAGTCTGTGGGTTGCACAAACTATTTGTATTGATGTGTTCTCATCGGTGACACGGATGCGTGGCGGTTACGACTGTTTGCGGTTGTTCCATGTGTTGTATGTGTGGGGTTTTACAAGTCTGGGATGAACTTTGTAGGTTTAAGTATGTGCTAAATACTTGTACCATACATCACAAAATATGTTTGGCGCTAAACGTTTTTAAACATTGTCTTCTTTCTGTCAATCGTTTGAAAGTGGTAAAGTCAGATTGGTGTACTTTAATATAATTAGCGTTTGAGCATTTAGAAAGTTGTGGTGCCAACGCCCCTAAAATAATTTTCTACAAAATCATCTCTGCTATTAATGCATCATTTCGTATCATAGTTCATACTGGATTTTTCCTAGATCCTTTTGAAACTGAAACAGTAGTGTTGAGATGTGAACCCAGTATGATCTACTCATTCTTTCTTTATAGCAGTGTTTGTGCTTTGTCTTCATTCCCTGAGGGCTGAGGTTCGAAGCGAGTTTGCGACCCAAGATAATTCCATCACATATCTATAAACAAATTAGTGTTCTTCTTTTTCGCTCTTCCTAGTATGAAACCTTCACAACACCAACCTCCTTACATAACTTCCACTATATCACTGTAAGGTTCGGGTTAGTACACACACGCTGATTGCAAGACTACGATTAGCCGCAGTAAGTTCAAGCACGTGACTGTACCATGCGACTACGTACGATAAGCTTTATTGGGAAGCAGGGACTGATTTTCGGATTACTAAATTATCATTTGCAAAATATCTAAATGTTCCAATTGATGAAGAATAAGATTGGAGTGTGTATTTCCGTATGGAATTTAATGCAAATTAAAATAGGACCCGTGTATACTTACAGTGATATCACAGACAAGATTATCTTATAAATTATTATAAATTCATATTGTTCTGTGTGCGTTATCCAAAAAGTTTAGGATACCTCTTAGGAAGAAAAATAACCATCAAATACATTAAAATCAAGCACTAATGGCTAATGACTTCGTAATGTGAAAATCTACTTTCCCGAAAGGTTGTGGAGTTCACAATCAAGATAGACAGACGTTTCACGTAAAACCACAAACTTACATCGGCACTATTAGAACATAATGATGAAAACAGATGAACACATCAGTCCTTGAGCTAGAATATTTACAATTTATTATCATTGTATTTTTTAAGAATTGTGGCTTTTCTATTTCTCTAACTTCAGTTGATATAGAAGAGACTAAGTATTTAGTTTTTAAACACATAAAACAGAGGCGCACTTAATGCCATTTGGGTGATGCTGAGGCAAAAAAAATACTTAATTATATACGAAATTGCAGAGATGGGCAGCATAAAACAAAACTCGAGAATTGACGGACGATCTTCTTTCTGACGTTACAATTTTACCAAAACCTGTAATTGCAGTTATTAATTACTTAAAAGTTAAAGCATTCTCTTAAGAACGGTGTCCTGTAAGTGGAACAGCACTTACTGCCTTGCCCTGTCTCAAAACTCCAGCCTACACATTTTACTTCATAGGGACGTTATTAGGTTAGTGTTAGTCAACGAGGAAATAAATGATGTAGATTAAGAACAAAAATATGATGTAATTTTTCAGAACAATCTAATAAAAATAGTAAAAACAAATAGACCGTGCTCAGATTACAATTCCAATGAAATCAATACCTACACGTTCAAAATATTTTACTCGAATCAATTTGCCATGTTAATTGGGGCCAAGTAAATATTATTTTCAAGCACCCTTAAGTAAATATTGTCTATATATAAACAAAGCTAATTGTTTAGCCAGTGACCTTAAGAAATACGCTTTAAAGTGGCTTATGTACAAATTGATTGTTGCCTAATTTTACTAGTGGGGAACTTTTGAAGAGAAGCATTGGTACAAAGGTGGTGTAAAGCTGTTGGCAATTAATAAAGGCCAAAGAATATTAAAATATTCAACGAGGAAAACATTTTGATTTATGTATCTAAAACTTACAGAATGTGTAGTAAATCATGCGTAGATTTTTAAGACTACGAAAAATGTTCTCAGAAATGTGCGGACTTTTGACACAGTTGTCGCTAACGTCAGCTTGTGTGACAAACAAATCGTGTTTGGGTCTCAAGTAGTTACTATTACCACCTTATCCGCACATTTTAATTAAGTAACATCTATAATGTGTGTTTGCTCTAAAACAGAACCCATAACACTGTCGTAACTCATGACAAAAGGACGTCAAACTAATTTGCAATAATCGTGTGTCCGACAACAATCTAAGCTCTAGCGAATTACTGAGGATACAATAAAGCACGACTAGTTTTCTCACAGCCGCAGCTGCGTCGGCGCAGGTTCGTGTCTTTCTCTCATTGTTAACATTCAACGATTCATTATTGCTGAAGATCACTAGAGGAATGTTCAAATTAAGGGACGCAGGACGCGACTGATGTTGATGATGTTTCGAGATGATTGAGAAGACACGCTACTATTCTCGCCAGTAGAGTTTGAATTTCATAACGGATTCCGTGCGGGGCACGCCTCAGTTTGTCCAGAGCTTAACTATTCCGAGGAATAATCAAGTGTAGTATATTTTATGATGAAACCCTGAATTTTGATAGACATTTTAATGGGATCTAAGTTCTAGGCACAATGGAGACTAAAATTAGATTGACGCTCAGTTCTCGTGACCTTCAGACCGCAAGCCTATAACGCATAATATTACCATATGCTTATATTACTAAACTGCTTAATAATTGGCTAATTGGCGTGTCTAGAGTAAATTCAATAAAGTTTAACCTCGAAATAAAATAATGTAACTTCTGCGCGTAATATCTATATTTTCCACACTTTTAAAAGTTTTCGTTTAAAGCTTTTTCTGCTTAAAGACTGAACTTATATCATGCTATAGTCTAGGCATAAGTTTAGTTTTTCCACAAAATGTGCGCTATACACGCTACCCGATCTTCCTTCATGTTTGATTTCTTCTCCATCTTCGCAAGACTCAGGATTATGATGTCCATACAAGTCTCATTACTGCACAAGTCATGCAAGTTTCACTAGTCGTTATAGGCTTGTTAGTATTATTTCCTAAGCTGGCAACTTTTCAGTACCTACCGCTCAGTACTTACGTTACCTAAGTCAGTATGACGGCATAGTACCTAAGTTTATTTTTAGACTCAATATATTCACGGGACGATACTAGTTGAAGCATCGTGACGGCACGTAACACCCTATATGGAGATTTAGAATACATAATTAGCATGTATAAACAACTGTGTCGTCCGAACTCGAGGTGTTGTAATAGTGACGTCTGTATCTGTTGATAAATCGGTTCTGCCAGTCACGGCAGCGGAATTTGATTAGCCCTTTCGTGAGTAATTGTATGGTAACGCAATAGGCTTTGAGATTTTCAATTGTAGCTTCTTTCTGTAGATTAGTTGTGATATGCTACACTTTCCAAGTTCGGGTATGGTTCGATTGTATCCATATACAGGAAACAATATGAGATTGTACAATGTCCAATTTCATATTATTTTCTAATTATAAAGGAGAGTTTTATGGGTATGAACTTATTAATTGTTCATTACGACCACCACATTAATTTCTACGGTCGGAAATACCATAGCCAACAGTTTATATTAAAGAAGCGACTATCCATTGAATAAAAACCATTGGATACGTTTAGAACTTCAACTACTCACAGTAAATTAAGAATTCCGCAAAAAAAACTTATATCTCCGGTGGTCTCATTAAAACATAAACGTACGGAGACGACCTATGAACCATCGCCATTAGTTGTTATCCACAACAACAAAGAGTGGGTCGATCGTGCCGCGGCTCCCAAACAAACTGATGTGGTACGCAATGCTACCCGTACGAGAGTGCAACGTAATGACTGGAACACTGCCCATACCAAATAGCACTACATAGTCACACGTAGGACTTTGTAATAGATTGCGCATCTAATATTGGTGGGGATGGAAAAGAAAAATGAGGATAAACTCTGCTACATAACAAAACATGTACAAATTATACCGGTTCCAAATAGTTTATCCTTTATGAGAAGGAACGGGCTATAATAAATACCCATACACCACGCTGGCGCAGTGCTGGTTGGTAGTTGTCACATGTCTTAGAAAATGCGGCTGAGGCATCTTTCTTTGAAATATCAAAATACTGCTAGTACTATGGATAAAGGGTGTACCATCGTAACCCACTACTCAAGCAGAAAAACTCTATCAAGCAGTTTAAAAAGACAAAACATTTATTTGATTAGCATGATAATGTTTAAAAATAATCTAAATTAGTCCAATTTAAAGAACCATCATACACCAACTACTTTATAACATGTTTAAAAGATGAACTCAGAGTACCTTTGTCCATACAAATGGTTTACCACAGTGACACAGTGAGAGATGTAACTGCAAGTGAATGACCGCTTGCGCAAACACGATGGGCAGTGGCCTTGGCTTGTTTACGTTTAAATACGACACTATAACGATAGGCTGATGAAAGTGATTATTATTACAGATGATGAAGACAAAAATATGGAGAAATAAAATCATGGTACAGATTGAGCAACTATACATTATGATATTTCCTACAAGTGCCAAACGAATCAGGATATAAAAAGCAGTTACTTAACTGATCTATCTATCGTTTGCTGTAGGGTATGAAAGTTTAATACTATTTATTGGAACTAACAAAGCCTGTGGGCCTAGCTAGACAAACTAACACTCTGTCTGCGATTACGTTGACGGAAAAGTCCGAAATGTATTGAATTGATATAGGCTATAGATCAGCTCATCCTAATCCAGTTGAAAGCTTTTCTAGAAAAAAACGAAAACTTAAAACTGATGACCACTTCTAGGCCCTTTGTCTTTATCTGTAGGATTTTATGATTTCCTCAATAAAAAACGTCAAACTTTTAGGCAAGGTGATGAAGGCTTCAACAAGGACAGTGATTTTAAATAAGGAAAGAAACAAACTAAGAATATACTCATTTTACCTTATTACACGAAACCAGGAAGCAGTTTTGTAGAAAAATAAGTTGTAGTGATGAAATTGACTATTGTTTTGCCATCCTCACCTTAACTGATGGATGACCTGATCATAGAGGCTGTACATTATTAGATGTTACAATAAACAGGCCATAAAATAAACTATCTTTCAGTAATGGAAGTTCGAAATGATTAACTTTTCCTACGTAACTACTGACATCAACATTTCCTAGACCTTATGTAACTATATTGGCTACTCCATGTTGACTATTGATTCTATAATGATGACATGAACTATGCTATTTTCAATCATAAACTATCTGTTTTATGCGGTAACCGTTATATTATGATGGGTTTATTTATACTTTAGCGTTAACACTAATTTACAATATTCTCTTGTTATAGCTTAGTGCTAATTCTAACGTTCAGTTTAGATTACTTATTAAGGCGAATACAATAATGAAAATATTTTGATTCGTACCAATGTTTACGATAATAACAACATAAGGTAGAGCCTCAGTGTCTCATACTGCACACTATTGAGATAAAAAGTACGTAGATAAGATTGATGAAATGCCGATGAACTCACCTTTATTGCTTGCTGGCCAGATGTTGTTCGTCGCGTTTTTCTTATTATTTTTGTTTTCTCTGAACATGAGAATATCCGGTACCTTGTTCAGTTTATTATCCTTCGGTATTATGTCCGGCGCTCGATCGACGTTTACTCTCACGAATTCTCCTTTCAACACTTTAGGCTGATTATCTTTTAATAATACTGGAGGCGGAGGAGCTTTAGGCTTCTTGTGGAACAATCTCTTCCTATCAGGCTTTGAGGGGATCTCTATGTCAGTGTATATTATGCTGTCTATTTCACCAGCCTCATTCACATCGTTCCTTATTCCGATCAGACTCATAGGCTGCTCGTATCGACTGTTTAAGTTATTCTTCTGTTGCACCGATATGTGTGTTACGCCATCATTATCCGTAGTTTGCATCAAGTCGTAATCATTACGTCCCTTATCATATAAACTATAATCATCCATACTATTCTTTCTGCTTTTGAAAATGTCATAAGTTTTCTTTTTAGAAAACAAGTTTTCACTACTCGAATAGTTGTTCGTGTTTTTCGTGAGTCGGTTCCGCATTTTGAAGTATTTGTATGTGAAGTATATCCTCTTGAAGTCCTGCTCGTTCTCAAACTTTAGCGCGATGGCTTCCTTGTTCATGTTTTTGGTTATGTAAAAGACTAGAGTGTTGTCACAATTGGGATAGTTCTCGATATTGACACAATTTGAAATGTCGTCTATTGAGATATTTTCACATTTGGTAGGTTTTAGTTCTGAGTAGTCTTTGATTTGTTTTTTGTCTTCTTCTGTGATGTCTTCTTTAGTCAGTAGTTGGAGCTGGTCCTTCTCGTTAAACCCGACGACGATGTTGTAGGACTGCAGGGAGGATGGCTTGGTGATGGTCATGATGTCGAGCTGCTGGCTGGTGCTGTGCATCTTCTGCCGCGCGACCATGGCTGCGAAGCCGCCCGTCCGGGCTGTTTTCTTTACGGTCATTGTTCTGGAACAAGAGAAAAGAAAGAATAAGTAATGAATCTATCAGAAATATAGATTTTGTTTTCCATCTTTTTAATAGTTTATAGTTCAATAAACCTAAGTCTAGATGCAATTAATATTGACCTACTGCTCTTTTTATGAGCTACGATTTCAACTCAAACGATAATAAAAAGGAATATATTGAATTCATTGTTTTCAATATGCTATTCGAAAGCTTTTTTAATACCAATTTACTGAAAAAATCCAGTGTGCTTAATAGTAAAAAATCATACAAAACAATATAAAATGAATTGGTAAAAAACGTGAATGCTTCAAATCTAATCGATGCTCAAATAATTGCGATCAATCATAGACTGCATGATATTTGAAATGGTTCCAATTCGATTCGCGTCTTTAACGATTGGAAATCTATTCCTAATCGATTAACAACCAATATTGTTCAATGTGTTAGCATTCGTTTTGAGTTTAAAGCAAACGTAATTATGACGTTAACACCTATGCTTTCACTTTCTTTCTTTCAATGCACCTTTGTGATCTAAAGTGATTGAATTGGCTACTGTAATGACGGGCTATACCATGGGTAAATTGAACTAAAAATCATGTTGCACACAGGAATGTGGCTCGTAAATAAAGGTTCTTTAATCTTTTGCTTTACACGACTGCTTATGTTTTGAGCTTTACACTTCAGCTTGAAACATTACGTCTACTTTCTATCGAGATACATCGTAAGAAGCTATAGTACTGTCATTATTCAAGTAACTTAGTCGTTAAGTTTACACAAACAGCTTTCAGTTCACTTAGTGTCTCACATGTTTAGTTATCAATCTTCTTGTTAGCTACTTTTTCATCAATTACGTCTGCAACTTATGCAACGACATTTTTCCTCATCTCACCACTGGAAGTTCCATTAAAAATCTTAAATGAAACAAGTGCCTATGTGTAAGAGAAAGCGTAAACATATGACAAAAAAACAAAAGTTTGTCGTAAGCGTGCGACATTTCGTACAAAAACACTTCCTAGTGATGAGCAATGAATTAGAGAACATAATTATGATGTGGTAGAAGATATAAGCGTTGTTACCCAACCTGGTGTGAAAATATGGAGGTTATGTAAAGTATTTCAAAATAAGCCTAGGTGTCAAGTAGGCAAAAATCTTGTTACGTACTACGTGTTGCCTACTTTCTTTAACTTAACAAATCTATGTATTTATTCATGTTATTGGTATAAATAATGGGTATTTAAGAATGACTTTTCGCAATATTTTCGTTTGTGAAATAAATCATGGCTATGGAAACTAGTGTCGCAATTTTGGCGCAATTCAAAGGAACTTTGTATCTTTTATGCCACTCACAATACAAGTAGGTACCTACAAATTTCACGTAAAGTCGTCTTTGGTATCTACTAAAAGGTTTTTACCCGGGCCTAAATCGTGGAGCCTTGCACACAAACACCATTGAAGACTTTACATAATCGACTTTAAGATGGTAACAGACATCAAATCTTGCCAAAGCTCGCGATTACAAATACGTATTTAACAATACATCATAACCTGATTACAAGCACCATAATTACCCGCTAATGCTTACATCTCGGGCCACGTTTCCAGATGTTTCCACAACAATTGTACCTCTGTGAGAGATCACTTTACATAATATCTAGTGCATTTCCGACTTATAAGAATCCGAGTTACATCCCAAGAAACTGGGTGAACTTTTGTAACCCACTAGAACAATCTGTTATCAGATTACTGAGGTATTGTTGGTCACAATAGTAATTATGAATTATCATCAGCAATGGGGCTTACTTAATTGAGTTTCATGTTTTTTTGGGTTGTTTAGTTGCGAAATTGAGTTATGTTACGTGTTATTTCACGAACAAACATAACTTTAATGTAATGCCTATAGACGTGGGATGGATTAGACAAATGAAATGATTTGAATGATAATTTATTTAACATATTTAATGCCTAACTAGAAGTGGTGTAGACAAGGAGTAGTCGTTAAAACTTTTCATATTTGTACAACGGCTTTCAACAGGACGGTGATCATCGTTAGCACTTTTTAATAGAATGTAACTTTGTGTGAGCCCTCAGAAATAATACTATTAAAAGTAGAACCCTATTGCTGATGTGTCAAAAATAAACAAGGCGTATGTTGCGGCAAAAAAACATTCATTTAAGGAACAATCGTTAAATGAATGTTTTTTAAACATTTTCAAACGAAAACTTAATATTTATTTGTCCCGGAAAGCAAGTTTTGCGCCACGATCTAATATGAACAGTTAGCGATGAATTAACATTATTAATGGCTTGTATTACATAATACCGATTTCCTTATTGTAATGTGACAAGAGAATAGTAACGCATATTAATTCATAGGTTACTGAGACCAGTTCGGACCGTAATTATATTAAACTATACTAAGTGTTATAGGCAATGCTATGAGCTAGCCTTGTGGTCAGTTTTCAATCTTATAGATGGGTATGGCGATTCTAGACAAAAACCTATGTTTTGCCACAGAAGACAGAAAAGGTAAAATTATGTCAATGAAATTGAATTGGTAATTACCTAATAAATTATAAATAGAACAGTTACAAAAGTAGGTATCCTTAATAAAGATATTAAACCCTTACTATCTATCTCCTAAAAAAACATACAGATTATGACAATAGGTGGTCCGCTACGAAAATGCTACGAAAAACTTTCGTAGCGGCCTACGAACTGATGACAATAACGAGGAGATCAGTCTTAGTAAACCCATCAGTCAAAACAAAAGAAAGACACAATCAGAGAGAGTGAGCGAGAGAGAGTTAGTGTACCCTCGCAGTCCAGTAACAATACAAACGATTTCAAAATTTCTTAGAATATAAAATTAATTGTGATAACAACGAAGACGCGGAAACAATTTCCACAAAGTATCGTCATCATCGCCATCCCAGGAGTTCACATGTAGGAATTGTACTGTTTTCACTGTGACAATGCCTGTTCTCATAATTATACAGTTTGATATCACGTCACTATTAAAATACAGAAAGCATCTGTTTGTTTGTCTCTGGCTGTCATTATACGTAATTACTTGTATAATTTAGGTGGTACGAAATTATTGTTTAGTCTAGTTTATTTATATGAAAGTGCAGCATATTAGATGATAGATAGATTACCAACATATTTCCTTTTGTTAAAATAACTTCGTTAGCTCACTGAACCCTTCGATCAAGAATTCTCGATCGAAGGCTAGGAAGACTGCAGAGCAGCTACCCTGTAAATTGATACATAAAAACAAAAGACGACTTTTTCACTTTTGAACGAAAAGAGATCGCATCAATGAAGTTACGCGAAACAATAATACTGACAAGAAAATAATTGTAGTTCGCTTCTAAATTCAAACCATAAATCTATTTTTTAAACGTAACCCGCTAGCGTCATTGACAGTAACATCGTTAATTGGACCTACATTACCAAAGCAGGGCAGATATTGTCAACATTGTCGGGACGCAGCCATTTAAGGTGAGACTATAAATAGCCCGTCCTTTACACTAGGTCAATGACTATAATAGCCAGAACGTATGTGGAAGTGGCTTTTATCCTTTTACATCTCTTCCGAGGTATAAAAGGGCAAATAGTGTGGTAGGCCTCGACAAATAAAGATGGAATGACCCGTAATGAGTATAAGGTTGCCACTAATATGGATATAGGGATAAATGAGTCTGTGGTACACCTTGACTTCTGAACAGAAATGGAGCTAATGATCTATGAATCAGTGAGAAATGTTTTATGATGTCTAGCTTAGTTCCTATCGTAATGCGCAGATGATGAATTTAGCCATTTCGAACGCTATTGATGTTGCATTTTAATTTTCAACAACGTAAATGTAATTACTAATAGGGAATGTTTATCTATCTAAAATCATGAAGTGTTCCGTAAAATTTTACGGCGAGGTCGCTTCAAATTTTTTGCCTTCGACAATTTTCGGTCCAATTTGATTGGATTAACAAACACAATAGAAGGTACACAACATAATCACTTCTCAATAAAAACTCCACTTAAATCTTCGGTTTATTCAAGCATCACTAATTTAACCACGGATTAACAAAAAGTCTATAATAAACACAAGTAGTGGCAACCCTTCCATAGTGCAAGGACGAGGACAGGTCATGCGGAAGCGTTGAGCCACTTAATTGCAATGAACTGTGAAATTAATTTACAGCTGTTAAGTGCATTCAATACGGTATGTCATTAAGTGCATAAGTATGGGATGCAATTAAGTGCGTTCTTGACGTTGATTGGGCATTCCCCTTTAAATGAGCGTAAACTGAACAAGTGAACATCCCTTGGAAGTATCCATTTTGATAAAAGAGATTAGGTTTTTGTAGAGTAATTTTTAAGCATGATTAACTGGTGTTTACTGAAATGATACAGTTTACTTTAAAAGTAGGAGGAAAAAGAAGGCGTTATTCTTTTCTCTGTTTCCCATAAACAGCACCCATACTTATATAAAGATTTTTTTTAAAGTAGACAAAATAAAATAATTTTTATTTCACCTAAGCCTACATGCGCACTTATAAAACGTCGACAACAAAGATCCTCTTTTCGGGTTGGTCTTGTCCAATGGAGAAGAACCAGCAAGAAACTCCATGGTTACTCTTTTAAAATCATTTGGTTTTACAATATTTCAATGTTACAGCGTTAGTACTTAAGTATGGGAGGACACCGTAGGCCCGACATTAAGTCGTTGCTTACTACAAAACGTAGAACAAGATAAAAAGTTACCAAGGATCTAGGAATCTAATAAGGCCCATAATAGTTATACCTACACCGCATGAAACTATTACGACTATACGCAAATATAAAGTAGGCTAATCCAAATTTATAATCAATTAAAACGGTTTAAAATACGACTACAGTTCTGCCCTTATTTTATAATAATGTTCAAAACACACTCAAACATAGCCTATAAAAATGTAATTTTATTCCAATAAAGTCTTTGGGACAATTCAATGATACTAAAGCAAATGCTAGATGCAATGAATGTTAGACCATGACATTTAATTTACGCATAGTTAGCTAACGAGACATAACGTGATCTTTACGTATTAAATAACAATATTAATTAGATGCTAAAGTAATTTTGAATATAGATCTCAAGAGGTTTTTTATTTTGTTTTAGGGTATATGCTAATTAATACTTTAATGTTACTAGGTAAAAACTTAGAATACAAACACGCAGAATAATTTTGATTTCAAAAACTTACAAATGCAGAATGATTACTGCAGAAATATGAGACGCCTGCACTGCAGTCTTAAAGTTTTAATTGCACATGCCACAATTTATTCACAATCTGATGAGGAAGCAATCTCTTAAGCAATTCGAAGCTAATTGTGTCTAATCTTGTACTACAATTAAATAGACAAGCAACATCTACATCTGAAATCTTCACAAGAAAGCCAACTTTCTCGATCTTCTCTGGAAACTGCGATATCTCCCTGGGAATAGCACACAATACCCTTATTGTGTAACTAACCAACTTATTTATACAACAATAATGTATTACGTGAACCTTATGTGGTGGAAACAAAGCTTGTTTTACGTGGTGTGAAGTGAAGTATTAAGTTTGTTCGTCTGCTTTGTTTGGTGTCACATCGTTAGAGCAATGGCGTGTACGTGACACTTTTAAGGTTTAATTCCGGTTTAATATAGAATTTGTAATTTTAATTACTTGGGAGTATTAAATATACTTAATTTTTTTGATTGATTAGCTCGTAGGTAAAATAAAATCATTATGTTTGTAACGATTCAACTTGTTCCGAAAATTAATAGTTACAGTCATCATTTTCCGAGGTAGAGGAATATTAATAAAATTATTATTAATTTTCCTCACCGACGAATTTAGGATTAATCCAATAACTCTCAGAGTTTAAAAAATAAATCCTTTCTACAAAAAAAGTTGGCCGACACGCGGGACGCCCGGCAGATATGAAACAGTTATGTTTTTAATAGAATTAATCATTCATCATCATCATTTCAGCCCAAAAGACGTCCACTGCTAGACATAGGCTTCCCCCAAGTCACATTGACATTTTGGGGGGGTTTTGCCATAATCGCCACGCTTGGCAGGTGGGTTGGCGATCGCAGTACGGTTGTTACAAAGGAACGCTGCTGCCCATTCTCTGGCAAGTACCTTAGTCGCCTCTTACGACACCCACGGGAAGATATGGGATGGTGCTATTCTTAACTTCCGACACCATACAGAGCATAGCGAATGAATCATTAATAAAAACTTATAACGAAATATGGCATTAAATAACGAAAAATAATGGATCGTTTAATTTTTAAAAACAAGACAAAATCAACAATCAATCCAAAACAAACTTTATTTTAATGGGGAAAGGTTGATTTTACGTGGCATAGGGGTTGGGGTTGTGGGTTGTGGGGCCAACCCCATTTCCCGTCACGGCACGCTCACGCATACGAGTCGATTTTAGTGCCTAGTCGCGCAGATAGATGTTTCACATCAACAAAACAGGCTTATTCTATAAAGTGTATCACCTCCAACGATTATAACGTATGTAGATGGATTCATTAACAAAAGTGAAAACTCTGCACTGACGAGTTTCTCATTAGAGAGATAAGAGGTTATATCTTCTTACTTATAACTGCGTTATGATTGCATTTCTAGGAAAGGCACCTCACTGCCATTTCTCTGTACAAATGACTAGGGTCCCGGTTTCCTAGTTGTGTTGGAGAACGATTCTAAAAAATGCATACGGAATAGGGCTGCTTCGATTTGCTTTTTGAATATGAATATGGAGTTCGTATCAGTCGGTTATTTATATGTAGATTAAATACGGAACATCTGATCTTTTTGCCTTACATAGATTTTGTTCAGATTTCTGTTATTCTATAACAGTACACTATTTCATGCTTATACATCATAGAATACAAGTAATCTCCTACTTAAATTAATCTTAACCATGGTTTAGATTTATAAGTTAGTTTTATTTTTATTTTATTTATTATGGGACAATAAACACAAACAATAACAGAAAGGAGGTATCTCATGAGATGACAAGTAATAGAGAGGTATGGAAGAAGAAGACGTACTGCGCCGACCCCAAATGAATTGGGATAAGGGCAAGAGAATGATGATGATGAAACAGCTACAATATACATTTTACAAATAATAAATAGGTTAGCAATAACAATATTGCAGCCTACTACATTATCCTCATGTTAACAAAATTAGGATTAGGTAAAAAAGTGCCACTAGATAAGCAATAATCAGAAATCAAAAAAAAAATTGGCTATTAAAATACAATACAATTAATTAATAAAAAAACATAGTGTTTTTAATAAAATTAAATAAAAATAAAAGTGGGATTGTTATTTATTAAAATAACAGGATCCCATTCTATACCTATCTCCCTGAGAAATACCTTTACGAAAACTACAAGCATATTGAACTATTATTAGTATTCAGAATTCCATTAGATTATTCAAATTAATACGGTACGAAAGGGGTTAAGTATCACAGATAAGAAGTTAAATTATGAAAAAAGGAATTAACAGTACCTACAAAACAATTCATCTCTAAAAAAATAGTTAAATAGTTGAAATAAATTAAATTGAGAATAAAGGACTCACACTACTTCTTATTGTCATTAGATAAGATTTCAAACCTTTATTTCCTTTCTTTTTCTAAACATTTCCACTTAATATTAAAATCTTCCTAATTAAAATAAGGTCCTAAAACAACAATAGATAGAGATCAATACGAGGCAGAAATAAATACCTTTATCATTCAACGGGACAACAATATATGATTTAGAAACTGCATTAATTTTTAAACCTAGCTGAAAATAAGACCTTATTTTCTTGAGGTTTTTGAACTCAGTTCAATGACCTTTTATCGGTCAAGCGCTGGGATTACCAAGCATTGCGGAACAAGTGCACACTTATGTAGATTACATGGATAGGTAATAGATATAACTAGGTTAGCATAAGGTGTTTTAGATAAATATTATGCTTATTCTACATAAGTAGGTTTAGACAGATGTTTGCAACACCTTGTTTGTCATGTTTTATGCGTTATTAATCCATCTGTTTAGTTTCACTTTAAGCACGGCTTTGAAATATGCAGAAAAATATTAAGAAATAATCAGTGGTTTGGTTATACTTTTTTAAGGTTAATAAACCTTTGGTTCTTAATTTTCATTAAATCATCAACATTAGATATTCCATGAAGATGGTGCTCTACTATCCATCACGTCTATAATTTTATTGACTTCTTACCAAAGATATTATCATCTTCTACATAATCTACTACATACTTCTACTTTATACATACTTAACATACATACTTCTACTTCTACATAATTTTCCCAGGTTTTCATTTTATTTCAATAAGGAAAACCTCTACTAAAAATATCTTGTTTTGTATGAATGTCAAACAAAAGTAATTAAGGATTTATAAACAAAGTTCGGACATGTTAAAAACCATTAGAAATCAATAGAAAGCGTCACCCACCACTACAAGGCGCACATAATTCGGAGATAATTAGCCAATCTCGTCTAAACGCGTTACACACAGTTGCGTCTGCGCATTCCGACTGATTAACGCTAAGACGGACGCTCACACCGCAATGTAAAGACACTCTCTCAATGGGAGCATTCGCCTGTAAATAACAGGTCAGGCTCTATGGTTTCGGGCGTAAAGAATAGCACCATCCCATATCTTCCCGTGGGTGTCGTAAGAGGCGACTAAGGGACTTGCCAGAGAATGGGCAGCAGCGTTCTCTATGCTGCGAACAACCGTACTGCGATCGCCAACCCTTCTGCCAAGCGTGGCGATTATGGCAGAACCCCTCAAAATGTCAATGTGACTTGGGGGAGGCCTATGTCCAGCAGTGGACGTCTTTTGGGCTGAAATGATGATGATGATGATTACCGTGCGCAACCTGTTACGACACAATATTATGTAACAATCACCTTATTTCCGTACAATATCCAATGTTACATTACAGGCGGATATGCGCACTCTTCGAGAGCGTCTATTTGTGAACTGATGCTCAAAATCTTCGGATCTTAGGTGATGATGAGATTACATGTCATGTTACGCGAATGTTCCGGTGATGGAGCGCCTTTAACGCGTGTAGTTAACATTAATTAATTATTAAAGGTTTTGTAATCGATTAATGTTACTTTAATCAGGGTCATACTTATGTAGTTTTTAATGTTTGTTTTTCTTGCAAGTTATGCAATGATCGTGGAAATAATAGGGGATGATCACATTTTTTTTTGTCTTTGTCTTTCAGGTAGATTATTGAAAAATATTGGACACGTATTTTTTCTTTCTTCACGTGGTCATAAAATTACGGAGATATATTGAGTTGAAATGGCGCATGACGTCACTTGTAGGTAATTTTATACCTACTTGTGACGTAGTGAGCCCCCACTCTCTAACTTTAATGACTTTTAACTAAGTATTTTTTTGATATTTTGATAAAACAAAAAATACGTGTCTAATATTTTTGTATTACCTGTCTGACGGACAAAATAGAATTTCGTTTTCTTTACCTAGTATTATCCCCTATTCATTTATTACTAGTCAGATAGCGAGAACCTTCATCTGCTTTTTATACATTTAGGTACATCTATTGTAGGTACTTACAACAATAAAAAAACTTAATTCCGAGGGCCACGCCGAAGACTGATCCTGTAACTTTTAACCATCTTCACCTCTTCCTACAGCCAGCCCGATGCTTTAGTGATTTTCACAGTAAATATTTCCTAACGGGTAAAGAAAAATCTATAATCAACAATGAAACATATAAATTTGATTTCTTCGATCACATAACACTGATAAGAAAGTGTGAAAAATTGTGATAAATAGATAACACACGTAGAGTTACGGTGTGACAGGCGCCTGCGCCGGCGTCACAGACGCGGCAAGTTCTTCTACTTTTACTTTATTTCATGTCGAGAAAGTAGTGGGTGATAAACGTTCACGCGGCACCCATGTTTCATACACATATCACATGTATTTACAACTCTACATAAAGCAAACATAAAGTTCGAAATCAATCGATGATAATGGAGTGGTAGGCTGTCCCTTATAATTCCCAATTTTTCATGCACACATCACACATATTTAGGTACTCTATAATAATATATTTAAAGTTTTAAATCAATCGACTTGATGATTGGCTATCCCTTATAATTATTATCTTAGATTCATCGGATGGTAGTTTCGTAGAAAGATGAAGCTTTGAAAGATGGCAAAGTGCAAATTGGAGTTTTATTATGTCGTAATTAAGAATATCGAATAAACAAATGAATCACGGGGGCCAACTAGTAGCGCTCAGTTAACCACCAGCCGAGATATTTAATAGGTGGCTATTTATTATTTGTGTAAAACTGGCGGTGGAATACATAAGATAGGTAGGTTCTCTTATGTCTTTATAATTTATATCCAACTTCCTTTCGCTTCCAGACTACTGACTGGACAATTTCGCTATGGCGCTGAAAATGACCCTACTATAAAACAGCTAATCATCTTCCAAATCGCTGTACAGATTTTTATGAAACTAAGTTGTTAGCCATCCCGATTAAACCTGCCTTCTGATGAAAAACAAGGATTGAAATCGATTTACTCGTTTAGGAGCTTCGATCCTACAGACATACACACTGAATAACAGAGGCGTCAAACTTTCATACGACAGGGTAAGCAGAGGCTTCGAATGAAAAAAAAATCTTATTCAAATAATATAAATGTATTGTTTTATAAACAAAGCTACCAGGAAACCAGGAAGCCATGCAGGCATACAATAACGCTGACTAGCCACTTGCGTGAGATTGCGCGCGCAGCCGCTCCCACGGGCACCAGATGCCCGCGTCCGATGTTACACGATTATTTACGATGCAACCCGAACGGAATGCACTTGCTTGTTTATTGGCAGATTTGAATTTAGAATTTCTATTTATTGGTTAAGTTCAAACGGGTCAGATGGTGAAAACGTATTGAAAATTATGCAACGGCTAATGACGTGTAAATCTGCGGGTACTTTGAAACGATGGACATTTTCCTGTTTGGAATAGTTAATTCTGAAACTGAAGCGTTACATAAACTCGACGAATACCATCCACTTATACTTACGGTTAGTGATTACATTAAAACACGTCTACAGATAACATAACACAAGATCACGTCTGTCATAGATGTGTTGCTGAGGAGTTTGTTCCGCCACTTCTTCTTCCCAGCTAAAACACTAGGAAGTGGCGATGGGCGGGCGTTTTGGTGGACTGTCTCTTGTAATTAGGGTGCCGTAGCCGAATGGCAAAAAACGGAACCCTTATAGATTCGTCATGTCTGTCTGTCTGTCTGTCTGTCTGTCTGTCCGTCTGTATGTCACAGCCACTTATTTCCGAAACTATAAGAACTATACTGTTGAAACTTGGTAAGTAGATGTATTCTGTAAACCGCATTAGGATTTTCACACCAAAATAGAAAAAAAAACAATAAATTAAGGGGGTCCCCATACTTAGAACTGAAAAC
The DNA here is from genome assembly GCA_949152445.1 of Cerastis rubricosa. Taxonomy (NCBI): domain Eukaryota; kingdom Metazoa; phylum Arthropoda; class Insecta; order Lepidoptera; family Noctuidae; genus Cerastis; species Cerastis rubricosa. The sequence goes on along the minus strand of OX424545.1, from coordinate 16,097,128 downwards.
CAAAAAAAAAAAATTCATCAAACCCATACGTGTGGGGTATCTATGGATAGGTCTTCAAAAATGATATTGATGTTTCTAATATCATTTTTTTCTAAACTGAATCGTTTGCGCTAGAGCCACTTCCAAAGTGGTAAAATGTGTGTCCCCCCCCCCCTCTAATTTCTAAAGTAAGAGGAGGAAAATTCTGAAAATATTTAGGATTGTAGAACGTAAAAAAAACTATCGACGAAAATTGGTTTCAATAAGATATGATGTTTAGTTTTTGAGATATGGGACTTTTTCATCAAACTGCAGCAGTAACTTTGTTTTTCATAAACATACTATGAAAAACAAATTTAGTTTTGCGGTTGTGTGGAAGTTTACTAACTAATACTACTAACTAATGAATGACAGTTCAAAATATTGTTATTATATTGTTTGGAGCTATGGAACCCTGTGTGCGAGTAAGACTCGCACTTGGCCGGTTTTTTTTACGTTCACAAAGTGCTGATTATCAGCCTAATTTGAATAAATGACTTTCGATTTTGTAAGGTTTAGGCTATGTTGTGATCTAGGTCAGGAGAATCTGTAATAATACCACATTTCGACAGGTTCAATTCCCATGTATTAGGGGCGACTATTGTCGTCAACCGGGCACAACACCGGACTCTGCCACTACCTGAACCGCCCATTACCTGAACGCGCCCCAGAAGGTGGTAGCCGTAAGGCTGATCCGGGGGTACCGCACGATCTCCGGCGAGGCGGCGAGCCTCTTGGCCGGATTGCCGCCATGGGATCTGGAGGCGATAGTCCTCGCGTGCCTGCACGAATGGCGCGCGGAGGCACTACGCCGGGGGGAAACTCCGCTGCCGCGGCAAATTGTCGCTCAGCGGACAGACCTCCGGCGCGATCTCATGGCGACATGGAGAGAGCGACTGTCGCAACCCCGTGCAGGGCACGCCACAATAGTGGCGATAAGTCCCCTCTTTGAGGAGTGGCTAGAGAGGCGCCACGGCGCCCTCACCTTCCGCCTGACGCAGGTCCTCACCGGACACGGTTGTTTCGGGAGGTTCCTGCACCGAATCGGGCGGGAGGAAACGCCCGGGTGTCACCACTGCGAGGATCGGCCGGAGGACACGGTGGAGCACACTGTGGAGCTATGCCCCGCTTGGGCTGAGCACCGCCGTGTCCTCGTAGCGGCGATTGGCGGCGGCGACCTCTCGCGTCCGGCCCTGGTTCAATCCATGGTCCGGAGCGAGAGGGAATGGGAAGCCGTCGCCTCCTTCTGCGAAGCAGTCATGCTAGCGAAGGAGGTGGCGGAACGTGAGAGGGAGAGAACCTCACGTCCCAGCCGCCGCGGGAGACGCCCCGGGCGCCGGGGGGCAATCAGTGGCCCCCGGCCACCGTAGGCGCGGGCCTGTGGACGGTGAGTAATGGGCTAGCTCACCGTCCGTCCGTCTTATGACGACAGACCGTGCCGACGGCGCGTTCGTGTTCCACGCGCGCCTCAAGGAGATGTCAGCAAATCGGAAGGGGTCCGAGAGGGCCGATGCCTGCCAGGGCTGCGGGTTGTTCGAAAGAGATACCGTGCCCCTGGAACGCAAAGGGCTAAGAAGGAATGGATGGGTTTTAGTCAGTCAAGTCTGACACTCCCTTCCGCTCAGCCCAGAGCGGAAGAAGTCATTTGATGATTTCCCATCCGAAAAAAAAAAAAAAAAAAAAAAAGGCTATGTTGTGATCTAGGTCAGGAGAATCTGTAATAATACCACATTTCGACAGGTTCAATTCCCATGTATTAGGGGCGACTATTGTCGTCAACCGGGCACAACACCGGACTCTGCCACTCAGGAATTCCTGATGGACAGATCCAACAACACTGTGCCCAGCCTGGAATACGAACCCAGAACTTCATGCTCAGCAGCAGCACTGGATCAGAGAGGCAATCAAAACACGCCCACTGAGTAGGTCATAACTAATTAAAAATTAATCAATATGCATAAAAGGATGTGTCTACGAATAAATTATTTGATAAATTAGCATTTAGGACTAGGTGGACAGTTACATAACAATGTAGGTAATACCTGTCGCCTGTCATTCAGCGTCATATGACATAAGAGTCTAGTCGTTTATCAACGTTAGCTAAGACAATCATTTGGTCATTTTCGCGCTAAGCAATTAACAGGTATTTCAATGGGTTATTAGAAGCATTCATTTCGTAATCTAGGTTGTATCTCAATTTATTATCACGCAAGTTAGATAATTTAATTAAGACGTTTCGTACATCGTAATGATGAATGTTGATGAACATTCTTGAATTACTGTTTTTCAGGCACGTTTCGGTTATCTCATGTTAGTTGATACAGCCTAGTTTATTTAGATTATTTAAAATATTTAGTCCTACAGCCCTGGTTTTACAAAAACATATGAAAGTTTTATTCTGGACTTCGAACTAGTTTTAAGCAGTCCATTAAAACAAATCGGTTCCTAATTGTTCATAGCCCATTATACATACACCTAGTCCAGATAAACAAAAAACTATATAAAACATCTGTAGGTACTTATCAAATTTAAACCAAAAGAGATGTTAAAGTAAGTAATAATCCTCACACTCGTAAAGCGCTAATCTCTACAAAATCTAAAATCATACACTTTCATAGTTTTCTATGCACAAGGTCGTTGACGCTGCTTATCATTATCGCTGCATAAATCCAGCAGTTCTTTCTTCTTAAAATAGAAAAAGTGGAACACATCGTGACATCAAGATGCTAATCCGCGATAACTGAGCGAATTTTAATAGCAAACAGAAAGTATAAATTAGAAAATAAAACCGTCTGCCAGGTGCTCTAATGTGTCATTTCCTTAAGAAAACCAATTTATGCCTCACGTATGTTAATTTTTCGTAACTTAGACGATTATATCCTGACTATTGAGACTTAATGAAAACTGTAGATAGTTTTTAATAATTAATCATTTTATTAACTTTATCCATGGATCTTTTTTCTAAATTAATCTTCATTTGTGTTTTTCTAGGTTTAAGTTACCTACACTCCAGGTGCCGCAATATGCAATCTGCGTCACTCAGAGCACTAAGCTGCATGACTCACGTCCCATAAGTAACATTATGATTCGTTTACATAGACAAATTCAAATTGGTCATCACTCATCACTTCAGCCGAAAGACGTCCACTGCTGGACATAGACCTCCCCCAGGTGACGCCACATTGACCGGTCCCGTACGACTCGCATCCAGCGGATCCCCGAAACCTTCACCAGGTCATCGGTCCACCTAGTGGGAGGCCTTCCAACATATCGTCTCCCGGTTCGCGGTCGCCATTCCAGAACTTTTCGGCCCCATCGGCCATATGTTCTGCGAGCAATGTGCCCTGCCCACTGCCACTTAAGTTTGGCAATTCTTCGGGCTACGTCGGTAACCTTGGTTCTCTTGCGGATGTCCTCATTTCTGATTTGATCACGCAAGGAAACTCCGAGCATAGCTCTCTCCATTGCCCTTTGGGTGACTTTGAGCCTTCTGATGAGGCCCTTTGTGAGCGGCCAAATATATATATATATATTTCGCGGAATACCAAAGTGAAATTGGTCAACACGCTGGTCTTTTCAATTTGCGGTTACGGAGCTGAATCGTGGACCTTGAGAAAGGCTGACCGAGCTCGTAAACACGCCTTCGAGATGTGGTGCTGGAAGAAGTTGCTTCAGATACCCTGGACTGCATTCCGCACCAATGACTCCATCCTACGCGAGCTCAAAATAAAGACCAGGCTCTCTACGACTTGTCTCCGCAGAGTTTTGGATTTTTTCGGCCATATAGCAAGAAAAGATGGCAATAACCTCGAACAACTGATGGTTACCGGCAAGGTGGATGGTAAACGACCAAGAAGGCGCAGCCCTTTGCGATGGTCCGACCAGATAAGCTCTGCTCCTGACACGAAAGTCCATGATGCGCTTCACTTGGCCCAGAATAGACGGAGGTGGCGAAACATCGTCAAGAAAAAGATGTTTGCAAGGGTGGATCACGACCCTCAGTAATAAGGAGCACGATTTGAGGAGGAGGAGAGAATTCCATTTTCATTGTGCACAAAATGAAATATACAGGGTGTAACGGAAAGGGTACATACATACCTAAGGGTGTGCAACAGACCATCAAACTGAACATGTTTCTCCAGAAACAAACATCGTAATAACGAAAAAATTATCTGCTGCCCCATACAAAATTTAAATACCTATTCGACCCAAATGTATGGGGCAGCTGATAATTTTTTCGCTATGATCATTTTTCTTTGTGGAGAAACTTGTTCAGTTTGATGGTCTGTAGCACACCGTTAAGTATGTATATACCCTTTCCGTTACACCCTGTATAATAAAAAATAAGAAAATAAGTTCGCTTTTCCCGAATATTAATCCTCCACGAATTACCTATAACCTCACCTTTCATTATTCTTTTAGCACCATCACAAGGTATTTAAAATTGATTCAACAACACAAGGTCATGAATCATAACACCATTTCCAATATTATGATTGAATAAGTTAACATTCGATTGATCTTCCAGTACTTACAGGTATCAATAAATACAAATAACCATAGCGTCAATAATACAATCTATAAAACAACAGATCATAAATAACATTTTGACAATTTGATGAGCGAGTGAGCATGGAACACATCACGATATGCTAACATTAGCCACACGATTTCATGGGTACATACAAATTATTGTGGTCGCGTATTAAAGACAATATTAACGAATTAATACCAAGCACTATTTTCCTGCATAGGTTATTTTTATTATAAGAAGGTTGGTAACACAACATGGTAACTTTATGAAACCACCGCTTATAGAAATGCGCAACACTAGAGGCAATGAGTAATTGAAGATGCTTCGCCATCCCGGTGACAAATCAAAACAAACATCAAACATCTCATGATGTGCCTAAGAGTACCTATCATTACACTGGAATATCGGTGATGCAAATGGTCTGACTTTTATAGCAGTACTTATGCCATCCCACCATCTCCAAGATCTTTTAGGAGTTCTTGTACATCAATTATAATGAGACAGCTGCTGCATATTTGAAACGGCATTTAATATCCCTATTAAATTCTAAGTGACACCTATGCGACATCATACCGCAATCATCAAAATATCCTGCAGAATTACTATCGAATTACTCATTTGGCCTTCTTATTGTGTGAACCCTATAAAGAAAAGCGTGACCGTACATAGCCGTTAAAGGAAAACCTATTCAACGCTCATTCCCCATCACTATATTCAAAAGCGCCAAGGATCGCTAATAAACCTCAAAGGTGCGCGATGCAATCTAACTATCAGCGCTAATGTCCGCCACTCGCCAGACCACGACCAATGGCGACGACTGCCGCCAATAAATCACTGGACATCTCAAAATGTAAATAATAGGTAGGCGATTATTTCAGCGTCGGGTTCCCGCTACACTATAACCGTAAGTGAATGATAGATACGCTCAAGGAAGTGTCAAAGCGTAGGCAAATGAGAAATAAGTAGAAAATGGCGCCTGCGCAGCTACGTGTGGTCCGAGCTCCCACAGGTGCTGCTAATGCCGTGTTAAGGCAAGTTTTTGTACGCAAATGCGCGAGAGACGCTGATGTGACGTAATGCGAAGATGATTTTGACATTTCACGGCGCGGGCGATGGGGAAGTGAAGGTTTAACTGATTATCTGTAAACTTGGGAATGTTGGCGAGGAATGCGGAGGAGGTTGTTTGTGACTCTGCAAATAAATACTTCAACACTAGCAGCCCGACCCGGCTTCGCACTAGTATTTAATTTTTAATACACACATAAACCCTTCGGTTTAGTCAGGTTACTAAAAAAAATATATAAAGAGGGCAGAAGCGTTCTCTGTGCTTTTGTAATAACCGTACTGCGATCGCCAACCCGCCTGCCAAGCGTGGCGATTATGGCAAAACCCCCCTTATGTCAATGTGGCGTTGGGGAGGCCTATGTCCAGCAGTGGACGTCTTTTGGACTGAAATGATGATGATGATGAACTTTTATTTTTATTTTAATGACTTTTTTGTTTTATTTTTTCATAAGTACACACATCAACACGGTCTAGGGATATTTTTAAAAAAGCGAATTACTATTAATGTGTTAATTATTTATATGACATGTATATATTTAAAAGATACGTTATTTAATATTCTACCATTTTTTTAATAATGGTTAAGGTACTTCGATTAAAATTTCAGGATTTTATGGAAAATATGAAGCAGACGGAAACTGTATATGAATTAACTTTTAATTTATGAGTAAAAACTGAAAAAATACAAAAATCATTTAATTTGTGTTTATGAACTTGAAAGTTAGTAGTCTGAGAAAGCGCCCATGATGTTCATAACACATCGGCAACGATTCCGGCATGCTCAGAACAAGGTTGTCAATGTCTTGCTGCGGAATATTGTCCATTGTCCTTCTGAGGTGCGCAAAAAGTTGATCTTCTGTAGCCAGATTTTCAGGAACTTCCTTCAGAGCTCTTCTTTGCAGCATATCCCACGCATGCTCAATGGGATTTAGATCTGGCGATTGAGCAGGCCAGTCTAAGGCCCTAACATTGTGTGTATGTAACCAAGCTGCTACCGTTCTCGCCGTGTGTGCCCGGGCATTGTCGTGCATGAGCAGGAAATCTTGCCCCATTTGTGTTCTGTCGGGCAAGATTACGGGCCCCAGCACCTGTTGGACGTATCGTTCTGCCGTCATATTGCCCCGCACCCAAACGAGATCCGTCCGTCCTCCAAGACGAATTCCTGCTTAAACCATAATTGTTCCTCCTTGGTATGGGTGAACTTCCTGATGGTTCTGAAGACGGCTCCATCGTCCAGGAACTCGCCAAACACGCGTCCTTCGTGAATCTGGATGGAAGCCGAACCTGGATTCATCCGTGAACAGCACATTGGACCATTGCTCACGGCCCCAGTACACGTGGTTCCGAACCCATTCTAATCGTCGTCCACGATTGCCTCTCCGTAAAGGTGGGACCCGGAGTGGTCTACGAGAGCGTAGATTGCTTTCATGCAGTCGCCTTCTTACAGTTTGGTCACTCACAAGCACTTGGTGTTCCACTCGCAGCCTTTGGACCAATTGAGTCGCCGTTGCATTTGGTTGAGCTCGCGCAGTAATTTGCAAAAATCGGTCTTGTCTGGGGGTAGTGATGCGACTTGGCCCCCGGTGCCTCTCCGCTACTTCACCTGTGGCACGATAGCGTGTCCACAATCTTGAAATTACATTTTGGTGGGTCCCTATGGCCTCAGTAACATTATGCTGAACAGACCCAGCTTCCAGCATTCCCACAGCTCGTAACATCTCCGCCCTCGTCAAATGTTGGCGTTGCATGGCTACAATACCTCAATTTTAACTTTATATTTCGTTTAAAAATGAAAAAAAAACTGTAACTAAACGTAATACGTATTGTTTTCTAAATTTCGCACAAATGAAAATTTCCTCTCCTACACATCAAGACATGTTTATGCCACCGAAACAAAAGAATTTTCAAAAATTTGAAGGAGTCAGAGCTTCCCCATAAACTATATTTGACGTTGTTTTATTATGTGGCAGCAAAATAAATTGATTTTTGGGAACTCAGACCCGCGATGGGACAACATACAGTTGGGCATGAGTAAAACATTCTTTTCGTAGGTCGATCCCTACTAATTCGAATGTTTGGCCTTGGGATTTATTAATAGTTAAGGCGAAAGATGTTTTTACCGAAAATTGAAGTCGTTCAAATAGGATTGGCAAATCTGTTGGGATCATCGATATCCTCGGTATATGAGCCAGTTGATCAGCTACTGGGCCGGTGATAATGTTCGGTATAATAAAATTATACTTAATTATTATAATAAGCAGCCCTTTTGTTAATTTCTAAAAATCATGATTGGAATTCCCATTTTTAACGTTAATTCATGTTGTGGCAGTCCAGAAGGGTTTAGACAATTTAAAAATTCCCGTGGGTAATGGACTGCATCTTCGACATTAGTTACAGTGTCGATCGATTTGTAATTTTTTATTTGGCCGGTTACTTTTTTAATAACCAAATTGTTTATTTCGTTGACCGTATCACTCCTAGGTGACGCTGCTGCCCTAGAACACAACCAACGAAAGTCCTTTTCGTGCAAATGTTCAATGTCAGGGTATACTGCATATAAAACACTACTTTACCTGTAAATATAGAAATAACATTCAAAGCTTTTACTCTTTACGAATATCAATTTTCTGTAAATTATTTAGTTTTTCATTACCTTTATTTAAAATGACAATGACATTTTTATGTCATCACATTTCTGTTCACATCAGTCAGTCCTTTAATACACAACCTCTTTACATATAATAATTGTAATTTACAAATAAAGAGCCTTTTCTAGCGGCGGCTACTAATTTTTTTTTTTTAATAAAGGAACACTGATTGTGGCATAACTATAATACACACGTCAAAAGTGTCTAGGGATCAACATATATTTTTGCAATAACTTTTCTCCTGATTGATATTAATTAAAATTTTCTTTAAGGATTCATCAAATAAAGTGTTTTCGTTTGTCACAGTAACGATAAACCAAGTCACCTTTGCATTAATAAAGAAATTTGCCATTTTCTAATAAAGGGATTTTTGACATTTGAACCACTAACATTAAAGTTCGAAAAAAAGACTGAAATAACAGTTTTCTTTAAAATTTTATTGGGTAACTTAAACAATTAATAATCCGTGTTTCTACCGCGAACACTAACAACACAAGAACATCGGTTTGGCATACTCAAAATGAGTTCATCCAAATCACGCTGTGGAATGGCCGCCCATGTTCGTTGCAACAACAAAAAAAGGTCTTCTTGCGACTGGATACCCTCCATATTAGGCAGAGCTCTTCTCTGTAGCATATCCCATGCATGCTCAATCGGGTTCAAGTCTGGCGACTGAGCAGGCCAGGGCAGGACATTGATGTTAGCTGCGGCGAGAGTCTGTCTTACAACTCTTGCGGTGTGCGGTCGTGCATTATCATGCATTAACTGAAATAAGGGACCGATTTGCACTTGTAGAGGAACGATGACGTCTGATACAATCGTCTCAGCATAAATTTGAGCGTTGAGGTTGCCTCTGATCCAAATCAACTCAGTTCTTCCGCCGATCCAAATACCCGCCCATACCATGATGGTTCCACCACTATAAGGATGGACTTCCTGGCAGGATTTTAATCGCTGTTGGCGTCCAGGGGTTCTCCAGTGTCGTATACGTCTTGTATCCGGTCTCATACCAAAACGAGACTCATCAGAAAAGCACACGAAACGCCATTGTTCTTCTGCCCAATTTCTGTGTTCAAGAGCCCATTGATATCGAATCCTACGATTGTGCATTGCTATAGGTGGTACCCGTAGCCGTCTTCAGGAATGAAGGTTCACTTCATGCAAGCGGTTTCTGACTGTTTGGTCGCTAATTAAGTTCCCTGAAGAGTGATGAAGCCTCACGGCTAACATCATGGCGGTTATTGTTGGAGCTCTTCGAGTTAAGATTTGAATGTATCGGTCTTGTCTCCGTGTGGTGCAGCGATACCGTCCTCCATGGCGCTCAGCCACGGTACCAGTGCTTCGGTAACGTGTCCAAAGTCGACTGATAACACTCTGACTTGTATTCAGAGCTAAAGCCACAGTACGTTGCCGGGAACCAGCTTCTATCATTCCCACGGCTCTGAGCATTTCTTCCCTGCTTAAATGACGTCGCCGCTCCATAATAACGTTGGTTTTAATCAGTAGTAGGGAAACAGTAGCACTAATAATGTCTTCAATGCGTTGTATGTTTTTATAGGGAAAATATTGACAGCTGATTTTCATCTTTTACTCGAATTTGATTCACAGTTCCTGATTCAAATTATGAAATGCACCAAAAAGGATCCATATAAATTTATAAAATCATAAATTTATTACAAAGCCACATCTCAATCTCAAGAAATCCGCAAACTATCCGCAACTAGATAATTAAAACTAAAATAACAACAAATTATAAAAGGGCGTCAAAAAACTCCTCCTCAACGCTGTCAGCTGGTAACGTGCCTAAGAGACTGGCGGCGTTGCCACGTTGAATGGCAACACTTAGCCTCTGGCCAAAGTAAAAGCCAGCCCTTGGGTCACGTGAAGCGTCAACTAAGCGTTTGGAGATTTCCTTAAAAAGGCTGTGAGCACTCGGACCCCACGGGTCCCCACATTATTAATAGCTTTTATTTATTATAATATTATTTTAGATAGAAACTAGGTACCTTGATACATAACAACAAATAAATATGACGATGAGCACTTCCCAATATCTACGAGTGTTGCAGGATCAATCACGTTTTCACTCAATTGGGTCAGAATACTTCTAAATAACAGCAATTTGATTCACTTCCTCACTCTACATCGGAAACTAACATAAACACAACTATCCAAACGTTTGTTACATAACACAAATACAAGTTTATATGATTCAATGTATTTAGTTATTCTAAATGATGCTACAGATTGCACAACCGATGAGGCGTATAATTGAGGATATAAAACAAAAACCGTAATTGGTCAAAAGGTAACGCCGGCGATGCAATGATTTATCTGCAAGATCTAAAGGTGAGCACACATAACAGTATCAAGTTGTAATAGACTATCTTCTTATTCAAATATACCCGACCGACAAACTGAGTTGAGTTTCGAGAATACTGGAATTTACAAACTACGAAAGAATTTTAAAAGCTTAGAAGGCGAAGCGACGGAGGGAACATGTGCGCTTCGGAGTCAAATGCAAAAGGTTGTAAATGTTGCACTTATCAACATGTGCATATAACAACCATCTCATTCTATCTAATGAACAAATAAAGCTGAGTTTCCACTTGTAACAATGTAGCGAACATGGAAATGCTCTCGTGTATGCTCACCCAAAAGTTATATAACGTGAAGAGTTTTGATATTTCATCGTGAACATGAACATTAGGAAGTAAAGTTCAGGGATGTGTAGGTACGTGGGAAAGTGGTGAATTCCGATGTTAGGCAGTTGGCTCGCGAGATGAGAGCTTTTAGAGATAGTACCTACGACAACATGCACAAGAAATGGACATTCGTCGGCGAAGTTTTGTGGAATGCTAACTACGATAAACATTACGTCGTCTTGTCTGTTTTCTCTGAAGGATTTAACAGAGGCGACCTAATAGTATACGTGCTACACACTTCGCCAATTAATAGGTGGTGAGCCTTTTTCCATCATATCATCCATACATAAAACGACTCAACCCTTTTTGAATTATGAATCAAACATAGTGCATAGGTAAATGGCAAAATGGCCTACGACTATGTAGCTTCGTTCTTTTTTAGGGTTCCGTACTGGGACTTCGCTGTCCGTCCGTCTGTCACCACGCTGTATCTCATGAACCGGGATAGTTAGCCAGTTGAAATTTCTACAGATTATGTGTTTCTGTTGCGGCCATAACAACAAATACTAAAAACAGAATAATATAAATATTTAAGGGGGGCTCCCATACAAAAAAGTAATTATTGCCGTTTTTTTAAAAATTACAAGGGCGCATTACGACCACTTAGTTTCAGAACTACCACTTTTGGACACACAGGCCTAGTTACTTTGTTACTTAATAAACATCAATATAATCCTACATAATGTCGCCCACTTCAGTATTACAAGAAAAGCTTTTGATATTGAAATGCAAGCAAATCTATTTCAATGCGTGCTGGACCATTGTAAATTACAGTAACGGATAATGCGAATGAATGGGCAAAGAGAGCCACAGATTAGCCATGGCGAATTGATGACGTAACCAATTAAAAAGGTCGCCGACACGACAAATGGCGACAAATCAGTAACAATGTTTTTGATTTCTCGCAGCTTCTTATTTGAATTAACGTTTTCTACACAATCGAGGAAGTAATTTGAACGCACAATACTTTACTATCAGCATTTGTTTGCAATTGTGCCCCGACTAATCATTGTCTTTCTACAAGACGATCAGTGACTATTGCAATAAATGTTTAATATTGACAGCAAAACAATAGGACGATGTGACAGCAAAAAGTTGTCATTGTTTACGGATGGGAATGTTATCATCGTTACAACAAAATTGCCACATGAAGTTGGTCAAGGTATTGGCTAGAAGTTTACTAAACACGGAGACACGAAAACCAACAAGTTTTGTAAGTTTTCTATTTTCAAAATCGATTGTCTGGACGTGTTGCAAGTAATCTGTCAGTTAAAGAACCGTGTCTTGTTACTAAAAACTGAGATCTAGAAACGGTAACGTTACGAAGGTTTTACGGGTATAACTAATATAAAAATATTATTATTTTCAACTAGATAGAAAACTAAATGTTATCAATCAAAACGTGACCAAAACTTGGCTTTAAAGAAAAAAAATAACAAACATTTGAAAACAGAATTGCCTAAGTAGCAATCAGCAAGCACGCGCTTTACTTTGGCACAATGGTTTGATTTCTTCGCCTCTTTTCACGTTCCCGCGCACAGATGATAAAGATTACTTTTTTAACGGTACAACTATGGCGCGTAGGTAAGTACAATAAGATGAAAATGAAAGTTTCGATTAGTTTTTACTATAGTTCACTTTCATTGGGTGCTGTAGACATAATAGACAGATGATAATGAGATGTCCGTACAGTTATTATGATTGCCTGCCTTGTGATATATCGAGGGACTGATTTGATGACTCATTGAAATTGTAGGTTCACAGTGAATGGACGGCGAAAAGATAGAAAATGTGCAATGTGTCACGACAACAATGATTTCATTAAAAGCATCACTTGCATTCAAATAATGAAAGCTATTATTGGCAATTCTTCAACGATCTTAACTTAACCTTCAATGACAAACTGACACTATTTTATTATTAGGCATGACAGGGTGCACAAATTGTGTATTCATATAAACCGAAAATTAGTAGACTCGGTTAATCATTATTCAGCTAACAAAACAAGGAACTCACCTTGATTATTTTAAACTACACAAGAACCGTACATTTTATTCCCTCTCGTTATGCAGATGCAGGTGACCCAAACAGGCATGAACAATGGCCCACAGACAATAAATACTTACAACAATTTGCTATAAAATAGAATGATTCACGTAGCATTGTCTATGCACGGTGCGTCAATCATAGTAGCAATTCAAGGGCATGATGACAACATATTCGCAGCAATATGTTCAAAATAACAATAAAACATAGAAGTTTGTCATAAACATAAATTGGCGGGAAATAAAATGTTGTAGCTGCCATAAAATGACAGTTGAGATAATTGATGAGCAAAGAGTTAAAACGTTCCTTAGCGGAATAACTTGATTGTATCTCTCTTCCATATTATGTAAAATTCAAATATATCAATTGAGAGCTATATCAATTTTTGCATTGAGCATAAAGTCACGATATTCAAATTCACGAATAAATGAAAATATAAAATCTTATTCACAGAGCACCTTTCTAGGTAATCGTTGATTCAAGTTTTCCATGTGTTTGACTAAATTGCACTTTTATGTGAAATTTTAGACAAGGGGACAGTTTTGATTGGGAGATTCATCAAGAGGACTGTTTAACATTTAAGTACATTCCTATCTGTTATATTAGTCTCGTGTAGGTATTACGTGTACTGCGCAGACTTTTAGGACTAATCCGAGGTGGATTAGTCCAAGTCTACATAACGTAGAAAAGAACGTATTTATTTTTGCAAATATTTGGGGATTTCACTTTTACAGTTTGGAGAGTTTATTAAGTATTTATTTATTTATCAAAACGAAGGTCACAAAAATCTTTACATACGAACCCACAAAACCGTTTTCACGGTTTGTCTGCGGGAACGAAAATAAGATTATCTACTTTAAAAAAAACAAATTTTAAAACTACTTAATTATTCTCCATCGACATATTGTATGTCCTGTCTGTATGGTGTCGGAGGTAAAGAATAGCACCATCCCATATCTTCCCGTGGGTGTCGTAAGAGGCGACTAAGGGACTTTCCAGAGAATGGGCAGCAGCGTTCTCTGTGCTTTTGTAACAACCCTACTGCGATCGCCAACCCGCCTGCCAAGCGTGGTGATTATGGCAAAACCCAAGGGGGGGAGGCCTATGTCCATCAGTGGACGTCTTTTGGCTGAAATGATGATGATGATGATGAACATACTGTAAACCACTATCTTAAGAACACTATCGGTTTAGAAGGTAAATAGCAGTATTTACCTTCTAAACCGATAGTGTTCTTAAGATCTGCATGTTCAACACGCGCAGCTCAACCAGTTTATCTCTAGTCTATGCTGTCTATGAAGAAAAGACAACTGTTTGTTTGAATAGTAGTCTGTTACTATGATAGAAGCTGTTTGTTTAATGAAAAATAATACAACGAAATACGAAACAAGTCAATGCCGTAGGTGGCCAAAATCTTCCCAGATGAAAGATAATATTAATGAATGTTTCTCCAACAAAACAATATGACGTTAGTTGATTTAATTACGAGTGTGTAAATGGAAGAAAGTGTGAGACGTTAATGTACAATCTAATATCATTAATGTAAACGTATCGTGTGAACTTGCTCTTACAATGCAACTTTGCTTTTTTAAATGTCAGCTTCATGTATTCAGACAATGTTATGGTCACGATAGTCGAGAATTAATCATTCTAAGACGGACTTTCTTACATAATTTATTAAAAAGACAAAGGTTAGGTACCTACATCCCTGTAAGGATAGTTTAGAATGTTATAAATAAATAAATAATATCACCTCTGATATCCTCAAAGGGGTAGGTTAGTTGACACACACCCATATTTCTTCATTTATGTTTAAGTCCCATGCGGGAGAGCCTATTGCCAGAGCCGGGCACAAATCCAGATACTGGATTGCTGAAGGCATTCCTGAAAAAACCCAATAACTCCGACTAAGGAATCAAGCTTAGCAGAAACGCTTTGCGACCACCAGACCAAAGAAGCAGTAATAAGAGTAAATATAAATTAGTTCTTTACAATCTAGAAAGAAAGACGTACCTATCTGATAAAGATCGCAAGCGTTACAAATAAAATGTTTTGCAAACAAACGTGCTTATTCGGTTCAACAAACGACGAATTAATTGAATTCAAATCAAGTCACGGCACAGTAAAGTCCGAAGTGGATTGGCATTAGTTTAACAATGTAATGACTGTGTTCGCAACACTTCAGGCCAGACAAATTGTTGGGGCGCTGTAATAGACGGTAATTAGTACATTGGCATATTTGACTGTTCGTGGAAGCACTGGCGCTAGTACTGACTAGGAATTTAAGGCAGGTTTATTTTGTGGCAGACTGACTTTCACAGGCGAGTAAAGCTCACTGGCGGGAAAAATGGAAGGGTGCTCTTTTCGATCCAGTACAGCCGGCCAGTGCTGAACTGACGCAAGAATAAGAATACATTTACAAGAAGCCATAGCCACGCCAGCGCTGCTGTAGTCGACAGCAACGCTCTCGATATAAACCTGACTTGCTTACTTGCAGCTAGAGGTGCATTACACTGTAAGGTTACCATAGTGAAATTCAAAAATCCCTGTCCCAACAGCTCTATATTAAGATCTCATCATCGAGCGTTTATATTTCGGAAGATGGACGATTTTTTACGAACCACCGGCTTTTCTCTAGGGACTTGTGATCATTTGCAACAAAAAGTCAGGTTCTGTTATTTAGGCTGCGGGTTGTTCGAAAGAAATACCGAGGCCCTGGAACACAAAGGACTAAGAAGGAACATGGATGGGTTTAAGTTAGTCAAGTCTGACACTCCCTTTCGCTCCGCCCAGAGTGGTAGAAGTCATTTGATGATTTCCCATCCGAAAAAAAAGGTCCTTTTACTTGTCAATCTTACTTTATTCAGAATTTCTTGGACTTATGAAAATCGAGACCATTTACAAGACCGGACAAAGTCCAGTACATGGGGCCTAAAAAAAACAGATGATAATTAGTTAGTCCAGAAAAAAACGTACTTAGTTATGGTAAAAGCCTAATTGCGTGTGGCACGAACTAAACAATTCAGAAAATCGCAATTTCATACAAATATTTTAATCAATTGCTAAAAACGAATTCCTAAGTATCGCTGATTGGCTGCTACTGCTTAAAGACCATGTAATCTGAGATCACGACAGGACCTTTACAGAAATCATTTAACTTTGTTTGATTGTTCTGATCAAAATTTAGCTGCTGATTGAATAACAATCTGTGTTTACATTTAACTACATTTACAAGGCAAACTTTACAACAATCACTTTAAAACTTCTCTGTTTATTAATGTACAAAATATAAATGCATTTCACAATTTTTCACATCGTTGTGGCAACATTTTGCAATAGGCCGAATTTAATGCGACCTTGTGTTAATTATAAAAAAAACATACTATCAGAACAGAACGTGCATTCGGATATCCTGATCGAATAAGATTGTAACGATTTTTCTAATCGATGAAAAACGTGATGATAAAGATACCGCATGGGCATCACGCACGATTGAGGAATAACGTTATAATCGACAATCGTAAAAGTGTATTATTTCTAAATGGCCATTGTGCTTGCAATTATTAGCGTATGTAATGTACGTCAAATCGCTCGTGACCCGACGTACGAGGGTGCAAGTTATTGCAACAGTCATTTATCAATAATTGCTGGTCCCTATTATTATGCACGAATAATTGCTCACGGTTTGATGGCTAATAATATTCGTCTTGGTAATCGTTTGAATTTCGAAACTGTCTAATGACAATTTTGGAAGTCGATTTCGTAAAAAGTTCCATTTCTAAGACGATCTACTAGTTCCAAAATACTGAGTATTTAAAGCACCGCACTGTGAGCAGAAGAGCACAAAAATTCAACACCAAAAAAGTTGTTTCATTTTAACTCAAAATAAAACCGTTTGAATGAAAACAGCTAGTTGAATTTTATTGATATTTTAAAGAGCAAAACTGTTCGTTAGATCGTTTTAAATGTTGTCCAAAATTTTAGGAAGAAGTATACCACCTGCTCTGTATGGTGTCGGACGAAAGAATAGCACCATTCCATATCTTCCCGTGGGTGTCGTAAGAGGCGACTAAGGACTTGCCAGATAATGGGCAGCTGCGTTCTCTGTGCTTTTGTAACTACCGCACTGCGATCGCCAACCCGCCTGCCAAGCGTGGCGATTATGGCAAAACCCCCCTTATATCAATATGGCGACACTTGGGGGAGGCCTATGTCCAGCAGTGGACGTCTTTCGGCTGAAATGATGATGATGATGATGATACCACTTCATTTATGTATTTTGCTTTCTATCTATTTAATTTTACCACCTGGTATGCCAAGTTTTTATGCTAATAAATATATTCTTATTCTTTTCCTTCTTATTAGAAAAATCAATAGGTACTGTAAGGTCTGTTTATTTTTACAATACATTAATTGTTTATTAACTATACAGATACAGACCTAAAATATGTAAGTTATATGTTTCAAAAGCAGAAAAGAATTAAATGGCGTCAAAAAGTTCGTCCGCACAACTAAAAACTTTGTGAAATAAGACGACAGGACACCACGATTTATTACCATAGCTATTGAATAAGTATTTTCATTGAACTCTTTGTAAGCAGGTATTTCAATACTATTGATGGGGAAACTTTATGTGCTATATTTATTGTATATTAAGTTTTATAGAAAAACTTATAAATGATTGATAGACAACAAGATAACGGCACCAGAGTTTGAATTACAGATACTGTTCTTTCAAAGTTTATATACAAAGTTTATATAGGTATACAGCTACTTATAGAGTTGCTTGACCAGAGATTTCTGTACAAAAAAAAGTTCTACAGGAAACGCATGGACATCTCAGCCATTTAATTATAAGCCATTTTAAGTGCTAGCGGTATACCTATATTCTGTGAAAGGATAATAACACCAGAAAAGAAAATGAGACTGCAGGCTTGAATCATCCGTAAGTAAAAAGAAAACGCATTAGAATGAGAAGCTCTTGACATGCAATAGAGTTAATTAAATCTATCTAACGGATGGCCAGTGACATGTAAATAGGTGAAATGAAATCTACTCAGTGTTGCCAACCTCATTGCTTCTCATTATTCAAAGTTGCCAAGTTTAAAACTACCTGTTTAGAAAGACTACTAAATTGATTGAAAGACAACTAATTTAAAAATTGTGTTCACTTGTAGGCAGAATTGTTTATTGAATTTAGCATATTGTTCCTTGAATGCCATTTTGATGGTCACTCATATATTTTGTACAAGATTTAGCGTAAGTAATTCATTTTGACGTTGACTTTGATGATGAATCTTTCTAAATGAGAAAATAACAATTGGACATCTATTTCAAGGACTTTTGCTGCGGTAACATACGGTATTTTTTGAAAACTTCTATAATTTTGTGCACAGATGTAAAGGTATTGAAAATTCTTTTACAAGTCTACATACTGTTTACTTGAAAATTCTAGTGAATAACTTAGAACAATATAGTAGTTATTATTTTAGCTGCAACATAGAGGCTGTAAACTTGATACTTTACTATCACTTTACGAAATATATTACTGTTTGCTGGTAAGTACACTACCTACATGTCAACGGTACTTTTTACGAGTCGTAGGCAGTCACAAGTCACAGCCAAGCACAGGTGACTAGGACGTGTCGCGTTTTATCACTATTTTAGTACCTAGCCGTCATTAAAGTATTATAGGAAGGTGCTAAGTGCCCACGCTTAAGCTGAGATAAGGAAATGAGGTGTTATGGTATACCGTATACAGAAATTGTACGGTGAAACCATACTACTAATGACGATTAATCATTATTGTCTTACTTCATCAGTTATATTACTTACTAGTTAATTAGTACACGAGCGGTTAGGTTTAGTCCCATCTCGGCACTTTCCCATCTCGGCACCCATGAATTTATGTTTCATGCCCACGAAACATTCCCATCTCAGCACCCCGACATAAATCTTAGTTAGGTATGTACACATAAAAAAATGGAAACACAGAATCAGTATAGTAAGTAAATCAACTTGATTATTTATCAAATCAAAATAAATATTTTTCAGACATTATTATCTGTTCTAAATCAAGTTTAATTTCAAATACTAATGTATATTGGACAAAGTAAAATATATTTTTATGGGACTTTCACAATCAAGCACTTGAATCGCCCAAGTTACATTATCTCCCCTTGGCAGTAACTTGACAAATCTTAAAATAGATGAAAAATCATTTTAAACAGTTTACAGAATTATGTCAAAGTATTTTACAAAAATCAACAGTTATATGTACGATAAACAGGTTAATCAGCATAACAGTGGCAGCGTCCATACTTTGAAGGCTTTCATCCTCAAAGAATAGACGCCTTTGTCCACTATGCACTAGAATTTTAAATTAAACTTGTTTTAAAACGTTGAAAAATTTTTTTGGATTAAAAAACGAATCGAGGTGCTTTACTTATTATACTGATAGTGTGTTTCAATTTTTTTATTTGTTATAAATAAATGTGATAAATAAATTCATGGGTGTCGAGACGGAAAGGTGCCGAGATGGGACTAAACCAGCGGTTATAGTTTGTGCTCCTTATTTTTTATCTTTGGTTCATTCAAAACATTTATTGAAACCTAACCGGTAGCCGAGTCATATTTGACTATCTATTTTTGTTCCGAGATTCCTCATGGATGTCGGCGCCGGGGCAGGTGGGCGGAGGGTCTGTCAGACTCTAATTGAATGAAAACCAGCCCGGTGTTCCCTTGGCACACTTGCACCGGGGATCATAAGAAAAGTGCGCCTTCCACAACATTTGACTATCTAACCCAACCTTGTACGGAAATAATATGATTACCTAATAGAATTTTTCCTCAATTATTATTTTATCTATGGTCTTACCCATGAACTAATTGATATGTGAAAGTGAGGGAAACTAGAGATTACGTTTCTAAAACCAAAAATTGTACATTAAGCTATCCTATTAAAGAAAACTCCAAACCACAGCTCCAAAATAAGGCGTTGTCGAAGTAGCCCCGCGTACGCGGGGCTCTTAAATACACGTTTTCTTCATATAAAGGTGTGAATACAAGTTCGTGCTGTTTCGACTCGACTTGTGATTAAAATCCACGACTAGTGTGAATGAATGAACGCTGGGTTTCTTGAGAATAATCAACAGAAGAGAATGAAAGTACATACAACTGAGGAAATGTATCCAGACCGTCCGGGTTTTACGCAAAGTTCTGTTTTGTAGAGTACCGTCGCTGTCACACAAACCTCGGCGATAGTCTCTTTCTTAACAAAGTGTTATGTCTCCTGGATTCTGTACGGTCAATGTCATGCTTTACCTGACCCCACATACCTACAGAGAAGAGGAGGGTCAAAGAGGTCGAGTAATGCAGGGCACTGTCTACTAGATTCGGCACTTAAGACTTTATGGTTAAAAATAGAAGCTATCCTGTAAAGCGAAGTAAAGAAGAATTTAAACTTACGGATTTCAATGTCCTTCGCAGTTTTCACCTGTTACAGAAAAAAAACAAAATTAATACGCAATAGGTATAATCAATTACTTTAACGATGTAGATTTATCAAACCAAATCATCATAATTAGCAAACATTAACTAGAAGAACAGCTTTAATTAATTAGCATTCCAAATATGCAAAAATATTTTTAGCAAGTATATTACTTATGTCATCAAGTCATATCCGCCCAAATACCGTACCTACTTAGAAAAACACTTCATGCTTTGTTAATTCGTTTATTCGCAAATCATAGATCGATAATTCAGCAAATACAGGGTACAATAAATAATATTTATTATAATCCTTCTAATAATAGCGTAAAAAATGTCAGAAGAACTTGATGGTTGTTTGTTGATTTTGACAACAGAATCCGTTTCAATAATAGCTAGTAGAGACATGAAAACAGGTTAAAATTTAAATTGAACTCCTGACTTACATACTCTGTGGCACTACTTCAAATGGCACAAAAAATACAATTTGGCTAACGATCTAATTTGTTGCCTTTGTGGCGCACTCATTTGATTACAGAGCTGTTTTAAAACACAAGATTCATATCCGAGTGCCTAGTTAGTCTTATAAATTATACTTTATTGTATACGAAAATTAGTATATTGGGCTCCGAAATCTACGAAAATTCTAGTGGAAGACCACTAGAATTTTCTTCGTGGATGTTCGGAGTTTGGATTTGTTTGTGGCAATAAAATTACCCCATTGCAAGTAACTTAAACATAACTGATGACATAAGGCAGATTCTATACATACTTAAATAGAATGTACAGCCCTTACAGGCGTGATGAATTATGTATGTTAAGTAAGAACAACAAACACTGGTACTCAGCTTCATCCGGTTAGACTGGAAGCCGACCCCAAGATAGTTTGGGAAAAGGCTATAAGGCAGATGATGATGATGAAGTAAGAACAACAAACACCATGAACGAACTAAACCGGGGCAATATCCCTTCATCTACTAGAAAAGAGGTCATGATCTTCAAACGGCTGAGCAGATTTTCTCGAAACATAGCTAAGAACACTCTTGATTAAAAACCCTATCAACCGAAACCAATTTAATCAAAATCGGTTCATCCGTTTAGGAGCTACGATGCCACAGACAGATACACGTCAAACTAATAACACCTAAAACAATAAAAATTCCTTATTACTTTAGGGAATTCAGGCGTGATGTTGTATAATAGTAAGTGAGACACATTTTACCACCAGATGCTTTAGAACAAACAACGGAAATTATTCGCCGAAGTTGTAACGCGTCTCTTCCCACATTTATCAAGCGCCAGTGAAAGTGAGATCAGTAGATAAATGATTGATGGTACGATTATTAAATTGTTCTATTATTGTCTTGTGTGACAGTCCGGTTAATTGGTACTGGCATTTTTTTATCTGTGGCGCTGATTGATATGTCAAACTTTGAGGTTAATTGGGACTATCTCATTTGTTTTCTTTGCGATCTTTTTTCCTTTTATAAAGCAAGAATCTCCCACTAGTCGGCTCTCTAACGCCGTCGTTGTTCTTTCAATAAAATTTTCTCCGACATTGCACAAATTTTAAGCAACAGCGGCTCCTGACAGTGTCACTCAAGCGCCAAAAGAATGATGCTAAATTATGTGTCTTATTTGCTTGGTTGCGATCATTCCTCATTTTATTATACCTAATATGTTAAAAAACGTGATTTCAACGACAAATGTTATTTTTACTATATTCTAGGAACACATAACAATAAAAGTTTGCAACAAAACAATTTGCATTTTATGTGCTTTTGTTTTAAAATGTCAAAGTCATCCATTCTAGATTTTATGACTTTTCTATCATTTTCAATCCAATGCAACCACAATATCAAACCACAGACAAATAAAAAGTAACAAAATTTGCAATCGCGTTCATAAATAGAACGCTGACAAATTTAATTCACACATCGTGCAGTACTTTCATACGACGCGCGACGACGCGAAGTATAGCCATTTCTATAAGCTAAAAGCGGTAACTCAATAAATCTATGTTTCGAGAAAACGTAATACATAAAAGTATATTTCTCTTTGTTTTGTCGGACTTAAGGAATAACACCATCCCATATCTTCCCGTGGGTGTCGTAAGAGGCGACTAAGGGACTTGCCAGAGAATGGGCAGCAGCGTTCTCTGTGCTTTTGTAACAACCGTACTGCGATCGCCAACCCGCCTGCCAAGCGTGGCGATTATGGCAAACCCCCCTAATGTCAATGTGGCGTTGGGGGAGGCCTATGTCCAGCAGTGGACGTATTTCGGCTGAAATGATGATGATGATATTTCTCTTTTTCGGTAATAGAAAGAGAGAATGGTGCATATTTTTCTTACAGATTATTATGGGTTTTCACTGCACTGTAGACTACACCCACATTTCGCCAATTATGATTAAATACCATGTATCAGGGGACGAGCCTATTGCCATCAGTCGTACACCATTAAAGCCTCCGATTTAAGATTAAAGTCGCAAAACATGTGATTTTCGAGATACCACTTTTTGTCTTACGAGTGCAGCATAGTGAGTAGGAAGAGCGCCACATGTCAGTAGGAAGAGCGCCCCTGTCAACTCGCACCAGCGCCAGACAACACGATTTCTATGATACATCGCGCCTTTGTATGCAATCGTATGCATTCAACTACAGATCACATTTAATGTACACGCCATTCCTGTGACTTACAGTACGGTAATGTCAGTTTGCATTGAAGATGCTGAGACACGGCTTCGTTGAAAATACTCAGATTGTGGTTGAGTTGTGGAAGTAAGTATTATCTGTTTCGTCATTTAAACAGACAAAGCAAAATTATAACGATTTTCAGGATGTTTTAGACTAATAAACTTGAATTATAACAGAATCTAACCTGTTTGAGTTGCACTTGGTCAACGTTACAAGAAAATAAGGCAAAGTAAGGAGCTACGTAAAACACAACTGAGTTAGAAACAAGGCTCTTTTTCACAGTTTAACTATCTAGGTACAGTCAGTTGAGTTAAGTTCCTGCATTACCCGACTGGTCTAACAAAGAAGCATAGGGGCATTGACTGAACCTCGACTAGTATCAATGTAATCAAACACGTCGAGCATAACCTACCACAAGTTAATTTGACGGTCTTAGGGCAATTAACTTTTAAATAGCGCGTGGATTGAACACTTCCTTGTTTCCAACTCATTTCACTGAGTAACCTCCTATAATCAATGTATCATCACGCAGGTAGTCACTCATAACTAGGCATTACTCTATTTACATGGACATAAACCACTTTGAAAAATGACCCAAACAGTGGTCAATGACTTCTGAGATGGCGGATTGAACTCGAGTCCTGTATTTATTTACAGTAGAAATTATGGTCGTTAGGTTGTATCAAAGAAGTAAAACTATGTGTATGTCGAATCATGAAGTTAAACTATGGCGTCATCTAACCACGGATCCGCCGAAGTCGTAATATCAACCTGCGGGTGAATTCAATGAAAACGATTTCTGACTGTCCTGTAATCCCTGCATAATTATTTCGTACTCTCAAATAAATATCTACGGCAACCATAAACCGAGCTAAGATAATTATGGTCTACTCTGAATTCAGAAATATGAAGCAACTAGCTGTCCCGCGCAACTTCGTCTGCGTCACATTTTCCCCGTTTTGGCAACATTTTTCATTGCTGTTCCGCACCTATACAGCACCATCTATTGAATACTTACTCAATCCAGTCAACAGATACCGCCATCTGTTAGACGCGTTTGGAGCTAACAGATAATTGTGACTTCATTTGCAATAAAATAATATTGCGACTATAAATTGAGATGTCATGTAAGCTATCCCATCTTTCAAGTTGGATCAAACTGCACACGTTGTGCAAATTTGATTAAAATCGGTTAAGTAGTTTAGGAGTCCATCTCGGACAAACAACGTGTCGCGTAATTTAAATGTATATAGATTAAAATTGATTTCGAAACACAGGTAAACATTAGATAATTACTGCGAAATCTTATGAAGATCAAATTATGTAAGGCAATTAAGAACTAAGTATTTGTTCTAGAATTCTGTATAATTATTTATTTTACTGTTATGTTTGATATGCCGTTCTGAAATTCGTTGAGAATTTTTCTTTATTTTATTTTTATTTTTTTCTTAATTGTTCTTAGATGGAGTGCACGAATTATGATTAATATTAGCACCGTAGATTTAGTACGAAGTTCACCATTAAAACTGAACGCGATCAACACACCTAAACTGCGTTCAAGAGCTGCCTATATTCCAACAGCATGACACACGTATAATTGAATATGCGTTAGGTACATGACCATATATGCTGTTGTAGATTTAATTTTATATTAGAAATTGTAACACAAACTCGTTGGTAATCCAAAATAAATAAATAAACAACACATTTCCCTAGCCAGTCGGGGCTAACTTACAGATCGACAGGTAGAAGCATAAATCGAACTGTCGACAACTTCACCCAAGTTTAACATTAACCCGTAACTTGAACAGGTTGTAAACATTAACTGCAGTAAACGTAAATAGTAACAAATTAACTCGCATTGAACCGTCATAAAACTTGAATGGCCGAAAATATTTCACTTTTAACGAAATCTCTATATCTCGAGTACCCTTCCAAACGCAATCGTTTATGTAACATATAATTATCGATAACTTTCACATTGAAAGTTCCCAAAAGGCGAGAACCATAAAGTATTGAAAAAACAAACGAGCAATTACTCTAAAGCATCGATAATCGATTATGAGCTTTAGGTCCTTTCGGAATCGAGTACTCTGAGTAGGTCGGACTTACTGAAGCAAGGAATCGAATAGCGTACCTCCATTCGATTCTTGAGTTCAGTAAAGTGTTGGGGCGGTGAAGGAAAGCTGGCAACCACCGGCACAGGTGCGACGAGCTTTGCGGTAATAAAGCATTATTGGATTGAATATTGATACAGGTTGTCAATGATATAAAGCAAGTTCAGATTTCACATTGAACTGTGAAATATCACTTCTGGATATCAATTTACATCTCATCCATATTTCATATGTATTTTATGTCCTATAAAACTATGAAATCTGTATCTCAATTTAGCCGACAGCATTCCTGTTGAGCACTGCTGAGTACTGGATACAGTTCGATTACCTACCTATGTACGAGAAAAAAACTTTTTTTCGGAAAATGGGAAACTCTTGTAATATGCACTACGAAATAAAAAAAAATTGTGAGGAGATATGGAAACACGATCGGAGACATTAAGTGGACCAATTAATTGCTTATTTATTTAAATGATATAAAGTGGAAAACAACACTACAAATTACCTAACTGCCTATTCGGCCCAAAGCCATTAACAAATCATATCAGCCGATACAATGACAGTAAATTGGTTCCGATTGCATAATAAAATACACATGGCTGCCGTGTTTTGGCGCCAATCACCCAATCGCCCCACTACATTCCAATTTCAAAAGTCGCTATCGTTGCTATGTAAACAAGTTGTAAGTGGCCAGTGTTGTCCACAGTACCGTGTGGAGCGGAAGCGGTGTTGGGTGCGATTTACGAAGTATAGGAGTGGTGGAGATTCTACGAGCATCAGCTTTCATTTCTCCGAAGAGCCGCAGGCCGCAAAAAGTTGCGGAACCACCGTCCGTTCGTCGTGGCGGGTCGGCCCGCCTTGTGGGAGTGACGAGTTTGCAGTGTGGAGTCGATACGATACGAAAGTTTTATGTGCGAGGCTCTGAGGTCAATGCCCGCGAATCCGGAATAACCGATAACATCCTAATTTGGTCTGATGACCAAAAATGGCCTGCAGTGCAGAAGGCCAATCAATTTCTGCATTCATTTAGATTCTATAGGTTTTAAACAACACATTTTGTTATTAAAAGAGGTCGAACAGTGGACTTCGTTGTACCAACAATATTTTTTACTTTTGAAACAATGCATCACAAAATTATCTTCATCAAAATTAATGATCCAGTAGGAATGTAAAACAAAGTTCGAACTGTTTTGATACAAAACAAAATAACGCATGGGAACATGATAATTAATCTTTCTTCTGACCTATTCATGATCATTATATAATATAATGCCATGGTCAGCACATCATCATACAAATTAAAATGAATAAACAAAAATAAGTTAAACGATCTTGCCGTGAGACAATGGAGTTGCGTTACGGGAAAGTGAAAGGGCACGGATTCACCGGCGGCGCGCCGGTGTGGTTAGAGCATCGTCGGCGAGGCCTTTGATCGCGGACGCACGCGCGCACCGTGCGAACCAACCTCATTGGGTCAGCGCTGGTAATACACCTGACACCTGTCAAATAAACCTGTCAAAATGACAGCGCGTGTATGGATGAGCGGTAGTGTCACGTGCTCGCGGTGAACTCTGACAAAGTAATGATAATGAGGGTCTGTCGAATGTCTGGTGGTTGCGCTAAAACTATTCAACTTGTTATGACTAAGGCTTACGAGGAATAGAGCCCTAGGATATAAAAAAATTGCTGTGAAAAAGCCTTTGGAGGCTAGTAAGGAGGAATGGTTCAGAAGACGCAGTGTAGATGAAAATTAAAAAGATTTCTGTTAGAGGAGAGCAAAAAAATGCAACCACGGAATTGGAATTAGCGATCCTTAAATAAAAGTTCAGTAGGTGAATATGTATTTATGGGAATATCTATACACTAAGTTAGGATTTAGGGACTTTGGTAATGTCTTTACAATGAGGAAACCCTTGTTAATGAACGAATTGCCTTAGCCATTTTAAGCGTTACACAACATGAGCGGAGCGATGCCATAATATACCACTTGTCAAACTCGCTAATGAGCAGACAAATATTCACACTTCCGGACTAAAAAGGTTATGTAATTCGTAGACATGCCTCATCCGACTTTATGATTAATTGTTTACTTCACACTCTGGACCTCATAATTATAATTACCTTCGGCAAACTCTCTCATCTGTGCAGACGGGAAAACACAGAGCATAAATAAATGTACTAGGTTTGCCATATCGATGCATTTTTACTGACAAGCAGCGCCACCTTGAACTGCACAGTTAAAGTGGTCAAAGTGTACTACGTATAGACGCCAGCAGGTCAAGCTACCCGCAACTGTCAAATCAACCTTGAACTGTATTCTTTAACAAAATGGTTGAAAATCTATTAAAGAAATTTGACAGAATGTTGTAGTTTGATCTGCTGTCTTTACGTATGTACAAAGCTATAGTGAAGGTCTAAGGGATGTTAAACACAAATGCGAATACGGATCCTTCGGATCAGTCTTTGTAAGGAAGTGTCCGTGGCCACAATTTATCCGCACCAGTTTGACCTAATCCTTCATTGGTTTTGGAATAAACTATAGCTATATAAATATAAATAAAATGAATAAATATAACCTATAATATATTACTATATAAACTAAACATCATCACGCTCAAATAGACAAAAACTGAACATTGAATTGACAAAAAGCTTGCCGTACCTTTACCTACTACTTACAACCTTTTTTGGCAATCATGCATCTTTTAATGAATTAAAATTGCATGAACTTTAGATACACCGTGGTTAAACAATGGAATTAGCTTCAAATTACAACGTCGACCTTGACAATATGAGAAGTAATTTGTAATGGTTAAGGAAATGAAATAATGAATAGGTTAATCATTTCATAGTTTTTGCTATAATACATCGCTTCAATTACGAAGAAGGTTTTCAGTTTTTTGTTTGGGTACAGATTCAGATTAATTTATTTGCCAACACACCATAAATACTGATATCTTCGAAATGCTACTGCTTGGTTTGTTTTAATAAAATAAGGTAATTTTCGGAAAATTTGCTGTCGCTCTCTGGATATTGCCACTCTTCAATGTCAAAACCAGTATTTCGCAAAAAAAAAAGAACCCTATCCTCAAAACTTCAATTTACGATAGATTGCATTTCGGTATACCTCACCTAGTAGCTGAAAACTAGATTTGTCAGCAGGATCCCGATAGGAGCGAATACCTATTTAGGTAAGTACTCAGCAAGGAAGAAAAATTGTTGACACTTGTTTTTTATTTCAATAAGGTAAGGTAAACGGCCCAGAAACCGTGAAGTTTTGAACTTCACTGACTTTGCAGGTTTGCGATACTAAAACTAGAAGAATTACAAAAAAAAAAATTACATTACTAGAGAGATAATTTATACAAGTTTTATTGTGATATTCTTTTATTTAATTAGTATAAATTTTCTTTAACAATGATAGAAAAATATAAAATAAAGGGCTAATTGTACCAGTACCCGGTAGATTTGTACTAGTAAACGTTAAATGGTCCCTGAATCCGGTAATATTCAATGCGAATTTGAACTCTATTGCTTTACGTTAAAGTTCACAGAAACACTGTTTTTGCATTTCTGCGTAAAATAAGTGAAGAAGGGTTATCCAAAGAAAATACATTTTTATTGGCAGCAGCTGAAATTGAGGCTCCTTTTTTGACTGCCTCCATGGCGTTTAATATGACCTTCTGCCTATCAGTCATGGCTATCTGAAAAAAAAATAACACTGTCTTGAAAATTTCTGAATTCGTATCAATAGGAAAATATAAATACTTTTAAAATATTTTAACGACCGGACATAAAAACTGAAAAAGAAACGTGGCGTTCGGTAAAAAACGAGTGAGCCTTACAGTAGTCTCATATGATGTGTAACATATGACATCGGCTTCGACTTCGACTCCAGATCCATGTCTATGTCCAAATACAATTCAATTTGACCAATCACTCACCACTTACCAATCTATCAATCACTCCCAGAAGCGATAGTAAAGATGTTACACATCAAAAACTAAAGAGGCAATTGAATCCAGGTGATTACAGAGAGGCCAGTTCCCGCTTCGTTGGAAGACGGGGAAGCTGGTCCTCATCCGGAAGCCGGGGCGCCCTGCGGACTCTCCGTCCGCATACCGGCCCATTGTGTTGCTCGACGAGGTGAGCCAGCTCTTTGAAAGAGTCATTGCCAACCGCCTCGCCGGGCACTTTGTGGGGATGGGGCCGGATCTTGCGGAAAACCAGTTTGGTTTCCGCAGAGGGCGCTCGACGGTGGACGCCATCATGCGCGTGTGGGCTCTCACGACGGGGGATGCGGTGTCCAGGGGTGGGGTTGTCTTGGCGGTGTCTCTTGACATCGCCAACGCCTTCAACACGATGCCCTGGAGCTGCATTAGGGAGGCACTCCGGTATCACCGGGTGCCGACCTACCTTCGTCGTGTGGTCGGGGACTACCTGACGGATAGGGCCGTCATCTACCCCGGTCGCACCGGAGAATGGAACCGGCGAGAGGTGTCGTGCGGTGTTCCGCAGGGATCGGTTCTGGGGCCGCCCTTGTGGAACATCGGCTACGACTGGGTGCTGCGCACCGACCTCCCTAGCGGTGTCAGCGTAGTTTGCTACGCTGACGACACGCTGGTGCTGGCACAAGGGAGGTCGCACGAGGCGGCGGCCGAACTTATGACACGCGGGGTTGCGATAGTCGTGGAGAGAATCCGGCAACTGGGTCTCGAGGTGGCATTGCACAAGTCCGAGGCCATGTGCTTTCATGGGCCTCGGAATGCGCCACCGTCGGGATCCATACTGACGGTAGGAGGGGTTCCCATCGGCGTCGAGTCGACGCTGAAGTACCTAGGGCTTGTCCTCGACAGCCGGTGGAACTTCGTGGAGCACTTCCGACGTTTGGCCCCCAAACTGGAACGGGCAGGTGCTGCGTTCAAGCGGCTCTTGCCCAACCTGGGGGGTCCAAACGCCTCCTGACGCAGGCTCTACGCGGGGGTCGTGCGGTCCATGGCCCTTTACGGGGCCCCGGTGTGGGCGCGTTCTCTGAGGCGGCGAGCCGCCCATTACCTGAACGCGCCCCAGAAGGTGGTAGCCGTAAGGCTGATCCGGGGGTACCGCACGATCTCCGGCGAGGCGGCGAGCGTCTTGGCCGGATTGCCGCCATGGGATCTGGAGGCGATAGTCCTCGCGTGCCTGCACGAATGGCGCGCGGAGGCACTACGCCGGGGGGAAACTCCGCTGCCGCGGCAAATTGTCGCTCAGCGGACAGACCTCCGGCGCGATTACATGGCGACATGGAGAGAGCGACTGTCGCAACCCCGTGCAGGGCACGCCACAATAGTGGCGATAAGTCCCCTCTTTGAGGAGTGGCTGGAGAGGCGCCACGGCGCCCTCACCTTCCGCCTGACGCAGGTCCTCATCGGACACGGTTGTTTCGGGAGGTTCCTGCACCGAATCGGGCGGGAGGAAACGCCCGGGTGTTACCACTGCGAGGATCGGCCGGAGGACACGGTGGAGCACACGGTGGAGCACACTGTGGAGCTCTGCCCTGCTTGGGCTGAGCACCGCCGTGTCCTCGTAGCGGCGATTGGCGGCGGCGACCTCTCGCGTCCGGCCCTGGTTCAATCCATGGTCCGGAGCGAGAGGGAATGGGAAGCCGTCGCCTCCTTCTGCGAAGCAGTCATGCTAGCGAAGGAGGTGACGGAACGTGAGAGGGAGAGAACCTCTCGTCCCAGCCGCCGCTGGAGACGCCCCGGGCGTCGGGGGGCAACCAGTGGCCCCCGGCCACCGTAGGCGCGGGCCTGTGGATGGTGAGTAATGGGCTAGCTCAGCGTCCGTCCGTCTTATGACGACAGACCGTGCCGACGGCGCGTTCGTGTTCCACGCGCGCCTCAAGGAGATGTCAGCAAATCGGAAGGGGTCCGAGAGGGCCGATGCCTGCCAGGGCTGCGGGTTGTTCGAAAGAGATACCGTGCCCCTGGAACGCAAAGGGCTAAGAAGGAACATGGATGGGTTTTAGTCAGTCAAGTCTGACACTCCCTTCCGCTCCGCCCAGAGCGGAAGAAGTCATTTGATGATTTCCCATGTTAAAAAAGGTGATTACAACACAAACAAGGTACACAGAAACTGCATTCAGTTGATTCGAAGGAAAAGAGAACTTAACACCAAGGATATAAGGACGATGACGGGTTTAAATGCAACTTTTAATGCAAGTCCCAATACCCGGCAACGTATTCTACAGTTTTAAAGGAAAATGAGACTTATTGTAAGGCAATAAGTACACAATAACGGGTTTCGGTACAACGTGTATTACCGGGTTCACCATGTACCAAAATCCGGTAAAAAAAATACGATTTTAACGGGTACTAGGTCAAGAAGGGTTTGTTGGTACCAATAGATGTGAACGGCAAAATAATTTATTTCTCAATTAGATTCACCTCAATTTATAGGTTATATCGCAACATAATATACACGAATATTTTAGAAAATCAACACTCTTACCTAAACGTGATCCGTCTCAGTATGGCTAGCTCATCAATGCGACGTGGTGGTTTCGTAGTTCACTGACAGAACTTTGAACTTCCATAATATTTTCACAAAGCAAACTTTTGTCAACGCATGGTTTTGACGCCATTAAACTGTTTGGACAATGTTGCCATTACAATTGTACAAAATATTACCGAGAAGGTATTGCCATTCGCAAACTTTTCTTATACACTCGTAGAAAAATGCAATAATAAAAAAACTGACTTGTTAACGGGAACTAGTACACTAACGGGAATACGTACTTTTACCTTATTTCCGGTAACCTAGTAAACCTGATGTATCAAATCTACTCTAAATAGATCACTACATAATCTTTGTAGATATTCATTATAGTCCTCGTCCTGCTAAAAGCACTGTCGCTTGATTGTTGTCCTGAGGTACCAGGCAAACATAGAAACTAGTGATCACCTTCTAACGAGCTGAACAAACGTGAGACCACTTTGCCGTCAGTACGAGGCTACGAAGCAATAAAGTTACTGTGTTTGAAAAGATTTAGAAATAGGAGC
This sequence comes from Cerastis rubricosa, assembly GCA_949152445.1. NCBI lineage: Eukaryota > Metazoa > Arthropoda > Insecta > Lepidoptera > Noctuidae > Cerastis > Cerastis rubricosa. The sequence goes on along the minus strand of OX424545.1, from coordinate 16,064,770 downwards.
CACGAAAGCTTAAGGATGACGATACTTTCAAATGCAGGTAGGGAAATATGTATTCAAACGTTATTTTTTTATCCATTAAGAAAACCATAAAGAATAACAACAACCAAGGGTACATTGCAATTCCTAATCCTCTCCTGTTTTAGAAGTAAACAGTTTATATATCAGGTGAGTATTTAAAAGAATCGAAGCAGCAGATCCAATAGCTTTGCTGGCAACACCGTCCATTGCAATGACATTGACTTTGAGAGGCAGCGCAGACAGACAGAAAGAAGAAGACACCGTTTTGTCCGCGACTTCATGATTCTTGAAAATGCTCATTATTGTACGGATGATGGACATATATCAACTAGAATAACAATTGATATATTCTTTAAAAACATTGACTCAGCCATCAAACGAATTGACATCTTTTATGTATTTCAGGTCAGTCTTGTGATGGACACAAAAGATTAGCATCATTCATCATCAGCCGATCGTCATTGAGTCAATCAATTAGACGTCGACTTGTTTCAAGAATTTAAGTCAACATGACTTAAGATGTCAAGATGATTATGGTAATATTCTAGATAATGGTAAGCTTTATGATTTTTTTTGCAAAACATCAAATTAACTGGTCATCTTTGCTAGATAGAAACAAAAGAGGACACATTCCATTGTAACTAGATCTGGCTGAATAGGAAGCTAACAGTCAAGACTAGAAAAAAAACTTAAATTCCAGTTTTAACTAACTAGTAATAGATGTAAAATACGTTTTATTAACATCAAGTCGTTGAAAATAGACGAAGTCTCAAAATTTTATGTTTATAAAAAATAAAACGTTCTGAGTAGGTAATCTATTTTTTGTAAATCATGTTTTAATTACAACCATTAGGGTCGTAGTGTAGTTAAAAACTAAACGTTGAAGTAGTTAGTGCTGTTTTTTTGCAAGAATATAATGTAAATGCGTAATGATATTTTAATTGTAGGTAAATCGTGTTAGAAGCATAATCAGGAATGAGGAAACCTAGTTTATATATTAAATACTTTGTAATTTACTTAACTGATTATGTTGTAATGGAATTTAGCAGGCGAAATTTTTTTTTCAAAAAATCGGTACAATGGCAACATTGACGAGGTACAGTTGTGAAAAGACAAAATACCACTAGGTACTTACAATTCCTAGAAATTAACATAAATAAACAGAAGTAATATTAAAGACATCAATGCTAGCCAGAATAGAAGTTATTTAATTTTTAAGTGAAATATGCAAACTGCCAGACGGAAACCATCGACCAGATGCAGTTTTGGCTATAACACATTACACTTAAAATGCAAAAACTATAAAAAATACATAAAGTAAACTCAAACAGCTTTTACAACAACATTATTGTTTTTTTTATCCAAATTCAAATTATTTACCTGAACCAGTTTGTATTTTATACTTTTTTTAAGCTCCTAATTCCTTGAGCGTAAAATTCACAATATTTATCGAATAAAATCCTGCAAATTATAGCAACGAAATTTTCAAAGACTGAATAGTATTTCACATTCATAATATAGCTGTCGTGTGTGAATTATGTTATTACCAGTATCGTGTAGTGAAGGTGCCCCAGTTGCAACTAGTTTGAACCAGAAAATTAACCGCTAATGCCTAATCTAAAGCTGCAAAGTACTTGAATGTACTACGTATGAATGTCGCACTGCAAAACGACAGTTTTGTGATTACAAGTCACTGAAAGCGAAGCTGCGCTTTTTACTCCCCGACTATTTTACGAACTTGTTGATGGCATTTCCTACCTTTTTACACTTAAAACATCTTGACCGGCTTGACTTGAAAAAGGTTCTCTTAAAAAATATTTCTCGATTCATCCCTTGTTTCAGGAAGTCTCTACGTTTTGTCACTTGTCCAGCGTCGTATTACCACTACGAGCTGAGCTGTCCCTTTCAGGCCAAACATTTTCATATGATAGCGGTGCCATATAATGAATTATCGCCACGCTATGTCCAACAGTCTCTATGTTGATTTACGTCGAAACGAGCAAATTTAGCTATAAACCGTTTAAATAATCGACATCGCGTGTGTAGACGATAGTTTTGCTGGCACTCGATCGTTTTAGCGCGATTATTATTCATTGGGGAATTTTCAGCTAACAAGTTTGCTATGTTTAGCAAAGAAGATTGTGATATAATATAAGCTAGGAAGTTAGTCTCAGCCATGTCTAAAACATTTTTATATAACCACACAAACTAATTACTCAGGTAGCCAGTTAGCCACCAAGTCTTTCGGTAATTTTATTTTCCAAACTGGTGGACTTACCATACTAGGTATATTGCACATTTTACAAAAGAGGTTGATTTATTTTTTCCTGATCTGTTTCTAATTCTAAAAAAAAGTAAACCAGGTGACGCTTACAAGCAGATAGCGTCAAAGTTTATTCACGAAAACTTCTTGACATTGAAGGTAAAGTTATCAAGACTGAGTATTGCGTGACAAAAACTCGTAACTGTCAGAAATTAAGGCAAAGTGTTAGTTATGTGTATGTAAGATGTAAGATGGCGCGAACCATCGACTTCACTTCTGGCTAAGAAAACAGCTAGTCGTGTAACTGTCGAGACATCAGAATACTTTTTAGTAAAACTTTTTAAAGTTTTCCTAATTTTTCGTAGTAGGTAAGGTATGCCATGTTTTAAAGACATGGTGGACATAAGTTGTCCGGATGATAAAAAGGCTAGAAATTTCCAATCAAATATTTACTTAAGTATAAAATACGAATATAAAATGTTTATAAACTTCAATAATGTACCTACTGATATACGTATTGAAAAAATTAAAATAAAAATTCCTTGAGCTCTATCTTAAATCTACATAATTCTTGATTGTAATTTAAATCATAATCTCACGTGAATCGAAGTTATTTATGCCTGATATTAAATCTTTATAACTCATAATAGCTTAACAGGTGGTGTCAAGGCGAATGTCGGCACCTACCCTTATCTGACACTGCACGCTACGGCCTATGTTCTTAACCCTAGAAGGATAATCTACGTCAAAATGACTCCCACGCGAACGAAATATTGCCGTATCTTTTTAACTATTGCGAATCCGGCGTCGTGTATTTCAGACATCACATTCGAGGCTGGAAGCTAGCGTGTGCCATCGCATCATTGAGGTAAGTGCCCGAAATTTTGAGATACCATAGTCACAGGAGTCAAAATTACGTATGATTATCTTTTGCGTGACTTTTACGATATTTGGTGAAATTGTTATTTGCGTTGTTTATTTATTGTATTAGTTATTTTCATTTATTTTTCATATTGTTTAGTTATCCTGATATTGCTACAGCATAATGGGGATTTGAGATTTGTATGAAGACCACATCCTGACTGACTCTTTTAGAGGGTGAAGGGAACCGCCCTGTGCTGACACCGAAAGCGAAGTTGAAGATCACGAGAGCGAGGATGACGCCCAGAGCAATGAGGAAAATGGTGTTGTGGATGAAGTGAGGGAAGGCGAGGCAGCAACTCCCTGTGAAATTGACCCCATGGAGGAAGAAAGCTCTCAACAAGGGACTCGCTCAACGGCTTCTCGTCGAATACTAGCCTTAGCTATTATGACGGATTTTTATACAATTTTCATGTTATTGTTCAATTATATTATTTTTACTACTTAGAATATAATATAAAAATACTAATTTATGGTATGATTATGAAAAAAATTTAGAAGAAAAAAGAAGTTCCTAAGTTTGGTTGATTATTAGGCAGTTTGTAATTTTCTTGTTTATTATTATTAAAAGAATAAATATAATTATGTAAATGTTATTATATTTTATTGATTACAGCATTAGAAAACTTAATTTTTTAGTTTTACTCAAATCAGTAAAAAAAACTTAATTTATCAGCCACTCGAAACTAAGGAGTCAATTTTACGTATGATTATCTTTTACGTATTACTTAATATGATTATCTTTCTAGGGTTAATAGCATCATTAAAACTGTGAGTTGAATTGTCTTTTGCTATTTATTTTATCTACGGTTTGGCATGATTCCATTTTCTGAATTTGAAATTTGTATTGACGAAGGATTATTTGGCTAGACCATTCTAGCTAAATAATTATCACAGGCACTGATCAGTGGGAGGAGCTCGTGGCTAAATAATAACAGCCGCTAGGGTCGATCTTTAAGGTTAAGCCGTGTTTGCCGAGGTTGGTCCGTGGATGGGTGACCATAATTACATACCGAGTTTCCTCCGTGCCTCGGAAAGCACGTAAAGCCGTTGGTCCCGGCTGTAATTTGTAGATCTTTGACAGTCGTTACGATTAGTCAGAAGCCACATCCATTCTTACCAAGAAGTATCGTATTACCCAGTTGCTGGGTTGTGGAGGTCAGATAGGCAGTCGCTTCATGTAAAATACTGGACCGACCCCAAGATAGTTTGGGAATGACGTACTTATCAATGACCTCAGAGATGACGACTAATATGAATGTATGAAAGAAGACGTGCAGTGCTAGGCTGACCCCAAATACATTAAGAAAAGGAAAGAACTTCTGCCATCTGGCAGGAAGGGGATGGAATTTGCATCTGGTTCCTATTTCATAATCATAATGCAATGAATGTTCATTTAATTAGGCGGCATATAGAAAACAACTGCATGCAGTACATCACAAACTGCATATTAATGAGCCCCTTAGTTTTTATCTTAATGAATAGTGGGTAGATATACTAGAACAAAAGCTGTTCAATAATTGATGGATGCATTGTTTCAAATTTAATAGATCGTTTACGCAGGAAATATGACTTGGAACAATAACTATTGAGGAAATTCTTCATGAATTCAGGAAATAACTTTGTTGTTTTTGCAGCTGGTTCGTTATGTTTTAGTCAAAGTTTTAGTTCCCTAAAATTTCCTTCTTGTTCTGTTTTGCTTTGTTTTCTTTTTATCGTTAAACTAGCTCAGCCGCGTAACTTCGTCTTCGTCACTTTTTCCTCGGTTTTGCAACATTTTTCATTAATACTCCGCTCCTATTGTTCGTAGCGTGTGTATGTTACATGCCGAGACAGCCTAACGCCTTTCTCAATAAATGGGTTATCCAAAACAAAAATATTTTTTGATTCGAACCAGTAGTTCCTGAGATTAGCGCGTTTAACCAAACAAACAAACTCTTTAGCTTTATAATATTAGTGTTCCGAGCTGGGTATGGGATAAATTAACACATTAAAAATTAAACACTAAAAATCTTTATTTATCACTAAACACTTAAACTTAATCACAAATACACAACTGATCACTATTCACTTAGATATCGCACCAGTAGTTCACTTTGATCGCTTCGTTTCAAAATTATACTGATCGACTCTCCCGCTAATCCGTCTTCTATTTATATGGCCGACCCATTTTAGAGAAACTTCCACAACTTCCGTGGATGTCTAGGCAGTTCCGTAGGGGAAACCCGGCCTTCGAGAAAGTTCTAAAACCTTCCTGAACCTTCTAGATAGCTCCTTAGTAGATCCAATCAACCAAACCTTCTAGAAAGTTCCAGAAAGGTCCAGAACTTTCTCGAACTTACTAGACATTTCCATCGTGGAACATTCTAGGATTATTCTCGAATCTTCTAGACGTACTGAATCCTGGATCATTCTAGACTCGTAATCCTACAAAGTTCTCGTAAAGGAGACGACGTAAGATATGAACATAAACGGGAACGCACTTAATGCCTAGACATAGATCCATTTATTACCTACAAACGTGTATGATGACGTAACCTAGACAGAATGAGAGCAACAACCGCGCCAAGGTACCGGATGCGGCTGAACCGCCTCCCCAACTATTATCATAGTTTAATCATTAAAATAACTAGATTAATTATTTAAATAATTAAGAACAATAGACATGAGTCAGAACATCGCGCGATTTTTTTTAAGAACTTCGAACGGTTATGATAGCTAGAATCATTTTTAAATTAAGAACAATAGACAGCGGTTAGAGATCGCCCACGAATTATAAAAATGAAATAGTGAATTTAAAAATGACCATTAAGTTTCCAAGGAACTTTTTTCTCATATAACTAACAACGTAAATAACGTAACTTTTATGAACCGTATTAAATCCTTAATTGTGTAATTGTAGTTTTAGCAACCTGATAATATAACAGTCACGGTTCTTAAATTCACAGGAAAAAGGATCAAAGGGCAAAGGATCTAGTCCATTTATTTATTTACTTATTTACCACCAATTATAGCAACATTCCTCTGTATGGTGTCGGAGATAAAGAATAGCACCATCCCATATCTTCCCGTGGGTGTCGTAAGAGGCGACTAAGGGACTTGCCAGAGAATGGGCCGCAGCGTTCTCTGTGCTTTTGTAACAACCGTACTGCGATCGCCAACCCGCCTGCCAAGCGTGGCGATTATGGCAAAACCCCCCATGTTGTGTCAATGTGGCGCCACTTGGGGGAGGCCTATGTCCAGCAGTGGACGTCTTTTGGGCTGAAATGATGGAATGATGATGATGATAGCAACATTACAGACTCCTCTTGATGAACTTGATGAAAGGGACTTCTAAAAAGAGAACAGTTTCCAGACATTTATCAGAGGTTTCCTTGACGAGTCTTTTAGTCACCAATTGTGATATCTTCAGAATCTGTCGTTGAACTTTCTTTGCTACTTACCTACCAGACACAAGTTGACACAACACCAAAGCTGCTCAAGAGATTTCAATTAAAAAGAAAAATATCTTGACTGTTCCAAGCCAGAAACTCGCGTTCAACCTCCTTTCTTGCAACTCACAGACTAATCGGAAATCAGTTGGATTTTTTCAACAACAAAATAAAAAGAATAGCGCCATTTAAAAGGTTCAATTGAATGGTTTATCTGTGGTTACTGAACTGAGGGCCCGTCGCCACCCTTTTTTCCGGTCATGCCTTCCGATCATTTAGTTATTTCCAGAACATTCGTGATCGTCTTATATAACAATTTATTTACAAATATCTTGCCAGAAATAAAAGTCCTCGAACAAAGATAATGTTAAATAACTGGTGTATTTTTAGAAAAAAGAAAAGAAGCGATATTAAGGCTATTTTTACCTATTTTTCGACAGTCTGTTATAAAAGGTTTGGTCCCTAACGATATCTTGGCACATGAGGTTGATCGCTTTTTCCTATGTAAAATAGAAAGGTATTTTTTTTAATCATGGTCAGACACTGATGAGCTCATACATAAATCTAGTTTAAAATTGCCTGGCCTTTGTTAACTCTTTGATACAGATGTTTTTCACTATGAATGAACTTATTATAACGAATTAGATTGATTTTTCGCAAAATCTTCAAGACTTAAATTACAATTACGGTTTTCTGTATGAGAAACACGCATTGCATGTAAGGCCTTTGACCTTAACCTTAAAAATTAAGTTAATTACTGCGGCATAATTTGCAATTGCCATACGTATACTGTGGTATACTCATTGCAATTTCCCCAAACAAATAGTTACTTTTCTTTTTTTAATAGTTGTTTTTCTTACTAGAAGTAATATGCCGCTGTAACCACAACTCTATGCAGACAAATCGATGAAGTGTCCAAGTAGATATGATGATGACCTTACTCTTGCCATACTCAAGGAAAGTGATGGTGGCCAAAGCAATCTCAATAGAAATTGGATACAGGTTGATTTTTATAGACACTTTAAAGGAGACTTTCAATAAAACTAAACTAGATACTCCGCCTATTTGGTAGTATTTACTAAATGATTCGCAATTATTTAGCCCTTAAAGTAAATGACGTACTTACCTACTATCTGATGTAGATCAGCAATAAAGGGTTGTCCTTTCCTAATTAATATATTTTTATCTTAAGTGTTAAAAACCGGTATTTCATTATCTGAAAAACATTCAAGTTATACCGCTTTGGACAACACTTCCTAGGATCAGACTATTTAAAAAAAAAAACACTCAGTATAAGAATATTCTATCAATTAGCTGACGATATCGGTCTATAAAACTTTCAAAGGCTCGCTACCAACGCATAACTGTAATAAATCTACACTTTTATCGTTATACACTCTTTTACAGATGTAATTCATCGCATACATTGTAAACCTTCGTTAACGACTCGCCACTATCCAAACAAAATAAATAAATAAAAAGTAAAAAGCAAACGATATCGCTTTCTCTACGAGTTTAGAATAGAACCTGTTTGAACGATGTTATAGGGTATTGTCATAGGTTATGTGTCGAACAGCGGTTTTATTTTACGGTACTGCTTCGGTGTCGACACGCCCTAGAAAATGTCCTATATGTAAAAAAAACCTTCCTAAAGACATAAATCATAGATACTTGTGAATGCTATAAAGACTTCAGGGTTGACTGACACTTAAGTGTTTTTGCCAGCCAGTATGAAAATAAACGAAACATTTGGTATTCTTTCCTACGATGAAGGTCGTATATCGTATTAAAAGTCGCGTCGGAACTGAATACGGAATCGGAAGTTCTATTTTTGTCGTCGAAGGTAAGCAACACACACGTAGGTAGATAGTTATAAGTGCTACTGCCATTTCTAGTCTAGACTATTTAGAAATAGGTTACAAATTAACCTACATACAGATACTAGGTACAAAAAGTTAATAATTTTTGCAAGTCATTAAACATTTTTGAGATGCCATAGCGGTCATGATACGCTCAATTAATATTTAATTTAATGGTATAGCATTCATAGGTGAGCTATTAATATATAACTAGGTTTTGCCCGCCGCTTCTCTCATTGTTGGTCCGAAATTATCCCACAGAACGTTTTACATATATAGCCGCTCTCAGGGATAATGTAGCTTCCCATTCAATAATATTCTTTTACTAAAATAATACTCTTGAATTATAAATAAAAAAATTCAATCTATTTATATTTTCAGCATGCTTTCATTAAATAATTACATTAGAATAGCGCTCAATCTTTTTGAGGTAAGGTTATGTGCGCTATCGGTTTGGGGTTAGGTGTTACTCGCTCACACGTATTTGTCCGTTAGAAGACCCACACGCAGGCCCTTGCCCATTCCAAACTTTTCAATGGTAAAGTAGACTTTTACGATGTTTTTCATTTGTCCAAACTTACAAACTTTATCTCTCAATTATATTGTAGTAAACAGACTAAAAGATTATTCAGTGAGTCTAGATATAAGTCTATAAGAGAAAGAAACAAGCTGTAGTAGTGTCACCATATAAGCTTTTGTAAAAGTCGCGGGAACTGGTCGTGACGTTTTCTAACACCAATACACCATGTATAAATGTATATTTGTAGAGATGTGTTTGTGCACATTTCTAATCACGACTTAACTAGTGCCTAGTGCTTATGTAAATAAAATACATGTATCTTCTTATTTTATGCTTTGAAAGTGCACCTCCACCTCTCATAAAAAGAAATTGGTATCTGTAATCATTTCGCGTAAAAGCACCAAAACTTATAAGCGATTTCTTAAGTAATTAAACCTCTGGGATTCAGGAGGTCATAGTCCACCTTTTCTTACAATATACCGAAAAAAGAAATTAAATATTAAAAAAAAACTGTTACAGTCACAAACAATAACAGTCATTTACGTCAACTAAATCAAATGTAGTGGTTAAAACATTAGGTACATGTTGTCAAGACTAAAATAATTAGGAAAGGTCATTTATATGGAGAAGGTCAATAAACCAACTTCAAATGAAAAATAGACACCTGCTGCTTAAATAAATATCTTAGCTATATTTGTTTTTGTTTTATGTTTTTCCTTATGTTACATTGAACGTGATCAATGAAAATGGATAATTCCTTATTGCACTGTCATTACTTTACAAAAAAAAAAAAACTGAAAAATATTCGATAGTATTTCATTATTTAAAAAATCATCACTTTTCCATGAATGCTAATGTTATGTGATTTATATTTCAGTCTAGGTTTCTGTAAGTATTTGATTGTTTATGGCAACTGTTTTAACATTAATTTCAAAAGGAAACTATCAAATCAAATAAAACTTCTTTCTGACTTTTAAATTCAAAGGAACTATATAATATGTGAGTTCATTCACTGCTGCTAAATCAAAGTGAACTTATACATTCTTCGGGGAAACCCGGGTCAATGACCAGTGTACCACCCCCATATCAAGGGTTAGAATCTACTTTACAATGTTGTAGAGCCATTCCCACACCTCACTACAATTTATAAAGTTCCCCTAAAGAAAGGTTGTTTCTAACTTATACGGTGGTATGACACGACAGGCTTTCAATTTCCCATTTTAGTTTTTCAGGCGATAATAAATCTTAACATGCTTCGTAGGCCCGTTTTTCCAGTTTGCTAAAACTGTACTATTTGTACCAACATTACAGTGGATCGAAAATTTTCTTTTTACTTATCCTGTGTCGTCAATCGATGGCGATAGAAATAGCTTCAATCGTTCAAAAAGTCTACGATTTTTTTTTCAAGTGGCGCTCTGAGCGTAATTTACAAACACCTACATTCTTAGCCGATCTCTGCCTACCCCCCTGGGAAAAGGGCTACTACATCTGCCTACCCCCATTAGAAAAAATCGTGAGTTTATGGATGTATGTATATTGTTAGTAAGCAATAAGTTCTGAAAACTGTGTTGTTTAGAAACTGTTTCGGGTTTAGGTATCGGGCAGCTTGAAATCCTCCAAAAGAGCTGTTTCTGCTACAAACTGAAGTACTTATATATTTTTTTATATTTCTGACCTACATAAATACAACAAAATATTCCAAACAACAAAGAAAGCTTCTTGCAAAACCTTTGAAAATCCGCGGCGTCACACTGACAAGCCTAATTATACCTCGGAACATGGGAAGTCGAAAGCAATTACTTAACTGTCGATCATCGAAGTCGAAGTGAGTCAGCATTACGTTGAAAATAAGATAATTTTAGCCTATTGTAAGAAAATATTGGCTGGAAAGAAAGTCATTAAGTATTAAAGCAGTTAGTTTTTTTTTTTAAACCAGCTTGTTTTCGAACTTAAAACGTGAATGTGATATTTATTTAAAAAACGTTGCGAGTTTAAGTTCATAAGAACATACTATCACGTCATCCATAATATTTATAAAGGAGTTTTGTATTCTGTTTTTGTCTGTCATATATTTTTTTCTGCATTTTATAACAAATCGGACTGCGTTCCAGTTCATGTTTTTTGGGAAAATTACTACATTATTAATTAGTATAGCAACAACAGTACCTACCTATTGTTTTTTAGAAAACAATTATAGGGCTGCTCTCGAATCCTAAATTGTCCTATTCGAAAGCTGTTTAAATGCAACTTGTAAGTCAAGACAAATAGGCTGTCTTGATGCCAACTGTTGGTCGTCTTCTCCTTACAGTTGAAAACCAGATGTAATTATTTATGAATATTTCTGACATCTCAAGTAGATATTAGTCAGTAGAATGCATAGACCTTGTCAGTGCCTATAAATTGCGACTTAAAATGACCAAATATTGCAACATAGGTGCAACTTTCGTAACAGCTTAATTTTAAGTTAAGATGACAATAATAAAGCGAAGGTCGCAATTGCTCGCGTTTAATAAGGATAAATGCTTTTGAAATGAATGTGGCTATTTTGATTTCAACATTTAATAAATGATTATTTTATTGTAAAGGAGCATTAAGAAATTATACAACTTCTTGATCGTCAAAGACTTTGCCGACAACGACGCCTAGACACGCGGTGACGTAGCTGTCACTTTCAACGGGATTGACATAGGTTTTGCGGTAGCTAGTAGTAGTGGTAGCTAGTAGTAGTCTAATATATTTTTGTTCGCTTATCATAGTTATCAGTTTATCACTTCTTATATGTATTTAGAATATCAGATTTTGACGTTTCTCGTTCTAAATTGTTTCACAAAACGTGCGTCTGCATCTCATCTAAACTGATTATAAGTGCACTTGGCCAAGTGCTTTTACTAATCAAGCAAGTACAAACCTAATAAGTCGACACCCACCTTTATCAGCTCATGAATAGCAACGAATTTCAACTTCCGTGAAGTAGTCTACCTCTAAACATTTCAAACTAAATAAATAAGTGAAGCCAGTGTGAAACCCTTAACAAACAGATCGTTTCTCTCAACAAAGCCCCATATGTTAGACAGCTAGGTAGGTAGAGAGGTAGGTATATTTATAGAGTATTGTATGAACACGTCCCCACTGTTTATATCTTCTGCGAACGCATCGGCTTTCTCCCTGTTCACACGGCACAATGCAGGAAACACCATACAAGTAAACGTAGAAGGTCTTCATCTAGCAACTCACCTACTAAAAGATGAAACTGAAACAAAAGAGGCGTTATTACTGTCCTCAACAAACAATAACGCATCATTAGCCTGTAAGGTTGTTTCAGGGGCTGTGACAAAGGCTTTGAGAGAAAGAGAAGAGAGACATATTAACACGCGCGCACAGTGCGACTCAGTGAGTATCACATGTCTTCGAACTTTTGTTTCTAGGTCATGAAAGTTTCCTTTCGAGGTTTCTATGAGCTACACAATGTAATGAGCTTGCCTGGGTTTGAACTCACGATCAATCGAAAGTCGGAAATGATATGCTGGGACACTACCCCTGCTCACTTCACACGCAAACACACATCCAGACATAAGTTTTACATGATACGTCTGTCGTACAGGAAATTTAAAATGCATTGCAAGCTAGATAAGTCAAATATTAACTCTAACTTCAAGTGAGCCTTCTCCATCTCTCTATGTATAACGTGCGCGTGACACTTGTGCCCGCACCCGCCGCATGCGCAGCGTCGCCATTAATTAATGAAATTATTTCACGTGTCAGTGAAATTATGTTCGCTAATTAATTACTCAGCGTTGAACCATTGGGCGGCTCTGTGTGATGGGAATTTGAAAGCTACAAGTATGTACCTTACCCCCTCATGAGTGAATAGATAAGAATAGGTAGAGGTATCGTGCATTAATTATGCCCTGAGTGTAATGATACTCATACTTTAAAAAGAGTGTGAGTATGTTTACTATTTCTTACACTGTAAGAAAACGTTAAACGGACGAAAGAATATGTTCAGTTTTCATTAAATAATAAGGAAATCATTCAATGGTTTGTAAAAGTAGTTGTCTGGTGGAAGTAAAATTGCATTTAAGGCCGTAATATGCCTAGAGTTGCAACATAAACACTTCAGTTGTAACACAGTTTTGAAAAACATCCTCAAAATCTAATCTTTTGCTTGTTTGAAATCGGTCAATAATGTAACTCTCACTTTTATTGAACGCAAGTTAATGCATAAATCAAAACTGAATAACTTTTAACAAAACTTAATAACATAGAATATATTTGAAGAAAGAAAACCAAACTTTCTATATTATATCAAATGGTTTCTAACAAGAATTTATATTAAAAGATAGTTGAAGATGAAAGCACTGATAGGAAATCCAATCTTTTACGATAATCCATTTTAAATTCAATAAGAACTTACAGCAGTCGTGGTAAAATAGTGAGAACCCGTCAATGTTCGCGTGCTTAAACAGCTTTTTGTCAGAAAACGTCAAACGATCATTGACAAGTAAGTATAATATATGCAGTGCGTTTAGGTTTAATAAGAGACTTACACTAAAACGGTGAAACCTATCATAAATTAACAACTTTTACTGTGGGACCCAATAGGAAATCGAATAAAAATCAACTGCTCCGTACTTCATAACGTAACTTCGCAGAACTTGAACGACCGATTTTCCGCAACCACGCAAATTTCAGGAACACTAATGTTTGGAGTTCCTTACCTGACATTCTATCTTCAGTGGTTCATGCTGTCACACAATCAGTCAGTCAATCGATCACGAAACTGCTTTATTTATTCCGAACATATTACACTCGATCTATGATCACTATCTAGTGTATGGCGTGCTTATTACCTATTATACCCTGTGAGTAAAAAAAGCCTCACACAAGAATTTCACGCTATTCAGATCGACAATTGACAATCTCGATTCAACGGTGTCACACAACGACGTATTCGATGCAAAAGAAAGGTTTTAAGCAAAGCTTTGAATGCGGCGGAAGTGAAGCCCAAAGAATACTATTCAATACATTATTGTGATTTGTATACAACAGATATAAATAGTGCATTAGGTTTTGTAAAGTTTTAAATTTTATACATCAAGCTCTACCCAAAGTATACCTAAAGCGAGAAAGATCCTTGATATAAAGACATTCCGCCGCGTTACTTTACTTTGACAAATTTCAGATGCCTCTTGACCATAAAGGAGGGAGTATCCAGTCTAATCCTTTATGTACCTGACATGAAGGTACAGACTTGACACATGCAGCTGGCATATGGCAATGGCGTAGCCACATAAAAGGCCTCTTTTACTGTCCACCTTTAATAATAATATTTAATAATGACATGATAGTCCTATTATATAACAAGCATGTTATGTACTGTTCATTTTGTCTACAAAAGATAGGATTTATGGTTTAAAAAAACATTTACAAAACGCTTTAGATTATTTGTCATCGCCTACAGCAATATTTAACCTGACCCTTGTTTTCGACGTGTCATGTATTGTGCTCCAAGCTTGACAATATGTTGACAACCAGAGGTCACCGCCACGCTCCAACACACTTAAAGGAGTAAGGTTAAGGCCCTATATACACAATGTCATATAATAATAGAGCATTATGTGCGCTTTATATTGAAGTAAATAACAATACATAAAAGCTGGTGATTTGTTACAGTCTGTGACGTTAGCACTTTAGCAGTAAGTGGATTGAACTACAGTTTTACAAACAAAACATCATAACATAAAATCACGCCTGTTATCCCAAAGAAAGGTTAGGCACAGGTGTATAAGTAAGTACACCCACATGTGTAATTTTAGTTTTATTTTATTTATTTAAGGGAAAACAAACAGTAGCACAATAAAACTTAACTTACAATATCTTAAATGTTACATTTTTAACAATTATGCTACCCACTACGTTCTCCACAGATTACAATTTAAAAGTATTTTAAACTAGCTAGTAACAACACAAATACAATACCTACAAAACAGTAAAATTATGCTAATACTGCTGCTGGAACTAATATCTGGATTAATAAATCTATTAATAAAAGAAAAAGTAAATATGTGTGCGTATTTAACATAACGTTATCATAATAAAGTAAATTATACTGTCTAATATATCACAATCGCGTCAACATCGTGTCGTGTGTGTACACATCGTGAGGATATCGACGTTCACCGAACCGAAATTCAAACAAATGTGATATCCACCGACCCGGACTAGATCCGCGTGGTGTATAGCAGCCGGTGCAGGCGGAGGAACATTATAGCTGATCATGCTCAGCTGGATGTATGCTTCGAATCGGCAAGCATATCGTGGTCCTTCCCCAGCCAGATAAAAAAAAAAGTCAAAATTATTTATTTGCAGTAAATGTGGTACAAAAGATGGAAAAAATAATAGTAGTGCAGTGACACATTTCGCCATAAAGATGGCATGCAAACATTAATGAATGGGATGCTAATTTTAACACGTGACTACATTTAAGTGTACACAAACATTAAATTAAGTAATCAAGTAATGTATGTTTTAGGTTTAATAGACTCAATAGACTTAATAGATGTATTACTGATGATTGGGACTGACTGGATGCAACAAGCGGAGCCCAGGTGTTTAGGCGCAGCTTGGTAAAATCACAGGAACAAATATTGTCTAAACCTCTTACTTTTTATTAGGCCCAGATTAACTCACGATCCGTTGAGTATTATCGCCTATTACCCCGGGCGGAACGTAAAAGTCAACGAGCAACGATGGAAATGTGTTATAATCGTGGTTAATTATAAGAACGGCGCCGCCGCGTAGCTACTTACGAACCACCAACGGTCACTACTGCGAACAACCTGTCGTTTTATGCACAATTATGATAATTAATCTTGTCTAGTCTGACGCGCCTTACAGTGACGAAATCCTCAAAGCTGTTTAAATACTTCTAGCTTAGTTCCACAGCTTGAAAAACACGTTGGCATTTTTTAGAACATCATAGAAGTTTTCACCTGGATGACAGTTAACTCGAACCCACGGTATATAGTAACTATCGTTGATTCTGGAAACAGATAAGACTCCTCATATCTGTGTCCATAATTACCTATAGTAGCCATCCTTGCCTCAGCAAATACTCGAACAAAAGTGAAGAACGGGTGACCTTCTGGATCCCAATGATAGAGTGAATGAATCTATCATAATAATCCCTAATTTAGCCCTCAAATCTCAGTAATATTCCTCAATTTCTTTTTTGTCTACCAGCAAGCGTAGCATAACCACTGTAGAAACAAGTTTTGTCTGCGGAAGAATCGACATAATGACTGATAAACAATGACAATGTGTCAGTTTGTCGATTCTTCGGTCGACATAGCCCGTTTCTACGACGGTCATGCTACGCGTGCTGGCGCCGGTCTCTGCATTGGACAAAAAATACCAAAAATATCCCAAATATTTGTAATCATCCAGCGGAATAGACGCACCCTACTCATTTCCTAATGCACTGGATTGCACACAAATATGTGCAGTGCAGTGCAGTGCAGTAAAAGGAGTGCAGAACATTCGGCGCGAGCGACTGGCGTCGGACGCATGCGCGGAATGCGGTCAGCCGGTGTAAACATTTCGCTTGGATTGCCGCTGCAATAAGTAAGTGAGACCTTTAGAGTTAATGTTTGGTTTGTGTGTACTTTTAGGTTTTAGGAAGCTTTGTGAGTCAGTTAAGGTCCTATCTCTGATCATAAAGTTGATTATAGATCAACTTTACCAATAACAGTGAACGCGGTTAGCAACTTAAACTGCGTTTTTGAGCTGTTATGTAGTGTCATTTTTTTCTATTGACACTGGTACCTCTAAGATGCTCTTAACCTGCTCTTAGTGACCTGCGAAAAGTTAACATTAACCTTAAAACGGTAACCTTTAAAGTTAAGAGGGTTACATAAAAGCTAAGTATTAAACGTAAAATCACTAAATATGCGACCATTCTGCATTTAGGTTTATTGACTGTGAAGTTACAAGCCAAGTACGCATCACAAAATCATAGACATACCTACTTAATTATAATATTAAAATTATACCAATATAAACTACTGAGCCAATTTTCGTTACAGGAAGTGTAAATCGATTTCTCTCGGCGTCACAGAGAGATCTAAACGTAATGAATAAATCGATCAATCAAAGCGGACGGCCATCCGTAAAAGCTTACATTTATATGTATTTATATGGATGTTCGTAATTTTCTCCTAAGCCCTTCGTTCTGTATGACAAATAAGGTATTATTGCTATTTATTACGATCTTTCGTGATGCTTTTTGCGCCACTTTCCTTTGGAGATTGATAGTAAATTGGTATTTCTAGATGTGTCAGTAATTTTTGACGGAACTGTAATAATAAGGAATCATAAAATGGTGCTTAGTCTGAATCCAACACATAGTCTAATAAAAAATTGTTCCATCCATGTTCGTAAAATACAATTTAGTTGGTGCGCAAAACGAATCCTTGAGATAGTAGCGTAGATGAAGATATATAGATGAAACAAAGAATACAATTGTTCATTAAAATAATATAGCAATTATGATAGCAGATATGATATTACTTAGATGAATGTTAAATTGCGATACATGTGCAGCTGTAGAAAAAGCTCTTATTCAATAATGACATTTTATTATTAATTTTACATCCACTGCGGTATATTTTACATCCACCACAACTGCGATTTTAATTGAATGTCTTAAAAAAATACAATAAAGATGATAAATCTTAGCGATATCATATAAAAGTTTATACAGATAAATCATCATCTATGTAGTAGTAGTCTAGTATCGATTAGCCTTTTCCCAACTACATCGGAGTCGGCTTCCGGTCTGACTGGATACAGCTGAACACCAGTATTTTACAAGGATCGACTGCCTATCTGAACTCCACAACCCAGTTATTCCTGGGAAATAAGATACCCTTACGTAAGACTGGTTGTCAGAGATTCGGACTTTCGGACCACTGATTACCTGTAACGACTGCCAAAGACTTACGAATGACAGCCGGGACCAACGGCTTAACGTGCTTACTGAGGCATGGAGAAAACTTGGTATGTAATGGATGGTCACCCATCCCCGGACCGACCTAGGCAAGTTCGGCTTAACCTTGAAGATCGACCCGTGTCATCATCATCATCATCAGCCTATAACGTTCCCACTGCTGGGTCACAAGCCTCCTCTCTAAGAGAAGGAGTGGGCCCGGTTGTAATCCACCACGCGGGCCCAGTGCGTGCACATGTCGTCGAATTTTTAGTTCTAGGACATGCCGGTTTCCTCATTGTGTTTTCCTTCACTGTTTTATAAGGCAGCGGTGGTGAAATAAATTACACAAAGTAATGCGCATGCCTGGGTTCGAACCCATGACCCGTGTGGCTGTTATTATTTAGCAGTGGCGAAGGGTCGTAATTTTGTAAGGGGAAGCCGTGGAAAAAAAATGAAAATTTAATCTTTTGTCGCATTTTCCAATTTTCATTTTGATCAGTAGCCGAAAACTCCGAAATTGACACACATGACGAAAAAACCAAAAAATTTCGAAGGACCCAACTTGATCTTTTTTCATAACTGATATTATTAATATAAATGATATTGAGCCAAAATCTCAGTATAAGAATTCATTTTATTAGACGACTTGGAAACTCCTAAAACTTATTTAGACAGAACCACTCAGATTACCCTACTCTCACCACAAAATACTAACCATCTTCTCTATTCTTAAACCTATTTGCATTTCCTTTAAGTAAAATATCAAAAGAGCATCCACTTAACCCTCAAATGCCGAGGAACATCCGTTTCCATTGTATTTATATGCAAGTAGGTAGGCAGTAGGTTCTCACCTCTTTTAAATTACGCCGAAGTGATTAGTCAGAGATCGGGAAATACTAATCACGTGTGTGCAGTGTTAATGTAAGTGCATTCTTTGCACTTAGGTTCAGTTATACGCAAATAGGGTTATAAATAAATTGTTGTTGTAATGGGAAGAATGTTTTGTTTATTGGCAGGTTCCATTGTGTTTTCTTTGTTGTTGAGAAATAATGTTTGTAAATATCTCTTTCATTGGTATTTGTTTGTAGCGTTGAGCTGACAGAACAGACCATTTGTGCTATTTCCTAAAGAAACTCGCCAAATAAACAAACAATGATTATTTATAAACAACTCTTGTTTAACAACTTATACACAAGATGTGACGCTCAAAGCGCAATACCTCTTTGGTGATGCAGATCATCAAACTGGACGACTTTCCCTTAGGCAAAGGGGTTGAAAAAAATAATGGAATGTGCAATACAAAATATCGCACCGGCTCGGCTGACGCAATTAATATGAGACTCGAAATTATTTTTTCCAGCCCCATTTTTCTTACTGAAAGTTGTCTAGTGTGATGGTCTGTATTACCACTTATAGGTGCGCGCTTTTAGAGTTACCTACGCCCAGTATAACACAATTTCTTCATCAACTCCGCTAGCCGGACATGGCAATACACCATATTCTTAGGTATGTATTTTCTTTTATAAACATTTAATATTACCACAGAGAAGATTGCAAAGATTGCTGAAGGAGTAATCAAGTACTTAGTATCACTTGTAAAGCTATATAGACTCATTTTTATTCCTATTAATGAAATTACATACCTACGAGTCGTTTGATAACAACATGACAGTTGATTGTAAAACCGGTGAGAGTATCCAACGAGTGGTAAAGACAATGGCATATAAACGGAAGAATCCGCGGAAATTATTGTTGCATAAACGTATACAAAGTAGGCACCAGGAAATCAATGCATCGCACTGGGTTCTGATCTATTGCAATAAAACAAAAATTGACTGAACCCTTTAAATCAACATAATCAGAATAAGTTTTTTCAAGACGCCAGAGCATAATTATAGAGTAATTACAACTGAATAAAGGATAGGTTATATAGGCGCCTTCGATGGTAAAGTCGATGAGTGGAGATAGACACAAGCAGAGAGGTGATGATGTAAGTATATAAGGGTTTATCGATTCAAAAATTCCATACCACAACAGAGTTTCAAACACACACGCCGACGTAAGAAGCTAAGTAACTTTCAAGCTTAGATGTTATAAGAGCAAATGATCCTGAGGGATAATGCCATAATCACGAGGAACCAGGAACGCGAGACGCATCTTAGATTACAGCAGGACGCGTTAGGGGAAAGATGAACGCTCCTGTCCGCGATATTTATAATCTCATAGACACAACGAGAAACATAAAGACGAATATTTCGCCGCCTGTCATACAAGGCGGCCTAGTTAAAGGGTCGACAGCATATTGATGAAATGCTTACTGAAGTTTTAGAAATAAATGTGTTACTTTGTGGAAACATCAGAAAACCGGATGAATATGAATAATTCTCACTGAACCCTAACCAATGCATATCACTAACGCCGATGCGCATCATACGCAGTTCACATCACACATTGCGCAAGGCGTTTGACCTTAAATTGCGCAAAAAAAAACAAGGATTTCATTTGCGCTAAAAGTTTGTTTGTAAGCATTTCAACGCGCCATAAAGGATACCATTTTCATAGTAGTAGATGTAAGGCACGTAGGAGTAGCACTTTGGTTCTAAACGAGTAATAAAGTGTGCATCAGTAAGTGTAGTTTAACCGCAGTTAATAATAACATCGGCTTGGCATTGACCCATGACTTTTAAAGTTCTTCTAACTCCGCGAATCTGAAGAGTTATGTTCTTGAAATATTCGCTTATTTATTTCCATAAGATACTTATGTTTTTTTTGCAATGCTTAGGTACATTGCAAAAAAAAACATAATTTCCTGCCAAATAATCTCCGAAAAAAGGTTCGATGAAGAAGAACTTATCAAATAATAATCAACTTGAGCTTATTAATGCTCATAATATAACCCCGTTGATTTGTTTGTCTGTGTTTCCGAACGCTTACAACCCTTAACTCTCCAAAGTTAGAGGGAACGGGTTTATTCTGGGTAAGCTCGCTCCATCATCGCAATGATTCTGTCATCTCTGACCTAGACTAGAGTCAAGAGCAAACACATCACAAATGAAAAATTTCTTAAAAAATATTGGGTTACGTACGTTGATTAAAATCGTCCGTGAATAAAATAAATGACTAACAGAGACTCGATACGAACAGCTTTTATACGACCAGCTCTTTATCTCTCCTATCATTTAATTCAACCGTTCCTAAGTTATTTGCCGTAGCTCTAAACACTTCCAAGATATCGATAGTTATATGCAAAATAGAAATAATTTACGAGACATTTAAGGTAGTTGCCACACACAGCCAGAACTAAGAATGCTCGTGGCTTCCTGCGTTCCTAGGCCAGACTAGGCCTAGATTGCAAAGCTATGCACCTGTTTCGGTATTTTCTATCTAGATTTTATTTAATGTGAACGATACTTCCTTTAGAATTTGCTTCGATTCTGCTATAAAGAGATAAACTGTCCTTTTAGATTTGATATGTCAGAATGATTAGCTTCATTTATGATTATTGATTACTATGATTAGCTGTGAATGTAGTCTTATTCTATGAATGTCTGAGTTTTGTTTCCAGTTATTCTAAGACTGAGATCTATAACGGCAGCTATCCTGACTTTTTACCAAAAATTAATCTACAAATTTTCATTTGACAACCAACGATTGGCAAAAACATGATTGGTCATTTCATCATTGTACAAAAACTTTTTTGGCAAATAATTCACACTATTAAATATTATTCTTTTTTTGTTGATGTTCCCGTCTCCAGCTGACACTTGTAGTTTGGACAATTATGCGACAGTGTCGCGAGCAAAGCTTAGCCAAAGTACCGTGGTGAGTAACTTTTATAGATCTTAGTCCTAGCAACCGTCACAGTCATGTGTCTGAACAGAGACCATAAAACATCGAAAAAAAACTACATTATCTATGATATAAATTGTGAGCTTAATACATAATCTTTTCGAAGACTTTACCCAATAAAAACGAAGATTTCTTAAAATTAGGTTGTCCTATGGACCTAAATATTTTTGGATTATCATTTTTATGACTTATTCTAACTTTCAAAATCAAAAAGAATCAAATATCTATAACAACACATACACAAAACAAATTTCGAAATTTGCCATCGGTTTTCGATACGTTAGGATCGAGTACCTACCTAATCGATCATCGAGTTATGCCGCGGCGCGTTGCCGCTCGGCGCCGCGCGTCGTAGCGCGGCAGGCTTAGCTGCATACAAAATGTTCTACGTATCTTTTGTGGCATAAAATTGAAATATTCGTGAACTGTAAAACTACAATTATATTTGCTTGAAACTATTTCAGATTCCTCAAGACAAAAATAGATCTGAAACATATAATTTTCAGGTTTTACAACAATTACAGTTTTGAACTTTTATGCGACAAATAGTAATTTTGCCATTGTTAGGGTTCCGTAGCCGAATGGCAAAAAACGGAACCCTTATAGATTCGTCATGTCTGTCTGTCTGTCTGTCTGTCTGTCTGTCTGTCTGTCTGTCTGTCCGTCCGTATGTCACAGCCACTTTTTTCCGAAACTATAAGAACTATACTGTTGAAACTTGGTAAGTAGATGTATTCTCTGAACCGCATTCAGATTTTTACACAAAAATAGAAAAAAAACCATAAATTTTGGGGTTCCCCATACATAGAACTGAAAACCAAAATTTTTTTTTTCATCATACCTATACGTGTGGGGTATCTATGGATAGGTCTTTAAAAATGATATTTAGGTTTCTAATATCATTTTTTTCTAAACTGAATAGTTTGCGCAAGAGCCACTTCCAAAGTGGTAAAATGTGTGTCCCCCCCCCTCTAATTTCTAAAGTAAGAAGAGGAAAATTCTGAAAATATTCATGATTGTAGAACATAAAAAAAACTATCAACGAAAATTGGTTTCAATAAGATATGATGTTTAGTTTTTGAGATATGGGACTTTTTCATCAAACTGCAGCAGTAACTTTGTTTTTGATTAACATACTATGAAAAACCAATTTAGTTTTGCGGTTGACTTGAAGTTTACTAACTAATACTACTAACTAACGAATGACAGTTCAAAATATTGTTTGGGGCTAGGGAACCCTGTGTGTGAGTAAGACTCGCACTTGGCCGGTTTTTTTTTCACATAATCATGGCCGTATGACGTGACTTGTTTACTATCTACGAAATTAAATACAGTTTGAACAGATGTACAAATATTGCAAGTTATAACGACGTAGGCACTTTATAGCTGAGTAAACTTACATTGAATACACCTGTAGTGACCTGTACCTACTTACAATATTTGTGAAGATATTTTTTTTTGAATTTGCTCTTCCACCTACATAGGTACCTGCATATTCTCAAGCAAATTGATTGTTCTAAAACGCAACCCAGAAATCAAACTGGTCTGTCTCGTTGGGCTGGTGTGGGCTGGTGGTCGCATGCGCTACTACTGAGCATGAAGGCTTCGGTTCTATTCCCAGATTTTTTCATAAGAAATATTCAATGGCAGCACAGAGTCATTTGTGCCCGGTTGATGGTAATAGGATCACCCCTATTATATTGGACTAACTGGTGAAATGAGTGTGTAAGTATTATTGTAGGCCAAAGAAGTGTGTTAAATTGTGAATCCAAAATCTAAAATAATTATGGCATTACGTTTTGTGATGATTATTAAAGATTTCATCCATTTCCTTATCGATGTACTCAGAATGGAAAACGACAATAGCAAAATTATTTATCTTAAATAGGCATTCAATTGTTTTCTCTGCATAAAATGTTGTCTACATTCTATTGTTTCCTATTCGTAAAATTAAACAACAGATGGAAATGCTCCTACAGCTATTTCAGCAAATGGTTGTTAACCTGTAAATCATTTTAATACGAAAGAAAATGTGAGGTTGTACCTTTACAATTTTGTTCTTTAATGCTTTCTGAGAATACTCAGTTTTACTGTAGCGAGTCTTGAATGGCTTCTTAATTCTCTCACAGACTCGGACTAAAGAAAAATACGCTGATGTTTTGTTCTTTCCGGTAAAATACAGGATTTTTTCCGGATTCTATTACCCATTCAATATGGTCTAGGTGGATAAGAAATCTTAAATAGGTAAGAGCTAAATGCGGATATAAAATTTTAACAAAAGTCTCGTATTTAAGCTCTTTACAAAATGATGTCATAGAATTGAACGTAGATTGATTTGTTTTGTTATTTGTAAAACCTTTTTTTACGTAACGTTTGTTATTGCACCGCCTGTAATTTCCTGTTAGCAATCCTTTGTTCAATCTTAGTCGTCAATTTGACTTACCCTTTATGTACAGTCAACAAAATAGTTAGGTAAGAATACGGGCAAAAAAATCCATCCACTACTATTATATTATTCACTTCACAAACTTTTAAAACATTAGAATAAGACACTACCTTATTCTTATGTTTAAATATTTGTTTTGTTCGAAATATTAGTCAATATTGTAATAGTAGTGGATGGATTTTTTTACCTGTATACCTAACTATTTTGTGGAGTGTACCTACACGCTTAGTTCATTTTTAAACGTAAGAAAATTACACGTCAAGAAAATGTAGCATATTGCAACAATATTGTCAACAGTTGCTCTACAAATGACCAAATTAACTGGAAGCCACACACCATCACAAAGAGGCTATCATCAAATTTCACTGCACTGCATGGTTACGCAATTGTATCGACCACCAAGTGCAATACCATTACTTGCGTCATGGATTCTTTTGTTGGCAACGTGCAGGGTTGGGCGAATTACATTCAAAATATAATGTTGACTTTATGGATGATGAGAATAAAACCATATTTAAAATAAGTAGGTTCCTTTATTGTATGCTGACAGGAAGAAATATACATGTACTATAGTAACTGGTCCTTTCGCTGAAAAAAGTTTTATTAGACTAAATTGTTCAGACATAACATCAATTAAATAATAAGTCCATACTTATCTAATTGATATTTATTTATTTATGATGTTATGTCTGATTCGTCTGAGTAGTTATGTACTTACTTTTAACCCCTTTACTGATAGTTTAAATTTAAATCAGAAGGTATTGTCAGTAGGTACAGCTCTCTCTGAAAAATGTATTTCAACTTGTAAATGCTTAATTGATTCACCTTAGCAAATTGAACCTTTCTATACAAATACAAACAGTTCAGCATGTAGCAATGGTACTGTTTTCTATAGAAAATCGAATTTGATTTTCAGATTTTCCAAAGGAAAATAATTTGCGATATTAATCAAACGATTGGCCAACCCTACGGCGTTGAGGTTTATTGTGAACGAGAGTCACGCCTTTCCTCGGTTCGACTCAAACATATCGAGATCGACACGACATTGCGGATTTTGACATTTGCAGCCGTCGTTCAAATTCAGGCCACATTCAATTTTAGTGGCTTATTTATTTAGATCCGAAAATGTTTCTGTACTCTACGATCTCCTCTTTATAGATAAAGAGAAGATTCTCTTTATAGATAAAGAGGAGATTTGTATCTCAGCAGTTAAGACGATACAGGCTGATTATGCTTAAATACTATGGTATAGTTCCATGACGTAAGGAATCAGCAAGGCTAAGAGACTAAACATTATCTCTTACTGTGGTTTTCTTCAGGATAGGAATCTTATTTAAATTAATTCGATTAAAACTTGCTTATACCGTTACTGATTTTACACATGATACGTTTTCGATGTGTTATGTAGTATATTTTATTTTAAGACCTGTATTTTTCATTTTAAAAATATATTGTGGTCTGACATTTTCAATTTCCACTTTCACATCAAGTTAATTACACAACAGATTACAGTTGAATATAATATGTTTCCAATAATATTACAAAATCTAATTCAATCATACGACGAAAAACCCTCATATTAGATGTTCAACATACAATATTGCGTAAATCAATAGTTACACACGTCGTAATCACGTTACCCATAATATTTTACACTTAAGTAATGATACAGTAACATAATTTTGAAATAATTTAATGGTAAGTGGCTCTACACGCCGGTGACTTATATATTTGTCACGTAGTATTTTATCATCGAAGTAACTGACATAATTATCATCCGATGGAATCTATTACGAAATAACATTATTTAAAACTTTGGAAAAGTAGAACAGTCTCACCTCACCCCGAGTTTCTGGAAACTGAACCAGCGACAATTCCAGACTTCCGGCAGGTACTGAGAATTTTTGGATTGAAGAATCTATCTGCCTATTCGAATAGGGGATCTAATCCAAAACCCCACATTCAGTCATACTTACGGCCAGCCGATCAACGAGGGAGTCTGCATAATCTATCTATACATAAAAAAAACAAACTTATTTTATTTTAGTGTTGACCTAGCTAACCAAATGTATTCTTATTTATTTAAATTAGCATCGTCGGGCATAATTGTTATGAGCATTATCTAATTTGAAAGCGGAATTAAAACTACATACTTTAGACTTTTTATTTGTCTTGATGCAACAGTTTGACACCGATTGCATTTCCTCTATTATATAATACAATATAATTGATATTACATATTTACAGTAGCCAATGTTTTAAATTTCAATACACCATTACTATGACAAGTATAATTCTTTCCGTATTCTACTAAACAATTCTTCTTAATCAGACTTCTTAATTTGTTTTATATTACTGAGGTAGACCCGTACGCTAAACATGCAATTTGGACGTGGAGTTGCGGACACCAACTCGTTATACAATACAATACAAATACTGTGGTAAACTCTCGGGATTTTTAGGGATCTTTAGAAATAAAAGTCGAATTTTAAAAAGCTATATGATAATCGTAGGTTCCTAATACACCCAGAAGTTGGAGCAGGTTGAGCTGGTCAAAAACAAGGATCAATATGAAATCCAATCATAAGTAGGTATAATATTAACTTATCAAATATTCAATATATTCATGGAGTTATTTGATGTTAGTTGGCGAAACCATCCACGCGGAACCTTTACAATACTTACCTAACAATAAATAAGTAAAAAAGCAAGTATTGCTGATTATGGTCGTTAACTAACGATAATGATTTGGCGTCCCAATAACTTAGCGATTGTTTTGTGCACACACGACAGTCTTAAAAAGTGAACAACCGAATTCCGGAGTGTTAAGTAGTTTAATATTGGGTTTAGTCTAAACGGCCCAAAGCAAATGGACCGCGGGCCATTCGACCGTAATCAAAAATCGTCTCGTTGCAAAGGACCTACGACCAACTGTTTCATGTAAAAAAAATGTGAGTTTGGATTGACTGTTTGTAACAGGATGAAAGTGATTTTTATTCAGTTATAGCAAGTATCCTTGGAAGATGGGTAGGCCTTTAGTGTGGGACGCAACATGCGTCGATACTCTTGCGCCATCACATCTTCCAAGCTCATCGTGCTGTGCTGGCGCTGCCGCTGCGGCTGCGGAGAACCTCAAGCGGCGTAAATATAGTAACCTTTGTGGTAACTATATTTTCGAGCCGTTTGGGGTTGAAACTCTGGGGCCGTGGGGTCCGAGTGCTCACAGCCTTTTTAAGGAAATCTCCAAACGCTTAGTTGACGCTTCACGTGACCCAAGGGCTGGCTTTTACTTTGGCCAGAGGCTAAGTGTTGCTATTCAACGTGGCAACGCCGCCAGTCTCTTGGGCACGTTACCAGCTGACAGCGTTGAGGAGGAGTTTTTTGACGCCCTTTTATAATTTGTTGTTATTTTAGTTTTAATTATCTAGTTTTATGTTTAGTAATTAATTTAGATTTAGAAATTAGTATTTTAAAACAGTAAATATGTGCGAATCTACTTATTTCAAAAAAAAAAAAAAAAAAAAAAAAAAAAAAGTTATAGCAACGTACAAAAATTATAAACAATCATCGTAAAGATGTCTTTATTGTTAATCTTGTCATATAATAATTGAATATCCAAAAACAAAAATACAATTTTTTAATCCATGGTATACCTCAAAATCAAAATATTTTTATTTCACATTGGCCTACATATGCACTGATAAACGTCGACAAAAAGGTGCTCGGTTCGGGTTGGTCGTTTTCTATGGAGAAGAACCGGTAAGAAACTCCATGGATACTCTTTTAAAATCATTTGGTTTTACAATATTACTATGTTACAGCGTTAGTACTTAAGTATAGGAGGACATCGTAGGCCCGACCTATATGTTATAATGTTGAATGCTAAGATATGAAACCGCCTTAACAATGCGCTTGAGTGCATTCACAAAGACATTGTGCAAATTGTTATAACTATGATTTTTCCCTCCACAGTTGCATCTACACGCAAAACAATTAACAATAAACATAACAAAAAAGTATTTAATGTTTTCATGCTTTCTACACGCGTTTGTAGTTAATTTAATTTACAAAGATTAATTTGACAAAGTTTATTTGCAGCCAGCATGCTGCATGCGTGATCACACTGATCACTGAGAAAGTTTCTAGATTTGGTATTTGAACACTTAATTGTGTTGCTATCTGGTTTTCTTTGGGAATATCTCACGATATGAGAGTTATTGTGCGCTGAACAGGATTTATTAAATGGCAATCTTATAATTCAATAAAGCCAAAACCTTTCGCTCAGCAAATCACAACGCATTCACACATGGATGAATGCTCTATTAATGCAGTATAGTATTTTTTGCCAAATTGTTTTTTTTTTTATTGCTTTCTTACTTCGAAATTCGAACGGTTGTGGATAATGTGAGATGATTAACGTTAAAAACAAACGAGTTCAACGATTTGAATATGTTTCGAAGGGAAGTTTACATAATCAGAGCAGCTTACTGAGGTATTTGCTTCCAACGGCTGCAATTTATCTAAAGTTCCTCAAACTACTCTTTTCATAACACATACCCGTCAAACCTCTTCATCTTACCATACCTACGAACTAGCAATTGAACTAAACAATTCTATTAAAATATTACTCCACGAAACATTAGGCTGCCAATCAAAATGAAGCACCAGGTTCTACCATCTCCCTTACGTCATATTGTGATGATACCTTACATAAGGTTTAGAACACGTAGTATTTTCTCGGTCTATCATGTATAACATGTTACAAGCGTGGTTTTAAGGTAACGTTACGAACGCGGAAGATTTTCATAGGGAGGTGATTAATTGACTTTAAAAGTAGTGTAATGGCTGACAATTTAAATAATCCTCAGGTATTACTCAGAGAAGAGTTACTAAAAATCATTCAATATTCTGAAAAAAAAACAGTTGGGCAAAATTATAGGTATGTACTTATATAAATGTCTCATGTTATTTTGTGTACCGCTCGCTATCCATTAGAGTTGAATTCCTTGAACAAAATCATTCGTTTTAAATTCGTCGCAAGATTTGTTATTGACATTACCACCACACACATTTCCGAAAGAAATTATCTACAATGAACATAAGTATTTAATAAACATTATACCAATCATTAAATTTCTTAACGATAATGTATTCGCTCTATAGAACACTATTACGAAGTTGAAAACATATTTTGGTTTGTTTAAAAAAACTTAATAAATGGCATCAGAGAAATAAAAGTGACATTACCAACGTAATTAATATAATATTTTTCTGTGTTTCGCAATTTAAACTTAGATGTCTTAACAATAAACATGGCGGAATGTAAAGGAGCGTCTGCAATAGCTAACCGTACGCATACCGCGCCGCATCGCATGTCAACGCCTAATTATCGACAGAAACGATGCGTTTCATTGGTGTAAGTGTCAGCTTCGAGATTAAATATATCGTTTTATAATTATAGCGGCTAATTAACTTCACATTGCAAGGTAATAAATCGCGATTGTGCAGGGCTTTGTTAATCTAAATTTGTAAATCAGGGTGTTTGTTTGTACAATCGTGGTGTAAAAGTGGTTTTACCAGTTTACACTGGCTGTCAAACCGAAACATACACTATGCAGCCATTACACATCATGCTATTCACGATTAAAAAATATACTGAAACAAGGTAAAAACGATGGCAAAAACTGCTATCAGCGTAAAGAATTCAAAAAACTCATAATACAGTTTCCAACACTTGTTGCATTTTCGCTTAAATACAGACTACTCAGTTATCCGACATATTACCTATAATTTATAATAGCATTTTTTGCTAATCGTATATTTAATGCCACACTCCAGTTGTCGGCACACGCCTCCAAATTATTCCAACCTACTTTCACTGAGACGAAACGAATCATATCATGTTCAATAAAACAACCAACATTTGACAATTTGATATCAGACTGTCATATATCCATTTCGTAACGTTTCAAGTTACAAATTATATGTTTGGACGTATTACGTGATTTTCGAACAGATTGCTAGTGTACGTGGTTGCTGGCTTGAAATACTATAAGTGTGATTGTTGCTTTAGAATGCTTTGACAGACTGTCACTTGCCATTCCAAAGTTTAAGGTGGAACGAAGAACTTAAACCTAAAACTCGTCCTTTTCCATAGAGATCCTGATTACTAAAAAATTCTAAAGACTTTTGAGAGCTCTAAAGTGAGGGTTATTTATAAATAGGCGCAACAATTATTTTAAACATAAGGAATATCTTTTATATATTAAAAAAAAATATCCTTACGACGTGCACTGGCCTCGCTGAATTCAATTCAAAGTCAAGTAACTACCACCAATTGAATTCGTAGCTCTACAAAATAAAACTTTTGTTTTTCTTTGAAACGCAAATTAAGCCATGCGTTCTTGGTATCATAAATCAAATGTTTCTGGTCTAATTTCCTCGGTGGTCTAGAAATGAAAAAAGTGAGAGTGGCTTCGCTGCTCATCATCCCGTGCAAACTGTAAGAGTTAATTGAGGGAGACGGATTACTGCTGCACCACTTCACCACTATCGATTTTTCACAGTACGAAACTTTTTTGTTTGGCCTTTCTGCAATTCAGGTGTTGCTTCTGTTTTATTTTTGGTTGCTTTAGTTTACAATCATCATAATTCCAATTTAGGCATCTATTTTTCTTTCATGTTTTCTACAGGCATAATCTCATAATCCACTGTACGTATTTAGTTCGTGTTTAAATCAACAAATAACAATAGTCTTTTACCTGCCAAGCGATGTTTTCACGCCTTTCACGTCTTATGTTCAAGTTTTTCCCTAGACATTAGTTTCCTACATTCTTGTCTTACTACGTCTTAGGTAAACAATATTAATGACACCTGCACCTCAACATAGCGCGCCCAATGATGCGTCGCATCACGTACTTCAATACCCATGGGAAGATTATCAAAGAAACGCAGAAATTAAACATTCATGACGTCTATTGTTACAAACATTTTCATGTATATTCATGTCCGTATAATTAATGAATCAATTATTCGTTTGTTATTAGACGCAATCGGGCGATGCGTTCCCAATTCGTCGCGAGTTGCGTGCAATAGATTGATTCCTTGATTAACAACGTTACGTAGTAGCCAATAGCAATAGTTTCGACCACACTGTGTCTAATTTATATGTTAACTAATAAATATAAAAGTTTACGTGTGAATAATTCGTTCCATTGAGTTCTCATTTCTCAATAAGTATGAGTGGATGGGTATTGTTAAGAAATAGGAAACAATTGAAGAATGCTTCTGTATGTAAGCTACACATGATTACGACTTGTCTTGAAGACATTGGATCGTGTTCAAAGTCTTATTTTTATAACAACAAACCATCTCACACACTGTGTCCAACTGCTGTAACTTAACTACAATTTCTAGACTAAATAAACCTGATAAAAACATTACCCGTCTTCTGCGTCAGTCGGCTAAAAAGAAACATGAATAGATAGTCTCTCGTATATTTTTCAAACTAAGAAATAATGAAGAGAAAACAAAAGTAGTAAGCCAAGGAGATTTGATCACATTTCACCGCCGAGTTTGTGTGCTTTTCGCACAGCGAAGTAAATCAGATAATTGGCTGGTTACTATTTTTCTGCCTAGACAAGATAAATGACTAAAAACCTAGTTTCTGGGAAATCAAGAACGATTTAGTAGCCTGACAGACTTTATTACTTTAATTTACAGCGGAGTTTTCAACGAGCTAGCTACTGTTCGATATTTAGAACTGCTTTCATTTACGTACAGACAGCGTCATTAAGTAGTAACACCCCTGGCGTATTCGGCCGGACTGTAGAGGGGTTAGCACATACTGACGCTGTCTGTACCTTGCAGGTTTAATTCAATTGAAAACTTCTTGAAGTCTTTATTGTAATTTTGAAAGTAGGTTTCGTGCACTATCTACCATAGATGAAATTATTCATCATTCAAAAAAATTGTAAGTTCAAAAAAATGGCGCTACAGCGTAAGGCGTAGCGTACCTGTGACGTAGTGGTACGCTACGACCCACGCCGTCGCGTACCACTACGTCACGGGTATTTACTCGTAAATTCTGTTCTATTCATGTATAGCTCTCTCAAAGCAACGGTGTTAAAGCCCAATATGATTAACTTGATACAATGTTATGATAAAGGCGTTGCGTGAAGATAAATTTTGAAGCAAATTTATTCAACATTTTAATGCCATTTATAAGATGCAGTTGAAAGCAGAACGTTTAAGAAAATTTTTATGTCACACAACCCGAACGTTAGGTAGAGGTGTACCTATAATTTAGTACATCGAAGTTCCGCCAGTTAAAATTATCTTTAAGCCATGTACTTATGTAATAGGGGTTGAGCCTATTGCCCTCAACCGGACACATATCCATGCTAAGGGCTAGTGTTAATTTCAGATGGAGTTCCTTAAAAAAAGTAGTTAAGTACTTACTAACACTGACATGAAAACCACAGCTCACTTAGCACTGGTTAATGCTTTGTTCCTTTTTTAAAGTTTATCGTTTTGTCGCCAAGCATCGCTTTGTAGAAGCCCATTGACAATTTTACGGGCGTCATTCTCGATAACGATTCATTGTAATCGAAAATCGATTCAACAATCGAATTCAAGGGCGTGTCATCGGTTCCCATGATGAATTTCGACACAACGTTTCCGGTTGAACGGACTTCCGTTTTTGTGAATGTGAGTATTAAACAGAAAACACGGTGAACGAGTTTCTGCGTTACGCAAATGTGTGGACTAGATACATATACACATAATTACATAGATTATTATACATACGGAAAACGCAAATTAATGGTTTCCTCATCAGCAAGTAAAGCATCTTACCATAGATAGAGTTTTTATGGTTTGTTTTGTTTATTTATTCACTAGGGTAGGCGGGCCAAGGCCGAAAATGGTACCTACCAGCTGGGTCGAATTTTAGTTTTCTTCCTTTTCCATAAAGCTTAGCAAACTTTTGACATAATACCCGCTTAAAATGTCTACTTACGTCCTTCTTGTTGGCCATCGATAAAATAGCTATAGCAAATTTAAATTGATTGACATTGGATACTAATTTAACTGACCAGTGACCACTCTATGTTAATTTAGAAACATTTTTTTTACTTTGGACAAGCAATAATAATCCTTATTGGTTTATAAACAAGAAGACCTTCCAGATGACAAAAAAAAACCTCAAGAACTCGTGTGATATCACCAAAATAAATAGTAAAAGTGATATTGGATTATAAGTCTTATGACCGGGTATTAAGAGTACAAGATTTACAACATTAATTGGCTCTTTACCTATATGTCAATGATTATGCTCATAAGACACCTATTATGTCATCCTTCACACTGGACCTCGCCTGGTCACACCTCGATGATGTTTCATTTAAAAATAAAACATTCTGACCGCAGACTAATTGAAATTCGTCTGTAATTTAATTATCTTTTGTCAAGTCCTTATTAGCAACGATATGAATCTTCATTACATATTTTATTCTTATTTTCCAGAAGCAAAAAGATAATTGACATATTTATTAGTCATTAAAAGCTGATAACTAATGCTTACCTAACCACTAAGCAGACTTTATTAACGAATGTTCATGTATAAAAACCAGTTTCAATTAATTAACAAACAACACTGAACTCAAAATGGTCAATAAGAATCTGCGCGCCAAAATTGACAGTTTAGACGACAAGAGACAGGAAACAATGTTAACGAGCCCATGAATTGCCAACAATTTTTTTACAATTACGCTACCAATTTTAAATATTCGACATAATTAATTTTTCTAATAATTTAACATTAGTAACTAAAATGATAACATAACTGCCAAAATAGACAAATACCAACTCCAAAATACATATAAAATTAGTACCTAATATTGACCAGGCTATAGTATTAATAGTTGCAAACGAAATTCCAAAGTGGCTGTTTATTTTACAAATGCCAGACTAAGGTCAAATAACTAAAACATTGGCGATCACTTGCAATTGGAATACATTAATATTTTACAGAACAAGTTTAAGATACCTACGCACGCATTCATGAAACTTACTTTTTGATTATAACAAGTGTGATTTAATCGAATAATGATCATAATCGCTATTACAAGGCCCTGTCGGTGTGTGGCCGAATCGGAACTAACGCTCCGTCCTTTTCTTTTCACCAAATTTATTTTACCATGGAACTAGTAAGTACTAACCATCGAACTTTTATTATAATAGGTAGATATACCTTACTTATAATGTAATAAGTAGGTATATACCTATCTTAGTGCACTAAAAATATTTAGATTTATTTACAATGACGCAATGCAATTCGAGTGCCAAGAGATAGTGGTAGCAGAGTAACTTGGTTGAATGCTGTATTTCGAACTATCAGTCAGTGACATGAGCAGATGATAACATTCGTCATCACTTCAATCGCTAATAAGCCACATTACGTGCATTAAT
The DNA here is from genome assembly GCA_949152445.1 of Cerastis rubricosa. Taxonomy (NCBI): domain Eukaryota; kingdom Metazoa; phylum Arthropoda; class Insecta; order Lepidoptera; family Noctuidae; genus Cerastis; species Cerastis rubricosa. The sequence continues at coordinate 16,030,004 of OX424545.1, read as the reverse complement.
TTGTTCTACGTCTACGGTTCTCTTAACAATGATGATGTCGTTTATTCTATTATGTTTATTAAATGTTATTTGTTACCGCCAGAATACCTCTCACGTTTTGACAGAAGTTTTATTAGACAGAGTATTGGCTGGTAGTGAAACTGCGACTATGTGGTAAAGAGACTTTATTAAACCCACTGAAGTATAACCCGGTGCCATTTCTCACTAACACCCGGCGAGATCATAATTAATGCCTAAATAAAAACGCATTGTTTGATTTTCAACTTTTAACACTTAGACGAGCTTTGTAAGTCTTTTAAGCATTCGAACTAGATATGTATGTTGGGTATCGCTTTAAATCTGCCAATTTACAGCACTAGTTTTTACTATCCACATGATTTTCTTGGGAGCTTCGATTGTTTTTATATGTAGGTATTGTTATTGTACATATCTGATAGTTTTCATGATACCCAGCTAGTTGTAACAAGTAGTAGCAGTACATTCATAATCGTAATTAAAACAACACTTAGAACCTTCATAAAATATATGTGGGAAGCCAGACTTTGAAATATTTTTTAATTTAAAATCCACACGACTTGAACATCTTTTTAACGAAGACATGTCTAAAGAAGCAATATCCTTGTGTAAATTATTAACACGAGTGAGAAGTGGGCACCAAGCCGGTAACCATGAAAAGTTCGTTATACTTAGATAGAGAGACCTTCGTATATCCATGTCTGGACGGAAATGCGTATACTTAAGCATTATAAATGCAAACGTTAATGTTATGTTTTTTTGGTTTAGTGGATCGACATCTTTTTTTGGTGATCTTTTCAAATTTAGAATCAAACTTAAAAAAAACTATATTGTTTATGTATGCCGCTAACTTTATTGGCCAAGATATCAACGTCTTACAGCCTAACTAACTAATTAATAAGATCCCTGTCGCGCTATAAAGTACAGTGCGCCATGATTATCTCATTTATACTACTTAGTTGCACATTAACGGACCACAATAATGTTTTAATGGTAAAAATCTAGATTTTCGCTCCAAATTTCACGGCCGTGATTGTTTGTACACGCCGTCACATGACATATGGCCGGCCTTCTTATCCATTGCGAGAAAATTGTAAATAATAGCTTTTTATAAGTTATAAACCGATAAATAAGATCGCGGCAGCCATTACTGTACGTTATGAATGGGTTTATAATTAAGAAGAGAGATTCTTGATAGTAAACGTAACCGGGATATTTGCACTAGTGATTGTTTATTCTGAGCTGTAACTTATGTTGATAAACTTTTCCTTCTACATACTTTGGGATCTTGCAAAACGAAAAATTAAGTAGGTATTTAAATAGGTGCCATTTTTTACCCGACTGCAGCGAAGCCCAAAAGGAGGGTAATGTGTTTGACCTGTATGTATGTAATAATTATTTCCGTTTCTATGTTCCCTCGTATCTCCTAAACGGATGAACGGATTTCGATAAATCATTTGGTTCGTCTCAGTGGTGCGAGTGCCACTGGCAACATGAAAATGGAGCCATATCGCGAAGTTCGAATTTTTCAGCGTCCAGTACCATCGAGTGGGGTATCAAAGTGAAGAGTTTAAAGGGTAATTACAAAAATATAATATATGCAACTTATATGTTTAAAAGTAATTCGAAGTGACAAGTCGTATAAACTAAAAAGCTGTTATTTAAAAAAAAACTAAAAAACCCTACAGCGGTCAAAAAAACTTAAGTAAAAAAATCCACTTATAAGCTAAAAATAAGCACATTTTAAATTCAAATTTGGAAGCAGGCGAGCACCCATTGGAGCTTGAAAATATAAAAATGGAATGGGTCCCGCCTGCTTCCATGGATAATTTTTACTTATTTTTTTTTAGCGCAGTCGGGTTTTTTTAGTTTTTTTAAATTATTTTTTCCTATTGTCTCATTTAGCATTGGATATTGAATACCAATAAACGGCTTAGGAAAATAAATCATCCTTGGCCAAAAAATCATAAAATAAATCAATGTAAGGAAAACGTTTTTCAATGTTATTCGTTGGTTGTATTAGCATTGAAAAGTACGTGATTTGACAGGTAACATTGAGGAAAGTCTGCTAATTCTTTTATTTACACAAGGATTTATATTTAACAATAGCTCACGATGTCCATACGTTTTGAATTATGTTTTGTTTTGGAAGAATAAATAAGCAGTCGAATCACTTTGTTCATAAATTTGCACAAAAATTGGACTGTAAGCATTGCTACATTAAATATAAAAAACCGGCCAAGTGCGAGTCGGTCTCGCGCACGAAGGGTTCCGTACCATTATTTATAAAAACGAACAAAAAACATATTTATTTTATTCTGTTTTTCGTATTTGTTGTTATAGCATCAACAGAAATGCATAATCTTTAGAAACAACTGGCTAACTATCACGGTTCATGAGATACAACCTGGTGACAGACGGACGGACGGACAGCGAAGTCTCAGTAATAGGGTCCCGTTTGACCCTTTGGGTACGGAACCGTAGAAACCTAGGTGCACAGTTCCTTGCAAACTTCAAATTAGAAAGTGTCGTCAATAATCAATCTAAACAATAAACGCAACATCTGCTTGACTAAAAACAAATTCAAACATACACCGAAGTTGTTTTTTTGTTTGTCGCGTATCTGGCATAGCTGGCAAGTGCATTTTCGAATTGTGCGCACTTTTTACTGTTTTTCAGAATCATATATTTTTTATGTATCAATGCTTCGAATCTGTATGGTGTCGGACGTAAAGAATAGCACCATCCCATATCTTCCCGTGGGTGTCGTAAGAGCCGACTAAGTGACTTACCAGAGAATGGACAGCAGCGTTCTCTGTGCTTTTGTAACAACCGTACTGCGATCGCGAGCGTGGCGATTATGGCAAAATCCCCCCTTCTTGGGAGAGGCCTATGTCCAGCAGTGGACGTCTTTCGGCTGAAATGATGATGATCAATGCTTCGAAGTACACTTAATTAAAACATTTATATTCTAGCTTAATATTTAAAACTAGCTGTCCAGCGCAACTTCGTTTGCGTCACATTTTCCCCGTTTTCACAACATTTTTCATTGCTGCTCCACTCCTTTTGGTCGTAGCGTGATGATATATGGCCTATATCCTTCCTCGATAAATGGGCTATCTAACACTGAAAGAATTTTTCAAATCGAACCAGTAGTTTCGGAGCCTATTCAATGCAAACAAACAATCAAATCTTTCCTCTTTATAATATTATTTTAGATATATACATAGTTTTACGGCGGCCCATTTAAACCACTTCAAAAAATGCTTACAAAACAAAAACTTTTTGAAACAGGTCTTCGTAGTTCGTTCTACAACTTACGAGTATATAGTCCGGGGCTTTTAGATTTGAACCTTGCATTAAATATAAACAGCGATTTTTTTCTTGAATCGTGTACTTGACCTTAGCTCTCCAAATAATAAAAAAAAATTAAACATTTTCCAAGACCGGATCAAAGTGAAAAAGACGAAAACGCGTTTTTGTGAATAAAAACATGGGAAAAAAAGTTAACAGGACAAATTAAGTTACTTTAGGTAAAGAATTGGTGACAGTAATATATTTTTTTAGAATTAAACATTTTCGTCCACGGAAATTACGGTAAAAAAACATTTAAGAAATTTTTGGATTGTACTTAAGGCAAAAATATAAACAGCGGTTTTTTTACATAAAATAACTTAAATTAATATATTACACCGCCATTAAACAAAATTAAACAAATTGTACTACCGGAAGTTATGATTACCAGTTTTTTTTCAATAGCGGTTGAGGCAAAAATGTAACAGGGTTTAATTTAGTTTAACTTTCATCTAAAGGCTATTTCTAACCGATTTACACGAAAATTAAACACTTTAAAGCAAATCGTGAAAAAAAAATCAATTAATGTTTACGTAAAATACGTTTGGAAGCTTTATTCTTGTATTTGGCGCAGCACTTTCATAGGAATTTGATCTTTCCTAAATAGAAATAAGGTGTACAATCGCGTAACTCAATAAAACACCGACTCTCAATCAACAACAGGCATTCGCACACAATGAACGCAGCGCTTATCTTGTTTACGCACACTAGCACACGCCGTACGCCGCACGCTGCTTAGCGCTGACACCGTGCATCGTAATTTAATTTTTACTTTGACATTATTAATTAACGCTCTAATCTGTTTAATTTTGGGGGATTAAGGTTTGGATTCATATATTTCTCATTATTAAATGAATTTAAATCCTGTTACATTTTTGCCGTAAGTAGTATTTAAGATTTTTTGATTTTCTTGATTTTCTGTGAAGTCCGGAGCAAAATTTGTTTAATTTTCATAATAATAGTTAGACATGGTGACATAAACCATTTTAGCACTATTTTTGTCCTGTTAATATTTTTGCCTTAAGTACGAAGTCAAATTATAAGTTTTTTAAAAAAAAACTAATGTTCCGTGGACGAAAAATGTTTAATTTTCTGACCTACTTGTAGTACTCAATCTGTTCTACAAATACTGCAAATAAACATACCTGTTTATATTTTTTTCCACCAAGTTAAATACGTATTAGACGTTTTCTTAAAAAAAACATATACGCGGAGGTGAACTTTTCGCGGGATACAGCTTAATATACTCTTCTGTCCATACCCTACACGTTCAATGAAAAAAATCGCTGTTTTTAATTAATGCAAAGTAAGCCTAATATTCGGCGTAAATTCCCCGGACTATATAAACACAGGGCGGGCAGTACGTTGATTATAAAGGTCCAGCCCGCACCTGCGTCCATTGTTCCCGTTTCCGAGAACATGGACAAAGGCTTACCGTCAGTCGTCGCCGCCGCGATTCCGGCTAAACCGAGACCCATTGTTTCGAAACCTTTTGTTTCGCAAACAAAGGATCAGTCCGAACCTGCGTCCATTGTTCCCGTTTCCGAGAACATGGACACAACTGAGCCAATCTCCGACTCAGAGTCAATTTTAGACGCGTGCTCTGCCTCCTCATCCTCTGAAGACGACTATCAAGTCGTCGGAAAGGGCAAGAGGAAGAAGGGCAAAAAATCCCAGGCCGCCATGGCCAAAAAGATCGTCGCGCTCCCTTCTGCCCCCTCTCCCGAGGCGTCCCGTCTCACCTCCCCGGTCCCCGCACCAAAGTCCGCCGCTGCTCATACCAGCAGGCCAACAAGCCCTAAGGCTAACCCTTCAGCCGCTTCGTCAAAGAAGCTGAAGCCCCCTCCCCCGTTGTTCATTCAGGACAAAGGGAAATGGACAGACGTGTCCAAAATGTGCAATGAGCGCCGTATTCAATACACTAGCGCGAAAAGCACCCAACAGGGTATCAAAGTGGTGGTCCCTACGACCACCGACTTCAGGGAACTAACCCGTCAATTGATCGGTAGGCGCATAGCCTTCCATACCTACTCTCTTCCAGAGGAGAAGCCCACCCGCGTAGTGATCAGGCGGATCCCGAAGGAAATCCCCACGGAGGACATCCTCAATGACCTCCTAGGCCAGGACATCCCGGTCGCAGCCGTCCACCGCCTTCATAAGGCGAGAGGTGGAGACCATTACGATATGGTACTGGTCATCTGTGACCCAGTAGAAGGTCACCACCCGATCTTCAAAGTGAAGTCGGTTTGCTCCCTGACAGGCATCTCAATAGAGAAGCCCTACCGCTCAAGCGTAGTCGGACAGTGCCACCGCTGCCAGATGTACGGTCACAGCCAAGCCAACTGCCATGCGCCGCACAGATGCGTAAAGTGTCTAGGCGACCATGGCACGGCAGACTGCCCCCGTCCCAAAGACAAGTCGCTTTGCACGGAGCCACCGAGCTGTGTGCTTTGCGGCCAGTCGGGCCACACGGCCAACTACCGCGGCTGCTCAAAAGCCCCCAAAGGCTCCTCCTCTAACCTGGTGAAGCGTGCAAGCGCCCGCCAACAAAGAGAAAGCCCATCGGTGAGGCTACCTTCTGCCCAGATGCCGGAGAGACTCAGCCCTCAGAGGCCCTCTCCCTGGACCACGCTAAACCACCAGAAAGCCTTCCCGGCTCTCAGTAAAGCAAAGTCCAGCCCCATCCCCGGGCTATTAGATGCCCCTGTCCCCACTCCCGCGGCCCAAGCGAGCGCACCGGCGCCCGCTCGTCCCACGCCACCCGGCCCCGCGGCCGTGGACCCCTCTCACAACGTAATTTTAGAATCGTTAGCAGAGTTAGTCACCCCCGAAGCAGACCGCATGGCGGCTGATCTCAGGGCGGCTAACACTGGTGGCGATAAACTTAAAATTATCCTCAAGTCCCTACTAAAGTTAGGCGACCTCCTCCGCAACCTTAATCTCGACTAACTCCAATGGATAATACAAGATTAACGTGCACTAAACCCCGATCCCTAAAATTAGGGTACTTTAATGCCAATGGCATTAGAGGCCAGCGTGATGAGATCGCCACCTTCCTCCGCGACCATCAAATTGATATCCTCCTCGTACAGGAGACCTTCCTCAAGCCCAGTCACCGCGATCCGAGAATTGCCAACTATCGCATAGTTCGCAACGATCGGTCACGCTGCCACAAGGGCGGTACTCTAATCTATTATAGAAAAGAACTGCACTGCATCCCTTTAGATCCCCCTCCCATGGAGTCTCTACTCGAGACCTCAGTGTGTCGACTAGGCATGACCGGCCATCAACCGATCACTATCGCGTCTGCGTACATCCCTCCCGGCGGCACGTCCGAGGAGCACACTCTGTTCACCAAAGACCTTGCCGTCCTCTTCGGCTTGAGCGACTCCGTTATCATAGCGGGCGACCTCAACGCCAAACACCCCGCCTGGAACAGCACGACGACCTCTGCCAGAGGACGTCACGTGTATAACCTGGGCGAGTCCCTCAACTTCGATCCCATCGCTCCTATGGAGCACACTCACTATCCCCACGACCCCGACCAACGTCCGGACGTTCTCGACATAGCGCTACTCAAGAATGTCAACCTTAAGTTGCATTCTATCGAGACTTTACATGAGCTTAACTCAGACCATCGACCAGTGCTCATGCACTTAGTTCCCCGCTCGGGTCCTTCTGACCCCAGCCAGCCCCCGCCGACCCAAGTGATAACCGACTGGAGGAAAGTCAGCGAAAAGCTGAAATCCACCACGTCGCCTCACCTGGAGGCCATCCCTGACCACATAGTCTCAGTCGCTGACACGACGGCCGCCATCAACTCGTTTACAGAACACGTGCAATCCGTACTGAAGGACTGCTCACGGGAAGTCCCAGCAATGAGCGATCAACGCTGGATACTACCCGCTGACGTACGTGAACTGATAACCGAAAAGAACGCGGCCATCCGTGCCTACAGCAGCTTTCCCTGCGAGGCAAACAAAGCCCACATGCGTAATTTACAGCGTGCTGTAAAGGATCGCACCAGTGAGCTTCGTAATAATCAATGGGACAAAACGCTAAGCGAACTCGAGCCTACCCACCTAGCCTTCTGGCAGCTGCAACGCAAGTTGCGCTCCACCGAAGAGGCTTCGATGCCTCCCCTCACCCGACCCGATAAGAGCGTCGCATTCGACGACTCTGAGAAGGCCGAATGCCTAGCCGACAGCCTGGAGTCCCAGTGCTCCCCCAGCTCTCAACCAGTAGACAAGCGACATCTCGAGGAGGTGAACGCATTCGTCGAACGTAGAACCGCCCTGCCCCCCGAAGAAGACCCTGATGATCCTCTGCCTCCGGTCACAGCTGACGAAGTGCAAGACATCATTAACAAACTTCAACCGCGGAAAGCACCCGGCTCCGACGGAATCACCAATAGGGTGTTCAAACTCCTCCCCGCTCAGCTCGTCATGTTAATGGCGGCCATCTTCAATGGCGCCCTGAGCAACAACGCCTTTCCCCAAATATGGAAAGAGGCCACGGTCATCGGTTTCGCCAAGCCAGGCAAACCCAAGTCTGATCCTTCGAGCTACAGACCTATCAGTCTCCTGAATGCACTCGGAAAAATCTACGAGAGACTTATGTATAAGCGACTCAAAGACTTCGCCGAGGCTAAGAGTCTCATCCCCAACGAACAGTTCGGCTTCAGGACCGGACACTCATGCATTCAACAGGCCCACCGCATCGTAGAACACTTGAGCGCTGGCTTCCAGCGTGGAGCGATGACGGGTGTGTTGTTTTTCGACATAGCAAAGGCATTCGACAAAGTCTGGCACAACGGCTTATTATATAAGCTGTACAAACTGGGAGTGCCAGACCGTCTTGTGCTCATCTTACGAGACTTTTTGTCGGATCGCACCTTCCGCTATCGCATCGGGAAGGCACTGTCTTCCCCTCACCCCATTAGAGCCGGAGTCCCTCAGGGCTCCCCGCTCTCTCCCCTTATCTTTACTCTGTTCACCAGTGACATCCCCAAGAGCAAGAAGGCACAGTTAGCCCTGTTCGCGGACGACACGGCCATCTATTACACTGGCCGTAGTCACGACGCTATTTACAGCACCCTCCAAACCTCAGCCAACGTCTTAGGCGCTTGGTTCCGGAAATGGAGAATCGAGGTGAACCCCGACAAGAGCCAGGCAGTTCTTTTCTCTAAACCGCGTAAAAATAAGCCACCCGCGCTCAGCCCGATCACTATGTACGGTAAGCCTATCCCTTGGGAGAAGCAAGCCAAGTACTTAGGAGTCTTACTTGACAACCACCTGTCTTTCGCGGCGCACATCAAAGCAGCTCGCGACCGAGCTGCCTTTGCTATGGGTAGGCTTCATTTCATGATTTCGACAAAAAGCAAGTTGTCACTCAAGTGCAAGTTGCGCCTTTACACCGCGGTGATCCGCCCCATTATGACGTACGCTTGCGTCGTGTACGCTCACACCAAGCCTAAGTACATCCATAGGATGCAAACCTTGCAGAACCGGTTCTTACGTAGAGTCACGGGAGCCCCTTTTTATGTCCGTAATGACCGTCTACACGTAGACCTTAGAATGCCCACCGTCCTTCAGTTTATGAAACGTCTTTCGAAGCGTTTCTTCGATAACGCCATTAAACACCGTAATCCCCTGATCGCAGCGGCCGCCCGTTACGAACCCTCGCGCATTAGTACAGTACGCCGTCCTCGGCATACCCTCGTCACTCCCGATGATGCTATCACCCTCCTCCAGGAGAGTAGCAAAGAGACTAGCACTCTTAAAAAGTTTAGACACAAACCGCCGTCTTTCCGACCTCGCCGTCGAGGTCCGTCGCGATGTCCCGGTCCATGCCCTCCCCGACCCTCGCTCGAGCCAGCCCGCGATGCTGTGCCAGTAGTTTTAAATCAGCCCCTTAATAATGATATCATTCAGATCCAGCCTGTCCCCATGCAGTCCTCCCCCAGCGACGCCCTAAGCCGAGGCTCGTACCCCACAGGGGGTACCCTTAGCGTGTAGTCGCTTAGTTTGTAAGTTTTATGCCCTGGCTGGAGGCCTTACTCTTAAGGCATCCACAGGATAGTCCGGTTAAGCAGACGACAACCTCCTAGGTTGAACTGCGAGATGCCATTCCCAAAAAAAAAAAAAAAAAAAGTACGTTGATTATACCGCTACAGCAGACGAAAGTGAAAAGAGGTACAGCCTTGTTTTTTTTTTACAACTTTTTTTCCTCGTCGTCCAGCTTAGTACCTAAACGTGCTTGACACGCTTACCGAACTTACATGTTCGAGCTGGTTTTTGTTTATAAATCTTTTCGCTTTTACTCTTTTTACATAAATAATTTATGAGTATGAGATTTTAATCAGATTTTAATCATAATGAATGATCTTTCCTTATAGTTTCTAACTCGGTTTGAAAATTTCAACCTTTGACAAAAAAGTACCATAATCACACGTTTTACCAAAATACCATAAACATAAATTCTTAACTCAAAATTTTAATTGGCCGCACACGAAAATGAATTCCTTTTAAGCCGCGTACCATTTTAAAAAGACAATGATAAAGATGAATATTGAACACCAGAGATGAATTAGTTCGTAATCACTTTCTGTAGTCAAAATAACAGCAGAGCGGTCAATGACCCCGCTTGAGCAATACTGTATGCCTTTACCAACACAATTGATTGCAGATACGTTGTTATTATTATTGAAATAACATTTGCAAGCTGGTGTTATTGGAGCTACTTTGTAATTTGCATATTGAGCGGTGAATAAAAGAAACGTCATCATGTAAACAACGTGTTCGGAAAATAACAAACTTAGGTCTGCCCGTTTTTCATTAACTCTAAGCGATCCTTAGGTAAACAGTAGCCTTAATACTATATTGGATTGTTCGAATTCCAAATCTCGGTGCAAGGCGTTTGATAATTATAATCCAACAGTACACTTTAATTAGGCCAATTAGGCATTCATCCAGGTATCGCTTAGAGTCAGTTGAGGTGTGCATTACTTACCTAGGCACCACTGGGTCAGTAGGTTAGGTTAACCTTTCCGTTTTATCTCAGTTTGGTATTTCTCTCTGTATCTACTTACAACTTATTTATTTAGAACATGGGAGACGTACCCAGAACCAGAACCTACCCACGGTAACTATCCAACGAAAGATGGCTGAAAGCCAATAAGTATGATTATAATGAATTCATTTCTTTCTTTACTTTTAAAACCTTTTTAAATTACCTAAGTACCTACCTAATCTCTCAATATCTAATTAACTACCGAAATACATTCACCTTCCTTTCTAAACAGTCATTTAAACACAAATTGCTCTTCTATATTCCAATATATCTAATGAACTAATTCGTGATTAATTTTCATTCGTCGTGCATCTTCCGAAGTCGGCCGAACCGCGTCGATTACCACATCCATCGACAAATATTTCACTCGAACGCGAAATCTCTCGTTTAGGATCGATATTGCCCAACTATTTACTTATTCAGTCAGTAAACGTGAACTAGTCGAGACGTTTGAGCAATAGACACAAAAGCTTTCTTACAAATCCTTTATAGGCATTGGAATAAATAAAAAGAAGTCAACAGTAGCGATTGATCTTGTTTTTGTTTGCTTATAAACGCTTCGGTTCAAAGTTCAAATCTTGTTTATGTAATTTAAACTGATATTTCTATGAAAATTGGATATTTACGCCAAAGAGCAGTTTTTGGAGCGAAACCTTTAAGTAATCTTAAATGCATGAAGTAAACTTTTTGCATAAACTTTGTTAGATCCCGAAGTTACATCATTACTTAGTTGTTTTGATTGTAGTTAAAATATATGCCATCATTTGGGCACCTACCACCAAGAGGGACGATTTTCTTTCGCCCATGAAATAGATTTTTATTTTCTGGTAATAAAAATGTAAGTAGGCACTAAATTCTTCTAGATAAGCACGAACTTATTATGAATAGTGCTTCTCATTCTCACATTCATTGAAATTGATTTTAATTTTTTTTTTTTGATGTTATATTATTAAACTATAAATAAAACTGCAGTTCTGCATAAATATTTAATAACATCATGTTATATAACCTTTGTTATTGTAAGAATTATTGATGAACATGATTTAAAATGCAAAATAAAAATATAGTTCGGTTTTAATTTTTTTCTCCTTTATTAACATTTAGCAGCCCGCCCCGGCTTCGCTCGGGTATTTAACAAAAATTTCAAAATTATAATACACAATCATTTCTTGACATTAATTCCCATCTCGTACGTATTCACATATTATTTGAATTTTATTATGGTTATTAAAAAAACTGAGTGCAGTCCTTTCACTACTGAAGGTTTTAGGTACATAGATAGGCAGGGCAAAATACGGACCGTAGCCAGTTTTTCACTATAATTTTCTTGTGGAAGTATCTTCAAGTAGCAATTGTAGTGTCTATCTATAAGTGAAAGCATACCTACATTATAGTAGGAAAATTAAAAGACAGCAAAACAATTGAAACGCTATAGCTATTCTGTTTACCTAACTACGCTTTGGATAACACTCGGAAAACCCGATCCATTCTAAAATGGTTTGTAACACATCAGGGGGCTATTATCAAACTCGCGCGAATTCAATCGTGTTTCCATTATAACTTTGGGATTCCAATTTCGAATTCGAGCTTCTAATGGTTTTAAATGGATTATCAGGGTTTTGGTGAGAATAGTCCCAGCAGGTCAAGCTACCTGAAACTGTCAAATATTCCCGGTAAGGTTGAAAATCGATTAAAAAAAATTGACAGATTGTTGTCACTTTGATGTGCTGGCGTCTGTATGCAGTAAAACATAACACAGAGTAAATCCTGAATGATTATTTTCCCAATAACTAAGCAAAGTATTGTATTGACTACGACTACGAGCTTGCTAAACCTTTTAGAAAAGGTGAACAGTACTTTCTGATCTTAATTGAACATTTCAAATAGCATGCTAACCAATCTAATCGATTGAACCGAACAAACAATACATCGTTGCGAATGCTATTGTTAATCCCCAAATAAAGATACGTACCGTGATTTGCTAAAACCGTTTGTTCGTGTGAAACCGCTCTATCGTTATTTAAAGCGTGGTTGTACGTTCTACGGCCATTACATTTTATGACTCCATTTGTGATGCAACTGGCCGCCTTGAACTTTCCTGGTGTTTGCACATCAAGTCACCAAACAATGAACTGCTAGGCAAGTTCATACAGTCAGAGGAATCGGTTAAATGTTCAATTTGAGATGTGAGAAACTATCTGAGTGAAACTCGGAATAGAAATGTGTTAAAAATTATGTTTGCTGTCTGCATGAACGACTAGATGACAAATGTGTTAAAATAAGCTGGAGTTACTGAAACTTATTCTATTTGAACGTAATAGGAACTAATAGATCGTGTATTTGTTACTGAGAATCCACGCCATAATATCAGAAGAAAATTGACGTTAAATGAAATCTTAAATAAGGAAAAACCCTTTCGTGACAGTAAAATTATCACTTGATGAGATTTTTATCAACATAGCAGAGTACCAGCTCTCCATTACATTGTAACGAATAAAAAACGGATATTATAGAATTTAAAACACATTAAAAGAGGATCCCGCTCGGCACAGCCGCGTTAAATGTCAAGGTAAGTTCCAAGATGGCGCTTTTAAAACAAAAATGGACGACGAATGCGGAGGCTCAATTTTTAACAATTTCTTGACCGTTGTCACTTTTGTTTTAAATACCTATGGTAGAGATGCAAAAATGTTAATTCATATTGCTATTGATTTCCATTATGAATAAATAGAGCTATATTTTGAGTCACATTTCAAGAAATGTAGATTCTCAAATAGGTACGCAGCTTTTGGATTCAATATACATATCCAAAAAAAATAAAGGTGTACAATAAAGTTTTATTCTATTCTATCCAGTAAAACTCCACTGAATTGGGTGATTAAGGTTACTTTTATATTTGGATCTGTCTTGGGCACAACTGAAAAACACCGAAAACGGACAGCTTTATCGAAAAAGCAAAGTTTAATCTTCGAGCCCTTTGACATCTCCATCACATACTTAGTTAAAAGCCTTTCAAAAATCACCGTTTATCAACTACCTTCTTAATAAAATTACAACCGCTAATTCACGAAACACGATTTTTGTTTATCTTGTAAATTCAAACATTACGGGTGAAGGCTTCAAGAACACGTGAACAAGATACTTCGAATGTCCTTGCTTCCTAATCAGCTATATTTGACAACCATTTGAATATCGTATTGGTTTATACGACTTGAGTATTGACTTATTTGGTGACCGTAGCGTGTTAGGGTGCCGTGCCGTGAGATTACAAAATTGACTTTATTTGATGATTATAACGTGGACCGAATTGGCGATTGCATCTGTAGTCAAGGATAGGTCTGACTCCATTAAAACGACGTGTTGTTGTTTTGGCCTAATTTTAACAATCCTTTTAGATAGCCCTGAAGATAAGGGCAACGCGTAGGTGTGTAGGTGTAGTATCAACCTTAATAGATGTTGCGATCTCTACCTGCTTCTGTCTTATATTTGGGACTTGAAAATTCGACCACCGTTCGTTTCGAAAGGGATTGGTTCGGTTTTATCTTCCAATCTCGCTATTATCTCTTTGTCTTCAAAAAATTCGCTTTCAAAATATCTTCAGTCATCGACAATACTTATATCACTTTTCCATTCTCCCAGATCTTCAATTCTAATTACATATATACATTAAAAAGGAGACCAACCTCACTCACAGGTCGCACTTGACCGCTGATTGATTTAAATAACATCGTCAAATAACTGGAAATTCGAGGTTTACGTTTGCATCGGATTTATTATCAAATATTATCATATTCCGGAGGCCACAAGGCAGGGAGCTACTACCACGTGTGTAGAAACATACAGCTGGCGGTAATAATATATTAGAACACGTTCATATCATGGGTTATAAATATTTCCTCGACAGATTTTTAAGGCGTTCAAAAGGATCGCTATTAGCATTTTAACCACGATCACTGTCGAGGTTTGGACGTCTACATGATCCAGGTAAGAATGCAATTGGTGCTATCAATTATCGGAAGAAGTTGACTGCACTTAATAAACCAGAACTGTCTATAGTAGGTGTAGATTCCTGATCCGGCCTTATGATTACGGAAAAGAAGAACAATTAACATTAAGTATGGCATCTGTTTAAAATAGGGCTCTTAGTATAATTTACCACTATAACAAACGGTTCGAACAAGAATACCTACGCCTTATCACAAAGTGCATATTTCAAGACTAGGGCGAACCTTGATGAATATTTGAACCTCATTTAGATATCCCAACTAACCAAGTTGACATCGATACTTTAGACGAGGCGACCATTCTTACAACGACCTACCTAAATAATCTAGGAGGATAGTTATGAAATGGATGTAATTTTGTGTTGACCTTTTAAAATGTAGCTAGGTAGGTACCAATAACGATATTTCAACTCTCGACATTGAGCAGAGGACGGAAAATTCAACAATGCGCTTATTTTGCCATAAAAGCACTTTAAGTATAGGTTATAGCTGCTCGTAACTGGAAAACTTTTGTAGCACTACTTATAAGCGTGTCTATATTCAGCAACCTGCAATTGGTTAACCAGATTGATTGATTGACAAGCCATTTGAATCATTGTCACAAAATAACCACGATTATGATATCTATTCACGCAAATAGGTTTGCAAAATAGTTTAAAAACTAGTGGACAGTTCGCTTTTGCGCTTCATAAGTGATTAATGGTTGTTGACGAAGTTAGCTGTTGATGTTGAGGTATGCACAAGGACGGAGTGAGTTTTGTAGCCCTTCTCTCTATGAAGGCTCTTTAAAGATAAGTTCTAACTCACGTCAAATAGATTAAGATTAATATATAAATTTAAGGAATGAATAATGCGAGGAAAGTTTTCAGTTTGAACAGCAAGTGTAAAGGGTAGGCAAGATTAACACGAAGAAGGAAGAGAAATGAATTTTGTTAATTATGATATGGGGGAGACATCCAAAGGGGATGACTTCAGTTCTGCCTACTGATAAAGTTGAATGGAAGTGATAGACATACTGTGCCGGACCCAAATAAATTTGGATAGGTAGTATTAGCGGGAGGATGATTGCTGGAGACTCACAAGAGCCACACCCGAAATAGAGGGGTTGAAAATGAAGTATTGACTCAAAACTCTCAATCCAGATTCTGAGTGACTTTATGAATCCACTCGAAACACAGATCCAATTCAGGAACTTGAAGCTACGGAAATGTCAAAATATTGCTAATGCAGCTACGAACCAATTTTTACTCACATATAAAGTGTATATTACAACATATAAGCAGTAGATGGAAAACCCTCGACTAGCGAGCCGGTTTCGAAGGGGTCAACACTTTCACAAAGCATCCGCGAACATTTTCGCCTCAATATATTCTCTATAACGTAATAATCTCATAGATATGTTAAACTCCGTTTGCATCGTCTGTGACATCCGCGTTTTCTATCTATCTACATAATACAGTTCATAAGTCAATGGACAGTTGAAGAGCTCTTCTGTTAATGGCAGTTACGTGGTGCAGGAGATGGCGGCTCTTTGTTTTGGAAGGAACTTATGAAGTGGTTGACTGTTTAATTAAGAATGCTATTTTCAGTTTTAGGTTGGCATGGCGTTACGCATATGTCAATAGGTACCTATTTATTTATCTTTGTAAGACTTGTAGCTACTTAGGTATTGAAAAACAGACAAAGCGATAATAAGTTGTGTTACAGACCTTTTCAGAGCCTATATATTTTATTATTGCATATTTGTACTTAGGCACTTGACATACAATTTATGTTAGTAAATATCTGATTTAAAACTAAGCCAGATATATCGTCTAACAAACGACACAAGCCAGTTAATTTAGTGGGTACAGGTTGTCGAAAACTAGACCCAACGGCAACGCCCAACCAAACTCACATCATAAAATTCAGCGGCCATTTTTTTTTTCTGCATGAGTAAATAAATACGAGTTCCAAACGAGTCGATTTGCAATTAATTACCAATAACATTTACCGCAAATTGCTGGTTGAGCATTAAAAAAACGCAGTTATGAGGTTTGCGGACCAACGCAATTAAAGTCTAACAATAGATACTTCATAAATATGTTATTTCTTGGAACTAGAAATACAGACATAATATGTAGTCTTCAATATTGACAAGTGAACTGAGCCATACATAGGAATAAGTAAACTGAGATGTGTCTACTCTGGTAGAAGAAAACATGCTGCGTTAACCCCAATCAAAATGAGATGAAAATATCGAATGTCGAAATTACTCGCATTTCGCTGTCGCAATACCTAAGGGATGAGCATATTGCCAGCAACCTGGCACAAATCCAGAGTCGTTGTTGATGGTGAAAAATTCCTACTGGAAACAACTTTTTGCCTTATCTGGAATGCTAACTTAGGACCGTACTGGACAGTACTTGCAGCCAAAATCAACAAGGTTAAGATAAATTATTTGTCTTAATCGTAGTAAAGATGTAATGTCGATTGATATAATTTCAAAATAAGTATGTTGGTTGTAGTAAGGAGAACGTCCGAATTTCTATAGGCGAAGAAAATCTTGGATGAAAAGAGCAATAGGGCGACCGGTTTTCACCTCTCCTACTTACGATATTCAATATATCCAATTTTCTTCATTAGTTTGGCTTGCTTACTAAATGAGAGTAGATTTTTCTTACCATAAAGTCAAATAAGGTACTTATATAAGTATTTTCAATTAGGTCTTCTTAATCTTCCTCGGTCTACCTAGAGAAAATGCATGTGCTTCGTTTTCAATCAGAATCTAATTAAGTCCCGACTGCTAATAAGGTATATAATTATAGAAAGTTGCAAAGTGACAGAAGCGAAAACTACTGTTTTCAATATCAATGCCGCGTAAAACTGGAAAATTACTGGAAAATCCTGCTCCTGTGCGACAATCCGCTTGCCAATTAGTAGCGATAAGGAACTTAAAGCTTTAATTAATACATAATAACTGATATCGGTAAAGTAAACAATTAAATTAATATTTTCAACCGTCACCTAATAAGGTTTATAAACATACCTGTCGCGGAAGCGCGCAGGTAGAATAGACCCGTCCTTACGGGTCGTTTCCGATTTTCACATTCACTCCCTCACCACTTTTCAGGGAAAAAATCCCTTATAAAAAAAAAAGAACACTAAATAATTATAAAAATAAACAGTCACACAGTTCAGAGTCCATCATTGTAGAATTTCAAATTTGGAACACGAGTTAATGAACGAACGGGGTTGTAAATCCAAAAAAATCGAATTCAAATCGTTCGTAACTAGAGAGGTGCGATCAAAAACCGGTAGCGTGAGGCGTGGAGCGTGCTCGCGGCAAAGAGGTTGGTTATCAACTGCAGGTGAGTGAAGCGTCGACGGCGGCGAGAGGCTGGGCGCGGGCCGCGTGTGAATGTAAACTTTGTAAAGGTTCTTCGAGTGGCCGGTTTGAGCCGGACATCAAGGGACTGGAACCAGGATGGGCGAAGAGAAACTTCCTTCCCTTCATTCCTTCCTTCCTTAGAAAAAAGGGTCCGATTAATTTCTTTTGAAGTGTGAAAGTGTTTACGAGTAGGAAGATAAGTGTTATAATAAGGAGATAGGTACTTAATGTAGCTCACCGGTCAGGGCTATAAATCATCACCGAGCAATAATTTATTTTTAAATTAAATTTTGAGTGATATGAAAATATAATAAACCAATCGCTCTGTTAACAAACTTAGAGACAGATACTTTAAAATTTCCCCACCTTCTAAATTTTCCCCACCTCATCATCATTAACATTTTTGAACCACGTACATAAATAATAACAAATATTTCGAGAAATAGGTAGGTATGTCTGAAACCGACTCCAGCTGTTCAAAATTCTTTGAGCTATATCTCCCTCCCTGAAATTAACATACCAGTACCAAATTTTTTGATTTCCCAAAAAGCGCCATCGTCAAACCCGAAACTGTAACCTTATTTCCTCGTCTTCATGAAGCTAAATACCCTTATTCAACGTAACGTAAGAGTGAGTGGTAATATCTGCTTACACCCTCGAGGAATTTGATATGACAGCTAAGTATTTCTAACGACATCTGTCGCACATTTTGCGAACTAACATTTCAACACTACACAAGTCAATACTTTTGACACAAGATGGTGCTGAACCTCGAAAAATCAGTTTAGTACAACGCCATCTATCTGACTAAATTGAAGTGGGTGGTTTGGATATTTATTGAAAAATCATCTTCCAATTGGGTAACAGTAATTTATTTTGCTTCACAAATCATTACTTACAACAAAAATAAAACAAACTGGTTTCTTTTTGCTGCAACCAGTTGAATTACGATAGGGTTAACCTATTTATCCCTATCACACTACAGACATTTTTATAACAAAAATATGTAACAAATAAATACCAAGTCTTCAAGCTATACTCCGGTGAAATTAGACACAAAGTAGTGATCAAATAACAAAACGGATCAAACTCAATTTTGGTAGAGACCTTGTGGGTACATCAGTAAAAATAAACTGCCTAGCCATGTTTGTACTTGATAGTTTACTTGATGCAAGTGTTGATGCAAAAGCTGATGTTGGAGGAAGACAAGATAGTTGTACTTACCTGTACCTTGGGTACACCAGTAGCAATGAATTCAGCCTGATCCGAATTTTTGTGAATTGAAATGTCTATTTTGACCGGGCTACTAAGTTTGTTTCAAATAAGTTTCCAACACACCGATACCTATTTTTTTTATAAGTGTTATTTTACACTTAGAACTTTATTAAGAAAGTACTTGAGTCCAAACAGGTGTAGGAATATAACTAATGAATATTCAGTCCAACTCATCAATTAACATTTTTTGTGCCCATATATTTCACTTTAAAATCTAGGCCCTAGTGTAGACCAGACTAAATAGTATTTTGGTTATCTTTATGTACCAGATTCAAATAACACTTAACAATTATTTATATCAATTGTCTATTCCAGATCATCACCAGCGGTAGTCAGTACCGTGTCTCTCTGAGCCCTATAACTGAGGCTTCACATCCTTGTTGAGAATCAGGGCTGGGTTCTGCATGTCTAGCTGACATTGAGCTATGTCACTGAGGGCTCCCTGGATCTTCTCTAGAAGAATCTCTCCTTGGCGCACCACCTGGAACAAGATATTCAGATAAAGATTTGTATAAATTGTACATCTATTTGTATGCAGTGTAGCAAAATGTTATTTAGCTGTACTATGTGGGTAATGGATTGGTGTTTTTACTGGATTATAACTGATATTAAGTATTATTCACAAAACTTTTCCATGTGTTCGGATACTTTTACTTTAAGCCATCAATAAACACAGTGCTCCCTAACTACCTCAGATTTGAAATTGAAAGAAAGTAACTAGATTACAAGCCAACTCTCATGACTTTTAACTTAAATAAATAGAATCATACCTCCTCTAGTTGCTCAGCAGCCTCTTTATTCTCAGCTTCCAAACGCCTCAAACTCTGCACCTGCAGCTCCGTCGAGCTCTCCTCGCTCGGCAAGGACTCTATCAACGTGTCTATATCCTTAGCACACCGAGATATCAACGTAGCGAACAGCATAGCATAATCCTCCTGATTCTGTTGCTGCTGCGGCGTCTGTGACCCGCTGCGGTCGAAACCAGGAAACTTACTCGGCGTAGAGAACTGTTGCAATATACCTATGCTGTTGCAAAAGTGCTCAGCTTGCTGCAAAACAGTCAATAACGATGTAAATATACAGTGGCCGCTACACCAAAATTACGACCAATTTCACATTGTTACCTGGTTTATGGTGTCCTGAAGCTGGGTTAGACGGTCTGCCATGATTAGTATGTGATTAAAATAGTTTACCTACGAGCTTTGAAATAAATACAGCGAAATTATTTTTTTAAAGAATGCAAAATAAGCAGCAGCGTAAAGCTGTGAAGAGCTGGACGCGAACGTGCGTGACGCGAATTTAGGCATGGGCAAAAAATATCGAAAGATCGATATTTTACCATACAATAACCGAAATATATCGTCTATATTTTTAATTGCGATATATCGATATTCGATATTTATTTTAGAGTATCGAATTCGTATCAATTTCGATATTTTTTTAATGCAAGTATGGTTTCGTGTTTAATGTTATTAGATACTCGTTGCATGCTCCTCGCGTATCTTTATCTTTAAAAAATCCCGCCACAATCTTTATGAAATGCAATATAACAGTAAGACTATTGGCTGCGTGCACGGAAATATTAATACTTTTAAAAATATAGTTCAGTACGGGCTCCTAAAGGGGCTCGGCGCGCAAACCTCCGCTGGGTTGGTATCGACCCCGAAAGGGGCTAGCAATTATGTCATTCATATAAATAATGAGGATGACCTCATTATTTATATAAATATTTAATACTATGAGTATGGGCTAATTAAGAGAGTTGGAGAAAAATACATAATACAACGCCATTTTAAAACTTCTGTATATAGCGCGCAAGTTTCTTAATTTACCCTTATAAACTTCAAGTGCATAAATACGGTCATCGCCATTTTGACAGCAGTGTTGATCGAGTCTAAAAATCATAAAAAATGTGGTTTTCGAACATTCGAGCGTGATCATGCGAAAACTGACGATATATCGATATTTTTCTCTCGATTACTATCGATACTTTTAAAAAATATCGATTCGATAAATATCAATTTATTTTTTTCACTTGCCAATCCCTACGCGAATTATAGTGAAGTTACCCGGCGCAAATCGATGAGCTGTCAAACCAAACCACAGACTACAAATATATTTATGGTAGTATCTATTTTGCAGATTTAGTCGATTATGGGGACTAGAAAAATAGGTACAATCGTGGTTACGTGAACGAAATACACATTCAGTGACAGAATCGCACATTCAGTGACAGCACTGTGGCCGTTTTGCGGTGTCAATAATATGGATTTGAACTGATGAAGAAACTCCATGGACACTCTTTTAAATCAGTAGCTTGTTACAAAAACCTTAGTTACATCATTCATGTTGAGATGGTACATTATGTGAGAACGACGTGCAGTAAAACAAAAAAAAAAGACAGTAAAAATAAAATAAATAGTTCAAAATAAGCCGTGGCAACTAAGAGATGACCAGGCACAACTGACAGCGCCCGTTCACGAACTTGACGCATGGATCAGCCATCATTCAACTCAACCATTTTGAAGGGAACTAAATGACCCGACACACGCGACACCATCAGAGTGACATTTAAGCAAGCATGACATACTCTTAACCACCAGGACATATTGAAGTCAATAAAAGACGTAGGTTTCTAGTAAATGCTAGCTTTCTAGTACATAGTGCTCACACAATATGGGCTATGCGACTATACAATACTAAATTAATTGAATTTATACAATGCAAAAAAAGTTTATACAATCTTCCAACAATACTATATAATGCTATCAATTCATGTGCCCCTGTCCATGAGGAGCAGGACCAGCATTGTTCCAAGCATTATTATTAGCGATATAATCGTCCAATTTGTAATATGCTTGCATAAATAGTGTGCGTTTAATGCATGTTTTAAATTTCGTCTCACTCAGTTCAAGAAGACTTTGTGGAATTTTATTATAGCATCTTAAACAGTACCCAATGAAAGATGAGTCTACTTTAACGAGTCAGAAGCCTGGCTGAACTAATTGGTCCCTATTTCTAGTACTGTAATTATGTCGGTCACCTCTTTGACTAAAAAGATGCAGATTTTATCTTACGTACATTATGTTTTCATAAATGTATTGGCAATATACCGTCATTATGATAATGTCCTTAAACAGTTCCCTTAGAGAATCGCGCCTACGGAGATTATATATGGCTCTGATAGCTCTTTTTTGCAGAATAAAAATAGACTCGATGTCTTGGTCTATTTTATTTAAAGGGACGGGCCCTATAACTAAAATTGACCAATCTCGCGGTATCAACAATGCAATATCAATCGTCTAAGGACCCCTTCGAAAAATCTGAGGTGACTGTCGAAATCTCACTGGCAACACTGCAATCAGTCATTGGGAAAGTCTCATCTGATGTCTCATCATCTGCCTAGCCTTTTCCCAAACTATCTTGGGGTCGGCTTTCAGTCTAACCGGATACAGCTGAGTACCAGTATTTTACATGAAGCGACTGTCTATCTAACCTGCACAACCAAGTACAGCTTGGCAAAAAAGAGTGTGGAATAAATGAAGTCGCCAGTATCGCAACTGTGGCAACCCGTAATACTACAACTCAACAGATTTTGATACTTGTTATTTTTAGGGATATGATCTCAATTCCAAGTGGGTGGTTCAGTCCCTCGGACGCTACGCAAACACCATGGAAGGCTTCAATGTCCAGTACGAAATTTAGTTCCAACTGTCACCGCTCTTTTGTTTTGTGCTCTTTTTTGCCAAGCTGTAACTGGGTAATACGATCCCAAAGAGATTTAAAATACTTGTAAGTTGTTTAAGGTTAAGCCGTACTTACTTGCCGAGCTTGGTAGGTGGATGGGTGACCATAATAGGGATGTTTCCACAGTCAAAAAAATATGATAATATTTAGTCCGTCAGTTAGATTATCGAAAAATATTGTACACGTATTTTTTACTTTATCAAATTAATAAAAATTGACGAAGATAAAACGCATCAAAGATCAAGAGTGGGGGCTTTTGACGTCACCGTGTTTTAAAAAGTGTACGACGTCGTGACGTCACACGAGTTTTAAATCCACTTTATCGTCTTCATTTTCTGTTAACGTAAAAAAAGAAAAAATACGTGTCCAATATATTTTGGAAAACTATAAGACGGACTAATTAGATTTTTTATGTCAACTACCCTATTACATACCGTCTTTCCTCCGTGCCTCGGAAAGCTCGTTAAGCCGTTGGTCCCGGCTGTCATTTGTAGATCTTTGACAGTCGTTACGAGTAGTCACACACTCACCATGGTCTAGCCACAGTTTGTGGTGTTGATCACTGGTGCGTTTCCTTACCAGAGTCCGTAGATACCCGAAGGGGAGTGGCACGATGGGTTCTGGTCCCACTGCTGCCATACTGGAACCCCTTCTAGCGAGTTCGTCCGCTGCATCGTTGCCCCGGGAATCGCTGTGGCCCTTTATCCATTGTATGGTTATGTTGTTGTGCTTACCGACCTGGTTAAGGCGCTGGTGACACTCGTATATTAACCCGGAGTTGACCGTGTGGTTGTCAAGTGCTAACAGTACAGCCCTGCTGTCTGAAAGTATTCGGATAGAGTGGTCCCTAGCCTTCCTGGCTAAGATGGCTGATGCGGCCAGGGCATGCTAAGTGGTAAATAATAAATAAATATCAAAGTATTTTAAGACTCGTGCGGCTATTGTTATTTAGCCAGGAGCTCCTCATTATCTTTCGTAAGAAAAGTCTATGGTCATAAAAAAAAAATAAAAAAAAAACAGTGGAAAAGTCAATGAAGTTTATATATCACTGGGAAAAGTGTGGGAATTTAAAAGAAAAATAAAAAATGACGTACGTGTTGTTGTAAAATTCTTCTAGAATAAATTATAGTGTAAAAGTATCTAGTTTTTTTAACGATTTTATTAGAAATATGAACGTCGGGTTAACTGTTAGAAATGTTCATTTATTGCTGTGTGGCTTGGAATCATCCGGAAACGTGACGCCGTTGTTGTGGTTTAAAACAAAATACTATGCTTTTTGGAAGGATTCGTTTATGTATTTTTTTGTTCTCTTTAGGATTCTCCCTCTCCGTGCAGATGGGTGATATTGAATGGTAAGCTCAATCTGCCCGACGATTGTTGTCGGGCGGTTTTAAGTATCTGAATTTCACAATTTTAGTTTTATTAATCTGAAAATAACCAGCTTTTCAGTTAATGTAACCAAAGGTTGCCATCATCATTGTGATCTTATAAATGTAAATAGCTAATCTCGTAATATTTAGTCAGTTTTGATACCAATCCCACAAAATTATGGATGTCACTCGTCTGGAATTTTCCGGATATATGTCCGGAATTTTAGCTCTGTTACCGGAATACGGAGGAATTATGCTGAAATATCCAGAATTTCTAATAATGGTGTAATAATGGCGTAAAAGTAAGACACCCGTCTTTATTCATAATAAATTATCTACTAATGCGGCATAAACGGGTGTTTGACTTGGATTTTTAAATGGAAGTATAAACCTTATTTATGTAATGTTGAACAGATAGGTTCAACCTTACATAAGTTTTACCTTTATTTCTACTTTGACCTACACAAATTAATAGTAATGAAGAGGTTGAATAAACAAAAAATATTTAGTTGTAGGTAGACGTACATTTTGAGGAAGACACCTGTGAACACACGTCACGCCTGTTATCCCTGATGGGTTAGGCATAGGTAGGTACACTCACGCACTTCGCCATTTAATGTGTTTAAGCACAGTTGGGTTTTATTTCCTGGGGGCTTAAGTAGGAAATGAGTCTATCAACCGGGCACTTATTTAGATTCTGAAGCTACGGAGAAGTTCCTGTTGTGATAGCTAAATAGCAAATTGGCAAAGCTAAATAGTAAAGTGCTTAAAACCACTTAACTACGATAATAAAACAGACATTCTATATTTCACCTTGATAATAAAAAAATAAAAATGACCAAAACCAATTTTCCTGTAATTTCCTTCAATAGTTTTTATTATGTCACTTACTATAATTTTATATATTTATATACTTACTGTAATTATAATACCTTTTTTATTTTCTCTTTTCTACGGTACCTATAATACCTAGTAACTAGGTTGTAGAAGCTGAATTGTATGTCTGAATATTCGCGTAAATACTGATGTTCAGCTGCATCTAGGTTAGATTGGAGGGCTAGGCAGATGATGAAGCCGTCTCGTCGCAGTCACGATGAGCTGCCAACCATTTTGTTTCGATCCCTTAATTTTTATTTGCAGTATTTTTCCTTTTGTTTTTTCAAACTGAATAAAAAATAATATTTGTGTAAATATTGTAGGCCTCGTACCGTATAAGTTTATAACTGAGATCAGTGCAACCATGAAACTGAAACATCCCGTTTAGCGGTGATCAGTGCAACTAAGAAACTGAAACATTCCGTACAGCGGTGATCAGTGTAATAGTAAAACTGAAACATTCCGTATAGCGGTGATTAGAGTATTAATGAAACTGAAACATTCCGTATAGCGGTGATCAGTGCAACTATGAAACTGAAACATTCCGTATAGCGGTGATCAGTGTAATAGTGAGACTGAAACTGAAACATTCCGTATAGCGGTGATCAGTGAAACTATGAAACTGAAACATCCCGTATAGCGGTGATCAGTGCAACAATAAAACTGAAACATTCCGTATAGCGGTGATCAGTGAAACTATGAAACTGAAACATCCCGTATAGCGGTGATCAGTGCAACAATAAAACTGAAACATTCCGTACAGCGGTGATCAGTGCAACTATGAAACTGAAAGATTCCGTACAGCGGTGATCAGTGTAATAGTGAAACTGAAACATTCCGTATAGCGGTGATCAGTGTAATAGTGAAACTGAAACATTCCGTGTAGCGGTGATCAGTGCAACTGTAAAACTGAAACATTCCGTATAGCGGTGATCAGTGTAATAGTGGAACTGAAACATTCCGTGTAGCGGTGATTAGTGCAACTATAAAACTGAAACATTCCGTAAAGCGGTGATTACTGTAAGAGTGAAATTGAAACATTCCGTACAGCGGTGATCAGTGCAACTATGAAACTGAAACATCCCGTATAGCGGTGATCAGTGTAATAGTGAAACTGAAACATTCCGTATAGCGGTGATCAGTGTAATAGTGATAGTGAAACATTCCGTGTAGCGGTGATCAGTGCAACTGTAAAACTGAAACATTCCGTATAACGGTGATCAGTGTAATAGTGAAAATGAAACATTCCGTAGAGCGGTGATTACTGTAAGAGTGAAATTGAAACATTCCGTACAGCGGTGATCAGTGCAACTATGAAACTGAAACATCCCGTATAGCGGTGATCAGTGTAATAGTGAAACTGAAACATTCCGTATAGCGGTGACCAGTGTAATAGTGAAACTGAAACACCCCTTATAGTGTCGGTTAGTTTAATATTGCACGAAAAAAAAATTTGACGAAAGGAAAAATTCAAAGTTTAATTTTTTTCTTGGTTTATCAACTGCCTAGCCTTTTGCTAAGTATGTTGAGGTAGGCTTCCAATCTACTATGATACAGCTATATATCAATATTACATGGACATTCAACTGGTTATCTGAGCTGGATTTATTTTGTTGTAGTTTATTTATTTTATTTTTATTTACCTATTCAAAAAATAATATAATATCTCACTTCACAATTATTTAAAATTAAAACATTACGTTCAATATTGTATCATACATTAGTCATCAATTGGGGATGGAAACTGCGGAACTAATGGCGCTAGCATAGCTGGTTCCATGCATCGTCATTGGTTGAAAATCCGATAATGTCATTTTATATTTCAAATTAGCTCGACCTCATTGGTCAGATTGAGACCCAGCTATAGTCGTGCCATCTACAATTAGCTTTTAACGGTCTTCCCCAATTATTATCAAAACCAGTGAAATATTACAGAACATAGAATCATCACAAATTAAAATAAAGATAAAACAACATTCAATTCATTAAAACAGGTACAGTACCATAGAGTATTGTAGAGTACCTACATATTAAAATTAAGTTACAACAATACATGATTCTAAAAATTAAATTAATAGATGACAATCAAATACCCAGAATTTTCGCCTTCATTTGGCTCCCCACTCAAAAAGATAGTAAACAAATCAATGACGCTATTTTTTAGGATGTAGCATCCGCCATATTATTTGTTTGCCCGTAAAACGTAATCCATGTCAACCGGACTATAATTACGAATCGATTGACACTAGGTACTCCTTATGGAACGTAAAACCAAATGATTTTAAAATAATATTTTTTTTCGGGTAGGTACCGTACAAAAAAAAACCATTTTCGGGTTTGAAAATAAGTTTTTTTGATGGGTTTTTAAATGACATTTTTAAACTGCTTGTAAGACCGTCTACGTCTTGCATCTTTTAAATTATGAAATACTAGCTTTTTCCCGCGGCTTCGCTCGCGTAATTTTAGAAATTGACAATAACCGTCTCGGACACGTGGCACCATTATTATGATAAGAACACACATTATTTATATGGACTGTTGAAATCATAACCCTTCCTTTATTTTCGACCGCTTTGCGCGT
This sequence comes from Cerastis rubricosa, assembly GCA_949152445.1. Taxonomy (NCBI): domain Eukaryota; kingdom Metazoa; phylum Arthropoda; class Insecta; order Lepidoptera; family Noctuidae; genus Cerastis; species Cerastis rubricosa. Next base: position 16,002,341 of record OX424545.1, on the reverse strand, counting down.
CTGGTACTTAATCTACAACACATCAAGGATCTAGTTTTCTCTACTCAAGGGCCAGATGGGGCTCTCAATCCAAGGCACATATTAGGAGAGCCTGTTGTGGATGCCATAGCCGCAGGACTTGTTGTCTGCACCCTTCTTAAGTGGGAGAATAATTTTGGCAAATTTCTTTCTCCCCTCCAAGATAGTAAGCATCATCACCTTTGTACCTATTTTATGGCCCTGCCTACTTCTCTGTATTAATGTGTACATAAATTATTAAATAAATAAAAAAAGAAAAAGATTTTTGGGAGTACCTAACCAGCCTTATAATGGGTGGGCCATGCCTTATGGGATGTGCGATGGTCAACTAGTTAAGCTTCGTGCCTGCTGCGATGAGTGCTGTCACAGTAAGAGTCTTGCGACAATAATATTTTGACAGTTACTCGCTGGCTGGCTGAGTAGTCAAACAACTAAGAAAAAAGACAGACATAAATTCAAAACTACAAAAAGATCTCCACCAACTTTATTTCTTTCATCTCCAACTCCTTACGCCTCTATACTTTTCTTCTCAAGGCTACACGGAGCTCACAATTCACGGCACATAGTAGGAGACCCTGCTGTGGATTCCGAAGCCGCAGGACTTGCTGTGGGACGTCACACCTGTCACTGCACGGCACGCACGACGACGACTCCAAGAGCACTTGGAAGGTGGGCAGCCGCTGTCAGCGTAAGGTGCTTTGAATAGGTACCTACATCTTAGTTTTTCTCTTGAGTCCTAAAACCTTCCATGACATCTTGCCTTATAATCGCATTAGAGTTAGGCATAGGTGTTTCTAATAGGTTCTACATCCAAATTTCGCTAGTTAAAGTCTTATGTAATATGAGAGGCGAGCCTTTTTCTATTAATCGATCGTAAATCCAAACTCCATGGCTGCTACTGAGAATTTCAGCAAGAACACTTGCGACAACTAGACAAATGAAGCCTATATAAATCAGATCTAGGTACAAATTAAATTCTATACTTGTGTAAGCTAAGATCGACAGCCTCTTTATGTAAAGCCTCTTTTACGTCATCAGGCCATACAACTTGCGTCAAGCGATACGTGCGTATGTCACTTGAGTCTTTCGCGTTAGTACCGTTGCGAAATTTCTTCATATTATTGTTTTTTTTTGCATTCACAGTTGGAACACGCGTGACGCGTGAGCGAGCGGAACTTTCTCGTTGGTCTATTTGTCTCTACACAACACAGGATTCGATATTTGGATTTGACTTTTCCTTTTACATTAGAAAATGCAGCTAAGTATAGTCAAGCCGCCTGAAGTCGGAATTCGTGCACTGTCTAGAAGATCGTCTGTCGAAAACACACCTTCGTAAAACTTCGGGTCATTCAAGCGTCATGTTATTCTATGATCTTACCTCACAAGTTACGTTGATGTGATCATTATCTGATCTCCATTTGTGTGGTGTGATTGTACCCGTGCGTTTTCGAACAGACAATAAGCTTCAGGTTTTTGACCTCGCATATTCAAAAGTGCTTGTTGGTTTAATTTAAATGTAATAAATGACTTGAGTTTGAATGATGTGTTTTGTCTGGTGTATCTTTTTTTTGAATTGTCATTATAGTCTATGAGCTATTTAGTAGGTAGCGGGGTTGACTGTTTATAATACCATTCGTGGAGGCTTTTATAGGTGGAGTCGAAACCGTAACTGGTATAAGGACCAGCCCCCGTATTTACAAACCCGTTCGATTCGATGTCGATCGACAAGCCGTATGTCTATCTCGCTCGCTTCCGTAATGCCAAAAAAAGATAGACATACGACTTATAGATCTACATCGAATCGAACGGGTTTGTGAATACGGGGGCTGGTCGAACATAGTGATAGCAGGTGAACTCCAAAATAAACGATTGCTGCGATACGGTAGAAAGAGTGTTGGCAGACCAACAGTTTCGATTGGCTGTGCTGATAGGTAGATTACATCCAGTAGATCAAGGGTCGGTGAGACCTGATTGACGAAAAGGAAGAAGTATAGAGCAGTGGGTGGCACAAGGAGAACAACAATGATGAGTAGACTCAGTTTTTAATGCATCAGCCAAGCTCTTTCGATGTCCAGGTAAACCTGCAATATGCACAATTTTTATACACGTCTAGTTTAGGACTAGCTACTTCACTGCTATTTGATCATGATCATCATAGGCGTAATTTGGCGCGAAAAGTAATTCAACGTTATTCACCCACAGCACGAAGACTCCTGGGCAGCCGGTGCCGCGGCGGAGATTGTAATATTATAATTATTCTGAATAGGGTCTGGAACTGGATGGCGAACTTCTTCGCGCTTTGTTATTTTTGCCGACTCCTCTATTCGGCGCTGCGCTCTTTAATTAAACTCCGAATACTAGGTACTTAATACAGATCAGAGGTCATCAGAGGTGTTTACCGTTAACAACTTAACTGCTTCACTCCTGTATTTCTCCATAGAAAGGCTCGTGCGCCAAAAGTAATACACCGGCTAATTCATAATAGAAAACGCAATTACAGTTTCCGACCAGGGTTCGAACCCAGGAACAAATGCTCAGATACGCCCAGTCGCCCTTGTAACCTTTGCCGAGGTGAATGAGGTCATGAAAATTGAAACAAGATTAGTCTTAGAGATGAAAGGATGTAGGTACGGACGACGACCAATCAGGCTATACAAAGCCAGTATAAACAGATCTCGCATCGTACGGGAAGCTCATACAAAGCGAGGTAAGGTTATACTGCATATGTATACCTTGATGTTTCACCGTGTGTACCTACTTTAAGATTATTACCACTGTCCACCCTGGGTGGACAGTGTTACAACTTAAAAAAAAAACCCACTATTGATCCATGCCCTACTGGATTTTGAAAAATCGACCAAAAGTAGACCAACATATAGTATTGAACATTATATTTATTAAATTAAGCAGTGTACATAGTATTTATGACTAGAAGTAAAAATATCACAATCCAATCATTATGTACAGTCAACAACACCAATTTTGCTGTTATACAATTTTTTTTAAGTATTTGCATTATGCATACATTCAATTCAATAAACTATAAAAGCTTGGCATTAAATGATGATTATGAAAACAAATATTCATTTATGTTTTTCAAATGTGTTGATTGTACCTATTAGTTATTGCATTCCATGAGTGTTGTTGTTAGTAGAGTGTTTCATTATTTACAACGACTATGTACATATTGCACGTACATGTACTGTACTGGTGATCAAACATTCCTTGGATCAATAAAATATTTTAACAAACTATATGTTACTATTGTGCCATAACTATATAATTAATAAGTTTTGAATCACAAAATTAAAATAGAGCCTCCTTCATAATATTCTAACTACTTCATTAATGAGATTTATCCAAACTGAGTAATGTCCAGCTCTTGTTTCTATAAAAATATCAGATTTCATTCTAATAACTAAAAATATCTACATTAAAATGACTAGTAAATTCACATGACTAGGTGATAATGAAAAGTTTTTCTTAATTTGATGATTAACAAAATAATTAAAATGTAACAGCTTAAAATCGTTAGGTATATGGAGTTCTCATCTATTAAAATAAAAAGATATTTTAATGAAGAAAACTAAATAACTTTGGTGATATGTTAGTATGAAATGTAGACATTTAGAGATCATTATATAGGTAATGATAGGAACTCTATAACAAACGCATATAATCTAAGCAAATAGCTTTTCAACAACAATTAACTTTAAATCAATAATTATAAGGACTAAATTATTAAAGCCAATCAGGAACACAATGACTAGGCAAAGTGATAAATAGAGGCCAATACACACAACGCAAGTTCGAGTGGACTTATTTAACAGTCTTTTAGGGTGAAAGGTTTTACTTAAATATTACAATTTATAATAGTTATTGTTTCTGTCCGTTCTTATCCGTACTTAAGCACTTAAAGCAAAAATAAGTATGGTTCATTTAGACTGTATAGATGTGTGTAAATAAAATGGCTCTTAAACACATGAAATTTAGAAAACCTAAGCAGGTACCGGGAAACGCTGAACACAATAATTATGCATCTAAATTTCTCCTGGTGATGAGGTGCCTGAATATCAGTCAACATGACATACGTGTTCTAGGAAGTCAAAAAACGATAATTTCAGAGGAAGAAATTAGCACACCAAGTAGGTTAGGTGATAAAGTACTTTGTGCATTCTTACTTGATCCTGAATTGATCAAGTCATCAAAATAGATAGGATATCTAGGCAGCCAGCCAAAGGGGAAGTATTGACTACTCATAAAAGGTAGCTGATTAGTTGTTAGTCAATTCCAACTTCTATGTTCCATTTGAAAAATTACTGAAAAGCCAGAAACCTGATTATTATATTAAATATATTAACACAAATGTCACTCAGGTGCTTTTGAGCCATTCACAACAGAATATCAAGTCATAACAATACACAATCATAAATCAATGTGGCAATTTTATGCATGTAAGTGAGATTAAATTAAATACTGTTTACCGTGCTAGTGCACCAAGTTTATTTCTCAGTTGCGAATCTGTAGGCAATGCCAGTGCCCACTTACGTAAACCAACTAACATAACTGAACTTAGAACTAATACTGCCCCGCAAACAGAATACTTGCTCGGAATCTCATTGAAAAACATGACTTGCCACAGAAATGCAAACACAATATCAGCAGATCTAGCAATAGCCACAGGACCAGCCTGCTCCATTTGCAAAGACATTGTCAACAAGATTTGGCCCAAATAACTAAACAGTGCCAGACAAACAACAAGGAATCTCTCTGTACCACAAATAGGCATACACAACACACCAAATATGTAAGAGTAAAACAAAGTTTGTAATATAGCAATAGCACCAAAGTTTGTCATTATTACAGAGAAATGCAACCCTTTGAGCACTCGAAGCAGAACATAAGCATTAGCGCCAAAAATTGTTGAAATAAAGGCAGCCACTGCACCTCTAAGACTATTGTAATTCTGGTTATGTTCTGCAGTTGGGTCAACACCAAATAAAAATGGTGGATGAGTAATCAATATCACTCCAATAAGAGTTAATATTATGGATATTGTGTTCCAAATACCGCATGGCTCTTTCAAAAATACTCGAGCAAACAATGCTACAAAAACAGGCACCGAGAATACTATAACCGATGCATCTGCTAATGGCATGTTTCGAAAAGCATAAAAACTTAACATTAAGCCAACTGTCCCTACGATGGATCGCAATAGCAGGAGGACGCGTTTCCCTTGTGGAAATACAGGCTGCTCTGTGTATATCACTATGGGTATTGTAGGTAATAGTACTCCAATGAACCGGAACATGGCTAGCTGCATGGGGTCAATGTTGACAAGGCTCTTAACGATGACCGAGCACAGTGAGAAGAACAAAGACGATAGCGTCGCCAGTATCAGGCCGAGGTAGGGACATCTTTTTATGAGAGGTCTCTTGTTCTCAAGTAGATTCGGCAGGGTCTCGTCGCCGCTTCCCGCCGACAAGTCCACTAGGTGTTGAAGTTCTAAATGCTCCGGCATAGCTCCACATAAGCCACCTGAAACCGCACCCTGCTATATTATTTGAAGTGAAATATTAATAACTACTATGATGTATTTGTGTAACATTTACAAACCGTTCTTTCGGGAATTCCTGTTTGAAATATCCTTTGTAATAATGTTCTCACACTTAAATATTCAGTAATCCCATTATAAATACGCAAGACCGATAGCAATAACACTCGGTCAAAGATTTTTCCAGTTTCAGGATTTTCGTAGATTTTCTTTACTAGTTTGACGTTTAAACTTGACATTTTTCATTTTCATACGTTCCACTTCACGTAGTTATTGCAACGTTTCAAGTTGGCCAATGATGTAGGATGTTTAAAAAATCACCAATGACTTTGCCTATGAAAACAAGACACATGCCTGCAGGCTGAACTTTTAAAGCTAAGCTACAGTGACCTATATCCCTAACAATACCACTTTGAGATCTAAACCTGTAGGTAAATATTGGAGATTTTTACCTTTGCATTAATTATCAGAATCACTAAATTAATTTTATTGTCAGTGGTGTTAGCTGACTGTCAGTGAGTCAGTGACGCAGTGACATAAGTGACGTTTTATTTAAAAACGAATTCGCGGAAGAATGGATGGAGACAGAAGTTTACCAACACAGCACAATAATCTTAAAGAATTGAAGATATGAGCAATTCTTCTTCATCTAGGATACCGATAGCAGCTGAATGTGTTCTAAATCAAGTAGAAAAACGAGTAAAAGACTCCGAGAGTAAGCAACGTAAGTTTGGTTATATTTATCAGTTTACCACCACAACTTGCAATAAACACTTGTTTATTTACTTTCTTACTTGAACAGTTCTAGATGAAGAGCTGTTATCGCTACATTCTGTGTTCGGAGGTGTATTAGAACGAGCATTGGACATTTTGGAGAAGTATCCAACATTCGTTGCATACTCAACGACGAAGAAATCAAGAACTTTGATAGAGATTAAGGGTGAAAACGATCGGTGTTACCGCGTATTTCCGCGCATTAATTTCTGCCCTTGCCGGTCGTTTAAACATCAAGTTCTTGAAAGAAAAGCTCAAGTTCTATGCAAACATGTACTAGCCGCTAGAATAGCTCAAACTCTCGGCAGGATTACCGACCATGAGGTGACCCAAGACCAGTACTTGATGTTATTACGTTCCATGTACACTATTGAAGAAAACAATGGATGAAGGAACTTCACAGTACTATTTTACTGCTTCAATGGACTCTGGGAAGACATTATGCAGCTTGCTGAAAGCTATCCAGTTTCAAGAGGTAATGTCATCTGTGTTCTCTATACTTAAAAGTAAATGAATATGATGGAAAAATAGTTGAGATATTTATTAAGTACCCCACAGCTATAATCAGAAGTAACAAGCAGAATCAGCCTGTTCCAGACATTTTTATCTCTCGTAGTCTTTAGCCACTGAATACTCTCAGCACAACTTAAAACTGCAGTTATAATAACAGGGTATAGAAATCACATAAACAAGATGAAATTAATAAATTTTGAAATTATGTTGTTTCAGTCAGCTGTGTTCTGCGCCTTACCTGAAGGTCTGAAGTTGACGGTTGAGGAGGGCAAGTGTGTGCAGGCTTCTGCCTATGTCCCCTCTGATAACTTCACCGAGTACCATGTCAGAGGTGATGTGGATGTTATGTTTAAGGTAACTAAATCATATTAAATCAACAGACACTAATGTAGACTCTGGAGCTGCTTGTGAGAAATCTTTAAAGGAAAACCTCAAATAATCTTTTCGTTATTGTCTACTTGTTTCTCAAGTCTGTTAGGGTCGACATCAGTCTAACCAGATACAGCAGATTATGACTAACTGGTAATATCAAATACTTGTTATTTTATCTAATAAATTGTGGTGCCATCCCCATCTGGTTGTATTTGGCCATGATTTTTTTCAGACAGTACCTAATGAATACATTAGGTACTGTCTGAAAAAAAAACATACTACTGACTTTTTGTTTTGCAGCTAACTATAATGTTTTATGTTCCAGATCAGCATAGCAGTTTTATCAGAATGTCTGAACATATTTGGGTCTGGTGAGGAGTCTAGTTTGAAGATGTACTACAGAGGTGAAGGATCACCTTTACTTTTAGTGTAAGTTTCACCTCTATACCTCAATAAATGGGTAGAAATGTGTGTCATCATCAGATCTATGTATATGAAATTGAAATGGGACCATTTTGGAATAAACCCCTTACAACCAAAAACTCATTTTGCAAATCCAAAAATAAATGACGGACTAATGTACGAACTTACAAAAAAAAAATACAAACATCTGAATTGATTATCTCCTCCTATTGGAAGTTGGTTAAAAAAAAATTAACTTTTCCAGACTTCAACCCCAGTCAGTGCACAATGTGATGACAGACTGTGAGATATCTACTCAAACAGCAGACTCAGTGCTAGAGCTACGAGATGAGGATGCCGCGGAAGTTGCCAAGTTGGTTCTGAAGGCCCCCGCCTTCTTGGGTCTACTGGCAGATATTGAGCGGTCATGTGAGGTGTTTGAGCTTAATCTGACACCTGAACACCCAAATGTCAGCATTGTTACTTATGGCATGCAGGTAATATTGTTAAGCAGTGACAATCATTCTCATAGTTTACGTATTTTAAGGTGCTTTTCCGAAGGCGACGCCCAACAACAGCGATAACGTCGCCCATTCTAATTCTAGTTAGAGTCATGTTTGCAATACGCGCGCGTAACTGAAGAGAATAAGGTTCAACTTATTAATCTGAGAGGCAACATCATAAAAAAAACTGCACTATTTATAAAATATGGATGTTAATTGCACAAACAGACATTCTGAAACAGGCAGTTTAATGTAATTAATAACGAGTAGTAAATAAACTTCTTTTTTAAAAGCATTTTTGTCGTCCAAAAAAATAACTTGTCCTCTAAATAACTAACTCAGCCACCATCAATGTGCATCTAAAAAGTACTATCTCAGCCACCATATCATCGATGTCAGCTACTGTAAATACATCTCAGCATAGTTTTCATTTTATACCACCTATAGTATAGGGATATGCATTCAAGCACTTAGCTTCTAAAATCTATCTTCTATCTATATATGTTACCGGCCAAACCCGATTTCCGGCTAAACTAGTTTGTCCTAGGCCAAACTCAATCAAAAGGACTCTGCACCCCATCTAAATGGGTTAGGTTAGAACTGTGTACATAAACGCGCGAGCTGAGCGAGCGATGCCACATCCAAGTTGGGCGCCTTGTAAATGTTTTGTTTGGGTTAGTATATCCTGACACGATAAACCAGTAAACCGGTTTAGCCCAGGACAAACCAGTTTGGCAAAAATCGATTTCAGGCCAAAGTAGTTTGTCCTAGGCCAAACCAGTTTACTGGTTTATCACTGACCCAAATATCATCGCTCGCTCGGCTCTCGCGTTTATGGTCACAGTTCTAACCTAACCGAACCCATTTAGATGGGGTGCTCTATGTGATCCTGTTATGATGAGTCCTAGTTTGGCCTAGGACAAACTAGTTTAGCCGGAAATCGGGTTTGGCCGGTAACATATGTATAAATTACGCGTCACGTTGTTTGTGGCGACTCCAGCCACTCCTCAAAGAGGAGACTTATCGCCACTATTGTGGCTTGCCCTGCACGGGGTTGCGACAGTCGCTGTCTCCATGTCGTCATGAGATCGCGCCGGAGGTCTGTCCGCTGAGCGACAATTTGCCGCGGCAGCGGAGTTTCCCCCCGGCGTAGTGCCTCCGCGCGCCATTCGTGCAGGCACGCGAGGACTATCGCCTCCAGATCCCATGGCGGCAATCCGGCCAAGGGGCTCGCCACCTCGCCGGAGATCGTGCGGTACCCCCGGATCAGCCTTACGGCTACCACCTTCTGGGGCGCGTTCAGGTAGTGGGCGGCTCGCCGCCTCAAAGAACGCGCCCACACCGGGGCCCCGTAAAGGGCCATGGACCGCACGACCCCCGCGTAAAGCCTCCGGCGGAGGCGTTTGGACCCCCCAGGTTGGGCAAGAGCCACTTGAACGCAGCCCCGGCCCGTTACAGTTTGGGGAAATGCTAAAGGTCGGAAATGCTCCACGAAGTTTCACCGGCTGTCGAGGACGAGTGTTATCTATAACATTTTATAAATTAGTTTATTAGTAGCCTTCTTATTTTCCCATGGCTCACATATAAAACTATACGTAGGCTTCTGGGGCAAAATAAAAAACTTGCGGCTAGATTTATAATTTCCCATTAAATCTATTCTTTTGCAGGACCGATCTTGTATCGACATGCCGAAATCCTCCGACATGGTCCAGAGCTTTAGCTGTGAATCGCCCGTAACACTGAGGTACCAGCTACATCACATACGGAGCATTATGAAAGCACTCGCTATTTCTACCAAGGTTTGTCCAATAAAATAGACCTTCCTAAAAAAAAAGCGTTATTGACTTCGTGGCTAATAATTATGCATTTAGGGGTATGAGGAACAGGGTGTAAAGTTTCACATCTTCTGTAGAAAAGGGAGGATCTTCCGACCAAACAGTTGTTATGTCTGGTGGGCATCTGCCCAAGTTTGTTGGGTTTTTCTATCTAGTCTTAAATCGATGATAACATTGCTTGCGAAATGCAGACCGTGTTAGTTCTTCAGTTTTGACATAGATGGCGCTGTAATACTTTTTGTAGGTCGCTGCATGTAGACAGTTATACCACAGTCTTGACCCTGTAGTAGTCTGTTACAGCTTTGCCTTATTGACTAGGCAAGGCAATCATACAAGGTTAGACGAAAGCTGATTAGACCGACTTTTTTACGACGTCTTGTTATTTCCAAACTATAACAATACAATACAATTCTCTGTTGGATGTCTTGGTTACAGGTAGTCCTAAGATGCAGCTCCAACGGCCTTATGCTACTACAGTTAAAATTGGAAAAAGAAGATCAAAGGCAAATGTTTTCTGAATTCTACATAGTTCCGTTACTCGACGATTAATACTGTTAGTAGAATATAATAATATTTTAGTACGAAATAAAATGATACATATTTGTAAAATATTTTGACTATATTTTGTTCTCAAAAAATTATAACTTATAAGGAATGTTTGTTAAGTAAACACTGGTTGAACTGTTATTGAGTACATACAAATTGTCAATACGACTTCGCTTGGCTTCTTCATATGCAAATTAAGCCTACTTATGTCTAAGTTACATTGTTCACAAGACAACGATGCTGAAAATTTTAAATATCTTAAGGGACACTAAGCGTGCTGTTGGATTTTCAACTTTCGGCGTCGCCGGCCTGAACTTTGCAAATCCACGGCACATGTTTCCACCGTCTATAAATTTGATTTAGCGTTATGCAGTTTTCGAGAACCAACAAACATTTTTATATAATTTCGTTAAAGAGTTAATACCTTAAAATAATCGTTATCAATTCCAACAACATTTAATTTTACACGTAATAATGTTTATACTAATTTTATTCTAAGCATCAGTTGTTTGATTACCTTGTGAACGATCATCAGTAATTGATCGAAATGCAACGTTCGTCATTTCGGGAATATTGATATACAAATTGCACTTTTAACCAACATCTATAATCCTGGCTACAGATCAGCGAAACATAACATGAAATATAACACAACTGAGCAGTTCAAATGTTACGCAATGCAACATGAAATGTAACACAACAAGGCTAATTTATTTTAATGTGTTAATTTCATGTTCCGTTTTACCAAACTGTTCGTAAATGTCAATACAAACACTGTTTATGCAATGCTGATAAACACTTAGCAATTTGTTCTATTCTTAGTACAAGAGAATATTTTGTTGGTATGATAGATTTTTATACACAAACATTATCCTAGTAAATAAATTACAATTAAGACGAATAGTGTTCCGACAGTTACCGTATCGGAAAAAAATAATAATCATCGCATGGTAGGAAAACGATATGCTTCCTTTTGTACTTAACTACATATAGTAGGGGAGCCCAAGCGGGGATTTCGGGATTTACTGAAGTGCGGCAGATTAATATACAGGGGGATGTCTAATACCCAGTTAAGTACCTCCACCCAATATGAGCCCCATATATAAGGCCGCCCGTGAAGAATAAAGGATCAGATTAGTAAAAAAAAGATCATCAGAAATTCTCGAGCGCGTCAGATTAAGGTAGGGTGAGTTAATTACATGCAAAAAAGGGAATATTCCACTAATCTGACAATTTGAAAGTGACGTAAAGAAAGGGGAGGGCAGCAAAGTTGTAAAATAAAAGTCATCTAGACATTCTCGAGCGTAGCAATTTTTTTTTATTGTGAAGGAAATAATTCAGGGATAACGAAAAATATATAAAAAAAAAACAAAAATGTACATCAGAAATATTAAAAAAAATTATAAAAATTTTAGAATATCGTCGTAGCAAACCGGTTCTCCGAAAATCCCGAACAACATACGATAATCTCGAACTATTGATAGAATCTTCATTAAATAAAGTATATCACGCACAGTGCTATAAATTATTTACAGCAATAAAAATACCGCGAGACCCTCAGTAATAAAAAAAGTACAAGTATTCTACTTAAAAAACATATACTTTTTTATTTGCATGCTAGCTTAGAGAGCTTTTTTTTTAGTTCACTTAGCACCCCCTTAGAAAATCTGACGCGCCCGATGATTTTTTTTTTTAATTTTCTTTTCTTACGTACAATCACCCGCATCATGCAAGCGATCAGATTAACATACGTACATTATTAAAAATACGTATACGACAATAGGTCTCAATGACGCTCGAGTAAATCCCCATTTTGCATCATGGGCTCCCCTACTAATAGATACAGTATAAATGACTCCGATTTGAGGACTTATTTACACAAGGACACGACAGTCGAGAACGTCCATGCGGGACTCTTCAAGCGACTATCGTACTTACTCGTACCTACTTGTTACACACAAGTGAAAACGATTTGACAGGCCAATCTTAAAAAGGGGCACTAATTTATCAATGTTATTCAATTCTCATCTTTTTAATTTCAATCATTATTAACAGAATGGGATGAGAGAGCGCTAAATGTTTGTCAGTCAATTTATATGAATAGTGAAAAACACTTAAGGCTCATTTACGGAGAGGCGTGTGCAGCGGCACACGGGCACGGGTTTATCCGTGCCCGTGTGCCGCTGCAAACAAACAAATGACAATGTATGATATTGTTTACTGAGACGCTGCGTCTCCGTAAACAATTTCGTACAATGGGGCCCCACGCGCCACGCTTCACGACCTCATGCGGGAAGTTTGCTTAGTTTCAGCAAACGCGCGTAAAATCTCTTGTCGGTCAATCTCATATCGCCATTATGTTTGAATAAAAAGCGGGTCGCGCCGCACCTCTGTAAATGAGCCCTAAGTGCAATCTCGTGTCAAAGTTTCAGCAGGAATGGTAGCTGAATAAAATAAACACAGAGGTCCATCTACGTCGTAGGTACTAATTTGACATTTGCCTTCCTATTCGTGATGAGAAACTATCTCTGTGCAAATAAGCCATCAGTTTATAGATGACAAGTGGAAGGTATGCAAATTTAATAATACGATATATTCCACCTACCTATTGATTATTATAACAATCAGACTAGCCCCTGTATTAATTCTTGGTTTAGTTTTAAAGCCTCTTAGGTTTACTAAAACTGCTTCAAACTGAGAAATATTTTTTGAAAGTATATCAGCCACGAAAAATTCAGATAATTTAATAGTCAATATTTTCTCAAATTATTTTTACAAGATTTGTCTCCTCAGAAGTATCACAAAGATTTTATATTTATTACTATTTTTTTTAATAGATCAATTAGATCTATTTAAGGGGCAGTTTGGCAGTAAAGAATACAATAAATTAGTACTTATAATCTAAAACATTAATTTAAGTAAGTACATTAAATACGTAAATACAATACATAAATTTGGCTAAGCCTTATTATGACAATAAATTAATACTAGAATAAATATACTAAACCTATTGCACAAATAAATAATTGCGGAATATTCAGGTCATATACAGGGCCCGATTTCTATAATTTAGCAAACGAGTTTGGTTAACGGTGCCGTCGTGAATTTGCGAATATTGTAGCGTTATTTCAAAACAGATTTTAAGTATAGCAGTTGGACGTAGAGATAGTTGTACATGGGGTTTCACGGACGTGGTCAAAAACGGAAGTACCTCATCTTCTTATTATTTCACTACAATTTCATTAAATGCTTGAACAACTTTACAAACAACGCCCACTATCAAAATCATTTGAGCGACAAAAGATCTTTGCATCGCTAGTTTTTTAGGTATATAGAATTCGGGCAAAAGATAAACACTACAGCCTGAATTTGCTGATCCTATAATTCTTGGCCTTAGAACAACAAATGAGCTACATACTCAAATGCAAAGTAATGATACACAAATTATATTTGCAGTCCTTAAACTAGATCAGGTTTACACCTGACAATGAAACTAATTGTCCTACAGCAGTACATATAGTAATAATTACATTAAATATTATTTCTCTATACTCATACTGTGGAGTAAACGCATCCAGCATCCATTTATACAACCTAACTACCCGATTTCACTTTGTGCTTATGAAGACCTTACTTAGGTACACATATAAGGTAGAAATAAGTGTGTTAGATATACATTCACATACTTACAAACACTTTCCAACACAGTAAGCGTTTTCTAACATTAAACCCATTTACATGTCTCCGGTATTCAGCAGAGAACGTCTTTAGTCCAATTATTTAGTGACTAGAGCAGAATTAACTACTGACCCAGCAGTTATGTTCTATTTACAAAATTTGAGTACCTTAGACGTGTAAACGAGTTTACCAAAAAAGACTCTCAAAAAGCACTTCATACAAGACTAATAGGTACAGAACCGTATTCGTTGCAGCAGAGTGCCCTGTTGATGACATCCAGCACCCCGGCTGTGTCGATGGCTCCACAGTGCGGTGAGTGTTACACGAAGGTGTACTGGTTGTCGACGGCGCGGATGTCGTGGTGCGCGCCGCTGGCGAGCAGCAGCGCCTCCAGCTCGGCGCGGCGCATGCGCACGTCGCTGCCGTGCGTCACGTCCAGCTGGGGACCACACTACTCATCAGTATTGCTAATGGAGGGCATAGATGCTCATTCTTTGTTCCGATGGGTTTTGTTTTGCGTAACTTTTATGAATTTATGATTGTTTAAGGACCTGCCAATCTTAGTGATGTGTTTGGATACGTCATTTGACTTATTTTAATTATTTCGTCTTCTTAGCCAGTTATTAGTTTAAAAGCACTACATTTTCTATGCTGGTCATTACATTTACACCGACAGCTACGCGACTAACGTATACAAGTACAAGCTATATATAAAAGCATAAATATTGTAATAAAAAACTTACCAGTTATGAGTAGGCTTGCAACACAACACACAGACAAAAAAAAAAACGAAGAAAAACACAGCAAAATAAAAAACAAAGCCATTCCATAGAATAAAGTTTAATAATAAAAATTTACAACCAAGAAATTAAAATTAAAGCTCGGAAGAACATGATTTTGTACAAATTATAAACAATATAAATTATATTTTAAGTTCCATTGTTAGTACATTATATTAACAGTCCATTTGATCAAACTTGAGTTATGACGATAAATAAATTCTACAACAATAAAGGAATAATTAGGCCCTAGACTGAATTTCTATGTTGGGCAATCTTTAATTTCCCAAAGCAACGAAGTTTGCCTTTGGCTGTTATTATTATTATGGCTGGTATTTTTAAATTTTATTAACTACTTTTACTGGCAGATAAGGACACCAGACATTCATCTAAAGTAATCACAACACATTCACATCAATTAATTTATTAGCATTGATAAAAATATGTATTTTTCTTAGCTCACTAGAACCAAACTATTCCTTTGCAAACCCAACTAGTTTGAGTATACTACTAGTAGATACCTACATAACTGGCATATAATGTTAGCTTCATAACGAAATCAATGAAAATGCAAACGAACTTGTGTCGTACTACACATACAATACGTACTAAGTTTAAATGCGATTATTCAATAGAACATTGTGATTCCTTTACACCTATATCTTTATAGGCACATAAGTATAATATATACCTAATAATATCTTATTTTTTTTTAATTTAAATATGACGTTTAAATAAATTTACATTTATTGTCATTAATAAATAAAATGCACGTACAGGAATCGTGGGTACAAGAGTAACTAAACTTAATCGTAATATTGTTCGTAATAATCATATTCAAGAACCGTTTTTAGGTTCTAGTACATAAGAGCTACTTTTTAAAGCTAGAAAAGACGTAGCCATCTTAGATTAAAGCATGGTCACCATGATTGTGTTTATTGGCAAAGATTGGCGAACTGTTTTAATATATTAAAGTTCTATTTTAATATTGTTTTCTAATGCGTACAAGTGAATCACTTATTGACCCATGCCTTATGATGGTTTTTATTTTAAAAGGGAACTTAATTTGTATCTTAAAGTATGTTCTAGAAAATTGGCACAAACATCGAGACTTTATTTGGCTAACACTGGACCATCTTGTTAAGTCGTGGGCCATAAATGAGTATGAGAACAAACAATGCGGAGCAAATATAACTACAAGCTACATACTAACAACATCAATAGCAACAACATTATGAACAAACGCTACTTGAAGGCGAAACATTAAAAAAAAAACATTTCTATGCATAAATATAACTCATGCCTCGAAAATAGCATGGTGTGTATAATGATATACCAACACTTTAGGGTAACTTTGCCATCAAGCTTCTACTTGAAACAATAATGGCATGTAGCAGTATTGAGCCTCGGAAAGTTTCTAAAATCAACAAATTTAAGACCTTAAAAGTTAGCACATATCCTCACGTTCATTGAGTGTAAGGCCTGTTGATTTAAGTATAATTATTGCCAATTATAATTACATTATAATTAGCTTGTGAACCTTCATATTCTTTGTCTGTTTAAAGCTTGTAGCAGTAAGGTTCGGTGGGTCAATATGCCTCATTGTTATGAAGTTAAAATTGACGATTCAATGACTCAACGAGCTTTCTAAGGAGACTATCTCCCATGTGCGAGTGACAAGACGACTATGTACACCCACGAGCACAAACTCGTCAACTCTTGGAAACTTATTAACGAACAACTCAAGTTGCTAAGTAATCTAATTTAATTTATTTTGGGACGCAGGTTATTATGAAATTGGTCCTATTTTTTAAAGTTTTAATCGTTATTCCACGAGCTAACGAATTTATTAATACTTGTGCTTGTGGCTGTACAAGGCTGGTTTTTTATTTCTTTAGAAACTCGATGTGAAATATCGAGGACTGGGTTTTGTAGTGTGTCATAAAACTGCATCTGTTTGTGATCAACTTCAAGAATCAAGTGAAGATCGATGAATAGATTTGTGTGATGATTCTCGATTGTTTACAAATAACATTGCGCTCGGTATTCATCGGTTTTACATTCACAGACTGAGCCAACGTTTAAGAATTTTTACTATTCAAGCCATTATAAATATACATTCACTGGTATAGAATGTCTGCTATACATTTATGCTAGAAAGAAAACAGGCAGATTCAATCAACAATCGGGAACCATTCAAAAGGCTATCATACTCGATCAGGTTTAGCTCCCCATCCTCATGGCTTAGGCACATAATACAGCCAGAGAGGCCAATAATAATAATTAAACTTAAAAAAAATATATATATTTAAAAACGAATGAGCTTCATGTATTTGCGCGCATCAGATCAAGTGTATGCCTGTTCATTACCTTCCCATGTATAGTAGCCTCACACCCAGTTTCTGAAAGGCTAATTAGCACAAAAATTGGCTGACATGTCGTCAAACGTAAGAGATCTGCTAGAGTTTGTAGCGCCACTTAGTCAAAGTTACAAAAAACCAGTTATTTTCATTAATTTAATTTGCCCAAATATCTTTTTTTTTTTAATAATAATTTTTATTTGATCAAAAAAATATTTTGCTCGGTTGATGGTAATAGGCTCGCCCCTTATTACATGGGACTCAGAGTGATTTCAGACTAGCGAATTTAGTCGCGCGTATAAGCTCGTGTTGGCTTACGTGCTTATACGCGGGCCGGCGGGCCACATCGCACGCTTCAAATAACCGAACGCGCGTACCCGCGCGGCTAGTGTGCGCGCGGGCAGGCGTTTCTCGCGGCGCGTATTTATAAGCGCGTCAACGCGCGTACAAGTTGCGCGTGTGGCAAAAGGAGGAGCATGTACGCGTGCCTTTTGCCATAGGGGATTTTAGGTTATAGGAGTCGTGTTATGATATCAATCAGCTAATCAGTTACGATGTATTCAAAAAACCGTAGCAGACAGTTTTCGCCTTTATTCGTCTTTCAGAAACCGGTAAATAAACCTTCAGCATAGCTAAGAAACCATTTGTGCGATGCTCACTTGTTGTCTGTTCCCCTCTTGGCACACGACGTACTCGGTGAGCGTGACGTCAGCAGCGCCACCCGACTCCAGCGGGATCGGGTTCGCGCGGAAGTGTTCCAGCATGTCGTGCACGTTGGGGAACCAAAGGTGTTGCACCCGACACTGCCCGGTCTCGCTTAGCGTCATGCGCAGGTGTTTTGCGCGGCCCTGTGGGATGGGGACTGAGTTTAGAATCTGCCTATAGCGCTACTAATACCTCTGCTGGGGCACAAGCCCCTCCAGAGAAGGAGTGGGCCGTAATCCATCTCGCGGGCAAAATGCGGGTTGGAGTTAGCAAGCAGCTCATTATTCACAAATAAGTGGCTTTACAAGCGACGGTTGGATGTGGGATGAGGTGAATCGTTTCTACTCGGACATCAGAATACTACGACCTATGCCTGGCAGTGGACTGTGTTGATTCCGCCATCTCTACTAACTATAATTTCTGTAAAGCTGAAGTGCTTTTTTGTATTACTAAATAGGCTTGCGTTTGGTGCGACCAAAAGCAAGCCTATTTCTCTCGCCAGAAGTTAAAAAACCTCACTTGAAAATTAAGTTTTAGAAAGCTATTTACATGACCATTAAACCATCAAAATCAGAAAACACTATGAGGCTTTTACCATAGCTTTTTGGGTGAGATGACCTGTTACTTACATAAAATATGGTAGAAACCCTCACCTGAAAGTTAAACGTGAGCACATACTCCCCGCGCCGCGTCTCACTCTGCCGCACGAGGTAGCACCCGTGGCCCGAAGCGCCGCCCGCCAGCACGCAAGCCGCCGCCGCCGCCCGCGCCAGCGTGCCGTGGAACCACGGCCATTCGGCCAGGGACACTCGGGACGATGACTCGCATGCTTCTTCTGCTATTGAACCTGGCGGATGAAAAAAATATGAAATGTGTACGATTTATAAGAAGTCTCTCTTAGTTCTCGCCCAGAACATGGCCCACTTGCAAAAAGTGTCTAAAGTTACGCCTGCACTTTAGAGGACATAGTCAACGCAACTGACGCCCAGGTAACGTGACCTTCTA
Source organism: Cerastis rubricosa (assembly GCA_949152445.1). Classification (NCBI taxonomy): domain Eukaryota; kingdom Metazoa; phylum Arthropoda; class Insecta; order Lepidoptera; family Noctuidae; genus Cerastis; species Cerastis rubricosa. The sequence continues at coordinate 15,983,297 of OX424545.1, read as the reverse complement.
GGTCCAAGTAATATAATGAGACCCACCATCCATACGAAAGAAGAAGTAGGGACGCAGGGTTTCGGGACCAGATATATGATGTACAGTTTAGTATCAGAAATAATTGACGGTGGAATGTCGGGAAACTACCGGCACTTGCGTAGTTAAGGATTATCAAGGAGGTCTTGGATTCTGAATGGTCGACTGTCTTAATAAAATCGGCAGAATCAATGTTTTTTTCAGGTCGTCGTAACTATGATTAAGTCTGTTCACGTACTTAACATTGCCACAAATACTTCTACACCAGTCACTGGTGATAATTTCAGTCAGTTCAGGACGTCGACCTTCCTTCCCAGTACGCACTACGCGAAATAAAACGTAAACTATAATATCACGGTCCGTTGTAGACAATAGACTGATTGCTTACGGTGAGATGAATAGGTGAATGAGTCGATTCTTTTGACTGATAGTGTAAATAAATGTAGTCAGTACTTGCTCATCAGTAGTTCAATTGTGTTTGAGAGGCGGTCAACTGATTTTCTTGCGGAAGTTCTCTAGACATATTATAGATTCGACATTTTAACCGTTTAAAGAAGTGTGTGAGCCTCGAAGTGAACTTTATGGAAAACCTACCACTTCATATGATTGCAGAAAATACAGCATAAGTTCATAAACATTCAGTAAGGTGAGTAAACAAGATGTTTGCAATAATCCGCGCGAATTTAGAAGCATCTCATCAACTATACGTGGGACACTCAGAAAGTTTTGCGAAACTAAAAAAAATTGTTCTATACGTACATATATTTTTATTAAATCTTTTCAAAGTACTTTCCACCAGCCTCTATACAAAGATTCATGCGCCTAAACCAGTTTTCAAAACACTTTTTCCAGTCCGCCGCAGACACCTCGTTTACAGCCTGCTCGAACCCAGCCAGCGCATCTTCCGGCGACGAAAATTGTATCCCTTTGAGCTGATTTTTTATTTTTGGGAATAAAAAGAAGTCACACGGTGCTAGATCAGGGCTGTAAGGAGGGTGACCCAGGAGTTTGACTGGCGTGCTGTCCAGGAAGTCCCTCGTTTTGAGTGCGGTGTGCGCAGGTGCATTGTCGTGGTGGAGCAGTAGCCCGCGGAGCCCTGTGTTTGGTCGCTTGTTGCTTATAACAGAGAAAACTTCTGGCAAACATTTGGAAGTATACCATTCGGCATTAATGCTTCTTTGATCCCGTAAGGGAATTGATACCAAGTGGCCAGTCAAATTAAAAAAGCTAGCGATCAAAATCTTACCCCCGCTTCTAGATCGCTTCACTTTGGTAGGCGTTGGCTCATTTTGAAACACCCAAACAGTCGACTGGCGCTTGGTTTCTGGGTCGTATTGATAAATCCAGGACTCATCACCTGTAACGATGTCGTAAACACGCCGAGACGAGCCTGCTTCAAATTTGTTAAGCATATCACGGCACCATTCCACCCGGGCCTGCTTCTGAGCATCGGTGAGGTTGTGCGGCACCCAGCGTGATACTATCCTCCTCACGCGAAGATGGCTGTGTAGAATCTCGTGAACGCTTCCCGATCCAATCTTCAATATGTGTTGAATCTCCTGATATGTAATTCGCCTATTGTCTTGGATTAAATTTTTCACTGCTAGCACGTTTTCTTCGGTAACAGCCGTCAAAGGGCGACCGCTTCTTTCGTCATCCCCCAAAGTTGGTCGACCGCGCTTGAATTCGTTATACCAACGATACACGGTTGCCTTGGAAGGGCCTTCATCCATGAATGCCATTTGAAGTCTATCGTACGATTCATCCGGTTTAAGGCGACACTTGAAATCGTATAAAATCATAGCTCTAAAATGTTCCCGGCGCAGATCCATATTTCAGTGAGACACAATACTTTGAATTAACTCGCAAAAAATGTGGAGGGAAATTTTGAAATTGGAACTTACTTATTTTTACTTATAAATAATCATATTTTCGAAAAACATAATAACTGGCCAGTCTCCCATATATAAAAACTTTTTTTCGCAATACTTTCTGAGGGGCCTGGTATAATAGACTTAAATAAAAATTCACAGAACTTAGAAGCATCATCCATCATATTCTGTTGGATCATACATGTATGGTACATAATTTCATTGCACCATTGTTTAGTGGTGCACAGAAAACACCATTAATCACTATAATAGTGCTAATAGTCCCAAGTAAAATAGCTACGTCATCTCAGGATGGAATCCTAAAAAGCAAGAGTTACCTAATTCAGCATCGTCAGGAGTATCAGTAGCTAAGTCAATGTTGCTAGTGCTGGCAGGCAAGTCCCTCCGGGGAGGCAGATCGGGCGGCGCCGGCTCGGGCATGCCCGGCAGCGCGTCCGGCGGGGGCTGCGTCGTCGGAGGCGACCGCATGCAGTACTTGATGGTAGCTAGCCAAGACTTCATGTCGTCTACATCTGCTGCCTCTATAACGTATTCCATGTTGTTGTCTGCCTGTAATGAGAGTGGGGCTTTTAGATTTTTTTTCTATTGTTAATATAATGACTGGGGGGGGGGGGGGGGGGGGCAACCTATGTTCTGCAGTGGGAATGCAATTTTATTGTATTGTATAGAAAGCTTGATAAACGCCAAAAAAAAAAAATTTAAAGGGACCTTGTATATATGTATATGGCTAGTGTCTGCAATTCCACATCTAAGTCATGTATTTTATGTATGGCTGCTAAAATCCATACTTAATATTATAAATGCGAAAGTCACTCTGTTTGTTTGTTTGTTACCTTTTCACGACTAAACGGCTGATTGGATCTTAATGGATTTTGGCAAGAAGATAGATTTAAACCTTGGGAAGGACATAGGCTATATATTATCACGCTATTAACATTGGGAGGTGAGCAATATTGCAATTTGTTCATATTCCTCAACTGATTGACAACTGACAACTGTCATAACAAACATTAGAATAGATCGGCTATTTTAGAACAATTGTCACCGAAGTAAATAGCCTGACGGTTTAGCGGTTGACCTGTGAATCATAGGTTGCAGGATCAAACCTCAGCCAATATGCACTTAGTATTGTTTTATTTATTTTTTGAATTTTTGATGCTGTATTATTTACAAAAGTAACCATGGTTCGATCCCCACCCGGTTTTCACTTTTTGTAAGTAGGTATTTTGTTTTTTTTTATGCTTTAAGACTTCCTAATCATTACCAAATAGTGTTATACATCCTTTTAGTTATCATTAACCATTCAAACTATAGTTAAACAATCATTTAGCCTCTGGCCGCAGTAAAAGCCAGCTCTTGGATCACGGAAAGCGTAAGTTATGCGTTTAGAAATTTCTTTAAAAAGACTGTGAGCATTGAGTACTCTGATCTTACGGTCCCACGGTCCAAAGCTTCAATTCCCAACGGCTCGAAAATATAAGTAGTTACCGATAAGATTACTTTATTAAAGCTGCTTGAGCTTCCCCGTGGCAACAGCGACAGTACCAGTGTCCAGCCCTTTTAGTTTATATAGTTTTGTTTTCGTAAATTTTTAATTATTTAGTAAGAAAGTAATATCATCATCATTCGTCATTTCAGCCGAAAGACGTCCGCTGCTGGACATAGGCCTCCCCCAAGTGTCGCCACATCGACAGGTCCCGTGTGACTTGCATCCGGAGGATCCCCGCAACCATCACCAGGCCATCGGTCCACCTCGTGGGAGGCCTTCCAACGCAACGTCTTCCGATTCGTGGTCGCCACTCCAGAACTTTTCGGCTCCATCGGCCATCCGTTCTTCGAACAATGTGCCCTGCCCACTGCCACTTAAATTTGGCAATTCTTCGGGCTACCGGGACTTTGGGGTAAACTTGGTTCTCTTGCAAATGTCCTTATTTCTGATTTGATCACGCAAGGAAACTTCGAGAATAACCTTCTCCATTGACCTTTAAGTGATTTTAAGCCTTCTGATGAGGCCCAATGTGGGCGACCCAATCGGTCCGGTATGTAATCACTGGCAACACACACGGGTCATGGACTTTCGTCTTGAGACACTGCACGAGAACATATCATGCAACTTCCCGAACACTGCCCAGCCGAGTCGGATTCGACGGTTGACCTCTTTCTCGAAGTCAGACCTACCCAACTGGACCGTTTGTCCCATGTAGACATAATCGTCTACAACTTCGAGTGTAGAGTCTCCGATCTTGATAGGAGTGGGTGTTACATGGGCATTCAATATGACTTTGGTTTTTTCCATGTTCATTTTAAGACCCACTCTTTCGGACGATCCACTGAGGTCATCGAGCATTGTACTGAGGTCCTCTATGGTCTCAGCCATTACCACTACATCGTCGGCAAATTGAATGTGAGAGATGTACTCGCCATTGACGTCGATGCCTAGCCCTCTCCAGTCCAGAACCTTAAAAGCATCTTCCAGTGCAGCGGTGAACAGTTTCGGAGATATGACGACTGTTTCACTTCCCTGTCACTATCACTGTCCATGTCTCTCAGGAAAGCTAAATAGTGAATCTCATCAAAATGACTGCTGGGCTAAGGGCTCCCCCATAGTCTTACAATCTTCTCTCCGTGCGATTTTGTGGTCAGAAATTAATGGTCGAAAACCCAAAATAAAAGATTACCCGACCCGGGATTCGAAACCAGGACCTCATACTCAGTAGTTGCGACCACTAGACCAAAGATACAGTATATTAACAGCATCTATCAGTCTGTTTTAACTTTTTCACGCCTTAACTGGTAAACGGATTTGTATCAAAGCCAGGTCATGATCTGGATAAGGACATAATAATACTTTCATTTATACATGAAAGCGCTATACTATTCACTCACCGATAAACCACTCAAGAACTACTAACTACCACTTTTGACCTATTTAACTTGAAATCTCGCAAGTAAGTTCTTAGTAAGGCAGAAAGGGATTTTTGGAAATTCCACCCCCAAGTGGAATTAATGTCGGGTTAAAGGTTAAGTTTAGGAGAATATTTGTAATTTTTAAAATGAGGCATGAATGCACAAAATCACGATTTACGTTTTTGGAAATTCTATCCCTAAGCCCGGTTTCATAATGAAAGTTGATCGACATCAACTTTCAACATAACCTTTTTTTACAATAGTCGGTAGCGTGTTTGTATACATTGAGGAGTTATACTCGGTTTTCGAAGTTTTACTCACAAATGAATAGGAGATCACACTTGAAGCAAGTTCTTTCAAACGAAAATAATAATTTAAAATCAATTTAGGTCGCTAGGGTCGATCTTCAGTTTAAGTTGTGTTTGCCTAGGTTGGTCTATGGATGGGTGACCACCCATTACGTATCGACTTTATTGTACTTTGGAAAGCACGTTAAGCCGTTGGTCACAGCTGTCATTTGTAGATCTTTAACAGGCGTTACAGGTAGTCAGTGGCCCGAAAGTCTGACAACCAGTCTTACCAACAGGTGTTGTATAACCCAGTACTAACTGGGTTGTGGAGGTCAGATAGCCAGTCGCTCCATGTAAAATCTTGGTATTCAGCTGCATCCGGTTAGACTGAATGTTCCCAACTTAGTTGGGAAACGGCTGGGCAGATTGTATTAATACTGGAGACATCTGGTAACGAACTTCAAACAAAACATTGGAATCAAGAACCTCCTGACTAAAATACTTATTTTAAGCAAATCACGAACCTAACGCGTACGAAGTCGCGGGTAACAGCTAGTTGATCATAATTATCATCCTGCTCAGCTCTAAGAAGGCCAGCGTTTGGTGCAGGCAGATAGTAGTACTAGTAGTTGTTAAATAACGGCATAGTTGGTGTGATGGCTGAGTGCTTAGCTTTTGTTCTACATGTCTCCGCATTAAATCCCATACAGAGAAATAATTTGTTCAATGACTTTAATATTTCTTTGTAATTTCCTAATTCTGTGAGTAATCATTGCAAACTACCTGTGGGAAAAATACTAGTGAGTTTCCTTGAAAAAAAGATAGATCTTGTAAGGTAAACAATAATTATGTGACTGGTATAGAAAATTATGTTTACTAATTAATCTCCAAATTCACAATCCCTGAAACCAGTTGATAATACAAATAATTAAATTCATTCAATGTTAAATATATTTAAAACATTGCTATATCTCTGTTTTCTTCAACTGATTGACAGAAATAGACTGGTGCTTTACATTTGTTAGTGCTAAATTCATTTACTGCTTTATGGTGCAAGTGAGCCTACCATAGATATCTTACTAATGTTGATATTATTTACCATAGAGATAAGCTCAAATATTAATTGAATCTAAAATGCACTGCATTGATTAGATATTTAATTATAATGATATGGAAAAACATTTAATAGTTAAAACAAAAATAGGTAACAATTCTATCATTATAGATTTATTTGTGAAACTAAACAATTAATATTAGCAACTGTTTAGGGCAGACATGCCAATATAATTCTTATTGGATTTTTATGGGGAAGGGCATGCCATCGGCATACATTTACTTCTATTTGAACACAAATCCTTCATACATTTATTTCTTATGATGGGGTTGAATGTACAAACTGGCAGGAAAAACTATACTCAGTACCTACCTATAACATAATATCTATGAAGAAACTTCATAGCAGGAAAATCTTAAAACATTAATTATGAATAGGTTACATACAATACTACATAAATGCAAGTCTTATTAATACGTAATTTATAAATCATACTACTTTAATTAACTTTTCAGTCTTATTACTATTATTGCTTTGTTTAATAAACATGTGTTTCTTGCTTTATCTTGTTAAATTAAATCTACAAAGCATTGTTACTATTATATATATATAAATATATTATGAAACAATTAATTAAAACAATTTACCTTCAATACAAAAGTATTTTCATGGTCAGGCATCTCCAATGCAGTAGTTTCCCTAGCCTCAGATATGAGGAAACAGAAAACTCCACTGCGAGGTTTCTGAGCCTTTGGAGGAGAGTAGAACTCCAGCATGTACCCCCCAACGGTCTTCACTAAAGCTAGCCTGCATCTTTCCCACTTCTGGGGACCTGCGGGCTGCTCTAAGCTCTCAGGAGTTAAATAATTCACCAACCCTTCCTTCCTACACTCTACAACTATCTTAGCTAATTTAGTCTTGTTGTGTTTGTTCAGATTCGATGAAAGCTCCACCTCGTCCGAATGTTGCTTGTGAAATAACCCCTTTCCGCGTCTCAGACCTTTGAAAGATAACCTTCGGAAAAAAGGCTTGTGTTGCGTTTTTGGTGAGTCCGTGTCTTCTGAGTAGTCACTCTCATCGTGTCCCGTGTGCGTGCCGTTAGGAAGCTTGTTCAGAGCTTTCAGTTTCCCGATTTCATACTCGAATTGTTCCGAAAAACATTCGACGAATTTCTTCAGCAGGTCCTTGTGTGAAGGTTGCTGCCGGGCCGTGGGGTCGTTGGCACCGGTATGTACATACTGTAGGCAAGCCTTGGCGAAGTCCTGAGCGGCGGCTTTGGCCTGACGCTCGCAGAACTCGACCCATCCGTCGGGATCACCGTCGGACGGGCCCGCCATGGCAAGCAATTTCTTTAGCAGCTCCACTTGGAAGGCGGATATTTAATACACAACATTAAACACTATAATCTAGCATTGACGATTCACTATTTATCGGCTTATTATCAAGTTTCATGCCAATTTTGAAATCAAAATATAATTCACGATGCTATCACAAGTTTTCTCGCGAAAACAAGTTTTGTTGCCAGTTACGAAAAATAATGTGTTTGTTTTCTGTGTGCCGAATTTAAAGTGTAAATGCATTAAAAAAAATGTTTACTCATTTATCTGACAGTTTTGGTAATTTTTAAATTTATTGAAATTTAAATAATCGCTTATTTTTTCTCACGAGTTAAACTTTGTTAAAGTAGATGGCAGTACTAGTCATAAAAGGATTTTCACGGTAAACACTAGATGTCGTTTTCAACATGGTTGGTACTATAAAACATAGATGGCGTGTTAACCATTCCCACAAATAAAAGTCTCGAGAATCGAAAAATCTCTGGTTTTGACGGCAAAAAGTGTCCTTTGTGTGGAAAATCTTTTTTTTTGGTATAAATAAAAACATATTTTGGTATCAATAAAACAGACACATGCGAATATATTTAACTAGTTTTCGAGATGTTACATACCTAGTTACCTACTTACTACTAGTTCATACCAGCTTACAATGCCGATGCCGGTAGTCGGGCATGCTGTGCATACTTTCTACGTACTTTGCAGGTAGGTAGTGTGTGACTGGAGTGGAAATTGACAGCCGCGCTAGATGGAAGCCAACAAGCGGGCCGATCTCTTTCGCAGTTTCTTCAAGAATTACATAAAAATTACACACACCATCGAGGAAAGCGGAACAAGAGGTGCCTTTGGTCAGAATAGGAACATAAGTCAGATAGACCGCCTGTCGTATTATAATTCGTTCCTATATTATTAAAATAGGTGACGGGCAGAGAATGTTTAGCAAACTGGTTGCCGATTGTTTTCATTAACTATTCCTCAGACTGTCTTAGTCGATATACCTACTAAAATCTTGTTTGAAAGGCACCCTGCGGAAACCCACGTCAGGTGTGAAAAAATCTGAAGCCTTTGATTTTGAAATTTTTAAAACTTTTCTCTTCGATCAATAATAGTTCTATTATTGATCGAAGACTTTTCTGCAAAAAAAAGAAGAAAATTTTACGTAAGTATTAAAATTTCTGCGGTGAGAAGGGAGGAAAATCGAAGGAAAATTGGAATGGGAATGGAATGTAGGTATCAAGCCTATTCATAAAGTAGTACGTAAGAGCGTTCCTTTACCATTCAATGTAGGTATCTAACGGTTTAATTAAATTCACTTGTGTCTGTAATCTTGAATTCAGTGGCGTAGCGTGCCTTGGCCCCGTATAATAATTTGTTTGGGGCGGTAAACACAAATGAAAAAAAAATTTAGGCAAAAAATTAAAAAAAAATATTTATTCATCATAATTATCTATCTGTCACTTTTTCCAATTTTACAAACAGTTCAAATTAAATATTACTCTCCTTGCCTTTTTTCGGCAAACTGATTTATTACTTATAACTGATGATAACTTTAGTTTTTCTAAAGTTTTTATTAATTTTCCTTACGCTCGTCGGGGGCCCCCGTGGCCCAGGGGTCCCGTATAATTGATATGGCAGATACGGCGGTAGCTACGCCCCTGCTTGAATTGTTACACTACAGGCGAACGCTCCCGTTGAAGGATCGTCTGTGTGTGCCTACCTAATAGAATGCAAAATAGGTTATTTATTACATAATCCTAGTAATAATATCATAGAATACCAGATAGATACTTTATGGAATACCAGAGCAGTGGTGTTCCAGTGGTAATGGCTGCGACTAGATTTAGGTCGTGGGTTCGAATTCAGGCAGGTGCGTTACTTCGTGTTTTTTATTTCATCACCACTGCTGTCAAAACAGTGAAGGAAAACATCGTGAGGAAGCCGGTATGTTTTAGAACCAAAAATTCGAACACCTGTGATGTGACATATCTAGCAACCCGCACTAGGCTTGCATGGTGGATTACAGCCCGTCTCTTCTCACAGAGGGGAGGCCTGTAATGTTCCCAGCAGTAGGAACATTACAGGCTGATTTTATGTTAACCCTATTTGAACAATTTTCACCACTTCGTCTTCTTTTCGAATCTATTGTAAAACATTATTAGATTAAATGATTTGGGCCTACTTTCAACACAAGTTCATGGCAGACTGGAGAAGGCACAAGCGAGTTGCCCTCAGAAATTAATAAAAATACTCCAGCGTCCAGAAATACCCAAGGACCACTTACATGCGTCATCGGCATCAGATCTTTTCTCATAAACCCCGTCTAGCGTCGATCGTAAAGTGTGCGCGCTCGTCTCTGTCAAATTTCCAATAATCTTATTTTGGCGCGCATCAGGCACCCCGATGACGGATATATGGGAGCCATCTTGCGAACGACGCGCATGCGCCCGCCGCCCGGCGCCCGGCCGTTCACCTGAACCGCGACGATAGTTTTACGACATCCCTCTATATTTTGCGATGATAAAAATAATAGTAACACCTTGACCACGGAGTGAATATCGGTCAAATTGTTATGATTTTATGTAATACAAAAACCGAAGGAGTTTCATAGTAATTTTGCTCGTATTTTCGCGGGCAACAAATTTTCCTAGTTTAAATGGCTTATCCAACAACGTTGCAAGTCCTTTGAATGGCTGGTATTCAGCTAACTACATTAAGTAACACAGGAGTCTAAGAAAATCTCTTAGGAGCAGGAGTTTTTGCAGCTTAAGTTCTTCCAAACACATTTCCCAAATCAGAGTAGATTCGATATTTACCAAGTGATGCAAATACAGATGTTGCGCGACTTTTCTTGATTCCAACCATTGGTGTGTCCGTTCGGTAACTTTTTATAGGCGTCTAACTTGTTGATTTCAGTAAATTAGCCATTTTATTTAATAAAATAGGTACCAACCGTACCTACCTAGGTACCTTCTTTTTTTCCTAGCTCTGGTGTTTACTTTCACTCTTTCAGTGCAAAAGTTCACTATTTCGCGCAGCTGCACTTTCTCCTTCAAGTTTATCTACCTACATTCAAGCATCTAATCCATATTTTCTTTGGCTTTGTTGATTTGAGCACATAATTATTAGAGAACTTAAAAAAAAATGATTCACCCAAAGGTTGACTGGAAGAAAATGCCTATGGCATTAAGTCTGCCTCTGTGCATGTATCTATCATCTGTTATTGTCAACTACTAAAGATTTGCAAAAACGGGGTTACGTAAGTACATGTATATCGTAAATCTCTCCTGTGAGTTTGACAGTACCTGATTCTCGGATACTGATAAGTGGATATTCTTTTATTTTAGATTCTTCCTTTAACATGTAACATTAATTACTTTCCTCCATATATTATTTCTGAGAACTTTTCTTTTGAAGAGGCTGTTTAAAAACAAAATTAGCCGCGCACACTCACGCCGCTTTACGATCTCTTCCAGTAAACAAAAGCTACTGTTTCGTGTTTACAGAGAAAGTTTTGTTACAATAGGGTCACCATGGTTGGGATACATATGAGGGAACATAAGCTCGCGTAGTATAACAACCACTTCTATCTCTACTCTATGAAGAATAGATATCACAGATATTTCTCTTTCCATTCAAGGTTAAAGTAAGACAGATGCCTCAGTAGGCATCTGTCTAAAATCTGTCTTTTTGTCTTTCGTTTTTGACCTGACCTGAACGCCAGCCTCTCACACGCTACTGCTGAATACAGGCATCTTCTAAGTTGTATTGTTCACAACATCGCTCTGTCGATATTGTCTTCTTCAGGTTGTCGGTTCCTCTTGCTAATTTGTAGTATTGAGCATTTCATGAAGTTAGTGCTAATTTATGAAAGCTTAGGTAGGAGAAACAATGGTGGAGATTTATGGTCCTTACATTTCTACGAATAAAGGTAGTTTTGGAGAACCAGTCAGTCTTCTCATAACAACCTTTTACCTGATACGTACCTGGTGTTTAGTGCTACATGTGTTTTTAACTCAAACTGCAAGCAGTCACAGTTACCATTAATTTAGGTAGATAATATTATAAGCGTAGGTGTGGCTTAAAGCAGTACTATCATAATTAATAATATAAACCCAAGGATGATGATATCTGGAGGTTATCATAGTAACTTAGTTAGAAGAGCTCGTGGCTAAATAATAACAGCCGCACAGGTCGATCTTCAAGGTTAAGCCGTGATTGCCGAGGTTGGTTCATCGACGGTTACATACCGAGTTTCCTCCGTACATCGGAAAGCACGTTAAGCCGTTGGTCCCGGTTGTCATTTGTAGATCTTTGGCAGTCGTTACGAGTAGTCAGAAGCCAAAAATCAGACATTCAGTCTTACGAAGGGGTATCGTATTACCTAGTAACTGGGTTGTGGAGGTCAGATAGGCAGTCGTTTCATGTAAAATACTAATACTCAGCTGCACCCGGTTAGACTGGTAGCCCTAGGCTAGGCAAATGGATGATCATAGTAACTTAGCCCGTGTAAATACTGCCAAGTGGACATGTTCATATGAGCAGTTACCACACGACCACAAGAACAGAGAAGCGGCGGTGGGAACCGGATACTAACAGATACTTCACTGCAAAATCTGCCAGTCCGGTGTTCGGAGCGTCCACAATTAATCTGTACCGTTTCGACCGAATCTCGACGCTCGTAGTACTATCAATGCTTGTTAATATTGTTTCTGTTACCAAAATTTTACTAAAATCTCCTTCTCCATGAATGTCCCAACTTTCCAACAGCACGTACTGTTACTACTCAGCCGTTTTTCTGGGCGTGCATCCGGCGCGCGAGTGGCCGCTGACAGACAAACGCTTGCAGGAAGAGCGCCGTCGTTAGCGCTGTCGTCGCCCGAGCACTAAACTTAAATAAAACCAGCGCAGTTAGCTTGCGCGAGATTTTTCACTGCATAGATGCAAGTACTATAATTAGACATGATTTTGTAGAGAAAGTGTTTTGAGGGTCTCAAGTTGTAGAAATTAGGAGATTTTAGGAAAAAAAAAATGGTTTTGCGTAGATGTGACATTTTTAAACCCAAGTTCTTCTTTGTGTGTTCGTGTACTTACGTCACGTTTAGAGCAAATAAGTGTATTCTCTTTCTTTTTAAAAGAGTTTTGAGTCTGTCTAAAGTCTTATTGCGTTGGTAGCAAATACTTACTTTGGTTTAAAATTCATACTTGCAATACAATAAAATAAGCTTAAGCTTTCAAAATAAGGTGACTAATACTAGCGACTTAAATTAAAGCAGAATGAATTTGTAAGGTAGGTAGTAGTGTAGTAGGTACAAATAATTTCTTTGCTTTCCCAGAATAAACACTTTTTATATATCTTAAGAATCTTCTTAAGGTTTATCTAGGATCATTGTCTCCAAAAAATAAAAAATACGCGTCTCAACGACCTAGATTGAGCGTATATACACGTAAATCCTAACTAGTAGGATCAACGACTAGGCTCGGTACGTCTTGACAAATGACCCGTTGCCACACCACACATTAATTCTTTGCATTCAATACCCAAATAGACTGGTACATTAAACAAACTATTAACTGGTGATTTGTTTTATTTTTTAGCCGAACTGTTTTGTAGCATGCGTGGGATGATCTTTGTGCACGACGAAACTCCACCTATTATAAGCCCATCTGTTTCACACTCCCTATCTGGACGCTCGGTAGAGTGAGAGAAGAATATGTAAGTCACGCCTACAGTTTAAAAAAGCTTTTCTCTTGAATGAAAATATGAACAGAATATCTAATGCTACAGATAATATTTTTAAAATATTATGAATTATTATGTTGTTATGTTTCGTTCGGATATCATTCGACAGGATTGTTCTGAATAAAAAATAATGTGATAATAAAAATAAATTAGGTCCGTGAAATATTTTTTTAATATTCGACAGTTACATGGTTCTTTTTTTAAATGGTCGATGTTCTGAATGCTGCTCATATTAAATTGTACGGATGGAACTGCTCATATTAAATTGTATGTCAATAATTCTTTTCGTTTTAAAAATCTACACAGGTTTTTGAATTTTGTTGAAAACAAATGTTCTCCTGGACGTGCCAACCAGTGCTACTTTTTTGTTTACGGATTCATACATTCGAATTTATTATTATCAGAAAAGAAACGATCTTGAATAAAATATAGGTGATACAAGTTAATTTAAAGCATTTATGCAAATGACATTCGGTAAAAATATTTATCAAATGACAAATTATTGGTTTCTTGTCAGAATTTTGGTCCAAATTTAATATAACTACAAAAGATATCATGTTACACCTGGGTACGTTGTGTGTCTACTGTCGGAGCAGTTACAGTCCTTTCACTCGTTACTTATTTTACCTGTGATTTTTCCAAAAATCTTTACTTTCGTTTTATTAAAGTTGTTGTTGGGTATGGCTATCAGAATTAAAGTTCCAAATCACTCATCATCATCATCATTTCAGCCGAAAGACGTCCACTGCTGGACATAGGCCTCCCCCAAGTTTCGCCACATTGACATAACACGGGGAGTTTTGCCATAATCGCCACGCTTGGCAGGCGGGTTGGCGATCGCAGTACGGTTGTCACAAAAGCACAGAGAATGCTGCTGCCCATACTCTGGCAAGTCCCTTAGTCGGCTCTTACGACACCCACGGGAAGATATGGGATGGTGCTATTCTTTGCGTCCGACACCATACAGAGCACCAAGTCACTAAATTCTACAAAATGATTGATTGTAAATACATAGATTGTAAATAGATCCTGGTTGTTTTGATGCGTATAGGTTGCGGTTTCTGGAAACTGTTCTTGGATTCTCTGATTAGAATTTCCTATAATAGTTAGGTAGTAACTACTGTAAGAATGCAGACCCTTAAATACTTGCTACGAAAAATCGTAGCCGCGTAGCGATCGTAGCGAGACTGTAGCCTATTAATGCTATTTATTTAATTCAATTTCTTCTTTGGAAAACATCTTACTTGGTTTTTGCAAAATGCAATAAATGTTGTGTGAAGGTACAGCTTAATATTTTTTTTTCAGTACTACTAGTAGTTAACTTGAACAGTTTAATGTTTAAGAAGACTTAAAGATTAATTGTTCAAGTTAAAATACTTACAACCGAATTTTTGATTTCATCTATGGTTTTATTATGGTGTTTTAATGCATAATTTCTTTAAACCTAGCGTTACTTGATTTAAAAAATATTGAAAGTATAAAAATGGGGAAAAAGTGACGCAGTCTAAGTTGCGCGGGTCATATATAGTTAATTATAAAATGACATGATTTGTTAACAGATTTCTAAAATAGGAGAAGCTTCTCAATTCGTGCCAATCTTTTTATTAACAGGAAGTAGAGATGGGCTGAGTGATGATTTTTCTGTATCGGTGACTGCTTGACAATGACAAGAAAATATCGATGACAGGAACAATGACAAAATCATCAATGATTTTTTATTTGAGTATATTACATCTCGTCACTTCAATTATTGTGAGTAGATACTCAAATGATCTTGGAACGGCTTAGTGAAATTATCATTAGTTTTTTTTTGTAGGCATTGGTCGAGTTTGTCAGTTAGCGGTCGTAATTAAATTTTTCTTACTTTGTGACATTCATGGCAGGGTATTTTAAGGCAGCACATTTCGCACGCAAACGTAAAAAACGCAAGTGAAAGCATTATTGCCGTTTCGTGCGCCCAGTCCTGGTGATTTTATCGAAATATGCGAGTTCTGTGACTACAGAATCGCCGATCGCGAAGCCTCGGAACGTCGCAATTCACACGCCCGAGACGGCCCGGGACCATCCGATCCAAATCACCGAAGTGATGATTTTGTCTTTGTCATTGCATTATGAAATTATTTTAAAATATCGATGATTTTTACCTGTGACATAATGTCAGACTCATCTCTAATGGGAAGTGGAAGGTTCCACTCAATAGGTATTTCTATAAAATGGTGAAGTTCCTATGAGTGATATTTGGGTTAGTATCTCTTTATAGTTACTTATTTACTACATTTCATCTATGTTGATGATGTTGACCAATGTAGTATTTACTCAAAAAACCAAAAACTTTAGAGCAATTTTATTTTCATATTTTGTTTTTAAGTCGGTTGAGTTTTTTTGGAAATAAGTTTCTTTATATAGGGTAGTTTCGATAGAAATTTAACAACTCCTCCTTCCATGCATTTAATATAATGTGAGGTTTGTGAACCGTGGCACTTTACTTTTATACTTCAGCTTAGTTCCTATATAGGTACCTACCCATTGACATGTGTTGCTGGAGAGCTGGTTCGGCCACTTCTTCAGCCAGCTATTTAAACTCTAGGAAGTAGTAAAGGGGTGTGTTTGTCTGATTTAATTTCGATGTTTAAGTAGTGCCGATTCTCAAAACAATTTGATAGTTTACGTTTTTCCTAGATAAACAAATTTATATTATTTTCATAACAGTTTCAAGAAAAAAGGTGAGTGATACTAATGCACAGATCCGTAATACTAGTTATTAGGTACCTAGAAGCAATACATTATGTTGTTTACTGTTAGCATTCCTACCTGTGAATCAGTAGCTGCACTGAAGTGGCACTCTGTTTACTGCACGGATTGATCAACGATCTCGCTCAGATAAACACAATTCACACTTACACACTTATGCGTTGAGAGATTGCTTGCCAGGAAAAAACTTTAGACTATCTACTGGAGCTGAGACTGCATTGGGGATTGTGTAAACTAGTTAAGGTATAAACTTCGTTTGCTAGTGAGAAGTTAGTGTTTTTTGTTCGCAGAATTCAGGGTATTTAATAACTATTTTGTTTGATAAATGGATTGTAAATCAAAGAGAAAATTATAATGTCCGACGAAAGATTTGATGCGAGGTCTAGAGAAGGTACCTAATACGAAAGGGGCTGAAAACGAAGATTCGGTCAAGAGCCACCAACATGTTGCTTTGTATCTTCATAATTCATTAAAGTTAATTCATAACTGATTCGATTATAAGAAGAAGAGTAGGCAGTGCACAGACTTTTTTTACCTACGTATTGCATATTTTGTTAAATAGTGCAACATTCTGTGTAGCCTTAGTTAAACATCAATTTCACATAAAGCCCACCTACTACCTACTAAATTTGTACCTAATAAAGCTGTATATTCTGCGATAATAATTGCACATAAGCCCTGAAAGCGCTACTTATTTATATGTTTAAGGTATTACAAAGTAACTGTTTGAAAAACCACGGGTTTGAATAATTCTAAACATCTATACTTACAAATACATAAAATTGATGTGTCTGTTTGTGGTTTCAAAATTACAGCTTTTTACTGTATGTACATGAAAGTATATACAGTATTTAAATCAATTTTGCTTTTTTAAATTTCTTTGTCTGTCAGTCCGTCTGTTTGTTTCGGCCAATCTCCGAAATGGCTAGACCCATTTTGACGGGACTTTCACCAGCAGATAGCTGGTATTATAATGAGTAACTAAGGTTTTTTTATTTTGATGTAACAAGGGTTATGCAAAAAAAACCATGGATATTGCTCACAAATAGGGAAGTCGTATTTTATAATAATTTCACGCGGACGAAGAACGCGAGGCACAGCAGAAAATAAAAATTATCGTTTATTTCTGTGTTACTGCGCTGTGCTTCCAGTGCTTTAAATCGCACAACGGATTTGGATGTAATCTTTAATATCTTCTAGAAAATAATATTTCGGAAATCATTAAATAGGTATACCTTCATGTTTTGTCCGTAAGAAATTAGCCGCAGAAGGGGCGGGTCTCTAGTTGGTTAAATAAATGAAGAAAAGTAGGGTGCATTAGTTGCTTGGTCGCCAACCCGTATTCAGGGATCTCGATTAATCCTGTTGATAGGTTGTTGCGCATCATCCAGAAGACAGAATTGTTCGATACAGCGTGCATTGCGAGGATGTTTCTATCTGTAGAGTACTAATAAATGAAATTCGCCATTTTCGGTTTTCGTGGAGATAGGATTAGGAACCTTCCTTGGCTGAATAAATTAAATGATGCCATGACAACCTCCTAGCTTATTTTACGTGAATGATTTTAATTTTGACGATCGAAAGAAAACTTTTAACTCAGTTTACTCTTTATTTGTTCTACCTTTAGTTCATCAAAAATATCGTTATGGTGGTATTCTGACAGCTTTTAGTGCATTTCAGCACTTCACTTTTCGGAAAAACTTCTTTACATACATTTTATACGGTTTTTAAAAGCTAAAAGAAAATAAAACCATTATTTTACGTGGCCTGCATAATTAATGTTGTCTGCAGGTAGTTAACACGATAAATTATGGCCAATATGCATCGGTACAGTGTTGTCTTGATTTTAAATATAACTTGGACTCAACCAACAGCTCTGGATACTTTCACAGGCCGTGTGGGCTTGAATGGGTACATAAGTTTAGAGTTAAATCAAAACGTACATCGTCGATAACATTCGTCTACCGGTTCAGGTAAAGTCGAACCAACAAACAGTGCAGTACATAATTCAGATGAAAATAAATAAAGCGGGTGAAGTGCTGTGGGAATAAAAGCTCTCCTGCGATTGGGCGGTGGGCGGGCCGGGGCGGGCTCGGCGCTGGCGACGTGCGCCGACGACAGAAGCGTTCTCCTCGCGCCGCCGTCTGCGCGCGCGCCGCATATTTTGATTAACGCACAGAAAACTGATTTATTGTGTCGCGTTGAAAAAATAATCGACCGTCGGTGAAGAAATGTGATGGAGGGACAAGAGTGGCGGGGCGAATGGCAGCAGCCGCGCCAACTCGATGGTCAGTGATTGATCCTGTGTGTCTGCAGCTCTTTTGTGCCGATTGACGGAGTCCCAATAAGAGAAGTCCTGGCTCTTCAACCAGTAAATTGCCTTTGTTTTGTCCAAGTCCAGGTTGAGAGAAAGAGGGTAAAGTTCAGCTCAGTCGAAGTGAAAGATTTAGTTTGATGAATAAGAAAAAAAGGAAAATTTTATCTATTTTCTTGTCCATATAGGACCTGTGTGTAGCATAACATTTTCTGAGGTCCGACGATAATATTGATTTCCATTTTATTTATTGTGTTAAAGATTACAAAATATTCAGTGTTGTGCAATTTGTGAATATTTCTTTCAGTCGCCATTGTGACAATCGCTTTTGTTAATTCTCGAGAAAGCACCAACCTCTTGACTGGACCCTCCAAGACGTCGGCACAAAAGATTTGCTCTTATTTTTTACATACAGAATGACTTGCATGAAATTAACCACCTACGGAGAAGACATATGCACGGATGTCAAATTCTTCAGATTTTCAGCATTCCATGACGACACTAAAGGTATTTATTAATAGTTTTTCTCATGAAAAGTTAGTGAACTAATTTTTTTAGGTGTTATTATTAAATAATTCTTGTTTTAAAGTGTAATAATTTAAATAATGTTGAAATCCGTTTTGTAGTTAAAACTAGGTATTTCAAAAATCAAAATTATACCTTATACAGAGGAAACTAACGACAAATAAATAATCCCAGAAAAAAAATATGAAAGTCTTTAATTTTTAACAGTAATTTTTTTAAAAGGTTTTTTGCTAAAAATCTTACGGTAGCTATATTGTTGAAGGAAGGGATTTTTCGTCAAAAACAACAGAAGACAAAATTAGACTATTAAATTCTCTAGTCTAGACTGTAAATCCTACCCAAACACATTTCCAGTCTTATAAGGCGAAAAACAAGCTCCCTCAGCAATTCTTGGTCCCTGGTATGTGTGTATCAAATCGTTCGCGTTCCCATCGCTCTTCTGTGATAGTGTTCATCCATCTATCCATCAGCAGCGCGCCTGCGATCGACGCCCGCGCCGACGATTGACACCCAGCCATGTCGCACAGCTTTCAGATCTTTTAGCCTCATCTTTTTGTCTCGCGAACATTTTGTGACTGCCTCAAATAATACTCGGTTGATTTCAAATCGGTCGCAAGCTTGTAAGCGCAACATCAAAAGTTTTAACTCAAATGATTGAACGATTGTTGACTGAGAACTGTTACTGAAATATAGTCGGTAATGTTGTTTTTTCGACGGTCGAATAAAGGCTATTATGTAAATGTCGATAGTTATATAGGTCATTGCTATAATTTCTTAATCTCGTTTTATAATAAATATGCATGATTCGATTAAAGTGACAAAATTGCAACAACGAAATTAGCCTGTTTGTTCCATATATCTCAACCAGCCATCATCTTCTATTATTCCTTTAAAGTTTTGCCATAACGTCCATCACACAATCCATTCGTCGTTTCTTTGTTCTTCCTCAATTTTATAGCAGGCCAGTTACACACACGGTCCAAATAAATATTTTTTTATTTGAAATTCAACGCCAATTTTATGAATGTTTTTGAAACAATAGAGCAACAAGCCGGGTCCAAAACATGTCAATCTAGATTGATGACCCGACAGGGGTGGGCAACATTTTTTGTGGTAATTAACCGACGCCCGGCGGACGCGAAAAAACTTCAATGCTACTTGACTTGAATACTTCCAATTCGTCTGTTTTGTTATTTCAAATATCACTAATTACTGTTAGTTTTATTTTTGGTTTTGACATCAGTGTTTAATTTTTTGGTGCAAATGGTTTACTAATTTTATTCCGTAAAATTCCTAATGATCAATTCTGTCATAGGGAATATTATAATATAAACAAAATAAGATAACTAAAGCTTCGTGATTTGGGATAAGTTTGAATAAAATTATAAACTTACCGATTAATAAAGAAGACATTTACAAAAGATTCCTTATGGATTAATAAGCGTTTCTTTTAAAAAGCGGTCTCCAAATGTCGTAGACAGAAATTATAAATCTCTCAGAACAGGGATTAAAAAAGTGTTTTTTGCTGGATATCTCCTGAAAACAGAATCATCAACTACTAACTAGGCATCATCACTACCCACCAGTTGAACATAAAATAATAATGAATCAGCAGCAGGTTAGATGAATGGTTTCCCTAATAAATATCGTTTACAAGAATTTAAAGAAGATATAGATTTTCCGGTACCTATTTATTGTGTCGTAAACGTTTATGTCTGTGACAAGAAATAGTATGACATTCTACAGAAATGTTTTTCTAAAGTATTTTACTATACAATTTAATTTGAGATATGCACTTCAGAACCAATTTGAATCATTACAATGGGTATCATGTGATATCTAAAGTAGACATACTACCACCAAAAACAACAGTACTATAATTATGTTTTAACATTAAATGTGTTATCTGATCTATATATTGGAACTATACCTAAGTCCAGAGAAGCAAAAGTATTAGTCATAGCTCTCAAAATGTTGATGTTTTTACTAAATCTTGCCGGAAACAAAATTTGAACAATATTACAGCAACCAAAAGAGAATAAAGTTGATACTAACATTCCTTTTGCTGTAGAATATCTAGAGTTGCAGAAAACGCTGCTTTCACCATCAATATAAAAAGCCATCGACATTAACGTGTCAGTTTACTACCCAGACTCATACACTTCATCTGCATCGCCCCAAACCTCGCGTATCACAAGCACCCAACCCTACCTCGATTCTCAAAAGTTCCATAAATCTTGTAGGACAAAGTTTTTGCGTCCAAGGATACGCGCCACTCAGTCACACGTGGTCGCGATGATAAACGTAGGTTTGATTATTATTGCAAAAACTGTAATGTAAACTAAAGATTAAGAGCTTCAGGGAATTACGGAGCAATAGGTAATGAGATCAGTGAGTAATTGAGAGCAGTGGTGGCCCAGTGGTGGTAGCCCCGACTTACGAGCAGTAAGCTGTGGGTTCAAACCCAGGCAGGCGCATTACTTTGTGTAATTTATTTCATCACCACTGCCCTCAAAAACGGTGAAGGAAAACATCGTGAGGAAACCGGCATATCCTAGAACTAAAAATTCGAAGACATGTGACATCTACCAACCCGCACTGGGCCCGCGTGGTGGATTACAGCCCACTCCCTCTCATAGAGAGGAGGCCTCTGTCCCAGCAGTGGGAACATTATAGGCTGATGATGAGGTAATGAATTAATTACATCCGGGTAGGAATATTAAAATGGCTTGATTATTGAGAATTATAAGTTAAGAGGGCATTAGATTGGTAGTTTTATGAAGCATGAAGAGTCTTGAAAAACTTTACTAGGTAAAAAAAAATGGATGTTTGTTTAGAGCATTCGAATTAAAACAAATATATTAAAAGGAAAACAAACACGATATTTCATTTACAAAAAATACACTGCAGATTCAACAGTCATACTAACAAGTAGTAGTGTAGTCAAAACCTGTAAAACAGCAGTTTTCACGTTACAACTTATCCAAAAGATAGCAAATCGTAGACAGCTTTACGATCATCTATCTGTACAATTTTTACAAGGGTGGAAAAAAGCTAACACATTGCAGTCTCGACGCCTGCACGTGGCCATTATCTTATCTACGTTTTTGTTTTACAACCCTTACCTCGATACTTTTCTCGTAAACTTGACGTTTTAACATTATCTTGTGCAATTTTTTCTCCAAAAATAGATGTTCCGGCTGAGAGTTGGCGAACGACATTTTTTTCTGATTCGTCGATGTTCATAAAGTGCATGAATTTGACTTTCTTTAACTGTTTATAATTATTGGTGCCGTGTTGTGGATATTCTGCATTTTAAGCTGTTGGTATATCTAGTCTACTTGAAGATATTTAGAAATATCTAATATTCAGCGTTTTGAGTCGAATATTTCCGGCAAATTGAGTTTAACTATCTATGGTTGAGTTAGTATAGTAACCATTCTAACAACAAAAGCGATGATGGAGTGGTATGGTAAACGGAAGTACTAAAATTCAAAACCCAAAATAATCACAAATACGAAGGTGTTAAAACTCTCCCAAATACTCATATCTTAATCGGACCACCTACATAAAGAATTATCAATCTCTAATCCACCGTTGACATGCCCATTCAAATTCTCACGGCTCACAAACAAACCATCTATTTTGAGTGCTGGAAAAAAAATATGAAACAAAAAATATACAGGATTACGAGAGCTCGTAATGAAAACAAACAATTGGGGCATAAGTCATGATACGACGGACGGTGGCGGCCACAGCTGGGAGGATATTCTCGAGATGTGGAATAAAGTTGCGGGATGATTGAAATATAAATGTAATTCTCATTTGGATTGTATGTGTAACGAAATGCGATCGATTATTTGAATGAATGTTATTGATGAGATGATTTATATGCTCAATTTTTGTAAAGATTGGGAAGTCAGTGGTACGTTATTTCGTGTAGTCGTGCTTCTTTCGATCGGTGTAGTATCTTCCTTTCTTCTTTATAGCTAGTTACATCTTTAGCTTCAGCATATACTTACTCCATCAATCCTTTCTTTTGTCTTCCACTTCTTTTCTATCCATACTCAACAAAAATCAAATCAACTCTGGGAAAATATATTGGACCGACATTGTTTATTATAACTGAGAATAGTTTCCTTGGCCTCGGTTAATTTAGATTTAACTCTCACGCACATCTCATGATATACCAAGAATTTATTATTATCTTAAACGTTTAGCCCTGCTTTGATACTTTTTACTTTTATAGCAACTTGATGAATAAGTCAATAACAATTCAGTTGGATAAAGATGATATGAGATCGTATGATCTACTAAGTCAAAGAAGTGAATTACTTGCCTTTGGTAAATGATTTTTAGGGTTCCGTACCCAAAGGGTCAAACGGGACCCTATTACTGAGATTTTGCTGTCCGTCCGTCCGTCCGTCCGTCTGTCACCAGGCTGTATATCATGAACCGTGATAGTCAGCCAGTTGAAATTTCTACAGATTATGTATTTCTGTTGACGCTATAACAACAAATAATAAAAATAGACATAAAAAAACAATATTTATTGGCGGCGGCGACCTCTCGCGTCCGGCTCTGGTTCAATCCATGGTCCGGAGCGAGAGGGAATGGGAAGCCGTCGCCTCCTTCTGCGAAGCAGTCATGCTAGCGAAGGAGGTGGCGGAACTTGAGAGGGAGAGAACCTCACGTCCCAGCCGCCGCGGGAGACGCCCCGGGCGTCGGGGGGCAACCAGTGGCCCCCGGCCACCGTAGGCGCGGGCCTGTGGACGGTGAGTAATGGGCTAGCTCACCGTCCGTCCGTCTTATGACGACAGACCGTGCAGACGGCGCGTTCGTGTTCCACGCGCGCCTCAAGGAGATGTCAGCAAATCGGAAGGGGTCCGAGAGGGCCGATGCCTGCCAGGGCTGCGGGTTGTTCGAAAGAGATACCGTGCCCCTGGAACGCAAAGGGCTAAGAAGGAACATGGATGGGTTTTAGTCAGTCAAGTCTGACACTCCCTTCCGCTCCGCCCAGAGCGGAAGAAGTCATATGATGATTTCCCATCCTAAAAAAAAAAAAAAAAAATTGGGGCTCCCATACAAAAAAATGTTTTTTTTTTAGATTTTATAAATAAGGTACGGAACCCTTCGTGCGTGAGTCCGACTCGCACTTGACCGGTTTTTCCTTGTATGGTATTCTGACACCATAATCTTACTTATTCGTACTATATCATTAACTTACTGGCACTTTGTAAAATTAGGTAATGTATTAAGATACTTGCTAGTTTTCGTTACACAATCTTTGATGAATATAAAATTTAATTTTGGTTAGAAGGTAATTTTATTTCTCGAATGTAGTGTTGTTCCTCAGCATGTAAGCTTTACAAAACTCAAATAATTCCAATCTTCGAAACAGAAAATTACTGTTTTTTTTTTAAATAATTTGTTTATTTTTAATTGCTCCCATTACAAAACATTTGTTTTGTACCCTTAACGTGTTTCATATCCAGCAACGAATCGTATAATTACAAACGTCCATAAATTATAACGAAATTACGTTCCCATTCATAATGTTCTCATAAAACTATTTGTTTTCACTATCAAAAATAAAAACAGTGTGAAGAAATTTATTAATTTCTGTTTGTTTTGTTAGATTTTGTAGGAAACACGATTAAAATCACAAAGGAATAGTGTTATAATGTATGTTGGCGCTGAAATCCTGTTCGTCTTCGGTACGGCGCGATATAGCATCGTAAGTCAAATAAACAGTGGCTCCGTCGTTTGTTTGTTTTCGTAATATTTTAATTTTGAACGCGTTTGTTATAAGCGCTTCGTCTTCAATCTTTGAAGTATCTATATTCAATGTTTGTTTGATTTCAATTATAGTACCATTTGATTTTATTTTTTATGGTTCAATCATGGTATGGTCAAAATCCATTTTTTGTTGATTTCATTAGACAGCTTTATCTTTTCTTCAACTGTTTTGTGTGTATTTTTTTAAACCGGAACTACTATGTAATCTCTATCTCTTTTAATCTCTTTCTTACTATTTTTCTACAGTAGTAAAACTTTAGATATTTTTTATTGTAATTTCAAACAAGAAGTTAGAAATAGAAGTTATCACTGTAACTGTAGACACAGTCAGAGCATTATAGTTGTCTGATATCTTTATCGCTGTATTTGCGATTGTTTAAAAAACGTATTGTTCTCAAAAGAGTCGCGACTCATGCGCATGAAGTATTGATATCGTTAACACGTGTGTCATTGCGATACATTGTGGAGAAGGCGCAACTAAGCGGTATTTATGCGGCGCCTGAAAAAAACGAGGTACTGTTGTTGTATTTGTGTACAATAAGTTCCGTATGTTGATGTTTAAGGGGAGACATTGATATGGTTTGTAATATTATTAAGAAAATGTGACAACCTGAAATCTATTACTATTTTAATAATTTCGCCAATTTTTGCCTACAACAATTTTGGGAGCAAATTAGTTGTAAACGATGCTATATCTCATGGGAATGCCTGCTGAAAATCTCAAACGGCGCAAGTACTACAATAGCCTAAGTAGTAGTTATGTGCTTGAGCCGTTTGGGGTAGAAATACTTAGGCCATGTAGTTAAAGTAAGTGCCCATTTAATCTTAAGGGGCATCGCCAAGCGGTTGGTTTAATTTTGACGTGACCAGAGAGCAGACCTATTTCTTGGCTAAGGAATTATTATTACCCATCCAACGTGGCACTGCTGTCTTCTGGACACAAAGAATACGGTTCAAGGTTGATTGGGAAAATTTGTCAGTTACGGGAATCTTGACCTGCTGGCGTCTGTATATATTTTTATTGTTAATTTAGGCTTGTAAATTACGGTACAGACTTGACATGGAATTCTGTTGCTGACTTTTCTTCTAAGGATTATATGAAAAGGAATCAGAGCACAATCTCACTATTTCCATGTAATCGACATTTAAATTACCAAAATGAATGCCCGCCTAATTACGTCTGCTGCATATTATCCCCGTAGATACAAATCACCAATCTTCCTCGTAATCCGAACTATGCGAGTCAACATGCCTCATATATCGTCCTTGTCCCGTTGCGTTGCTGTCTCGGCCGTGACGTTACCATTTCGTCCCGTTATGTTTTTGTCCCTGTCGCGTCACCGTCTCGTCTCGGCATCGTATCGGAGACGGTAACCCGGATAAATTAGACCAATTAGTTCCGATGTCGAAACGGCGGTGCGTATACGCTAGTTGTTCCTTTTTCAAAAGATAGGGTTGCTGCGTAACAGCGGTTATTAATTAGGTGGATTTTTCTGAGTGATGTCATTTAGGAACTTGGGTCGGTATTTGTGTTGCAATGTTGTAGTAGGTGAGTTGTGATTTGAAAAATAATTGGTACTAATATGACTATAACTTAGTCTGTTAAAGTTACAATGGTGATTGCTAAAATGAGAGAATCTCCAAAGACCTTAGATGTAAAAACTTACAATGTAAATAAATACGACACACACAAAAGATTTAATTAATTTAATGAATGTGGGTTAGAACTTCCGCTAACACGGATTAAAGCTGCATTTGAATGATACCTTTCATTCAAATGCAGCTTTATTCCTTGTTAGCGGAAGTACTTACCCACAATTATTTTGAGTAACAATTTCTTAAAGTACAACAACACTAATGAAGAAACATTCCTCTTAAAACTATTTTTCTCATAAACTCACAACACCCCTTCCCGAAATCCTTCCAATCAAAATGACACCCTCTTCTTCTCTTCGCAAGTCTTAATCTCCCTGAGCAGTACACGTAGTAAGTTATTCAAACAATCGTGTGTGGTAACCATCAAACCCTGAAGGTTTGATTTACGCGTCGGTCAGGTCTTCACTTCCCTGCCGGCGTCATAATTTTATTCTGTGGCATCACATTCATTACTCCGGGCATTGTTTGACGGCTCTTGCATATATTTCCTGAGTAAAGTATCGTCTTTATTGCTGGAGTGATCGTTTAGCTAATCTGTGGATTGGTTTTGCAGGAGGTTGGCGTAAATATTGATGTCACTTAGTGGAAGGAGGATTGTAGAAGTTTCAAAGTCTTAAATTAAAATCATCCGTCTTTCATTTTTTGTGGAAACTGATCAGAACGCTAATCACGTGAATAGGAACTAAGCATACTTAAATCTATTGAACTAAAGTAGATGATAACATTAGTCATTCCGAGAAACACAAAAAAAAACGAATCTCGTGTCCACGAACATCTATCTTCATTTACCCTGTATTGATGATTGTTTTGTTTATTTTGCAACACAATTATTTCCACACAAAAACATTTTGTCATTTTCATTTTCATTTTGTAGGTAATTCTGAAACAATAATCCTTTGCCACCCAAACTTTTCCTTGAGTAAGTAATTAATTTCCAGAAGACATTACTTTTTTCTGTAGGACGCGTACGATTTATTTGTTTGACATTTGGTCGGATTCCTCGGGATAATAAACACACGAGAATGAATAACTCCGTGATCGGGTTTCTGAACTTCTTTCTTTTTCCTTGATATTTGGAGGCCGCTTTGTAATTAGCGTAGTATCTGGAGAAGATGTGACTAACTATGGACATTATTTATTTATACTGAGACATATGTATTATATTTGGAGAAGTTCGTGGCTAACAGCCACACCGGTCGATCTTTAAGGTTAAGCCGTGCTTGCCGAGGTTGGTCCGTGGATGGGTGACCATAATTACATACCGAAGTTCCTCCGTGCCTCGGAAAGCACGTTAAGCCGTTGGTCCCGGCTGTCGTTTGTAGATCTTTGACAGTCGTTAAGAGTAGTCAGTAGCCTGGCATTCAGTTTTACCAAGGGGTATCGTATTACCCAGTTACTGGGTGGGCATCCGGACTGGAAGCAGACCCCAAGATAGTGAAAAAAATGAAAAGTCGAGGTTTTTTCGTCGTCTAGAAGTAGTAACAAACAACCCAACAACAAAAAAACAATAATCAATATTAACAGCAGGATGCCTTGGCAGTGGCATGTCCACGCGGTTTCATCTAAGATTTTTTATAGATAGCTTGTAAAATAGGTTTGACTCATGCAACATGCATTTACATAATCGTCTAAGTTTTTACTATTTCTGTAAATCTTCGGCCAAATTGAAACCAACAATATTTTTTATGTGCATATCCTGGAAAAAACAACCTCACGCACCGAGTTTGCTGTAACAAATCTTGCAATTCATTTCCACCAATCAAGTACAATGTTAGTAAACGTTATAAATGTTTTGTCACACAACAGGGCTACAATTTTATAAAAAGCTTCGGCTAATGACGTAGTGTGGGATCAGTTAACAGCTAACAAGGCCTGCGACACAAATCACCATTAGCGTTGGTGATGGACCGTGAGCGACGAGCCAGCGAACCGATATTCAGGCACATTTCGGATATGTCCGCCTGCAGCGAAAATGAAGGAAAGTTGTTGTATTACCCTTTGTTTGTGTAAACTTGTTGTAGTATACAATACTTGTGCATATTGATTGAAACTATTAAGACGAACTCGGAAGATGTTAGTTCGACAATTATAATCGGTTTCTTTATTTTGAAATAGTAGCCAAGTGTTATAAATATTTTGATTTCATAAACATCATCATTATGATTGGGAGCCTTGTTCCACCCAATGCTGAGATAGGTCTCCTGTTTTGTGCGCAAGGCATTCCAGAGTAGGGACCTAGACAAAGTGACATTCTATCAGTGATGATATCATCGAAACATGAACACGAAAATGTTTTGAATTGACTTATTGACATAAGCTTGGTCGAGTGCAAATTAGACAATAAGGTGCAACGAAATTTGTAATGATCAGATTTTCATGGGACTTTTTTATTGAGTTCGTAGGGATAAGTATGGAACATTAAGCTAAAAAAAAAATTCGCCTCTCGTGACTTTATTTTTTGGTTTTGAATTTCCTTTGGAATATTTTTGTTTCGTTAATGAAAAAATTTAAATTTTGCGAATTTATATGGTGGGGTGAAAGTGTGACCTGCGTGTATCCATTAATTCACGAGCATCTATTCTCTACACCTCCAGGAACTCAACAAAAAATCTCGTATGATTTTTTGTCTAATTGCACTCAAGTAATTCTTGAAATACCAAACGCCAAAGCGATTTCCACTTATATAATTAAGTTCTCTGGTCTGTGTGAGTTACAGACTTAATTTTTGACAAAAAATAATAATGAAACGACCTTTTAACAGAACCCTCCTAATCCTTTGATTCATTACCACCACCACCACCACAGCAGCCAATCATGGTGATACCTACAATACTATTGCTATAGACAATACAGTAGGCACCCATACAATCAAATTTAGCCACCTATAACTCTAAACAACGGCCATAATGATCTAATTAATAAAACGTAATGGCTGATAGGATCAGTTAACAACCAATGAGGCCTGGGACACAAATCACTATTGTCTATTAGCGATAGCGTTGGACCGTATTACTGGCTGCCAGAATAGTTGCTAGCTGTTATAGCTAGTCTGGCAAGATAATCTTATGAGTTTGATGCTGGTAGTTTACATTTAGAACCTTTGAATTCAATTTTCATGACGTTTTCACCTAAACTACTAAAATTCTACTGACACATACGTGCACTGTCTGATTCACTGAAACCTGTGCTATTTTTGTGCAATTTATACACCTTCACGGTTTTCTCATGATGTAACCATTACTTATCATTCTTTAAGAGAGACCCAGCCTGTTACTGTTTTAGAAATCATTAAATAATATCCATTGAGTAATGATAATTTCTTCTAACAACTTCTAGTTCGCTACCTGGTTTATGGAGAGTGAGAGACTAAATGTTTGTGTTGGATATGTTTCGGGGTAACAATCATCATCATCATCATCAACAATATTCCCACTGCTGGGACACAGGCCTCTGTGAGAGGGAGTGGGCACCACCACCACCACCACGCGGGTTGGTCGCAAAAACTTTAAGTAAATAAATAAGTGTTACAAACAGACCGTGTGAAAGTTGAGAAGCATTCAATTCTACGCTTGATTTAGAAGATTTGAAGTGGATAGTACTCAAGCTACCTACTTACTTGCTCGAAACAAAAAACGCCACAAAATATTTGATGAATTTTATAACACGTGTGTGTTCGCGTTGGACAAGGATTTTCCATCGGTGAAATTTATGAACTTTTATACGAACTTACATCCTTTATTTCTACTTTATCTAACTTTCACTTCTATGTACGGGATATGTATGTTCAAATATAGTTCTGAGGTGATAAAAGGAATTAATTTGCATTTCGAGTTGTATTTTTACGATATACACCGTGGCATTTTAATCGTCTTACAAAAGTGGTCCACTCAATGTATCCGACATAAAATACCTCCAGACACGATTTTTTTTTTTTTACCATTAATTAACATATTAAAATAATTAACATAAATAAACACATTTTTGCAATAGGGGGAATGAACTCTGTTAAAGATGCCGCCGCTTCAGTCCGTGCCGCCTTTGGAACGCAATGCTCGGACCGCGCTCATAACAGGGTGTTTCAAACTACGTCATGCGTCATAATAATAAATAATATTTTCATTTTTTTAATTATTCAAATGTTCATAAATATGTTTTTTTTTATTATGAATGTTTACTAATCATTGGATACATGAAGTGGGCTGCCGTTGTAAGACGATTAAAATGCCACGGTGTATATGTTAGTCTGTAAGGTATTTATCTATGGGCCAAAGTTGCCCAAGAATAAATGAATGTTATGTTATGTTAAAACTTCAAGCTTCAAGGTCCAGTAGTTAATTAAGGCTGCGCGTTGTCTGCCAATAAAAAGATGTTTGTTATGTACTCGTAGATAAACGTTATGTAAAATGATACAAAACTTTCTTGTCATGGCAAAAATACCTACCTATCACTATGTATTCAGTGACAACACTTTACAGTTACACATCCTCGAATTGATCATACTAATATTTCAAAGAACACAAGTCAGTTTCTACGAATATGATATTAAAATAAATTTATTAGATTTACTTACTCTTTAGATCAAAGTAAAACTTTAGGTTCGTATTTGCTACAAATTTTCACCTTTACCATTGTATAACACGCCTTGATGATGCCAGCAACACCGTAGCCAATCGGCAACCTCGCCGTCTCTCAGAATAGAAGTTGGCACCTCTCTGTCAGCAATCACAACACTTCGGTACTTGGGCCGCGCGAGTACCTGGCATTCTTTTGTTTGAGAGCATTAGAGGGAAATGCAGGTGGACGTGATGATAGATCTGTTGTGATAGATGTGGGTACTAATGATGCGGATGATTGGAATGATCAAGGTGGAACTGAGTTTAGGGATGTAGTTTATGACAAATGTTTCAAAAATAAACACTATAGAATCAAAATCAAAGATTTTGACATTATTTAAACAAATGATTTTCACCTTGATTGTAAGGAAATAAGTATAATATTGAAGGAGTTTTCCAAAAAGTTTCAGAAAAAAAAAGAATATTAACGTGCAAATTGAGAAACGCATATTTTATTTCATCACAAGGTTCTTTCTGGATAGCGTAGTTAAGCCTAATTTCATCAAATCACAAGTTCTTAAAACACTAGGCGCAGACTGAGCTCACATAGAGACAGATCTAATAACCAACCGTCATAACGTTACCGTAATCAAAGATCTAATCGGCAACATTGCAGAATCACGTGCACATTACTGCAGATATAGAAACGAACATGTAAACATTGTTAGTATCAAACGGAGGCATATTTGCTCGGCTCCGAGAATAGCGTGGAATAGCATCGGATTAGTTGGCAGCATCAGTCAATCAGCAGTCACAACAGAGGCGACACCTCGCTTACACAATGCTCTTCCTAGAACACATCTGCTACGTGCACTAACGCCTGGTTTATTTCAGAAACGAATCTTTTATCAGATGAAACAAGGTATTTTCAATATTTTGTTTCAAAAACAGATATTTTAATGGTCTTTTTAGAATAATTCTGCTAGGTGTAATATCTGCTATAAGTTATGAATCGTTTTGCTGGTCGTATAGTACAAATTAATACCTCTTATATTCATGATTTTTCCCGAAGAGATCTTCTTAACGCCTTCTTGCAAGAAATCGTTTTTGGAACAGGGTAAGAGTTTTCGTCGTCGTAAAGCTGATTAGGATGGAATAATATTTCTAGAAAACCTCTCATTAAAGTTTGGATTATGAATATTTTTTTTTTAAATATGTAGATTACGCTACATTATTGGCATTTGGCACACGCTGAACTAATTTGAATATTTAAATCAGATTTCACTATAATCTCATCAAGGCACAATAATCGTAACTGTATAATACCAAATAACAAGTTTTCGTGACTGTTACATGCAGAAATATGATTTTAACTTAATTTCGAATTCTTGATGCGACTGTCATATGACGCGAAAGTCTGCTGTTGAATGTAGGCATTCAGTAGATAAATGGCATTTTAGTAGTACATTGTTCCGTCCGAAAAGTGAAAACAAGTGTTTATTTTCACTTTCAAAATCAATGTATTGATTGTAGAAATTGTTTTAAAAGAACTGTTATACCTACTACCATATGGAAGGTCGTTTCAAATGTCTTAAAAGCTTTTTATACTCACCTATTGTTACAATAATTAGAATGAGACACGAATAACTCTTTATCGAGTAACACTCAAATTACAGATGATACAACAATAGTATTTGCAGTTGCAAAGATTTCACTTGACTTACTGCCTATTTTAAAATCTAATTCCTAACAGGGCCTAAGTTCCTACTCGTCCATACATTTAAAGAATCCTCCCCTGTGACGTGTGCCGATCGGCTTGTTAACGAGGCTCGCAAGCAATGTTGACACCACTCCGTGATCAAAGTGCCCACTCACTTGCTTGCTAATTCGTTAGTGTTTCCTCCCAACATTGTCTATTTGTAAGCAAAGCGGATTTCATCCCGCCATCCCAATGATTCACTGCAACGTTTTTCTTTGAGTCTTTTATAGCATAAACAATGGTGCCAGTTATTTGTTTATCGTACTTTTGATAGGGATTGTGAAATATGAAGGTTTTTTTTTTGCTAAGAAATTGAAGGCAGTGACAGATAATATACATTTTCTTCTTTTTATCCGATTGCATATTCTTCTCTCATAGCTTACTCCACTCTTCTAGACCTTACTTCAGTTTTCACAGTTCAGTGTCTTCAGTTTTCCTAGACTTCAGTTTATAAATGTTCAAGTCAGTTCCAAAAGAATTATTGGGTTTTTCCATCAGAAATTTCTCAGTAGCAGCCCGGAGTCTAGTTGTTGTGCTCGGCTGGTTGCAATTGGCTCTCCTCTTATCATTATGGGACTTAAATATAACAGCCGTACTCAGGTACTCGGGTGTATAGGCGCACTTGACGTCATGTTACATCAATTTCCTAGCTTTATCTATTCGTGAACTTTAATATTTTCCCAAGCCCTTCGTTCTCAACATTTTCATAAACGAAGCACCACAGCGCGGCCCTGCGCGGGGTTTTCGATACAACGTAAACATCAACAGATAGAATGTTATGACAGGTGGACTAGTAACACGCTCCTTAATCATATTTTTCCCCAAGAAGAAAGTTATCATAGTGCCTTAAAATAGGTGTTTGCCCTTCATGTTGTAGGTACTTTATTTCATAGCAGCGCGACTGATTTCAGTTATTCATACGAGTTTACGGACGCGGACGTGCGGTTGACTTATAAAAAAAACAGTTGACACTATGCAGGCATAAATAGCGGGCTGACAATGATGTTAGCAAAAATACTATATTAAAGTATGCTAGCGTCGCTTTCTTAGATTACGCTGTCAATGTTAAATCGATAAGAAATATAGAGTTATTCCATATTGGGCACCCGTTTCGAGGTAAACCTCAAATTAATAAAAATGAATGAACACAGAACTGACCAAGATAGATTACGTAAAATAAACTTGATCATTTGCATCAAATACCAAGCTGGGTATACCTTTGACGAAACGAGAAGCAGAACAATATAGTGAATAAGCGAACATAGTGAACAATACGTCTAAATGGGTAATACAATGCTCGTCATATCGGTATATGATAATACCGCGTTTGTTAGCGGTATGAGCGGCAATTTGTAGCACGTTGGGGGCGCGTAAATCAAACGTGTCTCCCGACTGCGCTCGCGCACCGGCACACGTGTTGCCGCGGACTAGGGCTGCCTGTATTATTACACGAGTATTTATTTTTGTTTTTATTGACTAATGTTTAATTTGTATGAGTGCCTAGAACTCTCTTTAGGTTGGGAGAGTGACAAATGATAACTTTACTTCTACTTCTTACACTTTGATATAATACGGGGTTAAGATTTAGTCACCACTTCACCAGCATCCGACAAGTAGGGGGTCCTACCGGAGTAAAACAATCAAATTCCTTTAAAACAGTTGACAACTTATTACGATGAAGTTAAAACGATGAGTTAAAAAAATCTTGGCATACAGCATTTTTTTTAAAAATCTTATCTTATATCTTATCGGATGACATGAGTTTAATAGCAAAGTTGTTTAGAGTATGACGGATTCAACCATCCACTTGACTGATGCAGTTGAAAGCGCTAGCTTGAATAAAGTGGCTGCCAAAGATGATAATCATCGAGTCTTCCTCATGTAAGAGAATGGCATAGTTCATCATCATTCGCAGCTTTGTTCTTATTACTGCTAACCACCACCACCACCACCAGGATTCCCAGGTATTTGAGAATCTCATCCAGATCTTACCAAATAACCTTATCATTCCTTTGTAGATCATCCTATAGAAGGCTCGTGGTAGAATTCCAGTAAGCAAGGTCCTCGATGATTGACGGGCACTCCACAGTCCCACCACAGAACTGTCCATACCTACGGTTTAGGTTTAGTGCGAAACAGATTTAACTCACCCTTCTGTCTCCATTGTGTACAAACTATTTACAAAATCACAACGATAGGTGTGTTTAAAGTTCGTTTAGCGGGAATATTTATAGTGATTTTGTGGTGCAAATAGGCTTTAACCTACCTAAGTATCGCCACATGTGTAGACAGGAGGGTATTTTAGTACCATTTCCAAAGGTTTATTTATAGACTAAGAATGACACGTTTTAGCAATATGATTGGGAGTTCGAAGTTCAAATGATAATAGTTATGGCATCAACAAAATGGTCTGACCTTTGAATATTACTCAAGATACTCGGAATTACAGTGCTAACCGATGAGTAAGAAAGTGTAAATGGTGTTATTTATTTAGTGATTTCGCCCATAATTGTTAATTGAAAAACAAATAGCTATCGCAACTCCTGATGTAATGAAAAGTGCACCCTAATTAGCGTTTGCGGTTTACTTTCAAAACATGTTAATAAATAAGCGTTATAGAAAATTTATCTTTAATACCACCACGTAAAGTTCAGATCATTCAACCACCTCAAATTATTTTTGGCCGTAATAGTACTAGTCATTCTGAAATCAAATTATTTGCACCAGCATTAAATGGGAACAAGGATCACTAAAGTTTATAATAACATTCAACTAGGTAGTCGCACCAAATGTATGGAATTAACGTTTTCTACATTACTTTCTACTATTACTTGTGTTCCATGTAATGTATGTAATGAAAGTAAGCGTGTTACACAACACAGATAAGTGCTGTTTTTTCTGCTGACCAAGAGGTCTAACAAATCGTTCACCTCGTTTATTCAGACACCATTTTGTGTACTAATAAAGAAATAGCTTTTCATTTTCATCATTGAAAAAATGACAAATATTTTGCCCAACTCTATGTTATTTTAAAGAAATTGTTGAAACTAAATTATAATAAAGTTATTTAAAATATATTTATTCTTTAATCAATACTTAACTTTAAGTTATTTCAATTTTACGTCGTTGCTGCATAGAAAGTTGGAACATGGTTCAGTAAAAATGTGAAAATAGAACTAGTTTTTTTTTATATTTTGACATCTGTCAGTTGAAAGCGATTTTCCCTAGGGATGAAAAGTATTATTTTCATCCCGCACCTCAGGCATCTTCAGACCTACTTTCAGAGTATGAGTAATTAAAATAATTATTAATTTACAGTTGCGTCCGGAGCAAGTACGTAAGTAGGTATAGTTCTTTTGTATTGTCAGAATCCTAAAACTGTCTTCAGATATAAACATATATTTTGTCTTGTACCAGCCCTACAAGGTGTAACCGATGCGACGGCGCGGGCGCACAGTAGATTTATAGCGCTCAATCAATGCGGATTTATTGCTGAGGAAGCGACCAGCGCTCGCCTTTTGTTGCACGTATATATAGAACAACTTCGATGTAATTGGCTCTATAATTTACCTTAATTACCGCCGAACGATTGCTCATTTGTATGTGATGTCATTATTATTGAATACTGGCTGTGACAACGGTTTGAAATCACATAATATGCGAAAAGCGACTCGTTTTTAATGTGTGAAACTCTTAAAAGTGCTTCTGCATAATCACATCATAGCACAATCAACCTTTATTTTCCCACTGCTGGGACAAAAACGTCTTCGATTTTTTCGGTTCTGTCATTCCTGTTTCCTCACGATATTTGCCTTCGCCGTTTTGAGTTTTGATGGAATATTATACGCAAAGTATTGCACGCAATAAACGACAATCAATCTTTTTTGGTTTTGTTAGGACATCTAACGCATTCCATTTCCAAAAATGGGCTTACGAGCTGGTCGATGTAAACAACATGCTATTGTTTATAATCAGCGAGTAACCCGTTGGCCTCGATTCCATGGGAAGGTCACCACCACGGACTTACTTTAAGCAAATATCATGGTGAGGTATGAATGATTATGGGCTGGTACTTAGGCCTCGCTGTAAAACGTCTGCAATAATGACAGACACAATACAATTTCGTTCAATGCAAGAATGTGGCACGATTAAATAGTTGCTTTTGTTTATACCGTATTGATTTGATATGCATCGAGCCTCAAGAATCTATTCTTAATTGATCCATCTCAATTACTTATCACAATATCTGCCTATCCTTTTTACAACTGTATTAGGGTCGGCTTCAAAAAATTTAAAATTCGAAGGTGTAAATGCTGAGCTATGTATTTTTTATCTTTTATGCTTTAATTAAACTTTATTTTCATTCGTAGCGTTACAATGTATGGAAAAATATTAGTTGGTATGATTTAAGAAAAAACCTAGGTTATCCTCTATTAGCATTGAAGTTCAATCAGTCAAGTTCGTTCTAAAAAAAAAATAGGCAAACAAACCTCTCCACAGTTTTTGTTATTAAAGTCTCGCATGTCTTTTCACTACAAATTACTCAAACTAAAATGTTACCTATTTCACACAACTTTCAAGGAACGTGCTTAACTTTCAGGAATGGTGAATGAACACACAATAATCCTAAATTAATATTTATTAATCATCAGGCATCACACAAATAGTACCAAATCGCTGACCATTAGGGCAGGCAGTTGCATCAATCGCTACTCCTGGACCCTCGGGAGTAGTTGGTTGACTTGACTCTGTCACCCCACCGTTCATCGTACCAGTTCCTCGATTACTGTTAGGTCCGACTGTTTGACTGGGCACTGTCACTTCATCCATTACGTCAGTGTCTTCACCGTCAATGACTTCGTAACACACACAGTCCTCGTCAACACATTGCGCTTCATCATCGTATGGGATATAAGGGAACTTTGGCTGAACTCTTGGGATTGAAGGAACCCCCACTACACAGTACACTGACGCGAACAAAACGAACAGCACCACCACATTCATCCCGTACCACAGATCAACAATGAATGATGACTATATTTCTATAAACCAATCTTATGTACGCAAAGTTTCCGACTTCGTCATTTACATAGAAACCTTGAACGAGGTTAAGGCGACGAAGGTTCTGTACCTATTAAAGAGTTAAACATTGGGTAACTTAATAGAACTACGGTAACAAATGATCGACGTTGTGGTCGTCCAAAACCTGTCAGTGATAAAATCATGACTGTGTCTTATTAAAAATACATTGTGTGTCTTTTTCAAATTAAATTATTTGTTTGCTATACAAATTAATTTTGAATTGCAATGGCTAATTTATAAGAGCTTACGTTTATTTTGATCAGGCAAAATGTTGATTGATTGAGTCTTAACGGAATACAAATACGTAAGTATGAAATAATTTCAGAGATTCCACAATGGGCGGGATAGAGGGGACCATAACCATGGGTTTAGTGAAGTTTAACGGAACCCCAAATAGTTACGTGGGCCGAACTTACAAGGTTTAATTCGCCGAAATATTTGGTTATTCTCCAAATCAAGATAACTATCTGTAACTAGAACTATTTACTGGTAGGAAGTACCTACTTATGTCTGTTTGTCTCAACTTTTGTTTTCTGTCGAAAACCAAATGGAACTACACATTTAAGAGACGATTCTGGTAGTGATAATGTGAAAGCTTTTCACAATTAACAAATAACATGATAGGATAATTGAACTTCACATGGTTTAATGGTACATTACCATGACATGGTGATAGATAACCTTACTCTACTAAAATCTCTAAGATTGTTTTGAAGAAAATATTACCAGCGAAGGTTAACATTTTTCCAAACGGTCAACCTAAAACTACCGTGTATAAATAGGTATCTAACTCCTAACATTTGGTTGCTGTGACGAATTCGGACATATCCGGCGGATATTGTATTATCATTATTTGAAAGTTGTAGACCTTGGATGCTGTCTTTGTCGTTTGACATAGGTAAGTACCACGTACTTGTAATAAGGCATTGTCTGTCATTTTATACAGAGTTGAGTTCTAACCATTTTATAATGAGACACGAGCGTTTATTTTTTCTATAGATGGGAATGTCATTAAAATCAAATCAATTTATTATTTGGTTTAAAAAAAATTATGGTTTGATAGTGAGTTTCTAAATCCAGACATATACTAACTCTATTATGTAGTCTTCTTCGTCATTCTTTAGCCTTTTCCTATCCCAATTAACCGTCGGTGCGGCATGTCTTCTTCTCGTATAGTTTTGTATTAATCACCATCTGGTTCTAGCATTATCATCTTTCAGACCCATGGTTTATTTGGTATTTTCTTACTCTAACAGCGATACACATTTATTCACAAAACTTTCATCACGACATTGTTCTCATTATACATTTACAGGGTGAATTTTTAAAGTGGGTATGGATGGATCCACGCCTACTTGAAAAATTCAATCTGTAAACGGTTTAATTATGGTCCATAATTAAATATTATACTCGGATTTCCTAATCCAAATTTATTTTTAGTTGTTTTCTGCTTGTTTATTCATAAGAAGGACATTGGTCCTTCTTGTATCCAATGATAGAAGATAATGTCAATCCACAATTAAGACATTACTGTGACAGCAAACCTGTCCAAAATTGCTCGCCGGAAATCCTATTAAATAAAAATTACTTGACATAATTTCGGCCGAATGAGTAATACGTAGGTACCTACTTAAAAACGCTGCAGGCACATAATATGCTTAACATGTACCTAAACCTTACCATCGCGTAATTTGAGCTATATTTTAAAAAAAATATTTAATAGTTACATTAAACACACATAGTAACTATCAGCTACAGTGATCATCGAAGCACACACGCACAGTCTTGGCAAGTGCATCGAATATTACAGCAACTGGAGTGGAACAAACGTCCTACCTTGTGCTGGCTGTGCATGCCATCAATATTTATTGTCCAACAAACTATCGGCCCACATTTAATCGATCCGTCTAATTATACCCGCTGAATGAATGGCTCCACGGTATTTGCCATTCAGATATGTGATTTACAGCTGGTCATCCATTTTGACATTATTTTATTGCCGTATAATGGGACAGAGAGATGCAACATATTGATATCTGCATCGTAATCACGATTAAAAATCCTGATTTGATTTGTGATTTTTATTATTAACTTTTATACGATGTAAGTACCTACATACTGTTAAATTTCTAGCTCTTGAACGACTTTTATGATATCTGGTGAAAATTATGAAGATTTCATTTTAAATTAAGTATTTGATTTTCATTGCTTGTATGAGTGATTACCATCACATTCCTGAACAATATCTGATGGCTCTATTTCACATAAATTACTAGACACTTCCTGTCAGGGCTGCAATAACAACTTAATATTTCCACTGTCGCATTATTGACTTCCATTGTCAAATATAACAACATAACTGAGGAAATATGAGCAAAAAATTGTTAATGCAACATTTCTTGTTGATTTACACACGAATGCCACATTAGCGCCCGTGGCACCACACAAATAACTCATAACGTGACAATTATGCGTTTTTCAACGAGTATGCGAAAAAATTTATCGTTTCCGATTACATGCACCGGGACATCACGCGGTTATTATGATTCCAATAAAAAAGTCTCACGTTCTTATTAAATTGTTGTCTGATTGTTTCAGAGGATTTATGTCGGAGATTGAAGCCGTTTCGGCTTGAATTTAAGGTTTTTAGCCATTGTTGTTCGGGTAAAACCTATGTTATGTAGGTATTGAAAATACAAAGTTTAAAAATATTCCAAATAAAGTAAACCTATTACGGTATGC
Source organism: Cerastis rubricosa (assembly GCA_949152445.1). Taxonomy (NCBI): domain Eukaryota; kingdom Metazoa; phylum Arthropoda; class Insecta; order Lepidoptera; family Noctuidae; genus Cerastis; species Cerastis rubricosa. The sequence continues at coordinate 15,942,881 of OX424545.1, read as the reverse complement.
ATAGGTTTAATAATAGTCCGTACATCATCTTTCTGCCCTTGTCCCATTTTATTTAGGGTCGGCGCAAGACGTCTCTTTCCTCCATTCTCCTCTGTCATTCGTCATGCTATCATTTACTCCTTTTTCCTTCATATCATTTTTCACACAATCCATCCATCTTTTCTTTGGTCTTCCTCTCCCTCTCCATCCATCCACATTCATATTCATCACTCTTTTAGTCACATGTGTTCCATCTCTCCTCATCACATGTCCATACCAAGACAGAGACTCCCTTTCATCTTTTCTGTAACAGGCGCCACTTTCAAACTTCGTATTATATGGTAATTTCTAACTTTACCCATTTTAGTCATTCCACACATCCATCTCAACAATCTCATCTCTGCTGCATGCAATCTTTTTTCGTCCGTGTTCTTCACTGCGCAGCATTCCGATGCATACAGTACGACAGGTCGTATCACGGACTTTTATATTTTCCCCTTTAACTTGAGGGGCATGCGTGGGTAGCAAGTTGTTCCAGTGACCGGTCGCCATTTCATCCATCCTGAGTTGATCCGGTGCGTTACATCCCGGTCTACATCACCATCTCCCTGGACAAACGACCCGAGGTACCGAAAATCGGAACAGATCGGTATGGGCGTTCACAAAACAAGTACATATTCCGTTTTGGTTCTACTTAATTTCAGGCCAACATTCTCCGTCTTTGCCACCACACCTCCAATCTGCTCTGGACCTCTAGGCCACTCTCGGCAACTAGCACAATGTCGTCGGCAAACAGCATACACCAGGGAGCCTCTTCCTGAATGGCCGACGTAAGAGCGTCCATTATCACCAGGAAGAGGTAAGGGATAGAGCCGACCCTTGGTGCAAGCCAACTGCCACATCGAAGATGCCGGTAGTGCCCGCTGTAGACCGTACTTGGTTTCTACATCGACTGTACATCGCTCGGATCAACTGCACATACTTCCCAGGCGATAATTCCCAATTCCCAATAATAGTCCGTACGTACAACAAAAATAAAATTCGATTGCCCACTAAAATAAAACTAAGATCATTATCGTCTCTACGTAGGTAAGTATAGTTTTCATCACCCGTGTTATTTATAATCCCCGTCTTGACACCGTGCGATGAAATTATTGCCGCCATTTTGGACGCGTTTTGAGTTTTCCCGCCATTATAGCAATTAGTTGAGTGAGATGTCCGCGCTCGGCTGGACGCTTTACGGTTTTTATGGGACTGTTTGTTATTTTTTTCTATAGTGTTTGCTTTTATGTGTCCAAATGTGGTTCTGACTGAAGTGTGTGTAGCCTGCTATGTTAGTTTTCAGTGCCTTGAACTTATAAGTAAAGTATGAAAGAGGTATGGAGCTGTTCTTTTTGGATTGTTTAAAGAAATTAACCGTTGTTACTTTATTTTGACATACGATTACGAATTAATTAGTGGACATTTAATTACACACATAGGAATGATTAGAGCTGCGCACTGAAACACACTTATTTATTGTAAATTAAAGTACCTGTAGCGGATAACCAGATTGAAATAAATATTTAAGAATATAGATGATATCTAACTTATTGAGGCTTATAATAAGTAAATAAAATAATGTTTAATGCGTGGAATGGCAAGCAAGGAGTCGTCAGTTTGATCCTCATTCGTTTCACTGTAGAGCATGAACACAACCCACTATCTTTATTAACATTAGAGAATTCAACATAACTCGTAACTAGTAATATCCATTTTAAAGGCCAATTTAAACACGAACAAATCATGAAAAGTCCTAGGCTACAGGGTGTGAAAACTCTGGTGAGGAATGCGGTTCTCCCATATACTTTTCACGTAGGCCACTACATGCATAATTGTAATCTACCCATCTTATAAGTAAAATTCAAATTTTAGTAAAAATCGCTTTTTGTGTCGCTATCTGAGTGCCGCTTTTATTTTCTTATTATTTATTTATTAAACAATTTTATTACAAACTTTCATTTAAAAACTATGCCCCACAAAACCGTTTCCACGGTTTGTCTGTGGGAACGGAACAATATAATAACAATATTTTAAAGATAATGTTAATGTAAATCTAAAAATACCTAATCTTATAATCTATTCTAAAATATTAATATAATCTTATATAAATTTTCCCCAACAATCTGCAAACCACCTTTTTTTAAAAAAACATGGTTTATAGACTCCTGAGAAAGAATAGTTTAAGCGATTTGGCAAACTTACTTTTTATTTTCTGACTTCTTATATCAGCAGGCAATCGGTTGAGAAGGTATGGTACTCTTTTATCAAGCGTTCGGTCCCCAAAATAATTACTTATTTTAGGTACATCAAACTTGCCTGCTGATATTGACCTAGTAGCATGGTTATGGGTAACAGCTTAGTACTTCTAGCCTACGCAATCGATGTTGATGCGGTTTCCAGCATCGTAAATAAAACTCGACGCTTTGTCAAGAAGTCAAACCGTTTGTACCGGTTACGGTTGTAGTAAAAGGGTATGTGTGTGCAATTGATGTATCCTCTATATAGATCGAACCCATGTATTTTGGAGCAATAATAAATCATGATTTAAGCTACACTCGCGTTTCTAACAGGTAGTTCTGTTAAAATTGTTACGTGATATTCTATAAATCAGTATAGGATATCACGTAACAATTTTTGTTCTAGATAACATTTCTACGACTTCTAACCACACACGGTAAAGAACTATAACCAAAATGATTTAAGAAAAAGGTCTGAAGTAAAATACATATTATTTATTTGTTTCAAAGCAAATCGGTTTCAATCGATGAAAAGCATATTTTATTACCATTGCTTGAATTAAACACGTTGTTAGTGGTAGGATAGCGACGGTACGTTTTTCGTTACTCATATCTCCCGATGACCGTTCTCTGTAACCGACTGATTTAGAATAATGTTCCCACATTTCCAAAATGCCATGATTTTATTTTACGGTAATTTTTGGAAAGAAATGACGAATGAGCGTAAAGAAGATTCAATGAAACCAACTTAGATTTCGAAAGCTTTTCCTAACTCTTTACTAGCAAAGTTTCAAAATAACTGAAACAGTAGCTTATGAAAGATTTATGTGTACTTTTGATTGGTAATGGATTATTAAGAGTGCTTATCTGTCAAGTACGTACTGACTATGGTACTAGTTGCATAATCGTTAATTCTAAGCACTTTTACAACATTTATACCATCGTAACACTTTGTGAAACTTGACGCCTTCAACTCCTATTCTTTAGGTCCTATTGGATCCAAATACCTATACCTATCAATAACTATCATGTAATCATTTGTAATATTGTGTTGTAGTTTGCTTAGTTGTAGTCTTACATGTACGCTGACAATTGCCGGTGGATTTTGTCACGAAACGGGAAACATTAATTTCTGTTCTATTCCGCTGTTCTTTGCTAATCACAGTGTTAAAGGAATTTCAATGTAAGTAACATTAGTATGTTTGGTGACAGGCCAAAATATTTAAACATACTAACGACATATGGGAAAACGCGAACAGATTTGTATTCTAGTTGCAAGAGCCTACGGGGTGCTGTCCGGTACAAGTGTAACGTCAAACTTGGCATAATTGGTCGTTTTGTTGAAAGGCTTTACTGAGACATGGAATTTATTGGAAGTTTTTTCTATGGCATTCGTTCTGATACCTTAAATGTGTTTGGTGGCAGGTCTCGTATCATCAAGCGGATGTCCTCGCGGCGGGTTCGCGCTGTCGCAGTCACTGGTGGAGCGGCTGGGGCGCGACCATGAGCAGTTGCCCGTGCTGCCGCCGCTGCACCACCCCATCAGAGATGTAAGCATGTGTTTGGTGGTAGGTCTCGTATCTACGGCAGTCATTGTGGAGCGGCTGGTATAGTTAATGTTACAAAATCTGAAAGTTCAGTAGTCGCCATGACGGTTGGTCTAATAAACAGTTATCGACGATATGTCGACTTGATCAAAATACTAGTCAGTCAATTTTTAAGGTTTTGTCAAAGCGGTACAGGAACAAATGTGGACGACGGACTTCGACAGATACCTAGTGTTCTTCGACTTTATACCATAATTTAATAGGATTCCTTTGTGATCGTGTTTAATTTGATGATTGTTATTGTAGAACTCAGTATGCACGCGCAGCACATACTCCCCACTGCAGGCGCTCAGTGAAAGCACATGTCGAGATCCGGGCGTGTCCGCGCCGCCACCGCCGCAGCCGCCTCGTGTGCAGGTATTATATGTTGTAGTCCTAATGAGTTTTATACATTATGTAACTAAATATACGTTCATGTAATAACCAGGAAGAACACGAACTTAATTTTTAAAAGCTTCGCCTAGTTAGGTAATTCCAAACGACAGCAAAGCTCTGAGTAACAACTACCATTTCTTAATAGGCAAAAAGTGTTAGAAATTATTGCTAGACAACCCGCAAGATTTGCTTAAATGTATTACGCATTGGTGAATCGGTGATAAATTTAGTCTCATCTTGCAGTTGTTTATTTATTTTTCTTGCGCTATGTTGCTGCTTAACGGGCATATACATTACGTTTAATGTTAGAGCAAATTGGGTTAGGTTAGCTGCGATGAAGTATAATAATATGTGTTATTGACAGACTGTCGTTGTTTTTGGGGATCAAAGTAAAACAGACGAAGATCGCCATTAAGGCTTTACTTTAATACTCTGCAAGACGTAGGCCAACGTTCATTTGTTGTTTGTCTCGGTGTGAAGCAGTTGAAGGTATCAATATCAGACGGTATTTTTTTTGTAAATTTTTGCCCTTACTTTACTCGAAGTGAGCACATAATAAACCAAAATGAAAATGTATCCGATACCTATGTTGAAAAACTAAACAGATGAAAAAAAAAATTAACAAAAACGAACACCCGAGAAGCAACTGATATTGGTTATAGCCGATTTGTCAATACGGCTCCTTCCTCAACTAACTTCTAATAGAAATCCACTTCGCACCCAGGCGTCGAACCAAAACGTGACTCTCCACCCGGCGGTAGCGCGGTGCACGGCCACACTGGAGCTGTCGGCACTATGGCGCAGCTTCCACGAGCTGGGCACGGAGATGATCGTTACGAAAGCAGGCCGCCGCATGTTCCCGGCGTTGCAAGCGCGGCTGGCGGGCCTGCTGCCCAATGCCGACTATCTGCTGCTCGTCGACTTCGTGCCTCTCGACGATAAGAGATATCGATATGCTTTCCACAGGTATGGGCTCCAGCCGATTTTTATATCGCAATAGTTAACAATGTTGTATGTGGTACAGTTTCGGGGATATTATAATCATTTGGCAAATCAAAATGGAAAATCCTTTCTGATATTTCTTAGGATCGGATAATCTGATAGCAGATCTAAAAGACATGTATTTAATGGAAGACCAAATAATTCCCCTTTTGATTACTTAAAAATATTACTATAATGATACCCTATTTAAGTTAGTAATATTATACCTGAATATCAAAGGAATTATAATGACTCAATAGCCAACTGCAAACAACTTGTATATAGCGGTCATAAGAAACTTCTTATGCAAACTTGCAAGACATTCATCAGCTGTACCCGAGGACATTTAGCTCAGTTTGGATTGCCCAAACATTTAGACGAACCCACCGTCATGGACATAAGAAAGCGAGTTCAATCAATTGCTTGTATTGTAGCTCAAGTTGGGTGGTGGCGGGTAAAGCGGACCCGGTGTCTCCGCCACGCATACACGTGCACCCGGACTCGCCCGCTCCCGGCTCCAACTGGATGCGCCAGCTGGTCTCCTTCGACAAACTCAAGCTCACCAACAACCAGCTCGATGACAATGGACACGTGAGTCTCCTATATCTACAACTACATGAAAATATAGATATCTATGACACACGATAACTGCGCGTCTTACACGACGGTGTAAAGTGAAAAAGTTTGAGAGCCAAACTAAGACTTTTTTCGTATGTGATATTCTTTTTGTTCTGGACCATACCTGGGAATCTTCTAGTTACGGTAATATTGAAGGTCGAACATTTTTTTAAATGAAAGTTTTAAATATTTACGTATAACTTTAATTTGCCGCCATGACCTCTGCACTATTTAATGCATCCATCAACACAATGTTTTGAGTGCGTTACATTGACCGCTACCGTAAACAATGATTTACCACACACAAAAAATCGTTTTCCAACCAACTTGTGGCTCTCTCGTGTGTATTTCCACTTAGTGTACTAATTGTCTTTTTGAATCCATTCCTATTATCTAGATTTTCCAATTTGTAAAAACTCTTACCTTATATTTTACATAGTGGATGAGTCCTGATAATTTGGAAACATTGCTGATAATCTGTGTTCTGATTCCTGACCCGACCACGACATGGAACGGAGATTTTACTATGGCACAAAATGGTTATCTTAATTGTGTTTTACTGTGCCACTTATCCCAGGAATTTGTGCCTTGTACTTTTTGAGTAGATAATCTTCAATTATTATAACTAATATTATAAAGAGGCAAAATTTGTTTTATGTAGGGGGTAATCTTTGGAACTTCGGAACAGGAACTGGAAAATCCGATTCCTAAAATTATTTCACCAACGGGAAGCTACATTATCCTTGATCCTTAGTTTCAGTTTTAAATGTAGCCTTTACTGATATAGGCTACATTTGAAACTTTCCGATGAGTTAATTTTAGTACATAACGGGAGCGAAGCCGCGAGCAAAAGCTAGTGTTTTATATGAATCATGTAAGTTTTGTTGCCTTCGTACAGATAATCCTGAACTCGATGCACCGCTACCAGCCGCGGCTGCACGTGGTGTACCTGCCGGGTGAGGGTCAGAGCAGCGCGCACCGCACCTTCGTGTTCCCGGAGACCGGCTTCACCGCCGTCACCGCTTACCAGAACCATAGGGTGAGTGCATTTGTCAGTGGATAGTAATACCTGACCTCTCTTTCCTTATTCTTCTTTGGAAACTCAACAAACGTAGGTTAGTCCATGGTACCTACCATATAAAACTGGCAGGTAACAGTCTTTGGCAAAAAATACCTTTAATTACAGCTAGTAAGTTTACTAACAGCCAGTTGCTTCATCAAAAGTAACAGCCAAAGAACGTCATAAAGTAAAGGTAACGGTTAAATTCGTTTCTTCACAATTTTAGCTGTTGGTTTAACTGTTACTTTTGCCTTTAACTTTTATTGCTCAAAAAGGTGCTGCTAAAGCTAAAGTCACTGTCATTTTGATAAAGCTCTAGAAGGTATTAAGAGGGGACTCTCGTCCCGAGGAATTTAAGAATAGGTATTTGAAGAAACTATTGCCGTCGCGCTGCGCCCGACCAAGCCCCCGTAAAGTGCGAAAGGGACAACTGCAGCTCAGGCTGATTTTACCTACAAAAATTTTGACCAAAAGACGTTTTGAATTCTGGTGTTTTCTTCTTTAAAACTAAACTGATCTAAATTATTCTTATATCAAAATTTAGACGAAAAGTATATCTATGCTTCTATTATTTTCTTTTTTTTGTCAAAAACTTATCTAATTTGTCTGATAGTCGTCTGAACATGGCGGTAAAAACGGGCTTTTTTTCGGGTTTTTGGATTATCATAATTCTTTTAGTGATTATGTTTTGAAAATAAGGAAATGATAGCGGCATGTATTAATACGACCAAGATTTTTTGAAAAAAAAACATTGCTCTAGACGCATTATCCACGAAGAAAACATCGGAATACAGCGGTATGGAGCCAAAAGCCAACTAGAGATCCCTCTTAATGCATTTACACTTAGATTTTATTTTAGTACTAGCTGTACCCGGCATGCGTTGCAATGCACTTTGTACTACCTACATACGTACCTACAAACAACCCTACCCTACCAAAATTTGCCAAATCGGTCCAGCCGATCTCGAGTTTTAGTGAAACTTACGTCATTTCATTTTTATATATTTAGATAGGTCGAAAATTCGGGTGCAAATACAGCAGCATCGGCGATGAGCACGACAGCACGCTCTGGTAGATGCAGTGTTACCCTTTTATGCTGTGGCGTTTTAAAGGCTGATTTACTCTAATTAAAGTGGGTGATCAAATAATAAAACAACAGATATAGTGTATGCCACTATAATAACGCCTAGTAGAAAATTTAGAATAGACTCAAAAGTTTCACTTACATACCTACTCATTATTAATGTTCCAGTCGTATCGTACGATTATGAAACTACCTGAAAAAGGTAATAAGACGAAATGTCCCTTAAGACAAACCACTCTTATTTTTGCCTTGGTAGATTATTACATACATTCTTAGTAAATAATAAAAACACGAAACTTCGATAAAATAATTACATATTTTTTAAACTATTTGCGCAAACCGTGTCTTTTTTGCGATATTGATTCACAAATAAATTTATAAGTTTTCTTTACGCAGGCGCAAATAGTTTAGTGGTGTGATGCAATTTTACTTGTACGGTACATATTTTAAAATTAAAAATGCGATCATGAGTTAACGGAATATTATAAAGTTGGAAAAGAACAATGTTTCAATTTCAATAAACGCAACATAAATACTTTAAAGTTCTGGATAATATTTATCTTTATCATACAAACTAGCAGCCCGCCCCGGCTTCGCACGGGTATTTAACAATACACAAACATAAAAAAAAACCCTTCTATTTGCGTCAGGTAACTAAAAAAAATCTCTGTGGCGTGAAATTCTGTATGTTGTCGGGTTCTGTATGGTGTCGGACGTAAAGAATAGCACCATCCCATATCTTCCCGTGGGTGTCGTAAGAGGCGACTAAGGGACTTGCCAGAGAATGGGCAGCAGCGTTCTGTGGGCTTTTGTAACAACCTTACTGCGATCGCCAACCCGCCTGCCAAGCGTGGCGATTATGTCAAAACCCCCCTTATGTCAATGGCGACACTTGGGGGAGGTCTATGTCCTGCAGTGGACGTCTTTTGGCTGAAATGATGAATGATGATGAACTAAAAAAAATTATAAAGAAAGTTTGAATATTGGGGAATATCCAAACTTCCCGTACGGCCCGTACCCCAGTGACGGTAGGCGTCACTGGGTAAATCGTATAAGGTGATGCCTAGCCAGCTGAGCAGGGTGAGCGGCGACCACGCAACTTTTTTCTAAAACTTACATTTTTAAACTCCTGATATCTTTCGAATGGAATGTCCGAATTGAATAATTTAAAAAGTTATATAAAGGTATTGAAGCAGTCTTGAATATGAAGTAATTTATTTTGATAAGGATTAATACCAAGATACCAATACAGAGTCTTTTCTAACGGCGGCATTAAAATATAGTTTTTTTTTTTAAATAAAAGAACACTTATTGTGGCATAAATATAATAGTTAGACATATCCTGTCGCGACACTTTTTGTAAATAATGATGTGTTCTGCAAAGTCGTAATACATTATTTTATTCTATCATCAATAGTTTTCGCAGCGCACGCGATGTAAAGAATATTTTAGGTAATTTTTATACACCTTGGGTTACATAATTGCAGTTTTAGTAAGAATCCCTAATTTTTTTTTAAATATAATATAGCCTATGTCACCCGCGGATAGTGTAGCTTCCCAACAGTGAAAGAATTTTTCAAATCGGTTCCGTAGTTTCGGAGCCTATTCAATGCAAACAAACAAACAAACAAACAATCAAATCTTTCCTCTTTATAATATTAGTTTAGATTAAAATGTTATCACGATATTCGTCCAGTGGAAGTTCAAGTTCATCAAAAGATGAACTTATCGTAAGTTATTTAAGGCGTAGCCTTAAAAAGTTTAATATTCGCAAAAAAAAAAACATTTCTTATGGGACGACGCTGATTTTCTGGTCCAATACAGAATTTCAAAGGAAACAGTTACAAACCTCAGCAAAGTATATTTATCTTAATGTTACAAGATAAACTGACGCCAACCCCAGCAAGGTATTGTGGTTTGTATTTTAAACGACTACCAGTACGAATACAATTGACTAATGTACATACTTTAGGAAAGCAACTTTCTACCTGCACGTCCTATTTACACAAAAAATCTCTGCTTGGAAATGTCAACAATAGTTGACATTTCCAAGCAGAGATTAGATAGCAATAACAATAGTCCAAATATTATTAATGAACTCCGAAAAGTTCCATATTAAAGTATGATAGTAGCAATCAATTTCAATAAAAACAGTCCTTCGTATTTAACGAACTGACATTTGACTATTAGCACTACTTGACAGTGTATATTGCGATGTTGTCATGTGTAAAAAAACCTCCCCACGATTTTTTAGGGTATTACGACCTTTGCGTAGTGGCAACTCTGTTGACTTTTAGTTTAGCTGTTACTCGGATGAAGAAACACATATTTGCTATAATATCAGTAATGGTCAAGTAAAAGTTAATACTTTTAGCGATAGCTTTAGTTGTTGAAGAAGAAAATAGCTGTAAGAATTGTAAACTTAAATGTTCCGTTTTGTCTTTACAGATAACGCAGTTGAAAATAGCGAGCAATCCCTTCGCGAAGGGATTTAGAGACTGCGACCCCGATGATTGGTGAGTTTGACCTATAATGTTCCCATTTCTGGGACACAAGCCTTCTCTCTATGAGAGGGAGTGGGCTGTAATCCACCACGCGGGCCCAGTGCGTATTGGTAGATGTCACATGTCTTTGAATTTTTAATTTTAGGACCTGTCGGTTTCCTTACGATGTTTTCCTTCACCGTTTTTGAGAGCAGTGGTGATGAAATAAATTACACAAAGTAATTGCGCGTACCTGGGTTCGAACCCACGGCTTACTGCTCGTGAGTCGGGGCTGCCACCACTGGGCCACCGATGCTCTCTAGTGTCTAGTTTGACTGTTACTTAACTCTAATTTAGTATGACGAGCTCTTCATAATACAGATTTAAATCTCAAAACGCATGATCTAGTTTCCCTTAAATGTTTAAGATTAACACAATATTATGACTTTCCAAACATATCCACAATTTATTATGCGCCACATTTTGACATAGGACCATTTTAAGAAATTATCGAGACATTAACGGTCGGGTAAACGTAACCACATTTCTCCCGCGCCCCACAGCAGGGCTATGAATCAATTATTTACAAAGTTTTAATGCGACGCGACGCTTCGGAACTCATTTCAACAGCCGGTGACAATTTACTTTTACGACGTGCCCATAGAGTAAAGAGTTACGCACGACAGTTATGGCGGACACGGCTCGTTTCCCGTTCCCGCCAAAACAAAAAAAAAGTATTTCTAGACTTAAAAATTGTTTTCTGTTTTCAGTAAAGTTGTTTGAAGTACATGATTGGAGAAGATTTAAGTTTTAATTATTTACCTCTGCTGCTATTTGGGGTTGCGTCCTTTATTTTGAACGGTTTCTTTGATATATTTATGGACACTTCTTTCTGACATTCTTTATACCTACATTACATTAACTTACATCGAAAAACTAGGAATCACTAACGATGATACCAAAACAGTCTTTTCATTTAACTTTTTAATTATTAAAAAAAAAACATGAGTCAATTTGGCAAAGTTTACCTTATATGAAGCAACTAATTCAAAGGAAATAGAGATCAGTACCTAAAGGCCGTAAATAGAGATCAGTACCTGGTTTGTATCAAACTGTGGGAGGCGGCGCGTTCACTGTTAGATTAATTATTTTGTTAACATTCTCTTCCAGATGTTACCTACCTAATTTGGGTGTGGAAGAGTGCATTTTGTATAAAACTGTACAGGGAGATGCAACATTCTTTGGGATTTTAATTTTTCTCCATCAGATTTTTTAGATTTCCTCGATTTTAAAAACGCAGAAGCGGTAAAATAACCCAAAACAGGTTTCTTTTGATTTTAAACTGCTGAAGTTAAGATTTTTATTTTCTCTGTGGTCCTGAATTTGTGATCGTTTGTTCATCCTGATTAAATCTGTAATTTCCTTGTGGCATAAAAGGAATTCGGGAATTGCTACCAGAAACATAAACCCACTTTTGTTATAAGTATTCCACATTAAAACTCACTTACTCAGCCATTAAAATCCAAAGTGCGCTCTTAGTGACTGTACAGTATCAACACTAAACAGTCTGCTCCCGGGCATCCAAACTTCTTGTTTATAGCATGCCTCGGTAACGGCCATCCTGCTCACTGCATTGGCTACCAGTGTGGCCATAAATCTAGGCTGTCAACCATTATTCTTACGGTACGGTAAACTGAATACGTTTTATGTACTGTTTATAGCAATTGCGTGACTATGGACAGCCAATCGTGTAGGAAATCTGTTTTTAGGTGAATTGATTGTTTTGGGATTCGCCAATGGTGGTGTAGACAGTGAAGAATTACAATAATAAACTTAGTAGGTATAATAAAATAATAGAATGCTTCGTAAGTGCACATATTTGGTTATCAGTAGTAGTCAGAGTTAAAGCAGAACATGCTTTAAAAAAAATAACAACCGTCGACTAAAATTCATTACCAACTTGTCGACTAAGCAATTAAAATAAGTGATAAAGTATCCGCAGTTCTGTGAAAAGTCAATCTACACATGCACAAACAGTTAGAGGGGGACAAAAAATATAAAACTTTTTTGTCCTTGTCCTACTTCCTGGTACCATCGATTAATAACTCCGGGAGGGAAGTATTCTGACGTAATTATCAGTGCCATTTGTCGTGCACTGTCAAAATAGAGACTTAACGCGAAGTAATACGACCCCGCCTACTGGGCGGGCGAAGCTATTATTATTGTTTTTTTTTTTTGTACCATGATCTTGATAGTTGCCCGTCATTAATTAAGTTGGACACTAAAAAGATTAGAGATACAAGTCCATTTATAAAACGTTTTCGTGTTTATGGAACGGTTTAGCTTGGCTCGACTTATTATTATCGACTATTATTATTAATAGAGATCGGATTATATGCAACATTAAAAGCTTGTTATATGCATGAAAATTGGCAGAATATGCGAAATTAAATTAAAAATTTTAAGAACTCAAAAAAGTAAAAGAAAAATGAAAGAGTTCATTTTTTAAACAATCATGTATTGTTCCAAATGTTCAGTGGTAACATTGTGTCTTCGATCATATTTAGAATATTTTTGTAAGTGGAAAATGTTCGCTCCACATCCACAGAGGTAACTAGGCAGAATTTAAACTTTGGTGCTATGTTAGCACTTATAGTTTCTAGAGTAGGCGAGCGCGATGCTCTTCTGTCTCTTTGATTTTAGTATCGTAAAGTTGTCAAAACAAAGACGCGCGCGGCTACAGACCCTGCCTTTGAGTGGACCCTGGGTTTCAAAATGCAGAAAAAGGATAATATCGTAATCATTTTTATCGCATTTCGGTAAATTCGGTGTAAATGTACCGATAGTATGCATCATAACTAGATTTTAGGTAAAATATGCTATCACCGCTGAGAATGGCTTAAATTTGCAAATGCATATGCAATTATGCAAATGCAAATAATCCGGTCTCTAATTAAACTCGGTTTTCATTTTCAGTATCAGCATTTTTAAGTTGTGATTTGTGGTATCTGATTTCTATCAACATCCAAACTGCTATTTTTTTGGTTAAATAAAGAACAGATGCCCACGACAAATAAATTTAATTGTTTAAAATTAACTGGAAAACTCTTGGAGGTATCTACAAGAGCAGATGGTGATTATTTATTTAAAAAGTAGAGAACTTGTGTAATCGGCTTCTATAAGTTCTCACTACCTACTGGGAAAAAAACCTAATTCTTTGGGTAACGGAATTGGCCATAATGCACCATGAGAGCTCAGTGCGGGCTGGTGGATGTCACATGTATGACTTAACATATTCCTCTTATATTAAATTGATCAAAATTAACAATTTGTGGGATCTAAGACAGTTACGCTGTGTCGCCGGGGCCAATAGCACTTTTTTTGCCTCAGCTTTTTTCTGGTAGCGGCCGCTCTTGATTTTGGTTTTCAGAAGTTCTATCTATCCACAGTCGAAAATGGCTGCTGTAATTTTTAAAAGATGTGTTTGTGTGTCCAGTCCCCCCGAACAGAATCAACAGCGCGGCGGCCCGCGGCGCCGCGAGTCGTCGGCGGTGGAGGCGTGCCCGCAGCTGGCGCAGCCTTACGCCGCCGAGCCCAGCGCCTGCGGCCCGCTCTACCCGCCGCACGCGCATCCCGTGCGGTACGTCTTAGTCTTGAACCGTTGAAGCTCACCAAACAGAGCGTACTGCCGACCACATCTTCGATGCTGCCGCGCGCCATAGCATTCTCGCTCTAGCAAATGACGGTTCTGAGCGTCAAAAAGGGATAGGAGCATAGAAAAGTGCGATTTCGTGCTGCTAGATGTGCATCCTTAAAATTACTTTGATGTGATGTGTGTTTTGTGTGTTATTAGCCTGTTGAAAATCAAGGGCGGATATGTTTTTAAACTAGATATCGCACAATCCTCAGAAACTCTTTAGCGAAGATATTAAGTTTTGGAATCAGGTGATACTTTGTGGTAGTTTATGTTGTGCATTTTGATTTCCACAATCCGAGGGCGGTGCTGCATCCTGCACCCAAGCTTAGATCTGTCTATCGATTATTATTTAATTAAAAGGTCTTCTACGGAGACTTTGAATATGATGAATATAAACTGTTCAGTAGTTTATGTCAATGAACGAGAATGTCAAGCTCACCGTTTGGAATTCACAAGTGAGAATCTCAAATGGGCATTGGCTCTACTTTCACCTATCCAACTTGTCGTCCAACGCCTTTGAGTTATTTAAAAGCAACGATGCATTTATAACACTCACTTGAGTTATAAGATGCTAAATGGACTCAGTCACGTATGACATGAAATGATTACGCGTATCTCTCTACATACCTTATTTTAAATGTTTATTAAAGTATTCCTTGTATTGTTACAGTTACCAACCCCACTCGGGCCACAATAGCGCTTACAGTGCTTACTACGCTCACAGATAGCTGGCTATCTGACGCCGAGCGATAGCTAGTGATTGTAAAGACAACGGCCGCCCGCTGACAACATGCGACAGATATGAGCGACCGCGTCGCTGGAACGCGCACCATCTGTCAATATTACCGCCTTTAGGGGAAAATTTAAAGAAAGTGGTGAATTTATTGCGGCTCTATAATTATGGAAAAAGTCCTTCCGATTTCGAAAGCTCTTCAGTGTGAGTTAGATACTCAATAGAATAGTATTTTGTCTAAAAAAGTTTTTGTCTATGTCCGTAGAGCCGCAATATTTTATAAAGCGTAGATTATTGTGATTTTGGTATAATACTCTGGAAATTCATGGGTTGTTTTTTTTTGTGTTTTTGGTGTAAAAATTCTACAAAGAAATTAATTAGTGAGTAATTTGTTTATTTAGCGACAGTGTGGAGTCGTTATTTAAGGATGTTTAAAGAATTAAACATGAAGGATTTTTGAATGTAATTTTTTCCATTAGTAGAAACATGTGTAAGTAGCGGTTATTTGCCAGATGGTGCCTAGGCACTGAATATAAGTTGGATTGAAAAACGAAATAAAAAATATTTTATATTGTTACGCACACCTAATTTAATGTTGTAATTTGGTTTAATGAAAGAGGGATATATAATAGTGAGATGTAAACGTTACATTGTATAAGTAACCAAAGGAAATGGTTGATATACTCGTATAGTAATGCAGAATTTGAACCAAATATTTTATATAAATTCTACTAACAATTTATTTAATCTCAAATATTACTTATTATTGGTAACGCACTGTCTACGCCCATGCAATAAATGTGCCTTTTCTGTCACAATAATTATTATAAATAAAAACTTATTGAAACTATTTTGTTACCAAGTGTAATGTATTTATTACTATAGTCTAATATAATGTTAGTTTTTACCAAAAACTCGCGCATTCGTCTTCATTTTATTAAAAAATGAAGGGATTTGAATGCACCAGTCAAAATGCCAAGTGCCAAATATAACCAAAGGAACATAGTTAATGTTAAGATAGATAAAGATTTAGTAAATATGTTTGGATATTTATTTAAATCAATTAAAGTGACGCAAGTCGAAAACATGTTTTTATTTTCAAGCCTTATAACTTCTATGAACTAAGAATGTCTGAAGAATTGCTATAAAAAGAATACATAGTATAAAAATGATTTTGTGGGTTTTTTAAGCATAAACTTTTGAGAAAAATACAAATACTTTAATCACAGCACTTTATTTTCATAATGTATTCCAATGCACAGGCTGCAATAAAATACCATTTATTTACGAAAAATAATAATTAATCTATAACTAAAATCAAGGTTACATCAGGAAGAAACAATACTGCATTTGTTGCGGTAACCTCTCAATCTCGGGGGTTCTGAAGTATGACTTTTCACCAACAGTGTAAGTCATGACATGATTGACAGTTGCCGATCCTGGTTCTTCACCACGATCCACGTACACTTTAGAAGAAATTGTCTCTTCAAGTTCCTCTCCTACTAATTCTGGTTCAGGCTCTACATACTCTTCGAAAGGCATGATGATAGTTGTCGCAGAAGTTACAGGTTCCATGGAACAGTAGGAGTAGTCTTGAGGAGCGTAAGACACAGTGTCGTAGAAGTTGGGGCGCTTGCTCACAGGAGGACTGTTGTAGTAGTTGACGGGAGGAGGGATCTGGCTCTCATAAGGATAGTTGTAATGGTAGTTATAGCTTGGGTACGAATCAGCGTGGTGGTGATGGTTCACTGCTGGCTGAGCGTTAGTAAGAGGTTTCTGTTCAGAATATTGGATAGGGTAAACATAATAACCATCGTTTTCTTGAGCTTCATACATTGGTGCTTCGATGGGAGTATATTCAACTTTCTGGCTAACATTCTTCATTTCAATGGAGTCTTGTAACAAGGAGTTCATCTCCTTAGCCTGTTGGTTAGCAGCAAAAGCTAGGTCGGAAAGAATTTCAGTGTCAGGGCTGAATTCAACTCCGTATTTGTCAGCAATTTCTTGTGCAGTCATCATTTTATCAATGGCAATGTTTTGGAATTCGTTGTTAGATTTAATATGTTTCAACAATCTTGTTACGAGTTGTGTGCAGGCCATTGGAGTATCTACTGATCTCTTCTTGCGTAGTTTATTGTCTTCTCCTTCTTCATTTACTTCGTCTCCTTTATCGTAGCTGTTGAGTGCGTAAGTAAGAAGGTTTGCCATCTCGCTCTGGATAGCAAGAGTGATCTTCTGTGCGATTTCTTTGATTTCATCTAGTTGTTCTTCGACTGATTTCTCTGAATTGGTAGCTTGAGTCATCATCGCGACCGACGAGGTTGGATACAAGTGTGCATCAGGAAGAAGGAAGAAATCGATCCAGTCCTTCTGTCCGGTGGGAAAATCATTGATGGTCTCATCGTTTATTTCCGTGTCATTGTTTGCAATCTCACCACTGTTGCTATGTTCTTCACTGCAGGTTTCGTTGGCGAAAGTGAATGAACCCTGAAACAAAAGAATAAGGAATAATCAAATCAGTTGCGGTTAGTCAGTTAACGGGTTCGTTCAATGTTGACTGTTCAAAGAATGGAAGTGTTCAAGTCTTTGAACACATTTAAAAGATTTAGTCTTGAATTTTGTGCGACTTACCTGAATGGCCAAGCCAATGATTATGTACAAGAGGCCCATGGTGAACAAGTTGTGCCCTTCCACCTTCAACACATACATTTATATGTAACACTATCAATTAATTTTGAAATTATTTTGAAACTTTCCAAGTAACAATTTTAAAATAAGATAGGGCAGGTTTTCTAAGCTTGAGCAATAATGAAACATGTTTTTTACAAAATGTGTTACTTGTTGTGTTGGTTGGTGTTCCATGTGAGTGTTGCGAAGCAGGCTATGTCTCGGTCTCTCTGAATAATAGTTGGATACTTCTCTTGTGATATCGATTTAAGCTAAAAATAGGTTTTCTGCTGTAAGCAATGGAAGAAGTGCGTTTTAATTAAATATCAATGTCGTTGCATAAACAGACGGTTTTAAAATGAAAATTCTTTTCTGTTATAAAATAATATATTTCTAAACCTTTGTATTTTAATTGTTTACGCGTCACGTTACGCAGCTATAGATATTAATTGTGTTCATCATTATCATCATCATCTATCTCTTGCTCTTATCTCAATTCATTTGTGCTCATCGTACCAAAATTTAAGGAAAACAAGGCGTTTCTCTTTCATATTAGTCAGCAATAATAAACGTATAATTTCCCAAAATTTGCATTTCTTGATGCTATCGTGACAATATGTTGTCACAATGAATAACGGGCAAAGGTAAACGGTTAGTTAATTGTTAATAAATAATGCATCACGATACCTGTGCGCGGTGACTTCGGAATACTTACGTACTGCATATAATGTAAGACGGCGACCAACCATGTTGTTTTCAAAGAGGTAATTGTTATGTTTGACACTATTTACATAAGGTCACAACGTAAAAATTAAAATGAAATGCAGGAAATAATTAAGTAACAATACTTTTTATTAAATAATAAATTACACTTACTTTACATTTTTATTAATAAATACTATTTACTCTCTGTTAACTGTACCGTAGCCGTTCAGGTTGTTTAGGGTAATGTGCAGGATAGGACGATGGGATTGGACTAGCTGGTTGGTACCCAGGTTGATACTGGGGAGGATAGGATGGCGCTGGAGGGTAAGATGCAGGTACTGGAGGGTAAGAAGCTGGCGTGGGTGGATAAGGAGCAGGCGCCGAAGGGTAAGAAGCCGGTGCTGGAGGGTAATGCACAGGCGCCGATGCGTATGTAGGAGGCGGTGGGTAACCAGGGACTGGTGGGTATGCGGGCGCCGGCGAATAGGTAGGTGCTGGTGGATACGCAGGCGGGGATCCAGAAGGGGGAGGGTATGGCTTATACAAAGTCGGTGGGTACTCTTGTTGAGTCGGCGGGTAAGGATGAGGATACGGCATGCACTGCGGAGGGCAAGTAGGTGCAGGAGGTGCGTATTGCGGGTAAGGATACTCATAACCATATGGCCATGGCCGCGGCGCTGGCGAATTCGTAGGACCAGGATGATCATGAAGCGGGCTTTCGTAAGAATAATATGGGCCAGGTGCAGCAGTTGAGGACGTAGCTACAGCTGGTGGTGGGTTTGTTGAAGGCGGTTTGGTCGAAGGAGGCACGTATACTACTTGGGGGTACAGGTAGCTGTACGTGGAAGGGTCGTAAGTGTTCGTAGGTGGCGTTGAAGGGTACTCAGTGGACGACGCTGGCGTGTCGTTGGATGGAGCACTTGTCGTTGTTGGCTGTATCGAGCGCAGCAACGGTGCTGAAAGGAAATACATATTTTGAAGTTATTTGGCTGGCCGTGAGATGTCACTTTTAGTTAAGAGGATCACGTTTCGGAACAAATACTACAAAAGCGGAGAAAAGTTCATAATAAGTCATAAACTGCACTTTACCTGAAAATGACTATGAGTGACTATGAGTGACTAATCATTTTACGGTCTAAGGGGCAAGCCTAAATGCCATAACACAATTTTTTCTGTCTTCGAGCTTCTACTATAAATTACCACAGCGAAAAATTCAATCTTTCAAATGAAATCTAATATTATTTTTACATGGGACTTCAACATAACTGACGAATTGCGGGTGTATAGTAAGTACATAGATACGTCTCTGCTCTACCCTTCGGAGTAAACAATTTGTGAAGTTATGTTCAATTAGTTTTAAGTGTTTGAGTAATTTTGATCAGGTCAGTGTTTTATTGAACAAAATTAATTGCATTCCATTCAAAGTGCACCGTCAGCTGACACCACGCGGTAGTGAAACGCGTACTACTATATAATTTTAAGGCCAGTCACACGTACCTAAACATGTTTTTTAATTTAGTTCACTCTTAATAAATATAATTTAGAGCGGTGTTTTCTCGTACTTTTAAGGAGAAAAAAATATTCTGTATGTTATTTACACATAAAAAAAATGTATGTGTGTGTGTATGTGTATGAACTTACTGTAGAAGATGAAATGTATTTTCGAATGCGCCTAAAAGACACCGCGATCAATAGACACGTATCTTGATAATTGTGTAACTGATCTTACGATATTTACAGTAATTGCTTACAAGGATGAATACTTACAAGAAGAATACAGAGCGCTGATCATTTGATTCATCCGCTCGTTAAGAGCCGCCATCTTTAAAGAAAACTGAAACCATTAACGATAAATACGATTGTGTCTTCCAGATAATTTGGCTTAGCATCCCTCCTGTACAGCAGCACAACAGACAAAGTACAAGGTACAAGTGCAAGATGAGAGATAGGAATGACCATATCTAAGTCAGAGCACATGTTAACCAGCGTATATAGACACCATTTACCGGTTTCCGAATTGAGAATTTTATGTGAAACCTGTGAAACTATATTTAAGCAGTATAGGGTAATGGGCCATGTTAAAGTAGAGTTTGACACTCTCAAGTTTAAATTCTCAAATCAGGAACCGATTTGGCATTTTATAGATGCTGAAACAATTGAAGTTGACAGTAGGTAGGTACTGCTGAACAAAAGCTGACTCGGTGAATTATTTTATTCACATCGGCAAAATAATACTTGAACAATGAAGTATTTATTCATTGTTTTATGTATACATATATTAGTGCAATAGTCTGTGAGGTCAGTCACCTTAAACCTTGACCTTCACGTTACTCCTACTAGTCACTTGTTAACATTACTTAGCTTTTAACCTTCTGGTTAAAATCTATACTAATATTTTATAGCTGAAGAGTTTGTTTGTTTGCTTGAACCCGCTATATACAGGATGTAACGGAAAGGGTATATACATACTTAAGGGTGTGCTACAGACGATAAAACTGAACACGTTTCTCTATCGGACAAACATCGTAATAGCGAATAAAATATCAGTTGCCCCATACATTTGGTCGAATAGGTATTGAAATTTTGTATTGGTTGGCATATCATTTTTTCGCTATTACGATATTTGTCCGATGGAGAAACTTGTTCAGTTTGATGGTCTGTAGCACACCCTTAAGTATGTATACACCCTTTCCGTTACACCCTGTATAATCACGCTACGACCAATAGGAGCGGAGCAGCAATGAAAAATGTTGCGAAACGGGGAAAATGTGACGCAAACGAAGTTGCGCGGGACAGCTAGTAATAAAATAACCATATTTCAAATCAATAAAAAAACAAACATTTTGTCTGATCATAATATCGGCCAGAAAAGTCACCCACCCACACACAACATGTCGCAATGAATTCTGTTCATGATTCAAGAACCCGCAGAAATGATTCATCGGTTATTAAAAAATCTGCTTCTGTATACAAAAGTGCAATACCTAAACGGTCAAAATGCAAGGAACTGCTTCCTCATTATGGAACGGGTGTAAAAAACCATTAGCCTTGTAAGTCGAGCTAAATAATTCAGCATAGGTTCACTAGAATAATCTCACACACTATAAAAAATCGTGGGTAGAAAATCTCACCTGTGACTGCTGCAGACTCTGGCAGCTGCTCGAAGTTCCATAACAGAGGCCTATCGACAGCGCACTGTATATTATGAGTATCTTCAACATTTCTGCTGCCCTGGTAGACCTCACTGCCTAATTCTTAAATTCCTCTTGGTACAAACAGATAAAAGTTCGCAGTGAATTTCAACCGTACTTGGTCATTAATAGAGTTTAAAACAGTTCGGTATAGTGAACCAAGATCTATCTCCAAGACGTTTTTTCACAACATTACTCTAGTACTGAAGGTAGGTACTATGATATATAAAGTATTATTTGAAGTGTAATCTGATGGCAAACGTGATGTTGTTCGGAGGAGATCTGATAGGGAGATGATAAGTTTAATTATGATAAGTTCGTGAGGATAGTGAAACAGATAGGTTACATGGAAATAAGATAGTTCTTGGTAATGTTAGTAGTCTGTTTTGACCGTATTTGCGTCATGTCGTAGGAAGCAACTAAAGGGTGTCAAGCTCTTACGGCTACTTAATGTTCTTAAGATATTTTCACTTATCAGATGGCCAAGTGATATAGAAGAAATAGAGACGCCAAAAGAAATGATGTCCTGTGGTGTTTCATGTTCATGAAAGGCTTTCAGGTTGGATTAAGTACTTGCAGCATGACCTCCGTTTTTTTATTAAATGTCACATTTACACTCCATAAAAAACTGTGTCGCAGTGTCAAAAATGTGGCAGCTTACCCCAGTTTAATAAAAGACTTGAAACTGTGACTGCGAGTAGGTATGCCAGGTGTTCCCTTTATTTCTCGTTATAATTTAATACTTAGCACGTAGCTGTCAACATTATTATCATCCACGTGCAAGGTTAATAAAAAACGAATAGTAATAGACATTACATATTTACTTATTTCTACATGTGAAACTATGGTTTAAATACAATACTATAATATTATTCAAACAATTAATTATTCATTTTCAAAGTTGCTATGATTATTAATTGCTAAAGTTCTACTTGATCTGCACTAAAACAAAGGTAGCAAATGTTCTTAAAAGCCGTGCTAAACAAGTAACAACATAAAACGTTTACAGCTCTATATTATTTTATTATCAACATATTCAATGACATCAGAAACATCATCAACATCTTCTAAGGCTCGTTTTGTATTACCTTCTCGCAGCCTCCCACTTTTAGCCTTAGCAAACATAATCTCTACTCCAAGTAAAATTACTGACAAGAAGGCTCCAAACACAGTAAGGGCAAGTAGCGGTGCAATATCTCCCAGTTTCACCCTCTCAGCGAGAAGGGAGGCTCTGCAAGGAGGTTGCGGGACCCTTAAGCGGGCAACCAGGCGCTTCCCTAAACCGGTCTCCAGCAACCATCCTCCAGCGGTGCGCAAGACTTCCGTCCACTGCCCGTCTTTGGTTGATTGTATCCATGTTAACGTCTAGAACAAAAAGTTTTTAACATGAATAAGCAAAAAAATAAAATTGATGTCTTGTTTCTTAAGTTATTAAGTGCATAGTTTAATTACATTAGTTGTGTTTCTAAAAGAGCGTGTAGAGAAATAGAACATTCATGAAAGATCTGTGTTACAATTGTAGTGAGGTAATATTCTATCTACAAGGTGTTGTTTTGCAACCTCGTCAAATTCTAGGAGGTAACTATGCTAATGATTCTCGACCCGAATCAATAATAAAATGAGTAGGTAATTTTCTTTTTTTTATTTATTTACTGAAATCGGTAACTGTGAACCACCCGTGTTTTAAACACGGGCCGTCTGATCCCTGCCTTATAACGTCGCTTACACACAAACAAAAAACCTCAAACGTTTTTTCGATAATTTTATAATCCCTAAACCACGCTATGGGGGTTATTCTGAAATATTGACAAATTTAAACAACAAAAAAATGCAGTGTTTTTTAATAATTTACTAGGTACCGTAATTTATATTGAATATTTATGTCTTTTGTGACAACATCCTGAATTTTGACGAGGATGCAAAACAACACCTTGTATTTATCAGAGAAGAGAAGAGGCCTGTATCCCAGCAGTGGGAATGTTAAAGGTTAATTATAATGATCTAGCTTTTACTACCAATATCTTTTTATAACTTTCTAAAAAGCTGTGACTTTATTATTCACTTTTGAATCAGCAGTCTTCTCAACATACCTCAGGAATGGTATCAACATGTTGCAGCTTGCAGATGTGTTCGTCGCTGAAGGTCTTGAAGTGCGGGTATATCTGGTTGTACTCGCTGTGGAAGGCGGTACTGCCCTGCTGGATCAGCTCCACTCCACGCTCTAGTTCTTGGTAGAAGTTCGACGTCATCTTTTTCTTTTTCAAATATTCTAGGTCGTCCCATGTGGTTTTCACCTGTATTTGTAAAGTTGGTTTAGTTGGATAACACTTTACCGTTGAAGCGTCATGCGTTGATTGGTGAACTTTATGAAGTATGTTTAAACGTCTTCGGTTTGGTTGATACTGCCCATTTTCATTTTTCGACAGCAGGGTAGCATTATGATCGGATCCTAGATCCTCGATGTAGGATTCTATACTCTCGTTCTAAGCCTATACCAAAAAAAGTGGGCTAAGGGCGTTACGTTGCTTAAAAAGTTCTTCAATTGAACTAAATATATACGTACTGATTCTCAATATTGTTATTTTCAAGTTATCGTGTTTAAACCACTTACATCAAAGAACAAATAACGGATATAATCGTAATCCTCCGAACCGATGGCATACTTGGAGTCTCCGAGCGCCTTCAGGGAGTCGGGTCCGCCACGCCCGGTGCTCATCAGCGCGGAGACGACGGCAGACGTGTAGTACGCGTGCACTAACATCGCACTCACTGAGAGAACCGTGAACGCAAAGCGGCCTGACCCACCTTCGGGCACAGCACTGGCGTCTGGTGGTCAAATTAAATTAGTTAGCAGATCTCAGCGGGTATTACGGTTTGTCGATTACTTTCGCTAGCTTAATTTAAAGAATTGATTTATTTATTTATCTATCTATCTATATATATATATTTTTTTTTTTTATTATTCAAAAACACTTTTACAATTATTTTACAAATCGTAAACATACCACACAAACCATCGTGGGTTTAACAGTGGTATGCCAGACACGGCAACTCGGTGCCACAACATCATTATCATTACTTACATACTCAGTATAGGAAAAGTATAGATACTAAATAGACACTTTCTAGATTGTACATACCACAATCCAGAAAGTATCTCTTTAGCACCTTCGAGCAATTTTTAACATTTATTTTATTACAGATTTCTAGCGGTAAGTCATTCATAATAGAAGGTAGCATGCATTCCCACGTCCTTGCCCCATAAACACTATTAGATTTAGGTATCTTAAATGTGGGTAGGTATGACAAACAACGTAACGACTTTAGCCTATATACAGACTTACATGACTTTATACATATATGTGTTACAATGGCTTAATTAGTTTCAAGTTTTTTAAAAATGTAAACTTAAACATAGATTGTAAACAGCTTAGAAATCCGCGAAAATTACAAATATTTTTTTTTAATAAGTTTATACAGAAATTAAATTAAAAAATTTAAATAACACCCTTCTTTTTTGGTCGGAGTTTAAAAACCGCCTGCACAAAAAGCTTCTAAAAAACCAAAAATAAATTAATCCAAGCGTCGTATCGTCGGGGGTCCGCTTTGTTTTGTGTTTGTGCTAGGCGGCCTACTTAGTGGTCCCCCGATTAATTTATTTTTGGTTTTTAAGAAGTTTTTTGTATTGTTTTAATTTTTAATTACTTTTTATTCCATTATTTTTAAACTTATATTATTCTTTCTTAGCCTTGACAGTACCACCTCTGGGCAAAGGCCTCCCCGTTACTTTCACTTTTCTTGGTGTTACGCCGTTTATCCGTTTAGCAGCTACGATGCCACAGACAGACACACAGATACACACGTTAAACTTATAACACCCCTCTTTTTTGGTCGAGGGTTAAAAATTGGGTGTCATTTACATAGAAAATGAAATAGCTAGACGATTCGTTAAGTACTAGGTACCTAAACTGTAGAACAGTTGCGACGGGTTGACGACCGCGGAGTCAGATACACAATTGTATACTAATGCCAATTATGGAAATCTATTGCACTCTGTATTGAACTTTTTGTCACTAGCCTAACCAGCTTGAATGTATTTATATGTCGGCGCCTTTGCAAAAAGGCTTCATATGATTCACGTTGCAAACTATTCTGTGACCACAGACGAGAGAGAAGGCGTCTACATTTCTCTCTGGCGGAACGTCAAGTCGTTGCGGGTAGCCATATTGACTTGGGTAGTTGTCAAGGAAGGTGGCGCGTAGCAAGTCGTTGACGGATCGCCGACGTCTGTTTTCCTAATTTAATTAAATCTAGTGCCACATATCATAAGTAATTCCGATGCCGCGGATAAGAGCCTTCATCATAAGTGGGATAAAGAATCGCGCCCTCCACGAAAGTAAAGCCAAGTGAGGAACATAACCAATGAATTTTTCAAGCAACAAGGAAAGCGTTTAAACCTGCGAGCACAAATCATCAAGAGGGTACCCTCACAACATCATCGGGTGAGACCGTTTCTTTTCTTTTCGATAAGTGGGTTATCTGACTCATTGCTTAAACATGGCTTGTTTAATTGGTTTATGGGTGACATCATAATCAGTAAACCTTAGTTAGGTTATCATCAGGCATCAGGTTATGATTTAAAATTCACGGTGGAGATTTCCAGTACCATTAAAATAGACGATATTTTGATAAAATAGGTTGTCGGCCAATAAGTTCAGGAATTATTAGATGCTGGCGTTATTCGTAAAAGTTCTTCGGCGTTTGGAGTAAGCGCTTGTCTCGTCCACAAGTTTCAGTCGAAAAGAAAGTGTGTTCAGTCGAAATGTCACTGTTCCCCGATTCATGGTGCCTAGTGTTTGTTGTGTTGGATTGTAATTTCAAGTAATTTGTGAGTTCGACGGGGGCGGTGTGCCGCGTGTGGTGTGTGTTTTCGTGGCGCGAAGCCCATGTTCTGCCCACATGATGGCCGAGTCTGGCGGGATAAATCATGACAACTGCGACATCACGAGGGCTTAATGGAATTAGCTGAAGGCATTATGAATGACGAGGAAGCCGTGAAGGCGGTAGATATGCAGTCAGAAGGCATTATTGATGCTGATTTTGAGACTATGTCGGCTCGCAGTGTTGACACCTTGACTGCAGATTCCGCTACTCTGACTGCTTGCGGCCCCTTCTGGGTCAGTGGGTCGTTTTAGGGGCTGAAACAGCTAGTGCTGATTCGGAAGATGAGGGACCTATGACGTTTGACGTAGAAGTAGACGTCCACCGAGCATAATGTTCAGAACCTAAGGTACGTTCAGATTATGTGATGTGATTACGTGTGGGTGTTGTTGTCCGGTTTTGCCCGTTGGTTGGTAACTCGAAAGGACGCAAACCCAAAGACGAGATGTTGTCCGGTCCTGACTAGAGTGCTAGCGGGTTCGTAGGGACGCATGCGTCTGTGTGTCACGAATGGATTGTATTGTCCGGGCTTAGCGGTGCTGGTCGAAGGGACGTACGAATCTAGTTCGTTGACGTGAGTGATGGCGAGTCGAAGGGACGGTGTTGTCCGGTCTTGCACTTGGGGCAAGTCGAAGGGACGCATTTGTCCGGGCTACGCATCATGAGTGAGCCGATGGCTAGTCGAAGGGACGGTGTTGTCCGGTCTTGCACTTGGGGCAAGTCGAAGGGACGCATTTGTCCGGGCTACGCATCATGAGTGAGCCGATGGCTAGTCGAAGGGACGGTGTTGTCCGGTCTTGCACTTGGGGCAAGTCGAAGGGACGCATTTGTCCGGGCTACGCATCATGAGTGAGCCGATGGCTAGTCGAAGGAACGGTGTTGTCCGGTCTTGCACTTGGGGCAAGTCGAAGGGACGCATTTGTCCGGGCTACGCATCGTATGAGGAAACAGAGCGGTGCAAGTTGCGAGAGTGAGTTCGAAATAGGCTGTGACCTAAAGTAAGAGGCACTGGCTCATGTCAGGGTGGACGAGCGGATTTCTTGGTGATTAGACATTGTTTGTTCCAGGAATACAATAACGCCCGAGGACGGTCGTATGTCAGTCTGGCCGTGTCGGCGCCTTTGCAAAAAGGCTTCATATGATTCACGTTGCAAACTATTCTGTGACCACAGACGAGAGAGAAGGCGTCTACATTTCTCTCTGGCGGAACGTCAAGTCGTTGCGGGTAGCCATATTGACTTGGGTAGTTGTCAAGGAAGGTGGCGCGTAGCAAGTCGTTGACGGATCGCCGACGTCTGTTTTCCTAATTTAATTAAATCTAGTGCCACATATCATAAGTAATTCCGATGCCGCGGATAAGAGCCTTCATATAGATCACCTCAGCTAAATCATAATTCATTCATGCCAAGGAATCTACTCAATTGTAATTTCTATTTTGCATGATGTAATTAATATTTTGTTTATTTAATTGTTTAATGGTTACTAATTTGTATTTCTATAATTATTTGTTATTAATGTGCTGTAATTATTGTATTATTTATTGCCTATCTAGTGGCACTCATTATCATGTATTCTTTTGTTAATATGTAGATAATGTAGTGGGCTGCAATATTGTTATTATTTTGTGTTATCTTCGCCTGTTCCAACACATATTGTAGCTGTTTATTGTTCCTGAATAAATAAAAAATAAAACCATCGAGGCTTCCCTACCTTGTTGCAACCAGGTAGTAAGTACAGTGTACAAGGCCACATCCTTCTCCTTAGGCGACTTGGAAGTTATCCACTCGACCGTCGCTAGGATGGCCATCATGGCCAGGCAGGACCACCACACACCCGGAGAGAACGGCTCCAAGTACATGTTACTGCTGCTTTCGCGCTCTGCTAAGTATGTGAAGCCTACCCTGTTAAGTAGCAAACCAATCAACCTTTGGCAATTAACGCGGTCACCAACTGGACAGAAGTCAGCTAACTCTGTTATACTTCTGTTTGCCCGGCATCCATTTTATTAGGTCGTCGATAGTTGAAAGTACCTTACTGTTCATTTTCTTGATGATAATAATAATTCCAGGTCGAGCAAAAAAATTAAAAAAAAAAAATTACGGAAACGTTGGCAACAAGGGTATATACACATTTTTTTTCTTTTTATTTCTTAGCATTATAATATTGAAGTTACTTTCAATAGGTACCTGAACGGCCATATCGGCATGACATAATCAAGAGTGAAGGTTCTCTCCCACAAAATGCGCAGTATTGCCCCCGAGATATCCGCTTCACCGGTGGAAACCATCACATACATGCTGTTGTTGTTGATCTCGGTTGACCATAACTCGTTCACTATAAGAACATCTCTGAAACATTTGATATTTACTGTCCATAGATCAATGAATCAACTCAGCCTATTGCAATATACTGCTGGAATTAGGACTCTCCCCGGCTGCACCACCACGTCGTGTTCACAAGTTTTCGCACCCAGTCTGTCTCAGAAACTTTTTTAAGGTTGTCTATATCCAGCTTGCTTGATATCACGCCACTCTTCATCGGCCATCGATCCTTCGACAAACATGGCCAGCCTACTGGCACTTTAGCTTGGTAGTGAAGAATAATACATAAAGAAAATTATTTTACTTTGTTTTCGACTATCTAAACCTCCTTACTTTACCGCATTGGATTCCTACAGTGAATCGCATTTCCCCTGCATGAAAAGTAGCCTATTTCCTAACATTCCATATTGAGTTACTTACTGTGCATTCACGACTTCAGTGAGGAGCATAGCTGTTCCGTATCCACTGCGAATACCGGGATCCTGGTCTGACATATATTCGTCCTCCAGAAACTCTACGAAAGTGCCGTCATATTTGTCACTGGAATAGTGTCCTACCTGCAGGACAAACAATATTAGTCCTACTCAAAAATACGCGCTGAATAAATTCTTTGTAATTATGCCTATGCCTGCTATGGCGCGGCAAAATAAAGTTGTCGTAGCCGTAGTTGCATACTGCTGCGTCCTGTGGAGTATGCTTCCTTGGTGGTGGTTCACACTTCATGATACGACAATCATAAAGATTTACTTCAAGGTTTTATTCAACTAATTTTCTGAGATACTTCATGAGGTATCGGTAATGATGTCTTGAATATTTACTTATTTGAAATTTAACAGTTATTTTTCCAAAGTTAGATTTTAGTTCCTCTTATTCTATGAAAAAAAATATATGTAACATACTGGGGTCGCTATTCTCAGAGGATATCTCTTCAAGTCAAGCCTCCTCAGGATTCTTTCGCGCTCGTGCGTCAGAACCAGGCCGGCGGAGTAGGTCCAATACGCCCAGGGTTTTATGGAGATGCCATCTCTGGGGTGCACGTAGGCGTCGTAGATGTGGATAGGGGTCCTTGGGTCCGCGGATATTGCTAAAATGAGAAGGATTGTATTAACTGTTCGCTGCCCCATAGGTATAGCAGACACAAATGCAGCAAATTATACCTACTGGTTATGGTTCCCAGGTCAAGCGAAGCTATATTTTTTATCAGGAATTTCTCAGTAACAGTCCGGAGTCTGAATTTGCGCCTGATTGATGGCGACAGGCTCGCCCCTTATTATATGGGATTTATACAGAACTGGTTAAATCTGGGTGTCAGTTACTGCGTTTTGGAGGTCAGATAGGCAGTCGCTTCATGTAAAATACTGGCACTCAGCTGCATCCGGTTAGACTGGAAGCCAACCCAAGATAGTTTGGGAAAAGGCTAGGCAGATGATGATGAAGCATGATGGTTAAATCTGGGTGTACTAAGTATCACCTGCCTAATCCTTTGGGGATTATAGAAGTGGTGTTTGTATGATAAGGATGAGAAAATATAAGTTATTCAATAAAGTTCATTTTTTGAACAACAGATAGGTAATAATTGTATTTCGTTATTTTCGACTAAAATACGATTGGTCCCTACACTTACCCGTAGAGTCCTTGGTTTCATTGCCGGCGGTAATATTATGTTCCCATTTCAAGAAGGATATGTCAGAGTCGTACCGGATCTTACGTAGAACGTCAGGCACATGTTGGCCTAAGATGAGCCACTTGTACTTCATCGTAAAGTGTGTTTTCTTCACCTGGGGTAATCAGTAGCCGTGTTTAATAAACGCCGAGTAAAGTTATGCCAAACTTAAACGAAATATGTCTGATAAATAAGAATTTCATTCGTAGCTGTTATTTTTTAAGCGAGAGAGAGAGCGACACATAGAGAGCGACGCTGGTGGGGTCAGCAGTATGGAGATTACAATCCCATGTTTTTATTTGAACGCCGACAACACATCCGAGTAGCCTTTTTAGGGTTCCGTAGTCAAATGGTAAATCTGGAACCCTTATAGTACTCTATAGATGAGTGGAGTCGCCCTGTCAGTCTGTCTGTATGTCTGTCTATTGGTGTATATCCACGTTATGATTTTTTTTAATTCTAATGCTTCTACACCGGCAACGGTAGTATATGTGAACTGTTATAAATTGTAAGATCTGTATGTACCTACCATATACTCAGAAATAAATGATATTCTATTCTATTCTAAAAAAGTTTGTTTCTCTTTTTAATTGAAATCATTTTTTCATTGTCAATCTTTACGAATGATGTTAATGATAAAATAAGTAGGTATTGATATTTTTTTTTTCTCAAAAACTAATCAATTGTTATATTGCACCTTTTTGAACATAGGCATATCATCAAATTCATGAGTTATGTAAAGAACTCCCTGTAGGTAGTGATGCCGAATGTGGTCCAAGACGGCGGGGTCACAGGAGAATGTAGCTGTCATTCCATGCTGTGAGAGCTGGCGAGTGAATTTTATTTGATCTGAAAATTCATTAAAATTAAGGTTATTTAAAAGGTGCAATAATAATAAAATACTTTTTTATTTATTATAGAAAGAGTGGACGGTGGTCTTTGCCCAGGAGTAGGACAGAGCAGGCTAGAAAAACCATCCTTATTATATCGTAAATATCTTTGAAGAGGTTTGCAAAATCTTTCGAAACAACTTATTAGGTATTTCATTCTCGCTGGCCACCCCCCGGGGCCAGCGGGAATTATTTTTAAAAGTTGTGACCGTGTCCACCCGGGGTGGACAAGCAGGGGGTGGCCAGCGGGAATAAACCTTTCTTTCGACTTGGAGTCGGTTTTCAATAAAATAATCTAGCGAAACTGGTAGTTTTATTTAAAAAATATTAAGAACATTTGTATTTTCTTCATATTTATGTTATTAGCAATCATATAATCTTAGGCAGGCATTCCATAAAATGCCTAAAACGTTCAAGCAAAGTATGAAATAAAATCTATTCCATACTTTGTCTAGGCGTTGTATAAAATACCGAACGTTCATTCGAAAATCTGTCGGAAACAATTAATATTTTTATAGTCAAACTGTTCTAACATGCAATGATCGTTTCATTTAAGGGACCAATGTGGAAGGGTATTGTCGGTGAACAGTCTGTGCTGCTGCGGTGAGGGAGCGCCTTTAAATCCGTACCTAATATAATATTTCAATGCGTGGTCTATTTGGTATATTTGAAATATTTTTTTTTCCAAAAACTTATAATATTTTTAACTCAATATCATCATGCTTACCTACTGGGGGCCAACATGCCAGTACAATAATACTACTGACTACTTTGTGCTTGAACAAGTCTACCACTGCCTGAGCCAACATGTTGTCAACACAACTTTCTACTGCAGTAACAAATTAAGTACGATTTTGTAGTTTAGGTAAACAATTTATATTCCCAATGTATAACCGGTACAATCGTGAACTTCATTGTTCAATAGAATAATTAAACTGTATTGTTTCCAATGTATCAACATTGCGGTTCACATAATATACAACCATAAACTTGTAACAAATATTACAAATAAAATGACTATGGTGAGAATCCGAATTTCTGAACATGTACTCCTTTACTTTGCTTTTACAAATAACAAAAAAATTCAAATGTCACATACAATCACATTTTTCGTTTATTTATCGTTTTGCCTGTACTACTACATGCGAAATGCATTCACAGCAATTTGGGCGTATCCACGTCCAAATTACAGGGTTCTGGTAAACAACAGCCTTCGCTAACGACCACCTTTGTGGAACACTAAATAAAACAAGCCTTTGTTTGAGCCAGTGTATTTATTTAAATTGTGAACGTGAAATAAATAAAACTAAACTAACATTAACAAGAATTGATTAATAATATTTGTATGAACATGGGCATGGAGGGGGTGGGAGCTCCAAGGGTTTAGGCTCTAGGGTGATGGGTACCGGAGGGGCCACCATATAAGCTGTCATAGGATATCCAGGAGGAGGGGGTGGTGGTCCACAGCATGGTGGTGGGGGACAGGGAGGAGGCGGCGGAACAAGAGAAATAACCAGCGGCGCTGGTGGTGGAGGCGCTGCGGGCGGCAGGCAGAGCGGCGCAGGTGCAGGCGCCGGGAGATACATAGGCACAGGCGGAGGTGCTGGAAGGTACATAGGCGCTGGTGGAGGTGGAGGAAGCATCAACGACGGCGGTGGCGCTGGCAACATGAACGGAGGAGGAGGTGGTAGACATGGCGGAGGTGCTGGCAGGCACAGGGAAGCGGGTGCAGGAGCAGGTAGTACCAACGGAGCTGGCGGAGGTGGCAACATCATTGGCGGCAAGCAGACCGGAGCAGGGGCAGGCGCAGGTAGGTATATGGGCGCCGGAGGGGGTGCTGGCAACATAAGGGGAGCGGGAGGTGTCAGGAAGATCGGTGGCAGGGCCGCTCCACATGGTGGAGGGGCAGCCGGCATCAACATGATCGTCGGAGGCGGCGGCGGAAGGTCTTTACAGCAAAGTTTTTTGTCCTTATCTGGAAATAAACGACAAAGTTATATAAAAATTGAAGAATGATTATTTTGCCTTCGTGGAGTATTTGACAAAATACATACCGAGCAGTTTGGTAGCAAGTAGCGGCTTCAGCAACCTGCAAAATTTAAATGTGATTAGATTATGGCTGGACATACCGTGAGTAACTTTCAACGATTAAGAAGATTAACTTACGAAGCCAGCACTGCTTTCTTGCATTCTTTCATCTCCTTCAATGCTTCGAGCTGCAAGAATATTAAAAGTTGTTAATTTTTCTTTAGTTTTTTTCTGGTGCATAATGTTTGTGTATGAAATTTTCATCAGGTATTACTTCCAGAAGATAATTCTATTTCATTTTGTAATCAGTAAAACTCTTTGCAAAACACATTCACTTTTTCATTGTTTAAAATAATCTTAAAAAAATCAACCATACCAAGCATAGTCCTTTCTCATCACACGCCATGACATAGCAAGAGGAGATCAGCACGATCCCTATGGAGGACCAAAACACCTTTTGACCCCCCATGTTCAAAGTACACGAAAGAATCTCAAACAAATTATGGTTCAAAGAACGAAATTCTATTCGTATTTAAAGAGATGTTTTTCAAATCAGACAGTTTCTACGTGATTATCGTTGTTAATTTTATCTAGAATTTACGTAACTGATTATAGGGTAAGTTAAAAACTTGAGTCTTTGGCCTGATAAGGTGAAAACGTGCTGATAACAGACAAAGGTTCTTATTTCATGTTTTAATCTTTAGTGATATCATTTGAGTATTGATTCATCGAATACGTAACGATGTTTCATGACTACAAATAAATGAGGAGTTTTGCAACGTAATAGCTGGTAGGCTTGGAATTATGGAAGTTCTGATAAAGTCGTTTAAAAGTGGTGCAAAGGAGACAATTTTTTTTTATTTGAAGAATAGGCCACCCCATAAATTGTAGCATTTAATCATGAAACGCATGTTGATTTCTTCCTTGTAATGTCTTGATTACAATGGTAATATTGGCTAAGCCTTGTCAAACGGGAATATGGAGAAATACGAAAAAGAAACGTGAATCTCACAATAACCTTAAAACAATGCACTCATTTGACAATATCGCTATTGTCAAAGGAATGCATTGCATCGGTATTTTAAGTTAAAATCGTGCTCTGTTCAATTGTAAATATTGCCAAAAAAGTCGCTTAGCTAAATCTATCTTAGTTGGAGGTTTTTGATGTGATTTTTACTACGTGATAGACTGATTTACGAGAAACGATTTATAATTAATTCCGTAATTGAACGGCATCGCCCGGAGATTTCTTTCAACGTTCTCCAGAACTAAACAATGATTAAATCGTGACAATTGCATCAAAATACTTTCGGTAAAAAGTTCGGGAGATAATTTCGGACCAACTGACAAACACGGTTTGGAACTTGATTAAATATATTAGAATATGTGTTTCTTAGTAATAATAGTAGTGAGGAGCTCGTGACTAAATAACAACACACACAATAACAGCCACTCGGGTTGATCTTTAGGTGAAGCCGGTGGTGCTAGCTATCATTTGTAGATCTTTGACAGTCGATATACGAGTAGGCAGTCAGTGGCCCGAAAGTCAGACAACCAGTCTTAGTAAATTGTCTTACCCAGTATACTAGCTGGGTTGTGGAGGTCAGATAGGCAGTTGCTCTAAGTCAAACACTGGTATTCAGCTAGATCTAGTTAGACTGGAAGCCGATCTCAACATAGTGGGGAAAAGGGTAGGCGGATGATGATGTATTAATTAGTAAGTATAGGCATATTTCCAACACCATTAAAGCCACAATGACTAGGTGATTAAAAAAGACATATTATTTATTTAGGTATGATATTATACTATGTTGATATACAAATATTAGGCAGGTTAGATGTTCCAAGCTGGCCGTACCTATATGGAGACACAAAAACACATTGTAAATAACGAAAAATATATTTTATTACTTTCAATCATCATTCATGATCAATTATCAGTATTTCATCTAAAAAAGGTGTAGGTGGTGCGACCTTGCAGGTGGTGCTTTTTATATTGAAAACCCACATGGAATGCAAATATTACTATAACCAAATCATCTTGTTGACTGAGCAGTTTGAATACTTTCTTGTAATAACATTAAGCTGTATCCACAAACTGCATCTAGTTGAATAACTGAAAAGAAATAGGTATGGTATAGTCAAATAAAACATCACTTAATTTTTTGGCAATCGTGTAAAAAGTGAAAACCGCTACCGTCCTTCTGGTGCACTTGGGTAAAAATATATTTAGTGGAATTAATCGTTACAGCGCCGCGATATAAATAGTATAATCAATTCCACATTTTCAAAGCTGTATCACTCACCTCGCAAGAAATCTATTGTACACATACAAGTTGGTGTACCTACGTGTACGTCTGCAGCAGTCTCTGACAGTAATTGTCTTCGCACTTTTTGAAATATACTACTTTTCTTACTAGACAATACTGGACTGGCTTTGTGGAGTATGCGCTGTACCTACTTTCAGATTCCAATTTCATTAAATCTTTTCAATTGAGACGAAAATAAAAGAAAACGAAATCAAAAATAAACAAACAGTAAATGTTAAATGATGTTGCCCGTCAGAAACCGAAAAAGCGGATTTAATATGTTCCGTACCACGATGATTTTTAAAAACTACCTACGTGATGTTAGCGATAATGTTTAAAATAGTATTAAAACAATTTCACTGTTTCAATATTGTTTATTTTATATAAATTAAGCTGATATTATTACAACAAACGATGGTACTAATATCTGCTATAATTAACCGTATTCTTTAAACTTAAAAAAAACCCCCTTTTCAAGCATTTTTTGGCAAATGACATTGACCATCACAGGAATAAATTGACACGCAAAAAATATTCAAAATATCAGTTTTTATTATGATTTTTTGATTCCGGTTGCATATTTATGTAATCTTTCGTTTGTTCGCTATGATAAATTGGTCACTTTTTTTAGGTGTAATATCAATATTAAACGCATGACATTATTCTTGTACTTTTTTTTTAGTTTTCATTGTATTCTGATGTTTTTTTTTTATGAAATTGTGTAAGTTTACAGCTTAGATTGGGCCCACATTGATTGGTGGCATTAAGCAGAAGCATGATGGAATATCGAGTGGAACACCGGGGCTGGAGTGCAGTACCCCGCTGTGTTCCTGCCCCGATGGCATTTTTAGGAGATACGTATTTTCACACCTACACGGGCAATAAAGTCGAGTTTAGCAACCTTCATGTTTTTAAGTCTCAGATGATAGAATCAGTCTTGAAGTTTTTTGCTGAGAACAAGTTTGGTTAACAGTGGCATTTGTTTTTTGGGACACCACAGCTACGGTGTACGGCTGAAATAACATTATTCATCATCAGCCTATAGTATTCCACGGCTGGTCATAGTAGTAATTTCCAATAACTAGGAGTCAATTTTAACTCTATTCTGGGCTTCTCCTTCTATCCAGCAGCTATCAAGTACCCTGCAAAAAAATCGCTCCACTTAACCTCATGGATTGCCAGGTTTACTGATTCATATGATACTAGGTATACGAGGTATTTTATGTAACAATAAAATACCTCCCCCATTCTATAACTGAATGAAACGAAATTTAAATCTTGCATAAAGCGCACACTATGTAGGCAAGCATATTATAAGTTGGGGGATTACATTGATGATAAAAATGCAATTGTAATTGATGTATTTCTTAATGAAAAAAAAAAAACAAATGCTTACCATTCCTCACGTTAGACAGCTGAAAACTAGTGTTTTGGCAAAGGGCGAGGAATTGAATCCTGAAGAGAGCATGGTGTTCTTGGGTTTAACTTACATAATATACACCACATTTAGTTAAATTGTCGAAGAAACTAAGCTCTGCAGAACACGCAATTAGAAAAATTCGTAATTTAACTGATGTAGAGACAGCCCGATTAGTGTATTTCAGCTATTTTCGTAGTGTAATGCTTTATGGCATTCTGTTGTGGAGGAATTCAGTTTCCCCGAATTCTGCCAAGAATCAGACATCTTAGTTAAGCAGAAAAGGGTGTTTCGATCAATTCATAAATTGAGTAAGAGACACACCCACAAAGAAAAAAAAAATAAGGAGTAAGTTATAAAATTCACGTAATAATCATCATCTCCCTAACCTTTTCCCAACTATGTTGGGTCGGCTTCCAGTCTAACTGGAAGAAGCAATACCAGTATTTTACATGGAGAGACTGCCTATCTGACCTGACAACCCAGTTAGTACTGGGTAATACGAGACCCTTTGGTACGACTGTGAAAGATCGACAAATAACAGCCGCGACCAACACTTTCACGTGCTTTCCGAGGCACGAAGGAAACTCGCTATGTAATGGTTGGTCACCCATCCACAGACCAACCTAGGCAATAACGGCTGTTATTATTTAGTCACGAGGACCTTATACAATGCTTATAATAATATTATCCAATATTTAAAACAAAAACCCTGTCCGATCCTTAGGTTAATTTATTAATATGTTCACTTTCATGAATATTTTATGTTACTTATGTTATTTAGTAACTAGATGTCCCGCGCAACTTCGTCTGCGTCACATTTTCCCCGTTTTCGCAACATTTTTCATTGCTGCTCCGCTCCTATTTGTCGTAGCGTGATGATATATAACCTTCCTCGATAAATGGGCTATCTAACACTGAAACAATTTTTCAAATCGGAGAGCGCTGAGATTAGCGCGTTCAAGCAAACCAACAAACAAACAAACTCTTCAGCTTTATAATATTAGTATAGATGTCATTGGTATACCTATGTGCCCCTTTTCGGATCGGATAACGTTTTTAACATATTGTATCCTTGCATAATGTCACACGTAATATATAATATAATTTATGATTTAACCATTGCTCTCAAAACGCTAGAAGAACCGACTCACGATGTTTTCCCGTCGTGAGTCGTAAGGACATTGGTATGCCTTACAACAAAAAATCATACACATGTAACATCCTTTTTTTATGGTCCACTATCTTTCTGTGAGACCTGTCTCAGCAATGGGTAAGTTATAAACTGATTATTTTGTTTATGCTTAATAGAGCATTACTTGGTACGAACCAAGGATAATTAATCGACGGTACTTATTTGATTGTTATACCTTAGATTGAATACTAGGTTTACCAGTACGTTGTGCTGTTAATGACATAGTGGAAACGAGTGGAAACTGCGTATCGGCAAGCGTATCGTAGAACGCTCCGCAACAGATTTGATGCGGAAAGTGAAGCACAGTGTTGTGTTGTGGCGCATCTTGGGAGATACATATGCCCTCATCGACTGATTATTTATTGTTCAAAACAATTGACAATTCTGGGACGTGTTTAATCATTGATTCTGTGAGATAGTAAGACAATGGTGTTTTCAATACAGTGGTCTTTATATAGCAGCGGTGCCAAATAAACGAGAAGTTTTATCAAATCAGCAATCCCAATAAGATGGGGGCATGTAGAATGTTCAGTGTAAGGAAAATCAATGTTGTTGTGTTCTTAGCTGGATGTGTAAGTATAAGATTTTGGTGTTTTTTGTTGCCTATTTATTTCATGACGGTCAACCCGGTACGGACAGATTGCGGACTGGCTGCGAATACCGGACACTGACATTTTACTTCGTAAAATTAATTTTCAAAAAGTGAATGTGTCTGTAGCTGCGTCCACTAATTGTTCGGGCCGTTTTGACTGAACCTTTAGTAGGATTACCAAGCGATGTGGGAATACTATCCAAGTGGAGCAAAGTGTAGCACAGAGCTCGGTGGTGTATTCAATGTGTGTCGATAAATTGTTCAGTAACTGAAGCTGTACCCAAGCTATTATAAATCGGGGTCCTGAAACTTAAACATCACCAAATGGTTGTATATACCTACTTGTAGTGCGACATAATCTCAAATAACTCTTACTGATTTCTATTTAGTACCAGTGTCAGCCATAGAAGGATACAGTTTTTTGAAAAAAAAACAAGAAATTACGAGGGCTTAATTAAACTACTAAAAGATCAGGTTATTGGTGCCCATTGTACCATTTCATTGGGTCGCTGTACTGGGTCTTCAGGTTCTTTTAAGAATAAGAAGGTTGAGTTATAAATATCTCTTCTGTTGCAGTTAACTTCATCCTGCTGCATACACGTGGGTCTGGTAGCTGAAATGAAACGTTTGAACACTAAGGTCATCAAGTACTCGCAAAACACACAGCCTGTGTTCATTAACTTAATGTCTAAAGAACACCCGCATGTCACAGGCGAGGTACATAGGTTACAAGCGCAGCCGAAGACGATGAAGATGTGTAAAAGATTTACTCGCTCTATATTGGGTGCTCCGAAGCTGCCTATAGTGCCTTATCTTGTGCCTTTGATTCCGAAGACTCCGCTCCTTCCGTTGTTCCCAAATTGGCTTCCAAAACCCAAACCAACTGTTGCCCTGCCTAATTTGCTTAACCCTAGCCCGATAGCTAAGCTGTCCCGCTTGATGGGGTGGAGCCAGCGTACCGCTCAGATCCATGAGAAACTGCTGCAGATGAAACATAAGGGTACTTTGTCCCCTACGGAATATATTAGATTTACGAATTTACTAATGAGGATTTAGTGCCAATTACTAAGGGACTGCGCCTCAGATAAGTGTGGCCAAATGCACTACAATGCTGTTAGATTTTTTTATGTTAAAGGTAATTTTTAAAGCCTACACAGACGAAGACCTTTTGTGCTGGATACGTTTGAGCTGATAATTATTGTGTTATGTATGCATTTTGCAGGTGATTATTACCTTTTTAAGTAACATGTCAAAGAGTTGGGCAGATGTTGACCCATAGTAGGTAAGTCCACATTTCGCCAGTTATGCTTAGATGATTCTGGTCGTCCGTGGACAAAAGTTGCTCGCCTGTGCAGGCCTTTAGTGAGAAATAATGCACAAAATGTATCATATATGTTTATTACGTATTTTATTTATTAAATAAATTAAAGTTGACTGCTCATCGTTTTACTTATCAACTTCTGTCTACGGTTTTCGATTAGCGACGGCGAGTGAGACCAATTACTTCGGTTTGAATTTCTACGCGTTTGATGGAAATACAAACATTTACTAAAATAATGTAGTATAATGTCTTTCTTTTCGGTCAATAGTTATTTGATGATGATTGGAAAAGTATAAATAAAAAAGCATAATAAAAAAGGATCAATAAAAAGATTATTAAAACTAACTTACAGACAAATAACAATCTTACAAATTAATATTTAGGATCTATTTGAGTTTGCTCTTCTTAGTGTTGGCCAGGAAAGCGTTGAGTCCTCGCACAAACATATCCTTGACCTTGGATAGGTAGCTGATGAGCGGGTAGGCGAAGGGTCGGTCCTCGCTCCGGCACGAGAAGCAGGGCTCCGGTCGCCGGGGACGCACCAGCGACTCCCGCAGCAGGACACTGCTCTGGAAGGGGAACAAATACGTTGCAATTATAATATAACTATTTATCTTTCACATAGTTAGGTATGTTCCAAAATAAAATAATTAAATGATACCGGGACGGTAAAGTGAGAATAAAAGAAAGCTTCGACAATGATCACTCCGTTGAACATTTTTGAATTTTATTATTAAACAACAATAGTTTGGAGCAAAGATAGGTAAAATATAACATAAGAAATAAATGTATACCTACTGTTTTCTACAATGTTCACATAGAAGCTATTTTAAACGTTTCCGGAACGTGCCTATTAGCGTGATTTTTGCGTCATGTTTATCTATGAAAACATTAGCATATACTTACAAGTCATCCTACTTACACGAACACATGCTAGACACTAGAGTCTTTTATACAAATATACCTCTGTAGCAGTAGCTTGGTGCAGTTTGTGACAAATTAAGCAATTGGTAAACAATGCAAGATTTTGATGAAGTCGCCTGATGCTGAAAATTTTGCTCGGTAATTATAATATATTACTTCACCGAAAAGGAGATTAGATATGTGAAATTAGGACCTAATTCTCCTCCTCTTATAGATGACGATGATGACCTTGGCAAAGAACCACAGAGACACAAAACAAAAAACTATCAAATATCGAACCTCCACAACAGTCAAGGCAGCCACGGCGATCACAGTCCACATGAGAACTCTTCTTAACTTCATGCTCGTAGTACAACTTGACTGCAAGGAACACCACTATGCTGCAGGCATAGCAACTACTGTACACCCACTGCATGGCACAGCCTGACTGTGGGGCAGCCTTATACGCCGCCAATCCAGCCGTAGGTGAACAATCTGTGTGAATGAACACGTAAGATAGATAAGATGCTACTGACGTCTCGGTTCTTTGTGATTATTTGATAAATGTGACCTTGTGAGGAAAAGATTTGGATTGTCTGAGAGGTAGCCATTATTCTGAGTTTTAAAGGATTTTCTTTAAAACAAAGTAACAGTTATTTACATTCTTAAAAGCAAGCATAAATTACGTAAGGAGGTGTGAATGAAATGTTTTTTTTTTAAATCGTTTACGGAAATGGTACCGAACTTCAGACTTAGTAACTTTAAAACAGGCAAAACTGCATTAAGGTTCCTTACAGCTTGATATAAATAAATGGGCCAACCATCTTACAAAGCGCAAATATAACTGGATGCAGAAAACGAAAGGCAGTGTGGTGTGGAGCTACTTGGGAGTGACCTGTGTGTGTGTAATACAGGCGAGTGGCCTGTATTACACACACAATAAGAGCAAGAACAAGATCTCAAGTCAGGTGAACAAGGTCTCGGCTCAGGATCTTCGGTGATCAGCTTTGAATTTTCAAACATACATTTAGCTGAATCCTTCTACGGCAGTATTAGTAGTTATTAATTTAATAAATATCACCAAGCCTCAGATTATCCTAAGCTATTAATAAAACAGATGGAGACTCTACAGCCGGCCGAGTTTTTGCTGACTGTGCTAAAAGCGCGTACGTCGAGGTTATACGTGATCGATGGCAGTTTGGTTCAGACGCTAAGATGTCGTGACAGTGCGCAAGAGACGATATGTGTCGGTACGTGGCGGTGACAATCTTGTTGGTTCGTATCTCAGTGTTCGATAGCGACTTTATATCTTAGATGTTGATTATGAAAGTGGAACTTTTGTTCCAGGTTGTGTACTTTGATTACGCAATATACAAAGATATGTGTGGTGTCTTGAATGTTCAGGGGACGCACCACTATCGCGCGAAATAATAGTAACGTTTTCTTCATAATAATATTGGCTAAGATTGACTTTATGCAATGAGTTATACCTACTAATTGTGGGTGTCGCAAAATGTAAGCTAATTATAAAATCGTAGGTACTAATTTACGTTAAGTTTTGGTACGTATACGTCGCCTGTTCATGCTAGGGTTCCCGAATATGATAACGTAGTAACGGAGGCTTTGGAACCGTAAACATAAATTGTTATTGCACACGATTAAATAAATAGTAAAGTCAGGTGATATTTGCTATATCTTTTAGCAAATAGAATGCAGGCTTGCATAGACGCTCGTAAAAGTGGTAGGCATAGTTTTACCACAGTCAAGGTAAACTTTTTGCCAAGGGATATGAATAATGTGAAGGTTTCATATTTTCAACAACCTGAAATAAGGTTAGGCACAACTTGCTAACATAGTTTACATTATCGAAGATTGCAATTACCATTAGAACCTAACATTAGACTTGATGAATATTTGATTAGGTTTAGTGGAATTTATGCTTCAATTCTAATGAAATATTGTTGTTTGCGATTTCAGGTAAATTACATAGTCGGCGCTCCCCCGCCCCTTCGCTTGACTATCGACTGCTCCGATGAAAGGGTAAGGTAAATTATACCAACATGTCATAAATATTTTATTTTTTGAAGGAATTTGTTGTCGTAATTTGTATGTCGATTGACTTCACGCTTGTAGATTCGACTTTTTAACTATTAACACTATCATAATGATCTTAATGTAAATATATTTTAACTTAACAATAATGTTCTTGTTAAGTAAAAATTTATTTACAAAGTCCTGACGACCCGGGAGCATATTATCCACTAGCTGTCCCGCGCAACTTCGCCTGCGTCACTTTTTCCCCGTTTTCGCAACATTTTTCATTGCTGCTTCGCTCCTATTGGTCGTAACGTGATGATAATAGTCTATAGCCTAGTAATTCCTGAGATTAGCGCCTTCAAGCAAACAAACAGACTATTCAGCTTTAGTTTTAGTCGTAGTCATGTTTGCTGCAATAGTATACATTTTCATAAATCATATAAGTTTAGGCTGCTCGTTCGTTTTATTGTTTGTACACAGTACGACTCATAGCAAATAAGCAGACAGTTTATTTTAGTCAGAAACAAATTAAACTATAATTTAAAAAATAGTTATTAGAATTCACACTATTAATGTTCTATTCCAGGTACCGTACGGTTCCTCTTTCCGTTCGTCCGACTACAACAGGAACTCTCGCTTAGACGTGGACTCTTTCTGCAGCCTCATCCATAATGCGTTCCCAAAAGCGGTGCAAGACGGCAAGTTCATCCTCATCGAGCCTGACGACCAATCGGGATACAGTGACACACAAGTACCTATAGCGATCGCCCCACCAGCTGGCTTCCTACCCGCAATACCAAAGCTGAAGATTCCAAAACTACGCATACCGTCACTAAACGTACCAATGTTAAAAGAACATCCCGGTCCTTTCACCCCTCCCAGAATAGGGTCGCCGATGACGTCCACAG
Organism: Cerastis rubricosa; assembly: GCA_949152445.1. Taxonomy (NCBI): domain Eukaryota; kingdom Metazoa; phylum Arthropoda; class Insecta; order Lepidoptera; family Noctuidae; genus Cerastis; species Cerastis rubricosa. Next base: position 15,898,897 of record OX424545.1, on the reverse strand, counting down.
CAGTCATGAGAATCGGAGAAGAACCCAGTGCAGAGAGAATGGAAAAGTTCAAGAAGGGCGTTCAGAAGATGCTGCACGTCGTCAAAGTGTTGGGCCAGATTGACCAGTACCTATCGGAGAGGACTCGCATCATTGTCGATAAACTCACGAAAACTTTTGCTGAATAATACCTGCAATTTAATATATTTCTTGTTTTATTGGAATGTCTAGTCTTACTATTTTGCGCCTGATTTGTACAAAAATATGTGTAAAATTTCGTTATAACTCGGATCAAGACCGCTGATGGATCAGCTTCTGACCTGTTGTACTGTGCTGGACACAGGCCTTCACTTTGTGAGAGAATCGGCCGTAATCCACCCCGCAGCCCGTTCGTGTTGGTGGATGTCAAATCGATGATGCTACGGTGGTGAAATAAATTACGTTAAGTAAAGTCCAGTAGTAAAATAATAACTTTTGTGTAGTAAAAAGAAATGTTTTCGAAACCATGATTTTTAACAACCCGACTTATAACCATCCGACATCTTTTGTAATGTTTAATATTATTTGAGAGCCCTGAGTAACTAGTCCTTTTGGCAAAGGTTATCCACAGACGCCAAACAAGTTTATTATAATTTATTATTATATTTTAAATGGGATAAAGAATATTTATTGTAGGGATTAAATATGTTATTTTTTATAATCATTGGTAAAACATCATTACAAGAATTTCCTTAACGAAACTGGTGAGTGATTAGAAATAACATAAGCTGGGTGTCACCTGGTTTCGCAGACTGAAGTTTCACAGAATTTCGTTTCGCAGAAAATGTTTTACATACTCTTTGGGCCTCGTATTTTTATTTCGGATATTTTTGTTTCAACTACTATTTACTTGAATGAAACATATTTTACAGAAACAAAATTCAATGAATTTTATAATCTAATTTTTTTATTTAGCAAACTTATCAAACAGTAGAATTATTTTTTGACGAATGTTGTTAGTTCGATGTATGTTACCATTGTATTTTATTTCAACGAAATTTTAACCTTAAATTAAAATATTGTTGAAAGCCAATATGTTGTGCTACAAAAGTAAGTATGTAGTAAGTAGTAGTGACAGAAACGAATGGCTGCAAAACCGACTCCACGTAGTCTTGTCTGCCCTAGCCTAGAGTGTTATTTAAAATTGCATAGGTGCGGAGGGGCGAGGCGGCCTGCGAGCTGAGGAGCAGGTGGTTTTAACACTCGCCGCTGCGGCTGAGGCTGGCCGGCTAAGCCGGCCAGCAAGCCGAAGCCGCGGTGGTAAGCATGAAACACATCTGCGACGATAAGCTCGCATGGGACCGCCGGAGCCCCGCACCGCCTGAGCCGTGACAGAAACCATGCCTTCTGCATGCTTGCTTGCACACTGTATGTTGCATGCCTGCTTGCATGATGCATGCTTGCTTGCACGCTGCAAGTTGCATGCTTGCTTACATGATGCATGCAACATGTAACGGGCATGGACACTGTTAGTGAGAATAACAAGATTATTTTCCGGCTTCACAAGAATTTACCCGCATTATTTTTGTAAACACGGTGTTGTGGTTTTGTAGGAGGGTGCGCATTTTATCAAAGGTATGAATTGATTTACATACTGTCATTCGATTAAATGTTATTCTTGGTAATATGTTTTATGTGAAACAAACAAAATGTGGATAAAGAATATTTGATTTATTATTCTATGATATGAATATTCTAACATTAAACTTTATTTAAAACAAAGATCGATGATCTAAATTTCTTCAAAGTAAGTATTCTGCGTATTGATTATTCTATGAAATGATAATATGAGAAATAATTTATGTGAAACGGAATTCGATTACGCGGGGTTTTACTGTTCGCGCGAAAGGATAAAGAGGTTAAACAATTAGCGATGAAACAACGCACAACCCATAAGCTGTTCTTGATCTATCTACACTCCTGCTAAACCACCGTCTTTCAAATATAAATGTAGAAACAACGTTTGGGTTGTCCTGCTGATCCCATACGAAGAAGTAGTCTTAATTTTTATTCTGCTGGTAACGTTAACGTTAAGGCATAAATCAACGTTAATTTGATTCACAAAAAATTCATGTTATTATAATTTGAATGTGTTTTGTTTTCTGCCAGACATTTCACTCTTAAATTGGTTTGTGCAAAAAGATTATATACCTTTTTTTTTAATTGAAAAATTAAAAGTTATGACAACTGCCATCGGATGATTTTTCATTTACCTAACCCGGACTCCATTTTCTATATTTTATCGATGATTCTGTCGAGACGTAAGAACAGTCGAACTCCCGTGCAAAATTGGACATTCTCCTTTATATTTATTTCTACTGTTAGGTACTGCATATTTCTTCACCAAAACAGGGGCAGTATGATAAATGATTGCCGTCAATAATTAATATCATTAAAAAGTTTTTGAACGTTTTATAGTTTAGGATTATCAACCATTTAAAAAACCCGAAATTCTAAACCTCGAAATTTTCGTCGGTAATTTAATATATATTATATATATATATATATATATATATATATTCTCCTGCTATAAATAAATCTCCTGCTGCTTTCTAAAAAACTGCAACACAAAAACGATCGGCTGTTTTTTTTCCGGGAAATCTGAAAATTTCGGGAAGCGAAGCCGGGTCTCATGAAGACCTGGCTTCGCTTCCACAGCAGTCGCGCTTGTGACCCCTACACCAGCAAGGCAGTCGTGCATAATAGTTATCGTACCTATCCACCTAAATATTTTCGTCAAAGTGAGTAGGTACTATCACGAGTATAAAACTGTATGTGAAATACCAATTAATAACCTACTTATGCACAGTTATTAAGGTCAGGTCACCGAATTTATTTATTAATAAACGTTCAACAACAATGGTGAATATATAATTATTCGCCACTACGTTATATAAGTTTGGGCAAATGGTTCAATGCTAAGTGCGCTCGGCGAGTTCCTGGAATTGATTTTGGGTATTAGTGTCAGCTACCATTTCTTGTTACTCCGAAACGTGAGTATTCACAATGTTATAATTATGTGCTTAGTTTTACCGTGTTATATCGGATTCACAACACGTGCCCTTCGTGTTGTTTTCTGAACATTTGACACATAGGTACATCACACACAAAAACACACACATACACACAAACATAAATTTAGGCTGCACCACATACCTTATCACCTCTCTAGTCTTCCTTCACTTTGGAAATCCAATACGGAGCGCCAAGATACAGACTGACGGTCTAGTTTGGGGCTCACTAGCAACAACACCATGTTAACTAGTTTTAGGTATCTAATACTAAGCCACTTGTAACATCTCTTGTGTATATAAATAACAATTCTCCATTTCCATACTTATTTTCAAACTACAAATACATCTAAACTAATAATAAAATATGTACAAATATCAAAATTACAGGGCGTCAAAAAATTCGTCCACATCGCTGTCAACAGGAAAAGTGCCCAGAACGCTGGCCGCATTGCCACGTTGGATGGCAATGCTGATTCTTTGGCCAAAAAAAAGGCCAGCCCTCTGGTCACGTGAAGAGTCGACCCACCGTTTATCGATATCCCGGTGGGCACTCGGGCCCCATGGCCTTAGTGTTTCAACCCCAAACGGCTCAAATGTGTCGACGCAAGTCGCATCCCAAACCAAAAGCCTACCTAACTTCCATGGCATTATGGTCATACCATCTGGTCTCTTCCCATCGACGCGTGCCAAGCCATTGGGTTCTAAGACAGCTGGCACACCGGCGGTGGCAAGAGCAAGAGTCGGATGAGATCATTAATGCTAGCGTGCCGCGCTATCCGACCTGCACTCTTACTGCAGGAAAGGCCATGGTGTCCGAGGCCGTCGACTGCTTCACCACATCGAAAACGATGTGGAGCCCCGCAAGGAGCGCCCTATCGCAGACATGTAGCGAGCCGGAATGTTGTGTCACCTAGTATATATATAGTGCCTATGTTAGGTGACGGTAGTGCCTGAAGCCAGAGACCCGAGTCCCACTCACCCACAGCCAGCAGGCGGGCATGCTCAGCAGTATTGGTAGACGTATTAATAAGGTTATTCCGTACCAACCTGCAGAGCGGTTCATTCCACTTAAAACCGTCCTGGCCACCAAAACGAATTGGTAGGGGTAGCTTGCAGCCACGCTCGGTCGTCCAGGGCCACATTAAGAATTGATGTTAATGTGTTGCGAATAATTTGGTCAATCTTATCCAAAACTCTGGTTTCGTCCAAAGAGGCGAAGAACGGAGAAAATACATAAAATTTGGACCAAAACAGCAATATCTGATAAGGGTGAAAGCCGAATGTAGGTTAATTTTGGAGAGTCTATCCGAAATATCAATAAAATGTTTGATTTTGTTTTCGATGAAAGATGAAAAACTTTCTTCGAAAAACAGAGGAACCTAGGAGGTGCAGGGAACTTTTTTCTAAAATTTTGATTTGTGGCTTTTGGATTAAATTTATCAATAGTCGATTGTCTGTCAGTCACGTCAGAGAGGTAAATTTCCACACTTAATGTATTTATTTACTTCTTTATTCACAAAATTCACAGCTCTTCAACATATTTACTTAAAATAAGTAAGTTAATGTTGCAGCCAATTACGGGTTTACCATTTATTAACTCAACTTATTTTATGCATCAGACACAAACAGAAAAACTAGCACCTTCTAAGCATATGAAAGTGTGAGGTGTGTGTGTAGGAGTGTGTGTGAAGAGTTGAAGTGGTGTATGGAATACTTTATTTAAAACTATTTAGAACTATTGGTCAATCCGTCGAATACATAAGTTACTAACAGTCTTCTGAAAGTACCTTTTTTCGTGTTAAATATACCGAATGAGAGGATTTCTTGTTTTTTCTCAATATCCTACCAGTTACAGAATTTTGAGTGTAGTTTGTCCCACTGCGCGGTACATCGAAAACTGTGTGCAGAGTCCTTCAAGACGGAGTGCTCAGTTCTAGATTATTTAAACATACAGAAAAGAGAAAGAAAATAATTGTTTTTTTAAATATCATTTTGTTACTAAAAATATTTAAGAATGGAAATAATATTTAACAAGATGAATTAATGAAGAAAAAAATATATTTACCCACACACACCACCACACACACACACACCCACACAGTTAATTCATCATCTGCCTGGCCTTTCCCAAATCTTGGGGTCGGCTTCCAGTCTAACCGGATGCATCTGAGTACCAGTATTTTACATGAAGCGACTGCCTATGACCTCCACAACACTACAACCCAGTAACTTAGGGTTGTGGTGTTGTGGAGTAAACTCGGTATGTAATTATGGTCACCCATCCACTGACCATCCACGGCTTACGAGCAGTAAGCCCTTGGTTCGAACCCAGGCAGGCGCATTACTTTGTGTAATTTATTTCATCACCGCTGCTCTCAAAAACGGTGTAGGAAAACATCGTGAGGAAACCGGCATGTCCTAGAACTAAAAATTCGAAAACATGCGATATCTACCAACCCGCACTGGGCCCGCGTGGTGGATTACAGCCCACTCCCTCTCATAGAGAGGAGACCTGTGTCCCAGCAGTGGGAACATTACAGGCTGATGATGATGCTGACGATCCACGGACCAACCTAGGCAAGGACGACTTAACCTTAAAGGTGGACCCGTGCGGCTGTTATTATTGACACAGTTACTTAAGCACTAAATAATAAACAAAATAAATAATAATTAAGCACTAGGACATGGCTGAGACCATGGAGGACCTCAGTACAATGCTCGATGACCTCAGTAGAGCTTCCGAAAGAGTGGGTCTTAAAATAAACATGGACAAAACCAAGGTCATGTTGAATGCCCATGTAACACCCACTCCTATCAAGATCGGAGTCTCTACTATCGAAGTTGTAGACGATTATGTCTACCTGGGACAAACGGTCCAGTTGGGTAGGTCTAACTTCGAGAAAGAGGTCAATCGTCGAATCCGACTCGGCTGGGCAGCGTTCGGGAAGCTGCGTGGTATCTTTTCGTCCAACTTACCGCAGTGTCGCAAGACGAAAGTCTATGACCAGTGTGTGTTGCCAGTGATTACATACGGGACCGAAACGTGGCCGCTCACAATGGGCCTCATCAGAAGGCTCAAAGTCACCCAAAGGGCAATGGAGAGAGCTATGCTCGGAGTTTCCTTGCTTGATCAAATCAGAAATGAGGACATCCGCAAGAGAACCAAGGTTACCGACGTAGCCCGAAGAATTGCCAAACTTAAGTGGCAGTGGGCAGGGCACATTGCTCGCAGAACAGATGGCCGATGGGGCCGAAAAGTTCTGGAATGGCGACCGCGAACCGGGAGACGATGCGCTGGAAAGCCTCCCACTAGGTGGACCGATGACCTGGTGTAGGTTTCGGGGATCCGCTGGATGCGAGTCGCACGGGACCGGTCAATGTGGCGACACTTGGGTGAGGCCTATGTCCAGCAGTGGACGTCTTTTGGCTGAAACGATGTTGATTATGATGACTAGGACATGAATTTTACCGAATTTCTCTAAGAAAACAGAACGCAGTCTGCACGTCCAAACCGCGTTCAAGAGTCGCAGTGACAATACGACGTAACAAGATGGTTTAGTTGCGATTATTCCAGCAGTTTGTCCTCCACTGGTGGACAGTGACACGATTTTTAAAAATAATTCTTATTTAATACACCGTAATACTTATAAACCGTTCCTTGTCTCCTTTATTTAGTTTATCAGCCAGTTTATCACCATGACGTCTACCCCGCAAGAGCTAGCTCAGCCCCAAGCCCCCGCGACTGAGTACGAGGCAGCACTGGCACCGACCCCGGTTGCCGTTGGCGAGAGGGTCGTGATCTCCGGTATGTCGGGGCTCTTCCCCTCCTCGCACCACGTCAAGAACTTGTCGGACATTCTGTACAACAAGGTGAGACTTTGGAGATTCGTGGCTAACTGAAGGGTAACTGTCTAACACACTCACAACCCCCCCTTGATTTTATGAGTTTAGACTTAAGTTAATTTCTTTTTTATTAATAACTTTAATGATGTTTGTTTTCGAATTATTATGTTATCGATTGCTGAATTTTAGCTGCAAAATACCAGTATAGCAGTAAAACTTAACATTTGTACTTATAATAGTATAGTATAATAATATCTTTATTATACAAAAATACCTTACAATTTGCTTAATATCTAGCTCGTGTTACACAATTTGTGAAAGGCATACAACTACATGCTTGATGGCCATCAACATCTTCCTGCTCTTGTCCCATTTTATTTGAGGTCAGCGCAACACATTTTTTTCTACGATTCTCCCAGGCTCTCAGATACCCTATTTTCCTTCATATAATTTCTCACACAATCCACCCATCTTTTCTTTGGTCTCCCTCTCCCTCTACATTCATTAACATTTCTATTCATCACTCTTTTAGTCACGTGTGTTCCATCCCTCCACACCACATGTTCGTACCAAGACATACGATTCGCTCTTTCATCTTTTCTGTAACAGGCGCCAATTTCAAACTTCCTCTTATATGGTCATTTCTAACTTTATCCAATTTAGTCAATTGATGGCTGCCATTACTAATTATTATCCGAAATACAGGCTTTTACCTAGTTCGGTTAAAGGTGTTTAATTATTTTGCAAAGTGATAATATTGTTTAAAAGATATTTGTAACATCGTAAAACTTATTATTGAATAGACTGATTACTATATTACCCAGTTTGATCATTTCAACAATGTTCTTTAGGTTACGTTATTACGAATAGTGGGGTTGACAAATTTTCCAAACAATACTGGCTATATTTTTTCCAAAATCCTCCGGATTGTGTTAGAAAGCGTGTGACATAATTAGGGTGTTGGATGGCCCCGTGTTACTGGCGCAACGCAAACGAATTTCCTAAGCGAACTGACTGATTCTGATGGCAAAACGATGACAGTTTAGACAATAATAGATATCGTTTAGTCTAGGAATCAGTAGAACAGGGCCTCAAGTCTGCTATTACAATAGTGTCAGAATGGCCTATCATTGATTTCATAATATTGTTGATTTTGACAAGTTAATTATAATGACATCATTATGAAGTCACAATGGTCAACCACTGACACTCCGTTGAAAGAAATGACATAGAATTTTACAGATGATTATGAATTTAGCAGATTACGAACTTTTAGCAAAATGACAATGGGATCGTGTTGGAATGACAATGTTTATAAAAATAGCAGACTTGAGGCCCTGTAGGCTACATAAACCTTATCGTCCAGGTTAACCCAGTGACTGCAGAGAAGCTACGTTGGACAGGCAATCACCCCGAGGCGTCTCAGCATATGGGCACAGTGCCAGATCTAGATCGGTTTGACGCCCAGTTCTTCAGTGTGTACTACCGTCTCGGAAACAGCATGGATCCTATGTCCCGGAAAATTCTCGAACAAGCCTATAATGCTATTTATGACGCAGGTGAGAAATCATAAGTTGTGGGATGTTGTTGCCAGCTAGCTTGACTATACAAACTTTCAACACCTATTTCATCAGCTTAGCGGATTGAATTTCCCAAAATCCTTCATGAAATCCATATTATTGTCATAAGAAAGTATCCCCGGAAGTATCCCCGTCTGGCTGTGTAACCTTGTCACTTCTTAAGGTTTGAACATATTTCGATGTACAGACGCCAGCAAGTCACTGTCAAATTTTCCCAATCAACCTTGAACCGTATTCTTTAAAATTAAGGTGGATAATCTATATTATTAAGGAAATTTGACAGATAGTTGTAGCTTCATGTGTTGGCGTCTGTACAAAGGTTGCGGAAGATGTTTTCTATACTTTGTATCCCGGTAGCACATTCCCATGGCATTCGACTCGAGCTCCGTGTGAGCGGAGCCTCTGGCAAGGGCTTGTATTTAACAAGGTTACCCATCAAAAATATTTATAATATATTTTTATTTAACTCTTGACGTCCACAGGAATAAATCCAGAGCACTTATCTGGAGATAACATTGGTGTGTTCGTCGGAACCTGTTTCTCTGAAGCTGAAAAAGGAGGCAACTATGACACAATATCTAAAACTGGTATAACTGGGTAAGCAACGATTACCTTTAGACAATCCATACAGTATTTGGTACAGCCATATTCACCCGTTTGTTTAAAAAAAGTCCCTTGTAATGGAAAAACCAGGTGAAAAACAAACGAAAAACCCAGAGGCAGTGCTGCTTGTTGGTTTTCCGGATTGATTTTAGCGTGGCGTTGCTGCTACAGTATACATCATGATGTCTATACTGTAGCACACACATCGCACACACATCTTGGCCCGCTCGTTTTGGCCTACTCAAAGTAAAAGAGTTGCCACCGATGTACGGAGTTTCAGCAGCCTATTATATCGTAAGGCCTGCAGGACCATTGGATTACTCGATCAAAATATATACATATGTTTAGCTATCCCATATGTAGGTTTGCTATTGGTTACAATTTATATTGTTTTGTAGATGCAGTAAGGCTATGTTCGCTAACCGCATTTCCTATTGGTTAAACGCGAAGGGTCCTTCGATTGCGATCGACCAGTTGTGTTGCAGTTCCACCGCGGCGCTGGAGCAGGCGTACCTCGCTATGAGTCGCGGTGAATGCGAGGCGGCTGTCGTTGGAGGATGCTACTTGTGTTTGCATCCACAGTCCTCTGTTCATTACGGAAGGTAGAGATAAAAAAATCATTTAAGGTATATGTAAATAATAAAATATGTTATGGTAGGCCTTGCATGCTGAATAATGAAACTGGCGAGAGATGTCTTGCGGTGTTCCACAGGGATCGGTTCTGGGACCGTCCTTGTAGAACATCGGTTATGACTGGGTCCTATACGCCAATCTCCCTAGCGGCGTCGTTGGTGCTGGCACAAGAGAGGTCGCACGAGGCTGCGGTCAAACTCATGATATGCGGGGTTGCGATAGTAGTGGAAAGGATCTGGCAATTGGGTCTCGAGGTGGCATTGCACAAGTCCGAGGCCATGTGCTTTCATGTGCCTCGGAATGCGCCACCGTCGGGATCCCTTCTAACGGTAGGAAGGGTTTCCATCGGCATCGAGGTGACGTTGAAGTACCTTGGACTCGTCCTCGACAGCCCGTGGAACTTCGTGGAGCATTTCCTACTTTTGGCCCCCAAACTGGAAATGGGCCGGGGCTGCCTTCAAGCGGCTCTTGCCGAACCTAGGGTCTAAACTCCTCCTGCTGGAGGCTCCTGCGGGGTTCGTGCAGTCCATGGCCCTTTACGGGCCCCGGTGTGGGCGCATTCTTTGAGGCGGCGAGCCAATCACTACCTGAACGCGCCCCAAAAAGTGGTAACCGTAAGGCTAGTCCGGGGATACCCCACGATCTTCGGTGAAGCGGCGAGCCTCCTCGCCAGATTGCCACCATGGATCTCTCTGGAGGTAGCATTCAAATGTTTCAAATTGTACGATTGTGTATTATTTATTTCCAGGATCATAAGACAATCCATGGAAGGTAAAACAAAGTCTTTTGATCAGAATGCAAATGGTTGTGTCAAGTCGGAAGCCATTAATGTATTGTTTTTGCAGAAGGCTAAAAATGCACTGAGGTAAGTTTTATATGGATTTTTTTACAAGAAATTAAAGTCAGGAGCTGTTTTATAAAGTTTTAGTATCATCACTTTATTTTGGGAGCACTATCACCATCTTTTTCCCAACAGAATGTGAGGCTCTTAATTTGATTGAAGCAAATTATATAAACTCAAACTCAAACTCAAAGCGTTTATTTCAATTAGACCACTACAGGCACTTTTGAAAGTCAAAAAAACAAAAATAACGCTAAGCTACAGTCCCAGTCACAAGGCATAATAACTTGTGAAAGTACTATAGTTGCCCATTCCAAAGCGTAGATCTCTATGGAGAAGAATGGGCAAGAAACTCCATGGACACTCTTTTAAATCAAATTATGTTACAAAATCTTGGTTACATCATTCATGTTAAGAATTACAAATATGTGAGAACGATTTAGAAATACGGGCAAGTTAAGAGCGTCCAGAGTAAAAGATTAAATCAGCAATACAAAAACAAAGAAATTAAAATAAACCGTGGCAGCTAAGAGACGACCAGTCACAACTAACAGCGCCCGTTCACGAACATCACGCATGTATCAGCCATCATTCAACTCAACCATATTGAAGGGAACTAAATGACCCGACACACCCGCCACCATCAGCGTGACATTTAAGTGAGCATGACAATCACTCAACTACCAGGGTATATTCGCGTCAATGAAAGATGTGGGTACTCAGTAAATGGTGGCTTTGCAGTACATAGTACTCACACATGTGCTATGCAATTATATAATACTAGATTGAATCTATACAATGCAAATATATTTTTACAATCTTCTGCTGCTTCCACAATAACTTCAAATGGTAATTCAGATGATTCAGGTTGCCCCTATGGTTGTGGAGCAGGACCAGCATTGCGCCAAGCATTTTTATCATCAATGTAATCCCCCAACTTATAATATGCTTGCCTACATAGTGTGCGTTTTATGCAAGACTTAAATTTAGTTTCATTCAGTTGTTGAATGGGGGAGGTATTTTATTGTAACGTTTTAAACAGTACCCCATGAAAGATGAGTCTACTTTAGCCAACCTGAAACCTGGCTGAACTAGTTGGTCCCTGTTTCTAGTATTATAGTGGTGCCGGTCACCTCTTTTACTAAATAAATGCAGATTTTTCCTAACGTGCATGATGTTTGCATAGATGTATTGACAAGGTACCGTCATGATGTTAATTTCCTTAAACAGTTCTCTTAGAGAATCGCGCCTACGCAGGTTATATATGGCTCTGATGGCTCTTTTCTGCAGAATAAATATAGACTCGATGTCTGCAGCCCGTCCCCATAGTAAAATACCGTATGACATAATACTATGAAAATAACTAAAATACACTAGCCTCGCGGTATCTACATCAGTAAATTGACGGATTTTTCTGTCAGCATATGCCGCTGAACTCAGCCGTCCTGCAAGAGATGTTAAATGAGGACCCCATTGTAGCCTTGAGTCGAGCGTGATCCCCAAGAAAACAGTTTTATCGACAAATTCAAGTTTCTCTTGATTCAATATTATGTCAGTATCACAAAATTTGACATTTGGTAGAGAAAATCTTATGCACTTAGTTTTTTTCCCATTTAATACTAAATTGTTAGCGGTAAACCAGTTATGGACCTGCATTAGAGCGTTATTTACGTCGTCAAGGTTTGTAGCATGTCTAAACTTTTTCGAAGTAAAAATTATATATAAAAGTTGGTACATCTACCTACTTATTCCGAAAAGTATTATTTTAAGACTCATTGTCATTCCGAAAAGTATTATTTTTAAGAGTCATTTGTTGTGTGATATACAGGATCTACGCAGAATTATTGCTAGCTAAGACGGAATTTACCGGTCTGCTATCAGAAGAAACGGGCCCTCAGTATGGATACTTAAGGAATCCTGACAAGACTGTCGACTTCTTGAAAAAATTCTATGAGGAAGCTGGAGTTCCACCGCATACTGTGGAATATGTGGAAGCTTTTGGTTCAGGTCCATTTCTTTAATAATCGACTTTATTATTTATAAAACAACTTTAGACTACAGTCTGTAAAATCCAAATGGGTAACTGGGTGTGTATGTATAGTCATGTCTCCATTTAAGTCCCGCGTCATAGCAAGTGAGTAAATTGCTACAAACTAAGCACGTCTCTTATAAATCTTATAAGTCTTTACCCAACTTGGGGATCGGACTTAGGACTACGAGATCAGCAGACAAAGACCAAGAAAAAATATTAAAAAAAATTGTAGTTTCCGATTTTCACAATTTCGTTATAGGTACTCCTGAGGCTGACAAAACAGAACTGGAAGTCATTGAAAGGGTGTTCTGTGACGGAAAGGAAGACACGATTTTAGTTGGCAGCGTCATTTCCAACATTGGATATAGCGAGGCAGCTTCGGGTATTTCCGCGATAACAAAGGTAAATTTTGTATTAAGATTACACTGGATTATCATCCATATTTCGATGCGATCAGTGTAAAACAAGTGAAGGAAAACAATTAATATATTTCTAGTGAGATTCTATGATTCTAAAGTACAGAAAACCACACATAGCCGAGAATAATTAGACAAATACACTACAATACTGTACATAGTAGTTTTGGTAAGTTAAAAATTACAAAATGCATATTTTATTATTATTTACAAGTTCAGCAGTTAAAACTTTGCAGTAAAATAAAACAAAAATGAGTCGTTAAAAATAATAAAACGGATAATTTAGTAAATACTGAGTAGCGACGGATGTGCTGTTCTTTGATATAGCAAAGGCTTTCGACAAAGTCTGGCACAACGGCTTATTATATAAGCTGTACAAACTGGGAGTGCCAGACCGTCTCATGCTCATCTTACGAGACTTTTTGTAGGATCGCACCTTCCCTTATCGCATCGGGAAGGCACCGTCTTCCCCCCACCCCATTAGAGCCGGAGCTCCTCAGGGCTCCGTCGTCTCTCCCCTTTTCTTTACTCTGTTCACCAGTGACATCCCCAAGAGCAAGAAGGCTTAGTTAGCCCTGTTCGTGGACGACACGGCCATTTATTACACTGGCCGCAGTCACGAAGCTATCTACAGCACCCTCCAAACCTCAGCCAACGTCTTAGGCGCATAGGTTCCGGAAATGGAGAATAAAGGTGAACCCTGACATGAGCCAGGCAGTTCTCTTTTCTAAACCGCGCAGAAATAAGCCACCCACTCTCAACCCAATCACTATGTACGGTAAGCCTATCCCTTGGGAGAAGTAAGCTAAGTACTTATGAGTTCTTCTCGACAACCACCTGTTTTCGCGGCGCACACCAAAGCAGCTCGCGACTGAAATCCCTTTGCTACGGGCAGGCTTCATTTCATGATTTCGGCAAAAAGCAAGCTGTCACTCAAGTGCAAGTTGCGCCTCTATACCGCGGTGATCCGCCCCATTATGACTTACGCTTGCGTCGTGTACGCACACACCAAGCCTAAGTACATCCATAGGATGCAAACTTTGCAGAACTGGTTCTTACGTAGAGTCACGGGAGCCCCTTTTTATGTCCGTAATGACCGTCTACACGTAGACCTTACAATGCCCACCGTCCTTCAGTTTATGAAACGTTTTTCGAAGCGTTTCTTTGATAACGCCATTAAGCACCGTAATCCCCTGATCGCAGCGGCCGCCCGTTACTAACCCTCGCACATATGTACACATATGTACGCCGTCCGAGGCATACCCTCGTCACTCCCGATGATGCTATCACACTCCTCCAGAAGAGTTCAGACACAAACCGCCGTCTTTCTGACCTCGCCGTCGATGTCCGTCGCGACGTCCCGGTCCAAGCCCTCCTCGACCCTCGCTCGAGCCAGCCCGCGATGCTGAGCCAGTAGTTTTAAATCAGCCCCTTAATAATGATATCATTCAGATCCAGCCTGTCCCCATGCAGTCCTCCCCCAGCGACGCCCTAAGCCGAGGATCGTACCTCACAGGGGGTACCCTAAGCGTGTAGTCGCTTAGTTTGTAAGTTGTTATGCCCTGGCTGGAGGCCTTACTCTTAAGGCACCCACAGGATAGTCCGTTTAAGCAGACGACAACCTCCTAGGTTGAACAGCGAGATGACATTAAAAAATATATATATATATATATATATTATACATGTATCTTGTATGTATGTTATATACGAAGTAGAGAACTTTACTTTGTTATTTAAATTTTATGTGTAGTAGGTACTATAATCAGAGGTGTACACCACTGACTAACCCCTTTTTAGGGTTCCGTAGTCAACAAGGAACCCTTATAGTTTCGCCATGTCCGTCTGTCTGTCGGTCTGTCCGCGGTTTAGCTCAAAAACGATTAGTACTAGAAAGTTGTAATTTGGTATGAGTATACACGTTAATGACGCCAAAAAAGAAGTAAAATAAATTTTGAAAAAAAAAACAATTATTTAGGGTACCTCCCCTTCATGTAAAGTGGGAATGATATTATTTTGTACGTCCTTCTCATATTGTGGGATATCGTTGGATAGGTCTTTCAAAAATATTAGGGGTTTGGGAAGACCGTTTTTTGATTAAGTAAACCGTTCGTGACTTATCAATATTTAAAGTACAAATTTTCGTTAGGGTCAAGTGTCCCCCCCCTCTACAGACTAAACGGTTGTAATTAGAAATACAAATGTCACGGCAGTAGTACCTATATATAACGAAGTTTAAAGGAAAACTATCACAGTAAAGTGGGCTTTACAAGTTTACGAGTAATAGTCGACCAATTGTAATTGACTCGAAAATTTCGAACAACTCCATAGAAATGTCGATAGATGGCGCTAAGCGTCAGTTGTATCGCGCTGTTCCATTCTTAAATAAGTTTTATAGAAAAAAAACTATTCTTGTTTGTCTAAGAAGTCAAATTAGCTAGGTAGTCATGTTTGGCTTTTACTTAGAGCTTGGTATGAAACTATCAGTCAGCGAATACGACCCGCACTTGGCTGTTATAAAAATTACGGAACCCTACACTGCGCGTGGCCCGACACGCACTTGACCGTTTTTTTTTATTTTAATTCCATAATGTCCATCCAAAGGTTGTCAGGAAGATATCACTATCAGCGTGAACGCCGTTGTAACCACAAAATTTGCAGTTTATTCTATCTTCCGACAATCTAGACCTGGACATTGTAGGCCTTATAGATTCCTAGATCCTTGGGAACTTTTTATTTCGTTCTACGTTTTGTAGTAAGCAACGACTTATTGTGAGGCCTACGATTTCCTCCCATAATTTAGTACTAACGCTGTAACAGAAATATTGTAAAAACAAATGATTTTAAAAGAGTAACCATGGAGTTTCTTGCCGGTTCTTCTCCATAGGAAACGACCAACCCGAACCGAACACCTTTTTGCCGACGTTTTATAAGTGCCCATATAGGCCTATATAAAATAAAATATTTTGATTTTTGATTTTGAATTATGTTTCACATCTTCCAGCCGTCCTGTGACACCCAACTTTATTTACTTTCTTCTCTGTTCACCTAATGGAACTGAATAAAAAAGTACCTCTGCCCTCTTTTGCAATATAAAAATTGAATCAACGTCTGCTGCCGATTCCCACAGCAGAATTCCATAAGACATAATACTGTGGAAATACGCGTAGTATACTAACCTAGCTGTGGCTACATCAGTCAACTGCCTTATTTTCCTAACTGCATAGGCAGCTGAGCTTAATCTCCCCGAAATGGAACTCTTTCGTGTTGTGCGCGCCCCACTGCAGTTTTGAATCGATAGTAATTCCTATGAATACAGTTTCCGCGATAACATCAAGTTTTTTACAGTCAAGATTTAAATTAAGGTCACGTTGAGTTACATTTGGTAAAGAGAACTTTAGACATTTTGTTTTGTTCGTATTCAGTAAAAGATTGTTAGCTGCGAACCATTTCGAGAGAACAGTCAGACTTTCGTTGACATGTATGACATCCGTATCTTTCCTATGAATATAATTAATAAAAACCTATAACGCAATATACAATAAAATAAAGAAAAAAAATATTACGATTAAAAACCGAGAAAGACACCGAAAACGAACAAACCAGTAAAGTACAAGTACAGTAAAGTACCCAACGGCGAGCTTCTCTCGACTACTATCCAGGTTATTATAGAGTGCCACGATGTTTTCCCTGATAAAGTTTTAAACAAGCTCCTTAGGCACAAGGTATCGCAGCAAACAAAAATTTATGGATTACCTACAATTCATAAGAAGGATGTCCTATTGCACCGAATATTAGTCGGATTGATAGTTAGCCACACTACATTTTTTGTCCAAGACTCCCGTCACTTTGTGAGTATGCTGAAATAAACCAGAGTCGAGGAAGATGAGACTGTGGTCAGTTTTGACGTCGAATCTCTTTTCACCAATGTCCCGGAACTGGAGTGTATGGAAGTTAGAAAAAGAAATTTGCCAGAGAAGGACATCCCGATGGCATTGCTAAATTGCTGGAGCACTGTCTGTCGATCAATTTGTTCTTAGGCAGTTTTATCTGGCCTAAGAAGAAATTGATGGACAAACAAAACTAAAATGGCCTAATAATAGCCTATTGTGGCCATGGCACCTGTGGTTGCTACATTTTTGGATGGAACTCATTAAATTCTGGCTATTTCAACAAGTCCTGTGCCTATCAAGGTTTGGAAGCGGTATGTGTATTATTATTACGTATTCTGCATCCTCAAAAGGTGGCAGACCAGTAGTTGAGAGATGTCTGAACCATCTGAACAACATTCACAATACCATACGATTCACAGCAGAAGTAGAGGAAGGTCTGGCATCGGTAATTCGTGACGTTAAAGTCATTGCAAGAAATGATGGGATCCTTAGCCATTCAGTGTACAGAAAAGGACTCATACGGACCGCTACTTGCACGTCCGTAGTCACGTGTGATTCTGAACTTCTCACTGGGGAATTATCCCACGTACAAGAGGTATAAGAATGGGGTTGGATCTTTAATCGTTTGGCAGGAGTTGAGGAGTAAAAGCGATTAAATCTGGTAGGGTTGGGTTCTCGATTATAACGCTACCGCTCTTATTAAAAGGTAATGCATATTATTCGAGAAATTAATAAAATGTTTCTAACCACTAATCAGATAAACCGTGAAAACGGAAAGTTGAAATGGACGATTGACAACCAAATCTGTCTCAGTATATTGTCCGATTAAAACGATGGTGGTGTAAAACGACATGCAAAATTGACAAAACGCAACTAAAAAATGTTTATGTTCCGTTTTGTCGATTGACCTACACTTATACGCTGGACACCAATTGTCAACCTACTTTTGCCTACAATGTTACTAGGAAAACTAAGGATGCAAGAGCGAGCAAGCGAGCTCCGGACAGGAGGCATCTCGACTCGGACCCATTCGTGGTACTTTTTTAACCATTGAGCCCCGCGAAGCAGGCCTCATCTATTGAGGTTAGGTTACAATATGCGTTACCTTTTCTTGGGAGGGGTGCCAGTGGACGAGGGGGTTTATTACGCCACAATATGAGTTCATCGGATTTCAAGTTATTCATAAAGGAAAAAAAATATTCTATATGAAATTCAGAAAACAAAGACACGAGTGGCCATTTTTTTAAACCTTCTCCACTAGCCTTGACTCAGCCCAGCCCGGTGTTTATAAAGTAGATTGCAGTTGCAGCAATTCGTATATCGGTCAGACGAAACGTACGGTAGCTTGTCGAATAGTGGAACATATCAGGGCGGTGAAAAATAATGACACACAAACGGCCATAGCTCAACATCTCCTTGAATCAGGATCGAACCACTGGATTAAGTAACATAACCCTCAGGTCATCTCGACAGAACGTCACTATATACCCAGACTGGTAAGATATGAATGACTATTGAAATGACTAAATATAAGAACTTCAACCAGGAGGATGGGTTTCAACTGTCAAGAGCCTGGAATCTAGTGGTTCAACTGTTTGAAAACAGAAAAAGAGCAGTAAAAAGTTCGCGAGTGGACACAGTGAGTTTCGTGTGTCGGGGACAGAATCGAGTTGTGAGTGACAGTAGTAGTGGTACAGAGCGCAAAAAACGAACAAGAAAGAGGGTAGACCGATTTGTCTGCTCGTCAACAAAACACCAACCCGCAATTACTTCAGTTTATCCGTGATCACGGCGTTTGCCGTGACAGCGCCGAAAGATCGGGAACTCATAACAAATAATAAACATGGTAAATATCCCGTTACAAGTGTTATTAATAGTGTTAGTGACCATGTCAGTTTAAAAACTAACTTCTCCACTCCTCTAGAAACTCAAAAAAGTCTCATGAAAATCCGAACACTGTAAACCTCGTTCCATACTATTTTTTAATTGCATTCGAGTAAGTTTTCGGGAGCGAATTCATTTTTATTTGTAAATTATTCTTCATGGATCAAATGAATTCGCTCGGGGTGGATTCACGTTCTGACTCTGTTCGAATTTCGAAGCGATATTCAGAGACGTATTAGTTCCACTATCTAGCAATTTAGATATTTCTCATCCTCAACAGGTATTGCTTGGCTACCACACCGGTCAGCTGGCCGCCAACCTGCACTGCAGTACTCCGCGGCAGGACGTGGCTGCACTGCGCGAGGGACGCATGCGCATCGTCACCGAGCACCAGTCTTTCCACCGCACTTACGTCGCCGTCAACGGCATGTCCGTCACCGGCGTCAACTCACACGTGCTGCTGCATGGACATTATAAACCCAAGGTACAAACGGTGATTATACCCGATAAAAAGGATGAATTAAGTTCTTTGTTTATCATGATCCTTACTGCAATCAATCCTCTTTGACAATTCAATTTCTTACGGTAAAACATTTCCACTTTGGTCCAGGATCTGTCTCGCTATAACAGTAGTATCGCTCATCTTGTGACTATATCTGCGAGACAAGACACTACTGTACGGAAAATATTTGAGAATTTGAAGACACGCGCCATTGATCCTGAGGAGTTGGCTTTGTTGCACAATATTCATCAGACCAACATTCGTGGGCATTTGGGCAGAGGATTCATCATTTTAGGTAAATTTCACTATATTATTTGAATACCTCTTCATATCCTATCAAGATCGGAGACTCTGCACTCGAAGTAGTAGACGATTATGTCTACCTGGTACAAACGTCCAGTGAGGTAGGTCTAACTTCGAGTAAGAGGTCAATCGTCGAATCCGACGGGCCTTGGCCGGGCAGCGTTCTGGAAGTTGCGTGGTATCTTCTCGTCTAACTTACCGCAGTGTCTCAAGACGAAAGTCTATGACCAGTGTGTGTTTCCAATGATTACATACGGGACCGAAACGTGTTCGCTCACAATGGGCATTATCAGCGTCCGTACCATGACGTATTTTAAGCGTCATGGTACGGACACAGAAGGCTTAAAGTCACCCAAAGAGCAATGGAGAGGGCTATGCTCAGAGTTACCTTGCGTGATCAAATCAGAAATGAATACGAAAGAGAACCAAAGTTACATAGCCCGAAGGATTGCCAAACTTAAGTGGCCGAGGGCAGGGCATATTGTTCCGAAAAAGTCTGGAATGGCGACCGCGAACCGGAAGACGATGCATTGGAAAGCCTCCCACTAGGTGGACTGATGACCCAATTTGACGCGGTTATTTTAACATAATTATCGCGTTCAAGTGAACTGTGTTTCCCATAACTATCTGTTTTGCTTGTTCATTTTAGAAACGAACCAAGAAGAGACTGTCAGTCTATGTGAGAAGTCGGCGTACTTCGACGACGCGCGGCGGCCGCTGTGGTTCGTGTACAGCGGGATGGGCTCGCAGTGGGCGGGTATGGGCGCGCAACTCATGCGCATACCGATCTTCGCCGCTGCCATCGAACGGTAGCTATTCAAATAATTTCTTACAGCCTGAGACGTCTTTAGAAATCTTAATCTAAGTATAAATTTTTAAGATACATGAGTATTCTTATTTCAGTCCAAGTTTATTTTCTACATTAATTACTGTTACTTTCAGGTGCCGACAAACTTTGGAACCAAAAGGCATCGATATAGTCCATATAATTACTTCACCCGACAAGACTATATTCGACAACATTCTTCATTCGTTCGTGGGTATAGCTGCTATTCAAATAGGACTGACTGATGTGCTTCGGGAACTTGGACTGGTGCCTGATGGCATTATCGGTAAAACTATAATTTCTGTTACAAGAACACAAAAAAAAAACAACAAAGCAACTTAAGCGAGAGTATCAGCGTATATTACTATGCTCTCAATTGAGTTATATAGATAGTCAATTATACGAGGTGGTACTTAGTTCTGAAACCCCCCCACATCGAAATTTGTCATCGGTATTTTTTTTTAAATTTGCTGTTCCATACTTTTGACCGTGTAGGCTGTTTGTTTGTTTCTTTATAATTACCGACGAAAACTTTTTTAGGGGAAAGGGGGGAGGGGGTTCAGAATGATGTACTGATGTTGAAGTCCGCATAAACAAATTATAAGTGTTTTATAGGGTTTTGTTTATTTCAAATCTCTCAGAAACTATTGTAGATATGGGAAATCGAAAAATTATTCCTTTTGAAACTTTACCAACAATATTTTTATAGTTTTAGTTTATAGATAAAAACATTATGATTAAGAACGGGTGAAGACGCTCCGATGCACGTTTGGCGGTTCGCTGAGCAAAATTAATAATATAATAATAATATATAAAAAATTGTTTCAACTAATAAATGTGAATATTAAGAAACAATAAAATTCAGAAACTTTTAGAATATGTAGGTATGAATTAAAACCCGATTTGTTACCCCTTTTTTCAATGTATTATGCAATTGTTAATTTAGTGTTTTTTACAAGTAGCAGTTTTAAATAAAATCCGCAATTACCTGAGATGATTTCCACTTTATGGATGTATTTGTTAACTAACAATTTTTTTGGTCACGTCGCATTTATATTGATGAACTATTTTTATTCTTAAAAATCATTTTTTCTCTTGTTCTTTCATTTACTGAGAAAAGTACCTTGCGAAAACAGTACATCGCAAAAAATCAGCAGTTCCATACTTTTTACTTGTAGTTGCAGTTTTGTGGGAAACAGCTGTTTAAAAAAAAACTACCAATGAATACTTTCTATGTGGGGGGTTCAGAGCGATGTAGGTACTGAGTTCGTGTTAAGAGTTTTCTCGTCGGTGTCCCTTACGTATTACGTATAAAGCCAAAAAGGAGGGTTTTGACTTTGACAGGTATGATATGTATGTAATGTATGTTCATCTGTTCCCACATAACTTCTGAACTACATATCATAATTTGACAAATGACGTCAAATGAAATTGGATATGACGCCCTCTAGAGAACATTTTTTTTTAATGATGACGTGATGAAATAATATAATATACATATTTATTATATAATTCGTCATCATCATTTCAGCCGAAAGACGTCCACTGCTGGACATAGGCCTCCCCCAAGCAGGCGGGTTGGCGATCGCAGTACGGCTGTTACAAAAGCACAGAGAATTCTCTGGAAAGTGCCTTAGTCGCATCTTACGACACCCACGGGAAGATATGGGATGGTGCTATTCTTTACGTCCGAAACCATACAGAACAACAAGAATATACATTTAAGGGATATCAAATGAAAGAGCTTATGAAGCACATTTCAAAAATGTAGAAATTATATCCCCGAAATAGGATAGCCGTGGTCGTATGTCACTTTGCCATGAAGTTTAAGACGTAGGTGGCATATGACCACGGCTGTTCTAGAATATTTTCTTGTTTCATGCTTTTTAAAGATTTTTTTTTAAATTTTCAGTTCGATCATGCAAATTCAATCAATTCTTTGCGTCCAAATTAAAATGAATAATATTGCAGGTTCAGTTTCGTAAGAAATGAGTTTTTTTAGTCTGCTCTTTATGAAACCCTTTTTCGATTGCCGATATCTACAAGTTTTTGAGTTTTTTTTTTGCATTTTAAACACACTATTTGTTTATATTTTAAAAACAACTTTTGCTATTTGTTTATGTAAATAGCAACAGTTTCAAAAACTTTACAGATGACGTTACGAATCAAATGTCACGTTGGTCATAATTTCCTTAGTAGACGAACTGGAATTCGAGAAAAAGGCACATGTTAACTAGACTATTTCGCTTGTACAGTGAAACCTAGCTCCAATAATGATCTCTTCTTCAGGTCACAGTGTAGGCGAGTTGGGCTGCGCCTACGCCGACGGTTGTTTGACAGCAGAAGAGATGATTCTGTCGGCGTACAGCCGCGGTCTGGTGTCGCTGCAGACTCCGTTTATTCGAGGATCCATGGCTGCTATCGGTGTGGGATTTGAAAAGGTATTTTTTCAAACCCATGTGTCTCATTCGACCATTAGCGGGTAGAGTTAGTAAAGACACGAGTTGTTTGTTAGTGTGTAGCACTAACTAGTAAAGAGAGTGCGGCTCACGGGTAGTGCTGAACCGTCCACGATCTACTCTTCACATAAATGTGTGTATTTTGGACTCTACACATCAAAGCCCGACATGTCGGCATCATGTCTACCGACATGTGTGTAGTGTCCATTTTACTAACATGGTCCTACACTGATCTTTGTTTTCACTGCGGCGGCAGTGGAATTTAACAACGTTTAATTTCATTGAAATCCATATACTAATCACGACATACTTATTTCCTAGATTTCAAAAATGTGTCCTCCTGAGATTGAAGTGGCTTGTCACAACGGGCCTGAATCTAGTACCATATCGGGACCAGCGGATATCATGAAGAAGTTCGTCGCAGAGTTGACTGCTAAGGGTATTTTCGCTAAGGAAGTACCA
The DNA here is from genome assembly GCA_949152445.1 of Cerastis rubricosa. Lineage (NCBI taxonomy): Eukaryota > Metazoa > Arthropoda > Insecta > Lepidoptera > Noctuidae > Cerastis > Cerastis rubricosa. Next base: position 15,875,591 of record OX424545.1, on the reverse strand, counting down.
TGCTCCAACATCGCCTATCATTCACGTTACATTGCTGATGCTGGTGAGCATACATTTGTACATCACTCGTATTTTGCTATGAGTGGAGGCGTATGTGTTTTATTTTATTATTAATTATACAGGGTGGAAGGGACAAAGACGCGTAAAAACGGTTATTCAGTACATCATTCTGAGCCCACATAGATATTTTTCATGGTTATATAAAAGTTAAGGCTGTTCCATACATTTTGACCGTGTAGGTATTGCACTTTGTAGAAAACGGCTGTTTTTGTTTAACTGTTTTCGCGTCAGTGTCCCTTTCACCCTGTATTTTTTAATAACAGGTCCCGGTTTGCTGAAACATTTGTGCGAAATAATCAAGAACCCGAGGGCTCGAAGTGAACGCTGGGTGTCTACTTCCGTACCATTTGATAGATGGGAGGAGCCTCTGGCTAAGTTCTCGTCTGCGGAGTACCATACTAACAATCTTCTGGTAACAACTCACTATACATTATACCCAAATACCCGGTAGGAACTGTCCACTTCAGAAGAAAAGGGCTAGATCATAGTGGTTGGCTCTTTTCTGTCATCTGCATGTTATTGAAAGTTGAAACTGGGTTTCTGACTTCTCAGATTTTTATGTCATTGCGAATTTTGAAACATCCAAATATCTTCCCCGAAGTCTCGTAGTTGCAGTGGAAGGATTTTGAATTTCTTTAAAAAATACCAATATTGACATTCTGCATTTTATTTTTTCTTATGTTCATAATAGAACCCAGTGCTGTTCGAGGAAACTTTGAAACACATACCGTCGAATGCGGTGCTGGTGGAGGTTGCTCCTCATGGTCTACTGCAAGCCATCCTGAAGCGGTCTCTCCCGGCCGACTGCAAGAACATAGCGCTTACCAGAAGAGGACACGCAGCCAGCACATATCTGCTGCTTGAAGCAGTTGGCAAGTACGTGGCTTGTTAAAAAGTATATGTTGGTTCAGTAATGGTTTTTGCTATTTGTGTAAATTCAGGATTCTTGCCTTGATTATTTTCTGTTTCGTTAAAATCTGCCAGCGTTCGAAGCGAAATTTAAAGAAGAAAATCGATGCCATGCTGCTATGATATAGCCCCACCACGCAGCATTATTGTTACATGTATTTCCTACATCTGTCATGACAGTTGAAAATATAACGGCTTCACTTTTTTGGCACTTGATGTTTAAGACTTGATTTTACTACCCATCTAGTTTTCGTACCACGTTTATTAAGTCCCATGAAAATCCGATCATTATAGACTTCGTTACATCTTACGAGTATTTTTTGTCTCGCTCTTTATTGCACTCGGCTAAACGTAGATAACTCTATGGATGATGTTCAACTCAGAAAATGAAAGGTATTGGTATTGTAAGGTATTTGTTACAATTTCTGCACAGTGTATTCATGTCATTTAATGGCTATTTCCAGTTTATACATGGAGGGATACCAGCCGAAAGTCCAAATACTTTACCCTAAAATAGAGATGCCTGTATCTACTGGGACACCATTCCTTTCCCACCTAGTGGAGTGGGCACATGGAGAAAGATGGTGAGCAAAATTATTTCCTGTTTAACTATGAAAAATCGTGTCTTTGTTAAAATGGGGGGTTCCGAGCTTTAAAAAGGCTTCTATATAGTGGTCATTTTTAAGTACCCTCTAAATAATTGATGTTTTTTCAGGTATGTACCTCTGTACCACACTGCCAGCAGAAGGAAGGGTGCAGCTTGCACATACAACATTTCATTGCACGACAAGGAAAATGAATATCTGGAAGGACACGTTATTAGAAGTACTTATCTATTTAATTTAAATTTACAAGTTTTTGTTGCGATGTTGTCGCGCGTTTCCCAAATGTAGTCATCGCTATCGCGCAAGTCGTATTTGCAACACGTGATAGTTTTTTTGTTGTTGTTTTTTTTGGGACAAGCCCGCCACACTATTCCCAAACCACTGTAACTCCTGTAAACCAGAATCAACAGTGGCGAACACCAGAAAAGCGCCAAGACAATGAAGTTCGACGAAGTCCCAGTGAAAGAGTTTAACTGTCTCGGATCTCGCAATGAAATAAATTAGAAAAGAATAGCGGAGGAGTAGGCTAAAAGCATAATTTCACTTTCCTCCTGTATGCCCGTTGTCCCCGTAATCTGTGTCCCCGTCACGGTGACATCAGAACGTCATCCTCCATATCAGCAGGAGACAGAACGAAACAAGGCCAGTAGGCACAAAGGCACGTTTACAACTGGGATAAGCCCAGTTGCCTAGCACCACGGATAAATAGTGTCATTAATATTAATGGAACGCGACAGACTGTTTCTGATGGCGTCGGGGTGTAACAATGATTGGAGAACGGAAAACGCGTTTGCATCACAATTGAAGCGCGACAGCATCGCTATACCCGTGTTAACGCGGAAGTACACAGCCAGTGACAACATCGCAACAACATGGCGGTCGTTTTATGTTTGATCGCCAGGGTCCATATCTTTTTCAGCTTTTAATAAATAGTGCTTTACCATTTGAATAGCTTCATTTCTCTCTGTCACCGGAATAATAAAGCCTTAAAATACAATCGTATGATACTTGTAAATTTCTTAAGGATCTGAATTAGAAAATGAACAAGGATCGTACAAAATGTTTATAACTGGAACATTGGTGTCCCAGTTCTCTTATTTTCATGCTTCAGAAAAAACAGTATATTCATTCGCATCAACCTTGGTGGCTGTCTGGGACACTTTGGCCATGACCCTGGGTGTTCCGAAGAAGCAGCTCTCCGTGGAATTCCGTGACGTTCACCTGTACTCACAACCTGTGATGCACACACAGAGTCAACTGAAGCTTAGAGTATCATTGCAAAGAGGAACTGGATGTTTTGAGGTTTGTATTGAAAATCCTTTGAGTTATGTCCAAACACCTCTTGAAAGGAAAGGGAAAATTGTTTAGAAAATGCTACGAGTGACCACCAAGCGACTTGCGGAGACGGGCGCAACACGAGACGCGTGCGCGTATCACGATACACGCAAGTCGCATTACAAGTCACGTGAACGGAGCCAAAAGAGGCTGTAGACGTTCTAGGCACATGAGGCATTTCTGCCTTGTACATTGTAACATGTAATGCCTCTCGTTTTGAAATTACGCTATGGTCATTCACCATCACGTGTCTTATTAGAAAGCTGTACTACATAATATATAACATCACTCACTATCCCTTTCTTTCCAGTATAATAGCAAAACGATGAAAAGCATTACAATTTGCAGGTATTTGAAGATAAAATTAAAGTAGCGACAGGCACGATCGCGGTTTTTAAACCCGACTTTAACAATGTAGAAATAGAATTTAACGAAAGTCAAGACATGAACCTCACCGCTGAAGATATTTATGACTTGTTGCGTGAACGAGAATACTCGTACAGGTAAGACAACTAAATAATATAAATGGCTTCAGTTTCAACAAATTTCTTTATTCAAAATAACATATTCCATACGGCCATATGGAACAGAACTTTGACATTGTAGGCTTAGAGACGAGTTGAGTCCATGACTCAGGTGCGTGTGCGTCGTGTACCATACTGAATTTATTTTCGTCTACAGTGGCCAGTTCCGCACTATACAAGCCGCCAGTGCTTCTCTGAATGAAGCTTCGCTGGTGTGGCGCGACAACTGGGTCACGTTCCTCGACGGCTTGCTGCAGCTGCACATGCTGCGACAACCGCACGACGGAGTCACCCTGCCCACTCACATCAGGAGAATCGGTGTGGATGTGAAGAAGCATCTCAACATGAAGACCGTTGCAGAGGACAAAGTTTTGTATAAAGCTGAAGTATTAGAATATTATGATTTTGTGAGGTAAACTAAACTAAACATGTTTTCACACAATTTAACCATTCGGTAAACTACCTATAAAGTGTTTGATTTCCTTTTTCACCATTTTCAGATGTGGTGGACTAACGATGGAAAACATCCGATACCGTAATTTACCAGCTGTTAATAAAAGGAACATGGCGTTACAGGCATTGAAATTCGTTTCTAGTTTAGGTTTCCTAAAAGACCAACAAGTTAGTGTGACAATAATTTTGTCTTTTCAAATTATATCGTTTCTCGGATTATCAAAAATAGGTACTTATCGATACAAGGTGTAAACGGAACATTCACGAAGCCTTCAACCAAGCATTCTGTACATCAAACTAAAAAACCTTACACAAACATTTATAATTATTGCTGGGAAACAACTGTTTTTTTTTGTGCTGAAAAATCACGGTTTTGGTAAAACTCAATGTAACACACTCAAAACATTGTGGTGATTGATGCATTGAATAGTAAATGGGTCATGGACGTATTCAAAGTAAAGTAAAGCACTTAACTTAATTGTGTTTTTAAAAAATACATGCGAAAAAGTTGGAACTTTGACCTCCAATATCTCCGTAACAAGAAGGTTCCCAGGCCTGGTCCAGAGCAAAAAAAAACCGGCCAAGTGCGAGTCTTACTCGCACACAGGGTTCCATAGCCCCAAACAATATTTTGAACTGTCATTCATTATTTAGTAGTATTAGTTAGTAAACTTCCACTTAACCGCAAAACTAAATTGGTTTTTTATAGTATGTTAATGAAAAACAAAGTTACTGCTGCAGTTTGATGAAAAAGTCCCATATCTCAAAAACTAAACATCATATCTTATTGAAACCAATTTTCGTTGATAGTATTTTTTAGGTTCTACAATCTTAAATATTTTCAGAATTTTCCTACTCTTACTTTAGAAATTAGAGGGGGGGGGACACACATTTTACCACTTTGGAAGTGGCTCTAGCGCAAACTATTCAGTTTAGAAAAAAATGATTTTAGAAACCTCAGTATCATTTTTGAAGACCTATCCATAGATAACCCACACGTATGGGCATGATTAAAAAAAATTTTTTGGTTTTCAGTTCTATGTATGGGGAACCCCAAAATTTATGTTTTTTTTTCTATTTTTGTGTGAAAATCTTAATGCAGTTCACAGAATACATCTACTTACCAAGTTTCAACAGTATAGTTCTTATAGTTTCGGAAAAAAAGTGGCTGTGACATACGGACGGACGGACAGACAGACAGACAGACAGACATGACGAATCTATAAGGGTTCCGTTTTTTGCCATTTGGCTACGGAACCCTAAAAATGATCGCAATGACGGGGAAAACAAGTGCCTTTTGGCTTCGTTAAGGATCTATTTACACCCTTAATACATATAAGGATTATGTGGTAAGACTGGGAGTGGCTTTTGAGAAAGTAGATAGAAATATATGAAAGATGAAGACAAAATAAAATACAAAATAAAATGGTGTAAGGGCAGAAAGGTGATCTTGTTTTGAATTATGAATAAAATGATAATGTAAAATAATAAGTATGTGTCATTTTACTTAACAGGTATCAAAATACACAACACTACACATTTTTCTGCAAATGGTTGCCGAAAATGTTAACAAAAACATAATCAAAGTTGTTGGTATCACAAACAACCAAATGAAAGGTTCCGTCTTTGATGAAATGGTTAACATTGGAGCTAATGTTTATGGTGTCAACATTAGTTACGAAGAATTTAATCTAGGAGACTTGAATACAAAAAATAATAGTGGCAGCGCGCTAAAGAGTGCGGACCTTGCTATCGTCCGTAATCTATCAACCGACGACAACGTGAGAAACCATTTTTTGCTTCGTTTATATCTTATTGATTTGGCAAGGAAACGACATTGTTCTTAAATATTTACAGATGTGCCAAATGCTACATTTTGCACTGCGACGTGACACCTTCGTAGTAAGCGAAGAAGATCATGTTTTCGGAGGCCGCGTCCGTCCGTCGTCTCTGTATCGTCAACTGTCATCTCACAGCAACGCTAGCTCGCGCCTGGACCTGGTGCGCTGGCGGCCGAGTAACGTGGCCGTGCCCACCACCACCGTCACAGTGCGCGCGCATCTCGACGTCTCCCTCCTCACGGCCGCCCGCGCCAACCTCTCTCCCCACCATCGCCTGCTCATCATTGCTCCCTACCCTGCCTGCTACGCCCTCAAACAGTTAGTACAGCGTTGGAGGAAAGACGAACAACGTAACAATGTTTACCTAGTAACTGTCAATAACGAAGAAAAAATCAATTTCTTCTTGGACGATCTACCGGATATCGATCTAGCATTCACCGTCCTGGATCATGTAAGTGTTAAGATTGTTGATATTAAAATAGAGAAGTGTTTTTTTTAGTTAGCCCGTTTCTCCCAGTCCTGGGCAAAGGCCTCCCACCCATTCCTTCCACTTCTGACGATGGAGACTGGAGCCCTGAAACAGCTAGATCGTTGCAAACCGAGGAGAACATAGCGCGACTCCTTGGATGGTTTCCTCGCGAATTGGCAAGAACACTAGTGTTATTTTTCAAATTAAGTTTTGGATAAGTTTGGCTTTGCTGTGAGGCGTCTATAGTACCTGTCTGATGTTCGAGTTTGATAGTTAAAAGTCAATGTGCTATATCAGCTGTTCCTAAGTTTCAATTTGACAATTACGTTAAATTGCAGGGTAACTGGGGAGGAGAGTATTACGTACCATCACAGGAGAGCGCGACAGTGAGCAGTAAGGTGACGTTACAATCCGCACAAGCTGGAGATTTGAACTCTTTGGAGTGGGTCGATGCTGCGGAGACATGCAGCTCTGGAGTACCAGTCACGGTACGTGCGATTATTGTGAATATTAGTATACATTATTATTTACCAGAGAATGGGCAGCAGCGTTCTCTGTGCTTTTGTAACAACCGTACTGCGATCGCCAATCCGCCTGCCAAGCGTGGCGATTATGGCAAAACCCCTCAAAATGTCAATGTTACTTGGGGGAGGCCTATGTCCAGCAGTGGACGTCTTTTGGGCTGAAATGATGATGATGATTATTTACCTATTAAACTGTTTATGTAGACATATTAATAGGTATACATACAGAAAGGCACAGAAAATACGAGAAAAAGTGATATTTATTTGTAATAAAAAATATCTTTTCCCACTATTGTTTACTTGCTGCTACGGGCACTGGCTTTATTTTGCGTACATATGCAGTATCTTAGAATACTGCAGTATTATCTGGATTCCTCACTACTTAGTTTATATACAGCAAATAGAATCCACACAATCAAAGTTTTTATAATATATTAAACGCATTGGTTTAAGTCCAAGGATTATCTGCAAGCTTGCAAATATCATAATTTACTTTCATTGGAGCACAGACGTATGATTCAGGACATTGTTTTTCTTTATAATATCTGTAGTAGGAACATTGACAGTATCATTGAGCGCTCCGTCTCGACGCACTAGGCCGCCACAGTTTTATGATGTACAGCGCAGTGGGACAAACAACACTCAAAATTCTGTCATTGGTAGAATATTGTGCGATATTTAAACAAGAAATTCAACGTTATTTAAAAGATAATATTTAGCACCAAAAATGGTACTTTCAAGAGACTGTCAGTAACGTCTGTAGTCGACGAATTGGCTAATAGTTCTAAATAGTTTTTAATAAAGTGTTCCATACGCCACCGCAACTCTTCACACACGCTCCTACACACACACCCACACCCCACATTTCCATATGCTTAGATGGTGCTAGCATTTCTGTTTGTTTCTGATGGATATAATAAGTTGAGTTGATAAATTGTAAATCCCTATTTGGCTGTAACATTCGTTTATTTATTTAAAGTAAAATTGTTAAAGTGCTGTGGATTTTGTAAATGACGAAATAAATAAACGGCCTCGCAAAAAATATATCTCAATGATGGTGAGAACAAGTACCTCCCGGGTTCGTCAAGGATATTTTTAAACCCATCTAGGTATTTTATCATTTTCAGGTCCAATACGCGGGATTATCCAATACCGACATCAAAAAAGCAACGGGAATAATATCCTCATCCCATGATGGAGAAGACAATTATTATGGCATGGACTTCAGTGGGACAACAGAGAGGTAATACATATCTTAATACAGGTGATGAGAAAAAGCTGAAACCAATTCAAGATAAAAAAAATTAACAGCACAAATTATAACCGCATCAGAAAATAAACACTATGAAGTGCTGCGTGCGGAAGTCGGTGACTTATTTGTTTATTCTCTTTTTTGTCACCGAATTCCGAGGCTAATATTATTTTGCACTTTTTAGTGTTTTTCCCAATTCGGTTTTTTTATTTTGACTATACCGCAATATATTTTGCAATCATGCGCGCTCTAATGGCTGCCGCAACCAGTTATCCCTGGCCGCCGAGTGTATGGGTCAATATAGCATCATACATGGTTTGTTCCAAATTAAGCTCTACACTACGGTCTGAAGATACTTCCAGCCAAAGAAGCAATTAAAGGCTACATAAAATCATACAAAAGAAAGAATAATTCGCTACCCAAACATCTTGGCAATCCGCAGGCTGAAACACAAAATTCCACAAGATTTTATCGGACAGACATAGGACAATGCTATTTTAAGATAAAGAGATATAGAGATCATTTTATTTGTCTAAACAAGCGTATACATGCAAATTAAGCATGCAGGATGTCACAATATTAATAGAACGTACATGTTTCACCCGCAAGGTGTACAAATTTATTAAATTTACAAAATAAAAAATACAAAATTAAATTACAAAATTAAACGAAATAACAAAGGCACTTAAAAGCGTACATAATAGTCAGTAATACATTGATAGGTCATAATTATAAAATAATTAAATCCAAAAATGTCAAATAGATGTAAATGTGAAAATAAGAAAAAATATGTCAAATAGTATAGTTTTATGTAAGAGGTTGTGTCATAAGACACATTACAGAAAAGCCATTTAACACGTCATAAAAACTACTTCTAGTGTCAAACTAGTGTCATACGTATAGTGACAGCGCCGGCGGAAAAAACAAATGAAAGTAATTGCTTAGAGCATGCCACGAGTAACCACGACACGACTAACGTCGCAAAGAAAACAAATCACACACAGGGTTGCTTCACGCTAGTTGCGTCGTATAACATGTGGCTTGAGGTCGTAATATTATTTTGACCTGATTGTACAAGATTCCAGAAAAAAAATATTAAAAGTTCTGAAATGTGCTATTTAACAGTGGCACCCGTGTAATGGGCCTGGTGCGCAGCGGCGCCTGCGGCAGCGTGGTGCACGCGCAGCCGGAGCTGCTGTGGCCGGTGCCGGCGCACTGGAGCCTCGAGGACGCCGCCACCGTGCCGCTCGCCTACGCACACGCACTCTACTGTCTCGTGAGTACACACTCAGGCTGCTAGCAACAATCATTTCACGTTCGTTCTGAAATTGCCAACGCGTACTGCGAGGTCGTACGCTTGCTTAATTTCCCCACAACTGGCAAGTCGCACTCAGCGCTTCTCAGAGACCATTTATTATACAGTGTGGAACTCTCTGACTTCCCTACAACTTATAACTACCGTTGAAGGGCATGCTCTGGCATGATAAAATGGTCAAGATTAAAATATTTATACTTAAAGAATCGTATTAAATCCCGATTCGTTTTAGGGTATCAAATATGGCAAGAAGCTGACTCCTGATGTCTGTGTATTAATCCATGGAGGGGCTGGAGCTTTGGGCCAAGCTGTGCTGTCCATACTCCTTGCTCACGGCTGTGAAGTGTACACGACCGTTAGTGACATTCGGAAAAAATACTTCTTACTTAAACTGTTCCCGGAGTTGAAAGGTATGCAAGTAATATTCAACTATATATGTTTATTTACATATCCTTATTAGTCTAAGTTTATTCATCAATTGTTTTTGTCCAGCTGATCATATCGGTAATTCCCGGGATCCAAGTTTCGTAGACATGATTCGTGTCGCAACAAAAGGGCAAGGTTGTGCAGTTGTTATAAGCTCAGTTATAGGAGCCTTGAAGAAGGTAGGTATATCTGTCATATTTACTATTAGTCGTCATACTGAGGTTAATAACAGTCGCTTTGGAGTGTTTCCTTTTTTCAGAATACACTTAACTGTGTTGATTATTTGGGAACTTGTTTTGATGTTTCTCAACTTCACAATCATGACGAACAATTTGAATATGGAATGTACAACCTCACTAGAGAAAGACGATATGTTACTGTCGATTTCTCAGCAATATTTGAAACTCCCGAGGAAATAAACGTAAGTGCTTATTTAAAACCAATAAAAAAACATGTCTGAAAAATCCATTTTTATTTCCAATTTTTTAGTTATTTAATGACAGCGTTGAGGAGGAGCTTTTTGACGCCCTTTTACAGTTTATTGTTATTTTAGTTATTTAATTTATTTGTTTAATTAGATTTTCAAAAAATAAATAATTAATAACCGGCCAAGTGCGAGTCGGACTAGCGCACGAAGGGTTCCGTACCATTATATAAAAAACCGGCCAAGTGCGAGTCGGACTCGCGCACGAAGGGTTCCGTACCATTATTTATAAAAACGAGCAAAAAAAAAAACACTTTTTTGTATGGGAGCCCCCCTTATATATTTATTTTATTCTGTTTTTAGTATTTGTTGTTATAGCACCAACAGATATACACAATCTGTAGAAATTTCAACTCCCTAACTATCACGTTCATGAGATACAGCCTGGTGACACGGTCGGACGAACGTACGGACGGACGGACGGACGGACAGCGAAGTCTCAGTAATAGGGTCCCGTTGATCAACAGGACCCTTTGGGTATGGAATCCTAAAAATATTTAAAAATATAAAACTTTGTAGCTCACCAGTACCGAGCTAAGCTACAGGGCGGCCAGGGCTCCAGAGAAAGGAACCTCCTAACAATACGAGCCGTGTCTCAAAGTACCGCTTTCTGAATCAAGCCCTTGGTGGCTGCCTAAAGATTTTCATGAAGTTCTCGTCATCTGGAAACGATATGTCAACAATCATTGCACGCCGCTCTGTCCGATCCACCACCACTATATCAGGCTTATTGGCTACAATAGTCCTATCAGTGATGAGGGATTGATTCTAGTACAGTGTGATATTGCTTTTTTCGAGAACTGGGTCGGGCACATACCTATAGTACGGCACTTCCGATTCCGCAAGGCTGTATTTTAGAGCAAGTTGCTGATGGATAATGGCTGTATTCTCCGTTAGCTAGACGAGAACACCCGGAGATAATGTGACGGATAGATTCGCCCGGACCGGATGCCGTTCTTCCCAATAAATCTCCGGTAGTTTTTATCATCATAACTTCATAATAATTGCACAAACAAAGCCTTCGGTTTCAAGTCATCCATGTAAAGAAAGTGAGATATAACCTAACAACCTCTCTTAAATCGAAAGCCCAGATCTGAATCCTCCAGCAGCGTGCTTAGAGTATTCAAGACTAAGCAGAACCAAAGTGGGTTAAAACTATCGCCCTGCAAAGCACCACGCTTTATCCTTATCAGATAGCGAATGACTTTCCTCCATTTCCCCATACGTGACATCAGGAAGGTACGCAGAGTTGCGTCAAATTTTATATTAGTCTAGCTTCTCATGAGCTATGTATGTGGCACAGAGTCAATGTATCCAAAATGTCGACAGATCACTTCGGGAATGGCGAACCTGTTGGTTATAGCCATATCAATGAGCTTTCAAAATAAGAACTTTATTCAGTGAATGACAGTTTTGGGCTATGCAGTACAACACGATTTATGGAGCAGGTGGGTTTTCCTGTTGTCAGGAAATCGGGCAGTGAACCTGACTCTGAGGCTGACTGGAACAGGGTCGTCAGGCGAGCGAGCGACCTCAAAAAACCATTTAATCTAGAAGTTGTGCTGCCCGTCCGGCCCTGGAGATTTCCAGTTAGGCAACGGACGGACTGCACGAGCTACGTCTTGGGGGCTGATAGAGATTGCCCGCATTTCTGGGACTGTAAATTGTCGACGGCTCCCAATATAAAAATTCCGATATCTCAAAAATGAAATATCTTCAAAATCTAAATATCAAACATTATACAAATCAATTTTCGTTAAAAAATTGTCTTACGTTCTATGGACCTACATTTGTTCAGAAAATTCCTACTCTTTACAAATTAGACGGGGAGATAGAATTTTTACAACTTTGGAAGCTAATATTATTGAAGGCTTAAACCATTCTACGCACTTGATGAGAGTGTGCAACCACCTTTTCAAGCTGTATCATATAAATCTATCTTAAGCCTGGGTAAAATAATTATGCAGATAGCAAGACGTATAGTGCCGATCAACGCCGTAGCGCCGTGGAAATGGGGCTTGGGCGGTTATATCGTAGACCATGGATCTGGTGTATCATTAAAACATTTGCTTGAATCCACAGGAGTTACGGGCGATGTTGAGCGAGGGTATTGCTCGCGGGTACGTGCGTCCTCTGTCGCGCGTGTTGTACGCGCCGCACGACGCCGCGCGCGCCTTCCGGCTACTCGCAACCAGCAGGCACCGCGGCAGAGTACTGCTAAAGATGAAAGGCCATTCAACTCAAGCACAGCCCAGGTGAAGAGACGTAATTTTTTGTTGAGCGATTACAACACTACAAATCCTATTGATTGTAATGGGCTTTTTTCTACTTTCTATACAATTATTGTACTTACAGAATATTTTGCAATCCAAACCACACCCAAGTTATAGTATTGAATGAAGATAGTTTTGGACTCCAGATGGTCGACAAACTAGTTGCTCGTGGTGCGAGGAAATTACATGTTCATAGCAAAGCCCATACAACTGCAAAGTTCCAATTTAAGTTACGGTAAGCAAAATGATTAAATTTAAAAAAAAAAAAAAACGTTAATGCCAATAATCCTAATAACTTTGATGATCATGATGTGATAACCTAACCTAATAAATTAAACTTTCCGATTTTACAGGATTTGGCAGAAGACCGGTGTACAACTCCAAGTATCGTCTCAGAACTTAAACATTGAAACTGATATAGAAGACTTACTTAAGGATGCGTCTATATTGGGCTCAATTCAAGGCATATTTGTCACAACCAATAATGATCAAATGGATCAAGAAACTTTATTTGCTCACCTCGATGCAGTTTCGAGAAAATTTTGCCCAGATTTAAGGTAACTGTATTATTTTTGTTTGTATAATCATAATTTTTAATTTGTATATTTAGAAATAATTCAACTTTCTTTTTTTAGATACTTTGCCATGATAAATATTGGTGAGACCATGCTTGGCAAGTCGACGTGTCTTTCTCGTGTTCAAAATAAATTACCCGCTAAATTGATAACTCTACGTGACCTAAAGAATGTAAGTAATAGTGACATCATAAAAAATTAAGCTTTGCAAAAAAAAAATGTATTTTTTTTGACAGATTGTAATTGTGATTGTGTGATTGTGTTGTTTTTTTGTTGATTGTGTGTGTTGTGTATTAACGACGTAAGTCGTTCAAATGATTTTAGCTGAATTTCTTAGGATGCGTGTCGAGTTGAACCTCAAGTATGCGAATGCTTGATAAAGTTCTCTGATGACTTAATTTTTAAACTTAGATGTCTTTAAGTTATTATTTGTTTTGATCATCACAAACGGATGGAACGAAACCACTAATTCATGGATACACAAATACAACAAAATGAAAACCACTTAATTGATCCATTAGGAGACGAGTTCTGCTGACACAATAGATGCGGTGGAGCGTGCACTCTGCGGTGTGGACACCTTGGTGCTTGTACAGAGGACACATAAGCTACAACCCGATTTGCTGAAGCAACTCGCTGAATTGGCTGGTCAGTAATATTCATGTTTCATTGTGTCACAAAAAATACAGATTAACCAGTTATTAGTATGAAGAAAATTCCAGTAACAGTTTAATGTTAGTTTAGTTTTGTAATATAAGTTTGGTTATCAGATATAAGTTTGACAAGGAAAACGCCAAAAAATACTACTTTAGAAGAACTCGGAATTCAAGATGATAAACTACTACTGGTTGCTAGCCATTTGAGAATTCACCATAATGTTGAGTTCACAGAACCAGAAATACCACAGCTAACAGTTGAAACGTAAGTTCTTTATGTTACATACTATTTAAGGGTCGCCAATATAAAATTAACGGGTTTGTTTGACCCACAGAATACTAAATTTGGATAAAACAGAACACGCATTTGAAGATGTTAGAGGCATAGCAACGTTTATATCTTACGTGGACACGGACGAACTACTGGCGACTTCAGAAATAGTATGCATGCCTACAGTCACTGATTTCGTTTTGGTAAATATCATTAATTCGTATTTATATGCATATTACTTGACTGCCTCAATGGTCTGGTGGTTGCAAGCTCGACTGCAGAGCGTAAATCCAGCACGCGTAGCATGGCCACTGCAGACGGATTATGTCGCCGGACATAATCAACATGTCATTAAGTATGGACTTGCCGGTTTCCTCGTTTTTTTCGTCTACGGAAGAATCGACATAATGACAGATAGACAATATCAATCTGTCATTTTGTCGATTCTTCCGTAGACGAAAAAAACGAGGAAACCGGCAAGTTCTAGAACTAAAAAATCGAAGACATGTGACATCTACTAACCCGCACTGGGCCCGGGAGGTGTCAGGCCATTTGCGCGAAAGACACTTCGAAAACCACGAATGATAGAAAATCCGAAAATTTTCCTCGGCGTCATCTTCGATTTTTATTTTGTTATCATTTTCGTTTTTAGCGACCCCGAAAACCACGAAAATGACCAGTCACGCCAATGTTAGTCGCGCAAATGTCTTATCACGCATATGTACCTACATTCGCGCAAATGTCCATCCGCGCAAATGTCCGTTCGCGTAAAAGTCCATTCGCGAAAGTGTCCAATCGCGCAACTATCAGTTCGCGCAAAAGTTCATGCGCGCAAATGTCCTAGATCCGGCCCGCGAGGTAGATTGCAGCCCACTACCTCCCATAAAGAGGAGGCCTGTGTTCCAGCAGTCGAAAAATTCTAAGTTAATAGCTTCACTAAGCGTATTTTGCAGGCAAACACTATTCATCGGGTTCTAATAGGCTTAAAAATATTTCAGCGTGAAGACGAATTTGACGGAAGCCAGACGTATCTATGCATAGTGCCGGGCATGGAGGGTCACCACAAGCGGTTCCGCGTACTGTGCGAGCGCCTCAAGCTGCCGGCACTGGTGCTGCAGCCGGGCCTCGACCACCCGACGGAGACCGTGCGGGAGACTGCGCAGAGACACGTTGATGTATGAACTCTCAAGTTAAAAATAAGAAATTCTAGTTATTAAATTAAAAATTAGGTTAATTTTGTACTTGGTACCCACCAAGTACAAAATTAACCTTATTTTTTTTTATAATTTTAGGTGCTGCTGAACAAGACTGGAATGAAAAACACTTTCTACTTATTAGGTTATGAAACTGGCGTTCTGGTAGCGTTGGAAATGGCAGCTATACTCGAGGATCATGGTGAGTAAATATCATTTACGACTGTATTTAAAACAAATGTTGATTGTTGTTAACGTTCATTTCCAATTTTTAGGTTTTACCGGTACGGTATATTGCCTTGGATGTGCACCGGACGAGGTTCAATCTATGATTGAACAAAATATCTCAGAATACAAGACAAAAGAGCAACTGGAAAATGAGGTGATCAAACATATGTATAAGTTGATGGTGGGTGACGACGTTGCGGACCTGGAGGGAGCACTTAAAGCTGCAACTTCGTGGCCAGAGAAGGTGGACGCGTGCGTGCGGACTCTGTTAGGTCGTGTGCCGCACTCTGTGCAGTATTCGCGCGCACTTATAGAAGCCGCACTGGCTCGTATTGAGCGCGCGCGCAGCTACGTGCCGCCGGCGCGCGCGCTGCGCTCTCAGTTGGTGCTGCTTCGCGCCAAGACTGCCCACGAGACGTCACCTGCGCAGGCGCTGCAGCGACACTCGCAGCGACCGGTCGTCGTACATGAACTAGCCGCACCCGTGGAACACGTAGCTAATGACATGAGCTGTGCGTCTGTGATTAATGAGTATTTAGATCAAACGATTTTGGATTCGTTCAAAGAGAAAAATACTTGCGAATCGTATCTACTTAACCCGTATACCTTTATGATTAATGAAAGTGATAAACTTAACAAAGTTGAATGACACAAACTAGGCTGTACTTGTATTGTAGTATTGTACATACCACTCCTATGTTTTATTATAAAATGATATCCTTCACAAAAGTGGCCAAACAATTGAAAATTACATCCAATAATGTTTTTTTTATTTTAACTACACGATTACCAATCCCCCAGATTTCAAATCAATTCAAGCGGAGGCCCTAACACGTGCACGCGGTGTAAACGTTACGTCGATTTTAAAATAAAATACCTACTCATTTCACATGTGTAAGGTTAACCGTGGGGGGCGGGGAGGTAACGGGGTCATTTGATATTGGCCGGAAAGCGTAGTGAATGCTGTATACTTTCTGGTTTCTGGTTTTAATTTTGCTTGGGATAAATCTAATTGTGAAAAATACATTGAACCGGATAGGGAATCTAGAATATCGGTTATATTCGAAAGTGGAAATTTATCATCTAATATTCCAGTATTTAACTTACGAAAATCTATAACCAGCCTCCATTTCTTGGTAGATCATCTGATTTTTTAGGTACCAACAGAATAGGGCTTGACCACTCACTTTTTGCGGGTTCAATGATATTTTCTGACAGCATTTTCTTAACTTGTGTTTCAATTTCCTTACGCTGTGAAAAGGGCAACCTGTACTGTCTAGTATAAACTGGATCAGCGTTTTGTCTTAACTGTATACCTTGTTCGTAAAGGTTAGTGGTTGATAATTTATCATTTGGAAGATGACACACATCCGAATATTTTGCGCATATGTTTTCGATTGATGACCTGTCTTCATTGTTTAGATGACTTAATTTTAAAAGAGAAAACATAGTGCGTACTCTCTCTCCATCACTTTTACTGTCCCGTCCAAAGTTACAGATGTCATAGTCTGATAACAAATGTATTTCTGGTCTAAAATAACTAATATCTAATTGCGTTTCGCGAGTATTTAATTTGGTACATATATTGGTTTACATATACTTCCTGCTATAAAAACTCCGTCACATAATTGTTTCGGGAAAATTACGCATTCCTCATGAAAGCTTCTGTCTAACATATATATTTTCTCACACCTCCTTTTCAAACATAGCCTGGTGTTAGTACTTTGCCACCTATGCCATCTAGAGAAATGTATTCCGTTTGGACTGGAATTTTCCAACGTGCCACTTATTCATATTTCAATATTGATAGTGATACCCCGGTAGCTTATTGCCAAACTGTATACTGACCCAGACACCCGTAGTCTGTACTGAACTACATCGTGCTCATTAAAACCACAAATAAATTGGAGCAAAGTGCATACGAGCTCAGAGCAATCTGAGAAGGTATGCATTTTGCTCGCAACAAATTGGAGCAAAGTACATACGAGCTTAGAGCAATCTGAGAATGTATGCATTTTGCTCGCTTGTATGTAAAGCAAACTGTGACACGCGAATATCTGTAACTAACTTCAAAACGTGTTTCATAATATCCCGTATTTTATTTGTTATGCTGTTATACAATACAATCCTTTATTTCAGGCAACTAGGCCCATAAAACTCAATACATATATAAGCATAAAATGACTAACTATAAACTAATACATACTTTATAAAACTAAATCTTTAAACTATTGTACACGAAGTGACGGCGTCGTGTCGCGCTGCGTGGTGTCGCGTAGCCTTCCGCGGAATCGCCGACACCAGGTATTTATAAAAGTCGAGCTAGATTAAACGAGTTATATGGTCTGAAAAAATACCGGTTTGATACAACTTTTCTTGCGTATGTTAAAAATTATTCAAAATTATTTAAAAGAATTTGTGTTATTGCAAAATCAAAATTTTTAGGTGACACTATAAAAAATTCTAATAATAAAGTAAAAGCCACTTGGAAAATTATAAACAACGAAACGGGTAAATCTGATAAACAAGACAATCAACTTGAAAACATGGTTGATAACAAATTAGTTAATAATCCATCCGACGTAGCTGAGGCATTTAATGAGTATTTTGCTAGCATACCTATAGCTACGACTCGCTCTCTAAGTTCGTCGCCGTCTAAAGCTGAAAACCTCTTGCATAGTAGCGTGCCTAAATGTGGTCTCGTATTTAGTTTTGAACATGTAACACCTCGTGATATAGTTAATGTTTTTAATTCACTTAAGTCTAAAAACACAGGTGATTACTGGGGCATTTCCATTAAACTTTTGAGTAATATAATAGAAATCTTAGCCCCCTATCTTTCTGTTACTTTTAATAAATGTGTTGATTTAGGTACTTTCCCTGACCTCATGAAGAGCAGTAAAGTCATCCCTCTATTTAAATCAGGCAGTAAGAATGATATTGGTAACTTCAGACCAATTTCTATTTTACCTGCATTTAGCAAAATTTTTGAAAAGTTAATACTTAAACAGTTGTTAAGACATTTTAATCTAAATAACCTTCTTCACAACAATCAATATGGCTTTACCAAAGGTCGGTCGACTACAGATGCGGGGGTTGGTTTGTTGAAACACATATTTAACGCATGGGAAAACGCGCAAAATGCAATCGGTGTTTTCTGCGATCTCTCGAAAGCTTTTGATTGCGTACACCACGACACGCTTTTACGGAAACTATGTTATTACGGTGTTCAAAATGAAGCCCTGAATGTAATAGACTCATATTTACAAAATAGATTCCAATGTGTAGATGTTAATGGCGCAAAATCTTCCGGGCTACCTGTTCAGCTAGGTGTACCTCAAGGCTCAATACTGGGACCGTTTTTATTCTTAGTTTATATTAATGCCTTACCATATTATTTGAAGGGTATTTGTGACGTTGTACTATTTGCAGATGATACCTCTCTTATCTTTAAAGTAGATTAGAAATAGACACAATTTCGGAGACGTAAACAGCGCTCTATCAATGGTCACGGATTGGTTCACAACAAATAACCTTGTTCTTAATGCCAAAAAAAACTAAAAGTATTAAATTCGCTTTACTTAATGTTAAAAATCTAGGTCCCAACATTGTTCTCGGCAATGAGGAGCTTAAAACTGTTGACTCAGCTGTGTTTCTGGGTATGACAGTAGATTCAAAATTACAATGGGTTCTACACATATCAAGCCTAGCTGGGAGGCTTAGTTCGGCCGCATATGCCGTCAGAAAAGACAGACAATACACTGACGTCGATACAGCACGGTTAGTCTATTTTAGTTATTTTCACAGTGTTATAACTCATGGTATTCTGCTGTGGAGCAAAGCCGCTGATATCCAAAATATATTCGTTCTTCAAAAACGAGTGGTTCGTGCAATTTACCAGCTGGGTGCACGAGTATTTCTGAGAGTTTTTTTTAAAGATATTGGTATTCTCACGGTGGCTTCACAATTCATCTTCGCTAACATTTTATATAAGACTAGCTGTCCGGCGCAACTTCGTTTGCGTTACATTTTCCCCGTTTTCGCAACATTTTTCATTGCTGCTCCACTACTGTTGGTCGTAGCGTAATGATATATAGCCTAAAGCCTTCCTCGATAAACGGGCTATATAACACTGAAAGAATTTTTCAAATCGGACCAGCAGTTTCGGAGCCTATTCAATGCAAACAAACAAACAAACAATCAAATCTTTCCTCTTTATAATATTAGTTTAGACAAAATATCCATTTGTACAGTAAAAACAATGATATTCACAACATAAACACTCGAAATAAGCATAAACTACGTGCTCCCTTTCAACGGCTTCATAAAGTTCATAATTCATTCGTAGGGCTTGGTATAACCTTTTACAACAAGCTACCATCTTCCTTTTTAGACTTGCCATTTAATGCGTTTAAAGCTAAAGTAAAATCTAACCTTTGTTCAAAGGCCTACTATTCCATTAACGACTATTTATACGATAAGAATAGTTGGTCGCTGGGTTGAACTCAAGACAATGTTTATGTTCTTTCTCCAAAATAGCTTACTGATTGTTATATAACTTCATGCATCGATTTTCTCCTTTATTTTTTTATTACCTTTTTAATTTTTTTATTTTACTTTATATTTATTTATTATTTTTCGTCTGTATGCACGTGTAAGCGGGCACGCCCTTTATGCTTTAATAATTCTTGTTTTTTTTTTTAATATTTTATTATTGGTGTGTGCTAGCTGACATGTGACATTAATTAGATTCTTTGTTTATATGAACTTGAAACACTATTGTGTAGAATCTGGTTCTTCTAACCTAACCGACAGATGTGTTGCTGGGGAGTTTGTTCCGCCACTTCTTCTTCCCAGCTAAAACACTAGGAAGTGGCGAAGGGCGGGCGTTTTGGGGGACTGTCTCTTGTAATTTTGACGTTCAAAAAGTGCTGATTATCAGCCTAATTTGAATATAGTATATTTCATTGCGAGTGCGGAATGCCTGTCATTGCAAAGAGTTCCGACAAATGTCTACCCGAGCCGAGGCGCAGCCGAAGGTGAGGGTTGACAGTCGGAACAAGTTGCAATGACGGTTCCGCACGTGTATTGAACAACTATTTTTAATACAGTTGCGAAAAAATGAAGCAATGTAATAAAGAACATTTTTGGAAAATGGCGCCAACAGTAAAAGAATATTAGCAGAGTTTTTTTTTGTTTTCTTCACTCATTCTGGGTAGGCATAGGGCATGCCCATACAGCCAAGTCTTCAGTAGATTTTTTTTATTGATATGAAATGAAAATGAAATGAAACCTAACCTAACTCATTGAATCAAATCATTAAATCTGATATTGAAACAAATTAGTAGCTTCGTTTTAGAAATATTTGCATGAATCATGAAAACATCTATGATTTTTGAAGTGAAAACTTCTTTAGCGGCGTTGAGCACTTTTTCTGTAATGGGTATAAAATCTTAAACTCGCGTCAGGTCACGTGTCCTGATCGAAAATTCGTAAGACGAATTGACATTAGGTTGCGAAGGAATTTGAACTTTATGACATCTGTCATTGAGTTTGGTTTTCCAAAACTGGATAATTATCTTATGCACAAACAAAACCTTCGATTTCTCCAAAGAGGTAAAATTCGTAAAACGTATCGTAATATTTCTGTGTTAAATTTGTTATGTAATGTAAGTTGTCATGTTTGTGTATTATATATTTTACCACATAAATGATAGAACTAGATAATTAAAGCAATTCGTTCAAAATTATTTCCTAACCATATCCAAAAATGCACAACGTTACTATTCAAGTTTTCACTTCTGCCGGCACTCCCGGAGTGCAACCCGTTTTTTTTTTAGTAAAAACTCCGTAGTTGTTTTTTTTTTTTTCTTTTTAGTAGACATTATTTTGACAGTTGGGAAAGAGTACGCACGAGTTCGGGAAAGGTAAAGAAAAAGCTCGAGTGTGTAATAGCCCACATCCCGAACGCTATACGTCCCTGCAATACGCCACTTTTTGAGCAACTGTATTAAAAAATAACTTTTGATATTTTGATTTTTTTTTTTGCCTATTCGTGAAGCTGAACAACTTTTCTTAAAAACATACCTATTGTGAATTAATTTAAGTTTTAAGTAAAGAAAACCTGTTGTAAGTATGACCAAAAATTAATTTGAACTGTAACAACTATACAGGGTGTTAAAAAAACTATAAGTGTTTCCAATTCCAGTATTTATTAATTTTTCTTATGAAAGATGTACTGACACACAGTAAATTGTACCTATTTGTTTTTTCGGTGTAGGTAATAACCTAATTAGGTCGATATGATATGTGATTGATAACAAAGTAAATTAATGAATCAAGAACAGAAAATCGGCGATTTTCATTAAATGCCAAAAACAAAAACTCAAATAGCAAGTCAAGAGATGGCGTCATGCCTCGCCTGTTGTACTTTACTTGCTTTACAAAGTGTATTTATATAAGTGTAATTATTAATCAACAACCACATTATCTCTCAATCTTTTTCAATGTTTCTTTGCATTCGGCTGATTTTTATTAATATTTTCTGATAAATTATGGTTTCGCTTTTTAGTTACTTCTCTGCCACTCTGTATGCGTCCTTTTCCTTTAGTTATTCCTCTGTCTTTTCTCCTCGCAACAGACGTTGGCTCGAAGCTCTCTTTGTGCAACGAAGTTTATGGCTTGCTCCGAGATTTCAATATCACTTAAAACTTTGTTTAATTTTCTGACTATCATTAAGTTGCTCGGAGATGAGTCAGTTAGTAGTATATCAGCCAAGCGATTAAATTGTTGTTTCATTGTATTAATTTCCTTTTTTATGTTTCTCTCATTTTGTTGCGATTTCTCTTCTCGGGTATAATAACGATGTCAGATGAATTCATTAGTGTGGATTGCACTGAAGGGCTGGCTACATTCTCCTCGAAAGAATTGTTACCACTGTTCAAGTCAACGCTAGAATAGAAGTCCCCTGATGGTGTTTTATTTCCTAACGCCAGTTCAGCAAAGTTTTTCCTATCTTGCGATGTAATACGTGGTGCCGTTTTGAACATAATATTAAGTTTGCTTTCCATGAAACACAAATATTTACAGTATCTTCCACTGGAGCCTTGAGGGCATTCACAACATGCAATGTCTACAGATACCGTGTAAGATTGTTCAGAGTCCTTTTCCGAACGCACTTTGTATTCGTTTCTATTTATCTGGTACTTCTGGTAGTATTCGTTGAGTCCTTCTATTTTTTTTAAATATTTCATTTAAATCATATTTTTTTCACGTCTGGAGTGTGCCAAATCTAAAAGACGTAACTTGTGGTAGTTTTCAAAACTTTCCGTTATAAACTTTTTCAGGGCGCAACTGTTGAAAACCTTCGATCTTTGCAACACTATATCCTTGAATATTCGGATAGTGACTTCCACATACTTGTTTGTGTTGTTACCTCTAGTAATCAAGTCATTTCTGTAACACAGGCACCATTCTTTACCGGCGAGGCGGCGAGCCTCTTGGCCGGATTGCCGCCATGGGATCTGGAGGCGATAGTCCTCGCGTGCCTGCACGAATGGCGCGCGGTGGCACTGCGCCGGGGTGAAACTCCGCTGCTGCGGCAAATTGTCGCTCAGCGGATGGACCTCCGGCGCGATCTCATGGCGACATGGAGGGAGCGACTGTCGCAACCCCGTGCAGGGCACGCCGCAATAGTGGCGATCTTTGAGGAGTGGCTGGAGAGGCGCCACGGCGCCCTCATCTTCCGCCTGACACAGGTCCTCACCGGACACGGCTGTTTCGGGAGGTTCCTGTACCGAATCGGGCGGGAGGTAACGCCCGGGTGTCACCACTGCGAGGATCGGCCGGAGGACACGGTGGAGCACACTGTGGAGCTATTCCCCGCTTGGGCTGAGCACAGCCGTGTCCTCGTAGCGGCGATTGGCGGCGGCGACCTCTCGCGTCCGGCCCTGGTTCAATCCATGGTCCGGAGCGAGAGGGAATGGGAAGCCGTCGCCTCCTTCTACGAAGCAGTCATGCTAGCGAAGGAGGTGGCGGAACGTGAGAAGGAGAGAACCTCACGTCCCAGCCGCCGCGGGAGACGCGACGTTTTAGTCAGTACAAGTCTGACACTCCCTTCCGCTCCGCCCAGAGCGGGAGAAGTCATTTGAAGACTTCCCATCCTAAAAAAAAAAAGGCACCATTATTTTCGCCTGGCCTATATATTCGACAAATATTCAGTCCACATAGTATTTGCTTTAATAATACGGTTTGATATCAATTTAGCAAAGTATTCGGATGCTGATTTTTCACTTTCAGCATAAAGTACATCTTGAAAAGCTTTCATCACAACTTTTCTATTTTCTTTTTCAACTTTATGATCAGAATGCCATAAAATAATAAAAATAAATTTGCTTGAGGGAAAACACACTTTAGAGCATTACGTTCTGCTTCGCTGTCGTCGGTCATTATAATAAGTGGTTTCTAAAGCTTTCTTAATATAAAGGCAAGACTATAGTTGGCTTCCGTATCAGCAGTGTGTAAAACACAACCTATGGCAACTGCACCAATTTTTAGAGACTCAAATCGTCGGTTTATTGCAAGAACTCATTAAGTGACATAAACAAAACTTTGAGAAATCAATTAATTACTTTTGATTTCATTGGATGTCCTATAAAATCTTATATTTTATATGTTTTTTAAAAAATAAACACCACTAGAGAGCTGAATATATTTATTAATAAAATCAAACATAAGCAGTTAAAAATATTGAGAGATATTTTTTTAAAAGCTTAAAAACCAAGTTAGTGACTTCTTATCATTGAAATTATACAGTAAGTGTGAATTAAACATTTCTTAAATAAGGCTAAGTACTAACACTAGACTAGTTTCTCAAAGGAACCAACTGGTATTAATCAGTCCTAAAAGTTAATGAAACAGTCTTCTTTATCTTCATAACAAATTCTTAAAACGTCAACAATCTAGAACTCAAAAAAATCACTTCGGCATATAAATCAGTAAAAATAACAGTAACCATGGCACTTAACTCAATAAATGAAATAGATAGATCTAAAAGATCTAAGAAATAAATTTAGGTTGAATAGATCTCTTGGGCCTGATGGAGAAAGAGTACCTACAGTGGCTAAAAGTTAAAAGTTTTAGGTTTGAAAAAAAGGAGCCTAACATCGTTCAATATCGACATGACTATAGGTCAGACTATAAAGAACTGGATTTGTCAAATGGGAGCAACTGAAACAGCCACCCAAGCTATAACTCTGCGAAAGCGAAAACCGTAGTTTGCTACGCTGACGATACGCTGGTGCTGGCACAAGGGAGGCCGAACGAGGCAGCGGCCGAACTTATGACACGCGGGGTTGCGATAGTCGTAGAGACAATCCGGCAACTGGGTCTCGAGGTGGCATTGCGCAAGTCCGAGGCCATGTGCTTTCATGGGGCTTGGAATGCGCCACCGCCGGGATCCATACTGACGGTAGGAGGGCGGTAGTTTGGCCCCCAAACTGGAACGGACCGGGGCTGCGTTCAAGCGGCTCTTGCCCAACCTGGGGGGTCCAAACACCTCCTGCAAGCCGTCGCCTCCTTCTGCGAAGCTGTCATGCTAGCGAAGGAGGTGGCGGAACGTGAGAGGGAGAGAGCCTCACGTCTCAGCCGCCGCGGGAGACGCCCCGGGCGTCGTCGGGGGGCAACCAGGGGCCCCCGGTCACCGTAGGCACGTGCCTGTGGACAGTAGGTAATGAGCTAGCTCACCGTCCGTCCCTCTTATGACGACAGGCCGTGTCGACGGCGCGTTCGTGTTCCACGCGCGCCTCAAGAAGATGTTAGCAAACCGGAAGGGGTCCAAAAGGGCCGATGCCTGACAGGGCTGCGAGTCTGTTCGAAAGAGATACCGTGGCCCTGGAACACAAAGGGCTAAGAAGGAACATGGATGGGTTTTAGTCAGTACAAGTCTGACACTCCACCGGTTATTCCGCTTATGCATTAAAAACAGCTTGCAACAAAAAGTTTCCTATAACCAAAGCGAAGAAAAAAAAATTCTCAAAAATGTGCTCAGAAAAAATAATACCCCCGGAGCTGCATCACTGGTAACAAAACCTAACAGACAAGGAAGGTCGAGATATTTTACTAGAAGAAATATATTCGGAAGAAGATGAGTAGTTTAAAATAACTCGTAAATGATTACCATGTTTACTTTTATTTTAACTCATTTATGTGCCGAAGTATTTTTTTTGAGTTCTAGATTGTTTTCTTTTTAAGAATTTGTAATGAAGATAAAGAACGCTGTTTTGTTAACTTTTAAGACTGATTAATACCAGTTGGTTCCTTTGAGAAACTAGTCTAGCGTTAGTACTTAGTCTAATTTAAGAAATTTATAATTCACACTTAGTGTAAACTTTCAATGACATGAATACATTAACCTGGTTTTTAAGCTTTTAAAAAATATTCCTCAATTTTTTAACTACTTTTTATGTTTGATTTTATTAATAAATATATTTAACTCTCTAGTGATGTTTTTTTTTTGGGTTCCGGGTTTTAGGTGTCAAACGGTCCTGTTGATCAACGGGACCCTATTACTGAGACTTCGCTGTCCGTCCGTCCGTCCGTCCGTCCGTCTGTCACCAGGCTGTATCTCATGAACCGTGATAGTTAGAGAGTAGAAATTTTCACAGATTATGTATTTCTGTTGATGCTGTAGCAAAAAATACTAAAAACAGAATAAAATAAATATTAAAGGGAGCCCCCCTTTAATATTTATTTTATTCTGTTTTTCCCATACAAAAAAGTGATTTTTTTGCTCGTTTTTTATAAATAATGGTATGGAACCCTTCGTGCGCGAGTTCGACTCGCACTTGGCCGGTTTTATTTTTATATAAACATATATCATTTTATAGGACATCCAATGAAATAAAAATAATTAACTGATTTCTCAGTTTTGTTTATGTCACTTAATAAATTCTTGCAATCAGACGACGACAAATTCATTAAAAGTTAAAAAGAGTGAAACCGGAGCCTATCAAAAGTAGTTAACTGCATTTAATTTGTACAAAAATAAATAGATTGCTTAAACCTCGAAAAACAAATAATCGCCAAGATACAATAATTAATTTTAACCGAACTAAAACTGTAAAGAATGACCGTCACTCGTTATAACAGAAGTCGTTAAAATTGTATAATGTTTTACTTGTCATAAATTTTAGATTTATAGAAGTAATTATGTGCACTTAATGAATTTTGACCAAATGCTGTTCAAAAGCGATGTGCGTAACGCGTATCTTAAAAAGTTATTAAGTTACTTTAATGATATTTATATTACAAAAAAGTGCCGCTTTGGTTTTTTTTTATTTACTAAAAACTATTATTGTACTTTATCGAGTTTCTAAGCACCAGATAATCCGAAATGGTAATTATCGACTTTACGTCTAGGTCATAACGGCCAAATTTGAAAAGCTAGAAATAAATGAGTTTTTGCCCTTTAAAGATCGAGACGAGTTTAACTGTTGTAATAACTGTACTTAGTGATTTTTGCCATTAGTGAGTTCTTGCAATAAGCCGACGAAATTATATGAATGTCACTCGTGCTGATGTCTGGTCACAGGAACCACTCGAATCTATGTACACCATTTCATCGGAGAATCCTTTTAAAAATAATCTCCTCATAATTGGAGTTATTATGACGATCACCATAGGATCTTTTTTAATCAGTACATGAATTCCTTTATCAGTAAAGGAAGCCAATTGGTTTTTCAAGACGGTAATAACATCACGATCTGAACGTCCGCCTAAATTTGTTTTACGCCATCTATCGTATAAATATCTAATATGACGATATTTAGGATTTTTTTGAGCATTAGCGACAGTTTGACTACCTTCAGAACTTAACATGATCATCTCATGATAGTGCTTCGCAATGGTTGGGGTCATACCTTTCTCGAAGTATTCAAGTATTCGAAAACTTGGAAAATTGTAGAATAAAACACTTGCACTGTTCGCGCGGCGAATCGTTCTGCAGTGACTGCAGTTTGCACTGAATTTTTGCGTTAAATGTCTAATTATTCACATAATTGCTTTGTAAAATCGTGAATTCTGTACACTGCTTCGCCAAGAATATTTTTAACTTTTCTTCACACATGTTTGAACACTCGATTGGCAAATAATTGTTTTATTTGTGAAAGAATAACCTTGACACGTGCGTAATTGCAAATGAATTCACGGCCACTGGCGAAAAAAAGGAGTCAAGGTCGCAAGCGGCGCAAGTTTTAGAAGACAACGCAGGCATGATAGCGCACCGCGCGGGAATAAAAGAGATAAAACATGTCTGCACTCGCATGCATTTTGCTCTAAATTATCGATACCATATTACATTCTACACCAGACACTGGAAAGTATGGACGTCTGGACTCGTATGTATTTTGCTCTAGTATTTTAAAGCAAAATGTATATTGATTCAGACACTCTCTGAATAGGTATACAGTTTGCTCTTCAACTACAAAGGCAAACTGCGATCAAACTCAGAGCAACAGTCTGGGTCAGTATACAGTTTGGCAATACGCGCCCCGGTATCTATAAGTAATCCATATTTGGCATCTTGTACTAAGAATTCAACTGAGCTGTTGTTGTTACAATCAAATATGAAATGATTATCGAAAAAACTGCAATGGTTCAGCAGTGCGTCTTTCTGTAGGTTGGGGAGTTTGATTCCCGTCATTTAAATCGATACTATTCAAGCCATTTTCAATAGCATATACATTACCTCTGCGTGTAAAAATCCGTCCTGGCCTACCGCGATATGAACCCCGCATGTGACCACGATTGTTGCTGAACTGTTGCTGGATACCTTGATTTTGGTTTTGCCTATGATTTTGGAAAAATCCCCTACCATTTCCTCTTTGTATACACGAACGGGAGGAGAGGAATAGTTCGAACGGTTAGGACGTCTGTTACTGAAACTATATTTACGCGATTTTTAAATGAGCCTTGGTATCCGACATACACATATGCGGCTGAAGCTTGCCGACTGCATGACAAGTCCTCATCCTTAACTGCTCTTATAGTATCTTTCAAAGTATCATAATTGCGCGCTGCCAAAATAATGCGGACTTCGCGGTTTCGCAAGCCATCAATGAAACATTTGATTGCTATTTTCTCATTTTGAGGGCGTAATATTTTATATGCAGTTTGATCGTCACCCGCTTGCGCGACCGTCAGATCGACAAAAAGCTGCTCGACCCTAGACCCATATTTTTCTATAGAAGAACCGTTTTGGTTGATTTGTGTCAACTCCTTGTGTATTGCTGTACTCGACTTCTTTGTAAGAAGTTGTTGACGCATCTCAACAATAAGCGACTCACAACTGTCATAACAGGCAGATTATCTTAATTTAGCGTTCTCGTTTAATCTGGTTTTTAATACAAAAACTAGCATTTTGTTGCTTTCTTCGGTAAGTGAAGAACTGTATAATTCTATGGCATCTATTAAACTTTTCGTGACATTTTCGTCACCATTCATGACTGGTAATAATGCTACGGCAGTTCTGTAATTAAAAGCCTCCATATTGTCTACTTTTGTTCCAGCCTCGACTGTACACTCAGCACTTGGTTGAGAAGTATATGTTTTCGAGCAAAAAGTTTGTATTTGGCTAAAAGTCTTTTCAAATAAATCACAGTATGTTTGTATTTCCTGTAAAACTTTTGTAGTAAATTGTATCTGTTCAATTTGTATACATTCATCAAATTGACATTTTAACAATGTTGCTTCATGTAACTTTTGTTTTAGTACAGTTTCTGTCCTTTTAGGATAACTTAGTTTTTTTCAAATTACTTTCTGTATTTATTAATTGGCCATATAACAATCCAGAGTCATTTGCCATTCAAATTCAAAATTCAAATTCAAATTCAAATTCTTTATTGACATAATAGGTTACAGAAACTTGTTTGAAGCCTCTGACTTCTGAACTAGGTGTACCTGTATGTCAGAAGTCAGCGCCCACTCCCGTTTTATTTGGCCTAAATACTAATGTCTACATAAAACATAACTTGCCAATAAAAAGATATATACACATGAGCTATACTTACTCTATAATTACATGACAGAACATTTAAAAATAAAATAATGCATATAGTAACCAGAAATTCGTCCCATAATCGTTGCGTAACTTTTAATATTTCACTAGACGTTTGAACACAACTCACTACACTTATCACTTAAATTCTTTTACCACTTACTGCGGTTTCCGTCCTCTGATACCCGCTTCCTGGCGAGTCTCCTGGCGCGCCTCCTGGCGCTGCTGCTGGCGGCACTTGTAACAGACACGAGTCTCTGGGTTTGGTCGTCGAAATGAACTTGCTAGGTTTTGTGCGAGAACCCCATTCCTTATCCAGGAGTAATGACATATTTGGTAAAATTTGTATACTGCGTATAGTCCGGCGATTCCTAGTAAGGTGCAGATGATAAACATCACGATGCTAATGTTCGATAAATGGTACTACTGCATAGAAGCCGAATTTGAACCACCTGATGCACTTTGTGATATAAAAACGTCCTCTTTTTCTATATTGACCGGCACATTTTAACCAATATATTAATCCACGTTCAAAAACAAAAAAAAATGAATTGTATCATTGTCCAATAATGTTTCTCAATAAATTAAGTCACGCGACCAAACTCGGCACCCGTCTCAGATGGCAGGGTCGCCATGTAAGGTTGTCAGTTCGGGATGATGAGTAAAACAAGTGCTTTCATTGGAATCTCGTATATTACTGCCCATATAACACGTACAAACGTTAATATGTATTGATTCTTAATATTAGAGTACAGATGAGCACACATACATAAGTCTTACACACTACACGTGAAATATTTCCATAATTTAAAGTATGAAAGAATAATCATATTAATGAATACTGCTTGTTGCAAACAATTTAACTACAGTACTATCGAATAATTGTACCTAATTGCGATTCAAAACCTGGCGTATTTACGTTATGTTAACATCGCGGGTTTGTGCTGGGGTCAGAAAGGAGTTATTGTTTGTCTCGGAATGTAAGGCTGCTACCGATCTGATTCAGGGAAAGTTTTTTTTTGTTTTCATAAATAAAAGGAAGGGACTTAGCAGAGAATGGGCAGCAGCGTTCTCTGTGCTTTTGTAACAACCGACTGCGATCGCCAACCCGCCTGCCAAGCGTGGCGATTATGGCAAACCCCCCCTTCTTGGGGGAGGCCTATGTCGAGCAGTGGACGTCTTTCGGCTGAAATGATGATGAAGATGATGATAAATAAAAGGAGGCTTGTGGCGAGCGCTTGCGCTTAGCGCTGTATCTGTTGTTCTTAATAGGTACATTCCTTGATTAAAAAGCTAAGCTTGACCTAGGTCTCTTTTACCGTGTAACTGTGACTATTATGATTTAAGATTCAAAATAAACTGGAGCCTTAACAGTCCGATTACTTATAACTACCATTGGAAATCGTGAAGATTTATTTATACATAAGTTAGACATTTCCTATATTTTAGCAACGATTCAGTCGCAAGAACAGCCAGACTCATGGAAATTAGGGCATTCTCCTTTTTATGTATTCTTTGTTAACTATATATCTATTTAATGGTTTGTGTTTATGTATTGTAATATTTGAATTCAAATAAATACTATCTTGCTAAACTTGGCATTTTATTTAAAAAAGCTATTGATTTGGTGCGTTTGTGTTCCACGCGCGCCTCAAGGAGATGTCAGCAAATCGGAAGGGATCCGAGAGGGCCGATGCCTGCCAGGGCTGTGGGACTGTTCAAAAGAGATACCGTGACCCTAGAACACAAAGGGCTAAGAAGGAACATGGCTGTTTTTTTTTATTATGAATGGCATCTCGCAGTTAAACCTAGGAGGTTGTCGTCTGCTTAACCGGACTATCCTGTGGGTGCCTTAAGAGTAAGGCCTCCAGCCAGGGCATAAAAACTTACAAACTAAGCGACTATACGCTGAGGGCACCCCCTGTGGGGTACGAGCCTCGGCTCAGGGCGTCGCTGGGGGAGGACTGCATGGGGACAGGCTGGATCTGAATGATATCATTATTTAGGGGCTGATTTAAAACTACTGGCACAGCATCGCGGGCTGGCTCGAGCGAGGGTCGGGGAGGGCATGTACCGGGACGTCGCGACGGACCTCGACGGCGAGGTCGGAAAGACGGCGGTTTGAGTCTGAACTTTTTAAGAGTGCTAGTCTCTTTGCTACTTTCCTGGAGGAGGGTGATAGCATCATCGGGAGTGACGAGGGTATGCCGAGGACGGCGTACTGTACTAATGCGCGAGGGTTCGTAACGGGCGGCCGCTGCGATCAGGGGATTACGGTGTTTACTGGCGTTATCGAAGAAACGCTTCGAAAGACGTTTCATAAACTGAAGGACGGTGGGCATTCTAAGGTCTACGTGTAGACGGTCGTTACGGACATAAAAAAGGGCTCCCGTGACTCTACGTAAGAACCGGTTCTGCAAGGTTTGCATCCTATGGATGTATTTAGGCTTGGTGTGAGCGTACACGACGCAAGCGTACGTCACAATGGGGCGGATCACCGCGGTATAAAGGCGCAACTTGCACTTGAGTGACACTTTGCTTTTTGCCGAGATCATGAAATGAAGCCTACCCATAGCAAAGGCAGCTCGGTCGCGAGCTGCTTTGATGTGCGCCGCGAAAGACAGGTGGTTGTCAAGTAAGACTCCTAAGTACTTGGCTTGCTTCTCCCAAGGGATAGGTGTCCAAATCTTGAGCGGTTCACTCCGGAAGGCGGGTTCGGGATGCTACACGGAGTGGGTTGCCGGACATTAGGTGGCTAAATGAAACTGGTTGGTGATTTAAGAAAACTTCTGTATTTCCATAATTACATGCTAGCGACCGCGCCAGAGCAAAAGCAAAAAGTGAAGTTCCCGTCCGGAAACGGACTGTCGTTCTTGTTTTAAACACAGATAACAAAATTGACAAAATTGTTGCAGTAATGTTGCAAGCAATAAATAGTTTTGATACAAACCACAGATAAAATATTACAGCTATTAATGATCATAATATAGACAAAAACATGTTAATTTGAATTAACATTCTTGGGCCCTTGGGAGGAGAAGGAACAATGTTACTACTGTGAACATTGAACAAAAATTATTATCATGATTAATATAAACATTAAACTTATGATTACCTATAATTAATTATCCTTAGCTTAACTAGTATTACAATCTATTGAAAATTGACACAACTATACTACTGGTCTTATCAATTCACCAAATTGAATCTTGACCTACTTATTTTACCTAAATTTATTATTACTTTACATTTTCAACATCACTATCTTCCTGATCACAGATAGGCAATATACATAACTTGACCACCGGTCGAACAAGATCTCCATATTGAGTCTTTATCTTAACTGACCTAATAACATTGTCTGAACCTTTATACAATTCTATGACCCTACCCCTTCTCCAGTGAAGTGGTGGTGAATGCTCATCTACAACAAGTACCAAGTCATCCAACTTGATATTATTTACATGTTTGAACCATTTATTACGTGCCTGTAATGTATGAAGATACTCAATGTGCCAACGTGACCATATTGTTTGGTACATCTTTTGAATGACTTGAAATCGGGATAATCGTGACATTTTTGTATTTTCCCAAAGACTTTCAGGTAAAGCTACTAATGGTTGACCTATAATGAAATGACCAGGCGTGAGTACCTCTAAATCACACGGATCGTCTGACATTGGAACGAGAGGGCGTGAATTGAGAATCGCTTCGATCTTGGTGAATACAGTTGACAACTCTTCGAACGTTAATATTGTATCCCTTACCTCTCGTTTCAGAAGATTCTTAGCGCTTTTGACGGCCGCCTCGAAAAGACCTCCCATGTGAGGTGAAGCAGGAGGATTGAATTCCCATCTAATATTCTGCTTCCTGAATTCTTCTTTGAGAATGATTTCATGATCTAATAGGAATTGATTAACTTCCTTAAGATAGTTATTAGCTCCAATGAAATTTGTACCTCGGTCTGACCTGATGTGTGATGGCAGTCCCTTACGACAGACAAACCTGGTGAACGCCGCTATGAAGGCTTCCACGTTCAATGATGACACGACCTCTAAGTGTACTGCCTTTGTTCCTAAACATACAAATACACATAGGTAAGCTTTAACTGACTGAGCGTTTCTTAACAAACTACTCTTGACTAAGAATGGCCCCGCGAAATCCGTCGCGACACCCGAAAACGGTCGAGCAGCTGTGACCCTATCAGCTGGCAGATCTGCCATGAACGGTGGCTGAATTGATGAATTAAACCTGAAACATATTAAACATTTTTTGATTACACGTGACACCTGACGTCTGATTGATGTGATCCAGTATTCTCTTCTTAGAATAGCTATGAGTGCATTTGTAGCAGCATGACAATATGAACGATGATAATGCTCTATCAGCAATTGGCTCCACCTATGATCCTTAGGTATTAAATATGGATGTTTTGCTCCATATGGAAGTGATGATTTTCGGAGTCGGCCCCCGACTCTGATGAGGCCTCCCTGGTCAATGAAAACACTGAGTTTTTGTAAAGGCTTGCAAGCTGATTTTCCTTTCTTGATTGATATGATATCTTCTGAAAACGAGTCTGACTGAATTTTCTTGATCCAATGTTGATTAGCTTCTCGTGTCTCCATGAGTGAAAGTGTTGAACTTAGATCCCTTTTATCCCTAGGTAATCTGATATTTTTACAAAACCTGAGTATGAATGCTGTGATATTGATAATCTTAGTGTATGAACTGACACGTGATAATAATGAATCTTCCCAGGATTCGACTTGAGTCGTAGTATGAATGAGTTTCTTGAAGCCAGGTAGGTTATCTGGAACAGTGACCGTTGATCGAGGCCAATCTGACTCCTTCATGGACAACCAGTAGGGTGACCACCATTGTTCTGATTGGAGAATATCTTTAGCTGACATGCCTCTTGATACCAGGTCTCCTGGATTTAGTTCTGAACGAATATGCCTCCATACCATATGACGAGATGAATTTTGAATCTCTTGGACTCTGTTGCATTCAAATGTTTGAAGCATATGTGGCTTTGAATTTAACCATGACAATACTATGGTACTGTCCGACCATGCATAGATATTCTGGATATGAATTGAATTCTCATAGGCTTCTGCTACATGATTCAGTAGCTTGAAAACTAGATGAGCTGCACTGAGTTCCAGTTTTGGTATAGTCTGAGTGGTTTTCTTAGGGGCTACCTTTGACTTTGCCATGACTAATTTTACCATGATGTGCCCGGATGTATCCACTGTTCTGAGATACACGCAGGCCCCATATCCCAGCTCTGAAGCATCTCCAAAACCATGAAGTGAGTATGACACAGCATCTGCCAATGACACACATCTGGGTATCTGTACTTCGGATAAATGATTTAGATCTTGAATTAGTTCATTCCACTGACTATTCAGTCTATGACCGATAGGCTCATCCCATGATATCCCATCCGTGAAGAGTGATTGGAGAAACACCTTGAATTTGAATATGACGGGTGCACAGTAGCCACATGGATCGTACAGTCTTGCTATTGTACTGAGTATACTCCTCTTAGTTGTAGCTTGACCTGTAGGAATATTTATTTGATATGAAAATGAATCTGAAACCGGGTTCCATTGAATCCCCAGGACCTTGATAAAGCTCTTGTCTTCATTATCAAATTGGCGAGGTTGCTCGCAATGATCTTGTGGCAAATCTTCTAATAGCTGCTTACAGTTGGAAGACCATTTTCTGAGTTCATAGCCCGCGCTGTCCATGAGCTGAATGAGTTCTGATTTTAACTCTTGAGCTTCTGAAATGGAATCTGTTCCCGTTAAGATATCATCAACAAAAATGTTTTTCCGAATGATATCTGATGCCCTTGAAGCTGGGTGATTAACCTCCCAGTCATCCGCTAATTGAAGCAAGGTTCTGATTGAAATGAAGGGGCTTGACCTTAGACCATAAGTATTGGTATTGAGTTCGTATACCTTGATCTTTTCTGATGGATCAGCCCTCCACAGGATGAGCTGGTATTTTCTATCCTCAGGATGCACCCACGTCATTCTGAACATCATCCGGATGTCCGTAGTGAAGACTATTTGATGACGTCTGAAATTCAATAATATCTTTGTAATATCATTCTGAAGAGGCGGTCCCGTATGAAGACATTCATTGATTGATTTCCCTGATGAGCTTTTACCACTGCCATCGAAAACTACCCTTAGTTTATCAGATCCTTTCTTGAATATTCCATGATGAGGTATGACATAGTGCTCTGAATTGAATTGAAAATCTGACTCCGACATATGACCTAGAGTTTCATACTCTTTCATGAATTCTTTATATTTTTTTGCGAAATCTGGATTCCTATCCATTTTCCTTTCTAATGCCTTGAGACGTTGAGTAGCCAAGGCCCTTGACTCCCCGAGGCTCAGCCTTGTTGATAACAATGGTAAGCGAACCATATATTTGCCATCAGGCATACGTTTAGTAGTAGATTGATACAACCTCTCGCATTCT
Organism: Cerastis rubricosa; assembly: GCA_949152445.1. NCBI lineage: Eukaryota > Metazoa > Arthropoda > Insecta > Lepidoptera > Noctuidae > Cerastis > Cerastis rubricosa. Next base: position 15,839,647 of record OX424545.1, on the reverse strand, counting down.
ATGTGATCTGGATGGAGAGCGGGTTTTGACGGCGGCTCTTCTATCTTCCAAAACCTCTCGAGAACCTCCTCGAGTCTGGATGCTAGAAGCCCGTAGCTTTGAACTGAAGTACATCCCCTCCGTGAGATGTCACTCATTGAGTCGGTAAGTGATCCCATCACCACATGACCAAAGCAAGTCCCATAGGCGAATAGTCCTGGAATATTTAATGATACCTTAGAACCATCAAATACATAATTTAGTATATCTGTACCAAGTATGAGATCAACTTCCTGTGATTGATCGAAGTTCTGGTCTGCCAATATAATATTATTATTATCAATTAAATGCCTACAGCAGATGTGAGATGAAGGGATAGCCGCAGAGATAGTATACATGACTATAGCTACTGTGCTGATGATAGGTACTACCTTGCCTATTGGTTTAATAACTAATTTTGATATTGTACCAGGTAAATCAACCTTCTGATGTCCTACTCCATATATCTTGGTGCTATTAGACTGTTGGTGCAATTTCAATTTATTTACCAATGATTGTGTGATAGCTGAGACACTTGCCCCTGTGTCTAATAGAGCTCTAGCTTTATGATAGCGTCCGTCACTCCCCTTGATACCTACCACTGCAGTTGGACAGATGGTTTGTGGTAATGGACGCAGGATTGCACCAACAGTTGACCTATCTCATTCCAAGTCTGGGGTCAGCCTTAAGCCATATCGGAGTTCGTTGAATTGTGCCTGTGCCTGAGAAGCTCTCTCACCAATCCTTGGCCGGAGCTGTTGATAGGTACAGGGTTGAGAATCATTGCTGCTTGAATTGACCGCCCGTTGTGGTGATGACCGGTCACCTTGATTGTCTTGAGATGGCTCAGATGCTGTTACAGCCTGTGTGTGTGGTCGTTCCTTCCCTGACTCCTTAGGTTCCATACATATGAGTGAGTTGTGTTCTTTTGAACCGCAATGGTAACACCAGTTTAGATGTTGACATTCCTTAGCATAGTGCTTCCGTAAGCACTTGAAACAATGACCCGAGTTCCTTGCCCACGACTTACGCTGACTGGGAGCCAGGTGTCTGAATGAATCACATTTGTACAGTGTATGATCCAATTGATTGCAATATGAACATGTAACAGAAGTCACCTGATATGTTTGACGTGATGATTCCACCTTCCGAGGCACAGATGAAGACACCCTCTTCGAGTGTGACGTGGCTGGAGTACCCCTTCCATGCACTGATCGTCCATGATGTGAAGTGGATGGCTTAGGTGCCCTGACCCAGGACTGATCGCTTACCGCTTGAAATAGGCGACACTGCTCATCCAGCAGCTCAATGAGTTGGTCGATAGTAGGCAAATCATCCCTAGACTTGCCATACCGCTCTTCGAACTGGGACCGGATCCTCACCGGTAATTTCTGTAATATGAGATGCACTATTATATATGACCATTCTTTGATCGGCACCTTTAGTCCTACTAAAGCTTGAATAGATTCCCTGAGCGGATCAAAGAAATCTGAACGAAGTGAATGATTGGGTTGAATGACAGGTAAATTTATGATTCTGTCGAGATATGTATCTAGAAGTAGACGGTGATTCTGATATCTACCTTTGAGCAAAGTGAGAGCCACCTCATAATTGCTCTCATCCATTGGCAACTGTCTAATGATAGAGAGTGCTTCGCCCTCGAGTGACGCTCTGAGATAATAATGCTTTTCCGCATCAGACATGTTAGGACGTTCATGGACCAGCGATTGGAAGAGATCGAAAAATGGAACCCAATCGATCATCTTGCCACTGAATTTGGGAATTTCAATAAATGGTAACCTAGCCCTTACCTGACCTTCCTTTGATTCAACAGGGGTAGTCTCCTTCGTAGGCGGACTCACCTCGTGACACAGCTTCTGCTCCAATTTAATGAGAAGCTTGTTGACCTCTGAAAACTGAGCACTATATTCACCAAGTTCCTCACTGGAACATTCCTCAATTCCCACCAACGCTTCGTAGGCGTCTATGAACAAGGGATAATATTTATCGAAGTGCCGCTTGGCAACTGATGCAGCGATAGTGGATTGACTTTCCATTATCGTGTTACCAAAATCAAGAAGCATACGATGCTTAGATTTGAACTGAATTTTAACCGATTTACTAGGCATTATGACGCTTTAATAACCTTGAATTGAACTAGTAAATAAACAATGATACAATCTCCATTTGTTATTGACTACAATAATAGATCACTGAAGTGACAGATTGAAAAACATGACATTTACAACTTTGAGTTTGACAATTCCGAAGATGAATGAGAGACCTATTTGAATGAATGAATTGACCTATTTGAAAGGCTCGTACTATTATTCTGTATACGAACAATTAACTATAGTCCAATAGCACCGCACACTGAAGTTCGTCCGAACGTTGATTGATTGAGCTCCGCTCACTCACTCAGCATACTGCCAACCGCACCAATGATGATTGATTTGATTGAAACGAATTGTTCGGTAGGTTGGCCAACTATCGTTGTGTTTGAGTTTGTTTGACCAAACTTTCGACACCAAGATGGCGTCCGATGATTTTCTTGAAATTACGATATTACTTTTTACGTATGAACACTTGAACACTTTCACCCCGAAATTGACATTTTAATTAAACGGCACTGACACTTCCGTAATCTTGATGAATGCCACGGCACGGCGACGCCCTGTCCCGTCCGTTGACGAGTCCCGGTTTCTTGAGTAGACCTGGGATGCTCCCCGCAATGTGATGATGACGTGACGCTAGTCCACGCGTCTCTTACACGTGGCTTGCGTGTTGTTTCCCCTCATGGGCCACCATAAAATGTCCAAATCTTGAGCGGTTCACTCCGGAAGGCGGGTTCGGGATGCTACACGGAGTGGGTTGCCGGACATTAGGTGGCTAAATGAAACTGGTTGGTGATTTAAGAAAACTTCTGTATTTCCATAATTACATGCTAGCGACCGCGCCAGAGCAAAAGCAAAAAGTGAAGTTCCCGTCCGGAAACGGACTGTCGTTCTTGTTTTAAACACAGATAACAAAATTGACAAAATTGTTGCAGTAATGTTGCAAGCAATAAATAGTTTTGATACAAACCACAGATAAAATATTACAGCTATTAATGATCATAATATAGACAAAAACATGTTAATTTGAATTAACAATAGGCTTACCGTACATAGTGATCGGGCTGAGCGCGAGTGGCTTATTTTTACGCGGTTTAAAGAAAAGAACTGCCTGACTCTTGTCGGGGTTCACCTCGATTCTCCATTTCCGGAACCAAGCGCCTAGGACGTTGGCTGAGGTTTGGAGGGTGCTGTAAATAGCATCGTGACTATAGCCAGTGTAATAGATGGCCGTGTCGTCCGCGAACAGGGCTAGCTGTGCCTTCTTGCTCTTGGGGATGTCACTGGTGAACAGAGTAAAGATAAGGGGAGAGAGCGGGGAGCCCTGAGGGACTCCGGCTCTAATAGGGTGAGGGGAAGACAGTGCCTTCCCGATGCGATAGCGGAAGGTGCGATCTGACAAAAAGTCTCGTAAGATGAGCACGAGACGGTCCGGCACTCCCAGTTTGTACAGCTTATATAATAAGCCGTTGTGCCAGACTTTGTCGAATGCCTTTGCTATGTCGAAAAACAACACACCTGTCATCGCTCCACGCTGGAAGCCAGCGCTCAAGTGTTCTACGATGCGGTGGGCCTGTTGAATGCAAGAGTGTCCGGTCCTGAAGCCGAACTGTTCGTCAGGGATGAGACTCTTAGCCTCGGCGAAGTCTTTGAGTCGCTTATACATAAGTCTCTCGTAGATTTTTCCGAAGGAATTCAGGAGACTGATAGGTCTGTAGCTCGAAGGCTCAGACTTGGGTTTGCCTGGCTTGGCGAAACCGATGACAGTGGCGTCTTTCCATATTTGGGGAAACGCGTTGTTGCTCAGGGCGCCATTGAAGATGGCCGCCATTAACACGACGAGCTGAGCGGGGAGGAGTTTGAACACCCTATTGGTGATTCCGTCGGAGCCGGGTGCTTTCCGCGGTTGAAGTTTGCTAATGATGTCTTGCACTTCGTCAGCTGTGACCGGAGGCAGAGGATCATCAGGGTCTTCTTCGGGGAGCAGGGCGGTTCTACGTTCGACGAATGCGTTCACCTCATCGAGATGTCGCTTGTCTACTGGTTGCAAGCTGGGGGAGGAACATGGCTGTCTCATTATCCCCATTTTTTAGTTCAATGAAGTTTTCTGCACGAGCCGTTCGGCTTACGTGCTCGTGCTCATGCAACTCTCTGTGTCTTTGGTGTCAACCACGGCTTTCACGATAGTTATGATGACTATTCCGCTTATGAGATCTTTTGTCTCAGATGCGAGTGACTAGAAAATCTTGAACAAACATTTTGTAGTTCATGAAAAGTCTATTAAGTCTGTTAAACGACGTTAAAATTATTTCGAGGTACCCTATGAAAATAAAATGTACACAATGGTAGTTAAATTAACTTATTACCAGTAAAACCGACGTAAAACACAAAAAAAACTTACGAAACCAGCACTTGGCACAATAGCACACGACTAGGAACAACTCACGATCCGGACATCGATCAGGAAATACAATAAAAGTATTTAAAATGAGCAGCGAAATAATCGACAGTCAAACCCAATGGATCACGGAGGGAAAGTGTAGTAGGTTGTGCAGTACTTCACTTCTCTTAACATTGTATCCGATGGGCCTCCGCGAACCTTTCTCATATCATGAGCAGCCTTGGACGACGAGGTTACGACCCTGCGCAGTTATACGGAGTTACTTGGGTGACTCATACAATACATGAAGTTAAGATTCAATAGAATTGCCTATGCTGGAAGAGCGAGTGAAGAGAGCTAGCTATTTTTAAACTTTGTTGGGAAAAAGTATGTTATTGTAGATCAAAATGTCTAGATGTTCATTTTAACTTGGTGTGCCTTAATTGTATAATAAAGACACGGGACAATAGAATAACGTCGACCAGACCTGGACGTTTAATAAACTAGAAAATTTAAAAAACCCCCGACAGAAAATACATGTAAAATACCAAAAATAAATTAATCCAAGCGTCGTAACGGCAACGGTCCGTTTTGTTTTGTGTTTTTACAAAGCGGTCTACTTAGCGGTTTCCCGACGCTTTTAAATTTAATTTAATTTTGTATTTCATGCTTTTTATCCTTAAATTATTTTTTCTTAGCCTTGACTGTCCCACTCCTGGGCATAGGTTTCCTCCCATTCCTTCTACTTTTCTCGGTGTTCCACTTCTTCCCGCTAATTAACGACAAACGAGAAAAGATAAAAATTAAAAAGTCCCCAGGTTTTTGGGGGAAGGGGCGTGTGCAGCTCATCTCCGCCTTGCGATGCCCATGGTGACAAGTGATTTCGAATCGACCAGACCCGTAGAAGTTGTTTCTATACCTTCATCAACTAGAAAAGAAGTGATGACCTTCAACCGGCTGAGCAGATTTTTGCGAATCATAGCTAAGAACACTCTCGATTAAAACACCTTTCAAACGAAACCAAGGTTATCTAATATAAAAAAAAACTGGAGATATCACGTACACAAACAAAAACCTCCTGACAAAAAACAAACCGCATATGAAGACGCGCGTTACAACTGGTATTATTATAATTTAAAGTCCGCCGTAATACTATTGTAGTAGTCTTGTGACGATATAATATAAATTAATTTAATCACCAAATTGGTAAGTTCAGCAACCTACTAAACGATTTATTATTTACATGCTTATGTAGGTACGTCTGCAGCTAGATTTCGCCCGCGACTTCGTCCATATTGATTGCAGGTATTTTTTTTTTTTCAGTTACATGTATGTGTGGATTTCGTTCGGCTGTCAATCCGAATGTTACACAACTAGCTGGCTTGGAGATTAAGGGTAGCGCCACTTCTATAATTGAGCAATCTAGTTGAGCAGTGGGGAAGTAGTGGGTATCTCATCGAATGTTTGCATGCTCCTATCCTTACAGAGCGGGACTGCTTTCGCGACAGCATCGACGATCCACTCCGCAGCACGCTCTGTTTCTCTCCTTATCTAAAAGATACATGGAAAAATTAAATTAAATTTATTATTATTTAAAAAAAAAATGCGATTCCGTGTGTTGAGCAATAGTGGTTTATGAACTCGTAACTGTAGCGATTATGTTTCCTATTATATTATCATCTACCTTATAGCCTTTCCCTAACTATGTTGTAGTCGGCTTCCGTACTAACCGGATGCAGTTACATACGAGTATGTTACAAAGGGTGTCTGCTTATCTGACCTTCAAAACCTAGTTATTTCTGGAAAATGCGGTACCTTTTTTTACGGATGGGAAATCATCAAATGATCGCATGATCGCTCTGGGCAGAGTGGAAGGGAGTGTCAGACGTGATTTTTACTATTGTTATGTTGGCGTATGAAAACTAACCAATTAATGATTTAAAGCGAAACATACAAATTTTATATCTATAGACAGAATAAACTTCAGCAACTGCACACAACTATCGATAAATGCAGAAAAAAAACTTTACCCGTCCATCCGTCGTGCCTTTTCTGTGACGTGACCAGAAGCGCGAGGTCTTAAAAGACCCCAAAATTAAACAGCTAATAATTGACATCACAAGAACGTGGACTAATGATTTTATTTCTACTGTTTCTTATCTTAAGATTAACTGTATTTTTTTCATAATTAAACGATTTTTACCAACTTATTATATTTGCGATCATTAAAAATATGTTCAGTGTACCTTAACTTAACTTGTAACAACATTTGTTCGTGTGAGTTGAACAAGGACAGAAGATATTAAAGAAGGAATATTTTTAATTTTTTTTTTTAGAGGCCCTTGGGCGGCATAAAAAGTGACACCAGATCAGGTGGATAGTCATCATGTTCTTCGTCAAACTCTTACCTAATAATTTCGTCATTTTCGTCTTCCAACCACTATAAAATACGTTGACATTGTCTATTGTCAATTTTACTATAACTACGAATGACTTTGATCAAATAGAAACAATAAAAAAAAATAATTAAAAACTGCCTCGACTGCTAGTGGTCGCTATCACGACTGCTGATGCTGCTGTCGGGCAAGTTGTTATTGGGATTTTCAATTAAAAATTTCTCAGTAGTAGCCACGAAGTCTGGATATGTACCCGGTTGGTGCCAGTAGGCTAGCCTCCTATATCACGAGACTTAAACTTAACTGGCAAAATGTGGGTGTACTAGTAGGTACACATCTGCCTAACCTTTCGAGAATTACTGGCGTGATGTTGTGTTATAACTAAAAGGCAAAATAAATGAACAGCAAAATTTGGTCAGTGGGTCGCCACGAGTCGTCGCGTCCCACAGAGTCCCGCACAGAAACACACGTCCTTATGTGACTGTGCGCAGTGTTTGCAAAGATTTAATGTCGTCGGCGCGGCGCGGGTGATTCTTTATTTATTTGGTACACCAACAGCAATACTAATAGAAACCAACAGAAATAATAGAAAACAATAAAAATAATATAAAAGTGGTATTTAATTATTATATACCTACCTATTACAGGTGTGCTTGAAGTCTCTCCGAGTGATCGCATCCGGAACAGGTGATCCGACAGAGAGCCATAGTAGTCGACATAGCTCACATGTAAGCTGAAGTGTGGGCCGGCCATATTAGCTGTAGAACCGATGATAGTTGGGGTAGTGTTCTTGAGTGGAGACCGCGAAACGTCAATCGTAAGGTGGGACGCCCTCAGGCTCGGTGGAGCGACGATCTTCGCAGGGTGGCTGGTAGCAACTGGATGACAGTTGCCGAGAATCGAGTTACGTGGCGTGCGATTGAAGAGGCCTATGTCCAGCAGTGGACTGCTGTAGGCTGACGATGATCACAGGTGTTCGCAGCATTCACCAGAGTGAGAAGAGTTTTAAACGGCGATTACATAAATGTAAATAAGTTATACCTATGTTTAAAGTTTGTCAGCTTGCGGGACCCATTCCATTTTCATAATTTTATATTCAAGTCGGTCTGGCCTGCGTTCAACTTTTATTTAATTATAAAAATGTGCTTTTGTCTTTGCTTTTCAGTTTTTTCAGCCAGATTTAGTTTAAGTTCTATTAATTATTTTATTTAGAAAGTTACTTAAAGTGTTGAGTTCTCCGCCGAAATACTGTAAGAGAGCATTTTTGTGGTCTTTATAAAACCCGGGCATCCCACGCGACGGATCGAGGGTTAAGTAAATCACAGTAAATTTAATCAATTGTTCACAATTTAATTTATACTAAATCGTCAAATTTTCATGCAAATTAATCATTGTATTTCTAACTAAAAGCATTTAAATAAATTCTATAGGTACTAATTACCAGTTCATAAAACTGATGCACAAGTACCGTGGTGCACAAGTCTAGTTGCACTTGTCCTTCATTAAAGCTGTTAGGATCTCGATCTGCACCAAGTAAGTTGTAGCCGTTCATTTTATATTTACAACAGTCATTTATGCCAAAATTCTGCCCTATGCCAATCCTGCTAGTTTAAATACTTATTTTTTCTGCTTTATCGTGATCGCTTTGAATCTATCCAGTCTTCTAGAAGTCATAAAATAATAATACTTAAGCACCCGAACATAAATTTGATCGATTTTCACTGAGAAGACTGAACGCAATCGGCTCATCTAAGCCACGTTCAAAAGTCGCAGTGCCAATACGACGTAACAAGGTAGTTTAGATGCATTTATTCCCGATGATTTTAAAAATATCATTAAAAGATTAGTTCGTTTTTAGTTATTGGGTTCAATGACCGGTACTTATCCACTCACTTTACTTTATCAGCCTGCTCCATCATGACGCCTACCCCGCAAGAGTCCGCTCAACCCCAACCCCGTCCCGCGTCTGAGTCCGAGGCTGCACTGGTGCCAACGCCGGTCGCTGATGGCGAGAGGATAGTCATCTCCGGTATGTCGGGGATCTTTCCCTCCTCGCGCCACGTCAAGGACTTGTCGGATATTCTTTACAATAAGGTGAGAGTTTCTGTCTAACACACTCACAACCCAGTGTTGTCAGTTCAACAATGTCCTTTGGGTTACGTTACGAATAGTGGGGTTGACAAGACTAGAAACATTTTTTTTCAAAATCCTTCGGATTGTTATAGGCAGTGTGTGACATAATTAGGGTGTTGTGTGGCTGCAAGAATCAGTAATGTGTCCCCACATTACTGATTCTTGGCGAAGGAATTTGCCAAAAGTGCTGACTAATACTGATTTCCAAACGATGACTGTTTAGACAATAATAGATACGGTTAAATCTAGCAGTGGAATAGTGAGCTACATAAACCTTATCCTCCAGGTTAACCCCGTGACAGCGGAGAAGCTACGTTGGACAAGCAACCACCCTGAGGCTTCTCAGCATATGGGCAGAGTGCCAGACATAGATCGGTTTGACGCCCAGTTTTTCAAGGTGCATTACCGTCTCGCGTATATAATGGATCCCATGTCCCGGAAACTCCTCGAGCAGGCCTATAATGCTATTTATGACGCAGGTTAGATATTGCATGTTGTTAAATGTTGCTGTTGACTTGATTTTACTTCTTAATTTTCCTTGGGTTTATACCACATAATATACACAATAGTTCATGCGATGGTGCCACGACTGCATGGTGGTAGTTCATGTGCTAGGTATCTGTAACGACACAAAACTTATAGAGCAGGCTGTAAAGTTCTTCATCTTCATAGAAAAGGGAGGATCCTACCAGACGGGTGGTGTGTCTGGTGAGCTACTGCCTACAGGTGTTGTCGGTCTTTTCTATATGCGTCGAAGAAAACTTTAATATCACCGCATAGGAGTTTGAAATGTGCCCGGTTCCAACTAACAAACTTTTGGAGGTTACTGTATGTACACGACATAACGTTTGAGTTTGCTATTTGAAAGTTTTATTATTCTTTAGCTATTGCCTTCGGCATAAAAGCAACAGTAAGAAATGGAAAATTATCCACTTCATAAAAACCATATTTATATTATAAATCTGAAAGTAACTCTGTATGTCAGTGTTACCTGGTAATATATTATAATGTCTGAACGGATCATTCTTTAACTTTACTCTTATTGTCCACAGGAGTTAATCCTGAGCACTTGTCTGGGAGAAAAATAGGTGTGTTCATAGGAACCTGTTTCTCCGAAGCAGAGAAAGCTTGCTCCTATTCCGCCACCACTATATCAGGCTTAGGTATAACTGGGTAAGAAATGAACCACTTTTTACATTACAAACATAGATAGAGATAGAGTTTAGAATTATACTGTACATGTCATGTATGTGCTGTGGTACAACACCACATTACAAAGTGTGTGATGTGCCACATTTCGAAAGTTTTGCTTAAATAATCCTATGTACTACTCTGTCAAGAAAGTACCGGGAATAATACACCGGATCAATAATACACAGAATGTTAGTAATTCTTCCAAAGTTATTTAATCGCCTTCAAAGTATGCTCCTTCAGAAACGATACACTTACGCCAACGAATAATCCAATCATCAAAACATTTTTTAAACGCTATTTCCGGAATTGAGTTCAGTTCTCGCCGTGAATTCTTCTTTATGTCTTCTTCCGAATGAAAACGGGTGCTACGAAGGGGTAATTTGAGTTTAGGAAAAAGAAAGAAGTCGGCTGCAGCCATATTCGGTGAAAAAGGTGGTGGCTCGATGGTAATTTTTGAGTTTTTGGCCAAAATTTCGTTCACTATTATGGCCTTGTGACATTCGTTTACTATTATATACTCGGAGCATTAGACTCTTTGTTTTTAAAATTGATTCCCTAATTCAATTAAGTAGGTAACATCTATTGCTTTTCATTCCTAGACTTCTTTTCAAATAACTTGACAAAATTTTGTAGTAACTTCTACTTCTTTATGAACATAACAATCTAAACAATCCGAGGTGCTAACATTTTTGAGGTGGCTATTGCGTTTTAGATTCAAAATCAAAATCAAAAGTCATTTATTTAAACTAGGCTGATAATCAGCACTTTTTGAACGTCAAAATTACAAGAGACAGTCCCCCAAAACGCCCGCCCTTCGCCACTTCCTAGTGTTTTAGCTGGGAAGAAGAAGTGGCGGAACAAACACCCCAGCAACACATCTGTCGGTTAGGTTAGAAGAACCAGATTCTACACAATAGTGTTCAAGTTCATATAAACAAAGAATCTAATTAATGTCACATGTCAGCTAGCACACACCAATAGTAAAATATTAAAAAAAATACAAGAATTATTAAAGCATAAAGGGCGTGCCCGCTTACACGTGCATACAGACGAAAAATAAAAATAAAGTAAAATAAAAAAAAGATAATAAAAAAAGTAGAAAATCTATGCATGAAGTTATATAACAATCAGTAAGCTAGTTTGGAGAAAGAACATAAACATTGTCTTGAGTTCAACCCAGCGACCAACTATTCTTATCGTTTAAATAGTCGTTAAGGGAATAGTAGGCCTTTGAACAAAGGTTATATTTTACTTTAGCTTTAAACGCATTAAATGGCAAGTCTAAAAAGGAAGATGGTAGCTTGTTGTAAAAGGTTATACCAAGCCCTACGAATGAATTATGAACTTTATGAAGCCGGTGAAAGGGAGCACGTAGTTTATGCTTATTTCGAGTGTTTATGTTGTGAATATTACTGTTTTTACTGTACAAATGGATATTTTGTCTTATATATAAAATGTTAGCGAAGATGAATTGTGAAGCCACCGTGAGATACCAATATCTTTAAAAAAAACTCTCAGAGATACTCGTGCACCCAGCTGGTAAATTGCACGAACCACTCGTTTTTGAAGAACGAATATATTTTGGATATCAGCGGCTTTGCTCCACAGCAGAATACCATAAGTTATAACACTGTGAAAATAACTAAAATAGACTAACCGTGCTGTATCGACGTCAGTGTATTGTCTGTCTTTTCTGACGGCATATGCGGCCGAACTAAGCCTCCCAGCTAGGCTTGATATGTGTAGAACCCATTGTAATTTTGAATCTACTGTTATACCCAGAAACACAGCTGAGTCAACAGTTTTAAGCTCCTCATTGCCGAGAACAATGTTGGGACCTAGATTTTTAACATTAGGTAAAGCAAATTTAATACTTTTAGTTTTTTTGGCATTAAGAACAAGGTTATTTGTTGTGAACCAATCCGTGACCATTGATAGAGCGCTGTTTACTTCTCCGAAATCGTGTCTATTTCTATTTACTTTAAAGATAAGAGAGGTATCATCTGCAAATAGTACAACGTCACAAATACCCTTCAAATAATATGGTAAGTCATTAATATAAACTAAGAATAAAAACGGTCCCAGTATTGAGCCTTGACATACACCTAGCTGAACAGGTAGCCCGGATGATTTCGCGCCATTAACAGCTACACATTGGAATCTATTTTGTAAATACGAGTCTATTACATTCAGGGCTTCATTTTGAACACCTTAATAACTTAGTTTCCGTAAAAGCTCTTAAAAACTCTTAAAAGGACTTCCGCTGCATCCGTTAATAATAAATTGAACCCCTGGTTTACTTTCGTCATTCCTGCCCTCCTTTAAATCAAAAGCTGGCAACGCCCTTGTAAAGTATTCCTTGTTACTACTGCTAGCGAATATTTATAATATAGTATGGGTGCTAAAGGCGCCGATGAGGTACGAGCCGAGGGTGTTCTCGCCACTTAATCCGCCTCAAGCTGTGCGGTGCTGTGCGTTTGCTAGCGTGGTGGTGGCAATCAAATCTAGGAGTAGGAGTAGCAGCTCTTACTACTAGAGTATAGTACACCGCACGTCGGTTGTAACACTTCCGCCTCGATTTTCATACAATGGAGTTTCATCAGAATAAGCGTTTACTGGAGCAGTTGCCACGGACTTGAGGCCTAGTTTACTAGTTTACCATTCAATTATTTGATCTCATAAATATGTTTTTTATAGATGCTGTAAGTCCATGTTCGCCAACCGCATTTCCTATTGGTTAAACGCGAAGGGTCCTTCAATGGCGATCGACCAATTGTGCTGCAGTTCCACCGCGGCGCTGGAGCAGGCGTACCTCGCTATGAGTCGCGGTGAATGCGAGGCAGCTGTTGTTGGCGGCTGCAACTTATGTTTGCATCCACAGTGCACTGTGCATAACGGAAGGTGACTACATATTTGTAAAAAAAGCATTTCCAAAATTTTAAATTACACACTTGTTAAACCTACTTCCTTTTTAGAAGATGGATTTTTAGAAAATCCTTCGTTTTAAAAGGTTTCATAAATATCATTCCAACTTTTAAAAATATTGTACGATCGTGTTTTATCTATTTCCAGAATGATAATGCAAGCCATGGATGGTAAAACCAAGGCTTTTGATCAGAATGCCAATGGTCTTATCAAGTCGGAAGCCATTAACGTACTGTTTCTGCAGAAGGCTAAAGATGCGCTGAGGTAAGTTTTGTGAGGATGTCACCAAACATAATTTCAGTTCAAATGTTTCTTTCGGTGGACTGGCTCAAGTGAACATGAACAAAATGTGCGTGAAATGTGTTGTCAACCGTTTTGGCCGAATTTTCATTCTCCAACATAATAACGTCATAGCCAACTCTCAATTCAGATAATGGTTTTCAGTATTTCTATCATAATAATGTGACTTACTTTTTAGGGTTCCTTAGCTAAATGGCTAAATCGAAAACCTTATAGATCCGCCCTGTCTGTCTGTCTAGCCGTCCGTAGCCATTTTACTCCGAGACTGTTGGCACCACACATGACATGTCTGGAGACTAAAGCCACCCAATTTTTATATGTTTTTTTTTTATATTTTCATATTACTTATGTGTAGCATAGTTCATAGAAAACACCTACTCTCCAACAACATAGCATTTTCTTATCTTTAATTATGAATGATCGGTTTGAATGAAAATGAATTACTCATCATCTACCTAGCCTTTTTCCCAAACTATCTTGGGGTCGGCTTCCAGTCTAACCGGATGCAGCTGAGTACCAGTATTTTACATGAAGCGACTGTCTATCTGACCTCCACAACCCAGTAACTGGGTAATACGATACTCCTTGGTAAGACTGGATGTCAGACTTTTAGCTTCTGACTACTCGTAACGACTGTCAAAGATCTACAAGTGACAGCCAAGACCAACGGCTTAACGTGCTTTCCGCGGCACGGAGGAAACTCGATATGTAATTATGGTCACCCATCCACAGACCAACCTCGGCAAGCATGGCTTAACCTTAAAGATCGACCTGGGTGGCTGTTATTATTTAGCCACGAGGTCCTCGAAAATGAATTACTCGTATTTATCAATAAAACTTAGATACCGATACACCTGAATTTTTGTGTTTTGATATACTTTTATGAAGCGTAAATACTACAAGTACTGTAACTTTGGAATGTAAAGACCAATCGTCGTAAAAAAAACACTAAGGGCTCATTTACGCACACGCGGCGCGTCGGGCGGGGCGGTGCCATAGGCGTTGCGCGGCGCGTCGGACGTTTTTGCCGTTTACGGAGACGCGGCGACCGCTTGAAGCCCAACGTGGGACCATTTGCTTGTATTTGATTTGTTATGTCAAATGGACAATACAAGCCTAAGGCAGTGCCCGTGTTCGATTCCAATACGGAACAAATTTACAATGTCATAGTTTTATCCAACAATAATAACTTTGTTTTTATTTTTTTGTGATTTTTTTCGTAAATTCTGTCCAATCTTTAATTATTATTTACGATTAGTATTTTTTGAATGGTTCAAAAACTAAAACTATATATACATATAATTAAACTAGATATTTTATAATGATTTTAAAATCATACATAATGCATTAAAATAAAACAGTACTTAATACCTAGTTACAAAAGTAATATTTCACAGCAAAAAAAAAAAAAAAACAAGAAAAAAACCTTACATACAAAGATTTGATCCTGCAACATTGTGATTTGCAATCCCGCCGCAACAGTACCAAGCTAAGCATTACGATGACATTTAGTTTAAAATAGACGTTCTAATCTAATGCATGATTTGACAGTTGTCAGTTTTCAAATATTTGAAGAATATGGTCCCACGGTGGGCTGCAAGCGGGCAACGCGGCGTCCGCCGCCGCGTTATGTCAAACGCTCAAACTCAAGGAAATGGTCCCACGGTGGGCTGCAAGCGGGCGACGCCGCGTGCACCGCGGCGTTATGTCAAACGCTCAAATACAAGGAAATGGTCCCACGCCCACGGTGGGCTGCAAGCGTGCGCCGTGGCGGTCGACGCCGCGTGCACCGCGGCGTTTGGACAGTACAAGCAAATGTTAGTGCCCGGGTTCGATTCCCATACGAAACAAATTTAAAATGTCCTAGTTTCACCCAAAAATTGTCATTTTGTTTGTATTTTAATTTTTTTGGTGATATTTTTCGTAATTTCTGGGCAATTTTTACTTATTATTTACGAGTACTGTTTTTTGAATGGTTCAAAAACTAAATGTATAGGTATGATTAAACTCGATATTTTATAATGATTTGAAAATCATACATAATGCATCAAAATAAAACAGTTATAGGTACCTAGTTACAAAAAGTAATATTTTACAGCAAAAAAAACACAAAATAAACACAAAAATAAAAATCTAACATACTAGGATTTGATCCTGCAACATGTGAATCGCAGTCCGGCCGCTATACGACCAGTCTAGGTAATCCTCTGACAATTTAACGAAAATAGACGTTCAATTCTAATGCATTATATGACGGTTGTCAGTTTTCAAACATTTTTGAAGAATATGGTCCCACGGTGGGCTGCAAGCGGGCGACGCGGCGTCCGCCGCCGCGTTATGTCAAACGCTCAAATACAAGGAAATGGTCCCACGGTGGGCTGCAAGCGTGCGCCGCGGCGGTCGACGCCGCGTGCACCGCGGCGTTTGGACAATACAAGCAAATGTTAGTGCCCGGGTTCGATTCCCATACGCAACAAATTTAAAATGTCCTAGTTTCACCCAAAAATTGTCATTTTGTTTTTATTTTAATTTTTTTGGTGATATTTTTCGTAATTTCTGGGCAATTTTTACTTATTATTTACGAGTACTGTTTTTTGAATGGTTCAAAAACTAAAAGTATATGTATTATTAAACTAGGTATTTTATAATGATTTGAAAATCATACATAATGCATTAAAATAAATATAGAAATAAATATAGATCAATAACCATCGCAATTTGGTCCAGGGTGACTTCTGGCAAGTCTTCCGTAAAGTGGCGTGTTAATGTAGCTCGGAACTGCTCATTTTCGGGATCAGGTTGAGATGCATGCGTAGCGTACAGCTGACTATAGAAGCTTTCAATTTCCGAAAGAACCCACGGCCCGGAAGAAACGATTACTCCACTTGAAGTGGTCAGCTTCGTCAGATGACTTCTCCCAAGAGATTGAACAAACACTTTGTATCCCCGATTTTGCTTGATCGCTCGTTCTATTAAACGAGTGTTGGAGCATCGGAGATCGTGTCGTACAAGTTTGCCAATTCTCTTGTTTAGAGCATGCCACTCTGACCAAGTGGCTGGTGGGTGTTCACGTCGTTTCTCCATGAGCTTGAGCGTTTCTTCCGAAAAGTTCGACTTCCTATCCCTACGCCGCAATTCGCAAAATCTCACACCGTCCTCCCTGAGGATACCAACCACATTCTCGAGGGCCTGGTCAATGTCAACGCTATTTGTGGTTTCCACGGCAGCGAATCGGTTCTCCAAGTTAGATTGGAACTTTCAGATCCCACTATAGTTTGGAGCAGGGTTGGTCGGAGCCTGGATTTCATCAAACGGACACGTTCAAGCTTGAAATCGATATTCAGAGACCCTCGCACGAGTCTATGATCGCTTCCAGTATTAAAAATATTGATCACTGAGACGTCTCTGAATAAACGTTTCTTGTCCGTTATGATGAAATGGATCTCGTTTTTAGTCATAAAGTGTCGGGGCTCTGCCATGTCCACTTCCTTTGGAGCTGTTTCTTAAAAAATGAATTCATCAAGAAAAGCCCCTTTCGAGGAAGTTGACAAGCATAACTATGATTCCTGCTACCACAACCATGGGATCCTACTACCGATTCGTTGTAGTTCTGTACTCCCACTTTGGCGTTGAAGTCTCCCATGACAACGTTGTAGCGGGCCCTGGTGGTGAAGTGTAAGGCCTTCGATATATCACCAAACACATCTTCCGTCTCATCATCCGAGTGCTTCTAGGTCGGTGCGTAAACCTGCACAACCTTGAGGCTATACCTCTTGGTTAGTTTAATTACGAGGTACGCGACCCTGTTCGACACACTCGACACTTCTATAACGTTCTCACAGAGAGCTTTATTCACCAGAAGTCCTACGCCACCCTGGGGCAGCTGGTCTCCCTCTCGAAAGTATAGAAGGTGGCCTGATTCAAGAGTAACCGTGTCCTCCCCCTCTCTTCGGTCTTCGCTTAACCCAAGAACGTGCCACCTTATTTTCTCGAGTTCGACTTCGAGTTGTGCCAGGTGCTCGTCGAGCCGTAACGTGCGTCCGTTGTACGTCGCCAAGGTCAGTTAGTTTTGTCGGCCTTCCGTAACCCGGGGATTCTTCGCACCCCCTGCCCTGCCGTTACCGTAACCGCCGCCTTGATCAGGAATAGCAGGGCGGCCGGGAACTGGGGGCCGTGGTCCATGTTGACTTGCCATTGGTAGGGTTTGCTCTAATTGCCACTAATTGTGGAGTGCTACTCTTAAGCCGGCACGCCACTGTAAAAATCCTTAATTAGCACTAAACAACACACAAACACTTAAACTTAATCTCAATTACACAACTGATCACTATTCGCTTAGATATCGCACTAGTAATTCACTTCGATCGCTTCGTTCCTTAGCCAAAATCAGACTAATTCACTTCTGCTAACCCGTCGCCAATTTATATGGCCAACCCATGTTCGAGAAACTTCCACAACTTTCGTGAATGTCTAGGTAGTTCCTTAGGGGAAACCCATCCTTCGAGAAAGTTCGACAACCTTCTTGAACCTTCTAGATAACTCCATAGTGGAACCAATCTTTCTAGAAAGTTCTAGAAAGGTCCAAAACTTTCTTGACGTTTTAGACATTTCCATCGTGGAACATTCTAGGATTGTTCTCGAATCTTCTAGACATACTGGATCATTCTAGACTTGAACGTAATCCTAAAATGTTCTCGTAAAGCAGACGACATTACTCGTACAATACCTCAGCATAATGTGACAAGGTATACGCCAATCACAGCAAAGTAAGTTTATTTTCAGTTTGTATTTTATACGACTACCAGTACTTTACAATTAACTAATGTAGTAGTAACTATTTTAGGAAAGCACTAACTACCCGCAGGTTCTATTCACACAAAAAATCTCTTCCTGGAAATGTCAACAATTGTATCGAACGGCCCTACCGTTCGATACAATTGTTGACATTTCCAGGAAGAGATTTTTTAGGTATTCATATACTGCTTATCATCCCGCGCAAGTCGCAAAAGTCGGCTAAGGATAACGTTTACTCTACCATCTTTAAGTAAACACAGTCAATTTATGGCATGCGAACTGCCTCAGTATGCAAATGGCCTAAGTTGGACTATTGGCGTTAGAACAGGACGTCAATTAAGTTGGTGACGGAAAAAAATAATATTATTGTAATCTGCAGCACCCATGAACCGAGTTGGCAGATTCACTGTTCACTCATCAACCCGCATTGGACAAGCGTGATGGGTTATGTGTCCATTCCTCTCCATAAACATGATGACAAAGAAGAACGATAGGCCCCAAGTGCCCGGCGCCTCCAGTGGTGAAGATGCTGGTGACGGTGGGCAGGCTTACCCTGGAGCGTAGGGTGCTAAGAATCCCCGGGTGAGATCGACCTTCCGTTACACGACCCAGGCAAAACATAAACCGGACAATATAAAACGTTTCACATTTGAACTTAAAATACTCGAACTTTACAAACAGAAGATCGACTACTTGAGCTCGAGAATGCATTAAAAGAGATAAATTGGGATATAGTGGGGCTGGCAGAAATAAGAAGAAACAATAGAAAGAGAAACCACCATATTTTATTGCTATGAACAGACCGGAGGACTCTATGGAGTGGGTTTTTTAGTAGCAAAAATATGGAAAAACAACATTTTTGAATTTATTTCATATTCAGATCGAATTGCAGTTTTAAAGTTTCAAATATCAGGTACGAAAACATTGACCACAGTTCAAGTGTATGCCCCTACGTCGTCCCAAAATAGGACAAAAGGAAGACATGGACAATGGGCTTAGTGTAGGTCCGCATGTCTCAGGAAGCCGAAACGAACGTGGATCTCGACTGATCCAATTCGCTTTTAGTCAAAATTTGTGCATAGGCAACTCCTTCTACTATAAGAAAGAACAAAGATGTGGACGTGGATCTCACCAAATAGCGTAACAAAAAATTAAATCGATTATATTCTGATAGTTGTTTATTTGATAATCAAATTATAAACTATGTCCAAGTTATTAACCAATTTAAATTTAGTTCAGATCATAGACCCGTTCGCGCAGTAATAAAACTAAACATTAAAAGACAACGCAAAAATTTATTCAAAAACAAAATCAGAAAATTAAATAAAGAATCCCTTATAACCTGCAAAAGAGAATTCAATCTAGAGTTAAGAAACAGTTTTGATCTATTAAATGTGGAAAATAAAAAAAAGTGTGGATGTGCAGTATAAAGAACTTTAAACAGAACAAACGCTAAGTATGTAACAAACTTGCTATCCTTGATGAGTGAGGAGGAAATAAGCCAATTTGTACATTAAAAAAGTTAAAATGGGGAAAATGAATATATTATTGATGAGATGTGAATACAATTAATTATTTGAAAAAAAAAACACTTAACACCCACACCTAACGTCTCTAAAGGCAAACTCGATAGAAGAGGATGACGATTCAGGACCGCAGGATAGTTCCTGATGAGCAGCAGCTACAGACAGGAATACAACTCCCGTTTCAGCAGTAGATACAAGGCAGCCTCCGCAATAGTATTAAAGGCCCCAGGAGTCCGTAGTGAGATCTCCTGGGCAGTGACCAAGTCAGTTAGATTCAGGAATAAGCCTGACTGTGCTTTATTTCCTCTCTCCAGTGTCGTCCGAAAAGACCTCTGATTCCACTCAGGTATATGCTAGTAATCACTTCAATCTCTGCCTCTACTCTGCTCCTCCGTTTCTCGTCAATCCTTTTCCAATTTATTTCTTTTCAGATTCAAATTGTTGCGCTCGCAACTTGCCAGTATTCAAAACAGCCAGCAACAATCGGTCTAAAACCTTGCTCATAATATTTTTATAAATATAACTTAGAATATCTTTACACAGCAAATATTCGTAATTATTTATAAAATACAACAATTGAACTCACGTATTGGTGATAAACATTTTAGTAATATAAAATCTAAATGAAACCTTCATAGAGAATTTGGCTGGTAACAATTAAAATTAAAAGTAAATGACAGCTGACAAGTTTGATGTAAAAAATGTCATAACAAGAAAAATATTTATAAAAAGGAAACGATTGATAAAATGCTAATGAAAAACCAATAAAAGTATGAATATGGATGATAAGTGTGAGTATAAAGTGTCTGTAGTAAGCCAATACTATAAGTAGTAAAACAAAATAAACCTAGAACTAAAAAACTATCGGTTAAAACTAAAAAACTAATAGAGGAGAGGCAGGGTCTATGTACAAATAACAGATATTTACAATATAGGTTAAAAGACAAAGAAGTCAAGTTCAACATCAGTAAACATAGAATAGAATAGAAATAATTTATTTGCATTGAATGTTGGTAGTACATATATGAGTTGTTTTTTTTAATTTTTTATTTCAAAAAAGTTAATTACTTATGATTAATTTACGAAACTTCTGCTAAACTACAGGACAGTTTGTCGGCAGTGTTCTCGTGGACACAGCTCATATTATTTATTTATTTAAGGACAACCAACAAAGCTTACAGCAAAAATACATGCTTAACTACTTGAAGGCTCTTACCCGCTGCATCGGAATTACTTATGATATGTGACACCAGATTTAATTAGATTAAGCAAACAGACGTCGGCGACCCGTCAACGTCCTGTTACGCGCCACTTGCCTTGACAACTACCCAAGTCAATATGGCTACCCGCAACGACTTGACGTTCCTCCAGAGAGAATTGTAGACCACTTCTCTCTCGTCTGTGGTCATAGTTTAGTTTGCAACGTGAATCATATGAAGCCTTTTTGCAAAGGCGCCGACACGGCCAGACTGACATACGACCGTCCTCGGGCGTTATTGTATTCCTGTAACAAACAATGTCTTATCACCAAGACATCCGCTTTTCCATCCTGACAAACTATGACAAACATTACTCTCATCGTAACTAACTGTTTCAGAACAATAGAAAGCGTGCGTTCTTTCGGTCACTCACGGACCAGACGGCATTTTTCTCCTAACAAGAAAGCGAGTGTCTTTTCGACCAGTCATGGACCGGACGGCACCTTTCCCCCAGCAAGAAAGCGTGTGTCCTTTCGACCACTCATGTACCAGACGGCACATGATTTGTGCTCGCAGGTTTAAACGCTTTCCTTGTAGCTTGAAAAATTCATTGGTTATGTTCCTCACTTGGCTTTACTTTCGTGGAGGGCGCTATTCTTTATCCCACTTATGATGAAGGCTCTTACCCGCTGCATCGGAATTACTTATGATATGTGGCACCAGATTTAATTAGATTAAGCAAACAGACGTCGGCGATCCGTCAACGTCCTGTTACGCGCCACTTGCCTTGACAACTACCCAAGTCAATATGGCTACCCGCAACGACTTGACGTTCCGCCAGAGAGAATTGTAGACCGCTTCTCTCTCGTCTGTAGTCATAGTTTAGTTTGCAACGTGAATCATATGAAGCCTATTTGCAAAGGCGCCGACATACTCATACTATCTTACAATTTATAGTGTAGCCTTAATAAAAGTAAGGGAACACAATAATTTTATTACGTACGCATCACACCACGCATAACTGCACACATGCTCGAGCTGCCCAGTGTTTATTTCAAATGAAACGTAGGTAAGTAATTATACTGTTCGACAGCTCGAGCATCTGTACATTGTACGCTGGCGTCTATACACATCGGCTCATAGCGACTTGCCCGCCATCCCAGCATGCGCGGCGAAAGAAGATGCTACTAGCGCCCCGACCACCGCCGCAGCCCCCTCCCGGTAGGAGACGAGCTACCCAGCGCGAGTGAGACACCACGGCGGCCGCCCGACCGCCAGCAGCACGCCGCGCGAGCATGGCCGACCCATTCTTGCGTTAGGTCCATACATAATAATAAAAGTACACTTCACCCGGCGCGCCCGCACAGACACTTGTCCAACCCAGCCGCTCGAAATGAACTTTATTTGGACAGAACTAAGCTATACTTTCCTTAGAGCAAGTAACGCGAATCTCCGGACAAAAACGCTAAGTGAAGCGACTCCGTGACAATTTATTTTGCTAGGGCTTGCTAGGGCCACAGACCCAGATAGTGCTTCCGCAGGATATTTTTTAAGGCACTTTTAGACACTGTTTCGGTAGGAACTTCATTAGGTAATTCGTTCAACAATGTTGGAACTAGCCATTGCCGCGTCCTTTGCCCAAAATAATTCCTCACCTTTGGGACCGAGTATTTTTTTCTCTGTGCCGCTTTACGGGTTGGTCGGTTATACACTTTCTTTACTTTGTGTTTATTTTTGTTGTGCTGTTCGAAAATTATAGTTGTCTTTACTTTTTTCTGTATGGGTAATATTCCCCAAATCTTAAATAATTTTTCGTATTCCTTATTAACGTTATCTTTAGTTGCCTTGTTTACTAGTAATTTGAATAATCGAATTCGGAATATTTTAACTTTATTTAAATGTACCGGTAATGTCAGTCCATAACCACCCAAACCGTAGTTTATTGTTGCCTCTGCGAGTGCATGGTAGAGAATATACAATAACCGCCTACTAACTATATATTTTAAATTATTAAGTTTCCCTAGTACGGAGCGTAGTCTGTTACATACAGTGTCTACATGTGCGTCCCAAGTAAATCGTTCATCAATTAAAAATCCTAAGTATTTGTATTTCGCCACACGCTAAATACACTCACATTGGCAGTTTGCATTGCTATCGTGAAGGAAATTGTACGAGTGGCCTTTTATCGAGATACCAGCACTTTTACCTATGTGGTTATACGGGGACGATATCAACATACATCATCATCATCATCATTTCAGCCGAAAGACGTCCACTGCTGGACATAGGCCTCCCCCAAGTGTCGCCACATTGATCGGTCCCGTGCGACTCGCATCCAGCGGATCCCCGAAACCTTCACCAGGTCATCGGTCCACCTAGTGGGAGGCCTTCCAACGCATCGTCTCCCGGTTCGCGGTCGCCATTCCAGAACTTTTCGGCCCCATCGGCCATCTGTTCTGCGAGCAATGTGCCCTGCCCACTGCCACTTAAGTCTGGCAATTCTTCGGGCTACGTCGGTAACCTTGGTTCTCTTGCGGATGTCCTCATTTCTGATTTGATCACGCAAGGAAACTCCGAGCATAGCTCTCTCCATTGCCCTTTGGGTGACTTTGAGCCTTCTGATGAGGCCCATTGTGAGCGGCCACGTTTCGGTCCCGTATGTAATCACTGGCAACACACACTGGTCATAAACTTTCGTCTTGAGACACTGCGGTAAGTTGGACGAGAAGATACCACGCAGCTTCCCGAACGCTGCCCAGCCGAGTCGGATTCGACGATTGACCTCTTTCTCGAAGTTAGACCTACCCAACTGGACCGTTTGTCCCAGGTAGACATAATCGTCTACAACTTCGATAGTAGAGTCTCCGATCTTGATAGGAGTGGGTGTTACATGGGCATTCAACATGACCTTGGTTTTGTCCATGTTCATTTTAAGACCCACTCTTTCGGAAGCTCTACTGAGGTCATCGAGCATTGTAATAAGGTCCTCCATGGTCTCAGCCATGACCACTATATCGTCGGTAAATCGAAGGTGAGAGATGTACTCGCCATTGATGTTGATGCCTAGCCCTCTCCAGTCCAGAACCTTGAAGATATCTTCCAGTGCAGCGGTGAACAGTTTCGGAGATATGACGTCTCCCTGTCTCACACCTCGCTGCAGAAAGATAGGTTCCGAGGTCTGGTCCTGAAGTCGGACTGACATGGTGGCGTTTTTGTACAAACACTTCAGCACCTCGATGTACCGATAATCAATTTGGCACCGTTGGAGAGACTGCAGTACAGCCCAAGTCTCGATCGAATCGAAGGCTTTCTCATAGTCCACGAACGCTAAACAGAGAGGCTATGGTGCTAAAGCCTTTACGGAATCCGGCTTGTTCGGGAGGCTGAAAATCGTCAAACCTGCGCGCGAGACGATTCGTGATGACTCTTGAAAACAACTTGTAGACATGGCTTAGAAGTGAGATGGGCCTATAGTTCTTCAACCGGGCATTGTCGCCCTTTTTGAAGAAGAGTACCACCACACCCCTGCACCATGCCTGAGGCGTTTTGCCCTCGAGTATGACGGAATCAAACAGCTTCTGAAGGGCCTTAAGTACCGGTTTTCCACCCGCCTTCAGAAGTTCTGCCGTAATTCCATCATCACCCGGTGCCTTGTTGTTTTTAAGCTGTTTCAGAGCCATCCTAATCTCGTACAGGCTGATGTCCGGGATGTCTTCGGTGTAGTGTCGGGTCAGTCTAGCTCTTGGGTCATTCGCTAGATTTACAACGGGTTTCCTGGTTGACGTGTACAACTGCCCATAAAAACTCTCGATCTCCCTCAGTAGCTCCGGTTTGGCGGATACGATTCTGCCATCGTCGGTCTTCAGTTTCGTGAGCTGGCTCTGCCCAATAGCCAGATCTCTTGCAAATACCTTTGAGCCTTTATTCCGCTCAATGGCGTCTTTAATACGCTCGGTATTAAAGCGGCGGAGGTCGCTCTTCAAGGATTTAGAGATCTGTCTATTGAGCTGCCGGTATTTCCACGCGTCTTCTGAAGACTGCAGGATCATCTCACGCCGTTCCTTCATGAGCGTGAGAGTATGATCAGAGAGTTTTTTGTTCTTCTGTGTACGACGCGTCTTGAAGAACTTAGACCCTGTCATAAGCCATTCTGACACTATTGTAATAGCAGACTTGAGGCCTCAAGACACGGCACATATTGTTAGGAGGTTCCTCTCTCAAGAGCTCTGACCACCGATAGCCCGGACCCTGTCCCCGATGCCAGTGGGCTACAATTTTTTATATTTTTAAATGTTTTTTTTTTTAATAATAATTATATAAAAATATAAGTAATATGTAATAAAAATGAATACCGAAAATATAGCTGTATTATTATGTTACCTTATTTTGATGAATTTTTTTGCAAGATAATTTGTTGAGTATTTGTGAAAGTTTATAAATAGAAGCTGAATAATTGTTTATAAGTATACATTTTTGCATGCCAAATGGTAGAATGTACCAGGAACAAATAATTACTACTGTAACAACAAGTTCTCGTGGAGCGCGCTCGTGAGTGGACGTGTGAGCGATACGCTGTACCTAATTATTACCGTCGCGTCGCGTTGTTTTGTTACACGCCGTCGTGATATTACACATGCACAAAACACCAACCAAACACGGATCGGATTCGTACTTAGCTTCAACGAAAGAGAAGGAGTGGGTTACTGCGAGACACGACACTAAAAAAAGAGAATATGAATCGGACATCGACTCCACACCAATGTCGCAGGATAGTAGGAGATTCAAGCCTTGCTGTTCAACAGGTGCTCTGAACGAAACACTTAACGCATTCCGAGAAGAAATGAAAGGTCATGCACACCTTGTTAACCACCATGAAACAGCAACAGGATGAGAAACACGCTATTCAGTCCGACATTACGGAGATTAAAAAGGAGGTAGTGAGAATAAAGACAAAGAACTGTGACACGGATAATGTTATCAAGAAATTAGAGGGTAAACACAAGGAATTAGATCAGGCTAGGTGCGCCTGATCTAATTCCTTGTGTTTACCTAACTAAACTAATTGATTCAAACTATAAAAATGAAAATAGGATGAAGGACCTGATACAACGGGGTATATTTCTAGAAAAATATAATAAGTCACTTGAGGATCGTATAGGATGGCTGGAGCAGAAGGAATTGAAATTTAATGTTGAGTTAATTAATGTACGTAAACAAGAGGAAGAAAACATTAAAGAGGTAGTTGAGAAGATTGCGAAAGAACTGAAATTGAGTGTAGATGGCATAGAAAAGGTATGGAGAGTCGGAGGTGAGGGAAGTGGCATGCCAGTTATTGTAAAAATTTGTAACGCGGATACGCGCAATCAATGGCTACAGAGCAAGAAACAACGGCTGACAAACCATTCCATCTACAACAAGAACGATGATACCCGCATCTATATTAATGAAAATCTCACTCGCTAAATGCGTCAATTACTCTGGACAACGAAACAAAAATTAAAGGATGAGTTCAAGTTTATATGGATAAAAGACGGAAAAAAAATATGGTGAGAAGAAAGTTTATAATATCAGCTGTGAAAGTGACATAAATAAATACACGTCTATAAGTAGCGAGAACGGAGAGTAAATATATATAAAAAATTTACTGTAGAATAGAATTTCCTAAGTTAAAGTTTCTAAATACAAATATGAACTCTGAAGACGCATACTCAACGTATGTTTCCACAAAGCATTGGATAAATTATGTAACAAATACTGAAAATAAATTAAACATCATACATCTAAATTGGATTTAATATGTCTAACAGAAATAAATATAAAGGAGGAGGAAGTGTGTAATTATGAAATAAATGGTTACTGTTCATAATCCCTAACTAGAACGGAAAGAAGGGGAGGGGGTATAATTATCTATGTACATGAAACTATGGAGTTTGAAATTATAAAGAAATGTAACCTGAGCTGTGAACTAATACATGGTCAAATTCACACGAAACGCAAAAAAATTGACATAATAACTTCTTACAGGCCTCCGCAAATGAACAAATCACACTTTATAAATGAACTCAAGAAATTAATACAAGATGTACCTATTGGAAATGTGGTGTTATTGGGAGACTGCAACATAAACATATTGCAAGGGGAAACCGACTCACGCGCCAACGAATACCTAAACACCCTGAGTGAGTTAGGCATGGAATGCTGCATTCAAGACGGCACGCGGGAGTTAGTCCTGTTAGAGCGACGAGTGACATCATGCATCGATCATATTTTTATGCGAAGTGCGCGACCAGCCGGCGAGCTTCACGCCTACGTACTAACGAGTAACGACCACGGTCTCTGATCACTACTTAGCGGAACTTTCGATCGAAGTAAATAAACAGCTGATGCCTCCTTGTTACCGCACGACACTTAATAATGAAACGGTTAAAACTAAGTTATGTAAGGTAGAATGGACTAATCTCTTGTGTATTGAAGACCCTTTGGAGCTGTAAAAGCAAATGTGTAGTATTTTTAGCAATATTTACAGTGCGTCGGAAACAAAAAAGCTATTTAAACAGAGGGAAACTAACATCTGGGTTAACAAAAAATTGCAAAAAACATTAGAAACTAAAGATTCATTGTTTAGAAAATGGAAAGCAAATCCTAAAAATATGTCACTACGATTAGAGTACACAAAATAATTAAATAAAGCAAATAAGGCTGTAAATTTTGCTAGGAATGCACACAGGCGCCAAGAGTAGAAGAACTGTAACGGAGATATGAAAAAAGTGTGGGAGTGTACGAACAAGTGGCTTGGTAGAAAAAAGTTAAATGTTGATGACGTGATTCAAAAGTATTTAGTAAGCAGTAACGAGAAGCTGGAAAGCATATGTAATAATTTCTATAATACTTTTACTAATAAAGTTGGTTTTCTAAAACAGAACCATTTATGTAACTGCTTTATGAAAGATGTGAATATGTAAAAGAAAGTGATGTAAGTTTTAGATTTAAAAAGGCCTACCCTAGAGATATATGTGTAGTAATAGATAAGTTAAACTGCAGCAAGTCCCCAGGCTTAGATGGCATTCGAGTACAGGATTTAAAAACTATTAAGTTCCCTATCAGCCAAGTTCTTGCACATTTCATTAATAAGTGTATAGAACGACAGGTGTACCCCAATGAGTTAAAGACCTCAATTATTAGACCAATTTTCAAGGGGGGGAAACACAAACGTCGCGATATTGAGTGTTATTAATAAAAAAATTGAAAAAGTAATCATAGGACTAATCACAAAGTTTTTAGAAAATAATAATATTTTACCAGATGTTCAGCACGGTTTTAGGCCAAATAGAAGCACAGCAACAGCATTAAGTAAGTTTACAGATGACATTAATGCCTCATTGAATTCAAAACAGGTGGTTCTGTTGATCTTTATTGATTTTAAAAAAGCCTTCGATACTTTGGAGCATGCGGGCTTGATGCAGGCCATGGATGAGTGTGGGATACGGGGCCCGGTAAAGGGGTGTTTCAGGCAGTATCTTGATAATAGGTATCTAAAAGTTAGGGTGAAAGGAGTAGACAGTAACCTCGGTAAAGTCGATCTCGGAGTGCCCACCGGGTCAGTTTATGGACCGATAGGGTATATCATGCACGTCAACAGTATGGTCAATGTCATTAAAAATTGTAATGCATTATGTATGCAGACGATACGTGCTTGACATACAGCGGTCGGGACTATGAACTGATCCAGTCGGCAATGCAAGAAAATTTAGATAGTGTGGTCAAATTGGCGCACGATAATGGTATCCTTATTAACATAAATAAAAGCAAGTGTATGTTGATACACTTGTTCCGTATGGTGTCGGACGTTAAGAATAGCACCATCCCATATCTTCCCGTGGGTGTCGTAAGAGGCGACTAAGGGACTTGCCAGAGAATGGGCAGCAGCGTTTTTTGTGCTTTTTGCAACAACCGTACTGCGATCGCCAACCCGTCTGCCAAGCGTGGCGATTATGGCAAAACCCCCCTAATGAGCGCAAAACAGAAATGGCCCCTAGTACCCGGCAGCCCATCTACCCTCGACTATGGTAGCGGTCGAGGTTACGGCGTGGCAAGGGGTGCGAAGAATCTCCGGAAGGGATCCGGCTGCCTATACCGACGACTTGACCTGGCAACATATAACACGCGAACACTCTGGACCGACGAGAAGATAACGGAACTCGAGGAGGAATTGAGCAGGTTGCGATGGAATATTGTAGGATTATCTGAAGTCCGAAGAGAGGGGGAGGACACGATGATCCTGAAATCCGGCAACCTACTCTATTTCCGAGAGGGTGACCGGCAGTCCCAGGGTGGTGTTGGGTTTATCGTCCACAAGTTTCTTGTGAATAACGTGGTGAAGATCGAGAGTGTGTCGACCAGGGTGGCGTACCTGCTACTCAGAATATCCTCAAGATATTCGCTGAAGGTCATACAGGTCTACGTCCCGACCTCGGCACACCCCGACGACGAAGTGGAAACCATGTATGAGGATATCTCCAAAGCCATGCATGGTTTCAAAACTCACTTTGCCGTTGTCATGGGGGACTTCAACGCGAAACTGGGCAAGCGAGACGGAGATGAGCTGCAGGTGGGGCAATTTGGGTTTGGATGTCGGAACCACCGGGGACACCAACTGGCTAGTTTTATGGAGAAGGAGGGCCTCTATCTGATGAACACCTTCTTCAGAAAGCGTGAGCACAGGAAGTGGACCTGGCAGAGCCCCGATGGTGCAACTAAAAATGAGATTGACTTCATCATGTCAACCAAGAAGCAAATGTTCAATGATGTCTCTGTGATCAATTCGGTGAAAACTGGGAGCGATCACCGCATGGTAAGAGGCACATTGAACATCAATATTAAGCTAGAAAGGTCTCGACTGATGAAGTCTACGCTCCGACCAGCACAGATCCAGATCCAAAACCCCGAGAGCTTTCAGCTTGAACTCCAGAATAGTTTCGAGTGCCTAGGAAGCTCAGTGGACGAATGCAACGATGGATTCGTGGAAACTGTCCATACCCGCTCTAACTCACTAAAATGTGTCACGTGACGCGCTCTTATGCTCCCGCTCCCGATCACATTTTTGCCGCGCGAGCGGCCCGTGCCACTTCCCATTTAAAGCTTATTTTCTCGTAAACTACTGCAGCTACATAAAAAAAAATACGTGTGTATAGCTGAAACTATACAGAATCTTTATATGTTAAAACGAATTACAACAACTACACACATCAAAAGTGTCTAGGGATCAACATATATTTTTGCAATAACTTTTCTCCTGATTGATATTAATTAAAATTTTCTTTAAGGATTCATCAAATAAAGTGTTTTCGTTTGTCACAGTAACGATAAACCAAGTCACCTTTGCAATATAATAAAGAAATTTGCCATTTTCTAATAAAGGGATTTTTGACATTTGAACCACTAACATTAAAGTTCGAAAAAAAGACTGAAATAACAGTTTTCTTTAAAATTTTATTGGGTAACTTAAACAATTAATAATCCGTGTTTCTACCGCGAACACTAACAACACAAGAACATCGGTTTGGCATACTCAAAATGAGTTCATCCAAATCACGCTGTGGAATGGCCGCCCATGTTCGTTGCAACAACAAAAAAAGGTCTTCTTGCGACTGGATACCCTCCATATTCGGCAGAGCTCTTCTCTGTAGCATATCCCATGCATGCTCAATCGGGTTCAAGTCTGGCGACTGAGCAGGCCAGGGCAGGACATTGATGTTAGCTGCGGCGAGAGTCTGTCTTACAACTCTTGCGATGTGCGGTCGTGCATTATCATGCATTAACTGAAATAAGGGACCGATTTGCACTTGTAGAGGAACGATGACGTCTGATACAATCGTCTCAGCATAAATTTGAGCGTTGAGGTTGCCTCTGATCCAAATCAACTCAGTTCTTCCGCCGATCCAAATACCCGCCCATACCATGATGGTTCCACCACTATAAGGATGGACTTCCTGGCAGGATTTTAATCGCTGTTGGCGTCCAGGGGTACTCCAGTGTCGTATACGTCTTGTATCCGGTCTCATACCAAAACGAGACTCATCACAAAAGCACACGAAACGCCATTGTTCTATATTAAACGATCTACCAAGACTAGCTAAATATAATAAAAAACTGTTTGTGTGTTTGGGTATTTAATAAAATTCCAAAGGACTTAAAAACCTTAAATCCTTAAATCAGCACCGTAATGCCGGGAGGCATTACGGTGCTGTTCTGTGGTGATTCGGCAATCACTCCCGATAATACCTCGAGGAACCAGAGCTGATGAGTTTGCTGCCTGTCTGTAGAGCTCTATTTTATGGCGCAATATATCATCTACACACCTGAGTGTAAATATGCGTGCACAATTAGGAGGCTGCGAAAATGCGCAGGAGTTTTGCAATTTATTATATGCTGCGGGCTCAGGATAGGTGCCCATTTTTTTTTTTTTTTTTTTGGATGGGATATCATCAAATGACTTCTTCCGCTCTGGGCGGAGCGGAAGGGAGTGTCAGACTTGACTGACTAAAACCCATCCATGTTCCTTCTTAGCCCTTTGCGTTCCAGGGGCACGGTATCTCTTTCGAACAACCCGCAGCCCTGGCAGGCATCGGCCTTCCGATTTGCTGACATCTCCTTGAGGCGCGCGTAGAACACGAACGCGCCGTCGGCACGGTCTGTCGTCATAAGACGGACGGACGGTGCGCTAGCCCATTACTCACCGTCCACAGGCCCGCGCCTACGGTGGCCGGGGGCCACTGGTTGCCCCCCGACGCCCGGGGCGTCTCCCGCGGCGGCTGGGACGTGAGGTTCTCTCCCTCTCACGTTCCGCCACCTCCTTCGCTAGCATGACTGCTTTGCAGAAGGAGGCGACGGCTTCCCATTCCCTCTCGCTCCGGACCATGGATTGAACCAGGGCCGGACGCGAGAGGTCGCCGCCGCCAATCGCCGCTACGAGAACACGGCGGTGCTCAGCCCAAGCAGGGCACAGCTCCACCGTGTCCTCCGGCCGATCCTCGCAGTGGTAACACCCGGGCGTTTCCTCCCGCCCGATTCGGTGCAGGAACCTCCCGAAACAACCGTGTCCGGTGAGGACCTGCGTCAGGCGGAAGGTGAGGGCGCCGTGGCGCCTCTCTAGCCACTCCTCAAAGAGGGGACTTATCGCCACTATTGTGGCGTGCCCTGCACGGGGTGGCAACAGTCGCTCTCTCCATGTCGCCATGAGATCGCGCCGGAGGTCTGTCCGCTGTGCGACAATTTGCCGCGGCAGCGGAGTTTCCCCCCGGCGAAGTGCCTCCGCGCGCCATTCGTGCAGGCACGCGAGGACTATCGCCTCCAGATCCCATGGCGGCAATCCGGCCAAGAGGCTCGCCGCCTCGCCGGAGATCGTGCGGTACCCCCGGATCAGCCTTATGGCTACCACCTTCTGGGGCGCGTTCAGGTAGTGGGCGGCTCACCGCCTCAAAGAACGCGCCCACACCGGGGCCCCGTAAAGGGCCATGGAGGATTGGTGCCCTGAAACAGTGACACGGGGTCGCGGCAGACCACGAAGGAGATGGCAGGACGAACTGAATGTTTTCCTTGAGAATCAGAAAGAAGCAGCACAGAATCGTGACCGTTGGAAGGAGTAGAGGGAGACCTTTGGCCAGCATTGGGACCATACAGGCTAGCTATTATAAAAATATTACAACAATAAAGTTTTCTGCTTACGCCGCAGATGTATATGGGATTCCGTCCGAGCTCCATATTAATGTTTGATAGTTATCAATTCAATTTCAATAAAACAGTCGTTCGTTGGTGTCCGTTTTTAAAGAATTGACATTTGACTTTTCGCAGTACTTGACAGTGATATTGCAAACACTGTGTTTAAAAACCTCTCCACGATTGTTTGGGGTAATAAAACTTTGTGTTGTGGCAACTCTATTGACCTTTAGTTTAGCTGTTAGTTGGATGAAGAAATGCATTTGCTATAATATCAAGGTCAAGTAAAATTTAATACTTTTACCGATTGCTTCAGCTGTTGATAAAAAAAACTGGCTGTAAGAAACTGCAAAGTATTCTCCTTTTTAGTCGAAACACTCTTGTCAGAGGGGTCGTGGTCGCGCAGACGAGGTATACGGAGAGATGTTCTGTGGGTCGTTGACTTCCCCGAGGATTGCTTTTTCAGCGATGTGCTTCCATTTCTGCCGGTTGGAGACGTTTCGAGTACACTGGACTATGGTGGACTCAGTAGCTTTTTTGATCAGGTCAGTCCAGCGAGTTCGTGATCAGCCGCGTGATCTCTTGCCTTCCACCTGGCCCTGAACCACCAGTCTTTCCATCGAATTCTCATTTCTTGTGATGTGACCAAAGAACTTTAATATTCGTAGTTACACAGTAGACGAAAGCCGGTCTTTAATATGAAGTTCCTTGAGGATAGAAACATTGGTGCGAAACGATGTCCTCGGAATCTTTAGGAGCCATCTGCAGCACCACATCTCCAATGCGTCGATTTTACGGCGATCCTGCACTCGCAGGCACCATAGAGAAAGATCGGAAAGACCAGGCATTTCATCAATCTGACCTTCGACTTCTTGGTAATCCTCCTGTCCCCCCAAATCTTTCCCAGCCGTTCAACTGCCGACCTGGTGATGGCGCACCGTCGTTATATCTCGTCGCCATATCCTCCAGCATTGGAGATAGTAGAGCCGAGGTAGATATAGTTCTGTACAACTTTGCAGTTAGCTATGCTCTGTACGTCAATTCTACTTTGTTCAGCCCGGCTTACTATCATCATCTTCGTCTTGTCTCGGTTGATGGCTAGTCCGAAATTGAGGCTGGTAGTCGCGAGACGAATCAGAAGATTTTCCATATCTTCTCTAGACTGTGCAAGAAGGGTATCATCAGCGTATCTAAGGTTATTTATCACGCGACCCCCAACTGATATACCTTTGTCCCATTCTTCCAAGACAATGATAAATGATAAATGATGTTTATTTTGCAAGTAGGTTTTTACAAACACTTTTACACGTCAATTTTTTTAAACTAGATGGGGCCGGTGTTTCGTACCTGACTACTCTGAGAAGAAACAGCCGAAACAAACTCAGAGGTCAATGTGCATGATGTATTCCGTATAGATGTTGAATAGCAACGGCGATAAGATGCACCCTTGTCGCACACCGGCCTTGGTCTTAAAGTGCCCAGAAAGGGTAGCGTCCACTCGTACCACTGCAGTACCGTCTTCATATATTCGCCTCAAAATAAGTATTAGATGAGGCGGCACACCCATTTCTGCCGCAAAGTATTAGCAATGGGTTAAATACCTCAAATAATAACAATAAAACCTGCAACATATTGAAATAAATGCTAAAACATAAATTTACAGGATCTACGCAGATTTAATGCTCGCGAAGACGGCGTATATCGGCCTGTTATTAGAAGAAACGGGCCCTCAATACGGATACTTAAGGAATCTTGACAAGACTGTCGACTTCTTGAAAAAAATCTATGAGGAAGCGAGAGTTCCACCGCATACTGTGGAATATGTGGAAGCTTTTGGTTCAGGTATCTTTTCTTTTAATGCCTGACTCAATATTTTATGAAACTGCTTTAGATCACGTCAGTATATTCCAAAGGGTTAATTGAGTGTATATCATTACATCTTTTTTTCTCCAGTTATGAAAGTCCAGCGTGTAATAGCAAGTGAGTCTATTGCTAAAATTTAAGCACGGCCCTCACAAATGTAATAACTCTTAACCCGACTTGAGGATCGGACTCAGGACTTCAAGATCAGAAGTGGTGCAGTAGACCAAAGAGACAAAGATCAAGAACATTCTTTAAATGTTTTGTAGTTACTGATGTTCACGATTTCGTTGTAGGTACTCCTGAGGCTGACAAAACTGAACTGCAGGTCATTGAAAGGGTGTTCTGTAACGGAAAAGAAGACACGCTTTTAGTTGGCAGCGTCATTTCCAACATTGGATATAGCGAGGCGGCTTCGGGTATTACCGCGATAACCAAGGTAATTTTTGTATTGGAGTAAAACAAGCAATGTAAGCAATGATAACCTAGTGTTTGTCCGTCGGACTGTCAAGTCATAGGTCTCAAGTGCGAGCCCAAGACACGCACCTCAGATTCAAGTGCTATTGTATAATTATCACTTGTTTTGGTGAAAGAAACCATCGTGACGAAGCCAGCATGCAGAAGAGATATTGATTTCTTTTTTTTTGATGATTGATGCATAAAAACTCTGACATCAGGTCAGACACGATAAAGAAAGAAAGAATGTAATAGAAATGAATAAAAATCTTAGAAAACGTTCTAGGCATTAGCCTAGAACGTTTTCTAAGATTTTAAATTACAGAGTATCTTTTGTTTTCAAAATAATCCTTGATAAAACAAATGAATTGGCTTGTGGTCACGTCCTGACACACTGTTGGAAATTCGAAGCGGTATTCAGAGATGTATTGGTTCCACTATCTAGCAATTCAGATATTTCTCATCCTCAACAGGTATTGCTTGGCTACCATACCGGTCAGCTGGCCGCCAACCTGCACTGCAGTACTCCGCGGCAGGACGTGGCTTCACTGCGCGAGGGGCGCATGCGCATCGTCACCGAGCACCAGCCATTCCGCCGCACTTACGTCGCTGTCAACGGCATGTCCGTCACCGGCGTGAACTCACACGTGCTGCTGCATGGACATTATAAACCCAAGGTACAAACGGAAATTATACCCGATAATAAAAGCATGAATTTTGGGTTGGTTTGAGATCTACCTCCTAGCTGTCCACCCCCGGGCATCGGCACCACAGGCTTGCCAGTCATACGGCAGAATGATCCCACTTAAGCGGTGGTAGGCTCCGCAAGGAGCCGCCTGGCCCGCGACCACCATCCCACCGTAGTGCGGCGACCAGCAGCTTGCTCTGTTTCATCAGTGTGCGGGAGTGCCAGTACCTTTGGGGGAGAAGGAAGTTGCCAGTAGCGCAGTTTAGAACCGGTCTTGGTCTCTGGGCAAGGCTTGCCGGGTAACTCATTTTGGAGCGTAGCGGGATCCGAAGCACGGTGGCAGCCGTTGGCAGACCGCAGTCAGTAGGGGGCCCAAGTAGCACGCCAGCCACGTGCCAGGCTGCCCTGTCAACTCGCGAAAAATCCCGGTTTGCTCCACCGTGCCAGCCGGCGACTAGATGGAAGGACTCGGTGGCTATATCCGGGGGATTTGGGCGTCCCCGCAGTCTCCATATGAGTTCCCCGTAGGTTGGATTAGATGTAGTGTTCCACTTAGTTCACTGAGCAGCGCCACCGCGCACCGACAGCTCGACATTTTTCTCCAACCGCTCTTAACTTACCAAAGCACAACCTAAGTAAAGAAGAATAAGGTAAAACAACGGCTGCACTTCCTCCCACTAAAAGTGCACCTCACTTACATCAGGGGATTGCACTCCAATCTCGATCCAGGCCATCATCACCTAGAGACCGAGAAGCCGCACAAGTTTTTCTTATAGGACACGAAAATAACAACCCCGTCTGATGTGGCGTACCTCAACTACCCGAGTTACTCTCTGAAATATAAGTTCAAGAAGCAGGCTGGGGTCTTTGTGTACGTCCGCGATGACATTTTTTGTCGTCGTCTCCGTTGCTTTGTGAAATCTGGTTTTTCTGTCATATGGCTACTTGTGGACCCTCGCGTTGAGAATACTATCTACATCGGCGTATACCAAATCGCACAGTGGTGACCAGAAGGCAACAGCGCTATTTGATTCCCTCGTGGAGACGACTGACGTAGCCCAGCAACGGTACCCAACAGCGAAGCTCATTTTTCTGGGAGAATCGATGGGGGGCTCTGGGGGACCCACCATAAAGATTGGTTATTCCCGAGATACCTATAGAATATACCAAAAATCTGACTATTGGTTGGAGGCGCTCAGGTTTGCTTTAACGCTAGATCTAACCCAGCTGGTTGAATGTAGCAACGCGGGTACCGGATGTTGATGCCTATACACTCAATTGCTTGGATCTTCTGCTGACAACTGATCTAGACAGTCATTCAGTATCGGTCTTAGCCCCGCTTGGAACGTTTGACCATTGCCTGGTGAAATCCGTACCTACGTGCTCTCCTCCAGATGAGAGCGCTAGAGGCACGAGACGAGTATGGCAATACGACTCAGCAGCTTGGGATGAGATGTTGAACTCTTTGGCGTCTTATTCATGGCGGCAAGAGTGCTTCACCTCGTGCTGTGCTGACGTAATTCGGCAGGGTAAGGAGTATATTATTCCATTCTCCGATATCTCGGCCTCGGTATAATGCAGAATGCGCCCACGCTGAGGCCCGATAAGAGTGTGCCTACTGTATAAAAAACCAGCCAAGTGCGGGTCGGACTCGCGCACCGAGGCGAGGGTTCCGTACAAAAATTGTTTACGGGAATTACCCTGTAGGTTTTGATTCCCCTGCGAGTGTCAAAAATTTGCGGCATAAACGGCTGTATCTTTTGATTGCGTCGGCTTCTAAGTTTGATTTTTTCTCAGCTCTAAGGGACAGTACTCAGGAGTATTTGATATAAATTCCAGCTTGAAACTTCCACGCGTTCCTGAGAAAAAGGGACAGACAGACGGACAGACGGACAACAAAGTGATCCTATAAGGGTTCCGTACGGGTTCCGTTTTTTCCTTTTGAGGTACGGAACCCTAAAAAACCATAATTTAGGGGGGAGGGGGTGCTGACCCCCCCCCCCAGCAATGCCCATGGTGACAAGTGACAAGATTTCAAATTTCAAATCGATTAGACCTGTGAAAGTTGTTTATATCCCTTCAATAATTAGAAAAGAGGTGATGATCTTCATACGGCTGAGCAGATTTTCTGATATCCAGCTACAAAAATCAGCTGGGTTGCCATAAGCAGGAAGCTGCCTGAGTAGACTTGCGTGCCAGACCCTGTCAAAAGCCTTCGAGGTATTGTAGTGACCTACAAAACATACAAGCGCATCACACGTCCGGCCGCAGACACAGCGCGCAGCGCACTGGCGAGCGACCGCCCGCCAGGACGGCGGCGCGCGCACTGAACCACCGCCGCTCCGAATGATGCGACACCACTAACGGCCTGCGCCTGCGCTGGCGTCCGTACCGAGGAGCGACAACATCCCTGCGTCGATGACCATCGTGTACTGACGGTGGGAAGCCGCACCGCCTGTATTTACGTTGCGCGCGCGCGTACGCTCATCAGCATCCTCGGCCGGCAACCAACAAGGATCGCGCCCATTGGTCGATTAGGTTCACTGTACCACCACTTCTTGTACAACACCTGTGAGGATATGAAGCCATGTTTTATGACAATAAATTATTCCATTTAATTCGTATACGTTTTGCCTATCATTTATAACCGACCTCTAAATTGGTGACCCCGACGTGATCAACCACGTTATGGATAAACCCAGTCAAGTGCCACGAACCATGCTGTCTGAAGAAGAAGTCGAGATGATCTCCGTCAAGTCTCGGATACCTCCATTCTGGCGAGACAAGCCCAGATTATGGTTTGCACAATTTGAAACCATGGTTTCGAACCAGAAACTCAGCGAAGAAGCGAAGTTTGGACTCGCTGTGGCACAACTCGACAAGGTGGATGTCGAACAAATTGGCGACATTATATTATCACCAGCCAGGACGGGAAGATTTGAAGCGCTGAAGACCCGATTATTATCCGTCTACGAAGAATCAGAGAATAAGCAACTACAAAAATTGCTCAACGAGGTTGAACTAGGCGACCAGCGTCCTTCCCAGCTGCTGCGGCGTATGCGTGATCTAGCCCGTGACAAGATGCCCGATGAAACCCTCCGAATGTTGTGGATGAGCCACCTACCCTCTTCGACGAGAGCTGTATTGGCGGTCAGCGACGAATCTAAATTAGACTCGCTAGCGGCGATGGCAGACAAGATGGGCGAGCAGACGAAAGAGGCCAATTCCGTGTGTTCCTGCAGCCAAACAAGCACCGCGTCACAATCGTCGACACTATCGCCGAACGATCGAATTATGAATATGATCGAGGCACTTACGAAAGAGGTTGCTGCGTTGAAGACAGACCGATCGCGTAACTACCACCGTGGACCGCAGCGGGGCAGATACCGTTCAAGATCTCGTTCCAAGTCTGCGTATCGTGACACATCGATTTGTTATTTCCATCGCAAGTTTGGCAAGGAAGCGTTTCGCTGTCGGAGACCCTGTAACTTCGAAAACAAAAAGAATACCAACCAGGAAAACTAGCCCCGACTTTGGCTACGACGGGAGCCGAAGTCAACGACATAACCCAACACCGTCTGTTCATAAAAGAGTTGGAAACTGGTTTGCGTTTTCTCATCGATACCGGCGCGAACGTCTCAGTATTACCTGGCAAGAGGGTACACAGAGAAAAAATGTTGCCAAGCGAATATCTCTACGCTGCAAACG
Organism: Cerastis rubricosa; assembly: GCA_949152445.1. NCBI lineage: Eukaryota > Metazoa > Arthropoda > Insecta > Lepidoptera > Noctuidae > Cerastis > Cerastis rubricosa. The sequence goes on along the minus strand of OX424545.1, from coordinate 15,800,241 downwards.
GCTCACGAATACCCTCCTATGGCGAACGTACTATGACGTTGAATATCGGATTACGTCGACCGTTTATTTGCAATTTCGTCGTCGCCGAAGTGACCAGACCAATATTGGGAGCCGATTTCTTGCATAAACACCAACTCACAGTTGATATACACGGACGGAGGCTGATAGACAAGAAAACAGGCCTATCCGTTGTCGGCTACGTAGCGTCTACTTCTGATTCCAGCATCAACACCGTAAATGACCAGCAGCCATACCACGACCTACTCGCAAAATACCCAGACATCACCCGGCCGAATTTGAAGCTCTGCCACAGCGAAGTGGAACACCACATACAGACTACCGGCCCGCCATTATATGCGAAATCACGACCGCTGCCACCGCATAAGTACAAGGCAGCCAAGGCAGAGTTTGACACTATGATCGAGCAAGGTATTTGTCGGCCGTCGAAGAGTCCATGGGCCAGTCCTATACATCTTGTCCTCAAGAAGGATGGCAAATACAGAGTCTGTGGAGATTATCGTCGTCTTAATGCAGTGACCGTGCCAGACCGGTACCCCATTCCAAGACTCCACGATTTTACCTACAACTTGTTGGGGAAGAAATATTTCTCCATAATTGACATGAAAAAGGCCTATTATCAAGTAAGGACTCGTGAAGAGGATATTCAGAAGACTGCCGTTATCACACCCTTCGGGTTATTTGAATTCCCGAGGATGTGTTTCGGGTTGCGCAATGCTGGGCAAACGTTCCAACGCCATATCGACAACGTTCTACGGGGACTTCCTGTCTTTCCATTTGTCGACGACATTCTTCTGGCTTCTGAAACTGAAGAACAGCACCGGATTGAACTTGAAGAAGTATTCAGAAGGCTTAACGACCATGGGTTACAACTGAATGTAGCTAAGTGTACATTTGGCCAACAAACACTCAACTTTTTGGGCTACACCATTAACGCCGAAGGAATTAAGCCAACTGACGAGAAGGTCGAAGCCATAAAATCATACCCTCGCCCAGAAACAGTCCAACAATTACGAAGATTCCTGGGAATGATAAACTTTTATCGTGAAAATATCCCACACGCCGCCGAGTGTCAAAAACAGCTCAACGCCTACCTAAAAGATTCAAAGAAAAACGACAAAACGATGATTACGTGGAACGAGACAGCAATTCAGGCGTTTGAAAAATGCAAAGATGATATCACCAGCGCCGTATTGTTGTCATACCCATCGTCAACACTTCCTTTCGAGCTCATGACCGACGCGTCTGACACCTGTGCGGGGGCGGTACTGCAACAAAAAATTCAGGGCCGTTGGAGACCCCTCGGATTTTTTTCCAAGAAGTTTAACGACGCACAAAGAAAATACAGCACGTATGACAGAGAGCTTACGTCGATATACCTGGCAGTTCGTCACTTTCGCCGGACGATAGAAGGCCGTGACGTCACCATATTGACGGACCACAAACCTCTCACAACCGCACTGCGAGCAAACTACAAAGATGAATTACCTAGGCGCTCAAGATATTTGGATTACATCAGCCAGTTCGTCACTGATATCAAGCATGTACCAGGCAAGGATAACTGTGTCGCCGACGCCATGTCACGAGTGGACATAATCTCATGTCCAACACCGATAAATTATGACCAGCTAGCAAAGTCTCAAAAATTAGATGAAGAACTCAAGCAACTCATGAAAAGCGACCGTTACATATTCAAGCGAATAGCACTGCCCGGTTCAATTACCCAAGTCATATGCGAGATGTCAACAAAATCTCCTCGCCCTTTCTTACCGCCACAATACAGAAAGCAAGCTTACCACGCGATACACGACCTTAATCACCCCGGCGTAAGAGCAACGAGAAGATTAATTACTTCACGTTACTTCTGGATGACTATGAAGAGAGATGTCACAGACTGGGCCAGAGCTTGCGACCAGTGCCAGCGAGTGAAAGTTCATCGCCACACCAAGGCACCAATATCCAGTTTCGCGCCAGTGGACCGTTTAAGCCATCTAAACATCGATCTGGTCGGTCCCTTACCAACGTCAAACAACTGTCGTTATATACTGACGATGATCGACAGAGCAACGAAGTGGCCAGAAGCTCAGCCAATCGAAGACATAACGGCAGAAAAAGTCGCAAATACGTTGTATGAAACATGGATTGCAAGATTCGGTTGCCCCGCGACCATAACAACGGACCAAGGCAGACAGTTCGAATCCGAACTATTTAATAAGTTGATGCAACGCATGGGAATCCAGCACGTACGAACAACGGCGTACCACCCGCAATCGAACGGTTTGGTAGAACGCTGGCACCGCACGCTCAAAGCATCACTCACCGCAAGATTAAATACAACCAACTGGACGTACGAGTTACCCACCGTACTACTTGGTCTGCGCGCCGCATTCAAAACAGACATCGGCGCCAGTGCTGCGGAATTATTATTTGGAAGAACACTACGCCTGCCTGGTGAATTCTACGGTGAAGCAATCACAACATGCAACACGTCATCGCACTTCATGAACCATCTTAGCGAAGCATTGAAAAAGGCACAGGTGCAGCGAGAAGCCAACAAAAGCACAGCTGTTTTTATTCATGGCGATCTGTACAAAGCAACACATGTTTACGTTCGTAATGACGCCGTGCGCAAACCGTTGACACCTACCTATAGCGGTCCGTATCGTGTTATCGACCGCACAGCTAAGTACTTCGCCGTTCAGTTGGAGAATAGAAGATCTAATATATCCATTGATCGGCTGAAGCCCGCATTCCAGTGCAACGAAGAGCAAGCAGATGAAGCACCAGCTACCTTCAGCTACGTCACTAAATCTGGCAGGACATCAAAACCTCCTGTACGCTTCGCTGAGGGGGGAATAATGTAGTGACCTACAAAACATACAAGCGCATCACACGTCCGGCCGCAGACACAGCGCGCAGCGCACTGGCGAGCGACCGCCCGCCAGGACGGCGGCGCGCGCACTGAACCACCGCCGCTCCGAATGATGCGACACCACTAACGGCCTGCGCCTGCGCTGGCGTCCGTACCGAGGAGCGACAACATCCCTGCGTCGATGACCATCGTGTACTGACGGTGGGAAGCCGCACCGCCTGTATTTACGTTGCGCGCGCGCGTACGCTCATCAGCATCCTCGGCCGGCAACCAACAAGGATCGCGCCCATTGGTCGATTAGGTTCACTGTACCACCACTTCTTGTACAACACCTGTGAGGATATGAAGCCATGTTTTATGACAATAAATTATTCCATTTAATTCGTATACGTTTTGCCTATCATTTATAACCGACCTCTAAAGTATCAAGCGATACAGCGATGGCTTTACCTCAGCAGTGTGACACACACAAGAAGACCTCCAGTTGACCGTCCCCGGCGGAAGCCATATTGATGATCACTGAGGATATCATTGTCTTCAAGGTAGGTCATCAACTTACTGTTCAGTACCCTTTCTATAACCTTGCACAGAATGGAGGTAATGGCGATGAGACGGTAATGAGCAGAGTCTGCACGCTCGCCATTTTGGGCACAGGTTGTACGTTTACAAGCGACGAATACTCAGGTCTACTGTCCCTTGGAGCTGTGAAAAATTAAAACTTCTAAGCCAACGCAATCAAAAGATACAGCCGTATATGTCGCTAATTTTCGACACTCGCAAGAGAATCAAAACCTACAGGGTAATTCCCTTAAACTCATAATCTTGAAATTTGGTATGAAGCAACGTCTTATAACACAGATAAAGAAAAAGTTACGAAAACCGTAAAAGTTTAGTTAAATCATATAATAAATATATTTTTTAATAATTTTAATCTTACTACCCCTTTTCTCATGAACGCGTAAAGGTATTAAATTGAAATTCATACCAAATACTCAGGTCTATAATAACTTTAAGCTGTAACAAAATCAAACTTCTATGTCAACGCAATCAAAAGAAACAGCAATTTCAGCCGCATATTTTCAAACTCGCAATTACTCGCAAGGGAATCAAAACTAAAGGGTACTTCCAGTCGACCTAGAATCTTGAAATTTGGCATGAAGCAATGTTTTATAACACATATAAAGGAAAAATTCCGTAAACCCTAAATTTTTTGTTACATCACATATTTTTTTTTTAAATAATTCCCGCGTCTTCGTCCGCGCGGAGTAGTTATATACTTTGGGCTAACGCTAACATAAACCCCGACTTTGTTTACCGAAAAGGTGAAAATCTATATATATGTTACCGGCCAAACCCGATTTCCGGCTAAACTAGTTTGTCCTAGGCCAAACCTAATCAAAAGGACTCTGCACCCCATCTAATTGGGTTAGGTTAGGTTAGAACGGTGACCATAAACGCGCGATGCCACATCCAAGTTGGGTGCATTGTAAATGTTTTGTTTGGGTTAGTATATCCTGGCACGATAAACCAGTAAACCGGTTTGGCCTAGGACAAACTAGTTTGGCCTGAAATCGGGTTTGGCCGGTAACATATATAGCACACCGTATGCAGTTTGATCCAACTTGAAAGATAGGACAGCTTACATCTCAATTTATAGTCGCAATATTAGTTTATTGCAAATTAAGTCACAATCATCTATTAGCTTAAAAAGATTCTAACAGATGGCGGTAACTGTTGACTGGATTGAGTAATTATTCAATAGATGGCGCTGTATAGGAGCGCAGCAGCAATGAAAAATATTGCGAAAACGGGGAAAATGTGACGCAGACGAAGTTTCGCGGTACAGCAAGTATATTTAAATAATACGTACGTTAAAGAGTTATTTTAGGTACCTACATCACGCTTTTATCAGTAAGGGCCCTGCGCAGACGACGGAGTTTTCTCCGCGTCGGAGAAAAAAGTTAGGCTCCGCGAAAAAAACGTCCGCCCCGGATTTACCGCAAACTCAACGCACGCGGTGTGCGATCATCACCTTTTTTGAAGTATCATATAAAGAAGTTAAAAAAAAGTCCGCGGACAAAAATCCGTCGTCTGCGCAGGTTATATATCATGTACATTATTGGTTATCCTCAATAAACCTCAAAACTAATGTTATTTTAAAGTACTTCTGTGTACTCTATATTTTTAGTTTTGTTTCCTTTCGGCAGAAGTAGATATTGATTTTCACCAGAACCAGATCTCAGTAGGGCAACATATAGTTGCCCGGGCGAAAAACACTCTTGGCGTAAATCGCATGACTGGCCGGCCTTGCACATCATAAACGTGCGCGCAGTTCTTGATTATTAATTTGGAGCGATGTTATTTTAAAACTGCGATATCTCCTAAGTTGATCATTTAAATCGAATGATGCAAAGGGCAATTTTGTTATAAATTAAATATTTGTGATGGATAACGTATTTATTTGGATAAGGATTAATGTCATGTTTATAAAAACACCTTCGAAAATAACGCAATATTTTAGAACAAATTTGGTTAGCCTAAAAAAGGTTTTAGTGATTTAACCTTTAAAGATAGACATATGCTGTTGCAAACTTTTTTTAGAATTTTTAAAGGGGAACAAATTAGTCATACATGATTTTTGCGAAACTTTAACCGTTTACGCAGCGCATGCAGCGGAAACTCTCAAATGGAAATAAAAAACCCGATTTTGATACATTTCTCATTGGTGCTTCGCTCCTTTTTGTTGTAGCGTGATGATATATAGCCTATATATAGCCTTCCTCAATAAATGGGATATATAACACTGAGAGAATTTTTCAAATCGCATCAGTAGTTCCTGAGATTAGCGCGTTCAAGCAAACAAACAAACTCTTCAGCTTTATATTATTACTATAGATTAGTATAGACAGATTACTCCTTTCCAAGTTATATCAAAAACTTAGGTCTAATTGCCTTTACGGAACCCTCGGTGCGCGAGTCCGACTCGCACTTGGCCGGTTTTTTTTTCTGAATTAATAACTTTCGTTGTTTTCGTTAATTAGCGAGAAGATGCACAACACGAAGGAATGGGGGGAAGCCTATGCCCAGCACTGGGACATTCAAGGCTACGAAAAAAAATAGTTAAAACTAAAAAAAAACCCCGACACAAAAAACCTCTAAAAAGCCTCTAAATTAATCCAAGCGTCGTAGCGTCGGGGACCGCTAAGAAGACCGCTTAGAGTACAGAACAAAGCGAACCCCCGACGCCCTCGCTTAGAGGTTTTTTGTGTCGCGGGTTTTTTAAATTTTTAATTTTAATGCCAACAAAACACAGGCATCTTTTTTTACCGCAAAAAGATATCGTTTCGACCAAACCCCTACTTATCGTGGTACATCTGTTTCTGTGGCTGATCGACTTGAGCTTTAAGCATGGAGTTGACTTCCAGTCTCAACTTCTGTGCTACCATTGAGTACAAAGCCCAAACTGCGGCCAAACAGCTCGGTATCCTAAATAGAGAGAAGCGATACTTGCTGGCTTGGACAGCTTTTAACACTATATAAACACTATACTATAGTAAAAGTCTGATCCTGCATGGAGAATTGCAGCCACCTTTGGAATGGCTCAGCTAAATACCAATTTGCCGCGCTTGACTCGGTGGAACGCAGAGCAAAGAGGCTGATTGACGACGTAAAATTAGTGGATACCACGCTTCACAGCTTGGCTCATCGCCGCAAGTTTCCGTGCTTGTCGGTCTTCTGTAGACTGTATACTTCGGTGAGTGTGCCCAAGAACTCCACGACCGCATCCCACCGGCCCCCTTCTACCATCGGACATCTAGACACACTACAAGTGACCATCCATACCTTGTCGCTGTTATGCCACCAATTCGCACTAAGCGTTTTCCCACGACGACACGGTTGACGCAGTGTCTAAGTGATGGACTGCTGCGCTGCGTGTCGCGGGTTCGATCCCCGCACGGAACAAATATTTGTAAGGCCTACAGATAGTTGTTCCGGGATTGGCTGTTTGTGTATGTGAGATTAAATGTTTGTAAACACACCCTCTATACTTTCATAATGCACTCGGCAAAAGAGTGGAACTCTCTGCCTGCGTTTGTGTTTCCGAACGCTTACAACCCAAATCTCTTCAAACTTAGAGTGAACAGGCTTCTTCTGGGTAAGCTTATACCATCATCGACTTTGTCTCTGTCATCTCTGACCTAGACATCAAGAGTCAAGAGCAAACCTATAGCAATAAAAAAAAAAGAGTTAACTTTTTGGTTTATCATGATCCTACCTGCTGGGTCAAACCTCTTGGTCAATTTCTTATGATAAAATATTTCCATTTGGTTCCAGGATCTGTCTCGCTACAACAGTACTATCGCTCATCTTGTGACTATATCTGCGAGACAAGACAGTTCTTTAAAGAAAATATTTGTTAACTTGAAGACACGCGACATAGATCCTGAGGAGTTGGCTTTGTTGCACAACATTCACGAGACAAACATTCGTGGGCATTTGGGCAGAGGATTTATTATTTTAGGTAAATTTCACAATAAAATCATAGTAGGTATCTCTCCATCATCATCGTAAGCATTACACAGCACCTATTCAACTCTCGGCAACTCTTATTCAGTTGTTTTAATGGATAATTTCTTCACCTGTCCCAATTTGCCTCGGTAATTTTGACATTATTATTGCTTTCAAGTAAACTGCGTTTCCCATACCTATCTGTTTTGCTTCTTCATTCTAGAAACAAACGAAGAAGGAAAGACAGTCAGTCTATGTGAGAAGTCTGCGTACTTTGACGACGTGCAGCGGCCGCTGTGGTTCGTGTACAGCGGTATGGGCTCGCAGTGGGCGGGTATGGGCGCGCAACTCATGCGCATACCGATCTTCGCAGCCGCCATCGAACGGTAGTCATTTGAATATTTTCTTACAGCTTAGCCTTCTTTATAAATCTAAATCTGAGTATATATTTCAAAGATACATGATACTGTATTCTTATTACTTATTTCTGTCCAACATTTTCTGAATTATTAATAACTGTTACTTTCAGTTGCCGACAAACTTTGGAACCAAAAGGCATCGATATAGTCCATATAATTACTTCGCCCGACAAGACTATATTCGACAACATTCTTCATTCGTTCGTGGGTATAGCTGCTATTCAAATAGGACTGACTGATGTCCTGCGGGAACTTGGACTGGTGCCTGATGGCATTATCGGTAAAACTATCATTTCTGTTACAAGTACACAAAACAACAACGACAACAAAGCAATTCAAGCGAGAGTCTTCACCTGCCAAACCTTCTCCCAACTGTGTTGGGGTCGGCTTCTAGTCCAACCGGATGCAGCTGAATAACATTATTTTATACGGAGCGACTGCATATCTGACTTCCACAACCCAATTAGTACTGGGTACTATGAGACCTCTTTGTAAGCTTGGTAGTCGGACTTACAGAACTACCTGTAACGACTGTCAAAGATCTATAAATGACAGCCGGGACTAATAGTTTAACATGCTTTCCGAGGCATGAAGGAAACTCGTTATGTAATTGGTGGTCACCTATCCACAGACCAACCTACGCAAACCCAGCTTAACCTGTTGATCGAACCAAGTGGCTGTTATTATTAAGCCACGAGCCTAATATAAACAGGATGATTGGTAATTGGGTGCAGGCCTTGAAATACTAGAGCTAATTTGCAACAAATTGACCCGATAATTAAGGGTCCAATTTGGGTTGTTTCGGAGTAATAGAACTTTTAAGCGTTGACATGATTCTTTTCAGATAGCGCATTAAGTAATGAAGGTTTTGAAAACCGTTTGATAAAAAAATAATCTAAACTTTTAGTTTAACAGCGTCATACAGTTCATAATATTATGAGAAAATGCTCTAAGACATCGAAACGCTAATTCTAATCTAGGTTTGGCCCCGTTACGTCCGAATTATTACGGTTAAACAAAATAAATTTACTTACTACCTTCACAGCTGGCCTACCATCATTTCAGCCGAAAGACGTCCACTGCTGGATATAGGCCTCCCCCAAGAAGGGGGGGTTTTGCCATAATCGCCACGCTTGGCAGGCGGGTTGGCGATCGCAGTACGGTTGTTACAAAAGCACAGAGAACGCTGCTGCCCATTCTCTGCTAAGTCCCTTAGTCGCCTCTTACGACACCCACGGGAAGACATGGGATGGTGCTATTCTTTACGTCCGACACCATACAGAACAGCTGGCCAAACAATAATGTTTTAAAACGTCATGGTAGGCCAGCTGTTTAATAGTTAACAAATAACTATTATACATACCATTAGTGACCGACCCTGACCGACTAGGACCCATCGCAATGGACCAAATAACCATGATAAACATAAAATGAGCAAGCCATCATCCAAATATGCGTAATATTCAGTACGGGCGAAATACTACCTTGTCTAGAACAACTGTTGTTATTATCCCTACTTTGTCTAGTGCTTTGAGTGACTTAGATTGGTCACACAACTATAAATTTTTGGTTGAGAGGAGGAATTTCCCAAAAAAAACTTAAATGTTCGATTACTCCGAAACAACCCAATTCGGACCGTCAGTTATCGCGGTCAAATTTGTTGCAAATTACACCCAATTAAAAATCACCCTGTAGATAAAAGTATACTGTATCGAACACAAACATTGATTCACAGTTCTTTCACTTTCTCTTTTGACCGAACACTAGCTCCAATAATGATCTCTTCTCTCCTTCAGGTCATAGTGTAGGCGAGTTGGGCTGCGCGTATGCCGACGGTTGTTTGACGGCAGAGGAGATGATTCTGTCAGCGTACAGTCGCGGTCTGGTGTCGCTGCAGACTCCGTTTATTCGAGGATCCATGGCTGCTATCGGTGTGGGATTTGAAGAGGTATTTTTAAACCCCATTTGTTTGTAAGTGTGTAGCACTGACTAGTGAAGAGACTGTTCTCACGAATCGTGCAGTCTGCGATCTACTCTTTACATAAATGTATGTCTTTTGGACTCTACACACCAACCCAACCGCCGCAACCAAAGCCGCCCCACATGTCGTCGTCATATCTACTGACATGAGTATAGAGTCCATTTTACTAACACGGGTCCTACACCTATCTTTGTTTTCACTGCGGCGCGCGGCGGCGGTGGAACTTAACACGTTTAAGTTCATTGGAACCCAATTAATAGTCACGACATACTTATTTCTTAGATTTCAAAAATGTGTCCTCCTGAGATTGAAGTGGCTTGTCACAACGGGCCTGAATCTAGTACCATTTCGGGACCTGCGGATATCATGAATAAGTTCGTCGGAGAGTTGACGGCTAAGGGTATTTTCGCTAAGGAAGTACCGTGCTCCAACATCGCCTATCATTCACGTTACATTACTGACGCTGGTGAGCAAATATCACTCTTATTTTACCATGTGTGGAGTCTTATTTAAATCTTTTAATACATTAATTATAATTTTAATAACAGGTCCCGGTTTGCTGAAATATTTGAGCGAAATAATCAAAACCCCAAGGGCTCGAAGTAAACGCTGGTTGTCTACTTCCGTACCATTTGATAGATGGGAGGAACCTCTGGCTAAGTTCTCATCTGCGGAGTACCATACTAACAATCTTCTGGTAAGAATTCACATTAGGAAATCTTCCCATTCAGAAACAAAGAGTTAGCTTGTATGTAGAGGAAAGCTCTTTGCTGTCACTTGCTTATATGCCTTATTGATGAAAGCTGAAACAATTTTTCCTACTTATCTTATTTTGATTCTAGGTTTTAGTTGTAGATTTAGAGACAAATTAATGTCTTCAGATCATCTGGTAGATTCAGGTTTGCAGAAATTGCAGTGGAATAAACTTTCCCAAAGTCCTTTATGAACATTCCTTTTTCCTCAGAACCCAGTGCTGTTCGAGGAAACTTTGAAACACATACCGTCGAACGCCGTGCTGGTGGAGGTTGCTCCTCATGGTCTACTGCAAGCCATCCTGAAGCGGTCTCTCCCGGCCGACTGTAAGAACATAGCGCTTACCAGAAGAGGGCACGCGGACAACACATTTCAGCTGCTTGAAGCAGTTGGCAAGTACGTAGCTTTTATTTTTTAATTTGTTCGTTTTATTTTTTTACTACGCTTTTTGCTCACGTAAATTCGATTCGGATTTCAATCTTCGCTTTGGTCAGATTTGTTTGTTCGATGCACGATGTCGTGTGCTATTGACTGATTGATTGTGTCAATCGTATGGGTATTTTATCCAACGCAATGCTTACCACCGTGAGTTTAAAATCCATCAGCACATCCGCGATATGGTGTACTATGTGTAAAATGCTCGGCTTGGACCCAAGAGTTTAAAATCAAATATGCGTACTTGGGCTAGAAGCAGCGTGCTAATAAATACTACAACAAACAGGGAGCAAAGCGTAAGATCAGATAGTTCCTAGCGTCATTTAATAACTGTTTGTGTTTCCAGATTATACATGGAGGGCTACCATCCGAAAGTCCAAGTACTTTACCCTAAAGTAGAAATGCCGGTATCCACTGGAACACCCTTCCTTTCCCATCTGATAGAGTGGGCCCATGGAGACCGCTGGTAACTCAAATTACTTTTTTGAACTCCGATTAACAGTGTTTATTGTTTTAATGTGTCGTTTATAAAAAGAGGTCTTTATTTTTTTATTCTTAAGTGTCGATGGCAATATAAATCAACTCGGTCCAGGACTAGGCTCTAGTTGTCACGCAAGTGCAAGTTGCGCCTCTATACCGCGGTGATCCGTCCCATTATGAGGTACGCTTACGTAAGGTACGCACATACCAAGCCTAAGTACATCCATCGGATGCAAACCTTGCGGAACCGGTTCTTACGTAGAGTCACGGGAGCCCCTTTTTAGGTCCGTAATGACCGTCTACACGTATACCTTAGAATGCCCACTGTCCATCAGTTTATGAAACGACTTTCGAAGCATTTCTTCGATAGTGCCATTAAGCACCATAATCCGCTGATCACAGGGGCCACCCGTTACAAACCCTCGCGCATTAGTTCATTACGCCGTCCTCGTCACTCCCGATTATGCTATCACCCTCCTCCAGGAGAGTAGCAAAGAAACTAGCACTATTTAAACATTCAGAAGCAAACCGCCGTCTTTCCGACCTCACCGTCGAGGTCCGTTGCGGCGTTCTGGTCCATGCCCTCCCCGACCCTCATTCGAACCAGCCCGCGATGCTGTGCCAGTAGTTTTAAATCAACCCCTAAATAATGATATCATTCAGATCCAGCCTATCCTCATGCTGTCCACCCCCAGCGACGCCCTAAGCCGAGGCTCGCACCCCATAGGGGGTTAGTAAGTAGTTGTATGCCCTGGCTGGAGGCCTTACTCTCAAGACACCCACAGAATAGTCCGGTTAAGTAGGCGACAACCTCCTAGGTTGAACTGCGAGATGCCATTCCAAAAATAAAATAAAAAGGATTTGACTCCGAGTTTGTGCCATCAGTGGCGTCCATCAATTAGTAATTACTGTTTTTTTACCCGACTACCGGGAATCCCAAAAGAAGTGTTATGTGTTTGACCTGTATGTAAGTATGGCGGATTTGGAGCGCCATATTGAGGAGTTCAATTTTTTTTTTTCTTCCAATACCATCGAGTTGGGTATCAAAATGAAGGGCTCTAAATGGTGATTACAAAAATATTTACAACAATTAAGTTAAAAAAATAATTCGACGTGAAAAATCTTCCAAAAAAAGGAAAAACCGTAGAAAATATAAAAGTTAAATCGTCTACAAAATCTTTCACGTTACTAAATTAAAAATAGGGATTTTTTTTTTTTTAATTTGAATGTCGCGTTTTTTCAATAACTATTTTGTGTTTTTCAGGGCTTTGCCTTTCTACCATTCTGCTACTACAAGGAAAGCTGCAGCTCGCACATATACCATATCATTGCACGACAAGGAAAATGAACATCTTAAAGGACACGTCATTAGAGGTACCTACAAAATAGCATACTTACTCGTATCGTATTACCTAATGTTATTTTTAACCCCCGACCAAAAAAAAAGAGGGAAGTTATAAGTTTGACGTGTGTATCTGTGTATTTGTTTATCTGTGTGTCTGTCTGTGGCATCGTAGCTCCTAAACGGATGAACCGATTTGGTGTCGTTTGTAAGGTATTTTAATCTAGAGTGTTCTTAACTATGTTTCGAGAAAATCAGCTCAGCCGTTTGAAGATCATCACCTCTTTTCTAGTTAATGAAGGGATCTATACAACTTAAACAAGTAGTCTATTTGAAATTTGAAATGTTGTCGCTTGTCACCTGAGGGGGGGGGGGAGGCATACCCATCCCCCAATAAAAAAATTAAGTATATCTTTCCTTGGTTTCGTTAATTGGCGAGAAGAGCCGCAACTTCGAGAAAATTGGTAGGAAAGGGGGAGGCCTATGCCCAGGAGTAGGACAGTCAAGGCTATGAAAAAATAATATAAGTTTAAAAAGCATGAATAAAATTAAATTAAAAATTTAAAAAACTCCCGACATAAAAAACCTCTAAAAAGCCAAAAATAAATTTATCCAAGCGTCGTAGCGTCGGGGGACCGCTAAGAAGACCGCTTAGTACAAGCACAGAACAAAACGTACCCCCGACGCTACGACGCTTGGATTAATTTATTTTTGGCTTTTTAACCCCCGACCAAAAAAGAGCGGTGTTATAAGTTTGACGTGTGTATCTGTGTATCTGTGTATTTGTGTATCTGTGTCTCTGTTTATGGCATCGTAGCTCCTAAACGGATGAACCGATTTTGATAAAGGTGGTGTCGTTTGAAAGGTATTTTAATCGAGAGTGTTCTTAGCTATGTTTCCGGCTCCGACGGAATCACCAATAGGGTGTTCAAACTCCTCCCCGCTCAGCTCGTCGTGTTAATGGCGGCCATCTTCAATGGCGCCCTGAGCAACAACGCGTTTCCCCAAATATGGAAAGACGCCACTGTCATCGGTTTCGCCAAGCCAGGCAAACCCAAGTCTGAGCCTTCAAGCTACAGACCTATCAGTCTCCTGAATGCACTCGGTAAAATCTACGAGAGACTTATTTATAAGCGACTCAAAGACTTCGCCGAGGCTAAGAGCCTCATCCCCAACGAACAGTTCGGCTTCAGGACCGGACACTCTTGCATTCAACAGGCCCACCGCATCGTAGAACACCTGAGCGCTGGCTTCCAGCGTGGAGCGATGACGGGTGTGTTGTTTTTCGACATAGCAAAGGCATTCGACAAAGTCTGGCACAAAGGCTTATTATATAAGCTGTACAAACTGGGAGTGCCAGACCGTCTCGTGCTCATCTTACGAGACTTTTTGTCGGATCGCACCTTCCGCTATCGCATCGGGAAGGCACTGTCTTTCCCCCACCCCATTAGAGCCGGAGTCCCTCAGGGCTCCCCGCTCTCTCCCCTTATCTTTACTCTGTTCACCAGTGACATCCCCAAGAGCAAGAAGGCTCAGTTAGCCCTGTTCGCGGACGACACGGCCATCTATTACACTGGCCGCAGTCACGACGCTATTTGCAGCACCCTCCAAACCTCAGCCAACGTCTTAGGCGTTTGGTTCCGGAAATGGAGAATCGAGGTGAACCCCGACAAGAGCCAGGCAGTTCTTTTCTCTAAACCGCGTAAAAATAAGCCACCCGCGCTCAGCCCGATCACTATGTACGGTAAGCCTATCCCTTGGGAGAAGCAAGCCAAGTACTTAGGAGTCTTACTTGACAACCACCTGTCTTTCGCGGCGCACATCAAATCAGCTCGCGACCGAGCTGCCTTTGCTATGGGTAGGCTTCATTTCATGATCTCGGCAAAAAGCAAATTGTCACTCAAGTGCAAGTTGCGCCTTTATACCGCGGTGATCCGCCCCATTATGACGTACGCTTGCGTCGTGTACGCTCACACCAAGCCTAAATACATCCATAGGATGCAAACCTTGCAGAACCGGTTCTTACGTAGAGTCACGGGAGCCCCTTTTTATGTCCGTAACGACCGTCTACACGTAGACCTTAGAATGCCCACCGTCCTTCAGTTTATGAAACGTCTTTCGAAGCGTTTCTTCGATAACGCCAGTAAACACCGTAATCCCCTGATCGCAGCGGCCGCCCGTTACGAACCCTCGCGCATTAGTACAGTACGCCGTCCTCGGCATACCCTCGTCACTCCCGATGATGCTATCACCCTCCTCCAGGAGAGTAGCAAAGAGACTAGCACTCTTAAAAAATTCAGACTCAATCCGCCGTCTTTCCGACCTCGCCGTCGAGGTCCGTCGCGACGTCCCGGTCCATGTCCTCCCCGACCCTCGCTCGAGCCAGCCCGCGATGCTGTGCCAGTAGTTTTAAATCAGCCCCTAAATAATGATATCATTCAGATCCAGCCTGTCCCCATGCAGTCCTCCCCCAGCGACGCCCTGAGCCGAGGCTCGTACCCCACAGGGGGTGCCCTCAGCGTATAGTCGCTTAGTTTGTAAGTTTTTATGCCCTGGCTGGAGGCCTTACTCTTAAGGCACCCACAGGATAGTCCGGTTAAGCAGACGACAACCTCCTAGGTTGAACTGCGAGATGCCATTCATAAAAAAAAAATAAAAAAAAAAAATTGCTATGTTTCGAGAAAATCTGCTCAGTCGTTTGAAGGTCATCACCTCTTTTCTAGTTATAAACAACTTTCACAGGTAGTCGATTTGAAATATTGTCGCTTGTCACCATGGACATTGCTGAGGGGGGGGGGGTGCACACCCCTCCCCCCAAAAATTTTCATTTTTTTAAAATTTATGTCTTTCTTTGGTTTCGTTAATTAGCGAGAAGAGACGCAACACCGAGAAAATTGGAAGGAAAGGGGGAGACCTATGCCCAGGAGTGGGATACGAGTAGTCAAGCCTAAGAAAAATAATATAAGTTTAAAAAGCATGAAAAAAAATTAATTTAAAAATTTTAAAAACCCCCGACGCAAAAACCTCTAAAAAGCCAAAAAAAAAATAATCCAAGCGTCGTAGCGTCGGGGGACCGCTAAGAAGACCGCTTAGTACAAGCACAGAACAAAGCGTCGGGGGTTTTTTAAATTTTTAATTTAATTTTTTTTAGATGTTTTTTATGTCGGGGGTTTTTTAAATTTTTATTTTAATTTTTTTTGCTGTTTAGGTTAAAATTCATCGGCATAAATAAAATAAAACTGATGATGAAGGGTAAAAATAACAGAACGTTTTAAGAATTTCTAGAGGCTATATTCATTTCGCAGTATGGAATTTATCATTGACTGTTATTAATTACTAAAATAAATTGTATAAATATTATATTGCTAAAATAAAGGGATAGTGTATACCTCCTACATGAGTATGTTCCTCAATCTCACTCTGGAACAATGATGCTTTACCATATATTTTCCAACGATCGTTGTTCTTTTTAACACCCAACCAAAAAAGAGGGGCGTATAAGTTTGACGTGTGTATCTGTGTATTTGTGTATCTGTGAGTATGTCTGTGGCATCGTAGCTCCTAAATGGCTGAACCGATTTTGATAAAATTGGTTTCATTTGAAAGGTGTTTTAATCGAGAGTGTTCTTAGCTATGTTTCGAAAAATTTGCTCAGCCGTTTGAAGGTCATCACCACTTTAATAGTTGATTTTGGAATATAATAATTTTACGGGTCTGTTCGATTCGAAATTTGAAATCTTGTCACTTGTCACCATGGACAACGCCGGGGGGGGGGGGGGGGGGGGGGCACACCCCCACTCCCCCTAAAAATACAGGATTTTTTTAAATTTATAACTTTCGTTGTTTTCGTTAATATGCGAGAAGAGGCGCAACTCCGAGAAAAGAGGAAGGAATGGGAGGAGACCTATGCCCAGGAGTGGGACAGACAAGGCTAAGAAAAAATAATATTTAATAAGTTTATAAAGCATGAAATTAAAATTAAATTAAAATTTAAAAAAAAACCCCGATAGAAAAAGCCTCTAAAAACTAAAAATAAATTAATCCAAGCGTCGTAGCGTCGGGGGACCTTAGCGGTCCCCGCCGCAAACCGCTTAACACAAGCACAAAACAAAGCGGACCCCGACGCTACGACGCTTGGATTAATTTATTTTTAATTTTTAGAGGCTTTTTTTGTAATAGTAAATGGTTTACACTGCCTAATTAAATAATAATGGCCCAATAAAGAGGCTAAGTGCGGAAACAGTCCGGCTAACCTAACCTAACCTAAGTCTTGGAAGAAGAAAGCCAGGCTTGTAGCTCAAGGTTTTAGCCAGCGGTATGGAGTCGAATATGAGAATATAAATGCAACATTTAGTAAATGTGTCTTGATTTCTAGAAAAAACAGTATATCCATTCGCATCAACCCTGGTTGCTGTCTGGGACACCCTGGCCATGACCCTGGGTATTCCGAAGAAGCAGCTATCCGTGGAGTTCCGTGACGTTCACTTGTACGCACAGCCTGTGATGCACTCACAGAGTCAACTGAAGCTTAGAGTATCATTGCAAAGAGGAACTGGTAGTTTTGAGGTATGTGCTGAAATGGCCGTTATATTACTTTAATTATCCAAATCCCTCGTTACAAAAACAAAAGTAAATGTTGTAGGTGTTTCAGCACTATGTGTGGGATAGCAAAGTTTTTACAATGCTTCTTCTTTACAATCTTTTATGTACAAAATGTCTGTATGTGTTTATAATCATTACATGACTTAGCCACTAGCCATCTTGTCCAGTATGAAACCAAGAGTGTTCAAAGTATTTATTTTCACAGGTATTTGATGACAAAATTAAAGTAGCGACAGGCACGATCGCCGTTTTCAATCCAGATGCTCAAAAGGCTGAACCTGTTTTTAAAGAAAATCAAGACATGAACCTCACTACTGAAGATATTTATGATTTGTTGCGTGAACGAGGCTACTCGTACTGGTAAGAAAACTTTTATCTTAAACATGTATGTGAGCTAAGAGCACGAGCATGGAGAATAGAATCCAGCAGTAGTAGTAGGACAGTAAGGTCGGATAATGGACAAGACTTATTATATTGTTCTTTCTTTCACTCAGAAAATTTCGAGGTGATGATAAGATTTATTGAGTCAAAATATGGGTGACGGATAGGACAAGAAAAAAGATCGACCGATTTAACAGAAGCCCAGTTCATGACTCAGGTGCTAAATAATGTTATTTGGTGTGTGTATCATAGTGAGGTCTGTCATTTGATGTTCATTTTCTTTATTAATCTACATAATCGAGATAAATTATATAAAAAATTTCGTCCACAGTGGCCAGTTCCGCACTATCGAAGCCGCCAGCGCTTCTCTGAATGAAGCTTCGGTGGTGTGGTGCGACAACTGGGTCACGTTCCTCGACGGCTTGCTGCAGCTGCACATGCTGCGACAACAGCACGACGGAGTCACCCTGCCCACTCACATCAGGAAAATCGGTGTGGATGTGAAGAAGCATCTCAACATGAAGACAATTTCAGAGACCAAAGTTTTGTATAAGGCGCAAGTGTTAGAACAGTTTGATTTCGTAAGGTAAGCTAAAACATTTTCTAGCTCATCCATCCCAAAAACTACGAATTACTATGATATTTGTTTGTCTTATATTTTTCGACATTTTCAGATGTGGAGGAGTAACGATAGAAAATATCAGATACCGTGATTTACCATCTGTTAATAAAAGGAACATGGCGTTACAGGCATTGAAATTTGTTTCTTATTTCCAAGTAGATCAACAAGTAAGATGTGAATTTTAGTTTTGAAAAAAAAAATAACCATCATAAAGATGATTTACGGAGTGACTCATAAGAAAACGCTTAATATTAATTAGTGAAAGAAGGCATGTTGTGCAAATAAACTGAGGCAGTTTATTTGCCGCATAATATCTGCATTACGATTTAAATGACAGATAAAGTGATAGTGGAATAAATATGTTACATGTTTATTACCAGGTTTCAGCATCACTACAAGTTTTCCTGCAAATGGTTGCCGAAAATGTAAACAAAGAGTCAATCAAGGTTGTTGGTATCAAAAATAACCAAATTCATGGTTCTGTCTTCGATGAAATGAAGAAAATAGGAGCTAATGTTTATGGTGTGAACATTTGTTACAAGGAATTTAATCTAGATGACTTGGACACAACTAAGAATAGTGGCAGCGCACTAAAGAGTGCGGACCTTGCTATCGTCCGTAATCTATCAACCGATGACAACGTAAGAAACCATTTATTCCTTCATTTATATTTTAATGATTTGGCAAGGAAACTATAGTGTTCTTAACTATTGACAGATGTGCCAAATCCTAAATTTTGCACTCCGACGAGACTCCTTCATAGTGAGCGAAGAAGACGATCTGTACGGAGGTCGCATTCGGCCGTCGTCCTTGTATCGTCAACTGTCATCTCACAGCAACGCTACATCGCGCCTGGACCTGGTGCGCTGGCGGCCGAGTAACGTGGCCGTGCCCACCACCACTATCACAGTGCGCGCGCATCTCGACTTCTCCGTCCTTACTGCCGCCCGCGCTAACCTCTCTCCCCACCATCGCCTGCTCATCATTGCTCCTTACCCTACCTGTTCCGCCCTCAAACAGTTAGTACAGCGTTGGAGGAAAGACGAACAACGTTATAATGTTTACCTAGTAACTGTCAATAACGAAGAAAACAACAATTTCTTCTTGGACGATCTACCGGATATCGATCTAGCATTCACCATTTTGGATCATGTAAGTGTGAATATTGGTGATAATAATATAGACCAATGTAATGCCAAATCAAGTTCTACGTATGTTCCTCATTATACAGTCGTCATCATACGTATGTATGATTACCACTTTCTAAGGGCCAAATTCACAAACCGAACTATGACTTTAGTTAACCAAGTTTACATTTGGTAAACTAAAGTCAAGTTAGGCGTTTCATATGAATATTTTATATAACAATAAATAATAAAAGAGGTACTCCTGGACACGGCTCTTATTCGGCTTAGGAAGTTCCTTTCTACGGTTCCTTTCTGCGGTCATGGCTCCACGCCATGACCGCCGTTAGCTTGGACCCTGGTCCCGATACCGGTGGACTACATTTTTTTTATTTTCATTAGATATATTTTTTTATTTGTTTAGAAATAAATAAAGGAAAGAATAAAAATACTAAATAGACTTGCGTTTGGCCACAACTCGCCTGATGTGAACTATGCTTTAGTTAAGATGCAACATTTGACTTGAAAGTTCAATCTAAGCATAAATGGAGATAAATTCACCGTTCTGGATCATGTGAGAGTTAAGATTGTTGATATTAAAATAGACAAGTGTTTTTTTTTGTCAGCTCGATTTCTCCCAGTTCTCGGCAAAGGCCTCCCCAATTCTTTCCACTTCTCGCGATGGAGACTGGAGCCCTGATATATCAGGGCTCCAGTCGCTAGATGGGGTCGTTGCAGGCCGGGGAGAACATAGCGGGACTCCTTGGATGGTTTCCTCGCGAATTGGCAAGAACACTAATGTTATTTTTCAAATTAAGTTTTGGATAATTTCGGCTTTTCTGTGAGGCGTCTATAGTACCTATCTGATGTTTGAGTTTGATAGTTAAAAGTCAATGTGCTATATCAGCTCTAGTTTCAATTGAACAATAACGTTAAATTGCAGGGTAACTGGGGAGGTGAGTATTACATGCCAGCACAGGAGAGCGCGACAGTGAGCAGCAAGGTGACGTTACAATCCGCACAAGCTGGAGATTTGAACTCTTTGGAGTGGGTCGATTCTGCGGAGACATGCAGCTCTGGAGTACCAGTCACGGTACGTGCGATTATTGTGAATACTAGCATACTTTTAAATTCAGACACTAGTAGCTACGGCCTTCGATAATTGATTTGCGGATATTGCCGTATCGACAACTAACAATTAAACAGTTAACAGTTAATAACAGTTAAACTCGTCACCTGCTGCTGCAGTCTTTTAATTTTATTTTATTAATACGTGGGACACTCAGAAAGTTTTGCGAAACTAAAAAAAATTGTTCTATACGTACATATATTTTTATTAAATCTTTTCAAAGTACTTTCCACCAGCCTCTATACAAAGATTCATGCGCCTAAACCAGTTTTCAAAACACTTTTTCCAGTCCGCCGCAGACACCTCGTTTACAGCCTGCTCGAACCCAGCCAGCGCATCTTCCGGCGACGAAAATTGTATCCCTTTGAGCTGATTTTTTATTTTTGGGAATAAAAAGAAGTCACACGGTGCTAGATCAGGGCTGTAAGGAGGGTGACCCAGGAGTTTGACTGGCGTGCTGTCCAGGAAGTCCCTCGTTTTGAGTGCGGTGTGCGCAGGTGCATTGTCGTGGTGGAGCAGTAGCCCGCGGAGCCCTGTGTTTGGTCGCTTGTTGCTTATAACAGAGAAAACTTCTGGCAAACATTTGGAAGTATACCATTCGGCATTAATGCTTCTTTGATCCCGTAAGGGAATTGATACCAAGTGGCCAGTCAAATTAAAAAAGCTAGCGATCAAAATCTTACCCCCGCTTCTAGATCGCTTCACTTTGGTAGGCGTTGGCTCATTTTGAAACACCCAAACAGTCGACTGGCGCTTGGTTTCTGGGTCGTATTGATAAATCCAGGACTCATCACCTGTAACGATGTCGTAAACACGCCGAGACGAGCCTGCTTCAAATTTGTTAAGCATATCACGGCACCATTCCACCCGGGCCTGCTTCTGAGCATCGGTGAGGTTGTGCGGCACCCAGCGTGATACTATCCTCCTCACGCGAAGATGGCTGTGTAGAATCTCGTGAACGCTTCCCGATCCAATCTTCAATATGTGTTGAATCTCCTGATATGTAATTCGCCTATTGTCTTGGATTAAATTTTTCACTGCTAGCACGTTTTCTTCGGTAACAGCCGTCAAAGGGCGACCGCTTCTTTCGTCATCCCCCAAAGTTGGTCGACCGCGCTTGAATTCGTTATACCAACGATACATGGTTGCCTTGGAAGGGCCTTCATCCATGAATGCCATTTGAAGTCTATCGTACGATTCATCCGGTTTCAGGCGACACTTGAAATCGTATAAAATCATAGCTCTAAAATGTTCCCGGCGCAGATCCATATTTCAGTGAGACACAATACTTTGAATTAACTCGCAAAAAATGTGGAGGGAAATTTTGAAATTGGAACTTACTTATTTTTACTTATAAATAATCATATTTTCGAAAAACATAATAACTGGCCAGTCTCCCATATATAAAAACTTTTTTTCGCAATACTTTCTGAGGGGCCTGGTATAAGGAAAAACAAACAGTAGCACATTAAAACTTAGTTACAATATGTTACTTGTAATTCTAAACATTTGCACGCCGTGGTATGGCAAACATACACATATCAACATATCTGGATTCTTAAATATATTTATAAAAGAAAAGTAAATTAAGAAAAGTAAACTTGTGTGCGTGTTTAACATAACAATATAATAAATAGAATAGAATAATAATAACTGGCAACTCTGGGTGTCAACACGTTCAGTCATCCATAATCTTTTTTGAAAATAAAATATTTATTTTGATACACAAATTGTTTACTACAGTTATTTAAATAGGTCGAAAACTCATTATACTGCAAATAATTTGGAAGAATAACACAAAAGAAACGAACAAAAAGCCAAAACCCAACCACCAAAGACCTTACAGATATGACATCTGTCATCATAGTGAAAACGAAGACGAAAATGAAAAATGGAATGATTTAACTAAATGAAAACACGAGCAGCTGCACGACGTGCACTCCCACCACCCCCGGACTCGTCGCTGAGCTCCGCCTCGCCGCCGCCGGACCCCGGATCACCTGTGTCACCGGCAGCGGCAGTTGCGTCGAGTTCCAGCGACGAATATTTCTCCCCGCCGACGTCGCCAACACCTGTACGTCGGCCGGGGCGAGGCCGGCCACCGTCAAGCTTCGGACCTAGGAGCCAACCGGCCCCGAGCCGGGTCCCCGCTGCCGGTGGTTGTGTGCAGCGCATGGGATGGACTACGTCTATAAACGAGAACGTCATGCGCGCATATTACGGGTCTGCAGAGGGGGGAACTAACCTCACTGCGTACCGTGTTAGGATGCTGTCTCTTTTTCAGACTCTTGAACCAACCGTCAACGTCTCTGCCCAACGACTGTCGGATCAGGTGCGGGTCATCCAACGCAATCACATGTTGGACGACGCCGCACTTGATAGGCTGCGCTCAGAAGTACTGAGCAACCACATCGACTTGACTCCGGCGCAAACCGCGGTGCAAGCGTCAACTATTGACGCAATACCACCGCGGTCCAATCTTGGTGCTGTAGAAGAGGATGATAGGGTTGCCACGGTAAGTAGCCAGTGTAACGAACGTTTGAGGAGCGCTCTGGAAGATGCGCTTCACGAGTATCGATCGACTCCTGCCCAACTTAGGCCCCGATTACCGCGGTTACCCATGCATAAGAAAAATAGGGCGCTGGTGTGTGCCTTGGACTCGCAACTCAAAAATATTTTTGAGAGTAGTGAGAACCTCGTTGATACGCACTCGATCTTGTATTGTGGGGCTGTAGCGGCTTGTCGTTTAGCTAACGTCAAATTCCCAAATTTTGACGTAGCTACTCGACCAAAACCAGCCGTACCAGCCTGGCAACGCAGGATCGAGAGCCGTATCGATGGGGCCAGGGTAC
This sequence comes from Cerastis rubricosa, assembly GCA_949152445.1. NCBI lineage: Eukaryota > Metazoa > Arthropoda > Insecta > Lepidoptera > Noctuidae > Cerastis > Cerastis rubricosa. The sequence goes on along the minus strand of OX424545.1, from coordinate 15,776,722 downwards.
TCATCGGCAAACTATACTGCTTTAGGGAGGGCAATACACGCCCACGTGTGATGCGCTTTGTGAGACGGGCATTCTTGGGGACTGGAACCAGCCCTCAAGAATACATGTCCGGAGTCACAGAGCGCATCGACTTCCTGAAGCAGAAAGTTTATGCATGGGCGAACCGTATTCGGCGGTATAAGAAGCGTGTTGATCGGTACTCGCAGAATCGCATGTTCCAGAGTGATGAGAGGTGGGTATACAGAGCTTGGGAGCGACCCGAACAAAGTGTGACGGACGTGTGCCGCCCAGATGATGCTGCCACGAGTTCATTCTGGCGCAGCATCTGGTCGGTGCCCGTCTGTCATACGGAGGCTGACTGGATGCGAGATGTCGAGCGAGTGTGTGAATCCATCCCAGAAATGGATAAAATTATAATAACACCGCTAGATGTTGCCAGAGCAGTTCGTCCGTTACCGAACTGGAAATCTCCGGGACCGGACGGACTGCACAACTTCTGGCTTAAATGGCTGAGTAGTTCACACACTCGTCTGGCATCTCAATTCCAGTCATGCTTAGAGTCTGGGTCGCTACCAGAGTTTCTTACAACGGGTGTTACCCACCTTCTTCATAAGTCCGGTAGTCCTGCGGAACCCAGGAATTATAGACCGATCACGTGTTTGGCGACGGTTTATAAACTTCTTACATCCATTTTGAGAGTGAAGATTAACGAACACATCGATAGTAATTCCATTATGTCGGCCTCTCAGAATGGATGTAGGAATGGGTCCCGTGGTACTAAGGAGCTACTCCTCATCGACATGGCCATTAGCCAACAGGTTCTTCGATCTCGCAAGGATCTGTCGACATGTTGGATAGATTACAAGAAGGCCTACGACTCTGTGCCACATACATGGCTCATGAGGGTGCTGGAGTTGTACAAGATTGATGCAACTCTACGCGCCTTCCTTGAGTCGTGTATGAGGCAATGGAGGACGGTCCTTCGATATCCAGGATGTCGATAGATCCAGGGGAACGCTGAGCCTGTATAGATTAAACGTGGAATATTTCAGGGCGACAGTCTGAGTCCTCTTTGGTTCTGTCTAGCCCTGAATCCTCTAAGCACATTGCTGGAGGATTCAGGTCTAGGCTACCGGTTGAGGAGAGGTGGTCAGGTCATATCTCACCTTCTTTACATGGATGATCTGAAACTCTTTGCCCCCAGCAAATTGCAACTGATGGAGCTACTGAAAGTAACTGAAAATTTTAGTAGTGCCATCAGGATGGAATTTGGTGTGGACAAATGTGCAGTCATGTATGTAAAGCGAGGGGAGATTATGGAATCCGAGGGACTTCAGCTCTCTGATTCCATACACCTAAGATCCCTTTCCTCATCCGAAAACTATAAGTATTTGGGTATGTCGGAAGCGTTAGGTATAAACGTAGCTGACATGAAGCAATCGTTGAGGGAGCGCTTCTTTGGTCGCCTGAAGAAGGTACTAAATAGCCTTCTTTCAGGCGGGAACAAGGTGCGCGCCTTCAACGGTTGGGTCATGCCGGTTTTAATGTACTCTTTCGGCATACTCAAATGGACTCAGACCGAACTGGACGCCCTGGATAGGAGAGTTCGTACACTGCTGACCGCAAACCCGATGCATCACCCACGATCATCAGTGATGAGACTGTACATCCCGCGGAAGTGCGGGGGTCGAGGCTTTTTAAACGCGAAGACCCTCCACAACCGCGAGGTGTGCTGCCTCAGAGAATATTTTTTAAAAACAGAGGTGGGTATGCACCGAGATGTGGTCGCAGTGGACAAGGCACTCACCCCGCTGTCCATTGCTAAAGAGAACTGGCGCAAACCTGTCGTACTTACTACCGGTGACCGCAAAAAAGTATGGCAAGGCAAGGTGCTTCAAGGTCGCTTCTACCAGGCTCTTCATGGGCCCGATGTAGACTTTCTAGCATCCGTGTCCTGGCTACGATTCAGCGACCTCTTTGGGGAAACTGAGGGTTTTGTCTGTGCGATTATGGACGAAGTTATGCTAACGAACAACTACCGGAAACATATTATGAAGGACGGGACGGTGGACGTGTGTCGGGCATGCCACCGTCCGGGTGAGTCCATCAGACATATTATTTCTGGTTGTTCTCGTCTGGCTAATGGCGAGTACTTGCACAGGCACAACCAAGTAGCCAGGATTATTCACCAGCAACTTGCCTTGAAATATGAACTTGTGGAATCTGAGGTACCGTACTACAAGTATGTGCCCGACCCAGTTCTCGAGAAAGACCATGTCACGTTGTACTGGGATCGGCCTATCATTACTGACAGGACTATTGTCGCCAATAAGCCTGACATAGTGGTGATAGACCGATCAGCGCGCTGCGTAATGATAGTCGATGTTACCATCCCGCATGACGAGAACCTCGTGAAGGCTGAGAAAGAGAAACAAATAAAATATCTCGACTTAGCACACGAGGTTGTCAGCATGTGGAATGTGAACTCGGCTATCATTGTGCCGATTGTCGTTACGGCCAATGGCCTAATGGCTAAAAGCCTCGATGAACATCTATCGAAGCTTTCACTTGGCAGTTGGATCAAGAGCCAGATTCAGAAGGCAGTACTCCTCGATACGGCCCGCATTGTGAGGAGGTTCCTGTCTCTGCAGCCCTAACCACCGGTAGCTTGGACCCTGCTCCCGATACCGGCGGAAACCTGTTTTTTATATTTTTAAATGTTTTTTTACCTTTTTTGTTTTATAAGAAATATTTAAAAATATAGTAAATAAGATGAAAAATGAATAAAGGAGATAATAAATAGTAAATTAATAGCTCCCAAACCCAATGGAGGCTGGCTTTACAGCTGTTAGGTCGAAGTGGAACTGGGCTGGTCACGTCTGCCGCATGTCGGAGATGCAATTGACAAAAATAACTATTCAATGGATACCAAATAGCAAGAAACGACAACGCGGCAGGCCCAGAAGGAGGGAAGGGAGGCCTTTGCCCTGCAGTGGGACAATATAGGCTTATAGTATAAATATACAGTAATTTGCTAGTCCTTAAGGATTGCTCTTTATTCAAAGAAAATGTTCCAATCTGTGACTCCGAATTTAATTTTCATTGTATCACTCGTAAATATATCACAATTAAAACTTTTCACACACTAAATGTTATGAAGACCGCTGATCTATGGGGTCATTCTATGGACGTTGTTAAGTCCAATATAACCATTGTAGTTCTTTAGTTATAATTTTTAATTATTGTGTTAACCGTGGTGAGCTTCAATCAAAAATAGTAAAATAATTGTTTTTTTTATTGGATCGTACATTCTAAACCCACTAATTATACAAAGTGTTGTTTTGCATCCTCGTCAAATTCAAGAAGATAATTAAATCAAATCGAATAATAAAATGGATAGTTATTTTCTTTCTGTTTATGGATGTGTCCACCCGTGTATTAATCAGAAAACTGCACCACTACTGGGTCCGAATGTTCTTACTTCATATACATATAATTGATAGGATTCAGGGAGTTGAGGTTAACGGAAAAAGATCAAGGATAAGGAGTTGAAACCGGAAGATAACACAGTGTTCTTAGGCATAACTTTGGATGCCAAGAGACATCCTGTTTAGTTTACTTGAGTTATTTCAACAGTGTGATTTCGTAAGGTATTTGAATGTGGAAGAAAAGGCAATTCGTTTAATTATAAATTAAGTCCCAGTTCAGCAAAAATTTAAGAAAATTCAAATACTGTGTCCTCTGTCTAATTTATAAAAAACCTTTTGTACGCACATTTGTAGGTCCATTACGCCGGATTATCTAACACCGACATCAAGAAAACAATGGGAAAAAGATCCTCAAACCATGATGGAGAAAACAATTATGGCATGGACTTCAGTGGGATAACAGAAAGGTAATACATATTTGAATACAAAGCTGATATAAACATACGAGTAAAATATTGCTTTTGCAAAAATTTCAACCACATAAAAAAAGAAGCGCCGTAAATTACCGTGTTTGGAAATCGGTGACTTAAATTTCGTTTAATCTCTTTTTTTGCCACCGACTCACAGTGTACGATTTGACTAATCTAGGGGGACAAAACTCGGGAACCTAATTATTATATTAGCTGTTCCGCACAACTTCGTCTGCGTCACATTTTGCCCGTTTTCGCTATATTTTTCACTGCTACTCCGCTCCTATACCGCGCCATCTATTGAATACTTACTTAATCCATTCAGCAGGTACCGCCATCTGTTAGAATCGTTTGGAGCTAACATATAATTGTGACTTTATTTGCAATAAAATAATATTGCGACTATAAATTGAGATGTAAGCTATCCTATCTTTCAAGTTGGTTCAAACTGCACACGGTGTGCAAATTTGATTAAAATCGGTTAAGTAGTTTAGGAATCCATCCCGGACAAAAAACGTGACGCGTAATTTATATGTTGTAGGTAGTAAATAAAAGGCCAAACTGAATCTGTACCATATTTTTTTTTTATAAAAAATCTTATTTCTAGGGCTCGCTTAGATTTTCTTTTCGAGGAAGTTTTCTTAATAATTATATATTAGGGTCTGAAAATGTTAACACATGTTTAATAAAATCGTATTTAGGTCTGTGTCTTGACGTCTTCAATGTATGTCCCATTCTGGCTTTTCTGATTTCCTTATTTTTAGCCTCGGAAGCCTCGGAACATTTGTACTTTTGGTATCACCGATTTTTTATTATATTTGCTCATGTACCAAAATTGTATGCACTGTTGCCGGCATGTTATACCATGGGTATAAACTTAAATATTCCTGGTCTCTACACAGTAGTCATGAAATTTTTCGGTTTCGCTTTCATAGCCTGAAGCAATGGGTGCAAGAATTATCCCTGAATAAGGTTTTCATTGAGACCTGTAATCCGCGCTGTTGTGGCATAATTATAAAAAAAATGGTCGTGTGGTATTTCCGTCATTGCTTGTACCAAATCCTGGTTTAACTTTGTCGATTATAAGACCAATTTCTTTAAACTTTATCTTTAATTTCTTCTTTAGCTTTTTTGAAGGTTTCTTTATTTTTGTCTCCTCTGACTAGCCACTCACAAAATGTTCATGTGATAACTAATATTTAAAAGATATTCCATAGTACGAATGTACGTTGTAGATAAACTAGAGATTCCAAATTGGTACATATTATTTAACCATTGATGCCGAATTATTTCCTTTTCCTTGCAGATAAAATATCTTTGAGTCTATTTATTTTCAGCTAAAACTTTACAAACTTTACCATTAATCATTGAAAGAATCATCTGGTGCGTGCTCACGATGGTTACGCCTCCGACTTCCACGAGAATTGGCATTAACATCCGCATTTGATTATCAATGCCTTGGCATTCTTCTTTTTTCAAAAATGCTTTTAACTGCTCATCCTGTTCTTCGGTAACAACCAAATCGCCAAAGCTTATTGTCACAAAGTTGACTTCTTCATTTATAAACCTTTGGGCGGAATAGAACGCCAAAAATACAATATTTTTGCTGCATTCTGGCATCTATAAAGAAAAAACAAAAAATATGTCTGGGTCGGTGCTCTTCAACAACGTGATGATGTCTTGAACACACTACTGGCCACCATCCCTCCGGCGGGACCCATAGTCTGCTCGATTTTGCCTTTGCCTTTCTTTGGCTTTGCTTTTGTTTTGATACAATCTACAGATTTGCGACGCGACGATACTTACGATGCAAAACCAATTACAGACGCGTTCATATTAGTCGTGTCGTATAATTTGTGGCCTGAGGTCATAATATTGTTTTGACCTGATTGTACAGGATACGAGAACAATTTATTTTAAAGGATTTCTAAGATATGTGTTTTATTACAGTGGCACACCCGTGATGGGCCTGGTGCGTGGCGGCGCCTGCGGCAGCGTGGTGCACGCGCAGCCGGAGCTGCTGTGGCCGGTGCCGGCGCACTGGAGCCTCGAGGACGCCGCCACCGTGCCGCTCGCCTACGCACACGCACTCTACTGTCTTGTGAGTATACACTCAAGAAATAATAATTTCAATGTTCGTTCTTCTACTTCTTCAGCGTACTGCGAGGGGAGAGTGTCATGAACGCTTCGTTAATATCCCGACAACTGGCAAGTCCCACTCAGCGCTTTTCCGCCACGTTAATTATACATTGTGCAACTCTCAGCGTTCTCTACAACTTATAACTATCATTAAACGTGCATCTTCTGGCATGGTCGTTCCTTTGTAGACCTTATCAAGGTTAAGCCTTATAATTAAGGAATCACCTTAAAACTCGATTCATTTTAGGGCATCAAAAATGGCAAGAAGCTGACTCCTGATGTCTCTGTGTTAGTACATGGAGGGGCTGGAGCTTTGGGCCAAGCTGTGCTGTCCATAGTCCTTGCTCACGGCTGTGAAGTATACACGACTGTTAGTGACATTCGAAAAAAATGTTTCCTACTTAAATTATTCCCGGAGTTGAAAGGTATGCAAGTGATGCTCAACTATATATTTATGTATACATACACATCCTGACGAGTCTAAGTAAAACTATTATTACTTATCATTTATTTGTTTCCAGCTGACCATATCGGTAATTCTCGGGATCCAAGTTTCGTAGATATGATTCGTAACGCAAAAAAAGGGGACGGTTGTATAGTTGTTATAAGCTCAGTTACAGGAGCCTTGAAGAAGGTATGTACTTCATCATATTTATTATTAGCCGTCATAACAAGGTTAATAACAGTAGCTGAGTGTTTCCTTTTTTCAGAATACACTTGACTGCGTTGGTTTCACGGGCACATGTTTTGATGTTTCTCAACATCACAATCATGACGAAGAATTTGAATATGGAATGTGCAACCTCACTAGAGAAAGAGAATATGTTACTGTCGATTTCTCAACAATGTTTGAAACTCCCGAGGAAATGAAAGTAAGTGCTTATTTAAATAAAACAATTTAAAAAAACGAAAAAAACCCGCCTGAAAAAACCATTTTTATTTCCAATTTTCTAGTTATTCAACATGGCAACGAGGGTAGTCTCCTGGGTACATTACCAACTGGCAGTGTTGAGCAGCAGTTTTATAGTTCAATGTTACGTTAGTTATTTAATTTATTCGTTTTTAATCGTTGTAATGTGTATAGTTTGTTCTCAAGTGTTAAATAAATGTCATTTTTTAGTTTGGTTGTTAGGTGAAAAATTTTGCAAACTTAACTTTACGCCCATTATTTAATTATAATATCTTTATTTAAATATAATAATTATATTTAAATATAATGTATATATTTAAATATGATAAACAGGGTCCAAGGTACCGGCAGTCAGCGCTCCAGAGAAAGGAACCTTCTAACAATACGAGCCGTGTCCAAAAGTACCGCTTTCTGAATTAAGACCTTGATCCCGCTGCCTAACGAGTCTTATCAGGTATTGGTGAAGGCTCTTGACAATTGGGCCATTGGCTGATACGACACTATTGGCACAATGATCGCTGAGTCCACATCCCACATGACGACGACCTCGCGAGCCAAGTCAAGATACGTGATTTGCTTATCTTTCTCGGCTTTCACGAGGTTCTCGTCATCTGGAAACGTTATGACAACAATCATTGCGCGCCGCTCTGTTCGATCCACCACCACTATATCAGGCTTTTTGGCTACAATAGTCATGTCAGTGATGAGGGATTGATCCTAGTACAGTGAGATATTGCCATTTTCGAGAAGTGGGTCGGGCTTATACCAATAGTATGGTACTTCCGATTCCGCAAGGTTGCATTTTAGAGCACGTTGCTGATGGATAATCCTGGCTACAAGGTAGTGTCTGTGTACACGTATTCTCCGTTAGCTACACGAGAACACCCGGAGATAACGTGAAAGATTGATTTGCCCGAACGGTGGCATGCCCGAAATATGTCAACCATGCCGTCATTCAAAATAAATGTACGGTAGTTTTTCATTATCATAACTTCATCATAATTGCACAAACAAAACCTTCGGTTTCAAGTCAACCATGTTAAGAAGGTGAGATATAACCTATCCAAATCTCTTCAATCGAAAGCCCAGACCTCCAGCAGCGTGCTTAGAGTTTTCATGGCTAAGCTGACCCAAAGTCGGCTCAAACTATCGCCCTGCAGATTACCACGCTTTATCCTTACCAGTTCACTTTTGCAATGGATAATGCTGACATTCTGGATAGCGAATGACTTTCCTCCATTCCCTTACACATGAGTTGCATCAATTTTATATAGTCTATTTTATACTCATGAGCCATGTATGTGGCACAGAGTCATAGGCCTTTTATAATCTATCCAACATGTCAACAGATCACTTCGGGAACAGCGAACCTGTTGATAAATGGACATATTATTGAGAAGCAGCTTAGAAGCTCCTTAGTACCGCGGGACCCATTCCTACATCCATTTTAAGAAGCGGACATAATCGAATTGTCGTCAATGTGTTTGCTAATATTAGCTCTCAAAATGAAATGTAAGAACTTTATTCACTGTCGGCAGACAGGTAAAATCAGTCTATAATTTTTGGGCTATGCAGTACTACCCGATTTATGGAGTTGGTGGATTATTCCTGTTGTCAGGAAATCGGGCAGTGACCCTCACTCTAAGGCTGACTGGAACAGGGTCCCCAGGCGAACGTGCAATCTCACAAAACCATTTAATCCAGAAGTTGTGCAGTCCGTCCGGCCCTGTAGATATCCAGGTAGCGGTGCGGCAGGCGCGTGTCAGCCACACTGAGATGTATGAATAAAATAACGTGCTTTCAGTAAACAGATTTATTCGAGACAGCCATGACAGCCGCATCATCTGTCATCCGCTGCTAAACACACAAGAGCATAAACAATATCAGCCAGTATGTTTGTATATGGCCAGTATATACATTACACCCTCACCCTTAATCTAGAACCCCTGTAGATTTACAGTAAATAATAGACTCATAAACTTACTACTTTTTTTTTTTTTTTTTTTTTTTTTTTTTTTTTTTGCAATATTTAAAGAAGATGACATATCGTATAACAATAATTTAATTTTTGTTTCGTTTTTCCTTTTTTTTCTGATCTTTTGTTCTATTGTATATTAGTTATTTTAAATTGAATGTGGATTATATCGTTTAGAATTTGTAATTTTACATATACATATGCGAATTATTAATCGTTACTATTTTTATTGAATGTTTTCGATTGTGATGTTTTAATTGTACTGTTTTTATTTAATTTTACAAAATTTCTACACAATGTATATTGTTTCGAAATAAATGACTTATGACTTATGACTAAAAACGGACACAAACAAAACAAGCTTAAAACAACTTCTTAACAGAACTACTAAACTTAACAAAATAAATTTAACTGTATCTACACCCTCATCAGAACTTATATCCAGCTGGCTTATCAATCCTGCATTGACGAACGGGACGAGACTGGGGCGGTTCAGGAGTAAGCAAGGTTCTTTTGTGCCCTGAACTGGCTCTTCAACGCAGTCTTCGAAATACTCTCGTTCTCCAATATCCGGGTATGTAGTTGCTGTGGCTGAACCATCGCACCGCAGACTAGGCGCTTCCAGTTCCTGATTTACCTCAACTGTCCCCGACCTAAGTCGATGCCGAGTAGTGCCTCCGAACCGTACCGAACGCTGACTGCTTGAACTGGCCGGGTCTCGGGCTATTTTGGATATAATTCTATTTGCTGATGACACTTCGCTAATCTTTAAAATTGATAGAAAAGATACGGACGTCTTACATGTTAACGAAAGCCTAACTATTCTCTCAAAATGGTTTGCAGCCAACAATCTTTTATTGAATACGAATAAAACAAAATGCCTTAAGTTTTCTCTACCAAAATGTACCACAACGTGACCTAAATTTAAATCTTGACGGCAGGAAGCTTGATGTTATAGCGGAAACTGTATTCTTGGGGATTATTATCGATTCAAAACTGCCGTGGGGGGCGCACATTAGTACTCTTCCAGGAAGGGTAAGCTCAGCTGCCTATGTAATCAGAAAAATAAGGCAGTTAACTGGTATAGCCACAGCTAGATTAGTATACTACGCTTATTTCCATAGTATTATGTAATATGGCATTCTGCTGTGGGGATCGGCAGCAGACGTTGATTAAATTTTCATACTGCAAAAGACGGCAGTCCACGCTATCTACAAAATGGGTCCTCGTGAATCGCTCAGAGAAAATTTAAAGAAATCGATATACTGACTTTGCCTTCACTTTATATTTTAGAATGTATTTTATATGTCCGCAAAAACCGAGGACTTTTCAATATTAGAAGCGACTTCCATAATATAAATACACGCAGTAGTAGTATCACGAAATTTTAATACCCAAATTCAGATTAACCAAAACTAGCAAGTCTTTTCTTATAAACAGTATACGCTTTCGCCAACCCGCCTGCCAAGCGTGGCGATTATGGCAAAACCCCCCTTATGTTAATGAGGCGTTGGGAGAGGCCTATGTCCAGCAGTGGACGTCTTTCAGCTGAAATGATGATGATGAGTATACGCTTTTATAATAAGTTGCCGAAGTCAGTTACAGAACTGACCGATGGAAAGTTTAATAATTATATTAAAATTTAACGTGTCCTAATTAAAAAAAAGCATATTACAAAATTAAGGACAACGTTGAAGATAAAGAAGTTTGGCCTTAGCCCCTTCGCACATGCGGCTTCCCTGGTAGCTCATAACCGGCACAAATGTGTGGATGTCTCTAACTATTCTCAAGCTTATTTTTTTTTCCTTTCTTTTTAATCAGAAGTTTTACAATAGTTTTTAAATCATTACACCTTTTGTTTAGAATAGTCACAGCACGGATGACAACATTTGTGTCACTTATTTGATCTAGTCTTTTTGTGATATTTTCTATTTATTTTTTGTTGTTGTATAGACTCTTTTTGTAATTTACCAATTGTTTGTAAATGTGTGGACATTGTAGGCCTTATAGATTCCTAGCTCCTTGGTAACTTTTTATTTCGTTCTACGTTTTATAGTAAGCAACGACTTATTGTCAGGCCTACGATGTCCTCTCATACTTTAGTACTAACGCTGTAACAGAAATATTGTAAAACCAAATGATTTTAAAAGAGTAACCATGGAGTTTCTTGCCGGTTCTTCTCCATAGGAAACGACCAACCCGAACTGAGCACCTTTTTGCCGACGTTTTATAAGTGCCCCTGTAGGCCTATGTAAAATAAATTATATTTTGATTTGATTGATTTTATTTGATTTGATAAGCTAGCAGATGAAAAGGTACCAAGAATTGTGTCTTTATAAGATCAGAAAAGTTGACTTTCCTGTTATATTTAGTGAATGCTGTGATAATATGTGCCACAACCAGGAGCATAGACTACACATAGATATAGCTTGCAAAACAATGTTATTAACATTTTAAGTAAGTCAGCAGCGGCGACTTGTTTGTATCGGACTGAATTGAAGCAGAAGTATCTCACGGGTTGGAAAAAGCATGTGAAAGAGGCTCATGCGAAGGCTCGATTAAGCTTTGGATGCAATGTGGTAAACCCAGTGTGCGATCCATTTATAGCCAAATCCGTGACTCTCGTAAAACGTAAAGTGGTGGTGCCCGTTCCTAAGAATAAGACTGGTGATATGTCGGAATAAGTAGCTACAGACCAATATCCTTAGCAACGCTTAAGAGCGTTTACGCCTTACGCCATTTCATACAAACATTCAAATCCTTATTTTCCGAAATTACTGAACAGCTTTTGATGAAACTTAATACGCATGAGCAGGATACATAAGTCTAAAAAGTTACTAAAAAACGTTTTCGAAATGTTAAAAAAAAAAATAGAATTAAAAATGTCTGTTTCTATGATAATTTATAATCGGTCTAATCACTGATCTTATTGTCTTCTGAGCAATGTTCCTAGTAAGACTGAAGGCCACTTAATAGGTCACCTGTGCGCAGTGCATGTACCGTTGCCAGGTGTCCCCAGGTACCTCCTTAAGTATTATTTGATAAAGTTTATCGTTGTTATTTAATACGTGTTTTATTCAATTATACTAACATAGGTTAAGCAATACTAACTTTATGGGTAATCTACCTGAATTAACGGTGCATAAATAAATTGGCAAACTGGCCATACTGTGTATCGTATCAGCCACCCAGCCAAGGAAACCAGGTTATTATGATGTCCATACTTAACTATCATCCATGAAATTTTACGGAAAAAGTTTCAATAACTCGTTAACATTATACTTTTCATACAGTATCTGACATGCGAACCTACAATGACTGTTTAATTGTAAGTTAGATAACGTACTGAAGGACTACTACTACCCACCATATATTTATGAAATACGTAACATTTGTCTCAGTATCTTTTGAGTCATGGTCTTCTTTGAAACCATTACGAGTACACGCACTTGATTAGAGCGTGCAACCACCTTTTCAAGCTGTATCATATAAATCTATCTTTAGCCTTTAGGGTAACATAATTATGCAGATAGCAAGACGTATAGCCGATCAACGCCGTAGCGCCGTGGAAATGGGGCTTGGGCGGTTATATCGTAGACCATGGATCTGGTGTATCATTAAAACATTTGCTTGAATCCACAGGAGTTACGGGCGATGTTGAGCGAGGGTATTGCTCGCGGGTACGTGCGTCCTCTGTCGCGCGTGTTGTACGCGCCGCACGACGCCGCACGCGCCTTCCGGCTGCTCGCGGCCAGCAGGCACCGTGGCAGAGTACTGCTGAAGATGGAAGGCCATTCAACTCAAGCACAGCCCAGGTGAAGAGACATCATTTTTTGTTGAGCAATTACAACACTACAAATCCTCCTGGTTTAAGTAGGCTTTTTTCTATTTTCAATACAATTATTGTACTTACAGAATATTTTGCAATCCAAACCACACCCAAGTTATAGTATTGAATGAAGATAGTTTTGGACTCCAGATGGTCGACAAACTAGTTGCTCGTGGTGCGAGGAAATTACATGTTCAAAGCAAAGCGCATACAACTGCAAAGTTCCAATTTAAGTTACGGTAAGCAAAATGATTATGATGAGGGCGGGCGGAAGGGAGTGTCAGACTTATACTGACTAAAACCCATCCATGTTCCTTCTTAGCCCTTTGTGTTCCAGGGCCATGGTATCTCTTTCGGACAGTCCCGCAGCCCTGGCAGGCATCGGTCCTCTCGGACCCCTTCCGATTTGCTGACATCTTCTTGAGGCGCGCGTGGAACACGAACGCGCTGTCGGAACGGCATGATGTGATAACCTAACCTAATAAATAAAACTTTCTGATTTTACAGGATTTGGCAGAAGACCGGTGTACAACTCCAAATATCGTCTCAGAACTTAAACAATGAAACTGATATAGTAGAGTTACTTAAGGATGCGTCTATGTTGGGCTCAATTCAAGGCATATTTGTCACAACCAGTAATGATCAAATGGCTCGAGAAACTTTATTTGCTCACCTCGATGCAGTTTCGAGAAAATTTTGCCCAGATTTAAGGTAACAGTATTATTTTTGTTTGTATAATCATAATTTTTAATTTGTATATTTAGAAATAATTTATCTTTCTTTTTTTAGATACTTTGCCATAATAAATATTGGTGAGACCATGCTTGGCAAGTCGACGTGTCTTTCTCGTGTTCAAAATAAATTACCCGCTAAATTGATAACTCTACCTGACCTAAAGAATGTAAGTAATAGTGACATCATAAAAAATTCCTCCCCATATTTTAAGCTTTGCATAAAATTTGTAACTTTTTTTGACACATTGTAGGTATTCAGTCACTGAAATAAGAATAAACGACGTAAGTCGTTCAAAGGATTTTAGCTGAATTTCCTAGGATGTGTGTCGAATTGAACCTCAAGTATGCGAATGCTTGATAAAGTTCTCTAAGCACTTATTTTTTTAACTCAGATGTTTTTAAGTTATTATTTGAGTTGATCATCACAAACGGATTGAACGAAACCACTAATTAATGGATATGTTACCGGAAATGTGTGAAACCTAGGAATTGTATACAATTCCTAGGAAATGTATACAATTCCGAGTCTATGTAGGAAATGTGTTAAATAGTATCATAATTATTTTTTACTCCACACATTTCCTAGGAATTGTATGCATTTCCTAGGAACTCTATACAATTCCTATATGACAGAAGGAAATGTATAAAATTAAAAACTATACTATAAGTTAATCTGAAGAATATATTAGATGTTGTGAGACTTTGGGTGAAAATGGTGGTCGTGAACTTGTAGTGCCCCATACATAATTCTAATCAAACCAATTTGCTATAGTTTCTGTAACAATAAAATAATAATGTTGGTTAAAAATTGAATATGCTTTGCAACAAAAGTTAGTGACAGAACCGAATTGCTGCAAAACCGACTCCACGTAGTCTTGTTTGTCCTACCCCTAGAGTGTAATTTAAAATCGCGTAAGCGCGGAGGGGCGAGGCGGCCCACGGGCTGAGGAGCAGGCGGCTGAGGCTGGCCGGCGAAGCCGGCCAACAAGGCGAAGTTGCGGTGGTGAGCGAAAGCCGTCTGCGAAGATTAGCACGCGTGGGGCCGCCGGAGGCCCGCAGCGCCGGAGCCGTGACAGAAACCCTGCCTGCTGCATGTTGCATGCTCGCTTGAATGGTGCATGCTGAATGCTTGCTTGCATGCTGCATGCTTGCTTGCATGCTGCATGCTTGCTTGCATGCTGCATGCTTGCTTGCATGCTGCATGCTTTTTTGTTTGCTGCATACTTGCAGCATGATATACATTTCCTATCACGGTTTAGGAAATGTATAGATTTCCTAGGAAAAGTGTTAATTAAAAAATATTTCATACATATCCTATGGATTTTAGGAATTGTACACATTTCCTAGGAATTTTATACAATGACGGATTTCATACATTTCCGTTAACAGATATACAAATACAACACAATGAAATAACTTAATTTATCCATCAGGAGACGAGTTCTGCTGACACAATAGCCGCGGTGGAGCGTGCACTCTGCGGTGTGGACACCTTGGTGCTTGTACAGAGGACACATAAGCTACAACCCGATTTGCTGAAGCAACTCGCTGAATTGGCTGGTCAGTAATATTCATGTTTCATTGTGTCACAAAAAATACAGATTAACCAGTTACTAGCATGAAGAAAGTTCATTGCAGGTTACAAACTATACCGAAACAGTTTAATGATGGTTTAGTTTTGTGATTTATGTTTGGTTCCCAGATATAAGTTTGACAAGGAAATCGCCAAAAAATACTACTTTAGAAGAACTCGGAATTCAAGATGATAAAATTCTACTGGTTGCTGGCCATTTAAGAATTCACCATAATGTTGAGTTCACAGAACCAGAGATACTACAGCTAACAGTTGAAACGTAAGTTCTTTATGTTACATACTATTTAAGGGTCGCCAATATGAAATTAACGGGTTTGCTTGACCAACAGAATACTAAATTTGGATAAAACAGAACACGCATTTAAAGATGCTAGAGGCATAGAAACGTTTATTTCTTACGTGGACACGGACGAACTACTGGCGACTTCAGAAATAGTATGCATGCCTACAGTCACTAATCTCGTTTCGGTAAATATCATTTATTCGTTTTTATATGCATAATTATTATAAGTACACACGCATTCTTTAAACTGCTTGCTGATTGTTCATATAATTCTTGAGGAGGATTATTCGACTGCCTCAATGGTCTGGTGCTTGCAAGCTCAACTGCAGAGCGTAAGTCCAGCACGCGTAGCAGTAGCAGTAGAAACGGGTTATGTTGACGGATGAATCGGCAAAATGACAGATTTTCATTGTCTATCTGTCATTATGTCGATTCTTCCGTAGACGAAACTCGTTTCTAAAGTGATCATGCTACGCGAGCTGGGGTCGATTTCTACGTCAGGCAAAGTGTTTTTGGGTTTTTACATTTGTAATTTCTCAGTAGCAGTCACGGAGTCTCGATTTGTGCCCAGTTGATGGCAAAAGACTTGAAATATCGGTGTACACCGTTCACCGTATTACTGAACACCTCTGATTAACCCTTTAGAAATTATAGGCGTGATGTTATGTTATGTTATTTGATGCATTATAATTTTATTAAAAACTTGGTGTGGCAGCAGTATCGCTACCATCTTCAAAATTTTCTGCCAATTTCTAATTATTAAGCTAGAGCAGCCCGACTTACGAGGACTTAGCTGTGAGTCCGAACCCAGGACGCCTGCCTGGGTTGAATTACTTTTGGTAATTTAATTCATCACCGCTGGTCACAAAACGGTGAAGAAAACATCGTGAGGGAACCGGCGAGTTCTAGAACTAAATCGAAGACATTGTGACTTCTACCAACCCGCTCTGGGCCTGCGAGGTGTCAGGACATTTGCACGAAGAACACTTCGAAAAACGGTTTTCGAAGTGTTCATCGCGCATGGAACTGATGGTAAATACGAAAATTTTCCTCGGCGTCATCTTGGATTTTTATGTTGACCTCATTTTCGTTATCAGCGATCCTGAAAACCACGAAAACGATCAGTCGCGCCAATGTAAGTCGCACAAATGTATTTTCTCCCATATGAACCTACATTCACGCAAATGTCCATCCGCGCAATTATTCGTTCGCGCAAAAGATATTCACGCAAATTACTACCGCGCAAATATCCGTTCGTGCAAAAGTTCATGCGTGCAAATGTTTTTCCCCGCAAATGGCTTCGCGCAATTATTTTACTTTTGCGCGAATGTCCTAGATCCGACCCACGAGGTAGATAACAGCCCATTTCCTCTCATAGAGAGGAGGCCTGTGTTCCAGCAGTGGAAACATTCCAAACTAATAAAATATCAATTACTTATCAGTCGCGTGTGCACCGCGCTCAAACTCAAACTCAAATTCTTTATTGCATTCATGTGTTTACAATTAGTTGTTACATATATAGCAAAGTTCCAACATGAAACCCGGTTAGGGCACGGCAACATAATAGATTGGACAAAACAAGCATCCAGTTAGTATGTATACTGGATTGCAAGTTAGTATCCAGGTTTATACAGTTATTGTAATAAATATCATGACGTTATACATTTTTTTTATTACGTATATATCAAGGCGGGGATTCCACCATAAATGAATATCTACGCCATATTGCCTTTCAGTCGTTAACTGTGCAACATTAATCTTTATTGTTTTTAGATAGGTGGATGGGTAGTTGAAATCACACACAACACTTGACTCAAACTGCAAGTTTATTTCTAATAAACCAGTTACAGGCACTTTAACACTTATAAACTTTCCAGTTGAGCCGCTCATTCACAAACATGGTTGATGTGAGTAGAAGAACGAGCCAAGAAACTACTCACACACTCTTTTGGATCTGTCTTTCAATTATTACAGTTCTTATTAACATAAGTTATTATTGCTCACTTCAAAAACTAATTTCAATTCATTAATATTTCAATTCTCTAATCGCGAGCTAGCTCTCAAACGAGACCTCGCTGCGCCTTCGGTTCTGAGTGGGCGGAAATACGCACACACACACACACTCTATAGTTCAGTACAGTAATTTATTACATAGTAAGTTCATTTAAACTTCAGTTAAACAATACTAACTTCACCATTAATTATTTTATTAATTAAACAATACCAATATCGACAAATGCAAAGGCGTTAAAGCTTAATTACTTTTTACAACAATTGCTTGCTTAAATTAAATATTGCCATTGTTAAAATCTAAAATGCCATTGCTAAAATCCCAGTTATCATAAAATGCTAATCTTAATTGTAACTATAGTTCTAGCTAAAGGCTTTAGTTAATAAATTACTCAATGAGTTGTCTGAAAGATCAAGCCCCATCTAAGCAGTAGTTAACACACAACCCAATAGATGGCGCTCAGTCTCTTCATAATCGATACGGACGTTTCTAGATTCTTTATAATAATTGCACGGCCACTACACAGATGGCATGGCAAGTTTATCAATATTATCACAAATGGGAATTATGAGTTGGTTCTTAATTAGATTAACGAATAGTCTAAGCAGGTAAACGCTCTTGCGGCGACATATATTAATTATTATTTGCTTGCATTTACTTGCATCAGTTTTTATAATTTCATTAATTTGTACTTATGCATACTTATTTTAGTTATTTTAAAAATTTATTTTCTTTATTACATTTATGTTTTATTAATTTATATTTTCTATTATATTTATGTTTTATTAATTTGTATTAATTATTATATTTTATTACTTTGTTTTGTTATATTATGTTTAAGTATACTTATGTATGTGTGCTTTTTTGTGTAAGTACTATTTTCGCTCTAGGGTGGACGTCGTTGATATGCGTCATAAAAATGTTATTATAGTAACTTTTGTTGCCTTGTGTGACACACTTGTGGCAAACAAGCTGCTGGCGTTCCTGCAACAGAAACTGGACGTGATGGACGAGGTGTCCGCCGTTCAGATCTGTGTATCGAATTTCAGCGAGGACGACATTGCTGCTGCGAAGCTGCTGCTGGTTTGGTCGCACAATATACGCGACCAGATGGTGTCTCGTAGGAGTGACGGGACAAAGAAAAGCGTGCAGGATATCATTACGCTGCTGAAAGCGACCGACCCTGTCGACGTGCCGACGGACGCGTTTGTGGCGAGGGATTTGAACAAATTACCTGCAGTCACTTTCGACCACGTCGTCGTGACAAGCCTGCTGAAGGACATCATCAGCCAAACTACTCTGGGATGTATCCCAGAGTAGTGTTGCAGACTTGCGCTCACAGCTAGAAGAGTTGCGCAACGCGGTGACATTAACTGGGTTACCGGCACGTGTAATTAATGTAAACACACGCCAAGGATCCGGCGGCCTCTATGCATCGGCTACAAGTTTCGCATCAGCAGTTTTGTCGCCGGCGTCGATCGCTGAGTCTGCGTTGCGCGCCGTAAGAGCGCCTCGCAACCCCGCTCCCGTCTCCGCAGCTCCTTCCCGCAGCGCTGCTCGACCGACGCGATCACCTGAGCCGGTGATAATTTCGAGTACCCCTGCTTCTCACCCTGCGCAGCCCGTGCCTACGAAGGCAACAGACCGGGCTGAAGATGACGGTTTTGTGACGGTGAAAAGTAGGAAACGCCTTAAAACTACTACTTTGCAACCAAAGTAGGATACGCCACCTAAGACCCGCTGCGGTAAGGCTCCTATGGAGCCCAACGTTAAACTTCGTGCCGCGAAGCCGAACACTCCGGTAAACATCTCTCGCCTGCACTACACCACTGACTCAGAGGAAATCGAGGAGTACGTACGCCAAAAATTGAAGTACACACCAAGGGTGCAGCTGCTGGAGTCACGCCCCAACGTCAATTTCAAGGTGTTTGTGGTGCTTATACCAACGTGTTTTCTCCATTTGGTGTTAGAAGAAAGTTTTTGGCCGCAGGATGTGATGTTCCGTCGCTTCCGCGGACAAATTCCACACGAACGCACAAAACATCGTGCAAGTGAAGTGATACTAACATAGTTTTAAGTTTCATAATACTAACATAAATGTTGTCATAGTATGTGTATTTAGGTTAAGGTATTTATAGGTCTTTGTAACCTGATAATAAATAGATTTATTAATAAGCTTCAGCTTATTTTCAGACATATCGTCTTAAAAACACTATTCATCGGGTTCTAATAGGCTTAAAAATATTTCAGCGTGAAGACGAATTTGACGCAAGCCAGACGTATCTATGCATAGTGCCGGGCATAGAGGGTCACCACGGGCGGTTCCACGTGCTGTGCGAGCGCCTCAAGCTGCCAGCGCTAGTGCTGCAGCCGGGCCTCGACCACCCGATGGAAAGCGTGCGGGAGACAGCGCAGAGACACGTTGACGTATGAACTCACAATTTAAAAATAACAAATTCTAGATATTAAGTTGGGTACCAAGTACAAAATTAACTTTATTTTTCATAATTTTAGGTGCTGCTGAACAAGACCGGAATGAAAAACACTTTCTACTTATTGGGTTATGAAACTGGCGTTCTGGTAGCGTTGGAAATGGCAGCTATACTCGAGGATCATGGTGAGCAAATATCATTTACGACTGTATTTAAAAACAAATGTTGATTGTTGCCAAAATTTATGACGTTCATTTTAATTTTTTAGGTTTAACCGGTACGGTATATTGCCTTGGATGTGCACCGGACGAAGTTAAAACTGTTATTGAACAAAATATCGCAGAATACAAGACAAAAGAGCAATTGGAAAATGAGGTGATCAAGCATATGTATAAGTTGATGGTGGGTGACGATGTTGCGGACCTGGAGGCAGCCCTTAAAGCTGCAATTTCGTGGCCAGAGAAGGTGGACGCGTGCGTGCGGACTCTGTTGGGTCGTGTGCCACACTCGGTGCAGTACTCGCGCGCACTTATAGAAGCCGCACGTGCGCGTATCGAGCGCGCGCGCAGCTACGTGCCGCCGGCACGCGCGCTGCGCTCTCAGCTGGTGCTGCTGCGCGCCGCGACTGTGCACGTGACATCAAACGCGCAGGCACTGCAGCGACACTCGCAGCGACCGGTCGTCGTTCATGAACTAACCGCACCCGTGGCACACGCAGCTAGTGACATGAGCTGTGCGTCTGTGATTAATAAGTATTTAGATCAAACGATTCTGGAATCATATAAAGAGAAAAATATTTGCGAAGAATATTTACTTCATCCTAATTCTTTTATGATTGCTCTTAATGAAGACTCATAAAATACATCTACCTACATGTGTGTTATCTAAAAAAGTTAATTAGTGAAAATAAACTATGTGTTTGATTCAGAACTGTTTCGACTAACCTTTTTATGTTTATCTGTACTCGTTGGTCCCATAATTTAAAGAGTTAGTCTCAAATACAACTTTACATAGACCATACGTGTTTTATTATCTAAATCAACATCAAAGTAATTTCAACTCTAACACCCAAACATTTGGTCCATAATCGAACCGGATACTAGACAAGAATTTGACAAGAAGTTACGAAAAATGGCTACGGAGCTGGATAAAGCACTGAATATTGTGGAACACATCGCACTTAAAATGAAGAAGACTCAAATTAACCAATAAGAGACGACTACTTGATTAAATAAAACAATTATTTTTAAATACAAATTTTTATTTCCTTTATTTATTCTTATACAACGGAGAATGGGGAGAATTGAGCAAAAGTGCTAGTAGCGAAAGTTGTAATCGAAAATTTCTATCCAATAATTTATATCTTTTGGTGTAAAACCTCAATTGGTTGCAAATAAAAAAAATAACTTCGGAATCCAAATTCACACCTATTTATGCCAATAACTCGTAACAGACTACGAATAGGTGATAGTCAAAACATGTAAGTAAAAGTCTCTAAGGCTCTCCTTGAAAAGTTCTATCTAATGAGGTATATCTTATTTCTATTGGTGGCCAAGAAAATCTTAATTGATTGCAAATAAAATGTTAACTGTGGTATCCAACTAGTCAGCTATTAAAGCAATAACTCAGAACGGACCGTGAATTAGCAACAGTTATGTAAGTTGCAAAAGTTCGAAACAAAAAGCTCGCGCCAAGGGTGTATGTCTTATTTCCATTAAGATAAGATAACCATTGGTTACCCTGCTCTAAATAGGTGACTATGTATTAACTGCAGTGCTCAATTAGTCACATAATTATACCAATACCTACGAACGGACTACGAATTGGTGAAAGTCGTGCTACTGGCAATCGTTGTTCTTTATAAGCTCTATTCAATGTTTAAATCTTATTTACTATTTAATACCCAGAAAACCTTAATTGGTTACCTTGAAAATCGTAACTTCGGTGTCTAACAACTTAGTCACATATTTGGATCAATAACTCCGAACGGGCTGCGAATTGCCAAAAGTTGTGTTAGTAGCAAAGGATATCCTTGAAAAGCTCTTTTCAATTATGTCTATCTTATGGTTATAGCCATATTACCTTGGGGCAGATGCCTATACTTCGAGGCCTATTCTCCTTTATATATTTTTTATTTTGAAATCTTACTCTAGCACCACCATTGACCAAGTAATACATGTTAGCCAAGTTATTCTGTGATTGTACTGTATTGTATAGCGGGCTGGTTTCCACAACTCCTCTTTTAAAACACGTATAACATTTGACCGAAACCTAGAAAACAGCAGTGAATAGATGAGATTACTCTCTTGATAAATACTTTTAAATTGTAGTAAATAAAACAGTATATAAAACTAAAAGTGCTGGACAATGGTACTGCCGCTACGGCTGCGAACCTCAAGCAACGTTGATAAAGTAGCCTTTTCGGTAACTATGTTTTCGAGTCGTTTGGGATTGAAACTCGAAAGCAATGAGTACTCGGGCCCCACGGTCCCACCGTGGAGCCCGAGTACTCATTGCTCACAGCCTTTTTAAGGAAATTTACAAACGCATATGACAACTGAAATTAATGGTTGTCTTACTATCGTTTGAATGGTTCAAAATCACAAAAATTATGTATTAAACTATTTGTTATTGATTAGGAATTCTTAAAGCATTAAAAGAACAAAACACCTAGTTACAAAAAGATTAAGGTTTAAAAACCTTACTGGATTAATAAATCAAAATAAACACCAAAACTGAATACTGGCTGAGGCTTGAACCTGCCAACCATGATTTACAGGGCGGCCGCTGAACCGTCAGGCTACTTACTTCAAACCCGACAGAAAACCGTAAAATATTAGGTAGTTTTGAAAAGCTTTTTTGCTAACCAGAATTAAATTTTATGCTTCTTTATTTAAAAATGACAGACTTTTCCATTCCATTTAACCATTTATCCTTTACTCAAAATTACGCGCGAGTGAAGCCCCAGGCAACAGCTAGTATAGAGTACTGGATGGAGCTGGTTGCTGGCATTTCTAGCCCGTGCCGCGATCTGGAGGAGGTGTGAACCCATCGTGAGCCGAGGTGAGATCGATGGTGACACCCAGGTACTTAGCCCGGGGCGACCAATCGATGTCGACTCCTTGCAATCTCAGGGGTGGTGGGCGGCGCGCTGACCCGGTGGCCATCGCCTGCGTTTTACCCACGTTTACCGACAGCCGCCATTTGAACAGCCACTCGGGGAGTAGGTCGAGTACGCGCTGTATTTTGACCGCCGCGTACTTCGCGTAAAGCGAGGTGGTAATGTACGCGGCGTCGTCAGCGTACAGCACGAGCATCGCTTAAGGTGTGGTGGGGATGTCGTCGGTGAAACGTGAGTAAGACGCTGGTGACACGCAGCTGCCCTGCGGAACGCCAGCTAGCACCTGGTGGGCGCTAGAGAGCGCTCCCTCGACCACCACGCGGAAGCTCCTGTGGGACAGTAAGGATTGGACCACCTTGACGACGCGACGCGAAGGGGCGCTTCGGAGGTGACCAGCATGTACATAAGGCCGTCGTGCCATACACGCGTTGCTCATCAGGTTCGGTTGGAACTGACGCTCCAAGGGCTGGGCGAAGACCTCCGGCCGGTCCTCTGCCATGTCTTTAACCCCGCTGTCCAATAGCGGGTGCACCGAATCTGGGGTACTCTTAAGCTGGCGGCAGAGTTTGTGGGCGGACGAGCAGCTGCTAGCCGCCGCCTCTATTCTATCCTCCCCGCTCTCGGCTTCTCGGCTCCCCATCTCAGCCTTAATCTTCTCTGCAAGACGGTATACCTTGCTTTTTAAATTGGGGCAACTCTGTTGTTGCCACTCCTTGCGAAGGTGCCTCTTGTCGGCGACCATCTTCTGCAGGTACGCAGGTTGCTGTAGCGCGGGTCTCTCCTGCGCTACAATCAAAATAAATTCCAAGGAGCTCTGTGCGAGTCTGCGGAGGAAGTAATAGGCGGTGTCAGAGTGATGGCCTCAATCCTTTCTGTATAGGTAACCCAGTCGATTTCTCGACGTGGCGCTGCGGGCAACTGTCGGGTCAGCATCCCCGAAAGAACGACGAGTACAGGATGGTGATCCGACTGCATCTCATCGTCCAACACTTGCTGCGTGATCCGGCGGTGTAGCCCTCGGTAGGCCACGATGTCCAACACGTCCGGCATATGTGCGTAGTTGTCTGGATGGTGGGTGTCTCCGAGCCAGACACCATGTAGCCAAAGGCTTTCGCGTCCGCGTAGAATCGTCTCCCTCCCGTGGTTGTCACGCGTGAGTTCCACGTTGGGTGCTTACAGTTAAGGTCGCTAGCGAGGATCTTCGCGCCGTTGTGGGCTTCAAGAAGGGCTCTCAACTCCGTAGGGTCCACTTGAGCCAAGGGCGCCTTGTAGCAGGCGTAGATGGCGAGATCCTCACCAGCAACGTGCAGCTGCACACCGACTACATCTCGCTAGTACCGTCAGACCACGGTAGCGAGTGTTGATTGCCGACCTTTCTTCTTTCCCATAAGCGAGATATCCCGGGAATTTGTGCTTGTCCTCCTGTCCCAGGTGCGTCTCGGTTATTAGCACCCCGTCGATATTTTCCTCCCTGAGGAGATGGCAGAGAGGGGCGACCTTTGAGGCCGCGGGCATTCTAATGGATCATCATCAACGGCCTAGCCATGCTATAAATGGAGGAGAGAGGCCAGGCCGTCGAGGTTAACCAGCTTCGTGGCCTGACCCTGCCTGATGGCCTTGATCAGGAACATCAGCAGTGGAAGGGCGCAGCCTGTAAAATCCTTTTTGTTCTTCTCGGGGCCGGCAGCTGGGTCGGCATTCGTGGAGGTTGTCTTGGCAGTAGAAAGTTTGGCCAGCGGCCGTGCAGTGCCGGCACCAGCTGTCGGCCTCGTTGTCCTCTTCTTGGTATTAGTGACAGCCTGGTCCGCATAGGTCGAAAAAAGGTCCGCCCGTGCAGTGTCTTCTATAGGTGTGGGAGGGGCACGGGTTTCTTTCCCTTGCCCCCATGCTTCTTCCGCTTCTTGGAGAAGGAGGGGGCTTCTGCCTTGTTGGTGGACCCGTTGGCCGCCGCCATCAGCGACGTGCGGTGGGCCTCGGTGGCATTTGTCTTTCCGGCCACCGTGCAGCCGGCTGGCGTGATATGGTCGTGGCGGCGACAGTGCCCGCTCGCCTGTTTCTAATCTCCGCCTGAAAAGGCGGACATTTAATGTTATTCGCGGGGTGATCACCCTCGCAGTTGACGCACGTGGCCGGTTCCTCCCGTGGGCGGGGGCAATCACGCACCCACGTGCCCGTCTCCACAGCGGACACAGGCGAGCGCTCGGTGGAAGTGTTGTGACGACTGCCGGAATTTCTGGCACTGGTGATACTGCCCGCGGCCATCAGCTAACCGCACCCGTGGCACACGCAGCTCATGACATGAGCTGTGCGTCTGTGATTAATGAGTATTTTGATCAAACGATTATGGATTCGTTCTAAGAGCAAAATACTTGCGAATCGTATCTACTTAACCCGTACACCTTTATGATTAATGAAAGTGATTAACTTAATAAAGTTGAATGACACAATCTAGGCGGAACTTTTTTAAAAGCTTTTATTTAACTTGCAATGTATGTATGTATGTATGTATGTATGTATGTATGTTTGTTACGGTGAAATCTTGGAAGCTTAATTAGCACCACTTCCCGATGACCGATTGGCCTGAAATTTTGCACACACCTTTGGTTCTGAAGACAATACATGCTCATGACAGACATAACTTAATCCTGCAGCCAGGATCGTCTCCTCACAAGGGAACTCCTCAACGGCTAATAGCGTGGACACGAAACTTTGCATACGAGTTTATACTTGATGCATAATCACGATTTGTATCATGAACTCAACCTGCAGTGAGGATCGTCTTCTCACGAGGGAACTCCTCAACGGTTAATAGCGTGGACACGAAACTTTGCATACGAGTTCATATTTGATGGATAATCACGATTTGTATCATGAACTCAACCTGCAGCCAGGATCATCTTCTCACGAGGGAACTCCTCAATGGCGAATAGCGTGGACACGAAACTTTGCATACGAGTTCATATTTGATGGATAGTCACGATTTGTATCATGAACTCAACCTGCAGCCAGGATCGTCTTCTCACGAGGGAACTCCTCAACAGTTAATAGTGTGGACACAAAACTTTACATACGAGTTTATATTTGATGGATAATCACGATTTATATCATGAACTCAACCTGCAGTGAGGATCGTCTTCTCACGGGGGAACTCCTCAAAGGTTAATAGCGTGGACATGAAACTTTGCACACGAGTTCTCATTTGATGGATAATCACGATTTGTATCATTAACTCAACCTGTAGTGAGGATCGTCTTCTCACGGGCGAACTCCTCAAAGGTTAATAGCGTGGACACGAACCTTTGCATACGGGTTCATATTTGATGGATAGTCATGATTTGTATCCTGAACTCAACCTACAGCCAGGATCGTTTTCTCACGAGGGAACTCCTCAACGGCTAATAGCGTGGACACGAATCTTTGCATACGAGTTCATATTTGATGGATAGTCACGATTTGTATCATGAACTCAACCTGCAGCCAGGATCGTCTTCTCACTAGGGAACTCCTCAACAGTTAATAGTGTGGACACAAAACTTTACATACGAGTTCATATTTGATGGATAATCCTGAATTGTATCATGAACTTAACCTGCAGCCAGGATCGTCTTCGCGCGAGAAACTCTTCAACGGCTAATAGCGTGGACACGAAACTTTGTATACGAGTTCATATTTAATGCATAATCACGATTTGTATCATGAACTCAACCTGCAGTAAGGATCGTCTTCTCACGAGGGAACTCCTCGACGGTTAATTGCGTGGACACGAAACTTTGCATACGAGTTCATATTTGATGGATAATCACGATTTGTATCATGAACTCAACCTGCAGTGAGGAACGTCTTCT
This sequence comes from Cerastis rubricosa, assembly GCA_949152445.1. Lineage (NCBI taxonomy): Eukaryota > Metazoa > Arthropoda > Insecta > Lepidoptera > Noctuidae > Cerastis > Cerastis rubricosa. The sequence continues at coordinate 15,749,951 of OX424545.1, read as the reverse complement.
CACGGAGGAACTCCTCAAAGGGTAATAGCGTGGACACGAAACTTTGCATACGGGTTCATATTTGATGGATAATCAAGATTTGTATCATGAACTCGACCTGCAGCCAGGATCGTCTTCTCACGAGGGAACTCCTCGACGGCTAATAGCGTGGACACGAAACTTTGCATACGAGTTCATATTTGATGGATAATCTTGATTTGTATCATGAACTAAACCTGCAGCCAGGATCGTCTTCTCGCGAGGGAACTCCTCAACGGCTAATAGCGTGGACACGAAACTTTGCATACGTGTTCATATTTGATGGATAATCACGATTTGTATCCTGCACGCATCCTTCAGCCAGGATCGTCTCCTCACGATGGAACTCCTCAACGGTTAATAGCATGGATATGAAAAAAAGTGTTGAGATTGAGATAATAATGTGTTCAGAAACGATTACGGCAAAACTAAAAATGTCAAAATAAAATTATAAGTAAAAAAACCTTTTTAAAAAAAGCTTTTATTTAAATGCTCTAAAAAGGAGAAAAATAAAATTTTCTTTTAATTTTTTAACTTTCAACTTTTGACCTCATTATACACAATTTATATGATCATAAAAGCTTGTCGCGAGGTTTAATTGTATAATTAAACTAGTACCTATTTAATTGAGTAACTTAAGCTGCTAAGTTTAAGTTTTTTAAATTTCAGTTTAATTAAATACTTATAGGTATTTACGCAAACCTCGCGACAAGCTTTTATGATCATATAAATTGTGTATAATGAGGTCAAAAGTTGAAAGTTAAAAAATTAAAAGAAAATTTTATTTTTCTCCTTTTTAGAGCATTTAAATAAAAGCTTTTTTTAAAAAGGTTTTTTTACTTATAATTTTTTTAAATCTTTTTTATTTAAGGGATTTTTGTACACAAATGCGACTATGTCAATCCCATCGTTCTTTTACAGATATCACCTTACTTTCTAAACTAATTTAGCTTATTAAAAATACACAAAACTTAATCTAATTATTAATCTAATAAAAAAGCATATAATATTTTTGCTAATTCAGATGTAGGCTTAGCTAAAATACCATGAAACACTCCCACATCCATTACCGACAATTTTAACGCGTTGAGAAGTGCGTTTCTCTTATTAGTATGTCGGACACATTCCACCAACACATGATGTGCATCCTCTATCTTGCCACACTCCTCACAGTTTGGAGAGTCAGCTTTTCTCATCTCAATTTTTTTTAGTGGAATATGTCCTGACCGCTAACGATGCGCCGTAACTATTTGGCTTCGATTCAGTTTCGAACCGGTGAACCAAGGTATATGAGGAGGCTCACATTGTTTAATTTAGATTCCTTTTGTTTTTGAGCTTTCATTAAAATGTTCTTCCCAAGATAAATTATTTATCTTTTAAATTTACATAACAATCCGAATAGCTTGGTAATAGACCCTGTGTTTGCGTGCCTAACAGAATGGCATATTTAGCTAATCTGTCAGCCTCCTCATTACCCGGAAGTCCAACATGGGACGGCACACACTGAATAACAACTTTTTTACCTGTCTGGTTACAAAACTGAATTTGTTCCAGAATTCTGTATGCTATAGTTAAACCCTTTGACCCGTTATGAACACACTTAGAAATATGCTGTAAAGCGCTCTTGCTATCTGTACATATCACTACTTTCATCGCATTTAATTCTAGCACATATTTCAAGGCCACCGAAATGGCAAATAGTTCGGCACTCATAATTAGTGATCGGATATTCGGATGCATATTTATCTAAAGTACGTTCTTTCCTGGCAAAAGGTACAAAAGTATGGAAGCGGCTATTTAAATGCCAATTTTTGTCGCAGGCTTGCGAAACATAATTCTTTAGTAAGTATAAAATGTAGTACTCAAAATATCGTAACGAATATTTTAAATTTATTTAAAACCTGGCAAGTTTGTTGAAAATAACAAGGAAAAAAATACAACTATTTGAATTCGTATGTATGTGCTGAAATGACGAATGCTAAAACAAAATAATAAATATGTCTGGGCATAATTCATTTACAGCTAAACGAAAAGTTAACTAGACTAGTTTTTATTTTTTAAATAAACTCCTTTTCCCATACTGATGCGCGCTCCATACTAGTCAACACTCAAACTTTAGGTAAATATGCATCCGAATATACGATCTCTAGTCATAATGGAAATATGATTATTCAAACTATACGTTTTATGGCACTCATTTACTAAATCGCAAAAAGCTGCTCCCACTCCCAGGGCCGGACCGTGAGCTTAAGGGGCCCTGGGCTAATACTACTTAGGGGCCCACCTACCATTACCTAACCTACCATTACTCAAAGTATAGAAAAGAATCAGACATTAAAATATTTGATTTATATTATAATATATTATGCCTTAGTGTTAGACAACCGTAAATAAATTGACAAATTATAAAGCAAACTTTCTGCACTTTCTTTGGTAAATTCTTTAATTATTTCTCACATTTTAGGTTCCTAATGAAATCAACATTTATGGACAAAACGGATAAATGGTTAAGTTGTGAGTTTGACATCGTCGTTCTGTATTTATTCTCTATACAACGTGTAACGTTAAATGCGCAAAACCTCAGACACCCCATTTGATTTTTAATTCAATTGACCTAATTCTGAGAAAAATCATTAAAAAAAAACGTAAAGGTTTTATGTGCTGTTTTAGTTTAACTGGAAATTTTGATCGTTTCTTTCTTTTTTTCCCGCGTATGAGAAAATTTTAATTGAACGACAAGTATTTGTGTTTGTTTACCTATTTTGGCGGGTTTGCGCACGTGATGGCTTGACCTATGAACAAAAATAGACCGGGCAACATTTTTATGAAGATTTTTTGAAGAATGTGACCTATATCAAAAAGTGGTTTAATTGATTCTGCACGTTATTCTGATCAAACTATTTTCAGGTTTTGCGCATTTAACGTTACACGTTGTAAATTCCATCGTAGAAAATGAGCGCTCGGCTTCACAGCTTGTGATTGGTAAGGTTAAATATATTTTTAACATTGTATAGCTCAGTATAGTTCGGGAATACGTCAACAAGCTTCTTTTCATAAAAATGTCTACGCAAGACGAGTAGGACTCTGCCGACTGAAGCAAATAAGTTTTTAATTGGATGCATTCATTGAATAAATATTCATCCACATCATCGGGACAATACTCCATAACCTTACGTGCGCTTTCTAAATCAATGTGTTGCATGTTTTTTTTTTTGGAAGTCGATTTAAAAATTAATTTTTTGCTACATGTCTCATATACTTGACTTCTTTGATTTAAATCCGTATTCAGTTTATCCAGTGAAACGTTTAGCGTGTCTTTTTAAACTTTTTTGCGCCGTGTACCTACTGCAACTTTCTCTGTAGAATTATTAATGATTGATGTAATGCGTCTCTTAGTTATAGTCACTATAGTTAGTTTCCACATTTGTACTTAATTTTTTGGCTTTTTCTTCGTAATCCTTTAGCTTCTGATCTGATGCTTTTGTTTAGCCTTATGTTGCTAAACAAATTCTTTTAATGACCCAATTAACTTATATTCTTCACAAATATCTAAACCAAGGCTCTGTATTTTTTTAATTAAATCTTTCCTAAATTTCTTCCCAAAAAATAATCAAAATTGCAGTTTAGAGTTTTGCCAGTTTATTAAATAAATTTCTTGCCTTTTTCCGGAAATCAGCTTTTTCCTCTTAATTGTCGCTAATTTTTTTATAATATTATCATAGTTATTTTTATATAAGTTTTCAAACGTGTTCAAATATAGTAGTAGCTGAGGGCCTGAGGCTGTCTTCTTCTTTTATCATTTGGTAACGATAGTAGATTGAAAAAAGGTGTATTATTAGTAACTAGTTGAATTAACTCGGCGATCTTTAGGTACGTAAGTAGTACAATAATTTCACTTTGCGATTAACGAGAGGTTTTGTCGCATCACTAGTACATACGCTAAAAATAGGTTAATGTCAGTAGGCCATATTTGCTTAAATTTTTGATGATTTCTATAGAATTTGACTGTATGAGCCAAATTAAAATATTAAAACGTAACGTGTAAAATTTTTTAAGCAGTTATCCACAACTCTAGAAAATTAAGACAATATACTGTCGTCCGTAAAAAATCGACGGGGAAATCCCCGTTCCGTTTGATAGAGATGCATACCGGGAGTGCAGGAGGGTTACCAACCCGTAGGCGACCATTACACATTCAATCTGGATCACGATCCGCTACATTCCTCAAAAACTCTATTTCTTTATAGCCTACTAGTTATAAATAATTAAAAATACTAAATAAAAATGATAAATAATGTGTAAATAGTGTAATGGCAGCCGAACATTTTAACTGTCAATTCGAAGTACGAAAACCTGAACGTAGACTTGAATTAAATGAATTGAATGGAATTGGGGATCCGCAAGGCTGCAAACCATACGATCTGTTTAATTTAATAAAATTATGGATTCTTTCGCATTATCGTCTATTTCTGACTTTGACTTGACTTAGCTGGGGGCCCCTTGAATCCACGGGGCCCTGGGCTGAAGCCCATAAAGCCATATGTTAGATCCGCCCTGCCCTCTTTGTCTATGTTTTGGACCCATCTGTGTAAATGACATGCCAGCCACTGTATCTTTCCCGTAATTCATTAAGGGCATTATACTTTAACGAATGAATGTCATAATGTGATTTTGAAGCAGTGTCATAATGTGATTAAATGTAATCTAGTCAGTGTGACTAGATTACATTCAATAACATCCTTAATATCAATGTTAGACACCCATATATCTAAAGTAAACATTAAAACTGGATACGAAGACGAAATCTCCTCATTTCTTATCATACTGTGTGAAGTAACTAGTAGAGGTTTCCTCTTCCTATTCCAGTACCTATTTTCAGTCATACTACCAAGATCTGTAATCAAACTTGTTGACATATCATTTGTTTGTATTGTAGTATTGTACATGGGTCCGTGGCTTATGCCCCCAGTGGTTGAGGCACCTGTGGCCGACGCCCCCGATTCGATTTATTTGTTTTTCACCTAGTATAGTAAAAGAAAAAAGTGTTTCACTATAATTATAAAGACTTAATCTGAATTACGCGATACGCTATATATGACACTCTTATAGGCCATAGTCGACTCTAACAATAAACGCAAACAAAGCCAGAACATGAAAGGTAGTTATTCAAATATACCTGCTTCCACAACATTGAACTGAATTGAATTATTTAGATTAGAAATATATTGAACTCAATTTGATGGAGCTAAATTGAATTGAATCAATAATTCAATGGAATTTATATTATTTCTATCTAACTATGTATGGTTATAAAATAATATCCTTTACAAAACTGGCAAAACAATTTAAAGTTACATTCAATATTGTTTTTGAAGTGAAAACTTCTTTAGCGGCGGCGTTGTGCACTTTTGTGATGGGTAAAAAATGTTAAACTCGAATTGAAAATTCGTAAGACGGAGTAACGAAGGAATTTGAACTTTATGACATCTGTCATTGAGTTTGTGTTTCCAAAACTAGATAATTATCTTATGCACACACAAAACCTTTAGTTTCTCCGAATAGGTAAATTCCGTAAGACTTATTGTAATAGTTCTGAAGTTGTCTGTTAAATTTTTAGTGTAATATAAATTGTCATGTTTGTGTACAATAGCGCAATTAATGAATATTGTATTATACCACATAAATTATAGTACTTTTATACTGATAATTTAAGCAATTCGTGCAAAATTATTCCCTAAACATTCCAATATATCAAAAATGCACAACGTTAATATTCAAGCCTCTCTTCTTCCGGCACTCCCGAAGTGCAACCCGTAAAAAATTAAAATTAAAATACCTACTCGTTTCACGTGAAATATTTCCATAATTTTAAGATTGAAAGAAGAATCATATCCACGGATGATACTGCTTGTGCTTGTTGCAAACAATTTAACTACACTTTTTTCACTTTCTGATAGTATAGGTAGAGGGCTAGGTAAATTAATCAGTAATAACCTGAGTTTTTGTACCCAAAATTATTGTATGCCCGGGTCAACCTACAAACAGGTCATGACAGCAGTAACAAATAATGTATGTAATCCTAGTACCACCATTACTATATGTGTCGGCAATAGTTCTAATATTAAAAAGGAAGACATAACCGACTGTGTATCTGAGTTGTTAAAGTTAAATTATAGTAAAATCATATTATGTGCTTTTCCATTTGTTGAAAATGGAAGTACTAAAAAAAACAATTTTATTCACATGTTAAATAACCATATGCATTTTTTAGTAGGTCACTATAGTGACAAGCTTTTATTTCTTGATATTAACACGCTTATTGATAAACTTAGGTAGACACGGGATAATGTGTATCTACCTATTGGATGTAGACACAAAATAGCTAGGCTATTAGCTTATAATATTCACACAGACATAAATAGTATGTCTATGTTTAGTTGTATTATTAACTCTGCGACCATTAGTAATCATATTAATATAGATTTATTTTCTATTTACAATTATTTTACTGAGCAATTAAGGTGTTTTAGTGATAGGAGCTTGTTGTCCGGTGATGGCACGGGAGTCTCGGGATTCACTCTGGCTGCTTATTTAAACTAGTTTGTAAGACAACAAAAGATACCAGTAACATTAGTGTTCAACCTTCTTGCTATCAAATAGCTAAATGTAAAAAAGGGGCTAAGCAGAATTCTATGCAATTATTTCATCAAAATATTCAGGGTTTCTCTTCAAAGCAACTAGAGATTGAATTATTTTTAGAAAATACAAAGTTTGAAATTGTTTGTTTCACTGAACATTGGTTAAAAGACTATGAAATGCTAATTAATTACGCAAATTACAGTGTGGGCAGTTGCTTTAACAGAAAATCTAAGATGCGTGGGGGTTCATTAATCTTAGTTAAAAATTGTATTAAATTTAAGTTGCGGAACGATATTGTGGATCCATCGGTTGAGCATAATATTGAACTGTCTTGTGTTGAGCTGGATAAGCATATAATAGTGTGCGTTTACAGACCCCCAAATTATCAAAACTACTCCATATTTGAGTCAGTAATGGAAGATGCTTTAGCAAAACTTGCAACTGGTAATAAATCACTGGTTATCTGCGGTGACTTTAATGTTAATATTTTAGACAAAAATTCAAATAGTAGTGGATTGTTACACCTTTTTAAATCTTTTAATTTGTTAAACGTGTTTTTAGAAACAACCCGAATTACTACAAATACTGCTACATGTATTGATAATGTATTTTGTAACTGCAACTACTTAGATAAATCCATTGTTAATTACCTCCCTTCTGATCACAGCGGTCAAACCTCCTACACACCATTACAAAAAATCCAGATAAACTCTAGACAAATAACACCCAGCAATTTGAATAAATTTAATGATAACTTAATTAGTAATTTAGGCATTCTGGGCCATATTATTGAAAATGCAAATCAATTTTATGAGGAATTCTTTTCGGTAGTTCATGTAGAGTTCAATAATACATTAAAAATGATAACTAAATCTATTTACCCTAAGTTTATGTTCAGTGACTGGGCAACTAAGGGTATTAGGATAATTAAGGAGCGATTATTTGAGTTCTACGGCCTTAAGCCTTACATCAACTCGAAAACTTTTAATAAATATGTTGCAACTTCTTCAATAATCTTTAAAAACACTTGCAAGGTAGCTAAAGCCTTATTCATTGGCAACAAGATTAAGTCTGCCGATAACAAAATAAAGACGGTTTGGAAAATTATCAATAGTGAATCTAATACAAATAAAAATATAATAATGATATCAGACTAGAGACTTCACGTGGTCTTCTAAGCTCTAAAAACGAAGTACTTAGCTCAAGAATTTGTAGATTTCTTTACCAATATCCCACTTAAAACTACCAAAACCTTAAATTCCTTACCCTTGCTTACTTCTATTGATTTATTAAAAGCGAACGTTTCAGCATGTCCGGTTGAGTTTCAATTTAAGCATATAAACCCCATAGCAGTCATTAAAGCTTTTAAGGAAATCAAAATCAAATTAACCGAAGATCTACGGGGAATATCTATTAAAGTGTGTCAAGCTATTATTGACACTATAGCACCGTACTTAGCCTTAATTTTTAATTTGTGTGTGGACCAAGGGGTCTTCCCGGACCTTATGAAATACAGCAAGGTAATACCACTTTTCAAGTCTGGGGACAGTAAAGATACCAATAACTATAGACCCGTATCCGTGTTGGTTTTCAGCAAGGTGTTTGAAAAGGTAATGCTTAATCAAATGCTCACCCACTTTAACACCAATAAAATCTTACACAACAAACATTACGGTTTCACCAAAGGATGTTGTACGACTGACAACGGTGGCACACTATTAAAACACATATATACTGCGTGGGAAGAGGCACAAGATGCCATAAGAATCTTCTGTGACCTCTCGAAACTTCTCTTGAAACTGAAGCATTATGGCAGTTTAGTAACATCGTCTTTGAATAATAGACAGCAGCAAGTACAAGTAAATGGTGTAAATTCAATGGGTTTTAAAGTAAAAATGGGTGTACCACATGGTTTGATATTGGGTCCTTTCCTCTTTTTAGTATATATAAATGACCTACCCCATTTATTTAAAAACCATCCACAAATGGTGTTGTTTGCTGACGATACTTCTTTAATATTTAGGAAATTTAATGTTTTTTTTTTTTAAATCAGACATGCTACAAACCTTGACGACGTAAATAACGCTCTAATGCAGGTCCATGACTGGTTTACCGCTAATAATTTTGTATTAAATGGGAAAAAACTAAGTGCATAAGATTTTCTCTACCAAATGTACCAAATTTTGTGATACTGACATAGTATTGAATCAAGAGAAACTTGAATTTGTCGATCAAACTGTTTTCTTGTGGATCACGCTCGACTCAAGGCTACAATGGGGCTAGTGTATTTTAGTTATTTTCATAGTATTATGTCATACGGTATTTTACTATGGGGACGGGCTGTAGACATCGAGTCTATATTTATTCTGCAGAAAAGAGCCATCAGAGCCATATATAACCTGCGTAGGCGCGATTCTCTAAGAGAACTGTTTAAGGAAATTAACATCATGACTGTACCTTGTCAATACATCTATGCAAACATCATGTACGTTAGGAAAAATCTGCATTTATTTAGTAAAAGAGGTGACCGGCACCACTATAATACTAGAAACAGGGACCAACTAGTTCAGCCAGGTTTTAGGTTGGCAAAGTAGACTTATCTTTCATGGGGTACTGTTTAAAATGTTATAATAAAATACCTCCCCCCATTCTACAACTGAATGAAACAAAATTTAAATCTTGCATAAAGCGCACACTATGTAGGCAAGCATGTTATAAGTTGGGGGATTACATTGATGATAAAAATGCTTGGCGCAATGCTGGTCCTGCTCCACAACCATAGGGGCAATCCGAATCATCTGAATTACTATTTGAAGTAATTGTAGAAGCAGCAGAAGATTGTAAAAATATATTTGCATTGTATGATGTTGTGATGAATGTATAGATTCAATCTAGTATTATATAATTGCATAGCACATGTGTGAGTACTATGTACTGCAAAGCCACCATTTACTGAGTACCTACATCTTTCATTGACGCGAATATGCCCTGGTGGTTGAGTGAATGTCATGCTCACGTAAATGTCACGCTGATGGTGGCGGGTGTGTCGGGTCATTTAGTTCCCTTCAATATGGTTGAGTTGAATGATGGCTGATACATGCGTGATGTTCGTGAACGGGCGCTGTTAGTTGTGACTGGTCATCTCTTAGCTGCCACGGTTTATTTTAATTACTTTGTTTTTGTATTACTGATTTAATCTTTTACTTGGACGCTCTTGACTTGCCCGTATTTCTACATCGTTCTCACATATTTGTAGTTCTTAACATGAATGATGTAACCAAGATTTTGTAACATATTTTGATTTAAAAGAGTGTCCATGGAGTTTCTTGCCCATTCTTCTCCATAGAGATCTACGCTTTGGAATGGGCAACTACAGTACTTTTACAAGTTATTATGCCTTGTGACTGGGACTGTAGCCTAGCGTTTGTTTTTTGTTTTTTTGACTTTCAAAAGTGCCTGTAATGGTCTAATTGAAATAAACGCTTTGAGTTTGAGTTTACAGTGCTATCGAATAATTGTACCTACTTTCGATTCAAAACTCTGCGTATTTACGTTATGTTTACACCGCAAGTTTGTGCTGGGGGTCAGAGAGTAGTTATTGTTCGTCTCGTAATGTAAGGCTGTTGGTTTTTATGTTTTCGTAAATAAAAAGAGGCTTGTGGCAAGCGCTTGAGCTCAGCGATGTATCTGTTGTTCATAATACATTCCTTGCTTAAAAAGCTAAGCTTGACCTAGGTCTCTTTTACCGCGTAACTGTGACTATTATGATTTAAGATTAAAAATAAACTGGAACCTTAACAGTCCGATTACTCATAACTACCATTGGAAATCGTAAAGATTTATTTAAACATAAGTTAGACATTTTCTATATTTTAGCAACGATTCAGTCGCAAGAACAGCCAGACTCATGGAAAATGGGGCATTCTCCTTTTTTATGTATTCTTTGTTAACTAAATATTTATTTAATGGTTTGGGTTTATGTTTTGTAATATTTGAATTCAAATAGATACTATCTTGCTAAACTTGGCATTTTATTTAAAAAAGCTCTTGATTTGGCGCGTTTGTGTTCCACGTGCGCCTCAAGGAGATGTCAGCAAATCGGAAGGTGTCCGAGAGGGCCGATGCCTGCCAGGGCTGCGGGACTATTCGAAAGAGATACCGTGACCCTAGAACACAAAGGGCTAAGAAGGAACATGGCTGTCTCATTATCCCCATTTTTTAGTTCAATGAAGTTTTCTGCACGAGCCCTTCGGCTTACGTGCTCGTGCTCGTGCAACTCAGTGTCTTTGGTGTCAGCCACGGCTTTCACGATAGTTATGATGACTATTCCGCTAATGAGACAAGAGATGATGCAAGTGACTAGAAGCAAGAAAATCTTGAAAAAACATTTTGTAGCTCATGAAAAGTCCATTAAGTCTGTTTAGCGACGTTAAAATTATTTCGAGGTACCCTATGACAATAAATATACACAATGATAGTTAAATTAACTTAATACCAGTAATACCGACGTAAAACACTAAAAAAACTTACGAAACCAGCACTTGGCACAATAGCACACGACTAGGAACAACTCACGATCCGGGCATCGATCAGGAAAGACAGTAAAAGTATTTAAAATGAGCAGCGAAATAATCCACAGTCAAACCAAATGGATCACGGAGGGAAAGTGGGACGTGCAGTACTTCACTTCTCTTAACATTGTATCCGATGGGCCTCCGCGAACCTTTCTCATATCATGAGCAGCCTTGGACGAAGAGGTTACGACCCTGCGCAGTTATACGGAGTTACTTGGTTGACTCATACAAGACATAAAGTTAAGATTCAATAGAATTGCCTATGCTGGAAAAGCGAGTGAAGAGAGCTAGATATTTTTTAAATCTTGCTTGGGAAAAAGTATGTTATTGGAGATCAAAATATCCAAATATTCTTTTTAACTTGGTGTGTGCCTTAATTGTCTTAATAAAGACACGGGACAAGAGACTAACGTCGACCAGACCTGGACGTTGTTTACATCTCATAATGAAATAGAAAATTTAAAAAACCCCGGACAGAAAAACATGTAAAATACCAAAAATAAATTAATCCAAGCGTCGTAACGGCAAGGGTCCGTTTTGTTTTGTGTTTGTGCTAAGCGGTCTACTTAGCGGTCTCCCGACGCTTTTAAATTTAATTTAATTTTGTATTTCATGCTTTTTATCCTTAAATTATTTTTCCTTAGCATTGACTGTCCCACTCCTGGGCATAGGTCTCCTCCCATTCCTTCTACTTTTCTCGGTGTTGCGCTTCTTCCCGCTTATTAACGAAAAACGAGAAAAGATATTTTTTTTTAAAAATCCAATGCTTTTTTGGGGGAGGGGGGCGGATGCAGCCCATCTCCGCCTTGCGATGCCCATGGTGACAAGTGATTTCGAAGCGACCATACCTGTAGAAGTTGTTTCTATACCTTCATCAACTAGAAAAGAAGTGACCTTCAAGCGGCTGAGCATATTTTTGCGAATCATAGCTAAGAACACACTCGATTAAAACACCTTTCAAACGAAACCAAGTTTATCTAATATATATACAAAAAAAAAACGTGGAGACATCACGAACACAAACAAAAACCTCCTGACAAAAAAATCTTATTTGAAGTAAATTGCAAACCGCATAAGAAGACGCCCGTTACATACGGTATTATTATAATTTAAAGTCCGCCGTAATACTATTGTAGTAGTCTTGTGACGATATATATAAATTGATTTATAGATATAAATTGATTTTGAATCACCAAATTAAGTTCAGCAACCTACTAAAAGATTTATTATTTACATGAATAAGTAGGTACGTCTGCAGCTAGATTTCGCCCGCGACTTCGTCCATATTGATTGCAGGTTTTTTTTTTCAGTTACATGGGTGTGTGGATTTGTTCGTCTGTCATTCCGAATGTTACACAACTAGCTAGCTTGGAGATAAAAGGTAGCGCCACTTCTATAGTTGAGCAATCTAGTTGAGCAGTGGGGAAGTAGCGGGTATCTCATCGAATGTTTCCATGCTCCTATCCTTACAGAGCGGGACTGCTTTCGCGACAGCATCGACGATGCTATCCAATTAATAATTACGCCTTGATATTTTTTGTAATAATTTTTAACGATAAAATGATATAAAGCGAAACAAACAAATTTTATATTTTATAGACAGACAGAATAAACTTTAGCAACTGCACACAAATCTCGATAAATGCAGAAAAAAAAATTAACCCTCCATCCGTCGTGCCTTTTCAGTGACGTAACCAGAAGCGCGAGGTCTTTAAAGACCCCAAAATTAAACAGCTAATAATTGACATCACAAGAACGTGGACTAATAATTTTATTTCTATTGTTTCTTATCTTAAGATTAACTTTATTTTTTTTCATAGTTAAACGATTTTTTACCAACTTATAATATTTGAGATCAACAAAAAATATGTTCAGTGTACCAAGTTATTACAACATTTGTTCGTGTGAGTTGAACAAATGTTGATATTTAAATTTCCAATATGTTCTGCTTGGACGGTGAATATACTGCTTCCTCATAGGTATTAACTGATAATCATTTGGTGGGACTTACTGGATACACATCCTATAGCAAATAGCAGTGCTAGCCAAGTACTGTGACCGTCGGTCTTAAGTGTGAACCCAAGAGGTGGGCACCTTTGATTTTCGGATTCATGTGCGTGTTGTGTAATTATCACTTGCTTCGGTGAAGGAAAACATCGTGAGGAAACCAACATGCCTTGGAGATATTTATCGACGACATGTAAAGCCAAGCTCGTACCATCGTCGACTTTGTCTCTATCATCTCTGACCTAGACTAGAGTCATGAATTAAGTTGTACGTGCCTAAAAAAATCCTCATCCAATTTGATCTGGTACTTATACCACAACTGTGTAGCGTCAGAAAGTGCACAAAACACCAGCATGACTGCAAACATATGTCGCAACCGATGAGGACTTTCGCTAATACTTGCTTCTGACAAAGCATCATCCCAATGTTGATCCCCATCCAGCAAGTGACGTGCCCAGCAACGGTGTACGATATTGCCAACCTTTCGGAGATCGGCAAAAGAAGTAGGCCCTCGGACAACGTGCAGCAGTAGAAGCAGGTAAAAGCATTCGGAGTTATTTGGATGAACGGTATAAACCCTACCAATGACATGGTCTTTAAAAATACCTGGTTCACCTACTACAGCTGTTCCACGTCTTCTGCGGTTAAAAATACCCTGTTGTTTATTATATGTATAATACGATGGAACTTCGTTGTATAAGAGTGTCTTAGCAAATGCGTCTGTTTCGCAAAGATTAAAGAAAGCGAGCAGAGTGGTTCATCTTGGGTTGTCCAAACGCTCCGTTACATCATCAGGGTTGAAGTATTTAATTTGTCCACCTTCAAGATGAACGTCAAGGTGGATGACGTGTGGATATATTTCGTGGATCGAAAAACTTAAAATACGCCAAACTGCCTCAGAGCAGCTTATATACCGGCCCGACTGAAACCTTGTAACTTCATCGTTATCATTGATTTGATTGATTTTGAAATTTCTTTATTTACACATAAACAAAACAGATAAATGACAATTAGATCTTATTCTAAAAGCATTAAAAACTAAGATTGGGTGTTTTGTGCAGACTATGGCGCCTATATAAAACATTTACGTATACATAAAATATGTAATGTATAAAATTATGATTTGTTATGAAACAGAAGTATCATATTACTTACGTTAAACAAATATTCTACTGCGCAGCGCGATGATTGGACACAAAACGCACTCTAACATACTTTTTAAACTACATACACATACAACTTAACTACATTTTATAAAAGATTGAACAAGTGACATTGATGAAATTAAATTCTACTTTGACAATAATAACATGCATCTTAGGTGCTAATGAGCTTCGTGTACTGAGTTTGATTCGTTGTAAATCTACCCTACATTCCGTGCGAACGAAATAAAAAGTCCGGTCATCGAGTCGCATCGCCTTTGTTACTCGTATAGCAGTAAGTGATGTGGGAGACGATATCGATGATATGTGTCGATATATTTTAGGTTTGTAGATCGTGTTTGGCCAATGGTGGAAATAAGTGGGTTATAATGTTTAGGGTTAGTTACCAGATAAAACTTCTTTGTGAGTTTTGTAACGAATTGTTTTAATGTTGGGAAATTTAATTGACTGTGTAAGGTATTAAGATTTGTCCGTAAGGGTGTATTAAATGAGGTTTTTATTGCTTTGTTCTGGACTACTTGTAGTTTAGTGTAATTACTTTCGCACGTGCTACTCCAGACTGGTGCTGCATACGTAATGCAGGGTCTTACAAGGGTTGTGTAGATTTTTAATTTGGTCTTTGAGGCACACAGGCAGTTTAGAGCTTTTATTCCTTTAATGCGGAAGTACTCACTATTTTTGGACCAGCAATAGTCCAAGGTACTTGGTCGATACACTCCATGGCAAAGTATAATCATCTACTTTAATCCGTTTTATAGGTAATGATCGCTTACGTGTAAACATTATAACCTCGGTTTTTGCGGCATTTAATTTTAATTTCCATTGAGTAAAATATGACACTAACAGCTGTAATGATAACTGAAGCCGTTCAATTATCAAATCTAAGTCTTTACTTGAAGTGAAAGATGCTGTGTCATCAGCGAAACACGCAAGATGAGTATGGGCCTGCTTGGTTATGTCGTTTATAAATAGTATGAATAAAAGTGGCCCGAGCAAGGAGCCCTGTGGCACCCCCGCAGGAATAGATCTTGGTTTGGACACACTATCACCAATATGTACACAGAACGACCTATTCGTCAAATACGCCTGGATGATTTTTATAAGTCCAATCGGTACATCACATTTATATAGCTTATGCAAAAGGCCAGCGTGCCAGACGGCATCAAAAGCCTTTTCTACGTCAAGCAACATCATGCCAGGACTACTTGGATATTAATATCCCATTCCTAATGGGATATTAATATCCAAGTAAGACCTGTACTGAGACCAATTAGCCTCCGAGTATCGATATTGTTTAAAAGTATGACAGATAAAGTTACCACCTATCGAAAAATAGACTGGAAAGTGGTTGGATGACAAAGCTGGCAAAGTGTGGAGTTCAGACACGCTATTAACATTACGGCTGAGAAGTATATCTGGTGTGGAAGGAGAATGTGCGTTATTGTAGTGTATCAATGTTGGAGATGTAGGCCCAAGGACTTGGTAGTCATGAAGTACCATGTGATCAAACAATACCAAACCACGAGGGTTGTTTTGAAAACAATGCCAATATTCATGTTTAGCATTGAGGTCACCCATAATTAATACTTTTGGCCCTAAATTAAATAAAATATCCAAGTCATTAGAAGCTAATGGAAGGTTTGGTGAATTATATGCCGAAATGACAATGATATTGCTCTCAGGTGATGTTAAGCGTATTCCTACACATTCAAGGTTATACGTAGGGGGAATAGAAATTGATGTATGAGGAATATCGTTCTTAACTAAAATTGCAACTCCCTGACCCGTACCATTTGATCTCTTATCACATCGGTAAAAGGTGTATCCAGGCGTATTTAACGTACAATTTTCACTCAGTCTTGTTTCACATAGTGAGATAATGTCGACTCCATGCTCAGTAGTCAAATTTAAGCATTCACATTCAGTTTAGAACGAATCCCGTCAGCGTTCCAGTATAGAAATCGAAGCTCACGCGTATTATTAAACATATTGACCAAGATGAGTAAGTATCAGAATAACTTTGTCCATCATGTTATCACAGACACTAAATTGGTCTTTTATAGATTTTATAGTTTTAAGGATACCCAACATTTTCGAAGTAGTTCCATCAAGAGGAGCTTCATGCAGGGGTTGAGCTTTATGATTCGTCTTTTCGGTAGTAGACGTGATTGTAGCCCAGGAGCGTCCGTCGACTTTGGAGTAAATTTTACTATGACGCTGTTCTTGGGCTGCTTTGATGTTATCTTGACGAGTTCGTAGAAGTTGAAGATAGTTCTGACGCTCTTTACAATGTCGGAAGTTTGCCGGGTGATCTTCACCACAATTACAGCATTTAGCAGGCTCCTTGCGGTTATTCTTTGGGCATTCGGTGGTAAGATGGGCTTCGGGACACTTAACGCATCACGGTGTTAAGTTGCAGTTTTTTGAAGAGTTACCAAATGATTGGCATCGATAGCACTGGGTTCCATACGTATTTTTATTACGAAACTTGACGATGCGAACAGCACAATTGCTTAAATATTTTATAGATTTAAACTTGGAGACGTTGGCACCTGCCTGAAGTTGAACAAGATATGGCGGACATGATGCATCTCTGCCCTCAGCAACTTTCATTTTGCGAACCTTCGTGTTTGGGAACACAATAGATGATAGCTCTTCCGAAAGGTGTTCTTTGACAAACTCGGGCAGGCCGAAAACTACGGCCCTAGGCATCCTTTCATCTTTGCGAGAGAAGGTGTGATAGGGAATACTTTCTAAGCAGAGACCCTCCTTTAGTGCTTGATGACCTTCTGATGTGTGAGGGTTTATAGACATTTTATTATTACCCTTGTACTCAAGGTAAAATCCTTTGGTGTAGCGAGAAATCACCGTCTTTATGTATGCATGGGTCCATTCGGGTTTCAGAGTAATAAAAATAGGAGGTATCTTACCCAATTTTATGGTTTTGGTTGTTGCACTACGGGAATGCATTTGCTGTGGATCGGTGGATGCTACATGCTCAGTAGACAGGTTACTGAATCTGTTTGTGGTGTTGACAGGTGCTTCAGGTTGGAGTCTTGTTGGGCGCGCAGGTCGTTTCGGTATATTCCATGCACTGGGATCGGCTTCATCACTTTCAATTGGCCGCTTTGCGGCAAGAGATGGATTAGAAAACTTCTGGTTATGAATCTGTCCATATTGACATTAGGGCAGTCGATACTTTTTATCGATAGTTGGTGCTCCCATCACTAGTGGCAAAAATGACGTACCAGAGGGAATAGCGTAGACGACGTGCGACGACAACAAGCGCGCGCGCCGAACTCCTCCTCCTCCATCGTTATCATTGCCAAAAACTGAAGTACACGCCAAGGGTGCAGCTACTGGAATCGCGCCGCAACGTCAATTTCAAGGCGTTTGTGCTGCGCATACCTACATGTCCATTTGGTGTTGGAAGAAAGTTTTTGGCCGCGGGATTTGAAGCGACGGAACACCACGTTCCGTCGCTTCCGCGGACAAATTCCACCCGAACGCACAAAACATTCGTGCAAGTGAAGTGATACTAACGTAGTTTTAAGTCTCATATACTAACAGAATTCTTGTTATAGTATGTATATTTAGGCTAAGGTATTTATCTATGGGTCTTTGTAACCTGACAATAAATGGATTATTATTATTATTTAGTTCCTTTATTTATTTCACATACGATTATTTATTATTATGTCGTTTATTCATTTTTAGGGTTCCGTAGCCGAATGGCAAAAAACGGAACCCTTATAGATTCGTCATGTCTGTCCGTCCGCATTTCACAGCAACTTTTTTCCGAAACTATAAGAACGATACTGTTGAAACTTAAAACATTTAAATATAAACCGCATGAAGATTTTCATACAAAAATAGAAAAAAAACATTAAATTTTGGGGGGTCCCATACCAAGAACTGAAAACCAAAAATTGTTTTTTCATTAAACCCATACGTGTGGGGTATCTATGGATAGGTCTTCAAAAATTATATTGAGGTTTCTAATATCATTTTTTTCTAAACTGAATAGCTTCCGCTAGAGCCACTTCCAAAGTGGTAAAATGTGTGCCCCCCCCCCTCTAATTTCTAAAGTAAGAGGAGGAAAATTCTGAAAATATTAAGAATTGTAGAAAGTAAAAAAAACTATCAACGAAAATTGGTTTCAATAAGATAAGATGATTAGTTTTTGAGATATGGGATTTTTTCATCAAACTGCAGCAGTAACTTTGTTTTTCATTAACATACTATGAAAAACAAATTTAGTTTTGCGGTTGAGTGGAAGAGTGGAAGTTTACTAACTAATGAATGACAGTTCAAAATATTGTTTTAATATTTGTTTGGGCTATGGAACCCTGTGTGCGAGAAAGACTCGCACTTGGCCGATTTTTTATATCTTACTTTTTACATTTTTAAATATTCCTATATGTATGAATGTATAAAATCAATACAAAAAAAAAACATTTAAAAATATAAAAAAAAAATTGTAGCCCACCGGTATCGGGAATAGGGTCCAAGCTACCGGCGGTCAGGGCTCCAGAGAAAGGTACCTCCTAACAGTACGAGCCGTGTCCAGGAGTACCGCTTTCTGAATCAAGCCCTTGATCCAGCTGCCTAACGAGAGCCTCATCAGATGTTGGTCGAGGCTCTTGGCAATTAGGCCATTGGCTGATACGACTATCGGCACAATGATCGCTGAGTCAACAGGCCACATGTCGACAACCTCGCGAGCCAAGTCAATATACTTGATTTGTTTATCTTTCTCGGCCTTCACGAGGTTCTCGTCATGTGGAACCGTTATGTCAACAATCATTGCGCGCCGCTCTGATCGATCCATTACCACTATATCAGGCTTATTGGCTACGATAGTCCTGTCAGTGATGATGGATTGATCCCAATACAGTGTGAAATTGCCATTTTCGAGAACTGGGTCGGGCACATACCTATAGTACGGCACTTCTGATTCCACAAGGCTGTATTTCAGAGCAAGTTGCTGATGGATAATCCTGGCTACAAGGTTGTGTCTATGCAACTATTCTCCGTTAGCTAGACGAGAAAACCCGGAGATAATGTGACGGATCGATTCGCCCGGACGGTGGCATGCCCGACATATTATGTCAACCGTGCCATCCTTCATAATAAATTTCCGGTAGTTATTCGTCATCATAACTTCATCCATAATTGCACAAACAAAACCTTCGGTTTCTCCAAAGAGTTCCCCGGAACGTAGCCAGGCTACGGACGCTGCATGGTCTACATCAGGTCCATGCAGGGCACTGAAGAAGCGTCCGTGAAGCTCCTTACTCTGCCATACTTCCCTGCGGTCATTAGTGTCAAGCACTGCAGGTTTGCGCCAGTTCTCTTTAGCCAAGGAGAGCGGGGTGAGGGCCTTGTCCATCGCGACCACATCTCGATGCAACCCCACGTCGGCTTCTAGGAAATATTCCCTGAGACTGCATATCTCGCGATTGTGGAGAGGGTGATAGCATCATCGGGAGTGACGAGGGTATGCCGAGGACGGCGTACTGTACTAATGCGCGAGGCTTCATAACGGGCGGCCGCTGTGATCAGGTTATTACGGTGTTTAATGGCGTTATCGAAGAAACGCTTCGAAAGACGTTTCATAAACTGAAGGACGGTGGGCATTCTAAGGTCTACGTGTAGACGGTCATTACGGACATAAAAAGGGGCTCCCGTGACTCTACGTAAGAACCGGTTCTGCAAGGTTTGCATCCTATGGATGTACTTAGGCTTGGTGTGAGCGTACACGACGCAAGCGTACGTCATAATGGGGCGGATCACCGCGGTGTAAAGGCGCAACTTGCACTTGAGTGACAACTTGCTTTTTGCCGAAATCATGAAATTAAGCCTACCCACAGCAAAGGCCGCTCGGTCGCGAGCTGCTGTGATGTGCGCCGCGAAAGACAGGTGGTTGTCAAGTAAGACTCCTAAGTACTTGGCTTGCTTCTCCCAAGGGATAGGCTTACCGTACATAGTGATCGGACTGAGCTCGGGTGGCTTATTTTTACGTGGTTTAGAGAAAAGATCTGCCTGGCTCTTGTCGGGGTTCACCTCGATTCTCCATTTCCGGAACCAAACGCCTAAGACGTTGGCTGAGGTTTGGAGGGTGCTGTAAATAGCGTCGTGAATGCGGCCAGTGTAATAGATGGCCGTGTCGTCCGCGAACAGGGCTAACTGAGCCTTCTTGCTCTTGGGGATGTCACTGGTTAATAGAGTAAAGATAAAGGGAGAGACGACGGAGCCCTGAGGGACTCCAGCTCTAATGGGTTGGGGGGAAGACAGTGCCTTCCCGATGCGATAGCGGAAGGTGCGATTCAACAAAAAGTCTCGTAAGATGAGCACGAGACGGTCTGGCACTCCCAGTTTGTACAGCTTATATAATAAGCCGTTGTGCCAGACTTTGTCGAAAGCGCAAAGGCTTTCGACAAAGTCTGGCACAACGGCTTATTATATGTCGAAGAACAACACACCCGTCATCGCTCCACGCTGGAAGCCAGCGCTCAAGTGTTCTACGATGCGTTGGGCCTGTTGAATGCAAGAGTGTCCGGTCCTGAAGCCGAACTGCTCGTTGGGGATGAGACACTTAGCCTCGGCGAAGTCTTTGAGTCGCTTATAAATAAGTCTTTCGTAGATTTTACCGAGTGCATTCAGGAGACTGATAGGTCTGTAGCTCGAGGGCTCAGCCTTGGGTTTGCCTGGCTTGGCGAAACCGATGACAGTGGCCTCTTTCTTGATATTTGGGGAAACGCGTTGTTGCTCAGGGCACCATTGAAGATGGCCGCCTTTAACATGACGAGCTGACCGGGGAGGAGTTTGAACACCCTATTGGTGATTCCGTCGGAGCCGGGTGCTTTCCGCGGTTGAAGCTTGTTAATGATGTCTGGCACTTCGTCAGCTGTGACCGGGGGCAGAGATCATCAGGGTCTTCTTCGGGGGGCAGGGCGGTTCTACGTTCGACTAATGCGTTCACCTCATCGAGATGTCGCTTGTTTACTGGTTGAGAGCTGGGGGAGCACTGGGACTCCAGACTGTCGGCTTGGCATTCGGCCTTCTCAGAGTCGTCAAATGCGACGCTCTTATCGGGTCGGGTGAGGGGAGGTATCGATGCCTCTTCGGTGGAGCGCAACTTGCGTTGCAGCTGCCAGAAGGCTAGGTGGGTAGGCTCGAGTTCGCTAAGCGTCTTGTCCCATTGATCTGAACGATGCTCACTAGTGCGCTTCTTTACAACACGCTGTAAATAACGCATGTGAGCTTTGTTCGCGTCGCAGGGAAAGCTGCTGTAGGCACGGATGGCCGCGTCCTTTTCGGTCATCAGTTCACGTACGTCAGCGGGTAGTATCCAGCGTTGATCGCTCATTGCTGGGACTTCCCGTGAGCAATCCTTCAGTACGGATTGCACGTGTTCTGTAAACGAGTTGATGGCGGCCGTCGTGTCTGCGACTGAGACTATGTGGTCGGGGATGGGCGGCGCGGCTCTCAGCGCGCTTTAAATAGCCATGGACACGCAGGCGCCAGGCGTGTACGTACTCTGATAGAATACCTAACAATGTTAACCGTGATTCTTTAAATAATTTTATTTTTGTTTTTATTTATGAACCGATTGACATGAAATAAACACTAAATGTTAAGTGAAGCTTATTAAAATATATTAGTGAAAACCGCATCTAAATCGAATAAGTCGTTTCTGATAATAGCGTGCACAAAAACACAGACAAACAGACAAACAGACAAAAAAAAAATACAATTTCGCGTTCAGGATCGATATAATAACAACCCCTGCTGCTTTTTTGTATATATTTCCATTGTACAGACACCACTTTTCTAAAATGTTATTATATGTATATAGATTTTATTTAAGAAGTTACTTAAAGTGTTAAGTTATCCGCTGAAATACTGTAAGAGAGCATATTTGTGGCCTTTGTAAAACCCGGGCATCCCACGCGACGGATCGAGGGTTAAGTAAATCGCAGTAAATTTAATCAATTGTTCACAATTAAATTTATACAAAATTCTATTTTCATGCAAATTAATCATTGTTTTTCTAACTAAAAGTATTGAAATAAATTCTATAGGTACTAATTACCAGTTCATAAAACTGTAGCACAAGTACGGTGGTGCACAAGTCTAGTTGCACTTGTCCTTCATTAAAGCTGTTAGGATCTCGATCTGCACCAAGTAAGTTGTAGCCGTTCATTTTATATTTACAAAAGTCACATCAGCCAATCCTGTCCTATCTCTATCGTACTTTTTTAAATACTTTTTTTTCTTTTTGTCTGCTACAATTGGCATCGCTTTTAATCTGTACAGGCTTCTAGAAGTCATAAAATAATAATAAATAAGCACCCGAACGTAAATTAGATCGAATTTCACTGAGAAGACTAAACGCAATCGGCTCATCTAAGCCGCGTTCACGTGTCGCAGTGCCAATACGACGTAACAAGGTAGTTTAGATGCATTTAAACCAGATGATTGAAAATGTTCAAATGTTCGTTTTTTAGTTATAGTGTTCAATGACCGGTCGTTGTCCATTCACTTTGCTTTATCAGCCTGCTCCACCATGACGCCTACCCCGCAAGAGTCAGCTCAGCCCCAACCCCGTCCCGCGTCCGAGTCCGAGGCTGCATTGGCACCGATGCCGGTCGCTGATGGCGAGAGGGTCGTTATCTCCGGTATGTCTGGGATCTATCCCTCCTCGCGCCACGTCAAGGACTTGTCGGATATTCTTTACAATAAGGTGAGAGTTTCTGTCTAACACACTCACAACCCAGTGTTGTCAGTTCAACAATGTTCTTTGGCTTACGTTACGAATAGTGGGGTTGACAAAATTGGATACAATTTTTTTCAAAATTCTTCGGTTTGTGATAGGCAGTGTGTGCCATAATTAGGGTGTTGTGTGGCCGCAAGAATCAGTAATGGGGGGACATTACTGATTCTTGGCGAAGGAATTTGCCTAAAGTGCTGCCTGATACTGATTCCCAAACGATGACTGTGTAGACAATAATAGATACATCTAGCAGAGGAATCTAGCAGTGGAACAGTAGGCTACATAAACCTTATCCGTATCTTCCAGGTTAACCCCGTGACAGCGGAGAAGCTACGTTGGACAAGAAACCACCCTGAGGCGTCTCAGCATATGGGCAGAGTGCCAGACATAGGGCGGTTTGACGCCCAGTTTTTCAAGGTGCATTACCGTCTCGCGTACTTAATGGATCCCATGTCTCGGAAACTCCTCGAGCAATCCTATAATGCTATTTATGACGCAGGTTAGTTAATGCATGTTGTAAAATGTTGCTGTTAACTTCATTTTACTTGTTAATTTTCCTTGGGGTTACACCACATAATACACACAATAGTTCATGCGATGGTGCCACGACTTCATGGTGGTAGTTCATGTGCTAGGTATCTGTAACGACACAAAACTTATAGAGCAGGCTGTAAAGTTCTTCATCTTCATAAAAAAGGGAGGATCCTACCAGACAGGTGGTGTGTCTGGTGAGTTACTACCCTACAGGTGTTTTCGGGCCTTTCTATATGCGTCGAAGAAAACTTTAATATCACCATTAGGAATTTGAAATGTTCCCGGTTCCAACCAACAAACTTCTGGAGGTTACTGTATGTACACGACATAACGTTTGAGTTTGCTATTTGAAAATTTTCATATCCTTTAGCTATTGCTTTCGTGGCATAAAAGCAAAAGTAAGAAATGTAAAATTATTCACTTCATAAAATCCATATTTATTTTATAAATCTGAAAATAACTCATTCTGTCTGTGTTACCTGGTAACATATTATAATGTCTGAACGGATTATTCTTATTCATTCTTTAACTTTACTCTTATTGCCCACAGGAGTTAATCCCGAGCACTTGTCTGGGAGAAAAATAGGTGTGTTCATCGGAACCTGTTTCTCCGAAGCAGAGAAAGCGTTCTCCTATTCCCCCACCACTGTATCAGGCTTGGGTATAACTGGGTAAAAAATGAACCACTTTTTAGATTACAAGCATACCGATAGAATTTAGAATTATACTGTACATGTCATGTATATGTGCTGTGGTACAACACCACATTACAAAATGTGTGGTGTGCCACATTTCGGTAGTTTTCTTGAAATAGTCCTATGTACTACTCTGTCAAGAATGTACCGGGAAACGATCAATAACACACAAAAATGTTAGTTGTTCATCCAAAGTGGGTTTACCGCCTTCAAAGTATGCTCCTTCAGAAATTATACACTTACACCAACGAATAATCCAATCCTCAAAACATTTTTAAACGCTTTTTCCGGAATTGAGTTCAATTCTTGCCGTGAATTCTCCTTTATGTCTTGTACCGAATGAAAACGGGTGCTACGAAGTGGTAATTTGAGTTAAGGAAAAAGAAAGAAGTCGGCTGGAGCCATATCTGGTGAATAAGGTAAGGGTTGCTCGATGGTATTTGAGTTAGAGTCAAAAATTTGGTCACTATTATGGCCTTGTGCGAAGGTGCAATATCGATGTGCAAAATCCAAGAATATTCTTTCCGCAAATCTGAACTTTTTCGTCGAATTTGCTCTCTTAAACGCTGCATGACGCTTAAATAATATTCTTTATTACTGTTTGGCCTTCCGGCGAAAATTCCGAGTGTACAACACCGCGACAGTCAAAGAAAACGGTCAACATGACTTTGGCGTGGTGGTTTCGGTTTCGGTTCAGTTGGAAGCCGCCACTCCGAAGCTTGTTGCCTAGTTTGCATGTCAAACTCGTAAACCCACATCTCGTCACCAGTAACAATACGTTTCATAAATGATGGATCGGAATTGACTCGTTCCAACATGACCTCAGCGACTCTAATACGAGTGAGTTTTTAAAGAAAATTCAGATCTTTTGGGACTAATCGAGCGGCAACATGTTTCATACCCAAGTGATCATTTAAAATGGTAAGGATTGACTCGTGAGATACAGAAAGTTCAGCGGCTATCTCTTTCAAACTTGAATGAGGATAATTAGTCACTATTTCCTTCTTTTTTGCGATTTTGACTTCAGTTGAAGACATTGATGGCCTACCAGAGCTAGGTAAATATTCCATCACAATTCAACCGCTTTTGAACTCTTTGTAACACTCATAAGCACGTGTTTTAGATAAAGCCGATTCACCGTAAGCCTTCTTTGAGCGAAGCGGGCTTCGCTCGCTCTTGCAGCCTACTTTTTCTTCTGTCTTGAATTGGTCTGTAAGTCCACCAAGTATATATAGTCCTCCTGACCGATTTCGGTCAGGTCGGCCAATCTTGGTGGAGAATAGTCATCGGTGCAGGAGATATTATAAATATTGCACAAGTGAGTGCGCTGGCACAGACGCAGTCTTTGTTCCTTTCCTCTCATAGTCCGATGGGATGGCAATCCGACATGACCGGATAGAGATCAGCCGCAAGACCAACGGGCTAACGTGCTTTCAGGCACGGAAGTATCATACCGTCAATTTCCAAACCCCGGACTACTACTGAAAAGTTCCTGATGGAAAAACCCAATAGCCGATAATAATTTTTGCCCGACCCGGAATCGAACCCAAGACTCAACGCTCAGCAGTCACGCTTGCGACCATGAAGTAGCTCCTGTATGAAAAGTCAAAACAATTCTTACCTGTCCCAGGTACGGTGTTAAAAACTTCGAGCTCGCTTTGCTCGCTCTTGAAGCCCTAATTCAATTAAGTAAGTAACATCTATTGCTTTTAGTTCCTAGACTTTTCAAATAACTCGACAAAATTATGTAGCAACTTCTACTTCTTTATAAACAAGCATAGACAATCTAACCAATCCGAGGTTCTAACATTTTTGAGGAGGCTATTGCGTTTTAGATTCTTAAAGGGACTTCCGCTCCATTCGTAAATAGTAAATTCAATTTACTCCGGTTTCTTTTCGTCATTCCGTCCCCTCCTTTAAATCAAAACGTGGAGGCGCTCTTATTAATTATTTCTTGTAACTACTTCTAGTAAATATTCATAAATTTATAAATATTTACTAGAATAATTCATAAATAGCACCCATATGCTAGGGGTGCCGATGAGGTACTTGCCTAGGGCGCTCTCGCCACTTAACTCTGGTTGTGCGGTTCATTTGCTAGCGTGGCCGTGGAAATTAAATCCAGGAGTAAAAGTAGCAGCTCTTACTTCTACAGTATAGTACACCACACTTGGTTGTAACACTTCCGCCTTGACCTTAATGCAACGAGTTTCATCAGAATAAGCGTTTACTGGAGCAGTTGCCACGGACTTTAGGCCTAGTTTACCAGTTTACCATTCAATTATTTGATCTCATAAATATGTTATTTGTAGATGCTGTAAGTCCATGTTCGCCAACCGCATTTCCTATTGGTTAAACGTGAAGGGTCCTTCGATGGCGATCGACCAGTCGTGCTGCAGTTCCACCGCGGCGCTGGAGCAGGCGTACCTCGCTATGAGTCGCGGTGAATGCGAGGCAGCTGTTGTTGGCGGCTCTAACTTGTGTTTGCATCAACAGTCCACTGTGCATAACGGAAGGTGACATATTTGAAAAACAAAGCATTTCCGAAAATGATAAACTTATATACAAACCTACCTCCTCCTTAGAGGATGGATTTTTTTTTAAATCCTTCGTTTTAAAAGGTTTTCAAAAATAGCATTCTAACTTTTAAAAATATTGTACGATCGTGTTTTATTTATTTCCAGAATCATAATGCAAACCATGGATGGCAAAACCAAGTCTTTCGATCAGAATGCCAATGGTCTTATCAAATCGGAAGCCATTAACGTAATGTTTCTGCAGAAGGCTAAAGATGCGCTGAGGTAAGATTTGTGAGGATGTTACCAAACAGAATTAGAGTTCAGGGGCGTGACGTAATGTTGCGATTTTACAGGTGTGCGGCACAAACGCTTCTTTCGGAGGACTGGCTCAAGTGAACATGAACAAAATATGCGTGTGTTCACCGAAATGTGTTGTAATCACTTTGCCACGTATTCGTGCAATAATATTCTCCTTCATAATAACGTCATGCCGATGAGGCTCTGTATGGTGTCGGACGTAAAGAATAGCACCATCCCATATCTTCCCGTGGGTGTCGTAAGAGGCGACTAAGGGACTTGCCAGAGAATGGGCAGCAGCGTTCTCTGTGCTTTTGTAACAACCGTACTGCGATCGCCAACCCGCCTGCCAAGCGTGGCGATTATGGCAAAACCCCCCATGTTGTGTCAATGTGGCGAAATTTGGGGGAGGCCTATGTCCAGACGTCTTTCGGCTGAAATGATGATGATGATGAATAACGTCATAGCCAACTCTCAATTCAGGCAATGGTTTTCAGTATTTCTATCATAATAATGTGACTTACTTTTTAGGGTTCCGTAGCTAAATGGCTAAACCGAAAACCTTATAGATCCGCCCTGTCTGTCTGTCTATCCGTCCGTATCCATTTTACTCCGAGACTGTTGGCACCACTTGACATTTGGAGAGAAGGTGTTTTAAATAAACCGCTATACAAAAGTGATATGAAATTATGAAAACATAAAAATGGAGTGGCTTTGGTCTCCAGACATTGTGAAAGAGGGTTGACAAAAAATGTATATTCTATCGACAGCTATTGAAAAATGATATAGAGTTTCCAAAAACATTTTATTATTAAGTCAATGGTTGTTGAGATATTAGCTTTTAAAGCCAAAAAAATAATAAAAGTGAAATATGTTCATGCATGTATGTGTTTAGCAGCCACACAGTTAAATACATTGAATTTTTTTTTTCAACTTTTCGTCAAGTGTATTCAGATTACAGCCACCCAATTTTATGTTTCTCATAATTTCATATCACTTATGTGTAGCGGTTCATAGAAAATATTTACTCCCTAACAACATATCATTTTCTTAGCGTTAATCATGAATGATCAATTTGAATGAACACTCTGAATTACTCGCATTTAACAATAAAACTTAGATACCGACACACCTGAATGGTAGCCATTTTTAGGATTCCGTAGCCGAATGGCAAAAAACGAAACCCTTATTATAGATTCGTCATGTTTGTCTGTCTGTCCGTCCGTATCTCACAGCCACTTTATTCCGAAACTATTAGAACTACACAGCTGACACTTGGTAGGTAGATGCATTCTGTGAAACGCTTTACGATTTTTGTACAATAATAATAAAAAAACCGGCCAAGTGCGAGTCTTACTTACACACAAGGTTCCGTAGCTCCAAATTATGTAATAACAATATATTGAACGGTCATTCATAAGTAAATGTATACACTCAACAGCAAAACAAAATTTGTGTTTCATAGTATGTTAATGAAAAACAAAGTTACGGCTGCAGTTTGGTAAAAAAAGTCCCATATCTCAAAAACTAAATATCAAATCTCATTCAAACCAATTTTCATTGAAATTTTTTTTACGGTCTATATCCCAATATTTTTTCAGAATGTTTCTCCTCTTAGGGGAGGGGGGGGGCACTCGTTTTACCACTTTGGAAGTGTCTTTCTTAGGTTTGATGGTTTTTTTTTTAGTTACAGTTCCTTGTAGGGAGGGGATATCCTTAATCTTTAAACTTTCAACGAAAATTGGAAAAACTTTAAACTTTCAACGAAAATTGGTTTGAACCCAATTTTCGTTGAAAGTTTTTAACGTTCTACAAACCTAAATTTTTTCAGAATTTTGCTCCTCATACTTTAGAAATTAAAGGGGGAGCGACACACATTTTACCATTTTGGGAGTGTCTCTCGCGCAAACTATTCAGTATAAAAAAAATGATTTTAGACACCTCAATATCATTTTTGAAGACCTATCTATAGACGACCCACACGTAAGGGATTTATGAAAAAAAAAATTGTTTCAGTTCTATGTATGGGGTATTATAGTTTCGGAAAAATGTGGCTGTAACTTACGGACGGACAGACAGACAGACAGACATGACGAATCCATAAGAGTTTTCCGTTTTTTGCCATTTGGCTACGGAACCCTAAAAATATAGATTAAGGATATCCCCTCCCTGTACGGAACTGAAACTAAAAAAAAAACCATCAAACCTAGGATAGACACTTCCAAAGTGGTAAAACGTGTGCCCCCCCCCCCTCCCCCAAGAATAGAAAAATTCTGAAAAAATATTGGGATGTAGACCGTAAAAAAAACTTTCAATGAAAATTGGTTTGAATAAGATTTGATATTTAGTTTTTAGATATGGGACTTTTTTTTACCAAACTGCAGCAGTAACTTTGCTTTTCATTAACTTACTATGGAAAACAAATTTAGTTTTGCGGTTGAGTGGAAGTTTACTAATGAGTGACCGTCCAAAAAATTGTTTGTAGGTACTATAACTTTGGAATGTAAAGCCCTATCGTCGAAAAAAGAACACTAACAGCCAGTTTCTTCATCAAAAGTAACGGCCAAAGTAACGTCATAAAGTAAAAGTAAAGATTAAATTAGGTTGTTCACAATTTTAGCTGTTAGTTTAACTGGTACTTTCGCCTTTATCTGTTACTGCTCAGTAAGTTGCTGCTAAAGGAAAAGTTACTGTCATTTTGACAAAGCTGTGGGAGGTATCACTGTATTTATACATAGACTTTAATTAAGTATTAAAATGTTATCACGATATTCGTCCAGTGAAAGTTCAAGTTCATCAGACGATGAACTTATCG
The DNA here is from genome assembly GCA_949152445.1 of Cerastis rubricosa. Lineage (NCBI taxonomy): Eukaryota > Metazoa > Arthropoda > Insecta > Lepidoptera > Noctuidae > Cerastis > Cerastis rubricosa. The sequence goes on along the minus strand of OX424545.1, from coordinate 15,719,911 downwards.
TAAGTTACAAACTCAAAACTCAAACTCAAAGCGTTTATTTCAATTAGACCATTACAGGCACTTTTGAAAGTCAAAAACAATAAAAAACGCTAAGCTAAAGCTACAGTCCCAGTCACAAGGCATAATAACTTGTGAAAGTACTGTAGTTGCCCATTCCAAAGCGTAGATCTCTATGGAGAAGAATGGGCAAGAAACTCCATGGACACTCTTTTAAATCAAAATATGTTACAAAATCTTGGTTACATCATTCATGTTAAAAATTACAAATATGTGAGAACGATGTAGAAATACGGGCAAGTTAAGAGCGTCCAGAGTAAAAGATTAAATCAGTAATACAAAAACAAAGTAATTAAAAATAAACCGTGGTAGCTAAGAGATGACCAGTCACAACTAACAGCGCCCGTTCACGAACATCACGCATGTATCAGCCATCATTCAACTCAACCATATTGAAGGGAACTAAATGACCCGACACACCCGCCACCATCAGCGTGACATTTAAGTGAGCATGACATTCACTCAACCACCAGGGTATATTCGCGTCAATGAAAGATGTAGGTACTCAGTAAATGGTGGCTTTGCAGTACATAGTACTCACACATGTGCTATGCAATTATATAATACTAGATTGAATCTATACATTCATCACAACATCATACAATGCAAATATATTTTTACAATCTTCTGCTGCTTCTACAATTACTTCAAATAGTAATTCAGATGATTCGGATTGCCCCTATGGTTGTGGAGCAGGACCAGCATTGCGCCAAGCATTTTTATCATCAATGTAATCCCCCAACTTATAATATGCTTGCCTACATAGTGTGCGTTTTATGCAAGATTTAAATTTCGTTTCATTCAGTTGTTGAATGGGGGGAGGTATTTTATTGTAACATTTTAAACAGTACCCCATGAAAGATGAGTCTACTTTAGCCAACCTAAAACCTGGCTGAACTAGTTGGTCCCTGTTTCTAGTATTATAGTGGTGCCGGTCACCTCTTTTACTAAATAAATGCAGATTTTTCCTAACGTACATGATGTTTGCATAGATGTATTGACAAGGTACAGTCATGATGTTAATTTCCTTAAACAGTTCTCTTAGAGAATCGCGCCTACGCAGGTTATATATGGCTCTGATGGCTCTTTTCTGCAGAATAAATATAGACTCGATGTCTGCGGCCCGTCCCCATAGTAAAATACCGTATGACATAATACTATGAAAATAACTAAAATACACTAGCCTCGCGGTATCTACATCAGTAAATTGACGGATTTTTCTGACAGCATATGCCGCTGAACTCAGCCGTCCTGCAAGAGATGTTAAATGAGGACCCCATTGTAGCCTTGAGTCGAGCGTGATCCCCAAGAAAACAGTTTCATCGACAAATTCAAGTTTCTCTTGATTCAATACTATGTCAGTATCACAAAATTTTACATTTGGTAGAGAAAATCTTATGCACTTAGTTTTTTCCCATTTAATACTAAATTGTTAGCGGTAAACCAGTTATGGACCTGCATTAGAGCGTTATTTACGTCGTCAAGGTTTGTAGCATGTCTGTTTATCCTAAATATTAAAGAAGTATCGTCAGCAAACAACACCATTTGTGGATGATTTTTAAATAAATGGGGTAGGTCATTTATATATACTAAAAAGAGGAAAGGACCCAATATTGAACCTTGTGGTACACCCATTTTTACTTTTAAACCCATTGAATTTACACCATTTACTTGTACTTGCTGCTGTCTATCATTTAAATACGATGTTACTAAACTGAGCGCAAGTTTACCTAAACCATAATGCTTCAGTTTCAAGAGCAAGGTTTGGTGATTTACGCAATCAAATGCCTTCGAGAGGTCACAGAAGATTCCTATGGCATCTTGTGCCTCTTCCCACGCAGTATATATGTGTTTTAATAGAGTGACACCGGCGTCAGTCGTACAACGTCCTTTGGTGAAACCATACTGTTTGTCGTGTAAGATTTTATTGGTGTTAAAGTGGGTGAGCATTTGATTAAGCATTACCTTTTCAAACACCTTGCTGAAAACCGGCAACACGGATACGGGTCTACAGTTATTGGTATCTTTACTGTCCCCAGACTTGAAAAGTGGTATTACCTTGCTGTATTTCATAAGGTCCGGGAAGACCCCTTGGTCCACACACAAATTAAAAATTAAGGCTAAGTACGGTGCTATAGTGTCAATAATAGCTTGACACACTTTAATAGACATTCCCCATAGATCTTCGGTTAATTTGATTTTGATTTCCTTAAAAGCTTTAATGACTGCTATGGGGTTTATATGCTTAAATTGAAACTCAACCGGACAGGCTGAAACGTTCGCTTTTAATAAATCAATAGAAAGCAAGGGTGAGGATTTTAAGGTTTCAGTAGTTTTAAGTGGGATATTGGTAAAGAAATCTACAAATTCTTGAGCTACTTCGGTTTTAGAGCTTAAAGGACCACGTGAAGTCTCTAGTCTGATATCATTATTATTTTTTTTATTTCTATTAGATTCACTATTGATAATTTTCCAAACCGTCTTTATTTTGTTATCGGCGGACTTAATCTTGTTGCTAATGAATAAGGCTTTAGCTACCTTGCAAGTGTTTTTAAAGATTTTTGAATATGTTGCAACATATTTATTAAAAGTTTCCGAGTTGATGTAAGGCTTAAGGCCGTACAACTCAAATAATCGCTCCCTACTTATCCTAATACCCTTAGTTGCCCAGTCACTGAACATAAACTTTGGGTAAATACATTTAGTTTTCATTTTTAATGTATTATTGAACTCTACATGAACTACCGAAACGAATTCCTCATAAAATTGATTTGCATTTTCAATAATATGGCCCGGAATGCCTAAATTACTAATTAAGTCTCTTTATTCATTTTCTTTACACATCCTTTACATTTTTAAATATTTTTACAAAAAACATATCAAAAAACATTTAAAAATATAAAAAATAGTAGCCCACCAGCATCGGGAACAGGGTCCGGGCTACCGGTGGGCAGGGCTCTTGAGAGAGGAACCTCCTGACAATACGTGCCGTGTCCAGAAGTACTGCTTTCTGAATCAAGCCCTTGATCCAGCTGCCAAGCGAAAGCCTACTAAGATGTTGGTCGAGGCTTTTGGCAATTAAGCCATTGGCCGACACGACTATCGGCACAATGACTGCTGTATTCACATCCCACATGTCGACAACCTCGCGAGCCAGATCTAGATATTTCAATTGCTTATCTTTCTCTGCTTTCACGAGGTTCTCGTCATGTGGGACCGTAATATCAACAATCATTGCGCGACGCTCCGATCGATCTATCACCACAATGTCAGGCTTATTGGCAACAATAGTCCTGTCAGTGACGATAGGTCGATCCCAATACAACGTGATATTACCATTATCGAGAACTGGGTCGGGCGCATACTTATAGTACGGCACTTCTGATTCCACAAGGTTGTATTTCAAAGCAAGTTGCTGGTGGATAATCCTAGCAACGAGGTTGTGTCTATGCAAATACTCTCCGTTAGCCAGACGAGAACAACCAGAAATTATGTGTCGGATCGATTCTCCCGGACGGTGGCATGCCCGACACACGTCAACCGTCCCGTCCTTCATAATATGTTTCCGGTAGTTGTTCGTCAGCATAACTTCGTCCATAATCGCACAGACAAAACCTTCAGTTTCCCCAAAGAGGTTGCTGAATCGTAGCCAGGACACGGACGCTAGAAAATCTACATCGGGGCCATGAAGAGCCCGGTAGAAGCGCCCGTGAAGCTCCTTGCCCTGCCATACCTCCCTGCGATCATTAGTGTCTAATACTACAGGCTTGCGCCAGTTCTCGTTAGCCAAGAAGAGCGGGGTAAGGCCCTTGTCCACTGAGACCACATCTCGGTGTATCCCCACGTCGGCTTCTAGGAAGTATTCCCTGAGACTGCATACCTCACGATTGTGCAGGGTCTTAGCATTTAAGAAGCCACGACCCCCACACTTCCGCGGGATATACAGTCTCATCACCGACGACCGTGGGTGATGCATCCGATTTGCGGTCAGCAGTACGCGGACCCTCCTATCCAGGGCATCAAGTTCCGTCTGAGTCCATTTGAGTATGCTGAAAGAATACATCAAAACCGGCATGACCCAACCGTTGAAGGCGCGTACCTTGTTTCCGCCTGACAAAAGACTGCTTAGCACCTTATTCAGGCGGCCAAAGAAACGTTCCCTCAACGATTGTTTAATGACAGCAGTATTGATACCTAATGCTTCCGACATACCCAAATACTTGTAGGTTTCTGTTGAGGAGAGGGATCTTAGGTGTACGGAATCCGAGAGTTGAGTTCCCACGGATTCCGTAATCTCCCCTCGCTTCACATGCATGACTGCACATTTGTCCACACCAAATTCCATCCTAATGGCGTTACTGAAAGTTTCAGTTACCTTCAGTAGCTTCATCAGTTGCAAATTGTTGGGGGCAAATATTTTGAGATCATCCATGTAAAGAAGGTGAGATATGACCTGACCACCTCTCCTCAACCGATAGCCTAGACCTGAACCTTCCAGCAGTGTGCTGAGAGGATTCAAGGCTAGACAAAACCACAATGGGCTCAGACTATCACCCTGGAATATACCACGCTCGATCCTTATGGTTTCGCTGTTCCCCTGCATCTGTCGACATCCTGGATAGTGAAGGACCGTCCTCCATTGCCCCATACACGACTCAAGGAAGGCGCGTAGAGTTGCATCTATCTTGTACAACTCCAGTACCCTCATGAGCCATGTATGCGGCACCGAGTCGTAGGCCTTCTTATAATCTATCCAACATGTAGACAGATGCCTTCGGGAGCGGCGAACCTGTTGGCTAATGGCCATATCAATGAGGAGCAGCTCCTTAGTACCACGGGACCCGTTCCTACATCCATTCTGAGAGGGAGACATGATGGAATTACTCTCAATATGTTGGTTTATTTTAGCTCTCAAAATAGATGTTAGAACTTTATAGACCGTTGGTAAACAAGTGATTGGTCTATAATTTTTGGGCTCCGCAGTACTACCTGATTTATGGAGCAGGTGGGTAATGCCTGTCGTCAAGAACTGGGGCAGCGACCCTGACTCTAAGGCTGATTGAAACTGGGACGCCAAGCGAGCGTGCGATCTCTGAAACCATTTGATCCAGAAGTTGTGCAGTCCGTCCGGCCCTGGAGACTTCCAGTTAGGTAACGGACGAACTGCACGAGCTACGTCTTGGGGGCTGATGATAATTGCCCCCATTTCTGGTATTGGATCACACGCTTGTTCAACTTCCCGGGTCCAACCGCCCTCAGTGTGACTGACAGGCACCGACCAGATGCTGCGCCAGAACGAATACATGGCGTCATTATCTGGTAGACGCGTGTCAGTCACCCTTTGGTCTGGTCGCTCCCAAGCCCTATATACCCACCTTTCATCGCTTTGGAATGTGCGATTCTGAGTGTATCGCTCCACGCGCCGCTTGTACCTACGAATACGGCTTGCCCATGCACAGATCTTCTGCTTCAGGAAGTCAATACGCTCTGTGACGCAGGCCAAGTAATCACGAAAACTAATGTCAGTTCCCGAGAACGCCCGCCTCACAAAGCGCATCACTCTAGGGCGAGTATTGCCCTCCCTGAAGCAGATTAACTTGCCGATGAGTACTCTAGCCTCACCGATACGCCGCTCAATCCTGCACTGCCAAGCTGGAACAGCTAGTTTTGGTCGTGTAGCTCGGTCGCTGATAGGAAACTTGACGTGAGCCACACGACATGCCGCTACAGCCGCGCAGTACAATATTGAGTGGGTATCAGCAAGGTCTTTGCTGTTGTCAAAGCAGTTTGACAGCAGCGAATCTAGAGTACACACCAGCGCCTTGTTTTTCTTGTGCATAGACAAACGAGGTAACCGCGGTCTAAGTTCAGGCGGTGTGGAGCGATACTCCCGGAACGCACCCTCCAAAGCGCTCCTCAATTGTGCGTTGCACTGGGTACTCACGGTTATAACTTCGTCAACATCCTCTTCACCACCGCGATCGGATCGCGGCGAAGCGCTGGAAACATTTTGCAGTTGTGCCGCGATTATTGGCGAAGCAGGCGTAACTGGGTTACTCCGTGAGTCGAGGCGTAGTCGATCAAGTACAGTCTCATCCAACATATGGTTACGCTGGATGACCCGCACCTGATCCGATAGTCGCTGCGCCGACACGCTGACATCTGGTTCAAGCACCTGAAACAGAGAGAGCATCCGACCACGGTACGCAGTCATGTTGCTTCCCCCCTCAGTAGCCCCATAATATGCGCGCATGACGTTTTCATTAATGGACTGAGTCCATCGCATGCGCGACACATTTCCACCGGCAGCGGGGACCCTGTTCGGGGCCTGTTGGCCTCGAGGTCCCAGGCCCGCTGGTGGCCGTCCTCTTCCTCGTCGTCGTGGTGGAGATGGCGTCGACGGCGGGGAGAAAAACTCGTCGCTGGAGCTCGACGCAACTGCAGCAACCGGCGACTCAGCGCCCACAGATGTGGCGCGTCCCGGCGGCTGCGAGGCGGAGCTCAGCGACGAGCCCGGAGATGGTAGGTGTGCCTCTTCTTGAAGTCTGGCTCGGTGTCGGGTTAGCATCGGTGACAATATTTAAAAATGCATTTTTGGTGTGGTCCAGTCCAGGTTTTTTTTACTATGAATTGGTTTTATTTTTGTTGTCATGATTTATTTATTACTTTTCCTGGATTAATTTTATAGAATAATTAAATAAAATTTGTTTTGGAAAAAATTCTGACATGTCACTTTGACACCCGAGCCACAGATTATTATTATTATAAAATTAAGTTATTATTAAATTTATTCAAATTGCTGGGTGTTATTTGTCTAGAGTTTATCTGGATTTTTTGTAATGGTGTGTAGGACTCGAAAACAACGGTTTGACCGCTGTGATCCGAAGGGAGGTAATTAACAATGGATTTATCTAAGTAGTTGCAGTTACAAAAAACATTATCAATACATGTAGCAGTATTTGTAGTAATTCGGGTTGGTTCCAAAAACACGTTTAGCAAATTAAAAGATTTAAAAAGGTTTAACAATCTACTACTATTTGAATTTTTGTCTAAAATATTAACATTAAAGTCACCGCAGATAACCAGTGATTTATTACCAGTTGCAAGTTTTGCTAAAGCATCTTCCATTACTGACTCAAATATGGAGTAGTTTTGATAATTTGGGGGTCTGTAAACGCACACTATTATATGTCAGTTCAATATTATGCTCAACCGATAGATCCACAATATCTTTCCGCAACTTAAATTTAATACAATTTTTAACTAAGATTAACGAACCCCCACGCATCTTAGATTTTCTGTTAAAGCAACTGCCCACACTGTAATTTGCGTAATTAATTAGCATTTCATAGTCTTTTAACCAATGTTCAGTGAAACAAACAATTTCAAACTTTGTTTTTTCTAAAAATAATTCAATCTCTAGTTGCTTTGAAGAGAAACCCTGAATATTTTGATGAAATAATTGCATAGAATTCTGCTTAGCCCCTTTTTTACATTTAACTATTTGATAGCAAGAAGGTTGAACACTAATGTCACTGGTATCTTCTGTTGTCTTACAAACTAGTTTAAATGAGCATCCGGAGTGAGTCCCGAGACTCCCGTGCCATCACCGGACAACAAGCTCCTATCACTAAAAGACCTTAATTGAGAATTTTCCATGGTGGCACATGGAACCTCCTCAGTAAAATAATTGTAAATAGAAAATAAATCTATATTAGTATGATTACTAATAGTCGCAGTGTTAATAATAGAACTAAACTTAGACATACTATTTATGTCTGTGTGAATATTATAAGCTAATAGCCTAGCTATTTTGTGTCTACATCCAATAGGTAGATACACATTACCCCGTGTCGACCTAAGTTTATCAATAAGCGTGTTAATATCAAGAAATAAAAGCTTGTCACTATAGTGACCTACTAAAAAATGCATATGGTTATTTAACATGTGAATAAAATTGTTTTTTCTATTACTTACATTTTCAACATATGGAAAAGCACACAATATGATTTTACTACAATTTAACTTTAACAACTCGGATACACAATCGGTTATGTCTTCCTTTTTGATATTAGAACTATTGCCAACACATATAGTAATGGTGGTACTAGGATTACATACATTATTTGTTACTGATGTCATGACCTGTTTGTAGGTTGACCCAGGCATACAATAATTTTGGGTACAAAAACTCAGGTTATTACTGATTAATTTACCTAGCCCTCTACCTATACTATCTGAAAACATAACTGAATGATAACAATCATGACTATTAGGTGATACAAAATTACCAATCTCAGGCTGTAATACTAGTGAATCAGGAAGTGAAATGTCAGGTATTATATCTTGGTTGATGATACAGCCCTGAGCACTCACGGCTTGGGACGGGTCCTCCGTTGCCTCAGGCCGGAGGGCATCAAGACTGGGTTCACTCTGACAAGTACAATGAGAGTTGCTGAGAGTCAGCAAGTCCACTTTGTCTACCAACTCATTGGTGGCAAGAATATGCTCCTTAATTTGGTTTTTAGAGCTTTCATACTTATTATATAAAGACTTTAATGACTTATTCAGGGTCTGTATTTCAGACTGCAAGCGCTGAGTGTCTATTTCATAAATATTTATACTATCCTCCAATTTAATTTGATAGTTATTTAATCTATTCACAAGAGAAACAAAACGCGGTTAAACGTTTAATATTTGCAAAAACACGGTTAAACGTTTAATATTTGCAAAAAACATTTCTTGTGGGACGACGCTGATTATCTGTTCCGATACAGAATTTCAAAGGTAACAGTTACATACCTCAGCATAATGTTACAAGGTATACGCCAATCACAGCAAAGCAAGTTTATCTTCAGTTTGTATTTTATACGAATACCAGTACTTTTAGAATTAACTAATGTACTTTTTTTGGAAAGCACCTACGTACCCGCAGATTCTACTTACACAAAAAATCTCTTCTTGGAAATGTCAACAATTGTTTCAAATGGTAGGGGTAGGTTACCCTCGAGGTTTCGAGACAACGAGGCTTGTAAATAACAAAACAATTTTTCAGAATTTTAAGATTTTGGTTTTCGGTTTTCTTCCTAGTTGTTGCCACTTAAACGGCTGTGTTGCGCTTGCGACTGACGACGGTCTGAAATGTATCGTCTTTCATACGGGTTGTTTTTACCTAATAGAGGACCGCGTATTTTAGACCCTTTTTAGGGTTTCGTACCCAAAGGGTCAAACGGGACCCTTTTTACTGAGACTTCGCTGTCCATCCGTCCGTCTGTCACCAGGCTGTATCTCATGAACCGTGATAGGTAGCCAGTTAAAATATCTACAGATTATGTATTTTTGCCGCTGTAACTACAAAAACTAAAAACAGAATAAAATGAATATTTAAGGGGCCTCCCATACAAACTGAACTACAACTCTCGTTTTTATAAATAATGGTACGGAACCTTTCGTGCGCGAGACCGACTCGCACTTGGCCGGTTTTTAGGGTTCCGTAGCCGAATGGCAAAAAACGGAACCCTTATAGATTCGTCATGTCTGTCTGTCTGTCTGTCTGTCTGTCTGTCTGTCTGTCCGTCCGTCTGTATGTCACAGCCACTTATTTCCGAAACTATAAGAACTATACTGTTGAAACTTGGTAAGCAGATGTATTCTGTAAACCGCATTAGGATTTTCACACAAAAATAGAAAAAAAAAACAATAAATTAAGGGGGTCCCCATACTTCGAACTGAAAACCAAAAAAAAATTTTTCATCAAACCCATACGTGTGGGGCTAAGGATAGGTCTTCAAAAATGATATTGATGTTTCTAATATCATTTTTTTCTAAACTGAATAGTTTGCGCTAGAGCCACTTCCAAAGTGGTAAAATGTGTGTCCCCCCCCCCTCTAATTTCTAAAGTAAGAGGAGGAAAATTCTGAAAATATTTAGAATTGTAGAATGTAAAAAAAACTATCAACGAAAATTGGTTTCAATAAGATATGATGTTTAGTTTTTGAGATATGGGACTTTTTCATCAAACTGCAGCAGTAACTTTGTTTTTCATAAACATACTATGAAAAACAAATTTAGTTTTGCGGTTGTGTGGAAGTTTACTAACTAATACTACTAACTAATGAATGACAGTTCAAAATATTGTTATTATATTGTTTGGAGCTATGGAACCCTGTGTGCGAGTATGACTCGCACTTGGCCGGTTTTTTAATATAATTTTCGCTTGAACCAAGACCTTTGGAGCCGTTTTATTTATTTTCCTTTCTAAAACCTTTATAAACTTAACATTTTCTAATTCGTAATTTAACCCTTAATTTATGTAATTTATAATTATTTATTAAAACATAATAACAAACTTAACTATTGTTAGGGTTCCACCTGGTGTCGTGTGCCCCCGCACACGACACCAGGTGGAACCCTAACAATAGTTTATTAACAACGCACACGTTGTCAGGACGGTCGATTGTTAGGGTTTGTGAATTTTCATTTTGCTAATTAATTATTTCAATCGATATTCGTATTATCAGAGCTTTCATTTTAATATTTTACGCTGGCAACTATACCTTTTTTATTATATTAGTGGTCGCTCTGTGATCGATGGATAAAAATCGCGGGAACCAATCAGAGCAGTCCCTTCTCCCCGCGCCAAAAACAAAGGTTTTGCGCGGGAAAATAAAAAAAGAACGCTTGGCCGGTTGCGCGGTTAACTCGGGGGATTTGGTACTGATTGTAAAATATTGATTTTGTATGAGCAGTTCATGTGAATTAAAAAACAGTTTCGTAGAATAATTGTATCATTCAACTACGTCCTGTTCCTGTTGGGGTTTGTATTACACTATTGAGGACCAAAACAGTTTCTAGAACAAAAACTTATTAAAATAGACTTTGATTAAGTTTCACTTAACAATTTTCACTTTAACGTACACATCATAATATCGAGTTCTGTTTATAGTATGGACTTAATTCTTTTTGTATATTTAGTTTTTGAACATATTATAATATTATATAAAAAAAATTAATCATGAATAGTTTAAAATGAAAAAGTTGATTTTCAAGTTACGCGTAAAAAAAAAAGTTTCTGCTTACGCCGTTGGTGTATTTGGAATTCCGTCCGATCTCTATAATAATGTATGACAGTTATCAATTCAATTTCAATAAAAACAGTCGTTCGTTGGCGTCCGTTTTTAAAGAACTGACATTTGAGTTTTGGCACTACTTGACAGTGACATTGCGATGACTGTGTTAATTACCCCAAAAACTCGTAGGGAGTACGAGTTTTTGGGGTAATTACAAATTTTATTAATATAATGTAATTATAAATTACAGCGTTGTGGCAACTCTATTGAACTTTAGCTGTTTAGCTGTTAGTTGGAGCCATTACTGATATTATTATAGCAAATAACAACACATAACATAACATTGCAACATGTAACACATGCATTACTGATAATATAGCAAATGTGTTTCACATTTGCTATAATATCAGTAATGGTTAAGTAAAATTTAATATTTTTACTGATTGCTTTAGCTGTTGATGAAGAAACTGGCTCTATGCAACTGCAAAGTATTAGCGATGGGTTAAATAACTCAAATAAAAAGAACAAATTCTGCATCATTTAAAAATAAATGCTACAAGATAAATTTACAGGATCTACGCAGATTTATTGCTCGCGAAGACGGCGTATATCGGTCTGTTATTAGAAGAAACGGGCCCTCAATACGGATATTTAAGGAATCCTGACAAGACTGTCGACTTCTTGAAAAAAATCTATGAGGAAGCGAGAGTTCCACCGCATGCAGTGGAATATGTGGAAGCTTTTGGTTCAGGTATCTTTTCCTTTAATGAATGACTCAATATTTTATGAAATTGCTTTAGACCACGTCAGTATATTCCAAAGGATTAACTGAGTGTACATCATTACATCTTTATTTCCCAAGTTATGTAAGTCCCGCGTGGCAAGTGAGTCTATTGCTAAAATTAAATAGATCGGATTAACTTACCTAGTGACATCCGATCCTCAATTATGTGAAGTAATCTCGTCCTCATTTAGTACTTATGTAGTTTGCACTTTGCACTACTCGCTGTATCACAATTTTTAAAGATGAACACATTCATCAAAAAAATATTTGATAGTCTGTGGTTCGTTGTAAGTGTGCTCTGTGGATATCTGTCATGTTCATTAGTTCAAAGTATTACACAAACATAGCCAAATTTTATACACAACTTCCGAATGGGTTAGAGATGACAATCTGGGAAGGGTTGGGATACAATGAGGACGAGATTACTTCACATAATTGAGGATCGGATGTCACTAGGTAAGTTAATCCGATCTATTTAATTATGTTCGTAATCTCGTCCTCATTTAGTACTTATGTAGATGTTTAAAGAAGAAAGTTGTGTTAATAATCAACATGTTTATTTGATGATAAACATAAGGTAATTTGATTATCTCATCATTTAGAGTAATCAGTCTCAATGGTTACTTATTACAGCCTCAATGGTGACTAATTATTAGGCTCATAACAATAGCACTAGCTTATTAAAGTATCTTACAAAGAAATATCTGTTGAACACACCGCTTGAGCAAAACCATTTGGGTCGCTGACAATTGGTCTGTTATAGAAACGAGCAAATGTAGAAGATCTTTGTGTCCAGCCTGCAGCTTTCCTTATTACCTCAATATTTATGCCTCCTGCAGAAGCCTTTGAAGTGGAGGCATGTCTTGTGCTGTGGGCCGTGAATTTAGCAGTATCTAAGCCACTATCATTTAAAACTTGCTTTATCCATCTACTTATAGACGCGGTAGAGGCAGCATGGTAAGGTTTTCTAAGTGTAATAATCAAGGTATTACAATCCTGTCTTATACTTTTGGTACTATCTAAATAACAAAGTAAAGTTTTTGCTGGACAGATGTTCATATTATCTTTGAAAAATGGTAATATTAAATTAGGTTGAAATTTGTTTGGTCCAGATGTTTTAATCATTTCTGGGATTTTAATATCAATATTATCTTCATTAATATTAATATTATCTATATTAATAAGCGATAAAGTTTGAATCCTATGCGCAGTTACAAGTGCTAGCAGTGTTACTAATTTTTTAGTAAGTAATTCCAAACTAAGGTCTTGATTTGGAAATAAATTTGATAGGTATCTTAAGACAATATTGGGATCCCATACTATGTCGTATTTAGGTTTCTTGGGCCTTAGTTTGTAAATACCTCTAAAAAACCTCGTCACCCTCTCATCTGTTCCCAAGTGAGGGCCTAAGATTAAAGAAATTGCTGATCTTATGGTGTTCAGTGAGCTATATGATAGTCCTTGCTCAAACTTGGACGTTAAGAACGAAATTACCATGGGTACTGAGTCCGACAAGGGATGCACATTTTGACTGCTACAGAAGATTATCCACTGATTCAGAGCCGATTCATACTGTTTTCTGGTTTTGTTAGATAAGGAAGCTAACATTATGTCCATTGAAGAAGGAGGTATTCCTTTCCTTAGGAACGCGGACCTGATAATGTGGCGGCAATCAGTTTGAGACTCTTGTGTAAAGGATGTGGTTCCCTGGAAGGAGACAGTAATAAATTATGACGGGGTTCAAATACAATTCTCTCTGATATAACCATAGAGCTGAACATTGGATACCATGGTTGTGCAGGCCACCATGGAACTACAACAATGCCTGTTGCCTTCTCAATAATTATTTTTTGTAGCAACTTGCTTATAAGGTTAAATGGTGGGAACGCATAGAAGAATATTTCATTCCATTTAATGGTAAAAGCATCTATGGAGTGTGCATTGGGGTCTGGTAGCCAAGATACATAATTCCTACACTTGTTGTTATATCTGTTTGCAAATAGATCAATCTGGGGTTCACCCAATTTAGCAGTAATTGTTTCATATGCCATGTCACATAGAGCCCATTCAATTTCAGAATGAGAACGTCTTGATTCTCTATCTGCCACAGCGTTGTCTTTCGAGCTAATGTAGGATGCATACACCCATAGTTGCCTTTCCTCACACCACTGCCATAACTTTCGTGCTAGACTATTTAAATGTTGAAAGCGGGTGCCCCCCATTCTATTAACATAAGCTATAGCAGTGGTGTTGTCTATTCTAAGAAGAATTTCACAACACTTCAGTTCAGATGCATATGTTTTTAACCCTTTAAATGCTGCTAGTAGTTCCAGGTAATTTATATGAAAACATTTATTTTCAACTGTCCAGTGACCATGAGTTGTAACACCGTTACATACTAAACCCCAACCTGTTCCTGAAGCATCTGAGAATATTTCCAAAGAAAATTTAAATTGTTTAATTTTGTAATGATTTATATGGATATGGGATAACCACCATTCCAAATCTGATCTGATTTCGTTAGATATAGAAAGGTATGCTTCATAGTTTTCATTATTACTTTTTAAGGCTATTGTTTTATGGCTTTCCATTACTTTAGTGTAAAGCCAGCCATATTCTACTGCCGGACATGCAGCTACAAGGGTACCTAAGAGTTGAGAGAATTTAATTATTTTGCATCTTTGTTTAGACTTGACTCTTCTTAAGTTTTTACATATAGATAATATCTTTTTCTGTGGAAGTGTTATGGAGAACTGACCAGAATTCAGTATAAACCCTAGATACTGACAGTATTGTTTAGGCTGGAGGCAACTTTTGTCTATGTTAATTATAAATCCCAGGCTTTCTAAAAATGTCTTAGTAGTTAACACATTTTGTAAACATTTTTCATATGAATCTGCCAGACAGAGAATGTCATCAAGGTAGATAACAGACAACAAACCTAATGACCTCAGGTGACACATTACTGGTTTCATGACTTTAGTAAAGACATATGGTGCTGTATTAAGACCAAAAGGAAGGCATTTCCATTCATACAACTTGTCTTGGAATAGGAAACGCAAATATTTCCTATCAGATTCTTTTATTGATATCAAATAATATGCATTCTTTAGGTCAATTGTGGCCATGAAGCATCCAGGGGTCATAAGTTTTGTTGCTGTTCTTAAGTCCTCTAATTTAAAGTGAGAACAAGAGACAAATTTGTTAAACTTTTTCAAATTCAATATGAATCTCCAGGAACCATCTGACTTAGGGTGTAAGAATATACTGGACAAAAACTGGCCATTTACAGTTGAACACCTTTGTATAGCACCTAATTGTAACAATTTGTCTATTTCTATAGAAATAAGGTTAGTTTCCTTTTTCGTAAACCAATTGTTCTGTGGCACTATGGCTTGAACAGGATCCTTGGTTAAGGGTATGGAATAGCCTCTGACCCATTTGCGTATAGTGGGGTTAGTAGTGATACTATCCCAGTGGTCTGAGAAATATTTAAGTCTGCCAGTTTGTACCTGATCTAGCGACCGCGACGATCCTGTCCCTGGCGGCGTGAATGTTGAAATTTCTGTGGAGAGCGTCTCCCTCGTGTCGGCAACTTGTTGGCATAATATGTCTGGTGTGCTGTTTGCTTCAGTCTCGGCTTTTGCCCACTCGGACGTGAAACTTGTGGTCGTTGTGGGCCCCGGTAGTTTAAATTATTCCTCTTGGGGACTTTTTGCTGAGCGGGTGTGTTTTTTAGCTCCAACCCTGATTTCTTGACTGCCTTAACAGCATTGACCTTGTCCTGTAATTTGTCCCCAAATAGGTATTCACTTATAGGGGCACTTTCCATTAAATCTTTTAGGTCTTTGTTTAGCCCTGGTAATATTAGCGACCTTCTTGTGGTAGAATTTTCATGGTACAGGTCACATAGTAGACGAGCTGAATCACTTAAATTCTCAATGTACTGTTCATTTTCATGCGTGGCAATCATAGTGTTTAGTACCTTGCCAATCGTAGTGATTGCTGCCGATAGCACAATTTGGTTTCCGGTAATCCTCTTATCTCTTTTAACACCATTCTCGTTCATTGCAGCTGCTACCTCTTCATTTAATAGTGGTGGAACTAATAGGCTACAGTTCTTTGGGGGATTATGCCTTAGTAATATACTAGCCTTAGTTTCAGTTTCAAGGCCGTTTTGAAGAATGGCCGTCCAACGTTTTGTCAAACTTTCATGTAATTCAATCGAGTTATTGGCTGGTGGGGTGCCTTCTTGACCCAGGAGTCCCTCAATATGGGCTGGTATTGCATTTTCCACCAGTACTACCTCAGGGGTAGCCATTGGGAGGTGAGGTGCTTCTTCCGAGTCTGCCCCCCCCTTTCCTTTTATTTGAGTGTTATCACTAGGTGAATTACTATGACGGCTGTATTCAGTATCCGGTGAAGAAGATAGTAAACTATGACGTCGAGGCGACCGGCTCCTATGCGTCTGGCTGCGTCTGCTTCGCTCATATGACGAACGACTTCTTGAACGTGCTCGGCTGGAGCGGCTTTCGTAGTCATCTGAGCAACGAACGCATAATGTTAGGCTCGAAACTGTTAAATCCATAGCTGACCTCTCGTGAAAGCTTTTAGGATACAGTAGAAACGTTTTTCAATTACGACAATGTCATCGGCTAACCTCTCGTGAAAGCTCTTAAGATGCAGTCGAATTGCTTTTTAATTGTTAACAAAAACTGTCACCGGCTAACCTCTCGTGAAAGCTCTTATGATGCAGTAAAAATTAAATATGGAGGTATATAGCGAATCTGTTATAAATTCGAATTAGGTAGGTACTTTTAGCGTTACGAACATACCACGGCTAACCTCTCGTGAAAGCTCAATAGTGGTGTCGTCTATTGTAAAACTATGAGGTTAAATACCTCACAAGGAATCTCAAAAACCCTATTTGAACATTCGATTTCTAGGAATTTGCTTAGTAGGTAGGTATGTTTCAAGAAAAAACTTACCGGCGTGGTTATGACGACTCCTCTTGTTTAACCGCTTTTCCAGATCTCGTAAACGTTCACTTAGCTCGATCATAGCCTCATCCCGTTTTCTCCGTTTGCTTTTACCCATTTTGTTCACAAAAGATATAAACTTTACAAAAAGCAACGGAATTCTGTGCACAGCGCGCGGCACAAAAAAGTACAATGAACATGACAGATATCCACAGAGCACACTTACAACGAACCACAGACTATCAAATATTTTTTTGATGAATGTGTTCATCTTTAAAAATTGTGATACAGCGAGTAGTGCAAAGTGCAAACTACATAAGTACTAAATGAGGACGAGATTACGAACATAATCTAAGTACGGCCCTTACAAATGTAATAATTCTTAAATCGAATTGGGGATCGGACTCAGGACTACGAGATCAGAAGTGGCGCAGAAGACCAAAGAGACAAAGATTAAGAACACACAACATCACACACATCACATTCACAAATTCGTTGTAGGTACTCCTGAGGCTGACAAAACTGAACTGGAGGTCATTGAAAGGGTGTTCTGTAACGGAAAAGAAGACACGCTTTTAGTTGGCAGCGTAATTTCCAACATTGGATATAGCGAGGCGGCTTCGGGTATATCAGCGATAACCAAGGTAATTTTTGTTTTGGAGTAAAACAAGCAATGTAAGCAATGATAGCCTAGTTGTGTGTCTGACGGATGTTCGACGCACATGAATCTGAAAAATCAAAGGATGCACCTCTGATTTTTCAGATTCATGTGCGTAATGTATAATTATCACTTGATTCGGTGAAAGAAAACATCGTGACAAAGCCAACATGCATCAGAGATATTAATTTCTCGACGGTATGTAAAGCCAAGTCAGGCCGAGGGCCGCTGGGCGCGAACCTGTGGACGGTGATTAATAGGCTAGCTTACCGTCCGTCCGTCTGATGACGACAGGCCGTGTCGACGGCGCGTTCGTGTTCCACGCGCACCTCAAGGAGATGACAGCAAGTCGGAAGGGGTCCGAGAGGGCCGATGCCTGCGGCAGGGCTGCGGGACTGTTCGAAAGAGATACCGTGGCCCTGGAACACAAAGGGCTAAGAAGGAACATGGATGGGTTTTAGTCAGTACAAGTCTGACACTCCCTCCCGCTCCACCCAGAGCGGAGGAGGGGGGCTCATGATATTCCATCCGTAAAAAAAGGCCCATGGGCGGCATAAAAACTCTGACATCAGACAAGGAAAAGATATATATTTTTATTTCTGATAAGGAAAGAAAGAATGTAATACAAATGAAGAAAAACGTTCTGGGCAAATGCCAAGATTCTAAATTACAGAGTAAACTACAATTCGTATTTGGGAGCGAACTCTTTTGTTTTCAAAATAATCCTTCAGAAAACTGTTGGAAATTCGAAGCGATATTCAGAGATGTATTGGTTCCACTATCTAGCAATTAAGATATTTCTCATCCTCAACAGGTATTGCTTGGCTACCACAACGGTCAGCTGGCCGCCAATCTACACTGCAGTACTCCGCGACAGGACGTGGCTGCATTACGCGAGGGGCGCATGCGCATCCTTACCGAGCACCAGCCCTTCCGCCGCGCTTACGTCGCCGTCAACGGCATGTCCGTCACCGGCGTCAACTCACACGTGCTGCTGCATGGACATTATAAACCCAAGGTACAAACGGAGATTAAATCCTATAATAAGCATGAATTTTGAGGTAGTTTGAGATCTACCTCGTAGCGGTCGACCTCCGGGCAACGGCACCACAGGCTTGCCTGTGCTACGACAGAACGATCCCACCTAAGTGGTGGTAGGCTCCACAAGGATCCACCTGGCTCGCGACCACTATCCCGCCGGAGTCCGGCGCCACGCAGCTTGCTGTGTTTCATCGGTGTGCGGGAGTGCCAGTGCCTTTGGGGGAGAAGGAAGTTGTCAGTTGCGCAGTTTAGAACCGGTCTTAGTCGCTGGGCAAGGCTAGCCGGGTAACTCGTTTTGGAGGGTAGCGGGATCCGATGCAAGGTGCCAGCCGTTGGCCAACCGCAGTCAGTAGGGGGCCCAAGATAATGATGACATTGAAATCACCTAGTTATAGAAAACTATCGATGACCTCACTACGAGTATTAAACTAAGTAGCGCAAATGGAGAAATTGACTCACTAAGCCTAGAAATTGGAAAGCTAAAAAGGAGAATGAAAATCTGGTTCCGAAAAACTCCCTGTACAAACAAATAGTTGCTAGTCCATTAAAATCTCCTATCACCACACCAAAAAAAACAGGGGATTGAATGCTCAAAACAAGCAGGATGTATATGACGGGGGAGGACCCTCTCCATCATCAGTAGCACTCATCGTTGGTCCTCTTATTAACTGTGGGCGTCGGTGGGTAGTGTTGGAAGAAGAGAACAGGCTCGTTTTCACAATCAAATTATAATTCCGATCCAATGATTACAACACAGGAGTAAGTTAGTCACTAACTAGGTTCTAGGTACGTATCACAGAACGCGCGATGGTTTAGTAGCGCACGCGCCGTCCGCCAACCGAGAAGTGTCCAATTCAAACTCGACGGCGCGCGCCCCACCAACTCCATCGAACGCCACTAGACGGCGCTGGCGTACTGGATACGACTCGATTGCGACACGGCCATCCTGCTTGCACACGTCCTCGTGTGTTGGTTACCCTGTAAGCAAAATAGTCCACGAGAGAATTTTGCTTCACTCGGTCACTCCTGACCAAATTCAAGATACATTGAGTAAGGAAATTTTAGATTTCCACAGTTTTATTTTAACTAATTCTTACTCTTTATTTACATGGAAAATTGATCTTAAAATCACGTTTTTTTCTTAATGATCTTACAATCACAACCCTAGGCCATGTACCACAGTCGTTTGAATTAACCTTTAAAACTCTACTGCAAAAATCAACTGCCAAGCTTACAGAAACCCTCGAGTAAAACTTCTAACGCCACGGCTCTCCAGCCGACCAGCAATCGCATTGCTCTCACACATCCAGCGCATGGATCAAAACTTCTGTACGCATATCCATCAAGTGGATCGCCCGTGTGCATCACCCACTGACTACACACTACGGTCTCTCCAGACCCCGACCTCCGCCAGAGTTAAACGCACATCGCGCACCCACGGACTACTTGAGTTGCCTCAAGAGACACCGATTTCTACCGGGCTACGACTACGTAATAACCACTGGTACGGTCGAACACAATACGGCCGATAGAATCCTTTACTCGACCTTCTATCACAACTTAAGCTTACTCATCATCATCAAATTATCATTATTCGACATCGACTGGTACGTGACCCGCTGGCATCTTCCTTAGCCTACCGCGTGCGTATCTGTAGGTACGCTTAGAATTTAAAGCTTTCCGTGTTAAGGATAACCGTCTAAAACCTCGACCACTTTAAACCTTTAATCTTTAACAACCCAAAATCACCAATCGCAAAACGTTTAATTTTGCCATCGTTTCGTCTACTCGGCACACTTGTCATGTTGAGCTAAGCTAACCCGTCGCGTCTATACGAAACGTGTACCACCGGCTCGTCACCTTAGGTACCGGGTGCAATTCGGCTTGTACTTTACCGGAGTGAGACTTCGCTACTTAGCACGAAACGCAGCTATTTACGAATTTTCAAACGTACTGAGACTTTCCCGGGAACTAATTATAATCGAAAGGCTTTTCAGTCGTCTTTTTAGCACCAAGGTGAACGATAAGGGTCGCGGAAATTACTGTTTACCGACCATCGGAGAACACGAGCTAAATAGGGTACGCATTTAGACCTACCATTGCGTTGAATATGACAGAAAAAGACGCCTGAACTTAGCACTTAAGTCTTGGCTACTCATTGCTAGTTACATTCGTTGCCATAACAGTTAAAAACCGATTAAAACTTATTACCACTATTATGCCTCACCGAACGTACACAAAAGATTTTCGTTAACGAAAACTCCCTAGCCGTTATGTTTGCAACAAAACCCCGATTTAAAATCTCGCCACCTAACATGACGTCATTTTGTAAATAATTATCAGGCAAACATTGCAACAAAGTTTCGATATTCTATTCTTTCGGGTATTCGTTAATCACTACACAACATTAAATCTGTTCTGTACTGAATACTCGTGTCTGAACTATACCAGTCTGTGCAACAACGTGACTAACAAGTTTGCCATTAAATTTCGATGGAAAACTTTCTTTCACCAAAGAGTATTCAGAATCAGAATAATAAGTAAACCGTAACAATTCACCTTTGTGTTGTAACACGCCCGATGGCGGTTGTACCACGCAGACATCGATGCGCCGCCGCTCGCTCCGCGTCGCGCCGTCAGCCGGCCCGCCTCCGCCGCCGCCGCTTGTGCACCGGACGGCAATATGACCCGGCTTGCCACATTTAAAGCAAACCAAGGGCTTCGCTGCTGACTGCTGCGCCGCTTGAGTCGACGATGATGTAGGTGTCGCAGGTCTTCCCCTCGTGTCCATCAGCTTGCTTCTGCACTCAGTTCGCTTATGACCGGTTTTTCCACAATTATAACACTTCAGTGCAGTTATCTTAGCTCGCTTGATATCGATTGTATTCGATGACTCACTGGTGTCGTTTATCTTGCGCTTCAAATGTGAAAAAGCGTTGAGTTCTTGCTGTAGGTTGTCCCTCGATGTAATATTTGTAGTGAAAGCCAAACGGTGAAGTCGCCGGTCAAACTGTGATATGTGCGCCAGTACTGTTGCTACGGCGATTTCTTCTTTGTTTACATCTTTCCAACGATTAGTCAGCGAAGTAATTAATCGACTTGCTAACGCGGGTAGTGTTTCCTTTTCACTCGGTTTTTCGCCGTTCAATTTAATGAGGGTACCCGCCAATGTCTCGGTTGAAATAAATCGTGTTGTAAAAAGTACCTTGAATTCGCTCCATGTGATTCCTTCGTAGGCTATTTGAGACAGCCATGTTGATGCTTCACCTTTTAGCGCCTTGCTGACCGCCAGAACAAGTCGACCGCCGCTTGGTGGATTTTCGGAAAAACACAAATCTGCTGTCGCACACCATGATCTTGCGTCGGTATCTGGTTTTTCAGGATCGAATGCAGGTAGATCTTCAGAGTAAGCTGGTTTCGGTGATCGCAACGCCTCGATCAACGCTCGCATGTTATTATTCTGTTGTTCGAACATTGCGCGCCAGACGTTTGCTTCCTTGTTCTGGTCCAACACGTATCCCAATTCTGATGACGGGGGAGGACCCTCTCCATCATCAGTAGCACTCATCGTTGGTCCTCTTATTAACTGTGGGCGTCGGTGGGTAGTGTTGGAAGAAGAGAACAGGCTCGTTTTCACAATCAAATTATAATTCCGATCCAATGATTACAACACAGGAGTAAGTTAGTCACTAACTAGATTCTAGGTACGTATCACAGAACGCGCGATGGTTTAGTAGCGCACGCGCCGTCCGCCAACCGAGAAGTGTCCAATTCAAACTCGACGGCGCGCGCCCCACCAACTCCATCGAACGCCACTAGACGGCGCTGGCGTACTGGATACGACTCGATTGCGACATATAAATAAAGAAACCCAGACTTATAATGATATAATAGCCAAAAAAAAAGTCACAATTAAGTCAGCAGCATATACACAAGAACCAAGTTCCGAGCAAAATACTACGACAACCAGTAACATGGGAACACCCAAATACTCCGAAATATTTTATTATGAATTTCAATGATCCGAGTGCCATAAGTCCGAATTTCATAATACCCAAGAATAATAATAATGTATGGATTAAACGGGGAATATATCAGGGCGACAGTCTGAGTCCACTTTGGTTCTGTCTAGCCCTGAATCTTTTAAGCACATTGCTGGAGGATTCAGGCCTAGGCTACCGGTTGAAGAGAGGTGGTCATATCTCACCTTCTTTACATGGATGATCTGAAACTCTTTACCCATAACAAATTGCAACTGATGAGGCTACTGAATGTAGCTGAAACTTTTAGTAGCGCCATCAAGATGGAATTTGGTGTGGACAAAAGTGCAGTCATATATGTAAAGCGAGGAGAGATTATGGAATCCGAGGGAATCCAACTCTCGGATTCCATACACCTCAAATCTCTCTCCTCATCCGAAAATTATAAGTATTTGGGTATGTCGGAAGCGTTAGGCATTAATGTAGCTGACATGAAGCAGTCGTTGAGGGAGCACTTCTTCGGTCGCCTGAAGAAGGTATTAAAGAGTCTTCTTTCAGGCGGAAACAAGGTGCGCGCCTTCAACGGTTGGGTCATGCCGGTTTTAATGTACTCTTTCGGTATACTCAAATGGACTCAGACTGAACTGGATGCCCTGGATAGGAGAGTTTGTACACTGCTGACCGCAAACCGGATGCATCACCCACGATCATCGGTGATGAGACTGTACATCCCGTGGAAGTGCGGCGGTCGAGGCTTTTTAAACGCAAGACCCTCCACAACCGCGAGGTGTGCAGCCTCAGAGAATATTTTTTGAAAGCCGAGAGGGGTATGCACCGAGATGAGGTCGCAGTGGATAAGGTACTCACCCCGCTGTCCATGGCTAAAGAGAACTGGCGCAAACCTGTAGTAGTTACTACCGATGACCGCAAGGAAGAATGGCAAGGCAAGGTGATTCACGGGCGCTTCTACCAGGCTCTTCATGGGCCCATGTAGATTTTCTAGCGTCCGTGTCCTGGCTACGATTCGGCGAGAACTTGTGGAATCTGAGGTACCGTACTACAAGTATGTGCCCGACCCAGTTCTCGAGAAAGACCATGTCACGCTGTACTGGGATCGGCCTATCATTATTGACAGGACTATTGTCGCCAATAAGCCTGACATAGTGGTGATAGACCGATCAGCGCGCCGCGTAATGATAGTCGATGTTACCATCCCGCATGACGAAAACCTCGTGAAAGCTCAGAAAGAGAAATAAATAAAATATCTCGACTTGGCTCACGAGGTTGTCGATATGTGGAATGTGGACTCGGCTATCATTGTGCCGATTGTCGTAATCTGTCGAACTCACACTCACTTGGGGGTTGGATCAAGAGCCAGATTCAGAAGGCAGTACTCCTCGATACGGCCCGCATTGTAAGGAGGTTCCTGTCTCTGCAGCCCTAACCACCGGTAGCTTGGACCCTGCTCCCGACACCGGCAGAAACCTGTTTTTTTTTTTTTTTTTGTTTTCTTTATGTTTTCTAAGAAATATTTAAAAATATATAAAATAAGATGAAAAGCTGAAAGGAAATAATAATAATAATTTATTTTCAATAATCGGATAACAGAAATCCATAGTGTTAGTAACATACCTTATACCTAGTGTTAGTACACAATAACAATGAGTTTGACAATCATTTTGCACAGAACATGAACAAGTTTTTACTCGGTCATCTTCTCCACAAAATGCCTCATAAAAGGAGAAAACACAATCTCGGACACTGTTTTTAGGATGATATTGCCACTAGCCCGAGTTCTAGCTGCCAGCGACGCTATTTTCTTCCGCACGATTGCGTGGAAGCCGTCAGTACGATTCAATGTAAACATCTCAGACGAGCTACAGAACCGGGGTAGTCTCAAGAGCATCCTAAAAATATTATTATATTGGACGCGCAGGACATCTAGCGACCTTTTGGTGTAACTGATCCATAGACCCCCCGCGTACAGACCCTGACAATAAGCCTTGAAATGTGTTATTTTGACCTGGTCTGCACAGCGGGAGAATCTATGAGCCAACATATTACCGCGGACCGCCAATGCCCTGCGCTCCCTCAATATCCACATTATCCTTCAGGTCGTCGTTAAGTAAGTGACCCAGATATTTTAATTGGTTTACTCGTTTTATGTTAAGCTATTTAGGGTAAGGTTAGGTGAATAATCTGTACACTTACCGGCGACCCCAAAGACCATGTACGCACATTTCTTTACATTATAAACGAGCCCGTGCGCAGCCGCGTAATCCTCGCAAACTTTCAACATCTCCTCAATAGATCCCGCAGTCCCGACTGCGAGATCTATTGGGGAGATGTGGAAAGCAGCACCATGTCGTCCGCATAGCTGATGCTATTAATATTAACACCACCTACCGAACAGCCGACACGCATGCTGCTGAGCTCAACCATGAGGTCATTCACATATAGGTTGAAGAGCCTGGGATACGTCAAACCTCCCCTGTCTCACTCCACACTCCAACCCATAAGCCTCGAAAAAAGTGTTGGACCACTTCATGTGGTTAGTTTGGTTCGCATACCAAAATTGCAGAACTCTAAGAACTTCTGCCGGTACATTCCTGTCCCCCAACTTCTTCCAGAGCACATCATATGACACAAAATCAAAAGTTCTGGAAAGATCCAGGAAACAGGCATACACCGGCGTTTTACGATCTGTATAATATTGGACAGTATTCTTGAGACTTAGGATTGCACTTTCAGTTGACAGTCCAGGTTGAAACCCAAACTGAATCGTGCAAGTACAGGTGTTACGTACCGTTCTCTTTCTGATAGGTATTAGGTACCTACTTTCTGCATTTAATCTCAGGAATTTAGATAGCCTTTTGTTTCATCCCACATCTAGTACTCACCAATCCTTCAACAGAAATGCACAGGTCGTTGGATTTGGGAGTCTGTAAAACTAGCTTTGATGAGAAAAAGATTCTTAAATCAGCTAATGAAAAACGTTTACGTCAGTTAATAAGTTTGCAACATTTTTACACCCCCACGTGGTAACATATCCGTTGTAAGAAGGCATTGGCAGAAATGCTTGCGTTTCCGGACTTTTGTAATTTAAAAATTAAAGACGAACTGTGTTGTTTGAGTAAAGATTTCTTGGCCTGAACGGGGGAAATCATAGCTGCAAGTACTAACTCCCTACTACAGCAAAGGGAACTTTTACAATCTGGTAAATAATCTGGTAATGTATTGAAACTAGACGTAAAAGAATAATTTCGGAGATTCCGAATAAAAGTGTTCAAGCTGAGCTTATAAAAGTAATATACCTTCTAGTGAAGAATTTTTATTTGACAAGACAATACTTATGTATGGACAATACTTATGTGTGGATTTTTTTTGTGAGGGTAGCTTTAGTGAACACAACTTTAAGAGAGCTCTCATTTCTTTTAATTATTTAAAATAGTTAATTATAATTTTATATGTTGCTTATACACTAAAACTTTGGTTTATCCTCGGATGCACTCACTGCACTTATAATCTTTCAATTCCCTTTGACCTAACTGGAGCAATTACAAATCATCAAAATGGACCTGTATGCCAAGCTGTCAAACTGTATGGAGGAGCTGTCAGCCACATTCACCACTCGGATGGACACTTATGAGGAGGATTTGAAGAATGTCAGTAGTAATGAAGCGTCACACAAGACAATAGCCAGCCTCTCTCGTGACTTCATGGAATTCAAGTGCTTCATTTGGAAAACGATGAGCGCGCTGAAGTCTCAGATGGAGTTGCTAACAGTAGGCTTGGACCGGCATGAAATGGCATCTCGCAGGCAAGTTCTTCTCCTCCATGGTCTTCCGGAGCAGAAGGATGAAGATCACACCTCTCAGGCTGTTCTAACTTTGACGGAAAAGATGAGTGTTGAAAACCTCTCTACTTCGGACATCACATCCTGCCATCGCTTGGGAGTAGATTCAGGCAAGCCACGTCCTCTTCTTATTAGGTTCCATAGTTACAATTTGCGCAGTGAGGTATGGCGCAACAAGACAAAACTGAAAGGTTCTGGTTTGGTCCTCTCGGAGTTTCTGACTAAGCCTAGGCACGACGTGTTTCTGGCCGCTCGCAAACACTTCAGTGTGAAGCAGTGTTGGACCTCCGATGGCAAAATTATCATCATGCTCCCAGACAAGTCGCGTCGGAAGATCGAATCCGCTACTGAGCTGCAACAACTTGTTGCGCGATTCCCGGAGACTACATCTAGTGATTCAGCTGCGAAGGTTGCACCGTCACCAACTAGAAACCCCACTTTGGACAAGAGATCGCGGAGGCAGGCAAAATGATCGCACCCACAACTTAAATTTTCATGCTCTAATCTGATTTAATTTATGTGTCGGTCACTCTTGTTTTTATTTAGATTTGTTTTGGTATTTTGACAACTGTGAATGACTGTAGATTGCTCGTTCGGAAACATTTCCAATTTAGTATTTTATTTTTTTCTTTCAACTTTGGGCACGAGCATTTTAATCTTTATTTTAATGGCAAGGTGCACCGAGGATTTTCGTTTAAATTATATAGTTGTAGTATAGTAATTATAATAGTTGTTGTTTATTTAGAAATAGTTAAGAATAATTTAGTTTGATATTTATTTTGATATATATTTAGTTAGCCGTCATGTTAAACAATATTGATGACAGTTTTGTTTCCTGTTCTTCCTCTTGTTCGTCTGACGAAAGCTATGCTAGTGCGTTCAGTGATGATTCTGTGCACTTACGCGACCAACTTTCTTCTACTTTTTCTTGTCACAACAAATTTTTCAATGCAGTTCATATCAATGCACAAAGCATTCCAGCCCATCATGCCGATTTATTATCCTCTTTTGACTCAGATCTTACTCATGCTGTCCTGATTTCTGAAACTTTCCTCAAACCTGCTCTTCCTTCAACGCAGTATTCGTTACCCGGCTACAAGCTTGTGCGTAATGACAGAATAGGCAAGGGTGGTGGGGGAGTCGCCATCTATCTCCGTGGAGATATTGTATACAAAATCGTTGATGAGTCTCCAAGTAATTATTCCAAATCTGCCGAACACCTTTTTATTGAAATTACATTTAATCACACAAAATTACTTTTAGGTGTTTTCTATAGTCCCTCCTGTCATATTGATTATTTTACTTCCTTCGAAACAAAACTTGAATATCTTTCTTCCTTATATGACCACACTATTATACTCGGAGACTTCAACACCTGTCTGATCAAAGATGATGTGCGCAGCCGTAAACTCAGGTCCCTTGTCTCTTCTGTCAATATGCACATCCTTCAACTTAATGCTACTCATCATGCTCCTCACTGCAATCCCTCACTTCTGGACCTTATTCTTGTCTCCGACCCAAGCAAAGTAGCCACGTATGGACAACTTTCTGCCTCATTCTCTTATCACGACCTTTTATTTATTTCATACAAAATTCGCCCTCCTAAACGCAAATCTAAATACCTCTTGCTTCGCAGTTTCAAGAACATTGATCTGGAGCGTTTGGGAGAGGATGCGGACAATATTGACTGGTCTCCTGTTTATGACAGCAATGACTTGGACACTAAGGTGGCAGAATTTACCAAGATAGTGTTGAAACTTTTTGATGTGCATGCTCCACTTAGGAAGGTCAGGGTGAAGCATCTTCCAGCTCCCTGGTTGTCTGGTGAAATTAAAAACGCCATGTCTATCAGGGATAAGGCGAAAAGGCGTTATAAAAAGGACCCTACGGATGAGAACTGGTGCCTCTATAAGAAACTGCGTAATCGCTGCGGTCGTATGTGTAGGGATGCTAAAAGGCGTCACATACACAACTCAATCCAAAATTCGAACACAGCACAAGTATGGCAATTTCTGAAATCCCTTGGAATCGGCAAAGTTGCGAATGACAGCACGCCTGACTTTGACTTGAACGAAATTAATTTACATTTTTCTAAATCTCCAGTGACTCTGGATGACAATCTTAAATCTGACACTCTAAACGATCTCTCTAATCTTCCTCGGCCATTATGTATTTAATTCTCTTTTCACCCAGTTACAGAAGGAGATATTAAGCGGGCCATTACATCTATTTCCACGAAGGCAGTGGGTGATGATGGGATCCAACTTCAGATGCTTCTTCCTATCCTTGATGTCCTTATTCCTGTAATTTTACACATTGTAAACTATTCCCTCTTTACTAGCTCCTTTCCTTCTGCTTGGAAGAAGGCCTATGTTTTGCCTCTTCCCAAAGTTGCAAATCCCTCTTCAGTGTCTCAGTTTCGTCCTATCTCCATACTTCCAATCCTTTCTAAAGTTCTTGAGAGTGTTGTTAATAATCAACTGTCTCATTTCTTTTTCTCTAATAGCCTGCTTAGTCCTTACCAGTCTGGATTTCGTCCTGGCCATAGCACTGTTTCAGCCTTACTTAAAATAACTGACGACATCCGATTGGCCATGGAAAACCGGCTTCTTACAGTGTTGGTTTTATTGGACTTCAGCAGTGCTTTTAATTCGGTTGATTTTGACATCCTCTTAGGTATCCTTTCCTCTCTAAACATATCTCCTCCTGTGACTGCTTGGTTTGATTCTGGATCTACTGTCTACTCTTCGATCAATAATAGAACTAGATTAAGGATCAGGAACAAAAATGAATCGCTAAAGTGTCCACGTTTGCACACACGTAAACATCTATATTTCATAGAAAAAAGTTAAATAATATTAACAACTTCAGTTTATTACAGACCTTAACACTCTCACATAAAGTTTAATAACAATTGCAAAAGATATTTATTTAAGTCCTTTCATCGGAGAAAGCTAAAAGGCAATAAATTTAAAGTGTCGCTAGAAAATAAAAAGTCATGAGTACAAAAATATTTATTCTAAAATGTATCTTAAAATCTAAGTGACAAGGTTAAAAACATTACGTTGACAATTTCGTGCTCACACTTATTTAGAACTAGACGTACTTCTTGGTATTACCAGGCCCCTCAGAAAGTATTGCGAAAAAAAGTTTTTATATATGGGAGACTGGCCAGTTATTATGTTTTTCGAAAATATGATTATTTATAAGTAAAAATAAGTAAGTTCCAATTTCAAAATTTCCCTCCACATTTTTTGCGAGTTAATTCAAAGTATTGTGTCTCACTGAAATATGGATCTGCGCCGGGAACATTTTAGAGCTATGATTTTATACGATTTCAAGTGTCGCCTGAAACCGGATGAATCGTACGATAGACTTCAAATGGCATTCATGGATGAAGGCCCTTCCAAGGCAACCGTGTATCGTTGGTATAACGAATTCAAGCGCGGTCGACCAACTTTGGGGGATGACGAAAGAAGCGGTCGCCCTTTGACGGCTGTTACCGAAGAAAACGTGCTAGCAGTGAAAAATTTAATCCAAGACAATAGGCGAATTACATATCAGGAGATTCAACACATATTGAAGATTGGATCGGGAAGCGTTCACGAGATTCTACACAGCCATCTTCGCGTGAGGAGGATAGTATCACGCTGGGTGCCGCACAACCTCACCGATGCTCAGAAGCAGGCCCGGGTGGAATGGTGCCGTGATATGCTTAACAAATTTGAAGCAGGCTCGTCTCGGCGTGTTTACGACATCGTTACAGGTGATGAGTCCTGGATTTATCAATACGACCCAGAAACCAAGCGCCAGTCGACTGTTTGGGTGTTTCAAAATGAGCCAACGCCTACCAAAGTGAAGCGATCTAGAAGCGGGGGTAAGATTTTGATCGCTAGCTTTTTTAATTTGACTGGCCACTTGGTATCAATTCCCTTACGGGATCAAAGAAGCATTAATGCCGAATGGTATACTTCCAAATGTTTGCCAGAAGTTTTCTCTGTTATAAGCAACAAGCGACCAAACACAGGGCTCCGCGGGCTACTGCTCCACCACGACAATGCACCTGCGCACACCGCACTCAAAACGAGGGACTTCCTGGACAGCACGCCAGTCAAACTCCTGGGTCACCCTCCTTACAGCCCTGATCTAGCACCGTGTGACTTCTTTTTATTCCCAAAAATAAAAAATCAGCTCAAAGGGATACAATTTTCGTCGCCGGAAGATGCGCTGGCTGGGTTCGAGCAGGCTGTAAACGAGGTGTCTGCGGCGGACTGGAAAAAGTGTTTTGAAAACTGGTTTAGGCGCATGAATCTTTGTATAGAGGCTGGTGGAAAGTACTTTGAAAAGATTTAATAAAAATATATGTACGTATAGAACAATTTTTTTTAGTTTCGCAAAACTTTCTGAGTGTCCCACGTACATTTCAATGCTCAGAACACAGTAAGTATTGAAAGACGTAGAGTTGCAGAATATAATTTTTTTAGGCCAAGGCTCGTTTTGTATGGTGGCAAATTTTTTTTTTAAAGTAGTAGACTCAGTACTATAATACTATTTTTAACCGACTTTAAAAAAAGGAGGTTGTCCATTCGACTGTATTTTGTTTGTTTGTCCTCCTATTTCTCCACCAATAATTGTAAACCGATGTTTAAAATTCTTTTTTTTATTCGAAAGCATATACTCTTGTGGTGGTCCCGTTGTCACCAAGTCCTAGAGAAATCGAGGCAACCCTCAAATTATATAGGTGCATAGTTTTTCATGATCTAACGAGGCTCGTCACGTATTCCTTTGGTATCATCAGAACTTAAACTTGTTGAACCTGTAAAGAACCATGCGCGGTATATTGAAAACAGTTTTAAAGTATTTCATGCAAATACCTACAGGTATAGTTTTCTTCCGATTAAGATTTTTGTATTTATGCGTGTATTTTTGCGTGTTTCTAGTTATGTCCAAACTATCGAAAATAAATTGAACATATTCTCGAATGTTTATAAGGTTTATGTATTCTGCACATCGAAATGGTTCGCTAAAAAATCTACAAACAAAAATAATATATAAAATAACAACACTACTCCATGTATTGCCGGTTCCAAAACAGTCGATGTTTGTAACAATAGTTGGTGCGTTGTTGCAAACATTGGCCAAACATAAAAATATTAGCTTTTTTAATTATTTTTACTAATTGTCCTGTTTTTATTTCACGAAAAAACACTTAATTAATATATACTTACCGAAATAAAAAAAATCTTTCCAAAATCGTGGTGTTACGGTGGGTTTTTTCACAGTTTTAAAACGTGCACTACGGCATCTCGACGTCTTAACGTTGACTATGCTTGGACAATACAAATTTGAAATAAGACCACAAAATTATTTGTGGTCTTATTTTTCGTGCCGTTTTTGAAGCGCTCATCGGGAATCTAGTACTATTATTGATCGAAGTGTCTACTAGATTATGCTTAAATAAAATTATTGATTGCTTTAGTTATTTTGTAAGTGTGGTGTAAGTGGCATATTTTTATTTGTTCATTCTCACAGGAAGGTAATGCTCTGTTATAGACACAAAGTCTTGGATTTGACAGGATTAAAGGATAGGATCAAGAACACCGCTCTGTGATGGACACAAAGTCTTTGATTTGACAGGATTAAAGGATAAGGAGTTTAGGACCATTGCTCCGTGACAGGCACGAAGTCTTTGATTTGACAGGATAAAAGGAACCAGGCTCTAGGCGGTTCGTACGCCGTGGACCCAGCAGGATATGAGAGTATTGTTTAATAGAAGCCTCCACAGCCGCTAATAGTTTGTTATTATCACTATAAATAGTCTCCACGACTATTTATGGTTTGTTATTATCATTATAAATAGCCTCCACGGCTTCTGATAGTATTTGTGTGATTTGTTGTATTACTTATCAAGCTAGTTGTTTCCTCCATGGATAGCAATAGCTTGATGTTTGTGTTATTATTTTTGATTTATAAGTTGTAGTTAGGAGTACTAATACTTTGCTATTATTATTGTAGATGAGCAACTGACAGGAATACAGAAACATAAAAAATAATGAAAGTTTAAACATGAGACTCATCACACATGAGCATCATGTAGGTAGGTTAATTTGGCTATTGTATTCAGCCTTTGATGTAACATTATGTAGAGATCAGTGGTAAGGTGTAGGAAGTAGTTTGAAAACGCCTCACCTTTTATATTAGCTTAGGTGTGTGGACACTGAATCAGTCATCCTTGGTTGGCAGTCCTCGTGCTGTTCTTCATTTGACAGCTGGCGACACGGTTATCTATTCACCAGGTATTGAAATGAATTGTATTGGTCAGCTAAAACCAAATTGTGATATGTGTTGGTTAGCAGGCTTATTCTTGAGGAAGCTGTTCTTATTGACAATGGTTTAGACTTCCACACTTGATGCCATCACGATGGTGGAGTGACTAGGTGCTTAAAGTTTTAAAAATTCCTTTATAGTTGCTTCCAATTTTGTTTCATTTTCTTTGATAGTTGGTTATCATTTCCTTTTTGAAGACAATTTCCTGGAACCTGGAATGTGAGAAGTCATGCAGGTAAATAATAGTGCAAGAAAAGATATCCTACATAACATCACACTTGCAGTCCCTGAAGGGTTAGACAGGGGTGTAGATAACACATCCACACTTTGTCAATCACGCCTAAGCCTCTTATTTAGGAGCAGGCTATTTGCCATTAATATTATTGTCTGGGTTGTTACTGACAAATTCCTGATGGAAAAAGAACCAATGACACTTTGCTAGACCTCAAAATCGAATCCAGGCCCTCATGCTTTAATGGCAGGGCTCATGAGCACTGACCACAAAGCAGTCCTACTAATGTCTAAATTAGTTGGAGTGATAAGCTATGAAGTAGGTAATCAATTGTTTTGAAATAGTTTTCATACTTAGATTAAGTTAATTAACACCTTCACTGCCGTTCCGGTCAACGGTGACCTCAAACAATACATTTTCAATTGTGTCTATTGTCTGGCAGATTATGTGTTAAACTAAGATAGGAAAGTTAAATTGATCAGAACTAGTTTAAAAACTCTATTGGTTGTGTTAATGCACTGAAAAAACATTCACATTCTAACATATTGAAAGCTTTGCTTTCTGTTGATTTATTGCGCTAAGAGTTCATTGTCACAACTCGTTGAACTGAAATTTGTTTGGCACTTCATTACTTGTCTTGTTTTACAAATCAGTTTCATAGCGAAGTGTTTTAGTATGAATCATGCAACATGTTGTCAAATACATATGCTTTCAAGTTGCATAATTGTTTGAAAAGCTCTAAATTCAAACAATAGGCACCACAAAGATTGTGAGATATTAATCTATGTGAATGTCAAATGAATGTGACTAATTTCTAATAAGAATATTCTGTTTTCAATGTTTCTAGTCACTGCGAATGACAAGTCAAATACTACAAGTTTTGAATTAAAATTTGTTGATACTTAGTTAATTAATTCATTTCATGTAATGTTTATGGAAATTCACGTGACTAATCTTTGTACTCAAAAATATTTCTAAGAGAATTTTCCTTGTTACTATGAATTAGAAGTCAACAACAATGTCTTAAAATTTGCTAATACATAGTTAATTAATTAAGTTCATGCAGTGTAGATGCAAGTAACTAAATAGTTTAATCTCATTTATGAGTTATGTTTCATCATCTGCCTGTCTTTTCCCAAACTTTGTTGGGGACGGCTTCCAGTCTAACCGGATGCAGCTGAGAATCAGTATTTTACATGAAGTGACTGCCTATCTGACTTGTTTATGGCACATTAATGATTCTTAATCGAATAATAGCTTTAATAAGCGCACTATGCATGAGCTTAATAGAGTGATTTAAGTTGTGTTTGTATTTCACTCCGTGTCAAGTTAAAGGTGGCATTGCCACAGCCAGTGTGTGATGTGATAAGTTAAATTGTTGTTAACTGTAAATATGTTAAACAGTAACAGCATACTAAAATTAATAAAACAAAATACTTCCCGGGATTGATGATCCGGTCATCTTAGATCCGTCAGCAGGTTTATTTAACAATGTGCTTTTCTGGTGTCCAATTTTTGTTTGTTTTTGCTGCTTCGGTCATTCTGTGCTCTCCACGTTGAGCATTTTGGGTGCAATAAGAAGTTGTCCGTCACATACAACTTCACTGTTTATGTAAACTGCATTATCATAATGTGTTCATTTTTAATCTGACTGGGTCATGTGTGTTCAAGTTGCAATAACCCATAATTATCATGTTGGTATCTGCCAGCCACTTGATGAAAATGCAGCAAACTCTTTTGCTATCATAGTCTTCAGTATCTTCCTGTCTATCAGTCCATTGCTTCATTTAAGACCATAATTATATTGGCTGGGGCAAATCATTATGTCGCACGCTCATAGAACATTTACGATATCAGAGATCAAGTCTATAAGCACGCTCTCGTCCATGGCCATGCGAGCCGGTTTCGGATTTTGCATGTTATTCATTGGATGTCCGGCATGTGAACAGCGCGCAAGAGCAATCCCCTCTTCTGATATCAAGGTGGGGATTCCACCTTAGATGAATATCGACGCCATATTGCCTTTCAGTCGCTAACTGTGCGACATTCTTCATTTTAGGTAGATGGGTAGCTGAAATCACACACAACACTTGACTCAAACTCTATAAGTTTATTTCTAATAAATCAGTTACAGGCACTTATAAACTTTTCATAGGTTGAGCCACCCATTCACAAACATGGTTGATGTCAAAAGAAGAACGGGCGAAGAAACTTCTGACACACTCTTTTGGATCTGTCTTTCAATTATTACAGTTTATAATAACACAACTTAATATTGCTCACTTCAAAAACTACTTTCAATTCATTAATATTTCAATTCTCTAATCGCGAGCTAGCTAGCTAGAATGACATCTCGTCTCGCTGCGCCTATGGTTCTGAGTGGGCGGAAATACGCACACACACTCAATAGTTCAGTACAGTAATTTATTACATAGTAAGTTCATATAAACTTCAGTTAAACAATACTAACTTCACCATTAATTATTTTATTAATTAAACAATACCAATATCGACAAATGCAAAGACGTTAAAGCATAATTACTTTTTACAACAATTGCTTGCTTAAATTAAATATTGCCATTGTTAAAATCTAAAATGCCATTGCTAAAATCCCAGTCATCATAAAATGCTAATCTTAATTTTAACTATAGTTCTAGCTAAAGGCTTTTGTTTAATAAATTACTCAATGATTTGACAGAAAGACCAACTCCCATCTAAGCAGTAGTTAACACACAACCCAATAGATGGCGCTCAGTCTCTTGATAATCGATACGGACGTTTCTAGATTCTTTGTAATAATTGCACTGCCACTACACAGATGGCATGGCAAGTTCATCAATATTATCACAAATGAGAATTATGAGTTGGTTCTTTTAATTAGAGTAATGCATAGTCTTAGCAGGTAAACGCTCTCGCGGCGACATATATATAATATTACTGTTACTACTTAAATCTCAGAATAAACCTTTGATATTATCATCATAGCGTTGTGTTTTACCTATAATATTTCACCAGCAGATAACAAACACGTCTTCATAAACAATGCTGTATTTACCGGAGGCACATCAATATAACGGTTTTACATAAAAATAAAACCGTTATTATGTGCAGAGAGGGAAAACATACAGCATTGCAGGAAGTTCTTCCTGAGGAAGACTATGAAATTCGAAAAGTGACAGCACATGTCCTAGCTGGTACAGATTAAATACAACACCGGTGATAGCTACTTGATTGACCGCACAAAAAAGGCTAAGTATACACTGCTTCTTCATAAACAATGCTGTATGTTTTCCCTCTCTGCACATAATATCGGTTTTATTTTTATGTAAAACCGTTATATTGATGTGCCTCCGGAAAACATACAGCATTGTTTATGAAGACGTGTTTGTTGTATTCATGGTAAGCTCGTACCATCGTTGACTTTGTCTTTCTCATCTCTGACCTAGAATAAAGTCAAGAGCAAACCCATAGCAAATAAGAAACAAAATGATTTTTTTTTTGTTTATCATGATCCTCACTGCTGGGTCAAACCTTTTTGTCAATTTCTTACGGTAAAATATTTTCATTTGGTTCCAGGATCTGTCTCACTACAACAGTACTATCGCTCATCTTGTGACTATATCTGCGAGACAAGACAGTTCTTTACAGAAAATATTTGAGAACTTGAAGACACGCGACATAGATCCTGAGGAGTTGGCTTTGTTGCAAAACATTCATCAGACAAACATTCGTGGGCATTTGGGCAGAGGATTCATCATTTTAGGTAAATTTCACAATAATATCATAGTGTGTACCTCTTCATTATCATTGTAAGCATTATACAGCACATAGTCAATTATCGGCCACTCTTATTCAGTTATTTTAAAGGATCATTGCTTCACCTGTCCCAATTTGCCTCGGTTATTTTGACATAGCTTAATTTAATAGCTTTCAAGTGAACTGCGTTTCCCATACCTATCTGTTTTGCTTCATTCTAGAAAAGAACGAAGAAGGAAAGACTGTCAGTATTTGTGAGAACTCTGCGTACTTCGACGACGCGCGGCGGCCGCTGTGGTTCGTGTACAGCGGGATGGGCTCGCAGTGGGCGGGTATGGGCGCGCAACTCATGCGCATACCGATCTTCGCAGCCGCCATCGAACGGTAGCCATTTGAATATTTACTTACAGCTTAGGCCTTCTTTAGAAATCTAAATCTGAGTACATATTTCAAAGATACATGATACTGTATTCTTATTTCTGTCCAACATTTTCTATGTTACTAATAACTGTTACTTTCAGGTGTCGACAAACATTGGAACCAAAAGGCATCGATATAGTCCATATAATTACTTCGCCCGACAAGACTATATTCGACAACATTCTTCATTCGTTCGTGGGTATAGCAGCTATTCAAATAGGGCTAACTGATGTGCTTCGGGAACTTGGACTGGTGCCTGATGGCATTATCGGTAAAACCATAATTTTTGTTACAAGTACACAAAACAACAACAACAAAGCAACTCAAGCGGTAAACTCAAACGTAAACGGTTTTGTGGGGCATAGTTTCTAAATGAAAGTTTGTATTAAACTTGTTTAATAAATAATAATAATAAGCGAGCAAGAGAGCCTAACCTTCTTCCAACTGTGTGGGGGTCGGCTTCCAGTCCAAACGGATGTAACTGAATAACAGTATTTTATATGGAGTGACTGCATAATATCTGCCTTTCAAAATCCAATTAATACTGGGTACTATGAGACCCCTTGGTAAGTTTGGTTGTCGAACTTGCAGCACTACCTATAACGACTGTCAAAGATCTACATATGACACCCGGGACCAACGGCTTAGCATGCTTTCCGAGGCACGGAGGAAACTTGGTATGTGATGGGCGGTCAACCATCCACAGACCAATCTAGGCAAGCCCAGCTTAACCTGTAGATTGAACCGCGCGGCTGTTGTCGGCGGTTTTTTTAGCCATTAGCCCCTTAAGCGAGAGTATGGGTATATTATTATAATCTCGATGGAGTTATATATAAATAGTCAAATATATCATGTCAACGCTCTGAGTGACTTAGATTCAAAATCAATATATTTTATTTTACATAGGCCTACTATAGGGCACTTATAAAACGTTGACAGAAGAGGCACGGTTCGGGTTGGTCGTTTCCTATGGAGAAGAACCGGCAAGAAACTCCATGGTTACTCTTTTAAAATTGATTGATTGATCACAACTATACATTTTTGATTGAGAGGAGGTAAATTTCCAAAAAAGAAACTTAAATGTGCGATTATTCCGAAACAACCCAATTTGGACCCTAGTTATCGTGGTCAAATTTGATGCAAATTACACCTAATTAAAAATCACCCTGTAGATAAAGTGTACTGTATCGCACACAAAAATTGATACACAGCTCTTTCAAAAGCTCTTTTGTTTGAACCCTTGCTCCAATAATGATCTCTTCTCTCCTTCAGGTCACAGTGTAGGTGAGTTGGGCTGCGCGTACGCCGATGGTTGTTTGACGGCAGAGGAGATGATTCTGTCGGCGTACAGTCGCGGTCTGGTGTCGCTGCAGACTCCGTTTATTCGAGGATCCATGGCTGCTATCGGTGTGGGATATGAAAAGGTATTTTTTAAACCCCATTTGTAACTGCCAAACATTGTTTGTTAGTGTGTAGCACTGACTAGTGAAGAGAGTTCTCACGCATAGTATAGTCCGCGATCTACTCTTCACATAAATGTATGTCTTTATGACTCTACACACCGAAGTCGCATGTCAGTAGACATGTCGGCGTCATGTCTACTGACATGTGTATAGTGTCCATTTCACTAACACGGGTCCTACGAGTATATCTATCTTTGTTTTCACTGCGGCACAGCGGCGGAGGTGGAACTTAACAACGTTTAAGTTCATTGGATTCCATATACTTACTAATCAAGACATAATTGTTTCCTAGATTTCAAAAATGTGTCCTCCTGAGATTGAAGTGGCTTGTCACAACGGGCCTAAATCTAGTACCATTTCGGGACCTGCGAATATCATGAAGAAGTTCGTCGCAGAGTTGACGGCTAAGGGTATTTTCGCTAAGGAAGTACCGTGCTCCAACATCGCCTTTCATTCACGTTACATTACTGACGCTGGTGAGCAAATATCACTCTTATTTTACCATGCGTCTTATTTATATCTTTTAATTCATTAATTATAATTTTTAATAACAGGTCCTACTTTGCTGAAATATTTGAGCGAAGTAATCAAGACCCCGAAGGCTCGAAGTGAACGCTGGGTGTCTACTTCCGTACCATTCGATAGATGGGAGGAGCCTCTGGCTAAGTTCTCGTCAGCGGAGTACCATACTAACAATCTTCTGGTAAGAATTCACTATAGGAAATCTTCCCATTTAGAACCAAAGAGTTAGCTTGTATGTAGAGGAATGCTCTTTGCTGTTACTTGCATGATATTCATGAACGCTGAAACTATTTTTACTGTTCTATGTTTTAGTTGTGGATTCAGAGACAAATTAATGTTTTCAGAACATTTGGTAGATTCTGGATTGCAGAAATTACAGTGGAATTAAGTTACCCAATGTCGTTTATGGACATTCCTTTTTCCTCAGAACCCAGTGCTATTTGAGGAAACTTTGAATCACATACCGTCGAACGCCGTGCTGGTGGAGGTTGCTCCTCATGGTCTACTGCAAGCCATCCTGAAGCGGTCTCTCCCGGCCGACTGCAAGAACATAGCGCTTAACAGAAGAGGGCACGCGGACAACACATATCAGCTGCTTGAAGCAGTTGGCAAGTACGTGGCTTTTATTCTTTATATTTTTTCGTATTACGCTCTTTGTTCGCGTAAATTCGATTCCGCAACCGTTCTCCTACGACCGATTCATCTTCGTCGTCAGGACAATTTATTTATTTCGTAAATTCGATCTTCGTCTCATTCAGATTTGCCTGTTCAATGCACGATGGGATCGTGCTTATTGAGTGAGTCGATAGCACAGGTGTTTTATCCAACCCACTGCTTACCGCCGTGAGTTTAAAAACTAACAGCACTTCCGCGCTTTGGTGTACTCCTACTCACATTCCTGGGGTCAAAACCGAGAGTTCAAAATCAAATATGCGCACCCGGGCTAAAAGCTATTAATAAACACGAAAAATCAATCCATAAAATCAAACCGTAAAATCAATTAGTTTCTCGAGTCATTTAATTACTGTTTCTGTTTTCAGATTATACATGGAGGGCTACCACCCAAAAGTTCAAAAACTTTACCCAAAAATAGAAATGCCGGTTTCAACTGGGACACCATTCCTTTCCCACCTGATAGAGTGGGCCCATGGAGAAAGCTGGTAACTGAAATTACTTTTTCATCCCCCCATCTCGGAAAGAATATTTTTGCTCTTCGATATCTGAGTGCAAAAGCCGTTTATATCCGCTAGAGGATAAAGTAAATTGAATATAGAACATCGTGTGCACTAAGTTTGTGGATTCAAAACATCATTAAACCTATTTACTTCTACCTCCATGGTGCCGAATTTATCATACATACTACCTTTTTTAATTTGTTGAAAATTCAGACTCGGAACCTTCTTGGTGTACCTACCTACTTTTTTTTTAATTTGCTTTGCGCTCGCTATTTTCTAGCGACGAGGAAGTATAATAGGTCTTTACCTATGAAATTGCCGTATTGCAGTACAGTTCAGTATGAGTTCTAAATTCAAATTAATTTTGTTTTAAAAATATGACATTCTATCAACAAAATCAGTCTTTTGTTTATTGATTAGCGTTGTATTTTCATTACATTTCAACATTTTTCCTCATAATGGATACTTTGAAATTTCGTGTAATTATGGAATATGAGTTCCGTCGTGGCACCAACGCGGCACAAACGACCCGTAACATCAACGACGTTTACGGAGAGAACTGTACAAACGAACGCACAACCCGTTATTGGTTTGCTCGGTTCCGTTCTGGGAATTTTGACTTGAAAAATGAACCTCGTGGTCGTCCGGAAACTTTGGTCAACAATGATGAATTAAAGGTGATTGTTGAAGCTGATGAAACTCAATCTACAGCTGAGCTGGCAGCAGCTTTTGATGTTTGATTAAAACAATATTGGTCCATTTGCGACAGATTGGCAAGATAAAAAAGCTTGATAGATGGGTGCCCCACGAACTTAACGATCGCCAGCGCAACGTACGCGTCGAGACTTGCCTTGCGCTGCTTAACAGGCACAGAAATGAAGGAATTTTGAACCGAATTGTTACGTGCGACAAAAAATGGATTCTTTTTGACAATCGAAAGCGCTCAGCAAGTTGGTTAGATCCTGGTTCGGTACCAAAGCAATGTGCAAAACGAAAAATGACCCCTAGAAAGGTGATGGTCACAGTTTGGTGGTCTAGTGCTGGTGTGATTCATCATAGCTTTTTACAAAACGGCGAGAGCATTACTGCAGATGTGTACATTGAAGAGCTGACCACAATGATGGCGAAACTCGCACGTCTGCAACCAGCTTTGGTCAATCGGTCGTCTCCACTGCTACTTCACGACAACGCGCGGCCCCATACTGCACAACAGACCGCCTCTAAGCTGCATGAGTTGGGTTTGGAAGCTCTCCCTCATCCGCCATACTCACCAGATCTTGCGCCTTCCGACTATTACTTTTTCCAAAATTTGGACAACTTTTTAGCGGGAAAAAAATTCAATTCCCGAGAGGCAGTACAAAACGCCTTTGAAGAGTTTGTTGTCTCCCGTCCAGCTGATTTTTTCAAGAAGGGCATCCATAAACTGCCACAGCGTTGGCAAAGATGCATTGATTGCAGGGGTGATTACTTTGAATAAAAGAAATAAACAAGTTCGAAAAAAAAAATACTTTAACTTTTTTCAAACAAAACGGCAATTTCATAGGTAAAGACCTAATATTTGACGCCAACAGAATTGACTGAAACTGTTATTAATAATAGTATAATAATAATAATAAACGTTTATTTAAGATAACTAAGATCCAATTTGTTAGTAGTACAATAACTTATAACTAGTGTTAGTAATACAACATTAAGCTACTCGCCCCCTGCCTGATCCGTGAGTCGAAGTATCAATACTCATGTGAGCATAAATACATCGACCAATGTACAGACAGTCAAGTCTACTGGCTATCATACATAAAACACTGTTGCGACTAGCCCGTACTCTGCTCAGCATTGACGTGCACCGCTTGCGCAGAGTAGCGTAGAAGCAATCGATGCGCGCCTCCGCAAACATACGTGATGCACTACAGTGACGGGGCAGCCGCAACATCGTTCTAAGCGCATTATTATATTGTACCCGTAGGGCACTGTACGCTTTTTGAGTATAGACTGCCCACAGGCTGCAGGTGTAAAAAGATGTACAGAAGGCTCTGAAGAGAGTGATTTTTACCTCATTTGTAGACCTGGCAAACCTGCGAGCAATCATGTTTGCTCTCACGGACAGTGCCCTTCGTTCACGTTCAATGTCCATGTCGTCCTTAAGGTCCTCGGTAATTAGATGACCCAGGTATCTGAACTGACGTACCCTAGCCAACTCATCTCCATTCAACTTTATAGGGGGCACGCTAGTGGAACACTTAGTACCGGCCTTAAAGACAACATACTCGCTTTTCTACACATTATACATCAAGCCATGAACATTTGCATAAGTTTCACAGATTATCAACAGTTTCCTAATGCCACAGACCGAGGCGCTCAGCAACACCATGTCGTCCGCATAGCTAAGATTATTGACACATATATCATCTATGCGACAACCAACTTGCTGGCTGCTGAGCTCCTCGATTAGGGCATTTATATAACAATTAAAAAGACGGGGCGAGCTCAAGCCACCCTGTCTCACGCCACATTCCAATTTATATGGTTCCGAGAGGGTGCCCGCCCACCGCACATTATTACTTTGATTGCTATACCAGTACTTTAAAATATTCACAAGTTCAGACGGTAGCCCTACTTCTTGTAACTTTCTCCATAGAATATCGTAACTGACTAAGTCAAAAGCTTTGCTCAAATCGAGGAAACAGGCATACACAGGTGTGCCCCTGTGGGTATAGTACCTGACAGCATGCTTCATGCACAATATAGCACTTTCCGTCGACAGCTGAGGTCTAAAACCAAATTGGTTGTCATGCAGAACTATAGATTCAGCCAATTGTGCATCCAGCAAGCCGTCAAGCACTTTAGCTACCACAGTCGCTAAAGATATTGGCCTATAATTGTTTTTATCGGAGATGTCTCACGTTCTATTTTTAACTCTATTTTTAACAACTAAGTTGCAGATGCTCAATACTGAGACCATCATGGCCAGGAGACTTTCCTCTTCTCATTTGTCGAATAGCTTGAGCCACAACTTTTGCAGAAATCTTATGGTTCAACCCCACACCATGGGATCCAGTATTGAGCATTGACACCGACGGACCTAGTGGCGACCTAACAAAGATGTGCTCCTTAAATCTATTAGCTATGTGACTTGGATCTGAATGACCCTCAACACTCACGAGAAGGCCTACAGGCTTACAGTTCAATTTTTTTGTGTCTTTCCAAAAAGTAGAGAAATTCTTAGCTGTGTACACAGTGTCGCTAACCTATCCATTTTAATTTGTTCTTTATGATCTTGACACCACTTTAAGCGTGATTTGAAAATCTTTCTACTTTCGCACATCGCATCATAATTATATTATTCCCGTTTTCGGCTTGCCATGATCAACCCAGTCCTGGAACATCAGCTTAGCCGTCCCGTGAGCTTCACTCACATGCCTGTTCCACCCTATTACACACTTACCTCTGTGTTGCCTATTTCCTCGATAAGTAGCCTTCGCAGATTCACGGAGGGCGGCCACTATATTACAATACATTTCATCCAGTAAATGTTTATGATTCTGGTTACAACATATTTTGTCCCCACACTGAATAAAATCATGAGGAAAATTAAAGGAAAATTAAATTGAGGGAAATTAATTGATACTAACATCAATGACAGCATTAAATGCTGATTTTGTGACTAAACAATGGTCCAACCAGCTTGACGTCCCATGAGCGTCACTTATAAAAGTATAGGAGCCTGAGTTCACACAAAGAAGTTCATGTTCAGCACAAAAATGAGTCAACTCGCCGAAAAATAGTCAACTTGGGTGAGAGTTAAAGTCACCTAGGACAAACACAGATTCAACATCCTCAATGTTCATTATAGCACTCACCAGTCCCAGGCATTCCGTAAAGTCCACTATATTTTCAGCCCTTTCAGTAGGCATGTAAACACTCATCACTATTATGGCCCTATTATTAGATACAATTTTGATAGCACAGACCCTTGGATTATCGCTATGTATCACTGACACCTCACTGAAAACACTTTTCCTCCTTCTTCTCCATATGGCCTACCTTTAATAGGTAGGCCATATGGAGGCCATGTGCAAATGAGCTTTCTCCCTCAACAATCACGCGAGAAGTATTTGAAACAGTACGATATGTTTAACACGTGGCGACTAGCTAAAGGACCCAAAACTTTCTCATAAAACGTTTTGCTGGCATATTTTATTGAACTATCCGAGACTAAGAAATCAAGCTCTCTATGGAGTACGTATTCAATCCTTAAAGCAAATCAGTTGCACATTCATTTATCAACTACTTAACATAATCTAATACGTACTTAGTAGATGTTGATTGGCATAATTATACATTCATATCAATTTTATTAATTTATCTACTACAATACTGTTTACGTTACAGGTTGTTCTTATTATTGGTTTATATAGAGCATGTCAAACTAATGAACTAACACAACTTTATGTCAAAAACATTGAGAAACATTCAGATAACTTAATAATAGAATGATCAAAGTAACTTACCTGTAAGTGAACTTCGATCACTATTATACG
The DNA here is from genome assembly GCA_949152445.1 of Cerastis rubricosa. Classification (NCBI taxonomy): domain Eukaryota; kingdom Metazoa; phylum Arthropoda; class Insecta; order Lepidoptera; family Noctuidae; genus Cerastis; species Cerastis rubricosa. The sequence goes on along the minus strand of OX424545.1, from coordinate 15,675,051 downwards.
CAGTTAACGCCTCGTCAGGGATGATTATGTAGTCTACGTACTATTCGTATCAACAAACACGCGTTTAAAGAATTTGGTAAAAAAAAAATACCAAATTTTAAAATAAATAGCGGCCACCCTGCCCGCCATGGCAACACTGACAGGTAACCTTCTCTTCATTATGTTTAAAGTACAGGTAGTCACATTACCCGACTATTCAAAAAAGGAGGGTTATGGTTTAATGTTTTCATTATGGAGCAGGTTGGGAAATTCTTAAGTGGGAGGGAGCCTCAGACGAGGCGTTAACTGCGTATAATAGTGATCGAAGTTCACTTACAGGTAAGTTACTTTGATCATTCTATTATACTTATTAACGCCTCGTCTGAGATGATTATGTAGATGATGAAAGATTTGGCGAAATAATGAATGAATTAACCAAATCATTTATTTATTATTATAAGTGTAAATCAGTACAGGTTTGGAGTACATTAGTTATTATTACAATTATTACTTCTAAGAATACATTCCCCAAAATTCTCATTTTCCTCAAGAGGTAGATTATAAAATATGGCAAAATTTTTTGACCTCTGTGACCAGCCTGCTGTTGACTTAATTAAATCTATATTTAGACCTTTTCTATGAGCGGCTGATGTAGCAGCATGCCTTGTGCTATATGCAGAGAACACTGAGGTATCTATTCCAGCCTCAAACAAAACATCTTTTATCCATCTGCTAAGAGTATGGGTTGAAGCTGGTGAATGAGGTTTTTTAATTGTAATAAAAAGATTACTGTGTTTTTTGCGTAGTAATTTCGTAACTTCTAGATAATCACACAGTGTCTTTGCAGGACAAACACTAGGATTCTCAGTAAAAAAAATTAAACTTATCAGTGGTTGAATACCATTGATCCTAGAAGTTTTAATTAGCTGAGGAACTTTTATTTTTATAAAATCATTGGTTATGGCAATATTTTCAATTGTAATCAAAGATAAAGTTTGAAGTCTTTGTGCCGTTGTTAACGCTAATATTATTAATATTTTTTTTTGATAAAACATTTAAATCTAAAGTAGTATTAGGGTAGAAATTGCTTATAAAATCTAGTATAATGCTTGGGTCCCAAGTTTCACAATATTTCGGTTTATTTGGTCTTAGCTTAAATACACCTCTAAAAAATCTGTTTAAATCTCGGTTTGTACTTAGTACACAATCTAAAAGTAGAGACAATGCTGATCTTATACTATTTAATGTGCCTTATGTGGCACCACTGTGGAATTTTTCAGTGAGAAATTGTAAGATGTTGTGAATTGATGTAGTTGTAGGATCAGTTTTATTACTTGTACAAAATTGCCACCATTGTTTGTAGCATGAATTATATTGTTGTAAAGTATTTTTAGTTAATGAACTTAATATAAAATGAACACATTCTAAAGAGTATCCTTTTTTAAAGTAGATCTTGCTGACAACATCCCTGCAATCAGTGTAAGATTCTTGTGAAGAGAGTGACAAGTCCTGAAAGGAGAGGAAAGTAAACTTGGATTTGGTTCTAAATAAACAGGTTTTGAGCGCAGTAAAGATATGAAAAGGGGATACCATGCTTGTCCAGGCCAGTTAGGTACAACCATTATACCCTGAGCATCATCTTGAATCTTTTTTAAACAACGCAAGATCATAGAGAAGGGAGGAAATGCGTAGAATTTTAAATCTGTCCATGTTATGGTAAAAGCATCTACTGAAAAACAATCTGGTTCATTATTCCATGAAACAAATGCTTCACATTTTTTATTTGCATGTTAGGCAAAAAGATCTATTTCAGCTAAACCTAGTTTATTTACTATTTTTTCATAAGCATATGGGGCTATTTCCCAATCTGTTTCTACATTGCATATCCTAGATTGTGCATCTGCTTCTACGTTTTCTTTAGATGGTATATATGAAGCAAAAATATAGATTTTTCTTTTTTCACAAAACTGCCATATTTTTCTTGATAGTAAATTTAAATGAGGGAATTGTATGCCACCCATTCTGTTAACATATGAGATTGCTGTGACATTGTCAGATCGAATCAATATGTTTGTGTTCTCATTTTTTGCAAAACACTTTAATGCAAAATAAATTGCTAAAAAGTTCTAAGTAATTAATATGATATTTACTTTCCTTTGTTGACCAATATCCATGTAACTTTTCTTGGCCACATACAATTCCCCAACCTGTGGTAGAAGCATCTGTATAAAATTCTAATTTATATTTATTGCTCTTAATTGGTGCTGAACATGTAAAAATTATCTCTTTCCACCAGGACAATTCCTGTATATTTTCCTGATTTACTTCCATTTTCGATTCGTAATTATGTCTAGATTGTTTTAAAGCTAGGTATTTATATCTTTCCAATATTTTTGTATACATCCACCCGTAGGGGACAGACGGACATATTGAAATTAGAGAACCTAAAAGAGAGGCAAACTCTCGGATGGTACAATAAGTTTTGTGTGTTAAAGAGTTCAATTTTTCATGGACTTTTTGTCTTTTATCACTAGGGATACTTAGTGTAAATTTTTCACTATTCAAAATGAAACCTAAAAACTTACATTGCTTGCTGGTTTGTATCTGGCTTTTATCATAATTTATGATGAACCCTAAAGATTGTAAAAAACTGCAGGCTGTGTTCAAATTTTTTCTGCATTCAGTTTCAGTGGGTGCAATAAAGAGAAAATCATCTAAATAATTCACTAAGGTGACACCATTTGATCTGAGATGAGTAACTACTTGTCTCATTATTTTGTTGAACACATAAGGTGCCGTTGATAAACCAAATGGTAGGACATTGAATTGGTACAAATTGTTATTAAAAAGAAATCTTAGGTATTTTCTGGATTCATCATTTACTTTTAGTAAAAAATAAGCATCTTTTAGGTCAAGTGATGTCATATAATAATTTTTATCAATTAGATGTAATGCTGTTCTAATATCTTCCAGTTTGAAAGGTGTAGTTGGAACAAACTTATTGAATTTCTTTAGATTTAATATAAACCTAGATGTGCCATTTTGCTTTGGTACAATGAATATTTTTGGAACATACTGATTCACTTTTGGTTTTGTTTCAAGTGATATTGCACCAATTTTAATTAAATTTTGTATGCATTGTGATATTTTAAGCTTATCTGTTTTAGTATAGGAGCTATTTTCAGGAATCTTGCCCTGGTACACTGTATGTGATAAAGGAATTGAGTATCCATATTTTACCCAATGTAAAACAGATTTATTTTTTGTAAAGTGCCAATTTTTGTAATGATTTTGTAATCTACCTGCATAACTTGCCTCTAGAATCGTCGACGTCCGCGATTGTTCTGCGATGTCCTGGACGTTTTGGATTGTTCTGGATTTTGCTTCCTCATTGTCCGTAAATGCTATTGGTAGGACTTGCGTTGCTTCACAGCAGTCTTCTGTGGTTGTTGTTGAGGATGTGGTTGCTGTCGGTTGTACTCGCGCCCGCCCCCTTGTTTCCTGTACGAGGACGGGCCCCAATTGTTTAAAGAATTCTTCAAGTCCTTAACTGAATTTTCAATATTTTTATTTTCCTTCAGAACTGAATTGATATCTTTTCCAAACAGAAAATTACTAATTTCTGTTTTTTCTAAAGCATCTTTTACTTTTTTGTTTAGACCAGGTAAGATGACAGCACGTCTTGTTTGGGATTCTTTATACTGAACATGACATAACAGCCTGATACAGTTTCCTAAGTATTCACAGTCCTGATCAGGGTTTGTGTGTAAGGTTTTGTATAATATATCAGTTAAACCACAGATAACCGTGCCAATGAGGTTTTGTTTTTCACATAAGTTGTTAGTTGTAGTGTTGTTAGTTAGTTGTGGAGCAGGTGTAAGACAGTCAGTTATTTTCGGTATCTTCTTCAGAATGTCATTTTTATGTTCTCGTCTAAGCCATTTTTTATTATATTGTTAAATAAGTCTTTCATTTCACAATTTATTTTTAAACTATTTTCAGGTGCTTTAAAGTGGCCCATTTTTTCTAAAAGGTTGGGTATTTATTTATTTATAAAAATAAGCACGCCAACAGCACAGTCACTTACAATTCAATGAAACTTACATCTAAAAATTGGCATTCCAGTAACCATACAAATAACAAGCATGCATGACACTTAACTAATGAAATCAGAGACAAGAAAAAATAAAAGGGTGTCCAGCAGACCTAAATCCAGAACACTACAAAAACAAAACAATTAGAGCTACATAGACGTACATTGTTCGCACTGTTTATATAGGGAACGTCTGTATGAAGCGAAACTCATAGAAAAAACATCGATAGGGTAATCTGTCAAGTTAGACCTTTCATTATAAAGCCTCGCCATACGTGTTAGGGGGCTATTAAAGGTGGTATTTAAAGTGGATGTTGACAATTGGAAAATGCGATGGTGTCGCTTGCTACGCTGGCAAGTCCTAAAGTTAAAATAGTCCACTAATTGCGCATCTATAGAACCATTCATAATTTTGTATAAAATAAGTAAGTCGGAATGGATCCGTCTTTCTTTTAAGCTAATCATCTTAAAGTGCCCTAACCTATCATTGTAATCCGGTATAGCTTTTCGGATCCCATTCTTCATACATAGATACCTAACAAAACGGGCTTGAACAGATTCAACATTAACAGAGTAACCTGAGTAATAGGGAGACCAAATAGTGGAACAATACTCCAAGGTGCTCCTTACCAGTGCGTTATAGAGTAGAATAATACTACTATAATTACGGAAAGGTTTCGACATACGGATTATAAAGCCAAGCATTCTTTTAGCCTTAGCAACTATAGTATCTATATGATCACGGAAGGAGAGGGATGTATCAAAAAGTACACCTAGATCACGGATGACTGATACTCTGCTCAGTACTGATCCATCTATATGATAATCATATTTGATGCAATTCACTTTATTCGTGAATGTAATAGTCTGGCATTTTTTAACATTAAGCGTCATTCCGTTGTTGAAACACCATTGTTGAAGGACATCAAGATCTCTTTGAAGCTTCATACAATCACTCAAGTCCGATATCCTGCAGTATATTTTTAAATCATCAGCGTAGGCTAAACAGTTGCAACTTATTAAATCTAAAAGATCATTCAAAAATACCAAAAAAAGCAAAGGACCCAATTTAGAGCCCTGTGGAACACCAGAGCCAGGAGAAAAAGGTACAGATTCATATCCCGCCAAGGCGACAATTTGAGAACGATTAATTAAATAACTCTCGAACCACCGCAACAGAGAGCCATGAATGCCAGCGCAGTTCAATTTCATAGCAAGAATTGAGTGATCAACACGGTCAAAGGCTTTTGCGAAATCTGTATAAACAGCATCAACCTGACCCCTAGCTTCAAAGGTGTTACCAATGAAAGTAGTGTAAATAAGTAAGTTCGACATAGTAGAACGGTTAGACACAAAACCATGTTGCTTCGGACTAATAATATGACGAAGATGAGAATAAACTACATTATAAATAAGACCCTCAAACATCTTTGCAAATTGTGCTATAATACAGATTGGTCTATAGTTAGTTACGTCATTCATACAACCAGATTTGTGTACGGGGATAACGTGGGAGATTTTCCAAAGATCGGGAAATGTACCTTCCTTAAGGGATTTATTGTATATTATCTGCAGTGGCACAATAAGAGCATCCATGCAGAGACGGATAAAAATAGGAGGAAGTCCATCCGGACCAGCTCTTTTATTAAGATCTAACTTTTTGATGCAATCTCTGACGTCATTTTCAGTAATGCCAATGGAATACATACTGTAACTGGACGAAGAGTATCCTGGAGACAAGTTACTAGGCGGTTGACTTACACCGTACACAGATCCAAAATAGTCAGCAAATAGATCAGCCACACCACTACCACCCTCACCAATACGATCACCCCACGAAACCTGGTTAGGCACACCTCTGAACGTTTTTTTTTGATTTAGTATAACGCCAAAAAGCTTTTACATTTGTCTTTAATTCACTCTCAATTTTTCTATATAATCTTTAAAACAGTCATCCATAGCTCTCCCAGCTCGCATCCGTAGGGAAACAAAAGTGTCATAGTCCCGAGGGTTATTGTACCGTTTGAAACGAATCCTGTATTTATGCTTTTCCCTAAGAAGTTTAATCAATGCCACTGAGAACCAAACCGGATAACAATTATTCTTAGGTTTACCCTTCGGCGTGTATTTATCTATATGTTCCCACAGTATATTATAAAATGCCAGAACATAATCATTACAACTCAAATGGCAAAAATCCTCCCAATTTACTTTACGCAGATCACGAATACATGCCTCATAGTCTGTTTTAATGAAAATATATTTTGATTGCGAAACATTATAATTTAAATTAGAAATAGAAGTTTTAGTAAGGGCTAATTCTAAGGGCGGATGATGCACATCTGGTTTACTGATGGGGGGTGCACTAGAAACAGAAAGACTAGAGTTCTCATCCACTAAGACGAGGTCTAAGATATTATTATTTCCATTGCAGATATTATTCATTTGAACAAACCCTGTGATGTTGAGGAAGTCTCTTAACGCTAAATACTTAGGGTCACTAATTCCTAGAAAGGGATCATTCGATTCAAGCCAGTTCACACTAGGAAGATTAAAATCACCAAGAATTAAAGTAGTACAATCCGTGTAACGTAAACAAATTTCTTCAGCCCTAGCCAAGAATTGGACAAAGATATGGCAAGGTATATAAGAAGGCAAATACACAACACAAATATTCATACAGACGCTCCCAGCACTAATACATAACCACATATCCTCAACGGAGGTTTGCCACTCGGTTTTATTAACAAAATTATATTTATTACTTATAGCTACCAATAACCCGCCACCATAACTTTTAGAGTATAAATCTTTAAAACTGTGCACTACGATCACGGCGCACCACAGTATATCTTTGATCAAAGTATTCAGAGGATAAGAACGAGTCATCTAACCACGTTTCTGTCAGACATATTATGTCATAGTCAGAATTTAAAATTGACATAAGAATTTCATGTGACTTCGTCTTCATGCCTCTCACATTTTGATAAAAAATGGAAATACTATCCATTATACTAATTAAAAAGTAAACATGACAAGTAAAAGCCAAACTAAAAATACAGGTAATTAAACAATTTTTTCTAAACTCTGTTCATCCTTAATTAGAATAGTACCCGAATTTTCCCTTTTACATACAAAAATTTTACCGTAGCGAACCCAGACAAACTTATAGGATTTTTCTTTGGCCCTAAGATATGCCCTATGGTATGTGGTCATTGGGTGGATTAACTTCCTCCTCCGAATCTGATTCGATAAGTATTCGTCTTTTTTATTTGTTACGGGTTCTGGTTCGTCTGGGGAGAAGATTATTAGGTTAATGTATCACATGTACTCGCTCGTAGTACCGTATGATACCTGCCTATTACGTTAGGCGGTGGTAGTTTGCTCACAATAATCACGTGTACCTACTAGCTCGTAGTAGTGTGTGATTCTGTTAAATTTCCTATATCATGACAAATTGATTTTTTGGACCAAGTATAGGCGCACGTCCTATCGCTGAGGTCTGTGTAATCTAGTAATCACTCGCTCTATTTTATTATTATTGCGGTTGATGCAATGACGGTAGAGTTTTGGACCAAGTATAGGCGCCCGTCCTATCGCTTAGGTCTTTTATTCACTCGTATATTCGCTCGTAATATCGCAAGTGATACATTTGATGTAAATTTAATAGTTTAATCTCGGAGAAAAAAGGTAAATCAAAATGGTGAATTTTCTTACCTTCCGATTCTGACGAAGAATTATTAAGTAATTCCATAAGTTTTCTTCTTAATTTTTGCCTGTTTTTTCCCATTGTTGTAATAATCAGATTTCCACAAGATTATGTTGAAATAAAACTGTCAATAAACACTGCTACACAAAGAAAAATACTGCAGTAACGGAGAAAAAACGCTGTTCGTAAAAACACGAAAGACATAATGAAATGAAGAGACGGTTGGTTACCTGTCAGTGTTGCCATGGCGGGCAGGGTGGCCGCTATTTATTTTAAAATTAGGTATTTTTTGTTTACCAAATTCTTTAAACGCGTGTTTGTTGATACGAATAGTACGTAGACTACATAATCATCTCAGACGAGGCGTTAATAAGTATAATACTCCTTGATACGGCCCGCATTGTGAGGAGGTTCCTGTCTCTGCAGCCCTAACCACCGGTAGCTTGGACCCTGCTCCTGACACCGGCGGAAAAACCTATTTTTTATATTTTTAACTGTTTTTTTTTTGTTTTTTTTTAAGAAATATTTAAAAATGTAATAAATAAGATGTAAAAATGAATAAAGGAATTAATTTACCTAATACAAAGACAAAAAGAGACCGCAACTTCATCATTCGCAAAGGAATACGTAACAATTGTTTAGAAATATCAAGCCTTACGCCCGCCCGCCTAACACTCCAATCAGCCGACTTTTTTTTACAATATCGCAACGGAAAGTGTGTTAGACAGCCTATGGAGGCTAATAAAATTGGAAGTATCCCACGAGAAATAGCAACATTTCTTGAACTTCCAGAACCCCTGTAGTACTCTGTTATTGTAGTAGTTAATACCTAAACTTAAATAAAAGTGTCTTGTGATTGCCAATGTTTTTTTTTTTTCATTTAGTAATTTCCTCGCTGAAGTGGGATGAAAAGTTACGTGTTGCACCCGAGTGCAAAGATTTTTCACCTCGTGCTCTTTTGATTCCCTCGCTCACGCTCAGGATTCTAATTTTTGAATCACTTGCTGCGCTCGTCATTCAATTTTAGAATCCCTCGCTTGCTCGGTCAACAATTGAGCACGCGGTTAAAAAGCAACTTTGCACTCTTGTATAACAAATAACTATTTTTGTACTCTTATTAACAGTGCTTACAGATTAAGTATTTCCTCTATTATGGGGGGCTTCGTGAAATACGATTTATCATTAAAGAGCTCTTACTACGTCTTTTTTATTTAAGTAACCAACCTCTTCTTAACCTCTCGAGGGCAATATAAATTGAATTGGCCCAGGATTAGGCTACGAGTTTGGGCCATCAGTGGCATCCATCAATCAGTAACCAATGTATTTCTGATGTTTATTTTTTCAGGGATTTGCCTCTCCACCATACTGCTAGGACAAGGAAGGGTGCAGCTTGTACATATACCATATCATTGCACGATAAGGAAAATGAACATCTGAAAGGACATGTCATTAGAGGTACCTGCAAAATAGCATACTTCCTCGTATTTCATTAATGCAATTTTTGTTTTTTAAGTAAGGTAAATAACTGTTATTGTAAAGCACTTTATAGGTATACCTACTATGAGATAATGTAGGTCAATCTCAATCAATCACAGGATCAATGACGCATTTCCATACATTTTAGGACACTCGTTGTTCTTTTGTTAATAGTAAATGGTATACACTGCCTAATAATTTAACATAGAGTAAATGTATCTTTATTTCTAGAAAAAACGGTATACCCATTCGCATCAACCCTGGTGGCTGTCTGGGATACCCTGGCCATGACCCTGGGTGTTCCGAAGAAGCAACTATCCGTGAAGTTCCAAGACGTTCACTTGTACGCACAACCTGTGTTGCACACACAAAGTCAACTGAAGCTTAGAGTAGCATTGCAAAGAGGAAGTGGATGTTTTGAGGTCTGTACTGAAACTTCTATGATATTATTTAGGTTTGTTTGGATACTATTAAGGAAAATTGTGTGGGGTCCGGTGCAAGGTCCGGGCGTACTTATATGCCTAAACATTTTTCCCGTCAAACGTCCGGCACACAAAATACGCTTAAATTTTTTCCCGTCAAACGTCCGGGAGTACTTATACGCCTCTATCTATAAAAATAGTTAAAAAGTGCTCGTATTATGAAAATTAGTTCAATTAAGTAATTATTAGTGTCTCCGCAATATAAAACAGTAAAAAAAACGAAATCTTAGCGGAATTTTTTACGAAAACACGACAAAATCAGTAGGTATCGAATCGATCAGAACAGGGGTTTATTGGTTTGGTTAATTTGGCTACTAAGAAAGTGCCGAAGTAAGGACATATGGGTATAGCGAGAGAACCTCACGTCCTAGCCGCCGCGGGAGACGCCCCGGGCGTCGGGGGGCAACCAGGGCCCCCGGCCACCGTAGGCGCGGGCCTGTGGACGGTGAGTAATGGGCTAGCTCACCGTCCGTCCGTCTTATGACGACAGACCGTGCCGACGGCGCGTTCGTGTTCCACGCGCGCCTCAAGGAGATGTCAGCAAATCGGAAGGGGTCCGAGAGGGCCGATGCCTGCCAGGGCTGCGGGTTGTTCGAAAGAGATACCGTGCCCCTGGAACGCAAAGGGCTAAGAAGGAACATGGATGGGTTTTAGTCAGTACAAGTCTGACACTCCCTTCCGCTCCGCCCAGAGCGGAAGAATTCATTTGATGATTTACCATCCTAAAAAAAAAGGACATATGGGTATTAAAACAAAGCTTATATAGTCTACTTTAATTATAAATAGGTTTTATTGATACGAATTACAATTCTAATTGGAAAAACTTTCATTATTATTGGTGAAACTGACATCAACACAAATTCAAATTCAAATTCAAAAGTTTATTGCTCAACACAGTACATAATAATACATTTCTAGATGTCAGTGAATGCGCAGTCCACTGTGTTGTACCAATTCAGGCATGCAAAATTTATCATACACAATTTCATAAATTTAAATTAATAGTTTAAACAATGACAAATTCAATATTAATACATTATACAGTGTCATAGATTCACATAAATTCAAATTAATAAGTAAGTAATGTCAAAATTTCAAATCAATAAGGTAAGTACATAATGTCAGAATAATAAATGTCAGAATAATAAATGTCAAAATAATAAAATAAAAAAAAAAACATGAAATAAACACATATTCTCAAGTTCACATTTTTTTCGAAATACTTATATCTAGTTGTTGTAATTAGTTTTAACATAGTTAGATTCTGTATTGTTTCAGCTATACACACGTATTTTTTGATATTGTGTAGCTGCAGTAATTTACGAGATAATAAGCTTTAAGTGCGTCGTGTTTCGCGCCAAAAATTAAAAAAGAAAATTGTCAGGCGTATTTCGAGGGCTGGACGGTTGACCGGACGAGTGACCGCAAAGTGACTTGTGGAGATCGGCGCAACACGTGAAGAGTGCGCGTATCACGATGCACGCAAGTTGCGTTACAAGTCACGTGAACGGAGCCTAAAATAGCTGTAGGCATCCTGCATGTGGCATTACTGTGCGATAGCAACACGTAATGCTTCCTGTTTTATAACTGTCTATTTACGCTGTGATCACTCACCATCACGTGACTTCATCTGCCTACAGCAGTCCACTGTTGGACAAATGCCTCTTCAATCACACCCCACTTAACTTGATTCTCGGCAACTGTCATCCAGTTGCCACCAGCCGTCCTGCGAAGATCGTCGGTACCCTGATTCTGAGGGCGTCCCACGTTGTGCTTGCCGATTCACGGTCTCCACTCAAAAACAAGTTAACCCCAACAGTCATCACCTCTGTTTACTATTTATGTTATTGTATTTGTTATCTATATTCTGTGATTTATGTGGACAACTCTGGTTCTCTGTCCGATCATCTCACTCCGGATGCAATCCCTCAGCATGACTCCAAGCATAGCCCGCTCCATAGCTCGCTGAGCGACCTTGAATTTATGGACCAACCGAATTGTGAGTGTCCACTTTTCAACCAAATCAAAGGTCAAAAGTCTTCAATCAGTGCGACCTGCCAGTCATAGGACAGGCAGGTCGCACTGATTGAAGACCTTTGACCTTTAGGCTCTGAATACGCGATGAAGCTTTCCAAATGCTGCCTAGCCCAGCTGGATTCATCTGTTACCCTGCTTCTCAAAGGTGCTGTTATCAAACTGCAGAGTTTGCCCGATGTAAGTATATTCTCGAACAGCCTCAAGAGGATCGCCATTGACAACAATAGGTCCTGGGGTGACGTGTTCGTTGAATATAACCTAGATTTTGTCCAAGTTCACTCTGAGATCAATGCGTATAGAGTTGTTCTAATCAACTAGGCCATCCAGCATCTGTAACAAGTCGTGCAGCGATTCAGCAAGTCGATGTCATCTGCAAATCTCAAGTGTGAGATGTACTCGCCGTTGATGTTAATGCCACGTTTCCAGTTCAGCATCTTTAGCACATCCAGTGCGTTGGTGAACAATTTCGGGATGATCCGTACTCTTGTCTCAGCCCCCAACTCAGTGGGATTAACATCAACGGCGAGTACATCTCACACTTGAGATTTGCAGATGACATCGACTTGCTGAATCGCTGCACGACTTGTTACAGATGCTGGATGGCCTGGTTGAGGGTCATTGTGGCGTTTTTGTAAAGACTTCTCAGCACTTGGATGTTTCGCCAGTCTACTTTTCATTGCTGCAGAGACTCTTGAACTGACCAGATCTCGATAGAATCAAAAGCCTTTACATAGTTCACAAATGCAAGACACAGAGGCCGATTATACTCGGACTTCTATATAATCTGCCGCACAAACCTGAGTTGCGCCGGAGGCTGAAAGTCGTCTTCGCGCTAGACAATTTTTGACGAGTCTTTAAAACAGGTTATACACGTGGCTAAGGAGAGAAATCGTTCTGTATTTTTTTTAATAGGGTTTTGTTCCCCTTTTTAAAGAAAAGAACGTTCACGCTCATTCTCCAAGCTTTTGGAGCATAGGACAGAGTTGAAAAGCTCTCGATGCTCACATAATACTGGACTTTCTTCCGCTTTCAGAAACTCACTTTTTTTTACTTACCTTTTGGTAAACTATACGATACAGGGTGTTTGGAAGGGAGCTGTACATACGCCTAGGGTAGAAACTAGGGATAGTCTGCTACCTACCCCCGCCCATTATATTGACCTTGGCCTCAAGGTTTTTTTTTAATTTATTATTATTTTTTATTTGACTTTTTTATGATTTTTTGACTAAAACTACCTGTAGCTCAAAATCTATCCATGGGACCGGTCGGCTAATGGTCTTGTTTTAATCGTTAGACCATTAGCCGACCGGTCCCATGGATAGATTTTGAGCTACAGGTAGTTTTAGTCAAAAAATCATAAAAAAGTCAAATAAAAAATAATAATAAATTAAAAAAAAACCTTGAGGCCAAGGTCAATATAATGGGCGGGGGTAGGTAGCAGACTATCCCTAGTTTCTACCCTAGGCGTATGTACAGCTCCCTTCCAAACACCCTGTATAACATCGTAAAAATATGTTTCGTTACAGCATGAAACAAAATAATGATAAGCATTAAAACTTACAGGTATTTAACGATAAAATTAAAGTGGCGACAGGAAAGATCGCGGCTTTTAAACGAGACTTTAACAAAGTACAAATAAAATTGAACGAAAGTCAAGACATGAACCTCACCGCTGAAGATATTTATGACTTATTGCGTGAACGAGAATACTCGTACAGGTAACAAACACAACTAAATAATATAAATGACTTTTATCGTAAATAAAAGTGGTGGGCTATGACATCGGATCAGTCTGAGTATCAGAATCCAGATCTTTTTAGATCCGAGGCAGAGAAAAAGGTTGAATTTCACTATTTTTCTTTATTCAAAATAATATATTGCTAGACCATATGGAAGAGAACTTTGAAAATGTGGATTTAGGGAGCCGAGTCTACGACTCAGGTGCGTGTGCGTCATGTACCATTGTGAACTCTTTACAAATTTTCCAATATGTCTATTAATTTACATATTTTCATATTTTCGTACACAGCTTTAAAAGAGTTTCCATGGATTTTCTTGCCGGTTCTTCTCCTTATGAAACGACCAACCCGAACCGTGCACATTTTGACGACGTTTTCTAAGTGCCCATGAAGGCCTATGTAAAATAATATATTAGGTCTTTACCTATGAAATTGCCGTTTTGTTTGAAAAAAGTTAAAGTATTTTTTTTTTCGAACTTATTTATTTCTTTTATTCAAAGTATTCACCCCTGCAATCAATGCATCTTTGCCAACACTGTGGCAGTTTATGGATGCCCTTCTTGAAAAAATCAGCTGGACGGGAGACAACAAACTCTTCAAAGGCGTTTTGTACTGCCTCTCGGGAATTGAATTTTTTTCCCGCTAAAAAGTTGTCCAAATTTTGGAAAAAGTAATAGTCGGAAGGCGCAAGATCTGGTGAGTATGGCGGATGAGGGAGAGCTTCCAAACCCAACTCATGCAGCTTAGAGGCGGTCTGTTGTGCAGTATGGGGCCGCGCGTTGTCGTGAAGTAGCAGTGGAGACGACCAATTGACCAAAGCTGGTTGCAGACGTGCGAGTTTCGCCATCATTGTGGTCAGTTCTTCAATGTACACATCTGCAGTAATGCTCTCGCCGTTTTGTAAAAAGCTATGATAAAACACACCAGCACTAGACCACCAAACTGCGACCATCACCTTTCTAGGGGTTATTTTTCGTTTTGCACATTGCTTTGGTACCGAACCAGGATCTAACCAACTTGCTGAGCGCTTTCGATTGTCAAAAAGAATCCATTTTTCGTCGCACGTTACAATTCGGTTCAAAATTCCTTCATTTCTGTGCCTGTTAAGCAGCGCAAGGCAAGTCTCGACGCGTACGTTGCGCTGGCGATCGTTAAGTTCGTGGGGCACCCATCTATCAAGCTTTTTTATCTTGCCAATCTGTCGCAAATGGACCAATATTGTTTTAATGCTAACATCAAAAGCTGCTGCCAGCTCAGCTGTAGATTGAGTTTCATCAGCTTCAACAATCACCTTTAATTCATCATTGTTGACCAAAGTTTCCGGACGACCACGAGGTTCATTTTTCAAGTCAAAATTCCCAGAACGGAACCGAGCAAACCAATAACGGGTTGTGCGTTCGTTTGTACAGTTCTCTCCGTAAACGTCGTTGATGTTACGGGTTGTTTGTGCCGCGTTGGTGCCACGACGGAACTCATATTCCATAATTACACGAAATTTCAAAGTATCCATTATGAGGAAAAATGTTGAAATGTAATGAAAATACAACGCTAATCAATAAACAAAAGACTGATTTTGTAAATAGAATGTCATATTTTTAAAACAAAATTAATTTGAATTTAGAACTCATAGCCAATCAAAACTTTTTTTTGTTTGAAAAAGTCTGTACTGCAATACGGCAATTTCATAGGTAAAGACCTATTATTTTGATTTTGATTGACAGTGGCCAGTTCCGCACTATCGAAACCGTCAGCGCTTCTCTGAATGAAGCTTCGCTGGTGTGGCGCGACAACTGGGTCACGTTCCTCGACGGCTTGCTGCAGCTGCACATGCTGCGACAACCGCACGACGGAGTCACCCTGCCCACTCACATCAGGAGAATCAGTGTGGATGTGAAGAAGCATCTCAGCATGAAGACCGTTACAGAGGACAAAGTTTTGTATAAGGCTGAAGTGTTAGAACAATATGATTTTGTGAGGTAAACTAAATCATTGCATAACACAATTTAACCATTTGATGAACTGCGTATTACAGTCTGTCTATAAAGTCATGAAATTAATGTTTGAGGAACTAACATTATTTAAAAGTAGGGCAACACTAAATCAAAGTACATCGAATGTCATCGGCTGTCATCGACTTGTTTTGTAACTCGTTATATATTGCATTTTTATTGCTTTTCAAATCTAAGTGGATTAAACCTAGAAGAAACGTGTTAAATATGAAGAAAACCAATCGGAGTGGAGCTCAGGAAATAATTTTTAAAGTGTATCAGCGATGTTTGTATAAAACACCAAGCTGGACAAATTTTATCAAATTTGGATGATGTTTATGCTCGAACAGCAGCTATGACAGGTATGTAATCGTGTTGCTGTATGTTTTTTATCTACCAGAAGTTACAAATATACTAAATATACGATTTTAAGACTAAAATAAGGATTGTTTACATTGCGCATTTTTAGGTTAGATTGCAAATTTATGTAGGCCAATTGTAGTGCGACGAAAATTTTTGATACTTTTTGGTGATCAAATTTACTGCTGATTTTAAATCTGAATAAGTTATATCATGTCTAAAATTTTAAATAGTGAATATCTATTTTCTGTTAGTACAATTATTAAATATTTAAAATTATCTTTCAGGAAAATCTGAGAGTACAGTAAAGCGTATTGTAGATGAAGGCTATAAAAACGATGGCAAGTTCGAAACCCCTGGCAAACACAGATGAGAGGCCGTCCTAAGAAAGAAATGGATGACTTCAACATAATATGTGCTCTTCGACAAAAGATTCAATTCTTTTACTCGGTGAAGAAAGAGGAACCAACCTTAACGCAACTTCAGGTAGTTGCCAAAACAGATCTGGATTTTGATTGTAGCCTGGAAGTCCTGCGTAAAATTTTGAAATCGATTGGGTTTTCTTACAAGAAGTTAGTGTCAAAATAACAGAACAAGAATATTTGGAATCAGATGATGAAAGTAATTAATTATTATGTTACGGGATATTTTTCATTAATAAAAAAGGGTTAAAAAATATGTATGAACATTTTTATTTTATTTTCTCATTTATTTGAACGACAGAGACCATAGATTTGTTCATATCTCAGATAGATCTCATATATTACTATACTATTTATGCTATCTGATCGTGTAAGCAAACTAATGAAGGTCTCATCTTTGGTTTCTGTAGTTTTTTAAATAAGATCTACGGAGTTTACGACTTAACCAGTATAAAAAAGCGTCGAGTAAAAATTATGTTAACATTAATAAAATCAGGTTTGCTTCTAGTACAAAATAATGTGCTAGTATCAAAATCAATTTAGTCACACTATACAGGGTTGCTAGGTGCACGACCGCAGCGCCCTCAATTTTTTTCATGACTTTATAGACAGACTGTACATATTATTACATATACATATTATATTTACTTTTAATAATATATTATATATAAATACATTCATCATCATCATCATCATCAGCCTATAATGTTCTAACTGCTGGGACACAGGCCTCCTTTCTATGAGAGGGATTAGGCTGTCATACACCACGCGGGCCCAGTGCGGGTTGGTAGATGTCACATGTCTTCGAATTTTTAATTCTAGGACATGTTTCCTCACGATGTTTTCCTTCACCGTTTTTGAGGGCAGCAGTAATGAAATAAATTACACAAAGTAATGCGCCTCGTCTCTCAAGTCGGGGCTGCCACGACTGGGCCACCGCTGCTCGCCGCCGCCACTGCTTGATATACATTATTAAAAGCCAGTGAAATACCAATTGTGTTTGATTTTTTTTTCGTCGCTTTCAGATGTGGAGGAGTTACGATGGAAAACATCCGATACCGTAATTTACCAGCTGTTAATAAAAGGAACATGGCGTTACAGGCATTGAAACTCGTTTCTAATTTCCAAGAAGACCAACAAGTAAGTGTGACGTAATAATTGGTGTATGATCCCTTGCTAGACCATACATTACTTTTAGATGATAGGTGAATGGAATGATAGAAAGTAAATTATTAAAACACTACTGTATTGTCCCAAACATAATTAAAGTAAAATGAGCTTAATGGACTGATGGCGTGGAAATGAAATGTGTAACGCGGCCCTTGTTGGCTGTAACGAGAACGCCTGGCTGACTTGATAGCACAACGCGAACTGAACTAATTAGTATGAATTGACATGAATGCGGCGTAAACTGCTGTATTGCAGAATGTGGGGTTGCACCGTACAATTGTTATTTTAAAATTATATCGTAACTTGGATTAAGAAAAATTTAGATATGAATTTCACAATCATAACTGTTAATTAGTCAAAACTACTTTAAAACCGTTAAAAAAACTAAAATTTACCTTAAAACTCATTAGGTTGTTAGTTTTTTTTTGTAACCATTTCAAATCAAATCAAATTAAAAATATTTTTATTTTACATAGGCCTACAGGGGCACTTATAAAACGTCGAGAAAAAGGTGCTCGGTTCGCGTTGGTCGTTTCCTATGGAGAAGAACCGGCAAAAAACTCCATGGTTACTCTTTTAAAATCATTTGGTTCATCAATCATTTGAAGAAAAAAAACCTTTTTGAAGTAATTATAGGTGTACAGGGTGCAATTTTCAACCTCACCTGGAGGAAAATTACTGTAAATACTGGAGATAGCAAAATTTACTTGTCTGCTTGTCTGCTTATCGTTGCCCCCTACCCTGCCCGTTCCACCCTCAAACAGTTAGTACAATGTTGGAGGAAGGACGAACAACGTAACAATGTTCACCTAGTAACTGTTAATTACGAAGAAAGCAACAATTTCTTCCCGGATATCGATCTAGCATTCACCGTTCTGGATCATGTGAGTGTAAGCATTGTTGTTAATAATATAGAACAATGTAATTTCAAATCAAGTTTTAACGTTTTGTCGGATCTATGTACAGGGTGTTTGGTGCATCGTTTGCCAAATCAAATAGGCCGAAAGGAGAGGTCATTTTCTATCTCTTCACGCCCTATAACTCATTCCTTGCCACACCGGTTTTTTATAACAACTGTTTAATTTAAATTTGGAAAAATTCCAAAACTCAGCATATAAGGTGAAATAAAAGAAATAAAAATTTGTTTAGGCTTAAAATTTCGTTCGTCGTCTTTTACTAAAATTGTACGAGTAATTAAAAAAGAAAATAATTGTTACTAGCAAGTAATTTTGAATTTGATAGAATCATGCAACAGTACACATCAAAATTAAATCGAAATTTTAAGCCTAAACAATTTTTTTTTAATTCACCTTAGATGCTGAATTTTGGAAATTTTCAAAATTTCAATTCTACCGTAAAAACAACGCCATTTTATAAACGCGCGAAACGCCGTTTCGTTAACGCTCTAGCGTTCAAAAGATTAAATAAGTTTCTCATTGTACAATAATCATAATCATTCGCAAATGTGTGATTGCCGCAAACTGAACTTTGACTTTAGTTTACCAAGTTAAGTGTGGCGTTTCATATGAATATGAATATAAATGGAATAATCATAGCGTTAATTTGAGCAGGAAAACCTTGTTCACATTCGCATATAGAAACACAAACATTATTTAGTAAAGTCATGACAGTCCGTCCTTACTTTCTGGGCGGTGAGTAATGATGAGAATGGTAATGGTATGTAATGGTGTGTGATGTTTGATCAGTCAAAGTAAATATAATTACTTTATTTTAATTCCAGTATTTGACTTTAAAGTTTAATTTAAGGATAAATGGGGAGGAGAGTATTACGTACCAGCACAGGAGAGCGCGACAGTGAGCAGTAAGGTGACGTTACAATCCGCACAAGTTGGGGATTTGAATTCTTTGGAGTGGGTCGATGCTGCGGAGACATGCAGATCTGGAGTACCAGTCACGGTGCGTGCCATTATCGTGAATACTAGTATACATTATTATTTACTTTTATAACAGTCTAGGTACGCATTTGTGCAACAGACAAAAAGAAAATGACAGAAAACTACATATACAAAAGTGGTGCATATTTCTCAAGAAACGTGTTCAAGCAATATCTTATAAATTTATAGCTAATTTGCCTTAAGGAGACACCAAGGTAAACCACATAAGTCCGTATATGTAAAACATGATTTAATTTATTAAATTAATCACAAATATTTGCTTTAACATTTTCAGGTCCATTACGCCGGATTATCTAACACGGACATAAAGAAAGCAATTGGAAAGAAAAATTATGGAGAAAACAACTATGGCATGGATTTCAGTGGAACAACAGAGAGGTAATGAAATTTTTAATACAGGTGATGTGAAAAATTTGAAAAGAGAGAAAAGCTTAGGAAAAGACTTCATTCATTAGGCACATGTCTTACAACCGACAAGGAAGCGACTCTCTCTCGATTATTTTCTTACTCAAGAAACGTGCAGTAGATAATTTACTCGTAGGTCTCGTAATCAGTGATCGCTGGCTGTTAACACTGCCGCAAAGCCGCCGGTGGTAAGTCTTTCTCCATTAGTTAGTGCTCTATACAAACAAACAACTCGTTTCTAGTTGGTAGTTCTTCTCACTTTGCGCTAATGGTCGGCTATGGGACAGGTGGCAAGTCTTATATTATGACCTGATTCGCGCCAGATTCGTGATATAAACATTGTAAAAGAGTTATACAGAACCTGATTCATGTTATAATACAGCGGCGAGCGCGTGATGGGCCTGGTGCGCAGTGGCGCCTGCGGCAGCGTAGTGCGCGCGCAGCCGGAGCTACTGTGGCCGGTGCCGGCGCACTGGAGCCTCGAGGACGCCGCCACTGTGCCGCTCGCCTACGCACACGCACTGTACTGTCTCGTAAGTATACACTCAGGCTGCTAGCAACAATCATTTCTTCGTTCATCCTTACACTGATTCCACTACCTCTCTTGTACCTAATAGCGAGCCTCTGAATGTGTAAGACCGGTAGGTCTGCAAGGACTCAATACTCAATTATTGAGTATTGAGTCCTTGCAAACCTTTTTCGAAAAATGTTTTTAGTAACTTTTTAGACCTTTATGTATCCTGCTTATGCGTATTAGGTAAATTAAAATCGGTTTAGTCATTTCGGAAAATAAGGACCTAAAAGTTTGTATGAAATGCCGTAAGATGTAGACTCTCTTAATAAAGAATTGAACAACCTTTTACTGTAATAGGGAATCAAATATGGCAAGAGGCTGACTCCTGATGTCTCTGTGTTAATCCATGGAGGAGCTGGAGCTTTGGGCCAAGCTGTGTTGTCCATACTCCTTGCTCACGGCTGTGAAGTATACACGACCGTTAGTGACATCCGAAAAAAACGTTTCTTACTTAAACTATTCCCGGAGTTGAAAGGTATACAAGTGATATGCAACTATTTATACATACATATCTGATAAGTCTAAGTAAAACTGTAATTATTTAACTATTTTAGTTTTAATTATCTAGTTTTAATTGTTTTATGAATAGTAAAATTTAACATTTATTTGATTTTCAGCTGATCATGTCGGTAATTCTCGAGATCAAAGTTTCGTAGATATGATTCGTAATGCCAAAAGAGGGGAGGGTTGTAAACTTGTTATTAGCTCAGTTAGGGGAACCTTGAAGAAGGTATGTATTAGTAATAAGCATAGCCTTATTCATAACAAAGTTATTAACATTATCCAAATTGGAGTGTTTCCTTTTTCAGAATACATTTGACTGTGTTCGTGCTGTGGGCGTATGCTTTGATGTTTCGCAACTTCACAATTTGGACGAGGAATTTGAATATGGAATGTATAATCTCACTAAAGAAAGAGCGTATGCTACTATCGATTTTTCAACAATATTTGAAGCTCCCGAGGAAATGCAAGTAAGTAATTCAAGAAATCCAGCAGCCATTGCCACATGCAGGCTCTATAACGAGCTGAACCAGTGAATGTGTTGCGTCGTTGAACATTTTTAGGTCTCGTCTCGAATTATTTCAGATACGTACTTTTGTAATTTGAAATCAAAATGTGTGAGCATTTTTCGCATGGTCTATAGTACGGATCGCGCGCGTTGTTTTAAAGAAGATGTGTTAGTTTGTAGCGGTAGTACGAGTGCTCAGAGGCTCATTTTTAGCCTATTAAAATATTTTAGGTTGAGTGATTGTACTGTACGCTACAATTTATAACGCAATTACTATTTCGGTTGCATCAAGGCTACAGTCAAACAAGATATAACACAATTAACAGCAGCAAATACCAGAAGATACTCATATGGATAAGCACAAGAAATTGTAAAGACATAGCGACCCAACTCTACTGGACAGATTCAACTAATTGGAATGAAAAACCAACGCAAATTTTACCAAGCTCTATTACCTTATAAAACCCCGAAGTATCAGACAAACAAACAACTAAGTGCCACTGACGACAAATTGCTGCGAAGCAGAAGAAAGAAAAACCCAAACAGCAAAAGTTATAACTTTTAAAAATTCTGTGGTTCTGCACACGCACCATGGGCGACGCCGATTTTTGGGCGGTTCTATATACACCATGGATGTGTTCTAAGTAAAACATGTACTTGAATCCACAGGAATTACAGGCGATGTTGAGCGAGGGTATTGCTCGCGGGTACGTGCGTCCTTTGTCGCGCGTATTGTACGCGCCGCACGACGCCACGCGCGCCTTCCGACTGCTCGCGGCCAGCAGGCACCGCGGCAGAGTACTGCTGAAGATGGAAGGCCATGTAACGCAAGCACAGCCCAGGTTAAGAGAGACTCATTTGTTTTGATATTATTTTTTAAAGTAGAGAAATTTTACTTTCATATTTCGTATTAAACCACTTGACCGTTATTCGAAGCATAAACAATTGAGATAGGCTGTATCTTGTTTCCTGTGCCATTTTTTCCTTACGCTTCTAGCCAAATAGCTCTGTCTCGCTCTCGTGATGTCACCAGGTCAGAGAGGGGAGTGCACTTGCGAGTGTGCGAGTCTCTGTCTTGTTCATTGGCGTTCTTTTCCTTGCCGAAGACGGTTGTACCTTGCAGGTGAGTTTTTTTTTTAAATTATAACCGTCATTATTTTTCCTTACGATTGAAAACTGATAATCAGTTTTCGATATTTTTACTAAACTGTTCCTAGTGTTTAACTATTTTTAGTGTTTAGTAAATCAGTTTGGTGATACAGATATTTAAAATTAACGGTTTTTCCGTTCGCGTGTTGATATTCACTTTTTTCCAGTGTTTTGGTGTGCGATTGTTTAATTAAATCACGTACATAATGGATAAATAAATAACGTTGATTTCACAAAATGAACCGGTCGCAGGCCCGTCTCACGCTATTAATAATAAGGAATCTAGTACGAAACGGAAGCGTTCACATTCCAGCAGCAGTAGTAGTAGCTCTGATAGTACCAGTTCCAGTTCATCTAGTTCTTCTGACCATAGGCCTAAACATAAAAGTGCGCGTCGCCGCCGTTATAAAAAAAGGGGAGGCAAGCACAAGCGTCGCCACCCAGATAAACTGAAACAAATCGGTGATTTACCTAATCAGTATATAAATAACAGTGTACCAATGGCTGATGATGCCATTTCCCTCTTCGCCGAGGATGAATTCGAACATGAAGGTAGTAATTTTCTTAATAATTTGGGTATTGAGATAAAGCTTAAAGAACCGGCTATTCCAAAAACTGACGAGCGTTACGTAAACATATTAAAAGAAATTCAGTTTTTCAATAAACCGGACTGGAGTGAAGTACGTTACGCGGAAACCCAAAAGTCATATAACCATAGCCCGGGTTTCGTTGAACTTGAGGCAAACGAGGAGGTCAGGCCCTATGACACACTTAAGCACCTAAGCTACTCAGAGAGAGCCTATGCTTCGTTAACTTACGGTTTGTTAAAGCAAAAAGAGTCCTTAAAGAAGGAACTGTGTTCTTTTATGACATGGGTCCGAGACCAGAAAGAAGAAATTAGCTTCGAGGCTATAAACCAAAAGCTTAGTGATATTTTTACTTCTGGTGAATTTAGCAAGGTTTCGGCAGACCTTTTGCAAATGGTTTGTGGACATAGGGCTGAAACCATACAAATGCGCAGAGATAGCATAACTAATGCAGTTCGCGATCCGTTAGTTAAAGCATCAATTAGGAAAATACCTCCATCTGAGGTCAACTTATTTAATTCTGAGCAGTTTGTTGTTGCCTTAGAAAAAGTTGGTGGTATCAAAAAGTCTTTTTGGCCTGCTTCTAAATCGACTAGCTCATCTAAATCGGCTTATGGTTCTGCCTCAACTTCGCAAGTTGGAAAATGGCTAATCCGTCCCTCGCAGGGGCAGCATTCGGTTCCGCCCTCGCAGGGTAAGAACTATAATACTAACATGCCTTCTAACGGCTATCAGAACTGTTATGTCCCCTCACACGATGACTTTTTGCAGCATAATATACAATGTCCTTCGCAGGGACCGGCGCATGCGTACTACAATTATCCTCAGAAGGGTAGTGGCACAGTGAATAGAGGTTCCTTTCGCTCTCACGGGGCAAGACAGAACCAAAGATACCACGCTCACAGACGTGGCAGCCATAAGCGAAGGTCATCACCTTCAGGCTTCAATGCCAAGAGAAATAAATATTGACATGAACATATTTCAAGCCGGTCAGTTATCGAATTTCGTCGATCATTGGAGGGAAATGCAAGCACCAGAACTTCTAGTTCGAATAATTCAAGGGTACCGTATACCTTTTCAACAAAAACCTCCGTTAATTATGCCCAATTTAAACCACAAAGCGTTCCACACACCCGTGTCGACAGAAATGACTTTGATCATTCAAAAAATGTTGAATCAAGGAATTCTAGAAATTGTAAGTCCAACTCCAAGTTTCTTATCCACCCTCTTCCTGGTACCAAAGAGCGATGGATCGGCCCGACCGATTTTCAATTTAAAAGCTTTAAACTAATTCGTACTGACCACCCCTTTCAGTCTGATAAATGTATTCAGAGTCCCAGATTTCATTCAGCCCAAAGATTGGATGTGCAAGCTGGACATTTCCCAGGCATACTTTCACCTAAGCATAGCAAAGCCCCACAGGCGCTTCCTACGCCTTATTTACAACAAACAACTTTTGCAAATGACCTGCCTTCCATTCGGTCTCAGCACAGCCCCAAAAATTTTTGCCAGTTTGACAAATTGGATTGCCCAAGTAATGAGAAGCAAAGGTGTGAGAATACTGGTATTTCTCGACGATTTCCTCTTGGCCCATCAAGACCCACAAATTCTCGCAAGTCATGTGAGCCTTCTAGTAAAAACATTACAATATCTAGGGTGGCAAATAAATTTCCAAAAATCCATCTTAACGCCAAAGCAATCTCTGGTTTATCTGGGTGTGCTGTGGGACCCTTGGCTAAACCTCAAATGTTTACCAAAGGAAAAAGTAAATTCATTGATGGCAAAAATTCGCCACATCATAGATCTTGGAAAAACAGACTTGAAAAAGTTGCAGAGCGTGATAGGAGCACTAAACATTGCGAGTTTTGTCGTTCAAAGAAGGAGACTGCATTATCGAGCTCTATTGAAATTCGTAAACACTCTAGAACTAAACAATTCTGTCAAGGTATATTCTGTACCTGCAGATGCAATGGGCGACCTACAGTGGTGGGCCCAGAATTTGCAACATCCATCAACTCTACACCACGCACCAGTGACTCATTTTATCACAACGGATGCCTCCGACTTAGGCTGGGGCGCCCAGATAGACAACCAGTCCCTAAGCGGAACTTGGTCTCAGAACGAGAAAAATGGGCACTGCAACGTAAAAGAGATGTTGGCAATATTGAAGGTTTTTCAAAGTCGTTCCATGTATTTAAGCCAATCTACAGTCACCATACAATGCGACAATCGCACGGTAGTAGCGTATCTGCGTCACAAAGGGGGGACCAAATCCACGCAATTGATGGACATAATTTACGACTTGTTTTGCCTGATAGATCAGTACCAAATTCAAATCAACGTGCACTACATTCCGGGGAGGTACAACAACCATGCCGACCACTTATCATGGTTTCGCCAGGTCCCCGAATGGCATCTGTTGCCCGAAGTCACAAAAACGGTATTCCTAAAATGGGGCATTCCCCAAGTGGACCTGTTTGCCTCCAGCAACGCCCACGTAGTCCCACATTACGTATCGAAAGATCAGAACGACAAACAAGCTGTAGCCCACGACGCATTCTCGGTTGCTTGGAAATTCAATCTGGCATGGGTGTTCCCGCCCCCGTTTCTGATATCCAAAGTTCTGAGCTACTTCAATCAGGCATCGGGAATTTTCTTACTGGTAGCACCGAGGTGGGAAAAAGTTTTCTGGCGCAGCGATCTCAAAGCTCGGACTTTAGCCCCACCTTTCACAATACAGAACCTGGACAAAGTATTGATCGATGTGACTACAGGTCTACCACCACCTCGCGTCTAAATATGGAAATGTGGGGGTGGACGCATCATTTAAGTGATTGGGATAATTCTCAAATAGATCTATTAAAGAGTTCTTGGCGCGCTTCCACCCTGAGAACTTATAAGCCTGCATGGGACCGCTGGGTCTCATGGTGTAGAGCTAAGCGTGTTAACCCTAAGAACCCCTCAGGTTCTGACTTGGCTCGTTTTCTAGCTGATCTGCACATAAACTATAAACTGTCTTATAATACAATAATGTTACATAAGTCCGTGGTCTCTACCCTTTGCAATGTAAATAATTCAGGTGTCCTAAGTAATCATGTTTTGGTAAAACACATTTTGAAATCAATTTCAATTAAAAAACCTATTGATTCTAAGTTACCCATCTGGAATATTGATGATTTTGTTTCCTTCCTTGGCAATAGAACGATAAATATTGATAATATTTTTGATGTATCGAGTCAAACTGCTGCCCTTTTAGTACTCTGTTCTGGTAGACGTATTCATGACTTGACCCTTCTTATGACTGATAAAGATAATTATTTAAAATCACCAGAGCACGATTTTATAACTTTATGGCCTGCCTTTGGGTCGAAGACTGATTCATCTGACCATAGGCAATCAGGATGGAGATTATTTAAAAATAATAATGATAAGAATTTGGATCCAGTATACTGGGTTGAACAGACCGTATCACTGCTTTCCATTAGACGGCAGGAAGCAAAATGTCTTAACTTGTTTATCACAACAAGAGGTGCAGCTCGTGCGGCCTCACGAACGGTTATTGCAGGCTGGATAAAAACCCTGATGCGTCAGGCAGGCATTGTTGCTACTCCTGGAAGCATCCGCTCCGCTGTTGCTTCTAAGAATTGGTTGGACAATTTCCCCATAGAAGATATTATGGCTCGGGGAAATTGGAGGTCGTCTAATACTTTTATTCGATTTTATAAGCGAAAAGTTTTGGATTCCTCTGGGAGTAACAGCATAACTGGTCTATTTAACCCAGTGAGATAAATAGCTAGTTAATTTTAATATTTCATTTCTTCTTTTTTTTTGTAATACAATGCATTCTCTATTACATTCTCTTTTTCTTGATCAATCCCTACACATTGGCGTTCGTCGTGAGCGTCACCAGGCGATAACAGACACATCTCAATTGTTTATGCTTCGAATAACGGTCAAGTGGTTTAATATTGGCGTTTTACCTGAAATAAAACGCTTATTAAACTACTTACCTTATTCGAAGCATAATAGTAATTTCTGCCTGGTGACAAAGTCAACCATCCAATGAACAAGACAGAGACTCGCACACTCGCAAGTGCACTCCCCTCTCTGACCTGGTGACATCACGAGAGCGAGACAGAGCTATTTGGCTAGAAGCGTAAGGAAAAAATGGCACAGGAAACAAGATACAGCCTATCTCAATTGTTTATGCTTCGAATAAGGTAAGTAGTTTAATAAGCGTTTTATTTCAGGTAAAACGCCAATATTAACATCACAAAAATCCTATTACATACCTCAATTTACATTATTATTATTTGGCTTGCAGAATATCTTGCAATCCAAACCACACCCAAGTTATAGTATTGAATGAAGATAGTTTTGGACTCCAGATAGTCGACAGACTAGTTGCTCGTGGTGCGAGGAAATTACATGTTCATAGCAAAGCGCATACAACTTTAAAGTTCCAATTTAAATTACGGTGAGCAAAAATATTTTCTACAGTACTTTTAATCTTAATTTAATTCTAATGAGTGCCATGGTGACAATGGTCCTGATGAAGTTATATTCTAACCTACCAAAACCAAAACAGTACTTTTCGATTATTCAGGACATGGCAGAAGATCGGTGTGCAAATCCAAATATCGTCTCGGAACTTGGACAAGGAAAGTGATGTAGTCGAATTACTCGAGGATGCTTCAAAATTAGGCTCTATTCAAGGCATATATACTACTGCAACCGATGATCGCACGGTACAAGAAATCTTATTTGTTCACTTGGATACAGTTTCGAAAAGATTTTGCCCAGATTTAAGGTAAGAGTGTAGTTCTTTCGAGTTCATTTTTTTGAAATAATACTTACTTTTAAATAATACTTGTACATAATTAAAAATTTTCTCTGAAAATCTTCATTAATTAAATGTTTCTGATTGTTTTCTTATTTTTCAGATACTTTGCGGTGATTAATGCTGGTGAGACTATGCCTGGAAAACCAACGTGTCTTTCTCGTGTTCAAAGTAAATTACCAGCTAAATTGATAACAGTACCCCAACTAGAGAATGTAAGTAACAATATAGCAGACCATCCGAATGTTTTACATGGAAAACTTGCAATTTTATATTATTTGTACATATTTTTTTACCAAAGACAAAATGGAGCCTTGTGGTACACGTCACTGTGTGAATAACTCAGTGCAATACGTTCTATCTACTTTTTACACATAGTATTCTTCCATTGCAATATGAATTAACGGCACGGTTGGCGCAGTGGTTGAGCAATCGACAGCTGCGCTGCGTGTCGCGGGTTCGATCCCCGCACGGAAAAAAAAATTGTATGGCCTACAGATAATTGTTCCAGGTCTGGCTGTTTGTGAATGTGAGTTTAAATATTTGTAAACGCACTCACGATACAGGAGAAATTCCTAGTGTGGGGCAAAGTTTAAAAAAAGAAACTAATGACGTAAAGTGCCATGTACGTTACATGATTATGTCTCAATTTACTAGGAAAGATGGTGAGTGGAACTTGTTCAATAAAAAAAAAATGATGCATATATGTTTAAGACAATTTATCTTCACAAATAACATTCTTTAATATATTAAGTTGACAAGTATTTTGACAAAAAATTGTGATTTGTGGGGAGTCTAAGTCTAAAGTCTCTAAGCCTGTATTTTAGAACTCCAGCCCCCCGTTTATATCCAAAGACATTTAAATATTTACGAGTGATATATCACATAGTGGTTGTTAATATGGTACTTTAAGGGCGGGATATACGCCAGTGACCTTGGTCATGTGGACGTTACGACGAGAAAGCCCCCCGCGTGCGCCTCCCACCCCTAACAATAACTTCGTGCAACGCGAACTATAATTATATTGCATCGCAGCGCCCGGCGGCCGGCCCTCGCCGCCCGCCGCACAGTGGACGATTTGACTAATCTAGGGGGACAAAACTCGGGAACCTAATTATTATATTATATGTAAAAGTATTATATTTATTGTATACGAGTACATATGAATGTTGTAGTAAATAAAACGCAAAACTAAATGTGTAACATATTTTTTTTAATCTTTTAATAAAATTCTTATATCTATGACTCGCTTAGATATTTGTTTTCGAGGAAGTTTTCTTAATAATGATATATAAGGGTCTAAAGATATTAACAAATGTTAAATCATAATTAGTTCTGTGTCTTGATGTCTTCAATGTATGTCCCAATCTGGCTTTTCTGATTTATTTATTTTTAGCCTCTGAAGCCACCTCAGACATTTTTCCTATCGGTAGGTATCACCGAATTTTTTATTAAATTTGCTCCATGTAAGTACCAAAATTTTATGCACTGTTGCATAAAAATTGTATGCATGTTATATCATGGGTATAAACTTAAATATACTTAGGTATCTCCCTGGTCTCCACACAGTAGTCATGAAATTTGTCGGTATTGATTTCATAGCCTGAAGCTATGGCTGCAAGAATTGTCCCAAAACGATGAATAAGGTTTTCATTGAGACCAGTAGTCCGCGCTGTTGTGTCATAATTATAAAAAAATGCTTGTACGGTATTTCCGTCATTGCTTGTACCAAATCCTTGTTTAACTTTGTCGATTATAAGACCAATTTCTTTAAACTTTATCTTTATTTCTTCTTTAGTTTTTTTTAATGTGTCTTTATTTTTGTCTCCTATGACTTCATCATCATCATCATTTCAACCCAAAAGACATCCACTGCTGGACATAGGCCTCCCCCAAGTGTCACATTGATATTTTGGGGGGTTTTGCCATAATCGCCACGCTTGGCAGGCGGGTTGGCGATCGCAGTACGGTTGTTACAAAAACACAGAGAATGCTGCTGCCCATTCTCTGGCATATCCCTTAGTCGCCTCTTACGACACCCACGGGAAGATATGGGATGGTGCTATTATTTACCCTCCTATGACTTGCCACTCTCGAATGTTCATGCGATAATATTAAACGACATTCCATTGTACGAATGTACGCATGTAAACTAGAGATTCCAAATTGGTACATATTTTCATCAGGGTCTCTAACCATTGATGCCGAATTCATTTCCGTTGATGTTGCCTTACAGATAAAACATCTTTGAGCCGACTTATTTTCAACTAAAACGTTACAAACTTTACCATCAATCATTGAAAGAATCATCTGGTGCGTGATCGAAATGGACACACCTCTGACTTCCACGAGAATCGGCGTTAACATCCGTTTTTGATTTTCAATGCCTTGGCATTCTTCTTTGATGCGTTATTTGATAATTCTACAGAATCTTGGTGATGATGGCCGAGGATTTTCCCATATGAACTTCTGTGCATTGTTTACAAGTTTTATTGGAACTAAAGATATGATAAACATATATTCTTTTGTGCTATCGGTATCTTTAAATGGTTGCTTGTATAGCCAGTCAGCAGTCTTACTTCAGCCGATATTTCGGTTACTGTTATATTTTCAACTTGATGATAGCACTGCTTCCTCACCTGTGCCACGTGATCATAGCAAGGGTATACATTGAATCCCCTTTCTATGGCTTCTTGTTGAACATTTTTGTATTTCTGGACAGTGAAATTATTTGATAAGAAAAAGGCCAAAGCTTCGTCAGGAGCATAAGGTCTTTGTTCTTTACCAGTATTAATAATTCTTCAAGCTGTGTTATATGTGGTGGCTCGGTTTGGCGAGGCTGTAGATAATTACATAATCCTTCAATCAATGTAGCAGTCATTGAATAGTAAACTTCCACTCAACCGCAAAACTAAATTTGTTATGAAAAACAAAGTTATACTGCAGTTTGGTGAAAAAGTCCCATATCTCAAAAACTAAATATCAAATCTTATTCAAACCAATTTTCGTTAAATTAGTTTTTTTACGTTCTACATGCCAATATTTTTTCAGAATAATTTCGGAATAAAGTGGCTGTGACATACGGACGGACGGACAGTCAGACAGACGTGATCACATACCAATCTATAAGGGTTCCTTTTTTGCCATTCGGCTACGGAACCCTAAAAACACTTACAAGCACTCAATACACCAAGGAACAAGGGATTATTTGCCTTTTGCTATCAGTTAGAAGATGTAGGTACCTATTCGAAAGTGTAAAAAGATTAAAAAAACGTAGTTTTAAACATTGCATTTAAATACCTATTTTCCTGCTAGATTGGTCAAATCGCACACTGTGCGCCGCATGCTATCTACTTATCGCTTCCAGCAGCTGTCTCTAATGCAGAGGTGTAAATTACGTACTAAAATAACCTAATATTTACACACACTATTAAAGGGATCAAAGACGTCAGCGATCACGTAATGCGCGATACCCAAAAGGGGCCCTCAAACGGGACCAAAGGATTCGGATGGGGTTAATAAGGATAAACCCAAAAAAAATATGATTGGTTGGGCTACCAACAATAATTTTGTTTGCGGAGAAAAGTGTCACAGGTCCGTTCAGCACAGCGTCTCGTCCCGCACTGATTTATTGGACGCCGGAGGGGTGGCTGTACGAATTGCGAGTAGCGATTACGTAAAAAAAATCCGTAAAAATAATTAAGAAAGTTATTGGTAAAAATAAGCCAAAGGTCCCCTCGGTATTACTAAATATAATATATTGGTGGCAATTAAAAGATCCTGTGACTGATAGTTTAGGAGAAAAATGGTAGTAAGTTACAAAAACAGAGGCCACTTTGCATATTTATTTATGATATTTCAATTATATTTTTAATTTTTTTGAAGCCAAGAGGACATGCTCTATATTGTGTAGATTAATATATATTATTTTGAAAGAAAATCTTGTAAGGGTTACGGAAAAAAAAGGTTCCAATGTATCTCATATGAAGCCCAATTCACGTATATCCACGCCTTAAGGGTATGAGGAACAGAGTGTAAAGTTCCTCATCCTCAATAGGAAAGGGAGGATCCTCCGGCCGGACAGGTGTGATGTCTGGTGAGCAACTGCCTCACAGTTGTCGGGTTTTTCTACATACTCTTAAGTCGATGTAAACTTTGCTTGCGAATTGTACAAAATTGATGTTAGTTGTTCCCTCGTGTCATAAATGGCGCTGTAGTACTTGTTTTGTAACTTGTTTTTTGTATCACTCTCACCCGGAGACTGGAATTCGATAGTAGAATGAGTCAGCTTGTAGTATAATGCCGTGTCAGTTTGAAGCTCGTTGTCGCATTGATTAGTTTGAGTCGGAACAGTCTGCGGTGGTGGTGCGATCGCCAGTAAGTCGGGGCCGGCGCTGCGTTTTGCTCTGGTGCGTCGGACGTTGTACAGCTCCGCGATGTGGCAGACAGCCAAAGGTGTCGACTGGGAGGTAATGAAGCTTTTGACCGGCCGAAAGCGCAGTGTGCTGTGCCAAGGTCGCTTGATGAGATACTGAGGGTGCTGACCAGGAAGGCGCTTCTGCTGCATACTGGTGGTCAGGAATACCCATTTGAAGCTGGCTGGCTGTGCGACTCTCTGCTTAAAAGTTTGAGGAAGTGATATTGACGACGATGACGCCATGTTTCTCGAAGGCTGCGCTGACGTCCATTTCGAGGTCACCAGTTTAGGGGTATGAGGAACAAGGTGTATAATTTCTCGATACTCCGTTGAAAAGGGAGGATCCTCCGACCAAACAGGTGTTATGTCTGGTGTCTTTTGTTGGAAGTTGTTTTTTATAGGTCGCTACAGTACACTAACAAGTGATTGGTGGTGTGTGTGAGTGTGTGTGTACGAGGGTGTGTGCGAGTATGTGTGAGTGAGGGTACTTGTGTGTGTGAGTTTGTGTATGTAAGCCTACATTAATTGTATACATAATATTATATTTTACTATTAAAATTAGAAGATTTATAATAAATATACTTTGTTACTTTACTATCTCAAGGACTTTTTCTGCTTCACCGTAGCTTTAAACTGCTTTAAAATCATCCATAATAAGCATTTTTTATCTTAGATTTATCTTTTACTTAATATGAGAGTAAATCAAGCAAATCAGTGGATGGACAACTAAGTAAATAATCATAAGACGATAACTATATATTTTTTTATCAGGAGTTGAGTGCTCGTGATGTAGTGGATGCGGTGGAGCGTGCACTCTGCGGTGTAGACACCTTGGTGCTTGTACAGCGGACACATAAGCAACAACCCGATCTGTTAACACAAATTGCTCAACTGGCTGGTCAGTAGTCTTATATTTTTGTATTTTCTTGTACCTCAGAATTCTACAGGGCTTATGATGCTGTGATAAATAGAATAAAACGGCCAAGTGCGAGTTAGACTCGCGCACCGAGGGTTCCGTACAAAAATTATTAAAAAAATATATTGTTTAAGTTGTAACTTAAAATTTATCTGTGCTATAATACTTTGCTTCGTACCAAATTTCAAGATTCTGAGTTCACGGGAAGTACCCTGTAGGTTGGTTTGATTCCCTTGCGAGTGTTGAAAAAAAGGCGGCATAAACGGGTATATCTTTTGATTGCGTTGGATTAGAAGTTTGATTTTTCATAGTTCTAAGGGACAGTAGACCTGAGTATTTGATATAAATTCCAGCTTGATACCTCCACGCGTTCCTGAAAAAAAAGGGTCTTGACAGACAGACAGACGACAGACGGACAGACGGACAGACGGACGGACGGACAACAAAGTGATCTAATAAGGGTTCCGTTTTTTCCATTCGAGGTACGGAACCTTAAAAATACTGTTTTCAGAGGTTGCAGAGTTTTCAAATCAGTTAATTGTTAACATTTGTGTTTCATTTCTAGATATATCTTTGACAAAGAGAACACCAAAAACGACGTCTTTGGAAGAACTTGGAATTGAAGATGATAAACTACTACTGGTTGCTAGTCATTTGAGAATTCATCATAATGTTGAGTTCACAGAACAAGAGATACCGCAGTTAACAGTTCAAACGTAAGCCTCTTTATAAAAAAGGTTCTATGCAAATCTCGTTCACCCTATAGAATTAACGCTATTTGTATTGTTTTAATCACCAGAATCCTGCATTTGAATAATACAGTAAACGCTTTTGAAGATATTAAAGGTTTAGCGATGTTCATATCTTACGTGGATACGGATGAACTACGGGCGACATCAGAAATAGTACGCTTGCCTACAATCACTAGCGGCGATGTTTGGGTAAATA
Source organism: Cerastis rubricosa (assembly GCA_949152445.1). Classification (NCBI taxonomy): domain Eukaryota; kingdom Metazoa; phylum Arthropoda; class Insecta; order Lepidoptera; family Noctuidae; genus Cerastis; species Cerastis rubricosa. The sequence goes on along the minus strand of OX424545.1, from coordinate 15,640,835 downwards.
CTCGTTTTAATTATTCGTTTAAGAACCTTTATTATAAATAAGCATAAATTAAATAGCTTGATATTTGGTTGATGCGCGTGGCTTATTTGATATTTTATCAACCTACTACCCTGATACCAACTATATTGTAGTCGTAGCAGTATGTCTGAAATCTTCCTTACATCCTATAATGCCTTCACTCTAGTAGTTAGTTTTCATTTCCTTTTTAGCCCTAACATCTAACACACATCATACATCGTGATCAAATATTTTTTTAAATATTTCAGCGTGAAGACGAATTTGACGCAAGCCAGACGTATCTATGCATAGTGCCGGGCATGGAGGGTCACCACGAGCGGTTCCGCGTGCTGTGCGAGCGCCTCAAGCTGCCAGCGCTGGTGCTGCAGCCGGGCCTCGACCACCCGACGGAGACCGTGCGGGAGAGTGCGCAGAGACACGTTGACGTATGAACTCACAAGTTAAAAAATAAAATATTCTAGATATTAAATTGGATACCAAATACAAAATTAACCTTACGTTTTACATACTTATAGGTGCTGCTAAAGAAGACTGAAATGAAAAACACTTTCTACTTATTGGGTTATGAAACTGGTGTTCTGGTAGCGTTGGAAATGGCAGCTATACTCGAGGATCATGGTGAGCAAATATCATTTACGACCACATATAAAACCATTTATGTTGATTGTTGTCAAAATGTATGACGTTAATTTCCAATTCTTAGGTTTAACCGGTACGGTATATTGCCTTGGATGTGCACCGGACGAAGTTCAAACTGTGATTGAACAAAATATCGCAGAATACAAGACAAAAGAGCAACTGGAAAATGAGGTGATCAAGCATATGTATAAGTTGATGGTGGGTGACGACGTAGCCGACCTGGAGGGAGTCCTTAAAGCTGCAGCTTCGTGGCCAGAGAAGGTAGACGCATGCGTGCGGACTCTGTTAGGTCGTGTGCCGCACTCGGTGCAGTACTCGCGCGCGCTCATAGAAGCCGCTCTGGCGCGTATCGAGCGCGCGCGCAGCTACGTACCGCCGGCGCGCGCGCTGCGCTCTCAGCTGGTGCTGCTGCGCGCCGCGACTGCGCACGTGACGTCACCCGCGCAGGCGTTGCAGCGACACTCGCAGCGACCGGTCGTTGTACATCAGCTAACCGCACCCGTGGCACAAGCAGCTATTGACATGAGCTGTGCGTCTGTGATTAATGAGTATTTAGATCAAACGATTTTAGAATCATTTAAAGAGAAAAATATTTGCGAAGTATATCTACTTACTGCTAATTCTTTTATGACTGCTTAAAGTGAAAACTCATAAAATTATATTATTACCTACTTGTATGATTACTTAATCACTAATTAAAATAAATGATGTTTGCTTGATTAAAAGTAGCATTTTATTTCAAAAAAGCCCTTAGTGTTTTAGTCTAATGCGAAGAAAACAATCGCCTGAAAGTTTTTTTTTCTGAAAAACCCAATGTAGGAAGAGAATTCATTGCGATTTTTCAGAAAATTAAATAAACAAAAACCAGTCTCGCATGTATTGTCTTTGAATTAGCATCGATAATCCACAGTGGCGACCAGTAATTAGAAAAAGTAGTAAAATATCAAGATGCCGATCGGAAAAATACATGTATTTGATCTGGATGGAGGTAAACTGGAAAACTGGCCAGCATAATATATGTGCGTTTCATCATCATCATCATTTCAGCCAAAAGAGGCCTCCCCCAAGTTTAGCCACATTGACATAACATGGGGGGTTTTGCCATAATCGCCACGCTTGGCAGGCGGGTTGGCGATAGCAGTACGGTTGTCACAAAAGTACAGAGAACGCTGCTGCCCATTCTCTGGCAAGTTCCTTAGTCGCCTCTTACGACACCCACGGGAAGATATGGGGATATGTGCGTTTAGCGGAAAAAAATATTTTGTTAAACGACATAAAAGATAACCTACGGGTGGCCACGCTGGTGACGCTTGTCGGAGCGCCGACCTACCGATTGATGTGTGATCTGTGTGCTCCAGACAATCCGGGGGATAAAACGTTTACCTCGTTATTGGAGCTTGTGAAAAACCACCTGGAACCCAAAAGATCTGTAATAGCGGAGCGCCACGTGTTTCGTCAGCGGCGGCAAGGCGAAGGCGAAAATATCAAAGTGTTTATACAAAATTTGAAACACTTGACTACCTAGTGCAACTTTGAGAACCAGTTGGAAGTGAACATTCGAGATCAATTCGTGTCGGGTCTTCGCAGCGAAGAGATACGGTCTCGCTTGTTTGCGGAGACCACTCTCGATTACAAGAAGGCAGTGGGGCTGGGGCTGGCGCTGGAGGCGGCCGAGCAGCACGCGGCTAAGGCCTCCAGGCAGACGCGGGCGAGCGGGTGCACCGGGTGAGCGTGGCCAAGCAGGCCAGTTGCCGCCAGTCGCGACGTCGTGGCTCCGCGACGCAAAGGTGCCGATACAAGTCGTATTGTGTGACAAGTGTAAATTGATGCGCCATTTGTGGTCCTTATGTGATAAAGGGGATGTGAGTGCGGGCAAGTCTGGTTCTAAATATCAAAACTTCATAGAAACGGATTCGTCGGATTCGGAAGATGACGAGTTCGAAGGCCTGTATGCTATTAAAGGTCGGTCAATTCAAAATTTAAAAGATGGTCCATATTGTTGTGAACACATTGTTGAGAACAAAACTGTGTTATTTGAATTCGACAAGGGCAGCAAGATATCGGCGGTATCTAAATTATTCTATGATCAACATCTTTCTACCTTACCGATTAGAAAAGATTTCAACATTAAATTACAATCATAATACAGGTGACGTCATAATACCGTTAGGCTGGGTCTCTGTGCATGTCAGTTGTTCAAGCGCAGATTACGCCATATTGCCATTGTTTATTATTGAGCACGGCGGACCTCCGCTAATTGGTCGCACCTGGATGCGCGAACTCAAATTAAAGTCGTTACATTTATTTCATCTAAAAGAAGATGTTGATCCTGTTGTTTTAGAATTGAAACAAGAATTTCCCGAAGTATTTACGAAAAAAATGGTACTTTTATACATTAGTTATCACTGTACTTGACTGATAACACGCCGGTATTTTGTAAGTCTCAATCCCTTCCACTAGCGCTGCGCGTGGCAATGGAAAATGAACTTAAACGCTGACAAGACGAAGGTATAATTTACAAGATAGACAGATCCGATTATGGAACTCATCATCATCATCATCATTTCAGCCGAAAGACGTCCACTGCTGGACATAGGCCTCCCCCAAGTGTCGCCACATTGACATAACATGGGGAGTTTTGCCATAATCGCCACGCTTGGCACTCTGTGCCAATTATTAAGCCGGATGGTTCTATTCGTTCATGCGGTGATTATAAAGTGACCGTGTATAAGTTACTAGAAGATTTTCATTTTCCATTGCCTAAAATTGAAGAGTCATCTGCAACGCTAAGTGGTGGGGAGCAATATAGTAAATTAGATTTTAAAAATGCATTTATGCATTGTCTGATAGTTCACAACCGCCACAACAGCCATTACTACGCATGTACAGGTCGCGCGGTGGTTTATGATCGCTCGGCAAAAGTGGAAAGGGCATGCGCAGTGTTTTTTTTTTTTTTTTTTTGTGAATGGCATCTCGCAGTTCAGCCTCTGAGGCTGGCTACTGCTTAACCGGACAAACCTGTGGATGCCTCGAATTTAAGGCCTCCAGCCAGGCAAAAAGCTTATAAACTAAGCGACAGCGCTAAGGGCACCCCCTGTGGGGTACGAGCCTCGGCTTAGGGCGTCGCTGAGAGAGGGCAGCAAAGGGACAGGCTGGATCTGATTACATGCGCAATGTTCAATTTTAAGGTCTTTATGAAGACGTCAGGAGTGAGGGGGGTGGGTGTGCGCCGACGGCGACTCGTTATTGGTAGGTAAGTCGCTCATCGAGTCCCGCGCTGCGTTCACGCGTCTCGTGCCTCTTGAGTACTGTTGCGCACAGCTTGTGTTATCGCATTACTAATACGTAGCAGTAAAAAAAAAATGGTTAAAAATAAAATTTTAAAACGGTAAGCTAGAAAAATGGTTTATGACGTCAATTGTTTCGTTAAAAAAGAAAATAATGAAATCGTGAGTAAGTTAAAGCAGGTTAAAAATACAACTGCAGCAGCCACAATATCATTACAGAAAAAATTGGCCACACCTATACAACGCTTACACCTGTTTGCAAATAGAACAACGAATACCATCGATAAGTCCGTATTAATTGAAATCTGTAACATTTTAGAACAAATTCGGGAAGAAACTGCGGAAGCTGGTACAACTAACGAAAATATTTTACAACAAGTTATGAGTAATTTGAAACAAGAACAAAATTAAAATTTTAAAAAACCCCCGACACAAAAGACCTCTAAAAAGCCAAAAATAAATTAATCCAAGCGTCGTAGCGTCGGGGGTCCGCTTTGTTCTGTGCTTGTACTAAGCGGTCTTCTTAGCGGTCCCCCGACGCTACAACGCTTGGATTAATTTATTTTTGGCTTTTTAGAGGTCTTTTGTGTCGGGGGTTTTTTAAATTTTTAATTTAATTTTTTTTCATGCTTTTTAAACTTATTTTATTTTTTCTCAGCCTTGACTGTCCTACTCCTGGTTAACGAAACCAAGGAAAGATATAAATTTTAAAAAAAAGTAAATTTTGGGGGGAGGGGGCGCACCCCCCCCCCCTCAGCAATGCCCATGGTGACAAGCGACAACATTTCAAATAGACTACCTATGAAAGTTGTTTATATCCCTACATCAACTACAAAAGAGGTGATGATCTTCAAACGGCTGAGCGGATTTTCTCGAAACATAGCTAAGAACACTCTCGATTAAAATACCTTTCAAACGACACCACTTTTATCAAAATCGGTTCGTCCGTTTAGGAGCTACGATGCCACAGACAGACACACAGATACACAGATACACAGATACACAGATACACCGATACACAGATACACACGTCAAACTTATAACACCCCTCTTTTTTGGTCGGGGGTTAAAAAAAGAACAGCACTAGCAACAAATACATCTGTGATAACAGTCAGGAGAATTACCACACAGGCCGCAAATTCCGAGTTTTGACGGTATTTAGAACTCCTGGAAAGAAAAGACCGCGCGCAAAACCGATAACGGGCTTTGATAATTTTGACCAAGGAGTCATAAAAAGATGTATTCATAACTTTCACTTAACTAATAAAGAAATTCCTACAGTAGAAAAACTAAGACAAAAGTTACAGGAAGATATCAATTTTCAAGGCTCTAAAACTAGTCTACGTCAGATTATTAAAGAATTGGGGTTTAAATGGAAAAAGACCGAAAATAACAGGAAGGTTTTGATAGAAACCACAAACATCCGATTCAAACGAATCGAGTACCTAAAAAAACTAAAAAAATATCGTGAAGAAGGACGACCAATAATTTACACGGATGAATCGTATGTGGATTCATCATATTCTAATCCCAAAGCTTGGACAGATGGTTCAACCAAGGGCCTTAAAACGCCTATTTCTAAGGGACAACGTGTGGTCATCGTACATGCTGGATCCGAGGCGGGCTTTGTTCCAAATGCATTGCTCACATTTAAAGCTGGAGGAAAATCAGGAGACTACCACGACAACATGAATTACGAGAATTACGAAAAATTGTTAAAAAAAACACAACTAATTCCTAATATTCCACCCAATTCTGTTGTCGTGGTTGATAACGCTGCCTATCATAATAAGCAGTATGACCTTGCACCCACTTCAAACACCAGAAAAGCGGATATGCAAGCCTGGCTGTCCGAAAAAGGTATAGAATACGATGACGACATGTTAAAACCACAATTGTATCAGTTAATAAAAACACACAAAGAACAATTTAAAACGTTTTCTATTGACAAGATTTTGGCTGAACACAATCACAACATTCTGAGACTGCCTCCGTATCACCCCGATCTCAACTCCATCGAAATGGCATGGTCTATGATTAAGCAGTATGTGGGTAGCAAAAACGTAAAATGGAATCTTAATAATGCTATTGAGCTTGTCAAAGAAAAAGTTAACTTAATGGGAGCACGAGAGTGGGAGATCTTGTGTAATAAAACCAAATCTGTAGAAGAAGAATACGTAAAAAGTGACCACATTATAGATCTTATGACAGAACAGTTTATTATTCGTGTTACTGATGACAGCTCCGACAGCGAAGAGAGTGATGATGATGACTCCGAAATGTCTGACGACAATGAAGTGCCCTTACGTTCGTGCTTCCATCCTCAACCTTCTACTTCAACATCCCAAGATGAATTAATGGAAGGAATATCACCACTGCCGGATGAATAATTTTACGTATTAAATATAATAACTGTTTACTTTTGTTTTTTAATTTTTCTTAATTTACCTACTTGCAAGATAAATTACAAGTAAAAACTAGTGTTATCAACATATCATAAACTAGCTTTTACCCGCGGCTTCGCCCGCTTTTATTAGCCTATATCCGTCTCCAGGGTCCCAACTTTCTCTGTATCAAAATTCATCAAAATCGGTTTTGCCATTTAGGCGTGAAGATATAACAGACAAACAAACTCACTTTCACTTTTATAATATTAGTATGTATATGTAATAATAGTAGTTACTAAAGTTCAAAAATACGAAATAAAAATGCTTAATAACACGCTAAGAATTTCAGTGCACGATTGTACACATGCGCCGATTGCCCGCACTACTTTCCTCGAGCGATCTAGAATCATGGCGCGACCTGTACGGACATTTATATATCGCAGGGCGCCTTTCGGATATAAGTGCCTACCTAAAAAATTGTTTTCGATACGTTAAATGGTCTAGAATTTGTGGCAGCTTTTATTGATGACATTTGTGTTAGTGGCAGGAATAAATCTCATCATTTGGAAAATTTAAGGGCGGTACTCACTAGATTAAGAGAAGCCGGATTAACAATAAAGTTTTCAAAATGTGATTTTTTTAAAGAAGAGTTTTGCTACCTGGGTTACAGAATTTACAAACACGGTCTTTATTCTTCAATTTCGACACGCTTCTATTAAACATGTCGATCACAACCTCCTGGCAAGCAGCATTGTACACACGGGTCACCCTAATCATGTACGAGTTTTGTCTGCAATTATTATAGTCCTTGTCGTTGGTATGTGCAAAAAAAACGAGATTTACGCAGAAATGAACAAGGTACACGCAGCCCAATCTTGCTCAGCAACTCAGGAACATCACTGGATCAGTTTGCAAGTTTAATTAGAAAAGCCAAGTCGGAGATTTTTCTCATAAAGGAAGAATATGAAACCTTTTGCATCGTTTAAAATAATTTGATAAATAAATTTTGGAACGAAATTGAATGTACCTTAAGAACTTTCTCTGTATGGGCATACAGAGAAAGTTATTAAGGTACTAAAGTTATTTAGGTATAGAATTGATCAGAGCAGGGGTTGATTGGTTTGGTTAATTTGGCTACTAAAAAGTGCCAAAGTAAGGACATATGGGTATTAAAACAAAGCTTATATAGTCTAGTTTCATTATAAATAGGTTTTATTGATAAGAACTACAATTCTTATTCAAATACAAATTCAAAATATTTATTTCAGATAAACAAATCCATATAGTGTTAGTAGCAATAAAACTTACCCTAATGTTAGTATCAATTGTGTTGAGTTAGAAAATAATAGAATAATAAATAACTAATGAACCAATGAACTGTTCGTTCAATGGTTCATCAGTTCATTTGTCTATGTGGGTCTGAACTCTGACCCACCTTCGTAAGAGGGGAGAGTCCCACCGGTCTGAGAACACTTTCAGAATGCCATTAGAGGAGGAACGCAAGCGCGCCAACATGGAAGCGCAACGCTTTCGCATGATAGCGTCGAACCTGTCTACGCACGCCTCCGCGAACATCCCTGACGCGCTACACCGCCACGTCAGCCCCAGAAGCACCCTGAATGCATTATTATACTGTACGCGCAGGTCGCTGTATGCCCGCTGGGTATACTTAGTCCACAGGCTGCACGTGTAAAACGACTGGCAGAAGGCCTTAAAAAGCGTTATTTTAACAGAGTCAGTACGGCGTGCAAACCTGCGTGCCAGCATGTTGCCACGGACAGCCAGCGACCTGCGCTCCCTGTACAAGTCCACATTGTCTTTTAGGTCATCAGTGACCCAGTGACCCAAATACTTAAACCTCGGAACCCGAACCAAAGGAGTCCCAGAGAGTGAGAGTTCAGGCAGCTGTTTAGAGGTTAATGTACCCGATTGAAGTACCATCCATTCACTCTTTTTGGTATTATATTTGAGCCCGTGAGCCACCGCATAACTATCACAAATTTTAAGGAGCCTTCTCATAGCACCGATCGATGGGCTCAGTAGTACCATGTCATCAGCGTAGCTAATATTGTTCACGCTAACACCGTCCACGTGACAACCGACTTTGGTACTACTGAGCTCACCTATCAACTTATTTATGTATAGGTTAAACAGACGGGGGGAGCTCAGTCCCCCTTGCCTGACCCCACAATCCAGCCCATACATAACAGAATAGGAGCCTGCCCACTTAACTCTATTGTTCTGACTACTGTACCAATATTTAAACAGTGATATCACATCAGCTGGAACAGTAGTGTCGTGAGTGAGCTTATGCCAGAGCAGGTCATAATTGACCAGGTCAAAAGCCCTCGATAAATACAAAAAAACTTGCTATTACAGGAGTCTTTCTGTCTGTATAATATTGGACAGTCTGCTTTAGGCATAAAATTGCACTCTCCGTTGATAAGTTAGGTCTAAAACCAAACTGACTATCTTCGAGAACGATATGTTTAGCTAGAATTTTATCAAGCAGACTATCCAATACCTTAGCAGCGATCGTGGCAAGCGATATCGGCCTATAGTTGGAGATATCGGAGACGTCACCAGTCTTATTCTTTATTACAGGCACAACGACTGTATTAGTCAGTTCTACAGGTAAGTAACTATGACTTATACATAGGTTAAAAAACATAGCAAGCACTCGCGGTAAGGGTACCCCAGCAAATTTAAGATGTTCGACGCTAAGGCCGTCGAGACCGGGGGACTTTCCCCTCACCATGTTCTGTATAGTACTCGCGACTTCCTTCGCGGAGAACCTGACAGGGGGAGCCCCGGTCACGGCCGCCCCCGCGCCGCTATTTGACGGTTCGCCATTGCCACACAAACGCGAGTTTACATTAAAATGTTTTTGAAAAGCATTCGCTATTTCCGTTGGGTCACTCACGCCCGCGACGCTCACTGGTACCCCCGACTTATGTTTTAACTTATTTGTTAATTTCCAAAACTTATTAAATTGCTTACTTTTATGACATGATGCTAGCATATCCATTTTAATTTGGTCTGCATTATTTTGACAATATTTTAATTTAGTTTTAAAAAGATTTCGTGATGTACACATATTTTCATAAATAAATCCAGAAGTAGGTTTTTTGTATAACAGCCACATTTGATAACACAGTCGGGCATCTCGGTGAGCCTCGCGAACGTGCTTGTTCCATCCTACTACATAATTTCCTTTATGACGCTTTTTTACAGAACCTGCATGAGTGAGTTCGGCTCCTTTTTTCAAAACACAAATTAAGTCATTATACATCCTATCGATCACCAACCGATGCTCGGTTTTGTGACACATATTATCAGCACATTTACAAAATTCTGGAGGAAAATCCATTTGTTTTAAGATGCTGTTACAGTATTCAAAATACTCATTAATCTGTTCTAAATTCCTCTCACCCCAAACAACTTTGTTACAAGAAATGTAGGAACTAACAATTTTAGGTTTAATTAGATTAATGTTACACTCTATTAACAGCGGAATATGGTCCGACACGTAAACGCCGTACAAAATAGACGCATTATTAACCAAATGTCTAGCGGCTTCAGTGACAACACAGTGGTCTAGCCAGCGTAGGGATCCGTTGGCGGAGCTAGTAAAGGTATGCGATTCTGGCGGTAAAAGTTCAGTATCAACGCAGGACCATGACTGATCCGTACAGGTGGGAAGTAACTCACGTGAGAATCGTGTCCCTGGGTGCGCGTTAAAGTCTCCCAATACAAAAACCGACTCCACTTCACTGCTCTCAATCACTGAGATAATCTCACTTAAACAATTCGTAAACTCAGGAAGATTCTCGGCACAGTCAGTGGGCATGTACACACTCAATATTAGCAAAGACCGCTCGTCTTGCACTATTTTAATCCACATGATACGATCACTAATACATTTAATAATCGAGACCGCTGCAAATAACGACTTCCTCCACAATAGCGCCACACCTCCGTACGGCCTTCCCACAAGAACTCCAGCAGAGATGTCCACAGCTGATTTACCAGTGTATGCGAAATCTCCATCAATGGTCGCCAGGAAGGGCACGTCATGGGGCAACAGCCAGGTCTCCTGTAACGCCTTCACGTCGGCACGTGCACATAATTGAGGAACGCAATCAGCTGAACGAGTTATATTTTTATAGTTGAATGTACATAGTTTAACGTTCGTCATACAACCCATTATGTGTTCGTTATGTTTTCAACACTGTGCTGTTTATTTAACTTTGCTGTATTTTTCTTAAAGTAAATAAACTGTCTAAACCGTATACCCTCAGGCCATATTTTGTCATATAAAAATGTATTTAATTTGTATTTAGAGACAATCAATTTAAATGCATTATACGGTCTTTCGGATTTCATATTGATTTTCTGAAGCTGTACTACTTCTTCCGTCCTATTTTGTATATAATCACGAATATCATTTTCAATAGTCTCTTTGTCAACATTCGTGATAAAAAGCGTATTTTTTGATTCAGCAGCCCTAAATTTAAAGTTCGCATTAGGACTTGCGGTACCCGTTTTTCCCTCGAACCGATTCCTAGACTTTTTATTTTGAACCAGCGTCCAACCATCTTCAGAATGATTTTTAGGCCATTCAATTTGCTTTAATACTTCCACCATCGTTTTTTTACTCTGCTCTGATTGTATTGGATTAGTTTTCATGTCATCCGTATCTTCTAATAACGTCGAATTACGTGGCGCGTTAGCAGACTCATCGACAGTCGGTAGCACTCGAGCATTAGAGTGAACGAGCGAGCGATACTTCGGTCCGTAATCATCACTTGTTTGTTGCGTTTGCGAACGTGAGTCAGAATCTATCAGCTGTGAATATTGTGAAGGTAGGTGCGGCGACAATCCAAAAGGTCCGCTGTCCAAGTTGTAGCCTCCACCTCTGATTTTATTTTCATTAGAGTTAAATATCGGATTTATTAACTGATTAGCAGATGATTGCATGATATTATTCTCTTTCACTGCTACTTGTAGGTCATTCTTAGTGACAAAAGTATCCTTGATATCATTTAATTCCGCACGCAACACCAACAAATCCTTTAATAATTTCGTGACGTCCACGTGATCGAAACACACAGGAGGCAGTTTATGTAGTTCGTAGGCGACAATAGTAGGGGTCTATAGTTTTGAAAACCGATATCATGTCTTCTAAATCCTTCTGTTTTTTGTCTTTTCGCCGCGACTTCAATCGTTTACCAATGTTCGTCGTGCTGCATAACAATTTCTTTGCTTTGTCAATTTCCTCGTCAGAAAACGCCGACACACATTCTTATGAGGCTCTCGTTATCCATAACATCATGTTTATTACGAATAAACGCAAGGACTTCCGAAATAACTACATTACAGTTAGCACACTTAATCGTATCAACGGACATTTTCGAGCACGTCAACGACCACTTGCTTTGAACTCGCGCGCGAGACTGATTATTGGAAAAACTTGATATTCTTATTGGAGAAACTGTAGTTCAACGCAAATCTCAAGTTTACATTTTTTTTAAATATTTATATCTAGTTATCGTAATTAGTTTTAACGTAGTTAGATTCTGTATATTTTCAGCTATACACACGTATTTTTTATTGAAGTGTAGCTGCAGTAGTTTACGAGAAAATAAGCTTTAAATGTCAAGTGGCGGGGGGGGGGGGGGGGGGCTTGCGCGGCAAAAACTTCCGAGTGCGCGCGGGCATGTGAGAGGGGTAGCCATGGCTACCGCGGACATTTTTATAGTCAGCCAAATGATTTAAAAATTTTACGTAGGGACGTACTGAAAAACTGTGCAATTCTTCAAAGTCCGCAGTAACACACAATGCCCCGTGATGCGAATCCTCAGGCACTACACAATAGCAATTTAAATTGTAAAATTAAAATGAGATACCAAGGGATAAGCGAACAAAGGGCCGGTGAGACAGGAATGCGTAGAAAAAACAAGTAGGTACATGTGTTTCTTAATCTCAATGAACCAATGTAAACAAATTACTCGCCAGAGTGTTGAATCGACATCATTAGTACAAAAACTTATTTAGATCCTGCTCAGATTTAATTTGATATTTTGGTAAAGTGTCATTTTTCTGCAGCATTATATTGCATCCTCTTACTCAAACATGATCAAAATCACGTTTCTTAGCTCTGGCTTTGGTCTTATTGAGTAGGATTTTGTTTTCAAATGTTAAGTGATCGTTAACCGCTCCATAAATAGCATTCCATAGCCTTAATAACAATATTTTGAACTGTCATTCATTAGTTAGTAGTATTAGTTAGTAAACTTCCACTCAACCGCAAAACTAAATTTGTTTTTCATAGTATGTTTTAAAAAGGTTTTTTTGGTTTTCTGTTCTAAGTAATATGGAGAACCCCCAAAATTTATTGTTTTTTTTTTCTATTTTTGTGTGAAAATCTTAATGCTGTTCACAGAATACATCTACTTACCAAGTTTCAACAGTATAGTTCTTATAGTTTCGGAAAAAAGTGGCTGTGACATACGGACGGACAGACAGACAGACATGACGAATCTATAAGGGTTTTTGCCATTCGGCTACGGAACCCTAAAAACACTCCAACTCGTATCCGTCAGTACTACACTTTGGGCAGCTGTCCTCTGGTGACGGTGACGTAATATGTGATAATTATGTTTTCTGACTATTTTTAGTCCAACTTTCTTGCAAGCTCTAGTACAGGCGATAGTGGCTTTTCTCGTGATGTGGGTCACAGTAGTGCGAGGCAGAACACATACCATTGAAATAAATGAACATGAGGTTCATAGGCTACTGAAACAAGTCGATGTTAATAAATCCGCAGGAACAGACAATATTCCGCCCTTATTTACAGTTAACTGCGCCAAGAGTCTATCAGCTGTCCCGCTCTCGATCCTGTTCAAAAGATCACTTGACATTGGTGTAGTCCCCACGATCTGGAAGTCGGCATTCATAACGCCGATACACAAAAAGGACCTAAAACTTCTGTTGGCAATTATAGGCCGATCTCTAAATTGCGTGCGTTTGCTAAAATACTGGAGAAAATAGTCCATAAACAAGTTTATTCGGCTCTTCAACATAGTTTTAGTGAACATCAGCACGGTTTCTTAAGGGGTCGGTCTACCACGTCTAAACTAATTCTCTGCAGTGAATTCCTGTCGGAGTCTATGTCACATCGATCCCAGGTCGATGTTATTTAAACCGATTACAGTAACTGTTTTGACAGAATAGATCATGTAATCTTAATGCGTAAACTCTTGGCAATGGGTATCAGGGGTAACCTATACAGGTGGTTCATGTCATACGTTGAGGGTAGATGCCAGACTGTGGGGCTGAATGGTCACTCCTCTAGGGCTATGCGTATTCCCTCGGGAGTTCCCCAGGGATCGTTATTGGGGCCTCTCTTGTTCAATATTTTCATCACCGACGTAACTTCCTGTTTTCAGTACTGTAAGTTATTGTTGTATGACGACATGAAAATCATGAAACAGGTTACTATTTAGGCGGATGTTCTCTTACTGCAGGCGGATCTAAACGCTTTTCAAACCTACTGCAAATTAAATAAGTAGGACTTGAACGTCTCCAAATGCTATGTCATGTGTGTACTTTCTCTCGCAAACCACACCCTTTATATTTTTCCTACAAATTTTCGGATACCGCTATTGAAAGGGTGAGTCCAGGGACCTCGGGGTAACTTTTGACACGAAGCTTATTTTCGACACCCATATTAATTTTTGTGCCCGAGCAGAATAGCGGATAGATCCCGTTCTCGCTACGCAGTCCCAGGTCACCAGTCTTTAGGGTCTAATGCCTATTCGCGGCAGCTACAAAATAATTTTCATGTAGCTGTTATGCACGGGACAAATTATATTTTTCTTTTGTTGGTCGTTGCGCATTTGTACTCTGGCTATGTAATTGATCTGTTCTTTTGGGATATGACAGTAGATGATATCTCCGATTTTGGCCACTAATGTGAACAAGTTTTTGTCGCTGATCATAGGTAACCCCTTGATCTCAATGTTATTCATTCGGGATCTCTGGTCACTCTCACAGAGCTGGTTCTCAAATTTCATCACGTGACCTTACAAGACAGATAGCTCTTCCCTTGTCTTCTTCATAGCCTGAATTTCCTGCTCCAGTGACGATACCTTGCATGTTAAGGCATTCATATCATCACCGACCAAAACAATGGATGCCTTCATTTCGGAGAATTCCGACCTGATGGATTTCAACTCCACAAGCTCAGTTTGGATTGTTTTTATGGCTTCAACCAGCACTGGCAATGCTTCCATTTGGATTGACAACCGTTTGAGCTCAATTAAGATGGTCTCTGAGTCGGCAATGGAGATCTTGAGGAAATCGATGTAGGGACTGGCTGCTGCTGAGGATTTGCAGTTAGCACATTTCCATGTTGCTTTACGGTCCCCTAGCTTTCTCCATCCAACCTCCGTTGTTGCGCAAGGGAGGTCAAATTGCCACGCACAGAGGCTACATGTAACGCCATCTCTAGCTTTAACTTTACAACCCTTACACGTGAACATCTTCTTGAACGAAGGTTTAGTCCGGTCAAGATAGACATTAGAAGGTGCATAAATTCCCAACAAGCTTAAAATCACTAAAATTGTTCAAAACATAATTATAAATAAAAAAATGCATAATTGCACAGAACGCAAGTATGCATATTCGCTCGTCCACCAAAATGTGGGCCAGTTCGCGTTTAGATCTCGTCAGAGACACTTCGTACTTAATACCATTACCATAACCATTTTTACCATACATTTTACCAATAGTTTAGTCGTGGTTTACCATAATTTACCATTTCTTGTGCTTTAGTGTTTTAGTGTATAAGAGTGTATAAGACTTTTGCTTCTACCACTAAACCATATTATTGAATCATTACGAGAAAGGTGTGTTAGGTCACCATAGCGCCAAACACTACTTTCTACAACTTACTTTTTGTTATTTATGGAGAACAACACGTCCAATATTTCACTGAAAAAACCTAGACATACCCGGGTTTTGGATTTGAGCCCCGTTTATAGCACCCCAGGTATTAATCAGTACATTTCTTGAATGTAAATGTTTGCGAATAAAAAAATCTATCTTCATTTTCTACTGGTCTAATTATGACTATATCATTGATCGAGTGCCATCAATACTTCCTACAACAGACGGTATGTGAAATTTTTCATAAAACCTGTAACAAAAGGAAAAGTTTATGTTAGGTACTATAAAACCAAGGCATTATATACAAGATTTTTTAGTCACCGTCTAAATTTTTTTTAGGCATTATGAATCATTCACTAACTCTATTTAAAAAAAAAAAATTGTGAAATTTCATATTTTCATATGAAATAATTTTCTCGAAAGAATTATCCGCTCTGCCTGGTCACTAAGTTAAACGTTAAAATACTACACTTGCCGCGCAAACATTCAATGGAAAGGGGGCGGTCAGCCCGCGTAATTACCCAGCGTGTACCTACGCACGGCGCGGCGGTGTCCATGGTATCTCAATATTTTTGTATTGAGTGATACTAAAAGAGAAAAACACGTATTCAATGGTTTTCGCCAAAGATTAAAATGTCCAAATTTGGACAGTGACTAAAAAATAAATAAATCTGAGCTTAAAATTTAAGCTAAGATTTATTTATTTTATAATAAATCTTAGCTTAAATTTTATAAATTACTAGCTGCCCGGACAGACTTCGTTCTGTCAAAAGTTAAAGCAATGCACTTTTCCTACCTACCTACCCTACCCTACCCAACCCTACCTACCCTACCCTACCCAACCCTACCTACCCTACCCTACCCAACCCTACCTACCCTACCCTACCCAACCCTACCTACCTACTACCTACCTACCCTACCCTACCCTACCCAACCCAACCCTACCCTACCCAACCCTACCCTACCTACCCTACCCTACCTACCTACTACCTACTACCTACCTACCTACCCTACCGTACCATACCCTACCTACCCTACTTTACCCTACCTACCTACCCTACTCTACCCTACTCTACCCTACTCTACCCTACTCTACCCTACTCTACCCTACCCTACCCTACTCTACCCTACTCTACCCTACCCTACCCTACCCAACCCAACCCTACCCTATCCTACCCAACCCTACCTACCCTACCCTACCTACCTACTACCTACCTACCCTACCCTACCCTACCCTACCCAACCCAACCCTACCCTACCCAACCCTACCCTACCTACCCTACCCTACCTACCTACTACCTACCTACTACCTACCTAAAAAAAAAAAAAAAAAAAAAAAAAGTATCCTATGTCCTTCTCCTGGCTCTAAACTACCTCCCTGCCAATTTTCAGCTAAATCGGTTCAGCCGTTCTTGAGTTATAAGCGAAGTAACTAACACGACTTTCTTTTATATATATAAGATATAGATTTATTTAAGCCTTAAATAAATCTATATAATTTATTTAAGTGACAATAAATAGGTATTTGTTGCAGCATAACCTCCTTTTTATAGAATCTGTTTTCTGTCGAGTTTGAGGAAATTTTAGAAAATTAATCCATATACTTTGTACTATTGGATGGTTAAGAGCTGCCATTACATTTCTAACAGAAACAGATGCTGCGAATCTTGTATTCGAAATTAGGGTCCCATAATATCTGCCTCCAACTAGTTTTTGGTAACTACCAGACGCAAAAAAGGAAAATGCCACTAAAACCTTAAAAAAATAATAAAGTATTAAGCTATTGATCTCCCAGGAACCCGTATCTTGCGTGTCTGTCGTGTCTGTGCGTGTAACTACGACAACAACGCCAGATTGGAATACGACATCCAAGTCCCTGGACAAAACAATAAATGGCATCATAAATACTACTACAACACCTCTGCTGCAAGTAAATCACAACGATGGCATCGCTATCGTCGAAGAACGACTACGGTACTTGAAAAGTATGGAACAACTTCCAACAACACTTTTTTTTTTTTTTTTATTTTTTTTTTTTTTTCGGATGGGAAATCATCAAATGATGAGCGGAAGGGAGTGTCAGACTTGACTGACTAAAACCCATCCATGTTCCTTCTTAGCCCTTTGCGTTCCAGGGGCACGGTATCTCTTTCGAACAACCCGCCCTCTCGGATCCCTTCCGATTTGCTGACATCTCCTTGAGGCGCGCGTGGAACACGAACGCGCCGTCGGCACGGTCTGTCGTCATAAGACGGACCATGGATTGAACCAGGGCCGGACGCGAGAGGTCGCCGCCGCCAATCGCCGCTACGAGGACACGGCGGTGCTCAGCCCAAGCGGGGCATAGCTCCACAGTGTGCTCCACCGTGTCCTTCGGCCGCTCCTCGCAGTGGTGACACCCGGGCGTTTCCTCCCGCCCGATTCGGTGCAGGAACCTCCCGAAACAACCGTGTCCGGTGAGGACCTGCGTCAGGCGGAAGGTGAGGGCGCCGTGGCGCCTCTCTAGCCACTCCTCAAAGAGGGGACTTATCGCCACTATTGTGGCGTGCCCTGCACGGGGTTGCGACAGTCGCTCTCTCCATGTCGCCATGAGATCGCGCCGGAGGTCTGTCCGCTGAGCGACAATTTGCCGCTGCAGCGGAGTTTCCCCCCGGCGTAGTGCCTCCGCGCGCCATTCGTGCAGGCACGCGAGGACTATCGCCTCCAGATCCCATGGCGGCAATCCGGCCAAGAGGCTCGCCGCCTCGCCGGAGATCGTGCGGTACCCCCGGATCAGCCTTACGGCTACCACCTTCTGGGGCGCGTTCAGGTAATGGGCGGCTCGCCGCCTCAAAGAACGCGCCCACACTGGGGCCCCGTAAAGGGCCATGGACCGCACGACCCCCGCGTAGAGCCTCCGGCAGGAGGCGTTTGGACCCCCCAGGTTGGGCAAGAGCCGCTTGAACGCAGCCCCTGCCCGTTCCAGTTTGGGGGCCAAACGTCGGAAGTGCTCCACGAAGTTCCACCGGCTGTCGAGGACAAGCCCTAGGTACTTCAGCGTCGACGCGACGCCGATGGGAACTCCTCCTACCGTCAGTATGGATCCCGACGGTGGCGCATTCCGAGGCCCATGAAAGCACATGGCCTCGGACTTGTCTTGCCTCTCGCCGATTCCATTCTCCGGTGCGACCGGGGTAGATGACGGCCCTGTCCGTCAGGTAGTCCCCGACCACACGACGAAGGTAGGTCGGCACCCGGTGATACCGGAGTGCCTCCCTAATGCAGCTCCAGGGCATGGTGTTGAAGGCGTTGGCGATGTCAAGAGACACCGCCAAGACAACCCCACCCCTGGACACCGCATCCCCCGTCGTGAGAGCCCTCACGCGCATGATGGCGTCCACCGTCGAGCGCCCTCTGCGGAAACCAAACTGGTGTTCCGCCAGATCCGGCCCCATCCCCACAAGGTGCCCGGCGAGGCGGTTAGCAATGACTCTTTCGAAGAGCTTGCCCACCTCGTCGAGCAACACAATGGGCCGGTATGCGGACGGAGAGTCCGCAGGGCGCCCCGGCTTCCGGATGAGGACCAGCTTCCCCGTCTTCCAACGAAGCGGGAACTGGCCTCTCTCCAAGCATGCGCTTAAGAGCCCTTCCAGTCGGGGCCCGAGAGCCTCCGAGGCCAGGACCCAGGCTTTGCCAGGCAAGCCATCGGGTCCCGGGGCGGTACTTCCAACAACACTGACAACACACGATATATATCAGTACGTCATTTCTTACGTACTACTGACTGTAATTGGAGTGGCAATAATTGCATGGGTAGCTAAAAGGCGTGGTTATTGTACGAAGAAAACAGATGATGAAAATCATGCTACTCGACATAGTACCGCAGATGTGGAAATGCAGTCCAGGAAACCTGCGGCTGGGATGAGCAGGCTGTTCAGGTCGTTTTTGATCGCCAGCCTCCGAAGAAGTCCAGAGATGAGGAAGAGCGGATGACTAGCGGCAACCATCCACCTACAAGGCCCACATTGGATTCCAACACCGATATTGAATTTAATTTTTAGCAATTAAGTTTGATTACACTTTTAATGTTTTCACTTTTTTACACTTTGTACTTACTTTCGATTACTACTATTCTTTTTACTTTTTATACTTCTATAATTTCTTGCTTTGTACTGGTGATTCTTACATGGTCATATCCTCCTGATCTTTTGTTCAGGTTAGGAGTATGTACGGTCTACGTACATTGAACTTACTTCTAGCTGACAAGGCGAATCAATAGGTTCACTTGTCACCACAAATATTACAATTTACTTAGTGTGCAACTAACCAACGCGCGGACCAGACATACATGTAGGAATCACCAACCTTTACTGTGTACGCTACACTTGTACTAAATAAAGTTTTGGTTTACTAGAATAGAATAGAATAGCATTTATTTGCAAATATGGGTAATACATAAGTAGGTAGTAGTAGGTATATACATCGGAGTTCTGCAATATTTCACCATTCGGCATGCAAACATTTTCATTATACAAAATTGTTAAAATTAAGATTCTCATTAAAACATTACATTAATTATTACATTCAATAAATAAAATTATTAAAATTCAAATTGTCATTAAAACATTAACTTAATTATTACATTCAATAACAAAACATATTAAAATTCAAATTGTCATTAAAATAAAATATACGTACATTAAATAAAATTGTTAAAAATTAAATTGTCATCAAAAGTATAACATATGTCGGCGCCTTTGCAAAAAGATATTCATATGATTCACGTTGCAAACTAAACTGTGACCACAGACGAGAGAGAAGCGGTCTACAACTCTCTCTGGCGAAACGTCAAGTCGTTGCGGGTAGCCATAATGCCATATTGACTTGGGTAGATTACAATAAGAAAGATTCTGCTAGAGCGCGCTTGGTTAGCACGTGTGTTTTGAGTTCTAGAGTGTTTTTAATTTTTGTTGATATTTTTGTGACTTATAGTATATAAGTGTCTTGTCCTTGTATTCGTAAACAGGTTTGTTATTATTTTATTTATTTTCTCGCATTAAAGATGGATCCAAATAATCCACCCGACCCTGATCCCCCTGATATTCCAGTTCATCCACCTCCTGTAATCCCAAATCCTTTAGGACAATTCGCGGATGTTGTCTGTAGCATTACAGAGATGGATGTATCCCAATCCCAAGTCCAATCTTCCCGTAAACGCCCCGTTAACAATGAAGATACATTACTAACATCTACCCCCCCAAACAAACAACAGAAAAGCCAAATTGGACGTGCCAAATACTCGGCAATAGATAAGGCTCCCTTTATCGTCCACGTCTCACGTGTAGAAACCCAACCCAACTCAGGCACTACCTTACACCCGGTTAATTTTGGAAAGTTTTTAATGAGTAACAACATCGCGAACATAGCTCGTGGTGGGGTTCGCGTATCTGTAGAGTTTGTTTCCCCTCAGGATGCCAACTCATTCTTGACCAATAGCCTGTTGGCCAAGTACAGTTATACTGCCTCTATCCCTACATTCAACATCACTAGGATGGGAGTAGTTACAGGTATACCCTCTGATATATCAGAAGATGAAGCACTCACATATTTGTCTGTGCCTGCAGGATGTGGGCATATCCTTAAAGTTCGTCGAATTAATAGGAAAGTTCAGAGAGATGGGGATAGCGAGTGGAAACCCACTGAAACTTGTGTGATCACGTTCAATGGACAAGTCTTACCTAAAAGAATCTTCTGCTGCTACACATCTCTTCCTGTAGAACAGTACATATTTCCCACCATTCAATGTCGCAAATGTTGTAGATTTGGACATGTGGCTAATGCATGTAGGTCAAAACCCCGCTGCAACAGATGTGGTCATGATCACCCAGGTGATGGCTGCAATATCTCTGAGAGCGAGGCCTTCTGTATTCTGTGTTCGGGGAGTCACTTCGCGAATAGCAGGTTATGCCCCGAGCATGGTAGACAGAAAGCCATTAAAACCGTTATGGCTGAGAAATCCATTTCTTATGCTGAGGCTAGTAAATCTATCCCAACAGTTTCCTGCAACTACGCCAACATCACTAAAACTCCGATTTCTCAGTCTTATCGCAAGACAGTAACCCTAAAGCCTAAATCCCATGCCCCTCTTTCCCAGTCTTATGACAAAATTGCTCATCAACGGATTATTAACTCCCCTCAAACCTCACAGCCTAATGGCTGCGCTCTTAACTCTAACAATATCCCTTCCAATAATAGTACTTCTGCTATTATTGATCTACTTATAAAACTCATACCTATCATTACTTCTTCTTCTACTGTTAATACTCAATCACCGTCCAACGTTGCCGACCACCTTATAACTCTTCTTTTAGACATCAGAAATGGCGTCTCGCCAAGTATTCCTTCAGTGGAACGTGAGGAGCGTGTGGCATAAAAAGCACGACCTCATATTCCTTTTAAACAAGTACAAGCCTTTAGCTTGTTCCATAGCTGAGACCTGGCTTACTCCAAGTCTTAGCTTCCGTATGCCACACTTTAACACTGTCAGATGTGACAGATCAGATGGCTATGGACGGTCGCCACTCTTAGTCAACAACCGGGTCCCACTTTTACCCTTTACTTTACCTCCACTTACGGGTAATATGAGCATTGCCGCAGGAAGGGTAGAGGGCATCACAGTGTTTTCCATTTATATTGCACATCCTCGTCCAGATTTTTAATAATTCTAAAGGAAATTCTTGCTAATGTTCAAGGTCCGATACTGGTCATGGGCGACTTTAACTGCCATCATTATAGATGGGGGTCTGAACGCTGTGATGCCTTTGGTGTAGCTCTAGTCGATATTTTGGATGACTCGGATCTCTGCATATTAAACGACGGTTGCTCGACACGACTATCTCTTCCAGGGCAGCAAAAGAGTTGCGTAGACCTTACATTTTGTTCGGTCGAATTAGCAGCATCAACTCACTGGGAATGCACAACCCTGTCGCATGGTAGTGATCACTACCCTATAGTCATTTCTTTGGTTAACAAATTTTATTTAGAGAAAACAAACAAAAGTGGAGGGGCACCTCCACTTTTGAAGTTTAACTTGTCCAAACCAGATTGGACAAAATTTGTGTCATTACTGGAGGATAAAATTGATAATCTTCCAAATTTAAATTCAAATTTATCAGATCCTTCTCTTCACTGCCATGCCAAGAGCTGTTATGAAGGTTTTGTAACAGCTATTACCTCCAGTGCAGATTCCTGCTTTCCTTTAAAGAACAGTGCCCAGAATAAAATACCTTTACCCCCTTGGTGGGATCCCGAATGTACTGCGGCAGTCAGGGATAGGAATGAGGCCGAGGTGTGTTATAATACAGATATGAGCACACAAAATCTGATGACATACTGCCACCTTAATGCCAGAACCAAACGCTTCCTCCGTAAAAAGAAACGTTCAGGTTGGGTTAAATTTTGCTCTTCATTATCTCCCTCCACTCCAGTATCAGTTGTCTGGAAAAATATAAACAGGTTCAGACGTGGATGCTCCCCATCAATCTCTTCACCAATCAATAGAGAAACAGCTGAACATTTTTTTGACAAAATAGCTCCATCTTATGTTCCACTCTCAACAGAATGCCAAAACACGCCCCTGCTTAATGTTACAGAGGATCCTTTAGATGCGCCATTTACTTTGGAGGAATTGAATGTGGTACTCAAACATGTTCGGGACTCAGCTCCTGGTACTGATGGTGTGCCATATTCCTTTATAACCCATTCTGGCGAAAAGGCTAAAATCTACTTTTTACACATTTTAAACTTCTTTTATAGTAATGGTTGGGTCCCAGATCAATGGAAATTACAGCTTATTATTCCTCTATTGAAACCAGGCAAACATGAAGATGATCCGAATGGCCTTAGACCAATTGCTTTATCTTCAGTCCTAGCCAAATTACTGGAGCACTTTATTAAAAATCGTCTCGAGTGGATAGTCGAATCGAGGGACTTACTACCGAACCACCAATTTGGTTTTAGGAAAGGGCTTAGTACAATGGACAGTGTTGGTATTTTAGTTACGGATATACACATAGCTTTTTCTAGAAATGAATCTGTTGTCGCTACCTTCCTTGATATCTCCTCTGCGTATGACCATGTACTTCTTCCTGTACTCAGGCAAAAACTGCAACAGCTGAGTCTTCCGGCTAAGATGATACAATGCATCTGCGAACTACTGATGTCCCACTCATTGGTTCTGAGAGTCTAGGGTGAGGAGTTCGATGAAAGGCAGACATGGAAAGGACTCCCACAAGGCTATGTCCTCAGTCCCATACTCTACAATTTATACACGGCTGATATTGGGTCCTGCTTAAATAATAATTGTCAGTTGTTGCAATATGCCGATGATATTGTTTTATATGTGACAGATTCTTCAGTAGTTGACGCAGCGTCATCTTTATGCCTCTCTCTGGACTCTTTGAACCATTGGCTTTTAAACCACGGACTGTCATTATCTGCACCAAAAAGTTCGGCAGTTATTTTCTCTCGTAAAAGACTCATTCCTCATATTTCAGTAAACATTATATTTCTTCGCTTCATTCTTCAGATATAGTATAACCAGGTAGTCTTTTTAAGCCTACAAGATAACATGCACACTTTTAAGAGATTTATGAAAATCGATATAAATATCGACTTTTTACAGTTAAATCGATTCTAACACGACTAGGTACCACACCACTAGTCAGGCTGTCATTCTTTTTTCGTGCACGGTAGCAAGCACACGCGCGCTTCTTATTCATAAAAATGCCGAAAAAACGCACTCGGGATTCTTCTCAAGACAATATAGAATATTATCAGCGAAAAATCAAGAAGCTGGAGGATGAACGTAACCGAAAACGTCGAAGGATTTTAATTGAATCTACATCTGATTCCGGTATGTATTACATCTACCCTCAAAAATTAATTTATCTTATTCATTTAAATATAGTTCTTGCCTGGCGGTTAACCGTGAGTTAACACGAAGGAATTATTATAATACTATTTTGCCCGGCGGTTAACCGTGAGTTAACACGAAGGCGATGTTAGAATAACTTTTACCATTGTGGTTAACCGAGAGTTACTACGAAGTCTATTTTCAACTATGATTTAGACCATACATAATAGTGTGATTTAGTAATTGAATCGCCTGGCGGTTAGTCGAGCGCTAACACGAAGGCCGTACGAGCTACGAGTATTACCCACTATATACAAAATTATAGTCGTAATCAATTTACCCTCAAAAAACGTAACCAAATGGATTTTATTCATAATTCTAGCGGTTAACCGTGAGTTAACACGAAGAATGAAAATGTGTTACTAAAAGTTTCGTCTCGTGCCTTCCAGATGATATCGAATCCTTACGTTCTGTCCCTTGCGCGAACGTAGAAGATGAGTTAACGGCGATTGGAGACGCACCCAACGACACGCCTGACGAGACTCTCATGCCGACTGTGGAGGCTTCAACTCCTAGTCAGGAAGATAATACCTGCCCAGAGCTCGATCCAGAGTTACTCATAGCACTCGGAGAGGAAGCAGACAATATTCCAAAGTTTGGTGATAAAATACATCACAGCTTAGCTCAGCGATGGGAACCCATCCTTAAGAAGGGATTATCAAGGGAGACAAAAGATAAATTATTCAAAGACTATCTTGTGCCTGAAAATTGTAGTCTTCTTCAAGCGCACAAGCTTAATCACGAAGTTGCGGCCGCAATTTCAGAAGCGTCTCGCCATCGAGACAAACGCAAGGAAACCGAGCAGCAACAACTAGGTGTTGGCGTCTCAGCTATAAATAAAGCTTTGACAATAATGCTTACTAGCGACAATAAAATTGAAGCTATTAGGATTATAAGCGATGGATGTCGTATCCTGACGGATCTTCATTACCAGGAAACGCAGTCGCGAATTAGCATCATCAATTACTCGTTAGCTAAACCCTTTCTAAATGTCGTTCAAGATTGTGAAAGAGACGAAACGTTATATGGAAACAAATTAGGGGAAAAAATAAAAGCTTCCAAAACAATTGAGAAGCAAGGAATGTCGATCAAAAAGTTTCCCAAAGGTCAAAAGGGTACCACCACCACGGAACCAGTGGCAACCAATTCACGTCCTCAGTATCGACAACCAGGTTACTACCAGGGAAACTGGTCAGGCCCCCCTTGCGTTCAACAGACCAGGGGGGGGCGGAGAGGTTGGACCAGGGCGAGCGCGACCACGAGTCGCCGGCCTCCACCTCAGCATCAGCCAACATCGAGCGCGGCCGGAGCGAACAAGGCGAGGGGGTTTACGACGCGCCAATAAACCAGGTACAACACGCTGGCAGATTATTTCATTTCTATGATTGTTGGCTCAAAATAACATCTAATTCTGTCATTTTAGATTGGATACGTAGAGGTTTTCCTATACCGTTTGAGTCTAATGTAATACAAACTCAAGTACCAGGCATTCCTAGGTCAGCGACTGAAAAAATCGACATGTTTTTAGCTATCCAAAAATTATTACAATTAGGTGCAGTAAGCCCTTGTGAACCCACTGAAGACCACTTTATTTCAAAAACATTTTTAGCTTTAAAGCCCAATGGTGATAAACGATTCATTTTAAATTTAAAAAACTTAAATCAATTTGTTCCTAAATTACACTTTAAAATGGAAGACTACCGAACGGCATCTAAGTTATTACCTATTAATGGCTTTATGGCGACAATCGATTTAAAAGAAGCATATTTCCTTATACCAATTCGTAAATCAGATCGCAAATTTTTAAGATTCCAATTTGAAAATGAGAACTTAAACGTAATTACCTATGAGTTCAATTGTATGCCATATGGCCTTTCGATAGCTCCTAGAGCCTTTACCAAGGTCATGAACGCTACCGAGGTTTCAAAAATGTTGTTTATCTGGATGATATTCTTTGTATGGGAGAGGATTATAAGGAATGTCTCAAAAATTTTAAAGCCACTATAAACCTTTTAGAAAGTCTTGGGTTCGTAGTGAATTACGAAAAAAGCTCTCTTACACCTAAACAAACGTGTAAATTTCTTGGATTTATGTTTGATTCAGTAAATGAATCAATTTCCTTACCACCGGATAAAAAACAAAAAATTATTAACCTCGTTGACAAATTCTCAAAATTGCCAAAGTGCTCAGTTAGACAATTTTCTCAGCTAATTGGAGTTTTGGTAGCCGCATGCCCTGCGGTCAAATATGGTTGGTTGTATACCAAAATTTTAGAAAGGCAGAAATTTCTAGCCTTACAAAAAAATCCCAGCTTTGATAGACAGTTCAACCTGCATCCTATAATTTTAGGCGATTTAAATTGGTGGAAAACGAATGTGCTGAACTCAAAAAATACCATTAAAACAGCTACCTTCGAATTAGAGATTCATACGGACGCTTCGCGTACCGGTTGGGGAGCTGTGTGTAATAAAGAGCGAGCTCATGGAGCTTGGAAAAATAGTGAACTCGATTTACACATCAACTATTTCGAGTTATTAGCTGTTTTCTTGGCCTTAAAGTATTTCGCAAGCAAACAATCTAATTGTTCTATTCTACTACGTGTTGATAACACAACAGCCATCAGCTACGTAAATCGTATGGGTGGCATCCAATACTCCCATTTAAATGACCTTTCCAGAAAAATTTGGCAATGGTTCGAACTGAGAAATATCTGGTTATTTGCCTCGTACATCAATACTAAGGCAAATTACGAAGCAGATGAAGAATCTCGAAGGATAAATCCCGACACGGAATGCGAACTATCCGATTTAGCCTTCGAACGAATATCCAAATATCTCGGACAACCCGAAATCGACTTATTTGCTTCTAGGGCTAATGCCAAATGCCAGGATTATATATCA
Organism: Cerastis rubricosa; assembly: GCA_949152445.1. Classification (NCBI taxonomy): domain Eukaryota; kingdom Metazoa; phylum Arthropoda; class Insecta; order Lepidoptera; family Noctuidae; genus Cerastis; species Cerastis rubricosa. The sequence continues at coordinate 15,613,699 of OX424545.1, read as the reverse complement.
TGGAAAAAAGATCCTGACGCTCTTTCTATAGATGCCTTCACAGTAAATTGGGAACATATTTTTTTATGCTTTTCCTCCTTTTCCACTTATTCCTAAGTGTCTTCAAAAAATCATACAAGAAAATGCCACTGGTATTTTGGTCTTCCCCTTTTGGCCTTCCCAAGCCTGGTATCCCCAATTAATGAAAAGTAAAATTTCCGATATAATTTGGATATACCCTAACGAACATCATATCGAATCATGTTACAGAAATCCCCTTACCCTGGGTGCCGCAGTACTCTCAGGCAGGCGTTCTCACTGCGCGGCGTTCCCGATTCAGCCCTGGACCTGATGCTGGCGTCGTTATCAAAGAGCACGATGCAGCAATATAACGTGTCGTTCAAGTTGTGGTGGCAATATTGTGCAAGTAATGATTATCACTTTTTTTAATGCTCTGTTCCGATAGTGTTAAATTTTTTAAGTGAACAGTTTAATAATGGGAGTTCGTACGGAACTCTAAACAGTCATAGATCCGCATTATCCCTCTTATTAGGCAATAATATCGGATCTGATGACCGAATTAAACGGCTACTAAAAGGAGCGTTTAAATTAAAACCTAGCTTCCCCAAGTACTGCAGTACATGGGATCCACAGATCGTTCTTAATTATGTTTCAAATTTGTACCCCAATAGAACCCTCAGTAGGGAAAAAATTACGAAAAAATTAGTAATTTTGTTAGCACTATGTACTGCCCAACGCGTTCAAACTTTATCGTTAATAAAGCTTGAAAATATAACTATCGGGTCTAGTGGTATAAACATAGCCATCAAAGACATTATAAAAACATCCGCGGTAGGTCGTGAGCAACCGACCTTAATTTTGCCGTACTTTAGAGGAAACCTTCGCATCTGCCCCGCGACCACTCTCGAGGATTACCTCTACGTCACAGACAAAGACCGACCCGCTAATATGTCCAATCTCTTAATAACTGTGAAGCGCCCTTATAAGGGTGCGACAGCACAGTCAATAAGCAGATGGATAAAGCAGATATTGGCAGAGAGCGGCGTGGAAGTGGCGACGTTTAGCGCTCACAGCACACGTCACGCCGCCACGTCTGCGGCCTCCGCTGCCGGAGTTTCTGTAGACACTATAAGGAAAACCGCGGGATGGACTAATGCGTCTAAGGTTTTTGCTCAATATTATCATCGTCCAATTGTAGCTGACGACAACTTTGCACAAGCGGTCTTACATAATGATGATTGATGTTTATTGATTAAAAATTAAAACCATATCTTTTCTTACAAAAATATTTGTTTTAATTGAATAAATACAAAACTTTTCTCTAAACATCTACCTGGTTATACTATATCTGAAGAATGAAGCGAAGAAATATAATATATGCTCAAACGAACTTCTTAAGCGAAGTTCGATCAATATTATATGAGTCGCTTCATTCGAAGATATAGTTACCCTCCCAACCCAATCCCACAGATAAAGTTTTGCATTTGCCTTACTGATCTCTAAAAAGAATGACAGCCTGACTAGTGGTGTGGTACCTAGTCGTGTTAGAATCGATTTAACTGTAAAAAGTCGATATTTATATCGATTTTCATAAATCTCTTAAAAGTGTGCATGTTATCTTGTAGGCTTAAAAGGACTACCTGGTTATACTATATCTTCGAATGAAGCGGCTCATATAATATTGATCGAACTTCGCTTAAGAAGTTCGTTTGATCATATTATATTTTAGGCCAAAATATTCCTATAGCTAGTAAAGCAAAGTTTATAGGCGTTATTTTAGATTCAAAATTAACTGGTAAACATCACATAAATTTTCTTATACAAAAGTGTGAAAGAATTATTTCAATTTTAAGAGTTCTTGCGGGTGTTTGGTGGGGTGCTCACCCCTACACCATGAAATTAGTCTATAATGCCTTGGTTCGTATTGTTTTAGACTATGGAACATTTCTTCTGATTCCTTGCAACAAAGGTGCTTTGGCTGGGCTGGATGGAGTTCAGTCCAAGTGCCTTCGAATCATCTCTGGTTGTATGAAATCCTCGCCCGTTAACGCATTGCAAGTCGAATGTGCTGATCCCCCCCTGAGCCTTAGACGACAATACCTGGCCTCCCGTTTTGTGTCTAGACTAATATGTAAATCCTCCCATCCTCTTATAGGCAAACTGAACGAGCTAAATGCCTTATGCAGAAGCTCAAATTACTGGAAAAATAAAGAATCTCCTTTAATCCTAAAATCCCTTCGACTAATTCAAAATTTAGTAAACCCGATCGTCCAGTATCCTAGATTACCCCTTTTTAATTTTCCTTATGAAGTCCTAAGTTATAACCCAAAAATTTTCTTTGATATTGGTACATTCAAAAAATCTCCGTCAGCGAATTTGGTTTTCAATGCTTTGGTGGACGAGAGATGGAACGGTTTTCAATTATATTTTACGGATGCCTCGAAACTAACCGAACTTAGTCATACTGGCGCTGCGGTCTACTACCAAAGCTCCAAAATTATCCTACAGTTTAAATGCCCTAAGGAGTCTTCCGTATTTACTGGCGAATGTGTGGCTATATTGGAAGCTTGTTTTTTCATAGAGTCACACCACAATATTCAGAAAGCCGTCATTTTTACAGATTCCCTTAGCTGTTTGCAAGCCTTAGTTCAAAATCCCTTTAAAAGTAAATTGCACAGTTCCCTTATTTTAAAAATTAAAAGCTCTTTATTGTCCTGCGCTAGTAGTCAAAAGGATGTTCAGTTAGTTTGGATACCTAGCCATTGTGGCATTACGGGTAACGAATGTGTTGATGCCATGGCTAAAGATGCTTGTTCATCTTCATCGTCAGATCTCTCGCACAACACCCATCAGGGTTACGACCTATTGTCCCTTCCAAAACTGAATTTACAGTGTTCCTGGCAGGAGCAGTGGAATATGTCCAGCAAAAAGAAAGGTAGTTTTTTTTTTTTACGCAGTACAACCGACCATAAAACCAAAACCGTGGTTTTTTCGTCACAAAAAAGTATCGAAAGCGGTTGTTTCTGCCCTATGTAGAATCCGCTTAGGTTTTTGTTGCACTCCCGTTTTTTTACACAAAATTCATGTCCGTTACTCCTCTCTCTGCGAGTGCGTGCACATATTTTTTGAATGCTCGTACAACATACCACCTCTAGACTTGTATAGCCGTCACCCTAGATTTAAAATCCCTCTTCCCATTAATTTCCCCTCTCTTTTAACATATTCCACTCCTGAACTGCTTGTGGCGTTGATGATTTTCATCCGTCACAATAACATAAAATTATAATATTTGTATTCCCCTATTCTGTGTGTGGATATGGCCTACGTATATTTTAATGTTTTAACACCTATATTATTTATTTAATTATATACTTTTTGTTTGTTTCAGTCCAGCACTAACCCCTCAAGATCTACATTAATTAAGTCCAATGTATCGTCAAAGTTTTTTTTATTTATTTTCTAAATTCTTCTCTTGTAACACTTTCCGTATACACACTTGCTTTTCCAAGTCACTTTCGACATTGGCAGAATAGTCGACATCGGCTCTGCTTGCCATAATTAAAAATAGAATAGAATAGACTTGGGTTGTTGTCAAGGAAGGTGGTGCGTAACGAGACGTTGACAGATCGCTAACGTCTGTTTTCTTAATCTTATTAAATCTGGTGCCACATATCATAATCAATTCCGATGCAGCGTGTAAAAGCCTTTACATATAAGAATAAAAGTCGTGGTCGTACATAAATAAAACAAACATTAAAATTCCAGGTCATTTAATATGGAACATTCCAAGCAAAACAATAATTAATACATTAAAAACTACAAATATTTAGAAAAAGGTTTTGTCCGTTAAAAACTCAGTTACACTGTAGTACGTTTTATCTATTAATAATTTACGAAGTATACTTTTGAATTGCACCGTTTTCAAATCTTTCCAAGCCCTTGGCAATTTATTATACACAATTGGTGCCATGTAATAAATACTTTTGCGCATCATAGCTGTTTGACACGATACCTGATTTAATTTTGTATTGTCTCGCCTATTACTTGGAAACACATCGGCCAAACGTTCAAAACGATTTGGATTGTTCTTTACAAATAGAGTTACCTCGAGAATATAAATACAGGGAAGTGTCAGAATGTGGTACTGCTTAAAATATGGCTTGCAACTGTCGGTGGTTTTTAGTTTGAACATTGACCGGAGACATCTTTTTTGGGCCTTAAATGCTGTCTCTTTATCGGTGGAGTTTGCCCAGAAACTACTAACTGAAGCTACTATTTGAAGTGTTTTACATGTTGGACACACTCGCTACCTAACACACAAACAGTTATAGTGTACAGTTCAGCAACTAATCTAAACCGTACAATTCGTGATTTTTTAAAATTCATTTCTTTAATTATTATTAATTACATTTGATTGTTGTGGATGTGAGAACCATGTAGGTCACATTTTATTTTTTCTTAATTTATTGATCTTCTCCCACCACTATCTGGCAGTTTGAGTACTTTAAGCGACCTACCCAAATGTCCTTTCTTTGGTATTGTTCGTCGTTTCGTCGAGCTCCTTGAGTTATAATTCGAGCTACACGATAACTGACAAATGCTTGCACTGGACAGGTCCACTCAAATCTGTGTGGTTCTTTCTTTAAAAGACCATTTCAGACACGTATCTGCATAGTCCTCATGTGAGTTTGCCAAGATTTTGTCTGGACCTTAAAAGAGACTGTGACCTCTGGTTTGTTTCGGCTGTTTCTTCTCAGAGTAGTCAGGTACGAAACACCGGCCCCATCTAGTTTAAAAAAAAAAATTACGTGTAAAAGTGTTTGTAAAAACCTACTTGCAAAATAAACATCATTTATCATTTATAAAATTTGTACTTCAGGAAGTCGATGCGCTCTGTGACTCGGGACATGTATTCTTGAGTGCTGATTCCAGTCCCCAAGAATGCCCGCCTCACAAAGCGCATCACACGTGGCCGTGTATTGCCCTCCCTGAAGCAGTATAGTTTGCCGATGAGTACCCTGGCCCCGTCGATACGGCCCTCGATCCTGCGTTGCCAAGCTAGTACGGCTGGTTTTGGTCGAGTAGCTACGTCAAAATTTGGGAATTTGACGTTAGCTAAACGACAAGCCGCTACAGCCCCACAATACAAGATCGAGTTCTCACTACTCTCAAAAATATTTTTGAGTTGCGAGTCCAAGGCACACACCAGCGCCCTATTTTTCTTATGCATGGGTAGCCGTGGTAATCGGGGCCTAAGTTGGGCAGGAGTGGATCGATACTCGTGAAGCGCATCTTCCAGAGCGCTCCTCAAACGTTCGGTGCACTGGATACTTACCGTGGCAACCCTATCATCCTCCTCTACAGCACCAAGATTGGACCGCGGTGGTATTGCGTCAATAGTTGACGCTTGAACCGCGGTTTGCGCCGGAGTCAAGTAGATGTGGTTGCTCGGTACCTCTGAGCGCAGCTTATCAAGTGCGGCGTCGTCCAACATGTGATTGCGTTGGATGACTCGCACCTGATCCGACAACCGTTGAGCCGAAACGTTGACAGTCGGTTCAAGTTCCTGAAACATAGACAGCATCCTAAAACGGTACGCAGTGAGATTAGTTCCCCCCTGTAGACCCATGGTATGCGCGCATTACGTTCTCATTAGTGGAATAAGTCCATCTCATGCGGTGCACACAACCACCGGCAGTGGGGACCCGGCTCGGGGCCGGTTGGCCCCTAGGTCCGAAGCTTGACGGTGGCCGGCCTCGCCCCGGCCGACGTACAGGTGTTGGCGACGTCGGCGGGGAGAAATATTCGTCGCTTAATACTCGACGCGACTGCTGCTGCCGGTGACACAGGTGATCCGGGGTCCGGCGGCGGCGAGGCTTTTTTTTTGCGCTGGCAACTCTGGCGACTGGTCGTGAAAAAACGACCTCGTAGTTAATTTATTTTAAAAATATTGATTAAATGTGTATAGTTTGCTTTAAATCATTTCTATATATTAGAATCAATCTATTAAGTGACTCACGTAGTGTTTGTGAACTGTTTATATTGTGATAACTCTTAACAATCGATATTTCGCTAAGTCTTCTACCGGCTGTCAAAGTTTGGACTGTGGATTTGAATTCTACGAACCGGGAGAGTATTCTGTTTTAATTTAATTGTTATTTTTGCCTTATTTCTATACTATAAATCACACAAACACTGCTCGGGGCTTTAAGCAACGTTCAGTACACACCAGCTACGTTTATGTCTCATTTTGCTTGACAATTTGTGGAAGCAAAATCGAGGACGCAAACACTTGCCCCAGACAAATCATTTACTGCAAACCCTACTTCACACAAAATATGTGTCCCTAATATACTGTAAATACTATGTAAACCACTTAGACCATAAGTAAAGTAAACAAAGACTTTGTGCTCACATAAACTCATGTTCTTACCATTCCATGTAGAAAATAACTAGTTTACCAATTAAAATAAATGTAAAAGTAGTATTTATTTAAAGTTTAACCTATAAAAGGCTATAAGGCCCATATAAGCTAACCTATAAGGCCCATCTCACTTCTAAGCCATGTCTACAAGTTCTTTTCAAGTGTCATCACGAATCGTCTCGCGCGCAGGTTTGACGATTTTCAGCCTCCCGAACAAGCCGGATTCCGTAAAGGCTGTTCGAACCATTTAAACCTATAGCATGCATGTGTAGTCATACGTATATCTGTGTGTGTAAGAAACTATCCTTTTAAACTTTGTAATAACAAGTAGCTAGCTAGTATTCAAATAAACACGTAAGAAGTAACACCTCTTTAAATTACTCCACGTCCTTACAAAGAAATCTCAACCTTAAGTAAAAGGAACATGGTCGAATTTCGAACCGGATAAATAAATCTACCTGGGTGGTCTAGTGATCAGTGCGAATACAAAGCGCCGCATTCCTTAGATAAGGAACTCGTTTGCTATGAGTGATTTGTGCACGCTAAAAGAAAAAGTAATTAACGTGTGTTACGACATATTACGATTGGATTATCTCTTCAAATCTGTGACCTACATTAAACATCTGTTGGAATAATGACTACTACAACGGAACAATTGCTTTCGGAGTTAGAAGATATCGCGTTATTACTGCAAAAGGCGCAAACCAACCTAAAGAAGTGTCCAAAACAAAGACTTACAAAAGGATACATTGAAACACGATTGCAATCCATTGAAGACTATTGGAAGAGGTTTACTACGGCGCACCATAACCTGTTAAAGGTCGTACCTAAAGAAAAGAAGAATGATATTTCGTATTTCGCAAATGAAGACTACTTTGTTCTTGAAGACTTATACTTATGTATGCAAGGTGATTTAAAGGATATTTTGTCGGTTAACCATAGCCCGAGATTAAGTGACGTCGCTCGCAATACCGGCTCAACTTATGAAGGACATCTCAAGCTGCCTCAAATACAATTACCCGTTTTTTCGGGAATATATGAAGATTGGACTACATTCAAAGATCTATTCACCTCGTTAGTTCACAACAATTCCACGTTGTCCAAAGTTCAAAAGCTCCACTACTTGAAAAGTAGCATCACCGGGGAAGCGGAATCATTATTAAAGCACCTACAAATAACAGAAAGTAATTACGAACAAGCTTGGGATTTGTTACGAGATCGGTATGGTAACCGGCGAATTATAGTGAATTCCCTCATTCGAAAACTAATGATGCAGAAGAAGATTACGTCTCAAACCGCTCATAATATAAAGACATTGTTAGACACAACAAGTGAGTGCATCAACAGTTTAAAAAATCTAAACGTGTCGACTGATTCTTGGGATCCATTCATAATATTTGTGACTGTGCAGAAACTAGATCCAGATTCACACCGTGAATGGGAACAGTTTGCGTATAAAGATAATTTAGACGAATTACCTAAATGGGAAGAACTTGTGCGATTCTTACAAACCAAATTTCGCACACTGGAACTGATCGCTCCGCCTTCCAGAGAGAAACCATCAAAAGGTAAAGAATATACAGTCCACTCTTCTACATACAACACCTGCTACTACTAGACCAAGAAGTTGTTTGCTTTGTAAGGACAACCATACGCTATGCCATTGCAAGGACTTTACTAAAATGGAACCAACAGAGAGGTGTGAATATGTGAAGAAGTACCAGCTATGTTTCAATTGTCTGGCACCAGGACACTCAGCTAAGAAGTGTCGCTTAAACATGTCCTGCCGCATTTGTAACAAGCGCCACCACTCTCTTGTTCATCAACCAACAAGTACCACCAATCAATCGGATAACAAGCCCCGACCAAATGAAGAAGAACAAACAAAACCAAAGGAAGCTAGTGAACCAGCCGAGCTTGCATCGCATTTCTCCGCCAGCACATCCACAGCATTATTGGCCACAGCACTTGTGCCAGTTTGCAGCGAATCAGGACGAGTGACAGTGCTGCGTGCGCTCGTTGATCAGGGCTCGCAAGCCACGTTCATTAGTGAGAGAGCTGCCCAGCTGTTACGACTCAAAAGAATGCCTGCTCAAGCAACAGTCAATGGGGTTGGCTCGACCACAACTGCCGTTAAACACGCTGCTCATATTCGATCAAGACATGACGACAGTTTCAAGCTAAAAGTGAAGGCTTATATAATGTCAACACGAATCACAACGCAATTACCATCAAATACCATTCCAACCAACACCTGGTCTCATTTAAAGGATCTCGTACTAGCCGACCCAGGCTTCAATAAACGAGGAAGAGTTGATCTGCTACTAGGCGTCGAAGTATGTGCCCAAATATTAAGAAGCGAACTCATCAAAGGTGGAGGACCTTTGATGAGTTCGACCTTTGATGAGGCTCTCCATGCGCTCAAAATACCAGCCTTGGGTGGATCCTGTTTGGGAACATACATGAAAAGGAAACTAACAATGATTTTGTTGTGATGCATCACCGCCTTGACTTAGACAAAATGTTAAAAGCGATGTGGGAGTTGGATGTTGAAGACAAAACTACACTAACACAAGAAGAACGAAAATGTGAAGAAATTTATCAATCCACTCACTCAAGAACAGAAGACGGACAATATATTGTCAAACTGCCAAAGAAAACCGACAAGCTGTTATCAACACAAGGAGGAACAAGAGAAATAGCTATAAAGAGACTTTATCAATTGGGAAAAAGACTTGAAAAGACTTCTACACTAAAAACCGAATATACAAAGGTCATGGATGAATACATAAGTATGAATCATATGGAAGAGACATCACAAGAAGAAATAAATAAAGATAGTGTTTACCTGCCACATCATGCAGTGGTTAAGGAAAATAAGGAAACTACGAAAGTCAGAATAGTTTTTAACGCTTCGCAAAAGGGAAACAACAATGTTTCATTGAATGACGAACTTCTAGTTGGACCCCAGCTACAAACTGATATAAGGAGCCTCATCATGAGATGGCGTACGAAGAAGATTTGTTTTGTGGCTGACATACAACGCATGTACCGCATGGTCTTAGTGACGAAAGAAGACAGGGACCTGCAAAGAATAGTATGGAGAAGTGACCCTAGCCAACCAGTTAAAGACTACAGACTGACGCGCGTCACTTTCGGTACGGCATCTGCTCCATACTTAGCCGTTCGAACTATACATCAAGTCGCAGATGATGAAGGAACCGTATGCCCCGAGGCTGCCAAAATCATCAAAGAAGATTTCTATGTTGATGATCTTATGGCTTCCAATGACAATCTAGAAGATGCAATACACATAGCACAGAATGTAGAAGCTATACTAAAGAAGGGAGGCTTCACATTACAAAAATGGGGCTCAAACGACGCTAACTTCTTGAGACAATTTGAACCTGAAAAACGAACATCGCATGCCAGTCTAGACATCACCATCCATGGCACTATCACAGCTTTAGGCCTACGCTGGAACATGGGCAAAGACGTGTTTCAGTACAATCTTATCCTACCTCCTATGAACCACACGATAACCAAACGCACGATTCTTGCCGACGTCCAACGACTATTTGACCCACTAGGTTGGTTAGCTCCAGCTATGCTACTAAGAAAGCTACTAATCCAAAGACTGTGGTTGCAAGGAATCAGCTGGGATGAAGAAGTAAACACAGATGTTACCCAAGACTGGACTGCGTTAAGAAATAGTCTTCAACACATTAATGAAATTGAAGTACCAAGATGGCTGGGAACCTCCAATCACAAGGCAACAAACATAGAAGTTCACGGTTTTTGTGATGCCTCAACCAAAGCCTACGCAGCTGTTGCTTACGTCCGAGTTGAAAGGGATAAGGAAGAAGTACAAACGCAGATAATAGCTGCAAAGACTCGAGTAGCTCCAGTTAAACCGGTATCTCTCCCGCGATTAGAGTTGTGCGGTGCCCTTCTCTTATCTCGATTGCTCAAACAAATCAAAACTGCAATGAGAATACCAGATGAGAAAATATTTGCATGGACTGACTCCACAATAGTGCTCTCTTGGCTACTTGGAGACCCAACAAGATGGCAAGTTTTTGTAAGAAACAGAGTCGTTGAAATATTGGATAACACTGGCTCCAATTGGTTTCATGTACTAACGACCGATAATCCTGCCGATGTTGCATCACGAGGAGAACGTGTCCTGGAGTTAAAGGAGGATGAGCAATGGTGGAAGGGACCACAATGGTTAAGACAAGAATCAATATCATTCAATAGACCTGACAACCTAACCACAAGTTTAGAAAAAAGAGAAGTAATACAAGCAAATTTAAAATGAGAAGAAATGAGTCTAGAAAACCAATCCATCATTTTGACAGTTTGGAGGAACTATTAAAATCAATAACTTATTGCAAAAGATTTCTCAAAGGAAAAAGTATGGTAAACAAAGATGAAGTTATAACTACTCAAGAAATAGATGAAACACTTAAAGCGTGCATTAGAATAACACAAAGGGAAAAATTCTGTGATGAAATTAGGATTTTAAGCAAAGGCAAGGAAGTAAAAGGGGATAGCAAATTGAAACTCCTGAGACCCTACCTGGACAAAGAGAATATTCTTAGGGTGGGCGGTAGATTGCGACATGCAGATATACCTGAAGAATCCAAAAACCCAATAATATTAGACAATCATAGCAATTTATCCATACTAATCGTGAAAGATTCTCATCTCAAGACCTTACATGGTGGAATCCAAATAATGATGGCCTACCTTAGAACTAAATTTTGGATAATCAAGGCAAAGACTTTAATTAAATCAAGGATCCGCAAATGTTTAATATGCTCTAAACATAGCGCTGCATCAAAAAACCAACTTATGGGTGACTTACCCAAGGTCAGAGTCACTCCAGCCAAACCATTTCTAAACAGCGGCGTAGATTTCGCTGGCCTATATCAAGTCTTGGCGTCCAAAGGCAGAGGAATCAGAACGAATAAGGCATACGTGGCCGTCTTCGTTTGTATGTCCACCAAAGCGATTCACCTAGAAATGGTCGGCGATCTCACAACCGAATCTTTCATTGGTGCATTCAAGAGGTTCGTCGCCAGACGGGGAAGATGCTCACAGATATGGAGTGATCAAGGCAGAAATTTTGTAGGAGCCAATAAGGAACTGGCAACTGCTTGGAAGGAGGCAAAATTTGAACTCGAAGGTCCAGTAGCAGAGTCTCTTGCACTGGATGGAACGCAGTGGCACTTCATACCTGCCTACAGCCATCATGTCGGTGATTTGTGGGAGGCGGGCGTGAAAAGTATGAAATACCACATGAAAAGAATTCTGACCAATCACCTGACATTCGAAGAAATGAGCACCCTGCTTTGTCAAATCGAGGCGTGTTTAAATTCCAGGCCGCTAAGCTTGATCGATGATGAAGACACAGATAACTTAACACCGTTAACACCAGGCCATTTTTTGATTGGCGAAGCAACAATGAATGTCCCTCAACCTAATCTTCAAGACGTTCCAATTAGTCACCTGTCACGCTGGAAGCACATGCAAAAGTTAATTGGTGATTTCTGGCATAAATGGCAAGCAGAATATCTAACCAGTTTACAGCAGAGACCAAAATGGCTCAAGCGATGCAAGGAGCTTGACATTGGCAACATTGTACTCATCAAAAATGATCAGCTCCCTCCCGGCAAATGGGCGTTAGGTCGGATTGTTGCGAAGCATACGGGCGACGATGGGGTCACTAGAGTGTATAGTGTTAAGGGAGGTGACAGTGTAGTTAAGAGAAGTTTTAATAAGTTGTGTCCTTTGAATAGACATTGATGATTAATATGTATAATGTACGAAATCATGAAATCTTAATTAATTAGTTATTTAAGCTGTTGTATACGATTTTAAAGGTCTTTATAAGCCCTTTGGTGGGCGGCATGTTCGAACCATTTAAACCTACAGCATGCATGTGTAGTCATACGTATATCTGTGTGTGTAAGAAACTATCCTTTTAAACTTTGTAATAACAAGTAGCTAGCTTGTATTCAAATAAACACGTAAGAAGCAACACCTCTTTAAATTACTCCACGTCCTTACAAAGAAATCTCAACCTTAAGTAAAGGGAACACTATCTTTAGCCTGGGTAATAATTATGCATGTAGCAAGACGTATAGTACTGATCAACGCCGTAGCACCCTGGAAATGGGGCTTGTGTGGTTTTATCGTAGACCATGGATCTGTTGTATCATTAAAACATTTGCTCGAATCCACAGGAGTTACGGGCGATGTTGAGCGAGGGTATTGCTCGCGGGTACGTGCGTCCTCTGTCGCGCGTGTTGTACGCGCCGCATGACGCCGCGCGCGCCTTCCGGCTACTCGCAACCAGCAGGCACCGCGGCAGAGTACTGCTGAAGATGGAAGGCCATTCAACGCAAGCACAGCCCAGGTGAAGAGACATCATTTTTTGTTGAACAATTACAACAGTACAAATCCTCCTGGTTTTAGTGGGTTTTTTCTGTTTTCAATACAATTACTGTACTTACAGAATATTTTGCAATCCAAATCACACCCAAGTTATAATATTGAATGAAGATAGTTTTGGACTCCAGATGGTCGACAAACTAGTTGCTCGTGGTGCGAAGAAATTACATGTTCATAGCAAAGCGCATACAACTGCAAAATTCCAATAACGTTAATGCCAATAATCTCAATAACTTTGATGATCATGATGTTGTGATAACTTAACCTAATAAATAAAACTTACCGATTTTACAGGATTTGGCAGAAGACCGGTGTACAAATCCAAATATCGTCTCAGAACTTAAACAATGAAACTGATATAGTAGACTTACTTAAGGATGCGTCTATATTGGGCTCAATTCAAGGCATATTTGTCAAACCAATAATGATCGAATTGATCAAGAAACTTTATTTGCTCACCTCGATGCAGTTTCGACAAAATTTTGCCCAGATTTAAGGTAACAGTATTATTTTTGTTTGTATAATCATAATTTTTAATTTGTATATTTAGAAATAATATATATATGTCGCAGTCAGATGATTTTATTCCGTTTAGACTTTCACCATGTGGGCAGAACATGGGTTTCGTGCAATGAAAACACACACACACTGTACACTGCTTTTATCGAACTAACAAATTACTTGAAATTACAATCCAACACAATAACACTAGGCACCATGAATCGGGTTACAGTTTCGGGACGTCTTGACTCCGCGGTGGTCAGACTCAGACCGTCCGCCTCGCTGGGAGCTCGAAACATCACGACTCTGTAGTAAGCGCGCTTAGGTGTGGGTAGACTGGTAAGTTGGTCGCTTGACCTTTGGCGCGCTTTCGATTCATAGTCAGTCTTGTATCCGTAATAATGACTCCGACTCCGACATATATTTCTTTTTAGATACTTTGCCATGATAAATATTGGTGAGACCATGCTTGGCAAGTCGACCTGTCTTTCTCGTGTTCAAAATAAATTACCCGCTAAATTGATAACTCTACCTGACCTGAAGAATGTAAGTAATAGTGACATCATAAAAATCCTCCCCATTTTGTAAGCTTTGCAAAAAATATGTAACGTTTTTTGACACATTGTAGGTATTTTTATTTATTCACTGAAATAAAAACGAACGGCGTAAGTAGTTCAAATGATTTTAGCTGAATTTCCTAGAATGTATGTCGAGTTGAACCTCAAATATTCGAATGCTTGATAAAGTTCTCTGACCACTTAATTTTTTAAACTTAGATGTCTTTAAGTTATTATTTAGGGAACACATACAAGGTTTTTAGGCGTAGTAGTAGATGAGGATATAAACTGGAGAGAACACGTAGATAATGTAAGCACTAGACTTAATACATTTGTATAGGCACTGAAACAAGTAAGAAATGTAACTAAGTAACATAAAAACTGCCATTATGTCAAACCATGGTATTGTAATGTGGCGTAATAGCACCGATCTGAATAGCGCATTTTTCGCTCAAAAAAAAATGCATCACAGCAATATGTGGACTTTGACCTGATGATTCATTTCGACCAATGTTCAAAAAGTTTGGTTTGCTACCATTGCCATTTCTGTATATTTATGAACTAGGTATGTGTGTTCGTGGTAATGAATAAAGAACTATTTAAGACCGCAAACGTTGTAAATCCTCGGAACAGACGAGATCCATTTAGGTTAATACTAGCTGTCTGGCGCAACTTCGTTTGCGTCACATTTATCCCGTTTTCGCCACATTTTTCATTGCTGGTCCACTCCTATTGGTCGTAGCGTGATCATATATAGCCTATAGCCTACCTCCATAAATGAGCTATCTAACACTGAAATAATTTTTCAAATCGAAACAGTAGTTTCGGAGCCTATTTAATGCAAACAAACATACAAACTAACAAAAAAACAAATCTTTCCACTTTATAATATTAGTTTAGAAAAAATGATTTGCCAAGAATTGCGAAATAACAAAAACTGCCATGTGCGTATTTATACAAGATACCAAGACACCTCAAAATATTAAGTTCGAGATAATTAAAGATTAAATTGCACAAGTGGATAAATGAATGTAAGGTGGGTGGACCATGGGAGGCCACTCTGATGATTAAACACTTCTTATTCGTTTATTTACTGGATAAATGAATTATTAAGAAATACTTTGTTTTATTGTGCACCATATAAATCACTTTTTTTTTACCTCACTATAGTCACTATTTATTAAACTTAGGTTTTATAAAACTCTTCCAAATGACCTTGCAAGGAACACGGCTTCAAACAAGGTTAATATTATACAGTCGTTAATCTTAAAAATAGAACTGTAACAATAAATATATCCGCTTTTACTAAAACTACACAATAAGCATTAAGCATAATCATTTAAACGAAATATTAAATGCTCAATATATCTTTATCATCTATAAAAAACTCAACGAATATTACTTGGGCACCATCGTATAACTAAAAATATATTAATGGCATTGGCATCAAATAACTTGCCAACGTGTTTTATAATGAAATTAAAATATATTTTTTACCCAAAATGGCCTTCTTGAGGGTCCGTTCTTTGTAAGGCCAAACTAACAATTTTGACTATGACTTTTTCATATTAATTATAATACAATAATAGAAACTACAGACTACTGCAATTATAAAAAGCCTTGTAGTCAGGAATGTTTAAAATCAACTATTCTTAAGATTAAAAGACGAAAATAATTATAACAAAATAATATACCATAGCTGGGCCAACCGTCAAATTTTTGATTGGCCTTATAAGGAACCACCGGCTTTCCTAGGAACACTACCAATATTTAACTTAAATTGAGGCAAAAATATGTTTTTTTTTTCTTCAGTACCATAAACATATCCTTATACGACAATTCACAGTAAAAAAAATATGAGATAATAATAGCTTATTGATTAAAAACTAACGTTTTGCTGTGCGCGCGAATAACAATATTGTAACGTTGATGACCGAAGTCTACGAAGAGTGAGATCGCACGGCCACAATTGCGGCGCGTCCGACTCGCCGCTGCGTTTGTGGCATCGTGTTTTATGGATCTTACTGTGTAGTAGTAGTAGAAGGAATATATCTTTACATGTCCATAACTACGACTTTTTAATAGTTGGCCTTCAAAGGAGCGTGGCCTTCCATGGTCCACCCACCTTAATTTTTATAGTCTAAAAGTTAAATACGAAATGTTGATGCTGTAACATTTTGATGAACCCTAAAATTTTGCATGCTTTGTTTTATCTCAGCTGAACATGTTTGAACTATTATCATTGTATTTAACACCACTTTATACCATGTTTAATGCAAATTATAGATTTATGTTTATGTTTGAGTTGATAATGACAAACTGATGGAATGAAACTACTTAACCACGGACACACAAATACAACAAAATGAAAACAAGTTAATTGATCCATCAGGAGACGAGTTCTGCCGACACAATAGCCGCGGTGGAGCGTGCACTCTGCGGTGTGGATACCTTGGTGCTTGTACAGGGGACACATAAGCAACAACCCAATTTGCTGAAGCAACTCGCTGAATTGGCTGGTCAGTAATATTTATGTATTTATGTTTCATTGTACGACAAAAAATACAGATTATCCAGTTACTAGAAGAAAAAAAATCATTGCAGATTACAAACTATATCGTAACAGTTTAATGATGGTTTGGTTTTGTGATTTATGTCTGGTTCCCAGATATAAGTTTGACAAGGAAAACGCCAAAAACGACTACTTTAGAAGAACTCGGAATTCAAGATGATAAACTACTACAGGTTGCTAGCCATTTGAGAATTCATCATAATGTTGAAATCACAGAACAAGAGATACCACAGCTAACAGTTGAAACGTAAGTTCTTTATGTTACATACTATTAAAAGGTCACTAATATGAAATTAACGGGTTTGTTTGACCAACAGAATACTAAATTTGGATAAAACAGAAAACGCATTTGAAGATGTTAAAGGCATAGCAACGTTTATTTCTTACGTGGACACGGACGAACTACTGGCGACTTCAGAAATAGTATGCATGCCTACAGTCACTAATCTCGTTTTGGTAAATATCATTTATTCGTATTTATATGTATATAGGTAGGTACACACGATTTCTTTAAACCGCTTGCTGATTGTATATATAATTCTTGAGGAGGCTTATTTGACTGCCTCAATGGTTTGGTGGTTGCAAGCTCAACTGCAGTGCGTAAGTCCAGTACGCGTAACATGACCACTGTAGAATCGGGTTTTGTCTACGGAAGAATCGACATAATGACAGATAATGACAATCTGTCATTCTGACGATCGATTTCCAGGTCGGGTAAAGTGTTGTTGGGTTTTTCATTGTAATTTCTCAGTAGCAGTCACGGAGTCTCCATTTGTGCCCAGGTGATGGCAAAAGGCTCGCCCCCTCTCCAAGGGACTTAAAACATAACTGGCGAAAAATCGGTGTACGCAGTACAACGTATTACTGAACACCTCTGCTTAACCTTTCAGAAATTATAGGCGTGTTGTAATGTTATGTTATTTGATGCATTATAATTTTATTAATTACTTAGCGTGGCAGCAGTATCGCTACCATCTTCCAAATTTCATGCCAAATTCTTAGTATTAAGCTTTTTTTTTGTTGTTCTGTATGGTGTTGGACGCTAAGAGTTCTGTATGGTGTCAGACGCTAAGAATAGCACCATCCCATATCTTCCCGTGGGTGTCGTAAGAGGCGGCTAAGGGACTTGCCAGAGAATGGGAAGCAGCGTTCTCTGTGCTTTTTGCAACAACCGTACTGCAATCGCCAACCCGTCTGCCAAGCGTGGCGATTATGGCAAAACCCCCCTTATGAGCGCAAAAAAGAAATGGCCCCTAGTACCCGGCAGCCCGTCTACCCTCGACTATGGTAGCGGTCGAGGCTACGGCGTGGCAAGGGGTGCAAAGAATCTCCGGAAGGGACCCGGCTGCCTATACCGACGACTTGACCTGGCAACAGCAACCAAGCACCGTTATTATGGGGGACTTCAACGCGAAACTGGGCAAGCGAGACGGAGATGAGCTGCAGGTGGGGCAATTTGGGTTTGGATGTCGGAACCACCGGGGACACCAACTGGCTAGTTTTATGGAGAAGGAGGGCCTCTATGATGAACTCCTTCTTCAGAAAGCGTGAGCACAGAAAGTGGACCTGGCAGAGCCCCGATGGTGCAACTAAAAATGAGATTGACTTCATCATGTCAACCAAGAAGCAAATGTTCAATGATGTCTCTGTGATCAATTCGGTGAAAACTGGGAGCGATCACCGCATGGTAAGAGGCACATTGAACATCAATATTAAGCTTGAAAGGTCTCGATTGATGAAGTCTACGCTCCGACCAGCACAGATTCAGATCCAAAACCCCGAGAGCTTTCAGCTTGAACTCCAGAATCGTTTCGAGTGCCGAGGAAGCTCAGTGGAAGAATGCAACGATGGATTCGTGGAAACTGTCCATACGACAGGGTCTAAGTTCTTCAAGACGCGTCGTACACAGAAGAACAAAAAACTCTCTGATCATACTCTCAAGCTCATGAAGGAACGGCGTGAGATGATCCTGCAGTCTTCAGAAGGCGCGTGGAAATACCGGCAGCTCAATAGACAGATCTCTAAATTCTTGAAGAGCGACCTCCGCCCCTTTAATACCGAGCGTATTAAAGACGCCATTGAGCGGAATAAAGGCTCAAAGTTATTTGCAAGAGATCTGGCTATTGGGCAGAGCCAGCTCACGAAACTGAAGACCGACGATGGCAGAATCGTATCCGCCAAACCGGAGCTACTGAGGGAGATCGAGAGATTCTATGGTTATAATCTAGCGAATGACCCAAGAGCTAGACTGACCCGACACTACACTGAAGACATCCCGGACATCAGCCTGTACGAGATTAGGATGGCTCTGAAACAGCTTAAAAACAACAAGGCACCGGGTGTTGATGGAATTACGGCCGAACTTCTGAAGGCGGGTGGAAAACCGGTACTTAAGGCCCTTCAGAAGCTGTTTGATTCCGTCATACTCGAGGGGAAAACGCCACAGGCATGGTGCAGGGGTGGGGTGGGCTAGGTATCAACATCAATGGCGAGTACATCTCTCACCATCGATTTGCCGACGATATAGTGGTCATGGCTGAGACCATGGAGGACCTCAGTACAATGCTCGATGACCTCAGTAGAGCTTCCGAAAGAGTCGGT
The DNA here is from genome assembly GCA_949152445.1 of Cerastis rubricosa. Taxonomy (NCBI): domain Eukaryota; kingdom Metazoa; phylum Arthropoda; class Insecta; order Lepidoptera; family Noctuidae; genus Cerastis; species Cerastis rubricosa. The sequence goes on along the minus strand of OX424545.1, from coordinate 15,594,585 downwards.
CTTAAAATGAACATGGATAAAACCAAGATCATGTTGAATGCCCATGTTACACCCACTCCGAGACTCTACTATCGAAGTTGTAGACGATTATGTCTACCTGGGACAAACGGTCCAGTTGGGTAGGTCTAACTTCGAGAAAGAGGTCAATCGTCGAATCCGACTCGGCTGGGCAGCGTTCGGGAAGCTGCGTGGTATCTTCTCGTCCAACTTACCTCAGTGTCTCAAGACGAAAGTCTATGACCAGTGTGTGTTGCCAGTGATTACATACGGGACCGAAACGTGGCCGCTCACAATGGGCCTCATCAGAAGGTTCAAAGTCACCCAAAGGGCAATAGAGAGAGCTATGCTCGGAGTTTCCTTGCGTGATCAAATTAGAAATGAGGACATCCGCAAGAGAACCAAGGTTACCGACGTAGCCCGAAGAATTGCCAAACTTAAGTGGCAGTGGGCAGGGCACATTGCTCGCAGAACAGATGGCCGATGGGGCCGAAAATTTCTGGAATGGCGACCGCAAACCGGGAGACGATGTGTTGGAAGGCCTCCCACTAGGTGGACCGATGACCTGGTGAAGGTTGCGGGGATCCGCTGGATGCGAGTCGCACGGGACCGGACAATGTGGCGACACTTGGGGGAGGCCTATGTCCAGCAGTGGACGTCTTTCGGCTGAAATGATGAATGATGAAGCTTTTTTTAAGCTAGAGCAGCCCCGACTTACGAGCAATCAGCTGTGAGTCCGAACCCAGGACGCCTGCCTGGGTTGCATTGTGTTACTTATTTCATCACCGCTGCTCACAAAATGGTGAAGGAAACTAAAAATCTAGAACAAAAAAATTGAAGACATGTGACATCTACCAACCCGTACTAGGCCCGCGAAGTGTCAGGACATTTGCGCGAAGGACACTTCGAAAACCAAGAAAATGACTTCTATGATGGGAAATCGGAAAATTTTCCTCGGCGTCATCTTAGATTTATATTTTAATCTCATTTTCGTTATCAGCGACCCCGAGAACTACGAAAACAACACTCATGAAGCTATTAAGTCGCGCGAGTGTCTGTCGCGCCAGTGTAAGTCGCGAAACTGACTTTTCGTGAATATTTTTAAGCTATTAAGTCACGCAAGTGTCCAATCGCGCAAATATTCGTTCGCGCAAAAGTTCATGCGCGTAAATGTTTTTCTGCGAAAATGACTTCGCGAAAATGTCCTAGATCCAGCCTGCGAGGTAGATTACAGCCCAATACCTCTCATAAAGAGGAGCCCTGTATTCCAGCAGTGAAAAGATTCCTAGCTAATTAGCTACACTAAGCTTATTTTCAGACATATCGTCTTAAAAACACTATTCAATGGGTTCTAATAGGCTTAAAAATATTTCAGCGTGAAGACGAATTTGACGGTAGCCAGACGTATCTATGCATAGTGCCGGGCATAGAGGGTCACCACGAGCGGTTCCGCGTGCTGTGCGAGCGCCTCAAGCTGCCGGCGCTGGTTCTGCAGCCGGGCCTCGACCACCCGACGGAGACCGTGCGGGAGACTGCGCAGAAACACGTTGACGTATGAACTCACAAGTTAAAAATAACAAATTCTACACACATAAATTGGGTACCAAGTACAAAATTATCTATTTTTTCATAATTTTAGGTGCTGCTGAACAAGACCGGAATGAAAAACACTTTCTACTTATTGGGTTATGAAACTAGCGTTCTGGTAGCGTTGGAAATGGCAGCTATACTCGAGGATCATGGTGAGGAAATATCATTTACGACCGTATTTAAAAACAAATGTTGATTGTTGCCGAAATGTATGACGTTCATTTCCATTTTTTAGGTGTAACCGGTACGGTATATTGCCTTGGATGTGCACCGGACGAGGTTCAAACTATGATTGAACAAAATATCGCAGAACACAAGACAAAAGAGCAACTGGAAAATGAGGTGATCAAGCATATGTATAAGTTGATGGTGGGTGACGACGTTGCGGACCTGGAGGGAGCCCTTAAAGCTGCAGCTTCGTGGCCAGAGAAGGTGGACGCGTGCATGCGGACTCTGTTAGGTCGTGTGCCGCACTCGGTGCAGTACTCGCGCGCGCTTATAGAAGCCACACTGGCGCGTACCGAGCGCGCGCGCAGCTACGTACCGCCGGCGCGTGCGCTGCGCTCTCAGCTGGTGCTGCTGCGCGCCGCGACTGCGCACGTGACATCACCCGCGCAGGCGCTGCAGCGACACTCGCAGCGACCGGTCGTCGTACATCAACTAGCCGCACCCATGGCACACGCAGCTAATGACATGAGCTGTGCGTCTGTGATTAATGAGTATTTAGATCAAACGATTCTAGAATCATTTAAAGAGAAAAATATTTGCGAAGCATATCTACTTAATCATAATCCTTTTATTGTTGCTCATAGTGAAGACTCATAAAATAATCTACCTAAATGTGTGTTATCTAAATGTATTTGATTCAAAACTGTTTCGACTAACCTTTTTATGTTTATCTGTACTCGTTGGTCCCATAATTTAAAGAGTCAGTCTCAAATAAAAGTTTACACAGACCAAAAGTGTTTTATTATCTAAATAAATTTCAAAGTAATTTCAACCCTAACACCCAAACATTTGGTCCCTAATCGAACTGGATGCCAGGCAAGAATTTGAGGTTACAAAAAATGCCTACGGAGGTGGATAAAGCACCGAATATTGTGGAACACATCGCACTTAAACTGAAGAAGACTCAAATTAGCCAATAAGAGACGCACCTACTTGATTAAACAAAACATTTTTTTTTAAATACAAATTATTATTTCCTTTGTTTACTCTTATACCTGCAATGGAGAATGGGCAGAATTAATCCGGCGTCCAATAGCGTTAAGATAATTATATACCAATGGATAGATCCCTTTAAGAAGAACTTTTCTTATTACGGCCATTCCGAGTCAGAGAGGAGCTACAGAGCTCTAAATATGAGAAATATAAGTTAAATTAAATACTGGTTTTTGGTCAATTTACTCATTTTCATTGATACCGTATGTTTCAAACATCATACAAGATACAAGATTCTTTATTTGCATGAAATATGGTGCATTATGGTCTTATAAATAAAAAGATTTAACATATTTCGCTGACTCAGCATACAAACTTAAAATTAAATTAAAATACCTAACAAAATGAAGTCGTAATTTAGGTATCAAACTTCTAGACCTAGTTACAAAACAAAACATTAATTTTATCCTTGATGATAATATTCTTTTAGAATTTAAAATACTTGTGTGTAGGTTACAGGATAAAGTAATAAAATTAGAAAAACGGATGCGGTCTTTTTCCTCATAATGGCATAAAAGTCATCAGTACGCGCTACCGTAAACATGCTAGACGCGCTGCAGAACCGGGGCAACTTCAACAGCATTGAAGCCATTGTTATACTGCACACGCAGAGCACCTAGAGCCCTCTGCGTATACGCAGAGGGCTCTAGGTGCTCTGCGTGTCTGAGCTATAGCTGACCCACAAACTGCCCGTGTAGAACCCCTGACAATAGACTTTAAACAGAGTTATTTTGACCTCGTTACTACAACGAGCGAATCTGTGAACCAACATGTTGCATCTGGCTGCTAGTGCCCTGCGCTCGCGATCCATATCTACCTGATCTTTGAGGTCCTCGGTGACATAGTGTCCCTAGTATTTAAATTGGGCGACCCTTTTAAGGTTTCGGCCATTGAGGGATATTGAGGGCTCATAATTTAGATTTTTCCCGGGAGCAGCAAAGATCAGATACTCACTTTTCACAACATTGTATGACAGGCCATGGGCTACCGCATACCTTTCACAGATGCCCAGCATCTCCCTGATTGAGCCAGCCGTTGGACCCAGCAGCACCATGACATCGGCATAGCTTAAGTTATTGACGCTAGCACCACCAATTTTGCACACACATCGACGGGTCCTACGTATACTAGTGAAAGTGCAAAAACACAACTGTACAGGAGAGCGGTTTAAAGGTTCTAAAGCTTGTAGTTTTGACATAAATCAATAAAAATATTTGAAAATTTGGAATGTTATATTTGAATTTCATATGAAAAAGACTACATAATATGTTTTTCTTATTTTTGTAAATTTGCATTGATGTAGCTTGTTTTCTTTAATATGATAGAACCGGTAAACTGGTACAAGTGACCACTTATACCAGTTTATAGTGTACTTATCTATATGTTTAATTGAGGAAAATAGAAGGATATTACCATTTTTGGTGGAAGAAGGTGGAACAAGGTCTCTAAACTTTAATTCGGATATTAGTTGAGGCCAGAATCGTAATAGGATTTTTATGTATTGCGGTTGGAAATTTAACGTGCATATTACCTATAGATTTCTTGTTTTGGTCGAACTCAAAATAAGGCTGAGAGCACTCACTTAGTAATAGAAAGGAAACCCCTTAATTCCCCACTATAGTGGACCCTAGCCTTCAAAATAGCGACAGCTAATAATGTAAATCCAATAACACAATCTTTTGTCTTCGATTTTATGTCTTGTTATGCTTTGCCTTTGTTGATATCTGAAAGAAGAATTGCATTGGGGAACTTGTTATGTAGAGTAAGGTTGCCAGAGATTTATTTTATGCTTAATAATAAATCTGCGTTTGAAAAAGAGGCTTATGAAACTATGACTGAGATGTAATAACACGTGGCAGTATACAAAATGTTTCTCTGATACTTACAGAAGTTTGATACCAACTGACAACAAAAATTTAAAGATCTTCAAGATCTTGCGGACCACACATTTTACTAATAATTTGAATATAACTCTGAAGATGTCTCTGAATATGTAAAATTTTGAGTAAGCTTAGTTTTAGAAGTTGTTTTTCTTTAGGATATTATGTCATTGTCATTTTCTACCATAACCTACTGTGATTGTTGTTACGATAGATAACTACTAGTATGTGACTCGACGATATCTTGATAATGTCCGAAAGACTGATTTGTCATTCTCATTACTCAGTTAATCCCATTCCGACTTTATCACACATAAATAATTATAATAAGTAATAGAATTAAGGACTTTTATTTCTTTCCTACTTGATTTCAGAAGAATTTCTTATTATTTTAAGAAGGCAAGGCCATTGATTTAAAAATTTTCTTCATGTGGGAAATATTAAATTAACATCAAAATAATACCACCTATTTGTTAAGATCTTCACCAGACCTTAATAAATAGGTTACTAATTGAACCAAACTTTTATTTTGATTTTTTAATTATTTTTTTTCATTTGCTGCTACACACATTCAAATATTTCAGGTTAATTACAAAAGAACCATGTAGAAAACTGTTGCAAGTGGTTTTCCAGAACTAAGTAAACTGTCGCAAGTGTTAATAAGTCGATAAAAGAAGATATTTTGCTAACCCTTTTCTTGCCAAAAAAAAAAACTTAAATTACCGGTATTTTTTCACATAATCTCTTTATAAATGAATGTAAGTTGTAGGGAAAAATAATAAAAAAAAACTTAGAGTTTTATTTCAAGAGATACCTTCCGTATCCCGTGAGATACATTGCCTTGTTCGTAAGGAATAACTATCTCAGGCGAATGTATCTCATGAGACACACTGCCAAAAAGAGGTAATAATACAAATGGATTAAAAAATTATAACTTTTATCACATATTTGTATTAAATAAGAAATTACTGGTGGTGAAAACTATAAAAACAATTTCTACCAGGTATTAAGCACAATCTGACTCCACACTTAGTACATGAGACAGTGGTTTGCCCTTTGGTACATAGTTTGCACCTGCCCTTTGTCCCGAATGTCGCGAAATGGCCAAGTTGGTCACTGCAAATTTCTGTTGCCGGTCTTGGAGCAACCGGCGCCTTGATTAGTTTTGATGGGATTGGCCCCTTCACATTGTCTGTGTGATTCGTGGTGGTTCTGTGGCGTAACAGTAAGTTTTTGGCTATGTTATACCTGAATTGTTTCAAACTCATTGTTTTTCCATGACGGATATTTCGCCGGTACAATATCCAACTATTTGTAATACATATATCTAACAACTGTGATACCAATGGTAGGTACCAGCGGTGCCCCTTTAGCTCAGTTCTATAGAGAGCTATTAGCATATCAGCTAAATCAACACCGCCCATATGCGCGTTGTAATGCTTTATGATTTCAGGACATGGCACTGCTGACCTCTGCTTTTTCTCCTTGTCGTATCTTTGGATCGTAGATATAGGGTGGACATCGACATAGCTGCTTGCAGTAGTGACACACTTATTGTCGTACCACTTGACGACACACACTTTCTTATTATTGCACACGACTTGTGAATGAGAGCCCCTTGGTTTCTTCTTCAATGCTTTATCGGTGATGAGCTTCTTCTCAGCTCCACGTAATCTGTTTGCCCTTATAGTTCCAAGGGAAAATATACCCATCTCTTCACGCAGGTAGTGAATCAATTCAAGGCTCGTAAAAAAGTTATCAAAGTATACTACAGAACATGCTGGATCTGGTATAGTTTTACATAATGCTATCACGACTTTGGCGCCCATTCCGAGAGAAGACTCTACTGGTGAAAAATCTATTGATCTAAAAGTATCTTCACCACCATAAATAAGAAAATCGTACACAAAGCCAGTTACACCAGCTCTAACAAAAACCTTGTAACCCCACTTTTTAGGCTTATTTTTGACATACTGCTTACGATTACCTGCTTTTTTCCCCTTATAAGGCACCATCATCTCAACTATGCTGAATTTCTTTTCATGAGGTATTTTCAAAAAGTTGGCACGTAGCATATCTGCCAAAGGTCTGATCTTGTAATAGCGATCCCCATCATCAAACAAGTTGTTATTGAAATGAATATAACGACGTAATTTTTGAAATTTTTTGAGGGGCATTATATCAGCTATTTGACTGTATCTAAAATCTCGGGACCAATAGTCTGTATACGAAGGCATATCAAATATTCCCATTAGCAGATTTATTGCAATAAAGTCTTTAATATCATCGACTGTAAAATTCAACGATCTATTAGTTTGTTGAGTAGAATATAAATTGGATTGTTCCTTTATGTAGTTAAAAATATCGTGTTAGGTTCCGATGTGTAAAACAACAATTTTTGTAATAGATTAATTATTGTCATCGACTAAATGTGCTGGCAGCACCGAAAACGGTTGAATTTGGGCGATCTATGGTAAAGCGCGCGCGGGAAACGGGCGATGGTCTAAAAAAAAAAAAAAGGCGGCTTGGTAATTTTTGGCGCGTCGAAGTTGGAGGGCACGCACATTTGGTCTTTTGATTTAGATAGCAATATTCATAAGTACCTAAGCTATAATATAATTATACGAATTGTATTGTCTAAACCCTAACCTTTATAGCATCGAATTAAACACATATAATACCGGAGTGCAGCAGTTTTATTACATTTCAGAAGTGGGATTCTAAACCATGCCGCGCGACCGAGCGACTACCTCGCGGCGCTTATCAACGCCAATAAGGGGTCCATCGCACCACGCAGCCGATGCAAGACTGACAACGCATCGCAACGGCAGTGCTGGGCGAAGCAGACACGGGTCGGGCCCTCGAAGTCGAAGTCGCCATGCAGCTGAAGCCAGATCAAGAGCGGGTAGCATAAGCAGTGCGAGGCGTCTCCGAAGTCGAAGTCGCCATGCAGCTGAAGCCAGATCAAGAGCGGGTAGCATAAGCAGTGCGAGGCGTCTCCGAAGTCGAAGTCGCGGTCGCAGTCGCAGTCTTCACCGGAGCCGTACTTCGTTGAATCTACGTGAAAAGGAGCTGGAACAAGAACGAGTGCGCCTCAACGCTTTGGAAAACGAGGTACGCAGAGCACGTAATCGTTTATCATCAAAGCGCCGGTATAGTTCATGTTCTCGTGAATCTTCCGTTCATCGCGATAACCGTGATAAATCAACTCGTCACCGTACGAATAATCGCAACAACCATGATAATGTTTGTAATAATGCGGAACAACCTGTGAGATCAAGTAGCGTTTCCTTTAGTGTGAAAGACATAGCTCAATTGTTAAGTTCTATCAAACAACTCGCCTCCCAGCCATCAACCACTCCACCGATGACCCGTAATGGTGATTCTAAAAATATTTTAGCAGAATTTAACCCTTCATTAAAAAATCAACGCATGGACGTATGGCTTAACAAAGTAAACGAGTGTGCTTCTGTTTATGGATGGGACGAGAGAACAACGATTCATCACGCGATGCAGAAACTTCAGGGATTGGCCAAAATCTGGTACGAAAGTTTAAATTCTATTTTGTTTACGTGGCCTGAGTGGCAAGAAAAATTACTGAGTGCATTCCCATTCGAACAAAATTATGGCCAAGCCCTAGAAGAAATGTTGAAGCGAAAAAGTAGATATAATGAACCCATTGAAAACTATTTTTATGATAAAGTAGCTCTCTTAAATCAATGTGATATTTTCGATAAACGCGCAGTTGACTGTATTATTTACGGTATTGGTGATAAGTCACTAAAATCCGCGGCTTTGGCACTAAGGTGCAGTCATCCTGATCAATTATTGCAGTACCTGATGAGCAGCAAAGATAATAACACAGGCGAACGCGAAGCTTATTCGCGATTCAGATCAGGCAACGATTCAAACTTAGCAAATACCAAGGCAACAACCAAAACTAATGGTTCCTCAACTATTCATTGTTTTAATTGCAAAGAAAAGGGACATATTTTTTCCAAATGTCCAAAGCCTCTCATAACGTGTACTAAGTGTAGTAAAGTTGGTCATAGTACTGATAAATGTTATTCAAATTCCGAAAAGAACAGAGCTAAGGATCCAAGCAAAACTTTGCTCATTTCGGCATCTGAACCCAATTCTAAATTCATTAAAACAATCAAAATTAATGGTCGGAATGCAAAGTCTTTCATAGATTTTGGTAGCGAAGTCTCGTTGATTACCGAGTCTCTTGCAGTGGAACTAGGACTCCAGCATGACCACTTACAAACGGTCTTGAAAGGCTTTGGTAACGAATTAGTACAATCGGTAGGAAAAGTTAACGTTGAACTTTGTGTAGACGATGTACCCGCTAACATTACCTGCCGTGTGGTGAGCGACAAATACTTAGATGTACCCGTTTTAGTTGGCCAGACTTTCACAGAACAGCCTCACGTTGTTGTGCATAAAACTGCCACACATTTGCAATTTATAAACATTGATGATGAAATGCCATTTTCACAAAATCATACAGATAAGGATAATGTGGTCAAAGTTAGTGCGTCCAACAGCGTGATGTTATATGGAAGAGCTTCGGTAAGAGTTTCAGTAGAGCCTCGTTGCGACGGCTACATTATGTTAGATGGCAAGTTGTTAGGTAAGCCGCATCAGCAGTGTGTAGTGGCGGGAGGATTACATTTGGTCAAACATGGGAGAACGACTGTCGATTTAACGCCTCTGAGTTCAGAATTCTCACTACCTTTAGGGTCAAACCTAGGCCGAGCAGTAGTCGTTAAGGTTGTGAATCGAGTCCTTGTACCTGACGCATCAGTCTCTTCAAAACTCTCTAATAGTCTTGATATTAGCCAGATTCGAGTAGGAGAGTCTATAACGAATTTTGACAGGTCAAGGCTATTGGATCTATTGCAAAAATACAGGCATTGTTTTGCTTCTTCGCTCGAAGAACTAGGCTGTACCAATGTCGTAGAGATGAGCATCGAGGTAAACAGCAAAACACCGGTTGTTTACCGTCCTTATCGTTTGGCCCACAGTGAGCGTCAAAAGGTTCGTGAAATGGTAGATGACATGCTCGGCGCCGGTATCATCAGAGAGTCGGCATCCGAGTATGCAAGTCCTATTGTATTGATTCGCAAAAAGGATGGTAAGCTCCGGTTATGTATTGACTATAGGATGCTCAACTCTATAACGGTAAAAGAACGTTATCCCATGCCAATAATAGATGATGAAATTGCTAGGTTGTCCGGACAAGCTTGTTTTATCTCTCTAGATTTAGCATCCGGCTATTACCAAGTGCCTATCACTGAGAATTCAAAACCACTGACATCTTTCGTGACGCCGGACGGTCAGTACGAATTCAATCGTATGCCATTCGGCTTGGCAAATGCGCCAGCAGTTTTTCAGCGCATGATGAACAAGGTTTTGGGTTCTGCACGGTTTAATGAAGCTACAGCATATTTAGATGATCTCCTTATTTATGGAACAAGCGTAGATAACTGTTTGGTTAAGTTAGAGCACATATTACAGTTACTTGAGAAAGCCAACTTAACGCTTAACTTATCCAAATGCGAATTTCTGAAGGATAAGTTAGATTATCTAGGGTACGAGATTAGCTCTGCCGGCGTTAGGCCTGGTATGAAGAAGATACAGTCGGTAACAGATTTTCCTCGTCCTACGAATCAGCATGGTGTGCGCCAGTTTTTGGGGTTAGCGAGCTATTTTCGCAAATTTATTCAGGATTTTGCTCAGGTCGCGCACCCTCTCAGTAAACTCTTAAAGAAAGATGTTTCTTGGTTGTGGTCTTGTGAACAAGAGCAAGCATTCAATACCCTCAAAGAAAAACTCATCTCAAGACCTGTGCTAGCAATCTATGATTCATCTGCCGAAACCGAGCTGCATACTGACGCTAGCCGTGTTGGAATCGGTGGGATTCTCTTACAGCGTCCGTTTGGCTCAAAATTGTTCAATCCTGTGGCTTTTTACAGCCGCCAAACTTCTCCTGAAGAGAAAAACTTCCACTCATATGAGTTGGAAACGCTAGCGGTCATCTGTTCTCTAAAAAAATTTAGGGTGTATTTGTTAGGGCAGAAATTTAAAATTGTGTCAGACTGCGGAGCGCTACGTACTACTTTTACCAAACGCGATTTAATTCCCCGAATCGCGAGGTGGTGGCTCATGATGCAGGAGTTCGAATGCGTGATTGAGTACCGTCCTGGTGTCAAGATGTCGCATGTTGACGCTTTATCTAGAAATCCCCAAACTCAGAATCAGTCTAGTGAAGTGGATACATATCCTATGGTTATGTTGTTGAACAGTGATGATTGGTTGCTTACCCTTCAGTTGGGTGATTCCGAGTTGAATAGGATACGCGACATTTTGCATACAAAATTGGATCCAGAAGGGCTAAAATACATTAAAGATAACTACGTTATCAAAGATAACGGGCTTTACAAGCGTGTTGATGGTGACCCTGACAAACTTCGTTGGGTAGTCCCGAAGGGAGCTAGGTGGCAGTTGTGTCGTCTTAATCACGATGACATTGGACATCTTGGCGTTGAAAAGACCTTAGATCGTATCAAAGGCACTTATTGGTTTCCTCGTATGACAAAATTTGTAAAAAAGTACGTGAATGCTTGTCTCGAATGTGCATACTCCAAAACAAGGTCAAACAGATCCGAGGGTCTATTACACCCAATACCCAAGATAGAAATCCCGTTTCATACGCTCCACATCGACCACCTGGGCCCCTTCGTAAAGTCTAAGAAAGGTAATTCTTACTTGTTAGTAGTGGTTGACGCTTTTACTAAATTTGCCTTTATAAAACCAGTAAGAAATACGAAAACATTAATCGCCTTAAATGTATTGTTAGACATTTTTGACATTTTCAGACCACCCGATCGCATAATTAGTGACCGCGGTACATGTTTCACCTCTCATGCGTTCAAAAGATTCTGTACCGAAAAAGGTATCAAGCATGTATTAAATGCAGTCGCTAGTCCACAATCGAACGGACAAGTGGAACGGTATAACCGTACTATTCTGAATTCCTTGACGGCGCAGAATCTAGGGGACGACGAAAGGGTTTGGGACACCAAGGTTGGCAAAATTCAATGGGGTTTAAATAACACCGTACAGAAAACAACGGGGAGAACCCCAGCGGAGGTTATGTTCGGCACTCACATGAGTAGTGAAATAGATCCCCGTTTAAATGAAATACGTCAAACTACTAGGGACGAAACTGATCTTGTCACTATTCGCGAGCAGGTAAAGGATAGGATCGATGAGGAACAGACTAAACAAAAACATCGTTACGATAAGAATAGACGTCCGGCTCGTACGTACACAATAGGAGAATTAGTCAAAATTACAAAAACTTCATTTAGTAATGACGGCAAAAGCAAAAAGCTCAACCCAGCTTACGTAGGTCCATATCGCGTAGTTGCGTCGCTCGGTAATGATCGATATGAGTTAGCCGCGATTCCCGGATTAAGTACCACGAAGAACAAACGTAAGACTGTAGTAGCCGCTAGTCGAATGTTACCATGGGTTCATGTAGCTGCTTTAGAACTTCATGAAAGTAGTACTGAAGATGATGAAATTGATAATTGTAAAGAAAATTCTAGTGATTAATTATGTAAAAGTAAAATATTTTTTCTAAAGGAATCTTATTACATTAACATGATTTTGGTAAAATATAGTCAAATTATTTAAAATGCAAATGCAAGAGCTGTTTGGAAAAAAATAATTGAGAAATGGTGATATGGTTTACATCCATAAAATTTGATTTTTAAAGTGAGTTATTTTTGAGAATTGGTTTAAATTAATTATTAGTGTTATTGAAATTAATATACCGCTAATTAGTCTACTTAATATTTTAATGTGTACCTATTGTGTTGAGAAACCTAGAGAACTCCAACACTGGAGTAGATTAGTAAACTCCAAAAGTTGGAGACTTATGAGAATTCCAAAAGTTGGAAATCGTTAGTAACTCCAAGTTTTAGACTTAAGAGGATTCCAAAAGTTGGAAATCGTTAGGAACTCCAAAAGTTGGAGAACTCCAAAAGTTGGAGACGTTAGAGAATTCCAAAAGTTGGAAATCGTTAGGGAACTCCAAAAGTTGGAGAACTCCAAAAGGTTGGAGACTTAAGAGAATTCCAAAAGTTGGAAATCGTTAGGAACTCCAAAAGTTGGAGAACTCCAAAAGTTGGAGACGTAAGAGAATTCCAAAAGTTGGAAATCGTTAGAAACTCCAAAAGTTGGAGACGTAAGAGAATTCCAAAAGTTGGAAATCGTTAGGGAACTCCAAAAGTTGGAGGACTCCAAAAGTTGGAGACATAAGGGGAATTTCCAAAAGTTGGAAGACTGGGAAGTATGGGGTCTTCAAAATGTTAGTTTTTTTAATTATATATTTCTTTTTACTTGTTTGATTTAAATATGTTTTTTTGTTCATTATAATTATTGTACTTAGTTGAGTGTTAGGTTCGGTCTTTACCTGAGAGCGTGTATGAGGCCATACACGTTGTCAGGATGGACGAGTGTTAGGTTCCGATGTGTAAAACAACAATTTTTGTAATAGATTAATTATTGTCATCGACTAAATGTGCTGGCAGCACCGAAAACGGTTGAATTTGGGCGATCTATGGTAAAGCGCGCGCGGGAAACGGGCGATGGTCTAAAAAAAAAAAAAGGCGGCTTGGTAATTTTTGGCGCGTCGAAGTTGGAGGGCACGCACATTTGGTCTTTTGATTTAGATAGCAATATTCATAAGTACCTAAGCTATAATATAATTATACGAATTGTATTGTCTAAACCCTAACCTTTATAGCATCGAATTAAACACATATAATACCGGAGTGCAGCAGTTTTATTACATTCGTCAGTAAAAAAGCTACAAAAATATTGAAATGGATCCTTAAGACATGCCTCTTCTTGAAAATCAGTATGGGCTATTTCTACTCGATGACGGAATTGTTGTCTAGTCCATCGAAAATTGAGAGGTTGCACTTTTACTCTCGTCAGCTGAGGACGACGTGGTATTACCAATCTAGGTCTAATTGCTCTGGAGCGTGTTGACGTTAAAGGAGTCCTTGGAGACTGTGGAACTGTTGGAGCTGGAGTTTGCTGTGGAGTCGCTACAGATTGCGCCAAATTTTGCGCAACTAGTGGAGTGAGTGGAGACGCTATCAATGGTGACGCAGTGACCGCTTCTTGGACATCAATTATTTCATCGTCGGATAGCAGGTTGAGATTTTCCATTGACGATGGCAGTGAAGGCACTGGAGATGAATCTTCGTCTGTCCTATGTCGAATTGGATACTGCCTGATTTCATTTTCAGACTCCGTCGATGAATCGTCATTCGATGATTTTCTGCCCGATTTTGGGATAAGCGCACAAAGCTTTCTGCCTCTTGTAAAGGATGGTTGTACTCCGCCCTAAGAAAACCATTCTTAATTAACCCTCCATGCAAAGCGAAAATCAAAATGAACATACATTCCATAAAAACCCAGAGACCCACATAAATAAAAATCGTTTTTTTCTCGACCGGGAATCGAACCCAGAACCTTTTATGGTTTAGCTTAACTCCATCACCACTACGCCACCATCAAAGCAATGAACACCGAAACATAAAAATAAAAACACTACAAACATGGTAGTGTGCACTACAGGATACATTCCACCACAACATACAAAACCAGTAAACAAGGCAGTGTGCACTAAGAGATACATAACAATTTAGTTTTAGTTTTCTGAACCAAATATACAAATTTGCATCTAAATTCACTCAATTGACACGTATACACTAATGTACTTTATCGTGATATACACAATTATTACATTATTGAGTAAAAACAATATAAAATATCAATTTTCTTACCTTTTTCGGCGGGATTGCTTTAAGTCGGTTCATCATTTTGAATGTGAATGTAAAACGGCTATGTCAAACTGACATGACATGATGTAGATGCGTTCAGAAACAGTTACTTTCTTAAATAGTAGAAGCGTTCCGTTTCACGCAATAGTATTTTTCTTGATATGATTTTTCAAAGTAGACTGTATCTGACAGTGCACTCCGTCAAGAAAAGGGTCTTATAAGCTTTGTATTAATCAATAGATAAAATAATGCATGTAAAAATGGTAATATCCTTCTATTTTCCTCAATTAAACATATAGATAAGTACACTATAAACTGGTATAAGTGGTCACTTGTACCAGTTTACCGGTTCTATCATATTAAAGAAAACAAGCTACATCAATGCAAATTTACAAAAATAAGAATATCATATGAAAAAGACTACATAATATGTTTTTCTTATTTTTGTAAATTTGCATTGATGTAGCTTGTTTTCTTTAATATGATAGAACCGGTAAACTGGTACAAGTGACCACTTATACCAGTTTATAGTGTACTTATCTATATGTTTAATTGAGGAAAATAGAAGGATATTACCATTTTTACATGCATTATTTTATCTATTGATTAATACAAAGCTTATAAGATTAACAAAATATCTTCTTTTATCGACTTATTAACACTTGCGACAGTTTACTTAGTTCTGGAAAACCACTTGCAACAGTTTTCTACATGGTTCTTTTGTAATTAACCTGAAATATTTGAATGTGTGTAGCAGCAAATGACAAAAAAATAATTAAAAAATCAAAATAAAAGTTTGGTTCAATTAGTAACCTATTTATTAAGGTCTGGTGAAGATCTTAACAAATAGGTGGTATTATTTTGATGTTAATTTAATATTTCCCACATGAAGAAAATTTTTAAATCAATGGCCTTGCCTTCTTAAAATAATAAGAAATTCTTCTGAAATCAAGTAGGAAAGAAATAAAAGTCCTTAATTCTATTACTTATTATAATTATTTATGTGTGATAAAGTCGGAATGGGATTAACTGAGTAATGAGAATGACAAATCAGTCTTTCGGACATTATCAAGATATCGTCGAGTCACATACTAGTAGTTATCTATCGTAACAACAATCACAGTAGGTTATGGTAGACAATGACATAATATCCTAAAGAAAAACAACTTCTAAAACTAAGCTTACTCAAAATTTTACATATTCAGAGACATCTTCAGAGTTATATTTAAATTATTAGTAAAATGTGTGGTCCGCAAGATCTTGAAGATCTTTAAATTTTTGTTGTCAGTTGGTATCAAACTTCTGTAAGTATCAGAGAAACATTTTGTATACTGCCACGTGTTATTACATCTCAGTCATAGTTTCATAAGCCTCTTTTTCAAACGCAGATTTATTATTAAGCATAAAATAAATCTCTGGCAACCTTACTCTACATAACAAGTTCCCCAATGCAATTCTTCTTTCAGATATCAACAAAGGCAAGGCATAAAATAAAATAAAATAGCCTTATATTTCTTGCAAAAAAAAATAAGTTTACAAAATAACAAAATCAATTTTTACGTGAAATCATGAATAAAATAACAAATACACTACAGAATTATTAAGATAGTTTTACATAATATTATATTATCAAAAACAAAAAAATCCATTAAAATTAAAAAAATATTTGAGTGCATTTCCATTATAGTTTTTAAATACTTAATTCTTAACATTTCTTAAAACATGCAAAAATTATTATATTTCAATTCTTAGCAAGAACCCCTCTTAGTAGAGGGTGAAGGCCTCCTCCAGAGATGACCAGCGGTCTCTATCTTCTGCTGTAGACATCCAGTGAGTGCCGGCGACCTTTACTATTTCGTCAACCCATCGGGCTATGGGCCTTCCTTTCTTTCTTTTGCCGGATGGGCCAGGCCACGACGTCACCCTTTTAGTCCAGCGGTCATCACTGAGTCTTGCTATGTGTCCAGCCCATCGCCATTTAAGCTTTTTCGCATGTGTTAGAGCATCTATCACTTTTGTTTTGAGTCTTATCTGATAGTGGGGAGTTCTTTGGATTTTTCGTATTTTCATGATACTTCTTTCCATGCTCCTTTGACACGATTTTATTTTATTTATCGATCGATGGGCGAATTTCCATGTCTGGCATGCGTATGTTAATGAGGGCAATAGGCAGGTGTCCATGACTCTTTTCTTTATTTTTGTAGGCAGACCACTTTTAAGTATTTCTTTAAGACTCCAATACTTTTTCCATGTGTTTTTTATTCTTCTTTCGATTTCCATCTCGTTATTCTGTCGGTCAAATGAGATCTGTTTCCCAAGGTAAATGTAGTTGTTTACATAATTCAACGGTGTGTTTTCGACATAGACAGGTATTTCAATGTGATTAGTCATGATATTCGTCTTGTTAAGGTTTATTTCCAATCCCGCTTTTCTACTTTCTTCATGTAGTGAGTTTACCATTGACTGAAGCTGTTTTATATTTTCAGAGAGCAAAACTATGTCGTCCGCAAATCTCAAATGGTTTATGTACTTGCCATTTATATTAAGACCACATTCACTCCAGTCTAGTTTGCTGAAGATTGACTCGAGCACAGCTATAAAGATGGTCGGTGATACAGGGTCCCCTTGTCTAACCCCTCTCTTTATGCTTATCGGTGGTCCTATAGTTACCAGTTTTATTCTGCTTGTGGTGTTGTCATAGAGGTGTTTTAGAACTCTTATATATTCAGTTTCAACTTGCTGAGAGTGCAGAGCCTCCCATATTGATTTGTGGTAAATACTGTCAAAAGCTTTTTGATAGTCTATGAATATTAAATATAACGGTCTCTGGAATTCTTGGTGCTTTTCAATAAGCATTTCTAGCGAGTGGATATGATCTACAGTGGAAAAACCTTTGCGAAAACCGGCCTGTTCAATAGGTTGGTGTTTTTCAATAGATTTTCTTATCCTTTTTTCTATCAGGGATGAAAATAACTTATATATTGATGGCAGTAGGCTAATAGGTCTGTAGTTGCCAATGTTATTAGGGTCACCCTTTTTGTATATCAAGATTATGTCTGACTCAGACCATTGTCGAGGGGTGTTAGCGGAATTAAGTACCATGTGAAACAGTCGTGTAAGCGGAGTTATTAAAAGCGGGCTTCCAATCTTTAAAGTTTCGTTTGTGATCCTATCAGGACCAGGGCTCTTTTCTTCCTTTAGTGACTCAATTCCTCTGATAACTTCCATTTCGTCCATTTCGCTGATCTCTCCTCTATATAACGGTATTTGTGTGTTAGGTAGGTTACTTATTTGGTTTGGTAAATTGTACAGGTTTTTGTAGAAGGCTGTTGTTATACGCAGTATCTCTGACCTGTTGTGTGTTGTATGTGTAGACCCTTGAAGTCCTTCAATCCATGTTCTGTGTGATCTTAACTCCTTGTATGCTCTCTTTGCGCTGCCCGTAGTATTCAGGTGTCTTTCAATAATTTTTGTGCGATGTCTCTTATAGTCATTATTAATACATTTACTTATAAGTTTGTAAAGAGCTTTTAGTTCGTTCTTCATAGATCGGGTCTTTGGTTTGGTTGCTTGTAGCAGCCGCCTTCGTTGAATTAGCTTTTCTGTGTGAGTTGACAGAATAGTTTTCTCCGTATATGTATGTGATGAACGAGCTTTTTCCAAGCTACTATCTATGGCGCTTTGTATTTTATCGTAATATTCTTGAACAGTGTCGTCTTGCCGGCTATGTATTAGGCTCTCTGAGCAGCTTTTTAATGATTCTTTGTACCTTAGTATAGCTTCTTCATTTTTCAGAGAATCTCTTGGAATGTTGCCAAATTTCCTTCGACTTCTTTTATTTGACTGCAGTGTCAATGAAGCTCGGACAAGTCTATGATCTGAAGGGAAAGACACATTTAAGACTTCTACGTTCTGGATACTTCTGTGCTTGTTTGTTAAGATGTAATCTATTTCATTCCTAGTTACGCCATCAGGAGATCTCCAAGTCCATCTCTGGTTATTTTTCTTTTTTTTAAAGAAAGTGTTCATAATAGCTAAGTTGTTAGCGTAGGCAAATTCGATGAGTTTTTCGCCTCTACTGTTTCTGATACCATAGCCGTGACTCCCGGTGACTAATGTTTCGTTTGGTTTTGGTTGGCCGATTTTTGCATTAAAGTCGCCCATGACGATTATGTTTCTTCCTGCTAATTTTATAGCTCTGTCGACAGTATTGTAGAAGAGGTCTAGATCCTCGTCGCTCGCCGCTTCCGTGGGTGAGTAGACTTGAATTATGCTTGTTTCGACGTTGTTAATTTTTACACTTAAGAGTGCTACTCTTTCAGATAGCCCTATGAAACTTTCGATATATTTCTTTAGATGTTTTTTAACTATGTATCCTACACCGTACATTCCCGGTGTTTCACCTACGTAGTAAAGGATAAAGTTGTCGTATTCTTCGATTGTATTTCCAAGTCGTCTGATTTCAGAGAGACCGATAATGTCATATTTTATGTTTTTCAGTGATTCCATAAGCTCTATCAAACGGCTGCAAGTCGACAAAGTTCTGACGTTATATGTAGCTATATATAAAACACTATTTTCCTTGGTTATAGAGGTTCTTGTTGAATAATTTACCTTCTCTGGAGGGTTTTGGTCTACAACTCCCGCGGGGACCGGCCGTATTGGGAGCGAAGAGGGGTTGGTCGTTAGTTGCTATTTTGTATAGTTTTTCGAGAGTATGCACTCTTCTTTGTTGGCATTATTATTTGTTGTTTTGGCTGTAAAGAAATTTGTTATTTCAGTCTTGTTTTTCTTTATTTGGTGGGTATTGGTTGCGGAAGAGACAGTGTTATTTTCCGGGGATTCCGACAAGTTTCTTTTCTTATTGTTCGTGTTTTCGTGTTTTTTGTGATTAAGCATAAAATAAATCTCTGGCAACCTTACTCTACATAACAAGTTCCCCAATGCAATTCTTCTTTCAGATATCAACAAAGGCAAGGCATAACAAGACATAAAATCGAAGACAAAAGATTGTGTTATTGGATTTACATTATTAGCTGTCGCTATTTTGAAGGCTAGGGGGTCCACTATAGTGGGGAATTAAGGGGTTTCCTTTCTATTACTAAGCGAGTGCTCTCAGCCTTATTTTGAGTTCGACCAAAACAAGAAATCTATAGGTAATATGCACGTTAAATTTCCAACCGCAATACATAAAAATCCTATTACGATTCTGGCCTCAACTAATATCCGAATTAAAGTTTAGAGACATTGTTCCACCTTCATACCAATAAAATTGAAAATACAGCTAGCTATTTTCAATGGCTTCTTTTAGTAGTCTGTTTGCCTTTAAGATACTTAAATTAAATTTCCTTATGGAACAACATAATATTTGAAGCTGTTGGTAAACCTATATTAATAAATAAATCTCTTTAGCTAACAATTCTGCACTTGGAGGTAGGTTAAGATTCCCCCTGAATCTCAAAACGATATAGTGTAAGGTGGAAGGGGCACCGCCACTAAACGGATAGCACGAGTTTAGTACATCATTCTGAAATAAATTTCCCCTCCACATATAAATTTATCATCGGTATTTTTTTTAAAGCCGCTTATACATAAATTTTGACCGTGTAAGTATTGCAGTTTTGTAGGTAACACGTGTATAGGAATGGTGTACACTCGTGCAATTATATAATACTAAAAGATTGAATCTATACAAAGCAAAGATATTTATACAATCTTCTGCAGCTTCCACAGTAACTTCACATGGTAATTTGATAGCCCCTATGGTTGTGGAGCAGAACCAGCATTGCGCCAAGCATTTTTTATTGAATACCAGAAACCGTTGTTGCGTCGGTGTCCCTTACAGCCTGTATAACAATAATGTTGTTCATTGCTGCTAAAACATATTATAAAATATCTTTTTCTATTTATTGTTTTAGTAAAAAATAATATTAGTGTACATTTTTTTTTCATACATGTCTGTTGCTTCCGTGGTCCTGTATCACATTTTAACATTCAGGTCCAATTCATCACATAAATCAAAATTATAGTGTTCTTTATTTTTCAAATATATGTACAAATAATCGTTATAATTTACTTAAACCACTATAGAAACTACGCGAGTAAACAATATAAACCTTAAATACTGGTGCCAATTAAAATATAAAAAACGACAATAACATGAATTTAAAAAAAAATGTTATAGGTACTGATCAGAGAACCCAAAGTTTATCATTAATTATAGTATTTAAAAAAGTAAACTGATACTTACCTTCGTAATTTTCTGGTGTGTTTATTATTTACTGTTTACACTTATTTTCGTATAAATCTGTCATTAAATGACCTCATGAACGCTTAATTTTTATTATTTCTTACCACTGTTACTATAGACAATCAAGAGACGAGCATTTTTTTAAGAATTGACCATGTAAATTTGGACGCATCACAGTTACACAAGTGTTTGTCTTACTCTCTACAGCATCGCCGCGCGCATACTGGTGTAAAGTACACTTGCACTGACGCGCCGCATCGTGTGCGACAACCTAAACTGGTGCAAGTGACTTACACCAGTGTAGGTTGTCATGAGGCTTAAAATGATGTCACTTACATAATTCATAATTCATTTATTTATTTATTGTTTGTCACAGGTAAACATAAGATCTTACAATTAGTGTATTGTATCACTGTAACATACCCATTGGGGTGTACAATATTAAAAACACACCAGTTTACAAGTTTGTAACTTTGAAACTATTTGATAATTTAATACAAATTTTACAGGATACAATTATAAGGTAATTTTAAGGCATTTGATGCGAAAAAACGGTTTTCGTTGTTTTGCGGGTTGCATCAGTATACGTTGGACCCGTCGATATTTCCGGCATCATCTTTGTATAGTTCTAAAACATCACATGGAGATCCACACCTTTCTATTATGACCTCTTCTCTGTAATGTTTTTTTTTATTTTAAAAAATTCTAGTAATATTATCAATTGAAGGTGGTGTTTTGCTGCTTGGAAACATGGCGGTATGAGATATGTGACTCCATCCTCTTTTGTTATTGATTTTATAATTATGATGTTATTCTTCGGATCTTCATCTGCTGCCAGCTCAACTTCAAATTGTAATCCTTCCATGATCTACTATTATCCAATCAAACTCTGACAATTGTCGATTTGTAATATGTAGATGATACGGGAGTAAATAACGCACAATTTGATTTATCTAAAAATAGAAAAATCGACAATTAAAGGTTTTTTACTTCCAATATTTTAGTAGGTCGACACTGTATTACTTTACTTAGTTAAACTAGCTATTTTATGAACTTTACTTCTTTTCCTTATTACTTTTATACAATGAGAAATAAATAGCAGGCTTCAATTCTCTATCTCGAGTCTCCTGTCATTGTCATTCTTCGTGTGCAACGTCATCTTCATTAGGCGGCGTACACATACTCGTACATTAGGCTACGTACACAACATACAGTATACAAAGCTTACATGTATAATGAAATAATTCTCAAGTTTGTTTAAGTAGGGTATAAAATACAGGAATCATTAAAATATTTAACTTGATATCCGTTTAAGTCATTCTTATTTTTATTGAAGGTCAGTGTTTATTTGACACGAGGAATTGACATTCAGCCAAGCAGAAATCGTCAAATAACCCCTAACGAACTATTTTATAGAATTAGTGAACAGATATCATTAATTTAATATAATTCGACCTATTTGTACCATAAATATAATTCAAATAATATAAACATGTCAATATTAAATAAAATCAAATTATTTTTAAAGAGAAAACTTTTCGTAGGCTGTATGAATCACATGTCCTTTGCCTTACTGACAGTTTGACATTAAGTACTGCATTTTCGATTGTTTGTTTACTGATTTTTGGTTTTTCGCTTGCGACTTGCCAAAGCAAGTTAAAACTGACCTGTTTTCAATACGACGTTGTTGTGTGTTTTGGACTTATGCCCCGTGTACATTTAAAAATGGATAAAAACCTGCACTATGGTAATTGTTATCCTTAACCTGGACTCAAACTATATATATTTTAGAAAAAAATGTTTTTATCTGACTTCTACCTAGTTTTTTGATAATTATTAAAATTGTAACGTGTTATCTACGATATGTAGTAAAATTTGGCGTATATTTCATTGTTATTCATTCCAGGCATTTTTTTATATGGCGGGTGGGCATTCCCCTTTTGCTCCAGTATTGGCGGAGCTACATGTCTGGTGGAACAATGACGGTTTTTCATTAGCATTTTATCAATTGCTTCCTTTTTATAAATATTTTCTGTGTTGTGAATCTGCGTTCCTGAATCGTCTTCTAGTCTCTGCTATTGAGTTTGCTTTTAGAGACGTTAAGTAATAATAATAATACATTTTTATTCAAAGTTAAAATTGGTTCAATACAACATAAATCTTAGAAATAATATAGGTATAACAGAGTTCGATGCCTGTACTAGGATAAACCTGTATCACAGGCGAATTGTTTTCTAATAATAACTATTTGGACAACAGATTTCTAAACAATATTTAAGATAAGTTTTCATTTAAATAGTGAAATTATGAGTTAATTTATTATAATAATATACCTAAATGACTTAAACTTGATTATTTATTAGATTAGAACAAATTTAATGAAGGTTTTAAACATGTAAACTATACAAAAAGCTAACATGTATTCTATGTCAATTACGCAAAAATATAATTACAGTATTACGATAGCATCAGCAGAATTTATAAACACAAACAGGTTGGCTTTGGTCAAGTTAAAATCATTGTCATGACATTTCTGTGGTTCGAGTATTTGCTTATACAGCGACAAATCGATAGTAAGCAGTTCAGCGCAGTGGTCTCGTACATAACATGTATCGTTGAGTCAGCAACTAAATATACGAGAGTATAGTGGAATGATGCATTCGAACCGGAGTGAAGTAGTGAGAAAGTATAGTGGAATGCATCATTCCACTATACTTTCTCACTACTTCACTCCGGTTTTATGGTCACTGGGTTTTTTAAAGCGTGAACAAGTCGCGCATTTTGGAGTTTCAGATTTCTTCGCGCACTCGGACATCACATGGCCTGGTTCACCACTGTGACCACACGTAGAATTGATCTCTCTGCAAGATTTTGCTGCATGGCCGTACTGTTGGCATTTGTAACACCTCGTTACTAATGTGCTGACGGGACAGGACGACCAATTTATGAAAATCCTTGATTAGGGGATAAGGGTTTTACGTATACTGGCTGGAACCTCTATAACGTAATTGCAGGTCACAGCATCTCTCTTCCCAGATTTGTGGCTTAATTTTACGGCGGTCAAGAAGGATTCCAAGGTCATATCTGGTAGCTTGTCGGCTACATTTTGTTCAAAACTTGCACTTGAAAACTTCCATTTCAGTCAAAGAATTCGGCACACCTACGACCACGATCCGGGGTTTGCGTTTGTTGGGCTCGTCGGCAATAAGTCCAGATGTAGAAACCTGGACTGCGTTCTTCAGTTTATCAGCATCGAGTTTCGTCTCGGTACTGATAATTATGCCTCCATTTTTGGTTTTGCGGACACCACGGACGTGCAGCTTCATTTGCTCGGGCCGTATGATTTTTTGAATCAGTTCTTTCGTTTCGTCACTTGTTTTTAAATCATTGGGATAAATAGCAACGGAGCTTAGATTATTTGGCCGAATGAAATGATTGGATCCCCTTTTCACCATATCGGCAAAAGAAGCATTTGAAATCTGTTCCGTCAGGTCGCGCTTTTCTCTAAGTGTAGCGATCAAATTATCCGCGTGAATGGCTTTTTGCTTAAGTGACTGGTAATGGACTGCCATCTGCGACGTACCAGATCCAACTTTACGGCAAAGGTTTGTGATCTTCATTTTCTGCTCGGTGTTGAGTTTGCCTTCGGCGGCAGTAGAACAAATTTCATGTAAGTACTGCTCGATGGTCGCCATCCACCCTTGGAGATCAGATGTTGAAACTATAACATCGGCCATTGCCGACTTGAGGACTGGGTTTTGCGACGTCCTCTGCGATGGCGAAGTGGGGGTTGCACTAGCCCCCTTGGATGACAGGGGCTATTTTCCATTTTGTTTATTCAAAGTTCACTATAATATAATAATAATTTATTGTATTTGCATCTCATCATTAATATATTCATTTACCCTTTTTAACTTTTTTAATGTACAAATTGGCTTCTTTTCTTTTCATCATCAAGGAATAAGCAAGTTTGTTACAACGCCGAAACAAGACACCCGCAGGCCATAAAGTTTCGTCCAATGTACCTTTGTAGATTGGCCTCTGATATAAAAAAAAAACTTGTAAAAAACATTGAACTAAATCTTGTTTTTCAAACATTTTAAAAACTGTTGTTTTACCCCTCCTGAAAAATGCAGATTTCGTATCACAGCCAGTTTTTGCGTGTAATATACAGCATGATTTTTTAGTCACCGTCCAAATTTAGACATTTTAATCTTTGGCGAAAACCATTGAATACGTGTTTTTTCTTTTAGTATCACTCAATACAAAAATATTGAGATATCATGGACACCGCCGCGCCGTGCGTTGGTACACGCTGGGTAACTACGCGGGCTGGCCGCCCCCTTTCCATTGAATGTTTGCGCGGCAAGTGTAGTATTTTTAACGTTTAACTTAGTGACCAGGCAGAGCAGATAATTTTTCCGAGAAAATGATTTCATATGAAAATATGAATATTTCACATATCGTTTTTTTTTCAAAAATGGAGTTATTGAATGATTTATACATAATGCCTAGAAAAAATTTGGACGGTGACTAAATCTAATCTTGCTGTATATATTACGGGCAATTTGATAAGTCCGGGCACTATTAATAATGGCCGGTCTGTATTCATAATGCCCGACTCAATTGGGCAATGACGACACGGTTGGCGCAGTGGCTGAGCGATCGACTGCTGCGCTGCGTGTCGCGGGTTCGATCCCCACACGGAACAAATATTTGTATGGCCTACAACAGATAGTTGTTCCGGGTTTGGCTGTTTGTGTATGTGAGTTTAAATTTTTGTTAACGCACCCACGATACAACCCCCACGGAACCATTCCTAGTGTGGGGCAACGTTTTTTTTTAAAAAAAAAACATGGGATTAATTTCCCGGCTATTATGAATAATGCCCTCGGGGGGCATTATTCATAATGGCCGGGAAAAGTGATTGGGCAAAGTAATGGCGAACTGTAGTGTTCGGGCGCCGTCGGCTATCTTCCTCTGACTTCGGGCGTCAGCGCGGGCAACGGCGCGGGCAGCTGCGCGGGGGTACGGGAGACAGCGGCACTTCATTAGCCGAAGCAACTGATGACACACACGCGCCTTATTTCTGATTCTGTACATAATTTTGGATATACTTTCTCAGTTTATACAGTCCAGTGCTTTTCATTTAAAGTCCAAGTAAAGACCCTAACAGTAGTGTTTTTGTTTATTAAATGAAATTAATCTTACAAAATTTTCATGAAAAGTTAACAAAAATAACCTAACCTAACCCAATTGCCCGGCTTCAAGTAGGGAATTATTCATACTGGCCGGTCCAAAAGATAAATTTAAGCTATCTCAAACACTGACTTATTACATGGACCACGGGCCGTTTTCATTATTTTTGTAGCGCTTCGGGTATGTTCGCCGATGCGAGGGTAGATGATTTCTATGCCATTATCCGAAAACGTTGCGCTTCTCTCTGGCATAGAACAGATATCAGCTTGTGGGAGCTGACATCTGTTATAAGCATGTTGAGCATGTTGAGGGCATTGAGTGTACGGTGGGACTGCCCGATGCTTGGCCGATGGGTTAGGCTGCACACCCAGGTCGGATAAGTAGCTGTAAGGTATCTAGTTTATTTTACTTGTATCGTATTATATAGTATTGTATTGATTGTATGTGTTACTAATTATAGTTAAATAAGTCATGTCATTACTCACTTGTTTTGTCATATAGACTTCAAAGTCTGCAAATAAAAGATTATTATTTATTCCGTTTATTCATTTATAGAACATATTTTTTACATTTTTATATATTCCTATATAAAACCAACAAAAAAAAACAATAAAAAAAACATTTAAAAATATAAAAAATAGTAGCTCACCGGTATCGGGAACAGGGTCCAAGCTACCGGCGGTCAGGGCTCCAGAGAAAGGAACCTCTTAACGATACGAGCCGTGTCCAGGAGTACCGCTTTCTGAATCAAGCTCTTGATCTAGCTGCCTAACGAGAGCCTCATCAGATATTGGTCGAGGATCTTGGCAATTAGGCCATTGGCTGATACGACTATCGGCACAATGATAGCTGAGTCAACATCCCACATGTCGGCTACCTCGCGAGCCAAGATACTTGATTTGCTTATCTTTCTCGGCTTTCACGAGATTCTCGTCATGTGGAACCGTTATGTCAACGATCATTGCGCGCCGCTCTGATCGATCCACCACAACTATATCAGGCTTATTGGCTACAATAGTCCTGTCAGTGATGATGGATTGATCCCAATACAGTGTGATATTGCCATTTTCGAGAACTGGGTCGGGCACAATACCTATAGTACGGCAATTCCGATTCCACAAGGCTGTATTTCAGAGCAAGTTGCTGATGGATAATCCTGGCAACAAGGTTGTGTCTATGCAAGTATTCTCCGTTAGTTAGACGAGAACACCCGGAGATAATGTGACGGATCAATTCGCCCGGACGGTGGCATGCCCGACATTATGTCAACCGTGCCATCCTTCACAATAAATTTCCGGTAGTTATTCGTCATCATAACTTCATCCATAATTGCACAAACATAACCTTCGGTTTCTCCAAAGAGTTCCCCGGTACGTAGCCAGGCTACGGACTATGCATGGTCTACATCAGGTCCATGCAGGGCACTGAAGAAACGTCCGTGAAGCTCCTTACTCTGCCATACTTCCCTGCGGTCATTAGTGTCAAGCACTGCAGGTTTGCGCCAGTTCTCTTTAGCCAAGGAGAGCGGGGTGAGGGCCTTGTCCATCGCGACCACAACTCGATGCATCCCCACGTCGGCTTCTAGGAAATATTCCCTGAGACTGCATATCTCGCGATTGTGGAGAGTCTTGGCGTTTAAAAAGCCTCGACCTCCACAATTTCGCGGGATATACAGTCTCATAACCGAAGAACGTGGGTGATGCATTCGATATGCCGTCAACAATGTACGGACCTTCCTATCAAGGGCGTCTATTTCTGATTGAGTCCATTAGAGTACGCCGAAAGAGTACATCAAAACCGGCATGACCCAACCATTGAAGGCACGCACCTTATTTCCGCCTGATAAAATACTATTAAATACTTTTCTCAGGCGGCCAAAGAAGCGCTCCTTCAACGATTGCTTCACGTCAACAGCATTGATGCCCAGCGCTTCCGACATACCCAAATACTTGTAGGTTTTGGTTGCTGAGAGGGATCTAAGATTTATGGAATGTGAGCGGGGTTCCCGCAGATTCCACAATCCCTCCTCGCTTTACATGTATGACCGCACATTTGTCCATACCAAATTCCATCCTGATGGCGCTTTTGAAAGTTTCTGTTACCTTCAGTAGGTCCATCAGTTGCAAATTGTTGGGGGCAAAGAGTTTCAGGTCATCCATGTAAAGAAGGTGAGATATAACCTGACCACCTCTCCTTAACCGAAAGCCCAGACCTGAATCCTCCAGCAGCGTGCTTAGAGGATTCAAGGCTAAGCAAAACCAAAGTGGGCTCAAACTATCGCCCTGAAAAATACCACGCTCTTTCCTTATTGGTTCGCTGTTCCTTTGGATATGCTGACATCCTGGATAGCGAAGGACTGTCCTCCATTGCCCCATACATGACATCAGGAAGAGCGAAGAGGAAGAGTTGCATCAACTTTATACAATTCTATAATTGTATTAAGTTGACGCAACTCTGCGCACCCTCATAAGCCCTGTATGTGGCACCGAGTCGTAGGCCTTCTTGTAGTCTATCCAACATGTCGACAGATCTCTTCGAGAACGCCGAACCTGTTGGTTAATGGCCATATCAATGAGGAGCAGCTCCTTAGTACCGTGGGACCCGTTCCTACATCCATTCTGAGAAGTGGACATGATCGAATTGTCATCAATGTGTTTACAAATTTTAGCTCTCAAAATGGATGTAAGAACTTTATACACTATCGGGAGACAGGTTACCAGTCTATAATTTTTGGGCTCCGCAGTACTACCCGATTTATGGAGCAAGTGAGTTTTACCTGTTGTCAGGAAATCGGGCAGCGACCCAGACTCTAAGGCTGACTGGAACAGGGTTGCCAGGCGGGCGTGCGACCTTGTAAACCATTTAATCCAGAAGTTGTGCAGCCTATCCGGCCCTGGAGATTTCCAGTTAGGCAACGGACGGACTGCACGAACAACGTCTTGGGGGCTGATAGTGATAGCCCCCATTTCTGGAACTGGATCGCACACTCGCTCGACTTCCCGAGTCCATTCACCCTCGGTATGGCTGACAGGCACCGACCAGATGCTGCGCCAGAACGAACACACGGCGTCATCATCCGGCAGACGCGTGTCAGCCACACCTTGGTCCGGTCGCTCCCAACTCCTATAAACCCACCTTTCATCTCTTTGGAATGTGCGATTCAAAGTATATCGTTCCACCCACCGCTTATGCCTACGAATATTGCCCATGCATACACTTTCTGCTTAAGGAAGTCGATACGCTCTGTGATACGGGAAAAATAGTCTCGAGGACTAATATCAGTCCCCGTAACGCCCGTCTCACAAAGCGCATCACTCTAGGACGCGTATTGGCCTCCCTGAAGCAGATTAGTTTGCCGATGAGTGTTCTGGCCCCACTAATACGTCGCTCAATTCTGCATTGCCAAGCCGGTACGGCAGGTTTAGGTCGTGTAGCTCTGTCATCAGAAAATTTGACATGAGCTATACGACATGCCGCTACAGCCGCACAATACAGGATTGAGTGAGCATCAGTGAGGTCTTCGCAGTTATCAAAATAGTTTCACAACTGCGAATCCAGAACAGCCACCAGCGCCCTATTTCTGTTATGCATGGGCAAACGAGGTAAGCGTGGCCTAAGTTCGGGCGACATGAACCGATATTCTCGAATCGCACACTCCAAAGCACTCCTCATTTCCTCACTCCAATGGGTACTTTAGTAACTATATGTCACTACTCACGTTGTTAGTGATATTTTGTGTTATGATAGGCTGTGGTGGTACCACAGCCTGCACCGACGGAGCAGTGACATGGCTACTCTGCATTTCAGTTCGCAGGCGATCTAGTACAGTGTCATCCAACATACGATTACGCTGGATGACTCGCACCTGATCCGAAAGTCGTTGCGCCGATACGATGACAGCTGGCTCAAGCACCAGAAACAGAGAGAGCATCCGAACACGGTACGCGGTCAGGTTGTTTCCTCCTTCTGTAGCATCATAGTATGAGCGCATGACATTTTCATTGATGGCTTGCGTCCATCGCATGCGCTGCACACTTCCGCCGGGAGCTGGGATCCTATCTGAGGCCGGCGGGCCTCGATGTCCTTAACTGTCCGGCGGCCGGCGTCCTCCCTGTCGACGAGCTGGTGGTGGCGTCGTGGGCGGAGAGAAGTACTCGTCACTGTCGCTCGACGCAACTTGTGTGTTTGGTGTACTTGAATTAATAGCAAAAACAGTAGATTTAAAAAAATAGAGGAAATACCAGATTTTATGAAAAACGACTGTTTAAAAATTAATAAAAATTGTATAAAATCACAGAAGGAAATTGGATGACGCGGTGACTTTAGTGTTGCCAGCTCTTATTATTATTATTAATAATGACCAGTCAAAGTGATAAATTAATCACTTTGCCCATCACTCTTGGGCGTTATTAATAATGACCGGTCCATATTAATTATGCCCTGTTAATCGCGTTGCCCGTAACATATATACAAGGTGTTGTTTTGCATCCTCGTCAAATTAAAGGAAGTAACTATGCTAATGATTCTCGATCCGAATCAATAATAAAATGGGTTGGTAATTTTTTTTTTTTTTCTTATTTACGAAAATTGGTAAGTGTGAAACACCCATGTTTTAAACGTGGTGCGTCTAATCCCCGCCCTATAACCGCGTTTTTACACATGCAAACAATCTCAACGTTGATTCGATAATTTCTTATTCACAAAACCACTCTAAAGGGGTTATTCTGAAATACTGACAAACTTAAACAACCAAAAAAATCAGCGCTTATTAATAATTAATAAGGTACTGTAATTTCAATAGATTGTTAATGTATTTTGTGACAACCTCCTGAAGTTTGACGAGAATGCAAAACAACAGCTTGTATATCCAGTCAATAGCTTTCTTGGATAACCAGGTGGCCTACCCTGACGTCTTAAAACGTTATTGTTTTACTCCTTTTCCAGTGTGGGAAAGAGATGGCGCTAGACATCCTGTATAGCTCCGTCTCTTTCCTACACTGGAATAAGAGTAAAACAATACTGCTTTAAGACGTCATGGTAGGCCAGCTGAGAGGTGACTAGGAGTAACCGAAGGAGTATAACTTTGAGAGGATAGAGAGAAGTTAGGCACATGTTATTGACGCTTTGCAAAAGTAGATAAACTTTTCGATGAATATATTTCCGATTGATGTTGAGTTTTTCCAGGTTTAAAAAAAAAGTTTTTTTGATTGGAGTACGAGCAGTGAGTAACACGTTTAATTCTACATCTTCACCTACAACAATAGTATATACGTGGTGTACTTATATATATTATGACACTTACAACTTTTTGAACGTCTGTAACGGTGGCCCTTAAGAAAAAATGTTTTCAGACATTTTTATAGATAATTAAAAATTAAAATAGAAAAATATAAAAAGCATGTATTCTTTCGATCACTCACGGGCCAGACGGCATCATTCTCCTATCAAGAAAGCGTGTGTCCTTTCGACAACTCATGGACCGGACGGCACTTTTCTCTAAATAGTTAAAACGTGGACCGTACGTGTATCCTTTCGAACAGCAACTATCAGCTGCTTGGCCCGGACGACACTGTCCTTTCGACCAGTGAACACTTAAGGTTGGACCGGATGAAAGTGCCCCCTCGAGCAGCCGCTATGACCTGCATGGCCCGGACGAAATTATCCTTTCGACAGTTGTCCGGTCCATATGTTGGTATGGTCGAAGGTATGATTCGACCATACCAACGTTTGGACCGGACAACTGCTTCCCTTTGATCATCGTAAGGCATGAACCGGACAACAGTGCCATTTCGACTGAACACACTTTTCATTTCGGCTGAAACATGTGGACCAGACAAGCGTTTACTCCAAACGCCAAAGAACTTTTATGAATTTCGCCAGCATCTAATAATTTTTGAACTTTTTGGCCGACAACCTATTTTATCAAAATATCGCCTATTTTAATCGTACTCGAGATCTCCATCATGCATTTAAATTATCACCTCCGATGCCAGTAAGGTTTACTTGATTATTTTGTCACTCATAAACCAATTAGACAAGCCATGTTTAAGCAGTGAGCAAGATGATCCACTATCGAAAAGAAAAGAAACGGTCTCACCCGATGATGTTGATGTTGTAAGGATACCACCTGATGTAGTGACGACTTGTGCTCGCAGGTTTGGACGCTTTCCTTTTGCTAGAGAAATTCATTGGCTATGTTCCTCACTTGGCTTTACATTCGTGGGCGCGATTCAATATCCCACAACTGATGAAGGCTCTTACCCGCACCATCGGAATAACATATGATATGTGGCACCAGATTTAATTAGATTAAGAAAACAGACGTCGGCGATGCATCAACGCCTTGACAATCATACAAGTCAACATGGCTGCCCGCAACGACTTAACGTTCCGCCAGAGAGTGTGGTCACAGTTTACTTCACAACGTGAATCATATGAAGCCTCCTTGCAAAGGCGCCGTCATATGCATGTCAAGTACCCGCAACAAGTCTTTCATATTTTGTGTGTTGTTATTGAGTCACAAGCTCCTCACTACTACTATTTATAAGAAATTCGTATTTTTAACCGACTTCTAAAAAAGGAGTAGGTTCTCAATTCGGATGTTTGTATTTTTTTTTTATGTTTGTTCGTTTGTTTGTTTGTCGATTTGAAAAATTCTTTTTTTGTTGGAAAGCGTATACTTCCCAAATGGTCCCATGAAAATTTTATCGAAATCAGACAAGCGGTTTTGAAAAAATCAACAAAAATCTAAATATTCTATCTTTTCGTTTACTCTGCATTGAGTTTTTTGTTCGCGCATAACTCAGTCATGTACGAACCGATTTGGAAAATTATTTTTTTATTCCGAAGCCTATGCTTTCCATTTGGTCCAATAGTCACCAAGTCGGGATCTGATGATGGAAACTTGGCGAAATCGAGGGAACTCTTTAAATTTTATAGGAAAACGTACAGCGATTTTAGTTTTTTCTACAACAAGTGAAGCATTTGTGTTCAATAAGAGCCATTCTACCATCAGATCTGATGATGAAGCCAAGAGACAGGCACCGTAACTCCATAATAAGACAATGTATATTAGCTGTGTTTGGACTTGTTGGAATTGTAACGGTATGCATTTTCCAGGTGTACCACAGACTTGACTTTCCTTATTCAACCTACGTAACATGTAGGTACTCTGCTTTGACAGTCTGTTTTCGCGATGATCAGGGTTCTTATTCAAAATGCGTTGATCATTTCTTTCCCTAATTTCTTTTAGTCGTTGTCCTTTTTCTCAATTTCAGTTCGACGCCGTTTTCTCATACGAGAAGCATCTTTACTAGGCCTACCCATATTTTATTATTAGATTTAAAATATGTCACTAAAAATTAACAAATAAAAATATTTTTTGCAAAAAGAAAAACCGACTTCAAAAAACCCTAAACGCACTAAAAAGTTAAAAATAATACTATAACCTACCTATATTAATAAACCTAACCTAACCGACGATTAACCTATAATAAAATTTAATAATTCTTTGGAGTCGGTGCCAAGCAATATACGATACCTGAATGACTATATAGACAGACTAAAGCCAGAAAAACAAAACATCTTACAGTTTCTAAATATTAATTCTTTAATTAATTCAAATTATATTGCTTGGCACCGACTCCAAAGAATTATTAAATTTTATTATAGGTTAATCGTCGGTTAGGTTAGGTTTATTAATATAGGTAGGTTATAGTATTATTTTTAACTTTTTAGTGCGTTTAGGGTTTTTTGAAGTCGGTTTTTCTTTTTGCAAAAAATATTTTTATTAAATTAAGTTCCAAACCGTGTATGTCCGTTGGTCCGTGATTATCTCCGGAACTTTTATTATTTTTATTGACACGATTTAATAAACTCTTTCACGCGGAACGTTTAAATGTAATCTCCTCATCATCATTAGGCATTAGACAATTTCGCTCGTTTTTAGGTTATTCTGAGATTCAAGTTTTCTTTTTCGTATTTCTCCACATTCCTTTTGACAAGGCTTAGCTAATATTACCACTGTAATTTAGGAGATTATAAGGAATAAACCAACATGCGTATTTTATTGTTTTTCATCGTAATAATTTGTGTAGCGGTTCAAATAAGGCAAAAATCTATGACATACGGATGGGCAGACGATAGACGCTCCCAGACGGTTCCAGTTTTGCTATTTGGCACCGGAAACCTTAAAATAGAGTAAAGAACCTCCTTGCAAAAATATTAGTCCAGCAACCTTGTCGCCTAAAAGGGGGTCCGGTTCCGGTCCGGGGTCATTTGCGTCAAATCCGGTAGTTCTGATTTTTTGCAGACTTAGATTATTCATTGGGCCAATCAACATTACAAGATGTTGATTGGCCCAATGAATAATCTAAGTTTGTGACCTCAAGCGCCGAACGCAACTTTATCAAAAGTCAAAAAGACTAGTTTTTGATAGTACCTTCTCCAGTTCTCTCAAATTTGCTACAATATAAGACTAGAATTGTCTCTGTAGTTTCAACAGTTTCCGAGATAAAGCCTTTCAAAGTTTATAATTTTTTCGAACCTCGCAATTTTTTGCTATATTCTATTTCCCATAAAACCATGAGATATTTCACTGCCGATATTATTGAATGTGTGTGATTTGGTAGCCCTTGATACCAGATAGTATCGGTTTTGCCAAACAAAGTTCTACCAGGCACCACTACAAAGGCAGTCAGGCCTCCCTCGTTCATCTCTTGATTACTGCATGGGATTATAGTGTATTGTATCACAAGTTCGGGTCAAAACATCTGATACAGTTATTGGCAACGCGTGGATTCTAAACCAGTTACAAGGATAGTATACTTTTGGAAACCTCGGCCATCATGCGACCAGACCAACTCATGTTGAAGGACCCTTTTTTTATTATGGGAAATCATCAAATGACTTCTCCCGCTCTGGGCGGAGCGGAAGGGAGTGTCAGACTTGACTGACTAAAACCCATCCATGTTCCTTCTTAGCCCTTTGTGTTCCAGGGCCACGCACAGTGTACGGCGTAGAACAAGCCAGGTGGACAAAAATATTTTTAATGGTTTTGGAAGTATATCTATAAATTAGTTAATTATATAGTATTATAATTATTTTTTTTTA
The DNA here is from genome assembly GCA_949152445.1 of Cerastis rubricosa. Taxonomy (NCBI): domain Eukaryota; kingdom Metazoa; phylum Arthropoda; class Insecta; order Lepidoptera; family Noctuidae; genus Cerastis; species Cerastis rubricosa. The sequence continues at coordinate 15,559,471 of OX424545.1, read as the reverse complement.
AAGAAAATGCTTTTTAATTTTGTATACATATTTTATTTCATGTATACACGATTATAATACAGGAAAAAAATAAGAATCAAATTATCTTAATCGCTAGAAACATCAACGCAAATTATATATAATTATACAACCTTAAACTAACATATGAAATACAGAAATTATAAATCTAACACTAGGGGTATCTATTTACATTAAAGCTAATTCTCAATATCAGAATCATCGGATTCAAAATCCGATGAATCCGATAGAAGATAGTCTTCCTGAGTTTGTGGAGGTCTTGGTTGTAGTTGGAGTCGAGGCTCTATAGTGGGAGATATGATGAGCTTTAATACCTCCGCGCACAATTTATTAGACTTTTTTTTCGGTATTTCCCGGAGGCTATTGATCAGAGGATCAGACGTTAAAATCAACATATTGAGCAAGTCTCTATTCGTGGCAAGACGAGAGCACTTTCTGGTGTTGTGCTCTCTAAACCTCCGGCAATCATTGTTTCTCGCTTCTTGGGCTTCCTCTGAAAGCTGCCCTATTGGAACTATTGCCGTCTTAATCACCTCTGTACTGTGAATAAGCAATTTATGCACAGTAGCAGGCATTTAGTACCATGAGTAGAGACTCAGATAAAGTCTTCTTGTCTCGAGACAAAGCTTTTGGAATTCAACAAGATTTATTTCGAAGCCAGAAGACAATGTCCTCAACAATACATCAAAGTTTTTGATGATTGTAACATCCAATCCTGTGATTTGAGCACTCAGTTCGGGGTTCCCGAAAAAACGTCGAGCTGTGTTTCCATCATTTGTGGAACCAAATCCCGGCTTTGGCTTGTCCACAATTAATTCCATTTCATGCTTGAATCGTTGTTTGATTTCGTCTGATCGTTGTTTTACACTTGCTTTTTCCTCTGAAGATCTAGCTTGCCATTTCTAAATATATAACTTATAACTAATGTGTAAAAAGCACTCAAACGAACGAATCCAAGCATGTAATGTTGACAAACCAAAGCCAAAATTATCTTGATTGCTATCAAAATGCCTTCCTTCATCATTATGGGAGTAGCCCCACAAATATAGCATTTCTGCGATGAATGTGTCTCTGTCAAAGCGTTACACACTTTTCCATCAGTCATAGTCAGCAGAAGCTTGTGCATAACAGATATTTCAGAACCACCGAGATCACAAGATGTAGGCTCCAAGTTGTTTATTTGTTCCAAAACCTTATATGTCTCGATTTTTGTCATTTCCGTAGTTTCTTTGGCAAAAAGGAATTTAATTGGACGACAAAACATCGTCGATGATGGGCGAGGATTTTGCCAGATAATGTTTTTACCTTCGTCGATTAACCTTAAAGGAACGAACGAATAAACAAAAAGGAACTCATCAGTGTCTTCGCTGTTCTCAAATCTCTGTTTGTAAGCACTATGACCGGAACTTCCGTCACATCCCCATTTACTTATAAGAGTAAACGATGAATTGGGTATTAGATTGGGGAGCAAACTTGTGAAAACTTCTCTCTGAGCTTCTACTAAACGTTCTGCTGTTTTATTCAAAATAGCTTGTAGCTCAATTTCTGCTCGAGATTGTGTCACAACAATGTGCTCCTCGGAAGGATAACACGCTTTTTTTGATTTCACAATGCAATCATATGATGGAAACACGTGATGACCGACTTTCATAGTCCACTTCCTAGTCTGTTTGTATGAGTGAGTTGTTGATTTTGAATCAATATAATACGCTAATGCCTCGTCACTACTTAGCGGTCTATTACTTTGCACAGCACTTGGTTGTTGAAGGGTAAAGCATGCACTTGCAGAAGCTGGATTTTCACCAATCTCTTTTATAACTCTGGCAACGTTTTTATGCCCAGTTGTCCGTGCAGCTACCTCTGCGGCAACCATTAATTCCCCAACACTCCGCGATTGAACTAAATCAGCAACTCTACGTTTCTTAGTTTTAAAAGATGAATCTTCAAAAACTTTTTTAGGTCTTCCGGGTCGAGAAAGGTCAGTAGATGAGGTAGAACGTTGTGGTTGATTCGATCGCATGCAGAATTCTATCTTCTCGCCTTCCAGCCACAATTTATTCTTATTCAGGAAACGCTCTTTTGACTTACCTGAAGACACCCACGCATGGTAGCAATTTTCGAAGAAATGCTGGCTAATTTCATCTTTATTTCCCTTTGACATTCTTCAGTGATGTCAGAGAAATCACACTTAGACAAAATAAATTCAAATAGACGTTCATTTCTTTCGTCTTTTTCGTGCTTAAGCCACTCTTCGAAAAACTCTATTTTACTGATAGAGTATAGCTTGTCTGCAAAAAAAAAAGAATGTTGTACTCAAGTGTACTACATAAAATATATATCATAATCATCTATAACCATGCAGCTAAAACATATCAAAAATTCAGAGTGGATACAAGAGGATACATGGCTTTTCCAAGCCTGTATAGTTCGAAAACAAAGAAAAACATTGTTTTTTTTGTGTATTATCAGATAGTCTACTTTCTGAACGTTTATGACACATTAAAAGATTCTAATAAGAAAATAATATAGTACATACCTTCAGAAGTAAAATCCATCACTAAAACTTTCCTCAAAATTAGAACTGTCACCATGAGATGTTAGTGCAAGTGTCGCGAAAATGCAACTGACCTAACTCTTTAACTGCATTTACCTCATTAGCTTACTTTGATAAACGATGACTCATCAGTGTGGAATGTTAGACGTAAACAATTCTTGGAATTAGAGGTTTAGGGGTGTTGTTTACATGTAGAAAGTACAAATTTCCGGGAATTTGATAATGACTTTTGTCCACTTGGCTTGTTCTACGCCGTACACACGGTATCTCTTTCGAACAACCCGCAGCTCTAGCAGGCATCGGGCCTCTCGGACCCCTTCCGATTTTCTGACATTTCCTTGAGGCGCGCGTGGAACACGAACGCGCCGTCGGCACGGCCTGTCGTCATAAGACGGACGGACGGTGAGCTAGCCCATTACTCACCGTCCACAGGCCCGCATTTTGAAGGACCCTTCAATGTCGTTTGTGCAATTTTCGATAATAACGCTAATTTTAATGTCAATATTTTAGATGGGACGGGTACATTTCACGCAATGAGAGGTATAATGATTGTGACTCCTCATGTCTCCTCATACCCCGAGAATAAAATAACTCGTCTGAGTGTACTGCTTCTGAACTTGGACAGAGAAATCCTCCTATTCAGCTGGATACCTTCCAAACAGGATTTTTAGATTTTTGAAAAAATTACGTTCGGTGCTCGAGGTAACAAACTTGGATTATTCATTGGTCCAACATCATAAACATGTCTGCAAAAAATCAGTACTTTCGGATTTGACGCAAGCACTGATGCATAAAGTTACTGCACTATATCTCATTTAAGCAAATCGCGAAATTTACGCGTACGAAGTTACTGGTTACAACTAGTATTATTATAATTTATAAGTTAAAGTTTCCGCCGTAATACTATTGTAGTCTATGAGGATCGATATTATGTAATATAAATTAATTTAATCACCAAATGGGTGAGTTCAGCAACCTAACAAAAGATTCAGACACACAAGCTACAGACATACCTACTTAGTTATGTACATAATTACGTACCTAAGTAGGTATGTCTGTAGCTAGATTGCGACCGCGACTTCGTCCATATTGATTTCAGGTAAAAAGAAAATAGTTTATTTCCGTTATCTACTGGCAGTATGGTTTTTTTCGTCTGACAATTCGAATGTTACACAGCTATGTTGGAGATTAAAAGTTGCGCCATACTATCAGCATGGAATCGCATCGAATATTTCCATGCTCGTAACCGGACAGAGAGGGAGTGACAGGGCCATAGATATTATAAACAAGACTGATTTTTATATTGCTGTGGAAAGGACGCTCTGTTTCTCGCTCTAGTTAAAACATACGAGCATGGATAAATGCAATTCCGTGCTGCGTGTAGTTTCACTATGTTGATGAAATTAATTGAGCTAAAGTGATTTATGAACTGTACCGATACTGTTTGAATTACACACATCAACACGGTCTAGGGATATTTCATACTCAATTAAATAACTCGAAAAGTACTGGCCGCATTGGAATCTTTTATTATACACCGATTTGTTTGTAATTTATCTCAGACTAATTCCAAATTCAAATTTTTGAAAATTCTTTTGTTTCGGTGGCATAAAAATGTTTTGATGTGTAGGAGAGGGAATTTTCATTTGTGCGAAATTTAGAAAACAATACGAATTACGTTTAGTTACAGTTTTTTTTCATTTTTAAACGAAGGATAAAGTTAAAATTGAGGTATTGTAGCCATGCAACGCCAACATTTGACGAGGGCGGAGATGTTACGAGCTGTGGGAATGCTGGAAGCTGGGTCTGTTCAGCGTAATGTTGCTGAGGCCATAGGGACCCACCAAAATGTAATTTCAAGATTGTGGACACGCTATCGTGCCACAGGTGAAGTAACGGAGAGGCACCGGGGGCCAAGTCGCATCACTACCCCCAGACAAGACCGATTTTTGCAAATTACTGCGCGTGCTCAACCAAATGCAACGGCGACTCAATTGGTCCAAAGGCTGCGAGTGGAACACCAAGTGCTTGTGAGTGACCAAACTGTAAGAAGGCGACTGCATGAAAGCAATCTACGCTCTCGTAGACCACTCCGGGTCCCACCTTTACGGAGAGGCAATCGTATACGACGATTAGAATGGGTTCGGAACCACGGTAGCAGCTTGGTTACATACACACAATGTTAGGGCCTTAGACTGGCCTGCTCAATCGCCAGATCTAAATCCCATTGAGCATGCGTGGGATATGCTGCAAAGAAGAGCTCTGAAGGAAGTTCCTGAAAATCTGGCTACAGAAGATCAACTATTTGCGCACCTCAGAAGGACATGGGACAATATTCCGCAGCAAGACATTGACAACCTTGTTCTGAGCATGCCGAATCGTTGCCGATGTGTTATGAACATCATGGGCGCTTTCTCAGACTACTAACTTCAAGTTTATAAACACAAATTAAATGATTTTTTCAGTTTTTACTCATAAATTAAAAGTTAATTCATATACGGTTTCCGTCTATGCTTCATTTTTTTTTCCATAAAATCCTGAAATTTTAATCGAAGTAACTTAACCATTATTAAAAAATGGTAGAATATTAAATAACGTATCTTTTAAATATATAATGTCATTTAAATAATTAACATATTGATATTAATTCGCTTTTTTTAAATATCCCTAGACCGTGTTGATGTGTGTATATGAATACCTTAAATATAACCTTGTGCAAGATTGCACCAAAAGCTTTGAGAACAGTAATATTTTTGAATATGCATGATTTTCATTTTAGTGATTTTTGAGAAACGTTCTACGGGTAATATCTGTCGCTATAATATCATTATCATCAGCCTAGCCTTTTCCCAACTACGTTGGGGTAGGCTTCCATTCTAACCGGATGGAATGAAGAAAGAAAAAGTATTTATTAGACCCGCTTAGGACAAAAAATTGTTAAAACGAACAAAACAACAAAATTATGTAAAAAAAAAAGTGAGACAAATTAAACTGGTCATGTATGTGGCCAAAAGTTCCCTATCTCAGCATGATGGATGCAGCTGCATACTAGTATTTTACATAGAGCGAATACCTATCTGACCACCATAACCCAGTTAGTACTGGGAAATGCGGTACCATTTGGACTGGCAAGACTGATTGTTAGACTTTCGGGCCACGGACTAAATGTAAAAACTGTCAAAGATCTACAAATGACCGCCGAAACCAACGGCTTGACGTGTTTTCCGTGGCAGTTTGGAAACTCGGTATGCACCCAATAGCACGCAATGTCGCCCACCCTCAGACCGACTATGACAAGCGCGACTTAACCAAAAAGATCGACCGTTGCGGCTGTTATTATCTAGCCAGGAGTTCGTTGTATGTAATTCAAGTATCTCACAGAAACACCATTACACTATTGGTTCATAGACAACTTTCCATACAAAGATCAGTCTCCTTTGGAAGGAAGGTGTATTCCATTTTTTCTTCAACTCATCATCATCTGCCTAGCCTTTTCCCAAAACTATCTTGGGGTCGGCTTCCAGTCTAACCGGATGCAACTGAATACCAGATTTTCAAATCAAATCAAATCAAATCAAATCAATTTTATTCGCATAAAACATGGTGTACAAAGTTGTTTTCAGACATGATTAGAGCATACATGTTTTGCTTATATCACAGCATGCAAAAACATATTATGGGTTACATTACTAAGTTTCCCGTAGTTTACATGTCAAAAAAATCTTTTAAGCAGTAAAAATTATGAGTGCTTAACCATATATGTAACTTTTTTTTAAACAATCTAAGATTTAAGGTTTTTAATCCCTTTGGAATTTTATTAAATATCCGAACACACATGGCTAAACAGTTTTTATTATATTTAGCCAGTCTTGGTAGATCGTTTAATATAAGTCTGTGAGGATCTCGCCGGTTTCGAGGATATACATCTTCTGCTTTTTTAAATAAATATTTATAGTTCTGAACAAACATGCATACTTCATAGATATAGAGAGAGGGTAGCGGTAATAAACCAAGTTCTTTAAATATTAGTCTGCAAGATTCATCAGGTTGAAGCCCATAAATTGCACGAATACACTTCTTTTGTGCAACAAATACCCGATTTTTGTCGGTGCTATTACCCCACATTACGAGCCCATAGCGTATTATTGATTCAACATAAGCATGATAGGTAGTGATAGCAGTTTTAATGTTTGTTATGTTTTTAACTTTTCTCAGTGCGTATACGAATTTATTTATTCTTTTGGATATATCATCTACTTGTGCTTTCCAATTTATGTCCTGATCTATTATTACTCCAAGAAATTTCGTTTGTATTACTTCATTAAGTTTTGGTATGTCAAGTTTCAAATTGAATTTATTATTGTTACATTTATTAAATTGTATGTATACAGACTTATCTAAATTAATTTTTAAGTTATTCATGTCAAGCCATTCAATTAATTTTTCAATCGTGTTGTTAATTTCTGTTTCATGGTCGTAACTTGTATTATTTCTTTTATCGGACGTCACTACGATGGAAATATCGTCGGCGAACAAAATGCATTTATGATGTGTTATACCTGTGATAGAATTTATATAGAGCAGGAACAGTATTGGACCCAAGATACTCCCTTGTGGGACGCCATAGTTGTTGCATTTATACTCGGAAGAGTATGATGTCATGACGTTGTTTTTGTCCAGTTTTGTAATAGTAACACGTTGCTGACGGTTATTTAGATATGATGAAATCCATTGTAGTGTATGTCCCCTTATCCCGTTTGCTTCCAGCTTTTGTAGTAATAAGTCATGTGACACTAAGTTAAATGCTTTAGACAAATCAAAGAATAATCCGGTAGTCAGGTAGTTTTTATTAATATTGGATAGTACTGTTTTTATCAAAGAAAAGACGGCTAATGAGGTAGATTTTCTTTTTTGAAAGCCATATTGATTTTTATCAATAATGTCAAATTTGTTACAGAAATTAACTGGTCTTTTGTACATGCATTTTTCTAATATTTTTGACAGAATTGGTATAAGGGTAATTGGCCGATAGTTACGTATACAATCTTTTTCTCCCTTTTTAAAAAGTGGTTTAATTATGGATAGTTTTAATATATCTGGGAAAGTTCCAGTAGAAAATGACAAATTAATTAAGTGTGTAAGAATTCCAACAATTTCATTAATGCATAATTTAATAATTTTCGTGCTGATTTCATCGTAGCCTACTGAATTAGTGTTAGCTAGCGACATTGTTTCTGTTCTGACCTCATTTTCCGATACCGGTCTAAGAAACATCGAGTTGTGAGTTGAGTTTGTATTACTATCAATAGTTGTTTTTGTTAGTGTTTGTTTTTGTGCCAAATTGATGTAGTGGTTGTTGAAAGCAGATGCTATTTCGACGGGGTTTGTAAGTATTGTGTTATCAACTTTAATTTCCTCTATGTTATCCTTGTAGTTAGTGTTAAGCATTTCATTTTTCACGATGGTCCAAGTGGCTTTGCATTTGTTTTCACTTCTATTTATAAACTTAATATAGGCGTTTTTTTTTGAAAAATCAATACATTTTTTCAATAAATTTGAGTATGACAGATATTTGGTTCACATGAAGCGACTGTCTATCTGACCTCCACAACCCAGTAACTGGGTAATCGGTATTACCCAGTCATTTTTATTTATATATTCAGTTACAATCTACATTGCATTCGAATTTATACAAACAAAAAAATAGAATACATGAAACTCAATAAAGTCACCCCTTTGTAAGACTGAATGTCAGACTTTTGGCTTCTGACTACTAGTAACGATTGTCAAAGATCTACAAATGACAATGGCTTAACGTGCTTAACGAGGCACAGAGAAAACTTGGTATGTAATTATGGTCACCCATCCACGGACCAACCTCTGCAAGCACGGCTTAACCTTAAAGATCGACCCGTGCGGCTGTAATTATTTAGCGACGAGCTCTTCCTTTTTCTTCAACTGTCATGTGAAAGTCATTTTAACTGTTGGACGCAAGAAAATTAACCGATCAATTATTACGTTTTGAATATTCCCATTTCAGTAATTTTTTTTTTTTTTTTTTTTTTTTTTTTTTTTTTTTTTTTTTTTTTTTTTTTGCCTCTCATGTGTCCCACTGCTGGGCAAAGGCCTCCCCTTTCTCCTTCCAAACGTCTCTATCCTGTGCGATATCTGGCCATGATCGCCCGGCAAACAAGATTAGATCGTCACACCACCTTCGCCGCGGTCTACCTCGACGGCGATTTCCTCCGTCAGGCTTCCAGTGAGTGACGATCCTTGCCCACCTGTCTGGGTGCATTCGTGCTACGTGGCCAGCCCACTCCCACTTTAGCTTGGCTGTTTTTTCTCCGACATCTGCAACTTCAGTTATGGAACGCAGGGTGGTGTTCCTAACGCGATCTGTACGCTTCACACCTATTATGCTACGCTCCATTGCCCGCTGGCAAATCTTGAGTTTGGACTTCTGTTGTTCAGTTAGTGACCAGCTTTGCGCACCGTAGGTTAGGACGGGCAGGATGCACATATCGATGAGTTTTCTTTTCAATGTTATTGGGAGACTTCCCTTCAAGTGTTCTTTTAGGGCCCAGAAGGACTTCCAAGTAATTAATAAGTAATTAATTATATAAAGTAAAACATACAAATTTTATGTTTTATAGATAGATATACTTTAGAAACTACATTTTTAAACAACTACTTTGAATATTCCTAATACAATATAAGCTTAGGTTGCCGATAAATACAAAAAAAAACCCTACATCCATCGTGCCTTTTCTTTGAAGTGACCACTCACTCACACTCTTTAAATATCCCAAAAATAAAGAGCTTTTTTCTTTGTTTCTTTTAATTTTATTAACACTTACTCTTAAAACTGAAATAAGAACGTGAGCCAATAATTTGATTTCTAATGTTTTGTGTTTATCTTATAATTAACTAGTAGTATTAGTCCATTTGTGATATAAGTTTTTGTTGATTTTTGACCGTAAACTACCTCTTATAACTGTATTATAAGAGGTAGTTAACCCTAGCTTAAGAGGTAGAGTATTATTTTTGAACAGAATTTGCAACACAAAGTATAAATGTATCTTCTAAACCTAATTTTAAGCTGTTTTTCAAACTCTGTATGTTTTTGAATAAATAAAGATTATTATTATTTTTTTTTTTTATCGTATCTATTTCTTATAAACTCAAAGCTTTAATTTCAATTATACCATTTTAGGCAATTTTGTAGGTCAAAAAAAAAAAAAACACGGAGCTACTGTCCCAGTCACAGGACATAATAACTTATGAAAGTACTGTAGCTGTCTTCTTATAATTATTGGGGATCAACAAAAAATAAAGACTAACATAAAATAAAAATCAAACAACAAAAAATGGTTTTAGTGTAAGTTATTACTTTAGTGCATGTTTTGTATCAGTTTAACAAATGTTGTAAGTGAATATACCGCAACTGATATTCATCAAATGGTGCCTACTGGCTGAATAATCAGCATTTTATTCGTCATCTTCTTCAAAACCAATAATGTCGTCTTTCAACCACTTTAAAATACGTTGACATTGTCTATTGTCCATTTTACTATTACTACTGACTTTAAAAACAAACAATTAAAGACAGCAAAATGTTAACATTTTTATATTCTATCGACTTAACTACGCCAGTCGTCGCGAGGGATCCCTCAGATTCCCGCGCAGAACCACACATTTTTATGCCATGTTCCGTATGCGCAGATTAAATGCCACCAGGCGGTGCGAAAGTTTATTTGTAGGTCGTTGGAATCCGTGAAAAAATTGTATTTGTGATTATTTTGTGAACTTTCTAAAACGATTCCAAAGGTCCCACGCGACAGATCAGGGTTACGTTAATCAAATGTTCAGAGTTTAAATTATTCCAATTTGTCGATGCTCAATGCAAATTAAACATTGTGTTTCTAACTAAAAGTATTTAAATAAATTCTATAGGTACTTATTACCAGTTCATAAAACTGATGCACAAGTACCGTGGTGCACAAGTCTAGTTGTACTTGTCCTTCATTAAAGCTGTTAGGATCTCGATCTGCACCAAGTAAGTTGTAGCCGTTCATTTCTCATTTACAAAAATAAGCCAATTCTGTCCACTTTTTTAAATACATTTTTTTATCTGCTTCTATGGGACTCACCTTAAAGCTATTCAGTCTTGTAGAACCCATAAAACAATAATACTTGCGCACTAGAACATAAATTAGATCGAACTTCACCAAGACTTCACCAAGTTCAAAAGTCGCAGCGGCAATACAACGTAGCAACATAGTTTAGATGCGATTATTCCTGATGTCTACCTGTTTGTCATCCACTAGTGGACAGTGACACAATTTTTAAAAAATATTCTCCTTCTATGATAAGTTGTTTTTTAGTTTTTGGGGTAAATGGCCGTTCCTTGTCAACTCTTTACTTTATCAGCCTGCTCCACCATGTCGCCTACCCCGAGAGAGCTAGCTCAGGCCCAACCCCGCTCCGCGCCTGAGGGCGAGGCTGCACTGGCGTCATCGCCAGTCGCTGACGGCGAGAGGGTCGTGATCTCCGGCATGTCGGGCCTCTTCCCCTCCTCGCACCACGTCAAGGACTTGTCAGATATTCTGTACAACAAGGTGAGAGTCCAGAGATTCGTGGCTAACTGTGGACTAAGTGTCTAAAACACTCACGTGTTTTAGACACTTAGTCCCAGTTTTGTTAGTTCAACAAAGTTCTTTGGGTTACGTTACGAATACTGGGGTTGACAATTTTTTCAAATAAGACTGGCTACTATTTATTTAATTTCCTTCGGGTTGTGATATGAAGTGCGTGACATAATTGGGTGTTGTGTGGCCCCACATTACGGATTTTCGGCGAACGAATTTGCCAAAGGTGCTGACTGATACTGATGCCTAAACGATGAAAGGTTGGATATTAATAGAAATGGTAAAATCTACTAGTGAACAGCCTGTAGGCTACATAAATCTTATCCTCCAGGTTAACCCAGTGACTGCAGAGAAGGTACGTTGGGCAGGCAATCATCCCGAAGCGTCTCAGTATATGGGCACAGTGCCAGACCTAGATCGGTTTGACGGCCAGTTCTTCAAAGTGCACTTCCGTCTCGGAAACAGCATGGATCCCATGTCCCGGAAACTCCTCGAACAAGCCTATAGTGCTATTTATGACGCAGGTGAGATATATATAATAAGTTCTGGATGTTGTTGCTAACTAGCTTGACTGTACAAACTTTCATCCGCTTAGGGTTGAATTTTACAAAATCCTTCATACTTTTTTAGTCTGGTCAATTGCATAGAACTAAAAATTGAATGTTCGGAACACCATTATATGTGAAATTTGAAGTCCTCACCGATGTCGTACCTGGAAAAAATGTTCTTGGTCAACAAAGATGTCAAAAAGTCACAAAAACGTGTATTTCGCATTTTTTTTGCAAAATTTAGGTTTAAGTCAGGACATATGGGTATGAAAACAAAGCTTATATAGTCTAGTTTAATTATAAATAGGTTTTATTGACACAAACTACAATTCTTGTTGGAAAAACTTAACATTCTTATTGGAGAAACTGACATACAACACATATTCTCAAGTTCTCCTTTTTTTCTAAGTACTTATATTTAGTTGTTGTTTTTTTTCGTTAATTCGTTTTAACATATAAAGATTCTGTATAGTTTCAGCTATACACACGTATTTTTTGTTTTGGTGTAGCTGCAGTAGTTTACGAGAAAAAAAGTTTTAAATGGAAAGTGGCACGGGGCGCTCGCGCGGCAAAAATGTGAGCGGGAGCGGGGGCATTAACATGTGTCACGTGACACATTTGTGGGCGCAGTTAAGCGGAAAAATACTTTTACGTTTCAGAAAGGAGACAATTTTTTTTCTTTGAAGAATAGGCCACCCCATAAATTGTAGCATTTAATCATAAAACACATGTTGATTTCTTCCGTGTAATGTCTTGATTACAATGGTAATATTGGCTAAGCCTTGTCTAACGGGAATATAGAGAAATACGAAAAAGAAAACGTGAATCTCACAATAACCTAAAAACAATGAACGGAGAACGATTTTAACTTAAAATATCGATGCAATGCACTCATAGCGATATTGTCAAATGAGTGCATTGCATCGATATTTTAAGTTAAAATCGTTCTCTGTTCAATTATAAATAGTACCAAAAAAGTCGCTTAGTTGAAGGAAAATCTGTCTTAGTTGAAGGATTTTGATGTGATTTTTACGACGTACAGACTGATTTACGAGAAACGATTTATAATTAATTCCATAATTGAACGGCATCGCCCTGAGATTACTTTCAACGTTCTCCGTGAAAATAAATATTAAATCGTGACAATTGCATCAAAATACTTTCAGTAAAAACTTCCGGAGATAATTCCGGACCAACTGACAAACACGGTTTGGAACTTGATTTAATTGAATAAGTGTTTGTTAGTTAATAATAGTAGTGAGGAGCTCGTGACTAAATAACAACACACACAATAACAGCCACTCGGGTTGATCTTTAGGTGAAGCTGATGGTGCCAGCTATCATTTGTAGATCTTTGACAGTCGATATAGGTAGTCAGTGGCCCGAAAGTCAGACAACCAGTCTTAGTAAATTGTCGTACCCAGTATACTAGCTGGGTTGTGGAGGTCAGATAGGCAGTTGCTCTAAGTCAAACACAGGTATTCAGCTAGATCTAGTTAGACTGGAAGCCGATCTCAACACAGTGGGGAAAAGGCTAAGCGGATGATGATGTTTTAAGTAGTAAGTATAATAAAATTTCCAACACAATTAAAGCCACAATAACGTGTTAAAAAAAGATATATTATTTATTTAGGTAAGATATTATACTATGTTGATATGCAAATATTAGGCAGGTTAGATGTTCCAAGCAGGCTGTGTATGGAGACACAAAAACACATTGTACATAACGAAAAATATATTTATTGCTTATATTTTTCGTTATGTACAATGTGTTTTTGTGTCTCCATACACAGCCTGCTTGGAACATCTAACCTGCCTAATATTTAATATTCTAAATTCAACGTATGGTATTTGGATGATGGAACCCTTGGAGGTGATGTGGATACAGTTCTAGAAGATTTAAGTTTTTTAAAAGAAAAATTTAGTTCTATTGGTCTAGAGCTGAACTTATCAAAATGTGAAATTTATCTACCCCGGACCACTGACAGGCTGACTACCATTTCAAAATTTAATTCTATAGCTCCCAATATCAAAGTTACAGAAAAAGATTCTCTTCACCTCCTGGGGTCTCTAATTTTTGACGAGTCATTTCCCTCATTTATTGAGGAAAAAATTCAAAATTTTAACGATGTCTCGGAAAGACTTCACAAAATTAATATACATTCAGCTTTCACGCTTATTCGTTACTGTTGCTTTGGACCTAAATTTACTTACAGCCTTCGCTCCTCCCATCTTTGGAAACACCCTCAACTTTTAGAAAAAATTGACCAAATTATTAGAAATACACTTTCTTCAATCCTCAATGTGGCCCTGGACGACCGAGCGTGGCAACAAGCCACGCTTCCCATTCGCCTGGGTGGTCTTGGCGTCCGCAAAATTTCAAGTATAAGTTTACCGGCCTTTCTCTCCTCTGTCCACGGTACCGAAAAATTAACCAGGAATATCTTATCTTCCTCACTGGTTCATTTTGAGGTACCGTTTTTGTCCGATGCGTTGAACGCTTGGAAAATGGCTTGTCCCAATACGGATTTGCCCGACAACCTGTCCTCCCAGAGACGCTGGGACGAGCCGCTCTGCAGTATTATACGGAATACTCTGTTAAATACGTCAATTAATACTGCGGAGCGTGCCCGTCTCCTGGCCGTGGGGGAATGGGAGTCAGGCTTATGGCTTCAGGCACTCCCGTCATCCACCATTGGCACCATGATGGATGACGTGTCATTTCGGCTCGCTACAAGCCTTCGCTTAGGCGCTCCTTGTGTTGCTCCACATCCTTGTCACTGCGGTGAAGTCGTCGACAATCTCGTGCACCATGGCCTGTCCTGCTACAGGAGCGCAGGTCGCATAGCACGGCATGCCAGCATCAACGACATTATTCGTCGGGCTCTTGCCACCGCCGGCGTACCAGCGGTTTTAGAACCTAACGGCTTGGTACGTGACGATGGGAAGAGACCAGACGGCATGACGCTGATGCCTTGGAAGGTGGGTAGGCCTTTGGTGTGGGACGCAACTTGCGTCGATACCCTTGCGCCATCTCATGTTGCAAGCACGGCGGGCTATGCTGGAGCTGCTGCTGCGGCTGCTGAGAACCTCAAACGGCGTAAATACTGTAATCTAAATGGCAGTTATAGTTTTGAGCCGTTTGGGGTCGAAACACTCGGGACATGGGGCTCAAGTGCGCATTCGCTTTTTAAGGAAATATCTCGTCGACTTGTTGACACTTCGCGAGACCAGAGGGCTGGCTATTTCTTTGGGCAAAGAATTAGCATTGCCATTCAACGTGGCAATGCTGCCAGTCTTCTGGGCACGTTTCCGGATGACAGCGATGGGGAGGAGTATTTTGACGCCTAAGCCTCCCATTGTTTTTAAGTTAGTTTATAGTTAGTTAGTTTATGTAAATATTAAGTTTTTAAGTTAGTTTATATGTAGTTAGTTTATGTAAATGTTTAGTTTTACTATTTATTTTAATTAAAAGATCTTAATTACCTTAGGGAAAATATATAATTTATTGCTTTTAATCATCATTTAAGTTCAATTAGCAGTATTTCATCTAGAAAAGTGTGACAAAAGTGTGGTGGTGCGACCTTGCAGATGGTGCTTTTTTATATTGAAAACCCACATGGAATGCAATTGTCTTCGCAGTTTTCGAAATATACTACTTTTCTTACTGGACAATACGTTTAAAATAGCATTAAAACAATTTCACTGTATGAATATTGTTTATTTTACATAAATTAAGCTGATATTATTATCACTAACGATGGTAATAAAATCTGCTATAATTAAACGTATTCTTTAGAAGTAAAAACGCCCCTTAGCAAACATTTTTTCGCAAATGACATTGACCGTCACAAGAATAAATTTACTCGCAAAAAATATTCAAAATATCAGTTTTTTGTTATGGCCTAAGATCCCGCCATACAAGGACCTTCACCGAGCTGGTTATTGGATGAAACTTATTTTATATTAAATTTAATATGTCAATAAATATATTGCATATGGGTTGTCTAAGAAACTTCAGTCCAGGATATGATTAAAAAAAAAATTTAACAATTTTTTTTGAAATATTTCACCGGTTTGGTTAATTAACAAATTCCATATCAATCGAAAGTGTAAAGCCCATAAAATATGCAAACGTTAGGTTGCCTTTTTTAATTCATTAACCAGACCGGTGCAATTTACTAGTATCGATTTACCTGTTTATACCTGCCTACCCGAGAGTTGTGACGGGAAAAGAAAAGGCAACCTAACGTTTGCATATTCTATGGGCTTTATACTTTCGATTGGTATGGAATTTGTCTATTAACCAAACCGGTGAAAAGTTAAAAAAAAAAAATGTCCTGACTGAAAGTTTTTAGGCAACCCATATGCAATATATTTATAGACATATTAAATTTAATATAAAATAAGTTTCATCCAATAACCAGCTCGGTGAAGGTCGTTATATAGCGGGATCCTATACTATTATGATTTTTTGATTCCTGTTCCATATTTATGTAATCTTTTGTTCGTTCACTATAGTAAATTGGTCACTTTTTTTGGTGTAATATCAATAATAAACGCAACATTACTTGGGAGCCGAAAAAAAATTGTCTCCTTTAATGGTTGAAATGTGTTTTTGTAAAATGCACACGTATGACGCCACCTGTGAGGTGTACTTAGCGCGTGTTTTTAATGTGGTTTCCGCGGTAGACCTATTTCACGGTCTATTGTGATAATGTTTAAGTGAAAAAAAAATAAGAATAGAATTATTAAAATTGAGAGTGAAAAATTTTTTTTAAGTGGGGAAAATTATTCGGCCGAATCATAATCGTCTAATACTTCTGATCCCTTTTCTTCTTGTTCTTCTTCTGGTTCATTCGGTCTCTGTTTTTCACCTTCGCGAACCTGCGACAAGCAGTGCAGCAGCCAATCGCTTAGCCACTGCGCCAATCGTGTCGTCAAGAATTCTTTCGAGTGTAGTTTTTACGACGTGTACAATTGTACATGTATTACTATCACTGACAGGATATCTTCCGTGATTATTGATTGTTTTAAGTTCCCGATATTCGTAAATAATAGTCGTATACCTACTTTCCTAAGTGTTAGGTTATGAAAATAGTAATAAGTTTAGATAAAAACCGTGAAAGTTTAAAACAGTGTTTGAATTTCTTTTGACATATTCTCATAACTACTATTTTGTATATAATATACAATGAGCGATAGAAAACATTTTGTCATTGTATGCTTCAGGGTTGAAATTTTTGTCTAAACTATTTTTTTGATAAAACTTAGGTAACATTTGGCTGAAAAACGTGGAAACCCATTTTGTGACCTTTGACCTTGAACATATTTTTTTTCCAGGTACGGGATCCATGGGGACTTTTTAGATCTCACATATAATGGTGCTTCGAAACTCCTACTAATTTTTAGCTCTATACGAACGTTTGTAGTTTCACTACTATTTTTAGGTCTAATTTGACCGGACTATGATATATGCGGAAGTATCTTTGTCTGTCTGTGTTACCTTATCACTCCATAATGTTTGAACAGATTTCGATGTACACAGGTAGACCATGACCTGAGTTTTTTTTTTTTTTTTTCTCTTTATTTTATGACCTGAGTTAGGACACGAACGTACTACCGGAACAAGTTTCCTATGAAAGCATAGGAAACTTGTTCGAGATACAAAGGTATCTCGGTATCGGGATCCCATTCCTGTGGCGTATGACACGAGCTCCGCTCCAGCGAAGCCTCTGGGAAGAGCTTGTATTTAATAAGTAGGATTCGTCAGCCGCTAGTGATTTTGGTGGCGCAGCGAGTGGAGGGGACGACAAATTAGAACCGGTGCGCTCTGCCAGTCGGAGAGCACACTCTCGCGCGACTGCAACACTCAATCACGTTGGCTTGGAAGCTCGGAGGCGACGGACGTTTAATGGGACCTGAAGTTTTGAATTATTTCAGTGTCTAACGAATTTACATAATTCTGTTGATTTGTTATTTGAAAATAATTAGTTATAGGTATTTTACCTTTTTTTTTTATAAAATTAAATGAGCTTCTGATCTATAATATAAGGTTACTCGTAAAATATTTTTATTAATTTTTTGACGACCACAGGAGTGAATCCGGAGCACTTGTCTGGGCAAAAAGTAGGTGTCTTTGTCGGAACCTGTTTCTCAGAGGCTGAAAAAGCGACCTTCTATGACGCCGCATGTAGAACAGGCTTGGGCATAACTGGGTAAGAAATGATTTACTTTAGATATTACACGCGGGCTTTATTTTGCACAGCCACATTCACCGGTTTATTTTAAAAGGTTCTATGTAGAAGAAATAAGGAAAAAACTAGAATGAAACAAATGGAAAACCCAAACGCAGTCTTATACGCTTGTTTTTCGGATTGTTTGCGTGGCCGTGGGAATTAAATCCAGGAGTCACTCTTACTATCACAGTAAACACATCATACACATCGATGGCACTAGGTAATAATAAATAATAATAATTGTGCTATCATTGTGCCGATTGTCGTAACGGCCAATGGCCTTATGGCCAAGAGCCTCGACGACCATCTGTCGAAGCTTTCACTTGGGGGTTGGATCAAGAGCCAGATTCAGAAGGCAGTACTCCTCGATACGGCCCGCATTGTGAGGAGGTTCCTGTCTCTGCAGCCCTAACCACCGGTAGCTTGGACCCTGCTCCCGACACCGGCGGAAACCTGTTTTTTATATTTTTAAATGTTTTTTTACCTTTTTGTTTTTTAAGAAATATTTAAAAATATATAAAATAAGAAGTAAAATGAATAAAGGAAATAATAATAATAAGCTTTATTGTTCAAGAGGGCATTACACAAGCTGAAAATATCACTTGCCTCCACACTAGGATTCCCTGTGTCGTGGAGACTAGTCTCCTTCGTCTTACAAAATAACTAGGAAGTAAGGCATACTATACAATAGCATCCTATAGGTAAGAAATCTTAAAGAAAAAATGCAATTCCAGAGCCGTGGTAAAAATATAAATTAAATTTTATTTAGGCATTAGTTAAAAGTGTGTCGTGTATATGTGTGTGGTGTGTAAGTGTGATGAGTGACTGAGCAAAGGTGGTTGGTGGTTGAAGTATTTCTTGTATTCAACACAACACGTGTAGGTAACACTTTTATTTTGAGTTGCCTAATATAGTACGGAGTTTCGAGAGAATTATAACGGACTAGTTACCTTTGTCGTAAGGCCTGCAGTGCCATAACATTATTCGATCTAAAATAAATAATATGTATTATGATCACCTTGCCCATTTGTAGGTCTAATAATGGTCATAATTTATATTGTTTTGTAGATGCTGTAAGTCCATGTTCGCCAACCGTATTTCCTATTGGTTGAACGCGAAGGGTCCTTCGATGTCGATCGACCTGTCGTGCTGCAGTTCCACCGCGGCGCTGGAGCAGGCGTATCTCGCTATGAGTCGCGGTGAATGCAAAGCAGCTGTCGTTGGAGGATGCAACTTGTGTATGCATCCACAGTACTCTGTGCATTACGGAAGGTAAAGTATTGATAAATAAACCATTTTTGGTAATTGTATAACAATTATAATAATATGTAATGAAAGGCCTTACATGCCGATCGTTCCAAAAAATCCTAAAAAAAGAGAGCAATCAGGATCGTGCTTGACTCTTATTGGATTTATCAAAGTGATATTGTATGGTTGCGCATTTTTTTATTGGGAGACTGATTTCTAATTTAGAGTTCTATTCAATAGCATTCTAATGTTTGTCATTTTAATACGATCGTGTTTTGTTTATTTCCAGGATCACAAGACAAGCCATGGATGGTAAAACCAAGTCTTTTGATCAAAATGCTAATGGTTGTGTCAAGTCAGAAGCCATTAACGTATTATTTCTGCAGAAGACTAAGGATGCACTAAGGTAAGATTTGGATATTAATTAAAGAAATAAAGTTGCCGTTTGCTGTTTTATGAAGTTAGTAGTATCATCACTTTTTTCCGGTAGTGGGCGTGATATCGTAAACAATGAGTATGTACGGCTTCTGATTTAAATTTGGATTTCATTATAAATACGAACAATATTAACAGTGCACCGATAGCGCTAGACGCATACAATCAAAACACTAAAGTGAAAGTGTGGACAAGTAAAGTTAAACTGTTGATGACGAGAAAAAATGAAACAACATAACCGCTACGGCATTGTGAAATTATTATTTGACACCAATTTCTGATTGACTTTTTGACTCTTTGACATTTTATAAACGAAAGAGTTCGGAACATGGTTTTGAAAAAAAATACATTTGTTTTGAGTTATAGTTTATTTCAAAGAGTTTGGATTTAAATATGATTATTAGGTGATGCTTTATCTAAAATATTATATACTAGCTGTCCCGCGCAACTTCACTTCGTCTGCGTCACATTTTCCACGTTTTCGCAACATTTTTCATTGCTGCTCCGCTCCTATTGCTCATAGCGTGATGATATATAGCCTATGTCCTTCCCAGGTTAAAATCTTTCTTCTTGCCAAATTGCATTAAGATCCGATCAGCCGTTTAGTCGTGAAAAGGTAACAAACAAACAAACAAACATACAAACAAACAGAGTGACTTTCGCATTTATAATATTAGTATGGATTGCAGTGATCACAAAGGTTAAAATTGCATTTTGACATAGCTTGCTTAATATTTAAAACGACCTAAGTGCGGCGTGCACTGTAAAGGAGGGAAATCTTTGTTGTATTGACGGTTTCAAACGATTTATCGCCAAAGTGGGTCATGATTCAAATTTGTCGACTGTACATAATATATTAATTGTGAACCATTGTATTAACTTAATATTTCTCCTGCTGCATTAAAATAGTTTAAGTCAATATTAAAACCGCTAATTATCGTGAGTTAGTTCGGCAAACTTGCTTATAACGGTACTCAACCGCATTCCATAATTATACCTACTTAGAATAAAAAATAATTATTCTAAGTCTACCCGCTATAACTAAATTATTTTATGATATATATTCACTGCAGTGAAATGTCCGCGGTAGCCATGGCTACCAAATATTCCATTTTGGAAGAACTTAAAATGAAGGTTAAATTGCTTCAGGCTAAAAATCAGGCAATCTTTGAGCGTTTAACATCAATATAATATGAAACATCAAAGAAAATAAATACGACTAGTTCAACAGAATTTCGTTCGTCGGAAGCGTTAGACAAAATAAATTCATATTCATTACAGATAAATCCCGATCATAAAATAGATTACAATAGTCAAATATCCTTTGACGGCGTTTATACTCGCGTATAACGAGTTAGATCATTAGGTACTCGAGGCGAAGTCTTCAAGGTCATAAGACGACTCATTGTCTCATGGCAAAGCGCAACAATATAAATAGTATTGGATCCCGCGATACAACGACCTTCACCGAGCTGGTTAATGGATGAAACTTATTTTATATTAAATTTAATATGTCAATAAATATATTGCATATGGGTTGCCTAAAAAATTTCAGTCAGGACATTTTTTTTTGAAACTTTTCACCGGTTTGGTTAATAGACAAATTCCATACCAATCGAAAGTATAAAGCCCATAGAATATGCAAACGTTAGGTTGCCTTTTCTTTTCCCGTCACAACTCTCGGGTAGGCAGGTATAAACAGGTTAATCGATACTAGTAACTTGCACCAGTCTGGTTGAATTAAAAAAGGCAATCTAACGTTTGCATATTTTATGGGCTTTTAACTTTCGATTGATATGGAATTTGTTTATTAACCAAATCAGTGAAATGTTTCAATTTTTAAATATATCATATATCCTGGACTGAATTTTTTTAGACAACCCATAATCCATATGCAACATATTTATTGACATATTAAATTTAATATAAAATAAGTTTCATCCATTAACCAGCTTGGTGAAGGTCCTTGTATGGCGGGATCTTAGGCCAAAAGGTGCGATTAAACTGCCACCGATTCATATCCCGTTTTTTGATGGTAGGATTGAAAAATGGCCTGTTTTCTATGAGTCATTTAAATATAACATTCATAACAATTTAAACCTTATCGATTCTCAACGCGAACAGTATTTGATAGGTAATCTAAAAGGAACCGCATTGCAAATTACCGCCGGAATTATTCCGTCAGGTGATAATTATACCGCTATTTGGAACAGTTTAGTTCAAAAGTATCAAGATAAACGAGCACTAGGCTCACATTATATGTCTAACATTGGTGAAGCGGATGCGGTAAAAGAAAACAAAATGCGGGAAAAAAATTATGAGCGGAGGGATTTAAGATGCGCAAAAAAACCCAATCAGACAAGCGATAAAGAAAAGCAATGAACTCACCATGCAATGCTGCCACGAGGTCCTGAAGCTTCTTCTTAGCTACACGAGCACAATGCACATGCGTTGGACAATCGTCTTCAGTATGTGTGATGGTCGCAGAAGGTGGCGACTAAACAAGCCAGGGTTCTAGTTTTGTTGGCACGGAAGAACAAAATATGTATGAAAAATGGCGGTGCGTGGCGGTTCAGCGGCGGCGCGGAGCGGCGCGGAAGATGCAACTTTGCTGAGCGGAGAACGATTTACGACTGGCTGCGCGTGAGCAATGAATGAGTGAATGCAATCTTCACCGCTGTCCGACTGAAGGATAGTGGCGCAACCATCCTGGGATCCTTTGGAAATCCGTAGGATTTTTGAAACAAAAAGATAAGGAAAGGATAAGGAAAGGATCTAAAGTTAAAGCGGAGCAAAATCAAATGAATTTACGTAAAGTTAAAGGTTACAAGAGGTGAACATTGAAGGTGTGGGTTAAATTACAAATATACAAATTACGAGTATACTTAAGGTTAAATAATTATAACTGTGCTAATCGGTGGATTAAGTTTAAATTATTGCGAAGGAAGGGGGCACAACTTAACGACGGGGCGTTTGAAAGTCCCTGCTGTAGTGCGTATTAACGCGACTCGTACGATTCCATCTTTACCCGGATATACTTGCTCAACAATGCCAGTAGGCCAGCGGAGCGGCGGTGAATCATCCTGGTGGATGAGAACAAGTAAACCTGGTTTTATAGGTACAGCAGGAGTATTCCATTTTTGCCTCAGTAGGAGTGTATGCAAATAATCCTTTAAATAATAATTAATATAATTCCTTTCCTTTTTTCCTTAATTCCTTCACACCGTACTGGTTTCATGTCCACTTCTTACGCTGTCTCAACAATAAAACTCTGGAACGCGCCTACCCCTTGCCATTAAAAGCTGAAAGCAGAATGGCTTTCAAAAGAGCAGTTCGGAAGTACTATTTAAAGTCAGACTTAATTGCTCGCAACCTAGTCAGTCATTAGTAGTCTTAGTAATTATTGTTAGGTTTCTAGTATTAAGGATTATTTGTATGTATTATAATATATATTAGTTTATTTGTTCGGTGAACCTATTTATGTATATCAGTTTATGTTAGCAAAATGGTATTTTTCTTATTTTTTTTTTCTCTATCGCTATGCTGTCCTATTTGACCCAAAGGTTGACTGGTAGAGAATGCCTTGTAGCATTAAATCCGCCTATATATAAATAAATAATCTACATGCCATTTTTTCCAATAGCTTTGGACTAAACTGTCTAACAGTTTTTTCTTATTATGAAGGCTCACAGATGCGTCTACCTCATAAGCAGGCAACGAATGCAAAGGAGTTGTGTTTAGAAAATGTGCAGGGGTTATAATCGTATAAGGCTGGTCAGACAGCGCACACAATGGGCGAGAATTTAAGACGCTCTCAATTTGAGTTAATACTGTCAACAATTCCTCATAGCACAGTAATTGTTGCCCAATGCAACGATATAAATGAGTTTTTATGCATTTTATGTTACTTTCCCAAATTGCTCCCCAGTGGGGTGCGCGAGCAGGGATATTACGCCATGTTTTTTTACGATTATTTAATTCAGTTTGAAATGCGGTAGATGTATCTTTAGAAGAAAGGAAAGTGTATAATTCGTCTAATTGACGCTTTGCAACGATGAAAATTGTTCCGTTATCGGAATAAAGAACAGATACTGGCCCTCGCCGAGATAGGAAACGCTTGAAAGCATCAAGAAACGGTTCTGAACTCAAGTCTGAAGCAATTTCAATGTGTATGGCTTTGGTAGTCAAACACACGAAAAGACAAATATACGCCTTTTGGCTTTTAACGCCCTTCTTTCGCGTTATAGTAATATTTAAAGGACCAGCGTAATCAGTGCAAGTGTGAGTGAAGGCCTTAGCTTCTTGCACTCGAGATAGGGGTAAATTTGACATCATAGGCGTAGGATGAGAGGGCGCAACATTAAAGCAGAAGTTACATTGGCGTATGCGTTGCCGAATAATATTTGGAGCGGAAATGATCCAATATCGTTGCCTTAATAAATACATAAGAAGATGTGAACCGGTATGACAATTGGATTGATGACAATCATCTATTAGTAAATCGACTAAGTGATGTCGACAGGGAAGTAACAATGGATGCCGACTTTCATAAGGTATATGAGCATTTGTCTGTCGACCACCCACGCGGAGCAATCCGTTGTCATCGACAAACGGATCGAGCTTTATTAAAGAAGGCGAAGGTGATCTACCCTTTCTAATATTTTTTATTTCATCAGCAAAGTGTTTTCTTTGTAACTCGCGAAGAATCAGGAGTTCAGCGATTTCAAGATCTTAGACCTGAATTACCAGAGCAGGAGGTAACTTTCGTAGAAAACGCACTAAACTTTTTTTTATTTATTTTCCACCAATTATAGCAACATTAAAGTCAAGTCCAATGCGATGCTATAAGTCACAATACAACATACATATATGTGTATACAACGACATAAAAGTAAAAATTTACATTAAAGTCTAAATATTATTACCTAATTAATTAAATATGACAACGTTTATAGTTGAACCCCTCTTTCAATTAATATTTGTGCCGCTTGAATAAATTTCGGCAGGTTTTGCCCAAATATATCTTCCGATACCGTTATAATATTAATAATACGTGCGGCTCGCGACATAGGGGTAAACTTGAGTAGGTTAGTCCTAGCCGCTGGCACTTCGAGCAGTGCGGGGCGGCGACGCGCTCCCACGCACCCGTCCGGCGCGCACAGCCGCAACGCTGCCAGCACCTCGGGGTGGTGCAGCAACCCTAGCAGTACGCGAGCCACGTACTTGACCAATGCCACGTCTCTTCTTATTGCCAGCCTCGTGTACCCAACCATGCCCAGGACGAACATACTTGGATACATCAGGGGAAAAAAGGGATAAACTCCGTACTGCTTAAGGTACAGAAATCTACAAAATTTATTCTGCATTTTTTCCAACATGAGACTGTATTTTGTTTCATGTGGATTCCAAATGAATGCACTTGTTTCAAGGTGACTTCTAACAAGTGCATTATATAAAACTTTAACCGCTGCAGTATCGGTAAAATCCTTACATTGTCTTATGATAAACCCAAGATTTTTGAAAGCCCTACCGCACACCTCCACTATGTGTTTACGAAACGTCAGCTCCGACACCATCTGCACGCCCAGATCTCGAACGTGCGTGACACGCGGTATGACTACGCTGTCCATGTCGTACTGCTGCTGTAAAGGAGCACGCGCGCGAGTATAGCTCATTAGACAACACTTGTCAACGTTAAAATGCAGCTTGTTAGACTTACTCCACTGTACTACATTGTCGATATCAGACTGGAGCCGATTACAGTCAGCAGTCTCTTTTACACTTATGTACAACTTCAAGTCATCTGCAAACAATAGACACTTCGCCTCTTTCACGACTGTAGGCAGGTCATTAACAAATAAAATGAATTCTAACGGCCCAATATTACTGCCTTGACTCACCCCGGAAAACGTGTAATAAGGACACGATTCATGCCCCGCATACTCGACGTACTGTCGGCGCTCGCCAAGGTAGCTAGCGAAAAACTTAAGTAATTTCGGTGTGAATCCCATCGCAGACAGTTTACACAAAAGCACATCGTTATCCACGGTATCAAAAGCTTTACGAAAGTCAAAATACGCCACATCCACCTGTCCCCCAGCATCAATGACAGGCGACAGGTAGTTCACAAATGACAGCAAGTTGCCTCCCGTACTGTGACCCGGCCGAAAGCCGTGTTGAGCGTCCGAGAGTTGTGAACTCACTTGTGCATAAATACAGTTATGCAACACCGATTCGAACTACCTTAGCGAACGCAGACAGCACCGCCACCGGTCGGTATCCACTCACGTCGGTGCCTACTCCCCCCTTCGGGACTGGGATAACGCGAGTGACTTTCCACTCGTCCGGGTAGTGACCCTCCTGCAAACACATGTTAAAAATGTGCAATAAGGGCGCATCAAAAACCATGCGACAATCTTTGACAATCTATCCCATCTGGACCCACTGAGTGAGCCGGTGAAATGTCCGCGGTAGCCATGGCTACCCCGCGCGCACGCCGCGCGCGCATGGAAAGTTTTTGCCGCGCAAGCCCCCCGCGCCACTTCCCATTTAAAGCTTATTTTCTCGTAAACTTTTGCAGCTACACCAAAACAAAAAATACGTGTGTATAGCTGAAACTATACAGAATCTAACTACGTAAAAACTAATTACGACAACTAGATATAAGTATTTCGAAAAAAATGTGAACTTGAGAATATATGTTGAATGTCAGTTTCTCCAATAAGAATAAAAGTTTTACCAATTAGAATTGTAATTGGTATCAATAAAACCTATTTATAATTAAACTAGACTATATAAGCTTCGTTTTAATACCCGTATATCCTTACTTTGGCACTTTCTTAGTAGCACAATCACCCAAAACAATCAACCCTCCTCGCATTCTATTCGATACCTACTGATTTTGTCGTGTTTACGTAAAAATATCGATAAGATTTCGTTTTATTTTACTGTTTTATATTGCGGAGACACTAATAATTACTTAATTGAAGTAATTTTCATAATACGAGCACTATTTTAACTATTTTTGCAATAATTTCTAAAAAAACATTAACAAAATACCACGTTCGACATGGCGCCAATTTTACATTTCGATATTATCGTTTCAACAGACTTTGAACCTACGATGTTTATAGATATTCGTAAAGCTTGATTAACGAGGTTTATTTTGATATATAACACTATATACATTGGGTTAAAATAAAAGAATACTCACGTTTTAAAACCAGAGAACATAAATCACAACACGGCATTACGGTAAAATTAGACAACTGATTTTTAAAACTTTTTTGACATTTAATTTTGACGGCTGATATTGTCGTTCTTTGTGCCACAGACGCAGAATTTAATACTGTATCCATAAAAGGGGACCATAGACGGTACATTTAGAGATGTAACCAGTTTTAGTAAGTTTTTTCGAAGTTTTTTCGATACAAATTTAGATGCAACAAACGGGGCCTAAGCGTTGGACCGGAATATTTTTTTGGTCCTTTTTAGGGCGTAATCGTTAGACGGCGTTCAACGTGTTAAAAATATCATTTGTCCGAATGATAACTTACCTAAACTGAATATCACGTAATATCACATGCCATAAAATTGAAATCCCTAAATATAATATGTCCTAAATCGGTTTGTCACAAATATTACAATCAATAATATACAAAAGACATAAAACCGTTTTCAATAAAAGTTATAAGACCTAAATACGTTTTTGTTTTATATTAAACTCGTATCAAAAATAAATTATTGAAAATGCAGCAATGTGAACTTTTAAAGACTAACAAGGGCGAAATTAAATTAAATTGTGATGGATTTAATTACGACAAAAATCGATTCTACAACGAAAAATATAACTGGGTGTGTAAAAAGTAAAAAAATAAACAATATAAGTGTAATGTGCGAGTGACGAGTGTGAAGTGGCTGGGGGGGGGGGGGGGGGGGGCTTGCGCGGCAAAAACTTCCGCGTGCGCGCGGGCGTATTAGCGGGGTAACCATGACTACCGCCGACTTTACTGTAGTAAGTTGCTTTTTGTTGGTCGCTACAGGTGAAACACTGAAAACTCATTTTTGGCCACGAAAAAGATGATTCTTTGTCCCCGCAGAATCATTTGAGTCTATCTGTGAGGTTATTTTCAGGGATTTAAAATAATAAGGTATCGTGCCTTTCCTTGGTTCAATATTAATGTTATTAGTTACTGTTCGATAATAATAATAATCTGTGGCTCGAGCGTCAAAGTGACAGGACAAATTTTTTCACATCTTTATTTAATTTAAAATATCACAAAAAAACGATAAAACCGACCAGAAAAACGAAATAATGAACAAAAAGAAAAAAAAAACAGTTAAAAAAGGACTGATCACACAAACATGTAATAAACGCACGAAAACCGCAAAATGAAATGTCCTAATATAATATGTCACCAATGCTAACGAGACGCCGAGCCCGACTAAATGAAGCACACCTACCATCTCCGGGCTCGTCGCTGAGCTCCGCCTCCCAGCCGCCGGGACGCGCCACATCTGAGGGCGCTGAGTCGCCGGTTGCTGCAGTTGCGTCGAGCTCCAGCGACGAGTTTTTCTCCCCGCCGTCGACGCCATCTCCACCACGACGACGAGGAAGAGGACGGCTGCCAGCGGGCTTGGGACCTCGAGGCCAACAGGCCCCGAACAGGGTCCCCGCTGCCGGTGGAAATGTGTCGCGCATGCGATGGACTGAGTCCATTAATGAAAACGTCATGCGCGCATATTATGGGGCTACTGAGGGGGGAAGTAACTTGACTGCGTACCGTGGTCGGATGCTCTCTCTGTTTCAGGTGCTTGAGCCAGCTATCAACGTGTCGGCGCAGCGACTGTCGGATCAGGTGCGGGTCATCCAGCATAACCATATGTTGGATGACAATGTACTTGATCGACTACGCCTCGACTCACGGAGTAACCCCGTTACGCCTGCTTCGCCAATGATCGTGGCGCAGCTGCCAAATGTATCCAATGCTTCGCCGCGATCGGATCGCGGTGGTGAAGAGGATGATGACGAAGTTATAACCGTGAGTAGCCAGTGCTACGAACAATTGAGGAGAGCTTTGGAGTGTGCGTTCCGGGAGTACCGCTCCACGCCGCCTGAACTTAGACCACGTTTACCTCGTTTGCCTATGCACAAGAAAAACAAGGCGCTGGTGTGTACTCTGGATTCGCAGCTGTCAAACTGCTTTGACAACAGCGAAGACCTTGCTGATACCCACTCAATATTGTACTGCGCAGCCGTAGCGGCATGTCGTGTAGCTCATGTCAAATTTCCTGACCGTGACCGAGCTACACGACCATAATTAGCTGTTCCAGCTTGGCAGTGCAGGATTGAGCGGCGTATCGGTGAGGCTAGAGTACTCATCGGCAAGTTAATCTGCTTCAAGGAGGGTAATACTCGCCCTAGAGTGATGCGCTTTGTGAGGCGGGCGTTCTCGGGAACTGAAATTAGTTCTCGTGATTATTTGGCCTGCGTCACAGAGCGTATCGACTTCCTGAAGCAGAAGATCTGTGCATGGGCAAGCCGTATTCGTAGGTACAAGCGGCGAGTGGAGCGATACACTCAGAATCGCACATTCCGAAGCGATGAAAGGTGGGTATATGGGGCTTGGGAACGACCAGACCAAGGGGTGACTGACAGGCGTCTGCCGTATGATGACGCCATGTGCTCGTTCTGGCGCAGCATCTGGTCGGTGCCTGTCAGTCATACTGAGGGCGGTTGGACCCGGGAGGTAGAAAAAGCGTGTGATCCAATACCAGAAATGGGGGCAATTATCATCAGCCCCCAAGACGTAGCTCGTGCAGTCCGACCGTTACTTAACTGGAAATCTCCAGGGCCGGATGGTCTGCACAACTTCTGGATCAAAAGGTTCCAAAGATCGCACGCTCGGTTGGCGTCCCAGTTTCAATCAGCCTTAGAGTCAGGGTCGCTGCCCCAGTTCCTGACGACAGGCATTACCCACCTGCTCCATAAATCAGGTAGTACTACGGAGCCCAAAAATTATAGACCTATCACTTGCTTACCAACGGTCTATAAAGTTCTTACATCCATTTTGAGAGCTAAAATTAACCAACATATTGAGCGTAATTCCATCATGTCTCCCTCTCAGAATGGATGTAAGAATGGGTCCCGTGGTACTAAGGAGCTGCTCCTCATTGATATGGCCATTAGCCAACAGGTTCGCCGTTCCCGAAGGCATGTGTCTACATGTTGGATAGATTATAAGAAGGCATACGACTCAGTTCCGCATACATGGCTCATGAGGGTGCTGGAGTTGTACAAGATAAATGCAACTCTACGCGCCTTCCTTGAGTCATGTATGGGGCAATGGAGGACGGTCCTTCGCTATCCAGGATGTCGACAGATGCAGAGGAACAGCGAAATGATAAGGATCGAGCGTGGTATATTTCAGGGTGATAGTCTGAGTCCATTGTGGTTTTGTCTAGCCTTGAATCCTCTAAGCACGCTGCTGGAGGATTCAGGTCTGTGCTTTCGGTTAAGGAGAGGTGGTCAGGTTATATCTCACCTTCTTTACATGGATGACCTGAAACTCTTTGCCCCCAACAATTTGCAACTGATGGAGCTACTGAAGGTAACAGAAACTTTCAGTAGCGCCATCAGGATGGAATTTGGTGTAGACAAATGAGCGGTCATTCATGTAAAGCGAGGTGGGATTGTGGAGTCTGTGGGAAACCAGCTCTCAGATTCCATAAATCTTAGATCCCTCTCAGCAACCGAAACCTACAAGTATTTGGGTATGTCGGAAGCGCTGGGCATCAATGCTGTTGACATGAAGCAATCGTTGAAGGAGCGTTTCTTTGGCCGCCTGAGAAAAGTATTTAATAGTCTTTTATCAGGCGGAAATAAGGTGCGTGCCTTCAATGGTTGGGTCATGCCAGTTTTGATGTACTCTTTCGGCGTACTCAAATGGACTCAAACAGAACTAGACGCCCTGGATAGGAAGGTCCGTACATTGTTGACGGCATATCGAATGCATCACCCACGTTCTTCGGTTATGAGACTGTATATCCCGCGGAGTTGTGGAGGTCGAGGCTTTTTAAATGCCAAGACTCTCCACAATCGCGAGATATGCAGTCTCAGGGAATATTTCCTAGAAGCCGACGTGGGGATGCATCGAGATGTGGTCGCGATGGACAAGGCCCTCACCTCGCTCTCCTTGGCTAAAGAGAACTGGCGCAAACCTGCAGTGCTTGACACTAATGACCGCAGGGAAGTATGGCAGAGTAAGGAGCTTCACGGACGCTTCTTCAGTGCCCTGCATGGACCTGATGTAGACCATGCAGGGTCCGTAGCCTGGCTACGTTCCGGGGAACTGTTTGGAGAAACCGAAGGTTTTGTTTGTGCAATTATGGATGAAGTTATGATGACGAAAAGCTACCGGAAATTTATTGTGAAGGATGGCACGGTTGACATATGTCGGGCATGCCACCGTCCGGGCGAATCGATCCGTCACATTATCTCCGGGTGTTCTCGTCTAGCTATCGGAGAATACTTGCATAGACACAACCTTGTAGCCAGGATTATCCATCAGCAACTTGCTCTGAAATACAGCCTTGTGGAATCGGAAGTGCCGTACTATAGGTATGTGCCCGACCCAGTTCTCGAAAATGGCAATATCACACTGTATTGGGATCAATCCATCATCACTGACAGGACTATTGTTGCCAATAAGCCTGATATAGTGGTGGTGGATCGATCAGAGCGGCGCGCAATGATTGTTGACATAACGGTTCCACATGATGAGAACCTCGTGAAGGCCGAGAAAGATAAACAAATCAAGTATCTTGACTTGGCTCGCGAGGTTGTCGACATGTGGCCTGTTGACTCAGCGATCATTGTGCCGATAGTCGTAACAGCCAATGGCCTAATTGCCAAGAGCCTCGACCAATATCTCATGAGGCTCTCGTTAGGCAGCTGGATCAAGGGCTTGATTCAGAAAGCGGTACTCCTGGACACGGCTCGTATCGTTAGGAGGTTCCTTTCTCTGGAGCCCTGACCACCGGTAGCTTGGACCCTGTTCCCGATACCGGTGGGCTACTATTTTTATATTTTTAAGTGTTTTTTTTTATCATTTTGTAAAAATATTTAAAAATGTAAAAGTATGTTTTGAAAATGAATAAACGGATAATAATTTAATTTATTTCTCTCTTCATCATAAACAGTACAGTCAGTTTTATTAGTCGAAGGAAAATAATAAGGTATTGTTCCTTTCTTTGATTTTACGATATCATTATTTTTCCGGAAATAATGAGATAATGTTTGCTGAGTGTCAATACCCTTTTTGAATTTGTGGTTGTTATAAGAGAGGAATTTGTTGCTGTACTGGATAACATTTATCTGAGGAATTATTTGTCGTGCAACATTCGCTATATTGTCTGTTTCAATAAATGTACAGTTTTCATAATTTCGGATAAGTGGCTTTAGCTGATTATTTAGTTTACATTCATTAAGGAAAAGATTATTAAATATATTTACTACAAACACATTGCAATTTTCAAGAAAATGTAATGCAATAGATATTTCTGACATAATCTCTACTGGATTTACATCATTACTCCCTGTCATAATGATAACATTGTCGGTTTTTGATAATGTCTTAGCCATGTCGCTACAGTCTGACAAGACATATTGCGTTCTTGCGTCTGGTCTTGTTATAGATTGTATTTTATTCCTTGATTATAAGTTCACTTTTAGTCTCGAAAAGCGTTTGAACAATGCCTTTACCTTGATTATCCGATTGAAGAAATATTTTTCCACATTCTTGATTACATATACGGTCATTATTCTCAAATTGAGCCTGATTTTGCTGTTGCTCAGTTGGTGC
This sequence comes from Cerastis rubricosa, assembly GCA_949152445.1. Lineage (NCBI taxonomy): Eukaryota > Metazoa > Arthropoda > Insecta > Lepidoptera > Noctuidae > Cerastis > Cerastis rubricosa. The sequence continues at coordinate 15,526,918 of OX424545.1, read as the reverse complement.
TGTTGAATTCTTCCCTACACAGGTGCATCCCAAATTATCATTGTTAATAACATTAATATCAGTATTAATAAAATTGTTGTCAGTTTGTAAGCTTATGTCTTTCCTAGTGTTATTACATTTTAAATGGCCTTGATTATCTCGTTTATCTTTAGTATTGCATTCATCTAAGCTCGGTTCCAGTCGTAGGCTCTCAGTATTCAATACTTCTCTTTCCTCTTTCGAATGCCGTAATTTACCCCCTAGTTCTTTCATGGTGACGTTCCGAGGAGTAGTAACATACCCGTCTTCTGTACTTATAGTCAAACATTTGTGAGTTCGTTTTTTCTGGGACTTTGGTGTAGCCCTTCATCCTGTGTTGACAGAGGACTTTTGCATAATTGTTTCAAAGCAATTATCTGTTGATTGAGATGTTCAATTTCTTGTAACAGACTATTCTTTTCTAAGATTATTGTGTCAAGTTCCTTTTCTGTACTCCGTAATTGTTATTTTAAGCTATTATTTTCTTCTTTTAATTCTTCATTATTTTTTTTTCTTTATTATTATTTTCTTCTTATAGCTATGATTAACATACGATGATATGATTTTCATTGTAAACTTTTTGTTAAATATTCTGAGTCCGTGCTAATGAGAGAAGTGTTAAGAGATTCTGTCGATCTTGATGTAAATAATTTTCTTGGTTTACATTACTACGTTTACATTGAGTTCATCCATTTTATAAACTGTGATTTTCCTTTTGTAGGTAGGTGGAGAATCGCTAATTATAAATCTTTTTGTGTTTGAAAGATTTTTATATTCAGAACTATTCTTCGAATTAGAAGATTTTTCCAAAATAGTCGATTTTTAAGGTGAATGCTTTAGTCCGAAAAGACTCGTATCTAAGATTGTAAATTATGTTTCCGAACGATAGTGATTTTGTCAAGAGTTTTACTTTATTCCAATTGGTCACTTACGTGATTCGTCAGCTGGTGCAGAGGTTTATTTTTGATTTTCATTGGCTATTTAGCAGCATGATAAGTTGACAAACCGATTTTTAAGAAAAAACGGATTCACCAGACCTCTTATTCTAGATTTTACGAAAAATATCACTTCACCATGTCAATTCTTGCTATGAAATGTTCTTTGAGCATTCGCCAAGCACTGTTTTGTTAGTTCACAATACGAACAGTAAATTTAAATCTCACTTTGTGTTCCTTTGTAACACACACAACATAGTTCACGATAATAACGTGAACTATGTTGTGTGTGTTACAAAGGAACACAAAGTGAGAGTGTTGCACTTATTTTCCCGTCCGAATAACATTAGCACTCACTTATTGTGCACTTTAGTCCAAATCCTCACTAACAATTTGTCAATAAATAGTACTTTTCTATTTTTAATGAATATAATATCAAGAAGCCAATGTTTACTTCAAGGCAGTGTTGCCAGATGGCCATTATTGTACCAGTTTTTCTTTTCTGTATTTTGGAGCTTTCTAGCGTTTGATCATGGTGCGATTGGAGATAGTTAGATAATTTATTTATTTTAGTATTAAATCAGGTATCAGATTTATAAAAGAAACTGTTTAAAAATTAAAATTGATGAGAATTATGTAATGAAAATGGAAGACGTCTTGACTTTGGTATTGCCAGCTCAACAATTATTATTATTATTATAAAGCTTTGGCCTCCATAACTCCGCGGGATATACAGTCCTAAAACCAAAGAACGTAGGTGATGCATTCGTTATGCCGTCAACAATATACGGACCTTCCTATGCCATGCCATGTCTATGCCGTCTCGTTCTGTTTGAGTCCATTTGGCATACGCCAAAAGAATACATCAAAACCGGCATGACCCAACCGTTGAAGGCACGGCAAGACACCTTATTTCCGCCTCATCATCATCATCATCATTTCAGCCGAAAGACGTCCACTGCTGGACATAGGCCTCCCCCAAGTGTCGCCACATTGATCGGTCCCGTGCGACTCGCATCCAGCGGATCCCCGAAACCTTCACCAGGTCATCGGTCCATCTAGTGGGAGGCCTTTCAACGCATCGTCTCCCGGTTCGCGGTCGCCATTCCAGAACTTTTCGGCCCCATCGGCCATCTGTTCTGCGAGCAATGTGCCCTGCCCACTGCCACTTAAGTTTGGCAATTCTTCGGGCTACGTCGGTAACCTTGGTTCTCTTGCGGATGTCCTCATTTCTGATTTGATCACGCAAGGAAACTCCGAGCATAGCTCTCTCCATTGCCCTTTGGGTGACTTTGAGCCTTCTGATGAGGCCCATTGTGAACGGCCACGTTTCGGTCCCGTATGTAATCACTGGCAACACACACTGGTCATAGACTTTCGTCTTGAGACACTGCGGTAAATTGGACGAGAAGATACCACGCAGCTTCCCGAACGCTGCCCAGCCGAGTCGGATTCGACGATTGACCTCTTTCTCGAAGTTAGACCTACCCAACTGGACCGTTTGTCCCAGGTAGACATACTCGTCTACAACTTCGATACTAGAGTCTCCGATCTTGATAGGAGTGGGTGTTACATGGGCATTCAACATGACCTTGGTTTTGTCCATGTTCATTTTAAGACCCACTCTTTCGGAAGCTCTACTGAGGTCATCGAGCATTGTACTGAGTATTGTATTTCCGCCTGATAAAAGACTATTAAATACTTTTCTCAGACGGCCAAAGCAGCGTTCCTTCAACGATTGCTTCATGTCAGAAAGATTGATGCCCTGCGCTTCCGACATACCGAAATTTTAGGTTTTGGTTGCAAAGTGGGATTTAACATTTATGGAATCAGAGAGCTGGGCTAGAGATTCCCACAGATTAATCAATCTCCACTCGCTGTACGTGCATGACCGCACATTTTTGTCCACACATTTATTATAATTTTGTTTTTATTGTATGTAAATAAAATGTATAAGTAATTGTAATACTGCATGTAAATGAGAAATAATATAAGGCTTTTTTATTTACATTTATTAGTCTCATCACTTTCTTTTGGGAGCAACATCTCTTTTTTGCAAAGCAATGTAAGGCTTCTATTCCTGATTGAAGCAAATTATATTTATGATTTATTTACAGTAACTATATAAATGTTGGTGCATTACCTACTTGTTGTGAAAAGTTTTCTCTTTATGACTAGTCTCAATTGTTGTGTGATATACAGGATCTACGCAGATTTATTGCTCGCTAAGACGGAGTTTACCGGTCTCCTAACAGAAGAAACAGGCCCTCTGTACGGATACTTAAGGAATCCTAACAAGACTGTTGATTTCTTGAAAAAAATTTATGAGGAAGCGAGAGTTTCACCACATGCTGTAGAATATGTGGAAGCTTTTGGTTCAGGTATCTTTTTCTTTAATGACTGATTAAATATTTTATGAAACTGATACATCGTCAGTATATTCCAATAGGGTAACTGAGTGTACATCATTACATTTTCATTTCTCCAGTTATGGAAATTTGACGTGTAATAGCAAGTAACTCTCTTGTTATAAACTAAGTACGGCCCTGCCAAATGTAATAACTCTTAACTCGATTTGGGGATCGGACTCAGGACTACGAGATCAGAAATGGCACAGTAGGCAAAAGAGACAAAGATCAAGACATTCTTTAGATGTTTTGTAGTTACTGATGTTCACAATTTCGTTGTAGGTACTCCTGAGGCTGACAAAACTGAACTGGAGGTCATTGAAAGGGTGTTCTGTAACAGAAAAGAAAGAACGCTTTTGGTTGGCAGCGTCATTTCCAACATTGGATATAGCGAGGCGGCTTCGGGTATATCCGCGATAATCAAGGTAATTTTTGTATTGGGGCAAAACAAGCAATGAAAGCCTAGTTGTGTGTCCGTCGGACTGCCAAATCTAGGTCTCATGTTCGAACCCAAGTCACGCACCTCAGATTTTTCAGATTCAACTGCGTATTTAATAATTATTACTTGATTCGGTGAAAGAAAACATCGTGACGAAGCTAGCATGCATGAGAGATATTAATTAATCGATGGCATGTAAGTCAGAGGTCCACGGGCGGCATTAAAACTCTGACATCAGGTTAGGTACTAACCACACGAGCGATATTCAGAGATGTAATGGTTCCACTATCTAGCTATTTAGATACTTCTCATCCTCAACAGGTATTGCTCGGGTACCATACCGGTCAGCTGGCTGCCAACCTGCACTGCAGTACTCCGCGGCAGGACGTGGCAGCACTGCGCGAGGGAAGCATGCGCATCGTCACCGAGCACCAGCCCTTCCGCCGCGCTTACGCCGCTGTCAACGGCATGTCCGTCACCGGCGTCAACTCACACGTGCTGCTGCATGGACATTATAAACCCAAGGTACAAACGGATATTATACTTGATAATAAGCTTGAATTTTGGGGTGGTTTGAGATCTACCTCCTAGTGGTCACCCCCGGGCAACGGAACGGAGGCAAAACGATCCCACTTAAGCTGCAGTGGTAGGCTCCGCAAGGAGCCGTCTGGCTCGCGACCACCATCCCGGCGGAGTTCAGCGCCAAGCTAACTAGCTGCTAACTAGCAAGTTAACTAGCTGCGTTTCATCGGTGTGCGGGAGGGCCAGTGTCTTTGGGAGAGAAGGAAGTTGTCAGTTGAGCAGTTTAGAACCGGGCGCTGGTTAAGGCTTCCCGGAAACTCATTTAAGAGGGTTGCGGTGTAGCGACCTACAAAAAGCAACTAACTACAAAAAGTACTACAGCGCCATCTATGACACGGCGGAAGAACTAACATCAATTTCCTACATCTCACATGCAAAATTTACATCGACTTAAGAGTATATAGAAAAACCCGACTACAACTGTCGGGCAGTTGCCCGCCAGACATAACACCTGTCTGGCCGGAGGATCCTCCCTTTACTTCGGGGATGAGGAACTTTACACCCTGTTCCTCATACCCCTAAAGCGGGATCCAAAGCACGATGCCAGCCGTTGGCCGACCGCAGTCAGTAGGGGGCCCAAGTAGTCCGCCAACCACGTGCCAAAGGCTTCCCTCCCTGCCAATTCGCGAAAAATATATGCTCCACAGTGCCGGCCGGCGACTGGATGGGAAGACCCGGTGGCCATATCCGGGGGTTCGGGCGTCCCCGCATTCTCCATATGAGTTCCACATAGGTTGGATTATTTCTAGAAGGAGCAAAACAGATTTTCTTCAAGAAGCAAGCAGGCTGGGGTCTGTGTGTTCGCCCGCGATGACATTTGGTCGTAGTCTCCGTTGCTTTGAGAAATCGGGTTTTTCTGCCATATCTGGCTACTTGTGGACCCTGGCGTGGAGAAGTCTATCTTCATCGGCGTATACCGATCGCAAAATGGTGACCAGGAAACAATAGCGCTGTTTGATTCCCTCGTGGAGTTGACTGAAGTAGCCCAGCAACGGTACCCAACAGCGAAGCTTATTTTTCTGGGGGACTTCAACGCTCATCATAAAGAGTGGTCGTTCCCGTACCAGAAAACTGACTATGCCAGGTTATATGCGCGCAAGTTTGCTTTAACGCTAGATCTAACCCAGCTGGTGAATGTAGCAACGCGGGTACCGGATGATGACGCCCATATACCCGATTGCTCGGACCGTCTGCTGACAACTGATCCAGACAGTCATTCAGTATCGGTCTCAATCCCGCTTGGAACGCCTGTCTACTGACTGGTAAAATCCGTATCTATCTGCTCTCCTCCAGGTGAGAGCCCAAGAAGCACAAGACGAGTATGGAGATACGAGTCAGCATATTGGGATTAGATGCGGTACTTTTTTGCGTCTTATCTATGGCGGCTAGTGTGTTTCTCCTCGTGTGACCCCTCGTGCTGTGCTGACGTGATTGCGGACGTAATTCTGCAGGGTAAGGAGTATTTCATTTCATTCTCCTATATCCCCCTCGGTCACAAATCTCGACCTCGGTATAGTGCAGAATGCGCCCACGCTGAGGCCTGAAAAGAGTCTGCCTACCAAGCCTAGATCAAAGCCCGCGACCGAAAAGTTAAAGCACGTAGGGTTCCCGCGAAGAAAAGAGCCTTTAATTCTGCCGCTAAGTTTTGCAAGCGGGTTCTTCGTACGGCACGTTTTGACCATGTCGGGCGTATTGGGGCCAAACTAGCATTGCACTTTCCAGGTAGTAAGCAGTTGTGGTTCCTGTCGAAAGTGATTGAAACGAACCTTTGTCGTCACATTTTACCATCAATGCTGAAACCTGATGGGTCGCTGGCTCACTCTGCAAATGAGAAATCAAATTTATTTGCATCTCTCTTTGCAAGCAATTCACGTCTGGACGCCGGCCCCAAGCAACCACCAACTAAACGTCGTTGTGACTCTTCGATGCCGGAGATCGCAGTTTATATTAAAGAGGTCCAAGATTTTTAGCAGTATTAGCAGTCTAGACGTGAACAAGACGAGCGGGCCTGACGACATTTCAGCAAGAGATGACGCAGTGTGCGCCGAAACTGTTTCATGTGTTCACACACCTGTTCTGTCTCTCTCTAGAATAGAGAACGGTGCCAAGATCCTGGAAGCTTGCAAATCTACAACCTATGCCCAAAAAAGGCGACCGTGCAGACTCTGCTCATTACCGTCCAATCGCCATTACCTCCATTCTGTGCAAGGTTATCGAAAGGGTACTGAACAGTAAGTTGCTGACTTACCTTGAAGACAATGATCTCCTCAGCGATCGTTAATATGGCTTCCGCCGGGGACGGTCAACTTGCGATCTTCTTGTGTATGTCACGCACTGCTGGGGTGAAGCCATCGAGAAACACGGCGAAGCACTTGCTGTATCGCTTGATGCCTCGAAGGCCTTTGACACGGTGTATCACGTACGTTCACGGCTCTCGTCTGACCTCATGGCTATTGATCCTTGATTGGAGTTCCTTACTCCGGGTCTGTTCCAACTCTTTTCTTGCTGCACATTAATGATTTACTTCAGCCTGGTCCTTTTGAGTCGTTTCGACCAAATCCCTACTTTTCGTGGTACATCTGTTCCTGTGACTGACCGACTTGAGCTATTAGGCATGGAGTTGACGACCAGTCACAACTTTTGCGCCACCATTGAGTACAAAGCCCAGACTTCGGCCAAATAGCTGGGCATCCTAAATAGAGTGAAGCGACACTTCAGGCCTGGACTGCTTTTAAAGCCCAAGTCCGATCCTGCATGGAGTTTTGCAGCCACCTTTGGGATGGCTCAGCTAAATACCAGCTTGCCGCGTTTGACTCGGTGGAACGCAGAGCAAAGAGGCTGATTGACGACGTAAAATAAGTGGATGCCAAGCTTCACAGCTTTGCTCATCGCCGCAAAATTGCCTGTTTGTCGATCTTCTTTAGGCTGTAATTCGGTGAGTGTGCTCAAGAAATCCACGACTTCATCCCACGGGCCTGTTTTACCGTTGTACATTTAGACGCACTGCAAGTTACCATCCCTACCTTGTTGCTATTCCACCAATTTGCACTTAGCGTTTTCAAACGACGACACGGTTGACACAGTGGCTAAGCGATTGACTACTGCTCTGCGTGTCGCGGGTTCAATCCCCGCTCGGAACAAATATTTGTTAGGCCTACAGAGAGTTGTTCCGGGTCTGGCTGTTCGTGTATGTGAGTTTAAATATTTGTAAACGCACCTACGATACTTTGATAATGCGCACAGCAAAGGAACTCTCTGCCAGCGTCTGTGCTTCCTAACGCTTACAACTCTAATTTCTTCAAAGTTATAGTGAACAGGCTTCTTCTGGGTAAGCTCGTACCATCGGCGACTTTGTCTCTGTCATCTCTATTCTAGACTAGAGTCAAGAGCAAACCCAACATCATCATCATCATCATTTCAGCCGAAAGACGTCCACTGCTGGACATAGGCCTCCCCCAAGTGTCGCTACATTGATCGGGCCCGTGCGACTCGCATCCAGCGGATCCCCGAAACCTTCACCAGGTCATCGGTCCACCTAGTGGGAGGCCTTCCAACGCATCGTCTCCCGGTTCGCTCACAAGGTGCCCGGCGAGGCGGTTGGCAATGACTCTTTCGAAGAGCTTGCCCACCTCGTCGAGCAACACAATGGGCCGGTATGCGGACGGAGAGTCCGTAGGGCGCCCCGGCTTCCGGATGAGGACCAGCTTCCCCATCTTCCAACGAAGCGGGAACTGGCCTCTCTCCAAGCATGCGCTTAAGAGCCCTTCCAGTCGGGGCCCGAGAGCCTCCGAGGCCAGGATCCAGGCTTTGCCAGGCAAGCCATCGGGTCCCGGGGCGGTATTTTTGGCTTTAAGCCTGCCTACCGCCGCTTTCAGGTCTACCCCGGTCACTTCCGGAATGTCGGCATCGTCCTCGATGTGGTCCGCTTCCGGCACCGCAAGCGGCGGAGCCATAGGCGGGGGAGGATGTTCCCCTCGCAGAGGGAACAGAGCGCTCACCACGTCCTCCACGAGCTGAGGGCGGAGACTCTGCGTCAGCGGGGGGGCCCAGGTGCGAAGTTTGTCCCGCACCATCTTGTAAGGGCGCCCCCACGGATCTCTGTCGAGAGTCTCCAGCATCTCCTCGCGGCCCAGGTCTCTGGCCCGCTGGACAGCCTCCTGGAGGGCGGTCTTCGCTGCTCTGTATCCCCCGTACAGCTCCGCCTCAACGCGGACCACTCGGGGCCTGTAGGACCGGCGCGCTTGAGTCGAGACATCGAACCGGATGTACCGGTGGTCGGAATAGGTCTCCACCCCCTCCATGACGCGCCAGTCAATGACACGCGGTGACAGAGCGGGGCTAGCGAACGAGATGTCCACCACCGACTCGCCCCGCATCCGCACACACGTGGGGACAGAACCCCGATATTCAACATGACCTTGGTTTTGTCCATGTTCATTTTAAGACCCACTCTTTCGGAAGCTCTACTGAGGTCATCGAGCATTGTACTGAGGTCCTCCATGGTCTCAGCCATGACCACTATATCGTCGGCAAATCGAAGGTGAGAGATGTACTCGCCATTGATGTTGATGCCTAGCCCTCTCCAGTCCAGAACCTTGAATATCATCAAGATTCAACTGTTCACCGCTGCACTGGAAGATATCTCTTCCAGTGCAGCGGTGAACAGTTTCGGAGATATGACGTCTCCCTGTCTCACACCTCGCTGCAGAAGGATAGGTTCCGAGGTCTGGTCCTGAAGTCGGACTGACATGGTGGCTTTTTTGTATAAACACTTCAACACCTCGATGTACTGATAATCAATTTGGCACCGTTGGAGAGACTGCAGTACAGCCCAAGTCTCGATCGAATCGAAGGCTTTTTCGTAGTCCACAAATGCTAAACAGAGAGGCAGGTTGTACTCTTCGGTCTTCTGTATAACCTGTCGCAGCGTATGTATGTGGTCTACGGTGCTAAAACCTTTTCGGAATCCGGCTTGTTCAGGAGGCTGAAAATCGTCAAACCTGCGCGCGAGACGATTCGTGATGACTCTTGAAAACAACTTGTAGATATGGCTCAGAAGTGAGATGGGCCTATAGTTCTTCAAACGGGCGTTGTCGCCCTTTTTGAAGAAGAGTACCACCATACCCCTGCACCACGCCTGTGGCGTTTTCCCCTCGAGTATGACAGAATCAAACAGCTTCTGAAGGGCCTTAAGTACCGGTTTTCTACTGGCCTTCAGAAGTTCGGCCGTAATTCCATCATCACCCGGTGCCTTGCCATCTCGTACAGGCTGATGTCCGGGATGTCTTGGGTGTAGTGTCGGGTCAGTCTAGCTCTTGGGTCATTCGCTAGATTTACAACGGGTTTCCTGGTTGACGTGTACAACTGCCCATAAAAACTCTCGGTCTCCCTCAGTAGCTCAGGTTAGAGGTAGACTAGAGTCAAGAGCAAACCCATAGCAAATAAAAAAAAATATGAAATAACTTTTTTGTTTATCAAGATCCTCACTGCTGGGGCAAGCCTCTTTGTCAATTTCTTATGGTAAAATATTTCCATTTTGTTCCAGGACCCGTCTCGCTATAACAGTAGTATCGCTCATCTTGTGACTATATCTGCGAGACAAGACAGTTCTTTAAAGAAAATATTTGAGAACTTGAAGACACGCGACATAGATCCTGAGGAGTTGGCTTTGTTGCACAACATACATGAGACAAACATTCGTGGGCATTTGGGCAGAGGATTCATCATTTTAGGTAAATTTTACAATAAAATCATAGTAAGTTCCTCTTCATCATCACCGTAAGCATTATACAACACTTATTCAATTCTCGGCCACTCTTATTCAGTTGTTTTAATGGATCTCTCCTTCACCTGTCCCAATTTGACTCGGTTATTTTTACGTAATTATTGCTTTCAAGTGATCTGCGTTTCCCATAACTATCTGTTTTGCTTCATCATTCTAGAAACGAACGAAGAAGGAAAGACTGTCAGTATTTGTGAGAACTCTGCGTATTTCGACGACGCGCGGCGGCCGCTGTGGTTCGTGTACAGCGGGATGGGCTCGCAGTGGGCGGGTATGGGCGCGCAACTCATGCGCATACCGATCTTCGCCGCTGCCATCGAACGGTATTAGTCCTTTGAACATTTTCTTACAGCTTGGGGCTTCTTTAAAAATCTAAACCTGAGTTCATATTTCAAAAATACATGATAATGTATTCTTATTTCTGTCCAACATTTTCTGTACTATTGATAACTGTTACTTTCAGGTGTCGACAAACTTTGGAACCAAAAGGCATCGATATAGTCCATATAATTACTTCACACGAGAAAACTACATTCGACAACATTCTTCATTCGTTCGTGGGTATAGCTGCTATCCAAATAGGACTGACTGATGTGCTTCGGGAACTTGGACTTGTGCCTGATGGCATTATCGGTAAAATTATCATTTCTGTTACAAGTCACAAAAAAAACCATGACAACAAATCAACCCAAGCGAGAGTCCTCACCTGCCTAACCTTCTCTCAACTGTGTTGGGGTCAGCTTCCAGCCCAACCCGATGCAGCTGAATAACATTATTTTAAATGGAGCGACTGTATATCCGACTTCCAGAACCCAATTAGTACTGGGTACTATGAGACCTCTTGGTAAGCTTGGTTGTTGGACTACCTGTTACGAATTTCAAAGACCTTTTTGACAGTCGTTACCGGCTGTCACTTGTAGATACAAATGACAGCCGGGACCAACGGCTTAACATGCTTTCCAAGGCATGGAGGAAACTCTTTATGTAATGGGTGGTCACCCATCCACAGACCAACTTAGGCAAGCTCAGCTTAACCTGTAGATTGAACCGAGCGGCTGTTATTATTTATCCACGAGCCCCTTAATCGAGAATATGGGTATATTATTATACTCTTGATGGAGTTATATAAACAGGGTGATTGGTAATTGGGTGCAGTCCTTGAAATAGGTGATACTAGAGCTAATTTGCAACAAATTGACCCGATAACTGAAGTGGAGACCACGGACAGGACGGAGGAATGTGGGAAGACAACCGACTAGGTGGACAGACGATCTCGTTAAAGTGACCGGAAGAAACTGGATAGCCATGACACATAACCGCCAAAAGTGAAGAGATTTGGAAGAGACCTACACTCAGCATTGGGTGGCCAAAGGTTGAAGAAGAAGAAGACCCGATAAATAGGGGTCCAATCTGGGTTGTTTCGGAGTAATCGAACTTTAAAGCGTAGACATGATTCTTTTCAAATAGCGCATAAACGAATAAATCTTTCAAATACCGTTTTGATTAAAAATTATAATTAACGATAATAAATATAACAGCATCATACAGTTCATTATATTATGAGAAAATACTATAAGGCATCGACACCCTAATTCTAATCTACATTTGTAAGCAGGTTTGGCCCCGTAACGTCCGAATTGTTACGGTTAAACAAAAGAAATTAACTAACGGCAACAAATAACTAACGTGCATACCATCGGTGACCGATCCTGACCGACTAGGACCCATCGCAATGGGTAACATCCATCCAACCCAAATAATCATGATAAACATGTCACATCAGTAACAAAACAAAAACGAGCAAGCCATCATCCTAATATGTATGTGTAATCTTCAGTACGGGCAAAATAACTACCTTGTCTGGAACAACTGTTGTATCCGTATTTTTTCTCGAAGTGGGTACTGTGATACCAATTTCAAAAGCTAATAAGAAATCGCTCCTGTAATTAATGTGTTACACATTTATTTTGTGTAATCTGTCTTGAAAAGCAAGGAGAGCTTCATTTTTTTTTTGCATGTTATGAAATTTATGACGCTGTTAAACCAAAACTTTTGATTATTTTTTGATACAGTGGTTTTCGAAAGATTTATTTGTTTATGCATAATCAGCCTGTAGTGTTCCCATTATTGGGATACCTATGAAGGGGAGTGGAGGTTCAAGGAGAGGAGGCAGCCTATCCACCCACGGGCCCAATGCGGGTTGGTAGATGTCACATGTCTTCGATTTATTAGCTCTAGGAAATGCCGATTTCCTCGCAATGTTTTCCGCTATTCGCTTGTATATAGATAGCGCATCTGAAAAATAAAATATATTTTCAGTATGTGTGACATAATTTATCCAATGCTTTGTGGAATCATATTTTGAGTATGCGTCTTCAGAGTTCATATTTGTATTTAGAAACTTTAACTTAGGAAATTCTATTCTACAGTAAATTCTTTATATATAATAGGTCTTTACCTATGAAATTGCCGTATTGCAGTACAGACTTTTTCAAACAAAAAAAAGTTTTGATTGGCTATGAGTTCTAAATTCAAATTAATTTTGTTTTAAAAATATGACATTCTATTTACAAAATCAGTCTTTTGTTTACTGATTAGCGTTGTATTTTCAATAAATTTCAACATTTTTCCTCATAATGGATACTTTGAAATTTCGTGTAATTATGGAATATGAGTTCCGTCGTGGCACCAACGCGGCACAAACGACCCGTAACATCAACGACGTTTACGGAGAGAACTGTACAAACGAACGCACAACCTGTTATTGGTTTGCTCGGTTCCGTTCTGGGAATTTTGACTTGAAAAATGAACCTCGTGGTCGTCCGGAAACTTTGGTCAACAATCATGAATTAAAGGTGATTGTTGAAGCTGATGAAACTCAATCTACAGCTGAGCTGGCAGCAGCTTTTGATGTATTAAAACAATATTGGTCCATTTGCGACAGATTGGCAAGATAAAAAGCTTGATAGATGGGTGCCCCACGAACTTAACGATCGCCAGCGCAACGTGCGCAACGTGCCTTGCGCTGCTTAACAGGCACAGAAATGAAGGAATTTTGAACCGAATTGTTACGTGCGACGAAAAATGGATTCTTTTTGACAATCGAAAGCGCTCAGCAAGTTGGTTAGATCCTGGTTCGGTACCAAAGCAATGTGCAAAACGAAAAATGACCCCTAGAAAGGTGATGGTCACAGTTTGGTGGTCTAGTGCTGGTGTGATTCATCATAGCTTTTTACAAAACGGCGAGAGCATTACTGCAGATGTGTACATTGAAGAACTGACCACAATGATGGCGAAACTCGCACGTCTGCAACCAGCTTTGGTCAATCGGTCGTCTCCACTGCTACTTCACGACAACGCGCGGCCCCATACTGCACAACAGACCGTCTCTAAGCTGCATGAGTTGGGTTTGGAAGCTCTCACTCATCCGCCATACTCACCAGATCTTGCGCCTTCCGACTATTACTTTTTCCAAAATTTGGACAACTTTTTAGCGGGAAAAAAATTCAATTCCCGAGAGGCAGTACAAAACGCCTTTGAAGAGTTTGTTGTCTCCCGTCCAGCAGATTTTTTCAAGAAGGGCATCCATAAACTGCCACAGCGTTGGCAAAGATGCATTGATTGCAGGGGTGATTACTTTGAATAAAAGAAATAAATAAGTTCGAAAAAAAAAATACTTTAACTTTTTTCAAACAAAACGGCAATTTCATAGGTAAAGACCTAATATATCATGTTAACGCTCTGAGTGACTTAGATTGGTCACAACTATTCATTTTTGATTGAGAGGAGGAAAATGTTCAAAAAAATACTTAAATTTTCGATTACTCCAAAACAATTGAAGCGAGAGATTTCTTTGGTTAGTGAAATGACACAAACGTTGGCATCAGAAATTTAGTAATTTTAATTCATAAAACAAGTTCCAGAACTGAGTATATAATATTGTAAAATTAAAAATTTTTTTTTTACAAAAAAAAAAAAACCGACTTCAAAACACTAAAAAGTTAAAAATAAAACTATAACCTACCTATATTAATAAACCTAACCTAACCAACGATTAACCTATAATAAAATTTAATAATTCTTTGGAGTCGGTGCCAAGCAATATAATTTGAATTAATTAATTAATTAATATTTAGAAACTGTAAGAGTTGTCTTTTGTTTTTTCTAGCCTTAGTCTGTATATATTTATTTAAGTATCGTATATATTGCTTGGCACCGACTAGCACTTGGCACGATATGGCAGAACTCCGATGTATATACCTACTACTACCTACTTATGTATTACCCATATTTGCAAATAAATGCTATTCTATTCTATTCTATTCTATTCTAATAAGAACCCTGATCATCGCGAAAACAGACTGTCAAAGCAGAGGACCTACATGTTACGTTGGTTGAATAAGGAAAGTCAAGAAGTTAGTCTGTGGTACACCTGGAAAGTGCATACCGTTACAATTTCAACAAGCCCAAACACAGCTAAGATACATTGTCTTAGTATAGAGTTCCAGTGTCTGTCTCTTGGCTTCATCATCAGATCTGATGGTAGAATGGTTCTTATTGAACGCAAATGCTTCACTTGTTGTAGAAAATACCAAAATCGCTGTACGTTTTTCTATAAAACTTGAAGAGTTCCCTCGATTTCGCCAAGATTCCATCATCAGATCCCGACTTGGTGACTATGGGACCAAATGGAAACCATAGGCTTTGGAATATAAAAATAATTTTCCAAATCGGTTCGTAAATGACTGAGTTATGCGCGAACAAAAACGCAATGCAGAGTAAACGAAAAGTTAGAAATATTTAATTTTTGTTGATTTTTGAAAAACTGTTTGTCTGATTTCGATAAAATTTTCATGGGACCATTTGGGAAGTATACGCTTTCCAACAAAAAAAGATTTTTTCAAATCGGTTGGCAAGCGACGGAGTTATGCGCGAACAAACATAAAAAAAAAATACAAACATCCGAATTGAGAACCTCCTCCTTTTTTAGAAGTCGGTTAAAAAACGTAGAAAAACTTCAAAACAATCGTTTTTCTTACTTACGGTTTTTCTTATTTTTCTATTCAAATTTTTTAACAGTCAACATGACAACCAAACTTCTTCTTAATTATTTTTATTTAGGTGTCACATTGATCAGCAAAGAGTTTCACTCTAACACCTTCTCTTAATGTGAAGACCTACAAGCTTTCCAAGCTTCATTAGCCTTGGCCTAGCCATTGGCTTAGTTAGCAGATCTGCCAGCTGTAGCTCACTGCAGATTCTATTCACATGTAGCTCTCCATTCGTGACTAGTTCTCTCACAAAGAAGTGCCTGGTCCTTATGTGTTTAGTTCTGCGATAGAACTCGGGGTTTACGGCTAGTTTTACTGCTGCTTCGTTATCTACGTGTAGCACGGGCAAATCGTCCAAGTTTGTAATACCCCGTAGAAGGCGAGCAAGCCAAATGCTCTCTCTTGCTGCCTCGCTGGCTGCTACTATTTCAGCTTCCGTTGTTGAAATAGCAACGCCTTGCTGTCTGTGGCTAAACCACGATACAGCACCTCCAGCATACAGACATACAACTCCTGTTGTTGACCTTCCTGTAGCTACATCACCACCATGATCCGCATTGCTGTAGCACTCCAAAATTTCTTTTTTGTTGCTTCTTTTGTAAATGATGCTTATATCTGGTTCATATTGTAAATATCGAAGTATGCGCTTCAATCGCACGCAATCTCCTTGAGTTGGTTTCTCTAAACTTTTTGAGACCACACTCACTGCGTACGCGATATCAGGTCGAGTCCCGACCATCAGATACGCTAGTGCTCCGACTACTTGTCGGTAGTTACTCAGGAAGTAATCGTCGTTGTTTTCAGCTTTTTGAGCTACACTTTCCTTCACAACCGGCGTACTTACGGGTCTGCAATCCTGCATTCCAAATCTTCTTAAGATTTTCTGCACATAAGAGGTCTGATGTACTCTTATGTCGCCTTCTCTGACATCAATCTCCAAACCCAAATAATAGGATATTGTTTCGGTTGTTACGTCAAAACTTCCTTTTAATTCATTGATAAACTCATCAATAAGCTCCTGACTTGTCCCAGCCAAGAGCCCGTCGTCCACATACAAGGCTATTATAAGTTTTCCCGTAGGTTTCTCTCTAGTGAACAGACATGGGTCTGCCTCACTAACCACATAACCTATCTTCTTGAAGAAATCCAGTATACATTTGTTCCAACAACGAGGAGCCTGTTTTAAGCCGTATAGACTTTTCTTTAAAAGACAGACTCGGTCTGTTCCGTCATCATAGCCCTTTGTCAATGTGTCAATGTGTGTGTCTGTGTGTGTGTGTGTGTCTGTCTGTCTGTGTGTGTCTCTGTCTGTCTGTCGGTTGTCTCAAATAAATTTCTTCATCAGATAAAGACCCATACAAGAAAGCTGTCGATACATCAAACTGACTCAATTTCATGCCTTCACTAGCTGCTACACTGAGTACATCTCGAACTGTTATCATCCTAGCTACAGGGCTGAAGGTCTGGTCATAGTCCTGTCCCTTTTTCTGGCGAAATCCCTTTGCCACCAAACGAGCCTTAAACTTGTCTACTGTCCCATCAGGGTTTAGCTTTACCTTGTATACCCATTTACAGGGAATAGCTTTGCGATGTTTGGGCAATTTCTCAAGAACCCACGTTCCATTTTCTTCCAGAGATTTTATCTCCTTGTTCATAGCTTTGCGCCACAAATCTTTGTCCGAGCACGTAACTGCGTCTTTATATGTCACTGGTTCTGGGTGACTGTCAACGCTGGTATCAACATGAGTCACATAATCGTTGAATTTTACTGGGCGTTTGAGGAGTGATCGATCTCTGAGTTGCATGACACTTCTTGCCAACTCCTCTATGACCTCACTCTCATTATCCTCATTCTCCCCCCCTAATTCAACAGATTCTTGGTCGGACACGTCTAGCCGCGCATCCTCAAACTCGGCTTCATCACTACTTACAACAGGAGTATTAATAACACCTTGACTTCCGTCTAAAGGTGATTCCTCGTGTATTTCTGTTACAGATGTATGTGTCTCATTATAAGTCTTTCTCACATATAAAGGTACTTCCAGTTCTTGTACCTCTTCGATTGTGCCTTCATCTTCTAAATTAGAGTCCAGTGGTCTTTCATCAAAAGTGATACCTCTGGACCTAATTAGAGAGTTTGATTCTTTATGCTAAAGCCTATACCCATCATCATTGTCATAGCCTATCAATATGCACTTATTTGCCTTCTTCTGCATCTTTTTCCTTCTCTGTTTAGGAACATGCACGTAGCAAGTTGAGCCTATTATCCTTAAATGTTTAATTTGCGGTTTCTTCCCAAACCACAACTCAAACGGCGATTTGTAGTCAACAGTAGTTGGTCCCGTTCTATTTAAAATATAAGTTGCTGTATTTACCAACTCTGCCCACAGAACTTGACTAAGCTCCTCATGAGCATGCATCATTGCTCTTGCCATCTCAACAATTGTCCGGTTATCCCTCTCACTACACCCATTCTGTTCAGGCGTATAAGGCATAATTAACCGCTGTTGAATACCATATTTCTTCAACTCTTGTCTGACTTTCTCATTATCGAACTCGCCTCCGTTATCGATTTCGCTTCAACTAACATTTGACTCATCTTCTCAGGGACTTCTGATTTCTGTTTCATGCAATAAACATAACGGTATCGAGTGTATTCATCCTTAAAGAGTACGAAATACCGGAATTTGGAACAAGATGGAGGAAACGGACCACATACGTCCGAATGTATGCGTTCACCTGGACTTGTTACTTTTTCACGAACACCAAATTTCCTTCTATGGGTTTTTCCGAAAATGCATCCTTCGCACTAACTTCCATCATCTTTGGTTTTGAGATTCAACTCTTTCTCAATAATTCTCCTTACATGGCGTTTATCTTGGTGTCCCATGCGCTCATGGTACTGCTGTAATGTGTCTTCTTTCTTCACAGTATTCAGCTCTAGTGTATTCAATACACTACCTTTAGGTTGGACTGGCCTACAATTCAACTTAAATAAACCACCATGTTTTTGTCTGCTTCCAGTCATTGTCAGTTTCTCCTTGATTTTCAATAAGCCAGTAGTAACACGTGACTCAAACAAACTGTTTGGATTCAAATCCTGTGCTGCCAGCACTGAAAAGAGATTCTTAGTAACTGTAGGAACATACCACACATCCTTCATTAGAAACTTGCTTTTCTTTGATTTCATTAAAATTGTTCTTTTTCCTAAGGCATCAATTCTTTTACCGTCCGCGGTTGTCACTGTATGCGGTTCTGCAAAACGTTCAAAGTCGTGAAACAAGTCGCTTCTCATCGTAACATGGTGCGTGGCCCCATTGTCCACGTACCACTCATCACGATCTATGCAATCTGTCGCATTCAAGAGCACCACTGAAACGTTAGTGCTTGCTCTACTTTCTAAACGCTTTTCCTTGTTTGGACAATTCTTCATAAAATGTCCAACTTCCTTGCATAAGTGACATTTGAAAAGTAAAGGTTTCCCTTTCTTGACTTTCCTTTTTTCAGCCTTCTCTGCCTCTCCTTTTCTGCCTTTTACAAAAAGCATACTGCCAGACCTTGCCTCGGATCCACTATCCTTAGCTGTCAAAGCCTTTTCGTGAGCACAGAGCTGACTTGTCAGGTTGTCCACTGTTCTGTCTTTCTTTGACATGAGCACCCAGCTTGACTTAAATGAAAAATATTCTTCTGGCAATGTTCCCAAAATCATGCAAATCAGAAGTACCTCGGGCAATTCTCTTCCGTCGGGAAATTCGTCCGTCTTCATGATCTCTTGATTCATTTTATGCCATAAATTCTTCACTTTAGATAAGTGAGTCGCCATATCAGTGCCAGTATCCAACTTGTATTGGAAAAACTCCATGCAGACACTATATAACTGGTCGTCATTTACACCATCATATAATCTATGAAGTTCATCCCATACTTCTTTAGGATTCGTGAACCTGAGCACCTTGTCAAGAGCTTCATCCGTAATATTGTTTGTTATCAATAACAGAGTAGTACTTTCCAACTTCAGGTACTCTCCTAAGTTTTTGTTGTACACAGCCAATACCTCTTCAGCAGCAGCATCACCAGTGCCACCTTTCACCGCAGGCTTTCGTGTCTTGCCTTGTACAATGTCCATGAGACTGTCCATACCTCGCAGCAGCACCGACATGCGGTACTTCCATGATACCCAGTTGTTACTATGAAGTTTTGAAATTTGAATTTTACTAAGCTCCATGTCGTGTGATCTGGGCCCATAACCAATTGAAGCGAGAGATTTCTTTGGTTAGTGAAATGACACGAACGTTGGCATCAGAAATTTAGTAATTATAATTCATGAAACTAGTTCCAGAACTGAGTATATAATATTGTACAATTAAAAAACGTAGAAAAACTTCGAAACAATCGTTTTTCTTACTAACGGTTTTTCTTATTTTTCTATTCAATTTTTTTAACAGTCAACATGACAACCAAACTTCCTCTTCATTATTTTTATTTAGGTGTCACATTGATCAGCAAAGAGTTTCCACTCTAACAAAAACAACCTAATTTGGACTCTTAGTTATCGTTTAGTTTTAGTGTTAGTTATCGTGGTCAAATTTGTTCAAATTACACCCAATTAACAATCACATAAGTGTCACACACAAAAATTGGTACACAACTCTTTCACTCGCTCTTTTGTTCGAACACTAGCTCAAATAATGATCTCTTCTCTCCTTCAGGTCACAGTGTAGGCGAGTTGGGCTGCGCGTATGCCGACGGTTGTATTACGGCAGAGGAGATGATTCTGTCAGCGTATAGTCGCGGTCTGGTGTCGCTGCAGACTCCGTTTATTCGGGGATCCATGGCTGCTATCGGTGTGGGATATGAAAAGGTATTTTTTAAACCCCATTTGTCACTGCCAAACATTGTTTGTTAGTGTGTAGCACTAATAACTAGTGAAGAGACTGTTCTCACGGAAAGTGCAGTCCGCGATCTACTCTTCACATAAATGTATGTCTTTTGGACTCTACACACCAAAACCGCCGACATGTCGGCGTCATGTCTACTGATTTTCAGGTTACTGGTTTCCAGGAGCCATAGATGCCATCAATAATGATCTTCAAAACATCAGTCAGTGGGCTAAAAATTTTAGTTTGTTAGTTAATCCAACTAAATCACATGCTCTCATTATTGGAGGCAGGAACTTCGTAAATTTATTGAGTCATCAGTCCCTCCTACCTGTTTTATACGATGGTGTCGCTATAGCCTACTCCAAGAAAGTAAGAGACTTAGGTGTATTCTTGGACTGCAACCAATCTTGGCATGTTCATACTGCTGCAGTAAGCAGGAAGGTGTTTTGTTCGTATAGGTCACTTAAGCGTCTTCAGAAGTTCCTGCCCTTTCAAACCAAAATTACTCTTGCTCAACCTCTTCTTCTACCTCTCCTAGACTATGCTGATGGCTGTTTTCTTGATGCAACTGGAGAAGTTCTTGATAAGCTCAAAGGTCTGCAGAATTTGTGTATCCACTTCATTTTCGAGCTTCTAAAGTACGACCATGTGTCGGAATTTCGGAAAGAGCTTTAGTGGTTACCTATTCACACACTCTTTTATTTTCACTTTTCTGTTCTTTATAACCCTAAAGCTCCTTCGTATCTTCGGGAACGCTTCGAATGTCTCGTTCCACAAGGTAAAACCTGTCGCTCATCATCATCTCTTCTACTCCGCTTCACACCCACTCCTCAAGTCGGTATGATGGATCTTTTACTATTCGTGTTGTGGGCCTTTGGAATAAACTTCCACACTCCTTGCGGGATAGCCTTTTTTTTTTTGTTTTTTTTTTTTTTTTTTTTAGGATGGGAAATCATCAAATGACTTCTTCCGCTCTGGGTGGAGCGGAAGGGAGTGTCAGACTTGTACTGACTAAAACCCATCCATGTTCCTTCTTAGCCCTTTGTGTTCCAGGGCTAAGAATCTCTTTCGAACAACCCGCAGCCCTGGCAGGCATCGGCCCCCTCGGACCCCTTCCGATTTGCTAACATCTCCTTGAGGCGCGCGTGGAACACGAACGCGCCGTCGGCACGGTCTGTCGTCAAAAGACGGACGGACGGTGAGCTAGCCCATTACTCACCGTCCACAGGCCCGGATAGCCCCTCGTTAGACGTGTTCAAGGGAGGAATAAGAGAACATTTCCTGTCAACATGATTATAAACTCTTTTGCACTCTTTTTCTTTCTCTACTTCAACGAAGAAGAACAAGAAAGAGGGTTTATTAATTTGGCAATGTATTGGCATGTCACTTGAAGCATCCTGGCATGATTTTTTACGTTCCAAATTTATATTTTGATATAAAACAAAAGAAAAATATTGATTATTGTAGATTATTGTAAAATTGCTTTATTAATGGCGCGAATAGCTGAAACGACATTTTTACTGATTACTAAAATTTTAAAACTCTTTGGTATGTATCTGCAAATTAAACAATTTAATCTTTCTTTTTACATTAAATAACACTTTTTGATATTCATACTCATCTCATCATCTGCCTAGCCTTTTCCCAAACTATCTTGGGGTCGGCTTCCAGTCTAACCGGATGCAGCTGAGTACCAGTATTTTACATGAAGCGACTCCCTATCTGACCTCCACAACCCAGTAACTGGGTAATACGATACCCCTTGGTAAGACTGGATGTCAGACTTTTAGCTTCTGACTACTCGTAACGACTGTCAAAGATCTACAAATGACAGCCGGGACCAACGACTTAACGTGCTTTCCGAGGCACGGAGGAAACTCGATATGTAATTATGGTCACCCATCCACAGACCAACCTCGGCAAGCACGGCTTAACCTTAAAGATCGACCTGGGCAGCTGTTATTATTTAGCCACGAGCTCCTCCTCCTCCTTATTGTTTCGAAGAAATCACTCCTTATGGCGGAAGCTCCGTTATGTTTTGGGCAGCAATTAATTCGACGCAGCGTACGGAGTTAGTTTTCATAGAAAATGGAACATTAAATGCACACCGGTACATAATGGAAGCCTTAATTCCATACGCACAACCCGCATTGACTGCACTTGGGGAAGATTCCATTTTTATGGACGACAATGCTCGCTCGCACCCTTCTGGCGACGTGGAAGCGTACACGCAAAAAGTTGGGATCCGTCGTTTAGATTGGTCAGCTCGAAGTCCTGACCTCAATCCAATTGAGTCTGGGATGTTCTAAAAAGACGGGTAAGATCAGTGCAACCTGCTCCACAAAACATCAGGTGGCTAAAAAGAGTCATTGCAGAAGAGTGGGAACGTATTCCTCAAAACGTTATTAAAAACATCGTGGAAATCATGCCCAGAAGGATTCAAGCTGTGATTTTGGCAAGAGGAGGTCACACTCGTTATTAGGTTTTTACATTTGTAACTTTATTTAATAAAAAAAGTAAAAAAAATCTTCTTGTCTTTATTGCCGACCACTTCTCATTGTTTGGCCGTGTACATCATACCGTCTGCGTGACATTTTCCCCGTTTTCGTAATATTTTTCATTGCTGTTCCGCTTATTTACAGCGCCATCTATTAAATACTTACTTAATCCAGTCAACAGATACCGCCATCTATTAGAATCGTTTGGAGCTAACAGATAATTGTGACTTAATTTGCAATAAAATAATATTGCGACTATAAATTGCAATGTAAGCTATCCTATCTTTCAAATTAGATCAAACTGCACACGGTGTGCAAATTTGATTAAAATCGGTTAAGTAGTTTAGGAGTCCATCCCCGACAGACAACGTGACACGTAATTTATATATATATATGTATTTGTTTAGTTTATAAAGTAAACTAATACATCTAATAAATTGATTTTAGTTTTAAAAGTACTGTTCATACACAAAGCTGTATCTTGTTTGGCAAATATTCCTGTTAAAATAAGGTTTGCTATGAAAAACGCAATTCTGGATTAAGCTCGCCGTTGTATATAAGCTATATCTTATTTGTGTGTAAATCGTTTAATTTTATGTGTATTAGAGAACAAGAATACCTTTATTTTCACTGCGGCGGCGGCGGTGGAACTTAACAACGTTTAAGTTCATTGGAATCCATATACTAATCACGACATATTTATTTCCTAGATTTCAAAAATGTGTCCTCCAGAGGTTGAAGTGGCTTGTCACAACGGGCCTGAATCTAGTACCATTTCGGGACCTGCGGATATCGTGACGAAGTTCGTCGCAGAGTTGACTGCTAAGGGTATTTTCGCTAAGGAAGTACCATGCTCCAACATCGCCTATCATTCACGTTACATAACTGACGCTGGTGAGCAAATATCAATCTTATTTACCATGTGTCGAGTCTTATTTATGTATTTTAGTTCATTAATTATAATTTTAATAACAGGTCCCGGTTTGTTGAAATATTTGAGCGAAGTAATCAAGACCCCGCGGGCTCGAAGTGAACGCTGGGTGTCTACTTCCGTACCATTTGATAGATGGGAGGAGCCTCTGGCTAAGTTCTCGTCAGCGGAGTACCATACTAACAATCTTCTGGTAAGAATTCACTATAGGAAATCTTCCCATTTAGAACCAAATAGTTAGCTTGCATGTAGTTTTCTTGTTTTGATTCTAGGTTTGGATTCAGAGACAAATTCAGAACATATGATAGATTTTGGATTGTAGAAAGTGTAGTGGAATTAAGTTTTCCAACGTCCTTAATGGATATTCCTTTTTCCGCAGAACCCAGTGCTGTTTGAGGAAACTTTGAAACACATACCGTCGAACGCTGTGCTGGTGGAGGTTGCTCCACATGGTCTACTGCAAGCCATCCTGAAGCGTTCTCTCCCGGCCGACTGCAAGAACATAGCACTTACCAGAAGAGGGCACGCGGACAACACATATCTGCTGCTTGAAACAGTTGGCAAGTACGTGGCTTTTATTGTTTATTTTTCTTCGTATTACGCTCTTTGTTCGAGTAAATTCGATTCCACAACCGTTCTCCTAAGATCGATTTATCATTGGACTCTTCGTCGACAGGACCATTTATTTATTTCGTAAATTCGATCTTCGTCTCATTCAGATTTGCCTGTTCAATGCACGATGGGATCGTAGCTATTGAGTGAGTCGATAGCACAGGTCTCACGGCGGTAATTGATTTGCGTGTAAGTTTTTAAACTCACAGCGGTAAGCAGTGGGTTGCATGTTTTATGCAACCCACTGCTTACCGCCGTGAGTTTAAAAACTTACAGCACATCCGCGCTTAGGTGTACTCCTACTCACATTGCTGGGGTCAAAACCGAGAGTTCAAAATCAAATACGCGTACTCGGGCTAAACGCGTACTCGGGCTAAACGCGTACTCGGGCTAAACGCGTACTCGGGCTAAACGCGTAGTCGGGCTAAATTAATAAACACGAAAAATCAAACCGTAAGATCAGTTAGTTTCGCGCGCCATTTTATTACTGTTTCTGTTTCCAGATTATACATGGAGGGCTACAACCCGAAAGTTCAAAAACTTTACCCAAAAATAGAAATGCCAGTTTCCACTGGGACACCATTCCTTTCCCACCTGATAGAGTGGGCCCATGGAGAAAACTGGTAACAAATTACTTTTTTTAAAATCTGGTTAACAGTGCTTACAGATTAAGTGTTTCCTCTATAATCATGAGATATTAAAGAGGTCTTACTACGTCTATTTTTAAGTAACCCATTTTTTCTGAACCTATCGATGGTAATATAAATTGAATTGATCCAGAATTAGGCTACGAATTTGGGCCATCAGTGGCGTCCATCGATTAGTAACCACTGTATTTCTGATGTTTATTTTTTCAGGGCTTTGCCTCTCCACCATACTGCTAGTAAAAGAAAGGGTGCAGCTTGCACATACACCATATCATTGCACGACAAGGAAAATGAACATCTGAAAGGACATGTCTTTAGAGGTATCTACAAAATAGCATACTTCCTCGTATTTCATTAATGCTATTTTTGTTTTTAAGTAAAGTAAATAATAAATTGGTGATTATATAAAAAAACAGAACCGCTAAGGCATGTCAAGGGGCTGTATTCATTTTGCAGTATTGAAGATATCATTGACTGTTATTGTAAAGCACTGTACAGGTATACCTACTATGAGGTTATGTAGGTCAATCTCACTCAGTCACAGGAACAATGACGCTTTGCCGTACATTTTACGACGCTCGTTGTTGTTTTGGTAATAGTTAATACAAACACACTGCCTAATAATTCAACATAGAGTAAATGTATATTTGTTTCTAGAAAAAACCGTATACCCATTCGCATCAACCTTGGTGGCTGTCTGGGACACCCTGGCCATGACCCTGGGTGTTCCGAAGAAGCAGCTATCCGTGGAGTTTCGTGACATTCACTTGTACGCACAACCTGTGATGCACACACAGAGTCAACTGAAGCTTAGAGTATCATTGCAAAGAGGAAGTGGATGTTTTGAGGTCTGTACTGAAACTTCTATGATATTTTTTGACATCTTCCAGTGCAGCGGTGAACAGTTTCGGAGATATGACGTCTCACAGCTCGCTGCAGCAGGATAGGTTCCGAGGTCTGGTTCTGAAGTCGGACTGACATGGTGACGTTTTTGTACAAACACTTCAACACCTCGATGTACCGATAGTCAATTTGGTACCGTTGGAGACACTGCAGTACAGCCCAAGTTTCGATCGAATCGAAAGCTTTCTCGTAGTCCACAAACGCTAAACAGAGAGGCAGGTTGTACTCTTTATTTGCTAGATTTACAACGGGTTTACTGGTCGACGTGTACAACTGACCATGGAATCGTATCCGCCAAACCGGAGCTACTGAGGGAGATCGAGTCCCTCAGTAGCTCCGGTTTGGCGGATACGATCCTGCCCGATGCAGAGTTTGCCCTATGTAAGTATATTCTCGAACAACCTCAAGAGGATCGCCACTGACAACAATAGGTCCTGGAGCGTGTTCGTTGAATATAACCTAGATTTTGTGCAAATTCACTCTGAGATCAATGCCTATTGAATTGTTCTAATCAACTAGGCCATCCAGCATCTGTAACAAGTCGTGCAGCGATTCAGCAAGTCGATGTCATCTGCAAATCTCAAGTGTGAGATGTACTCGCCGTTGATGTTAATGCCACGTCCTTTCCATTTCAGCGTCTTCCAGTGCATTGGTGAAAAATTTCGGGAACATTATGTATCCTTGCCTCAGCCCCCAACTCAGTGGGATATCCTCTGTTTGCTGGTTCAGTTTAAAGGGTCATTGTGGCGTTTTCGTAAAGACTTCTCAGCACTTGGATGTATCGCCAGTCTACTTTGCATTGCTGCAGAGACTCCTGAACTGACCAGATCTCGATAGAGTCAAAAGCCTTTTCATAGTTCACAAATGCAAGACACAGATTATACTCTTCGGACTTCTATATAATCTGCCGCACAAACCTGAGTTGCGCCGGAGGCTGAAAGTCGTCTTCGCGCTAGACAATTTGTGACGAGACTTGAAAACAGGTTATACACGTGGCTAAGGAGGGAAATCGTTCTGTAATTGTTTAATAGGGTTTTATTCACCTTTTTAAAGAAAAAAACGTTCACGCTTATTCTCCAAGCTTCTGGAGTCCTCCCAGAGAACGGGACTGAGTTGAAAAGCTCTCGATGCTCACATAATACTGGACTTCCTTCCGCTTTCAGAAACTCACTTTTTGTACTTACTTTTTGGTAAACTATACTATTTAACATCGTGAAAATATTTTTCGTTACAGCATGAAACAAAATAATGATAAGCATTAAAACTTACAGGTATTTGATGATAAAATTAATGTGGCGACAGGAAAGATCGCGGCTTTTAAAGGAGACTTTAACAAAGTACAAATAAAATTGAACGAAAGCCAAGACATGAACCTCACAGCTGAAGATATTTATGATTTGTTGCGTGAACGAGAATACTCGTACAGGTAACAAACACAACTAAATAATATAAATGACTTTTATCGTAAATAAAAGTGAACTGGTGGGCTATGACATCGGATCAGTCTGAGTATCAGAAACCAGATCTTTTTAGATCCGAGGCAGAGAAAAAGGTTGCATTTCACTATTTTTCTTTAATCAAAATAATATATTGCTAGACCATATGGAAGAGAACTTTGAAAGTGTGGATTTAGAGAGCCGAATCTATGACTCAGGTGCGTGTGCGTCATGTACCATTTTGAACTCTTACGAGTTTTCCAATATGTCTATTTATTTATATATTTTCGTACACAGTTTTAAAAGCATGACCATGGATTTTCTTGCCGGTTCTTGTCCATAGGAAACGACCAACCCGAATCGTGCACATTTTGTCGACGTTTTATAAGTGCCCATGTTGTAGGTTTATGTAAAATAAAATATTTTGATTTTGATTGACAGTGGCCAGTTCCGCACTATCGAAGCCGCCAGCGCTTCTCTGAATGAAGCTTCGCTGGTGTGGCGCGACAACTGGGTCACGTTCCTCGACGGCTTGCTGCAGCTGCACATGCTGCGACAACCGCACGATGGAGCAACCCTGCCCACTCACATCAGGAGAATCGGTGTGGATGTGGAGAAGCATCTCAACATGAAGACCGTTGCAGAAGACAAAGTTTTGTATAAGGCTGAAGTGTTAGAACAATATGATTTTGTGAGGTAAACTAAATCATTGTTTAACACAATTGAACCATTTGATAAACTGCGTATTACATATTATTATATATACATATTATATTTACTTTTAATAATATATTATATACAAGGTGTTGTTTTGCATCTTCGTCAAAATTCAGGAGGTTGTCACACAAAACATAAATAATCAATTAAAATTACGGTACCTAGTTAATTACTAATAAACGCAGATTTTTTTGGTTGTTTATGTTTGTCAGTATTTCAGAATAACCCCCTTAACGTGGTTTAGGGAATAAGAAATGATCGAATAAACGTTTGAGATTGTTTGTATTTGTGGAGGCGTGGTTATAAGGCGAGAATCAGACGGCCCTAGTTTAAAACACGGGTTTTTTACACTTACCGATTTTGTAAATGAGATTAAAAACAAAAATTACCTACCAATTTTATTATTGATTCGGGACGAGAATCATTAGCATAGTTACCTCCTTAAATTTGACGAGGTTGCAAAACAACACGTTGTATATGTCGAATAAGAGATATGGCAGTTATTTTTAAAAAGACGCAGAACCGCCGACCTTATCATGGTCTTCGGTTCTGCAATAGTTATAATGGAATTTATTCTAACCTATAGATAAACTTTAGGGAATTCGGCAAGAAAAACAAGCAACACAATTTTAATAATAATAATTATTATTTTAACCAAACAAACATAGATTCTACTCACAATGTTCTCTCTCCAAAAATCGGCAGCAAAGTGAGCTACGCGATTTTTTTTTTTTTTTTTTGGGAATGGCTTCTCGCAGTTCAACCAAGGAGGTTGTCGTCTGCTTAACCGGACTATCCTGTGGGTGCCTTAAGAGTAAAGCCTCCAGCCAGGGCATAAAACTTACAAACAAAGCGACTACACGCTAAGGGCACCCCCTGTGGGGTACGAGCCTCGGCTTAGAGCGTCGCTGGGGGAGGACTGCATGGGGACAGGCTGGATCTGAATGATATCATTATTTAGGGTCTGATTTAAAACTACTGGCACAGCATCGCGGGCTGGCTCGAGCGAGGGTCGGGGAGGGCATGGACCGGGACGGCGCGACGGACCTCGACGGCGAGGTCGGAAAGACGGCGGTTTGTGTCTGAACTTTTTAAGAGTGCTAGTCTCTTTGCTACTCTCCTGGAGGAGGGTGATCGCATCATCGGGAGTGACGAGGGTATGCCGAGGACGGCGTACTGTACTAATGCGCGAGGGTTCGTAACGGGCGGCCGCTGCGATGAGGGGATTACGGTGTTTAATGGCGTTATCGAAGAAACGTTTCGAAAGACGTTTCATAAACTGAAGGACGGTGGGCATTCTAAGGTCTACGTGTAGACGGTCAGTACGGACATAAAAAGGGGCTCCCGTGACTCTACGTAAGAACCGGTTCTGCAAGGTTTGCATTCTATGGATGTACTTAGGCTTGGTGTGAGCGTACACGACGCAAGCGTACGTCATAATGGGGCGGATCACCGCGGTGTAAAGGCGCAACTTGCACTTGAGTGATATCTTGCTTTTTGTCGAAATCATGAAATGAAGCCTACCCATAGCAAAGGCAGCTCGGTCGCGAACTGCTTTGATGTGCGCCGCGAAAGACAGGTGGTTGTCAAGTAAGACTCCTAAGTACTTGGCTTGCTTCTCCCAAGGGATAGGCTTACCGTACATAGTGATCGGGCTGAGCGCGGGTGGCTTATTTTTACGCGGTTTAGAGAAAAGAACTGCCTGGCTCTTGTCGGGGTTCACCTCGATTATCCATTTCCGGAACCAAGCGCCTAAGGCGTTGGCTGAGGTTTGGAGGGTGCTGTAAATAGCGTCGTGACTGCGGCCAGTGTAATAGATGGCCGTGTCGTCCGCAAACAGGGCTAACTGTGCCTTCTTGCTCTTGGGGATGTCACTGGTGAACAGAGTAAAGATAAGGGGAGAGAGCGGGGAGCCCTGAGGGACTCCGGCTCTAATGGGGTGGGGGAAAGACAGTGCCTTCCCGTTGCGATAGCGGAAGGTGCGATCCGACAAAAAGTCTCGTAAGATGAGCACGAGACGGTCTGGCACTCCCAGTTTGTACAGCTTATATAATTAGCCCTTGTGCCAGACTTTGCCGAATGCCTTTGCTATGTCGAAAAACAACACACCCGTCATCGCTCCACGCTGGAAGCCAGCGCGCAAGTGTTCTACGATGCGGTGGGCCTGTTGAATGCAAGAGTGTCCGGTCCTGAAGCCGAACTGTTCGTTGGGGATGAGACTCATAGCCTCTGCGAAGTCTTTGAGTCGCTTATACATAAGTCTCTCGTAGATTTTACCGAGTGCATTCAGGAGACTGATAGGTCTGTAGCTCGAAGGCTCAGACTTGGGTTTGCCTGGCTTTGCGAAACCGATGACCGTGGCCTCTTTCCATATTTGGGGAAACGCGTTGTTGCTCAGGGCGCCATTGAAGATGGCCGCCATTAACACGACGAGCTGAGCGGGGAGGAGTTTGAACACCCTATTGGTGATTCCGTCGGAGCCGATGTGAGCTCCGCGCCCAAATCACACAAACAACAAAACAACTTTTAATAATCAGCAGAATAATCTTCGCGGCGACATATATATACATTCATCATCATCATCATCATCAGCCTATAATGTTCCAACTGCTGGGACACAGGCCTCCTCTCTATGAGAGGAATTGGGCTGTTATACATCACGCGGGCCCAGTGCGGGTTGGTAGGGGAACACCCAAATACTCCGAAATATTTTATTCCGAATTTCAATGATCCGAGTGCCAAAAGTCCGAATTTCATAATACCCAAGAATTATAATGTATATTATTAAAAATTACGAAATTTATTTTACCAAAAGTCATAAATGCGATTTGTTAGTTTTCCGATTTTCATACATTCGAAGAATCAAATGCTCGAAGGGACATTCCGATGTTCAATACTCCGAATAAAATAAAAGTCAACATGTTGTGCTACAAAATTTAGTGACAGAAACGAATCGCTGCAAAACCGACTTCACGCAGTCTTGTCTGCCCTACCCCTAGAGTGTAATTTTAGCCCGCGTAGGCGCGGAGGGGTAGAGCAGCCCGCGAGCTGAGGAGCAGGTGGTTTGAAGGCCCGCCGCCGCGGCTGAGGCTAGCCGGCTTTGCCGGCCAGCAAGCCGAAGCTGCGGTGGTGCGCGTTAAGACCATCTGCGATGATAAGCTCGCGTGGGGCCGCCCAAACCCCGCAGCGCCAGAGCCGTGACAGAAATAATGCTTGCATGTTGCATGCCTGCTTGCTTGCTGCTTGCCTGCTGCATGCCTGCTTACATGTTCATGCTTGCTTGCAGGCTGCATGCTTGCTTGCATGCTGCAAATCCCCAGTATTATTGATGAATCACTTCGGTTAGGTTAGGTTAGAATTGTGACCAGGGAAACAAAATATTTTTATTCTAAACAAAATATTTTTATTCGAAAAAAATATTTTTACAAGGATAATAACTGTAAACAATCTATGCAATTATGAGTAGGAAAACGCATCTGTCATTAGTTTTTTAATTCTACCTCCTCATACTAAACATAATATTATAAACGTTAGGAATATTGAAAATTAGGAATTATGACAATCGGCATTTTGAAATTCGGCCTTGTGACTATCGGAATAAAGTTTTTCGTATTTATGTAGTGTATCCGGTTGGTACATGTCACATGTCTTCGAATTTTTAATTCTAGGACATGCCGGTTTCCTCGCGATGTTTTCCTTCACCGTTTTTGAGGGCAGCGGTGATGAAATAAATTACACAAAGTAATGCGCCTCGTATCTCAAGTCGGGGCTGCCACGACTGGGCCACCGCTGCTCGCCGCCGCCACTGCTTGATATAAATTATTAAAAGGAAATCAAATACTAATCGTATTTGATTTTCTTTTTCGTCGCTTTCAGATGTGGAGGAGTTACGATGGAAAACATCCGATACCGTAATTTACCAGCTGTTGATAAAAGGAACATGGCGTTACAGGCATTGAAACTCGTTTCTAATTTCCAAGAAGACCAACAAGTAAGTGTGACGTAATAATTGGTGTATGATCCCTTGCTAGACCATACATTACTTTTAGATGATAGGTGAATGGAATGATAGAAAGTAAATTATTAAAACACTACTGTATTGTCCCAAACATAATTAAAGTAAAATGAGCTTAATGGACTGATGGTGTGGAAATAAAGTGAGTGACGCGGCCCTTGTTGGCTGTGCGAGAACGCCTGGCTGGGGTCCATATTGGCTCACCTAAAGTTCTTTACCCGAAATTGTTCTTCCTAACAATTTGTAATTCGAATGATCATTCTTCCTAAAATTTTTCATCTTAAAGTTTTCATTCATACTATTTGTAGTGCTACCGGCGATGTTCATAACACTCATATTTCCGAAAATCAATCATATCATTAATGTAAATAATTTAAACTCCTACTGTTTTTTATCATAACGCTTTTATCCCTTAACATAATTACCATAATATTTTCACTGATACTCAGATAGAAACATTTACCAAGTGTAATAAAAATATATGTATGTGGGTAGAAGATGATATTTATAGTTTTAATTTGGGTGGGGATAAGGTCAGAGTGTCGTCTTGGGGGCACTATGAAAAAAATACTTAGAAAAATTTTGCGACCAATTTCGAGGTAGCGCTCGCCGGCCGCTGCCGCGGCACCGCTCGCTTCGCTCGCTCGGATCGCGCGTAGTTGGTCACAGTTCTAACCTAACCTAACCTAATGGATAATATCCATTAGTGCGGTGTGTACCTGGAAGGATATTATCCTTCCAGGTACACACCGCAATAAATAAAAAAGTCAAAGTTACGCAAAATCAATGTATATAATACTGATTATTATGAATAAAAAGAAATCTAAATAAAAATATGACTTTGAATAATAGTGTAAAAGATGGTTATGTTGAGAAAATGTAGGAAAACAAATAAAAGTATAATAGATGTTTATTGCTACTAACATTATGAAGTTGAATGCTTCGGAATTATGAACATTAGAGACAGAGTAGTTAGGAATTGCGATTGTTAGGATGAAAAATGTTAGAAAGAACATTTTCGGATTTCCAATTATCGGAGTTGAAAATTTAGGTGAACTTTGGCGCATCCGCCTGGCTGACTTGATAGCTTAACGCGAACTGAACTAATTAGTATGAGTTGAAATGAATGCGGCGTAAACTGCTGAATTGCAGAATGTGCGGTTGCACCGTACGACTGGTATTTTTAACCGACTTCTAAAAAAGGAGTAGGTTCTCAATTCGGATGTTTGTATTTTTTTTTTATGTTTGTTCGTTTGTTTGTTTGTCGATTTGAAAAATTCTTTTTTTGTTGGAAAGCGTATACTTCCCAAATGGTCCCATGAAAATTTTATCGAAATCAGACAAGCGGTTTTGAAAAAATCAACAAAAATCTAAATATTCTATCTTTTCGTTTACTCTGCATTGAGTTTTTTGTTCGCGCATAACTCAGTCATGTACGAACCGATTTGGAAAATTATTTTTTTATTCCGAAGCCTATGCTTTCCATTTGGTCCCATAGTCACCAAGTCGGGATCTGATGATGGAATCTTGGCGAAATCGAGGGAACTCTTTAAATTTTATAGGAAAACGTACAGCGATTTTAGTTTTTTCTACAACAAGTGAAACATTTGTGTTCAATAAGAGCCATTCTACCATCAGATCTGATGATGAAGCCAAGAGACAGGCACCGTAACTCCATAATAAGACAATGTATATTAGCTGTGTTTGGGCTTGTTGGAATTGTAACGGTATGCATTTTCCAGGTGTACCACAGACTTGACTTTCCTTATTCAACCTACGTAACATGTAGGTACTCTGCTTTGACAGTCTGTTTTCGCGATGATCAGGGTTCTTATTCAAAATGCGTTGATCATTTCTTTCCCTAATTTCTTTTAATCGTTGTCCTTTTTCCTTTTTCTCAATTTCAGTTCGACGCCGTTTTCTCATACGAGAAGCATCTTTACTAGGCCTACCCATATTTTATTATTAGATTTAAAATATGTCACTAAAAATTAACAAATAAAAATATTTTTTGCAAAAAGAAAAACCGACTTCAAAAAACCCTAAACGCACTAAAAAGTTAAAAATAATACTATAACCTACCTATATTAATAAACCTAACCTAACCGACGATTAACCTATAATAAAATT
Source organism: Cerastis rubricosa (assembly GCA_949152445.1). Lineage (NCBI taxonomy): Eukaryota > Metazoa > Arthropoda > Insecta > Lepidoptera > Noctuidae > Cerastis > Cerastis rubricosa. Next base: position 15,492,934 of record OX424545.1, on the reverse strand, counting down.
TAATAATTCTTTGGAGTCGGTGCCAAGCAATATACGATACCTGAATGACTATATAGACAGACTAAGGCCAGAAAAACAAAACATCTTACAGTTTCTAAACATTTATTCTTTAATTAATTCAAATTATATTGCTTGGCACCGACTCCAAAGAATTATTAAATTTTATTATAGGTTAATCGTCGGTTAGGTTAGGTTTATTAATATAGGTAGGTTATAGTATTATTTTTAACTGTTTAGTGCGTTTAGGGTTTTTTGAAGTCGGTTATTCTTTTTGCAAAAAATATTTTTTAAAATTATATCGTAACTTAGATTAGGAAAAATGTAGATATAAATTTCACAATCATAACTGTTAATTAGTCAAAACTTCTTTTAAACCGTTATAACTATTTGAACAATAACTAAAATTTACCTTAAAACTCATTAGGTTGTTAGTTTGTTTTGTAACCATTTGAAAAAAAACCTTTTTGAAGTAATTATAGGTGTACGGGGTGCAATTTTTCAACCTCGCCTGGAGGAAAATTACTCTAAATACTAGAGATAGCAAATTTTACTTGTCTGCTTATCATTGCCCCCTAACCTGCCTCTTCCGCCCTCAAACAGTTAGTACAATGTTGGAGGAAGGACGAACAACATAACAATAATAATAGGGTGCAATTTTTCAACCTCGCCTGGAGGAAAATTACTCTAAATACTGGAGATAGCAAATTTTACTTGTCTGCTTATCATTGCCCCCTAACCTGCCTCTTCCGCCCTCAAACAGTTAGTACAATGTTGGAGGAAGGACGAACAACGTAACAATGTTTACCTAGTAACTGTTAACAATGAAGAAAGCAATAATTTCTTCTTGGACGATCTACCGGATATCGATCTAGCTTTCACCGTTCTGGATCATGTGAGTGTAAACATTGTTGATAATAATATAGAACAATGTAAAATGTTTTAACCTTTTGTCGGATCTACATGGTGGGGCGTAAGTAGTGGTCCACCGTTCAGGATTCGATGAACCAGATAATTAACTAAAACAATTAAAAATTTTAACCAAATTACCCAATGAAAATATTTCCTTTTTGTCTTTTATTTACGAAATTTCTACCTTTTATAAAATAAATCTAGGAGATTTATATCTGGCGAGCGTGGTGGCTACAATATTGGACCTAAGCGCCCAATCCACCTATTTGGATACGCTGTATCAAGGTGCTCTAGTACTCTAACAGCATAGTGAGCGGGACAGTCATCGTTCTGCAGCCATATGTCTTCTTGGACTTCAGGAACGACACCTTCCAGAAGCAAGGGCAAGTCGATTCGCAAAAAACTTAAATATCTTTCTGCATTTATAAATCATAATTTATCATGTCAGCTCTAGTATTCAGCAGTAATTAACAGAAATTAAAATGAAAAAATAATGTTTTTTGTTGAAACTACAAATAAATTTGTAATAAAATGTAGAAATTTCGTAAATAAAAGACAGAAAGGAAATATTTTCGGAAACCTTGGGTAAAAATGGTTAAAATTTTTAATTATCACAGTTAATTATCTGGTTCATCGAATCCTGAACGGTGGACCACTACTTACGCCACACCTGTATATCCGACCGTGGCGTTAATACTTACAAATGAATGACAAATGAAAACGTGTCCAACAAGCTACCGTAAATTTTTTGACATTTTTTGGGGTTTGGGGTGGTAAGTAACGCCGTTTCGTTTACGCTCTAGCGTTCAAAAGATTAAATAAGTTTCTCATTGTACAGTAATCATAATCATTCGAAAATGTGTGATTACCGCAAACTGAACTTAGACTTTAGTTTACCAAGTTAAGTATGGCGTTTTATATGAATATGAATATAAATGGATTAGTAATAGGGTTAATTTGTCCGTCCGTGACAGTCCGTTCTTACTTTCTGGGCGGTGAGTAATGATGCTTTAACTATACTTTAGTTTAATTCCAATATTTGACTTTAAAGTTTAATTTAAGGATAAATGGGGAGGAGAGTATTACGTACCAGCACAGGAGAGCGCGACAGTGAGCAGTAAGGTGACGTTACAATCCGCACAAGTTGGGGATTTGAATTCTTTGGAGTGGGTCGATGCTGCGGAGACATGCAGCTCTGGAGTACCAGTCACGGTGCGCACAATTATTGTGAATACTAGTATACATTATTATTTACTTTTATAACAGTTTAGGTACGCATTTGTAGAACAGGCAAGAAGAAAATGACAGAAAACTAAGTATACAAAAGTGGTGCATATTTCTCAAGAAACGTGTTCAAGCAACATCTTATAAATTTATAGCAAATTAAGCAATTTGCATTAAGGAAACAACCAAGGGAAACCACACAAGTCCAAATATGTAAAACATGATTTAATTAATTAAATTAATCACAAATATTTGCTTTAACATTTTCAGGTCCATTACGCCGGATTATCAAACACGGACATAAAGAAAGCAATTGGAAAGAAAAATGATGGAGAAAACAACTATGGCATGGATTTCAGTGGAACAACAGAGAGGTAATGACATTTTTAATACAGGTGATGTGAAAAATTTGAAAAGAGACAAAAGCTTAGGAAAAGACTTCATTAATTAGGCACATGTCTTACAACCGACAAGGAAGCGACTCTCTCTCGATTATTTTCTTACTCAAGAAACGTGCAGTAGATAGTTTACTCGTAGGTCTCGTAATCAGTGATCGCTGGCTGTTAATACTGCCGCAAAGCCGCCGGTGGTAAGTCTTTCTCCATTAGTTATTGCTCTATACAAACAAACAACTCGTTTCTAGTTGGTAGTTCTTCTCACTTTGCGCTAATGGTCGGCTATGGGACAGGTGGCAAGTCTTATATTATGGCGCCAGATTCGTGACATAAACATTGTAAAAGAGTTATTATATACAGCGGCGAGCGCGTGATGGGCCTGGTGCGCAGCGGCGCCTGCGGCAGCGTAGTGCGCGCGCAGCCGGAGCTACTGTGGCCGGTGCCGGCGCACTGGAGCCTCGAGGACGCCGCCACTGTGCCGCTTGCATACGCACACGCTCTGTACTGTCTCGTAAGTATACACTCAGGCTGCTAGCAACAATCATTTCTTCGTTCATCCTTACACTGATTCCACTACCTCTCTTGTACCTAATAGCGGGCCTCTGAATGTGTCTGCAAGGACTCAATACTCAATTATTGAGTATTGAGTCCTTGCAAACCTTTTTCGAAAATGTTTTTAGTAACTTTTAGACCTATATGTATCCTGCTTATTCGTATTAGGTAAATTAAAATTGGTTTAGTCATTTCGGAAAATAAAGACTTGCAAGTTTGTATGAAATGCCGTAAGATGTAGACTCTCTTTATAAAGAATTGAACAACCTTTTATTGTAATAGGGAATCAAATATGGCAAGGGGCTGAGTCCTGATGTCTCTGTGTTAATCCATGGAGGGGCTGGAGCTTTGGGCCAAGCTGTGTTGTCCATACTCCTTGCTCACGGCTGTGAAGTATACACGACCGTTAGTGACATCCGAAAAAAACGTTTCTTACTTAAACTATTCCCGGAGTTGAAAGGTATACAAGTGATATGCAACTATTTATACATACATATCTGATAAGTCTAAGTAAAACTGTAATTTTTTAACTATTTTAGTTTTAATTATCTAGTTTTAATTGTTTTATGAATAGTAAAATTTAACTTTTATTTGTTTTTCAGCTGATCATGTCGGTAATTCTCGAGATCAAAGTTTCGTAGATATGATTCGTAATGCCAAAAGAGGGGAGGGTTGTAAACTTGTTATTAGCTCAGTTAGGGGAACCTTGAAGAAGGTATGTATTAGTAATAAGCATAGCCTTATTCATAACAAAGTTATTAACATTATCCAAATTGGAGTGTTTCCTTTTTCAGAATACATTTGACTGTGTTTGTGCTGTGGGCGCATGCTTTGATGTTTCGCAACTCCACAATTTGGACGAGGAATTTGAATATGGAATGTATAATCTCACTAAAGAAAGAGCGTATGCTACTATCGATTTTGCAACAATATTTGAAGCTCCCGAGGAAATGCAAGTAAGTAATTCAAGAAATCCAGCAGCCATTGCCACATGTAGGCTCTATAACGAGCTGAACCAGTGAATGTGTTGAGTCGTTGAACATTTTTAGGTCTCGTCTCGAATAATTTCAGATACTTTTGTAATTTAAAATCAAATTGTGTGAGCATTTTTCACATGGTATAAAGTACGGATCGCGCGCGTTGTTTTAAAGAAGTTGTTTTAGTTTGTAGTGGTAGTACGAGTACTCAGAGGCTCATTTTAGCCCATTAAAATATTTTAGGTTGAGTGAGTGTATTTATAACGCAATTATTATTTCGGTTGAATCAAGGCTACAGTCAAATAAGATATAACACAATTAACAGCAGCTTTTTTTTTTTTTTTTTTTTTTTTTTTTTTATGAATGGCATCTCGCAGTTCAACCTAGGAGGTTGTCGTCTGCTTAACCGGACTATCCTGTGGGTGCCTTAAGAGTAAGGCCTCCAGCCAGGGCATAAAAACTTACAAACTAAGCGACTGTACGCTGAGGGCACCCCCTGTGGGGTACGAGCCTCGGCTCAGGGCGTCGCTGGGGGAGGACTGCATGGGGACAGGCTGGATCTGAGTGATATCATTATTTAGGGGCTGATTTAGAACTACTGGCACAGCATCGCGGGCTGGCTCGAGCGAGGGTCGGGGAGGGCATGGACCGGGACGTCGCGGCGGACCTCGACGGCGAGGTCGGAAAGACGGCGGTTTGTGTCTGAACTTTTTAAGAGTGCTAGTCTCTTTGCTACTCTCCTGGAGGAGGGTGATAGCATCATCGGGAGTGACGAGGGTATGCCGAGGACGGCGTACTGTACTAATGCGCGAGGGTTCGTAACGGGCGGCCGCTGCGATCAGGGGATTACGGTGTTTACTGGCGTTATCGAAGAAACGCTTCGAAAGACGTTTCATAAACTGAAGGACGGTGGGCATTCTAAGGTCTACGTGTAGACGGTCGTTACGGACATAAAAAGGGGCTCCCGTGACTCTACGTAAGAACCGGTTCTGCAAGGTTTGCATCCTATGGATGTATTTAGGCTTGGTGTGAGCGTACACGACGCAAGCGTACGTCATAATGGGGCGGATCACCGCGGTATAAAGGCGCAACTTGCACTTGAGTGACAATTTGCTTTTTGCCGAGATCATGAAATGAAGCCTACCCATAGCAAAGGCAGCTCGGTCGCGAGCTGCTTTGATGTGCGCCGCGAAAGACAGGTGGTTGTCAAGTAAGACTCCTAAGTATTTGGCTTGCTTCTCCCAAGGGATAGGCTTACCATACATAGTGATCGGGCTGAGCGCGAGTGGCTTATTTTTACGCGGTTTAAAGAAAAGAACTGCCTGACTCTTGTCGGGGTTCACCTCGATTCTCCATTTCCGGAACCAAGCGCCTAGGACGTTGGCTGAGGTTTGGAGGGTGCTGTAAATAGCGTCGTGACTATAGCCAGTGTAATAGATGGCCGTGTCGTCCGCGAACAGGGCTAGCTGTGCCTTCTTGCTCTTGGGGATGTCACTGGTGAACAGCGTAAAGATAAGGGGAGAGAGCGGGGAGCCCTGAGGGACTCCGGCTCTAATGTGGTGGGGGGAGGACAGTGCCTTCCCGATGCGATAGCGGAAGGTGCGATCCGACAAAAAGTCTCGTAAGATGAGCACGAGACGGTCCGGCACTCCCAGTTTGTACAGCTTATATAATAAGCCGTTGTGCCAGACTTTGTCGAATGCCTTTGCTATGTCGAAAAACAACACACCCGTCATCGCTCCACGCTGGAAGCCAGCGCTCAGGTGTTCTACGATGCGGTGGGCCTGTTGAATGCAAGAGTGTCCGGTCCTGAAGCCGAACTGTTCGTTGGGGATGAGACTCTTAGCCTCGGCGAAGTCTTTGAGTCGCTTATACATAAGTCTCTCGTAGATTTTACCGAGTGCATTCAGGAGACTGATAGGTCTGTAGCTCGAAGGCTCAGACTTGGGTTTGCCTGGCTTGGCGAAACCGATGACAGTGGCCTCTTTCCATATTTGGGGAAACGCGTTGTTGCTCAGGGCGCCATTGAAGATGGCCGCCATTAACACGACGAGCTGAGCGGGGAGGAGTTTGAACACCCTATTGGTGATTCCGTCGGAGCCGGGTGCTTTCCGCGGTTGAAGTTTGTTAATGATGTCTTGCACTTCGTCAGCTGTGACCGGAGGCAGAGGATCATCAGGGTCTTCTTCGGGGGGCAGGGCGGCTTTACGTTCGACGAATGCGTTCACCTCATCGAGATGTCGCTTGTCTACTGGTTGCAAGCTGGGGGAGCACTGGGACTCCAGGCTGTCGGCTAGGCATTCGGCCTTCTCAGAGTCGTCGAATGCGACGCTCTTATCGGGACGGGTGAGGGGAGGCATCGAAGCCTCTTCGGTGGAGCGCATCTTGCGTTGCAGCTGCCAGAAGGCTAGGTGGGTAGGCTCGAGTTCGCTTAGCGTTTTTTCCCATTGATTATTACGAAACTCACTGGTGCGATCCTTTACAGCACGCTGTAAATTACGCATGTGGGCTTTGTTTGCCTCGCAGGGAAAGCTGCTGTAGGCACGGATGGCCGCGTTCTTTTCGTTTATCAGTTCACGTATGTCAGCGGGTAGTATCCAGCGTTGATCGCTCATTGCTGGGACTTCCCGTGAGCAGTCCTTCAGTACGGATTGCACGTGTTCTGTAAACGAGTTGATGGCGGCCGTCGTGTCTGCGACTGAGACTATGTGGTCGGGGATGGCCTCCAGGTGAGGCGACGTGGTGGATTTCAGCTTTTCGCTGACTTTCCTCCAGTCGGTTATCACTTGGGTCGGCGGGGGCTGGCTGGGGTCAGAAGGACCCGAGCGAGGAACTAAGTGCATGAGCACTGGTCGATGATCTGAGTTAAGCTCATGTAAAGTCTCGATGGAATGCAACTTAAGGTTGACATTCTTGAGAAGCGCTATGTCGAGAACGTCCGAACGTTGGTCGGGGTCGTGGGGATAGTGGGTGTGCTCCATAGGAGCGATGGGATCGAAGTTGAGGGACTCGCCCAGGTTATACAAGTGACGTCCTCTGGCAGAGGTCGTCGTGCTGTTCCAGGCGGGGTGTTTGGCGTTGAGGTCGCCCGCTATGATAACGGAGTCGCTCAAGCCGAAGAGGACGGCAAGGTCTTTGGTGAACAAAGTGTGCTCCTCGGACGTGCCGCCGGGAGGGATGTACGCAGAGGCGATAGTGATCGGTTGATGGCCGGTCATGCCTAGTCGACACACTGAGGTCTCGAGTAGAGACTCCATGGGAGGGGGATCTAAGGGGATGCAATGCAGTTCTTTTCTATAATAGATTAGAGTCCCGCCCTTGTGGCAACGTGACCGATCGTTGCGAACTATGCGATAGTTGGCAATTCTCGGATCGCGGTGACTGGGCTTGAGGAAGGTCTCCTGTACGAGGAGGATATCAATTTGATGGTCGCGGAGGAAGGTGGCGATCTCATCACGCTGGCCTCTAATGCCATTGGCATTAAAGTACCCTAATTTTAGGGATCGGGGTTTGGTGCACGTTAATCTCGTATTATCCATTGGAGTTAGTCGAGGTTAAGGTTGCGGAGGAGGTCGCCTAACTTGAGTAGGGACTTGAGGATAATTTTAAGTTTATCGCCACCAGTGTTAGCCGCCCTGAGATCAGCCGCCATGCGGTCTGCTTCGGGGGTGACTAACTCTGCTAGCGATTCTAAAATTACGTTATGAGAGGGGTCCACGGCCGCGGGGCCGGGTGGCGTGGGACGAGCGGGCGCCGGTGCGCTTGCCTGGGCCGCGGGAGTGGGGACAGGGGCATCTGAAAGCCCGGGGATGGGGCTGGACTTTACTTTACTGAGAGCCGGGAAGGCTTTCTGGTGGTTTAGCGTGGTCCATGGAGAGGGCCTCTGAGGGCTGAGTCTCTCCGGCATCTGGGCAGAGGGTAGCCTCACCGATGGGCTTTCTCTTTGTTGGCGGGCGCTTGCACGCTTCACCAGGTTAGAGGAGGAGCCTTTGGGGGCTTTTGAGCAGCCGCGGTAGTTGGCCGTGTGGCCCGACTGGCCGCAAAGCACACAGCTCGGTGGCTCCGTGCAAAGCGACTTGTCTTTGGGACGGGGGCAGTCTGCCGTGCCATGGTCGCCTAGACACTTTACGCATCTGTGTGGCGCATGGCAGTTGGCTTGGCTGTGACCGTACATCTGACAGCGATGACACTGTCCGACTACGCTTGAGCGGTAGGGCTTCTCTATTGAGATGCCTGATAGGGAGCAAACCGACTTCACTTTGAAGATCGGGTGGTGACCTTCTACTGAGTCACAGATGACCAGTACCATATCGTATAGGTCTCCGCCTCTCGCCTTATGAAGGCGGTGGACGGCTGCGACCGGGATGTCCTGGCCTAGGAGGTCATTGAGGATGTCCTCCGTGGGGATTTCCTTCGGGATCCGCCTGATCACCACGCGGGTGGGCTTCTCCTCTGGAAGAGAGTAGGTGTGGAAGGCTATGCGCCTTCCGATTAACTGACGGGTTAGTTCCCTGAAGTCGGTGGTTGTAGGGACCACCACTTTGATCCCCTGCTGTGTGCTTTTTGCGCTTGTATATTGAATGCGGCGCTCATTACACATTTTGGACACATCTGTCCATTTCCCTTTGTCCTGAATGAACAACGGGGGAGGGGGCTTCAGCTTCTTTGAGGAAGCGGCTGAAGAGTTAGCCTTAGGGCTTGTTGGCCTGCTGGTATGAGCAGCGGCGGACTTTGGTGCGGGGACCGGGGAGGTGGGACGGGACGCCTCGGGAGAGGGGATTAGAGGGAGCGCGACTAACTTTTTGGCCATGGCGGCCTGCGAGTTTTTGCCCTTCTTCCTCTTGCCCTTTCCGACGACTTGGTAGTCGTCTTCTGAGGACGAGGAAGCAGAGCAGGAATCTATTACCGATTCCGAGTCGGAGATTGGTACGGTTGTGTCCATTTTCTCCGAAATGGGAACAATAGACGCAGGTGCGGACTGATCCATTGTTTGCGAAACAATGGGTTCGGGATTAGCCGGAATCGCGGCGGCGACGGCTAGCGGTGAGCTTTTGCCCATGTTCCCAGAAACGGGAACAATGGACGCAGGTGCGGGCTGGACCTTTGTTTGTGAAACAATGGGTTTCACAACTTTGGGTCTTGGAGTAGCCTTAATCGCGGCGGCAACGGCTGGCGGTAAGCCTCTGTCGGCAGGCGGCGGCGACAAAGGGCTGTCGAGCGCGTCACTGAAGTCAGTGACGGTATCGCTGGTTTGCTGAATGGCAGCAATTTCCGACCCATATTTTTCAAAATTTGGGTCGGTCGTGAAGACGCGGAAGAAAAAACTCAACAGCGCTTTTTCCTTCTCGTCTAAGGACGACATTATGTCGGTTAAAATTTAAAATTTAGCAAACATTGAGTGAAGCTCCGCGCCTAACAGCCTAACAACCTAACTCCCCGGGTGGGTGGGCCCGGGGGTGTGTGGCCTCTCTGTCGGGTGTGCAATGACAGGGAGGTGAGTACCTACTGGTGTGCCCTAAGCTTGTGAACCTGACGCCAGTCTTATTGTGCGACAGGGCCCTACGCCCCAAGGGGCCTCTAGTGCGAAGGGGTAGACACTCCCAACCGACACTAGGTGACTGCTGTGAACGAAGTCAGATTTAACTAGTGTTTCTAGACCAGGCTTGACTAGGGTAGCCCCCAAGGCCAAGATTCTGGCTCCCGATGCCAATGGAGTGCCGGGCCCTGAAGGGGTTTGGCGGGTAGGATTGGGTCACCACCCTCTTGGTTTCGTTGGCACCGTAAGGTTTCCACCAAGAACCTCGAAACTGAGGACTTTTCCCTGATGGGGCAAAGGAAGTTAAGTCGGAATAATATCCGAAGCAAAATGAGCAAGTGCTGTCTTAATAAAAAGACAGCAATTGTTCGGGGGTGTAGTCGAGAGACTACTGATGACGTCACGACACTGGGAAGTGACGAACCGATGACGCACACTGATAGCGAGCGGAAATGCGAGCAGGTAGCGGCACGTCCGTTCGCGACGGCGGTCAGGCGGCGAGTGTTAACAGCAGCAATTACCAGAAGATACTTATATGGATGGATGCTCTGTATGGTGTCGGGCGTAAAGAATAGCAGCATCCCATATCTTCCCGTGGGTGTCGTAAGAGGCGACTAAGGGACTTGCCAGAGAATGGGCAGCAGCGTTCTCTGTGGTTTTGTAACAACCGTACTGCGATCGCCAACCCGCCTGCCAAGCGTGGCGATTATGGCAAAACCCCCCAAAATGTCAATGTGACTTGGGGGAGGCCTGTGTTCAGCAGTGGACGTCTTTTGGGCTGAAATGATGATGATGACTTATATGCATAAGCACAAGAAATTATAAAGACATAGCGACCCAACTCTACTGGACAGATTCAACTAATTGGAATGAAAAACCAACGCAGTTTTTACCAAGCTCTATTACCTAATAAAACCCCGAAGTATCAGACAAACAAGCAACTAAATGCCGCTGACGACAGATTGCTGCGAAGCAGAAGAAAGAAAAGCCAGACAGCAAAAGTTATAACTTTTAAAAATTCTGTGGTTCTGCACACGCACCTTGGGCGACACCCATTTTTGGGCGGTTCTATAAACACCATGGATGTGTTCTCAGTAAAACATTTACTTGAATCCACAGGAATTACAGACGATGTTGAGCGAGGGTATAGCCCGCGGGTACGTGCGTCCTCTATCGCGTGTGTCGTACGTGCCGCACGACGCCGCGCGCGCCTTCCGGCTGCTCGCGGCCAGCAGACACCGCGGCAGAGTACTGCTGAAGATGGAATGCCATTTTACGCAAGCACAGCCCAGGTTAAGAGAGACTCATTTGTTTTGATATTTTATAAAGTGGAAGACATTTTACTTTCATGTTTCGTATTAATATCACAAAAATGCTATTACATACAGGGTGTGGCGTAAGTAGTGTTCCACCGTTCAGGATTCGATGAACCAGATAATCAACTATAACAATTAAAAATTTTAACCATTTTTACCCAAGGGTTCCGAAAATATTTCCTTTTTGTCTTTTATTTACGAAATTTCTACCTTTTTTTACAAATTTGTTTGTAGTTTCAACAAAAACCATTATTTTTTGATTTTGATTTCTGTTAATTACTGCTGAATACTAGAGCTATCATGATAAACTATGATTTTTTATTTAAATTCACCTCTTTTGAAGAAAAAGTTAGTTCTTCTCTAATTTGAACCCGAATTTTTAACATACCATCCAAGTTCAAGGGCGATTTTTTGTAAAAAAAACGTACTACACTGTCAGTGCCCATTTATTTAATAATGCTTACTAAATAACAATTTCAAAATGGTATCTTTCTATCAGATCCTAATATTTAACAAAAAGATATTCAGTTTTAATTGAAGCAAAGAAGATTTCCATTTACACAACTACTTTTTTAAACTTTATTGCGTTAATGCTATTACAAACCGTATTAAAACTTAAAAAAAAAACCGCCCATGTGTGAGTCGGACTCGCGCACGAAGGGTTCCGTACCATTAATTATAAAAACGTACCATTAATTATAATTAAAAAAAAAAAAACTTTTTTGTATGGGAGCCGTTATATATTAGGTCTTTACCTATGAAATTGCCGTTTTGTTTGAAAAAAGTTAAAGTATTTTTTTTTCGAACTTATTTATTTCTTTTATTCAAAGTAATCACCCCTGCAATCAATGCATCTTTGCCAACGCTGTGGCAGTTTATGGATGCCCTTCTTGAAAAAATCAGCTGGACGGGAGACAACAAACTCTTCAAAGACGTTTTGTACTGCCTCTCGGGAATTGAATTTTTTTCCCGCTAAAAAGTTGTCCAAATTTTGGAAAAAGTAATAGTCGGAAGGCGCAAGATCTGGTGAGTATGGCGGCTGAGGGAGAGCTTCCAAACCCAACTCATGCAGCTTAGAGACGGTCTGTTGTGCAGTATGGGGCCGCGCGTTGTCGTGAAGTAGCAGTGGAGACGACCGATTGACCAAAGCTGGTTGCAGACGTGCGAGTTTCGCCATCATTGTGGTCAGTTCTTCAATGTACACATCTGCAGTAATGCTCTCGCCGTTTTGTAAAAAGCTATGATGAATCACACCAGCACTAGACCACCAAACTGTGACCATCACCTTTCTAGGGGTCATTTTTCGTTTTGCACATTGCTTTGGTACCGAACCAGGATCTAACCAACTTGCTGAGCGCTTTCGATTGTCAAAAAGAATCCATTTTTCGTCGCACGTAACAATTCGGTTCAAAATTCCTTCATTTCTGTGCCTGTTAAGCAGCGCAAGGCAAGTCTCGACGCGTACGTTGCGCTGGCGATCGTTAAGTTCGTGGGGCACCCATCTATCAAGCTTTTTTATCTTGCCAATCTGTCGCAAATGGACCAATATTGTTTTAATGCTAACATCAAAAGCTGCTGCCAGCTCAGCTGTAGATTGAGTTTCATCAGCTTCAACAATCACCTTTAATTCATCATTGTTGACCAAAGTTTCCGGACGACCACGAGGTTCATTTTTCAAGTCAAAATTCCCAGAACGGAACCGAGCAAACCAATAACGGGTTGTGCGTTCGTTTGTACAGTTCTCTCCGTAAACGTCGTTGATGTTACGGGTCGTTTGTGCCGCGTTGGTGCCACGACGGAACTCATATTCCATAATTACACGAAATTTCAAAGTATCCATTATGAGGAAAAATGTTGAAATGTAATGAAAATACAACGCTAATCAATAAACAAAAGACTGATTTTGTAAATAGAATGTCATATTTTTAAAACAAAATTAATTTGAATTTAGAACTCATAGCCAATCAAAACTTTTTTTTGTTTGAAAAAGTCTGTACTGCAATACGGCAATTTCATAGGTAAAGACCTATTATATTTATTTTTTTCGGTTTTTATTATTTGTTGTTATAGCGTCAACAGAAATACATAACCTGTAGAAATTTCAACTGGCTAACTATCACGGTTCATGAGATACAGCCTGGTGACAAACGGACGGACGGACGGACGGACAGCGAAGTCTCAGTAATAGGGTCCCGTTTGACCCTTTGGGTACGGAACCCTAAAAACGAATACAATGTAACTTTTTACATATTTAATGTGATTTGTTTTTAAGCACAAACGTGTCAAGCAAAAACAAAAAAAAAACCCTGACACTTTTTTTTCCTGAGACATGTTTGTTAACAAAAACCCGTTGAAGCTCTCGCAGTCAAGTTACGCAAAATAGGAGTGATAAGGAAAAGACATGGTAGGGTATTGCTATCTCTTTCATTACTAACGTTGAAATCTCCAGATATCTCGAAATGATTTAGTACGATCTCGTCACTCGTGTCGTGCGTCGTATGCGTTTTGTTTTTATTCTGCCTGTGTTTACCTCCTCCATTTCTTTACCCGAACTCTGACCTGACTCCTGACCCCGGACTCTGTATAATTTGCCTACTGATTATGTTTTGGTGATCTCTGCGATATTGGCTACGTGTACTGGTGACTTTGGCTTGCTCAACGATTTGGACAAACGTGCAGTGCAGTGACGATTAAAAAATGTCTCGGTACACACCGCGCGAATATGCTGACATGCATTTTATTTATGGCGAATGCAGAGGTGTCGGTACAGAAACAGGTCGACTTTATCGGGATCGGGATCGAAGACATCCAGACCGCCGAGTTTTTGTGAGAGTGCATAACGCATACACCGAGGGAAGGATACCCGACACAGGCGTAGGCGGTGAAGGTGAAGGACGACCGCGATGACACAACGATGAAGAGGTTATGAATTTAGTTGCAGAAGATCCTTCAACATCGGTCCGTGTCTTAAGTCGCAGAACTGGCATATCAACTAGATCTGTACATCGAATACTCAAAAAACATTAACTGTACCCATCCCACCCACTATCAAAGGGTGCAGTCATTGCTACCAAGAGATTATCAATTGAGAGTAAAATTTTGTAAGAAACATTTAATGCAGAAAGATATTTAAGTTTTTTGCGAATCTACTTGCTCTTACTTCTGGAAGGTGTCGTTCCTGAAGTCCAAGAAGAGATGTGGCTGCAGAACGATGGCTGTCCCGCTCACTATGCTGTTAGAGTACGAGAGCACCTTGATACAGCGTATCCAAATATGTGGATTGGGCGCTTAGGTCCAATAATGTGGCCACCACGCTCGCCAGATCTAAATCTCCTAGATTTATTTTATTGGGGTTGCCTAAAAGAAAAAGTCTATAGCAAACAAATCACAAGTATCGACCAATTGAGGACTAGAATCAAGGCAGCAGCTAGAGAAATCAGCGAAAGCGGGTTTGCCCGACGACTTAAACTGTCGTTTATTCGACGTTGCAGAGCGAGTATAGCTACAAATGGGGGCCATATTGAACATTTCATTTAATTTTATTGATTGTAATCATGACATAGATTAAAAATAAATGATAAATTAAGTCATTCGTTTTTTTTATTCTTTGTTCAAATACCTAAAGTGTTAGTTATTAATGTTACCTAAAGTTAGGTCTAGATCTATCTAGTTGTTAGTGTTACCTAAAGTTAGGTCTAGATAACTGTGCAATACTAGTTTTTTTTAAACAACTTGGCACTGACACTGTCGTGCATTTTTTTTTGCAAATATCGTAAGTATTAACGCAATAAAGATTAAAAAAGTAGTTTAATGAAAATCTTCTTTGCTTCAATTAAAATTGAACATCTTTTTGTTAAATAATAGTATTTGTTATAGTGATACCATTTTAAATCGGTATTTAGTAAGCATATTATTAAATAAATGGGCACTGACAGTATAGTACGTTTTTTTTACAAAAATCGCCTTTGATCTTGGATTGTATGTTAAAATTTTGGGTTAAAATTGGAGAAGAACCAACTTTCTCTTCAAAAGAGGTGAATTTACATAAAAAAATATTAATTAATAATAAATTAATAATTTATCATGATAGCTCTAGTATTCAGCAGTAATTAACAGAAATTAAAATAAAAAAAAAATGGTTTTTGTTGAAACTACAAATAAATTTGTAATAAAATGTAGAAATTTCGTAAATAAAAGACAAAAAGGAAATATTTTCGGAAACCTTGGGTGAAAATGGTTAAAATTTTTATTTGTTATAGCAAATTATCTGGTTCATCGAATTCTAAACGATGGACCACTACTTACGCCACACCCTGTATATTACATCAATTTACATTATTATTATTTGGCTTGCAGAATATCTTGTAATCCAAACCACACCCAAGTTGTAGTACTGAATGAAGATAGTTTTGGACTCCAGATGGTCGACAAACTAGTTGCTCGTGGTGCGAGGAAATTACATGTTCATAGCAAAGCCCATACAACTGCAAAGTTCCAATTTAAATTACGGTGAGCAAAAGGATTTTATACAGTACTAGCTGTCCGGCGCAATTTCGTTTGCGTCACATTTTCCCCGTTTTCGCAAAATTGTTCACTGCTGCTCCACTCCTATTGGTTGTAGCGTGATGATATATAGCCTATATATAGCCTTTCCCGATAAATGGGCTATCTAACACTGAAAGAATTTTTCAAATCGGACTTATAGTTTCGAAGCCTATTCAATGCAAACAAACAATCAAATCTTTCCTCTTTATAATATTAGTTTAGCCTTCTAATCTTAATTTAATTCTAATGAGTGCCATGGTGGCAATGGTCCTGATGAAGTTATGTTCTAACCTTACCTGATTCAGGATCTGGCAGAAGATCGGTGTGCAAATCCAAATATCGTCTCAGAACTTGGACAAGGAAAATGATGTAGTCGAATTACTCGAGGATGCCACAAAGTTGGGCTCTATTCAAGGCATATATACCACTACAACCGATGATCGCACGGTACAAGAAATCTTATTTACTCACTTGGATACAGTTTCGAAAACATTTTGCCCAGATTTAAGGTAAGAGTGTAGTTCTTTTGGGTTCATTTCTTTGAAATATAATACTTGTACATAATTTAAAGCTTTCTCTGAAAATCTACATT
Source organism: Cerastis rubricosa (assembly GCA_949152445.1). Taxonomy (NCBI): domain Eukaryota; kingdom Metazoa; phylum Arthropoda; class Insecta; order Lepidoptera; family Noctuidae; genus Cerastis; species Cerastis rubricosa. Next base: position 15,476,888 of record OX424545.1, on the reverse strand, counting down.
AATTAAATCTTTCTGATTGTTTTCTTATTTTTCAGATACTTTGCGGTGATTAATGTTGGTGAGACTATGCCTGGAAAACCGACGTGTCTTTCTCGTGTTCAAAGTAAATTACCAGCTAAATTGATAACAGTACCCCAACTAGAGAATGTAAGTAACAATAATAGCAGACCATCCGAATGCTTTACTTGGAAAACTTGCAATTTTGTAATATTTGTACATATTTTTTTACCAAAGACAAAACTGAGCCTTGTAGTACACGTCTCTGTGTGAATAACTCAGTGCCAATACCTTCTATCTACTTTTTACACATTGTATTCTTCCACTGCAATATGAAGAGAAAATCTTAGTGTGGGCCAAGTTTAGAAAAAAAAAACTAATGACGTAAAGTGCCATGTACGTTACATGATTATATCTCAATTTACTAGGAAAGATGGTGAGTAGAACTTGTTCAATAAATATAATAATTATACATATATGTATATCAAGGCGGGGATTCCACCTTAGATGAATATCGACGCCATATTGCCTTTCAGTCGCTAACTGTGCAACATTAATCTTCATTGTTTTTAGATAGGTGGATGGGTAGTTGAAATCACACCCAACACTTGACTCAAACTGCAAGTTTATTTCCAATAAACCAGTTACAGGCACTTTAACACTTATAAACTTTCCAGTTGAGCCGCCCATTCACAAACATGGTTGATGTAAAAAGAAGAACGGGCCAAGAAACTCCTCACACACTCTTTTGGATCTGTCTTTCAATTATTACAGTACTTATTAACATAACTTATTATTGCTCACTTCAAAAACTACTTTCAATTCATTAATATTTCCATTCTCTAATCGCGACCGAGCTAGCTCGAACGACGTCTCGCTGCGCCTACGGTTCTGAGTGGCGCGGAAGTACTAGATCAGTACAGTTACGCTATACATCGTAAGTTCAGTAAAACTTTAGTAAAACAATACTAATAATTCACAATTAATTATTTTAGTAATTAAACAAAAACAATATTCACAAATGCAAAGGCGTTATTGAGTAAAAGCTTAATTAGTAGCTTCAATACTTTTTACAACAATTGCTTGCTTAAATTATTTAAATATTGCCATTGTTAAAATCCAAATTGCCATTGCTAAAATCCCAGTTATCATGAAATGCTAATCTTAATTTTAACTATAGTTCTAGCTAAAGGCTTTTGTTTAATAAATTACTCAATGAGTTGTCAGAAAGATCAAGCCCCATCTAAGCAGTAGTTAACACACAACCTAATAGATGGCGCTCAGTCTCTTTATAATCGATACGGACATTTCTAGATTCTTTGTAATAATTTCCCTGCCACTACACAGATGGCATGGCAAGTTCATTAATATTATCACAAATGAGAATTATGAGTTGGTTCTTAATTAGATGAATGAATAGACTTAGCAGGTAAACGCTCTTGCGGCGACACGGCCATTCTGATCGGCGGTGCGCGCCCTGCACCTGCCGTCGCTGTCAGTATTTGGAGTTTTGAGCTTGTTATCTGGAATACTGGAGATAAATTCTGTCGGCAGATTAATGTTGTTTTTATTAACATATGTAGGATTTGGTAACAAAAAGTTTCAGTCAACATGGAAAACTTGTAATAGATCTAACATCTATTCAGTTTTCCTCATATTCAAAATGAAATGCATTTGTGTATCAATAACACACATATGCACACTTAAAGTTACAGACTTAAAGCTGCTTGCAGTTTATGGATAAAAATTTTTCAATTTGTTAATGACTCAATAACATTAACTGAATCGATTTTATTGATATTGTTTACTAGCTGAATAGGATATTGTTGGCAAAACTACCCGACAACATTAATTGAGTTTATTGATATTGTATGGTCAGCTAATAGCTGAATAGAATAATGTTGCCTCAATTATACAGCAACATTAACTGATAGTAGAAGTAACTGATCATGCAATATCACTAAACTCAACTCATTACAGTTGAGTTTAGTGATATTGCATGATCAGTTACTAGATAAGTAGAATGGTGTTGCCTCAATTATACAGCAACATCAATATGAATTGAGTTTATTGACCTTGTATGATCAGTTACTAGCTGAGTGGAATGATTTTGCTTCAATTATACAGCAACATCAATGGAATCAAATGAATTGAGTTTATTAACATAGAATGATCAGCTACTAGATAAGTAGGATATTTTCGCTTGAACTATCCAACAATATTCATTCAATGGTTATGCTTTGTATGAGTTAGGTTTTTAGTTTACCTTGGAACCTTGTAATAGATCTACTGTCTACTAGATTAAGCTGAAATAAGATTATTGATTAGTTTAGTTATTTTGTAATTTGTATTTGGTAAGTGTGGTGTAAGTAGCATATTTTTATTTGTTCATTCTCACTGGAAGGTAATGCTCTGTGATAGACACAAAGTCTTGGTAAAGTTTGATAGGATTAAAGGATAGGATCAAGAACACCGCTCTGTGATCGACACAAAGTCTTTGATTTGACAGGATTAATTTGGATAAGGAGTTTAGGACCATTGCTCCGTGACAGGCACAAAGTCTTTGATTTGACAGGATATAAGGAAACAGGCTCTAGGCGGTTTGTACGCCGTAGACCCAGCAGGATAACATGAGAGTATTGTTTAATAGAAGCCTCCACGGCCGCTAATAGTTTGTTATTATCATTATAAATAGTCTCCACGACTATTTATAGATTGTTTGTCATTTGGTGTGTTCATTATCAGTGACCTCCACGGCTTCTGATAGTATTTGTGTGATTTTGATGTTGTATTACTTATCAAGCTAGTTGTTTCCTCCACGGATAGCAATAGCTTGATGTTTGTGTAATTATTTTTTATTTATTAGTTGTAGTGAGGAGTACTAATACTTTGCTATTATTATTGTAGATGAGCAACTGACAGGATTACAAAAACATAAAAATAATGAAATTATAAACATGAGACTCATCACACATGAGCATCATGTAGGTAGGTTGATTTGGCTATTGTATTCAGCCTTTGATGTAACATTATGTAGAGATCAGTGGTAAGGTGTAGGAAGTAGTTTGAAAACGCCTCACCTTTTATATTAGCTTAGGTGTGTGGGCACTGAATCAGTCATCCCTGGTTGGCAGTCCTCGTGCTACTCTTCATTTGACAGCTGGCGACACGGTTATCTATTCACCAGGTATTGAAATGAATTGTATTGGTCAGCTAAAACCAAATTGTGATATGTGTTGGTTAGCAGGCTTATTCTTGAGGAAGCTGTTCTTATTGACAATGGTTTAGACTTCCACACTTGATGCCATCACTATGGTAGAGTGACTAGGTGCATAGAGTTTTAAAAGTTCCTTTACAGTTGCTTCCAATTTTGTTTCATTTTCCTTGATAGTTGGTTATCATTTCCTTTTTGAAGACAATTTCCTGGAACCTGGAATGTGAGAAGTCATGCAGTTAAATAATAGTGCAAGAAAAGATATCCTACATAACATCACACTTGCAGTCCCTGAAGGGTTAGGCAGGGGTTTAGATAATACATCCACACTTTGTCAATCACGCCTAAGACTCTTATTTAGGAGCAGGCTATTTGCCATTAATATTATTGTCTGGGTTGTTACTGACAAATTCCTGATGGAAAAAGAACCAATGACACTTTGCGAGACCTCAAAATCGAATCCACGCCCTCATGCTTTAATGGCAGGGCTCATGAGCACTGACCACAAAGCAGTCCTACTAATGTTTAAATTAGTTGGGGTGATAAGCTATGAAGTAGGTAATCAATTGTTTTGGAATAGTTTTCATACTTAGATTAAGTTAATTAACACCTTCACTGCCGTTCCGGTCACCGGTGACCTAAAACAATACATTTTCAATTGTGTCTATTGTCTGGCAGACTATGTGTTAAACTAAGATAGGAAAGTTAAACTGATCAGAACTAGTTTAAAAACTCTATTGGTTGTGTTAATGTACTGACAAAACATTCACATTCTAACATATTGAAAGATTCTTCTGTTGATTTATTGCGCTAAGAGTTCATTGTCACAACTCATTGAACTGAAATTTGTTTGACACTTCATTACTTGTCTTGTTTTACAAATCATTTTCATAGCGAAGTGTTTTAGTATGAATCATGCAACATGTTGTCAAATACAAGTGCTTTCAAGTTGCATAATTGTTTGAAAAGCAAACAATAGACACCACAAAGATTGTGAGATATTAATCTATGTGAATGTCAAATGAATGTGACTAATTTCTAATAAGAATATTCTGTATTCAATGTTTCTAGTCACTGCGAATGACAAGTCAAATACAAAAAGTTTTGAATTAAAATTTGTTGATATGTTGGTTTGGTTGGTAGTTACTTAATTAATTCATTTCATGTAATGTTTATGCAAATTCAAGTGACTAATCTTTGTACTCAAAAATATTCCTAAGAGAATTTTTCTTGTTACTATGAATTAGAAGTCAACAAAAATGTCTTAAAATTTGCTAATACATAGTTAATTAATTAAGTTCATGCAAGTAACTAAATAGTTTAATCTGATTCATGAGTAATGTTTCATCATCTGCCTGCCTTTTCCCAAACTTTGTTTGGGTCGGCTTCCAGTCTAACCGGACGCAGCTGAAAATCAGTATTTTACGTGAAGCGACTGCCTATCTGACTTGTTTATGGCGCATTAATGATTCTTATTCGAATAATAGCTTTGATAAGCGCACTAAGCATGAGCTTAATAGAGTGATTTAAGTTGTGTTTGTATTTCACTCCCTTAGGTGTCAAGTTAAATGTGGCATTGCCACAGTCAGTGTGTGATAAGTTAAATTGTTGTTAACTGTAAATATGTTAAACATATTAAAATTAATAAAACAAAATACTTCCATTGACAATTCGTCAGCAGGTTTATTTAACAATGTGCTTTTCCGGTGTCCAATCTTTGTTTGTTTTGCTGCTTTGGTCATTCTGTGCTGTACATGTTGAGCATTTTGAGTGAAATAAGAAGTTGTCCGTCACATACAACTTCACTGTTTATTTACCCATGTAAACTGCATTTTCATAATGTGTTCATTTATAGTCTGACTGGGTCATGTGTGTTCAAGTTGCAATAACCCATAATTATCATGTTGGTATCTGTCAGCCATTTGATGAAAATGCAGCAAACTCTTTGGATATCATAGTCTTCATTATCTTCCTGTCTATCAGTCCATTGATTCATTTAAGACCATAATTATATTGGCTGGGGCAAATCATTATGTCGCACGCTCATAGAACGTTTACGATTTCAGATATCAAGTCTATAAGCACGCTCTCGGCCATGGCCATGCAAGCCGGTTTCGGATTTTGCATGTTATTCATTGGATGTCCGGCATAAGTATGAACAGCGCGCAAGAGCAATTCCTTCTTCTGATATCAAGGCGGGGATTCCACCTAAGATGAATATCGACGCCATATTGCCTTTCAGTCGCTAACTGTGCAACATTAATCTTCATTGTTTTTAGATAGGTGGATGGATAATTGAAATCAACCACAACACTTGACTCAAACTGCAAGTTTATTTCTAATAAACCAGTTCACAGTACAGGCACTTTAACACCTAGAAACTTTCCAGTTGAGCCAAACTTTCACAAACGTGGTTGGTGTGAGTAGAAGAACGGGCCAAGAAACTCCTCACACACTCTTTGTGATCTGTTTTTCAATTATTACAGTACTTGTTAACATAACTTATTATTGCTCACTTCAAAAACTACTTTCAACTCATTAATATTTCAATTCTCTAATCGTGAACGAGCTAGCTCGAACGACATCTCGCTGCGCCTACGGCTCTGAGTGGCGCGGATGTACTAGATCAGTACAGTTACTCTATACATCGTAAGTTCAGTAAAACTCTAGTAAAATAATACTAATAATTCACAATTAATTATTTTAGTAATTAAACAATACTAATATTCACAAATGCAAAGGCGTTATTAAGTTAAAGCTTAATTAGTAGCTTCAATACTTTTTACAACAATTGCTTGCTTAAATTATTTAAATATTGCCATTGTTAAAATCCAAATTGCCATTGCTAAAATCCCAGTTATCATAAAATGCTAATCTTAATTTTAACTATAGTTCTAGCTAAAGGCTTTTGTTTAATAAATTACTCAATGAGTTGTCAGAAAGACCAAGCCCCATCTAAGCAGTAGTTAACACACAACCCAATAGATGGCGCTCAGTCTCTTTATAATCGATACGGACATTTCTAGATTCTTTGTAATAATTGCACTGCCACTACACAGATGGCATGGCAAGTTCATCAATATTATCACAAATGAGAATTATGAGTTGGTTCTTAATTAGATTCATGAATAGTCTTAGCAGGTAAACGCTCTTGCGGCGACATATATGTTTATGACAATTTATCTCCACAAATTACATTCTTAAATATATTAAGTTGACGAGTATTTCAACAAAAAAAAATAATTTGTGGGGAGTCTAAGTCTCTAATCCTGTATTTTAGAACTCCAGGCCCCCGTTTATATTTAAATATTGAAGAGTAATATATCACATAGTGGTTGTCAATGTGGTACTTTAGGGGTATGAGGAACAGGGTGTAAAGTTCCTCATCCCCAATAGAAAAGGGAGGATCCTCCGGCCAGACAGGTGTGATGTCTGGTGGGCAGCTGCCTCACAGTTGTCGGGTTTTTCTACATAATCTTAAGTCGATGTAAACTTTGCTTGCGACTTTTAGAAAATTGATGTTAGCTGTTCCCTCGTGTCATAGATGGTGCTGTAGTACTTTTTTTGTACCTTTCTTTTTGTATCACTCTCACCCGGGAGGTCACACTGGTGGTGAGGAATACCCATTTGAAGCTGGCTGGCTGTGAGACTCTCTGCTTAAAAGTTTGAGGAAGTGATGTTGATGATGATGACGCCATCTTTCTCGAAGGCTGCGCTGACGTCCATTTCGAGGTCACCATTTTAGGGGGTATGAGGAACAAGGTGTATAATTTCTCGATACTCCGTTGAAAAGGGAGGATCTTCCGGCCAGACAGATGTTATGTCTGGTGTCTTTTGTTGGAAGTTGTTTTTTGTAGATTGATCGTGTGTGTGAGTGTGTGTATCCGAGGGTGTGTGCGTGTATGTGTGAGTGAGGGTACGTGTATGTATGTGAGTTTGTGTATGTAAGCCTACATTCATTGTATACATAATATTATATTTGACTATTAAAATTAGAAGATTTATAATAAACTAGCTGTCTGGCGCAACTTCGTTTGCGTCACATCTTCCCTGTTTTCGCAACATTTTTCATTGCTGCTCCACTCCTATTAGTCGTAGCGTGATGATATATAGTTTATAGCCTTCCTCGATAAATGGGCTACCTAACACTGAAAGCATTTTTCAAATCGGACCCGCAGTTTCGGAGCCTATTCAATGCAAACAAACAATCAAATCTTTCCTCTCTAAAATATTAGTTTAGATTTAGATATACCTTGTTACTTTACTATCTCAAGGACTTTTTCTGCTTCAGCGTAGCTTTGAATTGCTTTAAAATCATCAATAATAAGCATTTTTTATCTTAGATTTGTCTTTTACTTAGAATAGAATAAAACATTATTTATTGTACACCAGAAATGAAAAATAACGGGCTTACAAAACTGCTAATCTTATGGTTACAACGGCGGTCTTATCGCTGATAGCGATATCTTTTAGACAACCTTTGGATGGATATTATGGAATAAAAATAAAAAAGAGGGTAGTCACTGGTGTACTTACAAAAATATTAAATAACAAAAGTTAAGTTATCACTTCATATATATACATATACATGTATAATATAAATATAATACATAAATAAATAAATATATAATAGATATTTGTGTTTTTAATATTATATGGCAAAAATAAAACTAGAATGGTGACAAATTTTGACTGAATGCAATTACAGAGTCTGAAAATGGACTTAATATAAGAGTAAATCAAGCAAATCAGTGGATGGACAACTAAGTAAATAACCATAACGAGAAACGGACGATAACTAAATTAATTTTTATCAGGAGTTGAGTGGTCGTGATGCGGTGGATGCGGTGGAGCGTGCAATCTGCGGTGTGGACACCTTGGTGCTTGTACAGAGGACACATACGCAACAACCCGATCTGTTAACACAAATTGCTCGACTGGCTGGTCAGTAGTCTTATATTTTTGTATTTTCTTGTACCTCAGAACTCTACAGGGCTCATGATGCATGCATGGTAAAAAGAAAAAACCGGCCAAGTGCGAATCGGACTCGCGCACCGAGGGTTCCGTACAAAAATTTTTAAAAATATTTTTATTATATGATGTAACTTAAAATTTACGGTATTCGCAAATTTTCCTTTATCTGTGCTATAAGACTTTGCTTCATACCAAATTTCAAGATTCTGAGTTCTCGGGAAGTACCCTGTAGGTTTTGATTCCCCTGCGAGTGTTGAAAATTTACGGAAATTTGCGGCATAAACGTCTGTATCTTTTAATTGCGTTGGCTAAGAAGTTTGATTTGTTTACAGCTCTAAGGGACAGTAAACCTGAGTATTTGATATAAATTCCAGTTGCAATTTTTGATAACTACACGCGTTCTTAAGAAAAAGGGTCTTGACAGACAGACAGACGGACAGACAAATGATCCTATAAGGGTTTCGTTTTTTTTCCTTTCAAGGTACTGATTTGAAAACTCTGCAGTATTTTAAGGGTTCCGACCCTTAAAATACTGCAGAGTTTTCAAATCAGTTAATTGTTAACATTTGTGTTTTATTTATAGATATTTCTTTGACAAAGAGAACACCAAAAACGACGACTTTGGAAGAACTTGGAATTCAAGATGATAAATTACTACTGGTTTCTAGTTATTTGAGAATTCATCATAATGTTGAGTTCACAGAACAAGAGATACCACAGTTAACAGTTCAAACGTAAGCCTCTTTATCAAAAAGATTCTATGTAAAACTCGTCTTCCCTATAGAATTAACGCTATTTGTATTGTTTTAATAACCAGAATCCTGAATTTGAATAATACAGAAAACGCTTTTGAAGATATTAAAGGTTTAGCGACGTTCATATCTTACGTGGACGTGGACGAACTACTTGCGACTTCTGAAATAGTATGCATGCCTACAATCACTAGCGGCCATGTTTTGGTAAATACTCGTTTTATTTATTTTTTAAGAACCTTTATAATACATAATCATAATTTAAATAGCTAGATATTTGGTTAAAACGCGTGGCTTATTTGATATATTTTATCAACCCTGATCCCAACTATCTTTTAGTCGTAGCAGTATATCTGAAAACTTCCATACATACTATATGGCATTATAGCCATCACTTTATTAGTTAGTTTTTATCTCCTTTTTAGCCCTTACATCCAACACACATCGCACATCGTGATTCAATATTTTTTTAAATATTATATTTCAGCGTGATGACGAATTTGACGCAAACCAGACGTATCTATGCATAGTTCCGGGTATGGAAGGTCACCACGAGCGGTTCCGCGTGCTGTGCGAGCGCCTCAAGCTGCCGGCGCTGGTGCTGCAGCCGGGCCTCGACCACCCGACGGAGACCGTGCGGGAGAGTGCGCAGAGACACGTTGACGTATGAACTCTCAAGTTAAAACAAAACAAATTCTAAAAATTAAATTGAGTACCAAATACAAAATTAACCTTACTTCTTCATCATTTTAGGTGCTGCTGAACAAAACTGGAATGAAAAACACTTTCTACTTATTGGGTTATGAAACTGGCGTTCTGGTAGCGTTGGAAATGGCAGCTATACTCGAGGATTATGGTGAGCAAATATCACTTACGACCGTCTTTAAAAAAATGTTGATTGTTGTCAAAATGTATGAAGTTAATACGCATACGCACTAAGCGTTTTGGGAATACTTTTATAATGCGTACCGCTAAGGAGTGGAATTCCCTGCCGGAGTCTGTGTTTCCCGATAGCTACAATCTAGGGGTCTTTAAGTCAAGAGTGAATAGGTTTCTTCTAGGCAAGCGTGCTTCACCGTCGACCACATCATCGCTTACCATCAGGTGAGATAGTGGTCAAACGCGGGCCTATAGATAATAAGTTCATTTCCATTTTTCTAGGTTTAACCGGTACTGTATATTGCCTTGGATGTGCACCAGACGAGGTTCAAACTGTGATTGAACAAAATATCGCAGAATACAAGACAAAAGAGCAACTGGAAAATGAGGTGATCAAGCATATGTATAAGTTGATGGTGGGTGACGACGTTGCGGACCTGGAGGGAGCCCTTAAAGCTGCAGCTTCGTGGCCAGAGAAAGTGGACGCGTGCGTGCGGACTCTGTTAGGTCATGTGCCGCACTCGGTGCAGTACTCGTGCGCGCTCATAGAAGCCGCTCTGGCGCGTATTGAGCGCGCGCGTAGCTACGTACCGCCAGCACGCGCGCTGCGCTCTCAGCTGGTGCTGCTGCGCGCCGCGACTGCGCACGTGACGTCACCCGCGCAGGCGCTGCAGCGACACTCGCTGCAACCGGTCGTCGTACATCAGCTAACCGCACCCGTGGCACACGCAGCTAGTGACATGAGCTGTGCGTCTGTGATTAATGAGTATTTAGATCAAACGATTCTAGAATCATTTAAAGAGAAAAATATTTGCGAAGCATATCTACTTAATCCTTTTTCTTTTATGATTGCTCATACTGAAGACTCGTAAAATTGTACTATTTATCTACTTGTATGTTATCTTAATAACTTACTAAAATAAACGATGTTTGCTTGATTAAACGTAGCATTTTATTTCTAAAAGCCTCTAACGTTTTGTCTAATGCGAAGAAATCAATCGTCTTAAAGTTTTTTTAGAAAATCCCAATGTTGGATTGACGTTCATTCAAAACGTTTTTTCTAACTATTTAAATAAGACAAATTACTCAAAAATATAACATAGCACATTTGTATTACTAAGAGTTTGCTTACTGATACAAATGTCGTACTTATGCTATTACTATCTACAATTTTCTATCTATACAGGGAGGAGGAGCTCGTGGCTAAATAATAACAGCCACACGGGTCGATCTTTAAGGTTAAGCCGTGCTTGTCGAGGTTGTTCCGCGGATGGGTGACCATAATTACGTACCGAGTTTCCTCCGCGCCTTGGAAAGCACGTTAAGCCGTTGCTCCCGGCTGTCATTTGTAGATCTTTGACAGTCGTTACGAGTAGTCAGAAGCCTATAGTCTGACATCCAGTCTAACCAAGGGGTATCGTATTACCCAGTTACTGGGTTGTGGAGGTCAGATAGGCAGTCGCTTCATGTAAAAACTGGTACTCAGCTGCATCCAGTTAGACTGGAAGCCGACTCCAAGATAGTTTGGGAAAAGGCAGGCAGATGATGACAGGGTGGAAGGGATAATGACGCGAAAACGGTTACCACGTATTCATTACATCATTCCGAACCTCCTACTATAATTAAATAATAAGGAATACTATACTGAGAAATATACCACTAAGATAGGGAAACAATGTACAAGAAACGTAGAAATGTATGCAAACTGTAGTTTTAATGATGTGGGTGTACTGACTGATAATATTGATACAGCGTACGGTGGTACCGCCTTAGGTCATTAATGCAAAAATTTCGTCATCAATTACCCCCTCTTTATTTACTTATAACGATTGGCCGTTAAACAAGCTACCCAAAAATATGTCACCCATTTTACCTAATCATCACAGGATCGGCTTGTGGCTTCACCCAAGCTGAGAAGTTTTTAGTGCCGCGATCATTTACCGACCACGCGAGTGCAGGCCTCCTCTGGCCGCCAGCGAAGTCCCCTGCGCCACCTCTGGCGCGGGGCTGTGATTGGTCCGCGACTCAACTTATATTAATAAAGTTGGGGGTAGACGCAAAAAAAAAACTTTTTCAGTGTACCGTCCGAACCGCAAACATTAGTTATTTACGTAGAAGGTATCCGGTGGGTACCCATGGGCACCTAGTGCCTGTGGGTTCGCAGCGGGTGCTTTCCGTGCTGCCCGGTGCATCGGCGCCGTAGCGGTTGCGGTTAGCCACACCCAAATGTCGTCCAAGAACTTTTCGCCGCCTACCACGAACCCCAAGGGGGTCCGAGCGCCGCCGCTTCCGACCATCAGGAGCCCTACGCTCGCGAGTGCCAATGCAGACGTAGAGGGGAGGAGGATCTTTCCAGCCTCTCCTCCGTCACCGATGCCGCGCCGCAGTCCCGCCGCCAACACGACTCCGCCTTCAGTGCGCACCCCTGCCGTACCGGTCCGCCCGCCGGCGTTCCGCAATGCGCCCACCCTGGCCCCGGGCCAGCTCCTGGGTCCAGCAGCCGCGCGCCCGCTGTTCGCGTCGTCGCCCCCCCCCCCCTGCGTCCAGCGCAGGTGGATCGGGCGACCGCGATGCACGCGCCCTGCTCCGTTAACCCGCGCCCCGCGCGCCTAATTACCGCCGACATGCGACACCCAGGCTGTGCCTGTCGTGTCTCGCCCTGCCGCGTGCTCGTCCACGCACGCACGTACCGCCGCCGCCGCCGCTCCGAGAGCCGGGCGTGCAGCATCGCCCGCACCCCGCCGCTTGCTGCCAGGCCTAGTCGCTGCAGCGTCGACCGCTACGGAGCTGATGTCGCCGCCCCCGCCTCGCAGCGCAGCCAAGGACTCGCCCGCACCCATGTCGCCTTGCTTCTCAAGCGTGGACAGCGACATGGACGACGACGACCCAGAGGTAGGTACATCCTCCTACTACACCTCACCGGACAATACAGTGGTGACCGGGCACGAGGGTTCGCTCGAGACCCGTGCCCAGCGACGCCCACGCAGCTCGGACGACGAGGCCGCCGAAGAGGCGAAGCGCGTCTGCCCCAACTCCCCGCTCCCACAGCGCGACCCGCGTGGTAGAGCCGGAGTCGGACGTTCGCTGCGGCGGCTCGCCGCCCGCCCATTGGACACGACGCCTCACACAGTGTGACGCCACCCGCAGACACAGCCCCAGCGCAAGGCACGACCGCAGCAGCAGCTGCCAAGGCCAAGCCCAGAGACAAGCCCCGCCACCCTCCGTTGGTCGTGGAGAGGATGCCCAACTGGGCCTTCCATTTTAGGGCCGGGAGGACCATCCTGGGTCACCCTCCGAACGCTCGTCCTTTTCAGGGTGGGATTCGGTTCCTGCCTGAAACGGAGGACTAATACAGGGTGATTCAGAGATACCTCACCGACCAGGAGAGATCGGAGGGCCTAAGCTGGTTCTCCTACTCACTGCCAGCGGAGCGCAGTGTCAAGGTGGCTATCCGAGGGCTGCCGGCGGACACGGACCCAGAAGAAATCCTTGAGGAGTTGAGGGCGCGTGGTTACGAGCCAGAGTACGTACGTAATATCAAAGCGCGCGGCGGACGACCTCGCTGCCTCTTCCACGCCGTCCTCAAAAGGCAAACTGACTTCCGCACAATTTACGACACCACCGAGCTTCTATTCATGCGTGGTGTCCGCGTCGATGCCTGGCGGAGCAAGCAAGGGCCCGCCCAGTGCCACCGGTGCCAGCAGTTTCGACACAGCTCGCACCAGTTCCACCGTCCGCTCGCATGCGTGCGATGCGGAGAAGTCCATGCCGCCCGAGACTGCCCACGCCCAAGGACGGAGAAGGCCACCTGCGTGAACTGTGCAGGTGCCCAGTGTTCCGAAGAGAGCTCCGGAACAAGCGAGCGGGCACTGTCGCCATCACACGACAGCGCCACTGAGAGTGAGACCGTACACGAATATCAATAAATGTCACAATAATAATAAAAAAGTAAATATTTATGTCAAATCAATAAATGTAAAATCAGTAAATGTCACATCAAAATAATACAAAGTAAAGTAAAAAAATAATCAAATACTGAAATAAGTATTCATGTGAAATCGGTAAATGTCACCTAAAGTAATAAAAATAATGTAAAAAATAAGGTAAAAATAAAATAAAAAATGTCACAGTGTATAAAGTAAAAAAAAGGAATTAACAATAAACAAAGGAATCAACAATAAACAAGCGAAGTCCGAAATTTCGACATTCACAAAGCAAATTTCATTGGAGCAGTTTAATCCCAAGCCTTTTTATCTTCGAGATAGTAATTTACATGATAGTAGGCTTTCAAGCATAGCTTCCTTTTTATAAACGATTTGAATTTATGCATGGGCGAACCGTATTCGCCAGTATAGGAAGCGTGTTGATCGGTATTCGCAGAATCGCATGTTCCAGAGTGATGAGAGGTGGGTATACAGAGCTTGGGAGCGACCCGAACAAAGTATGACGGACGTGTGCCGCCCAGATGATGCTGCCACGAGTTCATTCTGGCGCAGCATCTGGTCGGTGCCCGTCTGTCATACGGAGGCTGACTGGATGCGTGATGTCGAGCGAGTGTGTGAATCCATCCCAGAAATGGAAGCAATTTCAATCACACCGATAGATGTTGCCAGAGCAGTTCGTCCGTTACCGAACTGGAAATCTCCGGGACCGGACGGACTGCACAACTTCTGGCTCAAATGGCTAAGTAGTACACACACTCGCCTGGCATCTCAATTCCAGTCATGCTTAGAGTCTGGGTCGCTACCAGAGTTTCTTACAACGGGTGTTACCCACCTGCTCCATAAGTCAGGTAGTCTTGCGGAACCCAAGAATTATAGATGGATCACGTGTTTATCGACGGTCTATAAACTTCTTACATCCATTTTGAGAGAGAAAATTAACAAACACATCGATAGTAATTCTAATATGTCGGCCTCTCAGAATGGATGTAGAAACGGGTCCCGTGGTACTAAGGCGCTACTCCTCATCGGCATGGCCATTAGCCAACAGGTTCGTCGATCCCGCAAGGATTTGTCGACATGTTGGATAGATTACAAGAAGGCCTACGACTCTGTGCCACATACATGGCTCATGAGGGAGCTGGAGTTGTACAAGAATGTTGTAACTCTATGCGCCTTTCTTGAGTCGTGTATGGACACGACTCCGTAAGGCCGTCCTCCATTGCCCCATGGCAATGGAGGACGGTCCTTCGATATCCAGGATGTCGACAGATTCAGGGGAACGATGAGCCTGTATGGATTAAACGGGGTATATTTCAGGGCGACATTCTGAGTCCACTTTTGTTTTGTCTAGCCCTGAATCCTCTAAGCACATTGCTGGAGGATTCAGGCCTAGGCTACCGGTTGAGGAGAGGTGGTCAGGTCATATCTCACCTTCTTTACATGGATGATCTGAAACTCTTTGCCCCTAACAAATTGCAACTGATGAAGCTACTGAAAGTAACTGAAACTTTCAGTAGCGCTTGGTGTGGACAAATGTGCAGTCATGTATGTAAAGCGAGGAGAGATTATGGAATCTGAGGGAATCCAACTCTCGGATTCCATACACCTCAGATCTCTCTCCTCATCCGAAAGCTATAAGTATTTGGGTATGTCGGAAGCGTTAGGCATTAACGTAGCTGACATGAAGCAGTCGTTGAGAGGGCGCTTCTTCGGTTGCCTGAAGAAGGTATTAAAAAGCCTTCTTTCAGGCGGAAACAAGGTGCGCGCCTTCAACGCTTGGGTCATGCCGGTTTTAATGTACTCTTTCGGCATACTCAAATGGACTCAGACCAAACTGGACGCCCTAGATAGGAGAGTCCGTACATTGCTGACCGCAAACCGGATGCATCACCCACGATCATCGGTGATGAGACTGTACATACCGCGGAAGTGCGGGGGTAGAGGCTTTTATTTTCAGACCAGTCTGGGGGACGCGATATAAAAACTGAAGAAAAGCGATTAAGAAATCGACGATATATCACCCCATGATATCCACCAATACGTAATATGCTACGTGTTGATATCGATCGCTTTATGCGTGGTATTAGCCTGGATGTGGCGAACTGGGCGATGTCGCCTTTGCCGAAAGGCTGCCGCTGAGAATAGTGGCGAGGGATCCCACCGGCAGCAGACCGCGTTGACTCCGCTGCCTCCTCGGCGCCGCAGCGAGAGGCGCTGCCAACAGGAGTTAGCAGCGACTCCGCTTTCACCGAAACCAACCAGAAGACACGAACCATACAGTGAAGTGCTCAGTGCCAGTGATGTGAAGGCTAAAAGTGAAATCGGTTTGTGTTTACACAATTATGCCAAACGCTGCCCTAGCGCGGACTATAGTGTGATTAACCGGGAAAAAAATAGGGACACATTCTTTCATCTCCAACACTTCGGTCACTGATCATGACACGTTTTATTATTTATGGAGAACAACACGTCCAATATTTCACTGAAAACACCTAGACATACCCGGGTTTTGGATTTTAGCCCCGTTTATAGCACCTCAGGTATTAATCAGTACATTTTTTGAATGTAAATGTTTGCGAATAAAAAAATCTATCTTCATTTTCTACTGGTCTAAATAGGACTATATTATTATGATCGAGTGCCATCAATACTTCCTATAACAGATGGTATGTGAAATTTTTCATAAAACCTGTAACAAAAGGAAAAGTTTATGTTAGGTACTATAAAAACAAGCCATTATATACAAGATTTTTTAGTCACCGTCCAAATTTTTTCTAGGCATTATGTATCATTCACTAATCCTATTTAAAAAAAAAAAATTGAAATTTTCATGTTTTCATATGAAATCATTTTCTCGAAAGAATTATCCGCTCTGCCTGGTCACTAAGTTAAACGTTAAAAATACTACACTTGCCGCGCAAACATTCAATGGAAAGGGGGCGATCCCCGCGTAGTTACCCAGCGTGTACCTACGCACGGCGCGGCGGTGTCCATGGTATCTCAATATTTTTGTATTGAGTGAGAAAAGAAAAAACACTTATTCAATGGCTTTCGCCAAAGATTAAAATGTCCAAATTTGGACAGTGACTAAAAAATAAATAAATCTTCTTAATAAATCTATATAATTTATTTAAATGACAATAAATAGGTATTTGTTGCAGCATAACCTCCTTTTTATAGAATCTGTTTTCTGTCGAGTTTGAGGAAATTTTAGAAAATTAATCCATATACTTTGTACTATTGGATGGTTAAGAGCTGCCATTACATCTCTAACAGAAACAGATGCTGCGAATCTTGTATTCCAAATTAGGGTCCCATAATATCTGCCTCCAACTAGTTTTTGGTAACTACCAGACGCAAAAAAGGAAAATGCCACTAGAACCTTAAAAAAAAAAGTATTAAGCTATTGATCTCCCAAATAAGTCATGATATCATTGATAAAAGGCATGTGTCAAAAAAAAATACACAGTGGTACATCACTTCTTTTCTCCGGTATATCGTCCGGGCGTACTTATACGCCCAAAAAAAAGTTCCCGTCAAACGTCCGGCAATCAAATTACGCCTAAAAATAGAGGCGTACTTACCAGGCCCCTCAGAAAGTATTGCGAAAAAAAGTTTTTATATATGGGAGACTGGCCAGTTATTATGTTTTTCGAAAATATGATTATTTATAAGTAAAAATAAGTAAGTTCCAATTTCAAAATTTCCCTCCACATTTTTTGCGAGTTAATTCAAAGTATTGTGTCTCACTGAAATATGGATCTGCGCCGGGAACATTTTAGAGCTATGATTTTATACGATTTCAAGTGTCGCCTGAAACCGGATGAATCGTACGATAGACTTCAAATGGCATTCATGGATGAAGGCCCTTCCAAGGCAACCGTGTATCGTTGGTATAACGAATTCAAGCGCGGTCGACCAACTTTGGGGGATGACGAAAGAAGCGGTCGCCCTTTGACGGCTGTTACCGAAGAAAACGTGCTAGCAGTGAAAAATTTAATCCAAGACAATAGGCGAATTACATATCAGGAGATTCAACACATATTGAAGATTGGATCGGGAAGCGTTCACGAGATTCTACACAGCCATCTTCGCGTGAGGAGGATAGTATCACGCTGGGTGCCGCACAACCTCACCGATGCTCAGAAGCAGGCCCGGGTGGAATGGTGCCGTGATATGCTTAACAAATTTGAAGCAGGCTCGTCTCGGCGTGTTTACGACATCGTTACAGGTGATGAGTCCTGGATTTATCAATACGACCCAGAAACCAAGCGCCAGTCGACTGTTTGGGTGTTTCAAAATGAGCCAACGCCTACCAAAGTGAAGCGATCTAGAAGCGGGGGTAAGATTTTGATCGCTAGCTTTTTTAATTTGACTGGCCACTTGGTATCAATTCCCTTACGGGATCAAAGAAGCATTAATGCCGAATGGTATACTTCCAAATGTTTGCCAGAAGTTTTCTCTGTTATAAGCAACAAGCGACCAAACACAGGGCTCCGCGGGCTACTGCTCCACCACGACAATGCACCTGCGCACACCGCACTCAAAACGAGGGACTTCCTGGACAGCACGCCAGTCAAACTCCTGGGTCACCCTCCTTACAGCCCTGATCTAGCACCGTGTGACTTCTTTTTATTCCCAAAAATAAAAAATCAGCTCAAAGGGATACAATTTTCGTCGCCGGAAGATGCGCTGGCTGGGTTCGAGCAGGCTGTAAACGAGGTGTCTGCGGCGGACTGGAAAAAGTGTTTTGAAAACTGGTTTAGGCGCATGAATCTTTGTATAGAGGCTGGTGGAAAGTACTTTGAAAAGATTTAATAAAAATATATGTACGTATAGAACAATTTTTTTTAGTTTCGCAAAACTTTCTGAGTGTCCCACGTATACGCCTCGAAGAGTTGTACCAAAAAACTTACTAAAACTTAAAATCTCTATGAATTTACCATCTATGGTCCCCCTTACGGATACAGTATTAAATTCCGCGTCTATGGCATAAAGAACGAGAATATCAGCCGTCAAACCTAATAGTCAAAAAAGTTTTAAAAGTCAGGTGTCAAATTTTACCGTAATCTCGTGTTGTGATTTATGTTCTCTGGTTTTAAAACGTGAGTATTATTTTATTTTAACCCAATAATATATATAGTGTTATATATCAAAATAAACCTCGTTAATCAAGCTGTACGAATATTTAAAAACATCGTAGGTTCAAAGTTTTTGAAACGATAATATCGAAATGTAAAAGTGGCGCCATGTCGAGCGTGGTATTTTGATAATGTTTTTCTAGAAACTATTGCAAAAATAGTTAAAAAAAAAGTTAAAAATAGTCTTCAATTAAGTAATTATTAGTGTCTCCGCCATATAAAACGGTAAAAAAAAAACGAAAACTTAGCGATTTTTTTACGAAAACACGACAAAATCAGTAGGTATCGAATCGATCAGAGCAGGGGTTGATTGGTTTGGTTAATTTGGCTACTAAGAAAGTGCCAAAGTAAGGACATATGGGTATTAAAACAAAGCTTATATAGTCTAGTTTAATTATAAACAGGTTTTATTGATACGAATTACAATTGTACTTGGAAAAAACTTTCATTCTTATTGGAGAAACTGACATCAAAACATATTCTCAAGTTCACATTTTTTTAGAAATACTTATATCTAGTTGTTGTAATAAGTTTTAACATAGTTAGATTCTGTATTATTTTAGCTATACACACGTATTTTTTGTTTTTGTGTAGCTGCAGTAGCTTACGAGATGATAAGCTTTAAGTGCGCGGTGTTTCGCGCCAAAAATTCGCGAGTGCGCATTTTTGCGAATGAACGTAGATATAAGAAATTTTGTGACCTTGACGAAAATTGTCAAGCGTATTTCGAGGGCTGGACGGTTGACCGAAAAGCTTAATGTTTTCATATATTTCTTTAAACAAATCCTTGCTCACTCTATAGTTTGCTCTAGATTCGTCTTCATTCAAGAAAAACGCTTTAGCCGAATATTGCGTCATCCAACGCTCATCTCGTCTTTATTTTATTTATATTTTTTTTTATGACATTTTCTTATAAAACTGTCATTATTGTTAAACGTGCCATATTAAACACTTATTACTTACTGAAGACCACTTAAAACACAAAATAATTTCTAAAAAGTAAAAGTAACACTTGTTATTGGAACAATCCTAACGCATTTCAAAATAAACTCAAGAGTAGCGTTTACAGTATGTCAATCCCGATTCCGATCCCACCTAGATCCACAAGTAGACACGCAATTCAAACTCAATGTGGCGCTAGCGTCGAATTCAAGAGTACGAAACGTCAAAATTCCAATGGAGATCGGTCGGAATGGGGATGGAAACTGTGGAACTAATGGCGCTACCATAGCTGGTCCAAGCATCGTCATTGGTTGAAAATCTGTCAATGTCATTTTATATTTCATAATAGCTCGACCTCATTGGTCACATTGAGAACCAGCTATAGTCGTGCCATCTACAATTAGCTTTTAACGGGCTTCCCCATTAAAGTCAAGAGTAAGCACGCTGGTCTATCCCGACCTGAAAAGCTTGTTTAATATATATAACTCGTTTAGTGATAAAACACAGAAATCTTAAAAGAACTCAACTAAATCAGTCTTAAACTGTATTTGATACTGAGATACATGATGGATTTTTATAATTTTACTTAATTAAATCGTTATTTTTTTAAAGTAATGTGTACCTTTGAGAAACAATCATGTGAAATACAACAACATTTTGTGTATTTTCAAAAAGCTGGGAGAGCCTTTTGAGCCACAGAGGAAACTGGCTGCCCATCTAGGGACCTACTCCGACAAACACTGCTTAATCTTCAAGATCAACCTGTGCGCCTGTTAATCTTTATCTTTATGCCCCTTATTAACATTATGATCCAGGAACTAAAATGGCGTAATATCTCAATCCTGTGAGGATAGATAGCGACAACTAATAGAAATAAATAACAAACTGTTGAATACAATGAACTGCAAATTGCAAATTTATAGGATAGTAGGAAGTGTTGCAGTACTTAGGTATGCAGTCGGTTAATAATTCTTATTGTTTAAATTCAACTAATCAAATTTATTTCATCACTTTGTAAAACCAAATACTGATAGAACCCAGAGGGGTTTTCAGCAAACATATTCAGCATGAAAACTTCATAATCTGAGTGTACATAAAGTTTCAGGAGACTGTTAGTAACTTCTGTATGCGCCGATTAGACTCTTAGTAATTCTAAATAGTATTCCGCACTTCAACTCTTAACACACACTCTTACACACAGCCACACCACAAACTATCATATGGTTAGATCTAATTTCCCAGGATATCCTCGTATTCTCTTTTGTTATCTTTTTATTTTCAAAAACACTGAGACAATACAGTGCCGTGAACGAATGTAAACTGAATGAATGACAAAAAGGTACTTTAGTAGCTTTTTATGTCATAGAATAGATATTGCGATAATGTTACATCAACTGTAATTTGCCAAAATTGTTATGCCTGATACCGCTACAGTTGTACTTTAAAACTGAGTGGAGATATAATTGCGCTACTTTCTTTGTAGGTGCACCTTCTTTCCTCCTTTTATTTGACCACGGATTAGTTTGTACAAAACGTTCTATGGTCTTCTATACTACTAACTTTTGCTTATTGGATTTCGCATATACATCAAAATGTCCACGTGAACAAAGTCGCGGAAGTCAGCTAGTATTATCTATAATATTTTTAGGATATGGTGATAAATATACTATGTTTAGAAGCACGTGACTTATTAATAATAGCCGCAGAGGTCGATCTTAAGGTTAAGGCAGCGTTGGCCAAGTAAGGTCCATGGATGGTTGGTATCATGGTGGATCCATTACATACCGAGTTTCTTCTGCCGGTATATTATCCATACTTGCATTAATAATATTTCTTCAAAAAATCAAAATCAAAAGTCATTTATTCAAACTAGGCTGATAATCAGCACTTTTTGAACGTCAAAATTACGCCCCGCCCTTCGCCCTTTTTGATTTGCGTAATAGTAGCCCTAATGCAGTTCGTATAGTGAGTAGTGCCTTGGTTTAAAATAATGCCCATGACTTCAATTGCACCATGTATATATCTCGGAAACCGTATCACTTACGAGATTCATCACTTAATATTTTTTGTATGTAATCACTGACTCTGTCGATTGACAGTTTTTTTGCTGGCGGCTAAATCTATTTTTTTTTTCAAAATGGCTGATGGTATGGGTGTGTTAACGAGGTCGGATGATCTTTCTATATGTATAATTAAAATGTCTCCTAAACCATGTCCGAATTCGATGATACAGAAAAGGTACATGTAGTTAAAACTTACAACATTTGCGTCAGATTAGCTTTTTAATTAATTTATTACATTAGTCACAAAATGATGCGCAGGGTGCGTGGGAGCGGCAATGAGATTCTGAAGGTCATTAGTGAAAAGCCGTGCTGCACCATTATGGCGCATTGGGTACGTGTACATGTACAGGTACCCGGTGCGTCAAGTGAGTGCAGCAGATATATGAATTAGAATCTTTTATTTCGTTTGTTACTAACATAGTTTATAAGTAGTGTGTATTACTAACATCATATGGATCAAGGTCTGAAATAAAGTATTTTTATTTTATTTTATTTTTTATTTTAAAATCCATAGCTCTTTAACAATTTAACTTAAGTTACATAAATGTAATTTGAAACAGCTTTTTCACCAAATCACTATGTTGTAGACTTTTTGTGCCCACTATAGTACTATGTACTGTAACGACGATCTAAAAACCCACAATATCACAATATCGCCCTATTCTTGAGTTTTCATCTCTACTATAATGAAAGACCCATTATTGTTCCTTTAGAACCTTTATTGCGTAAATCAGGTGCATTAGAGCGATAGTAAACACTGTTACTAAGTTCTATCGTTGTATAATAGTCACATTGGAAGTTGCTATAGCGCCTGACCAGCAGCTATACAAAGTCGCGAAGTAACCCTTTACATTGTAACGAACTTGCTTATTCCTTGATGAGTGAGGAGAAAATAAGCAAATTTGTACATTAAAATAGTAAGTTAAAAACCGGCCAAGTGCGAGTCTTACTCGCACACAGGGTTCCATAGCTCCAAACAATATAATAACAATATTTTGAACTGTCATTCATTAGTTAGTAGTATTAGTTAGTAAACTTCCACACAACCGCAAAACTAAATTTGTTTTTAATAATATGTTTATGAAAAACAAAGTTACTGCTGCAGTTTGATGAAAAAGTCCCATATCTCAAAAACTAAACATCATATCTTATTGAAACCAATTTTCGTTGATAGTTTTTTTTTACGTTCTACAATCCTGAATATTTTCAGAATTTTCCTCCTCTTACTTTAGAAATTAGAGGGGGGGGGACACACATTTTACCACTTTGGAAGTGGCTCTAGCGCAAACTATTCAGTTTAGAAAAAAATGATAATAGAAACATCAATATTATTTTTGAAGACCTATCCATAGATACCCCACACGTATGGGTTAGATGAAAAATTTTTTTTTGGTTTTCAGTTCTAAGTATGGGGACCCCCTTAATTTATTGTTTTTTTTCTATTTTTGTGTGAAAATCCTAATGCGGTTTACAGAATACATCTACTTACCAAGTTTCAACAGTATAGTTCTTATAGTTTCGGAAATAAGTGGCTGTGACAAACAGACGGACAGACAGACAGACAGACAGACAGACAGACAGACAGACAGACAGACAGACAGACATGACGAATCTATAAGGGTTCCGTTTTTTGCCATTCGGCTACGGAACCCTAAAAAGGGAAAATTAATATATTATTGATGAGATGGATTACAAATTATTATTTAAAAAAAATAAAACACTTAACACCCACACTTAACGTCTCTAAAAGGCAAACTCGATTGCTGAGGATGACGATTCAGGACCCGAAGGATAGTTCCCGATGAACGTCAGCTACGGACAGGAGCAGCTCTCGTAGATTCAGCAGTTGATAAGAGCAGACAAGGCAGCTTCCGAAGTAGTATGAAAGGTCCCAGGAGTCCGTAGTGAGATCTCCTGGGCAGTGACCAAATCAGTTAGATTCAGGAATAAGCCTGACTGTGCTTTATTTCCTCTTTCCAGTGTCGTCCGAAAAAGACCTCTGACTCCACTCAGGTATATGCTGGTGATCACTTCAATCTCTGCCTCCACTCTGCTCCTCCGTTTCTTGTCAGTCCTTTTCCAATTTATTTCTTTTCAGATTCAAATTGTTGCGCTCGCAACTTGCCAGTATTCAAAACAGCCAGCAACAATCGGTCTAAAACCTTGCCCAGAATATTTTTATAAATATAACTTATAATATCTTTACACAGCAAATATTCGCAATTATTTATAAAATACAACAATTGAACTCACGTATTGGTGATAATCAGTTTAGTAATATAAAATCTAAATGACACCTTCATAGAGAATTTGGCTGGTAACAATTTAAAATTAAAAGTAAATGACAGCTGACATATTTGATGTAAAAAAATGTCACAACAATGGACATACGATTGGTAAAATGATAATGAAAAACCAATAAAAGTATGAATATGGATGATAAGTGTGAGTATAAAGTGTCTGTAGTAAACCAATACTTTATCATCAATTCCCAATAGGTCGTTTTTGCTATATAAACTTATAGAGCCAAAATGTACAGTCAAACGCTTTAACGCAACAAGCAATCATCGCCAAAACCTTTATACATCGATTACCCAGATTTTTTGAGATACAAGCTTTGGTTATAAGGCAAAATCCGTCTCTTCTTCTTCTTTCACTACTCTTTTGCTGAAGCTTGAAACACTTGGAATAAGAGGAGCACAGCTTCTACTCTTGTCTGATTATCTAAGTGCTTGTTCACGTTGGAACGGGCGGGCGCGGTGGCGAAATAGGCGCGGTAGACGTCGCGAGCTCGTGTTCACATTAACCGCCAGGCGTTCGCGCGAGTGTGACGTATTGTCAGAGATTGTAAATATGGACCACGATCTTTTATTTTTAACCGAAAATTCATACCTAAAGTGGGAGATGCTAAAAATTAGAATTGGCGTGCACGAAATTAATAAAGAAAGAGAACGGTATAGTGAATTTCATAATTTATATGGTAATTTGAGAGAACATCCTTCAAGATTTTTTGGATATACCAGGATGAGTGTCCGCTGTTTTGATTACATACTGGATTCAATAAGGAGTGATATTTCAAAAGTGGACACACATTTTCATAAAAGTATAAAGCCCGAAGAAAGACTGTTTGTAACTATAAGGTGAGTTTAAAAAAAAAATTTTTCATAGTAAGTAGTTAAGTAAATTATCATTTTTTTATCGGTATACATATTGCAGTCATTCAAATTCAAACAAGGTTCCTCTTTATTATTTTATTTAATTAATATTATCGTTATCAATTATACAAAGTTTAAATTCCATAATTAGTCGTGTTATAATCGTATGTATTATTTCCATGGTGAGACTGCTTCATGCCACTATTCATTTCGTCCATAATAACTTGTGTAATTTTGTTTCTAGCGCGTAGTTTTTGCTTATGAGATAATTCTTTCATGTACGGCAACAAACTTTTAAAAAATAACAGATCTTCGCAATCTTGTTCGTGTTGTTTGCTGCTTTGTGACAGTTTAAGTTGTAATAATTCAAACTTTTTCTTCTCCAATTCCATAAATTCCTGTCTTACATCTTGTGCACATTTACGTTTGGTGCTCGTATATTGTGTACTTGAAGATGCACCAGCTATGGATTGGGGAGTTGAGGACCGCTCATCATCATCATTATTATTGCTGTTTTCATCAGTAGTTTCATCTAAATTGCCTTCATTTATTTCTGGGGTAACATCATCTTTTATGAACAGCATCATTTGAAAATATGGCCATATTGAAGTGTTTTGATCTGTTCCAGCATCACCAGAACGAGAAACCGGAATTTTCTTAAATTCTTTCATAAATTGGTCCCGAATGTTCTTCCATTTTTTCCTTAAAGCCTTTTCTGTAAAATCAGAAATATTGTTTAGTGTTGATGATTAGTGTAAATATATTTAAGTTTTACATTATAATTACATTTTTTATTATGTTTCAGATATCTCTCCACTGGATTGGCATTTCGATCTTTGGCATATAGCTTTCGTATGGGTGTTAGTACTGTGTCTGAGATTGTTTATAGTACCTGTGAAGCTATTTGGAAAAACAATTTGAATGTCCACATGCCACAGCCATCTGAAGACCAGCTTATGAATATTGCTTCAGATTTTAGGGAGATGTGGCACTTTCCTAACTGCATTGGCAGTTTGGACGGTAAACATTGTAGGGTTAAACGACCTAAAAAATCAGGATCGGCATTTTTTAACTACAAGCATTATTTCTCTATTGTTTTGCAAGCTGTGGCTGATGCGAGGAAAAGATTTTTAACAATTGAAGTGGGAGGTAGAGGAAAGCAAAGCGACGGCGGTACATTTAATGCCTCGTCCCTGAACCGGTTACTCGAAAGAGGTGCATTTAATATTCCGGAACCAAGAACATTACCTAATTCTAATATTACAGCTCCATATGTTATATTAGCCGATGAAGCTTATCCTTTTAAAGAATATATAATGCGTCCATACCCACAAAGAACATTGAATCAAGAGAGAGAAAATTTTAACAATAGATTGTCAAGAGCGAGAAAAACCGTGGAGTGTGCATTTGGAATTTTATGCAATAAATGGCGAGTTTTGT
The DNA here is from genome assembly GCA_949152445.1 of Cerastis rubricosa. Taxonomy (NCBI): domain Eukaryota; kingdom Metazoa; phylum Arthropoda; class Insecta; order Lepidoptera; family Noctuidae; genus Cerastis; species Cerastis rubricosa. The sequence continues at coordinate 15,450,387 of OX424545.1, read as the reverse complement.
TAAAACCTATTGAAACTGATGTTAAACATGCACGCCTGATTATAAAAACTGCTTGCTTATTGCATAATATTGTAATTGATACAGATGGTTACGATTGTGATAATGAGTTCACAATTCCAACTCGACACCAAAGGCGACAAACTAGAACTGGAAGAAACAACAATCCATCAAATCGGGCTAAACAAGTTCGGAATTTATTCACGAAATATTTTTGGGAAAACAATCGTTTAATATACACGTAGTCGCCTTTGTATTATGTATCTTTTGTAGTCTTAAGGAAATAAAAAGTTTAAAATACCTACAAATATATCATATTTCCAGCATAATAATATGTATTTTATTTTACTCACCCTCCATATCAGGAAACAATCCAGCAATTTCCTTCCATAGTTTATTAAGAACATTTCTGTTCATATGATGACTGTGTTTACTTTGCCAAATAGGAGTTCTAGCCTGAACAGCACTAATAAACTCTTCTGTATTGAACGACATGAAAGAAACGTGCTATCGTTTCTAGCGACAAGTTCAAACTGGTTGAACTTACCTGACGTCGCGCGTGAATCGCGCGCTCCGCCGCTAGTTCGACGTGAACACACACAAACGTCTCAGTCGTTTGATAATGCCGCGAGCGGGCCGCGCGCGTCGGTCGCTAGCTTGCCCGCTACTTAGACCGCACGTGCGTTTTGTACGTGAACACTTGGATATAAACTCAAGTGTTTGATATTTCGTGACCGCGCCCGCGAGTCAACGTGAACAAGCACTAAGTGATCGACGGCAATCTGTAAAAATTGGTCCACATACAAGTTCTGACTTTTCTAATACTGGTTTTGGAATTCCACAAAGCAGTATTTTAGGTCCTACATTATTTTTAATCTACATTAATGACCTGTGCTGCCTGCCACTTCAAAATGGTGTTATTATGTCTTATGCGGATGATACTGTTTTGTTGTTTGCAACTAAATCAAGAGCTGAGGCCTATGAACATGCTCAGAATGGCTTCAACATTGTGTCTAATTGGCTCCAGAATAATCTTCTAACACTTAATGCTGAAACAACAAAATATATTTTATTTACAATGAGAAATACTAACACACCACTAACTAACCTAAACATGTACGCTGACACTGCATGTTCTTGCCCTACTTTAGATAAAGCTGACCACTTGAAATATCTTGGTGTCACTATTGACTCCAATCTTAATTTCCGAAAACATATCGAGTTACTGTGTACTAGAGTGCGCAAACTTATTATGTTTTTAAGAATTTACGTAATGTAGCCGACTATAATTTAATAAAACAGATTTATTTAGCGTTGTGTCAGTCTATTCTAACATATTGTTTAATATCCTGGGGAGGCGCGAGAATTTCAATTCTTCTCCCTATAAAACGTGCTCAAAGAGCAATTCTAAAAATTACTACCTTCCGTCCTTTTAGATTCCCTACACACCTGCTCTACAAAGCATGTAATGTACTTACAGTAAGGCAATTATTTATTCTTCACATAATACTACACCAGCACTCTACACTTCCCTATGACCCAGTTCCTTCCGATAGGAGAAGGAAGGACATGGTTTGCACAAAACCTCAGACTAGACATGCTTTTGCGAAACGATTTTATGTGTTTCTAGGAACTTTTCTTTATAATAGACTTAACAAGATACTAAACTTCTATAGTTTAAGTTATAATAAATTTAGTTCTGTAATGTCGGATTATTTAGCGATACTTAATTACACAGATACAGAAAAACTTCTAGAAGTTGAAGTATAAGTATGTTATCCTCTCGTATTTATTTGTACATATGTATTTTGTTAACTAGCTAGTTTTAGTGTTTTTCTTTTTACCAATTTGATTATACCTATAGTTGTTAATAGATGGTAACATCGACTATCATTGCGCGGCGCGCTGATCTGTCTATCACCACTATGTCAGGCTTATTGGCAACAATAGTCCTGTCAGTAATGATAGGCCGATCCCAGTACAGCGTGACATGTATTATTAAAAATTGCTGGTTGGGAGGCTTCGTTGGTCAAGTAGTCACAATACTACTCAGCATTAGGTACTGGGTACGATTTTTGGGCTTTTTCGGGCAAATCGTTATTGGGTTATTCCATCAGGAATTTCTCAGTAGCAGGCACGGGTCTAGATTAAATTATGTGTCCGGTTGATGGCAATTTGCCATCCTCATTTTGCGCCCCGTATTACATGGATCTAACAACATATCAGGCGAAATATGGATGATGACTACAAAAGGCGTCTTTTTTCTGAACACACCGTTGCTAGATTTTGAAATTTTGAACCAAATATAGTTTTAGCATTTCCTCATCACGTCCTACCTACTATGCTATCAATTATTCATGCTGAATTTATGTTCGCTGAAAAACCCCGAAATTATAATTCCACTGCATACAGGGTCACAAGGCCGTTCATTCAAAACAGTGATACGATTACCTACATTAGTTTCAGTATTTCCTCATCACGTCCTACCTACTATGCTATCGAATATTCATGCTAAATATGTTCGCTGAAACACCCCGAAATTATAATTCCACTGCATACATCATTCAAAACAGTGACACGATTACCTACATTATCATTTCAGTTTCTATTTACATAACTCATCGTCATATACCTATGTTTCTAAATAACGAAATGTGTGCAAACCTTAAACTAGAATCATGTCTATGCTTCTATACTAATCATTAAAGAGGTAAAGTTTGAATGTAGTAATCTTTCGAACTACTGATCCGATTCCAAAAATTCTTTCAATTCGGAACGGGAATCTGAATCATCCTCTAGTATTATATATGCTATACAGCATGTATCAGACAGGTTTGCTCATATTTAAGGGCGAGGTGGTACAGACCATCAAACTGAACCACTTTGTCTTTAAGGCCAATATTTTCTTAAAGACAAAGTGGTTTCTACTTAGTCGATGACCTTTGTTTCATTGATTCAGTTTTTTTGCCACCGACTTTTGTAGTTAAAGGTATATTATATCCATTTTGATTTGTACCTATTAAAATTACCTATTTATACTACCTATTAAAATATTTGCTAATTATTTTACATTGTTACCGAAATGTGGGAGTACTGTACACATCTTCACAGGTTTTCACTTATGAACTTTTGTTATGATATTGTATGAACACCAATGTTCTATTGTATATCTCCGAGGATCAGCATCGGTTCTTCACTAAATTTAACGGCACCACCGCGGAATAATAATTTTTCAAACAAAAAAAGAACATAGAAATTAGTTCACAATTGGTAAAGATCGATATCTTTACACAAAACATTCAGACGAATTGATAACCTTTTTGTACGGTTCACGTACAGGCAAACTGCTAACGCCGCGACCTACATTTTGCTACTCGATTTACTTACTTTTATAATTATAATTATTTAGTTGACCAATAGCTGCCGTAGCGCTATAACCGCGGATTAGCATCCAACAGTACTTTCATGTAACTCGTACTATTAAACTAAATTATCGTGAAGTCTGTGGTTTTCGTCAACTCACATCCAACACTCAACTCTAAGCAACTGGCTACCTCTGAGCCATACATAAAAGTGGTCCTTCGAGCCGGATTTAAGTGTGCAGAGTGTCTCTATTACTATAACGTTAGCGAATCGGTCTAGTTGGTCTCCCACAAGCGGGTCGCCCCAGCTGGATTGAGAAGGCGCGCATAGCGTTAGTAGAGTGCGAACACACTTATCCACAACTATCTGTGAACTAGTACCATTGGTGACACAACTCTACTCTACCAACGGTCGAAACTATAACTAGCAACAATGGTTCAGAGTGTTGCAGAACTGATAAGCCGTCAAGAAACTATCTTCAGAGACTTGAAGCTTATTTGCACCAACTACAAGAAGGACAGTCCCACCAGGAAGAACTTGGCGTACCTAGAGGAGCGTCTTTCTCGGCTGAACAATAACTGGGAGAAGTTCGTTCACAACCATCAACTACTAGAAGAGTCTGGAGCAACAGACCTTCAATACTTTAACGACGACATCTTCAACAGTACGAAGAAGATGTATGAAGAAGTGATGCAAGACATGTTCAAACGTAAATCGGAATTGCCGTCTGCATCTACTAGTAAGACGGAACAACCACCTGCGACGCCTAAGCCAGGTAAGGGGCAATCGAAATTTACTTTCGACGATATCAAATTCCACATACCTCCTCGGGGAACAAGCGAGTCGACGGAAAAGCAACAAGATCTTTTGCGTCAACAATACTGCAACTTTAGAGCGTTCGAACGCACTGTGGAGAAGATAAACATAGCATTGGCGGTACCGATGGAAAAATGGGAATTAGAAGACAACTTAAGCACCCTGAAAACTAAATGGGAGCATATCGAAAAGGCAAATTGGGAACTAGACTACATACTACAAGATGAGGACTCAATTTATCAACTTAAGTACAATACAACGGAGAACCTTTATGATGACCTGAAAAGGAAACTACAACACAACATCTGGAACAATGCACATTATGAGAAATCTACGCCAAAAATCCAAATACCGGATTTTCATGGAAGCTATAATCAGTGGTTGACTTTTAGAGACCTCTACCTCGAAAGTGTACACAACAATCCGACGCTCTCGAAGGCTCAAAAAATGCAACACTTGAAAACAAAACTGAAGGGTGAGGCGGAGAAAATGGTTCAGCATCTTGGCATCAGTGCTGAGAACTATGCATCTTGTTGGGAGATGCTGACCCACCGCTACGATAACAAACGGCTGTTATTCACATCATACATGAACACGCTCCTGAATCAACCTAGTATTCAGCAACCAACCGCTTCAAGCATAAGGAAGCTTCACGACGTCATGATGGAGTGCTTGAACGGGCTCAAAAACATCGGGTTAGACACCACTAATTGGAATCCGATCGTGGTTCACCTATTAATTCAAAAACTAGATAGCGTCACGTATAACGAATTTATAAAGGAGATCAAACATCCTAGGGAATTTCCCAACTTGGAAGAGTTCGCCGAGTTTTTAGAATCAAAATTCATGTCACTGGAAGCTCTGCAGGGAAATAGCCAGAAATTATCGTCATCAAACAAACCATGGAAATCAGAAAAGCAGACTCATAAGGAATCAGAAAACCGAAGCAACAACTACAAGAATAAAACGCAGGGGTCATCGTACTTTAACAAGTCACAAAACTCGCCAAAAGCCTTCTTCACGACAGCAAAAACATGCCCGATATGCAAAACTAATCACGTTTTGATGAATTGCGAAGAATTCTTGGCTATGAACGCAAACAAACGAAATGACGCAGTTCGCAACTTGCATATTTGTAAAAACTGCCTATTCAGCCACGGAGAAAACCAATGCAAATCACGAAAGACGTGTAAATTGTGTCATAAGGCACACCACACACTTATGCATGAAGCTGAAACTGAACTCTCTAGCAACAAACAAGCAACAAGGGAGGAAAAACTATCGTCGACCCCTTCGACTTCATTTGGGGTCAACAACGTAACGAACGAAGAAAAGGAAGTGTTGCTGACAACCGTACTTCTGAAAGTCAAAACAATTGATGGAAACTTCATCAACTTGAGAGGTCTACTTGACCAAGGCGCCCAAGTGAGCCTAATAACGGAAAACGCTGCACAGCGTCTCCGATTACAGTGACGTAAAGTGAGCGCTGTTGTATCGGGTGTTGGAACCCTTAGCGGCAACTGCAAAGGGGCAATGAACTTAGAATGCCAGTCAATACATTCAGGCTACAAATTTAACTTTGAAGCATTAATTATGAAAAAACTCATAAGCAACTTACCTACCGCATCGTTTTCAATCAGCAACTGGGACTATCTGGAAGACTTAAAACTAGCGGATCCACAGTTCAACCTATCAGGTCCGATCGATCTACTCTTGGGCGCGGACATCTACTCGGAACTTATCCTAAACGGCGTCATCAGGAGTGACAAAAGATACCCAGTAGCTCAACAAACCAAAGTGGGCTGGATTCTATGCGGGAAGGTAAAGACATTCAACTGCTTGGTAACACTTAACGATTTCGAAAACATGGCAAGATTTTGGGAAACCGAAGAAATTCCAGACAAGTCTTCATCAACTAGTGAAGAACAACACTGTGAGGAATATTACAACGCAACTACCACAAGATTGACGAACGGACAATATGTGGTACAAATGCCTATGAAGCCTAACTTCGAAACAAACTTAAAAGATGCAAGATCACAAGCATTAGCACAGTTCCTTCAACTGGAAAGGAAAATGCTAAAAAACAAAGAACTCAGTTATGAATACAAGCGTTTTATGAACGAATACATCGCTATGGGACACATGAAACCTGTCACTGGAAACAGTAGAGGCCAAGTCTATCTACCTCACCATGGCGTGTTGAGAGCTGAGTCCACTACAACAAAACTAAGAGTAGTGTTCAACGCGTCGTACAAAACAAAAGGAGGCAGCAGTCTCAACGATCACATGTACTGCGGTCCGAACTTACAAAAGGATATATTGACACTACTTATTAATTGGAGAACGTACAGATACGTCTTTACGGCAGATGTAGAAAAACTTTATCGGTTCATCTGGCTGAACGAAAAACAACAACATCTGCAAACTATAATCTGGAGATCTTCCCCTAACGAACCTCTACAAGATTGGCAGTTGGGCACAGTAACTTACGGAACGAAAAGTGCACCGTATCTGGCAATGCGCACTCTTCATAAACTCGCAGAAGATGAAAAAGATACCTATCCGGAAGCTGGAAACGTTCTGAAGAACTATTTCTACATGGACGATTTGGTTTACGGGGAGGATACTATCGACGCATCGAAAACACTGGTTACACAGCTAATTGAGTTGCTGAAAAAAGGAGGATTTAACTTGAGAAAATGGAAAACAAACGAACCAATTATCTTGGAAAACCTGCGAGAAGATCAAAAGAGCCGCAACACAAACATCGACTTTAGTCCAGAACAAACATCAAACTCAAAAATGTTGGGCATGAGGTGGAATCAAGACAACGATAGCTTCACATACCAATGGGATCTACCAATCAAGGAAAAACGTACAAAACGCGTACTACTGAGCGAAATAAGCAAGCTATACGACCCACTTGGATTACTATCACCACTCACAATAAAAACCAAACTTCTGTTCCAAAAAATCTGGATAAGCAAAATCAACTGGGATGAACGCATACCCGACGATCTCGCTACTGAATGGGAAACTATAAGAAAAGATATCGCGTTGCTCAACAAACTTTCCATACCACGATGGTTACAATGTCAAGAAAACAACCTAGAGATACACGGGTTTTGCGACGCAAGCGAAAAAGCTTACGCATGCGTTATTTATAGCCGAGTGAAAAATCAAGCCGGCGACTATAAAATTACACTAATTACGGCAAAAACAAAGGTTGCACCAATCAGCAATAGGATAACTGTACCTAGAATGGATCTTTGTGAGGCCGTTTTACTAGCCAAACTGCTAGAAAAGGTTCAGAACACTCTCTGCCATAAAAACCTACACATAAGGTGTTGGAGCGACTCCAATGTCGTTTTAGCCTGGTTGCAGGGCGATATAAACCGATGGGAGAAATATGTAGCTAACAGAGTGAAACAAATAAACAGCACTATCTCGGCAGACTGCTGGAACTATGTGAAGTCAGAAGAAAATCCAGCTGACTGCGCAACTCGAAGGCTCACACCTTTTCATCTCCTAGAGTTTAAACTTTGGTGGAATGGACCAGATTGGTTAAAAACAAACATGCCAAAAATCCATCAAGACATTCGCCTGACCTACTCAACAAACACTGAGTTGCAAGAAATAAACTGCTGCGCAGTCACATACATGAACTGTGAAATAATTGATAAATTACTGAATAAAAACAGTAATTATAAACGTGTAATACGAGTGCTTGGATGGATTTTACGACTAAACAACATTCGTAAGCAAAAACGCACACTAAACTCAACAAATAACTTAACCGACTGCGGTAACAAAAGGGTGGTTATGTGTTTGTCACCACAAGACAGTATGGGAGCAACAGAATTGGTCATCAAGAACGTTCAAAATACAAACTATGGCGACGAAATTGAATGTTTAAAGAAAAATCGACCAATATCAACAAAAAGCAACTTGCTGAAGCTAACCCCATTTCTTGACGACAGTGAAATACTGCGCGTGAAGGGGCGACCAGGCTACTTAACTCTATCTTCCGAAGCTAAACACGTGTTGGTAAAAGATGAACACTTGCCTCCTGGCCGCTGGGCTATAGGAAGAGTCCAGGAACTACATCCAGGCGCCGATGGTCGAGTACGCGTTGTTACCTTGAAAACTAGCAAAGGGTCACTTAAACGACCAATAACGAAGCTTTCACCTCTACCAATGAAACTCGAAGAACCGAGAGTAAACGAAGCGGAAGAGAAAAGGACACCTACTCCGGAAACTAAAAAACGGGGAGGCACAACAATAAACAAGAACAATTGGCTGTCACTTGTTCTCCTATCCATACTAGCAATGACGGGATATGCACGATCAGCGCCAACAACGAATAACTTGAAGGTTACACCTATACCAAGCAATCATCCCATTTACTTCGATGAAGCTGGGAAAATACAATTAATACATGACGAATGGACTCTATTGGTTTACTACAACTTAACGTCATACTGGCAAGCAACTGATCGGATCAAAGATTATGTGAACCAAATAGATGAACTATGCCAAAGAATATCACATGAGTACACGCCTTGCGAAACAATTGTCGGCCACCTACGTCATGAACTGAGTCACCTAGCCGACTACAACTCTATGCTGCTCACTCAACACTCAAGACCAAAACGAGGTTACTTTGATGGAGTTGGGAAGTTAGCAAGAACTCTTTTCGGAGTCCTCGACGCAGACTTTGCCGAAAAGTACGAAAGAGACATACAGAATCTACAATCGAATGATGACTACTTACTCAAACTTATGAAAAATCAAACATTAATTGTAGAGGCTGAAAACAACATTATAAAACGAAACACTGCTTTTATGGATGAACAATTCAAAACATTGCGCGTCTACATGAACCAAACTTGCAGCGACATCACAAAAATAGTGAACAAGGCGCAAATGCTATTCACGATGAATGACATAAATTCCGCTGCCGTGACATCAACTCTGATATTAAGTGTTCTAAATCGAATATTGGAAATGCTAATAAATGCTATCGCCAACATTTACAGAGGACATTTAGATACTATTTCACTACTTTCGTTTACTATTTCCGGCTAACCAACTGATCGAACAACTAAACATAATATCTGGAAGGTAGCCACAGGGATTGTCCTTACCTGTAAAGGACATTCAAGGGGACTTGAAAAATATCTATGACCTCATCCATGTGAAGGCTCGAATAAGAAACAACTACATGCTATTTGAAATACACATCCCCTTGCTGAGCGATGAAGACTACAGGATATATCGAATCATACCAATACCGTTCCTTAGACAAGGACATTTAAAACTCGTACAACCAAGTTCAAGCTTCATCGCAATCAACTTTGTAAAAAACTCTTACATAACAATGGAAGACCAAGACATGCGCCAATGTACTTCATACGGAGAGGACGAATTCATTTGCGTCTCACGCAATCCGGTCTACAACATGCACGATAAAGACGCCCCATGTGAGGCCCAAGTTTTCAACCAACAAGAGTCCTTATCATGCGTCCTCAATGACGTAAAATGCAAAGAAACCTGGACAAAACTTCACAAATCGAACATGTGGCTATTTACATTGTGCGGAAAACAGCTGATGCGCGTCATATGTAACGATCAAGTTACACCAGCGGTCATTGACGGGACTGGAGTGATTTCCTTGAATCAAAGTGCTTACTGCAGAAAAAGGACGCCACAATATTTACACAAAATCAGCTGGGAAGTAGTTTTAACATGGAACCAGAGATAGAAATACCAACTATAAACTCAACAATTAACAACATCTTTAACCTCGGCTGGAAGAATGCAAAATTAAATATAACAGAACAAGGAACTCCAACTGCAGTAGAAATAAGAAAAATAGATCAACAGTTGGACTTCCGGAAAAACAGAGAATTATTACCGAAGGCGTCTGACATGTCAAGTCACGACATCTACCTCTACTTGGTTACTTCTTTGTTGTTGGGAGGAGTCGCTGTGCTTTCCCTCTATATTATCATTAAACGATGGTGCAAAACAAAGAAAGGCGTCAAAACACTCTCTGGCAAAACAGGAGTGACGCCTAGAGGAAGGGATAACTTCGGAGGGGACATCGAGCTCCAAGAAATACATTCGACAGCAGCGGAGCCCGTTTACAGCGAAGCAAGACAGCCGAAGAAAGCTTTTCACTTTGACGAATTAAATTGAGGGTTAGATACCTATACTTTTACATTTTTACTTTTACACATTTACTGTTGTTTACTATTTAACTTTAATTATTTACTTGACACTTTTATTGTATAATTATTTACTTTGTAATGGATGCTCATCCCACTTTTCCCTCGGGAGCATGTACGGTTCACGTACAGGCAAACTGCTAACGCCGCGACCTACATTTTGCTACTCGATTTACTTACTTTTATAATTATAATTATTTAGTTGACCAATAGCTGCCGTAGCGCTATAACCGCGGATTAGCATCCAACAGTACTTTCATGTAACTCGTACTATTAAACTAAATTATCGTGAAGTCTGTGGTTTTCGTCAACTCACATCCAACACTCAACTCTAAGCAACTGGCTACCTCTGAGCCATACACTTTTCGTTTCGAAAGCCGGCTCATAAAATTTTAGGGTTGCTCTTAATTATCCTGGGATCCCATCGTCAGATCCCGTCTTAAACCTTTCATCATCAGCTCATCAACATAAGATGATGATTATCAGGCACAATACCTATGTTTGCCAACAAAATTTGGAGAGTTGCCTCGATTTCATCAGGATCCCATCATCAGATCCTGATCTGCGGACCATAGGATCACTTGGAAAGTATACTGTTACAAACAATGCCCATAAAATTAGAGGGTTATACTTAATTTTCCTAGGATGCCATCATCAGATTCTGACTTATACCTGACATCATCAGCTCAGCAACATGGGATGATGAGCAGGCACAAATATCTAAATTGCGTAGAAAGGATATGAAAACATTGTATGTTGCCTATAAAATTTGAGGGTCACCCTCGATTTTCTTGGGATCCCATCATCAGATTCTGACTTGGTGACAATGAGACCATCTCAAAAACATAGGCTTTCGAATAAAATAAGAATTTTGCAAACCAGCCCTCAATTATATTGGCGCAGAAATCGGTCACATAAAGTCGAAGGCAAAACCTGCACCTTTTGAAAGAAGGTTAAAAAATTATCAGCTGTCACTAGGGCATAGGAAACGGGTTTTCTGTCCTATAGTAAAACCATGTTTTCCCCGGTTTTACTATGGGGCTAGAAACCCGTTTCGTACGCCCAAGCTGTGACGTACACAACTTCAAAATCAAATCAAATCAATTTATTTGTCAATGTAGGTGTCGGTAATTACAGGTGTTAAAAAGCTTAGGCCATATCTTTACAGGTATCACTACATTCTACCCACAGGGCGTACAAACAATACGTTACAATAATATTAATCACTACATTAAAATAGACAATAACAGATTAAATAAAATAAGATAAGTTATTACATTAAACTCAATATTTGTCTTTCATGTCAAAATCATCATATTAAAAATCTAAAACAGTCAAGTAAGTATGTCACAATATAAAGAAGATAAATATAACAACATCCTGATATTATCAATTAGTATTAAATAATTAGATTAAAAATTGTCAGATAAGAACTCGTCTATTGTATAATATGTCTTTTTCCTGTGTGGGTAGACACAGGGCTAACACACTTAGTTTGGTTACTCCCAGTTTTAATTAATTTTAATATATTTTAAATTGAATTTTTAATGTTATAATTATATTTTATTGTTTTTAACCACCCAACACTCACTATCTACTATTTCCAAGTCTTTCGGATCTCATATTCTTCTATCTTCATACATTTCAACCATCATTATGGACACTAAGATGGCAACTAGCTTGGTAGATCTGGAGCAGCTGTTCAACTCGCGAATGGCTGAGTACGAAAACAAGCTCAGAAATGCTTCCTCAGGATCTGAACCAGCACCTAATATCACAGCACTGTCACGTGAGTTTTCAGAATTTAAAACTTTTGTATGGCAAGCACTCTCTAAGTTTAAGTCTCAAATAGAGATGCTTTCCCTTGGCTATGACAGACATGAAACTATGATGAGAAGAAAGGTTTTATTGATTCATGGGGTTGCCGAGCTTCCAAATGAAAAGGTACATGATGTGGTTCACAAAGTGCTAACCGACCAAATGTGTTTGTCTGAGGTTAGAAAGGAAAGTATTCATGTCTGCCACCGATTGGGATCTTCACAAGGCAAAGCCAGACCTATCCTGGTGAGACTCTACACTACTGAACACCGTCACTTGATTTGGGAGAGCAAAAAGTCATTGAAAGGTACTGGCATCACAATATCTGAGTTCCTTACCCACACAAGACACCGTACTTTCATGAACGCACGCAAGCATTTTGGGGTGCCGAACTGCTGGTCGGTGGAGGGCAGGATAGTGATCGTCACGTCGGAAGGTAAGCGTCATAAAATTGAAACTCCGGGTGAACTTCAAGCACTGGTTTCGCGGTTTCCGAAGGCCTCAGGCGACTCTGGTGATGCTGCACTGTCAGAGGTATATACTTCTCCTAAGAGTGCGAGCCCCACCGAAGTGACTGCTACACCTTCAAGAGGCCAAAGAAAGGCGCGCCGAGGAAAATAATGTTAGTACGAATGCATTGTCTGTTTCCGAAGTTACTCTGTGAATTCTGCTTTGCACGATTGCTTTTCATATGTTCTGTACTTTAAACCGGCGCCGGTACTTTCAACTTTTTGTTTTCTCTGGTTCACCTTCACTATAATTTTTGTAGCATTTTTTTTTCTTTTTTCTACAATAATTCAATTCAATTCAATTTTTTAAGGTTATGGCTCCATCGATTAACATTCGATGATTTTGCCAATGTCAAGGTACGAGATGTCAATGGTCGAATAACTATTTGAAGACTTGCTCAGTTTTTGTAGCGATGTCGTCCGTTATTGTTCATGCTACAAAGGACAAAACATTTTTAGTTAGTACATAAAAGACGGCACAAATAAGTGTTAAAACATCCAAGTAATATATTAAAAAAAGGAAAAATGTAAAATAGTTATAACTGGATTTTATTAATATTAATAAATTTGTAAAGAATTTTAATTGCGGGGGAGTGAGCTAGAGATAGAAGGAAAGGAATGTTAACTGGGCGGGGGATATCAGCAGGAAGTAATTCGTAAAGGGGAACAGTTAAACGAGGACAGGAAAAAAACAAGTGCTCTAGAGTACCCTCCTCTAGACCGCATTCACACAAAGAATTGTCTCTCACGTGGATTTTTGTCAAAAAAACTGGTGTGCAAACGAAGCCAAGTCGAAGTCGGATTATGACAGAGGTAGCCAGCTTATTGGAGAATTTAAGTTTGCTAAACCAACATTTCGAAGGAATAAGAGGTTGGATGGAGCCATAAAATTTTCCCTTCAGTAATCGAGTTTTTTGCCAGTGAGTATTCCAACAATTCATCATCTCGGGCTTAACAAGACAGCGTAAATCTCGAGCATAACAGGACGTATGAGATTCGATCCCATTCAGAGTAGCCGACTTTGCAATGGAGTCCGCGTTCTCGTTTCCAACGATTCCAGAATGTCCGGGGATCCAAGCCATTGCGATATCTATGCCTAAACAGTGACATCTATACAAAATTTGTTTAATCTGTAAGGTTAGGGGGCAATTGTGACGAGAACGAAAAAGAGATTTTACTAAGTCTTGAAGACAACTAAGGGAATCTGAAAAAATTATGGATTTGTTGAGGCCATGAGATTCAACATAGGAGACCGCTTCTAAAAGAGCTATTGCCTCCCCGGTATAAATGGAGCCAAATTTAGAACTACGAAAACTCAGTATTATTCTGAACTTTGGGATCCATACAGCGGAACCAACATTGCTATCATCAGATAGCTTCGAGGCGTCAGTAAATATCGTGAGCCAATCATGCCAGTCCTCTGATAAAATCTTTATGAATTTATCATTAGCAGTAGGGTCATTTTTCGAAATACCAAACTTAAACATAATTTTAGGTTGAAAGAGTAGCGAATTAAAATTTACTTCAAATAAGGGGTTCATATTTGACTGGACTAAAGAAATGTGCCTATTATTAAATTTACTGTAACTATTAACGAGGAGAGGAGGATTTTTTATGGGACCAATAGCGGGAAGATGGGATTAACTCAAAAAGAGTACGAAGAAGAGGAAGAAGGGGATGTGATTTAATTTGGATGACTTTATAAAAAAATCTGTCACAGAGGTATTGTCTACGTAAATGGAGAGGGGGCTCCAAACACTCTACCTGGAGGGCATTAATAGGGGAGCATTTCATAGCACCCGTGATGATGCGCAAGCATTTGGACTGAATCTTCTCCAGTTTGGCAAGGGCTATTTTGTTGCATGGTTCTAGAAGAAAGCTTCCATAGTCAAAGTGGCTACGAACTATAGCATTATATAGAATTTTCTGGGAAGTGGGATGGGCTCCCCAACGGACTCCAGAAAGCGCACGCAGCACATTAACGCCTTTTTCGCATTTCTTCGAAATGTAATCTAAATGATAGAGACCAGATAATTTGGAGTCAAGGATGAGGCCGAGGAATTTAACTTTATCACTAATCAAAATGGTTTTGTTTTCAACAGATAGGTTTATAGGGGGAATATTACGTTTGCGAGAAAAGATAACTGCATTACATTTGGGGACAGACAGATTTAGGCCATGATCGCTCAGCCACTGATTTAAATAATGAAGGGCAGAGTTTAAGCGTAATGAGGCATCAGAAAAAGAAGGTGAGCTATAGTAAAGAGCAATATCATCAGCGTATTGTAAGATTTTGCAGAAACAGTTCACTGATGACTCCAAATCGTATGTATATAAATTATATAAGATAGGGCTTAGGACCGACCCCTGAGGTAGACCCTTCCACACTAGCCGAGATGGAGAGAGGGTGCCCTGATGACGGACAGAAATAGAACGGGACAAAAGAAGATTACAAATGATGTTGACCATCCTCACAGGGATACTCAGCTGTAGCAGCTTTTGCCTGAGTATTGGAAGTTGGACATTATCATAGGCAGACGCTATGTCTAGAAAAACACCAAGAACGTTTTCATTATTGGAAAAAGCAATACGGACATCGGATAAGAAAACACTGAGGCTGTCCAGAGTGCCCATGCCTCTTCTAAAACCTAACTGAGACTGGGCTAAGATCCCTTTGGTTTCTAGAATCCATTCGAGTCGGTTCTTGATGAGATTTTCCATGATTTTAGCCAATACAGAAGAAAGGGCGATAGGACGATAGGAAGCAGAATCTTTTGGGTCTTTCCCAGGTTTCAATATGGGGATAATAATTTGGGATTTCCAGGATTCTGGAACTTGCCCAGTAACGAAAAAGGAATTGATTAGGTCAAGGAAGAGTAATTTACAGTTAGAAGAGGATTTGGAAATAAAGGAATAGGGAATTCCATCGGCACCCGGAGCAGAATCCCGAAGGTGTTCTAGGGCACATGTCAATTCTGAATAAGAAAAAATTTCATCGAATCTATCGGAGGGATTGGAAGAAGGGGGATCTATAGTTGGAAGGCAATCAAAACTAGGAACAAAAGGAGGGGCTAATTTAGTAATAAAAACCTCTAACCAGGAACTAGGGTCATTGGTTGTGGATAAGGCAGACTGATTATCACAGGCTCTGCGATAAGCTTTAATTTTTTTCCACACAAAGGAAACTGGCGAGCGTGGAGACAGTGACTCGCAAAACTTGAGCCAGCCAGATCTTTTCTTTTTTGCCAATAACCTGCAGACTCTTGCAGAAGTCTTTTTAAAATGTAGATAGTCAGACATGTCTAAACTAGACGCAAAACTGTTTTCTGTCTCTTTACGTTTGCGAACGCCATCAGAGCACTCAGCATCCCACCAAGGAGGGGAAGGTATTAAGTGGCGGGCAGAGTTCTTCAAGGGGATTGAGGAGTCAGCCGCTCTCAACAAAAAATCTACAAAATCATTGTAGACAGAAAGGGAATTGGAAGAGTTTATTGAGGGAAAGTTTTGGAGCTCAGAATCTAATTGAGACGAAAAATGAGACCAGTCTGCTTGTGAAAGGAGATATTTTTGAAGAGGTTGAATAGGACGAGTGCGAGGATGGGAACTTGGAAATGAAATCAGTATAGGAAAATGATCACTCCCGTAAGAATTAGGGAGAACCGACCAGGAGAGTGAAGACACTAAGGAAGGGGAAGAGAAAGAAAGGTCGGGAACACTAATGTTTTGGGAAGGAGAAACCCTACGGGTAGCAGATCCATCATTAAGGATGCAAAGATTACAGTCATCTAAAAGATCTAACAAAAAGCTGGAGGAGGTGTCATTACAGTGAGAGCCCCAAAGGGTGTGACGGCAATTGAAATCACCTAGCACAATCAAGGGGCATGGGATAGAGGAAAGGATAGAGTTAAATTCAGACAAAAGGTTGGCATTAGGATGAGGGATATAGGCAGATACATAGGATATGCCCATGGCTCTAATGGCTACAACATGTAGGCATCATGACGGGGAAGAGGAATCTCAGAAAAAGTCACAGATCTGCTAACCAAAAGGGCGCAGCCCGCTCAACCGTCCTCTCTGTCGTCCCGAAGACATGAAAAACCAGGAACCCTAAAAGGGGCCCCGGGCTTCAGCCACGTCTCCGACACGGCAAAGACGAATGATTTATAACGATTTATGAGATAGATCAATTCGTGTTTTTTCCTACGGATTGATCTACAATTCCACTGAAGGACCTTTTCCATTATGGCGTGTCCAGGATTCCAAGAGTTTTTGAACTAAAATTACGACATTGTCCGGTATTGCGTCACTAAATTTAGACAGCATGTTAATAAGGGAGCATACCAATAGCTCTATTAAGTTGTCATTGGGGGTGGGAAGGGGTGTGGATTCAACATATTGGGAATTCAAGGCACAGCCGTTAGGCTGAGAAGAGGGAGGGGTATACACCATTGACCTATGGGCTTGGGTATCATAAGACTTGCCCAGCTCCGGTCGGGGTCTTGGAGATCGATAAACGGTTTTGCTGTAGGAAGATTTTACAGGAGATGCATATGGAGATGAAGTGGGAGTACTAAGAGGGACTGAAAACAGATGGGGCTCAGAAGGAGTTTGTTGAGAAATTTTGTAAACAGAGGGACCAGCAGCAACATTAGAGTACAGCACTTTAGGGCGGGGAAACCTTACCGAAGCCTCACGATAACTTAAATTCTCCTGGGACATAACCATTTTGATGGATTTCTGCCTTGAATGCTCAGGGCACTTGTCATCAGTAGCCTTATGGTTACCACCATCACACAACATACATGTGACTTGTGAATCCTGGACATTGCAGCTATCGCCAGGGTGCGGTTGGGCACATCGGTAGCAACGTGGCTTGGATCTGCACTGGTTACTAATATGGCCAAAACGAAGACAGTTACGGCATTGAATAGTGGGAAGATGGTAAACAGAAACCGGAAGGGAAGCATTGTAACATAATACTTTTTCTGGGAGCAATTGGCCGGAGAAAGTTAGCACAAGTGTTGTTGAGGGTGACCAAAAAACAGAATCCTCTTTCCTATTTTTAAAATTCAGCCTCCTAGCCTTGATAACTTCACCACAATTATGAGGGGTCTCTATGCCTAGTACTAGCTCCTCAAGTGTCCAGTCTGTGGGGACATTCCTAACAACTCCCATGCGTGTAACATGGAAGCGTGGGATATTTGTCATATATTTATTTTCTAATAGTATAGGGTTGTTGGCAAATTGGTTGGCATCATTGAATGTGACAAAATCAACAGACATCCTGTTACGGCCCATTGATCTAACACTGCCCTGTACAACACCTTTAAAGCCTTTGGAATGGAGGAATTGAGCAAACTTCAGAGAGTTCAAAGTTAGGCCTTGCTTAGGGTCTGATTCGACCCTGGAGACGAAGACTGTGAAGTGTGCTCTATCGGACTCGCTATAGAGTACTTTGGAGTCACTCTCAAATCCTGGTTTTGTGTAAACAGACTGGATTGAATCAGACGGAGGCTTATTACGTTTCGCGTCTGTAAAAATCTCAGGTCCTCCGGGGCGTTTCCTGGTATCAGATCTTACGCGTCCATCATCGGAGTTTTGAGAGCACTCCAAAATCTCCATATCTGGAGGTGTCCCTCCACCCCCGTCAGGGGGTTCTTCAGCACTCATTTCCTAGGAAATGAGTGCCGATAGACTTAAAATACTAACCTTATAAACTAGATTCCTACACCAGACAACACAAAATAACAGATACAACACCAAAAACTAATTTTGTTACGAAAACAAACTGTGAGGTTAAGAATCGCGTGTTTATTCTCACCAAGACAGTAGCAAAATCCTTTCTACAATAAGTTTTGTTGGTATGTTTACAAAACTTCTAATGTCCCTCTTCTGATTGTCACTGTCATTATGACATTATTAACTTGACGTTTAGCGTTCCATTCCTGTTTTGTGGTAAAATCTATATGTGTGCATTAGGGTTATTCGTGTTACGCGAGTGTTTATGTTATTTTAGTTTAGTTTATTTCTCAAATATTGTTACTTTTTTTTTTCTCGCGTTCTCTTTTTTTTTATTTATGTTGCTACTGGTTTGTACAATGTCTTCCCACATTCTAATGAGTTAGGGTAGTTGTATTTGAAACAATCAGCCGTAAATTTAATTGTTGTTATTGTTGTTTTCTGTATTTTCGTATTTATATTTATATTTGTATTTATTTATGAATATTCCAACTGACTTAAATGACAGTTTTTTCTCTTGTTCTTCCTCGACTTGTAGCTTCGTTAGTGCGGACAGTGAGCCTTCGTTTCATACTTTGCATGACAATATTTCCTCCCTTTTTTCAAACTATCCTAACAATCTGCATATAGCCCATATTAATGCTCAGAGTGTTCCTGGTCACTATTCCGATCTTCTGGCATCTTTTAGCAGTGTTCATCTTGATGCACTCCTTATATCTGAGAGTTTTCTTAAACCGTCTCTCCTTTCTACGCACTACGCACTTCCTGGTTTTGTTCTTGTCAGAAATGACAGGACTGGCGAGGGTGGTGGTGGAGTCGCCATTTACATACGCGCTGATATTCCGCACAAAATTGTGAGTACGTCTCCATCTCAGTACTCTGGGTCGGCTGAATCATTGTTTCTGGAGATCACCTTAAATCATACCAATGTATTGCTTGCTGTGTTTTACTCTCCTAACCTTCATGTTAACTATTTTGACTCCTTAGAATCCTCGCTTCGCGAATCTTTGCCCGTCATACGAGCATGTCATTTTAATGGGTGATTTTAACACATGTTTAATTAAAAATGATTCACGTTCACATAAACTCCGTTCTCTATTATCTTCTTTCAACCTTGAAATACTACCACTTGCTGCGACCCATAACTTCCCAAATTGCACGCCTTCTCTTCTTGACTTAATGATCGTTTCTTCACCTCGCAATGTTGCTGAGTTTGGGCAGATCACTGCAACATTTTCATATCATGACCTCATTTACCTCTCTTATCGTATCCGACCTCCGAAACGTAAGCCTCGTTACTGTTTTCTTCGTAGTTTTAATGGCATAGATCTGGATGCTTTGAAACGCGATGCTGGTGATATCGATTAGACTCACGTTATCGAAAGCACCAGTATCGATGAAAAGGTAAACAGCTTCAATGCCATTACGTTGGATCTCTATGATAAACATGCCCCTCGTAGGCGTATTAAAATTAAGCATAATCCTGCTCCGTGGATGACTACTGAAATTAAAAATGCCATTGCTCGTAAGGATAAGGCGAAAAGTAGATATAGGCGAAGACCCACGGAACTCCATCTCACTCACTTTAAAGCTCCGCGTAACCGCTGCAATCGTCTGTGTCGAGATGCCAAGAGACGCTATTTCCACGAATCTCTCGTTGATCGCAACTCCTCTGATATATGGAGGTTTTTAAAGTCTGTCGGTATCGGCAAATCTCCCACGAATACCTGTAAAGATGTCGACTTGTGCGCTCTTAACAGGCACTTTTCTTCTCCACCTGTTTCACTGGACCCTAGCGTTAAAGCTTCTACTTTGTCTGAGCTCTCTAGCTTGCCGTTACCTCATTGTACACCTTTTAATTTTAGTCCTGTCTCTGAAGACGTTGTCAAAAAGTCCCTTCTCTCTATTTCCTCCTCTACTTCGGGCCATGACAATTTGTGTTCGAGAATGATATTACCTATTATTTCAGAGCTGCTTCCCATCCTTACTCATATTGTTAATTTTTCTTTATTCTCTGGCATATTTCCGTCAGCCTGGAAAAAGGCTCACATTATACCACTTCCTAAAGTTACCAATCCTTCGTCCTTATCTGACTTTAGACCCATTTCCATTCTTCCTTTGCTTTCCAAAGTTCTCGAACACATTGTTCACGGTCAAATTTCCAGTTATCTATCATCTAATACCCTTATTTCCCCTTTTCAATCTGGGTTCCGTACGGGCCACAGTACTGTTACTGCAATCCTGAAAGTTACTGACGATATCCACTGGGCTATGGACAATAAATCTCTGACTATTTTAGTTTTACTTGATTTTAGTTGAGCGTTCAACTCAGTGGATTTCGACATTCTTCTTGGGATCCTTCAATCTTTTAACTTCTCTGCTTCTTCGTTAACCTGGTTTGACTCGTACCTTCGGGGTCGCTCGCAGTGTGTCCGCCATGAAGAGATGTTCTCTGATTGGTGTGATCTAACTGCTGGTGTTCCTCAGGGTGGCGTTCTCTCTCCTCTTCTTTTCTCTATTTTCATTAATACTGTTACCAAAGTCATTATTTCCAGCTTCCACCTCTACGCAGACGATTTGCAGCTGTACAGACATTTCTTGCTTGCTGATGCTGAATTAGCAATCAATGCCATGAATCATGACCTGGATTGCATCGATCAATGGGCGAAGTCATATGGCTTGCAGATTAACCCTGCTAAGTCGCAGGCCATGATCATAGGCAGCAGATACTATCGCACTGCACTTGACATGTCATCTTTGATTTCACTAACTCTAGGTTGCTCGTCCATTGCCTATGCTGAAACAGCTAAGGACCTTGGTGTCCTAATTGACAGCAATCTATCTTGGCGAGCTCAAGTGAATGAGGTTAGTCGTAAGGTGCACTTTTCCTTCCACTCACTTAAATCTTTACAGAGCTTCCTGCCGTTTAAAACCAAAATTTACTTGGCTCAAACTCTGATTCAGCCGATCATTGATTACGCTGATGCCTACTATTTGGATGCCACCGTGGAGCTGTTAAATAAGCTTGAGCGCTTGCAAAATCTTTGTATTCGTTTTGTGTTTGGTCTTAGGAAATATGACCATGTTTCTCACTTACGCAAGGAACTCAAGTGGCTCCCTATCCGTCTTCGCAGGAACACTCGGATATTATGTCTCCTATACAACATCCTTTTTAATCCTGCGTATCCCAGCTACCTACGCGACCGTTTTTCTTTTACCCGTCCTCCTGATGCGCTGTGTAGATCCCACCTTAGGCATCATCTCAATTTCCCATCTCATAAAACTGAATTCTATTCCTACTCCTTTTCCGTTCATGCAGTACGACTATGGAACTCACTTCCGCCCAACATACGAGAATCTAAAACTTTATTTCGCTTCAAAAAGCAAGTCAAAGAACATTACCTTTCCTCTATTCTGTAATATTCTGATATATATTATAGGTATATATTTACTTTTATTTTAATTTTTATATGTGTATTTATTTGTATGTATGTTTATTTTATATAGCCTTAATGTTGTTTTAAGCTCTAATTTAATTTTTTCCTGTTTTATCTTTTCTACACACTATGTCCACATTTCTAATCCAACTTTCCATTCGCAGGTCTGCTGGAAGAAATTTCTTTTGAAATAAGCAGTACCTTTGTGCTCTTGTATCTTAATGTTTTGTTCTTTTAAGTGTTTTGTGTGTACATAAATAAATAAATGAATAAATAAATAAATAAATAAATAAATAAATAAATAAATAAATAAATAAATAAATAAATAAATAAATAAATAAATAAATAAATAAATAAATAAATAAATAAATAAATAAATAAATAAAATAAATGTAGTGTGTGGTGGGATTCCGAATAAAACGGCAAGTAAACTTCTTAAATAATTATATAATAAACTTTTCTAAATATAACGTCTTTCACCTTTCGTCGTCGTCTTACTTCTTTTTTCACGTATCCGTCCTTGACATACAGTGTTGTCACTCCATCATCATATATTCCCACATTCAATCAGTGTTGCCACTTAACTCACCTTACATTCCCACATTCGGCCGTTCTGACTTTCATGACTGTCCTCAGTCATGCATTGCTCTGCTTAAATCCACTCATTACTCGCTTACATACACTGAACACACACTCATCACTCGTTTACAACCACACGTACCATTTAAACAACCTATAAGTTATGAACACATTAACTTATGTTTAACACAATACAACAACATTTATGGTACAAGTTACAACTAAACTTTAACATCATAAGAACCAAAAGAAAAAAATATATATAACATCAGTAGTTACAAAACATAAACAGCTAATATTTAAAACAAAGAACCTAATTGCAAACGTGTCTCCTTTTAATTTCAAAAGAAAGAAAATGTTTACAATGATATTGTTCTCCTTTATACTATTCATTCATCATCATGCATACGTTCCTTAAACTTTACACCATAACATGTTGGCCACAACTTCATACTGTCGGCCGCGGTTGATGCCTTATTTGGACCTTCACTGCTACCATCACACTTCTCTACATCATAACGATCTTTTCCTTTTACTTTGGTAACTTTGTATGGGCCAAAATACTTTGGTTGGATTTTCAACCCTGTTCCAAATTGCGTTCTTCTTATTGCTACTTTATCTCCCTTATTATATTCAACACTTTTCTTCCTCTTCTTATTGTAGTTTTTAATATTTTCTTCTTGTACTTTTAATATCTGTTTTTTGGCCTTCTGCCTGAGCTCGTCTCTTTCTAAAATAAAGCTGTCCCTTTCTTCTTGTCGCAGCATTTCATAAATGTTGACATCTTCTTTGCTCTTCATTTTCACACCAACTAGAAGTTCATGTGGTGTTGTACCTGTACTCCTCTGATAAGTGCTATTGATAGCTCGCTGCACACGACTAACGTGCCGGTACCACAGTGTAGGGTTTTCTATACATAGCTTCGTCAGGACTGAAATAATTATTCTATGTATACGCTCAACCTGTCCATTACCTCTTGGCATTCCTGTGGTAATTTTCACATGCACTATCCCTTCTTCTTTGCAGTAATCCTGAAACTCAGAACTGGTGAATGCTGTTCCTCTGTCTGTAACAATCCTACTTGGATTACCAAATTGCTGTTGATGAATACGTAGTTTGTCTAACGTCTCTTTGCTCGTAGTGCTCTTTGTAGGAAAAATCCAAACAAACTTAGTGAATCCATCCACTACAGTCAAGATGTGATTGTACTGTTTCTTTGTGTCTGACATCGGCCCAATGTGATCAACATGCAGGGTGTGCAAGGGTATAGCTTCTTTGTCAATCACATGCAAGAATCCTTCTTGTTTTCCTTCCTTTCTGCTTGCTAATAAACATGGAATACATGTTAAAAGAAAATCTTCAACTTTTTTACTTACGTTTTTTATAAAATAATCCTTATCAAGCAACTCTAACATCTTCTTTTTGGAAAAGTGACCGTTTTGGTGAACTCTATTGATAATTTCGTCTTCCATACTTCGTGGAACCACCAACTTCTTGTCAACTCCTTTATACACAAGACCATTGTCCAACACATAATCTTCATATGGTGCATTCTGCAAAATACTTGTAATAGCTTTCAAACCTTCATCTGCTTGTTGAGCTTTTCTAATACTGTCAAATAATTCATTGATTACCGCTACATAAGGATTACGGCTTAATGCATCAGCATGTCTCATACTAGAACCTTCTCTGTGTTCTACAGTAAAGTCGAAATCCTGAAGAAACAAAATCCATCTGGCTACTCTAGTTGACATTCCCAGCTCCTTTTTCTTTAAAGTCATTTGAAACGCTCTACAGTCTGTTATAATCTTAAAATGCCTACCGAATAGGTAGTGTCTAAACTTTTTGACACCTTCGATAACTGCCAATGCCTCAAGTTCATAGCTTGTATATCTGCTCTCTGCATCTGTTGTCTTTCTGCTCATGTAGTAGACAGGGTGTAGCTGCTGATCGTCCAAACTACGCTGCATAAGTATAGCTGCATAACCAACACAACATGCATCCGTGTGCAACTCTGTGTAAAGTTTTGGATTAAATATCTTTAGCACCGGATCACTAGACAACTTATTTTTTATTGTATTGAAAGCACGACTCTCATCTTCATTAAATTTAAAATTTGTGTCTTTCTTCAGTAAATTAGTCAGTGGCCTAATTAACTATTAATGCAAAATCCTGAATGTACTTTCTAAAGTATGAGGCTAAACCAACAAAACTATGTAACTGTTTAACCGTTTTTGGCTCTGGGAACTTAATCACCGCATCAATCTTGTCACTGGAAGGCCTCACCTTCCCATCTTCGATCACATGACCGAGGTAAGTAATTTTACGACATACCAAGGCTGCTTTTTTCCAGCTGAACTGCAATCCATACTGGGATGCTACCTCTAGAACTTCCTTTAGTCTTTCCACAGCTTGATACTCATCATCTGCCGGAATTACGATGTCATCAATGAAGATCATAACTTTTCTTTCTGCTATCAGATCTCTAAAAACATAAGTTATAAAACGCATGAAGTACTTAGGACACACAGACAGATTAAACGGTGCTCTCAAGAACTCGTATTGACCATTGTGTGTAACAAAAGATGTGTATTTCACACTGTCTTCATCAACCTTAAGATGAAAAAACCCATTTTTCAGGTCCAAAACACTGAAAACTTTAGCACCTGTCAGCCTATCAATATAGTCTTCTATCAGAGGAAGTGGAAATTCATCTTTCACAATCTTTTCATTGAGCCGTCTATAATCTACACAAATTCGGGTAGTACCATCTTTCTTCCGTACCAGGACCAACGGACTAGCATATTCTGAATAGCTTACCCTAACAATTCCTTGAGTTAACCAGTCTGCTACCTGTTTGTCAACCTCTTCTTGTTCCACAAATGAAATTCGGCGTGGTCTTTGAACAACTGGAACATCATCCTTGAGAACTATCTTCAGTTGTATGGGAATATCCTTTGTTTGATTAGGATGGTAATTATTGATCAAAGTTACCACTTGGCTCTTTAGTTGTTCGCTGCCAATATAACCTATACTATCTGTAACACAGGGAAAACAATTCAATCTGCCTAACCAATCTTCATCTTTTGGTCTCATCCATACCAAACTTCCATTCATAACCGTTAAAACATTCTTAAGAAAATCGTGACCTATGATTACATCAAAAGGCATACAGTCTTTAGGCACCACGTAGAATAACACATCGTAGTATTTCGTACCGTCGATCACAACGTTTGTTGTTATACAACCTAGAGACTCCACTTTGGCGAAACCAAGTCCAGACAGTGTTATGTTATTGTTCATCACTTTACCGATATTAGCACAAAACTCAGAAGATACCAAGTTCACATCGCTACCAGAATCAATAAGCGCACTGGTCGTTTTTCCACATAATTCTACAATTTTCAATGGTTTTTCTCGTTGCCATGGTTTGTTTACATCGTAAATGTCATTTTCATTTTGAAGTTGAGTTTTTAAATCTTTGCTGGCATCTTCTGTCATGTTGTCATCCTGTGAGTGTGACGCATGATCCGCGTTGTCGGACGATAACTTGCCGAACATTGCTTGCTTGCTCACACGTTCGCCGCTCCCGCTCCCACTCGTCGATGCACCGTTGTGGTCTTTTTCATCGCCGGAGCTACGCCATCTTGTTGAAATCGAATTCGAATATTCCATAAGGCCGCCTTCAGCCATGTTTTTTCTATGCGGGCACTTCGGTGCAATGTGACCATATTCATTGCAGCTAAAGCACTTTGGACCTTGTGCCTTCTGCGGACAGTCTCCCGATACATGATCGCCATCGCCACAGTTATAGCACCTTTTCAACAGTTTTTCGTGACGTACGAAACCGCGTTTTTCGTTTCTATTGATACTTCTAGAATGTTCCAGCTTCATTTTTTCCGTAACTGTCTCGTAGATTTTTAATTTCTCTTTAAGATCAGGATACGTATTTACACCGTAAAGCATGATTTTATTGGTCTCATGGTCAACGATACCATCTACAATATATTTTATTGCTACACTGTCGGTCATTTTGCCTCTTCTGCCCATTTCTTTCATGATAAGTAAATAATCCCTACACGTTTCGTCCTTCCTTTTCTTTCGGGCGCTCATCATTTCATGAATGGTCTTTGAGTCAGTGGTGTCTGCGAACTCCATGAGAAGTTCATTTTTCAACTCACCCCATGTCTTGAATGGCCTCTCCGACTTCAGCCAAAGCGCACGCCTCGCCACCAGCAGTTGTTGCATCGGGGTCTACTCGAAGATCACGGCGTTGTCTTCTACTTCCTGAACCCATCGGGATGCCGGATAGGATCGGTCTTGGCCGTTAAACTTTGGTACCAGGTCTGCACTCATTTGAAGCGTGGAACCTGAACCCGTTGCTGCTTCGATCTTCTTTTGTTCTGACGTCATCGCGGTTTTTTCTAACCCGCTTCGCAGAAACATTTACTGCCTCGTTTTATTTTAGGAATCCCGGACGAGCCCCCAAAATGTAGTGTGTGGTGGGATTCCGAATAAAACGGCAAGTAAACTTCTTAAATAATTATATAATAAACTTTTCAAAATATAACGTCTTTCACCTTTCGTCGTCGTCTTACTTCTTTTTTCACGTATCCGTCCTTGACATACAGTGTTGTCACTCCATCATCATATATTCCCACATTCAATCAGTGTTGCCACTTAACTCACCTTACATTCCCACATTAATAAATATGTTTTATCTACCAGTAGTTTAAAAAGAGCCTTTTTGAAATTTCTTATGTCGTCCAGTACTTTTATTACTTTAGGCAGCTTGTTATAGATCTTGGGTGCCATTCCCAAGAAACTTTTTGAGTAGAGTGCACTGTTTTGTGGAGCAGCACATTATATCGTTGTTGCGTCGTTTGGATCTAAATGTTTGAAATAAGTGATGGTTACATTTGACAAATACTGCTGTCTCATATATGTACAAACATGGCAGGGTGAGAAGATTATATTTTTTGAATAACGGAGCACAACTATCCGTCTTTTTCATTCTGAACATAGCACGTACACATTTCTTTTGCGCCCTAAAAGCAATTAATTTATCAGTACTGTTACCCCAGTATATTAGTCCAAAACGTAATGTTGATGTAACATAGGCTTTGTACGCTATCAGAACTATGGAGTCATTTACAATTTTTGATAAATTATACAGCGCATATGAGTACTTGTTTAGTTTCCTACAAACATTTTCAACATGACACTTCCAGTCAAGCTTACTGTCCAATTGGAGTCCAAGAAATCTAGCAGTATTGGTTTCACCAATTCTTAGGTTTGCATACAATATATTTAATTTAGGCTGTCTTGTTCTTTGTTGGAATAAAATGATCTGTGTTTTGTCTATGTTTATTTTTAGTTTATTTTTATGTAGCCAATTTATTATGCAATCTATTGAATTATTTATGTCACGTTCGAATGATTCCAAATATTTACATGGGATAATGAGTGTACTATCATCGGCAAATAAAACAGTTCGATATTCAATGCATCCTGGTAAATCTTTAATGTATATGAGAAATAACAAAGGTCCCAGGACACTTCCTTGGGGTACACCACACACTGTATACCTTACTGTACAGTAGACTCGTGAGCAACTTCTATCTTGGAAGTAGAGGAAATCCTATTTATAATTGTGACTTGTCTTCTTCCACTTAAATAACTTTTTATTAGTCTTAATATATTACGCAATACATACGCATATCAGCGCCGGGCGAAAAAAGGATACCCCATTAGGAATCCTTAAAGGGGTATCCTTTTTCCCCACGACTATAATCAGAGTCATGGAGATTTTGTATCTCCAGATCTTAACAGTTCGTTTTCAACTCATTATAACTAATGCAACCAACTGCGAACACAGCATACATGATACCATGAACTATGTCTGCTTATAAAGGGTGTAAAAGACATCTTAACGGAAACGAAAACCTCATATTCTGCCCATCATTGGGATCATTATTTACTTCTAGACAATACCTGGGAAACCACAGGTTCTGGAGATATTGAAGGTTGAAGTTTGCGAATTGTTGTTAGGTAACACAACAAATAATTTTAAAACTAAAATAAGCAGGTAACATTTTACAGATTCAAGTAAAAATGTTTGAAAATTATTTTTGTAATAATGTGGAATTAACTTATGAAATGTGGGTTTACTATTCGGTACCTAAGCCTAAGGGGATAACAGGCGTGATGTTATGTTATCTTTGAATCCTGCAAAAGAATAGTTGAAAAAGTTATTCCCAAGTTCCCAACCCAGTCTTGAAATTCCTTTAAAATGTGGAAGTAATCTGTTGCGTACTGTCTTTTCAGAGGCGCTTATTAAACAGGAATGTCTCATTCGATCTAACTAAACAGTTTGTTTGCAATTTAAGTATCTTTTCCTTAATCAGGTCATACCAAAAACACTCATGCTTTTTAGTTTACTTCAAATTAAATCATTTTTAAAGCAGGTTTTGAAATAAAATGAACTTTATTTTACCAAAAAATTAACGCCCTATTGAAAATGTTTAGCAATTTAATACTCGGAAAGTATGAGAAAGAACGACTTTTTTTTTAAGGTGCCTGCATCCTAAAAACCTTCACAAGTACTTTCACTAACTAACTACTTCAATAAGAAAGCTACAAACTCAAAGAAAATTCACTCAGGTATTGATTGCCCATGGCATTTTGCGTCAATCATAAAATTAACACCAAATTAACAGACCTACCAACATGTTTGTAGATAGCACGTGAATTGACTTCGTAGTTAAAATAGTACAGTGCTAATCCTCCGAAGACCACGGTGCAATCATGATAACGATGATGACTGCCAGAGGACTAGGTTGCGAGGCGCGGGCGCCGGTACCAGGGAGTGGGACTTTCTTTAATAAGTTTCAACTTTATTGCTACAGCATTAGGTTCAAGGTTGACTGGCAAAATTTTCAAATTTCTCTGAATGAATTTCTTTAATAATTTTTAATTTTATTGCTACAGCATTAGGTTCAAGGTTGACTGGCAAAATTTTCAAATATCTGTAAATGATTTTAAACCATAAAATGTTGGTTGTTAAGTTCAAAATCGAATGAGAAAATTTGACCAAAGAAGCCGCCGCGGACGCTGTACCTAACGTTGTGTATGTAGTTGTGTACGATGTTGTATGTGTGTGTGTAGTTTCCGACAAAGAAATTTATTTCATGAAGTTTTTAAGGATTATCCGATTATTACTAGTTTATTAGTTCGGTTTCTTATGTCATCGAATGTGCATGCCGGTCGCCTCATAGTTTTCGCGAAAACTTTTACTTTTGTGTTTTTTTTTGTGAGTATTTTGTGTTGTGTTGTGTGTAGTGTGTGTTTGTAATTTTTGAAGATGCCGTTCCACCAGTATACCGCAAGGGAATACGTGAACATGGTGTACTGTTACGGTATGGCTCGGGGAAATGCCAACGAAGCTCTTAGGTTTTACAGAAGGGAATACCCGGCCGCGTTCCAGCCAAGAGATTCACGTATTTTCACCCGAGCAGTGCAACGGCTGTTGGATAACCAGCCTATTGTACCTGTTCGAGAGGGAGTCGGCCGTCAAATACGACAGGAGACCGAACAGGCCATCCTGCAAGTGATGCGAGAAAACCCTCGTTTGGGTGTGCGCACAGCGGCCAAAGTGTTGCGGAGGCGGCATGGCCATCGCGCTCGGCACTCAGTGTCTCATAGCACTGTGCATAAGATTTTGAAGAGGGACAGGCAGAGGCCCTACAAAATTCATCGCGTGCAAGCACTCGTGCCGGGAGACGCAATACGCCGCATGGAATTCTGCAGGTGGCTCCTTACGCAGGATCGAGGGTTCGTAAAGAACATTGTGTTCATGGACGAGAGCACCTTCACCAACAACGGCATGTGGAACCGTCGAAATTCTCACTACTGGTGCTCCGTGAATCCGCACCAAATGCAGGAAACGGGCTTTCAGTTTAGATGGAAACACAACGTATGGGCAGGCATTGTTGGAAACCAGATCCTGGGCCCTGTTTTCCTGCCACACCGTATGGACGGAGCTGCCTACCTCGATCACGTATGGGGTTACCTGACAGAAGCATTGGACGACATGCCACTGCAGCGCCGGCGAGATGTGTGGTACCAGCACGACGGTGCGCCCCCGCACATCGTGAGACCGGTACGTGAGGAGCTGACACGGCTATTCGGTGACCAGTGGATTGGGAGGTTCGGACCTCATGCTTGGCCTGCACGATCACCGGATTTAACCCCTCTGGATTTCTTTTTGTGGGGTTACGTCAAGGATAGGGTGTTTGACCGACCCTGCGAGACATCTGCTGAGATGCGTCAAAAAATTATTGATGTTTTTGACGAACTGAAGCAGCGGTCAGAGCGAGAAGGAATCCTAGAGAGGGTTCATGAAAACACGCTGACGCGAGCGCGCGTCTGCATCCGCGTGGGTGGTCGGCAGTTCGAACCAGAGCTCGTGAGTGTCGAGAGGCGAGAGGCTCCCGAACCCGATCCTGGATAACAGCGACAGCGATGGTCAGTCAGTACTCAGTAGGTAAGTACCTAGTTTAAACCAATACTTTTTTACGCATGTGTAGCACTGCAACACCTACGTACGTTCTCGCTGCGAGGTGGCACGTGGCGCGGCGGCCCTTTCACTTGCCGCGGTAACGATTGAACTCGCGCCGCCGTCTTATTAACAAAATTGCAATGATAAATCAAACTCTAACGACACTCACATTCTATCCCATCTACAAACACTCGACAATGATGGCGTTTGACCACTTTTAACCCTTATGCCTTTAGCGTTAAGATTGAAAAGTGGTATCACTATCGGAGTACTGAGTACATCAAAGCCGCGCCGCCGCCGCCGCCACCGCGCCCGCTAGCCTACCTAAACTCACAAATAAATTTAAAATAGTAGGAATTGTTTCTGTGTTTGTTAGTTCCGTTTCTGGCGCCATCGAGTGTGTATGATTGTGTATTTTTATTGTGCAACTTTTTTATTGTTCATGTTTCTTCTTTAAGCTTTTATTTTCTTTACTTATTCAAATAAATGGACTGAGGAAAAAGGACTTTTCGCAATTCGCATGTAAGTGAGTAGGTACCATAATCGTGCGTGTTTCGTGTTGTGTGATAGTGATTACGAAGAGGTGATAGGTAAACTAGTGTTGCTAAACTGTGACTCGTAGGTACATTGTGTTTGTGAGCAAGTGTGTTTTAGCTGACAGGCCTCGTTCTCGAACGATGCCGGTTATCAGTAATCTTCGCAGAAACACGTAAGTACATGTTTAACTGTTGAGGTATGGCCAATGGACAATCGAAGCCCCATGCTGATGAGTAGAGCGTCCGTCTGTTTTCACGTGCAGTGACCACCGATGCTAGATCAGCTAGGCAGATAAAAATGCGATTCACATGTACCTACTTTCAAATAAGTGTCTTTTCGTTGTACCTAGTTGAATCGAATTTAATTTTATTAATACTTTTTGCTAGGTAAGTACGCTGATTAGCGTTGTTAGTTTGGTACTTAACCGCTTAACGTGACTACCTACGTCGCGTTGGAGCGCGGTGGGCGGCGCCTCGCCGCCTAGCTGTGTGCAGTGTGCCGTGTCCATGTGGCATGTAGGCACAACGCACACATCTTTAAGCAGCCCGTTGCGCGCAAACCATTGCGTGCTACAAAAATAAGATTATTTTTAGGCCAAAAAAAAAAAATTCGTTTCCCAGCAATTATTTTTGCGCAGTGTTACTTAGTTTGATGTACAGAATGCTTGGTTGACGGCTTCGTGATGAGTTCGTTTACACCCTGTATATAAAGTAATTACAAAACTCATGTTAATAAATAAAACTTAAAACTATGTTAGTAGCACTACACTTGTTCACTCTTCACTTGTGCTGACTGGCCAGTGGAACTTGTCCGCGGAAGCGACGGAACACCACTTCCTGCGGCCAAAAGTCTTCCTGCATCACGATGGGCAGATAAAAATTCGGTACTCGCACCACGAACGCATTGAAGTTAACGTGGCGGCGCGACTACAGTAACTGCACCCTCGGTGTGTACCTCGTCTTCTGGCGCACGTACTCCACGATGTCCTCCGCTTTGGTGGTGTAATGCAAGCGGGAAATGTACACCGGGGTTTTCGGTTTGGCGGCACGCAGGCTCACTTTGGGCTCCGCAGGAGCCTTGCCACAGCGGTTCTTGGGTGATTTATTTAGTACAATAAATATAACCATTGTAATCGTCATTCTCTTGCCCTTATCCCTATTCATGAGTGGTCGCCGCAGCATGTCTTCTTCTTCCATACTTTTCTATTACTCGCCATCTCATGAGACACGTCCTTTCTTGTCACTCAGTGCATCCATCGTTTCATTGGTCTTACTCAACTCTTAAATCCATCCATACGGACCCAGAGTTTCAACCCCAAACGGCTCGAAAGCATTATGAGAAGTGCTTCAGTCTGATTTCAGAGAAAAGTCTTATTTATTTATTTATTAATTAATGTAGTACACACAAAACACTCAATAGGACAATACATTAAGATACAAGAGCACAAAGGTACTGCTTATTTTAAAAAAATCTTCCAGCAGACCTGCGAATGGAAAGTTGGATTAGAAATGTAGACACAGTGTGTAGAAAAGGTTAAACAGGAAAAAAATCAATTAGAACTTAAAACAAACATTAAAGCTATATAAAATAAACATGCATTCAAATAAATACACATATAAAAATGAAAATAAGAGTAAATATATACCTATAATATATATTAAAAAAAAAAAAAAAAACGAAAGGAAAAGAAAGAAAAAAAGAAACAAAACAAACCAAAGAAAGTCTTTTGTGCATAAGAAGAAGAAGCGAGCTTTTAACATTAACTTCAGTGATAGAGTTCAGTAGTTGCTCATGGGGGTTTTCTATACGATATTAATCCGTAGGATAACGATGGATACGCTGATCTTGTACTATAACTCTATTTTACGTGCCAACGTATTTTCTATCTGACACAATGAATTCAACTTAAAATCAACATAATAGAGTTACTTAGAACATTTTGGAAAAAGAGTGTTATAGCTAAATTACACCGATTATAAATTATCCATGGAAACAGAAATTTCCAATTATCTTTTTAAGTAACTTTTTAGACCTATGTATCCTGCTTATGCGTATGAAGTTTAATCATGATTCTCATGCTAGCCGCGGCGTGTGTAGCACGCTTGCACAATGCCGATACTTTCGCCAAATAGTGACTTACCGGGCGGTTGTAGTGTTGACAAGTTAAATGAGTGCGGTCATCGTTGTAAGGAGTGTAAAGTAGTGGTTAACGAACTCCTGGCGTTCGTGACCCATAAGATTGACACTATACCTGAGACAGGGATACTGCAGATTTGCCTCAGTACTTATTCAAATGAGGAAGTGGAAACGGCCAGATCTATCGTGTATAAGCTATTAGCTCCGACAAAAAAGCTTATGCGACGCAAAGATGGATCTGAACAAAGAAGTTTGCAAGACATTATTAAGATCATTAAAGAATTTGAACCTGATAGCCTTCCAGTCTTCGTAGCGAAAAATCTAAATAAGTTGCCTCCTGTGACGTTTGACTACGTGGATGTGACTGCGTTTCTAAAAGAAATGGCTATATTGAAAACGGACGTGGCTTCTATTAAAGCTAAAAGAGATGTTGTGGCTAGTGGGGCAACCTCATCCACGGACATGGAGATCCTAAAATCGGAAATAGATAATTTAAAACGTATGGTTAGCGAATTTAAAGAACATAAATGTAAACAAGTGCAGGTAGAAACAACTAGCTGTGTTACGGAGAAAGGATCCGGACAAGTGAAGGGCACATATTCGCGCTCGCTCGCACCTACGGAGTCTAGAAAGCAATCGAGTGGCGCAACAACGCGCTCGCTCACACCTAGTGCGACTGTACCGGTAATGAGCTCTAGTTCAAGGTCGCCCGATCGTCAAACAACAGCTGACTTATCGCACACCCCGCTATACAGAGACATATTAATTGACACAGCGCACACAAATAATGTCGATAAATCTAAGACTCAGGATGATAATGATAACTTCATATTGGTGGAGAAAAGGAAACGGAAGAAGTTTGCCAATATGAGTGGCACCGGTTTAGGCTCGAATAAGCTACAGGTTGCTCAATTATCAACGGCTGTTTATGTGTCTAGGTTGAATAAAACAACTACTACGGAGGATATTCAAACATATGTCAGTGAAATGGGTGAAAATTGTGTAAAAGTGGAAGTATTAACTCAGAAACACGAGACTGAATTTGTTTCTTTTAAAGTGACAATAGACAGAAGTAGGCTAGAAAGATTCCTAAGTGTTGATTTTTGGCCTGTTGGCGTCAGGTTTAGGCGATTCCGTGAGTATACGGCGAGAGGAATTAGGAATTTAATTAATTAATTTTATGGATTGTAAGTTATCCACTATATCAATACTGTCTTACAATTGTAAATCGATTAAGCGATCAAAGGAATGTGTGCGTAAACTCACTGAAACTAATGACATCGTGTTACTGCAGGAGACTTGGTTGCTACCCCACGACCTAAATTTTGTAAATGAAATTAATCAAGATTTTGGGTGTGTCGCCAAGTCATCTGTGGACACGTCAGCAGGAATATTAAGGGGTAGGCCTTATGGAGGCTTAGCCATTATGTGGAACAAAGCTAAGTTTCCATTTGTCTCACCTATTAGTTGTAGTAGTGACCGCCTTGCGGCAGTGAGAATAACGACTGGTATGGG
Organism: Cerastis rubricosa; assembly: GCA_949152445.1. Lineage (NCBI taxonomy): Eukaryota > Metazoa > Arthropoda > Insecta > Lepidoptera > Noctuidae > Cerastis > Cerastis rubricosa. The sequence goes on along the minus strand of OX424545.1, from coordinate 15,415,148 downwards.
ATCTGTTATCATTATTAATGTGTATATGCCTGTTGATAACGTCGATAATCTGACTGAATTTATTGATTGTTTGGGTGCAATAAACGCAATTATAGAAGAGGGCGATGCGCAATGTGTTTATGTGATGGGGGATTTCAATGCTCATCCTACGGCTAAGTTTGGCACTGAGTTGATAAAGTTTTGTACAGATATGGAGTGGGAATGTGTCGATTTTAATTTGTTTGGATCAGATTCAGAAACTTTTACGTTTATGAGTGAGTCACATGGGTGTCGGCGGTGGCTCGATCACTGCATCGCAACGAAGGCTGCTTGGGATACTGTGATAGCGGCTGACGTCATATATGACGTCATGTGGTCTGATCACTACCCTTTGCGAATTGTTTGCGATATATCCTGTATGACTGTTGAGACAGCTGTCGCCGATTCCAGTAGCCACCAAAAGGGAATCAAATGGGGCAAGCGTACCAAAGAACAAATTAATGCATACCAAAAACATTGTTCTAATAAATTTTGTGATGATTTCAGTATGTTTAAGTGTGACTGTGATAATAATATAAATTGCGAACATTATGACAAGTATTGTGAGTTAATTGACTTGTATTACTCGTATATCGTTGATACATTGCAGACTTCTGCTGTACTGAGTTCTCGTTTAGGTGAACAGAAGCGATGCAAAAAGGTGGTTGGATGGAACTACCATGTGCAGGGCTATCATCAAACGGCTAGGTTCCATTTCAAGGTTTGGGTGGAGGCTGGTAGGCCTTTACAAGGGTTGGTTTTTGAAAATATGCGTAGTAGTCGTTCTATGTTTAAAAATAAAATCAAGTGGTGTCAGAAAAATGAGGATTCTATTAACATGAATATTTTGGCTTTGCATAGAAAAGAAAATAATTTTGTTAAGTTTTGGAATGCGACTAAAAAGTTTAATTTTAAACAGAGCCTTCCTGTGTCTGTCGATGGATTACAGGAAACAAGTAAAATTGCCGATTTGTTTGCTAAAAAATTTAAAGTTGACCCCCTGCAAGTCGATTGTAAGCTCAGCAATGATACCATCGTGACTGAGCCACTGCCACCATTTAAGCTAGATGATGTAATCTCTGCAGTGAGGAATATGAAGCGTGGTAAGTCACCTGGACACGATGGTCTCAGTGTGGAGCACCTTGTATGGGGAAGCGCCAACTTATTTCCACATTTAAGTGCGTTTTTCAACTTATGTGTTAAACACGCGTACTTGCCAAAACTTTTAATGAGAACTGTGGTGGTTCCTATAGTAAAAAATAGAACAGGCGATTTGAGTGCCTCAGGTAACTACCGACCTATCTCACTAGGTACGGTGATTGGCAAGGTGCTGGAGCGTCTCATACATCCCGAACTGCAGAATAATATAAACATTGACGATGCGCAGTTTGGTTTCCGACCCGGTCTCTCAACGGACTCTGCAATTATCAGCCTTAAGAGTACGATAGCCTACTATACCCGCCAGCAGACCTCAGTGTATGCTTGCTTCTTAGACCTTAGCAAAGCTTTTGACCTGGTGAATTATGAAATTCTCTGGGGTAAACTAAAAAAGTCACAAGTACCTCACCAAATCGTAGATCTGTTGAGATTCTGGTACGGGGGCCAAACTAATCAAGTCAGATGGGGTGACACTCTGTCTAGCAGTTATAGGTTAGACTGCGGTGTGCGCCAAGGTGGGTTAACTTCTCCGGACCTTTTCAATCTGTATATCAATGGTCTGATCGAGGAACTCAGGGGAACAAAAGTTGGTTGTCACCTAGGCAATGTCTGTATGAATAACTTGAGCTATGCTGATGATATGGTTCTTTTGAGTCCCTCGATCAAAGGCTTGAGGAAACTGTTGTCTGTCTGTGAGCAGTATGCTGATGCTCACGGACTAAAGTATAACGTTGTAAAGACCGAATCCATGGTATTCAGGTCTGGGACTGGTCCGGGGAACATACCCAGTCCGTTTTTGAATGGTGCGACCATTAAGGTCGTAAAACAGTTTAAATACTTGGGGCATATTTTGACGGACAGACTCCAGGACGACTGCGATATAGAAAGGGAGCGTAGGGCCCTCTCAGTGAGGAGTAACATGCTCGCACGCAAATTTGTGAAGTGCACCAAGGATGTAAAAAACACTCTTTTCAGAGCTTATTGTCTGTCAATGTACACCTGCCAATTATGGTGCAACTTCACAAAAAAGATGTACAGCTCATTAAGGGTACAGTACAATGACGCTTACCGAACCCTTATGAAACTGCCAAGGTACTGTAGCGCTTCGAGCATGTTTGCAGAAGCGAGGGTTCCTGACTTTTACGCCATTATGAGGTCGAGGGTCGCATCCTTTTGGCAAAGTTTGAGACGCTCCAGTAACAGTATTTTGAGGGTTGTCGCGTGTAATCTAGCAAGCCCTATATTTGTGCACTGGATTTCTGTTCACCTAAGCGGAAACAAAAAATGATGAAAGAGTGTATGTTATTTTCTAGGACTACGGGTACCTATACATACCTCAATGTTTTGATTTGTTTTGAATTATTTTATTGACATTTATTTATTGATGATTTTTTATGGATTATTTTATTTTTATGAATGAGTTTTTATATGTTTAAAGATTTTGATGGCTTTTAATGATTTTGATGATATGAATGTTTTATTTTTAATGATTTTGATAATTTTTTGATTTTTAAAGATACTTAAATGATTTCTTTTCTTTACTGTTCTCACTATTATATTTGTCTTTAATTGTTGTATATGGGTATTTTGCCTGAAATAAAACACAATTTATTTTTATTTTTTTATTTATTTTTAAATCGGTTCAGTCAATTCGGAAAAAAGGACTTGAAAGTTTGTATGAAATGCCGTAAGGTGTAAATGCTCTGAAGGTGGAAGCACCAGGTTGACCCGCTAAATTCAAGTTTTCTCATATATTTTTTTGCATTCGTATCAAACAAAAAGCCGGTTGGGTGGGAAATCAATTCCTGATAACCGTGATGTATAAAGCCATTTACCCTGAATTCCACTGTCAACCGGTCGCGAAGTCATAAGTTGCAATAATTTAATGCTTCGAAAGTATTTACTGTACTTCACGTACATTTATTTGGATAAACTTTCTACAGAATAAGTTTTAACTGTAGCCTGTCGGTAAGCTAAATTCGTGAGCTTGAAATATAATGTTTCTTGATGAGTTTTATATTATCACGAAACGTTATTTTGTCCTGCTTCGGGAAGTACGTTAAGCCAGCCCGGCTGTCATTTGTGGATCTTTGACAGTTGTTATAGATAGTCAGTGGCCTGAAAGTCTTGACAACAAGTCTTACCAAGGGGTATCGTATTACCCAGTACTAATTGTGTTGTGGAAGTGAGAAAGGCAGTCGCTTCATGTAAAATACTGGTATTCAGCTGCATCTGGTTACACTGGAAGCTGATCCCAACATAGTTGTGAAAAGACCAGGCACATGATGATGATGATTTTTATATTACCACTTATAAGTCATTCAGCCATTGAAACTTGCGAAATGTGGACAAGCGATCATTTTAAGAATGATGGTACAGGCTTCGCTAAAGGCATCATCAGCATCATCTGCTTAGCCTTTTCCCAAACTATCTTGGGGTCGGCTTCCAGTCCAACCGGTTGCAGCTGAGTACCAGTATTTTACATGAAGTGACTGCCTATCTGACCTCCAAAACCTCTACAACTGGGTAATACGGTACCCCAGATTTGGTAAGACTGGATGTCAGACTTTAAGCTTCTGACTACTCGTAACGTCTGTCAAAGATCTACAAATGACAACCGGGACCAACGGCTTAACGTGCTTTCCGATGCAAGGAAGAAACTTGATATGTAATTATCGTCACCCATCCACAGACCAACCTCGGCAAGCACGGCTTAACCTTAAAGATCGACCCGTGTGGGTGTTATTATTTAGCCACGAGCTAAGGAAGGATCTATGCAGAAAAAAAACATGACAGTAGAAAGTTATCGCTTCTGTGAAATAAGAGGTTGCGATTGAACAGTGCTATCTTTATTAATTGGGTAAATTGCGTCAAACAGATCAATGCCACAAGTCAATTATATAATTTAATTTGATACGTTTATGGTCAAGTCTGCAATCAAACTCATAAGCCATACTCATTCTTATGTAAACGATCATCAATTAATATTTTATCGACTTTCACACTCCTTTACATTTTAAATTAACGACCACACTATTAATAGAATCTGTTAAAGTCAAAGATGATTCTATTTGTCTGAATGCAATCGATATAATAATTTGATGATTAATAAGAGGAATTGATTGATGTTGAATAAATTACTGGTAAAATTATTTTATTTAATGAATTATTGGGAAAAGTGACAGATCATAGATAACCAAAAGAAATTGTTAACTGTTACTTGTCGATGGGAAAACACAATGGTATAAACAGCGTACACTTCACGAAGCCGTCAGCCAAGCATTATTTCTGTACATCAAAAAAGGAAATAATTAAATATACATTTTCTTGTATGTATAAAAAACCGGCCAAGTGCGAGTCTTACTCGCACACAGGGTTCCATAGCCCCAAACTATGGAATATAATAACAATATTTTGAACGGTCATTCATTATTAAACTTCCACTCAACCGCAAAACTAAATTGGTTTTTCATAGTATGTTAATGAAAAACAAAGTTACGTCTGCAGTTTGATGAAAAAGTCCCATATCTCGAAAACTAAACATCATATCTTATTGAAACCAATTTTCGTTGATAGTTTTTTTTACGTTCTACAATCCTAAATATTTTCAGAATTTTCCTCCTCTTACTTTAGAAATTAGAGGGGGGGGACACACATTTTACCACTTTGGATGTGCCTCTAGCGCAAACTATTCAGTTTAGAAAAAAATGATATTAGAAACCTCAATATCATTTTTGAAGACCTATCCATAGATACCCCACACGTATGGTTACGATGAAAAAAAAATTTTTGGTTTTCAGTTCTGTGTATGGGGAACCCCAAAATTTAGGGTTTTTTCTTAGTTTTGTGTGAAAATATTAATGCGGTTCACAGAATACATCTACTTACCAAGTTTCAACAGTATAGTTCTTATAGTTTCGGAAAAAAGTGGCTGTGACATACGGACGGACAGACAGACAGACAGACAGACAGACAGACAGACAGACAGACATGACGAATCTATAAGGGTTCCGTTTTTTGCCATTCGGCTACGGAACCCTAAAAAGTGCTAGATATAAGTTTTTTTATTTTTATAATCATCATCATCATCAGCCTATAATGTTCCCACTGCCGGGACACAGGCCTCCTCTCTATGAGAGGGAGTGGGCTGTAATCGACCACGCGGGCCCAGTGCGGGTTGGTAGCCCAGTGTGCGTTGGTTTTTTTATAATAAAAGTTCCTAAATTAAGTGATAAAAGACTCGCTGCAATATTTTTAAGTTGGTTTTAAGTTATTTTGCTGCGCCCTAACAGTAGTTTTAAGCCCAGCTTGTTACTAGGATTGTGTACATTTTGCATTAATAAATAAAACCTATGTAAAAACTATTGCTGGGAAACTACTTTTTTTCCACTAGTGCGAAAAATTTACTACTAGTGTGAAAAATCACGTTTTACGGTAAAACTCAATGTAATGCACTCTAAACATTGTGCTGATGGCTGCATTGAATAGTAAACGGATCATGGAGGTATTTAAAGTACAGTTATATATAAACTTAAAAAGGTCGGCCAATATGTCCGTAAATAGAAGGTTTCCAGGTATGGTCCAGAACAAAAAAAAAACATTTCCGTCCTTTATATGGGGAAGCTGACTCTGACTCTGCCCTGGAGTGTAAATGTGGTGCCGTTCCACAAACGATGCGGCACTTAATATCGTGTCCTGCGTATCCTGCTGTTTGCTCATTACAGGAACTGATGGACGCTACAGAGGGCGCCAAACTAGTGGCTCAGTTCTGGGCCGACACAATTTAGATTGCCATCGACACGCTAAGAAGAAGATGGGGAAGCTGTATATCCGGCAATAGACTGCGCAACAAAGTACCGCACCTACCGCACGTACCGTACTGGGACCGTACCTACCTACTGGGATTAATTGGATACCTACTGGATAATTATTGAGACTATCAGTGATTTGACGAGACCCAATAATGTTTTGATTGCAAAAATATGCCCTGACAAGGTCTGGCACAACGGGCTGATATACAAGCTGTATCAGCTCGGTGTGCCTGATCGTCTCGTGCTCATCCTACGTGACTTCTTGTCGAACCGCACCTTTCGGTACCGAATCGAAGGTGCGCTTTCCTCCCCCCATCCTATTCGCACCGGAGTCCCTCAAGGGGGCGTCTTATCCCCACTCATCTTCACGCTGTTCACCAGCGACATTCCCAACAACCCCAAGGCTGAGTTAGCGCTTTTCGCTGATGACACAGCCATTTACTGTTCCGGTCGAAGCCCAGACAGTATCGCTCGTAATCTCCAATCCTCCGCAAACGCCTCAGGCGATTGGTTCCGGAAATGGAGAATCGAAGTCAATCCCGATAAGAGTCAGGCGGTTCTCTTCTGTAGGCCACGCCAAATCCTCCCACCCACTCCCATCCCGATCACCATGTTTGGCAAGCCTATTCCTTGGGAAAAGCGAGCCAAATACTTGGGGGTAATCCTTGACCAACGTCTCACCTTCGGGAAGCACATAAAGACGATGCGTTCGCGCGCCGCTTTCGCTCTCGGTAGACTCCATTCCCTACTACATGCACGCAGCAAATTGTCCCTTAAGTGCAAATTGCGTATTTACACCGCGTGTATCCGCCCCATTCTGACCTACGCTTGCCCAGTTTTCGGACAAGCTAAGGCATACCAGATCCATAGGATGCAGACCCTCCAGAACCGTTTTCTCCGAAAGGCCACGGGAGCTCCGTGGTTCGTTAGGAATGAACAACTCCATGTTGATCTCAAAATCCCCACCGTCAAGCAGGTCATTAAACGCCTTTCAAAGCATTTCCTAGACTCTGCTGAGAAACTCCCCAACCGGTGGTGGTGGTGTCGGCCGCCCGATACGTCCCCACCAGAATAGGGAAGATTCGCCGACCCAGGCATATCCTCGTCGAACCCGATGACCCTATTACCCTCCTCCAAGAGAGCAGTAGGGAAACTAGCACTCTTCAAAAACACAAAAACAGAAACCGATCCGTGTTCCGGCCCCTCGCGACGCCCCAGTAACATCACCCCCCCCCCGACCCTTGCTCGACGAGCCAGCCCGCGCCGCTGAGCATGTAACGTTAAATTCCCTAAATAATAATATTATGACCCAGCCTGTCCCTTGCTGCCCACCCCTCAATGACGCCCTAAGCCGAGGTCCGAACCCCACAGGGGGTGCCCTTAGCGAGCGGTCATTTAATTGTATCTAGTTTGTAAGCCCTGGCTGGGGCCCTAAAATTCATTTGAGGTCACCACAGGATTGCCCGGTTGAGCAGAAATAACCTTAGCAGGTTGATTTGCGAGTGGCCATGTCAAAAAAAAAAAAAATGGTTATGTAGTATAATATTATTAATTAATACCCATGCATGAGGCAACTGCCTTTGTAAAGACTATGAGTCATGTACATCGCTATCAGAGTACAACATCTGCCGAGCCTTTTCCCAACTATGTTGGGGTCGGCTTCCAGTCTAACCGGAGGCAGCTGAATACCTGTATTAAACATGGAGCGACTGCCTCCGTGTCTGCCTACCTATCTGACCTCCATATATCGTAGTGTGTGTAGTATGTAGTCGGGTATCGTTCACTGTCGTATTACCCAGTTAGTACTGGGTAATACGATACCCCTTGGTAAGACTGGTTGACAGAGTTTCAGGCCACTGACTACCTGCAACAACTGTCAAAGATCTATAAATGACAGCCGGGACCAACGGCTTAACGTGCTTTCAGAGGCACTGAGGAAACTTGGTGTGTAATGGGTGGTCACTGGTCACCCTTTCACAGACCAACTTAGGTAAGCACGGTTAAACCTAAAGATCGACCGGAGTGGCTGTTATTATTTAGGCACGAGCTCCTCCATATCGTTATCAGAGTACAAACACAGATAAATCTTTCTTTCACTCTTCGTAAAAATAAGAAAGGCCTCGTTCATAGGTTGACGAAAACGATTCTTATTTACCGCAGAATATATACACTTTTTCATTCTCTCACAAATAACTATAATAATACACGTATAAACTAACTTAAAAACAATAGGAGGCTTAGGCGTCAAAATACTCCTCCCCATCGCTGTCATCCGGAAACGTGCCCAGAAGACTGGCAGCATTGCCACGTTGAATGGCAATGCTAATTCTTTGCCCAAAGAAATAGCCAGCCCTCTGGTCTCGCGAAGTGTCAACAAGTCGACGAGATATTTCCTTAAAAAGCGAATGCGCACTTGGGCCCCATGACCCGAGTGTTTCGACCCCAAACGGCTCAAAACATAAATAAACGAATAATGTCGTTGAGGCTGGCGTGCCGTGCTATGCGACCTGCGCTCCTGTAGCAGGAGAGGCCATGGTGCCCGAGATTGTCGACGACTTCACCGCAGTGACAACGATGTGGAGCAACACAAGGAGCGCCTAAGCGAAGGGGTGTAGCGAGCCGAAATGACACGTCATCCATCATGGTGCCAATGGTGGATGACGGGAGTGCCTGAAGCCATAAGGCTGACTCCCATTCCCCCACGGCCAGGAGACGGGCACGCTCCGCAGTATTAATTGACGTATTTAATAGAGTATTCCGTATAATACTGCAGAGCGGCTCGTCCCAGCGTCTCTGGGAGGACAGGTTGTCGGGCAAATCCGTATGGGACAAGCCATTTTCCAAGCGTTCAACGCATCGGACAAAAACGGTACCTTAAAATGAACCAGTGAGGAAGATAAGATGTTCCTGGTTAATTTTTCGGTACCGTGGACCGAGGAGAGGAAGGCCGGTAAACTTATACTTGAAATTTTGAAATAACTTAGATAATAAATAAGCAAATGCATTAAAATAAAAACTTTTTAATCTAATAACATTCTGATCAACGAAATCGAAACTGTGTTATATAAACGTTATGCCTAAATTACAAAATTTGCGTAAATAACAGTTTCTATGGTTGTAACAACCAATGGTGTTTTACCGGTTTTATGATATAGGCAATGTGGTTAGAGGTAATATTTTTATTAACAACATTATTTTTATTAACAACATAATATCTGAGTTGTGATCTCGTATTTATCTTTGTTATTCTGGCTGTGGGCAAAGGAAACCTTTATAATGATGATAAAGACGGAGCAGAAGTTATGGATAAATGAGAAGAAGATAAGGAAATCTATGAAGATAAGATAATAGGAAAAAAAAATAAAAAATAATGAATAATGGATAATGTTTTGTTTTTTATTCTAATGTCTACCATATTGTTTACTTTATAATATTCTTATTTTTAATCTATTCTAATTCTGACCAATTTCGTGTAGTTTTTTATAGTTTCTAATGTTTAACCAATAACTTGTACGTGTGGTGTAACTGTTAGTGTAAGTTGGTTATGAATAAATAAATAAATAAATAGGAAATAAAACTAAAAAGAAAGAAGATAAGAATTGGTACAAATTACACAAATGACCTAGGTCAAGATTTAGGGTTCCAGTGAATCATTAGGTATAGTTCGCTCTGTATGGTGTCGGACGTAAAGAATAGCACCATCCCATATCTTCCCGTGGGTGTCGTAAGAGGTGACTAAGGGACTTGCCAGATAATGGGCAGCAGCGTTCTCTGTGCTTTTGTAACAACCGTACTGCGATCTCCAGCCCGCCTGCCAAGCGTGGCGATTATGGCAAAACCCCCCATGTTATGTCAATGTGGCGAAACTTGGGGAGGCTTATATCCAGTAGTGGACGTCTTTTTGGCTGAAATGATGAAATGATGATTTTGATGAATCATTATGCAAAGCAAATATGTTGAAATTGAAACAATGTAGTCACAATATTGTTGCAGAATAAGGAAAATGTCGATGCCGTTAGAAAAGTCTAAGGAATTCGGCTTTTAAAGTGAAAGAAGATCGAAAAAACGAAGGATGGACTGTGTGAAAAGTTATATAACGTAAATGTAGGTGATATCTGAGATAACAGATAATAGAGAGAAAAAACAGCTGTCTGTACAAGACTCAACTTCCAATTCGACCCAAATGTATGGAGAAGCTAATATTTTTCGCGATTTCGATGGTGATCCCATAGAGAAAGTTGTTCACTTCGATGGTGTGCATCACAGCAGAAACATGGCCACACCTTTCCGTAACACGCTGTAGGTAAAGATACGTCATGCGATGCCAACCATACGAAACTGGAGTAGGGCTAGAAAGATGAGTCACAACATTAATTTTTGTAGTTATTCCTTTGCAGATTTCTAAGATTCCATGAACTGCAGTTAGAAAACAGTTAAAAAAAAACTTTTTTGCAAAAAAGCTTTAGCTTCAGAAGTCGCTGACTTTTGTTTCCTTTCATCATCAGCTCAGCAACCAGCATAATGCTTACCAGCAATAATGCCTATGTGTTCCTGTAAAATTTGGAGAGTTCCCTCGATTTCTCCAGGTTCCCATCATCAGATCCTGACCTGATGAATATGGGACTACCTCAAGAGTATATGGTCTTTCGAATAAAAAAAATAATTTTGCAATCGGTCCACAATTGGCGGAGATATCGGTGAAAATGAAATAAACAAACAATCATATAGACAACTTCTTCCTTTTGGAAGTCTGTTAAAAAAGTATGCAAAATGCAGCCCATTTTAATATCCACAAGCATTTAAAGGAAAATGAACTAGTGGTTAACGAACATGTTAGAGAATATTATATAACTTAAATAGTTAACGACAGCGGCCATACGAGCTGTGAAATTAATAAGATTGCAGACATTATTATTGTGGACTATACTATTAAATATGATTTGCATAATGCGTAAGACAGGTTTAGTATTCTAGTTGCTAACTTAATTCTAGTTAAATGATATATTGGAGTCGTGAACTTAAAGACATTGTAGACGAATGTAGAATGATCTAATCCGAATGCTAAATTTAGGAATAGTGTGACAACCAGTCTTAGCAAGAGATATCGTGTTACCCAGTTCTTGAGGTGTGGAGGTCAGATAGGCAGTCACTTCATGTAAAATACTGATCCTGGCAAAGCGCGACGTAGTGGAAAAGGCTAAGCAGACTGATTGACTGATTTTATCTGACTATTTTTTTTTTGTTTTTAAGTATTTACTTTGTGCACACATTGTGAGAAATGTTTTGAATATGAATGTGAATGGGTATAAGAGTATAGGAAGAAACCAAATAAACGAAGGATGGACTGTGTGAAGGAGGATATGGCAAGAAAGGAGGTGTCTGATGAGATTACGAGTAATAGAAAACTATGGAAGGAAAAGACATGCTGCGCCAACTCCAAATAAATTGGGACATGTTTCCTACGGACAATATTTTTGTTTCAACCGTGGAATCATTAAATAATATCTGTAGGATCCGGTCATTAGTACGGACAGAAAATGAATCGGCAAGCGCGCCAAAGGTAGCACCACGCGACCTACTTACCAGTCTACCCACACCTAAGTGCGCTTCTACAGAGTAAGCGCTCGCTGTGAGGCGGACAGTCAGTGTTTGATTGCGGCGGAGTCAAAACGTCCCGAAACTGTTCCCCGATTCATGGTGCCTAGTGTTATTGAGTTGGATTGTAATTTCAAGTAATTTGTGAGTTCAACAAAAGCAGTGTACCGCGTGTAGTATGTGTTTTCATAGCACGAAACCCAAGTTCTGCCCACATGATGACCGAGTCTAACGAAATAAATCATGACAACTGCGACATATCTTTAAATACTTTGTGTTTCTAAATTGTATTGTTGTTGTGATTGTGTTTGTAATTGTTGTGTTTGTGTTTGAAATTGTTAGTATGAATCACAAAATATACTTAAGAATTTACATTCTCATAATTATCATTAAAAACCCTGCTATGTCTATCGATAAATATAGCGACAGATTTTCAATTTATCACTAGTTATTTATCACTGCTCTTATGGAATATACACAATATAGATTACGGTAATGGTTTCTATCAATGGTTTCTATAATCTTAAAAGCCTTGAACCGAATACATCTGCTCTAATAAAACAGATACTTTCTACAGCGATATAATCTTAGTCCCACTCAGAACAGCTAAGCTGCTAAGATTAATCCAACCAGCATATCTTTAATCTCATAACTTCAATTTAAGTAAAAGCAGCTAGCCTTATACAATCCTCCCTTGCACCGTTATGGAAAAATCTAGCGCCGTAGTAATGTGGGCAGTGGGTTTTTGTGCAACCATACTGGTTCTGCCAGTATCTAGGCTGTGGTAGCCCGTCCTTTGTGATACCTGTACCTAGATTTATGAATCAAATCAAATTATTTATTCGCTTAGAATGTCGGTATTGTGCAGTATAGTTGTTATCAAATATAAAGTGAGCCGTCTACATTCTTATTATATAGAGTACTTAAATTTAAAAATTATGAAATAGTTAAGAAGAGTTAACGCAAAAGTAGATACGAGTATCAAATTATGTCAATAATATAAACAATGACAATGCTGTTAAGATAGGGAATCATATTTAAACGTAAAAAAAACCTGCGTTTCCATATATGTATGAAGGAAACAGTTGTTTTTCTTAAATAACAAACCGATGAAAATTTTCTATGTGCCGGGGCTGCGGGACTGTTCGAAAGAGATACCGTGGTCCTGGAACACAAAGGGCTAAGAAGGAACATGGATGGGTTTTAGTCAGTACAAGTCTGACATTCCCTTCCGCTCCACCCAGAGCTAGGGTTTGATGATTTTCCTTCCGAAAAAAAGGGGGTTTGAAATGGTGTACTGACTACGAGGTAACCCTTTTAGCGTCAGTGTCCCTTCCACCCTCTATCAGCCAGCTAAAACTAAGTCCCAATTTAACCAATGAGGTCAAACTTTTTTGAAATATAGAATACAATAACAGATATTCAATCAATGACGATGCATAGAACTATCTATGTTAGCGCCATAAGTTGTAGTGTTTCTTAGAATTTGTTGAATTGTAGGGAAATATCTTCACTTTCCTTCAATATAAAGTTGTTTATTTGCTTATTAAGTGATGATATTTTATTGTATTTACCTGGTATTATATTGCTTGTTTTATTATATTTGGATGTTTACCGACATTTTAAGAAGTAAATTATTTTTATTGAACAGAAAGTGGTGATGTTATCGGGAATGTTACATCCAGTACGGCATTGGCATATTCCGTACTTGACATATAGATGAAAATGTTTCTATAGCGGTGGTGTTTATATTGTTGCTGCTACATCAGCTTTTGACGTTTCTCACACAAGTCTGTATAATATAATCCACAGTTTTGGTTATTTATGTTTCATGCGTTCGAGGAGCTCGTGGCTAAATAATAACAGCCGCACGGGTCGATCTTCGAGGTTAAGCCTCGCTTGCCAAGGTTGGTCTGTAGATGGATGACCGTCTATGACCGAGTTTCCTCCGTGCCCACGTTAAGCCGTTGGTCCCGGCTGCCATTTGAACAGCTTTGACAGTCGTTACAGGTAGTGTGGTAGTGGCTCAAAAGTCTGACAACCTGGCCTCTTATTCACAAACGCTCGGTTTCGATTTCGAGTCGATAAGTCGTATGTCTATCTTGTTTTGGCATTACGAAAGCGAGCGTGATAGATATACGACTTTCGTTTGTGAATACGGGGGCTGTCTTACGAAGGGTTATCGTATTACCCAGTAATAACTGTGTTGTGCAGGTCAGATAGGCGGTCGCTCCAAGTAAAATACTGGTATTACGCTGCATCCGGTTCGACTTGCAGCCGACCCTAATTTTGTTTTTATTTTATTTTATTTATCTTTGCCCTACACAAAAAAGACACACGCACGATACAGGAGAAATTCCTACTCTTGTATCGTGGGTGTCTTTTTTACAAACATTTAAACTCACATACACAATACAATACAGCCGGACCCGAAACAACTATCTGTAGGCCATACAAATATTTGTTCCGTGCGGGGATCGAACCCGCGACACGCAATCGCTCAACCACTGTGTCAACCATGTCGTCATGTTTGGAATAGGCTAGGCAGATGATTATGATTATGTTTCATTTCTTCGATATTTTCGAGCTCTGGGCAACCACCGCTCAGTTATAGTGGAGAGGAGATGGTTGCCAAGTTAATGCATCATCATCTGCTTAGCCTTTTGATGATTGCCAAGTAATTAAAATAGCTCCAAATTATAATTCGAACCGCATTGTAATCAAATCAAACGGAATACTTACAGAACACAATGTGAGAGTCACGTTTTGCTAATCAAATCCAGTCAATGGGTAATTCTAAATGTAAAACAGTTTCAAAAAACCAGTAGCTTTTGAAATGTCATTGTTTCGATTTCTAATTTCTTTCCGAGAATAGTAACAGAAAGATATGCATACATAGTGATGAAGAATACATCACGAGTTGGTAATGTATGAGGGTCGCGAATGTAATGGATATTTCCAGAGCCATGCCCAGCTAGAAACGCTCCATGTAAAACGGCTGGCACTTCTTTACAACAAGTTAGTCTGCGAGTCGACCGAAAACAAAACACAAACAAAATACGAGACGAGCGAAAACATCAGCTGCCCATATATTTGGCTCGAATAGGTATTGAAATTTTGTATAGGGCAGCAGATAATTTTATCGCTATTACGATGTTTGTCCGATGGAGAAACACGTTCAGTTTGATGTATGTATACCCTTCCCGTTACACCCTGTATAAAATTGCCAATCATGTCTATTTTATCACAGAAAGTTACCATTTTACTGAAGCCCAGCCAGTGACATTAATAAGATGACAAGATCAACACCGCAAGAACACATTCTTGTTGATACCGTAATCGATACCAACATTGATCAGATTTACGGCATATCGATTTCTTAAGGACGCTTTTACATTTTTCTACAAATAACAGTGGTTTTCAGGTACCATTTTGATGTACATGCAATCAAAAATGTGAAGATATCATGGTCTTAATTTAAAGGTAATATATTCATCTCCAGATTGAAATAAAAAAAATTGTATGACGTCATACAAAATTTTCTCATAAATACGTTTTTCCCATCACAACAATCGCAGAAAATCAAAAAAAGTAGGGTCCAAACAGGTACCATTTTAGGTAAATTTACAGCATATTTTATCTTCAAAATTAAAATTAATTGCGGTTTATGTAGTCCTTTAAACGTTCAGCTAATTATTTTGGATCTAAATCAATATATTTTTCAATTATTAGCTAAATTAAAAACACTTGTCGATTTCCTCATACAATTTGCACTCGCGGTTCATCAGTCCGCGCTCAGAAGCGCTCGTGGAAGGCCGGGTGTATCGCTCTCTTGAAAAAAATAAATACGATAAAAGTAACAGAAAAGATTGTAGTGTGCATACGTGTGAGTACCTTCGACGTCGTCAATCGTGATTGAAAGGAATTGATACTTTTTCGGACAGAAATAAAAGTAAGTACGAGTTTCATACTTTTATTATTTGAATGTGATTTAGAAATTATGTTGGGTAAGATCGGATTTGGGATGGGTAGCGTTAAGCAGTTGTTGACAAGGTTGAAAAATGGAGGGGTGGTTTTAAGAAGATATTAGTAAGGTTAGGATTTGGATAAAGTCAAGCTGTCTGTGGTGAGGTTCGAAAGTGGATGGGCGGGAGGAGTGTTGTAATTTTAACCGGTGTGTATGATTATTAGGGGGTCAAAAACCAAAATCAAAGATGGCGCCGACGAAAATTTAAGACCTTTTCGTTATGGGTGTCATTTTCATGGCTTTTGGGGCAGCTAATAACGAACAAGGTGTCAAAACCAAAATCCAAGATGGCGCCGACGATAATTTAACACCTTTTGGTCATGGGTGTCATTTTCATGGTTTTTGGGGCAGCTAATAATGAATAAGGTGTCAAAACTAAAATCCAAGATGGCTCCGACGAAAATTTAACACCTTTTCGTCATGGGTGTCATTTTCATGGTTTTTGGGGCAGCTAATAACGAATAAGGTGTCAAAACCAAAATCCAAGATGGCTCCGACGAAAATTTAACACCTTTTCGTCATGGGTGTCATTTTCATGGTTTTTGGGGCAGCTAATATCGAATATGGGGAAAACCAAAATTCAAGATGGCGCCGACGAAAATTTAACACCTTTTCATCATGGATGTCATTTTCATGGTTTTTGGGGCAGCTAATAACGAATAAAGTGTCAAAATCAAAATCTAAGATGGCGCCGACGAAATTTAACATCTTTTCGTCATGGGTGTCATTTTCATGGTTTTTGGGGCAGCTAATTACGGATATCGGGTCAAAACCGAAATCCAAGATGGCGTCGACGACAATTTGGCCACTTTTCGTCATACGTGTCAATTTCATAAATATGGCATAGTAGATGGTAGCGTCCGACAAATAAAACAGGCCTTGGCAGCGGAACTTTGTAGTTTGTACTTTGTGAGTTTTGCCACCAAACTAAATGTACATTTAGTGTAGTTATTATGCACGCCGTTTTGTAAAAAAAAATATCTTTCTTTTTTAGATGCCCCGTATTCGGAAATTTGGATGTAGACCAAAAAAACCTACAATCGTAGCAATAAATAAAAGTAATGAGACTATGTAAGTATTTTCACTTTGTAGTTTATAAGTAAATTGAAGAAGTAATTGAATTTGGGATATCTTTTTCTTGTATTTTTTCGTTAAAGTTTCGCTACGGGTTACTTAATTTTACCCTGTATTATGTTTTATGTTAACAGGGAGAGCAGCTTAGATGTCTCGTTAGACCATGATGAGCAGTATGAAATTTCATTTGTGAGTTTTATCAAACTATGCATTATTTGTTTTTTTATTTCTTTATCGTAAGTACACACTACTATACAGTCCCGTTTTATTGTCAGGAAAAAGAATGCGCAGTACAATTTAAGACCAAAGGCAAGAGAATCGTCGAACTTGATTACCTCTTTGAGCAGGTAATCCAGATAGGAAGCCACACTTCTCTTTTTGATTGCGGTGTGAAGCATTTAATTATAAATAAAGAAAAAAGAAATGGCCTGCATTCTAAATTTGAAATAATTTGCAAAATGTGTGGTGAAAAGTTTGAGCTTCAAACAGTGCGGCAAGACGACCTTAAAATGGACATTAATCAGGATGTTGTATCTGGAATTATGTCTACTGGTGCCGGCTACACTCAGCTTAACACAGTCCTTGCCCACGCCGACATCCCACTGATGTCTCTGCGGTTATACCAGATAACGCATGATCAAGTTTCTCAATGGTGGGAACAAACGGCGGATCATTGTATGTCTGAGGCAGGAAAGGAAGAGGTCGAACATGCAAAACTTATCGGCAATATGTCATCTCAGGGAACACCAATGATAGCTGTTATTGCGGATGCGTGTTGGAGTAAGCGTTCATACGGCACAAATTACGATGCTTCTTCAGGCGCCGCAGCAATTGTTGGCCAACACAGCAAAAAAGTCCTTTACTGTGGGGTGAAAAATAAATATTGTGTGATATGTTCACGATCAATAAACAAAGGAATTGAGGCACCTGCACATACATGTTTTAAGAACTTTAGTGGCCCTTCAACTGCAATGGAAGCTGCAATTATTACCGAAGGGTTTAAAAGTTCTTTATCTGACCATGGACTTATTTATTCTCATTTAATTGCTGATGGAGATGCTAATACCTATGCATGCATTAGAAATGCCCGACCCTATAAAAATTTAACTGTTGGTAAAATAGAGTGCAAGAACCACCTCTTGCGCAATTATTGTAAAGCATTACTGGCAGTGTCAACAAACTCATCGTTTCACATCAAAGCAAGGAAGCTTGTCAAAGAAAAGTATTTGAGGTTGCGTTGGGGAGTGGACTCTTCTATAAAATACTGGTCAAAGCAAAACATCCCCTTCGCGGAAAAGGTCGATAATATAAAAAAGGATATCCAAAATGGACCCCACCACATATTTGGTGATCACAGTCATTGTGCACCATACTTTTGTAGCAAAACAAGGTCAGAAAACTTTGTCCCAGAATTGGTAGCTTTTGGGGTGTTCCAAAAACTAACCGATTTGGCGTATAGGCTTTCTCAACAAGCGTACAGTTTCGCGTATAACGAGACTAACAATTTGGTCGAAAGTTTTAATGCCAGAGTTGCCAAATACGTAGGAGGGAAAAGAGTAAATTACTCCTTAAAAGGGTCATATAGTGGAAGATGTGCGGCTGCAGTTATATCTTTCAATACCGGCGGCACATTGCAATCCTATGTGCATAAATTTATTTTTGAGACCGATGCGAACGAACAAATAATTCGGCTAGAAAATACGCGCAAAGACAACAATTATAGGAGAAGGAACATTAAAAAGAAAAAGACGGTTAAACATGTTCCTGCTAAAGACGCCCATTATGGTGTAAATTGTCAGAAACCTGATATGGATGCATTGACATACCGTGACAGAAAACAAGAGTTTTTAAAAGGCTTAGAACTCTCTAAAGAAGAGAAGAATAATTTGGAAAGGAGCACCGTCTTGCAAAGTGCAAGCTCCAAGTGGCTAGAAACTAGGCGGAAACTCTTAACTGCTTCCTGGTTTGCTAGAGTTTGCAAGCGGCGTGCCAATACTAATTGTGCTTCTCTGGTTAAACAGATATTGTATGGCAACGACCTGAGCAATGTCCCGTCCATTAAACATGGCAGGCAGAACGAGCACACAGCGCTCCAGGAATTAAAAAATGCGTTAAATATAAATATCCAGGAATGTGGATTATTTATTGATAGTGAATTTTCATTTCTGGGTGCTACTCCAGATGGCAAATGCGAACTTGGCATTGTAGAAGTAAAGTGTCCATCATCTGCATATACTCTAAAATTAGATCCTGAGGAAGCGATAAAACAAAAGAAGATTGACTTTTGGGTGTACAAATCTGAAGCTTTCATCGTCAATAAAAAAAGTAAATGGTACTACCAAGTACAGGGCCAGTTACGAGTAACTGGTCAAGAGATGTGTATATTTGCAGTGTGGACAGGCGTCGGAAAACTGAAATACGATTTTGTGAAACGAGACGACCAATTCTGGAACGAAAATATGGAAGGACATTTAGTAAAATTCTACAATAACTGTTTACTTCCAGAACTGGTTGACCCGCGATACCCTAGGTCTATGGATCTAAGGGACCATAGTTCACACACACGTAAAAACGCATTGAGTGTTAATAATGCATAAAAGCTCAGTTTATGCCTTAATTAAATATATTATACACTTTTTACTACTTCTTCTTTATAAACAGTCGCTTTTATAATAAGTTGCCAAAGTCAGTTACGGAACTGACTGATGTAAAGTTGAAAAATTGCATCAAACGTGTCCTAATTAAAAAAACATATTACAAAATTAAGGACTACATTGATGACAAAGAAGAATGGCTCTAGTTCCTTCTGCTCATGCGGCTTCCCTGGTAGCTCATAAATGACACAAATGTGTGGTCGTCTCTAACTATTTCCAATTTAATCTTTTCCATTCTTTTCATTCAGATGTTTTACAGTAGTTTTCAAATCATTGCACCGTTCATTAATTGTTCAGAATAGTTACAGCACTGATGACAATATCTGTGTCAATTGTTTAATTTAGTGTTCTTATAATGTTTTATTTTTACTTTTGTATTGATTATTTTTCATTTACCTATTTTTTTGTGAATGTGTGGACAATTTAGGCCTAGTAAATTAGTAGTTTATTTTTACCTTTGTCTACCTTTTGTAGTAAGCAATGACTTATTTTCGGGCCTACGCTGTCCTCTCACACTTATGTACTAACGCTGTAACATTCAAATGATTTAACCATGTGTATTTTGTAACCATGGAGTTTCTTACCGGTTCTTCTCCATAGGAAACGACCAACCCGAACCGTGCATCTTTTGTCGACGTTTTATAAGTGCCCATGTAGGCCTATGTAAAATAAAATATTTTGATTTTTACTACCGTGTGTTTAAAATTTTATCAAAAATGTTGAACCTACACCACAGTCTCATAGAAGAACATTCGGTAGTACCTACTTATCACGACGACGGTGGTAAGTAACAGTAAATGCATTTTCAAAGTTCCAAGTAACCTTCCGGAAACCATTTCATTAAAATTAAAAAATAATATCAAGGATCAAGATTATTTAAGTGATGTATAAAATCGAGCGCTCAAAATCTGCCTACGAGTGATGTTGCTGTGTGCGACTTTAGATACCTAAATTTGAGTTTGTCGAAAATGTAACAGCGTCCTTAAGTCTGATGATTTCGACGGAGTAAAGATAAGAACTTGATTGTAACTCGGAGTTTATTTTATAAGAATGTGAGAAACTATTTTAAAAATCTTAATCGATCCCTTTAAGGATTATTATTTTTTTTAATTAATTTTAATTTGCAATTTTTGCATTAAAGCACACAGTTAAGTATTATACGGATAGGAAAACACCCGTGTATGCTTGTTTCCTGGATCTTACAAAAGCATTCGATATGGTTTCGTATAAAGTGTTGTGGAGAAAGCTTCGGGAGTCATGCGTCCCTGCTTCATTAGTATACATATTAGCATTATGGTATGAAAAACAAAGAAATTATGTAAAGTGGTCGAATGCTCTGTCAGACCCTTATAAACTCGAGTGTGGTGTTAGGCAGGGAGGTCTCACTTCCCCGAGGCTTTTTAGTATACATATAAATGATCTTCTTGTGGAGCTCAGCAGCACACATGTTGGATGTCACATAGATGGAACAAGTTTAAATAACTTAAGTTATGCAGAAGACATGCTGCTGCTGAGCCACTCAATCTGTGGTTTAAAAAAGTTACTTTCTATATCGGAAGTGTACGCTGTGAAGCATGGACTGAAGTACAATCCTAAGAAAAGCGAACTATTGGTGTTTAGAGGTAGGAATCAGAGTCCCACATACGTTCCTCCCAAAAAACTTAATGGTTTAGTTTTACAGAGAGTAACCCAATTCAAATATTTGTGTCATACTGTTACGGAGGACTTAAAAGACGACCTGGATATGGAAAGGGAGCGTAGGGCGCTGGCGGTGAGGGGAAATTTGGTGGCTCGAAGGTTTGCTGTTTGTTCAGTACCAGTAAAAATTAATTGCCTACGAGATAAAAAAATATGTTGAAAAAAAACTAGCTAGCCGTGGCTGAACGCTCCGTGTTTTTAATGACACCCGCCTCAATGACATTTCACATATTTTTTCCAAAAGAATCGTCCGGTACAAATAAATAGCTCGTTATTCCCATACTAAAAAAAAAGGGTAATAGGCATGACTGACACAGAAGTTAAAAAACCGGCCAAGTACGAGTCTTACTCGCACACAGGGTTCCATAGCCCCAAACAAATATTAAACAATATTTTAAACTGTCATTCATTATTTAGTAGTATTAGTTAGTAAACTTTCACTCAACCGCTAAACTAAATTTGTTTTTCATAGTATGTTAATGAAAAACAAAGTTACTGCTGCAGTTTGATGATAAAGTCCCATATCTCAAAAACTAAACATCATATCTTATTGAAACCAATTTTCGTTGATAGTTTGGTTTACGTTCTACAATCCTAAATATTTTCCTCCTCTTACTTTAGAAAATAGAGGGGGGGGACACACATTTTACCACTTTGGAAGTGGCTCTAGCGCAAACTATTCAGTTTAGAAAAACGCGACATTAGAATCCTCAATATCATTTATGAAGACAATGAAAAAAAAATTTTGGTTTTCAGTTCTATGTATGGGGAACCCCAGAAATTTATTGTTATTTTTCTATTTTTGTGTGAAAATCTTAATGCGGTTTACAGAATACATCTACTTACCAAGTTTCAGCAGTATACTTCTTATAGTTTCGGAAAAAAGTGGCTGTGACATACGGACGGACAGACAGACAGACAGACATGACGAATCTATAAGGGTTCCGTTTTCTGCCATTCGGCTACGGAACCCTAAAAAGCATTATCAATACTCTCAGTAGGTGATGTCCAGACTGCTGAAGATGGTCAATACTGAGACCGTCATGGCCAGGGACTTGCCTCCGGACATTAACTTAACATCACACGCTACATTTTTTGAGCTAATTCTCGTTCTCACCTGACCATAACACGTCTCGACACCAAACAATCCCTTTAAAAGCGGCCCCAGGGGCGATTTCACATGACATGTTCTTGAAAGAGATCAGCAATACCATTAGGGTCACATTGCATTTAAAGGGACAGTCGTCAGTGGACAGTTTTCTATTTAAATATTTTGAAATCATCTAATTAAACAGAATACATCTTCATTACTGGTTGGCGCGACTTTAGATAGCTAGCTCAACAGTCTAGTACTCACTATTTATTTTTCTCTCCGCCCCACAAAGGTCCACCCATAGGTCAAAACTTCGTTTAACTCATTGGTGAAAATTAGCGATTCGGCGTAGCAATTGCTACGATTTTTTTTTCAGGTACAAAAAGCCAATGTTCCTTTTCAAGGAGTCGTGCCATCATTAATGTTTGTTTCATTCCTTCAATTTTCTGGTCTACTAGTAGTTCGTGGCCACCTCACCGCTAGGGATCTCACACCAAATCTATATTTCGATTATCATGCCGCATGCAATGGTAACACTTCTTTATAAGTTTGGCCTCCTGGTAGTCTGTGAGACTTTTATCACCTTATTATTATTTTTTCTCATCCTCGAGTTGTCATTGGTAACTTCCTAATCCTCCATTCGGAGTAGTGGGGACAACGAAACGGGGCAATTTTGCGATTACCCGTTGTCCCCTCTCATTACGCAGTGAGGATAGCAGGAACACAATTCCCCCTTTTTACATTTGAATTTTTTTTTACTTGTGGGATATCATCAAATGACCCCCCCCCCCCGCTCTGGGCGGAGTGGGAGGGAGTGTCAGACTTGTACTGACTTAAACCCATCCATTTTCCTTCTTAGCCCTTTGTGTTCCAGAGCCACGGTATCTCTTTCGAACAGTCCCGCAGCCCTGGCTGGCATCGGCCCTTCCGCCACCTCCTTCGCTAGCATGACTGCTTCGCAGGAGGCGACGGCTTCCATTCCGTTTCGCTCCGGACCATGGATTGAACCAAGACCGGATGCGAGAGGTCGCCGATGCCAATCGCCACTTCGAGGACACGGCGGTGCTCAAACAAGGCGAAGCAGAGCTCCACCGTGTGCTCCACCGTGTCCTCCGGCCGGTCCTCGCAGTGGTGACACCCGGGCGTTTCCTCTTGCCCTAACTTTTGCCCTCAAATGTACTTGAGGTGCTTTTGTATAGATCACCGGATCAAACGCAGACAATTTTTGATTGCGGTCGAATGGCATGCGTGCCATTCGTTTTGGGCCATTCAGACTAAATATCCGTTGACACTGACTTGAGAGTTGTATGTGTTAGAAATGGAAATGTATAAACCAAACAAGTTATGAAGTGTAATTTAGTAATAGACAATTCCATGCTTTTTGTGCGTACGTAGGTACTTGGTTGCCATACTACTTTACTTTTCTACGAAATTGTAGTGTTCGCTTCCACATTTATTATTCTGCCGTCTTAACGAAAAGTGCAATAACTAGGTTAAACCTGATTTCGAGAAAAACGCGGTTAAAGATTTTTTTTTTGTTTTGTTTGTATCTCCATCACTATACATGGTATCGAGTTGAAACTTTCACTACATGATATATTACAACGTAGAGAATATTATGTGATACATAATGTTTGTTCCCGCATTTATGCCCGCTATAAAAAACAAGAAATCCTATAATGTTAAGTATTATTACTGTTTGGAAAGAATGTTTACTAGTCATAACCGCAATAAGTAACCTATATATTGCACTAATGGTTAGGAAACCAACATGATGCATTTTAAAGTAGCAATGAATACTTTTCTATGAACTGTTTCCTAACCAAAGATGCATTAAATTTCTTATTTATTGCAGTTTTCATTAGTAAGAGACAAGTTTAAAACGACAAAGTTGTAATTTGTTACTATTAGAAAAACAGAGGCGTTACATTTTATGTCAAATATGAATTAATAGAAGCTTGCAAACCTTTATTTTTCTTCCTCTCACCGATCTACTATGAAACTGACTTCGGTAAAGCCAAGTCCACTCATAATATCTGTTCTCAGATGTGTTTCAAATAATAAATAAATGTGAAATAAGTTATAAAAAAATAATATTAATATTAAATGGTCTTTATTTCAAACTAGAAAAGTGCAATTATAATAGAAGGAATCACTTTGCTATCTTACTTTTAAATTCTGGTCTATTACCCATCATGTAAAATCAATGGTTACTACACTTAAAAACACACACATATCAAAAAAATATTCACATGTTAAAATGACTTAATATTAGTTAAAGTACACAATTAAATGAAAAAATAAATTTTAAAAAGTTATCTACTTTTTATTTTAAGGCACAATTTGAGATCTATGTTTTAATCAGTCTGATGTAACACTTACAAGTAATTAAATATTTTAAATCTAGGTTCGAAGCTTGGGACGTTTCAGGTAAGTTTAACCAAAAGCCTCTCCTGGTTTCAGGTATCAAAGGTACTAAGTCTGCTATTATTCTATGTTTCCGTTCTTTTGTTATTCCTCTCGATTAATTCTTGCTTGGAAAATTATGAAAGCATTTGTTTATAGTTATTTTTACTTGTAGAAAATCTATTTCTTTCCAATCAGACACGTGGAAAACTTTGTGCTTTATTGTAAATGCCCCTTTTTTGGCTCTGACTGCCATGCTGTCTTTTAGATAGACTATGGGTTCCATGTTTCGGATTCTATGCTGAAACGACACATCCTCATAATTGGCCGTTTTTATGGAATCTATCCTACCTATTTTGTTGCTGAGTTATTCAAAAATAATGATATCTCATAGCACTGCATGCCATGCCACTATGACGTCATTTACCTTGCAACTACGTCTAATAGCAAGTTTTTAGTTATTTTTATCATTGTTCTATTATCGACCGATCGAATTCCAATAAGAACAGTCGCGTCGCGTCGCGTCGGTATAGCGCTGACGCAGCAGCATACCGTTCGTTACCTCTAGCCGTGCGCGGTCGCCGCGATGACCCAGTTACAGAATTTATTGCACAACTATTTGTATAAACAAAGTGTTAAGGTGAAGTTGTTATTATTCTAATAATCATGGCTTCGTCATGCACAATTAAAATCAAAACTGAAACGGAACAATTGTTGTATAAACATTATACCGAAGAAAAGTTGGAACGCGAAAAGTTACAATGTTTGGTAAATGACCTCAAAGGTCAATTAGAACTACTTCAGCAGCAGCTTAAAAACATCCAGGAGCAAAAAACTGCAGACCTAGACAAGAAAAATGTCACTACTGAGAAGCCAATGCCAATCGAGTACGAGACAGACGAAGAGGAACTAGCAAAGGAAACAGAGTGGGTACGACAGAAGAGCAGAAAAAAAAGGAAATTGAACTCATCACCACTGTCCTCACCACCTCAACAAGGAGCCGATTCCAGCCAAAAACCTAAAGAAAATGTTAAAACAAAGAAACAGCCCACACCACCACCGATAGTTGTGGAAAATGTTAAAAACTACCAAGAGTTCTATGATCTTCTTTCAGCTAATCTAACGAAAGACTCGTTCATTACAAAAATGATGAATGGAGAAAAAGTTAAAATTAACTCCCATAATGATGACTCATACAGATCCATCACCAAGTTATTGTTACAGAATAACTGCTTGTGGTACTCGTATGAGAATAAACAAGACAGACCGATTAGGGTGATGGCAAAAAACCTTCATTCTTCCTGCCTGCCAAATAGAATAGTTGAAGACCTGACAACTCAAGGATATAAAATAGAAGATGCAGTCAACAAACTGAGTTGGAAGAGCAAAGAGCCCCTCAGTATGTTTATGCTCTCATTCCAAAAAGATGAAGACATTAAGAAAATCTACGGAATCAAATCCATACTGGGCTGTAAAGTGGATATACAGCCGTTAAAAACATCGAAGTTAATTCCACAATGCAAAAGGTGTCAAGCATATGGCCACACTCAGAAATACTGTTCCAAAGAACCCCGGTGTGTGAAGTGTACAGGCAAGCACCTAACCAGAGACTGCAATAAACCAGCAGAAGCAAAGCCAAAATGTGTTCACTGTGGTGAGCCCCACCCAGCTAACTATAGGGGATGCATAGTAGCTAAAGAGCTACAAAATATTAAAGATAAAAATACCAGAAAGAATGTGCCGATACCAAACTCTCAAGGTCCAAGTACAAACAAAGACAAAATACCTAGTGTCACCAAACTTGCTACTAAAAGTGTTTCGTACGCACAAATGACAAAAGGAGTCCAATCGTTGCCACAGTCACATATGAAACCAATGAGCCCTAACATGGATGAAAAGATTAACACAATCATAAATCTTTTAACTACGTTCGATGAAAGGCTGAAAAAACTTGAAAGTAGCACTAAAGCAGCTACCAAACAAAAAAGCAATATCCATGGCTAATTTATTAAAAATTATGGCATGGAATGCGAATGGACTGCTGAAACACCAGAACGAACTTACGGCAGTCCTAAATATGGAAAGTATTGATGTGTGCCTTATATCAGAGTCACATTTCACTAAAGAATCTCATATTCAGATCAAAGGATATAACGTATACCATGCATTGCATCCCAATAACACACCAAGAGGTGGTAGTGCTGTCATTATAAAAGAGAATATTTTTCACTATGAAGAACTCAAATATGAAAAAGAAGAAATACAAGCAGTGGCTGTCTGTGTCAAAACGAAATACTGTCTTGTCACTATTTCAGCCATATACTGTCCACCTAGGTATTCACTAAAAGCAGATCAGTACATTAATTTTCTAAACCTTCTTGGAAACAGATTCATTTTAGGAGGCGACTTTAATGCTAAAAATACATTTTGGGGATCTAGACTGACAACAACCAAAGGAAGAGAGCTACTGTGCGCAATTGAAGAAACACAATGCAAAACATTGTCAACAGGTAAGCCCACTTATTGGCCTACTGACACAAAAAAGATTCCCGATCTCATAGACTTTTTTATATATAAAAATATATCACCTAACCTTCTCCGCATTCAAGAAGGTTATGATATGAGCTCAGACCACTCACCTTTATTACTTACTTTAAGTGAGACTTTCTTGCTGAAAGAAACCTACCCGACATTGGTAAATAAGTACACTGATTGGGCAAGCTTTAAAATAGACTTGGACTCTGTAATAGATTTAAAAGTTCCACTAAAGAAACCAGAAGATCTGGATCGGGATATCAGTCATTTTATTACACAAATACAACAATGCGCCTGGAAAAACACGCCTACATTTAAGATCAAAAACAGACTTACATACTATCCAGCAGAAATCACAAAACTCATAAATGAAAAGAGGCGACAGAGACGAATATGGCAACAAACAAGATTTCCACAAGATAAAAGGATTCTGAACAACCTTACAAAACAGCTAAGTAGTGCAATTCAGAAATTCAAAAATGAATCAATGAGCAGTTATCTAAAACAACTAACTAGCTCACGCACGACAGATTACTCTCTGTGGAAAACTACAAAAATTTAAAAAAGCCAATTATGCATATTCCCCCTATCAAGGATACTAACGGGCGGTGGGCAATAAGCAACGAGCAAAAAGCTATTAGGTTTGCACAACATCTGGAACTAATTTTTACGCCAAATAAAGAACACCAAGACAGCGCTTTGCTAGATGAAACATCAAATAATGATGAGCAAGAAATAAAATTGGTAACACCTAGAGAAGTATACAACGAAATCAAGCGTCTTCGACTAAAGAAATCACCTGGCTACGATCTTATTACCGGAGAAGTTCTTAAGAACCTCCCACGTAAACCCATCGTAAAACTTACGACCCTTATCAACGCAACGTTCAGGCTTAAGTCTGTACCTGACCTGTGGAAAGTTGCCGAAGTTATAATGATACCAAAGCCTGGTAAACCACCTCACGAAACGACATCATATAGGCCGATCTCGCTGCTACCGATCATGTCAAAATTATTTGAAAAGCTTCTCTTGAAGCGGCTAAAACCCGTCATAGAAGAAAGAAACTTGATCCCTGACTACCAATTTGGATTTAGGGAAAAACATTCGACAATAGACCAAGTACACAGGATTACCAACATTATAGAAAAGGCTTTAGAGGAAAACAAAGTTTGCTCAACGGTCTTCCTCGATGTAGCGCAAGCATTTGATAAGGTATGGCACAAAGGCCTCATTAACAAACTAAGAAATATGCTCCCTAAACAGTTTGCTGACATCTTAGAGTCTTACCTATCACAGCGTATGTTTAGAGTAAGACAAGATGATGCACATTCGGAACTAAAACCGATAAAAGCTGGAGTACCGCAAGGAAGTGTCCTAGGTCCCGTCTTGTAGTTATTGTACACTTGCGATATTCCTGAATTAGAGAACAATACCATTGCCACATTTGCAGACGACACAGCTATAATGGCCACAGGCGTCACTCAAGAAGAAGCAGTGAAAAAAGTTCAAACAGCCGTCAATATCATCTTTGACTGGACAAAAAAATGGCGTGTGAAACTTAATGAAACAAAATCTGTTCACATAGACTTCACAAACAAAATGCAAAATTATCATCCGATAAACATAAACGGTCATGTCATACCATACGAAAATACAGCCAAATACTTAGGCATGACATTAGACGCAAAGCTTCGCTGGAAAGCTCATGTTAAAAAGAAACGCGACGAGCTAGAGCTTCGCTACAAGTCGATGTACTGGCTGATAGGAAAACATTCTTCGCTGTCAGTACACAACAAAGTACTGTTGTACAAACAAGTCCTCATGCCTGTATGGACTTATGGTATTCAGCTTTGGGGCTGTACCAAACAAAGTAACATCAAAATTATACAGCGTTTTCAAAACAAAGTACTCAGAGGTATCGTTAATGCGCCCTGGTACATTCGAAATGACGACCTTCATCGGGACCTCAAAGTAAACCTCGTCATAGACATAATTAAAAAGAACGCCGAAGCTCATGAACGAAGGCTTCACCATCATGTGAACATCGAGGCTATCCAGCTCCTCGACAACACGGACATAGTGAGAAGGCTAAAAAGGACAAAACCTTTCGAGCTAATTTAGTGAAGTGTTAGTTTAATGTAGTGAAGTGAGTGCTACCTATAAAGAACACAAGAAAAAAGTGTCTTCCCCTTAATAGAGACAATAAGAAAAGTGTTAATGGACACATTCTTAGTCATAGTCTCCCTAGCAAATTAAGTCAAAATAGAATTACTCATTAGCTTTAGTATTAAGCTAGATTGTATTTTTTATGATGTAACCGTATTAGGACACATTATACAAAAAAAAAAAAAAAAATTGTTCTATTATGAAGCAAAATTATTCTTTTGGTAGTCACTAACTAATTAATTAAAACATTATATGTGTGTTTTAATAACTAAACAAAGTAGCACTAGCTTATAACATCATAGCGTATAAACGCCCGTAACATGTAGACATAAAATAAGTAATATTAAATACGTTACATTAAGTTCCACATTTCTGGTCCAAGTTTTAACATAGAAAAAGGTGTCAAACAGGGCGATCCAGTCTCACCCAAGCCAATTAACAAGCGCACTGCAGGAGGTTTCCAACAAGCTGCCCGACTCGTGGCAGTCACGAAGCACAAATGTTAACGGTCAACACCTTACAAACCTCCGCTTTTCCGATGACATCACGCTATTCTCCACAGCAACTTCAGAACTCGAAGAAATGCTCCAAGATCTGAGCACGGCAAGTCTTGAGGTTGAACTTTCAATGAATAGATCAAGACCCAGATCATGACCAACAACTCGAAACGTAGGGTCGAGGTAGACGGGCACACGTTGCAATATGTCGACGTGTATACCTATTTGGGCCCGATATTGTCGTTCAAAAACAGGCAAGATAAAGAAGTCGAAAGACGAGGTCTTCAGAGCATTTTGGAAAATGCTCGGAAGACCTTCTGGGCCCTGAACGTAGACAGAGAATAGTATAGACTCTTGCATAACGTGCCGCTGTAAGGGACAAACAATCGAGCCAGACGAATCGTTAGGGTTACCCTCCTTACGGTGTTTATTACCCCGAATAGTATGTTCCGTGTTTTATAAATATTCCTTAGCATCAAATAATAGGTAAGACCTATGAAATTGCCGTACTGGCCGTATTTCAAGCCCAATATATTTTCCCATTTCTGTATGCAAAAGGGAATTACTTACCTAATATGCTGCTGCGAGTGTAAGTTGCTTCGAGTAATTACACTGTTATATTACTCTAAAGGTAAGTTGACTATATAAGTTTTGAAACTGATATGGTCACTAACACTATTAATAGCTTTCACAACAGGATCCCGTTGTAAGTGTTATTAATAAGTTGACTATAGGTATCTACATGATTATTTTCGTAAATAAAACATCTGACGAGGTGAAAATGTTTTTATTGCCCTTGAAACAGTACTAATGTAGTGTGTACATTTCGTATTCTTTGCTGTGGTGCAAAACGTTCTTTAGTGGCATGGTGAATGCGTGTTTCAAAGTAATGCATTGCTATGGCTTTAATTAATAAACTTCTGTGATTGCAATTGGTATTGCGGACGTAGACGCAACAGGTTTGTCGAACGTCAACGGGTTTGACGATTTTGTCACCTATAAATTAATTTTCAGTATTTATTTATTCAGTAAATAATTAAAATAACAAAAAAACTAATAATAAATAACTACACTTCTTACCTCAAGAGGAACAACTTTGGGGTTTAAAAAGGTTTTATTTCCTATCTTCATAAAACTAGTGCGATGAAAGTGATGACTGCATATCTTTGAGCTGTTTTTTGGGACCCAGTTATTTCTTTTAGTCGCTTCAATCCATAAATTCCGTAATTCTGGTTCGGCGGGAAATCTGAAAGTTTCAAGTTCAAGTTTCACATTATTTTTATTGTGAACATTAATGAGAACAATAAATAAGAACGATATTAAATATTTCAATTTTAGTAGCGAGAACTATTAAGAAGAAGTCTCGAAATTCAAAATACAAAAGTAGTTGCCTACACATACGGATGCCACATTTTGTCAGTAAAAATATCCATAAAAAACCACAGAGTTGTATATATATATTCTACTTTGAGGAGGGTTTTACGGAAATGTTACCGCATTTCCGTATCACTATAAAAAAACACACACTATCACTATCAGTCCTTATATCATTTACCCCTAAAGTAAGGTAAAAACTTCTTGAATAACTGGCAACACTGGAGCTTTGAGGTTATGTTTATATTATCTCGATTTATTACATTATCTCACGATAATTGTATCTTTTAACACATTAGTATGGTTTATCACAGTTTAAAATCGACATAAGTTAAAACATTCGCTCAAATACATCAAATAAAATGAAATATTTAGCTACTTACGAATGAAAAGACAATCCAGCAATTTTCCTCCCACTATCACTTTTGCAACCGAGAACACTGCACCGTACCATTGTCACGCAATACCTAGGTCAATCCTCTACACATTCAGCACAAAACAGTTATTAATTTCGAAACGATAAATGAAATAATTTAAAATTGGACACCAACTTCTGTCGAACGCGTACCAAATGTCAAAGTTTGTTTGGCAAATGAGTTGCTCACCTTGAAAAAAAGTGGCACGCGGTAAGGGACAAAAAATTTTAGGCTTTGTCTCTTTTTTAACCGACTTCTAAAAAAGGAGTAGGTTCTCAATTCGGTTCGTTGTCACTAGTACCATTAACAGTTCCATGATGGAACTACTGACAGTTTATTTTTATCACTAGTTCCATTTTAAAAGAATCTGAAAATAATGGAACTAGTGTTGAATTTTTTATCATTAGTTCCATTTTAAAAGAATCTGAAAATAATGGAACTAATGTTGAATTTGTTATCATTAGTTCCACATTATTATTTTAGGCACTTGTGAAATATTTAGGGGTGGTAAAAACACTGGAGTTAAAATCACTTAGTTTTTTATAATAATTATATTCAATAAAATCAGCGAATTTTTTTTTTATGTATGATTCAGATTCATTACAGTACGCACTCAACGAAGTTTATCTAAAAAATGACCCACAGATATTTCGCCTGTTAATAACTGCATTTGGGCTTCAATGACTAAATCATTTTTGTCTCTGTAAATTCTTCGTCGTTTAGGTTGGGAGCTCTGCCCATAGTTTTGTAGAAGATTAGTTCTATACTTCATTAACATTGCATCATCGTATAGAATATGTAAGAGCTGCAATAAATTTGACTCGCTTTAATTGACATTTGTATTCATATTATGATGCCAGCCTTCTAGGACATTATTTGTCCTATGGATCTCACCATCAACACACCATAATTTTTGTACATCTGGTTTCATCCAAAACGTGAAGAAATATTTTTTAAATTTATTAAAAGCTTCGTTTTCGGGTGTATATATTTCCAACCTTCTTCGATTTTATTTGGCGGGAGAAACGCTAAATTGCCACAAAGAGAAATTATCCTTTTGTTTTTTCTGCTACTGTTATACCCCATTTTTGATGTAAGGCCCAGCTTGGTTGCTTTTCGAAAAAGGCTGTTAGTATACTGATAATGACAACCTTTAACATCTATGGCAACATTTAATGATAAAAGAGCCTTTATTGTGGCTTCCTCAAAATCGATCATTACTTTAGTTGGGTTCCACTGGTGTATCTGCGATTTTGTCAGAGAAAATAAAATTTCATAAGAATATGTATTTCTATTTGTCATAAACGCATAAAGTACGGGCACGACATTAGTAAAATTACTATTGCTGCCAATGTCAGCATGAATAGTGAACATTTGTGAGAAAGGTTTCGGGCAAAATTTAAATGTGCCGTCCATAAAAAAATTCGTAACATTTCCCATGTGCATTTTTCCTTCGGGAGTACAAAAGACCAGAATTCTATAATACAAATGTTAATAAAAACGAGTCAAATTTATTGCAGCTCTTACATATTCTATACGATGATGCAATGTTAATGAAGTATAGAACTAATCTTCTACAAAACTATGGGCAGAGCTCCCAACCTAAACGACGAAGAATTTACAGAGACAAAAATGATTTAGTCATTGAAGCCCAAATGCAGTTATTAACAGGCGAAATATCTGTGGGTCATTTTTTAGATAAACTTCGTTGAGTGCGTACTGTAATGAATCTGAATCATACATAAAAAAAAAATTCGCTGATTTTATTGAATATAATTATTATAAAAAACTAAGTGATTTTAACTCCAGTGTTTTTACCACCCCTAAATATTTCACAAGTGCCTAAAATAATAATGTGGAACTAATGATAACAAATTCAACATTAGTTCCATTATTTTCAGATTCTTTTAAAATGGAACTAATGATAAAAAATTCAACACTAGTTCCATTATTTTCAGATTCTTTTAAAATGGAACTAGTGATAAAAATAAACTGTCAGTAGTTCCATCATGGAACTGTTAATGGTACTAGTGACAACGAACCCTCAATTCGGATGTTTGTATTTTTTTTTTTTATGTTTTTTCGCGCATAACTCCGTCGTTTGCCAACCGATTTGAAAAATTCTTTTTTTGTTTGAAAGCGTATACTTTCCAAATGGTCCCATGAAAATTTTAATGAAATCAGATAAGCCGTTTCTGAAAAAATCAACAAAAATTAAATATTTCTAACTTTTAGTTTACTCTGCATTGCGTTTTTTGTTCGCGCACAACTCAGTCTTTTACGAACCGATTTGGAAAATTATTGTTTTATTCCAAAGCCTATGCTTTCCATTTGGTCCCATAGTCACCAAATTGGGATCTGATGATGGAATCTTGGCGAAATCGAGGGAACTCTTCAAGTTTTATAGGAAACGTACAGCGATTTTGGTATTTTCTACAACAAGTGAAGCATTTGCGTTCAATAAGAACCATTCTACCTAATCTGATGATCTGATGATGAAGCCAAGAGACAAGCACTGGAACTCCATAATAAGACAATGTATCTTAGCTGTGTTGGGGCTTGTTGGAATTGTAACGGTATGCACTTTCCACATGTACCACAGACTAACTTTTTGAGTTTCCTTATTCAACCTAAGTAACAAGTGGGTCCTCTGCTTTGATAGTCTGTTTTCGCGATGATCAGGGTTCTTATTCAAAATGCGTTGATGATTCCTTTCCCTTATTTCTTTTAATCGTTTTCATTTTTCTCAGTTGCAGTTCGACGCCTTTTATCACACGAGAATCGAGAATCATCTTTACTAGGCCTATCCATATTTTATTATTAGATTTAAAATATGTCACAAAAAAATAACAAATAAAAATATTTTTTGCAAAAAAAGAAACCGACTTCAAAAAATACTTAACGCACTAAAAAGTTAAAAATAATACTACAACCTACCTATATTAATAAACCTAACCTAACCTACGATTAACCTATAATAAAATTTAATAATTCTTTGGAGTCGGTGCCAAACAATATACGATACCTACCTAAATGACTATATACAGACTAAGGCCAGAAAAAAGCAAAACATAAATCTTACAGCTTCTAAATATTAATTCATTCATTAATTCTAATTACATTGCTTGGCACCGACTCCAAAGAATTATTAAATTTTATTATAGGTTAATCGTAGGTTAGTGTTAGCTACAGCTCAGAAATGAAGGAAATTCAAACAGAGAACCAAACACAGTATTCAAACTCAAACATATTTATTTTCTCTTCCACAATACTTGATAAAACACTAATACATTATTACCAAAATAATAAGTCCTGTACTTACTTGCTAGCCTTTAATCAAAGATTTCCCAAAGTAATAACACTGACGACGACTTTACTGTAGACGTGTTATCTGCTCGGCGTCTCGAACCAGAAGGCCGACTGTCAGTTGCTCGTATCGAAAGATGACAGCGAATGACATGATGAACGATAATCGAATGAGTGACTTACGAGTAGTAGTCGATTAAACAACTAGGGTTACCAAATGCAAGCTAACAGCTCGGCCATCCTGTTTAAAGCGCGTCCTCGTGCTTACAAACTTATTTAAATTGTAAAGAAAATCAGAGAAAGAAAAACAAAAAGTACATTATAACTACTAAACTAAAAGAAATATACCAATAAATATTAGCTATTTATCCTTAATAACCATTGAATCAGTTACAATAATTTGCTTTAGAAAAATATAATATCTATTTTCTAAATAAATACCTAATTTTACTTAACCTAAAGTTTTACAATTCATATTTATAATAGATCAACATCACAGTATTATCATAAAATTTAAACCATTTATTCACATATTTAACTCTCTACTTCGTTCCGTTCATTTTCGGTATTAGCATCACTATCCTCATCATTACTACTTTCTAAGCTTCTACTAAATGTTAGCCAAGGCTGCATTTTATCTACGGCAACCACGGCTTCATATCGACGGCCGTGTTTGCGTGTCATAGGGGTGTCTTCGATTACATATCTTTCATTGGGAAGCACTTTCATTACTCGATATGGACCGTGGAATTTAACCACTAGCTTTTGAGATTGGCCATCATGAGGAACTTGACTTTCAACGCGGACTAAGTCTCCTACCTTATACTTTTTGGCCAATTTTCTACGACTGTTGAACCTTTCTGCGTCTTTTAATTGTTGTGCCTTTATGTTACAACTTGCCTTTTCTTTTCCAATTAAATTAGTGGTATCGGATATAACTGGATTCAAAATGCCTTCTGACCTACTAGTTATATTAAACCCAAATAATAATTCAGAAGGACTTTTTTTGTGGTCTTATGAACTGTGGTATTGATGCCTACTTGAATGTCATAGATATAATCGTCCCAGGATTTGTCATCTTTGTTATGAGTAAAAGTTGCAAGGGCATCTAGAATAGTCCTATTAAAACGCTCAACTTGCCCATTAGCTCTGGGTGTTGCTACAGCGTTAATAATATGTTTTGTTCCGTAAAGTGTAGTAAATTCATTAAACGTTTTGCTTGTGAAACTAGATCCTTTATCGGTTATAAGACGTGTGGGAACCCCGAAATAACTTATATGCTCTTTTATTACGCGTATACTAGTTAGGGACTTCGTATTTTTGACAGCATTTATGTTTACGAATTTCGTGAAACTATCAACCAAAACTAGTAAATAGCAGTTACCCCTCTTACTCTTGATAAAAGGACCCAAGTGGTCAGCGTGTACTGTATGGAAAGCGACACTGACCTTCTCTATCGGGTGCAGTTCGCCTTCTCGTTTCCCACCAGGGGTCTTATGATGGGCACATTCTAAGCAAGACTGCACATATTTTTTTACGAATCGACGCATTTTAGGAAACCAATAATGCCGTTGTAAACGCTGTAGAGTTTTGTCAAATCCGTAATGTCCTATGTCGTCATGGTTACGTTTTAATACCTGCCAACGAACACCTTTCGGAACTAACCACCTAATCTCGTCTCCTATCATGCGATAAATACGACCGTTCTTTATTTTGTAGTTTTTATGAATATCCATGACTAAATCAGCAGTTTTATCCTCGAATATATGTTTAATTCTCTGTACCTCTTCATCCGCGTCCTGCACGGTGGCAATCCAATCCTGATCTGAACGATCAATACTTAGGATGTCTAGAACGTGCGTTTCAGGCTCGGGAACTGTAACTGGTCCGCGGCTCAGCGCATCAACATGAGCCATTCGGGCGCCAGGTCGATATTCGATAGTACAATCGAACTCTTGTATTTGGACCCACCAACGTGCAACTCGCGGGATCAAATCACGTTTTACGAATGTGGATCTTAAAGCACTACAGTCACTATAAATTGTGAATGGAAGTCCCAACAAATATACCCTGAACCTAGCCAAAGATGATACTACTGCCAAGGTTTCCAGCTCGTACGAGTGCAGCTTGCGTTCATCAGGGGATGTTTTACGACTAAAATATGAAACCGGATGAAATGCTCCTATAGAATCACTCTGTAAGAGTATACCTGCCAGGCCATCTTTGCATGCGTCGGTATGCAATTGTGTTACTGCTTCAGGGTCGTATAAAGACAATAAAGGTCGTTGCGTAAGCAAAGTTTTAACCAAATTGAACGAATCCTCTTGGCTACTACCCCAGGTCCAAACGACCTCCTTTTTTAGTAAGTTAGTCAATGGGGAAGTGTT
Source organism: Cerastis rubricosa (assembly GCA_949152445.1). Classification (NCBI taxonomy): domain Eukaryota; kingdom Metazoa; phylum Arthropoda; class Insecta; order Lepidoptera; family Noctuidae; genus Cerastis; species Cerastis rubricosa. The sequence continues at coordinate 15,377,933 of OX424545.1, read as the reverse complement.
AAATGAGACACGGCCTACGGTAACCAAGCTGTTTAATGCACTGAAGTATGGACGGCGCTTACGCGCGACGCGCAGGTCGCACTATATCTATATAGCTAACTATAACTAACCTAACATCCCTCCACCACAAATTCTTAACTAGTCTATGAGTTTTAGTAATATTTCTTATAATCAATGCGAGGAATATTCCTTAATTTAAGACCCTCTTCAGTATGAGATCTTAAGTCTGGCACTCGGGCCGCTGGCCCTATGTCGCGAAGCTCTGTGCTGGCCTCGCTCCACTCTTCCTCCTCCACTAGCGTCTCCTCGCGGGTGCCCGATGCCTCAGCGCTGCTTGTAGGCTCATTGGCTTCTTCCTCTGGATCCAGTCCTAAAAGGGCCCAGTCGAGGTTATTGTCCCGCTGCTCCTCGTGCGATTTTAATTTATATAATTGGTTTTTGTGTTTTTTTATTGTAATGTCTTTCTCTGGTATATAAATTTCGTACACACTTTTGCCTAATTTTTTTTTTACAATTGCCTTCAGCCACTTATTACTGTTATTTACTTTTACTAACACTCCATCGTTTACGTTGTAATCTATGTTCCTATTGCCTTTGTAGTATTTAGCTTGTATCACTTGTTTTTCACGCACTAAACTTTGTAGGTCTCGTGACGGTAACGCGGACGACTCCGTCGGCGCAGGCGCCGTGATCTCTAATAAATCAAATCTGCAACGTAAATCACGTCCAAGCATTAGTTCGGCCGGCGATTTGTCTGTCGTCGTATGTTTTGTATTTCTATATCGAAATAAAAATTCTAAAAGGCTTGCTTGAATTTGATTTTTAGGCGTTCCTTGTGCTAATAGCCCCTTCAAATATTTCTTTACTATTTTAACATAAATTTCTGCTTGCCCGTTACTGGACGGCGAGTATGTGGGCGAAGTAATGTGCTTTATACCGTTAAGACTACAAAAATCTTTAAATTGTTTACTTGTGAATGAAGTTCCATTATCTGTCACTAGTGTGTGCATAATACCGAACCGAGATATAGTTTCTTGTAGTTTAGCTATTACTGTTGCCGAAGAATAGTCACAATTAAGACAAAAACATTCCACCCATTTAGTAAAAGCATCAACAATAATAAGGTACATTTGCCCTTGCAATGGCCCAAAAAAATCCAAGTGTACTCGATACCAGGGTCTTTCTGGAAAAGGCCAAGGCGTTAACGGGGCCCTGGGAGGTGAAGGCCTTAACCCTAAACAAACATTACAATTAGCAATCTTATCCTCAATATCTTTGTCTATATATGGCCACCAGAATCTAGATCTCGCTTCAATCTTTGTTTTTAAAATACCCAAATGTGGTCTATGTAACTCGTCTAAAATTTTACTCTGCAAAGACTTCGGAATTATTATTTTATGACCCCTAAGTAAACAATGCCCTTCCCTATTTAAGTCAAAACGACATTTATAAAAGGGTAGTAAGCCTTTGTCCTTTATGTTAGGCCATCCCTGTTGCACATAATGCATAACTTTTTGTAAAACTATATCGTTACAAGTTTGTTGTTCAATTTCTTTTAACGATACCGGTAAATGCCCATCCGTAACGAAGTTTATATATGTAGCCTTGTCTTCGAACTCGCACACGTCTGACTCATCCGTATCCGAGCGTCCCGAAATCATACCAATATTGTTGTTATCAGTGCTCGGGCCGGCACCGCCGCCCGCGCTGCCTGCGTCCGCGGCGGCGGTGATCGCTCGACTAAAGTAGTCGGCACAATTACTTGCGCTTGGAATGTACTGTATTTCATAATTATAGCTAGATAAAAATAAAGCGTAACGTTGCAACCGGTTTGCCGACACTTCTGGTATGCCTTTGTTGGGATGGAAAATAAACATTAACGGTTTGTGATCCGTACGCAATATAAAAGGGGTATCGACACCATATAAATATTGGTGAAAACGGCGGATACCAAACACTATAGCTGTAGCCTCCCTTTGAATTTGACTGTAATTCCTTTCTGCCTTATTAAGTGACCTGGAGGCGTAAGCTATTGGTCTTTCCAACCCCTTTTCTATTTGTGCTAACACTGCGCCTAGCCCTGTAGGAGAGGCATCAACCGTTAGAACCAACTTGTAAGAAGGGTCAAAATGTGCTAGCGTCCTAGAAGATGTTAACTCCTTCTTAATTTGATTAAATGCAGAATTATGTATCTCAGACCAAGACCAGTCGACATCTTTTTTTAATAAATCATTTAAAGGGTTAAGTATAGACGATGCATTCGGAATAAACATCCTATAATAATTGACAAAACCTAAAAATGATTTCAAATCCTGGACATTTTTAGGGGCGATGGTGTTAACCATTGCTGTAACTTTATCCGGCGACTTATGAATGCCATGCTTATCTATGACAAATCCTAAGTAGGTAACTGAATCTTGAAACAATTTGCATTTATTTGTATTAAGTACTAGACCCGCTTCTTGTAGCCTGCTAAAAACTTGTTGTAACCTTTCTGTGTGGACTCTTTTAGTATTTCCGGTCACAAGTACGTCATCCAATAGACACAGAACCCCTTCAATGCCATGGAGCAAATTCTCCATTGTTTTTTGAAAAATGGCTGGAGCGTTGGCTAGCCCAAACACTAAACGGGTGAATTTGAATAACCCCTTATGCGTGTTAATTGTCGTTAAGATTTGCGACTCGTTATCTAATAAAAGTTGTAAATAAGCACTACTCAAATCTAACTGCGAGAATTGAAGGCCCCCGTGTAATTTAGAAAACAATTCTTCCGTTCTCGGCAAAGGATATTTATCAATGTGTAAACATTTATTTAACGACACCGAAAAATCAGCACATAAACGAATCTCACCGTCTTTTTTTAGTATGGGTACAATTGGGCTAGCAAAATCAGAATGTTGGACAGGAATTAAAACACCGGTTTCCACTAGCCTATTTAATTCTTTTTCTACTTTGCTCCTTAAAGCAAAGGGTACTGTTCTAGGTCGAAAGAAACTCGGCTTACTGTCTGGTTTAAGTGTAAGTTTAACTTTGTATTTATTAAAACTACCTAACGTTTTGGAAAATAAACGGGGATATTTGTTAACGTAAAATGTGAGTTCTGTTATTTCGGTACAGTGATTTACCTGAGCTAACTGAAAATTATACAACGATAAAAAGTTCCTACCCAATAAGGCTGGGCCAGACCCCTTTACAACGTAAATATCAATTTTTTTACATTCACCCACATACGTAATTGGTACCGTAATTACTCCGAGTACGTCTAATAATTCACCCGAATATGCCTTTAGCACTGACTTGGGTGACATTAACGGAAGGTTTTTGAAAAATTTCTCATAAATAGCAACCGGAATAGCCGTAGCACAAGATCCGCTGTCTACTTCGAATGTTAACAACTGACCGTTTACATCGACAGACAACGTCATCGGCTCGCCGCGATAACTACGAATATTACAAATAAGAATATTCTTACCCTCGCCGTCGTTATCGTCACTAGACTTTAGGTGATTAATTTGTCCACTTTTATTGTCACACATTTTTTTCAGGTGTCCCTTAACTCCGCATTTTTTACATTTATAATTAGCGAATCGACACTTGTCAGTAGAATGATTGTTATAGCCGCACACGCCACATTTTGGAGACTTCGTTTGCCCCGCTGATATCTTAAATACTTCAACAGAACTCGATGCTACTGACGCTGTAGATTGCCTCGCCGCTCTCTTCGCACTTTGCACACTAATTGCAACCTCAAGTGCTTTTGACAAAGTAGATGCCGCCTTTTCATCCATGAATAGTTTGTCCCGTTCGGGTCCTGGATACATCCCAATTATGAATCGATCTCGCAACATCTCGTCTACAGCCGCCCCGAAGCAGCAGTCCACCGCCAGCCGCCGTACGCGGGCCGCCCACTGAGTAAACTCTTCGCCCGTCTCCTGCACCGCCGTATGGAACTTGTGCCTTTCTGCCAACACTGACTTCTTAGGTAGAAAGTGCTTATCCAATTCTGCAGTTAACTCACTGTAAGTTATTTCTTCTACTGCCTTTGGGGCAATTAACTCGCGCACCAACTTATACGCATCGTCATTGAGTGCGCTCAACAGTACCGCCTTTCCCTGCACATCTTGTTTCACTTCTCCTTTTATTAGCAGCGCATTTGCTGTTAACCATTGAGAAAGTCTTTCTTTAAAGATATTCCAGTCCTGGCCGAACTCAAAAGTAGGAACAGATCCGATGAAATTACTCATTTTCTTTACGTGCGTGGGTACTTGCTAATCGTCGCCACTGTTAAATGAGACACGGCCTACGGTAACCAAGCTGTTTAATGCACTGAAGTATGGACGGCGCTTACGCGCGACGCGCAGGTCGCACTATATCTATATAGCTAACTATAACTAACCTAACAACCCAACCCCCCCCCCCAACCCCCCCCCCCCCCCCCTAACTAGCCTATTATGGCATAATCTTTTACGAACCGCCTAAAGAACCCAGATAACCCTAGAAATTGTCTTAATTCGTGTAGGTTTTTGGGAGTTTTAAACTTTGAGATAGTCTCGGTTTTTCGACCACCCGGACGGATACCTGACGAGGTTACTTCGAATCCTAAGAAATCGATAGTATCTAGGAAGAAGTTACATTTACTGAGCCTGAGTGTTAACCCTCCTTGTTTCAGCAACTGTAAAACCACCTCTAATCAATTTAAGCCTTCAGTTACATCTTTACATGGGATTAGGATATCATCCATGTATACGATTGCGTATTTAATTTTAGCGTCATGAAGGATTTTATTAATCGTCCTTTGAAAGACAGAGGGCGCATTAACGAGACCAAACGGCATTCGAGAATATTCGAATTGCCCATCTGGGGTAACGAAGGCTGTTTTATGACGGGACTCTTTACTGATAGGGATTTGGTAATATCCTGAAGCTAAATCGAGAGAAGTGAATAGTTTATTACCTGCCAGTTGGTCTAGTTGGTCCTCGACGCGTGGGAGGGGGTAATGGTCTTTTTTTGTTTTTCTGTTTAGTGCTCGATAATCGACGCACAACCGTTTTTCTCCCGTCTTTTTCTGGACAAGAACAATGGGGCTAGCATAGGGCGAAGAAGACTCAATCACAATGCCACTGTCCAACATCTCTTGAACCATGTTGTTTACTAATATTCTCTTAGCATGAGATAAACGATAGGGTCTATACACGATTGGTTCGGCGTCTTCCAGCTCTATAACCATTTCCGTTATTTTAGTAAATCCGAGATCTTTTAGACTTTTAGAAAAACAATCTTGATATTTATCCAATAATTCTTGTAATCGTAAACGTCCTTCTTTATCGAGTTGCTCACCACAATTAATTAACTCTTCGGAATTTTCAGAATCAAAAGACATTTGACAGCAATCAAGAACTTCTGAGGAATCTAAATGTTCGCTTTTAATAGAACGTGTCAATAAGGAATTTTTAGAGATGGTTATTTCGCTATCGGACACATTATACACAAGTACTGAACCGTTTCCCTCATAGACGTTATATTCGCCCGATAACAGATATAAGTGTTTTCCATTCAACTCCCTAAGGGACGCTTTTACGTTAACGTTACCGCTAAAATATGGTTCAGAATTAACTGGCAATACACGTAGTGAAGACGGCGGAATGCAAACATTTTCAGCGCATTTTAAATGTATCTTTGTACAGTCTATTTTTTAAACATTAATTTAGTTGGGGTCTTTGTAATAATAATATCAGACATTTCAGTAAAAGAATGCCCCAAAAGAGAAGGGTAACTAAGCACGTGATCTTTCAAATTCAAATTCAAATTCATTTATTTTGTGAACATAAGTGAAAATTAGGTGGTAAACTATATAACATTCAGAAACTATCTATGTTCCGCCGTTAAGCATACAAAATGTTTCTATAATTTAGGTAAGCATTACGATAACCTCAATGTACAACAATACAGTTTGGTCAAATAAATAATTAAAATCATCAAATAACATTGCATTACATAAAATGACAGCTATAATGTCAAGATTAAAATTACATAATTAAAATTAAATTACATGCATAAAATGTCAGAGTTATGTCAATATAAGTAAAAGTCAAAGTGTATGAGCGAATTAGGAATAATAAATAAGATTTCAACATAACAACAGTTTGTCATTTAGAAATTCGCTAACAGAATAATAAACTTTTTCGATTAATAATTGTGACAGTTTGTTTTTAAATTCATTGAGGTGTTTACACTCTCTAATTTGTTTAGGAATTTTATTGTACAATCTGGGTGCCATGGCAAATACACTTTTATACATAAACTCAGTTTTAGTAGGCAATGTGTGCAGTTTATCTGAGCGACGCAGACTTTCAACAGATTTATATAAGTACATATTGTTCTTGACAAAAATACAAGATTCATAAATATAAAGTGATGGTACTGTCATTATTTTTAAATTTTTGAAATGTTGCTTGCATGATTCTGTAGATTTTATTTTGCATATAGCTCTAATACACTTCTTCTGTGCTATGAGTACATCATGAACCTTATAAGCATTACCCCAAAATATAAGTCCATACCGAAGCGTAGACGCGACATAGCCGTGATAAGCCGCCAGTAATGCAGTCTTATTTACAATTTTACCCAGCATATAGAGAGCGTAGGAAAATCTACTAATTTTTCCACATACACTGCCTATTTGAGTTCTCCATGACATATCGTTGTCTATAAAGAGCCCCAGAAATTTGGTTACATTTGTTTCAAGCACTTGAGCTTCTTTATAGTTTATTTGAAAGTCTGATTTTTCAACTTGTCTCAATCTAAAATTCATAATTTTAGTTTTATTAAGATTTATAATAAGGTTATTAGCATTCAACCAATTAATAATAGAACTAAGGCTAGAGTTAATCTGTTCTTCTATGTCTTTCATGTCACTGTTGTCAAAAATAACTGTGCTGTCATCAGCGAAAAGGGACATGAGTACATCATGAACCTTATAAGCATTACCCCAAAATATAAGTCCATACCGAAGCGTAGACGCGACATAGCCGTGATAAGCCGCCAGTAATGCAGTCTTATTTACAATTTTACCCAGCATATAGAGAGCGTAGGAAAATCTACTAATTTTTCCACATACACTGCCTATTTGAGTTCTCCATGACATATCGTTGTCTATAAAGAGCCCCAGAAATTTGGTTACATTTGTTTCAAGCACTTGAGCTTCTTTATAGTTTATTTGAAAGTCTGATTTTTCAACTTGTCTCAATCTAAAATTCATAATTTTAGTTTTATTAAGATTTATAATAAGGTTATTAGCATTCAACCAATTAATAATAGAACTAAGGCTAGAGTTAATCTGTTCTTCTATGTCTTTCATGTCACTGTTGTCAAAAATAACTGTGCTGTCATCAGCGAAAAGGGACATTTGATGACTGATGACTTGAGGAAGGTCATTGATGTAGCATATGAACAACAAAGGTCCCAATACAGAGCCTTGCGGCACACCACAAGGAAATATTCTGGAAGTAGAGGAGTATACTACCTCGGTTTTGGACTTAACGTTTACTTGACTGATCTGAGTAATTTGTTTTCTATTTTCCAGATAAGATTTTATGAGGCTGAGTACGTTACCTCTGATGCCATATTTATAGAGCTTAGCTAACAGTATTTCATGATCCACGTAGTCAAATGCCCTAGTCATATCCATATACATAGCCATCACTGGTTTTCGATTGTCCATGTTATGATGAATTTTTTTAAGGAAATTGTAAACAGCCATATTGATTGTTTTAGTTTTCCTGAAGCCCATTTGTTCCTTGCAAAAAATTTTGTGCTTTTCAAAGTAATTATAAATATTATTATAGAAGACCTTCTCGAAAATTTTAGAGAGTATCGGTATTAGCGCTATAGGTCTGTAGTTAGCCATATCCGTTTTGTCTTCCTTTTTATGTATTGGCTTCACTATAGAAACTTTTAATTTTTCGGGGAAAATGCCGTTTTCAATACTTTTATTTATTATGTCGCTTAATATGGGCGCTATATGAGGAGCAACTGATTTTAATACTCTGGTATCGATGTCATCATAGCCTGTGCTGTTGGTGTTTTTCAGACTGTGTATTATTGTACTTATGTCTTTTGGTATTGTTGGTGCCATGAACATAGATTTATGCGAAGCAAACATATTCAAATTATTATTTGCTTGCCAAGTATCGCAATTCGGTTGAACCGAGTCTATGAAGTAGTCATTAAATAGTTGTGCTATTTCGCTAGGATTTTTAATACATTTACCATTGACTTTGATAACATTTATGTTTGTTTTCGGAAAGTTAGGTTTTATAGAATTAATAACCTTCCAAGTAGCCTTAGATTTGTTGTTAGCCGTTCCAATAAAATAGCTATTTTGGGCTTCTCTCTTTTCTTCTCTTTTCTTCTTCAACAACATAAATATCAATAACCTTCTTAATGCCTTGAACTTCCACATCAGCAGTTATTACGCCCAACGGAATAGACAGGCTTGCACCTATGCCTCTCAAAACGGGTAAATTTGGAGGACATCTAATATCTAACGCAAGTTCTTTAGCTTTGCTTTATTCTATTCTTTGCACTTTTTCAAATCCACTGATAAGTAATAACCGTCCGTATTCAGATGAATGCGTTCACAAACCGTTAAATACAAATAACGTCTTCATATTCAAGTTGAAATTAGAATATAATTTCTTTAACGTTACGTTACGTTACGTATTTGAAGGAAAAAAAATACAAAATAAAATTATTCACTCGGGAAAGAAAACTTATCGTTCCTTTTTCAAAGTTAACGACGTTTTTAGGTAGCCAGGAAAAGAAAATAAAGTATGCGTGACAGTACCCCGTAATAGTAATTATTATTTTTATTACGTTATTACCTTATTTTAAGTGGACGTGAACAAAAGAAAATTATGAAAATTCTCTTTGATCCCACTTCTGAACTGTTAGCTACAGCTCAGAAATGAAGGAAATTCAAACAGAGAACCAAACACAGTATTCAAACTCAAACATATTTATTTCCTCTTCCACAATACTTGATAAAACACTAATACATTATTACCAAAATAATAAGTCCTGTACTTACTTGCTAGCCTTTAATCAAAGATTTCCCAAAGTAATAACACTGACGACGACTTTACTGTAGACGTGTTATCTGCTCGGCGTCTCGAACCAGAAGGCCGACTGTCAGTTGCTCGTATCGAAAGATGACAGCGAATGACATGATGTACGATAATCGAATGAGTGACTTACGAGTAGTAGTCGATTAAACAACTAGGGTTACCAAATGCAAGCTAACATTAGGTTAGGTTTATTAATATAGGTAGGTTGTAGTATTATTTTTAACTTTTTAGTGCGTTAAGTGTTTTTTGAAGTCGGTTTCTTTTTTTGCAAAAAATATTTTTTTTACTCGCATACTGTATATTTTCATCTTTTTCTTGTGCAAGTGAAATAGAATACATCCAGCAGTCTATACTATTCTCTGTCTACGGCCCTGAAGGAACATATTACGAAGGGAAGCCTTCCGCTTACATTAAAAAGAAAACTCGTCGACATGTGCATCTTGCCCATCCTAACATACCCGAGTTAAGCGAATATATCGCTTTAGAAACACCACCCTGCGGTCCATAACTTAAGTAGCTGATGTTGGAGAAAAACAGCCAGGCTGAAATGGGACTGGGCAGGCCACGTAGCAAGGATGCACCCGGAGAGATGGGCAAAGATGGTAACACACTGGACGCCTGAGGAAGGACAGCGTCGTAGAGGTCGACCATGGCGAAGGTGCCGTGACGATAAGATCCTGTTTGCGGGGTTAACAAGGCCAGAGATCGCACAGTATAGAGAGTGGTGCTAGTTATAAACGCAATAAATGGTGAATTTATTGCGGTCTATTTCGAGTAATGTATACTGTACTCATTTAATCTTCCTACAAATAAATGCAATAAATCTACTTACTACATAAATTTTAGTATACTTCCCATAATAAGTAATAAGATCACTTACCACAACTGCAATAATTCAAGCTTATTGTACTTTTAGCAATACAGAACTAAATCAATTTAAAAAAAAGACAACATTTGAAAATAACTGTTAATTTTTACTATTAAAATTTACAAAACAAAGTATAAAATCAAACAGACTTAATAATAAAAGAACAAAATTAGAAAAGGCAGAATTGGCTACCCAAACGGGCATAGGTTTAGTGTAGTAAGTTCACCGCACGGAAAAAGGGGTTCCAAATGAGCGTGCAGCGTCTTATATAGGCGTGCGGTGAGGCGGCGACTAGCTGTTATCCCTTCCTGTTGACGGTGGTGACATCACTTTTCTGCTAACACGGCCTCTCCTGACTGGAGAACGTCCTCGTGCTCCTGTGTTTGAGGCTGTGCCGAACTGGAAGCGCTTGGTACGGGTTCTGATGTCATCACGTCAGAAGGCACATTGTTACGACTGACAGCTGGCTCAGGCGTGGACTCCGTGTCGTCATCATTACAGCCTGCATCTGGGAACATAATTGAAACAGCTACTATACATTTTAATTTAAAAAAATACACAATTCTCTGAAAATAAATTTTCCAGATATTACATTGTTGTAATAATGCAATTGAACCGCTGCAGACAACTCAACTGCACCATCACTGTTAACCATCTAATTTTACAGTAAGGTCGGGGCTCCGGATCTACCGGAGACACATCGTCCCATCGTGAACCAACATTCACCGGAGCAGACATAGGCACGACGTTAGCATGTCTCCATGTGGCATAGGCACGACGTTAGCATACCACATGGCCCAAGTGGCATAGGCACGACGTTAGCATACCAGATGGTCTCTACACTTGCATGACATAGGCACGACGTTAGCGTAGTATCTCTCATGTCTCCATGTGGCATAGGCACGACGTTCGCATACCACATGGCCCAAATGGCATAGGCACGACGTTAGCATACCAGATGGTCTCTACACTTACATGACATAGGCACGACGTTAGCTTATCAGTAAGCGTAGCACAAATTACCTTCGAAGAAGATTGCACATGTGTCAGGAGTCCATTCCCCTCGCCACGGCACCATAAACTCTGCCGCAGCCTGGGTCGCCTTTCCATACGAGCCCGCCAGCAGTTGCAGCTCGTATCGACCATGGGGAAGCGCCTTGACCACACGATACGGCCCGCGCATGCCCGAGTCGAGCTTGCCAGTCGCTTGTGCCTGTTTTTTAACAAAAACAAATGAGTTAATCTCAAATAATCGAGGAGTTCTGCGATCAGCGTTAGCAGTAGCGTCTTGCCGTTTTTGATTAGCCTTTAAACGCTCTGAAGCCCTTTGCCTTTGCATCTCTCTCAACGCTTCGCGGTTCGGATGAGAGTTCTCTAGGGCTACATCTCTGATAAGGTGTCGGATTAGCGGTGTAGCCGCTTCGATACCTACTAGAAGATTTAAGGGAGATAGCTTAGTGGTTCTTTGTTTTGTTATGTTCAAAATCAGCTGCAATCGCCACATAACATCTGACCATTCGTTTTGCCGATGATTGCACTCTATGCGAACCATGTTTAATAGTGTTTGACAATAACGCTCAACCTGCCCGTTTGAATGATGCATCTCAGGGGTAATGAGATGCATGTCAATGCCTAATTCTGTTACAAGCCGTGTAAACTCGGCACTCTGGAACATACGGCCGCGGTCTGCTACAATTAATTTTGGAGCGCCAAATAGAGATATCACATTGGTAAATAGTTTTTTTAATTCATTAGCATCTTGACCAAACATAGAGTATAAAAGGCAATATTTAGAAAATGCGTCTACAATAATTAACACGTATCTATAACCATTAGACTGAGGTAGTGGACCTAATGCATCTGCATGTATAACCTCAAAAGGGCTGCCCGGTTTTTCCCACGAATGTATAAGTTGATGAGGAGCTCTGGGGACCTTTTTATGCGTTATACAGGTAAGACAGTGACCCACGTATTTTTGAACAAATGATTTAAGAGAAGGGAACCAAAAATGTCTTCTAATGAGTTCTAATGTCTTATCAACTCCAGGATGGTCATGTTCGTCGTGAAAAATTCTGAGCAAACTGAGTCTATGACCTTTGGGCACAAAACATAAAAGTCTGGGTTCTTCTCCCACTGGAGAATAGTTGTAATAGAGCAAGTCATTCTTTCGAATATAATGTCTAGTGTCCAATTGTCCGTCCGTCAGTTTATTAAGAAGTTGTTGGGTCTCTTCGTCAGCAGCCTGCGCTATTTGAGCCCAGTTTTGTTGTCTACGTTCTTCGCAGACGTTAACGGGATTACGGCTCAAATAGTCAGCGTGCGACATACAAGTACCCTTACGGTATTCCAGCGTAAAATTGAAGTCCTGCAAATATATCCACCATCTGGCTACACGTGGCACTAGATCTTTCTTTTTTTGTGTAGCTTTTAGAGCATTACAATCGGTAATGACCATGAAATGAACACCAACCAGATAGTGTCTATAGTGCTGCAAGGCTTTAACGACAGCCAAAGTCTCGAGCTCGTAGGAATGATACCTAGGCTCGGCACCTTGTGTTCGCTTACTAAAATAGCTGACTGCCCGTTTGTATCCCTTTTCATGAGTCTGAAGAAGCACTGCACCATAGCCAATTGAACTTGCGTCCGTGTGGACTTCGATAGGTAAATCTGGATCGTAAATAGCTAACACAGGCTCACTCGTAAGCTGTGAAATTATATCTTGCCGTGCTTCTTCTTGCTCGGCACCCTATACAAAAGGTACATCCTTTCGCGTTAATTTTGTAATAGGGGCAGTCTTAATTGCAAAGCCAGCTATATAGCGACGAAAATAACTTGCTAGGCCAAGAAATTGACGAACTTGTTTAACGGTTTTTGGAATAGGTGCCTCAACTAAAGCTTGGACCTTCCCTTCGCTCGGCTGCACCTGACCCTGACTTATGGTACGTCCTAAGTATTCTATCTTAGTCGATAGGAAAGAGCATTTCTTAAGGTTGAGAGAAAAACCGGAATTTGTCAAAGTCTGGAGAACTTCACGAAGGGTTGATAGGCCCTCGTCTACTGTGTGGCACATTATAAGAACGTCATCAATGTAAACCAGGACTTCACCAGATTCCAAGTGCCGAGAAAGAGTTTTTGACATTATTCGTTGATAGACAACAGGCGCATTTGCCAAACCATAAGGCATCTTTAAATACTCATAATGACCCTCTGGTGTAACGAAACCTGTGAGCGGTATAGAGTCATTATCTAGAGGTATCTGGTGAAACCCTGTGGCCATGTCAAGACTAATGAAATATTTATGTTTGCCCAATCGATCAATATGATCGTCTATCAGCGGTAATGGGAAACGATCTTTAACAGTAATCTCATTTAATTTCCGATAATCTACGCACATACGATCGGATCCATCCTTCTTTTTAACTAACAGAATAGGACTCGCGTACTCCGATTCAGACTCGCGGATAATATTTTTTTCAAGAAGGTCTTTAATAATTTCACGGACTTTCAATATCTCGGGATATGAAAGCCGGTACGGCCTGTAAATAACCGGCGTGCTGCTATTTAACTTAATTGACATACTGCCCGTAATAACAGTGGAAGATGCAGTACCGGTAATAAAATAATTTGAAAATTCATCAACCAAACCAAGTAATTTTTTCAAATTTTGACCGGTTAAAAGAGTCTTAATCGGGCCCTGTGTGGTTGACGTACACGTCATAACATCATACATGATACGGGGCTCGCAGGTGAGACATTGCTGCTTGTGCGTACGGAAATAGACGACACCTTCTCGGTTCAATACATCCGTACCAACAATGATAGGGGTGTTCATATACTCGGGGGACACGACATGCAAGTCTACTTCCAGAGTTATTTCATTAAACTCTATAGCCAAAGTGACAAAATAAGTTGATTCTATTTCCTGACTACCAATGCCTCTCAAAACTCTGAAAGCCGGCTTGCGCACACATTTAAAATGTTTTAATAACGATGAAGATATTAACGATATACATGAACCGCTATCAATAAGGACATCAACAGGTACCCCTTGTATAACCGCCACAATAATGTCTTTGTTCTTATCCGAGCTTTCCTGACAAAAATTTACATTGTTGGTGTTGCGAGAATCTGATTTTAGTTTGGCAAAACAAGTTTCAACTCTATGGCCAGGCTTTTTACAGAAACTACACGGTTCAGATTTATGTGAAGTGTGAGCAGGACGATTTTTTTTTTCATTGTTATCACCGTTGGTGTTACTCGAATTAGTTTTTGTTTTTTTTTGAACAATTAGTTTGTTTATGGCCACTTTGTCCACACGAAAAGCATTTACCATCATTAAATTGCCGTTTGCGGGTACTTGTACAATTTGATTTTGAAGAATTATTATCGTTACGCGAGGTACCGTTAGATTTATTATTATGAACTGGCGTATTTGACTTAACATATATCGAAAAGAATTCTACTAAATCATTCGGCATTATTTTCGCGTTAGTTGCTGAAGCACGGATTTGCGGATCTGTGACACCTCGTATCACTATTGCTGAAATTAGCTCATCGCTCAGCCCTCTAACTATACGCAATTTTAGCAGCGACCGGCGAGCATAATCAGCATATGTGGGGTATTTGTCAGAATCAGTGTTCATGACTTCGTATAAAATATTAGCAATATCCGGCTTCCTAGGGCACAAAGGTTTAAACTCTTTTTTAAAATAGCTCCAACTACGGTCATTGGTAACCCACTCATTAAGCCAAGTCCTAGCCTCACCCTTCAGACAATTCCCTATGCGAGAAAGGCACTCATTATCATTCCAATGATTTAAAACCTTAGCACGGTCTACTTCCTCGCACCAGGTGTCAATGTCGTTGATGCTTGGATCAAAGTTCGAAATATAATAAGATTGGTTAGATCTCACCGTCGTGTTGATTGACCGAATAGCCTCGAATATGCGTTCGGCGGCGCCAGCATCACGATCAGCTGCAGCGCTAGCGGAAGTACCCTGTGAGGATGAAAGCACCGGCTCTCGACCCGCTGTCTGTAACCTTCTACGCCCTGCCGCCGGCGCAGCTGGTTCTTGCGGACGCAGCGGCGTCATCGGGGATGCACCAGCACTCTGATCACGTGGACGTGGCTGCGGGGGCGTACGGCGCCGTTCCTCTAATGATGTCAGCCGATGCAGTATTTGTTGCATCTGTTCAGATGAGACATGGTTAGAAGATCTACGTGTTTTTCGGTTATGTCTAGAACGCGAGTTATGTCGACTAGGATTCTCATCATAAATATCAGAATACGAATCACGGTTCTTAGAACGACTTCTTCTTTTATGGCTATTGTTAGACATATTTACACTTTCACCAACTTACAAAGGTAGTAAAAGAATACTTTTATAGCTCGCTCAATCTTAATAAATTATTAACTGTAGGGTAGGCAGAATAAAAAAAATAAAATAATCAAGCAAGCTACAAGGCTACGTTATACTCGTAATATGGGTCTAAATAAATAGCCAATTGAATGTAGGGTAGGCAAAATCGAAAAATAAAATGATCAAGTAAGCTACAAAGCTACGTTCTAGATGAGTTCGAAAACACACTATCGTCTTTGGTAAACAAATTGGAACGTACTCACCAGATTTTACCAATGTATACTTTACCACAAAATTACCACTTACAAACCCGCCCGTATTGAATAATTAAAGGCTTACTTATTTAAAAAAAAACGTTACTCTTTTTTTTTTCAAATTGAGTAGCCAAACCGCCTTAATTCAGAGAGCGGAACGGATCAGGGCACGTGAGAGCCGCATCCCAATTCTGATTTTAGCAGTACAGAACTAAATCAATTTAAAAAAAAGACAACATTTGAAAATAACTGTTAATTTTTACTATTAAAATTTACAAAACAAAGTATAAAATCAAACAGACTTAATAATAAAAGAACAAAATTAGAAAAGGCAGAATTGGCTACCCAAACGGGCATAGGTTTAGTGTAGTAAGTTCACCGCACGGAAAAAGGGGTTCCAAATTTTTTTTTTTTTTTTTATGAATGGCATCTCGCAGTTCAACCTAAGAGGTTGTCGTCTGCTTAACCGGACTATCCTGTGGGTGCCTTAAGAGTAAGGCCTCCAGCCAGGGCATAAAAACTTACAAACTAAGCGACTATACGCTGAGGGCACCCCCTGTGGGGTACGAGCCTCGGCTCAGGGCGTCGCTGGGGGAGGACTGCATGGGGACAGGCTGGATCTGAATGATATCATTATTTAGGGGCTGATTTAAAACTACTGGCACAGCATCGCGGGCTGGCTCGAGCGAGGGTCGGGGAGGGCATGGACCGGGACGTCGCGACGGACCTCGACGGCGAGGTCGGAAAGACGGCGGTTTGTGTCTGTACTTATTAAGAGTGCTAGTCTCTTTACTACTCTCCTGGAGGAGGGTGATAGCATCATCGGGAGTGACGAGGGTATGCCGAGGACGGCGTACTGTACTAATGCGCGAGGGTTCGTAACGGGCGGCCGCTGCGATCAGGGGATTACGGTGTTTACTGGCGTTATCGAAGAAACGCTTCGAAAGACGTTTCATAAACTGAAGGACGGTGGGCATTCTAAGGTCTACGTGTAGACGGTCGTTACGGACATAAAAAGGGGCTCCCGTGACTCTACGTAAGAACCGGTTCTGCAAGGTTTGCATCCTATGGATGTATTTAGGCTTGGTGTGAGCGTACACGACGCAAGCGTACGTCATAATGGGGCGGATCACCGCGGTATAAAGGCGCAACTTGCACTTTAGTGACAATTTGCTTTTTGCCGAGATCATGAAATGAAGCCTACCCATAGCAAAGGCAGCTCGGTCGCGAGCTGCTTTGATGTGCGCCGCGAAAGACAGGTGGTTGTCAAGTAAGACTCCTAAGTACTTGGCTTGCTTCTCCCAAGGGATAGGCTTACCGTACATAGTGATCGGGCTGAGCGCGGGTGGCTTATTCTTACGCGGTTTAGAGAAAAGAACTGCCTGGCTCTTGTCGGGGTTCACCTCGATTCTCCATTTCCGGAACCAAGCGCCTAAGACGTTGGCTGAGGTTTGGAGGGTGCTGTAAATAGCGTCGTGACTACGACCAGTGTAATAGATGGCCGTGTCGTCCGCGAACAGGGCTAACTGTGCCTTCTTGCTCTTGGGGATGTCACTGGTGAACAGAGTAAAGATAAGGGGAGAGAGCGGGGAGCCCTGAGGGACTCCGGCTCTAATGGGGTGGGGGGAAGACAGTGCCTTCCCGATGCGATAGCGGAAGGTGCGATCCGACAAAAAGTCTCGTAAGATGAGAACGAGACGGTCTGGCACTCCCAGTTTGTACAGCTTATATAATAAGCCGTTGTGCCAGACTTTGTCGAATGCCTTTGCTATGTCGAAAAACAACACACCCGTCATCGCTCCACGCTGGAAGCCAGCGCTCAAGTGTTCTACGATACGGTGGGCCTGTTGAATGCAAGAGTGTCCGGTCCTGAAGCCGAACTGTTCGTTGGGGATGAGACTCTTAGCCTCGGCGAAGTCTTTGAGTCGCTTATACATAAGTCTCTCGTAGATTTTACCGAGTGCATTCAGGAGACTGATAGGTCTGTAGCTCGAAGGCTCAGACTTGGGTTTGCCTGGCTTGGCGAAACCGATGACAGTGGCCTCTTTCCATATTTGGGGAAACGCGTTGTTGCTCAGGGCGCCATTGAAGATGGCCGCCATTAACACGACGAGCTGAGCGGGGAGGAGTTTGAACACCCTATTGGTGATTCCGTCGGAGCCGGGTGCTTTCCGCGGTTGAAGTTTGCTAATTATGTCTTGCACTTCGTCAGCTGTGACCGGAGGCAGAGGATCATCAGGGTCTTCTTCGGGGGGCAGGGCGGCTCTACGTTCGACGAATGCGTTCACCTCATCGAGATGTCGCTTGTCTACTGGTTGCGAGCTGGGGGAGCACTGGGACTCCAGGCTGTCGGCTAGGCATTCGGCCTTCTCAGAGTCGTCGAATGCGACGCTCTTATCGGGTCGGGTGAGGGGAGGCATCGAAGCCTCTTCGGTGGAGCGCATCTTGCGTTGCAGCTGCCAGAAGGCTAGGTGGGTAGGCTCGAGTTCGCTTAGCGTTTTTTCCCATTGATTATTACGAAACTCACTGGTGCGATCCTTTACAGCACGCTGTAAATTACGCATGTGGGCTTTGTTTGCCTCGCAGGGAAAGCTGCTGTAGGCACGGATGGCCGCGTTCTTTTCGGTTATCAGTTCACGTACGTCAGCGGGTAGTATCCAGCGTTGATCGCTCATTGCTGGGACTTCCCGTGAGCAGTCCTTCAGTACGGATTGCACGTGTTCTGTAAACGAGTTGATGGCGGCCGTCGTGTCTGCGACTGAAACTATGTGGTCGGGGATGGCCTCCAGGTGAGGCGACGTGGTGGATTTCAGCTTTTCGCTGACTTTCCTCCAGTCGGTTATCACTTGGGTCGGCGGGGGCTGGCTGGGGTCAGAAGGACCCGAGCGGGGAACTAAGTGCATGAGCACTGGTCGATGGTCTGAGTTAAGCTCATGTAAAGTCTCGATAGAATGCAACTTAAGGTTGACATTCTTGAGTAGCGCTATGTCGAGAACGTCCGGACGTTGGTCGGGGTCGTGGGGATAGTGGGTGTGCTCCATAGGAGCGATGGGATCGAAGTTGAGGGACTCGCCCAGGTTATACACGTGACGTCCTCTGGCAGAGGTCGTCGTGCTGTTCCAGGCGGGGTGTTTGGCGTTGAGGTCGCCCGCTATGATAACGGAGTCGCTCAAGCCGAAGAGGACGGCAAGGTCTTTGGTGAACAGGGTGTGCTCCTCGGACGTGCCGCCGGGAGGGATGTACGCAGAGGCGATAGTGATCGGTTGATGGCCGGTCATGCCTAGTCGACACACTGAGGTCTCGAGTAGAGACTCCATGGGAGGGGGATCTAAAGGGATGCAGTGCAGTTCTTTTCTATAATAGATTAGAGTACCGCCCTTGTGGCAGCGTGACCGATCGTTGCGAACTATGCGATAGTTGGCAATTCTCGGATCGCGGTGACTGGGCTTGAGGAAGGTCTCCTGTACGAGGAGGATATCAATTTGATGGTCGCGGAGGAAGGTGGCGATCTCATCACGCTGGCCTCTAATGCCATTGGCATTAAAGTACCCTAATTTTAGGGATCGGGGTTTGGTGCACGTTAATCTTGTATTATCCATTGGAGTTAGTCGAGATTAAGGTTGCGGAGGAGGTCGCCTAACTTTAGTAGGGACTTGAGGATAATTTTAAGTTTATCGCCACCAGTGTTAGCCGCCCTGAGATCAGCCGCCATGCGGTCTGCTTCGGGGGTGACTAACTCTGCTAACGATTCTAAAATTACGTTGTGAGAGGGGTCCACGGCCGCGGGGCCGGGTGGCGTGGGACGAGCGGGCGCCGGTGCGCTCGCTTGGGCCGCGGGAGTGGGGACAGGGGCATCTGATAGCCCGGGGATGGGGCTGGACTTTGCTTTACTGAGAGCCGGGAAGGCTTTCTGGTGGTTCAGCGTGGTCCAGGGAGAGGGCCTCTGAGGGCTGAGTCTCTCCGGCATCTGGGCAGAGGGTAGCCTCACCGATGGGCTTTCTCTTTGCTGACGGGCGCTTGCACGCTTCACCAGGTTAGAGGAGGAGCCTTTGGGGGCTTTCGAGCAGCCGCGGTAGTTGGCCGTGTGGCCCGACTGGCCGCAAAGCACACAGCTTGGTGGCTCCGTGCAAAGCGATTTGTCTTTGGGACGGGGGCAGTCTGCCGTGCCATGGTCGCCTAGACACTTTACGCATCTGTGCGGCGCATGGCAGTTGGCTTGGCTGTGTCCATACATCTGGCAGCGGTGGCATTGCCCGACTACGCTTGAGCGGTAGGGCTTCTCTATTGTGATGCCTGTGAGTGAGCATACCGACTTCACTTTGAAGATCGGGTGGTGACCTTCTACTGGGTCACAGATGACCAGTACCATATCGTACTGGTCTCCGCCTCTCGCCTTATGAAGGCGGTGGACGGCTGCGACCGGGATGTCTTGGCCTTGGAGGTCATTGAGGATGTCCTCCGTGGGGATTTCCTTCGGGATCCGCCTGATCACCACGCGGGTGGGCTTCTCCTCTGGAAGGGAGTAGGTATGGAAGGCTATGTGCCTTCCGATCAGCTGGCGGGTAAGTTCCCTAAAGTCCGTGGTCGTAGGAACCACTACTTTGATTCCCTGCTGTGTGCTTTTTGCGCTTGTATATTGTATGCGGCGCTCATTACACATTTTGGACACATCTGTCCATTTCCCTTTGTCCTGAATGAACAACGGGGGAGGGGGCTTCAGCTTCTTTGAAGAAGCGGCTGAAGGTTTAGCCTTAGGGCTGACTGGCCTACTGGTATGAGCAGTGGCAGACGTAGGTACGGGGACCGGGGTGTTGGGACGGGAGGCCGCGTGAGAGGGGGCATAAGGGAGCGCGACGATCTTTTTGGTCATGGCGGCCTGGGAATTTTTGCCCTTCTTCCTCTTGCCCTTTCCGACGACTTGATAGTCGTCTTCAGAGGATGAGGAGGCAGAGCACGCGTCTAAAATTGACTCTGAGTCGGAGATTGGCTCAGTTGTGTCCATGTTCTCGGAAACGGGAACAATGGACTCAGGTTCGGACTGATCCTTTGTTTGCGAAACAAAAGGTTTCGAAACAATGGGTCTCGGTTTAGCCGGAATCGCGGCGGCGACGGCTGACGATAAGCCTTTGTCCATGTTCTCGGAAACGGGAACAATGGACGCAGGTGCGGGCTGGACCTTTGTTTGCGAAACAAAGGGTTTCACAAGAATGGGTCTTGGGGTGGCCTTAATCGCGGCGGCGACGGCTGGCGGTAAGCCTCTGTCAGCAGGCGGCGGCGACAAAGGGCTCTCGAGCGCGTCACTGAAGTCAGTGACGGCAATACTAGGTTGCTGCAAGGCAGCGACATCGGACCCATATTTCTTTAAAAAATCTGGGTCTTTCAGGACAACGCTTTTGAAAAACGCAAAAAGGCGTTCCTCATCCGCATCAAGGGCCATATTATCTGCTAAGAGTTAGCAGACATTTGAGTGAAGCTCAGCGCGCCTAACAACCTAATTCCTTGCACAATAATGTAGGGAATTTACTGGGTCCAGCGACTCACCCGCTTCAACCTTCCCGCAGCCACAGTCCGAGGGTCCGGGCTTGGTAGCAACTCCAACTCCAGTCCAGGGAACTTTGCTTTCAGGAACTTGTTGAAACAGGAAACACTAGCACCGTAAATCGGCGGCGCACACGTTCGCGACGGAGCCCAATTTTTTCACCTAGACCCTGAAGGGGTTAGGCGGGCGGATTGGGTCACCACCCTCTCTTGGTTTCGTTGGCACCGTTAGGTTTCCCACCAAGAACCTCGAAACTGAGGACTTTTCCCTGATGGGGCAAAGGAAGTTAAATCGGAATAATATCCAAAGCAAAATGAGCAAGTGCTGTCTTAATAAAAAGACAACAATTGTTCGGGGGTGTAGTCAAGGGACTACTGATGACGTCACGACACTGGGAAGCGACGAACCGATGACACACACTGATAGCGAGCGGGAATGCGAGCAGGTAGCGGCACGTCCGTACGCGGCGGCGGTCAGGCGGAGAGTATGGGGGTTCCAAATGAGCGTGCAGCGTCTTATATAGGCGTGCGGTGAGGCGGCGACTAGCTGTTATCCCTTCCTGTTGACGGTGGTGACATCACTTTTCTGCTAACAGTACTTATAACTTGTAAATAAGAATTACAGTAACGAAATATGGTAATTATAAATGCAATAACTCTACTTATTGCAGAAATATTTAGTACATTATTTAATAGCGTAAATAAGGTTCCGTATCATATCTGCAATAACTCAAACTTATTGTAGATATAGTTAGTAAAACTACTTAATAGCGTAAGTAAGTTATTCCTATCTATAGTTATTTCGGTCTTGATATGTAAATCAAAAAGCACCGACTTATCCGACCTTATACCGACTATTGCAGTTATGCTTAGTATTAAAACCGGCTACGTCATAGATAAGTAAAAGTGTTTATAACAAATATATAGATCTCGTGCTGCAAATTCCGAATATGTACTTAACTCAATTTGGGGCAAAACTCGAGTTATTGCACTTTTCGTAAGGACGGCAGTATTACAATCCGTTGTTGTTTCTACCACAATCTATCCGTATGCGGTACATTAAAGTTTTAGCAAATTTTAGGTGAAATTAGTGGCATTGGATTTTGTAACGATTAGGTAATCATTAAGTTATGCGTGCTGTAGTAGTGTAGTGTGATGCCGAAGCGGTAGAACAAGTAAGGTAGTGAACCAACGGGAAATATCATCCCTTACTTGACCAATATGTTAAGCGTAATACTTATTATTTATAATGTTTGCTAATATCATTTGCATTACAAAGTAGTATGCATTGTTTGACAGGGTCAAGGTTGTATCAGACTTTATAATAAAATTATTGCAACATATACGAAAAATAAAGTGTGCTTTCAATGCTATCAAATCAAATCATTTATTTCAAATAGATTATTTACAGGCACTTTTAAATAATAGTCGAAAAACAATAAAAATAAAGGTACAGTCCCAGTCACAAGACATGAATAACTATGAAAGTACTGTATTGGCCATAAAAAGGAATCCTGGTGTTCTACAATCTTACAGCCCAATCTTCTTACTTCTGAAAGCCCCAAAATATCGAATTTAAAGTTTTTTAGGGCATGATTTAGTTCGAGGTATCTTTCTACGGATGCTCGTGATTTTATTACATTAAAGGTGCACTGCACACTTTCAAAGTTTCATTTTGAAGTTAAAACTTCTCGTTCATTTCCAGTCGCCCCCGTGGGGTTTACCACCGGAGGCAAATGGAAATAAAAATTCCCAGTCGCCACCGGTGGTGACTGGGAAGTCATTGCCCCCAATTCAGTTTCGCTATACATTGCTTTGTTTCTTGTGAAGAATAAAATAATAAATACGCCTAATAATTTTCGTCAAGGTCACAAAACATATCAAATTTCAACGTTCATTCGCAAAAATGCGCATGCGTGAATTTTTGGCGCGAAACACGGCGCACTTAAAGCTTATTATCTCGTAAACTACTGCAGCCACACAAAAACAAAAAATACGTGTGTATAGCTGAAACAATGCAGAATCTAACTATGTTAAAACTAATTACAACAATTAGATAAAAGTATTTGGAAAAAAATGTGAACTTGAGAATATATGTTGAATATCAGTTTCTCCAATAAGAATAAAAGTTTTACCAATTAGAATTGTAATTGGTATCAATAAAACCTATTTATAATTAAACTAGACTATATAAGCTTTGTTTTAATACCCATATGTCCTTACTTTGGCACTTTCTTAGTAGCTAAATTAACCAAACAAATCAACCCCTGCTCTGATCGATTCGATACCTACTGATTTTGTCGTGTTTTCGTAAAAAATTCGCTAAGATTTCGTTTTTTTTTACTGTTTTATATTGCGGAGACACTAATAATTACTTAATTGAACTAATTTTCGTAATACGAGCACTATTTTAACAATTTTTTCAATAATTTCTAAAAAAACTTTATCAACATACCACGATCGACATGGCACCACTTTTACATTTCGATATTATCGTTTCAACAGACTTTTAACCTACGATGTTTTTAGATATTCGTAAAGCTCGATTAACGAGGTTTATTTTGATATATAACACTATATATATTGGGTTAAAATAAAAGAATACTCACGTTTTAAAACCAGAGAACATAAATCACAACACGGCATTACGGTAAAATTAGACAACTGACTTTTAAAACTTTTTTGACATTTAATTTTGACGGCTGATATTGTCGTTCTTTATGCCATAGACGCGGAATTTAATACTGTATACATAAGAGGGACCATAGATGGTAAATTCATAGAGATTTTAAAAGTTTTAGTAAGTTTTTTGGTACAACTCTTCGAGGCGTATAAGTACGCCCGGACGTTTGACGGGAAAAATTTTTGGGCGTACTTTGAGTGCTGGACGTTTGACGGGAAAAATTTTTAGGCGTATAAGTACGCCCGGACCGCTTCAACGGCTATGGAATTTCTTCCAAACCTGCATCTATCTAATTGTTGATAACATTGAAATAAAGTTTCCAACATAGAATAGTCGTTTTCTTAAAGTTCCTATTTATTTGATCCCAATGAAAATACAAAAACAATGAATATTCACCCTCTCAACCAACAAAGCAACTTTGTTGGTTGAGAGGGTGAATATTCATTGGTGTTTTGTTATAATATTTCTAATTAGTTTTCTTAATAAATTATTCTAAACACACACTCTAGTTATGTTTTAATAAAAATGAGTTTATTCATAATATATACATTATTTTTAGATTTCCGGTTAATATTTAGATACCTTTGATTTATAAGGTAAAATAACAAAGTCTATGTTGGAAACTTTATTTCAATGTTTTCATCAATTAGATAGATGCAGGTTTGGAATAAATTTCCTAATTATTTTATGCTTCACAAGAAACAAAGCAATGTATTGCGAAACTGAAGTGGGGGCAATGACTTCCCAGTCACCACCGGTGGCGACTGAGAATTTTTATTCCTATTTGCCTCCGGTGGCAATCCCCGCTTGGGCGAGTGGGAATGAACGAAACTTCCTTAGCATCGTTGTGATTAGAAACTCGATGAAACGAAAAAGCGACGGTAAAAAGAGACAGACAAATTTTAACGTGGGAGTAAATGAGATAGCGACAGTAAAAAAAGACGGACATATTTTAACGTGGGAGAAAATGAGATAGGAAGCATTATACAGTTTTTCTTATATTCGTGGTGCCCAGATCAGTATGTGGATGGGTGGTCGAGGTAAAGCAACGGTACTCAACGTCAGTATGTAGATGGATGATCAAGGTAAAGCATCGGTAGCCGAGGTCAGTATGTGGATGGGTGAAAAAGGTTAAGTAACGATAGCCGAGGTCAGTCTGTGTGGGTGATTAAGGTAAGCCATCGGCTGCCAAGGTCAGTCTGTAGAAGGGTGACCAAGGTAAAGCAACGGTTGCCAAGTTCAGTATGTGGATGGGTTATAGTTACCATAAGCCCCTTTGTATCATTTATCGAAAATAATAATAATAATCCTCCGACACATTATCTCCGGGTGTTCTCGTCTAGCTAACGGAGAATACTTGCTTAGACACAACCTTGTAGCCAGAATTAACCATCAGCAACTTGCTCTGAAATACAGCCTTGTGGAGTCAGAATTGCCGTACTATAGGTATGTGCCCGACCAAGTTCTCAAAAATGGCAATAATCAATAGAGCCATCATCTTCGACAGGAATCTGTTCAGCGCGAAAATTGGGAATAATTTCATCCAGTTCAACTTCCAATTCATCCCCAAGAAACACTTCATCTTCATCACGAACATCTAGAAGGAGGTTTTGAATTTCATTTTCTGAAAGGTTTTTACAATGACGCCTTCTAAAAAGAAGAATTACAAAAAAAATGTTACTAAACAAATAACGTAAATAAAAATTTATAAATATTGTGAATATATATTAAGTACAAACACATTGTAATCAGACAAACTTACTTCTAAGGTAATATTGCAAATGTTAAAATGAAAATCATGAACCAAACAAAACAATAGCATAGATTATCATAAAAACATCCACTAATTAGTAGCTAATATAATTACCTTAACTGTACACAGGGGTGCTGGAGTATCCCACGGACGCGATGCCAGGACCGCACGCCAACAGGACTCTCGCCCTACTGATGCTCCGACATGAACCCCCGTCCCCCCTGGTGTATAGCTCGGGTAGCCACAGCTACTCAAAACAAAAAACCCTCAAACGTCCGGTTAGCCATGGCTACCCAATCGGTTAGTTCCGAAAAAAACGCACTTACAAATGTTTCGTCTATAGTTCTCTCTATAACTTTGCCCTCTTTGTTATCTGTATTAAAGTCCGCGTCGAATGCAAAAAGAACGAGAATCTCAGCCGTACAAAATTAAATGTCAAAAAAGTTTTAAAGTCAGGTGTCAAATTTCGCTTGAATTTTGATACTGACTCTAAGGTTAATTTATTTTTAATTTTCAAAAATTATAATTAAATTATTTGAAATAAATGAATCCCACAAGGATCAATCTTAAGGTTAAGTCGCGCTTGCCCAGGTTGGTCTATGGATGGGTAACCACTCATTACGTACCGAGTTTCCTCCGTGCCTCGGAAAACACGTTAGCCGTTGGTCCCGGCTGTAATTTTGAAAGGACAGAGAACGCTGCTGCCCATTCTCTGGCAAATCCCTTAGTCGCCTCTTACGACACCCACGGGAAGATTTGGACTGGTGCTATTCTTTACGTCCGACACCATACAGACAACAAGGCGTTAACTCGCCTCAAATAAATACCTACTAGGCTAGCAAGACCCTCATACCTAGGTGTGCGACTGTGTGCATTTGTGGATTTGTACTGATACCACAACGTTCCTCTAAAATTAGTATAACTTATTTAATAATCAACGCCTATCAATGTTTAACTAAAAATTCAGTTTGTTTTATGATTATAAATTAACTAGCTATCCCGCGCAACTTCGTCTGCGTCACATTTTCCCCGTTTTTGCAACATTTTTCATTGCTGCTCCGCTCGTTTTTGTTGTAGCGTGATATATGCCTTTGTCGATAAATGGGCTATCTAACACTGAAAGATTTTTTCAAATCGGATCAGCAGTTCCTGAGCTTAGCGCGTTCAAGCAAACAAACAAACAAACTCTTCAGCTTTATAATATTAATACAAATATGTCGCCGCAAAAGCATCTATCTGCTAAGACTATTCAATAATCTAGTTAAGAATCAACTTATAATCCTCATTTGTCATAATATTGATGAACCTGCCATGCCATTTGTGTGGGGGCAGCATAATTATTACAAAGATTACGTAACGATAATCATTTGACTATGCGCCATCTATTGGCTTGTGTGTTAACGTTACCGCTGACTTATTTAATAAATCAGTCTTTTGTTTTTCGTTTCATTTAGTGAACATTTTATTGAAAAAATTGTACCCTCAAAAACAAACAAAGAAAAACAAAGTTACTGCTGCAGTTTGATGAAAAAGTCCCATATCTCAAAATGAAAACATCATATCTTATTCAAACACATTTTCATTGAAAGTTTTTTTAACGTTCTACAATCTTAAATATTTTCAGAATTTTCCTCCTCTTACTTTAGAAATTAGAGGGGTAAAATGTGTGTCTGGAAGTGTCTCTCACGCAAACTATTAAGTTTAGAAAAAACCTGTCAAGTGCGTGTCAGGCCACGCGGTTACGCACGCAAGTACGGTTCGTATTCGCTGACTGATAGTTTTGTACCATGCTCTAACTAAAAGTCAAACATGATTACCTACCTAATTTGATTTACAAACAACAACAACAACTGTTTTTTTTATATAAAACTTATTTAGGAATGAAACAGCGCGATACAACTGATGCTTAGCGCTATCTATCGACATTTCTATGGAGTTGTTCAAAATTTTCGAGTCAAATACAATTAATTGGTCGACTATTACTCGTAAACTTGTAAAGCCCACTTAAGTGTGATAGTTTTCCTTAAAACTTCGTTATATATAGGTACTATTGCTGTGACATTTGTATTTCTAACTACAACCGTTTAGTCTGTAGAGGGGGGGGACACTTGACCCTAACGAAAATTGGTACTTTAAAGCTTGTTAGGTCATGAACGGTTCACATAATCAAAAAACGGTCTCCCCAAACTCCTAATATTTTTGAAAGACCTATCTAACGATATCCCACACTATGGGAAGGACTAAAAAAAAATATTATCCCCACTTTACATGTAAGGGAGGTACCTAAATAATAGTTTTTTCAAAATTTTATTTAACCACTTTTTCGGCGGCATTAAAGTGTATACTCATGCCAAATTACAACTTTCTAGTACATATAGTTTTTGAGCTAAACCGCGGACAGACAGACAGACAGACGGACATGGCGAAACTATAAGGGTTCCTTGTTGACTACGGAACCTTAAAAAATGATATTAGAAACCTCAATATCATTTTTGAAGACCTATCCATAGATACACCCCACATGTATGGGTTTGATAAAAAAAAAAATGGGTTGCAGTTCGAAGTATGGGGAACCCCCAACATTTATTGTTTTTTTTTTCTATTTTTGTGTGAAAATCTTAATGCGGTCCACAGAATACATCTACCTAGCAAGTTTCAACAATATAGTTCTTATAGTTTCGGAAAAAAGTGGCTGTGACATACGGACGGACAGACAGACAAACAGACAGACAGACATAACGAATCCATAAGGGTTCAGTTTTTTTTGCCATTTGGATGGAACCCTAAAAACCTTTATCACAAAAGCTCCTTTTTTTCTGCCTCTTGATTCCTATTAAATTTATTAAAATGAAAAACATGCATAATTATTCTAAAATAGTAGAGTCCTCACAGCTTTTGGTGCAACTTTGCACAAGGTTGAGGTATCCACATAAATAAAACAGTATCGCCACAGCTACTAGTTCATAAACCACTTTTGCACAATTTACTTTCATCAACAGTGTAGTGTTACTACACGCAGCATGAAATCATGCTCACATTTTTCCATGCTCGTATCTTTTATCTAAAGCGAGAAACAGAGCGTTCTGTCACTCTACAGACTTCTACTCCTTCACTGTACACGCTGTGAGGTAGTGGAATTCACTTCCGCCTGACATCACGGACTGCCAAACTATTGCAGTTTTCAAGAGAAGAGTGAAAGAACACATCTTTCCATTTCGTCATAATTGCATAAGTATTTTTATCTATATAAATAAAAAGGAAAGTCCGGACTGACTGACTCATCAATGCCCAGCCCAAACCCTTGGACCTAGAAAGCTGAAATTTTACACAGAGGTTCCTTTTATAATCTAGACAAAGAATAAGGAAAGTTTTTTGAAATTGTTATTGTTCCCTAAAGGGGTAAAACAGCGCATGAACGATTGTTTGGAAAACAATCATTTTTAAAGTTTGAAGCATGAAATTTTCATAAACACGCTGCTGGTTAGAAATAAATAAATACGTATTTTAGCGTTTTTGACAATATACCCCCTAAAAGGTTTTTTTTTAAACTTTGCCCCACACTAGGAATTTCTCCGGTATCGTGGGTGCGTTTACAAACATTTAAACTAACACAACAGCCAGACCCGGAACAACTATCTGATTTTCATACATACATTTTTTTGGATAGTAATAAAAGCT
This sequence comes from Cerastis rubricosa, assembly GCA_949152445.1. Lineage (NCBI taxonomy): Eukaryota > Metazoa > Arthropoda > Insecta > Lepidoptera > Noctuidae > Cerastis > Cerastis rubricosa. The sequence continues at coordinate 15,348,674 of OX424545.1, read as the reverse complement.
CCGACAAAAAAAGAAGAATTGGTCTTACTCAAAATATTAAATCTACTGCCTAAAATACTAACTTTCCGACTACTTTTGTCCGAATAAAAATGACGAAACGACCGAATGAGATACTCAAATCTTCGAAAAATAAAAATGACTGTTTACTGCTATAATACTTTTCTACTAGTACCAGCATAAATTACGTTGTACTGAAAGCTATGCTTTGTCCTGTCAGTAATGATAGGCCGATCCCAGTATAACGTGACATGGTCTTTCTCAAGAACTGGGTCGGGCACATACTTGTAGTACCTCAGATTCCACAAGTTCATATTTCAAGGCAAGTTGCTGGTGAATAATCCTGGCTACTTGGTTATGCCTGTGTAAGTACTCGCCGTTAGCCAGACGAGAACAACCAGAAATAATATGTCTGATGGACCCACCCGGACGGTGGCATGCCCGACACACGTCCACCGTCCCGTCCTTCATAATATGTTTCCGGTAGTTGTTCGTCAGCTTAACTTCGTCCATAATCGCACAGATAAAACCCTCTGTCGAAGCTCTCACTTGGGGGTTGGATCAAGAGCCAGATTCAGAAGGCAGTACTCCTGGATACGGCCCGCATTGTGAGGAGGTTCCTGTCTCTGCAGCCCTAAGCACCGGTAGCTTGGACCCTGCTCCCGACACCGGCGGAAACCAAATGTTTTTTTTATACCTTTTTGTTTTTAAGAAATATTTAAAAATATATTAGATAAGATGTCAAATGAATAAAGGGAATAATAACAATAATAAGCCTATTTTTATTTCTCATCTCTCAATATTTAAAAAAAAAAAAATTAAGTATGCAGTAAGTGTTAGTTGTGTTAGTGTTCGTCTTATCCTAGTTAGTAGTATTATTTGTTTCGGTATCTTTAGGAGATGTAGTGCCATTTCGGGTAAAGGCCTCCTCCATCTGCTTCCAATTTTTGGCAAGGATCCGCCAGTTTGAGCCAGCAATCTGGGCTATGTCGTTTGTATGGTCTTCCAAACTTACTTTTCCCCGGTGGTCCATTCCAGTTTGTGGCGTTTCTTGTGATTATGTCCTGTCTATGCTTTTTGTAGTCTAGGTTAATAGATTTATTGGTTACCTTGAATATTTCACTTAGCTCCTTTCTTATGATATTATCTTTGGGTTTTGTTTTTATTAGTTCAGTACGTTTCTTTATTAGTTCTTCAGTTTCTTTACTAAATATTTTTTGTTGTTTTCTCTCTTGGTTACTTGTGCTTAAACTATGCATGTAAGTTGAAGATATCTTTCAGTTGTAGACAGGGATCTAACATTATATGTGCATTTTGTAGAAATTCACTTTAACACTGACAACATTGTTTTGTCTTCCTTGTAAAAGATGGAGGGTGGTAGTCGTTATTCCCCACGGTGACCAGCCGGCTTGGGGAGTTTGATTTGTTTTTGTTGTTTGTTTTTGTGTTTTTTCTTTCTTCAGCTGTTAACAAGCAATAGCAATCAATCAAAAACTACCCACAGTTTTTGATTGATTGCTATTGCTTGTTGTTTCAGGTTTGTGAGTTGCGTCTGGAGCAGTTCATATGCTCGAAAGCATTTGTTTTATTTATTTTACTCGGAGCCTTTGGTTGTGGGCTATCATCGCCGTTAGGCTGAGGTGGTGAGTCTGACGGGGCCCGTTTCCTCTTGTCATTCCCTTTGTCTTGGTTTATTTTCCCTTTAATTATCAATTTATCATAACGGATGATTGCTAAGTTTCCATTTTTCTTCTCTTGTTGCTGTTGTCGTTTTAGCTCTTTCCTTATTTCTCTTTCCTAATTCACCGGCTGGGGAAGCGCTCGTTCAAATGATCTCTAACTGCTCGAGCGTAGAGAGGCGGGGTGCCGTCGTGTTGCAGCCGCATTTCTGCTATTCTTGCTTCTGGAACCTCAGCTTCATTAAGAATTTGGATTTAATTATTTTGTAAAAAAAAAAATACAGAGCACCATTCAGCCTTGCTGGCATTACATGTAGCAGCAGCACCAACTGGGGCTATTTTAAAGAAATAGTTTATCAAGGAGAGAACAATAGTGAACAATAACTACGACAAAAGCTCGAATTTGCTAGGTTACAAGTTATTAACAGCAGAGGTGCATTCCGTAGGTTACGTAGGAATTTTATTAGACGATGCAGATTATGTATTATGGTCAGAGGCAGGAATTTTGAGCATTTATTGTAAAATGTTTTGTTTTATTAAAACAATTATTTCACAATCGTTGTTTGGTTTTTTCGTCCTAGAAAGATGTTAGAACCACTCATGGCCATGTGTGCCTTTTCAGAATCCCTATTAAATGCGCCAAAACTTGTAATACAGGGTTACTTTTCGGTAGAGTATATTTTTTCACAGTGGGGTCTAAAGTAAATAAAGAGTTATAATTCGAGATTTTTTTTTTTCGTAAAGCCTAATATTATCTTCAACACACACAATAAACAACCTTAAATAGCATGTCTATCGCAAAGACTTATCAGTACCAATGTAGTGAAAATTATAAAAAAGATATAGGATGTAGACTTTTTCGAATTTTAATAAGAATTAGTAAAAAATTGTTAATTTTCTCATAAAAACACAAAATAAATTATAACTCTGCAGAGGTTGACCTTAAGGACCTTCCGTAAAACAATTGTTTGCAGCTGATGACCCCATCTAACCCCTAGTTGAGTTTGATCCACGACTTTTTGGCCACCCTGTATTTTTAGTTTTGTTTCCTTTCGGCAGAAGCAGATATTTATTTATTTATTTATTTATTTATGTACACACAAAACACTTAAAAGAACAATACATTAAGATACAAGAGCACAAAGGTACTGCTTATTTCAAAAGAAATTAGCAATATATTTATTAATTAAGAAATTATTATTTAATTATTTTTAATTTTTATTATTTTTTGTTTTTTTTTTGTGTTGGTGATATTGATTTTCACCAGAACCAGATCTCGGTAAGGCAACATATAGGTGCCCGTGCGAAAAACGCTCTTGGCGTAAATCTTATGACTCGCCTTGCACATCATACGAGTAAACGTGAGCGCAGTTCTTGATCATTATTTTGCTGCGATGTTATTCTAAAACTGCGATATCTCCTACGTTGCTCATTGAAATCGAATGATGCAAAGGGCAATTTTGTTATGAATTAAATATTTGTGATAGATAACGTATTTATTTGGATAAGGATTAATATCATGTTTACATAAACACCTTCCAAAATAATGCATTATTGTAGAACAAATTTGGTTAGCCTAAAAAGGTTTTAGTTTTAATATATATTTTTAGGAACCAGAGGTAGAAAATAATAAAAAAAAGGATACTTACAAAGCTTTCACAAACTTTATTTCTATTAACTTTTTCAAATAAAAACAACTTAAATCACATAAGCAAACAACCATTAATTCAAAAGCACATTTACACAATAAAATAAAATCAAGGCAAAAGAAAGACAGATAATAAATAGCGTCGATCACCTGACAACCTTTCCGTGCGAGAGCCGACCGAGAAGTGACCGATTTACTTTTTTTTTTTTTTTTTGGGAATCAAACTCGCAGTTCAACCTAGGAGGTTGTCGTCTGCTTAACCGGACTATCCTGTGGGTGCCTTAAGAGTAAGGCCTCCAGCCAGGGCATAAAACTTACAAACTAAGCGACTACACGTTAAGGGCACCCCCTGTGGGGTACGAGCCTCGGCTTAGGGCGTCGCTGGGGGAGGACTGCATGGGGACAGGCTGGATCTGAATGATATCATTATTTAGGGGCTGATTTAAAACTACTGGCACAGCATCGCGGGCTGGTCGAGCGAGGGTCGGGGAGGGCATGGACCGGGACGTCGCGACGGACCTCGACGGCGAGGTCGGAAAGACGGCGGTTTGTGTCTGAACTTTTTAAGAGTGCTAGTCTCTTTGCTACTCTCCTGGAGGAGGGTAATAGCATCATCGGGAGTGACGAGGGTATGCCGAGGACGGCGTACTGTACTAATGCGCGAGGGTTCGTAACGGGCGGCCGCTGCGATCAGGGGATTACGGAGTTTAATGGCGTTATCGAAGAAACGCTTCGAAAGACGTTTCATAAACTGAAGGACGGTGGGCATTCTAAGGTCTACGTGTAGACGGTCGTTACGGACATAAAAAGGGGCTCCCGTGACTCTACGTAAGAACCGGTTCTGCAAGGTGAAGACAGGTGGTTGTCAAGTAAGACTCCTAAGTACTTGGCTTGCTTCTCCCAAGGGATAGGCTTACCGTACATAGTGATCGGGCTGAGCGCGGGTGGCTTATTCTTACGCGGTTTAGAGAAAAGAACTGCCTGGCTCTTGTCGGGGTTCACCTCGATTCTCCATTTCCGGAACCAAGCGCCTAAGACGTTGGCTGAGGTTTGGAGGGTGCTGTAAATAACGTCGTGACTACGGCCAGTGTAATAGATGGCCGTGTCGTCCGCGAACAGGGCTAACTGTGCCTTCTTGCTCTTGGGGATGTCACTGGTGAACAGAGTAAAGATAAGGGGAGAGAGCGGGGAGCCCTGAGGTACTCCGGCTCTAATGGGGTGGGGGGAAGACAGTGCCTTCCCGATGCGATAGCGGAAGGTGCGATCCGACAAAAAGTCTCGTAAGATGAGCACGAGACGGTCTGGCACTCCCAGTTTGTACAGCTTATATAATAAGCCGTTGTGCCAGACTTTGTCGAATGCCTTTGCTATGTCGAAAAACAACACACCCGTCATCGCTCCACGCTGGAAGCCAGCGCTCAAGTGTTCTACGATGCGGTGGGCCTGTTGAATGCAAGAGTGTCCGGTCCTGAAGCCCAACTGTTCGTTGGGGATGGGACTCTTAGCCTCGGCGAAGTCTTTGAGTCGCTTATACATAAGTCTCTCGTAGATTTTTCCGAGTGCATTCAGGAGACTGATAGGTCTGTAGCTCGAAGGCTCAGACTTGGGTTTGCCTGGCTTTGCGAAACCGATGACCGTGGCCTCTTTCCATATTTGGGGAAACGCGTTGTTGCTCAGGGCGCCATTGAAGATGGCCGCCATTAACACGACGAGCTGAGCGGGGAGGAGTTTGAACACCCTATTGGTGATTCCGTCGGAGCCGGGTGCTTTCCGCGGTTGAAGTTTGTTAATGATGTCTTGCACTTCGTCAGCTGTGACCGGAGGCAGAGGATCATCAGGGCCTTCTTCGGGGGGCAGGGCGGTTCTACGTTCGACGAATGCGTTTACCTCATCGAGATGTCGCTTGTCTACTGGTTGAGAGCTGGGGGAGCACTGGGACTCCAGGCTGTCGGCTAGGCATTCGGCCTTCTCAGAGTCGTCGAATGCGACGCTCTTATCGGGTCGGGGACCGATTTACTCGCCGAACAGTGCTTTTATAGTCTAGCCGTCAGGTGACGTCACTGAATGCTATCAGTCATGGCGTTTCTCCTAATAATATATAATGGATAATGTTTTTAATATGTTGTTGCAATTTTTTTTTAGTACTTTTAAAGGGGGACAATTCAGTCATACATGATTTTTGCGAAACTTTAACCGTTTACGCAGCGCATGCAGCGGAAGTTCTCAAAAGGAAATAAAAAACCCGATTTTGATACATTTTTCATTGGTGCTCCGCTCCTTTTTGTCGTAGCGTTATGATATATAGGCTATGACCTTTCTCAATAAATGGGATATCTAACACTGAAAGAATTCAAATCGGATCAGTAGTTTCTGAGATAAGCGCGACAAATCAAACAAACTCTTCAGCTTTATAATATTAGTAGATTACCCTTTTCCTCATGAACGCTTAGAGATATCAAGTTGAAACTCATATGAAAAACTTAGGTCTAATTGCTTTTACGGAACCCTCGGTGCGCGAGTCCGACTCGCACTTGGCCGGTTTTTTTTATGTTTTATTCACAAATAATGTTTTTACAGAAACTTAAACGACGCACACAATTAGACCCCTGGGGTCTGTCTTAGCGTGCCATGGCTTGAGAGTTGATCAACGCGCTACTAATAATTAAGTTTTAATCGAGTCGATGTAATATTCTTTCAGCTTACGCTTTGTGTTTTTATTGTTCATTGAGTCTCTAATGTCTATAGGTATTTTGTTAAGTAAATTGGGTATTGTGAAAGCGGTGGTACGCCAGTCATAAAATTTATGGCGTGGCACTTGAAGTGATTTTGATTCGGCTTGTCGTGAATTCACATCATATTTAAAAGGAATTTGAATGTCACTGTTATTAAACTGTTCAATGAAGAACAGATAATCAGCACGCACTATAGCAGGTAATACTTTGCAATGTTTAAACAAGCCTGTGTAAATGTCTCGGTATCTACTTTTTACATAGTTAAGTACTACAAGTTTCAGTAAGCGTTTTTGCAAATTCTGTATTTGATCCAGGTAAGTTTTAAATGTGCTTTAACTGGTGAGTCCATAGGGGACTATAGACTCACCCAGCTCTGTGTACATTTAAAGAAGGGTTCTGTACGGTATATTGCGGTTTGTAATGGATAACTTGGTGAGTATTGCACGTAACTTGCCGCATACAGATTCGACCTGGTAGCTCCAATTAAAACAGTTTTCTTTAATTAGTCTCAGATAAGTATGATATGGGACTTGTTCTATAGGCGAACAGTTGCAGTCAGGCACGTTTTTATGCAGACATTCATGACTATGGGCTATTATTTGGAATGTATGGGAAGTATTTAGATGACTTGAATGTACGTGTATAACTTTAGTTTTTTGTGGATTCAGAACAAGTCCCATATCATGGGCCCACTTAGCCATAGAAGTAAAATCTTTTTGCAAACATTCGACTGGCAAATTATTTTTTTTGTTTGCAGTTAGTATACAGGTGTCATCAACATATTGATAAAGGGAACAGTGTGTTATTAAATTTTTTAGGTCATTTACGTATGCCAGATAGTGGAGTGGACAAGACACGGAACCTTAGGCTGTGCCTTTCGTCACATTTACGGGTCTGCAAAGTCTTTGACGCGACAACTTCGGCTACGAAGGCATTCCTTACACCAGTCGAGTAGTTTTCCTCTTATACCCGAATTTTCGAGGGTATTTTTATAGTGTATTGTGTCCGAGTGTGTCGAAAGCCTTGCTAAAATCAATAAATATAAGTACTGCATGCTGCTTTTTATCTAAGTAGTTGTAAACTTCATCAATAAAATTTGAAAGTAACTGAGCTGTAGATTTCTTACTTTGGAAGCCGTATTGTGCTTTTGAAATTACAATTTTGTCCCGATAAAAAGTTTTTATTTGATCTCATATACATTTTTCAACTTTCTTATGACAGGCAATATAGTTATGGGTCTATAATTTGCAATATTATTGAATTTACCCTTTTTATGAATGGGCCTAAATAACTGTTTTCAATTCTGACGGATATTTGCCTTGTTGAATACTTGCATTGATTAACTTTACTATTGCATTCACAATTTTGTCTCCTATCATTTTGATGTCCATGATTATTTTTGTGTCATATCCAGCAGATTGATTAGTATTTAACTTATTAATGATCTTAATTTTTTTATGGATTGTAGCTTTTTTGAAAAACATTGATTTATCTTGTGATTTCATAAATTCGCTTTCCTCAACAAGGGTCTGTCACACCTGGGCACAATACTAGACACACTGGTTTCAAATTCCATTGCAAAGTCATTACTTTATTATTATATTTATTTCTTTCTTTCTTATTATTGGCAATACTCAGTTCATTATTTGATTCATTTAAAAAAGCATTCTTTATCACCTCATCTATAGACTTGATTATTTTACCGGTAAGTTTATTTTATATTTCCCACAGTTTTGCATTTTTTTATACATTTATTTCGTTTCATAAAATCATAATTTATCCAAAATATTCATTACCAAGTTTAATTAATACCGATTCAATTCCCTCTATAGAGAGAGTGTTTAATTCTCAGACAATTAATTTAACAGTTTAGGATACAGCTACCTACCATTTTAAATTTTTTTTTTACGTTTTACTTTAATTTATAAATTAGCGTTCTTAGTTGTCAGTCTACGAGTATTATTTGCACTACTAAGTATATTGATAAGTACTGATATTCCTATGCGTTTTTTTGTTGAACTGTACCTCCCCCCCCCCCTCAGCAATGCTCATGGTGACAACATTTCAAATTAACTACCTGTGAAAGTTGTTTATATCGCTTCATCAACTAGAAAAGAGGTGATGATTTTCAAACGGCTGAAGCGAAACATAGCTAAGAACACTCTCGATTAAAATACCTTTCAAATGACACCACTTTTATCAAAATCGGTTCATCCGTTTAGGAGCTACGATGCTACAGACAGACACACAAATACACAGATAAACAGATACACACGTCAAACTTATAACACCCCTCTTTTTTGGTCGGGGGTTAAAAATATCAATCCTCCTTTGACTTATAAGTAAGTAAAATTGGAGATTAAACGAACTTACCTGAAGTGAAGTTCTATCCAAAATATACGACTTGCTTCGTCCGAAGAGATTAGATAACATTGTAGTAATACGTCTAAGATATCGCCTTTCCCCACTAAGTTTGAATTTTTATTTTGGTGGGTACTTCGTATTCCTTCTCGTTATGTCTGTAATGTCATTCATTTAGTTAAAAACCTGGAACCTTTTAAATATTTGGGAGTTGAACTAATCTCTTCGGACGAAGCAACTTGTATAATTTGGATAAAATTTCGCTTCAGATAAGTTCGTTTAATCTCCAATTATACTTCGTTGCTTCGTCCTTCGAGATTAGATAACATTGTAGATTTTGTGAGATGGTGAAATATTTAAACACTGTTATTTAACTATTAAAATTATAATGATCAAACAATTTCAGAAGGCAGAGTCAGATATCGATTTCTTTAAATTTTTCTCTGAGGACTCACGAGGACCCATTTTATAGATGGCGCGGACTGCCCTCTTTTGTAGTACATACATTGAATCAACGTCTGCTGCCGATCCCCACAGCAGAATGCCATAGGACATAATACTATGGAAATAAGCGTAGTATACTAACCTGGCTGTGACTACATCAGTTAACTGCCTTATTTTCCTAACTGCATAGGCAGCTGAGCTTAACCTTCCCGAAAGAGTTCTAATGTGCGCGCCCCACTGCAGTTTTGAATCGATAGTAATCCCCAAGAATACCGTTTCGGCTATAACATCAAGTTTTTTGCTGTCAAGATTTAAATTTAGGTCACGTTGCGGTACATTTGGTAGAGAAAACTTAAGAAATTTTGTTTTATTCGAATTCAGTAAAATATTGTTGGCTGCGAACCATTTCGAGAGAATAGTTAGGCTTTTGTTGACATGTAACACGTCTGTATCTTTTATAACAATTTTAAAATTTACGAACTGTCATCAGCAAATAGAATTATATCCGAAAATTCAGCCATCATATAAGGGAGATCATTAATATAAACAAGAAACAGGAAAGGGCCGAGAATTGAACCTTGGTTCACGCCCATCTGGACTATAGACCCGAAGGACGTTGCCCCATTTACATTTACTTTTTGCAGCCTGTTAGATAAATAAGAAAGAACAAGTTCAGCAGCTTGTCCACGAATTCCGTAGTGGTGTAATTTAGAGATCAGTGTGTTGTGGTCGACGCAGTCGAACGCTTTGAGAGATCACAGAAGATGCCAATAGCATCATAGGACTTCTCCCAGGATTCCAAAATGTGACTGATAAGTTTTACTCCCGCGTTCGTTGTCGACCTACCCTTCGTGAAACCAAACTGCTGACTGACCTGAAAAAATATTAAAATATTTTACGTATGTTTCGTAGACCGTGCCTCACCTGAGCCTACGCAGTCGTAGAGGCTACAGAGCAACTAAAGTCGCAAAAGGACGCAAACAAACCTTTTATATTTTCAAAATAGACAGTTCAGTTTGGACTATCTCCTTAACATTCTTGGATTCGCTTTTTCGAATATTTTCTTCATCTTGCTTACAGAATGGATGTTAAGAAGTGACAGGTTAGGTCGGATTGTAAAAGGTTTATTTTTAGGGTTCCATACCCAAAGGGTCAAACGGGATCCTATTACTGAGACTTCGCTGTCCGTCCGTCCGTCCGTCTGTCACCAAGCTGTATCTCATGAACCGTGATAGTTAGCCAGTTGAAATTTTTACGAACAAAAAAATCGTACCTATACTTTGATGGCTGTCATTCGCGGGTGTTGGGTTAGGAATATTTATAAACGTGTATTTGTCGATAGAAATGAGTAATTAATACGTATTAAATCGCATATTTTTTCACTATCCACTTTTCTACTCATCTGTATGAATAAATAATTGGAGTCCTTAAATTTTTGATATGAGTCCAAATCGGACCTTCGAAAAAACCATTGGTAGGTTCGCTCAGTGGTTCGAAACGACCCATTCCAAAAGAAACATTGGACATTCGCACCGCTCTCCAACCATGCGGCGGTGGTGCGAAAAGACTCATTCAAAAAGAGCTCTTAGTAATCGCTCCTAATTCACACTGCAGTCCGAACCGCTCGTGGTGGGAAACGAATAAAGATCCTCGCGTAGGATACCTTGGAGTGCCTCGCAGAAACACACATCTATGTGTAATGGTGCGTATGCGCAGATTAAATGCCACCAGCGCGGCGGCACCGGCGCGAGAGTTTCTTTTTAGCAAGTTACTTGTAAGGGGTCCGTGGAACAATAGTGGCGATAAGTCCCCTCTTTGAGGAGTGGCTGGAGAGGCGCCACGGCGCCCTCACCTTCCGCCTGACGCAGGTCCTCACCGGACACGGTTGTTTCGGGAGGTTCGTGCACCGAATCGGGCGGGAGGAAACGCCCGGGTGTTACCACTGCGAGGATCGGCCGGAGGACACGGTGGAGCACACTGTGGAGCTGTGCCCTGCTTGGGCTGAGCACCGCCGTGTCCTCGTAGCGGCGATTGGCGGCGGCGACCTCTCGCGTCCGGCCCTGGTTCAATTCATGGTCCGGAGCGAGAGGGAATGGGAAGCCGTCGCCTCCTTCTGCGAAGCAGTCATGCTAGCGAAGGAGGTGGCGGAACGTGAGAGGGAGAGAACCTCACGTCCCAGCCGCCGCGGGAGACGCCCCGGGCGTCGGGGGGCAACCAGCGGCCCCCGGCCACCGTAGGCGCGGGCCTGTGGACGGTGAGTAATGGGCTAGCTCACCGTCCGTCCGTCTTATGACGACAGAAAGAAGGAACATGGATGGGTTTTAGTCAGTCAAGTCTGACACTCCCTTCCGCTCCGCCCAGAGCGGAAGAAGTCATTTGATGATTTCCCATCCTAAAAAAAAGAAAAGGGGTCCTTGGAAACATGCAAGAGTGTATATTAAAGACAGAACAGTACAGTAAAGTTTAAGTTTAATTTATCCATATTCGCCAATACTGAATGCAAATTAATCATTGTGTTTCTAACTAAAAGAATAATGTAAATTGAAAAAAAAAAACTATATACAAGGTGTTGTTTTGCATTCTCGTCAAAATTCAGGAGGTTGTCACAAAAGACATAAATAATAGGCTAAAATTACGTTACCTAGTTAATTATTAATACACGCTGATTTTTTTGGTTGTTTAAGTTTGTCAGTATTTCAGAATAACCCCTTTAACGTGGTTTTGGGAATAAGAAATTATCGAATAAACGTTTGAGATTGTTTGTATGTGTGGAAGCGCGGTTATAGGGCAAGATTCAGGCGGGCCGCGTTTAAAACACGGGAGTTTCACACTTACCGATTTCCGAAAATAAGAAATAAAAAAAAAGTTACCTACCCAGTTTATTATTGATTCGGGACGAGAATCATTAGCATAGTAACCTCCTTGAGTTTGACGAGGTTGCAAAACAACACCTTTTATATATGCTGAAACACACTAAAAGTATTTAAACCGGTTCTATCCGTACTACTTACCAGTTCATAAAACTGATGCACAAGAACCGGTGTGCACAAGTCTACTTGTACTTGTCCTTCATTAAAGCTGTTAGGATCTCGATCTGCACCAAGTAAGTTGTAGCCGTTAAATTTGCATTTACAAAAGTCATATCAGCTAATTCTGTTCCGCTTGTTGCAATACTTTTTTGTTTTTTTTTTGTGCTTCTATTGGGATAGTATTTAATCTATTCAGTACCTACTCTAGAAGTCACATAACAATAATACTTAAGCTCTGAAACATAAACTTGATTTGCACATATAAACCGCATTCAAGAGACGAAGTAACAACGTTGTTTAGTTGCGATTATTCCCGATTGGTCATCGGGAATAATTGCAACTTAATAACTTTCATCAGTCATCCCCACTTGTGAACAGTGAAACGATTTTTAAAATTAATTCTCCTGTAATACATGATATATTCTTTTAAACCGTTCCTTGTCCAGTCTCTTCACTTAAACAGCCTGCTCCACCATGACGCCTACCCCGCAAGAACTAGCTCAGCCCCAACCCCGCCCCGCGCCTGAGGTCGAGGCTGCACTGGCGCCGATGCCAAACGCCGACGGCGAGTCGGTCGTGATCTCCGGCATGTCGGGGCTCTTCCCCTCCTCGCACCACGTCAAGGACTTGTCGGACATTCTGTACAACAAGGTGAGACTTTGGAGATTTGTGGCTAACTATGGGGTAACTGTCTGACACACTCACAACCCAGTTTTGTCAGGACAGCAGTGTTCTTTGGGTTACGTTATGAACAGTGGAGTTGACAAATTCAAACAAGACTAGCTCGATTTTTTTTTAATTCTTCGAATTGTGATTGAAAGGGTGTGACACGATTAGGGTGTTAGATGGCTCCATATTACAGAGTTTGGGTAAATAAAAATACCAAAGGTGCTGACTGATACTGATACCCCAACGATGACAGTTTCGACAATAATAGATATATGGTAAAAACCAGTGGAACAGTAGGCTTAATAAACCTTATCCTTCAGGTTAATCCAGTGACTGCAGAGAATGCACGTTGGCCAGCCAAACACCCCGAGGTGTCTCCGCATATGGGCACAGTGCCAGATTTAGATCTGTTTGACGCCCAGTTCTTCAAAGTGAACTACCGTCTCGGATACAACATGGATCCCATGTCCCGGAAAATCCTCGAACAGGCTTATAGTGCTATTTATGACGCAGGTGAGATATTATAAGTTCTGGGATGTTGCTCGTAGTGTTGTAGCTAGCTTGACTTTACAAACTTTCAAGCCCTATTTCGACGGCTTAGCTGGAGGAATTTTTCAAAATCCTTCATGAAATCCATACTATTATTATAAATCCGGAAGTATCCCAGTCTGTCTGTGTTACCTCATTTACACAGATAGACCTTATCCTGAGTTAGGAAACGAACGTACTACGGGAAGAAGTTTATTATTCTCTGTATCCCGGTAGTACATCCTAGCGGTATACGACCCGAGCTCAGCGGGAGCGAAGCCTCTGGCAAGAGCTCGTATTTAATACGGTTACCCATAAAATATTTTTATTTAATTTTTGACGTCCACAGGAGTAAATCCCGCGCACTTGTCTGGGAAAAAAATAGGTGTGTTCGTGGGAACTTGTTTCTCCGAAGCTGAAAAAGCAGGCAACTATGACGACAAGACTAGAACAGGCACGGGTATAACTGGGTAAGCAACTATTTAACATTACATAAAGAGTTTATTTGGTACACCCACATTCGCCAGTTTGTTTGAAAAAGTCCCATGTGGTAGAGGTAAGTAAATAACCAGGTGCAAAACAAACGAAAAACCCAGATGTAGTGCTATTTGGTTTGTGCATGTTTTCCAGATTTTTTCAGCACGGCAGTGTGAATCACTTTTGCTACCATAATTTATAGACATGTCATTATAGAATAGAATAGAATAGAATCATTTATTTCAATCGCAAAGGATCATAAAATTTAACAAACAGCAACACATCTTAAACTACAAATACACAGAAAAATAATACTATACACTATTATTATAAAAAAATTAATGTAACAAAACAATCATAATTTCATAACTCAAATAATTAATTGATATCTAAATCGGGTGCGCCAAAGTTCACCTAAATTTTCAACTTCGATAATTGGAAATCCGAAAATGTTCTTACTAACATTTTTCATCCTAACAATCACAATTCCTAAATACTCTGTCTCTAATGTTCATAATTCCGAAGCATTCAATTTCATAATGGCAGTAGCAATAAACATCTATTATACTTTTATTTCTTTTGCTATATTTTCTGAACATAACCATCTTTTACACTATTATTCAAAGTCATATCTTTTTTGTTTAGATTTATTTTTATTCATATTAATCAGTATTATTGTACCTGCAAAGATATCCATAGGTTAGGTTAGGTTTGAACTGTGACCAACTACGACCTCGAAATTGGTCTCGAAATTTTTCTAAGTATTTTTTTCATAGTGCCCCCAAGACAATCTGCCCTGAATTTCATTCATTTAAGACAAAAATCTGTGAAACGACCTTTAATCAAGAAATGATTTTATAGTACATTACGATATTAGTGCGTTATGATGGTTATAACATGCGAGGCGGAATTTCAGCCCGAGCCGAAGGCGAGGGCGTAATTGAGCCGAGCATGTTATAACCAATACGCACGTATATCGTACGACGTTTTTTAACACATTTGCGAGGAAACAGAAAAAAAAACACTTTATATTTTGTTCATTTCTAATTATTGAAACAGTTAGTGAAATTACAATTATTAAAATGATACGTAGTTGTAGTTGGTTTTTTAATTATGTTTTTTATTTATCTTTTTGGTAATTCTGAAAGAAATGATTATTTTTTGCCTTAGTCGTACGCAGAACTTCATATTTTTTGACCACGTCATAAAATGGGCCGTTGATAATAAAAGATCGGGGTATTTTGTTTTTAGTGTTTGGGATTTTAATTAAAAGCATTTTGCCTTGATTTTCAATGTCATTTGTGGTAATATTGTGAAGCTCTTGCCGTCTACATGCACCATTAATACCAAATATTAACGCAACCTGAAAAGAAATAAAAATGTGTAAGATAAGGTATAGGTACTTAGCTTACAGACGGTCGTTAAAAATATGTAAAAGAGTATGTACAGTAGGTAGATCCATACATAAAATAAGGAGGCAAACTGACCTTAGTTGCCAGGTACTGGCTATCTGGAGCATCTCTTAGAAACTTTTCGACGTCATTTGATGACAGTACTTTAGATTTTTCCTTTATAAAACCATCAGAGCGTCTCTTTAAAAATGCAATGAGATTTGAATATAAATTAATATCGACACCATTTTTCATCTTGAGGGTACTTTTCAGCATCGAATATGTTGTCCACAACGAGCTAGGCTTATATTTACTAGCTAGTTCATTAAAATACGCCAAAACTACATTTTCGGAAAATAACTTGGCATTTTTCATGTTTTTCCACTTCAAAAAATTTTCATACGTGGTTATGTATCTGTCTTTGGATATTGACGGCAGCAAGCTGTCGCATGCGGTTCGCGTTTCTGTTAGTATATCCGGTGGAGTTGAAGTAATATATGGCTCTTCTTCATTATTGAAAGTTGTCATATTTAAATTTTCACAATACAAGTACAAGGAAAAGAAAATTTGAGAAAAATGGCGCGATGATTATTTTCTGCCGTAGCTGCGTGAAAATGTTGGCAAAGACGTTAGAGCACGCAGCCAAGTTTTTAAATTACCGAATAAACTGTTTTTTTATTTTTATTTTAAATAAACTGAATCTGTGAATGCACACTGTTGCTTTCCCGCCATTTTAACAGCGTGCTACTGACTGACTGGCGCCGCGCGGCGATTAGTTCGAAATTTGAATAGCAACAGCGCGCGAAATGGCAAATAATACTGTTATGGAATTTGTATGGACTATAACTTAACTATTTGCTTTGGTAACACACGCGTTTTTTATGACCCGCTTTACATATTTAAAACCGGTGGAATTACATCAGTTTTACGAGCAACGGTGTTAAAAAATAATTTTCCTCCGTATTAATAAAGCATTAACACAAACATGCACGTAATGATAATACACCGACATCAACTTAGCAATAGACACAACTCAGTACGTTATGTTAAGCATACCCTCAAATAATAATCATACCTTCAAATTAAAACTATAAATATCATCTTCTACCCACATATAATTTTTTATTACACTTCTTGTGTTTTGTTCTGAGTATGAGTGAACATATTATGGTAATTATGTTTAAGGATAAAAGCGTTATAATAAAAAACAGTAGGAGTTTAAATATATTTACATTAATTATATCATTAATTACAATTTTCGGAGACTCATGTCTCCGAAAAAAATTGTTATGAACATCGCCGGTAGCACTACAAATAGTATGAATGAAAACTTTAGGATGAAAAATTCTAGGAAGAGTGATCATTCGGATTACAAATCATTAGGAAAAACAATTTCGCGTAAAGAACTTTAGGTGAGCCAATATGGACCCGTTAGCACTTTCGTAATTCCTATTACTATTGGATTATTCGATTTAAATAATACTTATGTTTAGCTTACCCAAATAAATATGGGTACATCCATAATTATAAGATAGAGGAGGCAATTTTTTTTCGGACCACTTGTTCGAAAGATCCGAAGATTCATTATTCTTGAAATCATAATAAATAAGGAATATTTTGATATTAATTGTTAAGCATTTAATGCCATTTACGAGTAAATAAAATGTAATCCTTTTGTTTTCGAGGTGCTCGTGGCTAAATAACAGCCGCACGGGCCAATCTTCAAGATTAAGCCGCGTGTGCCAAGGTCGGTCTGTGGATGGGTGACATTACATACCCAGTTTCCTTCGTGCCTCGGAAAGCACGTTAAGCTATTGGTTCCGGCTGTCATTTGTGGATCTGTGACGGTCGCTACAGGTAGTCCGAAAGTCTGACAAGCAGTCTTAGCAAGGGGTGTCGTATTACCCAGTACTAACTGGGTAGTGGAGTCCAGATAGGCAGTGTAAAATACTGGTATTTAGCTGCATCCGGTAAGACTAGAAGCCGACCTCAAAAGTGTTGGGAAAAGGCTAGGTACATGATGATTTAATCATGTTGTTTTGTGTCAATGTAATTTACCAAAAATATCGTGATTATGGGCGTTTTTTAAGTTTTCAAAATGTAGTACGGTACCCAATGGTATTTATTAAAATAGGCTTTAATAAACAGGATGGAATTTTTCAAAGCCACTTGGAGGGAAACTACTCTTAATACTGGAGGTATAAAATTTTGCTCAAAGGAAACATTCCTTTATTTTTAAAAGGAAACATATCTGCATTCAAAGAATTTCGAAAATTAGCTTGCCTCACCCGGGAATCGAAACTTTTATGCTATCGATTGATATGGTCAATGATAAGGATCAAATTGCTCTAACAAACTAGATAAATTAAATAAAATGAAAACCATGAAACTATTTTAACTTAAAATTTTAATATTATGGGTTATAAAGTATGAAATTACCGATTTGTACTGAAAAGTTGAAATTAGTTTTGTTTTTTAATTTATCATATTTATTTAATCAAAATAATTACCATTATTATCTATATGTCGGATCCGGTCAATAGTACGGGCAGAAAATGAATCGAAAGCGTGCCAAAGGTTTTCAAGCGACCTACTTACCAGTCTACCCACACCTAAGCGCGCTTACTACAGAGTCGTGATGTTTCGAGCTCGCAGCGTGGAGGACAGTCAGTGTCTGATCAACAAGGCAACACAAGTTTCAACGAGAAAAGTTTCTTTCTGCAGATCAGTCAAATCAAGAGGCACCCATTTTTCATATTTTTTAATTTTATTGTTTTGACGCAAATGAGTCAATATTGTTGGTAAGGTAACGTTAAACCATACCGCAAATTCCTGGGTAGTTCGGATCGGCGTCCACCATCTCTTTCAATTCATTGTTCTGCACCTGTTTGGGCGATCTTCCACGTGGTTCGTTCTTCAAATCAAAGTTTCTATCACGAAAGCGTTTAAACCAAAATCGCACGGTGCGTTCATTAGCAGTCCCCTTTCCAAACTTAACATTGCTATTGCGAGCTGTTTCTGCCGCGTTAGTTCCGCGTCAAAATCAAAATCAAAATATTTTATTTTACATAGGCCTACATGGGCACTTATAAAACGTCGACAGAAGAGGCACGGTTCGGGTTGGTCGTTTCCTATGGAGAAGAACCGGCAAGAAACTCCATGGTTACTCTTTTAAAATCATTTGGTTCTACAATATTTGGATGTTACAGCATTAGTACCTAAGTATGAGAGGACAGCGTAGGCCCGACAATAAGTCATCGCTTACTACAAAAGGTAGAAAAAAAATCTTCGGAACTCGTATTCAAAAATCACTCGAATTTTCGAAGTATCCATCTTTCTCGTCTAAGCTGAAATAAAAAAAACAACTGAAAGTATATCGATAATAGAATGTTGCACATTTTTTAAAAGAAGAACTTCTTAAGTACCTTGGGAAAAAAGTTTCCGTCTGGTTCTTTCTATGTAGGTAGGTTCTATGTCAATTCGAAGTACCTATTACAATAAAACGGCAATTACATACTTTAACCCCTATTATTTCCGTTAGGCTTAGCCCTCACCACCCACCACCACCATAACCACTCTAATCTGGCGATTATAGGGAAGAAATCAATATACGTTTCATTATTATACGCTATAATTTACGTAGTGGGACTATACTTCAAATAAAACAAAATGGCTCCTTAAGGTTTGTTATTGGTTATAATTTATATTCTTTGTAGATGCAGTAAGTCTATGTTTGCCAACCGCATTTCCTATTGGTTGAACGCGAAGGGTCCTTCGATGGCGATCGACCAGTTGTGCTGCAGTTCCACCGCGGCGCTGGAGCAGGCGCACCTCTTTATGAGTCGCGGTGAATGCGAGGCGGCCGTCGTTGGAGGATGCTACTTGTCTTTGCATCCACAGCCCTCGGTGCATTATGGACGGTAAAGCATTGATTAAAAAAAAACATTTTCTGTATATGAATAACATAACAGGAGGAACTCGTGGCTAAATAATACCAGCCGCACGGTTTGATTTTCAAGGTTAAGCCGCGCTTGCCAAGGTTGGTATGTGGTTGGGTGACCATCAAGGTTGGTCTGTGGATGAATGACCACCATATCGAGTTTTTGCCGTGCCTCGGAAAGCACGTCTAACCAGTCTAACCAAAGCGTATCGTATTACCCAGTACCAACTGGGTTGTGGAGGTCAAATAGGCAGCCGCTCCATGTAAAATACTGGGTCAGTGGGTCGTCTAAGAAGCGGATCAGTAGGAGTTGGAGTATACGCTTAGGGGTACTATGAGGAACAAAGAAAAAAAAAATTAAAAAAAAATTTGGGAATTTGTGGATTTTCCAAAAATAAAGTCGGAAATTTAAAAAAAAAAAATGCTGTTTCGGGTTAACCTTGACCATAGAAACCATTTAGGTTCTAAGAAGTATGGACCCAAGACGCACCGTTTCCGAATTATGGGCCTCCGAATTTTATTTAATTTTATAAAATGATCTCTATTTCCAAAATGAGAGCTCAGATGCAAATCTTTTCTGGAAAAAACTGTTGCTCTAGTAGAAAACTATGAGATGGTGTAAAAAATTCCGAGAAATATTGAGAAAAAAAGAAAGCTTGCGTATCGTTATGGGCAAAGACAGCCAAATTTTCGATGTATTTTTTCTGACAGATTTCTTGTCCATGTAAACCATTTACGTTCTGAGAAGCATGGCCCTACGACGCACCGTTTCCGATATAGAAGCTTTTTAATTTTTTTAAGGTTTTTCCAAAACGCTCTATATGTCCAAAATGGAAATATAGAGCGTTTTGATGAAAATCTTAACTGGAAAGAAACTGTTGCTCTAGTGGAAAACAATGAGACGGTGAAAAAAAAAACCGAAAAAAAATTGAGAAAAAAACATCGAAATAAATTTTTAAGTCCTCGCGCCATAGCGCCCCAAAGTCTACACTCCAACCAAATACTGGTATTCAGCTGCATTCGGTAAGACTGCAAACCTAACCGAATCAAAAAAAAGTAGGGAGAAAGGCTAGGCAGATGATGAATAATATAACAGATATGCTATGGCAGGCCTTGCATGAACATAGTTCCAATTAAAAAGAAATAAAAAGAAGATATAAGTGATATTGCATTTGGAAACAGATTTCCAATTAATGTAGAATTCTTTAAATTTTGGTTAAAAATGTTTGAAATTGAACGATCATGTTTTATTTAATTCCAGGATCATAAAACAAACCATGGATGGTAAAACCAAGTCTTTTGATCAGAAAGCCAATGGTTGTTCTAGGTCGGAAGCCATTAACGTACTGTTTCTGCAAAAGGCTAAGGATGCACTGAGGTAAGTTTTCTATGGATCTTTTTAATAGAAATAAAAATCAGAGGCTGTTTTATATAGTTTTAGTGTCGTTACTTTCTTTTAGGAGCACCATCTCTTTTTCGCAAACGGAATGTGAGGCTTCTTTTTCTAATCGAAGCAAATTAGGTATACAATGTATAACGAAGAGAGTATACAAGGTGTTGTTTTACATCCTCGTCAAATTCAAGTAGATAACTATGCTAGTGATTCTCGACCCGAATCAATAATAAAATGGGTAAGTACTTTTTTTCTATCAAAAAAGAAATCGGTAAGTGTGAACCACCCGTGTTTTAAACGCGGCCCGTCTGTTTCTCGCTCTATTACCGCTCCTTCACACATAAAAACAATCTCAAACGTTTATTCGGTAATTTTTTATGCCCTAAACCACGTTAAGGGGGTTATTCTCATATACTGACAAACTTAAACAACCAAACAAATCAGCGTTTATTAATAAATAACTAGGTACCGTAATTTAAATTGATTATTTAAGTCTTTTGTGATAACCCCCTGAATTTTGACGAGGATGCAAAACAACGCCTTGGACAAACATCGAAATAGTGAAAAAAAAATTGCTGCCCCATACAAAATTTCAATACCTATTCGACCCAAATATATGGGGCAGCTGATATATTTTTCGCTCTTACAATGTTTGTCCGATGGAGAAACATGTTCAGTTTAGCACACTCTAAGTATGTTTATATACCATTTTTGTTACACGTTGTATAAACTTATTTGCAGTAAATATTTGTCATTTGTTGTGTAATATACAGGATCTACGCCCATGTGTTGCACGCTAAGACGGAGTTTACTGGTCTGCTAACAGAAGAAGCGGCCCCTCGGTACGGATTCTTAAGGAATCCTGACAAGACTGCAGACTTCTTGACAAAATTCTATGAGGAAGCGAGAGTTCCACCACATGTTGTGGAATATGTGGAAGCTTTTGGTTCAGGTATCCAATTCTTTAATGATTGTCGCAATAATTTATGCAACTGCTTAAGGCCACCAGTCTGTATATTCCAAACGGGTAACTAAGTGTACACCATTACATCTTCTATTAAACACGTTTCTTTAAATAAATAATCTAATCTTTAAATAGAATAACTCTTAACCCGACTTGGGGATCGGACTCAGGGCCGCGAGATCAGCAGTCACGCAGTAGACTAAAATCAAGAAAAAACATTTAAAAAAATTGTAGTGACTGATTTTAACAATTTCGTTGTAGGTACTCCTGAAGCTGACAAAACAGAACTGGAGGTCATTGAAAGGGTGTTCTGTAAAGGAAAAGAAGACACGCTTTTAGTTGGCAGCGTCATTTCCAACATTGGATATAGCGAGGCGGCTTCGGGTATATCTGCGATAACCAAGGTAATACTTGTATTGGGATCACACTAGATTGTCATAGTCATTATGGCTTATTACCATGCGATAAATGTAAAACAAATGAAATAAATCAATAAATATCTTTTCAATGAGATTCTAAGATAACATAGTGTAAGTAAGCACATCTGTTTTATTGTTATACAATATGTTAAAAAACCCTGTTCGATCCGTGAGGGTATTATTAGGTGTCAACTACTGTTACCTAATAAGTGCATTTAAGTATCGGTGAGAACATTTATTTTCTTTGGTGTCATCATCATCATCATCATCAGCCTATAATTTTCCCACTGCTGGGACACAGGCCTCCTCTCTATGAGAGGGAGTGGGCTGTAATCCACCACGCGGGCCCAGTGCGGGTTGGTAGATGTCACACGTCTTCGAATTTTTAGTTCTAGGACATGCCGGTTTCCTCACGATGTTTTCCTTCACCGTTTTGAGAGCAGCGGCGATGAAATAAATTACACAAAGTAATGCGCATGCCTGGGTTCGAACCCACGGCTTACTGCTCGTAGGTCGGGGCTGCCACCACTGGGCCACCGCTGCTCGCTTTCTTTGGTGTGAAGTAAAGAAAAACTACATTTAGCCTATTTAGACAAAAAATACTCAAAAGGTGGAACGAAGTGATCGGCTTTAACTTTTTTATTAGCTCTTAGAGGGGTTGAGGAGAAAGTAATTTTTTTTTATTGTTATGCATCCTCGTCGAATTCAAGGAAGTAACTGTAATGATTCGCCTCCCGAATCAATAATAAAATGTTTGTTTTTTTTTATAATTATCTGAAATGTAATGTAAGGTAAGTGTGAACCAACCGTGTTTTAAACGCGGCCCGCCTAATCCTCGCCAAATAACCGCGCTTACACACATTCAAACAATCTCAAACGTTTATTCGATAATTTCTTATAAAATATAAACTATGTCACAGGTTATTCTGAAATACTGACAAACTTAAACAACCAAAAAATCAGCGTTTATTAATAATTAACTAGGGTAGGTACCGTAATTTTAATTGATTATTTATGTCTTTTGTAACATCTTCTTGAATATTGACGAGGATGCAAAACAACATCTTCAAAACATCATCTTCATCTGTAGCGTAACAGTGTGACCTGTTTGTTTCCATTAAAAGCTAATTTGGTCTGTTTTTTGTTCATTGTTGTCGATGAAAGAAGAAAAACATAAAAAAGGAATTGAGAGCGGTTGCGGTATCGGTATTGATATCAAATGGGGCGCAAAGACCCAAGCTTGCAACTTACTAATCCTAGATAGAAAATACGATATTTTTTGTGAATTTACCAGCGGCCCCATTCCACCTTCTTATTCTTTATTGCAAACAAATTAAAATATATACACACAAATAAGATAGGTATAACTTATGTGGAACGGCAAGCGTAACCCAGAATTGTGTTTGCTTTCAGCAAACCTTATTGTGATTGCGAGATTTGTAAAAGAGGACACAGTTTTGTTCCTAAACAACTCAACTTATTTTATAAACTAAACTAATACGATTACGAGAGATTATGATACCAACTAACTAACCGAGTTTCCTCTCGCAAGTCTGCTGGAAGAAATTTCATGAAATAAGGAGTACTTTTGTACTCTTCTATCTTAATGTCCTGTTAAATATTTATTTTAATAGATAGAATGATTTAAGAAGAAGGTTTATATGTATGCGCCCAGTAACCATAGTTACCCAATCGATTAGTTCCGAAAAAACGCACTTACAAATGTTTCATGTCGTGCTGGATCTTTGGTTTTGCCCTCTATATTTTCTGTATTAAATTCCGCGTCTATGGCAAAAAGAACGAGAATCTCAGCCGTACAAAATTAAATGTCGAAAAAGTTTTAAAAGTCAGGTGTCAAATTACACAGCGTATTGTCGAGTTGTGATTTATGTTCTCTGGTTTTAAAACGTGAATACTATTTTATTTATAACCCAATGTTTATATTGTTACATATCAAAATAAACTTCATTAATCAAGCTTTACGAATATCTAAGAATATCACGTTCGAGCTTCCAAATACGCCTAAAATTTTTTCAGGTAAGTCAAACGTCCCGTGCGTAATTATAGGCCTCGATCATTATTTTTAGAAATGATTGCCAAAATAGTTAAAATAGTGCTCGTATTATAAAAATTAGCACAATTATTAGTGTCTCCGCAATATAAAACAGTAAAAAAAAACGAAATCTTAGCGAATTTTTTACGAAAACACGACAAAATCAGTAGGCATCGAATCGATCAGAGAAGGGGTTGATTGGTTTGGTTAATTTGGCTACTAAGAAAGTGCCAAAGTAAGGACATATGGGTATTCAAACAAAGCTTATATAGTCTAGTTTAACCTCTAGGTCCCAGCCGTTCCATTTATGGAACGGACCAGCAAACTTAAACGCTAATATAAAAAAAAAGTAAATTTCTAAATCGTTCTGTCAAAATTTACCTCTATGGTCAATTAGTAGTCGATTCAAACAAAATTAATCGTTAGTAATACTAAACGGCACAACATTATTAAAAAAAATATAGAAACTCGTCTATGTCGAATGTCAAACGCAATGGCAACCCGTGTTATTATGTTCGGAAAAGTGTTGTTTTTGTGAGATATACGTTGTAAAACTTTGGTAAGTAAATGTATAGTATGTTATAAGTGTATAATGCAACTTTTTAGATAGTCATTTGCTTGAAAAAATAACAAAAAAAATATGATTTGAGCCAACAAAAAATTCTTTGTTGTGAAGTTTGTTAGTCGAAATAAAAAAAAAAATATTTGACTCTTGAACCATGTAAAATGGTCTTGGAAACAATAGTAGCAAAGAAAAAATAGTGATAATTCATTATTTCATGTATTCGAGGCATATCTATTCATATTTATTGATATTTCAAGTATTTTCATGCTTTGAACAGCGGAATTCTAAAATGGCCGATTCTAACAAGAAGTTTGAGTTAGGATCTTATAAGAATAATGTATGTAGGACTCCTAAAAAACACTGTCATTAGATTACTTGTATATTTGTGATGTTAGATATAAATTTTCGTGTAAATTGAATGAGTAGTTTTACCAAACAAAAATAAGCAACGAAAACAGACGTATTTGCTGCGACCTCTCTCATATCTATGGGATATGTATAATTCTCAAGTAGTTCTAAAAGAGTTGGTTATTATTAATAAATGGCCCCGTTCATCACGAACCCGACACTGTTTACCGTTTAAGATTAGAGCTAATATAACTCGAGTTATAAGTGTTTATTTTTACGATATCGGATGACTCACGCAATGGCGTAATCAAGGGGCCCCCGAAGGGTTCCACGCGGGGTTTTACTGTTACGCGCGAAAGGACAGTGAGGTTAATTATACATAGGTTTTATTGATATAAACTACAATTCTAATTGGAAATAAACTAGACATTCTTATTGGAGAAACTGAAATTCAACACATATTCTCAAGTTCACATTTTTTTCGAAATACTTATATCTAGTTGTCGTAATTAGTTTTTAGATTCTGTATAATTTCAGCTATACACACGTATTTTTTGTTTTGGTGTAGTTGCAATAGTTTACGAGATAATAAGCTTTAAGTGCGCCGTGGCACGGGTCGAAAAATTCCCGAGATTAAAAAATGCGTAGTGTACAAATAATGAGGCGTATTTTGTTGCCTTGGACGTTTCACCGGGTAGAGAAACACTGATAATTTTAGAGGTTTCTAATGTGTTATCATAAGTAAACATTTTTTTGCGCTTAAATTGCAAACGCTGGCTGAACCCTACGAGATAGATCAAAATAATGTACTACAGTATTGTATACCATAAGAAGGTCTACAAAAAAGTCCGCAATGGTATATATCTATCTCTTAGATATAATCCACAATAACCATTTTTTATCGTTAACTTTTTACGAGAAATAAAGGCTTATTTACGAAGCGATTTTAAGCAATACAGCATTGATCCTTATCCAAATAAATAAATACATTGTACATTTAATATAGATCAATATGACTCTTTACAGCATGTACCTAAATTGTTTTTAAGGCGCTTTAGGATTATGAAAAACAGAAAAGAGAAAAGAAAGAATTTGAGAATCTCATCTCACCTTCGTCAGCAATTATCAACATTTAGCGAGTATTTTTAAGTTTTGTTCTCTGTGGATAGCTGATATAATAAAGATGTTTTCAGAATAATATTTACATTGACGGCAATAGAATTATTTTAAGAAAAATAGCAACGATTGCCTGTTATTTGAGAATGAATTTTTGTCACTTCACTCATAAATGTGTTTTTTTTTTCAACATTTTACGTCTAGTTATCTTTGAAAAAGTATCAGCTACCAATGCTGGAATAAATCTTAAATTTCGGAATTATTGAAATAAACGAAAAAAATAGGAAACTGAAAAAAATACTTGAGTTATACGTTTCCCCACCATAACGAACAAGGAATCAAACCAAATTGGCGTTTACTGGATCTAGACAGGTCACACTATTAGGCCACCATAATATGAATCCGTCGAATTTCAAGTTATTCATTAACGAGAAAAATTATTACAAGGATTTTTTTTAAACTGTCTCCTCCACTCGTCAGGAGCTCTAACGTTTAAGCACAGAATGTTCAATTCGCAAAAATGCCCAATTCGCAGAATGTCCGATATTTATCACCCTCGGTCAGCTGCTGTTTATCAGCACAGGCACACATTGATCCGACCACCATAAACTTTGTTCAACCTTATTGTCTAATTGCACTCGACTTAACGGTAACGAAGTCATTAATGTTTTTAAATAAGCCTTCATAAAACAAATGAATTGGCTTGTGGTGGATTCACGTCCAGACACTGTTGGAATTTCGAAGCGATATTCAGAGATGTTTTAGTTCTACTATCTAGCTATTTAGAAATTTCTCATCCTCAAAAGGTGTTGCTCGGCTACCACACCGGCCAGCTGGCCGCCAACCTCCACTGCAGTACTCCACGACAGGACGTGGCTGCACTGCGCGAGGGTCGCATGCGCATTGTCACCGAGCACCAGCCTTTCCGCCGCACTTACGTTGCCGTCAATGGCATGTCTGTCACGGGCGTCAACTCACACGTGCTGCTGCATGGAGATTATAAACCCAAGGTACAAACGGAGACTATACCCGACAAAAACAAGCATGATTTTTTTTGTTTATCATGATCCTCACTGCTGGGTCAATCATCTTTGTCATTTACTTACCGTAAAATATTTCCATTTCGTTCCAGGATCTGTCTAACTACAACTGTAGTATCCCACATCTTGTGACTATATCTGCGAGAAAAGACACTAGTCTACGGAACATATTTGAGAATTTGAAGACACGTGCTATAGATCCTGAGGAGTTGGCTTTGTTGCACAACATCCATCAGACAAACATTCGTGGACATTTGGGCAGAGGATTCATCATTTTAAGTAAATTTCACAATAAAGTATCTTAAAGTACCTCTTCATCATCACTGTGAGCATTTTACACCAACTAATCAATTGTCGGCTACTTTTATCCAGCTGCTTTATTGGATCATCCCTTCACCTGTCCCAATTAAACTCGGTTATTTTAACCTAATTAATGCTTTCATGTGATCTAAGTTTCCCATAACTATCTGTTTTGCTTCTTTATTTTAGAAACGGATGAAGAAGGAAATACCGTCAGTCTATGTGAGAAGTCTGCGTACTTCGACGATGCGCAGCGGCCGCTGTGGTTCGTGTACAGCGGGATGGGCTCGCAGTGGGCGGGTATGGGCGCGCAACTCATGTGCATACCGATCTTCGCCGCTGCCATCGAACGGTAGCTATTTGAATATTTTATTAGAGTCTGAAGCTTCTTTAGAAATCTAAAACTGAGTATATAGTCGAGTGTAATTAGACAAAAAATACTCATAAGGTAGAACGAAGTTTATAGTGTTCGGATTTTCATGGGGCTTTTTTATTGAGTTCCTAGAGATGTGGAGAGCAAATGTAAAAATTTCGCCGCTCGCGTCTCTTTTTTTTACATTTCCTTTGGAATATTTGTAAAATGGCCTTCTTTAACTTAACTCATCGATTTCCTGATATTTGAGAATGATTTTTTGTCACTTCACTCGTTAATGTGGGTTTCTTGAACATTTTTACATCTCTGTGAAAAAGTATCGGTTACAAATGATGAAAGAAATCTTAATATTTAGTATTTTAGAAATAATAAATTAAATCTTTTATTTTCAGACAACAGGGCCTATATAATTAGCGTGGGAAAGAGATGGAGAGATAGAGGACGTCTAGCGCCATCTCTTTCTCACACTAGAATCCACCTCTATTATCTACTAGTTTTTGCCAGTTGCATCGATCGCGTTAATTTAGAATTAGACAATCAATTTGGGTTGTACTTTGCTTATTGTTAACCACACCAATCGATTGGGTGGAATAGTCGACAATCGATTGAAAGGTTTACCTAGTAGAAACTAGCGATCGACGTCGACTAATCCATCCGATCGATGGCATCGATCAACGATCGATCGTCTGGTGTGGTATTGTATTGTATAGCGGGCTGGTTTCCGCAACTTCACGTCTAAAGCGCGTATTTTGCGTGCGGGTGGAACATTACTCCGACCACCCCAGTTCCCCGAGCCAGCAGCTCCTTGGTGTTGCTGACGATCTCGCGGAGAGTACCTGGGTTACCGAGGTACTTTGCCCTGTATGCTGCAACCTCTGGGCAGTGTAGAAGCACGTAGGCTGCTGTCTCGTCTTCCTCCATGCAGGCTCTGCACAGTGGGACATCTGTGACTCCTAAGACAAAGAGGTGTTTATTAAAAGAGCCGTGCCCAGTAATGGCGGCTGTAATTATGCGGATCTGTGGCTTGGTCAGCCGAAGTGCCTGTTTCGTGAGGCGGCCATCTATAGTAGGAAGTGCTTCCTTGGCCTGCCTGCACTCACCATGGTCTAGCCACAGTTTGTGGTGTTGATCCCTGGTACGTTTCCTTACCAGAGTTCATAGATACCCAAAGGGGAGTGGCACGATGGGTTCTGGTCCCACTGCTGCCATGCTTGAACCCCTTCTAGCGAGTTCGTCCGCTGCATCGTTGCCCCAGGAATCGCTGTGACCTATAATCCATTGTATGGTTAAGTTGTTGTGATTACCGACCTGGTTTAGGCGCTGGTGACACTCGTATATTAACCCGATCAATCAGCACCTGTTCCACTCCGTGCCGAGAAAGGGCGGTACTGATGCTGGGGAAGTTAGTTTTATTGAAGGCTCCTTCGATGTCTATAAAGGTCCCAAGGCAGGTACCCTTCTGATGGATGGCATCTTCTATCCGACTGACTACCAGGTGGAGTGCTGATTCAGTGGACTTACCCGAGCTGTATCCATGCTGGTTGCTGTGAAGTGGTATTGTTTTCTACGCGCCTTCCCTCAGCTCTCTCTCGCAAATTCTCTCCATGGTCTTTAGGAGGAAGGAGGTCAGGCTGATTGGTCGGTGGGATTTAGCATTGGTGTAGTCACTCTTACCTGGCTTTGGAATGAATATGACTTTCACTTCCCTCCATATTTTAGGAACGTATCGAAAGGCCAGGCACGCTCTCATTAAGGACACCAGTCTACCTGCAACGGAGGTTTCCCCCCACTGCAGTAAGTCGGGAAAAATCCCGTCCGGACCTGCCGCCTTGAAAGGATGGAAGCACCGGATCGCCCACTATAGTTTCTCCAGCGTTACCACTTTGTGTGCGTAGCGGCAGTCGTTCTCTGTTGGTGTTTGATTTGTCTCGGTCCACCCAATGAGCTGTGAGAAAGCGCATCCTGGGAAATAAGTTTCAATCAGGACGCGCATCGCCTCTTCTGGTGACGTGGTGAGTGTATTGTCTGGTTTTCGGAGAACATCGGGCCCAGTCGTGTTTTGCTGTGACAGTATTTTCCTTACCCTATTGGCTTGTTGGCATGATTCGATGTTGCCACAGTATTTGCACCATCCAGTTTTGCTCCTGAACCTGATGCATCTGTTCAGAGCTGACCTTACCTTCTTGCGCTTGCATTCCAGATCTGCTCCCCACCAGGGTTGCTGACCCGGCGTAGAGGATGGAGTGGTTTCTGGGCAGGATGATTGGTAGCTGTCTATCATTGATTTTGTAAGGTGATTCACTTGGTTGTCAATCACGAGGTGTCCTCGAATGTCGTCCGATAATTGGTAGGCGCGAGCTTGGTTTCAAGGGTACGTGTTTAGGCAGCACGGTCTGTGTTGCGTGGGTTGCGACGTGGCAGTATTGGTGTGACACTAACCTGGATGTCGAAATGGATCCACCTATGGTCCGAGCAGGAGGCCTCCTTGGACACCTGCCACCCGGGAGTCATGGCCGCTACACCCTCTGAAGCCAGGGTTAAGTCTACGATTGTGCGGCTACGCCTGGTTACGAAGGTTGGTTCGGAGCCTGTGTTTAGTAGTGTTAGGTTTGTTGTGAAAAGATAGTCAACTAAAGCCTGGCAAACAGGTCACCCTCGTCGACCCCTCCAGGTCCGAGACCGACGACAAAGTATTGCCGTCGAGCTCGTCACCCGATGAGAGGACGGCGTCAACGCCGGCAACGGCCGGGGCGGTTGGCGCTGCTGGCACCGCTGGCGCTGCTGGCTCCGATGGCTCCGCTGGCGCTGCTGGCACCGCTGGCGCTGGTGGCGTGGCTGCCGCAGGTGCAACTGCGGTTGTAACCGCGGCGTCGGTGCGGGGAGGAGTTGCCACCTCTACCCGTGCCGCAACGATTGTTCCCGTGGCTGGGTCCCAACCCTGAGGGACATCGGCAAATCTGCCGTTCGGACCCTGAAATTTTACGTAAGCCGTCCCTATCCCAAAGGAGAGACGACTCTCGGCCTTCATCAGGGTCGGAATTTGGTCCTCAGGAACCCCGATCATCACGAACCACGCGTCGGGCTGTCTGTCGGTGGCAAGCAGCACCCAGCCCTTGATGCCTACCCACAGTGTACCGTGTAGAACATGCTAGGTGGACAATATTATTTTATGATATATAAAGATACTTTTATATATAAGTAGTCATATTGAGGCATTATTAATAATTTTTGGTATGATTTTGTAATAAAAAACAAATAAATATAAAAAACAGAAAAAAAATAATTAAAAATAATATACAAGCAACAAAATTGCATTAAATAAATAAATACTTACCATACAAATTAACCTAACCTAAATCTAAATAGTAACTTAACCTAATCATCATCAAAATCTTCTGATGCATCGTCATCATTTTGTGGCAATGTGCGACAATATGATGACGTTTCCGGTCTTGATGCTACTAAGGTCGGGCTTATATTAACTTTAATACCTCTGCACATATTTTTGCCTTTTTTTGGGAATCTCACGAAGGCTATTGATCAAAGGGTCAGATGTTATTATTAACATGGACAGCAAGTCTCTATTCGTGGCAACACGTGAGCACTTGCGGGTGTTGTA
This sequence comes from Cerastis rubricosa, assembly GCA_949152445.1. Lineage (NCBI taxonomy): Eukaryota > Metazoa > Arthropoda > Insecta > Lepidoptera > Noctuidae > Cerastis > Cerastis rubricosa. The sequence goes on along the minus strand of OX424545.1, from coordinate 15,317,589 downwards.
CTGCCTAAATCTGCGGCAATCATTGTTACGTGCTTCCTGAGCCTCTTCGGAAAGCTGCCCAATTGGAAGCAATGCCGCTTTGATAACCTCAGTACTGTATAGTACCACGAATAGAGACTAAGGTAATGTGTTCTAGTTTCAAGACAAAATTTATTAAATGGGCTCTCACTAATGTCTCTAATCCCATTGGCAACTTTTCTTTGCCCTGCTGAACGCACAGCAATTTCGGCAGCAGTCACTAATTCCCTGGCACTTCGAGATTCTACGAGATCCACGACTCGACGTTTCTTCGTCTTGAACGACGATTCCTCGAAATCTTTTCAGCCTCTCTCGATGTCGAAGGTTGTGGGGCTAAAGAACTCGCAGTAAACTGTATGTCTCCTTCATCCAGCCAAGTCTTATTTTTAATTAAAAAACGCTCCTTCGATTTTCCCGAAACCAACCATTTGGATCTAATCCTAGTAGAAAAGTTGGATATTATCAACTTTATTTCTTTTTGGCTGCTTTCAGTAATGTCACCAAAGGTAAATTTTGTAGAAAGATAGTCATAAATACGCGACTTTTTATCATTCTTCGTGTGTTTCAACCACTCTTCGAAAAAGGCTACCCTTGAAATAGAGTAAACGTGTTCTGAAAAAAGAAAATAATAATATGTTGTACTGAAGTGTGCTGAACAGTATGTGTATTTTTACAAACTACACAGTTATAAAAAAAATAAAATAAAATAATCTTTACTTCGGATAAGCAACATCCATATGGGTTAGTAAACAAAAAAGAAAGATAACTTATACCTATGTTAGTAAACCTTATGTATCTATTTAGCAACCAGGTTGTTGTTCAGAATGCATCTCTGAACAACATCACCTAACAATGGAGAATCGTATCTACCCGCTATGGTGTTCAGGATGGAGTTGTTATACCTACAATATATCTAAAAACTAGCCTGAATAGAGGCCAATAAATGTATTTCCTGAACGTTCAAAGTTTTCTTTATGAAAAAAAATACGCATTATGTTAAAAAAATGCTAAAAATCATTTTAATAGATTCTGATAAAAATAATATATTAAATAATAGTACATACCCTCAGTATTAATATCCATTACAAAAAACTTTCACAATATCGCTATAAACCACTATGAGATGGGCACAAAAGTGTCGCTAAATTGCAACTGATTGACCGGAACGCTTGCATTAAACTCATTACCTGACTTCTGAACTCTATGACTCATTAGTTAAGCATTTGAAAAACAACTTTTTCTTGGAATTTGGAGGTTGGGGGTGTTGTGTGTGTTATGCAATTAAGATTTCCTGGAAATGAAAACATGAATTTTGTCCACCTAGCATGTTCTAGGCGAAATACCGTGCTACCCAGGGATTTTGGTAGCACAGAGCGCGCCCGATGACCGACTGCTCCGTGAAAATCCCTTGCTCATCCGGGATCAGAATCCCGCATCTCACCCGCCGTTGGAACTCCACCTGCCTCCACAATTTAACCGCCCAGTCACAGAGAGTCATGGTTAGCAGAAAAGGCGCCCGGTGGTTTTTGTCTCTGTCTGGTGTGGTAACATTCTAATCTTGATTCGAAAGATACGTAGCATTATTGTTGTTATCCTCGGGAACAGTACTTTTTATTATGTCCACTTTTTTACACCTGACAACATATATGCTTAACAGAATGATCGATTCAGTGGGTAAGGGGACGAACTGGATGTCTTCCTTGATAATTGGAAGGAAGCAGCACAGAATCGTGACCGTTGGAAGGAATGGAGGGAAGCCTTTGCCCAGCAGTGGGAAATACAGGCTAGCTATAATCATATAATATAATAAGGTTCGCCGACGACGTTGTCCTTCTATTATATTGTTTTATTGTTGTTATTATTTTGTTCTTCTTCATTGTCAAAAATCAGCACAAAGCTGGAGTCAATGTTACAAGTACTAGAGGAGGACTAGAAATTAACCTGAGCAAAACCAAACTTATGAAAATGCCACACAAGCCTCTAAATGTCTGGACAACGCACCGGTAGAGTACGTTACGAGCTATATCTACCGAGGTAAACAAATGTATTTCCAAAAACTAAACAACGATGCAGAGTACATAGAAGAGTAATAACAACATGGAAAAGTTTTGGGGCCCAAATGAAATTCTAAAAAGCCAGATGCCAATGAAAATAAATGTCTTTTGCTTTCATTAAATTATGCCTGTCAAACATGGAAGTTCACATGAAGAGTCAGAAATAAAATCACGTCTGCCAACGAAGCAAGGAGAGAAGTGTCAGGAAATTTCAAAAAATTCGTCTCACTTCCATCAGGCAAAAAACAGGAGTGATGGAAGCTCTCACCTGCGCTCTTAAGTTAAAATGAAGAGGGGCAGGGTACGTAGCAAAAATGAGCGACGAGCGATGGCAAATTTCACATGACGTCATGGCAAGGTCTAACAGGCACTCGGAAAAGGGGAAGTCCTATAGTTAGATGGACAGTCGACATCACACGAGTTGCGGGGAAAAACTGGCTAACAGAAGCCAAAGACCGAGACCTGGACTGGGGTTCTCTGGAGGAGGCCTTCACCCACACTACTTGAAGGGTGCATGATATTTTATTTTAAGACTGGAAATTAATTTATACATTTTAAATATTACTTATTACAATCAGTAATCAATTGGAATTTAATTTAAATATTTAATATATATTTTTATGGCAACCAAGAAATCAAAATTCAACTGAAAACATGTTAAACGAACATGAAATATGAAATTGGAAAAAAACACAAATATAACAATTCAATAGCAAAATTATCATGTATAAATGTAAACTTAATCATGTAAAATTGTTATTCTTTAATGCATGAAATAAAAGGCTTTTGTATTTTATTTCATTAAGGAAGTTAGGAATTTAGGATATTGTATTCTAGTTTCTATCCAACAATTACTGTATTATTGACAACTGTTACTTTCAGGTGCCGACGAACTTTGCAACCGAAAGGCATCGATATAGTCCATATAATTACTTCGCCCGACAAGACTATATTCGACAACATTCTTCATTCGTTCGTGGGTATAGCTGCTATTCAAATAGGACTAACTGATGTGCTTCGGGAACTTGGACTGGTGCCTGATGGAATTATCGGTAAAACTATAATTTCTGTTACAAGTAGTAGACAAATTAACAACAACAAAGCAACTCAAGCGAGGGTATGGGTATACAGGGGGTGCCGTAAGTAGTTGTCCAACGTTCAGGATTCGGTGAACCAGATAATTCTTCGAATTCCCCGAAGGATCTTCTGCAACTAAATTCATAACCTCTTCATCGTTGTGTCGTCGCGGTCGTCCTTCACCTGCACCGCCTACGCCGGTGCCGGGTATCCTTCCCTCGGTGTATGCGTTATGCACTCTCACAAAAACTCGGTGGTCTGGATGTCTTCGATCAGGATATCTCTCCCGATAAAGTCGAGCTGCTTCTCTACCGACACCTCTGCATTCGCCATAAATAAAATGCATGTCAGCATATTCGCGCGGTGTGCAGCGAGACATTTTTTAATTGTCACTGCACTGCACGTTTGTCCAAATCGTTGAGCAAGCCAAAGTCACCAGTACACGTAGCCAATATCGCAGAGATCATCAAAACAACAAGTCCAATCAGTAGGCAAATTAAACAGAGTCCGGGGTCAGGCAGGGGTAAAGAAATGGCGGAGGTAAACACAGGCAGAATAAAAACAAAACGCATACGACGCACGACACGAGTAACGAAATCGTACTTAATCATTTCGAGATATCTGGAGATTTCAACGTTAGTAATGAAAGAGATAGCAATACCCTACATATCTTTTCCTTATCACTCCTATTTTGCGTAACTTGACTGCGAGAGCTTCAACGGGTTTTTGTTAACAAAAATGTCTCAGGTAAAAAAGGGTCAGGATTTTTCTACCTGACATGTTTGTGCTTAAAAACAATTCACATTTTATATGTAAAAAGTTACATTGTATCCGTTTTTTAAGTTTTAATACGTTTTGTACTAGTATTAACGCAATAAAGTTTAAAAAAGTAGTTTAATGAAAATCTTCTTTGCTTCAATTAAAAATCTTTTTGTTAAATAATAGGATCTGATAGAAAGATACCATTTTGTAATTGGTATTTAGTAAGCATATTATTAAATAAATGGGCACTGACAGTGTAGTACGTTTTTTTTACAAAAATCGCCCTTGAACTTGGATGGTTCGTTAATAATTTGGGTTAAAATTAGAGAAGAACTAACTTTTTCTTCAAAAGAGGTGAATTTAAATAAAAAATCATAAATTATCATGATAGCTCTAGTATTCAGCAGTAATTAACAGAAATCAAAATGAAAAAATAATGGTTTTTGTTGAAACTACAAACAAATTTGTAATAAAAGGTACAAATTTCGTAAATAAAAAACAAAAAGGAAATATTGGGTAAAAATGGTTAAATTTTTTAATTATTATAGTTAATTATCTGGTTCATCGAATCCTGAACGGTGGACTACTACTCCACCGTTCACCGTACTTACGCCACACCCTGTATACTCTCGCTCGCGTTAAATAGTCAAATACAATGATAGAGAGGACTGTGTTGCTCACCAAAATTGATACACAGCTCATTCACTTTCTCTGTTGTTCATGTCCAGCCTAGCTCCAATAATGTGTACCTATAGTATTGTACATATAGTCGCATAGCCCATATTGTGTGATCACTATGTCCTAGAAAGCTATTATTTACTGGAAACCTACGTCTTTTATTGACTACAATGTGTCCTGGTGGTTAAGAGTATGTCATGCTCACTTAAATGTCACGCTGATGGTGGCGCATGTGTCGGGTCATTTAGTTCCCTTCAAAATGGTTGAGTTGAATGATGGCTGATCCATGCGTCATGTTCGTGAACGGGCGCTGTCATTTGTGCCTGGTCATCTCTTAGTTGCCACGGCTTATTTCGAACTATTTATTTTATTTTTGAGTTGTCTTTTTTTTTCGTTCTCACATAATGTACCATCTCAACATTAATGATGTAACCAAGGTTTTTGTAACTACTGATTTAGAAGAGTGTCCATGGAGTTTCAAGCCCATTCTTCTCCACAGAGATCTACGCTTTGGAATGGGCAACTACAGTACTTTCACAGTTATTATGTCTTGTACCTGGGACTGTAGCTTCATTTTTATTGTTTGGCTATTCAAAAGTGCATGTAACTGGCCTACTTGAAATAAATGATTTTGATTTGATTTGAATGATCTCTTCTCTTCTTCAGGTCACAGTGTAGGCGAGTTGGGCTGCGCGTACGCCGACGGTTGTTTGACGGCAGAAGAGATGATTCTGTCGGCGTACAGCCGCGGTCTGGTGTCGCTGCAGACTCCGTTTATTAGAGGATCCATGGCTGCTATCGGTGTGGGATATGAAGAGGTATTTTTTCAACTCTGTGTCACGGCCGACCATTAGCGGGTAGAGTTGTTTGTTAGTGTGAAGCACTAACTAGTAAAAAGAGACTATTACGGGTGGTGCTGAACAGTCTGCGGTCTACTCCTCTCATAAATGTATCTTTTTTGAACTCTACACACCAAAGTCATCACATATCGGCATCATGTCAACTGACATTGTGTGTAGAGTATATTTTACTGACACGGGTCCTACACCTATTGATTGCGCGATTGTTGAATATAATTGAAAATAATGCAAGATAAATCTAGAAACACACAAATAACTTAGCAAGTAGGAATTAGAAGGAAAAAATATTGGGTACCTCGCACCGTTGATTTTCTTGATCCTTGGATTCTGGATTTTCGGGGCGCCCCTTGTCTTCCACTGATGCTCACAAAATGTCACCAACAATGATGATTGATATACACACAGGATTATTTAGATTATTACTGAATTTTAATAATTAGTTCCGATTAGATGCAATTCGCACGGTGCCGCGATACTAGCTGAACGCGTAATGACACTGCGCAATGTCGTTGAGGTGCGACCGAGAAAGGAATAGAGTAAATGGGTGAGAGGGACAAGGATAGGAATTTACCAGCCATAGTTTTGCAGTTTCTAACCCAATTTGTATTTAAATGAACGATTTAGCGTTAACACCTCCGTCTTTGTTTTTTGCTGCGCCGGTGGAACTTAACTACGTGTAAGTTGATTGGAACCCGTCAATAAACACAGGTCCTCTATGTTGTTTAGAACGCCGCTGTTGCGACACACGCTGATCAATTATTTATTTCCTAGATTTCAAAAATGTGTCCTCCTGAGATTGAAGTGGCTTGTCACAACGGGCCTGAATCTAGTACCATTTCGGGACCAGCAGATATCATGAAGGAGTTCGTCGCAGAGTTGACTGCTAAGGGTATTTTCGCTAAGGAAGTACCATGCTCCAACATCGCCTATCATTCACGTTACATTGCTGATGCTGGTGAGAATATATCACTCTATTTTCGCCATGAGTGGAATGTATTTGTTTTATTTAATCTTAAAAAGTACGCGTCACGTTGTTTGTCCGGGATGAACTCCTAAAATACTTAACCAATTTTAATCAAATTTGCACACCGTGTGCAGTTTGATCCAACTTGAAAGATAATATAGCTCACATCTCAATTTATCGTCACAGTATTATTTTATTTAAAATTATGTCACAATTATCTGTTAGCTCCAAACGATTCTAACAGATGGCGGTATCTGTTTACTGGATTGAGTAAGTATTCAATAGATGGCGCTGTATAGGAGCGCAGCAGCAATGAAAAATATTGCGAAAACTGGGAAAATGTGACGTAGACGAAGTTGCGCTTGACAGCTAGTTAATTATAAATTTTAATAACAGGTCCCGGTTTGCTGAAATATTTGAGCGAAGTCATCAAGACACCGAGGGCTAGAAGTGAACGCTGGGTGTCTACTTCCGTTCCATTTGATAGATGGGAGGAGCCTCTGGCTAAGTTCTCGTCTGCGGAGTACCATACCAACAATCTTCTGGTAAGAACTCACGATACTCCACAATACCCAATTACCCAGTAGGGACAGTTCACTAGAGAAGAAAAGTACTAGATCATAGAGGCTGGCTCTCATCTATCATCGGCATGATATGGATAAAAGTTGAAACTATGTTTCATACTTCTCAGATTTGTAATGTCATTGTGAATTCAGAAACATTTACATATCATCATCGATGTCTAGTAGATTCTGAATTAAAAGAGTTGCAATGGAAGGATCTTGAATAATTTTCTAATATAAATACCAATATCAACATTCTGCATTTCTAATTTTCTTATGGTCATGATAGAACCCAGTGCTGTTCGAGGAAACTTTGAAACACATACCGTCGAACGCGGTGCTGGTGGAGGTTGCTCCTCATGGTCTACTGCAAGCCATCCTGAAGCGGTCTCTCCCGGCAGACTGCAAGAACATAGCGCTTACCAGAAGAGGACACGCAGCCAGCACATATCTGCTTCTAGAAGCAGTTGGCAAGTACGTGGCTTGTTAAAAAGTATACGTTTTTGTGTGGTTCAGTATAGATTTTTGCTACTGCTGTAATTCGTATAAATTCGGGACCCTTGCCCTAATTATTTTTCGTTTCGTTCAAATCATGAACAAAACATCAAACACGACAAAACAACAACAACAACAACTTCTCGGTTTGAAGCAAGAATAAAATTGATTGTATGTCAGACCTGTACCTTGATTGCGTATCATTTTCAATCACAAGCCGAATGATTTGTTTGTTTAACAACTGGTCGAGTGCTATTAGACAATAAGGTGGAACGCAGGTTACATATTTTTTTGAGGATCTAAGTTTTGTAGAAAAGAAAGTAAAAAAAAATTTCGCGGATCTCGAAGTTTTCTTTTAGGTACAAATTCGAACTTTTATTTAGACGATTGCTCGATATTCCTCAATGAATATTTAGTCACTTCACTCATTAATTAAAAAGTATTAGTAACTAATTAGTACAAAATAAATCTTAGTTTTATTTTAAAATTCGGTAATTTAGGAAAAAATATAAACAATAGCAAGATTATCAAAAATAATTTGATACGCATTTCATCACAACAATGGGGGCGGGTCAAACACTTACACCGCAATATAAATTCGGCAAATTTCAAGTTATTCACACCATCATAAATCATCATTCTTTTGCCCTTATCCCAATTTATTTGGGTCAGCGCTGCATGTCTTGTTCTTCCATACTTCTCTATTACTTGGTACCTCAGGAATTTCCTTTCTTGCCATATCATCCTTCACACAGTTCGAATTTCACTTTTTATTCAAACGAAAACAAAATAATCCAAAGGAAATTAAAAAAAAAAAACGCGATTTCCGATATTTTTTAAATCTTGATTTTCTTGACCTCTAGGAACTCAATAAAAAAGTCCCATGAAAATCCTCTATAAACCTCGTCCACCTTATGAGTGTTTTTTAGGTTTCCGTAGCTGAATGGCAAAAAAACGGAACCCTTATGGATTCGTCATGTCTGTCTGTCCGTCCGTATGTCACAGCCACTTTTTTCCGAAACTATAAGAACTATACTGTTGAAACTTGGTAAGTAGATGTATTCTGTGAACCGTATTAAGATTTTCATACAAAAATAAAAATAAAAAAACAATAATTTTTGGGGGTTGAAAAAATTATTTTTTTTCATTAAACCCTAACGTGTGGGGTATCTATGGATAGGTTTTCAAAAATGACATTGAGGTTTCTAAAATCATTTTTTTCTAAACTGAATACTTTGCGCTAGAGTCACTGCCAAAGTGGTAAAATGTGTGTCCCCCCACCCCTCTAATTTCTAAAGTAAGAGGAGGAAAATTCTGAAAATATTTAGGATTGTAGAACGTAAAAAAACTATTCAACGAAAAGTGGTTTCAATGATGTTTAGTTTTTGAGATATGGTGCTTTTTCATTAAACTGCAGCAGTAACTTTGTTTTTTATTAACATAGACTATGAAAAACAAATTTAGTTTTGCGGTTGAGTGGAAGTTTACTAATTAATACTACTAACAAATGTATGATAGTTCAAAATATTGTTATTATATTATTTGGGGCCATGGAACCCTGTGTGCGAGTAAGACTCACACTTGGCCGGTTTTCTCTTATTATAATCAGCTTAACGTAGATAACACAATTAATGATGTTGAACTCAGAAATGCAATTGCTGCACAGTGTATTCATGTCATTTATTTGCTTTTTCCAGTTTATACATGGAGGGATACGAGCCGAAACTCCAAATACTTTACCCTAAAATAGAGATGCCTGTATCTACTGGGACACCATTCCTTTCCCACCTAGTGGAGTGGGCCCATGGAGAAAGATGGTGAGCAAATGATTTTACTTTTACCCGACTAGCGCAAAGCAAACATGATTTTCATTGGTATACGTAAGTTTTTAGTTATATATTTCTCCATACAAACGTATTCCGCTGTTTTCTTCGTGGATAATGCGTCTAGAGCAATGATTTTTTTCCAAAAAATCTAGGTCTTACATACCCCTATCACTTCTTTTTTTAAACATAATCACTAAAAGAATTACGACAATCCAAAAACCCGAAAAAGAGCGCGTTTTTACCGTCATGTTCAGACGACTATCAGACAAATTAGTTTTTAACAAAAAAGAAAATAATAGAAGCATAGATATACTTTTCCTCTAAATTTTGATATAAGAATTATTTCATCAGTTTAGTTTGAAGAAGAAAACAGCAGAATACAAAACGTCTTTGGTCAAGATTTTTGTAGGTAAAATCAGCCTGAGCTGCAGTTGTCCCTTTCGCACTTTACGGGGGCGTGGTCGGGCGCAGCGCAACGGCAATAGTTTCTTCAAGTACCTTCTAATACTTTCAAATACCGACTAGTCCTCTCTTAAGCAGATACCTAAAACTATTGGCAATGTTTAGTGCTACGCCGTTGAGACCTATGTGGGGAACACAGCAAGAAGCTCACTTTTTTTAGATTTGAATATTAAGCCGTGCTCTTCCGTATAGATATAGGTTTCACAGGTCGAAAGCAACTTCTTCAATACACCCACACGTCTGCATAGCTTATGTTATTGACACTAATTCCACCAATGTGACACCGCCAGTTGATGTACAATTTAAATAACAGAGCCGAGCTAAACCCCCCTAACTCCGCATCATTAGTACCTACCCTCCTAAACCGGTTATTTTGCATAGCGTACCAGTATTTGAGGAGGGAGGTGTACTCCACCGATACACCCGCGTCTCTCAACTTGTCCCATTCTATATCATACGAAACCAGATCTAAAGGGTTTGACAAGTCGAGGACAGTTCGCTTAGACTCAAGATAGCACTCGCTGTTGAGACACCTGCTTTGAACCCGAACTGTGCATTGTGCATCTCAACCTATGTAGTGACGCGGCTATTTAGCAGACTGTGAAGCGCTTTGGCTGTTTTGGTAGCGAGTGAGATGTACCGAAAATTATTTATATCCGTATCACTCGTCTTTATATACATTTAACTATTGGAACTATTGACTATTGTCCGCATCAGCGGCTCCGGAAAGTACGAGTGACGTCAACACAGGCTGAAAAACTTAGAGAGTTTTCTCAGCAAGTGGACCCCCGCATATTTTAAATGCTCAATACTGAGGCCATCGTAGCCAGGAGTTTTCCACGCTGCAGTCTACTTATATTTTTTTGGTATCTTGACATTCTTCCCCGTCACAACGAGCTCACTATCGCTTGGCTCACCAGAGAAGGGACCTATGGGCGACCTCACAGTAAAATACTATCTAAAACCCTCAGCAATGTTCTTGTGGTCAGCAGGACCACCGACACTCATCAGGAGACTGGGCCTTACGTTAATTTTTTTGGTGCTTTTCCATAAGTTTTTAATTTTTTTAGAGGCAAGGTCAAATATCCATTTTAAATTGCTCCTGGCTCTCTTGACACCATCTTACTTTGGCTTTAAAATGTTTCCTTGCCTCCGACCTCAAAGATTCGACCAGCTGGTCGTGCAGCTAAATTTCAAAATTTAAACTTAAGCCGCGCCTCCCTTTGTGAGCCCGCTACATGCTTATTTCACCCAAAGATATAACCCCTTCCTGCGACAGTTTTTACACGACGGACCGACTTTTTTAAAAACCATCATCTGCCTAATCTTTCCCCAAATTATCTTGGGGTCGGCTTCCAGTCTAACCGGATGCAGCTAAGTACCAGTATTTTACATGAAGCGACTGCCTATCTGACCTCCACAACCCAGTAACTGGATAATACGATACCCCTTGGCAAGACTGGATGTCAGACTTTTAGCTTCTGACTACTCGTAACGACTGTCAAAGATCTTCAACACTTTCTTCCTTCATTCTTTATTTCTTTCTTTCGAGTTTTTTAAAAACCGACTTCTGAAAAATCACGTTCAATAAAAAAAGTTCTTACTTAAACCCGACTACTGTAAAATCACGCTTTAATAAAAAGTATCAAACAAGTAAAAATATGTTAGGGTAGCCGTGGTCCGACGCAACCAACATAACACACTTTAGGGCAAAGTGCATGAGCTTTAAAAAGTGTTCTACACGTACGTACTTCTTTTTAAGTACCCTCTCAATAACCGATTTTTTTTTCAGGCCTGTACCTCTGTACCACACTGCCAGCAGAAGGAAGGTTGCAGCTTGTACATACACCATTTCATTACACGACAAGGAAAATGAATATCTAGAAGGACACGTCATTAGAAGTACCTATCTATTTCATTTCAATTTGTAACAGTGACAACATCGCGGTCGTTTTATGTTTGGCCACCAGGGTCCTTTAATCATTAAAAGCTGTTAGCGAGTAGTGCATAGCTGTATAGCTTCATATCTCCCTATCACAGGAATACTGATGCTCTAACATGCAGTCGTATATGACTTCATTCATTTACTAAAGATCTGAATTACGAAATGAACAAAGATCGTACAAAATGTATGTAAATAGAACATTGATGTCCCGGTTTGGATTAAATTAAGTATCATTTACACTCATTGATTTATCTTATTTTAATTGTCCAGAAAAAACAGTATATCCATTCGCATCAACCTTCGTGGCTGTCTGGGACACCCTGGCCATGACCCTGGGTGTTCCGAAGAAGCAGCTATCCGTGGAGTTCCAAGACGTTCACCTGTACGCACAACCTGAGATGCACACACAGAGTCAACTGAAGCTTAGGGTAGCATTGCAAAGAGGAACTGGATGTTTTGAGGTCTGTACTGAAACTTTTGTAATATTACTTTATGTCCAAGCTCCTCTTGAAACGAAAGGAATTTTTAAGAGCATGCCATGAGTGACGACTTGCGGAGACGGGCGCAACACGTGAAGCATGCTCGACTGTCACGTGAACGAACGGAGCCTAAAGTGGTTGTGGGTGTTTTAGGCACATGAGGCACTTCAGCGATAGCAGCAAGTGGTACCTCTTGTTTTGAAAATATTATATTTATTAAAATATTTTATATATTTAATATTAATTATATTTTTTTTTCGCTATGATCAATCACCATCACGTGACTTACTTATTGGTAAACTAAAAACATCAAACAAACAATTTTTTAAATTTTCACGGTTTTTACCTAAAATTAATTTATCACGGCGGGGATTCCCGAGGTGGAACTCATAATCGAGTATCGACGCCATATTGCCTTTCAGTCGCGAACTGTGCGACATTATTCTTCATTGTTGGTAGATAGGCAGATGGGTAGTTGAAATCACACACAAGACTTGACTCAAACTCCATAAGTTTATTTCTAATAAACCAGTTACAGGCACTTAGAAACTTTTCATAGGTTGAGCCACCCATTCGCAAACATGGTTAATGTCTTTTGGATCTGTCTTTTAATTGTTACAGTCCTTATTTACACAACCTAATATTGCTCACTTCAAAAACTACTTTCAATTAATTAATATTTCAATTCTATAATCGCGAGCTAACTGGAACGAGACATCTCGTTGCGCCTGCAGTTCTGAGCGGGTGGAACTTGGAAATCCCACACACACACACTCAGTAGTTCAGTACAGTTACTCATTACATCGTAATTTCAGTATTTAGTAAATTAATACTAAAACTTCAAAATCAATTATTTTAGTAATTAAACAATACCAATATTCACAAAAGCACAGGCGTTATTAAGTTTCAGCTAAATTAGTAGCTTCATTAGTTTTTGATTATGTAGCTAAGCACTTTTTTTATTTATTTTAGTAGTTATTATTTTGATTGAATTGAGTTTTATTTATTCGTTTTGAATGTTTTTATTATTTTTAATTATTAATTAGAGAATATTTGTACGCCGTCCATGGCAAGACATAGCGTTCATTTTATTAATAATGACATCTTTACCTTTTGGTTTACCTATGTTCAACAAATAAAAATATTTTGATTTGATTTGATTTTGATTTGACAACAATTGTTGGCTTAAAACCATTTTCGGCAGATCAAAGGATTTAATACAACGAACAGGTCTTCCACTAATAAACTACTCTGTAAAATAATCTTATTGCTTTTTAGTTTGCAATTTGTTCTAGTAACTGATTTAGTTGTTGTTACAAATTATAAATTCAATAATTGAGTACCTATTCGGCGCGATTTCCCACACTGGGATGCCACCTCTTACAGATTGATAATTTACCATTGTTTAAATCTAAATTGCCATTGCTAAAATCCCAGTTATCATAAAATATTTGTTTATCTTAATTTTAACTTCAGTTCTAGCTAAAGGCTTTTGTTTAATACATTACTCCTTGAGTGTCACAAATAATGACAATATCTAAGCAGAAGTTAACACAAGCTAATAGATGGCGCTTGGTCAAATCACAATTGATACGTAATCTTTGTAATATGGTGCGGCCACACAGATGGTATGGCAGGTTCATCAATATTATGACAAATGAGGATTATAAGTTGATGTTTATTAGATTAATTTATGGTTTTAGCAGATAGACGCTCTTGTGGTGACATATACTATCACTTAAGGGATATCTTCCGTAATTATTCAATGTTTTGAGTTCCCGATATTCCGACGCTGTTGCAAACGCCGAGATCGCTGGAAGTAACAGTATAAGTTTAAACATCAAACAAACAAACAAACTATAAACATAACATCAGTATGCCTTTCTTTCCAGAACAAAAGCAAAAAGATAATAAGCATTACAATTTACAGGTACTTGGCGATCAAATTAAAGTACTGACAGGCACGATCGCGGTTTTTGAACCAGACGTTAACAAAGTAGAAATAGAATTTAACGAAAGTCAAGACATGAACCTCACCGCTGAAGATATTTATGACTTGTTGTCTGAACGAGAATACTCGTACGGGTAAGACAACTAAATTAATTATTTAAATTTGAGTTCATTTTGAGTAATAGAATCCAGACCCGGAGGCAGAGAAAAAGGTCACATTTAATTATTTTTATTCATTCAATACAACACATTGCTCAAGAGCACTTTGAAAGTGTGGGCTTAGAGAGTCCATGTATCAGGTGCGTGTCCGTCGTGTACTACAGTGAACTCTTACGAGATTTCCAAAATATCTATTTATTTATATATTTTCGTCCACAGTGGCCAGTTCCGCACTATCGAAGCCGCCAGCGCATCTCTGAATGAAGCTTCGCTGGTGTGGCGCGACAACTGGGTCACGTTCCTCGACGGCTTGCTGCAGCTGCACATGCTGCGACAACCGCACGACGGAGTCACCCTGCCCACTCACATCAGGAGAATCAGTGTGGATGTGAAGAAGCATCTTAACATGATGACCGTTGCAGAAGACAAAGTTTTGTATAAGGCTGAAGTGTTAGAACAATGTGATTTTGCGAGGTACCTAAACTAAAAAAAACAACTTAACTTTAAATACAACTTAACCTAATTGGTAAACTACGTATTAGGTTGGTATTTTATTTCCTTTTTCACCATTTTCAGATGTGGAGGAGTAACGATGGAAAACATCCGATACCGTAATTTACCAGCTGTTAATAAAAGGAACATGGCGTTACAGGCTTTGAAATTCGTTTCTAATTTCCACGAAGATCAACATGTAAGTGGGTCTTTTATTTCGTGTTATAAAATTAGGTATTCCGTTTCTCGGATTATGAAATACGAGACGACTTGCGCAACTTCTTCTGCCTCACATAAAAGAGAGAGGGAGAGGGTTAGAGAGAGTACTTAAAAGATAAATTACGTACTACTTGAAAAAGTGAACAATAATGAAGTTGAGAATGATATTATACCTTTAACAATAATTATAAAAGGGGTTTAGACTACTTTGTATGAACCAGTAGCATGTTTATTTTTCACAGCGGCCATAAAGATGTTTGCTAACGTATAGTGAAATACACACATCAAAAGTGTCTAGGGATCAAGCATTTTTATGCGGATTTCTTGAGATTGAGATGTGGCTTTGTAATAAATTTATGATTTTATAAATTTATATGGATCCTTTTTGGTGCATTTCATAATTTGAATCAGGAACTGTGAATCAAATTCGAGTAAAAGATGAAAATCAGCTGTCAATATTTTCCCTATAAAAACATACAACGCATTGAAGACATTATTAGTGCTACTGTTTCCCTACTACTGATTTAAACCAACGTTATTATGGAGCGGCGACGTCATTTAAGCAGGGAAGAAATGCTCAGAGCCGTGGGAATGATAGAAGCTGGTTCCCGGCAACGTACTGTGGCTTTAGCTCTGAATACAAGTCAGAGTGTTATCAGTCGACTTTGGACACGTTACCGAAGCACTGGTACCGTGGCTGAGCGCCATGGAGGACGGTATCGCTGCACCACACGGAGACAAGACCGATACATTCAAATCTTAACTCGAAGAGCTCCAACAATAACCGCCATGATGTTAGCCGTGAGGCTTCATCACTCTTCAGGGAACTTAATTAGCGACCAAACAGTCAGAAACCGCTTGCATGAAGTGAACCTTCATTCCCGAAGACCGCTACGGGTACCACCTATAGCAATGCACAATCGTAGGATACGATATCAATGGGCTCTTGAACACAGAAATTGGGCAGAAGAACAATGGCGTTTCGTGTGCTTTTCTGATGAGTCTCGTTTTGGTATGAGACCGGATACAAGACGTATACGACACTGGAGAACCCCTGGACGCCAACAGCGATTAAAATCCTGCCAGGAAGTCCATCCTTATAGTGGTGGAACCATCATGGTATGGGCGGGTATTTGGATCGGCGGAAGAACTGAGTTGATTTGTATCAGAGGCAACCTCAACGCTCAAATTTATGCTGAGACGATTGTATCAGACGTCATCGTTCCTCTACAAGTGCAAATCGGTCCCTTATTTCAGTTAATGCATGATAATGCACGACCGCACACCGCAAGAGTTGTAAGACAGACTCTCGCCGCAGCTAACATCAATGTCCTGCCCTGGCCTGCTCAGTCGCCAGACTTGAACCCGATTGAGCATGCATGGGATATGCTACAGAGAAGAGCTCTGCCGAATATGGAGGGCATCCAGTCGCAAGAAGACCTTTTTTTGTTGTTGCAACGAACATGGGCGGCCATTCCACAGCGTGATTTGGATGAACTTATTTTGAGTATGCCAAACCGATGTTCTTGTGTTGTTAGTGTTCGCGGTAGAAACACGGATTATTAATTGTTTAAGTTACCCAATAAAATTTTAAAGAAAACTGTTATTTCAGTCTTTTTTTCGAACTTTAATGTTAGTGGTTCAAATGTCAAAAATCCCTTTATTAGAAAATGGCAAATTTCTTTATTAATGCAAAGGTGACTTGGTTTACCGTTACTGTGACAAACGAAAACACTTTATTTGATGAATCCTTAAAGAAAATTTTAATTAATATCAATCAGGAGAAAAGTTATTGCAAAAATATATGTTGATCCCTAGACACTTTTGATGTGTGTATATAAAAATAAGGATTCCTAATAGAATTTTGCCGAAAATTAGATCGGAGCTTAAATATGTGATGTCAAAGTTGTGTAATTCGTTGGTTACTGCTGTTTACTACTGTTATGTACACGTTTTATCAAAAATGAACTCGTTTTTATCGTTTTCCGTGTGTCAGTGCTTCCCAGAATTTGATCCTTACAAGCGACATTATCAAATCGTGTTAGTAATAATAATCCAGTGTTTTTTTTCAAACTTAACAGGTTCGATTCCTGGCTAGGAATATTGATTTTTCAAAAAACCAATGATGTAGTTTTAGTTTTTATCAAAATCCAGCTCGACACTTCTTTGAGGGTGTTTCTAGCGAAACACCTTCATAGTTTCGGATTTGGCCTTCCAACCACTTGAATAATTCACCCTACTCGGGTCTGATGCATTTTGAAAATAATTGTTCATAGAAGAAAATGAATGTCTTATTATGTTCTTACTAATGAAATATTTTTCATTCGTCGCCTTACCCAAAACCCTATAACAGCCAGTTTCTTCATCAAAAGTAATGGATAAAGTAACGTCGTAAAGTAAAGGTTAAGAACGTTTATACCTTACGACATTTCAGACAAACTTGCAAGTCCTTATTTTCCGAAATAACTGAACTGAATTCAGTGAAACTAAATACGCATATGCAGGGTACATAGGTCTAAAAAATACTAAAAAACATTTTCGAAATGTCTTTTTAATAAAAGATAATTGGAAATTTCAGTTTCTTTAAATAATTTATAATCTGTCTAATTTAGCTGTACTATTTTTCGAAAATGTTTATGCGTATAAAGTTTCGTTAAAATCGGTTCAGTCATTTCGGAAAATAGGGACTTGAAAGTTTGTATGAAATGACGTAGGGCGTAAACGCTCTTGAATTCGTTTCTTCACAATTTTAGCTGTTAGTATAACTGTTTTTTTGCCTTTAACTGTTACTGCTCATTAAGGTAAAGCAAAAGTCAATGTATTTTTATACATAGATTTTATTTTATTTTAGTATTAAAATGTTATCACGAGATCGTCCAGTGAAAGTTCAAGTTCATCAGACGATGAACTTATCGTAAGTTACTTAACGCGTAGGCGTAAAAAGTTTAATATTCGCAAAAAACATTTCTTATGGCACGACGCTGATTATCTGTTCCGATACAGAATTTCAAAGGAAACAGTTAAATACCTTAGCATAATGTTACAAGGTATACGCCAATCACAGCAAAGTAAATTTATCTTCGGTTTGTATTTTATACGACTACCAGTACTTTTAGAATTAATTAATGTACTATTTTAGGAAAGCACCTATCTAACCGCAAGTTCTATTTATACAAAATCTCTATGTCAATAATTGTTTCGAACGCACAGTGGAACGAATGTATGGGAGCGGTTGGACGTAGACATGTCCGAAAAAAAAGAGTAAAATTATGCCAAACTAATGATGCCATCTTATTCGATTACTTAATGCCTTCATAACTTGTGGTGATGAATTTCTTCATAACTCCCATATTTCGGGAGTAATTTGAGAAAATGTGAAATTTTACTATGAAAATGAGTGTATCGAGCTCTCTCCCTCCTGATTCCGGGCTTGTTTCAAGTAGCGGTCTCTAATATCATAATGCTAATACTAAGAGCTATATTTAATACTAAGACACATAGTGCGCCAAATGTGCACTTTCTGGGATAAAGAGTGATGTTTATTTTATAACACAATTTTTTTTATTTTTTGTTTATTTTGTTGATTAAAACCGTTTTTCTAAAGGTTTACCTTATTACAATAACATTTCTGAGCAGCCAATTAGAGAAGATATAAGCTAATTAGGATATATAATTAGGGACTTAAGGTTTACATATAAAACTGATGCACTAATGATTACTGATAAGAACATTGCTATTATTTAATTACTAAATGGCTCTTAATACACTAATTTAGCATGCATCATTTACTAATTATCACAATAACTAATTACCTTGCAATATTTAACAAAGGATACCTGGATTTTATATAAATAGGTCACTATTAGTAACTTTAAAATCAGTGTTGATTTACACCTCGTTGTATCCAAGCTAATCTCGCAATGTATTTTCCAAATTTTAATACAAATCTTGATATTCACGTTGCTTTATGCGCACGCGCACATAAAGATTTACGCGACTTTAACTATTTGTTCAGTGTTTTAAAAGATAACAGTTGTGTTCAGTTATGTGAAAGTGCTGAAACAAGTTTAAAAGACTGGTGTCGTCGATTTTGCTACCGCATTTATGCAAAATGGACACAGTCTGGAAGAAGCACAGATAAGTTTCGGAAGAAACATGAGATTTGGCTACAGGCTGCAATTCAATGGCCGGAATTACAGAATGAAAATATGGAACCTTCTACAGAAAATATAAGTGACGTCATCGAGCCCATAATTTCTCCTGCTAAATCTGATGCTTCAACTTGTACACATCCTAGTCCTCGTAAATCTTTTGAGGACCTTAGTAACCGGCAAAAAAGAAGACGCACTGAAGATAGTCTTTCATGCAGCAGTAGCAGCGCTGAAATTATGTTTTCGGCCGAAAGGGCGCTTCAAAAGGCAGGACAAAGCGATACAGCATATGTTATGAAATACTTGACGGAGAATCCAGAAGAGGCCTCAAAAATCAAAGCCTTCATTGAAGGTAAATCAATTCAGGTACGGGAAATATCCCCTTTGAAGGCATTGGCTCTTTATGTATCGATGAACTTATCGAAATGGCGCTATAACACTCTTCGGGATTTCAACACTCAAGAAGGAGCTCTTCAATACCCGAGTTACTACATGTTGGTTAAAGAAAAAATTAAGTGCTATCCGGCCAAAGAAGATCTCACAGTTACAGAGAGCTCTGCAAAAATCAAATTACAAGCCTTGATGGATTTAACCTCAAGAAGACTTATTAGGTCGTTAGAAACCCCTGTTGATCCCAATCAACAGCTCGTATTGACCAGCAAATGGGGTTTTGACGGATCATCTAGCCAAAGCATTTATCATCAAAGGACGAGTGAAGATGAGCAAATCGATCTTGCTAGTAATTTTATGATTAGTCTTGTACCACTGCGGCTCGTCTCAAAAGGTGTAACAATTTGGGAAAACGAGCGACCATCTTCCACTTCATTTTGCCGGCCAATATTGTTTAAGTTTATAAAGGAAACCAAAGAAAATGTGCAGAGAGAGATGGCTGAAATCGAAGCAGAGATTGAAGCCTTAACTCCATCCACCATCACTGATGGAATTAGTGTCAAACACCAACTGCTGTTGACAATGATTGATGGTAAAATTCATTCCATTATATCCAATACAGCAGCTTCAGTGTGTGACATATGCAAGGCTTGTCCTAAAGAAATGAATAATTTAGAGTTAATCAAAGATAAACACGCAAACGAGGACATGTATAAATATAGCTTAAGCACCCTTCACGCTTGGATTCGCTCAATGGAATGCTTATTACACATTTCCTACAAATTAGACATAAAATCATGGCAAGTAAGGGGTGATATAGCAAAAAGGCAAGTTGATGACAGGAAGAAAAGAGTTCAAGAGGCTGTAAGAAGAGAAACGGGCTTACTTCTCGATGTTGTGAAACAAGGCAGTGGATCCACCAACAATGGCAACTCGGCAAGGAGATTTTTTGAAAACTACACTAAATCTGCTGAACTGACCGGAATAGATGCTATGCTTTTAAGAAAAATCTGTGTGATCTTGCAGTGTATTTCATCAGGAGAGAAGATCAATACTGCTAAGCTTTACGTGGAGTTATACCCATGGTATTATATGCCTTCTTCACTTCATAAAATTTTAATGCATGGGCAGACATAGTTCAGAACATGTCAATTGTGCCCATTGGTTTTCTATCCGAAGAGGCATCTGAGGCTAGAAATAAAGATTTTAGAAAATATAGAGAGGGGCATTCTCGAAAGCATAGCAGTATCTCATGCAATGAAGATATTATGCACAATCTTTTACTGTCTTCTGATCCACTTGTTACAAGTATCCGTCCAAAAGGAAATAAGTTTGTAAAAAAATCTTCTTTTAAGGAATTTTATGAGCTTACGGATTCTGAGAAAAGTGATATCGAATTTGTTAACATAAATGATTTAGCGGACATCGATTCTGAATTTGAATTAATTGATGATGATGATGATGACGAAGATAATTAAATGATGTTATTGTTTTAAAATGTGTAACTTAGTAAATTAGAGCTTACATCTTAATTATTTATTGTACTTTTAATGAAACTAGGTAATTTATTATCAACTTACTTAAAAGTCATACTCTCATCAGTTCTTGTGAATATTTTTGTTAATATATATTTCTGTATATATATAATATATTTATAGACCTCTTAATAAGTCTGTCTGCGGTTTAAAGTAAATACAAATGGGGAAAAAACGTTTTTTTTTTTTAAATTTTCATTTCCTTTTATCCCAGAAAGTGCACATTTGGCGCACTATGTGTCTTAGTATTAAATATAGCTCTTAGTAATAGCATTACGATATTAGAGACCGCTACTTGAAACAAGCCCGGAATCAGGAGGGAGAGAGCTCGATACACTCATTTTCATAGTAAAATTTCACATTTTCTCAAATTACTCCCGAAATATGGGAGTTATGAAGAAATTCATCACCACAATTTATGAAGGCATTAAGTAATCGAATAAGATGGCATCATTAGTTTGTCATAATTTTACTCTTATTTTTCGGACATGTCTACGTCCAACCGCTCCCATACATTCGTTCCACTGTGGAACGGTAGGGGTAGGTAGGTACCCCCGAGGTTCCGGGACAATCTCCCGTACGTTGGAAGTGAAGTCTGATAGGTTGCTGGTGGCTCACGTCACCACGCACCCCTGAATGCGTATGGAGGGGTACTGGTGGGTACTACCCACTGGACGGGGATGTTGAAGGCTTGTAAATAACAACACTATTTTTCAGAATTTTCTTCTCCAAAGGTTTAATTTTTCGGTTTTCTTCCAAGTTGTTACCACCACGACGGCTGTGTTGCGCTTGCGACTGACGACGGTTGCCTTTCATACGGGCCGTTCTTTTTACCTAATAGAGGACCGCGTATTTTAGAATCTTTTTTATAATTATAATTTTCGCTTGAACCGAGACCTTTGGAGCCGTGTTTTATTTATTTTTCTCTTTAAAACTGTTATCTATACGTGGGACACTCAGAAAGTTTTGCGAAACTAAAAAAAATTGTTCTATACGTACATATATTTTTATTAAATCTTTTCAAAGTACTTTCCACCAGCCTCTATACAAAGATTCATGCGCCTAAACCAGTTTTCAAAACACTTTTTCCAGTCCGCCGCAGACACCTCGTTTACAGCCTGCTCGAACCCAGCCAGCGCATCTTCCGGCGACGAAAATTGTATCCCTTTGAGCTGATTTTTTATTTTTGGGAATAAAAAGAAGTCACACGGTGCTAGATCAGGGCTGTAAGGAGGGTGACCCAGGAGTTTGACTGGCGTGCTGTCCAGGAAGTCCCTCGTTTTGAGTGCGGTGTGCGCAGGTGCATTGTCGTGGTGGAGCAGTAGCCCGCGGAGCCCTGTGTTTGGTCGCTTGTTGCTTATAACAGAGAAAACTTCTGGCAAACATTTGGAAGTATACCATTCGGCATTAATGCTTCTTTGATCCCGTAAGGGAATTGATACCAAGTGGCCAGTCAAATTAAAAAAGCTAGCGATCAAAATCTTACCCCCGCTTCTAGATCGCTTCACTTTGGTAGGCGTTGGCTCATTTTGAAACACCCAAACAGTCGACTGGCGCTTGGTTTCTGGGTCGTATTGATAAATCCAGGACTCATCACCTGTAACGATGTCGTAAACACGCCGAGACGAGCCTGCTTCAAATTTGTTAAGCATATCACGGCACCATTCCACCCGGGCCTGCTTCTGAGCATCGGTGAGGTTGTGCGGCACCCAGCGTGATACTATCCTCCTCACGCGAAGATGGCTGTGTAGAATCTCGTGAACGCTTCCCGATCCAATCTTCAATATGTGTTGAATCTCCTGATATGTAATTCGCCTATTGTCTTGGATTAAATTTTTCACTGCTAGCACGTTTTCTTCGGTAACAGCCGTCAAAGGGCGACCGCTTCTTTCGTCATCCCCCAAAGTTGGTCGACCGCGCTTGAATTCGTTATACCAACGATACACGGTTGCCTTGGAAGGGCCTTCATCCATGAATGCCATTTGAAGTCTATCGTACGATTCATCCGGTTTCAGGCGACACTTGAAATCGTATAAAATCATAGCTCTAAAATGTTCCCGGCGCAGATCCATATTTCAGTGAGACACAATACTTTGAATTAACTCGCAAAAAATGTGGAGGGAAATTTTGAAATTGGAACTTACTTATTTTTACTTATAAATAATCATATTTTCGAAAAACATAATAACTGGCCAGTCTCCCATATATAAAAACTTTTTTTCGCAATACTTTCTGAGGGGCCTGGTATATATAAAAGAAAGTCGTGTTAGTTACTTCGCTTATAACTCAAGAACGGCTGAACCGATTTAGCTGAAAATTGGCAGGGAGGTAGTTTAGAGCCAGGAGAAGGACATAGGATACTTTTTTTTTTTTTTTTTTTTTTGTTTTTTTTTTTTTTTTTAGGTAGGTAGTAGGTAGTAGGTAGGTAGTAGGTAGGTAGGGTAGGGTAGGTAGGGTAGGGTTGGGTAGGGTAGGGTTGGGTTGGGCAGGGTAGGGTAGGGTAGGGTAGGTAGGTAGTAGGTAGGTAGGGTAGGGTAGGTAGGGTTTTTTTTTTTTTTTTTTTTTTTTTTTTGTTTTGGCAGGAGGGGAAATCCGGTCGGACTTACACCCAGGCTGACTCATAACGAGCCAGTCTGGATAGTGTCAGGCTCCAACTGACTAAAACCACCTCCTGCTCTGCTAGTGTCCTCTGACATGGGTCATCAGAGATCTTGTTGAGACTTACTTGTATTTAATACACTATTAGTTTTATATGTTACGTTCTACAATTTTAATAAGTTTTGCAGATTCATTGACTTCATCCTTTTTATCTTATTATCCTCAATTCCCTATATTCTACTTTTATTTTGCTTCTGTACTATGCTTTCATCTTTATATCCTTTCCTGTTAGAAATATTCATATATATAATAAAGCACAGTGTGCTTGGTATAAGTCCTTGTTTCTGTTAGTGACCCCACTTTTATTTAAAGTCACTAACAGAAACAAAGGCATGGGTGATCGTAGATCTTTTTGGACAATTTATTCATCATTACCTCTTCAAAAATGCTTTATTTGTATTCTATATTTTAACGGCTTAACTGAATCAAATTCTAGTTTTAAATGCTTTATGTTTAACGGCGATCCCTTTTTTATTAGTTTCTTATAATACGTAACAGTACTTTACTTTTTATTCTGTTTTACTACTTTTGCTGCTATTTCTTTACAGTATGTTATAAACTTCTTTCGCAATTTTTTATTTTCCATTATAGTTGGTATATTTTGTGATTTTATTTCAATTCCCATTTCTGATTCGGTGTTATATCTTTCAATTGCAAAGATGGGGCACTCCGTAATTATATGTTCGACGCTTTCTTTCTTGTCGGGGTCACAAGGACATGCCGGGCTCTCCTTGCACTTGAAACGATTCAAGTACTCGGAGAACCCGCCATGCCCTGTAAGCACTTGCACTGTAAGTGGATCGAGCTCGATTTTGCGCACTATGTGGTAGGCTGCGACAGCGTCGGGGAGAAACATTTTTGTAGTCGAGGCGGTTTCACCCAGCTGGTATCTTGCATTCCATTCCTCAAGCGACTCCATTCGGATTTGTCGCTTTAGGAACGACGCCGGACACAGGTCATAATGTGGCCTTGTTTTACTGCCTATTGCTGCCTCTTTTGCCAACGCGTCAGCCCTCTCGTCTCCCTCCAACCCTGCATGCGCCTTAATCCAGAACAGTTGAAGGGTCTTACCGCTATTTTTCAATGCCTGGATATTTTGTTGCGTTTTAAATGCTAGGGGATGGAGGGAAACGCCTCGGGTAACCGTTTCCAGGGCTGATCTTGAGTCACAATAGACTTCGAGCACGGCTGAAGGGTGCTTCAGAGCCAGCTCCGTGGCTTTGTGCAGAGCTAACAGTTCGGCCTGATACACGGTGCAGAAATGGCCCAGTTTAAACTTTTGGGCTTTCACCTCAATCCCATTTTCCCAAAGGCTTAAAGCTGCACCAACTTTGCCTTGAATTTTGCTTCCGTCGGTGAAAACTTTTGGGTTTGTGAGTCCTTGCTGGTTCACTTCTGCATCGTTCACCACGCACTTGAACTCCATATCAATTTGGCTGGCTGGGTGAGGTATTTGAATGTGTGGGACTGGTATCTCGATCTCTCGATCTCCTGTCACTCTCCGGGAGTATCCTCTTTTTTCTTCATAAAAAGAGGCTGCTTCTCGAATTCTGAGATCCAGTGGAAGCAGTCCGGAGAGTACCAAGGCCGAATTCAACGATGTTGTCCTATATGCCTTTATTATCTTCTGCAAGAAGCCACGCTGAACCGTGTTGAGCTGCTTCTTTATCCCTATTTTATTTGTTGCCGGTGCCCAGGCACTTGCTGCGTACATGATGACCGGTTCCACCACCGCGGTGTAGATGGTCCTGATAATTTCGGGCTCCAACTGATCTTTGCGGCTCTTGACAGCTGTTTGTATATGTTTAACGCCTTCCTTGTGACGTTCGAGGCATGGGCGTTAAACGTCAGCTTGTCGTCAATTGTGAGCCCCAGTATCTTGATCTCCCGAGACAGGGTAATGTCCTCACCGCCCATGTGCAGAAGCGGTGAATCGTACTTTAACTTATTTGTCACTACCATGGCTTTTGTTTTGTGGGGCGCAAACTTGAGTTTGTTTCCGATTCCCCACTTCCGGACATGGGCGAGACTCGCATTAGCCTGTCTCTGGACATCAAGCGCTGTTTCACCCGAAAATATCAGAATAACATCATCCGCGAAGGCTTGGACGTAGTCGCCACGTTGCTTCAGTTCCTTGAGTAGGGGGTCCAGGAGCAGGTTCCAAAAAGTAGGCCCTCCTATGGAGCCCTGTACGCAACCTTTGGAAGTACTTTGTGCGTACTCTGCTCCTACATACCGCACCCTCACTTTCCTGTCCCGCAGATAACTATCCACGAGACGACGCAAATTAATCGGGCACTTTGTTTCTGCCAGTCGACATTTCATTGCTGGCCACCAGGCATTATCAAAGGCCCCCTCTATGTCTAGTGATATGACGACGATAATTTTCTTCTCCTTCAGTCTGTCTTTGATGTGCTTCATCAGGTCATAGAGGGAGTCTTCGGTGCTGCGCTGCGGCATGAATCCGTACTGGCTCCTACTCACTTGTGGCGATATATGCCATCTAATACGCCGCACTAACATTTTTTCTAAAATTTTACCTAGTACAGGCAAAAGCCCAATCGGCCTGTAGGATTTGGGGTGCGCATAATCTTCCTTACCCGGCTTTCTGAGGACCACCACTACTGCCTCCTTCCAGATGGTCGGGAAGTGGAACAGTTCGAGGCATCTGTTAAGCACTGCTAAGAACAGTTGTGGGTTATGGGTAATAGCCGCCCTACATATGTCCGCTGTAAGCCCATCGATACCCGGCGCTTTTTTAGGATTAAAACTAGATGCGGCCCATTTTAGTTCTTCCGTCGTGAATAGAGGGTCGAATGACTCACCATTCGCATTTTCGTTAACTCTATTCGCAAACTCTCTTATTCTATTGTGGTCCGCATTGTCGTCCTGTATTTTATCCTTAGGATAAAACGTCTCCGCAAGCATCCGGGCCGACTCTTCGCTGCTGAGTACTCGGTTACTTTGTACTAGCGGTATGTCTTCTTGCCTAGTGGCAGTGCGGTTTATCACCCGATAGATACTGTCCCACATGGTCTCTCGTTCCTGCCTTCCGCAAAATTCCTTCCAGCTAGATGTCAGTGTGCTCTCCATTTTTAATCTCAACTCCTCTTTTGCTGCGTTATACAAGCCTAGGACCCATGCTCGGCGTCGCGGTGCGGCACTAGAGATTCTCCTCTTCCGTCTCTTGACTTCCGCTTTCAATCGTGTCAGCTCCTCGGTCCACCAAGGTAATCCCGTCTGGTTTCTTTTACTAATAATCGGTATGGTCCCTTCACATGCCATCTCTATTGATTTCACGTATACTTCGGTAATTTTGTCCAACTCTTCTACTGTATCTATCTTGTCTATTTCTGTTTTATTTATGTTTTGTTCACCCCAAATTTCGTTAAGTTTCCCATAGAATTGTCCCCATTTGGCCTTTTTAGTATTATATTTTCTAGTAGTTCTTTTTATGTCCATACCCTTCGATTTTACCAATTTTAATTCAAACAGGATCGCCCTGTGGTCCGAGGTAGTGACGTCCCCGGAAAGTCTCCAGTTAGCCACACTCCGAAGCATGTCTTCTGTACAGGTCGTTATATCAACGCAGCTGCAGTACCTTTGACCTCCTCTGATGACATCGAAGGTAGGAGATGTTCCCTGATTCAGGATCTGGAGTCCCAGTTCATCGAGGGCACCTGCCAGTGCCTCCCCCCTCTGGTCCGCCTCTCGACTACCCCACCACGTGTTCCAGGCGTTGACATCTCCCCCCAGTACCACGTTGCTAACTCCGATCTCCTCCATAATTTTCTTTAGATGGTCCAAGTCTGGCTCTATAGGCTGTCCACCATCCAGATACACCGACACCACACCTATTTCCCAAGCTCCTGTCCTCAGTTTCGCCACTGCAAAGTTTTCAGTGGTCAGGGTTGGGCACTGCGTGAGGTCTATGGTGTCGTCAAAGAGTACAATTGCCGCTTTGTTGACTTTCTCGGTCTTCCTGGCACATTGCACTACTCGTGTACCTGGATAGCTCTTCATTTCTCCAATCCCACCTATATATGGCTCTTGGACCATAGCAAACGCCAGCTTTCTCTTTTCCGCTTCGATTATAAGCTCAACTGTGGCCAGTTTGCTTTTTTGGAGGTTTGCCTGAACGACGCGATACTGGTGGGGTCTGCCTTCGCTGTTTTCTGCGCTTCCGCCCGGGACCACCTTAGCAATACGCCACCGACAGCCGCGCCAATCCATCCCACTTGACACGAATCGGGCACTCGCTGTCGAAGGCGTTGTGGTCAGTCTTACCCATTTTGGCAGTAACGCAGTTCCGGCACTTGGGTGGCTCGGCAGCTAGTCTGGAGGGGCAGTCTGCCCTCATATGGGGGTCTCCACAGTGCGTGCAGAGGTCGGCGGGTTCCGTGCACAACTTGCGGCTATGGCCAAAACGCAAACAGCGGGTGCACTGAATCAGTGGCGATTGGTCCTGCACACGCACCCGCTGCAAGTCAATGTGCACCCGCCCAGCACCAGGGTAGGTAGGGTTGGGTAGGATAGGGTAGGGTTGGGTAGGGTAGGGTTGGGTTGGGTAGGGTAGGGTAGGGTAGAGTAGGGTAGAGTAGGGTAGGGTAGGGTAGAGTAGGGTAGAGTAGGGTAGAGTAGGGTAGAGTAGGGTAGAGTAGGGTAGGTAGGTAGGGTAAAGTAGGGTAGGTAGGGTATGGTACGGTAGGGTAGGTAGGTAGGTAGTAGGTAGTAGGTAGGTAGGGTAGGGTAGGTAGGGTAGGGTTGGGTAGGGTAGGGTTGGGTTGGGTAGGGTAGGGTAGGGTAGGTAGGTAGTAGGTAGGTAGGGTTGGGTAGGGTAGGGTAGGTAGGGTTGGGTAGGGTAGGGTAGGTAGGGTTGGGTAGGGTAGGGTAGGTAGGGTTGGGTAGGGTAGGGTAGGTAGGTAGGAAAAGTGCATTGCTTTAACTTTTGACAGAACGAAGTCTGTCCGGGCAGCTAGTAAACTATAAAAAAAAAAAAATCATAATTAAAATTTTAATCTTATTTTAAAAACATAATAAAAAACATAACTATTAAAACAAAAAAGTTTCTAACAAAAACTTATTAAAATAGACTTAGACAAATATCGTGAGTTCTGTTTATCCTATGAACTTAATTCTTTTTGTATATTTAGTTTTAGACTTTTTCCTAATTTTATATAACAAATTTAATCATAAATAGTTTAAAATGAAATAGTCGATTTTTAAGTTACGTCATTATGCGATAAACAAAAATTAATTTTAAAGTTTTTTGCTTACGCTACAGATGTAATTTGGGATTCCGTCGCCGACAAAAATAGTCCAAATATTGTTCATTAACTCCAAACGGTTCCATATTAATGCATGATATTAGTTATCAATTCAATTTCACAAAAACAGTCTTTCATTGGCATTCGTTTTTAAATAACTGACATTTGACTTTTGGCACAACTTGATATTGCGATGTTGTTATGTGTTAAAAAACCTCCCCACAATAATTTAAACCCATAACTTAATTACTTCCAACAAAGTAATTACGACGTTTGCGTTGTTGTAACTCTATTGACCTTTAGTTGATCTGTTACTTGAATGAAGAAACACATTTGCTATAATATCAGTAATGGTCAAGTAAAAGTTAATACTTGAACCCGATTGCTTTAACTGTTGATGAAGAAACTAGCTGTAAGTAATTCAGACTGTAATTGGTTTAAAAATTCAAAAAAGAACACCTTAATTCCATTGTTTTGAGTTCTTACTTCTGCCGGTACTGTCCTTGTTTTTTTTATTTAGAGTAAGATAAGACAAGACTAGTTTTAGTATAGATGTAATATATAACGATTGTGTGTCAAGACTGCGAGTGGCTCCTAAGATGACAATTGATAGAAATGTATGGAAGATGAAGACATGCTGCGCAACTAGAATTATAAATAAAACAAATATGTAAAATAATATGTGACATTTTAATAAACAGGTATCAACATACACAACACTACGCATTTTCTTGCAAATGGTTGCCGAAAATGTTAATAAAGACTTAATCAAAGTTGTTGGTATCACAAACAACCAGATTAAAGGTTCCGTCTTTGATGAAATGAAGAACATTGGAGCTAATGTTTATGGTGTCAACATTAGTTACGAAGAATTTAATCTAGGAGACTTGAACACAACAAAGAATAGTGGCAGCGTGCTAAAGAGTGCGGACCTTGCTGTCGTCTGTAATTTATCAACCGACGACAACGTAAGAAACCATTTTTTGCTTCGTTTATATCTCATTGATTTGGCAAGGAAACTAAATTGTTCTTAAATATTTACAGATGTGCCAAATGTTACATTTTCCACTCCGACGAGATACCTTCATAGTGAGCGAAGAAGACCATGTTTTCGGAGGTCACGTCCGGCCGTCGTCTCTGTATCGTCAACTGTCATCTCACAGCAACGCTAGCTCGCGCCTGGACCTGGTGCGCTGGCGGCCGAGTAACGTGGTCGTGCCCACCACCACCATCACAGTGCGCGCGCATCTCGACTTCTCACTCCTCACCGCCACCCGCGCCAACCTATCCCCCCACCATCGCCTGCTCATCATTGCTCCCTACCCTGCTTCCTCAGCCCTCAAACAGTTAGTACAGCGTTGGAGGAAAGACGAACAACGTAACAATGTTTACCTAGTAACTGTCAATAACGAAGAAAACAACAATTTCTTCTTGGACGATCTACCGGATATCGATCTAGCATTCACCATTTTGGATCATGTGAGTGTTAAGATTGTTGATATTACATTATAACTAAAAATAAACACTAGTCTGTTTTATTCTTCTTAGTTATCCCGTATTATTTCACACCTGGGCAAACGCTTCCCCCAATTCCTTCCATTTCTAACGATGGAGACTGGAGCCCTGAGACAGCTAGACAGGGTCACGGCAGACAAGGAGAACATAGCAGGACTCCTTGGATGGCTACCTCGGGAATTGGCGTGAAGACGAAGAGAAATTAAAAAATAATACTATTATTTTTTAAATTTAGTTTTGTAAAAGTTCAACTTTGCTGTGAGGAGTCATCGTACCTGTCTGATATTTGAGTGTGGCCGATATACCATATTAGCTGCACCTAAGTTTCAATTTGACAATAACGTTTCATTGCAGGGTAACTGGGGAGGAGAGTATTACGTACCATCACAGGAGAGCGCGACAGTGAGCAGTAAGGTGTCGTTAAAATTTGCACAAGTCGGGGATTTGAATTCTTTGGAGTGGGTCGATGCTGCGGAGACATGCAGCTCTGGAGTACCAGTCAAGGTGCGTGCAATTATTGTGAATACTGGCATACATTATTTTTTTTTATTTTGTGTGCACAGATTAACAGAAATACAGAAAGAAACAGAAACAGTGATTTATAATGAATTAATGATAGATTTTCCACCTATTAGATATCTTATTATTTATTTGTTTGCTTTAAACTTTGGTTTAGATTTATATTAACTGGGGCACGGCAGTGCTCCCGCCAAGTCTTCTGGGGGCACGGCAGTGGCATGGCAAGTCTAGCAAAAAAGGGCACAGCCGTACCATCCTTTTCTCGAAGCCATTCAGGACATTTTCGACCCCTCCGTAAAACTTCGTTGTTGATAAAGCTAGAATCATGAATTTTCAGTGCCTATGGCTTATGGAATTCCATTGAATTTGAACTAGTTGGTAGTTTAGGAACAAGAGCGAGTCAAAGTTCTTTAATTTTGTCACTGACTCACTCACCGATCATCTTAGTTCTAAGGTACGGTTCTCTATTGTGTCACCTAACTTTTTTATCCATAATTTAAAGTGCCATAACTTTTTTTTTCCTAATCATCATTTGTCCGAATGATAATTTACCCGCAATTAATATCACATAATTTCACATGCCATAAAATTGAAATCCCTAAATATAATATGTCCTAAATTTTTGTTTGTCATAAATATTACAATCAATAATAGACAAAAGACATAAAACCGTTTTCAATAAAAGTTATAAGACCCAAATTAAAATTAGGTACATAATGCATAGTTATATTAATAATATTCTTAGAACAAATTTGTATAAAAAAGCTTTTGCTATGAACTTCTCTCAGTCATTACGTATATACCAGCTGGCAATTTTTTTTCATCTACCGACTTACCGACTTCTTATTTTGAGATGGTTCACTTGTTATGTTGTTCTGTTTAGTAACAGGATAATTACGTTTTTGTTTTATAATATACTCGTATCAAAAATAAATTATTGAAAATGCAGCAATGTGAACTTTTAAAGACTAACAAGGGTGGCATAAAATTAAATTATGATGGCTTTACTTACGACAAAAATCGATTCTACAAAGAAAAATATTTGTGGATGTGAAAAGACGAAAAATATTAGTGGATGTAAAAAGTACAAAAATAAACAATATAAGTGTAATGTGCAAGTGATTACTTCAGAGGAAAATGCATGCAAGCAAGCCCGCAGCATGCAGCAAGCATGTAACAAGCATGCAGTATGCAAGCAAGCATGCAGCAAGCAAGCAAGCATGCAGCATGCAAGCAAGCATGTAGCAAGCAAACAAGCATGCAACATGCAAGCAAGCATGCAGCAAGCAAACAAGCATGCAACATGCAGCAGGCATGGTTTCCGGCGGTCCACGCGGGCCACCTCGCCCCTCCGCACCTACGCGATTTTAAATTACACTCTAGTGGTAGAGCCCTGGTTCAATCCATGGTCCGGACCGAGAAGGAATGGGAAGCCGTCGCCTCCTTCTGCGAAGCAGTCATGCTAACGAAGGAGGTGGCGGAACGTGAGAGGGAGAGAACCTCACGTCCCAGCCGCCGCGGGAGACGCCCCGGGCGTCGGGGGGCAACCAGTAGCCCCCGGCCACCGTAGGCCTGTGGACAGTGAGTAATGGGCTAGCTTACCGTCCGTCCGTCTTATGACGACAGACCGTGCCGACGGCGCGTTGGTGTTCCACGCGCGCCTCAAGCAGATGTCAGCAAATCGGAGGGGTCCGAGGGCCGATGCCTGCCAGGGCTGCGGGTTGTTCGAAAGAGATACCGTGGCCCTGGAACACAAAGGGCTAAGAAGGAACATGGATGGGTTTTAGTCAGTCAAGTGTGACACTCCCTTCCGCTCCGCCCAGAGCGGGAGAAGTCATTTACCGATTTACCATCCAAAAAAAAAAAACAAAAAAAAATATATAAACAATACTTAGGACATATGACTTGTGTAGTGTATAGTCTATAAAACGAGGAAAAATTGCAGCATACTACAATTTCAGTCCAGTTTTCTATAGTTCTCAAAACTTTGTTATCCTAGCTGTACAAATGAAATGCGATTACAAAGTATTTTTTATGGTTTCATATAATTATTTGTCATTGACACGAATTGATATCGACTCAAGTTTTTCGTTTTTTATTTTTTTATTTACCTACTGGCTCTGGGTGAACGAAGATATTACACGAGTTTTAACTTCTTCTTTGAAGTTGCAGAAATCTATAATCTCTCTTCCCGCGCTCGATTGTTCCGTTGGAATGGCAGATAAAGTTGGGTGGAGTAGCAATACAAACTGAGATATTTGACTCAGATAATATTTTATTGACTGAATGCTCCATGTCAAGTACCAGGGTATTATAACTTGTATTTGGCCGAGTTGGTTGGAGTGCAAGGATTCCTTTCAAAAAAGTTATGGCAATAATTTGTTTTATGGGGTAATCGTAATAATTTAAGATTCTGCGCACACTAGACCAACTAAACGGTCTGTTTGGCGACGATTGCGCAAACCAGACAAACAGTCAAATCAAATCAAATCATTTATTTGCTGGAATATGGGTACATACATGAAGTGTTACAAACAAAAGTTCTTGCTGCCATATTCTACATTAACAGGTGTGCAAATGTGTGTTACATGCAATGTCAAATATTGTAATAATAATAGTTTCATAATTTAATAGTTAATACATCTAAATTACATTGTTTCATTTAAATAATCATTTTGTATTATAATAGGCTTTATTAATTAGACATGTCTTTAATTTAATAGTTAATACATCTAAATTAAATTGTTTCATTTAAATAATCATTTACATTATAATAGGCTTTATTAATTAGATATGTCTTTAATTTATTTTTAAACGAAATAAAATTCTCAGCCTTCTTTATGTAACTAAATTCTAGGGCTCATACAAAATGCACTCTTGTCAAACATAACCGTTCTATGGCATATTGCACGAAGTGTACTGGCCAGCCTGGTGCTTTTTAACGTTTCGTATTCCTTAATATTATTTGTAATGTCTAATGCTAGTTCATAAATATAAAGTGATGGGAATGTCAATATTTTTAGATTTATAAAATGTGGTTTACATGTATCTGTAGGTTTTAAAGCACATATTGCCCGGATACATTTCTTTTGGGCTTTGAAGACACTTTCTCGATCAGTGGCATTCCCCCAAAACATTATACCATACCTTAAAGTCGAACCAACGTAAGCGTGGTAGGCAGATAGAAGTGCGCTTTGATTTACCACTTTACGAAGCATGTATAAGGCATATGAATACCGACTTAGTTTACTACATACTTGTTCAATATGTGTCCTCCATCTCATGTCTGAGTCTATGTGTAGTCCAAGAAATTTTGTCGAGTTTATTTTTTCTATTCGTAATTGTTCATAATGTGTATTGAAAGTATTTGATAAATGTTTTAGTTAGGTTTATTTTAGGTTCATTTAATTTTAAGCATTTAACTATAAATGACAGCGTATGGTTTATCTTTTGTTCATGACTCGAGAGAGTCGGTCGACTGTGATCGAAAAATTTGATAGTTGCAACAATTTATTAATAGTTAGAACTGTCGTCCGGGACGATTATTGTATTACGGACTAGTGTCAACTTGACGTCTAAAGCGCGTGTTTTGCGTACGCAGTCGGCTGATTAAACAATCATAGCGCCATACTGATCTAGTGGTTGACCGATAGTTTCATTTGAAGGCAACCGTGTAGCGCATCAAACTGATTTATGTCTGTTACCCTTTCACGGCTTTTTAAGTGGACTGCACGGATTTTAGGAAACATCTTACATTTATAAAATTATTCAGAAATACAAGGTGTATACGTACCCTTCACAAAACTGTTCGATAAGCATTATGTCCATCAATTTATGTGACTAAACATTGTTCTGATATAGAGGTATTTAAAGTAAAGTTTATAATATTAAAAACTGGTGGAAAATTGAAACTTTAACCCCCAATAACTCCGTAAAAAGTGGTCTACGTCCCATCTGGTAACTTTCCCATTTCGACAACTAAACAAAATACCATAATAAAAGTGCCGTAACTATTTTGATTTTCGTACATTGAGTCCCGTTTTGTCAACTTTTGACTGAGCGTATTCATTCCTGTTTGGTAAACATTTTGTTTGGTAAGTACTGTTAGGACTCTGGAGAGCTACTCGAAAATTATACAATAAGCTCTTATTTATTATTTATATACCAGTAGTTTTTGAAGGGTATTCACAAAAAAGACGATTTTAACGGCACCAACATCTTCTTCAAGATTCTGCAGTTCTGTACGTTCCGTTCATATTCTATGTTCCTTCGTAGCAAACTTTAGTGTGCCAGAGAGATAGAGACAAAAAATAACAACATCAAGAAAACGTTTACTTGCAACATAGGGAGTTTATTGTACCGTACAAAAAACAGTTGAAATACCATGGTTGGCAAAACAGTATTCAATGTATGAAGATAAAAATAAATACGAAAAGGCAGTGTTTTTCACTTGTTTTGCACGTCCTTTGTTTAGTTGGCGAACCGGAAACTTTTCACATGGGTTGTAGCCAAATGTTTCCGGGCATGCTTTCGAACAAAAACAAAACTCCCTGATGGAGAGAACACGTACCTTCCCGGTTCGTGTTAAGGATATCTTTAAACACAATAATTGATAATATTTCTAATTTATCATTTTAGGTCCAATACGCCGGATTATCCAACACCGACATCAAAAAAGCAATGGGAACAATATCCTCAACCCATGATGGAGAAGACAATTATGGCATGGACTTCAGTGGGACAACAGAGAGGTAATACATATTTTAAAGCAGGTGATGGAAAAAAGCTGAAATCAACTTAGGATAAAAATTGTTTTTAAACATTGACCGGTGCCGTGCGACTCTCATCCAGCGGAAACGCAACCTTCACCAGGTCATCGGTCCACCTAGTGGGAGGCCTTCCAACGCATTGTCTTCCGGTTCGGGGTCGCCATTCTAGATAGATTTTGTGTGGATCACCTTTGATTTGATCACGCAAGAAAACTCCGAGCATAGCCCTCTACATTGCCCTTTGGGAGACTTTAAGCCTTCTGATGAGGCCTATTGTGTGCGACCACGTTTGGAAGTTGGTAACTTTTACTTGTTTATTCTCTTTGCCACCGGTTCAGAGGAATTATTTTGATTTAAAATTATTTTGTACTTTTTGGTGTTTTGATTTGGTTATCTTTTTATCAATTTTTACTTTTGCCTAAACCTACAGTTGTGACGGTATGTTATGGAATTGTGTTTAAAATACATATCCAAGCTATAACAGCAATCATGATAGATTTGCTGTCTATTATTGAAGAAAGCCATTGTCTATCTCAGAAGATCAGCATTAAATCTTCACCAGATTTAAACGGAACCACTGCTGACGACTCTTCCAGAATCATCAACATCAGTTTACAATTATTAGCAAAGATATCGCTGAAAATAACACAGATAAGTGCGAGTCTAACACGAGCACTGAGGATCCCTTATAAACTTGTATGTTAATGATTTGTCCATCACGGAAGTCAGGTCAAAGATTCGAGTTCACAAGCTCTTAAGAAAATATAAGTCAAATTAAAGTCAAGTTTAATTTTGCAGTAAAAGTAACCCTCCCATGCATAAAATATATTTTTATTTATTTATAGGAGAACCCGAGAACCAAAAGCTAAAACAGATGGATAACGATTTGTAAATGTAACACAGAGCTAATTACAGATTTTATTTAAACAAATAAAATTACTTGTCCTGACAAAAGCTTTCAAGCGTGATATCATCCATCCAGTATACAAAAGCAAACCTAAGGATAACGTTTCCAATTGTCGGTCAATTTCAGTCCTTCTCTAAAAGTAATTTGCTCAAAACTAGTACGGATTTCGGTCAAGAATGTCTGATTTCACCAATACTTTATATAAATAAATTGAAAAGTCCCCTTAAATGCTATGTTATCTTCTTAAATTTAACAAGGCCTTTGATACAGGGTCTATTTCCAGACTTGTGGCCAAAATGGAGCATATGTAATAAGCAATGAGTACGTGGTGTGGCCCTAGATATTTATAAAGATTACCCCAGAGCCAATGTGCAAAAATTGATTGCGTTCTTAGTGACAAAGAGTTTACCAGCTACGGTATACCTCAAGGAAGTATCTCAAGACTCACAGTTTTTCAAATATACAAAATTTTGTTTTGTTTTCTCGTCAAAATTCAGCAGGTTGTCACAAAATTCATAAATAATCAATTCAAATTACGGTACCTAGTTCATTATAATTTAACGCTGCTTTTTTTGTTGTTTAAGTTTGTCAGTATTTCAGAAAAGCTCCCTTAACCTGGTTTAGGGAATAAGAAATTATCGAACAAACGTTTGCGATTGTTTGTATGTGTGAAAGCGTGTTTATAGGGTGCGGATCAGATGGGCCGCATTTAAAACACGGGTGGTTTATACTTACCGACTTCCGTAAAAAACAAAAAATACCTACTCATTTTATTATTGGTTCGGGTCGAGAATCATTAGCATAGTTACATTCTGGAATTTGACGAGGATACAAAACAACAGCCTGCATACAGGGTTACTGGTTACTTGATGTGTTCCTTGCAAGACGTCATAGTAGGTTTAAAATGCAACAAACTAAGCCACCCAATTTTCTAAGTCCCTAACGTCCTTGAAAAGCAAAGCAAGGAATACGACGAGTTACCAGTAACCCTGTATAATTGACCTTTGTCAACTCTCCCTCACTCATTGCGACATTTTTCTTAAAATATATATTATTTTTCGCAATTTGCCGGTCAACAAAATATGATACGCAGCCATAAAAGCTACGTATTTACATAATTGTAGTCATTAAAATTATCAATACAACCCCTCCCCTTTAACTTCATTTAATCCAAATGAATATTTCATGAAAAAGTTATTATATCGGGTTACATGATCTTAAAGACGACTTTAATGATGACAACTTAGTAAAGCCATATTATTTACGGCCGCATATTACTGAGCTAGTGATTAAACTTGGGATCTGATCAGGGGATCCCATGAAACTCAAGACCAAGCCCTTAAATTTTATGGGCACTTACAATGTTTTTATCCGATTACAAAAAGGAGGAGGTTATCAATCCATCAGAATATTTTGCGAGTATGTTACTGATATCTTTGCCAATTGTGACCAACCAATTTCAAGGTTTTCTTTTTTGTTTGGAAGAATATTATTCCAAGGAGGATCTAACTCTGGTCTTCGCAGATATACATTATGACTCTATAAGACGGCAAATCTGTCGTGATTACTGCAATCGCTTGGATATTTATGGTTAACAAAATATCATAACATAACAACACGCCTGTATAGCCAAATTTCGATAGTTTGGTACCTATGATACGTTCCATTTTATCGGGGATAATCATTTTACCATGACATGTATTGTTAAAAATGTTGTGATATACCAAAACATTCAAAAAAATAATGAAACCGACTTTTACTTTATCTTTCACTTTTCAAAAAAAGTGAACGATAACTTTAGCTTCAGATGTCAGTGGCAAAAAAAATTAAAACCAATGAAACAAAAGTCACCGACTTCTGAAGCTAAAGTTGTTCTCCAGTTTTGGAGCGTTTTAATGGACAGTATACGCTGAAACTTAGACGCTCACCTAACACACTATCTACCGCATGCAAGTCACTCAGAGAGCTATGGAACGAGCCATGCTGGGCATCTCCTCTATGACCGGGTGAAAATACCAAAATACGGAGACTCACGAACATAGCGGAAGTGATAGCAAAAATAAATTGGAAGTGGGCGGGCCATATATGCCGTAGACCTAGATTGGGGAATAAAATGCTGGAGTAGGACGCTGGACAACCGACTAAGTGGACAGATGATCTCATTAAAGTGGCCGGAAGAAACTGGATAGCCATGACACATAAGCGCCAAAACTGGGGAGATTTGGAAGAGACCTACACTCAGCATTGGGTGGCCAAGAGTTGAAGACGAATATTAGAAAAAAAAAGATCTTTGGCACTATGCATTTGAGATGTGATGCATCCGCTAGACTGTTTGCTGGGATACTACTCAAAATAGGCGATAGAAATTACCCAAGTTGCCACCTTATCAGATTTAAAGGATAAAACATATCCTGATATCAATAACATCACTGAAAAGCCCACTGAATTGCTATGCGAGCGTGCTATATTAACTGCCACAAACGATAGAGGAGCTTTAATTAATGACCTTTTGTTATAAATATTTGTCAGAACGATATGTTGAATACTAGACATTTGATTTTATGATTAAAATAGAGGATGTTGTCATAAAATTTTCAACAGTCTGAATCCTACTGCCATCGCATAAACTTAAGCTTTAAATCGTAGCTCCTGTTATTTTATTAAGAAATCTTAATCCGCCTAAATTGTGAAATGCCACCATATTGCTAATCAAAGCTCTTCAAAAAATGTCGTAGAAGCCACAGTAATTACCAGATGTGATAGAGGAGAGGTAGTTTTCATCCCAAGAATACCAGAATGTTCTTTCGAATAAACAAGAATACAGTTCCCTATTAAAGTGTGCTACTCCGTGACAATTAATAAGTCCCAAGGCCGGTCATTGAAATGGCCAGCATTGATTTAAGTGAGGACTGTGTTTCACTTGCACAGTTTATGTTGCATGCTCCAGTGTGAGGTCTGCGAGTAACTTATTGTTTTTACCCCCAAAAGGAACCACCGAAAACGTCGTTTACAAAGAGGTGCATGGATAATTTATTTTAACTTTTTAGTGAGTTTAATAGTCTGTTTAATCTAAGTATTTTGAAATAAAAAAGTACACAGTATCCTAACTCATTTAAAGTATTAAGAGGGGACTCTAGTCGGTATTTCCATACAAACGTATTCCGCTGTTTTTTCGTGGTTAATGTGTCTAGAGCAATGATTTTTTTCCAAAAAATCTAGGTCTTATTAAGAGGGGACTCTATGCCCGAGGAATTTGAAGAATAGGTATTTGAGGAAACTATTGACGTCGCGCTGCGCCCGACCAAGCCCCCGTAAAGTGCGAAATACAAGGATAAAATATTTAAGTTTAACCCGTTTAGGTCACTAAAAATATAAAATAAAATAAATAACGCCCTAATATACTTTTTATAACTTATATGAAATTGTATGCTCCTTACTTTTAAACTTCCATGCAACTTTTATCCTTTACTAAGGTATACTTACGCGCGAGCAAAGCCGCGGGCAACAGTTATTAATTTATAAACAAAGATTTAAAAAAAATATATAATCATTAATGTTTTGTTGTTAAAGATACAGATACAGTAACAAAAGAAAGAATAACTTATTTCTTAAAAGTTATCGATTCATTAATTTACTATCTTTATTTATCTATATACTAAAAATAAAGCTGAAGAGTTTGTTTGTTTGCTTGAACGCGCTAATCTCTGGAACTGCTGGTCCGATTTGAAAACAAATCTGAGGAGAAAGAGGTCTGAAATATTCGTTATATTACAGCGGCACGCGTGTGATGGGCTTGGTGCGTGGCGGCGCCTGCAGCAGCGTGGTGCGCGCGCAGCCAGAGCTGCTGTGGCCGGTGCCGGCGCACTGGAGCCTCGAGGACGCCGCCACCGTGCCGCTTGCATACGCACACGCACTCTACTGTCTCGTTAGTATACACTCAGACTGCTGGAACAATCATCTCGACGATCGTTCTGAAACTTCTACCGCGTACTGCGGGGGATCCACGCTTCCTTAATATCCCGACAACTGGCAAGTCGTACTCAGCGCTTGTCCGCCACATTTATGATAGAGTAGAACTCTCTGCCTTCCCTACAACTAATAACTGATAATTGAACGGGAATGTTCTGGCATTATCGTTCCTTTGTAGACCTCATTCATTCCTTAAACCCATCCGGTGAGATCAAGGTCAAGATTAAAAAATCTTATAATTAAGCAATTACATTAAATTCCGATTTGTTTCAGGGCATTAAATATGGCAAGAAGCTGACTCCTAATGTCTCTGTGTTAGTCCATGGAGGGGCTGGAGCTTTGGGCCAAGCTGTGTTGTCCATAGTCCTTGCTCACGGCTGTGAAGTATACACGACTGTTAGTGACATTCGAAAAAAACGTTTCTTACTTAAACTATTCCCAGAGTTGAAAGGTATTTTAAACGTGATGTTCAACTATAAATATTATATAACCTGATTAGTCTAAGTAAAACTGTTATTATTTATTTACTATTATTTTTTTCCAGCTGAACATATAGGTAATTCTCGGGATCCAAGTTTCGAAGATATGATTCGTATCGCAACAAAAGGGCAAGGTTGTACAGTTGTAATAAACTCAATTACAGGAGCCTTGAAGAAGGTATGGACCACATGATATTAATTTTTTGTCGTCTTATTGAGGTCATTAACAATAGCTACATTGGAGTGTTTCCCCTTTTTTCAGAAAACAGTTAACTGTGTTGGTTCCTGGGGCATATGTTTTGATGTTTCTCAACTTCACAATCATGACGAAGAATTTGAATATGGAATGTACAACCTCACTAGAGGAAGACATTATGCTACTGTCGATTTCTCAACAATATTTGAAACTCCCGAGGAAATGAAAGTAAGTATATGTATATTCGGGGTTCGAAAATTAAGTTCAAATAACGCCCACAATTACAACTTTTATGGATTTAACGTAAAGTTTACAGTGGAGGTTAACAAAGAAATAAAGGGACGGTATTTGTACTGCTATGTAGGTCTAAATCGGAAGCTGAAATTTTATGATGAGATATGAAACACACGGTTACAACACAATTAGTATTTTAAAAAATGGTAATCATGCTACGTGATTGGTTTTTATTTTTACATTAAATTAATTTTCTGCTTCAATTCATATTTATTTATTACTTAGGCGAGATAATATGACACAAATTTAGTTAAAAACAGACTTGACATAATTTCAAAATAATAGTCAAAAATCAACTGGTGTTCCTTTTTATCTGTCTGGTAATTTAAATAAAATTAACTATAACACTGATTCAAATCTCACTATATTTAATGTGACGTCACAATAAATTGGACATGGGGCGGGGCGTCCCTAGACAACATAAAGTGAAAAAAATATTTTTCTAAAGATGCCGTGTTGGGTATCAAGTAAAAGGGCTTAAAAAGCATTATTCAAAAAAGAAATTACAACCCCAAAGTAATTTAATTTAAAATCTTATAAACAAAATAACATAAATCAAACTTATGGGAAATAAAAATGATTGAAGGAGGAGGCAGTATAGATCACAACACTTGACAATAATGACAGTAACATATATCTTAGCAATAGTACTCAAAATTTTAAATGTTAGATACGAATAGGTTGAACTTATTAGCTAAGAGATCAGAGGTAATTCATAATTTATAACATGGTAAAAAACGGTACACAATTTACGAACACAACAAAACATGCACAATACAAATAACAATTTAAAAAGTAGACTAAGGATAGTCAACACATTCCAGTACTGATTACCTTTATAAAGTGAACAAAAAAAACATACGACGATTAGAGAATATTGACGTCATTAACGACATTATTACCATCACTATTGATTTTAGCAATATCTGCTTCCGATCGAATGGCAAAAGCTGCATCGCCATCTTTCTTACGGACAAGAATCGTGCAATTTTTAATCCAGACGTAATTAAACTGGTGAAGCTTTGCCGCTTCTTTGCATTTGCGAAATAACAATTTGTTTTTTAAAAAGTTAAATGTTCGTTGATATAAATATTTGTGGAAGACCCAGCTATACCTATCTGATCCGTTTTCAGTGACTTAGCCTGCCGAAATGCGCTAAGAACATTATCGCGCAATATGCGCGTGGAGAATTTTACAATAATACCTATTCCTTGGCCTTTTTGTTTTTTGGTGGGCATGTGGTACTCTGTTGATGGATATTATGTCCTTTTGAGGTATGGGAAAGCCAATGACATCTCCAATCCCACCAACATATGCACAAGGTTTTCACCACGCTTGTCTGGTACGTTGCAGATTTCCAGATTGCATTGCCTCGCTTGCTGTTCAAGCGCTTCAATTTTTGATTCAAAGTAGGTTGTGGAAGTGGCTGATTGTTCTGCCTGCAAACGTGCCTTCAACTCGTTTTTTGAGGTCCATCTGTTCGCTAGCGTGGAACTCGAGCGAACGTTTGAGACTGGACAATTGGACATATCATCGTTCATTTCCTTCACATTCTTTTTGAGGTCATGTGTTAATTTCCCCTTGTATATTTGCCACTCACTAGTTTTTTGGTCAAATGAAGACAGATTCCCGAGAAACGCATTCATTTTATATACGTGTAGGTACTCGTCCTTACACCTCGTCGCCAATGATATGTTTATACGTTGTGGGTAGGAGTGCGGAGATAATGAAACGAGTGTCGTCCTTGATCGCTAGTTTATTACTAAGTTAGGAAGGGGTTACACTGACACAGGGACACCGCATAACTATGTGTGAGTGCGCATACACATCATTAAAAAGGATTTTTTATTCTTTCTTGGCAACTAGTTGCGACAGAAGATTATTTTTCTTAAAACGCAACCAGTTGCTAACAAATAATTTTTCAAAAACGCTTGTTTCAAATAGAAGAATTTCTTTCTGTTTTACGCTACCATATGGTAATGTAGACCTCATCAATAAAAGTATATATTTTTTTAGTGCACACACTGTTCCATAAGTTTATTTCAAAATCCATCACACCGTTTTTCACGATTAGTTACAGGCAATTTTGAAACAAATAAATGTACTTAAAATTAATAGTGTTCATTTATAACCTATAAATAGTGAACGTAGTGAAAATGAACACTATTAATAGTGTTCATTTTTAAACTTAAGCTAACAAAGTAAGCGTACGCTCAGGCCCCGATGCTTCTAAATAACCACCACATCAATACAGTCATAGTGATTCAATTATGTTTCATTAGAATATATTTGTCATTCAGTATTCTCTATATTATTGAAACATTATCGAAATATTTCGATGACCCTATTGGCTTTAGTTATTTACCAGACTTGATACCCTGACCGCTAGACATTATAGGTCTGACAATAAAATTAAATTAATAGTATATTTCATTGCGAGTGCGGAAAGCCTGTCATTGCAAAGAGTTCCGACAAATGTCTACCCGAACCGAGGCGCAGCCGAAGGTGAGGGTTGACAGTCGGAACAAGTTGCAATGACGGTTCCGCACGTGTACTGAACAACTATTTTTAATACAGTTGCGAAAAAATTAAGCAATTTACTAAAGAACATTTTTGGAAAATGGCGCCAACCGTAAAAAAATATAAGCAGAGATTTTTTTGTTTTCTTCACCCATTTTGGGAAGGCAAAGGGAAGTATGCCCATACAGCCAAGTCATCAGTAGAATTTTTTATTGATATGAAAAGAAATGAAACCTAACCTAACTCATTGAATTAA
Source organism: Cerastis rubricosa (assembly GCA_949152445.1). Taxonomy (NCBI): domain Eukaryota; kingdom Metazoa; phylum Arthropoda; class Insecta; order Lepidoptera; family Noctuidae; genus Cerastis; species Cerastis rubricosa. The sequence continues at coordinate 15,273,161 of OX424545.1, read as the reverse complement.
ATTTGAATCTGCTTCTTTTTTGAAATATTTTCATGAATCATTAAAACTTCTATGATTTTTTTTAGTAAAAACTCCGTAGTGGTTTTTTTTTCTTTTTAATAGACTTTATTTTGACAGTTGGGAAAGAGAACGCACGAGTTCGGAAAAGGTAACTTTATTTTGACAGTTGGGAAAGAGAACGCACGAGTAAGAAAAAGCTCGAGTGTGTAATGGCCTACATCCCGAACGCTATACGTCCCTGCAATACGCCACTTTTTGAGCAACTGTATTAAAAAAATATTTCCTAAGAGCCTGCGACTTATTGCAGCAATGCAAACGCGCGTTTTTCAAACGCGTGATAGTATAGTGAATTAGTGACACTTAGCAATTATCAAGCGTTTTTATTGATGCAAACGCACTGCAAAAGTCGCATTGTGTACAGACTTTGTAACTTAAATTTTATACAACGTGTAACGTTAAATGCGCAAAACCTGAAAATAGTAAATAGTAGTAAATAACGAGCAGAATCAATTAAACCACTTTTTAATATAGGTCACATTTTTCAAAAAATCTTCATAAAAATGTTGCCCTGTCTATTTTTGTTCATAGGTCAAGCCATCACGTGCGCAAACCCGCCATAATACATAAACAAACACAAATGTTTGTCGTCCAATTAAAATTTTCTCATACGCGGGAAAAAAAGAAAGAAACAACCAGAATTGCCAGTAAAACTAAAACAGCACATAAAACCTCATCACTTGGGGTGTGTGAGGTTTTGCCCATTTAACGTTACACGTTGTATACAGACGGATCTTATATTAAACTACATTATTTCGTTAAAACATAATAGCAAAAGGGCTAATGATCTCCAAGCAGTGACCTACAGTTTTTTTTTCTTTTAATTCACTCAATGTCTGGTCAATTTCCTTGTCGATTCCTTTGTACTCTTTATTCTTTATAGTTTTGAAATTTAAATCGTAAAGTCTTTTTTCCGTTGCCAAAATATCCAACTGATTTATGAAGAAAGAAGATACTGATGATGAGAAAAAATAACCCTGGCCAGTCTTTCTAGGAATAGGTATGAGTTGACCGCGAAGATTGCCATTTTGCAGCTGGTGGCGACTAAAGTATTATTTGTTGGCAACTGGTTGCGTATAAAGAAAAAAAAAATCTTCTGACGCAACTAGTTGCCAAGAAAGAATAAAAAATCCTATTTTCACAATTGGTTGCGAAACTCAGTTGCCATGGCGGCCGAAAGGTAAAATCTAACGCTGAAAGCTGTGATAGGGTGACCGTTTTTTTTTTCGGATGAGACATCTTCAAATAACCCCTCCCGCTCTGGGTGGAGCGGAAGGGAGTATCAGACTTGTAGTGACTAAAACCCATCCATGTTCCTTCTTAGCCCTTTGCGTTCCAGGGCCACGGTATTTCTTACGAACAGTACCGCAGCCCTGGCAGGCATCGGCCCTCTCGGGCTCCTTTCGATTTGCTGACATCTCCTTGAGGCGCGCGTGGAACACGAACGCGTCGTCGGCACGGCCTGTCGTCATAAGACGGACGGACGGTGAGCTAGCCCATTACTCACCGTCCACAGGCCCGCGCCTACGGTGGCCGGGGGCCACTGGTTGCCCCCTGACGCCCAGGGCGTCTCCCGCGGCGGCTGGGACGTGAGGCTCTCTCCCTCTCACGTTCCGCCACCTCCTTGTGGCGATACCCGGGCGTTTCCTCCCGCCCGATTCGGTGCAGGAACCTCCCGAAACAACCTGATAGGGTGACCCTGAATATGCTTTGGCTTGCAGTCCCACATAAACACGATGAAATCCATCATCGATATTGTGAACAGCTCAATTGTCTCAGCAACGTTCCCTGACATCTGAAAAATTGCTATCGTTAGGCCATTACCTAGAAAAACAAATTCAACTGACTTAAAATACCTTAGACCTATTAGTGTCCCACCTTGCTTTTCTAAAATTGCTGAAAAGGCGGTATGCCAGCAGGTTTCCACGGTGGACGTGACAGATAACATTATGTCAGTACAGGATAAGGGCCTGTGCACACTTCTTGTCCTAATTGATTTTTCGCGAGCATTTGGCTGCATAAACATAAATTTGTCTCTCTCAAAGCTTAACTAATAGTAGTTAAGCTTTAAGAGAGACATTTTTATAAAACAAATATTATAATAATATGCCTTTCTTACCAACCATCGGCAGTGTGGAAATACGTCTAAGCAATGGCTCATCTCTTGTTTCGTCACTCACTCCTGTTTACAGGAGAGTCCCGCAACGCACAATGCTGGGCCGATGACGTACAAGTCTATATTTCTTTTAAGCCAAGTGATGATATCGCGATAAAGGATCATAACAACAACAACATACATTTATTTGCAGGCAAATTTGGCCCATATATTTAAATACCTTACAGTCTAACATACATACTATTTAATACAATTTGTGTTAGTAAATAAAATCTTAAGACTACATATGTTAGTAGCACGTCACTTGCACACTATGTGACTGTGCGTTCATGTGGCACTTGCCCGCGGAAGCGACGGAACACCACTCCCTGCGGCCAAAAGTCCTCTTCGAAGACGAGCTGCAGATAGCACGTTGGTATTCGCACCACGAACGCCTTAAGAGCGTTTATACCCTACGGCATTTCATACAAACTTTCAAGTCGTTATTTTCCGAAATAACTGAACAGATTTTAATGAAACTTCCTACGCATAAGCAGTATACATAGTTATAAAAAAAAGTTACTAAATTACATTTACGAAATGTCTTATAAAAATGAAGATAATTCGAAATTTCTGTTTCTATAGATAATAAAAAATGGGTTTAACTTAGCTGTAACATTATTTTTCGAAAATGTTTTTAGTAACTTTTTAGACCTATTTATACTGCTTATGCATAGGAAGTTTCATTAAAATCTGTTCAGTCATTTCGGAAAATAACGACTTGAAAGTTTGTATGAAATGCCGTAGGGTCTAAACGCTCTTAAAGTTGACGTTGCGGCGCGACTTAAGCAGCTGCACTCTCGCTACGTACTTGGTCTTCTGGCGCACGTACTCCACAATGTCCTCTGCCGTAGTGGTGTAGTGTAGGCGGGAGATGTACACCGGAGTGTTCGGCTTCGCGGCACGTATAGGCACGTTGTGCTCCGATGGAGCCTTGCCGCAGCGGTTCTTGTTGGTTCGTTGACGGCTGTTCCTCCTCAACACCATCACGAAACTATCATCTGCCCGAATCGGTGCCATTTCTGGCACGGGCTTCCCAGCGAGAGCAGTTATGCCCGCAACTACGCTAGCGAAATCTCCAGGAACATGCTGAGATTTTGCAGACGCTGCAAGAAACAGGCAGCGGGTCGTGCGGTCGATCGGTTGCGAGGCGAGGAGCCACAGGGACGGGAGCGGGGGAGCGGTTCAGCGGGGCGCACGCGGGGCACATTCCGCAGCCTCAAAACAAAACTGCTGACGTGAAACTGACCGATGATACATCAAGGCCAGCTCAGCGAAATGTTTGATGCACCCGACTGTGACCCCGATACCGTTGCCTTATGACCCCACTCATTGACTTCGTTACGCAATTCGGCAACGACATTTTGTGATGCATCTACTTCTTCTGCACATCCACTAGACTTGTCCTAAAAAGAACTATGTCTTTCAAAAGGCTAGTTACATCGACGTGATCGATTGTGCCGGGAGGCAGCTTGTGTAAGTCCTTCGCCACGAACGTTGGCACGTCATCAGGGTCGGCCGCCTTCAGCAGCGTGATCAGCTGTATGCTTATCTTGGTCCCGTGACACTGGCGGGACACCATCTGGTGACTTTTATTAAGCGACTGGTACAACAACAGCTTGGCAGCAGCAATATCATCTTCACTGAAGTTCGTTGCACAGACTTCAACTGCGGACACCTCGTCCATCACATCCAACTTCTGTTGCAGGAACGCCAGCAATTCATTCGCCACAAGTGATTGAACCATGGCGATTATAATTACGAGCGATGGCTAGCGCCGCCGCGTTTACGGTTTTTTAATACATGTCAGCACACGTCCGCATCGAAACGCAGCTAATGCAAGACTGACGAACGAACGACTTAACGATGATCTTGACCGGATAGCATGCTGAGCTGAAAATAACGGTTTAGTACTTAACCCCACTAAAACCAAATACATGCTGTTTGGAACCAAGAACCAAATCAGCGTAGTGCTGGCGTCACTCAACGTTACCCTGCTGGGTGAGTTGGTCAGTCGAGTCAGTAAGGCACGTAATCTGGGTCTGAACATGGACGTTGGGTTGAGATACGAAGCGCACGTGGCAGAGTCAGTGCGCACTTGTTTCCACCGGCTTAAGGTTCTTTACAAAATAAGGCCTTATCTTTCAGAAGCTGCGTAACCAGCTCATTGAGTCACTCGTGCTATCCAACCTGAACTACGAAAATATAGTTATTGACCCTCGGATACTGGCAAGAACTCAGCGACTGATCCAGAGGGTACAAAATGCCCTTGCCGATTGTGCTTCTTAATCCTAACAAAAAGCTACGTAACACCATTTTTGAATAAGCACTATCCTCAAGATTAAGTAGCGGCGTAAGTTGCACTTGGCATGCATACTTTTTGGAGTTATTAAGTATAGACAGCCGACCTACCTGTACAATATGTACCTGTATGTACCTGTATGTGTAGCTGAGCTGGAACGCTAGCAGAAGAGAATGCGCAAGTAGGCAGTGCTCGCAACGCAGCAACTCTCCACTCAATCGTATCGTGCTTCCAGGGGAAGTTTAAGATACGCCGCATCCAAATGCTGGAACAATATTCATCCGCCAATAAGAAATCTTAACAGTCTTGGTACTTTCAGATTTCAAGATTCTAGATTTTTCATTTATAGACTATGCATTTTTGCTCAAGTATTCAAACACTCACCAATGCACAAGAAGGTTTCCAATACAGTAAACTGAACTTATTGTAGAATACTAAATTTAAGCTGAGGCTATACTTACATAATTTTTACACACAAATTATGTAATTGATATTATTAAATAATATTAAAATGACAAAATGTATAAATGTAAAACTATATAAATAACATTTTGTCACAACACCAAGTATCTCGTCAGCTCGACGTCCGTATGTCACTACAGGGATCCAGCAGAGTATCAGCTTCAGGAGCATGCCTGACACATGCTCAGCTGGACTCCCATTTGGTGCAACCTTGAGATGCACACCGCACCTTGTATACTCGTTATTTTATTTGAAGTAACTCATGGTGTTACTGTAAATCTTTCATAATATTTTTTTTTGTCTTTTTGTATAAGGCTCTTACCCGCCGCATCGGAATTACTTATGATATGTGGCACCAGATTTAATTAGATTAAGAAAAAAACAGACGTCGGCGATCCGTCAACGCCTTGTTACGGCACCTTCCTTGACAACGATCCAAATCAATATGGCTGCCCGCAACGACTTGACGTTCCGCCAGAGAGAATTGTAGACCGCTTCTCTCTCGTCTGTGGTCACAGTTTAGTTTGCAACGTGAATCATATGAAGCCTTTTTGCAAAGGCGCCGACATGTATCAGGTTTTTATATGGGTATTTTTATTCATGTGATTTGTATTTTGAATTGTGTGTCTGTGTGTTGTGCTATCTATGTCTTTTGTGTGCACTGAATAAATAGTTTATCTATCAATCTAATAAGCTTAGGTCAATATCCTGTTTCGCAAAATGTAACGGATTTACAGAACTTACACTAGAAAAATTGTAATACTAAAATGTCTATCTTGAATCAATTTCTAAGCATCACGGAATGAATAAATCTTTTGCTTTGTTTTTTTTTTTTACATAAAATTTATCGTGAATCTGTACTCTACTCATTGATAATTATTTTTCTTTCAAAAAAATTGACCTTCTTCATGATTTTTTTTTCCACATATCGTTTTTCTCATCGCTTAACTTTTAACCTAATGTGGTGAAAAACAATGTATGTGACAGTTTTGTTCAATAAATTTAAACAAATTGCTTGTTAATGGTAATTTTGGAAAGATACAATACTACTGTATTTTCACTAAAACTATTTTGGAAAATTTAGTATATTTAAATCTAAATCCATAACATTTTGCGAAACATATAGGTATTGAGTTTTTTAGTAAGTATTGACCCAAGCCATCTGGAGTACCTATGTCGTAATATTTACAGGACACACACAGTGTTTTAATTTACTGATCATCGAAGCACCAAAAAAAATGTAAGGGTGTTTATATCACCCCTACATTAGATGACATTCTATTCTATGGGGGGAGGGTCTATACTTAGTAATATGATAACGTGGCGAATCTATTGGGATAATAAAAAAAAAACCGATAGCCGTGAATTTTTGAAGTCATAACTTGTGGGGTAAGTACATGGCCTAACTTAAGTAGGGATTTGAGGATAATTTTTAACTTATCGCCACTATTGTTAGCCACCCTGACATCAGCCGCCATGCGGTCTGCTTCAGGGGTGGCTAACTCTGCGAAGAGTCTTTAAAATTAAATTGGGAAGACTCCACGGCCGCGGGGCTGGGAGGCGCGGGGCAAGCGGGCGCGGGTGATTTCGCTTGGGCCGCGGGAGTGGGAACAGGGGTATGTAATAGCCCAGGGATGGGGCTCGACTTTGCTTCACCGAGAGCCGGGAAAGCTCTCTGGTGGTTCAGCGTGGTCCTCTGAGGGAGAGAGAGGACCTCTGAGGGCTAAGTATCTCCGGCATCTGTGCAGAGGGTAATATCAGAGATGGTGTTTTGTCACTACTGGCGGGCGTTTGCACGCTTTGCCAATTTAGAAGAGGAGGCTTTGTGGGCTTTCGGGCAAGCGCGGTAGTTTACCGGGTGACCCGACTGGTCACAGAGCACACAGCTCGGTGGCTCCTTGCACTGGGAGATGTCTTTGGAACGGGGGCAGTCAGCCGTAGCATGGTCGCCTAGGCACTTTACGCACCTGTGCGGTGCATGGCAGTTGGCTTGGCTGTGTCTCTACAGCCGACAGCGGTGGCACTGTCACACGACTACGCTTGAGCGGTATGGCTTCTCTATTGAGATGCTTGAGAGGGAGCATACCGACTTCACTTTGAAGATCGGGTGGTGTCCTTCGATTGGGTCACAAATTACCTGTACCATGTCGTACTGGTCGCCGCCTCTCGCTTTGTGAAGGCGGTGGAGATCTGTGACTGGGATGTCCTGGCCTTGGAGGTCATCTAGGATGTCCTCCGTAGGAATTTCTCTGGGGATCAGCTTGATCACCACTCGGGCGAGCTTCTCCTCAGGAAGGGAGTAAGTGTGAAAGGCTATGTGCCTTCTGATCAGTTGGCGAGTTAACTCTCTGAAGTCAGTGGCCGTAGGGACCACCACTTGTATACTCTGTTGTGTGCTTTTAGCGCTTGTGTATTGTATACGGCGCTCAACACACAATTTGTACACGTCTGTCCATTTCCCTTTGCCCTGAATGAACAGTGGGGGAGGGGGCTTAATTTTCTTGGAAGAAGCGGTCGTTGGGTTAGCCCTATGGCTAACTGACCTGCTGGTATGAGCATCGGCGAACGATGGTTACTACTATTACTTCTGTTCTGTTACGAATATTACTTCAGGTTGGAATGATAATTATGCAGATAGCAAGACGGATACTGATTAACGACATCGTACCGTGGAAATAGGGCTTGGGCGGTTATATTACAGAGCTGTATCACTAAAACATTTGCTCGAATCCACAGGAGTTACAGATGATGTTGAGCGAAGGTATTGCGCGCGGGTTTGTGCGTCCTCTGACGCGCGTGTCGTACGCGCCGCACGACGCCGCGCGCGCCTTCCGGCTGCTAACGGCCAGCAGGCACCGCGGCAGAGTACTGCTGAAGATGGAAGGCCATTCAACGCAAGCACAGCCCAGGTCAAAAGACATCCCTTTTTGTTGACCAATTACAACACTACAAATACTTTTGGTTTTAATGGCCCTTTCTCTATTTTTAATAAGATTATTTTACTTGCAGAATATCTTGCAATCCAAACCACACCCAAGTTGTAATATTGAATGAAGATAGTTTTGGACTCCAGATGGTCGACAAACTAGTTGCTCGTGGTGCGAGGAAATTACATGTTCATAGCAAAGCGCATACAACTGCAAAGTTCCAATTTAAATTACGGTAAACAAAATTATTTAATTAAATATCCCAATGACATCCCATTGAACCCAATGATCATGTTCTAGATCAAGTTTTTTTTTAAAAAAAGACGTTAAAGTTTTTGTAAAAAAACCTCTTTGCATAATAAACATCAGTTCATTTCATGATGTTGGCACCTAACCTACTAAAGAGTACTTTTCGAATTTTTAGGATTTGGCAGAAGATCGGTGTACAAGTCCAAATATCGTCTCAGAACTTTAATAATGAAACTGATATAGTAGAGTTACTTAAGGATGCTACTAAATTGGGCTTTATTCAAGGCATATATGTCACAACCAATGATAACCAAATGGATCAAGAAACTTTATTTGTTCACCTCGATGCAGTTTCGAGGAGATGTTGCCCAGATTTAAGGTAACAGTATTAGTTATTTGTTGTTCGTTTTTTATCTGTACCTACAGTTTGAAATAATTTATCTTTCTTTATTTTTAGCTACTTTGCTGTGATAAATGTTGGTGAGACCATGTTTGGAAAGCCGACGTGTCTTTCACGTGTTCAAAATAAATTACCAGCCAAATTGATAGCTCTGCCTCAACTGAAGGACGTAAGTCATTGTGGCAACATTAAAACATTTCTCCTAGGTTTTGAAAAAGTGCCGTTTTGTAAACTTTGCAAATCTAAACTTCATACTGATACTTATAACTTTATCTTTTTCCATCTGACTTTTACTTGAATAATATGACTCTACCTAAAGTTTTTCATTCTGACTGTACAAAACTTGCACCAATCAAAAATATTTCTAGAATTAAATTCTCATTACGACCTAATCGGATGAAAATCAGCGGCCGAAACACCTACTAAGCCAACAAAACAACTGACTAAAAACAAGCGCATGTTGGACTCGCGCACAAAGAATTCCGTAGCACCAAACAAAACAATATTTTTAACACTCATTCATAGGACAATTTACACTCAACAGCAAAACTAAATTAGTTTTTATAGAACGTAAATGAAAAACCAAGTTACTTTTGCAGCTTGATGAAAAAGTCCCATACCTCAAAAACTTCAAAACTAATTCAAACTAATTTCAGTTGAAAGATTTTTACGATCCACAAACCGGGTTTTTTGCTTTTCAAAATTTTCTTCCTCTTAAATTATGATTTAGAGGGGGGACAATTTATACTACTTTCGAATCAAATATCTCATCAACCATTGACATAAGAAGAAAAGTATATAAAGAACCACGACATCATTTTTTAAAAGCTATCGCTAGACACCACGCAGATATTTCATTGACAATTTGTGGAGGGTCACCCCTATTTTTATTGCTTTATTTCGCATCGTATTTGTGTAGCGGTTCATGAAATGCAACTTCGCTCTAAATTTGAATTGTGTTGTGCCAATAGTCTCACAGAAAAAAATCTGTGGCATACAGACGGACAGATAGGCAGACGGAGAGGTCGAATCCATAAAGTTTCCGTTTTAGCCATTTGGCCATAGATAAAAATAGACACAACAACAAATAACAACTTAATTGATATCCATCAGGAGTCCAGTTCTGCTGACACAATAGATGCGGTGGAGCGTGCACTCTGCGGTGTGGACACCTTGGTGCTTGTACAGAGGACACATAAGCAACAACCTGATTTGCTGAAGCAACTTACTGAGTTGGCTAGTCAGTAGTATTCATTTATTAATGTTTTATTGTACGACAGAAATTACAGATTAACCGATTAGACTAGTTACTAGTATGGAGAAAAATCATTTCAGATTGCAAAATATACCATAACAGTTTAATGATAATTTAGCTTTGTGATTTGTTTGGTTTCCAGATATAAGTTTGACAAGGAAAACTCCAAAAACGACTACTTTAGAAGAACTTGGAATTCAGGATGATAAATTAGTACTGGTTGCTAGTCATTTGAGAATTCACCACAATCTTGAATTCACAGAACAAGAGATACCACAGCTAACAGTTCAAACGTAAGTTCTTTATGCTACATACTCTAAAAAAGCTAGCCAATAATATGTAACTAACAGGTTTATATGATCACCAGGATACTGAATTTGGATAAATCTGAAAACGTATTTGAAGATGTTAGAGGCATAGCAACGTTCATATCTTACGTGGACACGGACGAACTACTGGCGACTACAGAAATAGTATGCATGCCTACAGTCGCTGATCTCGTTTTGGTAAATACACATTATATTACGCATTGTTTAAACCGCTTACTGACTATTTTAATAATTCTTGAGGAAGCTTATTCCACTGCTTCATTGGGCAATAGTCGCAAGCGCGAAAATGAGCATAAGTCCTGGGGTCGATTGCCAAGTTGGACAAAATGTTGTTGGGTTTTGCCATTTGTAATTTGTCAGTAGTAGTCACAAAGTCTCGATTTGTGCTCAGTTAATGGCAAAAGCTTCATGCCCTCTCCAAGGGACTTAGCTGGCGAAATGTCGCTAAACAATTAGGCACACCTCTGCTTAACCATTCAGGGATTACTTATTACATGATGTTATGTAACGTTATTTGATGCAGTATAATTATATCAAGAACTTGGAGTGAGAGCAGTATCGCCATCAGCTTCAAAATTTCATGCCAATGCTAAATAATAACCTTTTTTCCAGCCTTATCGTCTTAAAAACACTCTTCATTGTGTTATTTGTGTTCTAATAAATTTCAGCGTGAAGATGAATTTGACACAAGCCAGACGTACCTGTGCATAGTGCCGGGCATAGAGGGTCACCACGAGCGGTTCCGCGTGCTGTGCGAGCGCCTCAAGCTGCCAGCGCTGGTGCTGCAGCCGGGCCTCGACCACCCGACGGAGACCGTGCGGGAGAGTGCGCAGAAACACGTTGACGTATGAACTCTCAAGTTAAAAACAAAAAAAAAAAAAAAACAAAAAATTTAATTGAGTACCAAGTACAAAATTAACCTTACTTTTTCATCATTTTAGGTGCTGCTGAACAAAACTGGAATGAAAAACACTTTCTACTTATTGGGTTATGAAACTGGCGTTTTGGTTGCGTTGGAAATGGCAGCTATACTCGAGGATCATGGTGAGCAAATATCAATCACGACCGTCTTTAAAAAAAATGTTGATTGTTGTCAAAATGTATGAAGTTCATTTCCATTTTTCTAGGTATAACCGGTACGGTATATTGCCTTGGATGTGCACCGGACGAAGTTCCAACTGTGATTGAACAAAATATCGCAGAATACAAGACAAAAGGGCAACTGGAAAATGAGGTGATCAAGCATATGTATAAGTTGATGGTGGGTGACGACGTTGCGGACCTGGAGGAAGCCCTTAAAGCTGCAGCTTCGTGGCCAGAGAAAGTGGACGCGTGCGTGCGGACTCTGTTAGGTCGTGTGCCGCACTCGGTGCAGTACTCGCGCGCGCTCATAGAAGCCGCTCTGGCGCGTATTGAGCGCGCGCGCAGCTACGTACCGCCGGCGCGCGCGCTGCGCTCTCAGCTGGTGCTGCTGCGTGCCACGAATGCGCACGTGACGTCACCCGCGCAGGCGTTGCAGCGACACTCGCAGCGACCGGTCGTCGTACATCAGCTGACCGCACCCGTGGCACATGCAACCAATGACATGAGCTGTGCGTCTGTGATTAATGAGTGTTTGGATCAAAAGATATTAGATTCGTTCAAAGAGAAAAATACTTGCGAATCGTATCTACTTAACCCGTTTACCTTTATGAGTAAAGATAGTGATGATTTATAAAAAGGAGAATGACACAGACTATGCAGTCGTTGCAACTTAACCATCTAGATAAATAGTTTTGTATTATCCGGTAAATAGGGGTTCAAAAGATTACAATATTCTTGACTAGATTCTTTGTTCTTGGTAGTCCTGAATGCTAGCCGTTTTGGCTCGTGTAAGCCACTATCGCATAATGAGTCCAATCTATTATGAACATTTCGTATTTTAATGGAAAATAAGAGAGTACATCGAAGAAACTGTAACGGTTCTGGTTTCGTTAGTGTTTAGTGGTAGGTAGAAGTAATAAAAAATACGTAACAAAGATTAGTATTAATTACTTTTAGAATTAGAAAGCCGGTTGAGCCGGGCGTGAGTAGGATATCGAGCGCGCGTAAGTTAGGACCGCTTAAACACTACTGTCCTGCAGGTCTTCCAGACGTAGGTAGCGGAGACTGGAGTTAGGTGGTCCAGGGTCCCGTAGCGCTGCGGCTGGGTCGTCTAGCCACACCCTTGCGGCGGCGGCGGTCGCTGTATTAATAACCGCGTCTGGAGGTTGCGTGGTTGAACAGCGCCGGTAGAAGCGCTGATGCAGGCACCGAGGATGCGTAGGCAAGTTGAAGGTAGAGTAGAAGAAGAACCCCGTCTGGGGTTTTCACAACACTTAATACAAGGAAGTTAAATTAAAATGATGTACTTTAGGTACTGCTAGGGCTTTAAGCCTTTAACGAATTAACAGTCGTGAAGGTTATAAGATAATGGTTCTCTCAGCTGTGTTTTTGTCAAATGAGGTTCTAGTAGTTTTAGAGGAAGGAGAAACACAGCCAATCATTCACCTAGCTGTCATTGCTAGTGTTGCCACAACAATTCTTTCAAGTTAAATTAAATTCTTTAAATTTTAGGAACTAGTGTTTATGTTAATAATTAAGTTATTATTTTCATGATAGGAATAACGTGCAACGTTACAAAACATAACACTCTGAATCACATAATTATGCAAATCGTGACCGACACGTATTACACTGAATTTAATCGGAAGTTTAAAGTTATGAAATTTGTAAATTATGATAGCAACAGTTTCTACGAGGGCAGTTCCTGAGCACCCGGCTTTTTTAAATATTCCGCTGCTTATACTTTTGGTAATGAACATGGAGTGAAAAGGGGGTATAGTCCTTTCGCCGTAGGATGGTGCGGGTGATAAGATGAAACAGTCCTTTTCAATCTTGAACTTTACTCTGATACAATCTTGACTGAATATTTTAGCTGCATCCTGAATACTATAGTCGTAAAATACGGAATCAGTAATAACTGTAGTAAATGTATGGAAAAGGAACGTTTCATCTTTTTCACAGCACCTTTTGAAAACCTTACGTTATCTGCTAGTTCGCACACTTTCAATCGACGATCATCCCATTTTTTTTTTTGGATTTTTCACCTTTTCTAGTGAAGTGACCTCATTTGGTCGACCAATGCGATGATCATCTTCTAGCAGCTATTATATATATGATATAATTATTTATTGTTGTAAATGAAGTAGCACACTCTTCCAGAGTAGAATCTAACTCGGCTTTAATATTGATAGGACTAAAGTTTTTCGAATGAAAGTTTTGTATTCCGTGACGTCAAACAATTTTCTGCAGGGTGGTGGTTCGTGACCACCACTTAAACTAAAGTCTAAGAGTTTTAGTTTTATAGGGTTGGTACTCTCTACCAAAGACATTATTTTCGAACTATAACCGCAATTTTTACATCAGGTCGGGGTCGGGTACTTCTGGGACCGCCTTCATTATGGTTATTGTCAAATTGATACTCATTAGTATCAGTTCTGTTATTATAATTCTAATAATTTTCTCTTAGTACCAAACAAAATTTAAAATCCTTAAAACTTTTTGGTGGCTACCACCTTTATCGGTGATTGTAGCACTTGCATTCTCTTTATTTGTGAAAAAGTGTGATTCTAAGGTTTTAAATGCTTTCTTTACAAACAAACCTCCGCCTGAATATCAACTGGGCCGGTGCTTTTTTTTAAAACTTCGAGCTGGGTCTCATTTACCGTCTGTAACATGATTTAAGATATTCATACATTAAACTAAACTACATTTCACATAATTTAGTACTGATTCTATCGCAAGCACAGCTAGATTAATTGAAAATTGGGCATTCTCCTTTTTATCTATACTTTGTTATTTATTTTATATGGTGTATGTATAAGTGTTTAAATTAAATAATTGATGTCTTGACAAGACGTGACTTTTAATTAAAAAAACCTATATTTATTTAGTTTAATGTGAAGAAAATCAATCGTGTGAAAGTTTTTCTGTAAAATCACAAAGGATATAGATGGAACTTTCCCCTCCGGCCGTTCTGCATCTTTCAACTTTCATAATTATGAATATGGAAATCCCAACATATGTCCAAAACCGCTAAGATCGCTAAAAGGTAACATCATTAAAACTGTTGGAATGCAGTAAGCTTGTTTATAATGTAATCATGGTGCGAAAATACAAAGTAAAATAAATAATTTAAGTAACAAAACTGATGTCAAAAACTGACACTTTTAAAAGTTGTCTTATAATCTTCTAGCTTAAATTTATTGGTATATTTATATCATTAAGCACAACACAGTTAGGTATGCCTTCCTGAGACGTCTGTAACTCGACTAAATAAGACGTATAAGATTGTTATTGATGACACTGGCTGATTCTGATAACAACTATGGTATAACCCGTTATGGAAGAACGTACAGAACCTATGTTCAAAAGATCTATAATTTACAAACAAGAGTAATAAAGATAGTTGTACCATAATTAAACTGAAATATAAACCCGACTATAATAAATTGTTCCTATATTGTAAAGTCATAAATGTATTTGATAAAGCAAAATTAGCTGTTGCCTCTGATTACAGTGAAAATAATATGAGTAAGTTGCAATAAATAGATAGACCTAATTTTGTACGTACGGCGAGTACATCTTACACTTGAGATTTGCAGATGACATCGTCATACTGGCTGAATCGCTGCACGACTTGCAGCAGATGCTGGATGGCCTAGTGGATTCTTCAATACGCATTGGTCTCAGGGTGGACTTGGACAAAACGCAGGTTATGTTCAACGAAGACGTCACCCCAGGACCTATTGTTGTCAATGGCGGACCCTCACTGTTGTTCGAGAATATGTTTACCTCCGGCAAACTCTGCAGTTTGGAAAGGACAACTTTGAGAGGGAGGCTAATAGAAGAATTCAGCTTGGCTGCCAGCATTTGGGAAGCTTCGTCGGGTCTTCTCGTCGCATATTTCACAGAGCCTAAGACTAAGTCTTCAATCAGTGCGTTCTGCCTTTAATGACTTACGGGACCGAAACGTGGGCACGCACGGTACGGTTGGTGCAAAAAAAAAAAAAAACAAAATATTTTACTTTTTTTTTTTTTGCATTAACTCAATGTCGCTCAGCGAGCTATGAAGCGGGCCATGCTTGGATTTTTTCTGAAGTAGCGCATCCGGAACGAGATAATCTGACAGAGAACCATGGAGTCGATATAGCCCACAGAATAAGTAAGCTGAAGTGGCAATGGGCCGGCCATATTAGCCATCGAACCGATGCCCGTTGGGGTAGACGTGTTCTTGAGTTGAGACCGTGAATCGGCAAGCGTAAGGTGGAATGCCCTCAAGTTCGACGATCTTCGCAGCAACTGGATGAGAGTTGCTGAGTATCGAGTTAAATGGCGAGCGATTGAAGACGCCTATGTCCAGTGGACTGCAATAGGCTGATGATGAATTTTGTTCGTAACCTGTCGTACTTGCCTCCAGCCTCTTTATAAACTTCAAAGTAAACAATGAATACGGTAAAAGGGTCTGGACGTATGCTCTTCCAAGCATTCTAAACAAATTGCCTAAATAAATAGCCAAAAAGAAGTTAGAAAACAAAAAATATCGACAAATGAAGAACATCCTAAACGTCTAGGTACTTTACCACTGAAAAGTTTGGAATGGGGAAGGGCTTGCGTGTGGGTCTACTAACGGACAAATACCTTTGACCGAGTAACACCTAAACCCTGACCAATAGCGTACACAATCTTACTCAAAAGATTGAGCGCTATTCTAATTTAGTTGTTTAATGAATGCATGCTAAAATAAATAGTTTGAATTTTTTTGTGTTACAGGTCGAAGCGGTGCTTTAAAAGTAAATTACGGTCACCGATTAGGTAAATTACCATTTATTTATTGAACGTGCGTCACTGACCTCGGGACGATCTGACATTGGCCTTTGTGTAACGTAGCATGATTCTAGCTCATGTATAGTGTAACTAAACAGTTATTGCTGATTTGTGAATAGAGTAATTGAAATTTAGGACTTACCTAGGGATGGGTTTAGTGTGGTACGTTCATCATCATCATCATCAGCCTATAATGTTCCTTCTGCTGGAACACGGGCCTCCTCTCAATGAGCGGGAGTAGGCTTTAATCCACCACGCGGGCCCAGTGCGGGTTGGTAGATGTCACATGTCTTCGATTTTTTAGTTTCAGAACATGCCTGCTTCCTCACGATGTTTTCCTTCACCGTTTGTGAGAACTCATGTGCTACGTTGCATTGAAGGAAATACCTTATTTTTAGTTTAAATAGTTCTATAATCTAATACTGAAATCAGAAACTGGGTATAGTATATTCATGAAAATACAGCTACTTACTGGAAAAACGAAACTAAGGCCAACATTCATCAGCAAAACTGAATGCAATTTAGATGTGCTGACTCCATTTCAAATCGCGTATAAGAGCTGTTAGTGTCATTATTCTACAGTAATAATGACATTGACAGCAGTTTAAACGCAATTTAGATGTGCTGATTTCGTTCAGTTCCGTTGATGGAACTCCTAAAACAAAAATAAACATTGCATCATGAATGAGTGCTGTTGAGAATGTACCGTCGTCAAAAAAATTGTTTTGGTACGCCCAGACAGTTGAAGAAGTTATTAAAATTACCAATCAGCTTAGACTTGCTCTATAATGCAGCAAAATACTAGTTTTTAGCATTTTAAGATGCATAGTGAAATGTGATGATTTGTGTAAATTGTTTTTCTTTTTTATTCTACGATTTGACTGCCTTTTTCAAACATTTTCAAATAAATGTATTCTATATTCGTTTGCGCTATATTGTTGTATCGTTTATTTTTCGAATAGAATCTGCAATGCCAAACTTAATTTAAACTTTGGATCAAAAAATTTACATTTCAACTATAGATAGTGGAATTTATTTACTAATATGACGTTTACAATTATGTCATAGGTCAAAGTGAGACTAGAGTTAGTACCAGTGAAAAAAATTTGCAGAAAACAAAATCTACAGACGAATATAATAAAGCATACACAGACCCACAGAAACTACAGAACGCCACTTTCAATGATCCTTACCTTCTACTATCCTTTCCTTTTGTATAAATAAAAAGTTTCTCAAAGTAAAATTAAATCACAAGGCATGACTTTTTTCTCCGACCAACATCAATATTTTCTCGCTAACTTGCCCATAGTTATCTGTTGCAGTAAATACCTCTTGTGCCGAAAAAGTGTCAGAATTATCTTCCAACTTAATTTATTTATGGCTCAGCCGGCAACTCGGCCAAACAAGCAATTAGCCAAAAATCACATCATTGGCCGAAAACCGAAATTCAGTCGGACTCTAGTAATAATTAATACATTTAAATTACATACACGCACAAAAGCAACGTATGGCACAAACAATAAAAGGTGTCATAAACATTAAGTCTTTTATGAATGTACTAGTCAACTATTGAACACATTTACAATTGTGTTTTAATTGCACAATTACAAAAAACACAACCCATTAAACGTTTTTGCAATAAAATGAACTCACTCAACTGAGTTTACTCTAAACTCACATCTAAAAAACACATTTGTATCACTGACAAAGAGGAAGCTCATCTTTTTGATGAGCTTCGTCTTTGTCAAAACGTGCAAATAATGCTATGTACAAAAAGCAACATTTACTGTTAGATGATACTTGTTAGAAACAGGTATGAATGTATTCATGTATCTATATACTACATAGATACATGCATAACTTCATGCCTGTTTCTCGCCACGATAGCTAGACAAACCCCGAAACGAGAGAGCGGTCTATGTTTGAGCTGTCTAAGAAACAGCAGAGATGCTTACAAAAGTTACATTAGTGTAGAGGTACTTACATGTCTTTCTTGGCAATAAACGGAGAAACCGAGAATAATCCAGCTTGAGTAAGCAAGGCATTCTGAAATCAGGCAAAATGTCACACTGGCTGAAGACGTATGATGCTGAGACGCAGACAGCTGTTGGCAGCACTGCGAGCCATAGAGCGTTCCATGCTCGGTATAAAACTTGTAGACCAAGTGGCGTTCAAGGACTGGAAAGAGTAGTGTTAGTCGTTCGGCGGCGAGATTGTTGCCTTTGCAGGCATATCCTGAATGAGGTCTGCACAGGAACTAGGAGCGTGGCACAAGCAAAGAGAAGCATATAATACCCACCAGTAGGTGAAGTCGGGCTGTGGACGATGATGAAGATTCATTGGATATTATCATAGCGCGAAGGAGCTTTGCCTTGTAGTGGAAACGGGTTTATGTGTTGCCGAAGGGCGATGAAAATTAGTTTATAATGACTTAAACTCAATGTCAACCATACAAACGGGGTAAAGTAATGTCATAATGCGACTGTATAATTTTTTTTGAAAGGCATCCCATGTTATTGTGAATTGTCATACAAGGTTTATGCAAACAGAGAATTACTTGACAATAAGTAATGGAAAATATAGGTCTGAAGAACGTGCAATTATTGTTACTGATTTGATCTTACCTGTGATCCTGACCCATTAACTTCTTCCTTTGGAGTTTTTTTTTACCACAAATCTTGCAGGTCATGCAAGCCAACATTAAAGAAGACATCATCACTTTGGAGTCACATTGTTTTGCGAAAAATCAAAATACCGTCAACGAGCGTAGATGTGCATCAACTCAAGAAGTGGTTAGTCGACTGGTAACATTTTTCCACTTCATCTATCAAATATTGTACTTTTAAATAAACGTTCTGTGAATGCAATTTTTTTTTATTTCACACAATATATCATAGAGTTCACATTATGACAAACTCCTAATTTTGTCCCATTGTTTTGGATCGGATGCAGCTGTACGCATGATACCTAAATGGGATATGGTGGGCCTTACTTGTCGATTACAGCAGTATAATTGGGCTAAAGTCGCAGTGGGTGCCGACAAACGGCAAATTTTTTGGCAATGATTTGTGAAGCAAGACCCCTACATCACTCCACCCCCACCTGGCAAAGGGTAGCTATAGGTACCCTTTGCCAGATAATAAAATTAGAATTATATCTCTACTGTTATTGGTATCCACATAATTATATGGAAGTTTTGACTCGATGCATCGAGTATAAAACAAACAATTCATAAACTTAAATATATTTCAATATGGAAGAAAAACAATAGTCAGTTAGAAAGTAATTACAGAAATAGACTAATAATACACACCATTATATCTTAGCAAGGATAGCAATATTAAGACTACAGATAAAGTGAGACATATTATAGAACAGCTACACACATGAAGTGCAGGCAGAAAGAATTGCATAGAAGACATCCCATCGATCTGTTAACTAAACTTTATTGCTAAAGAAACTTCTATCTCATGATTGGAGTTAAGTGGACTATTTCCGGAAACAGAACGGTTTATGTTAGCCACTCAAGACCAAGTCGTTAATATAGAATAGTCGTAACTCTTCCTCTACTCGCCGTATCGATGTGCGACACAAAATACTATTTCAACTCGTTAGTCTAGCCAAGACTTTTCTATGCGATAATAAACAATGATTTCTTTGTGTAGTAGACATAATACTACTATTTCGTAAATTTTCTCCACTAACTGTCTTTTATCCACCCTGTACACAAGACTAACATCTAAATTACTAGAAAACAGAATATCAATGGCCCTCCGCTCATTAAAATTCTTTTGTTTTATGTAATACTCGTATATCAAGTAAACACGTATGTAATTATATTAATTTATACATTATAGAACATCATTCAAACATTATAGTATTAACATACAATAAACACTCTTTATATAAACGCCTAATCGTTACAGAAACGCGCATAATACTGCATTATCCGTCTGAACTGTGCCGTTTAATAAAACTCTATATTAGGTGAGCTTTAGTTGATTAAATCTGTATTTAAAAGGACTAAGATATCATAGTTTAACGTATATGTTCGGGAATGGTTTATGGATATATTCTTATTAACATGCTTGGTATCTATGTGTCAAACTAAAAATTGTGCGCTTGTTACATCTTTATGCAGTGAATAAGTGGAGGGGAAAGGAGATAAGCGGATACGTGCAAGATTCTACCAATCACAGGAGCTACGTGACACGTGACGTAAATTTCAAACAATGTGATTGATGGATTTCCGTACGTCTCCTCTCTGGTCCGCTTGTCACCGTTTTGGTGGAAACTGGCCGACTACAAAGTCGGCTATCAAACCGTGTGAAAGAGAGCCTCTGCCCGAAGGGACGTTGTGGAGAACTCTTAAGTTGTGCATGTTTTGTCACGGTGTTTTCCTTTACAATTTAACAATGAGATAATTAATTTCTTATACACATGATATTCGAGGGAGTTTGTGGCTAAGTAATTAAAGCCGCACAGGTCGATTGCAGGTAAAGTTGTACTTACCGAAGTCCATACGAGAATGGGTGACCATCCATCACATATCCAGCTTCTCCATGCCTCAGACAGCACGTTAAGCCGTTGGTCTTGGCTGTCATTTGTAAACCTTAAACAGATACGAATAGATAGAACCCGAAAGTACTACAGCTAGTATTCAACTGCATCCAGTTAGACTGGAAGCAAATCCCAACATATTTGGGACGAAGTCGTTATTGCATGGCTTTGGTTTGAACTTGAGAGCACTGAATCATAAGTCCAAGGAACTAGCAACCAGCTCTATAGAAAACACTAATAAACTCTAATATTCCCTGATTTACGGTTGGTAGGTAGTCTGTTCGAACCCCGGCAGGCTCATGACTTTATATACCTGCTTGTCGCAGTCACTACGTGCTAGCAGTAAACATTTTTGTTCCGTCCCATTTGTACTTTTATTTTTGTTTCTTGCATCTACCTATGTTCTTTGTTTTATTTTTGTTAATTTTGTATGCACGTGATGTCTCTGCAACAAATAAATATTTTTTCTTTCTTTTCTTTCTTTCTATATACCTTATTTATTTCATCAACACTGGTCTCACAACGATAAAAGAAAATATCGAAAGAAAAAATGTCGTAGAACTAAAAAATCGAAGACATGTGCGACTTACCAAGACGCACTGGCCAGCGTGGTGGATTATAGCGCCCTGCCTCTCATGCGCAGGGAGGGGGCCTGCTTCCCAGCAGAGAGAACATTTATACGCTGATAATGCTAATGGTATGCTTTAAGATACTGCCAGAAAACGGTCACACGATGACGCCGACACCGCAGGAGCATGCAGCACACGAGATCCCGACCGGGCCGGCACAGACCGGCGAGAGGGTCGTTATCTCTGGCATGTCGGGACTGTACCCCGACTCGCACAGCGTCAAGGATCTTCAGAACATTCTATACAATAAGGTAAACTTTTTTGTCGATTCCCAAATTTTCGTAATTTATCATGTACCTCCCGTTTGGCCGGTCACCCGCACAATCGCCCGCCTGGCGTGCTGCTTCTAGGTTTCCTTTACGGATAAATGGCAGCTTGGTCACATACTAAAGTCGCTGCATGGGCGAGGTGGAGACGCGGTGGAGATGCGGCGGCGTCGCGGAGTAGTCGAGGTGCAGGCGCGGAGCTGTGCCGTTAAGAAAAGGAAAGCCATGTTTGAGTTTTCCATCATCGTTTTTGCTGGCAGAACGATACTTTGTCTAGATCCCAAGATATCAAAACAAGGAATTAAATGTTAATAAAATGTGTTGTTAATGCAACACAGATCAACCCGATAACAAAAGAAGCACTCCGATTCAAGTCCAATCTTCCTGAAGTGGCGCAGAATGGGGGCTCCGTGCCCGGGCTCCAATGCTTCGACGCGCAGTTCTTCAAGGTGCACTTCCGGCTCGGGAACACCATGGATCCTATGGCCCGCAAAATCCTGGAGCAGGCGTACCAGGCCATCTATGATGCAGGTTAGTTGACTAACAAATAACATTTGCACAATATCACACGCCTGTATTTCCTTGTAGGATAGGCAGAGGTGTCTCATATAGTACACCCATATTTTGCTGAGATCACGGCTGGGTGGCAGCTCATCATTATTCTGCCCCTATCCAAATAAATTTATTTGGGGTCAGCGCTGTAAAACTGCTTGCATAGGTACTGTTATGTATTTTGTCAAAAATTAACTCTTTCCTTTAGTTTGCCGTCGTTTCATTGATTCCCAGGATTTTATCTTTATTAGCAACACAATCGAATGGACATACACACATTCTGTTATTAAAATGTTTTTTTTTTTTTTCAAAATCAAAAAGAGTTCATTTCCTGGCTAGGAATACTTACTGCTTTTCTTTTTTTAAATCTTTTCATACAGTTTTAGTTTTTATTAAAATCGGGATCGGGACTCCTTTGAGTATTTTTCGCTAGTCCGTATTGTTTCGGAAATGGCCATCCACGCCGACCAAAAAAAAACCAGCCTGTATATCATATCATCATTTTATCCCGGTTTCCACTAAAGCAGTATTGAGACGTGGAAAAATCAACCTATCACAGAAAAGGCAACGCAATGTGAATTTCAGTCCATGCGAGTCCCACACGCTCTCCGCTCTCCTGTCCTCAGTAGTATCCAGACATTTTGAGAATGTGATGATTTTCTAAATAGATGTTCTGCAATACAGACCATCTGATAGTTGAACGTTTTGCTACATGGTCATTTTTTTAATTTGATTACTCCTCATTAGACGTTTCGCGCTGTTGGACATTTAGCTACTAAGACCTTCTGATCAGGAGGGACGTTTCCAATTTAGTGAAAACCTAATCCGCGGTTCGGTCCTGTGATCTGACTCTTAGGATGAACACATTTTTCCTATTTAATAGGGATAAAACCTAAACATTCGCTGGTCCGTAAACTATATTCTTTATGAGCCACGTTGTACTGTTGAACTCGTACAGGGGCCATGGACTCATGGAGGTATATAAAGCTAAGTTTAATGGGACTTTGACCTCAAATATTTCGTAAATAAAAGGTTCCCAGGTAGATGGTCGAGAAGCCTCTTGGCTTCGTAAAGGGTGTTTTTACAGATTTTACTATAGCATATATAAAAGATGGTTGTTTGTGTACCATCCATAGTTTACCAATTATAGGTACAATTATGCTATTACTGTTATTTAAAACCAATGTTAATTTAAATAATTATTTGTGAAAAATTGTCGTTAATATATTCTAAAATATTTATATGGGACACCGTCAACTTCAAAGAGATTTGTAAAATTATTTAATCGTTACATAATGAGTGATTGAAAGACAATACCTAGTATCATTATTATGTAAAATTATACAAAACAGGAAGTGGTCAACGTTAATTGCTAAAGCTAAACCAAACAGACCGAGCCGCAGACGAGCTGCGGGCACCTGACTATGATAGAAATAAAAAAGTATATCTGTCGTTATATGAAAAATTCGCAATCCCAACCGCTCTCCACTCTACTCGGTTTGGCCGCACTCAAAGAAATGGTGGCTAGTCCAGTCCAATACACTTTGAGGTTGTCATATTCCTGTGGACGGTGAGTAATGGGCTAGCTCACCGTCCGTCCGTCTTATGACGACAGACCGTGCCGACGGCGCGTTCGTGTTCCACGCGCGCCTCAAGGAGATGTCAGCTAATCGGAAGGGGTCCGAGAGGGCCGATGCCTGCCAGGGCTGCGGGTTGTTCGAAAGAGATACCGTGCCCCTGGAACGCAAAGGTCTAAGAAGGAACATGGATGGGTTTTAGTCAGTCAAGTCTGACACTCCCTTCCGCTCCGCCCAGAGCGGAAGAAGTCATTTGATGATTTCCCATCCTAAAAAAAAAAAAAAAAAGGTTGTCATATTCTCTATCTTCGATATGGATAAAGTGCCTATGATATATGATCGGCCACATTGACTTAAGGGGGACAGGGTCGCCCGCGAAATTCAAATTTTCTTACGTTTTTGCGGTCAGTGTCAGGCTGTATGTTGAACAAAATAAGATTTACGGCCGTACACGTAGAAAGGCGTACGTTGTAGGATTATAATAATTTAAATCATTAATTCAAAATAAATTAATCCCAATCAACGACTATTTTATGAAAAAGTCACTCAATGGGATGCTTTCGTTTCTTTCTTTCATAATGAACGAAAGGAAAGAACTGGGTATAACATTTCTATTTTTTTCAGGTGTAAACCCGGAAGACCTTTCCGGTAAGAAGGTTGGTGTGTACATCGGCACATGTTTCTCCGAAACTGAAAAGGCTTGTTTTTATGAAGCCGCCCTTAGAAGTGGTTTAGGAATCGCTGGGTAAGTCAAGACAACTACGTAATAAAATTAATAAATTAATTAATCATCTACGTTTACCAGTCGGCCTCCGTAGCTACAGTTAAAAGCACCTGAAGAATTTGTTATAGCTACGACTGTAACTAAATTTACGGCCTCTACTGTACCTACGGAGAAAATATCTTCACAAAATAGAAATTCATAGAGAAATCCAATATATACTTGTTTCTTATATTAGATGCAGCAAAACAATGTTTGCCAACCGCATTTCCTACTGGCTGAACGCGAAGGGTCCTTCGATGTCGATCGACCTGTCGTGCTGCAGTTCCACCGCGGCGCTGGAGCAGGCGTATCTCGCTATGAGTCGCGGTGAATGTGAGGCAGCAGTCGTCGGCGGCGCCTACCTATGCCTGCACCCACAGTCTGCTGTGCACTACGGAAGGTACTGTCTGAAAAACTCTTATTTTTCCACTACTTTTTGGTATAGACAAGGGATAACAATAAAACTTTGCTCTGGTTACAGGGTTATGAAGCTTTGTCAGGATGGTCAGACAAAATCATTCGATGAAAATGCGGATGGTTGTGCTAAATCTGAAGCCATCAACGTTTTATTCCTACAAAAAGCAAAAAATGCCTTAAGGTAACAGCAATAATTTTAACGTCGGATAATCAAGGTTTATTTGAATTCATGTGATAAAGAGACTAACATTCCGATAATAATCTGCAGGATCTACGCCGATGTTTTGCACGTCAAAACAGAGTTTACATGTGTACTGCCTGGAGTGACGGGCCCTCAGTTCGGATTCTACAGGGACTTGAGTAAAACAGTCACCTTCATCAAGAACTTCTACGAGGATGCAAATGTCCCGGCACAGGCTATAGAGTATGTAGAAGCCTTTGGCAGTGGTAAGTGCTCACACAAGATTTTAATTAATCGAGACATAGAAGTGACATTCATATTTATAACTATTATGACATTTTCTGTTTTGATAGACGAGATGGCTTTGAAAATTGCCTTTAAAGAAACTATCGAACCTATCTATCTATCTATCCTATCGAACTTAACTTTTTTAATAACAGGAGTCACGAATACATAATTTATTTAATAATATGATTATTTAGCATCATAAGACATGTTGCGAATCGAATAAGATGCTGGCTTAAAAGCAAAGAACTTTTGTGTTTCCGAAGATAAAAGGAAACTTAACCAAAATGTTTTGGATTTGATTAGTTACTACCCCCAAAATCCTGGTAATTAGTATTAACAATTAGCATATAAATTCCATATTATGCTGTTGAATATGGTAACTTCATTCTTTCGGTCACTGTTTCTACGTTTGGATAGGGCAAATAATTGCGTTAATGTTTCGATTAAGAGAAAATATTTGTTTCTTCCTTTTATTACTTTGTACAGCTTGATAAAAGCAAGGTATGACAGGGAAAGACAAGCCCCTTATTGGTTCATATAGTGTACACAGTTTCATTGATCAAGCTTCGGATAAAATAGAAGCCCTCAAAAAGAAATTTAAAGAATAACTGATTGAATTTATTCTACAGCTGTACCAGAGGCCGATAAGGTAGAGTTGCAAGCCATTGAGGAAGTGTACTGTAATGGCAGAGAAGATCCTCTTCTTATCGGCAGCGTTATGTCCAACATTGGTTACAATGAAGCTGCCTCTGGTATAACTGCTATTACAAAGGTAAGCCGTTATTATTTATTTATTTATTTAGTTTTAAAGAAAGCTTACAGACTAATAACAATCATAAGTATTATGCATAAACAATGACATTTGCTAATAACAAGCTTCCACATATATATATCTACTTAGTTAGGTGTAATTTGCGTTGAATATTTACAGCGATATGAGTAACTAAACAGATTACAATTTCAGCATATTAGGCATGTCGAGTCGTGCAATATCAAAATAAGTGCAGTATAAAATGCTATTTATGGCTGTCACCAAAATACTCCCTGTTTAATATATTTCTAATTTTAAGTGCGCTGGTGCAAAATAAATCAATTTCTAGATGTGACGGTAAACTATTGAAAGCTATAACACTACGAATGCAGAAGGCGTTGCGCCTGTACTTTGTCGATACGAATGGTACATGGAGTAGCGGCCGTTTTCTTAGGTTGTTGATATTAGTGCGAAGAAGTATTTTGCTAAGTAGTTCGGGACAATTAACCGAGCCGTTTGCGATGTTCACTAAAAAGCAGATATCATTGATATTACGTCTTACTTCCAACGGTAAGAAATGATATCGCTTACAACGGTGTTCATAGTCGACTGAAAATTGCCCAGCCTTGTAGTCCAAGTACCGCATGAATTTCCTCTGCACAGACTCAATACGAGATTTGTACATCTCATATTGAGGGTTCCATACTTGAGAAACGTACTCAAGTTGGCTACGCACCAGAGAACAATAAAGAACCTTTAATGGTTTTAGAGAACGAAAGCCAGAACAAGCTCTAATAATGAAGGCCAAGGCTTTGAACGCCTTGTTGACAATCGTTTCCATATGATCATCAAAAAGCAGCTTGCTGTCGTGTACCACACCAAGATCCCTGATACTGGTTTTTTTACTTATAAAAGTACCATGTAGTGTATAGCCTGGCCCAATAATAGATTTCTGACGAGAGAATACTACGTGAAAACATTTGGCTACATTTAGCTGTAATTTATTAGTTTTACAATATTGTACGAATCTGTCAAAGTCGGACTGAAGTAGCTCAGTATCAGATAATGTGCGTATGGACTTAAGGACCTTCATGTTATCTGCGTATAGAAGGATATGTGAGAATCTAAAGCAGTTTATTACGTCAAAAATAAATATTGTAAACAATAACGGTCCTAAGATTGAACCCTGGGGCACTCCCGATGGTACGGATTTCCATCCAGACGCGTATCCACGTAAAACTACAGCCTGCGTTCGATTATCTATATATGATGAAAACCACCGGAATAGATCACCGTGAATTCCTGCGGAATATAGCTTTTGAAGAAGCACCCGATGATCTATACGGTCAAAACATTTGCTGTAGTCCTTGTATATCGCATCGACCTGGCATCGTTCTTCCATCCCATTGGTTATAATTTCATTGGACAGTATCAAGTTGGAGGCAGTTGACCGATTTCTGAGGAAACCATGTTGTTCGTCGCCGAAATGGCGTTTCATATCTGAGTAAACTTCAGTGTGTACTAGTCGTTCAAGAACTTTGGAGAAAAGACATAATTTAGATATGGGGCGGTAGTTTTCTATTTAGATTTATCCCCCTTTTTAAAAATCGGTGTGATAAAGGCCGATTTCCACTGATCGGAAGGCTGATTTTATTACCCCAGAATCCGAACTATCCATTATAATTGCGAAAATTACTGTTTGTCTAAAATCTATTTATCTATTTGTATAAATTTTCCCATAATTTAGATAGACCACTACCGTTTTTGTAGTAGTAGGATATTTTTCGACCTCCAAGTGGGCAGAACCATGGGCCAAAAAACATGAGTTTGACAAGTCCCAAACCACAATTACTCAATTCAGAAACTCCGGTCTTAGAAATCGTAGCTACAATATAGATAATTTATAATGAATGACACAATTGATAAATAAAAAAAATGGGACGATTGTTTATAAGGTTCCGTACCCAAAGTATCAAACAGGACCCTATTACTGAGACTTCGCTGTCCGTCCGTCGGTCTGTCACCAGGCTGTATCTCATGAACCGTGATAGTTAGCCAGTAGAAATTTCTATAGGTTAAGTATTGCTGTTGCCGCTATAACAATAAATACTAAAAACAAAATAAATATTTAAGGGGGTCCCATACTGGCGGCGGCGACCTCTCGCGTCCGGCCCTGGTTCAATTCATGGTCCGAAGCGAAAAGGAATGGGAAGCCGTCGCCTCTTTCTGCAAAGCAGTCATGCTAGCGAAGGAGGTGGTGGAACGTGAGAGGGAGATAACCTCACGTCCCAGCCACCGCGGGAGACGCCCCAGGCGTCGGGGGCAACCAGTAGCCCCCAGCCACCGTAGGCGCGGGCCTGTGGACGGTGAGTAATGGGCTAGCTCACCGTCCGTCCGTCATATGACGACAAGCCGTGCCGACGGCGCGTTCGTGTTCCACGCTCGCCTCAAGGAGATGTCAGCAAATCAGAGGGGTCCGAGAGGGCCGATGCCTGCCAGGGCTGCGAGACTGTTCAAAAGAGATACCGTGGCCCTGGAACACAAAGGGCTAAGAAGGAACATGGATGGGTTTTAGTCAGTCAAGTCTCGCACTCCCTTCCACTCCGCCCAGAGCGGGAAGGGTCATTTGATGATTTCACACAGGAAAAAAAAAACAAAAATGGGGGTCCCATACAAAAAAGTGATTTTTTTGCTTGTTTTTAAAAATAATGGTACGGAACACTTCGTGCGCGAGTCCGACTCGTACTTGGCCGGTTTTTACACAACGTACGGGCATCTAACCTACGTAAATAAATACATTCCAGTGTTTGCCGTATATGTAAAATAAGAGCATTATTTTCATCTATCTCTCTCGCAGGTGTTGCTCGGCTACCACACTGGTCAGCTGGCAGCCAACCTGCACTGCAGCATTCCGCGGCAGGACGTGGCTGCACTGCGCGAGGGGCGCATGCGCATCGTCACCGAGCACCAGCCCTTCCGCCGCGCTTACGCCGCCGTCAACGGCATGTCCGTCACCGGCGTAAACTCACATGTGCTGCTGCATGGACATTATAAACCCAAGGTACAAACATTTCCAACAATCACTGTCTTTAACCTCATTCTGGTATTTCTTCATAACTTTACACAATTACTTTATTTCCAGGACCCCAACCGGTACAGGTCGGACATTGCTCACCTCGTTACCGTTTCGGCAAGACATGAAGAAGCGGTGACTTATTGTCTTAGCGAATTGAGAGCCAACCCCATAGATCCGGAACAGTTGAGGTTGTTACATAACATACACCAGAAGAATATTGCAGGACATTTGGGCAGAGGATTCGTCATACTTCGTAAATACTTTTCTTTATAAATAGTGTTAGCTTAAATAAAAATGCCAAAAGAGGTATGGGCGATATTAACCCTACAATGGGTCCCAAAAACCTTAATAGCCAGAAAAAGATTGCGGAATAAACTCTACATATTTCTAATGATAAATCAATATTAATGTTGTAGAGACAAACGAAGAACAGAAGACCGTGTGTCTATGTGAGAAGTCTGCATACTTCGACGACGCGCGCCGGCCGCTGTGGTTCGTGTACAGCGGGATGGGCTCGCAGTGGGCGGGTATGGGCGCGCAACTCATGCGCATACCGATCTTCGCCGCTGCCATCCAACGGTACTCACATTTTTCAAGCAAAAGAGTCATAGTGGATTAGAAACTTATAAAAATATTTTTTTTAATTCACTTCCACGGCTCCGGTTTTAATTCCGCCTTGGCGGCAGTGACAAAGTTTCCCCACTTGAATCAAAATGTACTATAAAAGTTTTTAATCATAATTTGCAGATGCCATAAAGTTTTAGAGCCAAGGGGACTCAACATTGTTGATTTATTAACATCACCAGATGAGACTACCTTTGACAATATTTTACACTCGTTCGTCGGAATAGCCGCTGTACAAATCGGTCTGACTGACATTCTTAAAAAACTTGGACTTGTACCAGATGGAATTATTGGTAAGACCCAACTTCAAAGATTGAATGCTAAAAAAGAAACATATTATATTGGCAAGATGAACCAGACTCCTGTGTAAAGGACTGGTATTAAATGATAGCAAACAGAAACAAGTAATAACATAAACATTACATATAAATAAATAATATGATAAAAAATATTACAATAAGTGCAATATGAAACAGGTCACAGTGTGGGAGAGCTGGGATGCGCTTACGCCGACGGATGCTTGACAGCAGAGGAGATGATACTTGCGGCTTACAGTCGTGGGCGCGTATCGCTGGAGACAAAATTCATCCGTGGATCAATGGCTGCCATCGGCCTAGGATATGAACAGGTACACATTAAAAAAAACCGGCCAAGTGCGAGTCTTACTCGCACACAGGGTTCCATAGCTCCAAACAATATAATAACAATATTTTGAACTGTCATTCATTAGTTAGTAGTATTAGTTAGTAAACTTCCACACAACCGCAAAACTAAATTTGTTTTTCATAGTATGTTTATGAAAAACAAAGTTACTGCTGCAGTTTGATGAAAAAGTCCCATATCTCAAAAACTAAACATTATATCTTATTGAAACCAATTTTCGTTGATAGTTTTTTTTACGTTCTATAACCCTAAATATTTTCAGAATTTTCCTCCTCTTACTTTAGAAATTAGAGGGGGGGGGACACACATTTTACCACTTTGGAAGTGGCTCTAGCGCAAACTATTCAGTTTAGAAAAAAATGATATTAGAAACATCAATATCATTTTTGAAGACCTATCCATAGATACCCCACACGTATGGGTTTGATGAAAATTTTTTTTTTGGTTTTCAGTTCTAAGTATGGGGACCCCCTTAAATTATTGTTTTTTTTTTCTATTTTTGTGTAAAAATCCTAATGCGGTTTACAGAATACATCTACTTACCAAGTTTCAACAGTATAGTTCTTATAGTTTCGGAAATAAGTGGCTGTGACATACAGACGGACAGACAGACAGACAGACAGACAGACAGACAGACAGACAGACAGACAGACAGACATGTCGAATCTATAAGGGTTCCGTTTTTTGCCATTCGGCTACGGAACCCTAAAAAAACTAAATAGGCTTGCGTTTGGCTGTAACTCGCCTGATGTGAAGGTTGGAGCATGGTTGCCTAGAAGAAACCGATTCAGTTGAACTTTGAATATTTCCAGATCATGATGATCAGTAAACCGAGAATCCAGCAGTGAAAACCACAAACTGTTGGTTAGTACAATAAATGTGGAAGCATAGCGGTTTTTTCGGGTCTCTGGAACTTCAACCACATAACGGTGACGCTTCGCTGTATCTCTGCTCGTCCGGTACTAAATGGTGCAATTGGATTGTGTAATTCCATAGCATACTCCCCGAAATTTAACCGATAAAAAACCGATAGGCTAGCAACTTTGAGTCGATGTACATTTATCCGTTTTGCTCTAGACTAGATATCTATAGGACGACACTTTAACTATGTAAGTAAGAAGATAACAACGAATCACTAGCTTAATTAATGGTTTTTGTTATTTTTTTCAGATTTTGCCATTGTGTCCACCTGAAATCCAAGTGGCTTGTCACAATGGGCCCGAATCTAGTACCATTTCGGGACCTGCTGATATCATGAAGACGTTCGTCGCAGAGTTGACTGCTAAGGGTATTTTCGCTAAAGAAGTACCATGCTCCAACATTGCCTATCACTCGCGGTATATTGCTGATGCCGGTGAGTTTCTGATATCAATCAAAAGAAACTAATCACTTTCTTTAGTTTTGAATGAACTAGAATAATGGTTTTTGATTTGTTTCGTTGCCATCTAACTGTCATAAATCCTTGTTATACACAGGACCTCAATTACTGAAGTATTTGTCGGAGGTAATCAAAGATCCGAAACCAAGGACCGCGCGCTGGCTATCAACTTCAGTACCAGAAGAGAAGTGGGAAGATCCGATTGCTAAGCTCTGTTCAGCTGAATATCACACCAATAATCTGCTGGTAGGTACTAACTCTACTGGTGGTGACATATCGATGTAAAAAGTTGCTAAAGCTTTATCAGATTTCTGGGTCATCTTTCGGGCGTGTTTTTTACTTCACAAAATGCCTCAAGCCTATAAATATATCTCGAAGACCCAATAGTTTTGATTCCGTTTCATTTGTAAATACGGCAGTAGAACGGATTAATTTCGTACCTGAGAAGTCTTAACAACGATTAATACCCAAAATCTAAGCCTGATTTGTTTACTAGCGCAGATGCTCACTCGAGAAAAGATGGATTGATTTGTTGCGGAATGATAATATTAAAGTATGTTTGTTTGTTTGTAACCTTTTCACGCCTAAACCACTGAACCGATCATCCTGAAATTTTGAGTATACGTACAGAAACGGACATAAGGTACCTTTCATTCCGAAAAAAAGTACGGTTTCCGAGGAAACGTTCTTATGATAACAGATGGCGCTAAGTGTCCGAGATGGTTATTGTCAAATTCTAAATTTACGCGTGCGAAGCTTAGGGCAAAAGCTAGTAAAGTATAAGTGAATGATAAAGTGACATCAGACAGAAGAGAATAGAAGAAAAACCATTCGCGCTGACCCCAACTATAACAAGGGACTATGGCAGGAAGATGATAATGCAAAAGACTCACTCCTACGCAAAACTCAAAACTCTTCACATTTCACACAGTCAATTATTTCCACAGAGTCCAGTATTATTCGAGGAGACTTCAAAACTGATACCTAGCAATGCCGTGCTAGTGGAGGTAGCGCCTCACGGCTTGCTGCAGGCCATCCTCAAACGCTCATTACCAAGCACTTGCAATAACATTGCACTGACGAGAAGGAAGCATGCTGACAACACTTTCTTACTACTAGAGGGCATCGGCAAGTAAGTAAAAACGTGGAAATACTAGGGGTGACGAGCGATGCGGTCATTCGGAGATAGTAAATCAGGTTAATCATTTTGCAAGTGTAATACAATGGCTGGTGTATAGTTCACACAAAGTATTTCCGCGTGCCTTAATACCAGACCATAGTATGTAGTGGCACTGGTGCAAGCCCGTCTGGCTGAAAGTGCTGACCTAGGATCCCGGAGTAAATATAAAATATCTATTGAGTGATTATTATTTGAGTGCAGATTCGAATTCGAAAGGAATTTTTCAAGTTTTGTTGCAGCGGGTGGTGGATGGTGGATGGGTGTACCCTTTAAGGGAATTCGACCGCTAGGTTATTTCTAAATATCCTGTTGTGTAGGACTTAGCATGTGTTGCTCTGACGCCATTTCACCTTTCAGCTGGCAGCGCCACGCGCCAGCACAAACTTTACAGTTTGTGCTGGCGCTGCCACTACGGCTGCAAAGAACCTCAAGTGGCGTCAATATAGTAAATTTGCGGGTTACTATATTGTCAAGCTGTTTGGGGATGAAACCCTCGGGCCATGCATCCGACTGCTCACAGACTTTTCAAGGAAATATCAAAACGATTAGATTCCCGTGACCGGGCTGGTTTTTCCCTGAACAGAGGCTAAGAATTGCCATAAAACGTGGCAATGCAAACCAAACAAGGAATATGGCCAGTCTTCTGGCTATATTCCTAGTATGGCCAGTCTTCTGGCCATATTCCTAGTTGATAGCGATGAGGAGGAGTTTTTTGAATATAATTTAAATTACCCATTTTTCTTTCATTATGTTTAGTGTATATGTTATATCCGTTATTTTCAGGTTGTTTATGGAGGGTTACAATCCTAAAGTTCATGTTCTCTATCCAAAAGTCGAGTTACCAGTTTCTACGGGGACACCAATGTTGTCGCATCTAGTCAAATGGGCTCATGGCGAGAGATGGTAAGTACCTACATTACACTACTCTTCTCAAATTTTCCAAAAAAACGTAACTCTTAGTACATTCACAATTTGAGATTTTCTCTTCTCACTTTTAGGCCACTGACAATGTATCAAACAGCCAATCGGGTACCAGCAGCCTCCCTCGACTACATTACCTCGATACAAGATGTTGAACACGCTTACCTGCAAGGCCACTCAGTGAGAGGTATTTTGAACACCGTGGATTTACTTGTTGATTTAGTTACTACTGATAGACTTCTTAAGAGACTAATTATTTCCAAGCTTTTTCAGACCAAAACTAGTTTCCAATTAGGCATGCAAATCGGATACCCAGATTACCAATAAAATCGGTTAGTATAGGATAGTAAAACCGAGTTTTTCTGTTTACGGTTTTATTTTTTAACTTAATTTAATAAGGAAAACAAAAAAATACACTATAACTATTGATCAACAAGTTATGTTTCTCCTATCTTATTATTATTATTTAAAATTTGAATATTAAATTCCTATCTTATTGATTTAAAAATACTTTAGTTTTCCCAAACAAAATATTAAGTGAATAACTGACAAACGTGGACAAGACAGCAAGGCGGCGTTAATTCGGCCACATTAATTTAGATCCTTTTCGCAATGTATGCTACTATGACACGCTGCCGCCATTTTATTTACTTTCAGTCTACTCTATGGTCAGTCTGTGTATAGTGCGTGAGACGAGTACACGCATAGACCTAAATAAGAATGACATATTTATTTAGTTTTGGTAAATAAGGAATAAGACTTCTATTTTATGCGATATTTAAATGATTATTTTGAATTTATGATCTCATTTTACGTACTGTTGATTTTGCCTGTTTGTCTTTTATGACAGTTAAATTGTTATTTAATATTCTGTGATTTTAGACCTTTGTGTACCTACCAAATGTTCCTTAATTTTGCATGTTAGTCTCAGTACCTTAAATTTTAAGAGTATATTGTTTACCAAAATAATTAGCTTTATTCTATATTATGCGTAAAGAAAATAAACTTTTTATATTGTTATTTGCTAGTTGTAGCTTATAAAAGTCCAAACAAATGCTCATTATTAAATCATAGGTAAGATAAACGTAAAAAATACATGTTTTGATTAGACTTTTGCATTTTCATTCCTTTCTACACATTTTTCTATTGTTTTTTTAGTAGTAAACAATAAACCCAATAAAACGGTGTTTTTTAATAACCCGGTTTTTGCATGCGCTATTTCTAATACGTCCCCTTTACATAGAATTCTCGTCCTTTCTGCTTATACACGGTGTAACGGAAAGTGTATATACATACTAAAGGGTGTGCTACAGACCATCAAACAGAACATTTTTCTCCATCAGACCAACATCGTAAAAGCGAAAAAAATATTAACTGCACCATTCATTTGTGTCGAATATGTATTAAAATTTTGTAAGGGGCAGCAGATAATTTTGGTCTGTAGCACACCCTTAAGTAACCCTTTCCGTTGCACCCGTTCCGTAATTGTTAACATAACTATATATATTATTCATAAATAATGTCAAAAATGTTAATCTTTAGGACACAACGTATACCCGTTCGCCGCTACACTGGCCCTGGTGTGGGACACCTACGCAATGACGATGGGACACCAGAAGAAGCAAATGTCTGTGGAGTTCAACAACCTGCACCTGTATGCGCAACCGATAATACACGATCAACGTCAGATTCGCATTAACGTTGAAATCCATAGAGGAAATGGTAATTTTGAGGTAATAAGATTTAAGAAATAGACATTGACCAATTTTTCACCAACATCAACATAGTGCAGTCTATTAACGGTACCTTCTTTGAAGCATCGCCTTGCCTTGCCTTAAGGCGGCCCTATTCTAAGTTTGCAGCAGTCATCATTGACTTGTTTGATTAACTAACATAGCTCGTCTGTTGCGGTTTCAGCTGACTATACATCCTTAGTTAGAAAACTAGTTGTTCAGCTAGGACGATGTATCCATGTATCTTCTCATGTCGGAATTAATAAGTTCATTCGTTTGCAGTAATGCTTTATTTATAGTATGCCTACATAATAGTCACTTTATTTATATCATGCATTTAAAAATTTGGTTTGAGTGTAGCGTTAGAGGCGCTAAGGAGCGAGGACTTAGAAAAAAAAATCATTTTTTTTTCTATACTAATATTATTAAGCGGAAAGATTTGATTGTTTGTTTGCATTGAATAGGTTCCGAAACTACTGGTCCGATTTGAAAAATTATTTCTGTGTTAGATAGCCCATTTATCGAGGAAGGCTATAGACTAATATCATCACGCTACGAACAATAAAAGTGGAGCAGCAATGAAAAATGTTGCGATAACGGGGAAAATGTGACGCAAACGAAGTTGCGCCGGACAGCTAGTTCTCAATATTTTTCGGATTTTTACACCATCTCATAATTTACCACTAGAGCAACAATTTTTTTTTTCTGAAAATATTTTCATC
The DNA here is from genome assembly GCA_949152445.1 of Cerastis rubricosa. Lineage (NCBI taxonomy): Eukaryota > Metazoa > Arthropoda > Insecta > Lepidoptera > Noctuidae > Cerastis > Cerastis rubricosa. The sequence goes on along the minus strand of OX424545.1, from coordinate 15,236,837 downwards.
TGAACTACTAGTTTGGAAATATAGAGCGTTTTGTAAAAACAAGAAAAAAAAATAAAAGCTCCTAACTCGGAAACGGTGCGTCGTAGGGCCATGCTTCTCAGGACATAAATGGTTTCTATAGACAAAGGTAATAAGGTTCTGCAAGAAAAACGGCTGAAATCAGTTAGGAAAAAAATCTTCGAAAATTTGGCTAAAGCTTTGCCCCTGGATCCGCAAGCTAAAAGATCGACCGACACTTAGAATATTTTTTTCTTTTTTCTCAATATTTCTCGGGTTCTTTTACATTATCTCAAAGTTTTCTAGTAGAGCAACAGTTTTTTTCCAGAAAAGATTTTCATCTGAGTTACCATTTTGGAAATATAGACAGTTTTATAAAAAATAAATTAAATTCGGAGGCCCATAGTTCGGAAACGGTGCGTCTTGGGTCCAGACCTCTCGGAACCAATATGGTTTTTATGGTCAAGGTTAACCCGAAACTGCATTATTTTTTTCAAATTTCTGTTTTTTTTTTGGGTAATCCACTAAGTACCAAAAAACTTTTTTAACTATTTTTTTTTTTTTGTTTTCATTTCTTCTCATAGTAAAAAATAGGAAAAAAATAGTGCCCCTAAGCGTATACTCCAACTCCTACAAATCCGCCCCTAAGACGAGCCACTGATCAAAAATTTATTAGTCACTTGTTATTTAAACAGATTCACAATGAAGGTTCTAAAGTCGCAACCGGCTCTATTAACTCATTGGAGGATGTAGAAGATACGAAAAAAGGAAAACTAAATGAAAAACCTGAACCTAAAGTGAGCGTAGACCTCTCTGCTGAAGATATTTACCATTTATTAAGAGATAGAGATTATTCGTACAGGTAAGTTTTAAATAAAGAAGAATTATAAAAAGTACCTTGCGAAATGTATTCCTTTAAAAACGCTTTTATTTTAGCGGTGAGTTCCTAAGCATTGCGGGTGTTAATAAATCTCTGAGCGAAGCTTCGCTGGTGTGGCGCGACAACTGGGTCACGTTCCTCGACGGCTTGCTGCAGCTGCACGTGCTGCGACAACCGCACGACGGAGTATCACTAGTCACGCATATCAGAAATATAAAGATCAATGTTAAATATCACCAAGATGTCGTGGAACAATCTTTCGTGTCGGATTATCAAGTTCTGTTAAAAGCAGCAGTATCAGACAATTCTGACATAACCAGGTGAGTTCCCACTATTAAGATACTTTCTATTATTTGAGCTGAAGATGATGTGTCAGTTAAAATCATTATAATTTTTCTTTGCGTTACAGGTGTGGAGGCGTTACTATAAGCAACGTTAAATTGGAAAATTTGCCGCCAATGAGTAACAGAAATATGGCACTAAGGGCTTTAAAATTCGTGCCGTATTTCCAATCAGACATAGATGTAAGTACCTTTAAGTAATCAATAAATTTATACACAAATATTAAGCTAAATTAAAAAGAAATAAAATATCGCATATTTTCAAACTCGTGCAGGTATCGTCGTCACTTCAAGTTTTTCTACAAACAGTGGCGGAAAATGTGAACAAAGCAAATATTAATGTTGTGGGATTAGTAAACCAGCTTAGAAAAGGAGCCATTTTCACTGAAATAAACAATGCCATTAGAAACATTTTTGGAGTTAATGTTAAATACGAAGAAGTTAGCCGCGAAGTGGCACTGAAGAAACAAAACAACTTCCTACAAGGTGCTGACCTGGTTTTGGTTCAAAACCTATCCACAGACGATAATGTAAGTTGAATAGGTTTGAATTGTTTTTTTTTTCAAATGTGTTACTTACATTATGATTAAATAATTTTACCTTCAACAGATGTGCCAGTTACTGCATCGTTTCCTACAAAGAGACCAGTTTGTAGCAAGTGAAGAAGACCTCGCTTTTGGTGGTCGCTCGCGCCCCTCGTCCCTTTATCGAGTGATTTCCGTTCACTCCATTGTTCGAAACGGCAGCAAACAGCAGTCACAGCTGCAGCTAGCTCGGTGGGGTGCATCTACGGCCATTTCTACAACAACTGTCACAATTCGAAGCAACACTGATATTCTACAACTCATAACAACGCGCAATAACCTCGCTTTAGGACATCGGCTCTTGATAATTGCGCCTTACCCAGCTCTGCCAGGTCTCAAGGAACTTGTAGGCAGCTGGCGTAAAGAAGCTAATCGAAACAAAATAAATCTAATCATGGTCGCTAAGGAGAGTAACGATCGTTTTTACAGCGACGACATTCCCGACATTGATTTGGCATTCAACATAGTAGAAAATGTAAGAAGATCTTTGATATTTCTTCTTATGTCGAAATATAATTAAAATTAAATTATAACTTCCAATAGTCACAATGGAATAATTCTCATTTGTTCATCAGGGTAAGTGGGGAGGAGAGTACTACGTACCCTTAGAAGAATCAGCTGCGTCAGTCAGCAACAACATGTCGTTACAATGTACCCAGTTTGGTGATTTTAATTCGCTCACGTGGGTTGAAGTGCCTAAGCTATCCGGATCTGGAGTCCCTGTGCAGGTATACCTGAAATTATTTAAATAGGCTTGGAATAATTAGAATCTTAAATTACGAACAATTATTACTTCTTACATTATTATCAAATTACAAACTTCTATCATAATCTCTCTAGGTTCAATATGCTGCTATTAGTTATGATGATGTCAAAAAAGCCAGTGGCGCCATATTGCATAAACAAAACGTTAAAAATTGCTTTGGAATGGAATTCAGTGGAACCACCACCAGGTCAGTAAATGTAACGTCTCTAAAAAAATGTAAACTATGGACTCGTTCGATTACTTTAATTTCATATTAGTTTTCTCTTTATTTGCAATTATTGCTCATCGTACCATAGGGCAATTAATAAAATGAGTAAATTCCGATGATACCCAAATAAAAACTGCACATTAAACAAATGATGATCGCTCATGATCGGTTTCGCCCACTTTCACCTGAAGTCTGTGAAGGTGGATAGTATACTTTTATTACTCATACTCTGAAAATAGGTCTGAAGTTGCCTGAGGAGCGGGATGAAAGTAATACTTTTCATCCCTAGGGAGAATCGCTTTCAACTGACAGATGTCAAATTATTAAAAAAAAAACTAGTTCTATTTTCACATTTTTTTTAACCATGTTCCAACTTTCTATGCAGCCATGGTGTAAAATTGAAATAATTTAAAGTTAAGTATTGATTAAATAATATTTATTAAAAAAAAAAATGTTTCAACAATTTCTTTAAAATAACATAAAGTTGGGCAAAATATTTACCAATTTTTCAATGATGAAAATGAAAAATAATAGCTGAATAGCTGGCTGGTCACAGAAAAAAAACAAAATAGGTGGAAAAGCGGCAATCCGAAATAAAATTTACAATTTTTTTAACCCCCGACCAAAAAAGAGGGGTGTTATACTTTAGCTAATTCATGTTTTTATTTTTACTTTCCTTGTATTCGTAATGAAAAGCACAGTGTTTACCTCGGGTTAAAGACTATTTTAGTCCCTCGAACTATTGGCGCCCTCACTTCAGTCGGGCGCCAAACCCCGTCTCGGGACTAAATAAGTTACTTTCACCCCTGAGGTAACTGTATGTGCTGCTGAATGGGTCGCACACACCTTGGGTTATAGCTTGAATGATAAGTCACCGATAGTCAAAGATGATGGTTTATTGAATATGAATATAATAATGCGTGAATGAGTACAGCTGACTATGAACGCTGATTGTGTACTGTACTGTACTGCTTTAAACTATAATTTGTGCAAGGTGACGGAAATGTGCTGATCTATGCAATGCGCGCGTGCCATGTACGATACATGACTCTTACAGTAACAATGTACTATTAATACTTTCTTGGTTTAGTTAGTAGGTTGTCTGTTGTTTTATAACGTCAAAAACTTGCAAAACAAACATCAAGAAAGTCCCACGAGCAAAGCTTTTAATGTTCAAAGGCCCATCTTCTATTCGAATCATTGAATTAGATTTTTATTTATTTGTCCGTATTCTTTACACTATTGTTTTTATGCTTTGATTACGGTACGTCCTAGGGGACTAGGTTGTTTTTTTGTAAAAATGAATATGCCAGTAACATTAATTCGCTATGTAGAGGCACGCGCGTGATGGGCCTGGTGCGCGGTGGCGCCTGCAGCAGCGTGGTGCGCGCGCAGCCGGAGCTGCTGTGGCCGGTGCCGGCGCACTGGAGCCTCGAGGACGCTGCCACCGTGCCGCTCGCCTACGCACACGCATTCTACTGTCTCGTGAGTTCATACTCGAGACACTTGCAACTAAAACTTCTCCATAACATTTTAGAAACTCACATAAAATCCTGATTTATTTAAGGTACTCAAAAATCCCAAGGCATATACCGCTGAATTGTCTGTGTTGGTTCATGGAGGGGCTGGAGCTCTCGGTCAAGCTGTAATATCAATAGCCCTTGCTCTCGGCTACGAAGTATACACAACCGTTAGTGACATGCGCAAAAAACATTTCCTACGTAAATTATTCCCAGGATTAAAAGGTATTTTGATGGTGTTAGGTTTTGAATGGCAGTATGAGACTAACATGAATTACACACAATATTTAATTGGTATGGTAACTTTTTTTTAGCCGAAAACATAGGAAATTCTCGGAATAACAGTTTTGAAGATATGGTTCGTAATGGTACAAAGGGGCATGGTTGTAAGATAGTTATAAGCTGCCTTGGCGAAGACCTGAAGAAAGTATGATCTTTTTAATACTGTTTTTTTTTTTAAGTTATGCATTGAAAGCATGATTACATGTTACCTATGTTGTTGTTTCAGAGTGCAATTAACTGTACCAAAAGTTTTGGATTATTTATTGATGTTTCTCAGCTACACAACCAAGATGATTTCGTTTATGGAATGTTCGACCTCACTAGAGAGCGAGCTTACACTACAGTTGACATCTCTTCAATATATGATCTTGAAAATATCGAAGATGCTAAGGTACGTCTCATAAATGTGAATATTCCTAATTTGTTTATTTTGTATACACTGTACGCCAACAAAATTTATGGTTGTGCGTTGTTTCATCGCTAATTGTTTAATCGAATTTCGTTTCAAATAAATTGTTTCTCATATTATCATTTCATAGAATAATCAATACGTAGAATACTTACTTTAAATAAATTTAAATCACCGATTTTTGTTTCAAATAAAGTTTAATGTTAGAATATTCATATCATAGAATAACAAATCAAACATTCTTTATCCACATATTGTTTGTTTCACATAAAACTTATAACCGAGAATAACATTTAATCGAATGACAGTTTGTAAACGTTTCGATTTATACCTTTGATAAAATGCATACCCTCCTATAAAATTACAACACCAACTTCACAAAAATAATGTGGGTAATTATTGCATGCAAGCGAGGCTGCAATATGCAACAGGTATGGTTTCTGTCACAGCTCCGGCGCTGCGGGGCTCCGGCGGCCCCACGCGAACTTATCGTCGCAGATATGGTATTAACGCTCACCACCGCAGCGGCGGCGAACGTTAGGAACCACCTGCTCCTCAGCTCGTGGACCGTCTCGCCCTCCACGCCTACGCGGGCTTAAATTACACTCTAGGGGTAGGGCAGACAAGACTACGTGGAGTCGGTTCTGCAGCCATTCGTTTCCGTCACTAACTTTTGTAGCGCAACATATTGACTTTTAAAAACAATATTTTAATATAAGATTAAAAATTTAGTTGAAATAAAATACCATGGAAACATACATCGAACAAACAATATTCGTTCAAAAATAATTCTACTGTTTGATAAGTTTGTCAATTAAAAAAATGTGACTATAAAATTCATTGAATTGTGTTTCTGTAAAATATATTTCATTCAATTAAATAGTAGTTGAAACAAAAATATTCGAAATAAAAAACATGGAGTAAATATTATGTGAAACATTTTCTGGGAAACGAAATTCTGTGAAATTTCTGTCTACGAAACAAGGTGACACCAAAATTTATTTATTGGGGTACAGAGTGTAATGTAAATACTATTAACATTTTTCCGTGCAATGAAGGTACAGAGGGAACAGCGCTGCTTCAGTCGAAATAATAAACAATATTATGGATTTAGAAGATTTTGTTTGCTGTTCGTTGTTTCATTTGTCATAGTTGATCTTATAGTAATGATCTTCAAATAAATTACTAGTTATAAATTAACTGTTTAAAAATGCAATTTTTTTATTTCATAGCTTTTACAAACGTTGGTGAGCGAGGGTATTGCCCGCGGGTACGTGCGTCCTCTATCGCGCGTGACGTACGCGCCGCACGACGCCGCGCGCGCTTTCCGTCTGCTCGCGGCCAGCAGGCACCGCGGCAGGGTACTCCTGAAGATACAAGACTCTGCACTGGAAGCGCAGCCCAGGTAAGGCTAAAAACCTGCATTAATGTTTGTTAAAGTGTGTTTTGGAACGTAACTGAGTAGCTTTTTAGTTTCGGTATACGAAGAATATTGCACTGACTGGAATAAATGCAGTAGTAGTAGTTTTTGCTTCTAGATATTTGTTCACATTGCCAACTCAACACCCATCGTTATCAATAAAAAGCCTAGAAGCACGTATTTAATCGTACAATATTATTTTACAGGTTAACCTTAAAGGCTGATCATACTCATCTAATACTCTGCAATGATGCAACCTTTGGACTACAGCTGGGCGATAAACTTGTGGAACGAGGTGCTAGAAAACTTTGTGTGCATTCCAAAAGGCAATCCATGAGCTACCTTCAAATTAAGATACGGTAAATAATACAGATTTGTCTATCTTTGGTTTCACGTCAAACTCGCCAAGAGGGACAGTAATATTGTTAAGTTTTACACGGCGCTACACTGTTATCGATTGATCACTACAATAACATCGGGCTTATTGACTGCTATTGTCCTGACAGTGACAAATATAGATAATGACCCCAAAACAATATGTGGCACCACCACTTGACCTTACTGGAGAACATAATAGCTATGTTTTATTTTGTTGTTAAAATTATTTCAATATTTATCATTTTCTTCAGATCATGGCAGCAATCAGGCGTTGAAGTCGCAGTATTTTCTGATGACTTGTCAAAAGAAACTGACATCAACGCACTATTAACCAATGCTAGTCGCATTGGGCCCGTCGAGGGGGTGTATGTGAGTGTGGACGATAAGCAGCAGGATATCGATGAAACTCTGCTTGACACCTTAGACGTGGTATCTAGAAAATTGTGTCCGGAAATTAAGTAAGCATTCTTAAAATTATAATTTGGAAGGTCACGGCAGCTTGCAGACAGCAGCAGCGTTGTGTTTGACAAAAACCGCAACTGACAGAGCCGCTGCTAGTTTTAATTCCGAATGCTCACAACTTCGAGAGCACGCGGAATTTTTCTTCTACAGCTTTGCGAAAGCCATTTGAGAAACAATTAACCCTTTTCGTCTAGTACCTACGCTGTCTGTGTTTGTCTGCAGACCGCAGCAACAGTTGGCAATGTCACCATCTCCACAAGCGTTTTCATGGAGTAGCACATAAAACCAGTAGTATCGCTCAGACATTTCATTATAGTTGAGTCGGATTGCTGAAGATTGCGATCATTAAACATCGTTTTTTTATAACCAAAGTTTAATTTGCGGAATCTCTTCAATCTAATCGAAGATTATTTATTTTGTTTGGTAGATATTTCGCGGTAGTTAATACCGGTGACAATGCAATTGGGAAGGAAATGTGTCTCCGTAGAGAACGGAATAACTTGCCGGCAACAATTTTATCACTGCCTGAACTAAGTCATGTAAGTTTACTTTATCTTTTTTTAGGCTCACCACCCGCCATGGGCGCTATTGATATTTAATCTTTAGGAGTGGTTTTTAATCAACGAACCACCATAAAATGTCTTATGAACCGATGCCTATGCCGGTCCAGTAAGCTAGTTTACGCTGTTGCTGCATCTTAAAGCACTGTTAGCAAACTTATCTTACTCTTGGTTTTTATAATTACGAGAAAACGTTCTAAACACTAGAACTGTTTTCCGGTGTTTAAGAACAAGATTAATTTATGCTGAAATTGATTACTTTTCGATTGCAGGAGTCGTGTAACATCGGTGCATGGTATCGCGGTGCAGTGGAGGTGACCGAGAAGGCTCTCCGCGGCGCCCACAGCGTGGTCCTGGCGACCACGGCGCCTGCACCACAAACCTCACTACTGCAGAAAATCCTTGCAATTGCTGGTAATTTACGAATATTTTTATCAATTTGATAAATCCGTCTAAAGTTCGTTCACAATTTACCCTGTAATTGCGTTATGGAGGTCAGATGGGAAGCCGTTCCATGCAAAATACTAATATGCAGCTACATCCGGTAGACTAGAAGCCAACCTTAATATAATAATAATAAAGCCCTTTTATTCTGACTACATTCATGAATACGTTATTGAGTTTTTATAAAATATCCTGTAGATCAGTGTGCCTCTTGGCATAGGCCTCCTCTAACGATTTCCACTGGGTTCTGTCTCGCGCTACTCTTCTCCAATGTTGTCCAGCCGTGAGCTTCAGGTCGTCTTGCCATCTGGTTTGTTGGTGACCTCTTTTTCGTTTCCCGTCCCTGGGGTACCAGTCTGAGACTATTGTGCTCCATTTGTTTTGTTGGTCTCTTATCATGTGACCGGTCCATCTCCACTTCTGTAGGTCTATCCAAGTAAGTATGTCTGCTACTTTAACCCCAATATTATACTTAAGGCTTTTTAGCATAAGGCTAAGCACGAGATGACTTTGCGTCAAATCAAATTCAGGATGTTCTTAATTCTCATGACAGTAAGGTTGCGGTTCAATTGCTGCTGTCTGATGTATAATATCTGTGAAAGGACTGTTGCGCTCTTTCTATTTACTGCAGCTGATCTTAGTTTTTTTTTTAATTATTTTATTGGATGTCGATACCCATTAAATAATATGAAAAGTAATGAATAAAGACTGTGCATTTTCTCTATTTTTAATAGATATAACCATAAAGACTGATACGGACAAGAATACTACTTTAGAAGAATTGGGTGTAGAAAGCCACAAAATACCATTAATTTATAATTTCCTAAGAATTCATTACAATGTTGTGTTTGAAGAGGAGGAAATACCCTGGATTACTATGGACACGTAAGTAGACATCTCAGAATGATATCAACGATATTATTTTTCTGGTTGCCATGTCTCGCTATCGAAGTAGTGTGGTTGAATTCGATTTTTTTTCTAAAACAATTAATTATTTTTGTCAACGATTGTTTCATTCAAATTGAGGATGGGTTTTTTCGGCGAACAGTTCATCGGGGAACTGTTTGTGGAACAGACAAGGAACGAAGGGTTTATTGCGACTGTGTAGCGTGCTTTCAGTTCAGGATTCGGGGCTCCTCATCACTTTAATGAAAATCACTTTCCATATAATTCCAACAAAGACATGCGATTCACGTTCACCTTTGACTTGGTGCTCTATTTCTCTCATATCTTAATTTAATTTCAATCTTTTTTTCATAGAGTAAGTAAATGACCAAATTTAATTGGATAACGTTATTTTTAAAGGATACAACAGTTAGAAAAATCCATCTTTAAGACAGATTTCCCTGAAACGAAGGGCTTGTCTACATTCTTCACCTTCGTAGACTCTGACGAGCTGCTTGCTACCACTGAGTTTGTGACGATGCCGACGCTTATCAACAATGCTGATATGGTACACAATTTTTATTGTTATGTTATTAAGTTCTGTTTTTGGGTCCCTATCTGAGGAAGTAATTGTTGCCTCAATGATGTCTCTGTTAATGAGACTACCTAATGAGATTACTTTTGTTCGTCAGTACAGTACTGTTTCTGAAATATCACCGACGTCCATTAAGATAAAAGTTCCCATCTCCACTGTAGCGGGGGAAGTTTTATTTTTATTTGGACGTAAACTTTAATTTTTTCAACAATTTTTTGTCGTGTCTTTTTAGCCAGTCCTGTGACTGGGATCTACAATTCAAAAAAGTTGTTTTGGGAAATAAAATAATGTCAACTGATTGTACTATTACAGAGAGACGATGAATTTGATACCAGCCTAATATACCTGGGTTTGGTGCCGGGCATGGAGGGTCACCACGAGCGGTTCCGCGTGCTGTGCGAGCGGCTTAAGCTGCCGACTCTGGTTCTGCAGTTGGGCCTCGACGAGCCAAACGAAACCATACAAGAAACAGCCCAGAGATTAACAGAGGTTTAAAAAGTTGCTCGCCATACTTAGCCTAGGAGTGCAATAGTCATTGTTTGCATCAAAAACTTCTTACGTTAACATTCCATTTCACATTGGTTACTTAAATCTCGTTCATCTACATTATATTACAGTCTAGGGCCAAATGATTCACAATGTTCTTTAATTCAGGTCTTCCTGAAGAGGATGGGACTGAAGAACCATTTCTATCTCTTGGGATATGAAAGTGGAATTTTCGTTGTTTTGGAAATGGCAGCTATCATGGAAAGTCGTGGTAAGACAGTTATTTTATGTGATACTTTTTATCCGACTAGTAAAAAAGGAAGAGGTTATGTACTAGCATCTTTGTCTTCTTAATTTTTTTTCATCTGCGTTCACAGATTTCTCTGTGATTTACTCGTCCTGATTCTTTTTTTATTTGGTAGAGAAAACTCGCGCAGTGGTCCGATATACATATTTTGATTAATTTTACTTGGGTAGTTTATGAGTTATGTTTTATGTCACGTATTTTTTCTTCTTCGTATATGTTGATGCCATGATGATATCATAATAACTTCTCGTTACATACTAAAATTTAAATATGATTAAAATTGTGTAGGATATCTCAACTAAAAAGAATAATAGAACGAAAAAATAAAAGACTTCCAAAAAAACACAATAGGATGTAAAATAACTTTATTTTCGGAAGCAAAAAGAAACAACAAAAGAAAGTCACCGACTGCCGAAAGTAAAAAAAAGCTATTTTGTTTTTTAGAAGTCGGTTAATTTTTGTTTATAAATTGTAACGTAAACTATATTTGTATAGGTATGACTGGCACAGTTTACTGTGTTGGATACACGCCGGACGAATTCTCCAAGCACCTCGAAGAACAACTCGCAGAGTATGAAACAGAAGAACAGCTGCAAGATGCCGTAGCGCGTCACATGTTCACGTTGATGGCAGGAGGAGATACAACGGGTCTAGATAATGCACTGCAGACTACGAGCACATGGCCGCAGAAGGTAGACGCGTGTGTGCGTGCTCTCTTAGGGCGAGTGTCGCACTCGGCGCAGTACGCGCGTGCGCTTTTCGACACTACGCTGATTCGCGTGAAGCACGCGCGCGGGTACGTGCCCCGCGTGCAGGCGCTGCGCTCGCGGCTGGTGCTGCTGCGCGCCGCGTCCGCGCACCCGGCGCCCTCCCTGCTCGCACTCCAGCGCCACTCGCAGCGCCCGGTCGCTGTGCACCAACTGAGCGCACCGCTAGCACATGCGCTCTCAGATCTGCAGTGTGCGGCCATCATCAACACTTACTTAGACTCCACAGTACTAGATACGTTCAATAAAAAGAACATATGCAACACTTATCTCAGGAACGCTAATTCCTTCATGGGAATTGATCACAGCACAAATTAAAATAAAAAATAAAATAAAATAAAAATACTTTAAGGACTTTTTTTTTTATTAAGGACTTGGAATAAAGTAAACAACCAATGAAAAACATGCCTAATGTTATGTACAAAAAAATAAATATTTATTGTGAACCTACGAAGTTATTTTTCTTGAAATTACCTACTACCCAAGGTTCGATACTTGTCATCTGAAAGTTTTTACAACTAGGCTTTACTATTTGTTTTCAGTCATAAATCAAAGCATTTATTTCAAATAGGCCAGTTAGTTACAGGTACTTTTAAAGTTACAAAAACAAAAATGTGAAGCTACAGTCCTAGTAGGCATAATAACTGCGAAAGTACTGCAGCTGTCCATTCTAAAGCGTAATATGTTAACGTAGATAGAATCCCAAAGGACACTTTTGATGTGATAGTGAAAATCAAAAACGAAACTAGTAGACACAACATGTAGATTTTTATTAAATACTAGCAGCCCGCCCCGGCTTCGCACGGGTATTTAACAAAAATTTTAAAATTAAAAATTATAATGCACAATCATTTCTTGACATTGATTCCCCTCCCCTACGGCCTGTACCCCAGTGACGCCTACATCGCATAAGGTGCTGCCTAGCTAGCTAGCTGAGCAGGGTGAGTGGCGACCACGCAACTTTTTTGTAATACATACAGTTTTAAACTCGTGATGGCTTTCGAATGGAATGTTCGAATTAAATAATTCAAAAAGTTATATAAAGGTATTGAAGCAGTCTTGAATATGAAGTAATTTACTTTGATAAGGATTAATACCAAGATACAAATTAAGAGTCTTTTCTAGCTGCGGCACACCAATTAAATTTTTAAAATAAAAGAACAGTTATTGTAGCATCGAGGAGCTCGTGGCTAAATAATAACAGCCCCACGGGTCGATCTTTAAGGTTAAGCCGTGCTTGCCGAGATTGGTCCGTGGATGGGTGACCACAATTACATACCGAGTTTCCTCCGTGCCTTGGAAAGCACGTTAAGCCGTTGGTCCCGGCTGTCATTTGCGGATCTTTGACAGTCGTTACGAGTAGTCAGAAGCCAAAAGTCTGACATCCAGTCTTACCAAGGGGTATCGTATTACCCAGGTTGTGGAGGTCAAATAGGCAGTCGCTTCATGTAAAATACTCGTACTCAGCTGCATCTGGTTAGACTCGAAGCCGACCCCAAGATAGTTTGGGAAAAGGCTAGGCAGATGATGAACATATAATAGACATATGCTGTCCCGACACTTTTTGTAAATAATGATGTGGTCTGCAAAGTCGTAGTACATTATTTTATTCTATCAATAGTTTTCGCAGCGCACGCGATGTTAAAGAATATTTTAGGTATTTTTTTTGCACCTTGGGTTACACTATTGGAGTTTTCGTAAGGATCCCTATTTTTTTTTTGAAAATATAATATTGCCTATGTTACCCGGGGATAGTGTAGCTTCCCAACAGTGAAATAATTTTTCAAATCGGTTCAGTAGTTTCGGAGCCTTTTCAATGCAAACAAACAATCAAATTTTTCCTCTTTATAATATTATTATGTTTAGACATTGAGACAATACATACACTGTAACACAGAATCAACCTCGTAATAACTACAACAGAGTAAGGATCAATCAATCGACGGAGCCCATCTTAGTCCTCAGCTGGTCATAGGCCTCTCCCAAGCTGCGCCACACCACCATATCCTCCGCCTTTCACAATAAAACTGTCTCAACCACATTTTTTTAATCATCGGTCCATCCATGTAATATCTATTACATAAAGTTACATGATGCGCAGTTTGGGTATAGACCCGGACTATCTACGGAAGCTGCCATCGTAGGTCTCAAGCATACTGTCCAATACTTTAGTGACCGCAGGACGCTGGTATACGCGTGTTTCCTTGACCTCTCCAAAGCTTTTGATCTTGTCTCATACGATGTGCTCTGGAGAAAGTTGGGGAACGCGGGGTGTACCGGTGGAGGTGCTCAATATCTTTAAGTATTGGTATTCTCACCAAACAAATTTTGTGAGGTGGAATAATACACCCTCTGAGGCGTATACGTTGAGACAGGGAGGTTTCACGTCGCCTAAGCTTTTCAACCTATACGTAAATGACCTCATCGTCGGGCTCAGTAGCAAGCGTGTCGGTTGTTCGATAGATGGCGTCTGCGTCAACAACATTAACTACGCGGACGACATGGTTCTGTTGAGCCCGACGGTGAGGGGTCTTGGAGAGTTGTTAAGGGTGTGTGAGGCCTATGCTGTGGCACATGGCCTAGTATATAATATCCAAAAAACTGAATATATGGTCTTTAGGGCCGCCGGTGGATGCCCCGAGTATTCACATAATATTACCCTTAATTGCTTTTTGCTTAATCGCTTGCTCTGTATAGTGTCGGACGTAAAGAATAGCACCATCCCATATCTTCCCGTGGGTGTCGTAAGAGGCGACTAAGGAACTTGCCAGAGAATGGGCAGCAGCGTTCTCTGTGCTTTTGTAACAACCGTACTGCGATCGCCAACCCGCCTGCCAAGCGTGGCGATTATGGCAAAACCCCCCAAAATGTTTAATTTAGCGACACTTGGGGGAGGCCTGTCCAGCAGTGGACGTCTTTTGGGCTGAAATGATGATGATGATTACCCTTAATGGCTTATGCGTAAATCGTGTCTCCAAATTTAAATACCTGGGGTATTTAATTACCGACGGTCTTGAAGACGATCTGGATATTGAGAGGGAGCGCAGGGCTTGAGCGGTCAGAGGTAACATGCTGGTCCGATGATTCTCCTGCTGCTCTGAACAAGTAAAAATAACGTTGTTCAAAGCATTTTGTCAAAGCTTTTATACGGGGAATCTGCGGGTCAGTCACACCAAAAGATCGCTGGATGTCCAGCGTGTCCAGTACAACAACATCTTCAGGATGATGTTGGGGCTATCACGCTTCTGTAGTGCATCGATCGGGATGTTTACGCAGTATCGAACTGATGGCTTTTATGCCGTCATTCGGAAGAAAACCGTATCCTTGATCTGCAAAATGCGTGGCAGCTGCAACGGAATTCTGAAGACTGTAGCAGATAGGATCTCTTCTCCGATGTGGAGTTCCTTTATTAAACTCAAACTCAAACTCAAATTCTTTATTGCATTCATGTGTTTACAATTAAGAGGGTAATCTGAGTTATTTTTATTATTTTATTTTATGTTATTTTAATGTTTAACCTATTTTAATTCGTATTTAGATTTTAGTTTTGGTTTTAATTTTGATTTTAATGTTAATTTATTTTTTAATTTCTTGGGTGTTTTCAATGTTAATTTTATTGTACTATCAAGGATCAAGTTATACGGATCAAGTTATCTGAAATAAATGAATTTAATTTAATTAGGCGTTGAACGCTGATCTTTCCGATGCATGGTCTCCTCCACCTTAGGACTCTGCACTTCGACAGACATGGCCAGCTCACTGCCACTTCTGCTTGCTTACTTAAGCAAGGATAATAGCCAATTTGATTTAAATAAACTAATATTCTGTGATCGCATTCAAACATGAGCAACAAGAAAAGTTTCATGTTTTTTTCACTAAAATAATAAAAGCCGTTAAATAAATGTTATCGATTTCAATATATTTTATTGGCCATAAGATATTGGTAGACATTTTTACATTTGCAATGTAACTTAAAAATAATGTTTGTTAAATTTATAAGTTTTATTTTGGTTTTAATCCTACCGGTCGGCCAAAGTAAGTAGATTTTTGTCAAGTTTAGAACTAAAACAAAAGTGTTTTTGTTTATGTGCACACAAGGAACTTATACACTAAAGGAAATGTTGACATGCAACTCAAAACTGTGCCGAGCGAGAGAACTTGAATAGTGGATGTTATCTCTTTCTAACATGGTATCCAATTTTTGTACTTAGATTTGGGACAGTTATTATTGTGCTATAACTTCCTAACACCCCGGCCCCCGCTTCGCATGGGTAGCAGTTTATTCAAAATTACGGGGTGTAAAAAGAATTGACGAAGCCGAAACCTACGCACGCATCAAAAGAAGAGCGATTTTGACAAAAACATTAAAACTACCTAGTTTAAATTTTGGTATAATAATATTTAAAAACCTCCTTAGACTGCTGCCGGCAATGTAGCGGCGGTAACGTATCTCCATAACCTTTAGTGTGCTAAAACAACTATGACGCTCTCTATATTCCTGAGATTTGGATTTTAAATACCCGAAGCTCTGCGGTGCCGTTGCAAGAGTAGAAATCCAACAGTAAATGAAATAAGGCAGTAAATGAAATGGTGTTCTAAACTAGAGCACAAATACAATGTGACTATCATAAAAATATGTTCACGACGCTCATACTTACTATCGCCCTTCAATTTGACATGAAATAAGATATCCCTTTAATGAATACAAAACAAAAAAATACATTGAAAGTTAAGGAAGAAGATGTTATGACATCAAGCGTAACTTTTCAGAAACACATGACACTGTAAACATTCACGCCCCGTAGACAGGCGAAACATGATCAAATTTAACAGGTGCTGCATCTTGCATCAAAGCCTGGATCTATTTACGGAAATAAAAACTAAACGTTTGGCATAATATTTAATTAAAAATAGATTAATGTATAGTTAGTAGGTTTGTATTAAATAAATACCTACTACTTATCAATACTGAATTTTCAGCTACAGAGACTAAAAACGTGCCGTTAAAAGAAAAGCTCGCAAAGTCATTATCACACATAAAGGATTTGTTGGTTGAGATCGAAGCCAAAATAGAACACGAGAGGACTTTGCTATCGCAGATCAGCGACAATATTAATAACAAAGACGGCCCAGCAGTTGGTAGAATGAACTACGAAGATGTGACAGACATTTGGTGGCAATCGTCCAACCCATTAGCTGCAAGTAAGATGTTATCATTTTTCCGAATCGCTAAACAATACCTTTAACGTCTGATTCCCCGAACGGGTTACGCAGAACTTTATAACTAAATACATAATTTGCGAAATGTTTGCCAAACTATACAACAACAAGATAGATTTAGTTCCATGTAATAGGGAATGACTCTATTGCCAGATTGATTTCGATAGATTAATCCAGACTTCGGGCTGCTACTGAGAAAATCAACATTGAAAAATCGAATAAGACTTTATCCGACCTTGGAATCTAGCCCGACTTTATCCGAACTCATGCTCAAGACTTTGAGAATTAGGCATTCTGCGCCTAAACCCTCAAGACTACATTCCCAGTATTCAAATAGCCAACAGGCGCTTCAGACCAAACCGAAAAAAAAAATTGTGCGTGGAGTCCCTCCGCGCGGAAGAAGTGAAATTTAACGCAACAGTGCTTTCATACCCCCTCCTTGGTAGCGTTAAACGTTTAACGCAACCTTGTAGGAAGTCGCAAAAGAAGTTCCACTTCAAAAAAACAGTTTTATTTTAGATGTTAAGTGGTTGTTAAGGTTTAATACTGGCTAAATAGACAGACGTCGACAGAGTCGTCTGTGTGGTGTCGGACGTAATGAATAGCATCATCCCATATCTTCCCGTGGGTGTCGTAAGAGGCGACTAAGGGATTTGCCAGAGAATGGGCAGCAGC
This sequence comes from Cerastis rubricosa, assembly GCA_949152445.1. NCBI lineage: Eukaryota > Metazoa > Arthropoda > Insecta > Lepidoptera > Noctuidae > Cerastis > Cerastis rubricosa. Next base: position 15,219,651 of record OX424545.1, on the reverse strand, counting down.
GTTCTCTGTGTTTTCGTAACAACCGTACTGCGATCGCCAACCCGCCTGCCAAGCGTGGCGATTATGGCAAAACCCCCCTTCTTGGGAGAGGCCCATGTCCAGCAGTGGACGTCTTTCGGGCTGAAATGATGATGATGATGATGATGAAATAGACAGAAATGAGGACATCCGCAAGAGAACCAAGGTTACCGACGTAGCCCGAAGAATTGCCAAACTTAAGTGGCAGTGGGCAGGGCACATTGCTCGCAGAACAGATGGCCGATGGGGCCGAAAAGTTCTGGAATGGCGACCGCGAACCGGGAGACCATGCGTTGGAAGCCCTACCACTAGGTGAACCGATGACCTGGTGAAGGTTTCGGGGATCCGCTGGATGCGAGTCGCACGGGACCGGTCAATGTGGCGACACTTGGGGGAGGCCTGTGTCCAGCAGTGGACGTCTTTCGGCTGAAATGATGATGATGATGATGAAATAGACATCAATGATAGATGCCATTCGAAAACCAGGACTGAATGTCGCATGTTGTTCCATTAGTAGATCGCAAGAATAAACGATCATAAGCGAGAAGCTTGTTTAAACCTTTATTTTAGCATTCTAAAAGTTGTTTACACAATGTGTAGATTTTACCATATCAATTTTCAAGTCTAATCAAAATTAAAGTCATTATTTATTCCATAATAAAGTTAACCTCTCGATCCTTTTTTTCCTAACGGTAACTTCCAATTCAAGTCCATTTTCATTATTTATTATCAAAAATAAGGGGAAACATCCATGACACCAATTCGTTTTTTTTTGCTTATTGGCCTAGTATGCATACGGTTACCCGCCCTATACTCGATACTACAAATCGTCTTCCTGAAGTTGAAGCCATCACCTAATTATACGAGGTATCATAATCCCTTTTGATAAAGTAGGAGCAAAGCAATTATAACCGATTGTAGCGCATGACGGCGCTACAATCGATTATAATTGTAAATTTGAGGCCAAAAACGTATTCTCTAAACCTTTGCAAGGAATCTATTACAGCCAGGGTTTCCAATTCTATGAATGGTACTTCTGCTCTTCGAAGGTAATTACCCTACTGTAATACACTACCGCTCGCCACCTACCTAATTCATCTTCGTATTACCTATTTTCTTTAACGATTCCTTTACATAAAATGTTAAATGGTGATATCGGTATTTACTTTTACTGGTATAATATTGATAGCGTTAACGTTAACATCAGAGTCTACAACTAAATAATTATATGCCAACAAACCAACCAACAAACTGACGCCAGTTTGTTGGTTTGGCTAGGTTTTTAGGCGTTTCGTGTTGGTGACGAAACCTAGATAGCCGATTTTTTTTGTTGATAAAAATACACCTTTTGATCATTTTAACGTCAACCAGCGGGGTTGACGTTAGAATGATAAAACGTGTCTTAAATAAGTTTAAGTACTGTTAGTAACCGCTCCATTCCTCGCGAAATACTGTGGGCTGGAATAATTGTATCGTCCATGAATGCAAAAGCTTGGCCTTTGACGTCTTTAAAAATGGGGTTACCTATGTTTCATCGAAAAGAAATTGACAAATTATCTCTTTCCAAACAATTTTCCGCATAATTTCATTTTCCAAATTATTACTTAGCAAAATATCTCTTCACAAATAATTGTAACGCAAACCTAATGTTTGGTAAGTGAACGTTTAAACAATAACTTGTTCACAAACTAGTACTTTTACCAATTTTTATGTATTCAAATATTTCAGTTGGAATAACACATTTTTCAGTTCAGTTTTGTTCAGTTTCGGGTAGCCTTTTTTTTAGGTTTTTTTTTTCATATTTCTTTCTATATAATCCTGTCGATTCTGCCTGAGGTCACAGTTCTAACCTAACCATATTTCTTTTAATAATTAACCCCGTCTAACTAGTTCGGTTCTCGGTAGCCTGCTAAAAATAAAATCATCATAGCAAATCATTTGACCGGTTTACTCCCGGTCGTCCCCACCTCGTTTTCCCCACTGGGTACGAATAGGAAAAAAGTTTCGTTCTTCCCAGTGGTGACGATTGGAACTTTTTATTTCCCACTCATTCCGCTATAGACCCATTTTATATTCGCCTAAAAAGTCACGTCGCCATAGTCGACGTAGCCCCGCTACGCGGGGCTCCTATTTCTATCTGTAGGGTTTACAGTAACCTAACACGAAAGGGACGTCGGGGTCTTAGTTCGCTCACTCCGCTCGCTCACTAGACCCCGCCATACCCTTCGAACCTAACCTGTCCTAGTCGGGGTGCCCCAAGTCCAGATCTATCCAGATCAAACAACGTTGATCTCCGGTCTTCTTCTGCACTTAATGCAAAAAAAAGCAATATTTACGACCTTTGACCTTGAATAACTTAAGACGCAGACACGAGTTTTATGAGACTTTTGAGGCATTTAAGATAGCCAAAATAAAAGTTTCACACAAATTTCCTTATTTATTGGGTTTGTTTTCACCCATCCTGTGATGGGCTTGAATTAGCCACGGATCACGGCGAGTTGTGTCAACTGATAACGTGATCCTTTTCCCTTACACGCATGTTGCGATGACTCGCTCCAATGGGCGCCACCAAATCTGATGCTACACAACCAGCAGAGATAAATACGCTTTCCACATTTCTTCCAAAACAACTGTCCTGATTTGCACAAACATAAACGTAGATCCGATAGAGTCTGCCAAACTTACTCGTCTAAACTCCATTAGTACGGCGACAATTGGAGTTCATGGCTCCTGTATTATACAACAGAGTAAATAGGGTACTTAATATTTATCCAGTCACTTCTCGAGAGTGTAAACGGCTCACTGACCAATGATTGTCCACTCTTACGTACGAAGAATTGGAGAACATAGTTAAAAACTAAAAGATAAAACCTTAGTCTTTTCCTCGAATACACACTCACACACACTCTCACTCACTCACACACAGACACATACACACACTCACTCACTTACACACAGACTCACTCACACACACTCTCACTCACTCACACACACATACACACACTAGACCTTTTTTTTAGGATGGGAAATCATCAAATGACTTCTTCCGCTCTGGGCGGAGCGGAAGGGAGTGTCAGACTTGACTGACTAAAACCCATCCATGTTCCTTCTTAGCCCTTTGCGTTCCAGGGGCACGGTATCTCTTTCGAACAACCCGCAGCCCTGGCAGGCATCGGCCCTCTCGGACCCCTTCCGATTTGCTGACATCTCCTTGAGGCGCGCGTGGAACACGAACGCGCCGTCGGCACGGTCTGTCGTCATAAGACGGACGGACGGTGAGCTAGCCCATTACTCACCGTCCACAGGCCCGCGCCTACGGTGGCCGGGGGCCACTGGTTGCCCCCCGACGCCCGGGGCGTCTCCCGCGGCGGCTGGGACGTGAGGTTCTCTCCCTCTCACGCCACCTCCTTCGCTAGCAACACTGCTTCGCAGAAGGAGGCGACGGCTTCCCATTCCCTCTCGCTCCGGACCATGGATTGAACCAGGGCCGGACGCGAGAGGTCGCCGCCGCCAATCGCCGCTACGAGGACACGGCGGTGCTCAGCCCAAGCGGGGCATAGCTCCACAGTGTGCTCCACCGTGTCCTCCGGCCGATCCTCGCAGTGGTGACACCCGGGCGTTTCCTCCCGCCCGATTCGGTGCAGGAACCTCCCGAAACAACCGTGTCCGGTGAGGACCTGCGTCAGGCGGAAGGTGAGGGCGCCGTGGCGCCTCTCTAGCCACTCCTCAAAGAGGGGACTTATCGCCGCTATTGTGGCGTGCCCTGCACGGGGTTGCGACAGTCGCTCTCTCCATGTCGCCATGAGATCGCGCCGGAGGTCTGTCCGCTGAGCGACAATTTGCCGCGGCAGCGGAGTTTCCCCCCGGCGTAGTGCCTCCGCGCGCCATTCGTGCAGGCACGCGAGGACTATCGCCTCCAGATCCCATGGCGGCAATCTGGCCAAGAGGCTCGCCGCCTCGCCGGAGATCGTGCGGTACCCCCGGATCAGCCTTACGGCTACCACCTTCTGGGGCGCGTTCAGGTAATGGGCGGCTCGCCGCCTCAGAGAACGTGGGCGCGTTCTCTGAGGCGGGGCCCCGTAAAGGGCCATGGACCGCACGACCCCCGCGTAGAGCCTGCGGCAGGAGGCGTTTGGGGTCCAAACGCCAGGTTGGGCAAGAGCCGCTTGAACGCAGCCCCTGCCCGTTCCAGTTTGGGGGCCAAACGTCGGAAATGCTCCACGAAGTTCCACCGGCTGTCGAGGACAAGCCCTAGGTACCTCAGCGTCGACTCGACGCCGATGGGAACCCCTCCTACCGTCAGTATGGATCCCGACGGTGGCGCATTCCGAGGCCCATGAAAGCACATGGCCTCGGACTTGTGCAATGCCACCTTGAGACCCAGTTGCCGGATTCTCTCCACGACTATCGCAACCCCGCGTGTCATAAGTTCGCGTTCGCGTGTCGCTCGACGGTGGACGCCATCATGCGCGTGAGGGCTCTCACGACGGGGGATGCGGTGTCCAGGGGTGGGGTTGTCTTGGCGGTGTCTCTTGACATCGCCAACGCCTTCAACACCATGCCCTGGAGCTGCATTAGGGAGGCACTCCGGTATCACCGGGTGCCGACCTACCTTCGTCGTGTGGTCGGGGACTACCTGACGGATAGGGCCGTCATCTACCCCGGTCGCACCGGAGAATGGAACCGGCGAGAGATGTCGTGCGGTGTTCCACAGGGATCGGTTCTGGGGCCGCCCTTGTGGAACATCGGCTACGACTGGGTGCTGCGCGCCGACCTCCCTAGCGGTGTCAGTGTAGTTTGCTACGCTGACGACACGCTGGTGCTGGCACAAGGGAGGTCGCACGAGGCGGCGGCCGAACTTACACACACTAGACCTTAAGTTTAGTTATAACAAATTATAATCTGGAACCTATATGTCATCTATGTCTTGGAGGTCGACGTTAATAGCCACGACACAGTTTCTACTAATGTGGCTATTACCGATCACAATAATTTTGTAACGTGTGTTCTTGGTTCAAATAAAGAAATATTATTATTATTCCTTTATTCATTTCAAAACATATAATTTACATTTTTAAATATTTTTACAAAATTATAAAAAAAAAACATTTAAAAATATAAAAAATAGGAGCCCACCGGCATTGGGAACAGGGTCCGAGCTACCGGTGGTCAGGGCTCTTGAGAGAGGAACCTCCTAACAATACGCGCCGTGTCCAGAAGTACTGCTTTCTGAATCAAGCCCTTGATCCAGCTGCCAAGCGAAAGCCTACTAAGATGTTGGTCGAGGCTTTTGGAAATTAAGCCATTGCCCGACACGACTATCGGCACAATGACTGCTGTATTCACATCCCACATGTCGACAACCTCGCGAGCCAGATCTAGATATTTGAATTGCTTATCTTTCTCTGCTTTCACGAGGTTCTCGTCATGTGGGATCGTTATATCAAAAATCATTGCGCGACGCTCCAATCGATCTATCACCACAATGTCAGGCTTATTGGCAACAATAGTCCTGTCACTGACGTTAGGTCGATCCCAGTACAACGTGATATTACCATTATCGAGAACTGGGTCGGGCGCATACTTATAGTATGGCACTTCTGATTCCACAAGGTTGTATTTCAAAGCAAGTTGCTGGTGGATAATCCTGGCAACGAGGTTGTGTCTATGCGAGTACTCTCCGTTAGCCAAACGAGAACACCCAGAAATAATGTGTCGGATCGATTCTCCCGGACGGTGGCATGCCCGACACACGTCAACCGTCCCGTCCTTCATAATATGTTTCCGGTAGTTGTTTGTCAACATAACTTCGTCCATAATGGCACAGACAAAACCTTCAGTTTCCCCAAAGAGGTTGCTGAATCGTAGCCAGAACACGGACGCTAGAAAATCTACATCGGGGCCATGAAGAGCCCGGTAGAAGCACCCGTGAAGCTCCTTGCCCTGCCATACCTCCCTGCGATCATTAGTGTCTAATACTACAGGCTTGCGCCAGTTCTCGTTAGCCAAGAAGAGCAAGGTAAGGCCCTTGTCTACTTAGACCACATCTCGGTGCATCCCCACGTCGACTTCTAGGAAGTATTCCCTGAGACGGCATACCTCACGTTTGTGCAGGGTCTTAGCATTTAAGAAGCCACGACCCCCACACTTCCGCGGGATACACAGTCACATCACCGACGACCGTGGGTGATGCATCCGATTTGCGGTCAGCAGTACGCGGACCTTCCTATTCAGGGCATCAAGTTCCGTCTGCGTCCATTTGAGTATGCCGAAAGAATACATCAAAACCGGCATGACCCAACCGTTGAAGGCGCGCACCTTGTTTCCACCTGACAAAAGACTGCTTAGCACCTTATTCAGGCGGCCAAAGAAACGTTCCTTCAACGATTGTTTCATGTCAGCAGTATTGATGCCTAATGCTTCCGACATACCCAAATACTTGTAGGTTTCTGTTGAAGACAGGGATCTAAGGTGTACGGAATCCGAGAGTTGAGTTCCCACGGATTCCGTAATCTCCCCTCGCTTCACATGCATGACTGCACATTTGTCCACACCAAATTCCATCCTGATGGCGCTACTGAAAGTTTCAGTTACCTTCAGTAGCTTCATCAGTTGCAAATTGTTGGGGGCAAAAATTTTCAGATCATCCATGTAAAGAAGGTGAGATATGACCTGACCACCTCTCCTCAACCGATAGCCTAGTCTTGAATCCTCCAGTAGAGTGCTAAGAGGGTTCGAGGCTAGACAAAACCAGAATGGACTCAGACTATCACCCTGAAATATACCACGCTCAATCCTTATCGGGTCGCTGTTCCCCTGCATCTGTCGATCATCCTGGATAGCGAAGGACCGTCCTCCATTGTCCCATACACGACTCAAGGAAGGCGCGTAGAGTTGCATCAATCTTGTACAACTCCAGCACCCTCATGAGCCATGTATGCGGAACTGAGTCGTAGGCCTTCTTATAATCTATCCAACATGTGGACAGATGCCTTCGGGACCTGCGAACCTGTTGGCTAATGGCCATATCAATGAGGAGCAGCTCCTCATTGATATGACCTCCTAGTACCACGAGACCCGTTCCTACATCCATTCTGAGAGGGAGACATGATGGAATTACTCTCAATATTTTGGTTGATTTTAGCTCTCAAAATGGATGTAAGAACTTTATAGACCGTTGGTAAGCAAGTGATAGGTCTATAATTTTTGGGCTCCGCAGCCGCTCCGGCTCTAATGCATCTAAAAGGGCTCAAAATTTTTTGCGAGTTACTGCTCGGGCACAATTTGTTGCCTCGTAGAATTAGTTCCGAAAAAACTCACTTACAAATGTTCCACGTCGTGCTGTATCTATGGTTTTACCCTCTATATTTTCTGTATTAAATTCCGCGTCTATGGCAAAAACAACGAGAATATCAGCCGTACAAAATTAAATGTCAAAAAAGTTTTAAACGTCAGTCAGGTGTCAAGTTTCATTCTGTGTAACACTGTGTATGTTGTGATGTGAAGTTCCCTGGATTTAAAACGTGAGTATTATTTTATTTTAACCCAATGTATATAGTGTTATATATCAAAATAAACCTCATTAATCAAGCTTTAAGAATATCTAAAAACATCGTAGGTTCAAAGTCTGTTGAAACGATAATATCGAAATGTAAAAATGGCGCCATTGCGATCGTCGTATTTTGATAATGTTTTTATAAAAATTATTGCAAAAATAGTTAAAATAGTGCTCGTAATATGAAAATTACTTCAATTAAGTAATTATTAGTGTCTCCGCAATATAAAACAGTAAAATAAAACGAAATCTTATCGAATTTTTTACGTAAACACGACAAAATCAGTAGGTATCGAATCGAATGATAGGAGTGTTGATTATTTTGGGTGATTGTGCTACTAACAAAGTGCCTAACTAGGGACATATGGGTATTAAAACAAAGCTTATATAGTCTAGTTTAATTATAAATAGGTTTTATTGACACAAACTACAATTCTTGTTGGAAAAACTTAACATTCTTATTGGAGAAACTGACATACAACACATATTCTCAAGTTCTCATTTTTTTCTAAGTACTTATATTTAGTTGTTGTAATTCGTTTTAACATATAAAGATTCTGTATACTTTCAGCTATACACACGTATTTTTGGTTTTGGTGTAGCTGCAGTAGTTTACGAGAAAAAAAGCTTTAAATGGAAAGTGGCACGGGGCGCTCGCGCGGCAAAAATGTGAGCGGGAGCGGGGGCGGGAGCATGTGTCACGTGACACATTTGTGGGGGAGTTTAAGCGGGCAGTACTACCTGATTTATGGAGCAGGTGGGTAATGCCTGCCGTCAGGAACTGGGGCAGCGACCCAGAATCTAAGGCTGATTGAAACTGGGACGCCAAGCGAGCGTGCGATCTTTGGAACCATTTGATCCAGAAGTTGTGCAGTCCATCCGGCCCTGGAGATTTCCAGTTTGGTAATGGACGGACTGCACGAGCTACGTCTTGGGGGCTGATGATAATTGCCCATTTCTGGTATTGGATCACACGCTTGTTCAACCTCCCGGGTCCAACCGCCCTCAGTGTCACTGACAGGCACCGACCAGATGCTGCGCCAGAACGAACACATGGCGTCATCATCCGGAAGACGCGTGACAGTCACCCCTTGGTCTGGTCGTTCCCAAGCCCTATATACCCACCGTTCATCGCTTTGGAATGTGCTAAATGCTAAATAATCACGAGAACTAATGTCAGTTCCCGAGAACGCCCGCCTCACAAAGCGCATCACTCTAGGGCGAGTATTGCCCTCCCTGGAGCAGATTAACTTACCGATGAGTACTCTAGCCTCACCGATACGCCGCTCAATCCTGCACTGCCAAGCTGGAATAGCTAATTTTGGTCGTGTAGCTCGGTCACTGTCAGGGAATTTGACGTGAGCTACACGACATGCCGCTACGGCTGCGCAGTACAATATTGAGTGGGTATCAGCAAGGTCTTCGCTGTTGTCAAAGCAGTTTGACAGCTGCGAATCTAGAGTACACACCAGCGCCTTGTTTTTCTTGTGCATAGGCAAACGAGGTAAACGTGGTCTAAGTTCAGGCGGTGTGGAGCGATACTCCTGGAACGCATCCTCCAAAGCGCTCCTCAACTGTTCGTTGCACTGGGTACTCACGGTTATAACTTCATCAACATCCTCTTCACCACCGCGATGGGATCGCGGTGAAGCACTGGATACATTCTGCATCTGCGCCGCGATCATTGGCGAAGCAGGCGTAACTGGGTTACTCCGTGAGTCGAGGCGTAGTCGATCAAGTACAGTGTCATCCAACATATGGTTACGCTGGATGACCCGCACCTGATCCGATAGTCGCTGCGCCACGCTGATAGCTGGTTCAAGCACCTGAAACAGAGAGAGCATCCGACCACGGTACGCAGTCAAGTTGCTTCCCCCCTCAGTAGCCCCATAATATGCGCGCATGACGTTCTCATTAATGGACTGAGTCCATCGCATGCGCGACACATTTCCTCCGGCAGCGGGGACCCTGTTCGGGGCCTGTTGGCCTCGAGGTCCCAGGCCCGCTGGTGGCCGTCCTCTTCCTCGTCGTCGTGGTGGTGATGGCGTCGACGGCGGGGAGAAAAAGTCGTCGCTGGAGCTCGACGCAACTGCAGCGACCGAAGACGCAGCGGACACGGATGAGGCGCATCCCGGACGGCTGCGAGGCGGAGCTCAGCGACGAGCCCGGAGATGGTTGGTGTGCCTCTTGTCTGGATCTGCTTCGGGTCAGCATTGATGACATATATGACATTTCATGGTGCTTTTTTCGTATGTATATTTCATTTTTATTTAATCAGACCGGTTTTGGATATATAGGTAAATGTTTTTTTTTTATTATTATTAATATAACTGGTAACGGTGAGTATTTAGACATTTGAGAGATGTGGAGACACTGATGATGAGAGGCTGACTAATATGATGATGATCTATTTGGATATAGCAATACCTAGCTGTAGATTATTCAGTAATTTCATAAGTATATAAAAACTCCTCTCAATTCACCCTTATAAATGCCTTTTTACACAAAATTGGACCAAAGGCACATTTTTGATTTGCAGAAATTACGGAACCAACCGTGACGGAAAGTCCATTCATACAAGATTTGAAAAAGACGATGGCGGCGGATGGACAAAATTACTTCACTGCTTTTTTAACAAGATTCATGGAATTGATAGCTATTAAGGACCCAGCACAGACAATGCCTATCATACATTCATTGTCGGAATTAGTGATTGAGTGAGTGAAACTATCCCTTACCATGATCACGATTAGTCTTAATAACTTTAGACTCTACGACATTAACTCGACCCCAACAGAGTGGTCCTGATACCGTCCCTTTGTGATGTAGCTGCTGTGTGTAATTATATGTATATTTAAGCATTTCAACGTTTTTGTACGTCAATTGAGTCGTAGTTTTATGACGGAAAGGGTTTACGTGGGGGAAAAATGAGTAAAACCACGCAATCTGACAATATAAAATGTATTAAAAATAATTAAAGAAAGGGGATAGGTAGGCTATGACTCAGGTAGGCTGGGACTATGGTCACAAATTCTTTTCCTTAAAATCCCTTGGGAGTAGCGCAGTACTCTCCTGGCTCAACCTGATATTACGCGCAAAAGTCCAAGAAAATTAAGTATTAGATTAGGCAAAAAATTGTCTAGTTTACAAGCGTAGGTCAATCGTGAAGGCAAACAATTCATGTCCAGATGACAAACCAAAGTCATCGAAGAAAGCCATAAAATAAAACACCACGAAACACAGAGAACACGAAATTTTACACCACGGACAATAATTTAGTTGTCAATCGTCCATTTTAACATTCCGTTTTCACTTTTTTGGCGGCATTCAGGTTAGAAACTTTTTATTAATTTCTCAAAAAAAACAACCTTTTTATAAGAGCGATAGCGTTATAATCGAGGACCCAACGCCTACCAGCTTTAACTCGCTTTACTCCTGCCAAAAGATACTAGATCCAACCAGAACTAGTACTCCTTTTGCTTTGTCTTTGTTCAAACGTGAGGTCATTCACCAACGCCGGTTGAGAGTACTACGCACCTGACTCCTTCTGTTATATCGTTACAGTAAATTAGACGATGGAATTTTTGACAAACAAATTGATGAAATATCAATAATGTCATTTAAAGGTGCAACAGTCATGATTGGCAATATGACAGCATCTGAATTACAAGGTCAGTTCTATCAATAATTTGTTTAAAACTGCAAAAAAAACCCGACCTCATGGTACAATTTCTGTCTACTGTTTAAGAATTGAATAATTCTGATATAATGTTATCAATCGAATTCTCTACTGCTGGACATAGGTGACAGGCGTAATGATGACGGAGAGAAGGTCTCGGGATTAAGGAGGTTTTCATACTAGCACCCGCGAAGTCGCGACCCACCCCTGTTTTGTGCGGACCCAATGGCTTCATGTCAAATTATAAAGATTTATGTGCTATTTAATCAATTAAATGTTTATATTATACATAAACTTACACCGTCGCTTACGGGATATCTTCCGTACTTATAAATTTTTGTGAGCTCCCAATATTTCGAGGCAGTTGCAAGCGCCATGTAAGTCGTATCCATGTTCATGTCGTGTCCATGGACTCGAGTTCGATCCCGCAAATTAATTTACTTTTTGGAATATTTGCAAATAAGATAGAATTTATTGGACAAACAGGACAAGCAACTTTGCAAAGGCATAGTAACACTAATAACACCAAAATGAATTGCTTGGAAAATATTACCTTCCGCAATAATAGAACAAACTCGGAGTCGAACCTAAACAACAGTGATAATACGACACATAATTTGAATAATACATTCACAAGTGTACCTGAGATTTCAGACGATGAGGATGACGAACTAAAAAAGGTACGAGAACAAGTTACATTTCTTACGATGATGCTGCAAAGTGCTCATTCAGAAATCGAATCAGACAATGATTCGATTTTAGAACTAAATTATATTTTTACAAAAAAAAATATTTAGTCAAGAAAGTGACAAACAGTCCAGCTAAATTATGGCTATCTATTGCCAAAAAACAGAAAAACAAACGATTAACTATTAATAAACAAATCCAATTACAATTAAATCAAATTTAACTCATATGAAAAAAATGTGGGACGAGCCAGGCATACGAATTGGGACGAGCGGGGATAAAATATTGAAAATTAAGTTTTGGGACGAGCGAGGCATACAAATTGGGACAAGTGGGGAATTTTTTATGTGGGACGAGACTCTGTGGGACGACCGAGGCACAAATCAAAATATCACGCAAATAGCAGTGAGTTAATTGTTAAAATGATAGTGAATCATATTAAAATCCAGTGTATAGTTTAGATTAACTCACTTGTTCGCAAACAACTTTGTTTAAGAAACCTATAGAAGATGAAAAAAAAACTAAAATGTAAAAGACCGCCCGTTTTGTCGTGACTCGTGATTCATATGGTGTTTATAATGATAATGGGAATATTACAATATTTTATATTATACAAATAGACGGGAACAGTTATACGGCGAGTTAGGCTGCCTGTCCGCCAAACCGGAGCGAGCCTGCGTTGCGGAAAAACGGAGAAATATTAACCAATAGGATAGCGGAGCAGAGACGGAGCGGAAATTTTATGCAATCCTATTGGTTAATATTTCTCCACTCCGATGGACAGGCAGCCTAAGGGACACCGATGCGAAAACGCTTACCACGTACTCAGTACATAATTCAGAAACGCCCCAATAAAAAAATATCCTCGGTAATTTTAATTGCACAATTTATTTTTAATTATTGCACTTTTGTAGGAAACAGCAGATTTTTTTTTAAAACAACCGAATGAAAGTTTCTATCTGGGATTCAGGATGACGAACTGAGTATATGATAAGCGTTTTCGCGTCTGTGTCCCTTATACCTTGTATGTCTGCAAAAATGTTAGGTACATTTTTGCAGACATACAAGGTATGAGGGTAAAAGCTTGACCTTTTTTATTATTTAAAATGCACATTTAAAAACATTTTGATTTTTACAGAGCAAGCATCAGCAGCGTTTTTCGTACTTAAGAACAAAGACAGAATGTTGTCGCCTGACTACGCTTTTGTGATTGATTTCTTTGCGAGCTTATTCACCACAGTCGACGGAGAACGGTTATTTCTGGCGCTGGAAGCTTTTTTTGAATTTCCTCAAGGTAAGGACAAAGACGACCTTGTGGCTAAATAATAAGAGCTGCACGCGTCGATGTACAAGGTTCAGCAGTGCTTGCTGAGAACTGAACTCGGCAAGCACCTTAAGCTTGAGCACACTCTTGAAGATGGGTGCCCATTACTCTGTGCCTCGGGAAGCACGTTAAGCTGTTAGTACCGGCTGTCATTTGTACATCTTTGGTAGCCGTTACGCTCCAAATTATTATTCAGCATTCTGGTATTCATCATGCATGCATCCTGTTAGGGTGCAAACCTACCCCAACATGTTTAGTTAGATGATGAAGCATGCTCGAGATACTGGCATACACAGATAATTATTACCCATCCTACCAACCGCGGCAAATGAAGCCCTAGGAACCCTAGCCACAAGCCCCCATACATGGAAATACGTATAATAACGTAGGGTAGGAGTTTCCTTCGTCGGATCTGCGTGGCGGGCTGTCTATATGTGTGAGCCCGTCAAGGATCCAACACGGCAGTTGTAATTTTGACTTCAAAGAATAAATGATCCTAAAACAAGGAAAACGGAATTGACCAGACCATCCCCCTCCTCCCCGCGACTACAGTTTACAATTACAAAACTGAAGTGTGTTAAATTTCCAATTTCCCTTTGTTTAATAACTTTATTATTTTAGGACAAGCAACCGCTCCACAAGTGAGCAATATGATGTTAAATGCGTTGTTGGAACCTTACATACGAATAACAGGTACAAAAAAAAAACAGTGAATGACTTGTTCTGTACAATGGGTGAAAAAACTCAACTCCAAAATATTTCCAGACCTAAGATTCATTTCAGTGGGACTTATGGGCCCAGCGCGATGAAGCTTAGTATATAAATAGGTACTGGGGCCAGTACAAGAGCTACTTTCCACTAGGGACCGAAACCGGCATGATCAATACGGGTATTTTTCGGTAACAACGTTTTTTTACAGGTATTTTCAAAGGTTACCTTTATTCTTAAATAGAATACAACCAGTATTAATACCGGTGACCGAAATCAAAATTACCTCTACGTTACACGTGCCGTCGGCATTAGTCATAGGGGGGCGCGCATCGCCTGTGTGAGTGACAAAGAGTCGAGTCGACACAAACCTAAGGCGAACGCTGACCAATCACGGCTGGTAATGTTTACTACATATTTTCTAAGGCCAACAAATTGTCGGCATTGCGATATTCTGGTTCTTTCTCGTAATCAAGGTCATTTATAGGTAACCGTAACGGTTTTGAACCATAAAAGTAAACAAAATGAAACTTTGACCATCAATATCTCCATAATCAGTTTATACCCAGCGTTGCATGTAATATCACGGGATAGGACGAATGTGTAGCTCTTAGTTTTTGGTTATTTGCTCAACCGGTATTTAATAATGAATCTCACTCTTAAACAACTGTTTTAGAATAACTGAAATACTGAACATACACTGTAAAGTTAATTTAGTTCAAAAATATTTTAACCACTTACTTGTTTTATGACTCAATTTGAGAGATTGAATTTATTTTGACAATTTGTTTCCAGGTTCACCCCCTACAGTACATACACAGAGACGAAGTATGATCTTAAAACAAAGCATTAAACACATTCTAACAAAACACCCCAAATTAATAGAAACGTCAATACAACATATCAAGAACAATAAACATCATCACTCCTTCAAATCACACATGCAGAAGCCTAATCAAAAATATCGTAAAAATGGTAACGAACATTTGAACGAACCAGAGCAAAGAAGACGAAGAGCTTATATACCTTCGGGCGAAGATTACAATCATTCTGAAAATTTGCATGATTCTATAGAAAATCATAAGCTTCATAAGATAAGAGAAGCTTCTAGCTACAGCGACGAAACAGACCAGCTGAGAAATAATCTGCAAGATGCACTAAGACATGGTAACAGGACATTTGAGGGGTTTAGAAAGTCAGGTGGTGATATTTATGACAAAGTAACTGTCCGACCTTTATCTACCGAAACTGATGATGAATGGGTAATAAAAAACAATATTTATAAAATTTTCGAACAGAAAGGACGGTTTCTTTAAATATACCAGAAATGCCAGAAATTGTTATTCCATGATTTTAAAAGCTTCCTTTTGATCACATTATTCTTTATATTAACTTGTAAAATGATTTTTTTTTAAGTCTATATTACCTTATTTCTAAGATTTAACTATTAGACTTTAAATGTATTTATTGTGCCAATATTAATTTTGAATAAATATATTACTATCGATATTTTAATATTTAGAATTCTCGTGTCGCGGTGTTTGTTACCAAACTCCTCGGAAACGGCTGAACCGATTTGCAACATCTTTTTTTCATACCCCTAAAACCCATCAAAATTTCCACGCGAACAAAGTCGCGGGCAGTAGCTAGTAATTATATAAGATTCTAAGTCCTGACTGACTGAAATATCAACGCACAGCCTAAACCGCTTGTCCTAGACACATGTAATTAGGAAGGTGGGTTGTTTGTGAAGAGAAGTATCCACTAAGAAAAGGTTTTTCGAAATTCTATCCCTAAAGGGGGAAAACAATGGATGAACGATTATGTTTAGAAGCATGAAACATATATTTATACAAGCCTATAGTTAGAAATAAATAAATAAGTATGTAAGCGTTTTTGAAAATCATCGCCTGGTTGAAAGTTTATATAGTCCGTCATTTTTGAAGTAAGAAGAATTTAATTTTATATTAAAACTTAGCAGAAATAAACGCATACATATTTCGTCGTCTTTTCGAAATTCAACCTCAAACGGGAGAAACAATTATTATGTAGAAAATAATGAAACAATAAAATATTTTTCTTCTAACCAGAATGAATTATCTAGCTTCTTACTTTGAAAATCACAGACTCTTACAAAACCATTTATCCTTACCCTTACACGCGCGAGTGAAGCCGCGGGCAACCGTTATCTTCTTCTTCTTTTCTTTCTTCTTCTTCTTCTTCTTATACTATAAAGCTGAAGAGTTTGTTTGTTTGTTTTGTTTGCTTGAACGCGCTAATCTCAGGAACTACTGATCCGATTTGAAAAAATCTTTCAGTGTTAGATAGCCCATTTATCGAGGAAGGCTATAGGATATATCAACGCTACTACAAATAGGAGCGATGCAGCAATGAAAAATGTGACGCAGACGAAGTTGCGCGGGACAACTAGTTATTTATAACGGTTCAATGCCTATTTTTGACATTACTTTGCTAAGGTAACGCACACACAATTGTCGAATTCTACGCGGGCGAAGTCACAAGACTTCAGAATGTCAGTTTTATAAATAACTAGAGGCTAGTCTAAACTAATATTATAAAGAAGAAAGATTTTATTGATTGTTTGTTTGTTTGTTTGCATTGAATAGGCTCCGAAACTACTAGTCCGATTTGAAAAATTCTTTCAGTGGTATATAGCCCATTTATCGAGGAAGGCTATAGGGTATATATCATCACGCTACAATTAATAGAAGTGGAGCAGCAACGAAAAATGTTGCGAAAACGGGGAAAATGTGACGCAAACGAAGTTGCGCCGGACAGCTAGTTATTTATAAAACTGATGATATTCTGAAGTCTTGTCAGCTTGTAGTAAACGCGACAGCAAAGTTTGGAAGCGATTTTAACTATGGTGTATAACGTTATTATGTTAAAAATGATTGCTTTTTCATAGTTTTGGTTGATTTTGAAAAGTATAAAGCAGTGTATTTTGGTTTGGTAGGTCCCATCTGTCGAGTTAAAATATCACATTCTGTTCTTCTAACAATGTATAATTTAATATGTTTATGTCCTTGATAAGTTGAGAGCAGCGGTGGCCTAGCGGTGGCAGCCCCGACTTACGAGCAGTAAGTAAGCTGTCGCCTCGAACCCAGGCAGGCGCATTACTTTGTGTAATTTATTTCATCACCGCTGCTCTCTAAAACGGTGAAGGAAAACATCGTGAGGCGTGTTCTAGATCAAAAAAATCAAAGACATGTGACATCTACCAACCTGCGCTGGGCCCGCGTGGTGGATTACAGCCCACGCCCTCTCATAGAGAGGAGGCCTGAGTCGCAATAGTGGGAACATTATAGGCTGACGATGATGATGACTTGATAATATCAGATTATAGTCAATTTCGTTCGGGCAAAACATTCTTCACCCGACCACATAAAAGTGCTAATAAAATCAATGCGACCAACTACACATTCACTAAACTTATGAAAAAAAAAGAACATATAGAATAAATAAAGATATTACATCCTTTACTTCAGAAGCAACCAAGTTGCAAGCTTTTTAAACGCGATACCTCAAAACACTGTTTTGTGAAGAGCGAAGAGTAGAACATGGCTGTATGAGCTGATATATGCGAGTGTGTGTGGTTGCGCCAACGCCGCCAACGTTAAAATTTTGATTGACATCCGCTTTCCTATACCCATCCCTTTCCAGCACTTACCTAGCGAGTGAATAAGAAGATTCGCCCCGCCATTTTTGTCGCGAAATTACTTCCGGATCGAACCGCATCGCGCGCGCATGGCGTCGGCCCGCTCTGCACAAAAATATTGATAATTCTGGAATCACCGCATTTTCGCATGTAATAAGACTAAACGTCAACAATTTGTGTTTGTGTTCAATGTGTGAAGACAGTAAACTGAAGCTCAACTGCCCCTGAACATGGAAAAGTGAACCGGTGCACCGGCGTCGGCGAAAACACGTGGCTCCCGGCTCCCGCAAAGGTTTGTGCTTTCCCTTCCTAATTTTCGGGTTGCATTCTACTGTCCAACACCCTCGCAACTCGTCTAAACCTATCGCCAAGCGTTTGTCAATCATTTTGTTACGCACACGTTACGCATCGCAAATACAGTCCACATACAAACAAAACTAGCCCTTCGCGCCACCAGTGTGTAAATACTGCTGGATTTTAATTTGTATTTTAGAAATTATTCAAAACTACTTATTTAAAAAAAACGTGTGTTGTGTGGCTAAGTCAAATTATTTGGACTCGAAAAATAAAAAACAGTAATAATATAATTAAAACGTCAAGCAATATTATTAATAATGTAACGAGAAGAACTATAACTAAAGCTTAGCTATTAATGATAGCGTAATTAAATCACTTCGTGTGCAGTAGTTTTTAAGTGTTGTTGTATAAAATATGTATAACTTTGTAGTTTTTGTTTTAAACACCCAAACAAAATGGGCCGTAGTTGCCCGAAACAAAGGATAAATAAATAAATCTGATTCAGATGTCGTAGCCGCGGCTTTCAAAAATTTATTTTCTAATATACCCATTTCAACTACGATATCCTTAGGGATTTTGAAATGTAAATACGTAAACTTTACTCACCTAATCTCTGGTCTGTATGGTTTAGGACGTAAAGAATAGCACCATCCCATATCTTCCCGTGGGTGTCGTAAGAGGCGACTAAGGGATTTGCCAGAGAATGGGTAGCAGCGTTCTCTGTGCTTTTGTTACAACTGTACTGCAATCGCCAACCCGCCTGCCAAGCGTGGCGATTATGGCAAAACCCTCCAAAAAGTCAATGTGGCGACACTTGGGGGAGGCCTATGTCCAGCAATGGACGTCTTTTAAGCTGAAATGATGATTATAATGTTGTCCTCTGATCTAAAGGACGATGTAGACATTGAGGGGGAGCGCAGTGCGTTGTCTGTGAGGGCGAAAATCGACCATACAATGGCGATAAAAAATAATCATAATTCATATAATGTAATGAAAAAGGCGGTAAGGAAGGTACTACACTATAGTATTCTAACATTTGTTTTGGCTTCCACATAATGGAACTTGTCGCCTTGTCACTGCAAAATTGTAATAAGGAGTCACTTTTTAGAGTTTCATCATACGATTTGGTACCCTGTTTTTAGATGTTGTCATGACAAAAAACGTCGACTTAAGTTGAAACAGTTCAAAAATGGACTTGAGTCGGCTTTCGGAATATAATATGGGTGTACCACAGAATCAACCTCCTACTGACTACTGCAAATATCAACAACAAAGCAAAGATTAATCAACCAACGCAGCAATACCAGTGCCACGACACCACGTCCTCAGCCTTCCACAATCAATCGGTCTCGGCCACCTTTTTAAGATCATCAGTCCATCTAGATACGAGGCGTCCAACGCTGATCTTTCCGATGCATGGTCTTCACTTTAGGACTCAGCACTTCGACAGACATGGCCAGCTCACTGCCACTTCTGCTTTCTCAAGCGATGATAATAGCCCTGAATAAAATACATATAAACTAATCCCTTGTTTTGAACATGAGCAATAAGAAAAGTTTCAAGTTTTTTGCACTAAAATAATAAACGCTCTAAAATATTTTTTATTGTTTTCAATATTATATTATTTTTTTTAGCCATAAGACATTGGTAGACGTTTTTACATTTGAAATGTAATTTTAAAATAATGATTGTTTTATTTAAAAGTTTTATTTTCGTTTTAGTCCCATCGTTCGGCCGAAGTAAGTAGATTTTTGTCAAGTTTAGAACTAAAAACATTAGTTTCCATCAACGAAAACCTCTTTTCAAATCGGCGCAAAGTATTGATGTGAACAGCACATAGTACCAAGCATGGACCAGGAATGGGACTAAGTTCTATTGGCGCGTGAACAAAGTCAGAAATAAGATCGCTATCTTGTTTATTCAAGACAGTTTCCACAGATAATTTCACAAATGCATGTACCAACAGCGCCCTTGTGGTATTCTGGTTTGGTATAAGTAATCTACTCTTTGGTGGTACTGTCAATAATGTGCCAAAACAACCGTGACGCTCTCCATAGTCATATTATGACGAGTTTAAATCATATGGAGAACATATTTTTTTACACCAAATTTCAGGATAGCCAACTTAGCCGTCGCCTCCTTCTGCGAAGCAGTCATGCTAGCGAAGGAGGTGGCGGAACGTGAGAGGGAGAGAGCCTCACGTCCAGTCATCGCGGGAGACGCCCCGGGCGTCTAGGGTAGACGCGAGCCTGTGGTCAGTGAGTAATGGGCTAGCTCACCGTCCGTCCGTCCTATGACGACAGGCCGTTTTGACAGCGCGTACGTGTTCCACGCGCGCATCTGAGAGATGACAGCAAATCGGAACGGGTCCGCGAGGGCCGATGCCTGCCAGGGCTACGGGACTGTTCGAAAGAGATACCGTGCCCCTGGAACACAAAGCGCTAAGAAGGAACATGAATGGGTTTTAGTCAGTACAAGTCTGACACTCCCTACCTTCCGCTCAGCAGGAGAGGTCATTTGATGGTTTCCCATCTTTAAAAAAAAAGAATAACCATCTTAATATCTTGAGGTAAACTACTACTAAACTACTTTCACGTGTTCCTGGAATAATACCGATATTGACTAGACAGAATGATGTATTGAGAACATACTGACTGACTTCTCTTTTTATTACATCTGTCATCTTGCTTGAGCTATGCTAACAATTGATGAAACTACCCCACATCGCGCTTCTTTAGCAAAATATGGCGACACTTTGAATGCTTTAATAAATTTTAATTAAGATTTTTTAATGCTCAGAGCTCGGCTGCGACAGTAAGAATCCAACAGTCCAGTTAGATGTCGCTAAAAGTAAATGAAAACAGGCAATAGTGTCTTACAATAGAGCACAACAATAAAAATATGTTCACGACGCTCATAATTACGATCGCCCTTGAATATCACAGGAAAATAAGATACCACTTTATAATAAAGTGGTATAAAAATAATAAAGCAAAAAATATATTGTTAGTAAAGGAAAAAGAAGTTATGGAATCAGGCGTTACTTGCAGAAACCCATGATACTGTAGACTTTCACGCCCCGTGGACGGGCATAACACGCTTCGAGTTTAGCAGGTTCTTTGATGCATTTATTTGATGCACAGGCTGCATCTTGCATCCAAGGCTGGATCTAATATCGGAGTAAAACTAAACATTTGGCATAATATTTAATGAAACACATTAATTAATTAATGTTTGTACAAAATAAATATATACTACTTATTAATACTGAATTTTCAGCTACGGAGACTAAAAACGTGCCGTTAAAAGAAAAGCTCGCAAAGTCATTAACACACATAAAAGATGTGTTGGTTGAGATCGAAGCCAAAATAGAACACGAGAGGACGTTGCTATCACGGATCAGCGACAATATGGATAACAAAGAAGGCCCTTCAGTTGATAGAATGAACTACGAAGATGTGACAGATATTTGGTGGCAATCGTCCAACCCATTCGTTCCAAGTAAGATGTTAATATCATATCATGACATCACGCCTTATGCTCTGAGGGCATACGCAGATGTGTAGTACACCCACATTTCGATAAGCCTATTACCATGACATGTATTGTTAACAATTTAAAATAAATGCATAGCACATATTTGTATAGGATATTACGGCTAAAAATGGAAAATTAAAATCAAAAAGACGATATGGAGAATTTAAACCGACAAAGTGAAAAATAACTTTAGTTTCAGAAGTCAGTGGCAAAAATACGGAATCAATGAAACAAAATTCACCGACATCTGAAGCTAAAGTCATGTTTCACTTTTGTGTTGTAATAAATATCAAGATCATTCGAGCCCTAAAAACCGGGATTTTTGCAAAAAATAAACATTGTTTTCGACCTTTGACCTTCAATAACCCAGAACGCAGACACAAGATTTTTGAGACAACTTTTAGAATGCGAAAATAAAGGATTATTCGATGATTCTTTGAAGAGGTGCATATTACGTGGCGCGCCCCATAGTGATGTATGACGTCATTTTTATTTTCGTAAAACATAGCTCCAGCACTACTTTGCAGCTAAAATAACATAACATATTTAGGGGTATGAAGAACAAAGTGTAAAGTTCTTTATCAGCTATAGAAAAGGGAGGATCCTCCGACCAGACAGGTGTTATGTCTGGTAGGCAACTGCACGACAGTTGTTGTCGGGTTTTTCTATATAATCTTAAGTCGATGTAAATTTTGCTTGCGAGATTTAGACCATATTAGTTCTTCAGTTTGTTCGTAGGTGGCGCTGTAGTCCTTTTTGTAGTAAGCAACTAAGTTTTATTTATAGACGTACCTCTATCTCATCACCATTCGTGTCCCTATTCCCGAAATTTTGCAGATCATGCTCAAAAAGAAAAATACCCTGAAGATCGTAATGTTTTGTAGTAATTTAGATAGTACACGACATGCTTTACCAATTAGCAAAACAATACTCATTAAAGAACACTTTTAAGCAATTTGTAACAACACTGAAAATTGACCCAACACTTTCTGCTCACTATCATTTGTGAATAATATCGCGGTTTTAATTTATTTTTGCGTACGTATTAGTGTCTCAAAGGGTAACTCAGCGGTCGCGCTCAGTTACACGATAAATGACGAAACCAAAAACCTCGTACAACAAATTATACGCCCTGATTAAATGAAGCTGCATATACGTGGAGTACGCAAAACTAAAGATGGAGGTGTTATAATCAGCACTGAAACCAAACAGGATGCTGATAAACTAAAGCAAGCACTCCACCTGTCAATATCTGGACTAACAGCCGATGAACCTAAAAAGCTCAAACTGCGGATCACGGTAGTAGGAGTGCCGACTTCTTTAGCTGATACAATGTTCTCAGGTACATTCACGAACAGAATGTAGCCAATAAGTTTCCAGAGATGTTAATGGAGTCCTTTTTGACCATGGTTAAGTTCAGCCACAAATACGGAAAGAAAGGTGCGATGACCTGTAACTACATTATAGAGGTTCCAGGCAAGATTAGGAAAGCCCTAATATCACAAGAAATGCATTTTACAAATTGGGCTTCCTGCCCTGTCACAGATTTCACTCTGGTTACCAAATGTTACAAATGTCACCTACATGTGCAACTTGCTCGCGCTTTAAAAAGCCCATTAACCACAAAACGCTATTTGCCATCTATATATTATGCCATCTGCTATTTTTCTAGCAGGGCAATATGCTAGGAAAATAGCAGAGTACAGGTATATCAACTCGATCGACTATGGGGGCCCGTAAAGCGTCATACTCTAGGTCAGACTTCCGCGTTGATACGCCTGTCGATGACACAACAATAACAAACTACTGTGCTTACTTACTCATCAATTTTTGCTGTCTACGCACATTATTCGCTAGCTGCAATAATCGTGTGTGTGTGTGCAACATACAAAAGTGTCTCGATAGTGTTTTTTTTTTTTTGCTCCATGGACCGAGTTTATGTTTCTGCTGATGCTCATTTTTTTTTCCCTGTTATTATTACGTGATGTAGTCCTAATAGACCAGGGTAAAAGCCTTTAAAAATAATAAAAAGTAAAAAAAATAATAGTAGGATGATACCCATTGGAAAAGGAGGGAAATATTATAAAAATGAAAGGAAAAATAATTTACGGGCGATCTGAGGTCGGGAAGGGGATGGGGGTGAGTTTTTAAGGGTAAAAAACGGTTTTTCTCGATTTCCGGCAAAACTAAAAGTCCTATCGAAAAAAATCAAATGGCAAAGTTGTAGGTAATAAAAAGATCTAAAACTTTTGTATTTACACTTTTTTCACATAACCTCAAAATTTATGTGAAAAATCCAAAAAAACAAGTTTTTGGTTTTTTATTTTTATCTTTTACAATTTTTTTTTTTTAACGAAATTTGGTGAAATCTTACCTTTTTATGTCCCAAATACGCTGTAATTTATTTGATTAAAAATATTTATTTTTTCACCTTATTTTGAATTAATATCGAAAAAACACCCTAATTTTCAATCGAAAATTCACCCGTCTAAATATCAGCTTTTTTCAAAAAGTTGGTATGGTTTCTGTTCGTTGAAATCTCTACTTTCCGATGGTGAAAAAAAATATATGTTACTATAGTAAATCTTCTCAGAAAATGCAAAAAATCAAAAAAAAACTCGAATTCGAAAGCTTTTTTTTAATTATTATAATTTCATCTAAAAATGTGATTGCTGCAATTTGTTTCAATTAAAAAGTTGATTTATTTAATGCTAATTACATTTATGTCATAGAAAATCTCATTATATATAAATATAAATGTAAATCGTACTATTAAATGTAGATGCTTTATTCTGATTACGTTATTCATTACAATATTTTTAAACACATTAATCTTATCATTTATAAATACCTTATCTTCAATTCTAATCACTTATCCATTAGTTTTTGTCTTTTTGATGGCATTTCTTCATCGTTAGATTCATCAAACATCTCCGATTCTAGTAGATCTTCGAAATCTTCATGACTATCACCTTCTTCCTCTCCAACATTATTTCCAGACTGCGTTGGTTCTTCTTCCACAATTTCTTCTGAATCATTAACTTCCTCGTAGGTTTCTTCTTCAATATTGGAGCAATTTTCAGAACCATGACAGTTTGAACATAAATTTGTGCATTTTAAACCATGTTTTCGGCAACCACATTTTAAACTGTTACATCCAGTTTCACAGCTGCAGCAAATAGTTTTGAGCAATATTTCCGGAATTAATTCTTTTTGTATAAATTTGGGCATAATTCCACGTTGAAATTGATCCAGCCCCATTATGTTGCTGTTAGTTCGTTATCCAACCAAGTTTGAAGGTGATAATATGCCCTGTAACAATGTTGTTCTGCTGCTCCTTCTGTGGGTGGGAGGTTTGCCAAAACGAAAGATGATTTAATTTTTGCCAATTGATATTTTTGAAACCTTAATTGATTCAGTGTAATTTTTTTTCTTTTTTACATTTATAAATAGATTTGATTAGTTGTAACCCATTTTTTTTTATTTCTTCGTTACTTGCATCTTTCTTATAAAAAACATTGGCCAAATTTGACAAATTTTTAGCGTCTAATAATGAATTGACGATACTTTTCTTTCCTTTTCCGGCAAATCCAGATGTTTTATCGCAACCAGAAAAACAATGCATGTCATGTAACACAGGCTTGCTTAATAAATGCTAAGTTACATTATTTGATGATTCATTTCCTCCACTGCCAGACACTTTTTGTGGGAAACTTCCTCTAAACACAACTATACTTTAAAGTATGCTAAATTGTAATTCATTATTAGTGAACTTACGTCATACAATAGAATATACTTTACACTGAGTTTTGAACAATTGTTATGATTGATTTTATTTTAATTAGTAGACTGATTTTTTATTCTTGATGTTTAGGAACACTGGTTGATTTTTGAGTATTTATTTTAATATTTCTGTCAATTAGATGTATTGTACGATTTAGTTTCATATTATGTCACCTAAATAATAAATAAATATGCAAATTTAAGTATAGAATTCATTTAATTTTTTAATTACCAATCACGTACGGTTATTAGTAATGGTAATTATGATATATTATGTTTCATAACTCCTCGCCGTTCGACGAAAATTTTCAGTTTCAGATCTTTAGAGCAGTTCAAATAATGTCCATTTGATTTATTTCGTTAACCTGCACTATAAACTTTACTTTAAAGCCATAAAACAATATTTGAACTTAATTTTAGAACCCCAAACATGCACATCTTCGAAGAATCACCCATCCAAGTTTCCTCGCGTAGGAAACTCCTCCTATTATCGCAATCAACACGACAAAAATTTAAACAATACTAATACTAGGTAATTCTGGTTAATAGGAATATTTTTAAACTATTAAATAAATCTTAACATTTAATAGCCTAAAACTGTTAACAAAATAGACCACCACAACCAAAAAGAAAACTTCCGTGTTTTCCTACATAGGTGTCATTGGTTTTCAGGGTCGCTGATAACGATAATTTCTTCAAAATTAAAATACAAGATGGCGCCGAGGACAGTTTTCGGTTTGTCGCGGCAAGAGCGCGGCGGCAACACGCAGCATTTGCAGGACACATTTTTGCCGTGGTCTAGTTAGGACAAAACCGTCATATGTTTACGTGGCAGCAGCAATTACTGTCGAATGTGACCGCCGCGCGCGACTGCCGCGCCATGTTTGGACACACCTTAACAATATTTATACCGAATGCGGAGGTCGTTAACCTGTCGGTGCGTGATGAAAAATAATATCCTGTGACAAAACTACTGGATATAATTATTCGAATGATTTTTTGTATGCAGACTGGTAACATCATGACGTATACGCAGTTTAATTTATTATCGGCGCCACCCTGTATGACTGGACTAACATGTATGTTGCGAAGACTTGCTCCTATGTGTCCGTACCTTTCTTACAGCATAGCCGGGTGCCACCAAATCTGATGCTACACAGCCGTTGTATTGATTCGCTTTCCACATATCTTCCAAACCAACTGACCACTAGTAAAGTTAAGTATTTAGACGTAATGAGAGACGATTAGACGCTGATGATTAGAGGCTGACTAATGATGACGATGATTTGTTTGGATATTGAAATACCTAGCTGCAGATTAATCAGTAATTTCATAAAGATATATAAAACACCTGAGCTGTACCCCGAAAAATGTATTTTCATATAAAATTGGAACTCGGGCACATTTACGATTTGCAGAATTTACGGAACCAACCGTGACGGAAACTCTTTTCATGCAAGATTTAAAAAAAACCATGGCGTCGGATGGACACAATTACTTCACTGCTTTCCTAACGAGGTTCATGGAATTAATAGCTATAAAGGACCCAAAAGAGACAATGCCTGTGATACATTTATTGGCGCAATCATTGAATATGTGAGTGAGACTATCCCTTACCATGATCTGTCTTTATAACTTTAGATTCTACGACAACTCTATCTGGACAGAGAGCTCCGGACCCCGTACGAAGGACACGGTGTCAGGAGCTCTCTGATGTAGATGCTGTATGTAATGTATAAGTAAGCATTTCAAGGTTTTTGTACGTCATTTGAGATGTAGTGTATTAGTGAAAGGGTTGACAATGCCGCCTCTAGCCGCTACCTGTGACCATAACATACATGTTACCATACATGTATCAAGCGTTCATTTTAATTCTTAGGCATTCCATCTGCCTACTCACAGAATCGCAAAACTAATTTTGCGGAAACTGAACGTTTCACCAATAGTCGATTGGTCCATAAACCTTTGGTCCACATTATCTTTAAACTATTAAGTTTTTATCCAAATACTTTTTTCGCCCCCGAACGTTTCGCCAACATAACTCTGCGTCAGTGAATGCTAAACCAACAGAATGTTTAGACCAATAACTTTACACCCAAAGAACAATTGGCCAACAGACACGGCGGGACAGGTGAAAGTTGAAGCTTGTAGAAATACCTATGTTACTAGGCGTCAAATCAAATCTATAAATTTACAACTTTTTAACCTAAAACCGGACGACGTTATGTACCTATTTGACCAACATCTTATTTTCAAGTATGTGTGCACCGATTACACCCCGATGTCTGGTCCGATTTATGTGTTTCTTTTTTCATTTGGTACAAGAAGCCCACGCGGTGACCCCATATAAATTATTAATTTTGCTAGGGTACTTGGGTTCTCCTTCGTTTGTTGATAACATCTTCTACACATACAGTGCAAAATGAACACATGGCAATAATTTGTGTGGAATGCTACAACAGTCGGTAGCTTGTTTGTTTTCTTGACTTTTTTGCCACCGACTTCTAAAAGTAAACTTACTTTCTACTTTTGGAGTGTGTTTTTGTAAAAATATTTTATGTTCCTTTGGGAGTACTAAAATTACCAACAGAACGCCATTATCCTGATGTAGGCATCCTTAAATAGGTACTCCTTTTGATTTGTCTTTATTTATACGTCAGGTCATACATCCACGCCAGTTGCGAATTCTATGCACCTGACCATTCTGTTCTTACTACTTCTTACGTTACAGTGAACTAAACACTGGCAAATTTGATATACAATTGGGTCAAAGATTAAAAATGCCAATAAAATTTTTAATAGCCATGGTGGACAATATGACAATATCTGAATTAAAAGGTAAGCTGTATCAATCATTTGTTTAAAACTGAACTACTAAAGGCCCTGTCCTCACGGTACAATGACTTGGTTCGCGTAACACTGGTCTGTTTCACCCACTCGTTAGTTTATGTATATATTTTTTATACAAGGTGTAAACCCCCTTACCGTTTGTAAGAGAAATCATAAGGATAAACCTTATGATTGAACCTATCGATCAATTGCATAAAAGTACAAAATGTTATTTTTTCGGATTTTAGCTGGTTCGATTCCCGAGTGTGGCAAGCGAATTTTCGATAATCTTTGAAAACAGATACGTTCTTTTTAAAAATAAAGGAATGTTTTGTGTTTGAGTAGGTGCTTTCCCTCCTGGTGGCGTTGAAACATGCCACCCTGTATTAGTGTTACATGCCTTTGTTAAATGGTAGTGAATCGCATTCATATTCAATGTATATTTTATAATATCACTCACTTACTTGCTCGCAAACAACTTTGTTTTACACTGTTTAGATACCTATAGATATAAACACCACCCGTTGTATCTAACGCTAGCAGCCCGCCCCAGTTTCACACGGATATTTAACAAAAAAAATAAAAAATATAAAACACACAAATACTCAATCATTTCTTGACATTGATTCCCCTCCCGTACGGCCCGTGCCCTAGTGACGCCTACATCGCATACGGTGCTGCCTAGATAGCTAGCTGAGCAGGGTGAGTGGCGACCACGCAACTTTTTTCTAATACTTACATTTTTAAACTCTTGATATCTTTCGAATGGAATGTCCGAATTGAATATTTCAAAAAGTTATATAAAGGTATTAAAGCAGTCTCTCTCTTATTTTAATAAAGATTAATACCAAGATACAAATAAAGAGTTATGTATGTTATGTATATATGTTACTCACTAATACTGTAACTTTATAACGGAAAAAGATTTTTTGAAATCGGTCCAGTAGTTTTTAAGTTTATTCAATACATACAAAAATATAAGTCTTTCCTCTTTATAATATTATTAGTGTAGAAATGTAGATGTAGATTAGTGTAGATTATTTATAATGCACATCAGAACACTTTTTGGTTTTTACAGAGCAGGCATCAGTAGCGTTTTTCGCACTCAAAAACAAAGACACGATGTTGTCGCCTGGACCCGCTTCTTTGATTGATTTCTATGCGAGCTTATACACCGCAGTCGACGGAGAACTGTTATTTCAGGCGCTGGAAGCTTTTTCTAAATATCGCAAAGGTAACCAAACTCAAGAAGAGCTCGTGGCTAAATAATATCAGCCGCATGGGTCGAAGTGCAAGTTTCAGCAGTGCTTGCCGAGGACTGAACTCGGTAAGCACTCCTTAATTGGTAAATGGGTGCCTATCATTCCGTGCCTCGGGAAGCACGTTAAGCCACGTTAGTACCGGCTGTCATTTGTACATCTTTGGTAGCCGTTACGCTCCATATTATTTTTCAGCATGCATGCATCCTGTTAGACTGGCAACCAAACCCAACATGTTTATGTAGATGATGAAGCATGCAAGCAAGATACTGGCATTCACATATAATTATTACCCATCCTACCAACCGCGGCAAGTGAAGCCAAACTGTATATTGACCCAGACCGGGGTTGCTCTGAGTTTGATCGCAGTTTGCCTTTGTAGTTGAAGAGCAAACTATTAACCTATTCAGAGAGTGTCTGAATCAATAAACATTTTGCTTTAAAATACTGGAGCAAAATACATACGAGTCCAGACGTCCATACTTTCCAGTGTCAGGTGTAGTATGTAATATGGCATCGATAATTTAGAGCAAAATGCATGCGAGTGCATACATGTTTTATCTCTTTTATTCCGCGCGGCGCGCTATAATGCCTGCCTTGTCTTTTTAAACTTGTGCCACTTTTACATCATACATCTTTCTTATGAAAAATTTATAAATACTGAAATGGAAACACTTATAGTTATTTTATAACATCCTGTATAGTTGTTACAGTTCAAATTAATTTTTTGTCATACTTACAACGGGTTTTCTTTAGTTAAAACTTAAATTAATTCACAATAGGTATGTTTTTAAGAAAAGTTGTTCAGCTTCACGAATAGGCATAACAGCATAACAAAAAAATACGGGATATTATGAAACACGTTTTAAAGTTACTTACAGATATTCGCGTGTCACAGTTTGCTTTACATACAAGCGAGCAAAATGCATACATTCTCAGATTGCTCTGAGCTCGTATGTACTACTTTGCTCCAATTTGTTGCAAGCAAAATGCATACCTTCTCAGATTGCTCTGAGCTCCAATTTATTTGTGATTTTAATGAGCACGATGTAGTTCAGTACAGACTACGGGTGTCTGGGTCGGTATACAGTTTGGCAATACGCAGCCCGTTACCTAGCCACAAGCCCCCATATACATGGAAATACGTATAAGTAAGGTACGTAAACTCCTCCGTCGGATCTCCGTGGCGGGCTGTCTATATGAGTAAGCCCGTCAGTTGTGAACATAGGTAGTAACTGTGACTTCGAAGAATAAATTAAATGCTATGCAATGACCTGACCTCCTTCGCGACCACAGTTTATATACAAAACAGGTAAAATGTAAACTTTCCAATTTTCCTTTGTTTTATTACTTTATTATTTTAGGACGAAAAAAGGCCACACGTGTGAGTGATATGCTGTTAAATGCGGTGTTGGAACCTTACATGCGAGAAAGGTGAGTCATCATCATCATCATTTCAGCCCAAAAGACGTCCACTGCTGGACATAGGCCTCCCCCAAGTATCGCCACATTGACATTTTGGGGGGTTTTGCCATAATCGCCACGCTTGGCAGGCGGGTAGGCGATCGCAGTACGGTTGTCACAAAACCACAGAGAACGCTGCTGCCCATTCTCTGGCAAGTCCCTTAGTCGCCTCTTACGATACCCATGGGAAGATATGGGATGGTGCTATTCTTTACGTCCGACACCATACAGAACAAAGGGTGAAAGGTGAGTGCTAGAAGGTAATACAATCAAAGAACACTCCTTCTGTACAAAAAATGAAAAGACTCATTTCCAAAATATTTCCAGACCTAAGTTTCATTTCATCGTTGGACTTTTTGTCCCAGCACGATGAAGCTTGGTATGTGAATAGTAGTAGTAAATTTCCACCGAAGCGAAGGCGATCGGAACAATGCAGAAGGAAGGAATAATTAGAAGACGCGATATGGATTATAATCAGTGTGATGGTTAATTGCTGCACGTCTCCTCTCCGAGCATCATTCACACAAAACTGTGCTTATGGGCTTTTTTTTACTGATGGGAAATCATCAAATGACCCTTCCCGCTATGGGCGGACCGGAAGGGGGTGTCAGACTTGTACTGACTAAAACCCATTCATGTTCCTTCTTAGCCCTTTGTGTTCGAGGGACACGGTATCTCTTTCGAACAGTCCCGGTACGGTGGGGCCCGACGCCCGGCTACATGAAAACTTGTTTTCGAACCATAAAAGTAAACAAAGCGAGACTTGTGACTTGACCAAACTAAATAATAACAGCCACACGGGTCGATCTTTAAGGTTAAGCCGTGCTTGCCTAGGTTAGGTGACCATGATTACATACCGAGTTTCCTCCGTGACTCGGAAAGAACGCTAAGCTGGTCCCGGCTTTCATTTGTAGATCTTTGACAGTCGGTACGAGTAGTCAGAAGCCAAAAGTCTGACATCCAGTCTTACAAGGGGTATCGTATTACCCAGTTAATGGGTTGTGGAGGTCAGGTAGGCAGTCGCTTCATGTAAAATACTGGTACTCCGCTGCATCCGGTTAGACTGGAAGCCGACAGCAAGATAGTTTGGGAAAAGGCAAGGCAAATGATGATGACCCAGTGTTGCATGTCGTGTAATATCACGTCACGGGATAGGACGAATGTACCCTTGACTTGGTTTTTGGGTATTTACTTTCCCGTTATTTAATAATGAATCAACGAAAATGAAATACTGAACTTACACTGTAAAGTTAATTTAGTTTAAAAATATTTTAAGTGCTTGCTTGTTTTATAATTCATTAGGTGAGATTGAATTTATTTTAACAATTTGTTTCCAGTTTAACCTCCTACAGTACACACACAGAGACGAAGTATGACCACACTCGAACAACAATAACACATTCTAACAAAACAACCCAAATTAATAGAAACGGTGACAACGCTTAAAACACGTCAAGAACAATAAACATCATCGCTTCTTCAAATCTCACAAGCAGAAGCCTAATCAAAAATATCGTGAAAACCGTGACGAACATTTTAACGAACCAGAGCAAAGAAAACCGAGAGCTTATGTACCTTCGGAGGAAGATTACAATCATTCTGAAAATTTTCAAGATTCTATAGAATATGATAAGCTTCATAAGACAAAAGAACCTTCTAGCTACAGCGACGAAACAGAGCAGTTGTGAAATAATCTGGAAGATG
This sequence comes from Cerastis rubricosa, assembly GCA_949152445.1. Lineage (NCBI taxonomy): Eukaryota > Metazoa > Arthropoda > Insecta > Lepidoptera > Noctuidae > Cerastis > Cerastis rubricosa. The sequence goes on along the minus strand of OX424545.1, from coordinate 15,187,128 downwards.
CATTAGGACATGGTAATAAAACATTTGAGGCGTTTAGAAAGTCAGGTGGTGACATTGAAGACAAAGTAACTGTCCGACCTTTATCTACCGAAACTGATGATGAATGGGTAATAAAAAACAATATTTATAAAGTTTTTGAACAGGAAGAAGGACGGATTGTTTAAATATACCAGAAAAGTCGAAATGGTAATTCAATGGCTTCGAAATGTAAAGTACCTAGAGACTTGAAGAAACCTTAAACAGTGATGCGTTCATCACTTTCGGGATTTTAAGTGACTTTAAAATCTTCCTTTTGATCACAATATTTTAATAAAAGCTAACCTTAAAAACATGTTTCATTTCAAAGTTTATTTAAGTCTGTATATCTTTACTTATTAAACCATGGTTAGACCTGCTGTCTTGTGCGGATCAGAATGTTGGACCACAAAAGGGATAAATGAAAGGCATTTGCGCATTTGCTGAGATAATAATGCTAAGGGCGATGTGTGGTATAACGCATATGGATAAAAAAGGAATGAGTACATAAGAGGAAGTCTGAAAGTGGCGCCTGTGACTAAAAAGTTGTGCGGTAATCGGTTAAAAATGTTGAGTTTGTATGAATATGGCTTTAAGAGTACAGGAAGACCAAAGAAACGATTGATGGACTGCGTGAAGGATGATATGCCTAGAAAGGAGGTGACTGCTGAGATGACCCCAAGTAAATTTAGATAAAGGTAGGAGAATGATAGTAACTGCATATTATTACCATGTGCTCTAGGGTTGATTTAGGCATCGAGAACTTATGACACGATTAACATATGGTTACTGAAAAAACCATCGTACCAGAAGCGCTTTCATAATCGTATTTCTCTTTCAATCTTTCTTCTCGTTAGAATCTTTAAACTAAAAAAAAATACGACGTCATTTTCGCCGTTTTCTCGTGGTTTGCGTCGTTAACAGCGCGCGTTCGTGTAAATGGAGTGACGAAACAATACACTTTAATTCTTTGCTTTGCTATTTTATAGGCACTATTAAATAACTCGAAAACTATAAAACATTGCTATTTTTATGGATTTCGATTTATTTTGTTTGCCATTCAACCGTCTTTATTGGTCGATATATTTTGCATTTGGCATTGTAAATACGTTAAAAAATAATGTTTGTTACATTTTCATGTTGGTTTTTCGTTTTTAGCGTATCGGTAAGCGGAAGTACGTAGATTTTATACAAGGTGTAAAGTTTTGGTCAAACTGGTATGGATATTTGCGGAAGATGGTCACTCATAGTTCGGTTATGATACTGTTTAGTACATTATCTGTCAAAGTCCGGTGTCCAGCTCGCAATTTCGCCGTATAATAATACACACTGATTCGATCGAACCTTGGTTGTAATAAAGCAAATTTAAATAGTATTAGCAGCTAATAACTGTTCGCCAGTAGAAAAAGCTCTTGTTAAGTAGAGAAAATATTAGCCCCTTCTCTGATTTGTCGGTGCGTCACCGGGGCGCGATCAACTTGCTCGAAATACCTGGTACCGAAAGCTCAACGAGCGCTTATATTATTGTTTCTGATTGGCTGTATTTGCGCGGGCGCAATAATGAATCTTTTCTGTTTACCGCGTCTCGGTATAAACATCCCGTGCCCGCTCGGTGTTGACAGAGACGAATTAATTGATATGATTGCAAATTGATGGCATAACAAGATTTAAAGCCTCTTGCTCTTGTCATGTCTCTTGACCTTCTGTCCATGGGTTACATTTCATAAACATCCTGTGTCACCAAAGCGCTTTCGTTTATTATACAGGGTGACTGGTAATTAGCTGCATTCCTTGAAAGGAGTGATACTAGACCTAATTTATAACAATTTTTATTTTAACAACTTGGGTTTGAAACTTTGTTATTTTTAGACCAGCAGACCGAAAAAAGCAGCGGCAAAACCAATCATACCGACAGACCGCAGCTCCTTACGAAGTTTTGAAGCATTTGGTTATTCAAATTAACCGACTAGCTTATTGTACTTTCAGCTATAGGAAATAAGAACGTGTCGTTAAAAGATACACTTGCTAGATCATTAACAAAAGTTAGACAATAACAATGACATTGACTCATTTTGCTTCGGATATTATTCCGATTTAACTTCCTTTGCCCCATCAGGGAAAAGTCCTCAGTTTCGAGATTCTTGGTGGGAAACCTAACGGTGCCAACGAAACCAAGAGGGTGGTGACCCAATCCGCCCGCCTAACCCCTTCAGGGTCTAGGTGAAAAAAAAAAATTGGGCTCCGTCGCGAACGTGTGCGCCGCCGATTTACTGTGCTAGTGTTTCCCGTTTCAACAAGTTCCTGAAAGCAAATTTCCCTGGACTGGAGTTTGAGTTGCTACCAAGCCCGGATCCTCGGACTGTGGCTGCGGGAAGGTTGAAGCGGGTGAGTCGCTGGACCCAGTAAATTCCCTTCATAATTGTGCAAGGAATTAGGTTGTTAGGCTGTTTAGGCGCGGAGCTTCACTCAATGTCCGTTAACTTATAACCGACAAAATGTCGTCCTTAGACGAGAAGGAAAAAGCGCTTTTGCGTTTTTTCTTCCGCGTCTTCACGACCGACCCAAATTTTGAAAAGTATGGGTCAGAAATTGCTGCCATTCAGCAAACCAGCGATAACATCACTGACTTCAGTGACGCGCTCGACAGCCCTTTGTCGCCGCCGCCTGCCGACAGAGGCTTACAGCCAGCCATTGCCGCCGCGATTAAGGCAACTCCAAGAACCAAAGTTGTGAAACCCACTGTTTCACAAACAAAGGTCCAGCCCGCACCTGCGTCCATTGTTCCCGTTTCTGGGAACATGGGCAAAAGCTTACCGCCAGCCGTCGCCGCCGCGATTCCGGCTAATCCCGAACCCATTGTTTCGCAAACAATGGATCAGTCCGCACCTGCGTCTATTGTTCCCATTTCGGAGAACATGGACACAACCGTACCAATCTCCGACTCGGAAACGGTTATAGATTCCTGCTCTGCTTCCTCGTCCTCAGAAGACGACTATCAAGTCGTCGGAAAGGGCAAGAGGAAGAAGGGCAAAAACTCGCAGGCCGCCATGGCCAAAAAGTTAGTCGCGCTCCCTCTAATCCCCTCTCCCGAGGTGTCCCGTCCCACCTCCCCGGTCCCCGCACCAAAGTCTGCCGCTGCTCATACCAGCAGGCCAACCAGCCCTAAGGCTAACTCTTCAGCCGCTTCTTCAAAGAAGCTGAAGCCCCCTCCCCCGTTGTTCATTCAGGACAAAGGGAAATGGACAGACGTGTCCAAAATGTGTAATGAGCGCCGCATTCAATATACAAGCGCAAAAAGCACACAGCAGGGCATCAAAGTGGTGGTCCCTACGACAACCGACTTCAGGGAACTAACCCGTCAATTAATCGGAAGGCACATAGCTTTCCACACCTACTCTCTTCCAGAGGAGAAGCCCACCCGCGTGGTGATTAGGCGGATCCCGAAGGAAATCCCCACGGAGGACATCCTCAATGACCTCCTAGGCCAGGACATCCCGGTCGCAGCCGTCCACCGCCTTCATAAGGCGAGAGGCGGAGACCTTTACGATATAGTACTGGTCATCTGTGACCCAGTAGAAGGTCACCACCCGATCTTCACAGTGAAGTCGGTTTGCTCCCTGACAGGCATCTCAATATAGAAGCCCTACCGCTCAAGCGTAGTCGGACAGTGTCACCGCTGCCAGATGTACGGTCACAGCCAAGCCAACTGCCATGCGCCGCACAGATGCGTAAAGTGTCTAGGCGACCATGGCACGGCAGACTGCCCCCGTCCCAAAGACAAGTCGCTTTGCACGGAGCCACCGAGCTGTGTGCTTTGCGGCCAGTCGGGCCACACGGCCAACTACCGCGGCTGCTCAAAAGCCCCCAAAGGCTCCTCCTCTAACCTGGTGAAGCGTGCAAGCGCCCGCCAACAAAGAGAAAGCCCATCGGTGAGGCTACCCTCTGCCCAGATGCCGGAGAGACTCAGCCCTCAGAGGCCCTCTCCCTGGACCACGCTGAACCACCAGAAAGCCTTCCCGGCTCTCAGTAAAGCAAAGTCCAGCCCCATCCCCGGGCTATTAGATGCCCCTGTCCCCACTCCCGCGGCCCAAGCGAGCGCACCGGCACCGGCTCGTCCCACGCCACCCGGCCCCGCGGCCGTGGACCCCTCTCACAACGTAATTTTAGAATCGCTAGCAGAGTTAGTCACCCCCGAAGCAGACCGCATGGCGGCTGATCTCAGGGCGGCTAACACTGGTGGCGATAAACTTAAAATTATCCTCAAGTCCCTACTCAAGTTAGGCGACCTCCTCCGCAACCTTAACCTCGACTAACTCCAATGGATAATACGAGATTAACGTGCACCAAACCCCGATCCCTAAAATTAGGGTACTTTAATGCCAATGGCATTAGAGGCCAGCGTGATGAGATCGCCACCTTCCTCCGCGACCATCAAATTGATATCCTCCTCGTACAGGAGACCTTCCTCAAGCCCAGTCACCGCGATCCGAGAATTGCCAACTATCGCATAGTTCGCAACGATCGGTCACGTTGCCACAAGGGCGGGACTCTAATCTATTACAGAAAAGTACTGCATTGCATCCCCTTAGATCCCCCTCCCATGGAGTCTCTACTCGAGACCTCAGTGTGTCGACTAGGCATGACCGGCCATCAATCGATCACTATCGCCTCTGCGTACATCCCTCCCGGCGGCACGTCCGAGGAGCACACTCTGTTCACCAAAGACCTTGCCGTCCTCTTCGGCTTGAGCGACTCCGTTATCATAGCGGGCGACCTCAACGCCAAACACCTCGCCTGGAACAGTACGACGACCTCTGCCAGAGGACGTCACTTGTATAACCTGGGTGAGTCCCTCAACTTCGATCCCATCGCTCCTATGGAGCACACCCACTATCCCCACGACCCCGACCAACGTTCGGACGTTCTCGACATAGCGCTACTCAAGAATGTCAACCTTAAGTTGCATTCCATCGAGACTTTACATGAGCTTAACTCAGATCATCGACCAGTGCTCATGCACTTAGTTCCTCGCTCGGGTCCCTCTGACCCCAGCCAGCCCCCGCCGACCCCGAAGTGATAACCGACTGGAGGAAAGTCAGCGAAAAGCTGAAATCCACCACGTCGCCTCACTTGGAGGCCATCCCCGACCACATAGTCTCAGTCGCAGACACGACGGCCGCCATCAACTCGTTTACAGAACACGTGCAATCCGTACTGAAGGACTGCTCACGGGAAGTCCCAGCAATGAGCGATCAACGCTGGATACTTCCCGCTGACGTACGTGAACTGATAAACGAAAAGAACGCGGCCATCCGTGCCTACAGCAGCTTTCCCTGCGAGGCAAACAAAGCCCACATGCGTAATTTACAGCGTGCTGTAAAGGATCGCATCAGTGAGTTTCGTAATAATCAATGGGACAAAACGCTAAGCGAACTCGAGCCTACCCACCTAGCCTTCTGGCAGCTGCAACGCAAGATGCGCTCCACCGAAGAGGCTTCGATGCCTCCCCTCACCCGACCCGATAAGAGCGTCGCATTCGACGACTCTGAGAAGGCCGAATGCCTAGCCGACAGCCTGGAGTCCCAGTGCTCCCCCAGCTTGCAACCAGTAGACAAGCGACATCTCGATGAGGTGAACGCATTCGTCGAACGTAGAACCGCCCTGCCCCCCGAAGAAGACCCTGATGATCCTCTGCCTCCGGTCACAGCTGACGAAGTGCAAGACATCATTAGCAAACTTCAACCGCGGAAAGCACCCGGCTCCGACGGAATCACCAATAAGGTGTTCAAACTCCTCCCCGCTCAGCTCGTCGTGTTAATGGCGGCCATCTTCAATGGCGCCCTGAGCAACAACGCGTTTCCCCAAATATGGAAAGAGGCCACTGTCATCGGTTTCGCCAAGCCAGGCAAACCCAAGTCTGACCCTTCGAGCTACAGACCTATCAGTCTCCTGAATGCACTCGGTAAAATCTACGAGAGACTTATGTATAAGCGACTCAAAGACTTCGCCGAGGCTAAGAGTCTCATCCCCAACGAACAGTTCGGCTTCAGGACCGGACACTCTTGCATTCAACAGGCCCACCGCATCGTAGAACACTTGAGCGCTGGCTTCCAGCGTGGAGCGATGACGGGTGTGTTGTTTTTCGACATAGCAAAGGCATTCGACAAAGTCTGGCACAACGGCTTATTATATAAGCTGTACAAACTGGGAGTGCCGGACCGTCTCGTGCTCATCTTACGAGACTTTTTGTCGGATCGCACCTTCCGCTATCGCATCGGGAAGGCACTGTCTTCCCCTCGCCCCATTAGAGCCGGAGTCCCTCAGGGCTCCCCGCTCTCTCCCCTTATCTTTACTCTGTTCACCAGTGACATCCCCAAGAGCAAGAAGGCACAGTTAGCCCTGTTTGCGGACGACACGGCCATCTATTACACTGGCCGTAGTCACGACGCTATTTACAGCACCCTCCAAACCTCAGCCAACGTCTTAGGCGCTTGGTTCCGGAAATGGAGAATCGAGGTGAACCCCGACAAGAGCCAGGCAGTTATTTTCTCTAAACCGCGTAAAAATAAGCCACCCGCGCTCAGCCCGATCACTATGTACGGTAAGCCTATCCCTTGGGAGAAGCAAGCCAAGTACTTAGGAGTCTTACTTGACAACCACCTGTCTTTCGCGGCGCACATCAAAGCAGCTCGTGACCGAGCTGCCTTTGCTATGGGTAGGCTTCATTTCATGATCTCGGCAAAAAGCAAATTGTCACTCAAGTGCAAGTTGCGCCTTTATACCGCGGTGATCCGCCCCATTATGACGTACGCTTGCGTCGTGTACGCTCACACCAAGCCTAAATACATCCATAGGATGCAAACCTTGCAGAACCGGTTCTTACGTAGAGTCACGGGAGCCCCTTTTTATGTCCGTAACGACCGTCTACACGTAGACCTTAGAATGCCCACCGTCCTTCAGTTTATGAAACGTCTTTCGAAGCGTTTCTTCGATAACGCCAGTAAACACCGTAATCCCCTGATCGCAGCGGCCGCCCGTTACGAACCCTTGCGCATTAGTACAGTACGCCGTCCTCGGCATACCCTCGTCACTCCCGATGATGCTATCACCCTCCTCCAGGAGAGCAGCAAAGAGACTAGCACTCTTAAAAAGTTCAGACACAAACCGCCGTCTTTCCGACCTCGCCGTCGAGGTCCGTCGCGACGTCCCGGTCCATGCCCTCCCCGACCCTCGCTCGAGCCAGCCCGCGATGCTGTGCCAGTAGTTCTAAATCAGCCCCTAAATAATGATATCATTCAGATCCAGCCTGTCCCCATGCAGTCCTCCCCCAGCGACGCCCTGAGCCGAGGCTCGTACCCCACAGGGGGTGCCCTCAGCGTATAGTCGCTTAGTTTGTAAGTTTTTATGCCCTGGCTGGAGGCCTTACTCTTAAGGCACCCACAGGATAGTCCGGTTAAGCAGACGACAACCTCCTAGGTTGAACTGCGAGATGCCAATCATAAAAAAAAAAAAAAAAAAGCCGCACTTCAATTAAATTTTTAAAATAAAAGAACAGTTATCGAGGCATAACTATAATAGTTAGAAATATGCTGTTGCGACACTTTTTATAAATAATGATGTATTCTGCAAATTCGTAGTACATTATTTTATTCTATCATCAATAGTTTTGGCAGCGCACGCGATGTAAAGAATATTTTAGGTAACTTTTTTACACCTTGGGTTACATTATTGGAGTTTTAGTTACGATCCCAAATTTTTTGAAAATATAATATAGTCTGTTACTCACTAATACTGTAACTTTATAACGGAAAAAGATTTTTTGAAATCGGTCCTGTAGTTTTTAAGTTTATTCAATACATACAAAAATATAAATCTTTCCTCTTTATAATATTATTAGTGTAGAAATGTAGATGTAGATTAGTGTAGATTATTTATAATGCACATCAGAACACTTTTTGGTTTTTACAGAGCAGGCATCAGTAGCGTTTTTCGCACTCAAAAACAAAGACACGATGTTGTCGCCTGGACCCGCTTCTTTGATTGATTTCTATGCGAGCTTATACACCGCAGTCGACGGAGAACTGTTATTTCAGGCACTGGAAGCTTTTTCTAAATATCGCAAAGGTAACCAAACTCAAGAAGAGCTCGTGGCTAAATAATATCAGCCGCATGGGTCGAAGTGCAAGTTTCAGCAGTGCTTGCCGAGGACTGAACTCGGTAAGCACTCCTTAATTGGTAAATGGGTGCCTATCATTCCGTGCCTCGGGAAGCACGTTAAGCCACGTTAGTACCGGCTGTCATTTGTATATCTTTGGTAGCCGTTACGCTCCATATTATTTTTCAGCATGCATGCATCCTGTTAGACTGGCAACCAAACCCAACATGTTTGGTAGATGATGAAGCATGCAAGCAAGTTAGTGGCATTCACATTTAATTATTACCCATCCTACCAACCGCGGCAAGTGAAGCCCAGTTGCGTATTGCCAAACTGTATATTGACCCAGACCGGGGTTGCTCTGAGTTTGATCGCAGTTTGCCTTTGTAGTTGAAGAGCAAACTATTAACCTATTCAGAGAGTGTCTGAATCAATAAACATTTTGCTTTAAAATACTAGAGCAAAATACATACGAGTCCAGACGTCAAATTCAAATTCAAATTCATTTATTTTGTGAACATAAGTGAAAATTAGGTGGTAAACTGTATAACATTCAGAAACTATCTATGTTCCGCCGTTAAGCATACAAAATGTTTCTATAATAAGCATTACGATAACCTCAATGTACAACAATACAATTTGGTCAAATAAATAATTAAAATCATCAAATAACATTGCATTACATAAAATGTCAGCTCTAATGTCAAGATTAAAATTACATAATTAAAATTAAATTACATGCATAAAATGTCAGAGTTATGTCAATATAAGTAAAAGTCAAAGTGTATGAGCGAATTAGGAATAATAAATAAGATTTCAACATTACAACAGTTTGTCATTTAGAAATTCGCTAACAGAATAATAAACTTTTCCGATTAATAATTGTGACAGTTTGTTTTTAAATTCATTGAGGTGTTTACACTCTCTAATTTGTTTAGGAATTTTATTGTACAATCTGGGTGCCATGGCAAATACACTTTTATACATAAACTCAGTTTTAGTAGGCAATGTGTGCAGTTTATCTGAGCGACGCAGACTTTCAACAGATTTATATAAGTACATATTGTTCTTGACAAAAATACAAGATTCATAAATATAAAGTGATGGTACTGTCATTATTTTTAAATTTTTGAAATGTTGCTTGCATGATTCTGTAGATTTTATTTTGCATATAGCTCTAATACACTTCTTCTGTGCTATGAGTACATCATTAACCTTATAAGCATTACCCCAAAATATAAGTCCATACCGAAGCGTAGACGCGACATAGCCGTGATAAGCCGCCAGTAATGCAGTCTTATTTACAATTTTACCCAGCATATAGAGAGCGTAGGAAAATCTACTAATTTTTCCACATACACTGCCTATTTGAGTTCTCCATGACATATCGTTGTCTATAAAGAGCCCCAGAAATTTGGTTACATTTGTTTCAAGCACTTGAGCTTCTTTATAGTTTATTTGAAAGTCTGATTTTTCAACTTGTCTCAATCTAAAATTCATAATTTTAGTTTTATTAAGATTTATAATAAGGTTATTAGCATTCAACCAATTAATAATAGAACTAAGGCTAGAGTTAATCTGTTCTTCTATGTCTTTCATGTCACTGTTGTCAAAAATAACTGTGCTGTCATCAGCGAAAAGGGACATTTGATGACTGATGACTTGAGGAAGGTCATTGATGTAGCATATGAACAACAAAGGTCCCAATACAGAGCCTTGCGGCACACCACAAGGAAATATTCTGGAAGTAGAGGAGTATACTACCTCGGTTTTGGACTTAACGTTTACTTGACTGATCTGAGTAATTTGTTTTCTATTTTCCAGATAAGATTTTATGAGGCTGAGTACGTTACCTCTGATGCCATATTTATAGAGCTTAGCTAACAGTATTTCATGATCCACGTAGTCAAATGCCCTAGTCATATCCATATACATAGCCATCACTGGTTTTCGATTGTCCATGTTATGATGAATTTTTTTAAGGAAATTGTAAACAGCCATATTGATTGTTTTAGTTTTCCTGAAGCCCATTTGTTCCTTGCAAAAAATGTTGTGCTTTTCAAAGTAATTATAAATATTATTATAGAAGACCTTCTCGAAAATTTTAGAGAGTATCGGTATTAGCGCTATAGGTCTGTAGTTAGCCATATCCGTTTTGTCTTCCTTTTTATGTATTGGCTTCACTATAGAAACTTTTAATTTTTCGGGGAAAATACCGTTTTCAATACTTTTATTTATTATGTCGCTTAATATGGGCGCTATATGAGGAGCAACTGATTTTAATACTCTGGTATCAATGTCATCATAGCCTGTGCTGTTGGTGTTTTTCAGACTGTGTATTATTGTACTTATGTCTTTTGGTATTGTTGGTGCCATGAACATAGATTTATGCGAAGCAAACATATTAAAATTATTATTTGCTTGCCAAGTATCGCAATTCGGTTGAACCGAGTCTATGAAGTAGTCATTAAATAGTTGTGCTATTTCGCTAGGATTTTTAATACATTTACCATTGACTTTGATAACATTTATGTTTGTTTTCGGAAAGTTAGGTTTTATAGAATTAATAACCTTCCAAGTAGCCTTAGATTTGTTGTTAGCCGTTCCAATAAAATAGCTATTTTGCGCTTTCTGTGTTAATTTAATCACCTTTTGGTATCTTTTCGAGAAATTTTTAAAAGCGATTTTTGATTCAATGTCTCGTGTTAGTCTGTATTTCCACAATAATGCTCGTCTAGTTCTGCTACAGCGTTTTACTCCCCGTGTAACCCACTTTGGTCTAGTTGTTGTAAAAATTTTACAACAACTACAACGTCCATACTTTCCAGTGTCAGGTGTAGTATGTAATATGGCATCGATAATTTAGAGCAAAATGCATGCGAGTGCATACATGTTTTGTCTCTTTTATTCATAATATATCATATCTGTTTTTAAGAAAAGTTGTTCAGCTTCACGAATAGGCATAACAGCATAACAAAAAAATACGGGATATTTGTCACAGTTTGCTTTACATACAAGTGAGCAAAATGCATACATTCTCAGATTGCTCTGAGCTCCAATTTATTTGTGATTTTAATGAGCACGATGTAGTTCAGTACAGACTACGGGTGTCTGGGTCGGTATACAGTTTGGCAATACGCAGCCCGGTTACCTAGCCACAAGCCCCCATACATGGAAATACGTATAAGTAAGGTACGTAAACTCCTCCGTCGGATCTCCGTGGCGGGCTGTCTATATGAGTAAGCCCGTCAGTTGTGAACATAGGTAGTAACTGTGACTTCGAAGAATAAATTAAATGCTATGCAATGACCTGACCCCCCTCGCGACCACAGTTTATATACAAAACAGGTAAAATGTAAACTTTCCAATTTTCCTTTGTTTTATTACTTCTTAGGACGAAAAAAGGCTACACTTGTGAGTGATATGCTGTTAAATGCGGTGTTGGAACCTTACATGCGAGAAAGGTGAGTCATCATCATCATCATTTTAGCCCAAAAGACGTCCACTGCTGGACATAGGCCTCCCCCAAGTATCGCCACATTGACATTTTGGGGGGTTTTGCCATAATCGCCACGCTTGGCAGGCGGGTAGGCGATCGCAGTACGGTTGTCACAAAACCACAGAGAACGCTGCTGCCCATTCTCTGGCAAGTCCCTTAGTCGCCTCTTACGATACCCACGGGAAGATATGGGATGGTGCTATTCTTTACGTCCGACACCATACAAAACAAAGGGTGAAAGGTGAGTGCTAGGAGGTAATACGATCAAAGAGCACTCCTTCTGTACAAAAAATGAAAAGACTCATTTCCAAAATATTTCCAGACCTAAGTTTCATTTCATCGTTGGACTTTTTGTCCCAGCACGATGAAGCTTGGTATGTGAATAGTAGTAGTAAATTTCCACCGAAGCGAAGGCGATCGGAACAATGCAGAAGGAAGGAATAATTAGAAGACGCGATATGGATTATAATCAGTGTGATGGTTAATTGCTGCACCTCTCCTCTCCGAGCATCATTCACACAAAACTGTGCTTATGGGCTTTTTTTTAATGATGGGAAATCATCAAATGACCCTTCCCGCTATGGGCGGACCGGAAGAGGGTGTCAGACTTGTACTGACTAAAACCCATTCATGTTCCTTCTTAGCCCTTTGTGTTCGAGGGACACGGTATCTCTTTCGAACAGTCCCGGTACGGTGGCCCCCGACGCCCGGCTACATGAAAACTTGTTTTCGAACCATAAAAGTCAAAGTCAAAACGAGACTTGTGACTTGACCAAACTAAATAATAACAGCCGCACGTGTCGATCTTTAAGGTTAAGCCGTGCTTGCCTAGGTTGGTCCGTGGATGGGTGACCATGATTACATACCGAGTTTCCTCCGTGACTCGGAAAGAACGCTAAGCTGGTCCCGGCTTTCATTTGTAGATCTTTGACAGTCGGTACGAGTAGTCAGAAGCCAAAAGTCTGACATCCAGTCTTACAAGGGGTATCGTATTACCCAGTTAATGGGTTGTGGAGGTCAGGTAGGCAGTCGCTTCATGTAAAATACTGGTACTCCGCTGCATCCGGTTAGACTGGAAGCCGACAGCAAGATAGTTTGGGAAAAGACAAGGCAAATGATGATGACCCAGTGTTGCGTGTCGTGTAATATCACGTCACGGGATAGGACGAATGTACTCTTGACTTGGTTTTTGGGTATTTACTTTCCCGTTATTTAATAATGAATCAACGAAAATTAAATACTGAACATACACAGTAAAGTTAATTTAGTTTAAAAATATTTTAAGTGCTTGCTTGTTTTATGATTCATTAGGTGAGATTGAATTTATTTTAACAATTTGTTTCCAGTTTCACCCCCTACAGTACACACACAGAGACGAAGTATGACCTTAAAACAAAGCATTAAACACATTCTAACAAAACAACCCAAATTAATAGAAACGGTGACAACGCTTAAAACACGTCAAGAACAATAAACATCATCGCTTCTTCAAATCTCACAAGCAGAAGCATACTTAAAAATATCGTGAAAACCGTGACGAACATTTTAACGAACCAGAGCAAAGAAAACCGAGAGCTTATGTACCTTCGGAGGAAGATTACAATCATTCTGAAAATTTTCAAGATTCTATAGAATATGATAAGCTTCATAAGACAAAAGAACCTTCTAGCTACAGCGACGAAACAGAGCAGTTGTGAAATAATCTGCAAGATGCATTAGGACATGGTAATAAAACATTTGAGACGTTTAGAAAGTCAGGTGGTGACATTGAAAACAAAGTAACTGTCCGACCTTTATCTACCGAAACTGATGATGAATGGGTAATAAAAAACAATATTTATAAAGTTTTTGAACAGGAAGAAGGACGGATTGTTTAAATATACCAGAAAAGTCGAAATGGTAATTCAATGGCTTCGAAATGTAAAGTACCTAGAGACTTGAAGAAACCTTAAACAGTGATGCGTTCATCACTTTCGGGATTTTAAGTGACTTTAAAATCTTCCTTTTGATCACAATATTTTAATAAAAGCTAACCTTAAAAACATGTTTCATTTCAAAGTTTATTTAAGTCTGTATATATTTACTTATTAAACCATGGTTAGACCTGCTGTCTTGTGCGGATCAGAATGTTGGACCACAAAAGGGATAAATGAAAGGCATTTGCGCATTTGCTGAGATAATAATGCTAAGGGCGATGTGTGGTATAACGCATATGGATAAAAAAGGAATGAGTACATAAGAGGAAGTCTGAAAGTGGCGCCTGTGACTAAAAAGTTGTGCGGTAATCGGTTAAAAATGTTGAGTTTGTATGAATATGGCTTTAAGAGTACAGGAAGACCAAAGAAACGATTGATGGACTGCGTGAAGGATGATATGCCTAGAAAGGAGGTGACTGCTGAGATGACCCCAAGTAAATTTGGATAAAGGTAGGAGAATGATAGTAACTGCATATTATTACCATGTGCTCTAGGGTTGATTTAGGCATCGAGAACTTATGACACGATTAACATATGGTTACTGAAAAAACCATCGTACCAGAAGCGCTTTCATAATCGTATTTCTCTTTCAATCTTTCTTCTCGTTCGAATCTTTAAACTAAAAAATACGACGTCATTTTCGCCGTTTTCTCGAGGTTTGCGTCGTTAACAGCGCGCGTTCGTGTAAATGGAGTGACGAAACAATACACTTTAATTCTTTGCTTTGCTATTTTATAGGCACTATTAAATAACTCGAAAACTATAAAACATTGCTATTTTTATGGATTTCGATTTATTTTGTTTGCCATTCAACCGTCTTTATTGGTCGATATATTTTGCATTTGGCATTGTAAATACGTTAAAAAATAATGTTTGTTACATTTTCATGTTGGTTTTTCGTTTTTAGCGTATCGGTAAGCGGAAGTACGTAGATTTTATACAAGGTGTAAAGTTTTGGTCAAACTGGTATGGATATTTGCGGAAGATGGTCACTCATAGTTCGGTTATGATACTGTTTAGTACATTAGTCCGGTGTCCAGCTCGCAATTTCGCCGTGTAATAATACACACTGATTCGATCGAACCTTGGTTGTAATAAAGCAAATTTAAATAGTATTAGCAGCTAATAACTGTTCGCCAGTAGAAAAAGCTCTTGTTAAGTAGAGAAAATATTAGCCCCTTCTCTGATTTGTCGGTGCGTCACCGGGGCGCAATCAACTTGCTCGAAATACCTGGTACCGAAAGCTCAACGAGCGCTTAACGCTTATATTATTGTTTCTGATTGGCTGTATTTGCGCGGGCGCAATAATGAATCTTTTCTATTTACCGCGTCTCGGTATAAACATCCCGTGCCCGCTCGGTGTTGACAGAGACGAATTAATTGATATGATTGCAAATTGATGGCATAACAAGATTTAAAGCCTCTTGCTCTTGTCTTGTCTCTTGACCTTCTGTCCATGAGTTACATTTCATAAACATCCTGTGTCACCAAAGCGCTTTCGTTTATTATACAGGGTGACTGGTAATTAGCTGCATTTTTTGAAAGGAGTGATACTAGACCTAATTTATAACAATTTTTATTTCAACAACTTGGGGTTGAAACTTTGTTATTTTTAGACCAGCAGACCGAAAAAAGCAGCGGCAAAACAAATCATACCGACAGACCGCAGCTCCTTACGAAGTTTTGAAGCATTTGGTTATTCAAATTAACCGACTAGCTTATTGTACTTTCAGCTATAGGAAATAAGAACGTGTCGTTAAAAGATACACTTGCTAGATCATTAACAAAAGTTAGACAAATGTTGGCTGACATCGAAGGAAAAATCGAAAAGGAAAGGAAGAGACTGACGAAAATTGACGAAAATTTGGCTCACAAAGGGGGTCAAGTATATCTAGACAAAAATTTGGACTATCACGATGCTGACATTTTGTGGCAAGACGACAACTCAACAACTCGGCCAAAAGGTGCAAATGACTAAAATGGAATAATGAAGTAACGAGAATTTGGTTTTAGCATACATCATTTTCCACAGCTGCCCACCTCTCTGTTAGTGATCGGACTATAATATACCGCGCGGGCTTAAACCGTGTTCGTTGATGATTTACTTTTAGTCGTTTCGCCGTAGGATGGTGCGGGTAATATTAGATGAACTGAACCTTTTTAATAAATTTACTACAGTTATTACTGATTCCGAATTTTACGACAATGGTATTCAGCGTACCACCAAAATATTCAGTCATGATTATAAATCAGGGTACGTTTAAGATTGAAAAGGAATGTTTCACCAAATGTCACCTGCACCATCCTACGACGAAATTACTATAATTAAACTAAAAAGGTCCCTATAGTAGTGGTGACGAACTTTATATCGATGGTTCGAACCCAAGCAGGTAAATAACTTTGTGTACCTACCCAATTTTTGTATCACCAATACCTCAAAACAGTGAAGGAATAATGGAAGATCTGTGATGTCCATAAACTCGCACTAGGCCCACGGTTTGGATTACGGCCTTCTCCTCTGTCCCAGCCAAACAAATTCAAATATTAATCTCTTTAGTCCCAGTAGTGGGAACGTTCCGAGACTAATCAGTGTCTCAGATAAAAACTATTCTACATTACTCACTTACAGGTACCGTCATCAAATTCGGCGAAATTGTAGTATCAACAACGGGTACCACACCTATAATTATGCCAAAGCCACCACGGACGACTACTCTTTTTCCAACTGCTCCAGCAAACTGGCTTCAACAAGGCGAAGGTAAGTGCTTAAGTGATGTGCCAATATAGCGATTGAACGGCGACGCGACGCGTTTTATTAAGAAAACAGACACATCGATCGCGTATTTACGATCTCTGGTCACAGTCAACAGTCAACAGTCTTAGTCAACATCAAAGAAATGCACAATGATACAATGTCACACTGTCGTAAACGGCAGAATTTATAAGGAAGATAAAACCGAAGTTTTAATTCCCAATCACAGTGGTTATATACGTAGGTAAAACGTATAAACGTTGTTTATTAATTTTTTTGAGTTTCTGCCACATTACTAGATTAGCCTGTTCTGCCTGTACCGCCATCTTTTGTTATGTCTTTTTACCGTTCTACACGCGAGTCCGACTCGCACTTGACTGCTGTTCAAAATCATTATCATCCCTTCCTATATAATTTAATTGACAAATTCAACAGATGAGCTGAAATTAGCCTTCGTAGCTGAAATGAAGGAAATCATGGCGTCGGACCATCATGGTTATTTCACTGCTTTCCTAACACAAATCACGGATATGGTGTACACAAAGAATACGAGTGATGGTTATGCTATGGTACATAATCTGGTGGAACACGTGAGAGAGTGAGTGGAGTTTTGTTCTTGACACAATTTAGCCGTAAAGGGCTCTCACACCAAAGCAGCCGCAACGGAGATTTCATTTCATTGCGTCTGTAGGCGGCATGTCGGCGGCCCGAGATGTGCAACTTTGTTTTACACTATAGCTTGACTATCGCCGGGTAGCGCAAGCAAGGACGTAAGTAGGAAAGGACACGCGGATGCAAGTCGCCAACATTGATCTTTTATATAAGGCCGCCGGCTTGTGTCATCGGATCGGCAACTTTGGCGTTTAGAGCCCTTTATATAAATTACGACAGATATACGGCGCACGTGGCGGTTGCGTCTTGTGTTCTTTAGTTGCAAGTAGTGGCGGACTAACGGGGGGCGGAAGGGACGGCCCGCCCCATGCCCCTGCTCCTGCGGCAGCTTGGCCTCCAAACGCCTCCATGTTCACTTGATCAAATCCTAAACAAGGCTTTGAGGGTTGGAGTCTGAAAATACGAATAAATAAATACAGCCAGCATCGGTAATGCTTTGAAACGAAATTACTGCTAATCTTTCTAATGTCTACACAGTTTGCCAGTTTCGCTTATGTATTGCACTTGGTATTTTTTTATTACGCTCGGTCCTTTGCTTTAGATTATCTTATCATTCTCTATACTAATAAATATAATTGAAGTGTCTGTTTGTAATTTCGGATTGAAATGGAATGCGGATTTTTAGGAGTTGGAGTATACGCTTAGATGCACTCTGAGCAGCAAAGAAAAAAAAAGAAAAAGAATTTGAGACTGGATTTAGTGGAGTGGATAGGAAAAAAAAATACTAGGAAATTTGAAAAAAAAATGCAGTTTCTGGTTAACCTTGACCATAGAAACCATTTAGGTTCTGAGAAGTATGGACCCGAGACGCACCGTTCCGAATTATGGGCAACCGATGTTTTTTTTTTATAAAACGATCTATATTTCCAAAATGGTAGCTCAGATGAAAATCTTGCTCGAGAAATGCAATGCAAGAGAAATTATTGCACTAGTAGAAAACTATGAGAGGGTGTAAAAAACCCGAGGAATACTGAGAAAAAAATAAATTAAAAAAAAAACTTTTGCAGTAAGTGGGTTTTAGCTTATCGATTCGCATTTTATTTCCTCATTCATATCCATATTCGATGTATGTTTATTTAGGTCGAATTTGAAAGCTTGCAAGATTTTAACTAAATTAATTGTATTTATGAGTGCTTATGCACTCATAAATACAAATGTGAACTGAATAAAAAAAACTTTAAAATTACTTCAACTTCTTAAACTGGGGTCTCGTTCAGCTTTGCTGCCCCGGGCCTCTGAAGAGCTTAGTCCACCACTCGTTGCAAGACCTATATCCTGCTGATGATAGGTTATGTAGCAGCATCCGTAGAGTCCTTTCACAGTACTTAGCCTCTGATAATAGAACAAAATGAAGAATATATCACGAACAAAGATTATCTGTGATTTTGTCACACTTGTCAGTGGCAGCAAGCCCACAGAAAACTTATTATAAGTAATGAAATTAAAAATCTGATAAAAGATAAGAGAACTGTGAAAGGACTAGTTTTGTATAAATATCGCAAATGTTTATACTGCTGCATGGTTCTTTTAGCGCTTCATGGACATTGTCAAGAGGGCGATGTGGGTAAACATTTGGGAATTGTGGGTGGAAATTGTAACCGTGACACATTATATTTCTCAGTGACAGATCCACAATATAGAAAATAAATCAAATAGACGAATACTTCTACCAAACGGAAAAGGGGGTGGACTCGCACAATAATTTAATTGCCAAAATTGAAATTGTGGTGACATCTACTATTCTGCACCAACAACATTACGTACAACTAGGTTCCCATAACGTATTTATGTCTAATATTATTAGCAGCAACGTTTAAGTAGGAATGTATTATAATGTAGCTTTATGATTTTGATTAGACCCGGGTACTTGTGTTATATTTTATTTGTTTAACGTTTAGAATAAGTTGCTCAATTGCTAAAAAGTGTTATATTTTATCTGTGCCAAGTTAAGTTTTTAAAAAAAAAAAAAAAAACAATTGGCGGGAAAAGAGAATAGTCAGCGTGGATGTCTATGGTTTTGGCGGGCGTTTTGACCGGAGCGGTTCTACATGTTTTTGTTATAAGCACTGCAAATAATATTATTGAGAAAAGTAATACTGTGCTTTATTTCGCCTCACTAGTTCTGATTTTTATAGTTCAGAATTGGGTTTACAAAAGGATTTAATTCCTATCGCGCCTACAACTAGTGACCTAGATAGAAAAGAAAAACTCAAAACTTGAAGCTGATTAAGACAGTATCTAACTGTCTGTCTGTGTTTAACTGTCGTGATGTTTGAAGATGAGGAAGCTGAACGAGGATGCACGCAGGCGTCGGGGACGCCTCCAAATCCAGTGCACCGTCATCCTCGTTCGAGAAAGCGGAGTTATTCACGAAGACGTCGCGATCGTGGCAGCGAATCTAAATCTTCGCCACGTAGGCGACGTAGGCGACGCGAAAGTGAAACACCAAAGGATCGTCCCAGCAGGTGTGGTGACCGAAATCGGAAGCATCACACTCGACACCAGCGTAACAAGAGGCGGTCATTAACTGTGAGTACTTTGTCGTCTACCACTGATAATGCCTCTTCAAGAAGTACGTCTACTATGAAATCTAGTGGAAGACGTTCAAAAAAACGTTACACTAAACAAGGAACCGGGGAATCTGTGACGAATATGTCTGCCCGTGAGTTATTAAATTTGTTAAAGTCATTGCCTACTTCACAAATTTTATTATTGCATTATTCCTTGCCCAAGTTAATGGGGTTAGCAAAAGTGTGGTATCAAGGACTTTCTTTTGTCAATTTCACTTGGTCGGAATGGAAAGATAAATTAATTAAAACTTTTCCATCTGTTCAAAATTATGCACAATTATTACAAGAAATGTTAGATAGGAAAGTTAAACCCAATGTAACATTAGAGACATACTTTTATCACAAGATGAATTTATTAAACAGATGTGAAATATATATTAAGAAAGCTATAGACTGTATAATAAACGGGTTAGAAGATAGGAGTATGCGTTTAGGTGCTCAAGCAGCTAACTATAGTCAGCCTGAACAGTTGTTAGCTTACTTACAAACAGTTAAATTAGAAGATAATAAGGAATCAAGAAGACCATTCTTAAAGAAGCGTTTCGAAGGGCAAAGTGACAATATTAAGATTAGTAGTACGATCAAATGCTTTAATTGCGGTGAATTAGGTCATCCTAGTTTTATATGCTCGAAACCACTTGTAACCTGTAACATCTGTAAGAAACTTGGACATCAGTCAACTTCGTGTAAGCGACTCTTGAGAAACACCAATGATAATAATATTAGCAATAAAAACGGTGACAAGACGGTATGTTAAAGGATTTGCAATCATAGCTTCACCGCTAACAAAATTATTAAAAAAAGATAGTAAATGGGAGACAATGCCCAGACCAAGACCAAGCATTTCTCTCATTAAAGTCGGAATTAATTAAACGGCCCATTTTGGCAATATATAATCATCTGGCTAAAACGTAAGTTCATACCGATGCGTGTAAGACGGGCATTGCTGGAATACTTTTGCAAGAAGACGAATCGGGTAGGTGGCGAGCTGTTGCATATTACAGTCGGCAGACTAATATCGAAGAGCAAAAGTATCATTCTTTTGAGGTCGAGACACTAGCGGTAATTGCCTCTTTAAATAGATTCCGCGTTTACATTCTAGGTATAAAATTTACTATAGTAACAGATTGTAATGAATTACGAACAACCTAGTCAAAAAGAGATATTATACCCAGAATAGCAATTACTAAAAAAAACATGATGAATTAGGTCATTTCGGTATGGAGAAAACTGTAGATAAATTAAAAGATCTGTATTAGTTCTCTAAAATAAGGAAATTTGTGAAGAAATATGTTCAATTTTGTCTGGAGTGTTCTTACCACAAAATTCCTGGTGGTAAAAAGCAGGCAATGCTTCACCTTATCCCAAAACTTGACAAACCTTTTCACATCGTTCATTTAGATCATTTAGGCCCGTTTGTCAAAAGTAAATCTAAAAATACCTACATACTAGTCCTAATCGATGCCTATATAAAATATATCAATCTATACGCCGTTAAAAATACTATAAAACAAGAACAACTTTAAAAGTTTTAAACAACTACGTTAGTCTATTTGGTGTTCCAAGTAGGTTAATAAGTGATAGAGGTACGACTTTTACTAGTCACGGTTTCAAAGATTACATTAATAAATTAGGTATACGTCATGTTTAAAACGCAGTTGCAACTCCTCGAGCGAATGGTCAAGTAGAGCGTTTCAATCGTACAATTTTAGCTTCACTTGCCACCAAAAACCATAATTGCTCCGAAAATGAATGGGATAGACACTTAGAGGAGATACAGTTAGCTATTAATACAACAGTTAAAAAACTACAGGCAAAAGTCCATCAGAAGTATTATTTGGTATAAGAGTACGAACAAAAGGGGATGGGATGATAGCTTCATTGTTAGATTGCGATGGAGACAGATCAAAAACATTAAGTGAGGTAAGGAACGAAGTAAATTTAAGGGTGTCAAATGAACAGATTAAACAAAAAAAAACAGATTTGATCGGAAGAGAAAATACGCTACAATTTATAAAGTCGGAGATTTGGTTAGGATAGAGAGGGAAATAGCAATTAATAACGGAAAATCAAATAACCTTTTACCTAAAATACAAGGTCTCTATAGAACAATCAAAGTTTTAGATCATGATAAATATGTCGTGGAGGACACTCCTTTGACGCGGAAACAAAATAGAAGATATGAGGCAGTTATATCAATAGATAAAATGTATCCTTGGTTGACATATACCCAAAAGTATTTAGATGACACAGATGAGAGTTCAGATCAGTCCAACAAAGAATCTGAAGTAGACAATGACGATGATATATGAATGTAAAGTTATTAACATAAGTTTGAAAGGTATAAGATGCATATGAGGCCGATAAGCCAATTTTGGGAGCATCTGTAGACCTAAGTAGCATATCTGCATGCAGAGGCCGATAAGCCAAACGAAGGAGTATGTAAGATATTTTGACAACGGTATTTCCACACACATGAGGCCGATAAGCCAAAAAGGGAGTGTGTAAATACGTTTAATTTTGAATAGATATTGAAATAGTTTTGTTTGTTTTGTTTAATTAGGCACGAATTGTAAGATGGTATAAGATGCATATGAGGCCGATAAGCCAATTTTGGGAGCATCTGTATACATAAGTAGCATATCTGCATACATATGAGGCCGATAAGCCAAACGAAGGAGTATGTAAGATATTTTCACAATGGTATTTCCACACGTAAGAGGCCGTTAAGCTAATAAGGGAGTGTGCAAATACATTAAGAGAGTCTGAAAATGATTGAAATTACTTTACATTTATGTGCATAGTTTTATTTATTTTTGGAATTTAAATTGATGGAACAATTTTAGGTATAATAGATGGCCGAAGCAGTAAAGTTTAATGAAAATAGAAACATGAGTTATTGTAAAATTTCAGTTTATAGTAGCTTTTTTTTAATTTCGAGTAATTTATGTTTTAAGATTAGAATTGTATTGTTTAATAAAATATGATGTAAAAAGAAACATTAATTATTGTAAGATTTCAGTTTCTATTTTATTTTGAGAAATTTGGTTTTAAGATTGATTATTGTATTTATTGTTTAAATTAAATTAACAGATACGAGAGGACTCGCAAAGTTCAGAACGGCCGACTGTTATATTTTATTTGTTTTACGTTTAGAATAAGTTGCTCAATTGCTAAAAAGTGTTGTATTTTATCTGTGCCAAGATAAGTTTTTAAAAAAATAAACAAATGGCGGGAAAAGGGAATAGTCAGCGTGGATGTCTATGGTTTTGGCGGGCGTTTTGACCGGAGCGGTTCTACATGTTTTTGTTATAAGCACTGCAAATAATATTATTGAGAAAAGTAATACTGTGCTTTATTTCGCCTCACTAGTTCTGATTTTTATACTTGAGAAACTAAATTGAAGGTTAGTGTTAGGTTAGTTACACTAAAGTCGGTCTTGTTGTGTTGACCACTCACTTGCTTCTGGAAAAGATCGCTTCCAAAACCCAAATTTGCTCTTGGCAACGATCGTTGGCAATTTTTTTTTTTTTAAATCATTCTAAACTCTATTTTAAAAGTCCGTTCAAAACGCCTTCAAACCATAATCTAATAGATTATCTAACATTTGGACGCAATATCATACCAAGAATTTCTTTTTATAATTATTATGCGAAGTTTGAAGACAACATTGTGTTTTTTTTTTGTGCTGAAGGTCATAGAATAGTTCCGTGGCTGGCGTGAACACATTGACATGTCGACATGTATGTTTTTTTTATTTTTTTATTTGGTTATTACATCCTACGCATTAGGAATTTATATGAAAAAAATTGATAATTCCAAATATACATAATTTTTGGAGGAATCGACTTTGGTAATAATATGTTGACATCTCGCATTTTGACAATTTCAAATTGACAAATTGAGGTGTCAAGCTATTGCCAGCTGAGGTCTTTTTGATTAAATCTTGACAAATTGAGATATCAAGTTTTGACCAACCGAAGAATTTCTGTTCAATTGCGATATATTGAGATGTCCAGTTACGGCCAACGAAGTTCTAAACCCTAATTGTAATAAGTATAGCTATCACTACATGTCCGTTACAAAAAACTTTAACGTTAAACGTTAACGTTGTTTAGTTGCCAACTTATGTAACCAAGTTGTATTAAAAAAATAATTGATTGTGAAAAAACTTCCGTACTTAAAATGTAACAAGGGGTTGCAAGTTGGCACACCTATCATCTCAGTGCCCCAAGTCAACCTCACCTGCTCGTGGTAAATCCTGCTGATCAACAAACGAGACTCTGATTACCGATAAATGGCGGTATAACCATTTCCATAGAAACGTTCGCAGCTTAATAGCGCATACTAGCGATGGCCAGCACCGTCACCAGTGCAAGATGCTACGATCTGCGATTGCCAACCCGCATGCCCAGCGTGGTGATTATGGGCAAACCCTTTTATGGCAAGCCACAACCCACCACGGCCCCCAGTTCCCGGCCTTACTATTCCTGATCTTGACGGCGGTCACGGTAACGGCAAGGTAAAGGGTGCTAAGAATCCCCGGGTTATGAATGGCCGCCAAAAACAACTGACCTTGGCGACGTATAATGGACGCACGTTACGGCCCGACGAACACCTAATGCAGCTTGAGGAAGAACACGGTTCCTACGGGTTTGGCAGCAGAAATCAGAGGGCAAATGCTTATCAACTTCTTTCAGAAGGGAGAGCTTTTCTTAATGAATTCCTTCTTTAAGAAACAGCCCCAAAAGAAGTGGACGTGGCGAAGCCCACTATGACGAAAAATGAGATAGACTTTATCATAACGGATGAAAAGCATCATATATTTAGAGATGTCTCAGTGATCAACAGGTTCAATACCGGTAGCGATCACAAACTTGTTCGTGGCGCTCTAAATATCAACTTCAAGCTAGAGCGAATCCGTTTGATGAAGTCTAAGCTCCGTCCAAATATGCTCCAAACTATGCTAGGATCTGAAGTTCAGTGAAACCTGGAGAACCAATTCACGGCCGTAGAAACCACTTATGATGTTGACAAGGCGCTCGACCAAATGGTGGAAATCGTCACGGAGAAAGTGTTTTTGCAAAATGCGGTGTACGGGCAAGAAGTCTAAACTCTCGGAGGAGACTCTGGAGCTCATGACGGAACGACGTGAAAACCCGACTACCACTTCGGCAGAACTACAGGCACTCAATAAAACAATTAGGAAATTGGTACGACGCGACCTTCGATGCTCCAGCACAGGCTCAATAGAAAAAGCGATACAGCAAAACCAGGGATCGAAGGTGTTCGTACAATCACTTGGGAGCAGCCACCTGACGAAGATGACGATATCGTCGTTTTGAAGCCTGTATGGTTAGGGTCCTTACACCTTGAGTTGATGCTGATTGATGCTAGTTGATGTTGTGTACTAAATTGGCCGGCCCGGCGCAGGTAAAATGCTGACATATTGATATGAAAACTGTGCTGTGCTTGCACTGTACAAAGCCGGAGATTCTTTGGGAAGTCGAAGACTTCTACGGCCAGCTCTACGCATCGCATGCATCTGGATCTGATCCCGAAAACTCTTCTTCCATTTCGCTCCTTAGCCACATGTATAAGCTGTTTTCAAGAGCCGTCACGAATCGTCTAGCGCGAAGACTCGACGATTTTCAGCCACCGGAGCAAGCCGGGTTTCGAGGAGGATTCAGCACTTTAGACCACATTCATACAATGGGGCAGATTATACAGAAGTCCGAAGAGTATAAACGGCCTCTGTGTCTTGTGTTTGTGGCTAGTAGCAACTGGATGAGAGCTGCCAAGAATCGAGTTAAGTGCGAACGATTGAAGAGGCCTATGTCCATTAGTGGACTGCTGTAGGCTGTTGGTGAATAAGTTGACAATTCGGTGCATAAGTTGATTACTTGTTGGTGAACGACTTGACAAGTCTATTATTATTTATTATGCAATCTATGAGAATTTGCGCTTATTTATAATCACCATTTAAAACATGCATAAAATCACCTTTAAAACAACTAAAACACACTTGTTAAACTAATTTACCGATTTACCAGAAGACGTCAAAACTTTAAAATCGCCCTGACAAATTGCCATTTTAGACATGTCAACAAATTCACGCCTGCCACGGAGTTATTTGTAAATGACTAAGTATTCTAGAGTATAAAAAATGAGGAAAAACTATATATGTACCTAGACTCTATATCCTTACAGAGAATCTAGTGATGGTTTAAATATGAAAATTAGCCGTTACTCAGGTTCATAGCTTTAAAAAAATAAAGTATATAAAGACACACATGCAACATCGGAATTACTTATGATATGTGGCACCAGATTTAATTAGATTAAGAAAACAGACGTCGGCGATCCGTCAACGTCTCGTTACGCGTCACCTTCCTTGACTTGACAACCACCGAAGTCAATATTGCTGCCCGCAACGACTTGACGTTCCGGCAGAGAGAATTGTAGACCGTTCCTCTCTCGTCTGTGGTCACAGTTTAGTTTGCAACGTGAATCACATGAAGCCTTTTTGCAAAGGCGCCGTCATATTGAATAGGCACTTATTCATGAACTTGTTTATATTTTCCAGCACACAAAACCAAATACACATCACAATCAACACTAAGTATTTTCAAAACACAACAGGAGTTTTAGTGGTCGATTTCGCGACGTCTGATCCATAAGCTCGCAGGACTGGCACGACAACCAAAGTGGCGGACCCCCAACATTCAACCCACCCATAAATGCGGTATGATTGTCTAGTCGTGCCATCCACGAACTCAGCCGGTATTACAGTAGTCAAAATAATACTTTTTGCCTGTTGACTCAGCGATCATTGTGCCGATAGTCGTATCAGCCAATGGCCTAATTGCCAAGAGCCTCGACCAATATCTGATGAGGCTCTCGTTAGGCAACTGGATCAAGGGCTTGATTCAGAAAGCGGTACTCCTGGACACGGCTCGTATTGTTAGGAGGTTCCTCTCTCTGGAGCCCTGACCGCCGGTAGCTTGGACCCTATTCCCGATACCGGTGGGCTACAATTTTTTATATTTTTAAATGTTTTTTTTTATTATTTATAAGGAATATTTAAAAATGTAGCAAATTTGTATATAGAAATGAATAAAGGGAATAATCTTTTAATATTAGAGTTATAATTTAACAAACCAATTGGATAAAATATTTACTACTGATAACAATATCGCGCAATTTTTTTTTTACTTTTCACGTCATTCGACTAGAACCGGCAAAATATGCTCGTCCTTAACTATAGTCTTATATAAAATATTATACACACAACTTTTGTCAAAATAACAAATTTAATGTTATTTTATCTACTTCGGTTTCGTTATATTCGAATTACAAAATTGACAGCGGTTTCATTATGATACCCATAACGACATCGGGTTGCATTATGCGAATCGTCATAAATTCTAACACAAACGCAAAGACATTCTGAACATACATCCAGGTACCTATAATATTACTTCGAACTACTATTTTTAAAAATGGAACAAGTTTAGAACAAAAGTATCGTATACTATTTGGCTGTTGCGGCTACAAGATCTTTGCCTTATACCTAATAAAGACTAAATAAAAAAAATAAAAAAGTGGACGCGGGACAAAAATTCTGAGTGAAATTTTATTCTAAATATTATTAAAAATGTCTTCAACATCAAGTGATATTGAAAATACTCCACCAGATACCACAAATAGAGCAGTTGCGGCTACCGAAGTAGATAAAAATACTTATTTGTCTATATCTGTGTTTTATTCCTTCCTTCGTAGATAAAATCTTGTATGTACGTTATTGGTCTTTTAATAACTCGTGCCCACCTATTTCGGTACGCGCTACGCTTGTACCGAAAAATGGCACTCGTATTAGAAGACCGTCCATAACGTAATAGTTGCATAAATAGCTATTATTCATATCTTATCATCTGCACAAAACAGTAAACCAAATTACACTAGGCCACTTGGATTGATTGTAATTCAAGCAATAATGAGGGCGGCCGCGCTGTGTGTATAATGTTCAATTTCGTGAACAAAATTCAACGGTTTTTTTTCTTAAATCGAGCGGTTATATATTTTGTTTTTTTATATAAATATACTAATGATATATAATGATGATAATGCTAATGATATACACTTTACCGGACAAAACTTGGTTGATGACAATCACCAACTGTTTCATAAAAAGTTAATGGATTTATTCTAAAATATTTTTAGTTTTCTGATAACAGACAAGGTGTTTATGAAACAAAAATGTATAACCCAATAAATTTATGAAGTGTTATTTAGTATTATGTAATCCCATCCTTTTTGTGTGTAGGTACGCAGTTACCTAATTACTTGGTTGCCATTCTTGTTTACTTTTTCTAGAAAACTGTTGATTTCGCTTTGTATAGTAATATTAAATATATCCGTGCGTTATTAGTTCTCCTTTAAGTTACATAATTAATTTGAGTATTCGTTCTGGCATATTCCTAAGCGCACTAAAGACTTCAATAGTAAAACCGCTATTTAAGAAAGACGATTAAGAGTTGATGATGAATTATAGACCGATATCGCTCATTCCAGTAATTTCCAAAATGTTTGAGAAATATACACACATCAAAAGTGTCTAGGGATCAACATATATTTTTGCAATAACTTTTCTCCTGATTGATATTAATTAAAATTTTCTTTAAGGATTCATCAAATAAAGTGTTTTCGTTTGTCACAGTAACGATAAACCAAGTCACCTTTGCATTAATAAAGAAATTTGCCATTTTCTAATAAAGGGATTTTTGACATTTGAACCACTAACATTAAAGTTCGAAAAAAAGACTGAAATAACAGTTTTCTTTAAAATTTTATTGGGTAACTTAAACAATTAATAATCCGTGTTTCTACCGCGAACACTAACAACACAAGAACATCGGTTTGGCATACTCAAAATGAGTTCATCCAAATCACGCTGTGGAATGGCCGCCCATGTTCGTTGCAACAACAAAAAAAGGTCTTCTTGCGACTGGATACCCTCCATATTCGGCAGAGCTCTTCTCTGTAGCATATCCCATGCATGCTCAATCGGGTTCAAGTCTGGCGACTGAGCAGGCCAGGGCAGGACATTGATGTTAGCTGCGGCGAGAGTCTGTCTTACAACTCTTGCGGTGTGCGGTCGTGCATTATCATGCATTAACTGAAATAAGGGACCGATTTGCACTTGTAGAGGAACGATGACGTCTGATACAATCGTCTCAGCATAAATTTGAGCGTTGAGGTTGCCTCTGATCCAAATCAACTCAGTTCTTCCGCCGATCCAAATACCCGCCCATACCATGATGGTTCCACCACTATAAGGATGGACTTCCTGGCAGGATTTTAATCGCTGTTGGCGTCCAGGGGTTCTCCAGTGTCGTATACGTCTTGTATCCGGTCTCATACCAAAACGAGACTCATCAGAAAAGCACACGAAACGCCATTGTTCTTCTGCCCCATTTCTGTGTTCAAGAGCCCATTGATATCGAATCCTACGATTGTGCATTGCTATAGGTGGTACCCGTAGCGGTCTTCGGGAATGAAGGTTCACTTCATGCAAGCGGTTTCTGACTGTTTGGTCGCTAATTAAGTTCCCTGAAGAGTGATGAAGCCTCACGGCTAACATCATGGCGGTTATTGTTGGAGCTCTTCGAGTTAAGATTTGAATGTATCGGTCTTGTCTCCGTGTGGTGCAGCGATACCGTCCTCCATGGCGCTCAGCCACGGTACCAGTGCTTCGGTAACGTGTCCAAAGTCGACTGATAACACTCTGACTTGTATTCAGAGCTAAAGCCACAGTACGTTGCCGGGAACCAGCTTCTATCATTCCCACGGCTCTGAGCATTTCTTCCCTGCTTAAATGACGTCGCCGCTCCATAATAACGTTGGTTTTAATCAGTAGTAGGGAAACAGTAGCACTAATAATGTCTTCAATGCGTTGTATGTTTTTATAGGGAAAATATTGACAGCTGATTTTCATCTTTTACTCGAATTTGATTCACAGTTCCTGATTTAAATTATGAAATGCACCAAAAATGATCCATATAAATTTATAAAATCATAAATTTATTACAAAGCCACATCTCAATCTCAAGAAATCCGCATAAAAATGCTTGATCCCTAGACACTTTTGATGTGTGTATTTATAAACAACTCAACTCGTATTTAGAACACAATAAAATCCTTTGCAATGAACAAAAAGGTTTCAGGGAAAAAATAAACTATTAATATGGCAATTTATGATTTTTTATATACAGTGATGACGAATATGGATGAACATAAACCGGTGTGCAGTATATTCTGCAATATGACTCAGGCGTTTGATTATGTTCAGCACAATATTTTACTTAAGAAACTCGAAGCGTATGGCATAAGAGGTTAATATACTAAAACGATTTGAGTCATATCTGCAAAACAGAAAGCAAATAACGGAAGTCAGTAGGATAAACATAACTACAAAACGAGAAGAGTCACATCGGTCACAAGAACGTGAAGTTAGGTACGGTGTTCCACAGGGACGTGTCCTGGGACCTCCTTTGTTTACATTATATATTAATGACTTGCCTAAGTCCACAGAACAACCTATGAGCCTTTTTGCTGATGACAGTGTAGTGACAATCGCGTGTAAGAACCGAGACACATATAAATCTGACATTGATAACTCACTAATTGCAATTATAGAATGGTTAAATAATAATAATTTAAAAATAAATATAAATAAGACTAAAATCATGCACTTTAATCAGCGCTCCTTGACATTAATGAATAATCTAAATTTAAACTATAATAATAATAACATTGAAGAAGTTGATACAACAAAATTTTTAGAAGGCACAAATATACAGACTATCAGTAAGAAAATAAGTACCTCAGCATATGCTCTTTACAAACTGGCAGCGGTAATTACTATAGATACTTTACTCACCGCATACTACGATTTGGTGGAGTCCATTCTAAGATACGGCGTAATTTTTTGGGGTAACTCGACTGACCGGGAACTTATATTTAAAACTCAAAAGCGTTGTATTAGTTCGATGTTCCAACTTGAAACCACTCAGAGTTGCAAACATTATTTTCAAAAATACAAAATCTTGACCCTACCTTCACTTTACATATTAGAAAATGCGATGTTCGTAAGATCCAACCCTCTCCTATTTTCTCGCATGGCAGATCGATTCCCTCGCAATACACGTGACATTACCCAAATTTGCCTACAACAATATAGAACGGCACTTATGCGCAAAAGTGTCTTTTGCATGGCTCCGAAAATTTACAATAAACTTCCAAAAGACTGGAAGCAGTTAAATGATGTAGCGTTCAAAAAGAGAGTTAATAATTTTCTAGCAGATAATACTTATTATAATTTAAATAAGTTTTTAGATGAGACATTTTGATAATATTTTACATATCTATTGTTCTCTATGTTTTATTATATAAATAATCATTACAATTTTTGAATAATTTCACTCTGAAAGACTTTATAAATTATGATTATTACAGATACAATAATGATTTTATTAATTACTTTTGACATGACTGTATACTTTGACATGAATTATTAATTCCTCTTTATTTTTAATTATGATTTCATTTTTTTTTTTTGACATTTATTACCTTCTAGTTGCAAATTTTGCAGTCATAGATTAAATTTTGTTTTATTTAATTTTTTTACTCTTGTAATGTATATTTTTTGTTAAATTGCCTTTTTTTGGACTGAAGGATATAATTAGTAAGAAAATCACTTGTAATTAAACATTTGCACGCCGTAATATGGCAAACATGTCTGAACCAATTTTTCTGTATGTTATCCTGCATGCACTTTTTATTATTGTATATATACACATGTTTGGGCAAATAAATTTTTATCTTGTCTTATCTTATCCACATTTATTATTACAACAATCCGTAGCGGTTAAAAAAATAATGAAATCGATCTCAAGTCGATGGCGTGAATAAGGGAAATAGGGATTCATTTTTATATAAATAGATTTTAAAAAAAATATCTAGTTAAAATATCATTTATAACTTTTTCATCTAGTGATGATTGTTAAGACCTTTTAACTGCATTGCATTTTGGTACAGAATTTGTCGATGTCGTCACGTCCTCACAATAATTGATTGTTACTAAGGTTGACCCCCTTTATGAAATGCAGCCCGAGATCGAACATATAAGTCTTGTATTATATGTGAAAGTTCGTGCGTATGGCAGTAATAATATTAGTGCGGGTTTGCTAGTGGATTGCCACATACGAATACGGCTTGAAGCCACAGATATATAAAAGCAAAACTTCTATAAGCTTATCTTTCAGTCGGCGAGTGTGGTTCAAGGTTAGGTAGCCTTCGGGCGATGCCACTTGTGCCAAGCGACTCGCTGCTGCTGTTGGTATGCTCTAAGCTATTTGTTTTCGCCGCAGTTACTGTCGCCTGAGCTGCAAGCTCAGGCGACACGGTTGTGGCACGGTTACACGGTACACGGTACGCAACTTAGCGTTCCATAGTGTTTCCGAACGCTTCTGACATATAATGACATGGGCGACAAACATCTCACT
Source organism: Cerastis rubricosa (assembly GCA_949152445.1). Lineage (NCBI taxonomy): Eukaryota > Metazoa > Arthropoda > Insecta > Lepidoptera > Noctuidae > Cerastis > Cerastis rubricosa. Next base: position 15,154,923 of record OX424545.1, on the reverse strand, counting down.
TCTGCCCATTACCAGTCTCGGGGTTTGTACTAGGAAACCGTCCCTGCAGAGGTGAAGGAGGAGATTAAAAACTAGTTCCTTTACTCCAGTTTGAAGTAACGAGAAGGAACAGTAACCGTATGGTTTTAGTCAGTTCAAGAGTCTGATAGACCCCTCCGCACGACATCCATGAGGATTCGACAGTTAAGAGCGTTTACGCCTTACGACATTTCATACAAACTTTTAAGTCCTTATTTTCCGAAATGACTGAACTGATTTTAATGAAACTTCTTTTGCGTAAGCAGGATACATAGATCTAAAAAGTTACTAAAAAAAATATTCTAAAAAAAAGTGATACAGCTAAATTAGACCGATTATAAATTATCTATAGAAACACAATATTTTTTTTGTCTAAGACATTTTGAAATTGTTTTTAGTAACTTTTTAGACCTATGTATTTATCCTGCTTATGTCAATTAATTTTCGTTAAAATCAGTTCAGTCATTTCGGGAAATAAGGACTTGAAAGTTTGTATGAAATGCCGTAAGGTGTAAACCCTCATCAAAAATAATACCGTTTAAATTCAAATTTATGTTATTGTGCGGGCTGCAAACTCTACATCAAACTGCACCCATATAAGATTCGGAATTAAGAATTTAAAAATCACTCTAATATTCAGTTGCCATGAGCGATGAACTCTCACAATTTAACATTGCAGAGACATAAACAACGGAACGTTCAGTGCCATGGATGACCTTTTAATCACGGGAATTCAAACGCTTTTTTCCTGGTTCGACTTAGTGACACCTAAACTAATAAAGGGTAAGTTGGATAATTACTTTAAGTCATACTGAATTAGCTAAAGTAAACTTACTTCACGGTAATATGAATATCTGTCGTCTACAAATAGCAATATTTTAAATGGACAATTTCCTTGTTAGGAAATCGATAAAGTAACCCTACTGCGAAAGAATTTTAGTCACTACACTCATGATTGTGGTTATCTTTAAAAAGTACCAGTGACCAAAGATAAAGAAATCTTAAGAGCGTTTACGCCTTACGGCATTTCATACAAACTTTCAAGTCCTTATTTTCCGAAATGATAGAACCGATTTTAATTAAACTTCATACGCATAAGCAGGATACATAGGTCGAAAAAGTTACTAAAAGACATTTTCGAAAAATAGTATTACAGCTAAACTAGACCATTTATAAATTATCTACTTATAGAAACATTTATTTGCAAATATGGGTACTAAAATGGTGACATAAAAAAGTATAAAAGCAACAGCCATATTTTACCAGAAGGTTGCGGCCAGTCGGGCCACACGGCCAACTACCGCGGCTGCTCGAAAGGCCCCCAAAGGCTCCTCCTCTAACCTGGTGAAGCGTGCAAGCGCCCGTCAGCAAAGAGAAAGCCCATCGGTGAGGCTACCCTCTGCCCAGATGCCGGAGAGACTCAGCCCTCAGAGGCCCTCTCCCTGGACCACGCTGAACCACCAGAGAGCCTTCCCGGCACTCAGCAAAGCAAAGTCCAGCCCCATCCCCGGGCTATTAGATGCCCCTGTCCCCACTCCCGCGGCCCAAGCGAGCGCACCGGCGCCCGCTCGTCCCACGCCACCCGGCCCCGCGGCTGTGGACCCCTATTACAACGTAATTTTAGAAACGTTAGCAGAGTTAGTCACCCCCGAAGCAGACCGCATGGCGGCTGATCTCAGGGCGGCTAACACTGGTGGCGATAAACTTAAAATTATCCTCAAGTCCCTACTCAAATTAGGCGACCTCCTCCGCAACCTTAACCTCGACTAATTGCAATGGATAATACGAGATTAACGTGCACCAAACCCCGATCCCTAAAATTAGGGTACTTTAATGCAAATGGCATTAGAGGCCAGCGTGATGAGATCGCCACCTTCCTCCGCGACCATCAAATTGATATCCTCCTCGTACAGGAGACCTTCCTCAAGCCCAGTCACCGCGATCCGAGAATAATTGCCAACTATCGCATAGTTCGCAACGATCGGTCACGCTGCCACAAGGGCGGTACTCTAATCTATTATAGAAAAGAACTGCACTGCATCCCTTTAGATCCCCCTCCCATGGAGTCTCTGTTCGAGACTTCAGTGTGTCGACTAGGCATGACCGGTCATCAACCGATCACTTTCGCCTCCGCGTACATCCCTCCCGGCGGTACGTCAAAGGAGCACACTCTAGTCACCAAAGACTTTGCCGTCCTCTTCGGCTTGAGCGACTCCGTTAATAATAGCGGGCGACCTCAACGCCAAACACCCCGCCTGGAACAGCACGACGGCCTCTGCCAGAGGACGTCACGTGTATAACCTGGGCGAGTCCCTCAACTTCGATCCCATCGCTCCTATGGAGCACACCCACTATCCCCACGACCCCGACCAACGTCCGGACGTTCTCGACATAGCGCTACTCAAGAATGTCAACCTTAAGTTGCATTCCATCGAGACTTTACATGAGCTTAACTCAGACCATCGACCAGTGCTCATGCACTTAGTTCCCCGCTCGGGACCTTCTGACCCCAGCCAGCCCCCACCGACCCAAGTGATAACCGACTGGAGGAAAGTCAGCGAAAAGCTGAAATCCACCACGTCGCCTCACCTGGAGGCCATCCCCGACCACATAGTCTCAGTCGCAGACACGACGGCCGCCATCAACTCGTTTACAGAACACGTGCAATCCGTACTGAAGGACTGCTCACGGGAAGTCCCAGCAATGAGCGATCAACGCTGGATACTACCCGCTAACGTACGTGAACTGATAACCGGGAAGAACGCGGCCATCCGTGCATACAGCAGCTTTCCCTGCGACGCGAACAAAGCTCACATGCGTTATTTACAGCGTGCTGTAAAGAAGCGCACTAGTGAGCATAGTTCAGATCAATGGGACAAGACGCTTAGCGAACTCGAGCCTACCCACTTAGCCATCTGGCAGCTGCAACGCAAGTTGCGCTAAACCGAAGAGGCTTCGATGTCTCCCCTCACCCGACCCGATAAGAGCGTCGCATTCGACGACTCTGAGAAGGCCGAATGCCTAGCCGACAGCCTGGAGTCCCAGTGCTCCCCTAGCTCTCAACCAGTAGACAAGCGACATCTCGATGAGGTGAACGCATTCGTCGAACGTAGAACCGCCCTGCCCCCCGAAGAAGACCCTGATGATCCTCTGCCTCCGGTCGCAGCTGATGAAGTGCAAGACATCATTAACAAGCTTCAACCGCGGAAAGCACCCGGCTCCGACGGAATCACCAATAGGGTGTTCAAACTCCTCCCCGCTCAGCTCGTCGTGTTAATGGCGGCCATCTTCAATGGCGCCCTGAGCAACAACGCGTTTCCCCAAATATGGAAAGAGGCCACTGTCATCGGTTTCGCCAAGCCAGGCAAACCCAAGTCTGAGCCCTCGAGCTACAGACCTATCAGTCTCCTGAATGCACTCGGTAAAATCTACGAGAGACTTATGTATAAGCGACTCAAAGACTTCGCCGAGGCTAAGAGTCTCATCCCCAACGAGCAGTTCGGCTTCAGGACCGGACACTCTTGCATTCAACAGGCCCACCGCATCGTAGAACACTTGAGCGCTGGCTTCCAGCGTGGAGCGACGACGGGTGTGTTGTTTTTCGACATAGCAAAGGCTTTCGACAAAGTTTGGCACAACGGCTTATTATATAAGCTGTACAAACTGGGAGTGCCAGACCATCTCGTGCTCATCTTACGAGACATTTTGTCGGATCGCAGCTTCCACTATCGCATCGGGAAGGCACTGTTCCCCCCACCCCATTAGAGCTGGAGTCCCTCAGGGCTCCGTCGTCTCTCCCCTTATCTTTACTCTGCTCACCAGTGACATCCCCAAGAGCAAGAAGGCTCAGTTAGCCCTGTTCGCGGACGACACGGCCATCTATTACACTGGCCGTAGTCACGACGCTATTTACAGCACCCTCCAAACCTCAGCCAACGTCTTAGGCGCTTGGTTCCGGAAATGGAGAATCGAAGTGAACCCCGACAAGAGCCAGGCAGCTCTTTTGTCTAAACCGCGTAAAAATAAGCCACTCGCGCTCAGCCCGATAGTGATCGGGCTGAGCGCCCGAGCTTGATGTACGGTAAGCCTATCCCTTGGGAGAAGCAAGCCAAGTACTTAGGAGTCTTACTTGACAACCACCTGTCTTTCGCGGCGCACATCAAAGTAGCTCGCGACCGAGCTGCCTTTGCTATGGGTAGGCTAAAACCTAGATTCATACATTGTCTTAAATTTTCAAAGATATTACTCATCCCAAAGTTATTTAGAGACCTATTTCTTTTCGAAAGCATATTATAGTCATTTGATAAATCCAGGTTTGAATCGAATAAAGAAACATGTTCATGTGTACATACATCCAAATAAAGCATATTACTAAATGTTTCTATTCTGCAGTTGAACATATCGGAATTCTTAAATTTAAAGGTTTGTATGTTGTATTTTTGATAAAGTTTCCCGGATATTAATAACCAGATCATAGTAGTTATTTGTGCGACGAAAATCTTTTTCACCGTTGAATGTAAAGTAGTACAGCGGTAACCGCTGCCCGATTTTGTACGCAATGGCTACGGCTCATTGCAAACGAGCTTTTGGCATTCGTCAAGCATGCCATCGACTACATGGACGACTACTTGCAGATCTGCAAGTCCTCCTTCCAAAGAGGAAGACGTATGCAGTGCCAAGTTGCTGTTATTTCAGTCACTGGACCAAGTCGGACAGATGCCATCTCGCCAGAGGGATGGTGGCGAGAAGAGTCTGCAGGACATCATTGACCTGCTGAAGAGGACCGATCCGGATGACGTGCCAGATTTTGTGGCGAAGGAGCTGCACAAGCTGCCTCCTGTCACTATCGACCACGTCGACGTCACCAGGCTGCTGAAGGACATCACTTCTCTGAAGGTGAGCCAAGCTGAGATAAAGTCCAAGTTGGAGTCATCGGATATCATCATTGGTGAATTGCGAGCCGAAGTACAGTTGTTGCGCAATGCTATTCCGGTAAGTGGGTCACCGGAAGGCTTCAACGTAAACACACGTCGCGGAGCACAAAATGCTTCTGTTTGCAGTTTACAATCGGCGAGTGAATCTACGTCATCGGGTGTCAAGAATGCAAGCGTTGCATCGAGTTCCACTGATCGCGTCGTGCCCGCCGGGGAAGCGACGGGTGTATAAGGTACATCGACCCCCAAACGTACCTATTCTACATTTGTCGCCAAGACGAAGCCTGCTGTATCGCAAACAAAACGACAAGCAGAACAACCGAAAGGGGGAAAGCATAGTCGCACAGCAACGAGCGCGACTAAGGGCGCTGTGAAGGTCTGCGAACAACAGGTTCCACCGAAGAACACATGCGATGGGGACGGCTTCATCAGGGTGGAGAGAAAGAAGAGGAAGCCTACGTATTGCAACCAGTATGGGACAGCACCAGCAGGATGTAACATGCTGCTACGTCCTGCAGTACTGACGACGCAGCTGTACCTGTCCCGATTGCACCACTCTACGAAGGCTGAGGACGTCATAGAGTACGTCGTAGAGTTTGTCTTCACCCGTACGGGTGAAGACAAACTGGACCTTGAGGGTGGAGAAGCTGGAGGCACGCCATAACACCAATTTCAAGTCGTTTGTGGTGCGCGATCCGACTCACCATTTGGGGGACCTTCCTCAAGGAAGAGTTTTGGGCGAAAGGTGTGCTGTATCGGCGTTTCCGCGGCCAGCTACGTGACACCTCGCAGCGTAACACGACATGTCAAATAAGCATGAAATCGTTAACAAAGCGACAAAAAGGCTGATAAGCAATATCATCTTCACTGAATTTCGTAGCACAGATTTGAACTGCGGACACCTCGTCCATCACATCCAACTTCTGCTGCAGGAACGCCAGCAATTCATTCGCCACAAGTGATTGAACCATGGCGATTATAATTACGTGCGACTGCTAGCGCTGCCGCATTTACGGTTTTTTTTTAATACACGTCAGCACACGCATAATAGGCTGATGATGATTGGTTGCGCTAATTTAAATCGCAGATTAAAATATCATTATTGGCAACATCACTCATTGGTTGGTAATACATCCCTATCTCCCATCCCTTCCTTGCACGGAATCTATCGTACTCGCGGAAGCGAGTTGGCGAATGAACGGCGGAAGTGAGTGGCCGTCATTAGGCAGTTACAAGACTTTTTAGTTGTTGGCTATAAACCTTCGTGTTGAGAACAGTGTGTTCCCTAGAAAAACTTTGACACCTGGTGAAACTTGGTGTTTGTGCGTGAAACCGCTGTAAATCGAGCTGAGGAGCTGCAGACGAGGAAATAAAGGTACCGTGCACCCCTGTAACCCGATTTTACCCTGATTTTACCCTGGGCCTCCACGCGGTCTTTCATCGCCCCCTTCACTAGCTGCTAAGTTGATTTGTTGATTTATTTTGCTTTTCCTCGCATCCAATGATGATCTTGTACGAGATTTTTCAATAATAATTATTGATGAAATGAAATTTAATTATATCAATCATATGAAATACTTGGACTGAATTGTTACAGAACAGGCAGGAGTGCTACACTACATGCTCAAGGGTCAATATTACACTCATGTTTTTAAGGAACCATACAATGATTTTTTTGATTTCTATGATGACATGTTCACGAAGGAAGAAGGAGAAGCACTATTAGAATCACTGTACCCTTTCGATGTTTTTCCTCAAGGTAAACGCTTAGTTACATAGCATGTAATGACATACCACTGTATAACGGACACGGACACGTCACGGACTTTATTGACGAGCCACTTTTAAACTTTCCAATTATGCAGTTTTATACATTCACTGATTCACAAGATTACACGATTAAACAAGAACTCAAACAGCATGCTCGTAAACAAGATGTCATATTACTAATAATCGGAAATAGTGTTATCCATAGAGGTTGAAGAATGACTAATACGTTGTCAATGAAAAATCCATAGAATTATACATGCGTTTATCTACCTTATTTCTTACCGACCTCCTTTGAATTAGAGCTCATTAAATAGGTACTCTTTATTTCTGAAAACCTTGGATAGGTTTTCAGACAGTTGAAGTGTAGATGTCAGAGACGATTATTCCGAATTTTGGAAAATCGAATAATAGTCATGAACGTCATCTTAGACGCCACGCATTCGGATAAAATCGTGGGTTCGAGTTATTCTGATGGTGAAATTACCAATCATAATTTCTCCGTACGCTAAGCGTTACTATGGCTACGCTTAAACAAATTGTCGCTAGGTAACGGTTGCTAGACCTGTAATTGGTTGACTTTGGGTAGTCACTCAGTACTATGTACGAATATAACCGACTAAACCCGATTTGCATTACACGGCTAAAATACAAAGGGAACTATATTTCTTGTCACCAAAATTTATATTTGTCATCAAAGTTGTATCACCTAGTAAATAGATCTATCGCCACGAAATATTTTCGTTCTCAGATAAACAAAAAGTGTTCCCAGGTATGAATTATCAAATAAATGTTGATACATGTGTAAAATAAGAGATGGATTACCAATAAAATTGTAGTGCATTAGATGAATATAAACTTCGTTCTTATAATAATAGTTTTATTACTTAAATAATAGCTTTGTGCTCGGAATGGTAGATCTGTCACCAAATAAATAGATCAGTTCCTTATTTCTATGAAGAAATGCTTTATACGAGACATTGGGCACACCGACTCGGACAGGTTAGGTTCGAAGAGGATGGCGGGGTCTAGTGAGCGAGCGGAGCGAGCGAACTAAGACCCCGACATCCCCTTCGTGTTAGGTTACTGTAAACCCTGCAGACAGAAATAGGAGCCCCGCGTAGCGGGGCTACGTCGACAACGCCTTAGTTTGGACCTGTGGTTTGGAGTTTTTATGTAAACATTTTTACATTGTTTGATGATTCAATTTTCGTGACACTTTTATTATTTTTAAACGTAATAAAATTACTTGATGATTGATATTATTTCCAAGTAATTCTTAATTAATATTTACGTAAGCGTTTTGATATTATTTGATGATTCAATTTAGGTGACAGATCTACTATTTTGGGAACAAATATTATTTATTAGGTCAATGAAAATGCATTTATTAGGGTATTGATAAAATCATACCCAAATACAAACAGTGGCAAGTGGCTCAACAATTAAAGTCCTTGACTGTACAACATGATTAAATTGTTACCTATCCTACTACGATTATACACGCGATATTTTGTGAGTCTGGCTGGAGTTGTGCATGATTGTTACTCGTTTACGTCAATGTTTATTATTGAACGACTTTTGATAACAGTTTACTTTGTTTGTAACATAACGGCCAAAATAGTGAAGTATAAATATTTTGAATTGTTTAACCTTTGTTTAAATCACTCATATTTCGCCACTCAAACACATGCAAAAAGAATTAAAGTTTTTTAGAAAACCAGATTCCAATTTCTCATTTGTTGTAATCAATTTGTTATTCCCAGGAAACGAAACTTTCATGTCAATAGCAGAAAACATATATCAAGCGACGTTTGCTCCATACTTTAGAGAAGAAGGCAAAAGAATACAAAGAAAACTTATTCAACATTTAATGAATGCTATGGATGAACTAGCAGTAAATGAGCAGCAGGGGGGAGACAGTTAGAACAAGCTCAACTTCAGTAAAGAAAGAGTCGCCATCTACTTTTCTTAACCAAGAAACTATCACTATATTAGTTTCACACTTATCGGTAGATGTCTCTGTAATCCCAACTTTATTGCAAAAAAGTAAATCAAATAATTAGGTTCTCTGATTTAGTTTATAGGATTTTTCTAGAAAATAATTGTGATATTTTTAACAAAATAATTACATTATATTAATAATTCGAACCTGTCTAGCATTATCAATTATGGCAACCTTGTCACCAAAATCCTTGTATTTTGATACTGACAACATCACATCACACAATATGGTCGCCCGTAACCACAACTTGCGTTTGCGCTTGTTTGTATGACGAGTGTTCATTTTGTGTTTAAATATTGGTTTTTGAGAGTTTTATCTACATCAGACATCGAGTTGAGTTTCTCCTCCGTGCTGTTGTTGAATTACTACCCAGAAACTAATAATTTTCAGTCACTACGTTGTAGCTAGCAACTTGAATGATTACCTAAGTATCATACCTAATGCAAAGAGTATATACAATAGCTATACTAGCTATAGCTATCTATAAAGCTTTAGTTCCTGTTAAGATCTGCAGATGGCGCTTTGAATCAGCATGCTTCAAAATGGCACAAGAGGGCTCTCTTCTCCCGTATTAGTATTATACTCTTTGATGAGCAGTTTCCAGCACAGCAAATGTCAGTTGAAAATAGTGACACTCACACGAATCTCTCCACGAAAGGTATTCGCTTATTTTAATCTGTAATTATTTGTGTAGGCTAACCTCTTCCCAAATATATTATGAAAGGCCTAACCGGATTTAGCTTAATACCGATTTGGAGCATGGAGCACCTGTCTACGTATACGACCTACACCACCCAGTTACTGAGTAACGCTAAAATAATACTGATTGAAATAAACAAAACACAAGGTAAACGCTTCTGCGGTGCTTTTGCTATCGTAGATCTTCATAGGTGGGCACTTACTAGTACCATCAAATGGGCTGCGCGTTGGTTTGCAACTCTATTGCATAACAATAAACTGTTTTATAACTAAATCTGGTAGGTACTACACTACGTTTTTTGCAGGCAAGAATGAGTCCGTTTTTCCCGAGAAACGAAGTATGAACTTCAGGAGAACTGTCAAACATTTACTTATAAAGCATCCTAAATTATTTAATAAAATTAAAGGAGAGTTTAAACATGGTAAGAAAAGTCAGCATGATCACTTGTCTCATAAGCGGAAGAGTCTTCATAACTATCATGGAAACCGTGGAGGACATGAAAGACACAGACAGTTGCACAAGCACGAACCCGTAAGCGGAAAGTCTCGTGCAGAAAGCAGCAATGAACCAGATAATGACGAAGATGACAGAGACTCTATTGAAAATAATTGCTATCAGCTCGACCAAGTACGACGTACACAAACACGTTATGAACAGCTAAAGCCACGTAACTCTAAGCAAACAATGAGACATCCCACAGAAACAAGGTTAACTACTGAACCACACCAAGATAATGTACAATACTTAAAGCAACATGGAATCAGTTACTTAAGAAAAAAACAGCAAGGGAAAAAGAGAAACAAAGAATACAGTCGAAACATTTATAGAAATAGAAGATTCAATTTTCCGTCTTCTGAAGAAGACATTTGCAATCATTCTGAATATTTTCAAGATTCTACAGAAAATGTAAAGCTTCGTAAAATAAGAAAACCTTCAAGTTACAGCGAAGAAGAAGACTAATTTAAAAAGTCAGGTGGTGACATATATAAAAAACAAACTCTCAGAAGTTTATCTAGCGAAACTGATCATGAATGGGTTTTAAAAATAGTATTAATAAAGTGTTTGAACAGATAATTAGTTCATAATTAGTTAAAAGAATGTCTACTAAAGTCTACCTACAGGCACGAACAGAAAGAATGGAAAGATTATCTTAGAAGAAGAAATCTTTAACCAAAAAGATACATAAAAATGGATTTTTTTCGGATGTGAAATCATCAAATAACCCCTCCACCTCTGGGCGGAGCGGAAGGGAGTGTCAGAATTGTACTGACTAAAACCCATCCATGTTCCTTCTTAGCCCTTTGTGTTCCAGGGCCACGGTATCTCTTTCGAACAGTCCCGCAGCCCTGGCAGGCATCGGCCCTTTCGGACCCCTTCCGATTTGCTGACATCTCAGGCGCGCGTGGAACACGAATGCGCCGTCGGCACGGCCTATCGTCATAAGACGGACGGACGGTGAGCTAGCCCATTACTCACCGTCTACAGGCCCGTGACATAGTAATGGCTTAAGTTTGATATTTGTAGCAGTAAGGAAACTAGTAATACACATGTGCAGATTAATTTTAAAGTAACTTGTCTTATTTAAATCTATTGTAAAACCAAAAGATCGACCTTTAGATGGACAATAATTGCGATTTTACACAAAAAAAACTTTTAGACGTTTGATTTTCTTCTCATTAGACTAAAACATCGCGGGATTTAAAAAATAAATAAAATGCAACGTTTAATCAAGACATTGTTTATTTTAATTTAAATGTTTAGATAACACACAGGTATGTAAATGAATAACATTTTATGAGTGTTCACTTTGAGCAATCATAAAAGAATAAGGATTAAGTAGATAAGCTTCGCAAATATTTTTCTCTTTAAATGATTCTAGAATCGTTTGATCTAAATACTCATTAATCACAGACGCACAGCTCATGTCACTAGCTGCTTGTGCCACGGGTGCGGTTAGCTGATGTACGACGACCGGTCGGAGCGAGTGTCGCTGCAGCGCCTGCGCGGGTGATGTCACGTGCGCAGTCGCGGCGCGCAGCAGCACCAGCTGAGAGCGCAGCGCGCGTGCTGGCGGTACGTAGCTGCGCGCGCGCTCGATACGCGCCATTGCGGCTTCTATAAGCGCGCGCGAGTACTGCACCGAGTGCGGCACACGACCTAACAGAGTCCGCACGCATGCGTCCACCTTCTCTGGCCACGAAGCTGCAGCTTTAAGGACTCCCTCCAGGTCCGCTACGTCGTCACCCACCATCAACTTATACATATGTTTGATCACCTCATTTTCCAGTTCGTCTTTTGACTTGTATTCTGAGATATTTTGTTCAATCATAGATTGAACCTCGTCCGGTGCACATCCAAGGCAATATACCGTACCGGTTAAACCTAGAAAATTCGAAATGAACTTCATACATTTTGACAACAATCAACATTTGTTTTAAATACAGTCGTAAATGATATTTGCTCACCATGATCCTCGAGTATAGCTGCCATTTCCAACGCTACCAGAACGCCAGTTTCATAACCCAATAAGTAGAAAGTGTTTTTCATTCCAGTTTTTTTCAGCAGCACCTAAAATTATGAAAAAGTAAGGTTAATTTTGTACTTGGTACTCAATTTTATTTTTTGAATTTGATTTGTTTTAAGTTGTGAGTTGATACATCAACGTGTCTCTGCGCACTCTCCCGCACGGTCTCCGTCGGGTGGTCGAGGCCCGGCTGCAGCACCAGCGCCGGCAGCTTGAGGCGCTCGCACAGTACGCGGAACCGCTCGTGGTGACCCTCCATGCCCGGCACTATGCATAGATACGTCTGGCTTGCGTCAAATTCGTCTTCACGCTGAAATATTTCAAAAAATATTAGACCACAATGTGTGATTTGTGTTAAAAGATAGCTAATGTTACTAAAAGAAGATAAATACTAACTACTAGATGATGGCATTTTAGGAAATATGGAAAATTATTATTATTAATATGCTTTGCTTATGTATAATAAAGGTACTTAAGCGAATAAATAAAACGAGTATTTACCAAAACGTTGCCGCTACTGATTGTAGGCATGCATACTATTTCTGAAGTCGCAAGTAGTTCGTCCGCGTCCACGTAAGATATGAACGTCGGTAAACCTTTAATATCTTCAAAGGCGTTTTCTGATTTATTCAAATTCAGGATTCTGGTGATTGAAATTACACAAATAGTGTTAATTATATAAGGTAGCCGAGATTAAATAGAACATTTTTAAAAGAACTTACGTTTCAACTGTTAGCTGTGGTATCTCTTGTTCTGTGAACTCAACATTATGGTGAATACTCAAATGACTAGCAACCAGTAGTAGTTTATCATCTTGAATTCCGAGTTCTTCGAAAGTCATCAGTTTTGGTGTTCTCTTTGTCAAAGGTATATCTGGAAATCAAACAAAAATTTTAATTTTAATTAATACCTACTTACTGAAAACGGGTTTTTTACCATACTACTACTTTACTATTCGTTTCGAGATCCCGATTTTTCGGCGCTGTTGCAAGCACCACGAACACGAATAAACCGAAGACTAAATATCCCGTTTTTAGGATTAATGTTAGTGTTAGTGACATGTCAGTTTAAAAACTAAAAAAGTTTGACTGTTTTGATAAAATCTGCAGTATTTTCCTTTTTATCACAGCAACTTAAGGGCGTTTACGCCTTCCGGCATTTCATACAAACTTTAAGTCCTTATTTTCCGAAATGACAGAACCGATTTTAATGAAACTTCATACGCATAAGCAGAATACATAGATATCCATTCTGGTGTACAAGATAATACAAAAATTAAAATACTACTGACCAGCCAATTGAGCAATTTGTGCTAATAGATCGGGTTGTTGTCTATGTATTCTCTGTACAACCACCGAGGTGTCCACACCGCAGATTGCACGCTCCACCGCATCCACCGCATCACGACCACTCAACTCCTGATAAAAAATAATTTAGTTATCATATGTTTCTTGTTATGGTTATTTACTTAGTTGCCGTCAATTAATACGCTTTACACAAACAATTCGTAAAAGAGATCTAAGTTAAAATTTAAATGCTTATTATTGATCTTTATTCGGCTGAACGTCCATACATACTATATTTTGTATGAGTGGACTTTCGACTTTGAACAAATTCCACTCAACATGCTTCCTAGTAAGATCAGATATAATCATGTGACGTACATGGAATTTTACATGATAAGTTCTTATTGCAATGGAAGTATACAATGTGTAAAAAGTAGATAGAAGGTATTGCACTGAGTTATTCACACAGTGACTTTTACCACGAGGCTCAGTTTTGGGGCCATTGTTGTTTTATATAGTTAAATAATTACCCTTAAATCTGTGTCTTTGGTACAAAATTGCACGGATTCGAAAAACATTCCGATGGTCTGCTATATTCCTACTTACATTCTTTAGTTGAGGTAGTGTTATCAATTTAGCTGGTAATTTACTTTGAACACGAGAAAGACACGCTGGTTTTCCAAGCATAGTCTCACCAACATTAATCACCGCAAAGTATCTGAAAAATAAGAAAACAATCAGAAAGACCAAATTTATGTAGATTTACAGAGAAAGAATATAATTATGTACAAGTACTTTCATTCAAAGAAATGAGTAGAAAAGAACTACACTCTTACCTTAAATCTGGGCAAAATCTTTTCGATACTGTATCCAAGTGAGCAAATAAGTTTTCTTGTACCGTGCGATCATCGGTTGTAGTGGTATATATGCCTTGAATAGAGCCTAATTTTGAAGCATCCTCGAGTAGTTCGACTACATCACTTTCCTTGTCCAAGTTCCGAGACGATATTTGGATTTGCACACCGATCTTCTGCCATGTCCTGAATAATCAAAAATAACTATTTTGTTAGGATAGATTAGAACATAACTTCACCATGATCATTGTCATGGCCGCGGTCATTCGAATTTAATTGAAATTAGAAGTATTAAATCATTTTTTCTTACCGTAATTTAAATTGGAACTTTGCTGTTAAATGGGCTTTGCTATGAACATGTAATTTCCTCGCACCACGAGCAACCAGTTTGTCGACCATCTGGAGTCCAAAACTATCTTCATTCAATACTACAACTTGGGTTTGATTTGAATTGCAAGATATTCTGCAAGCAAAATAATAATATTGTAAATTGATATTTGAGCCACCTTAAAGAAAAGGATTTGTGATGATAAAACATTTCGGCTCTATAAAATATCAAAAGAAATAAATCTCTCTTCACCTGGGCTGTGCTTGCGTTGAATGGCCGATCATCTTCAGCAGTACTCTGCCGCGGTGCCTGCTGGCCGCGAGCAATCGGAAGGCGCGCGCGGCGTCGTGCGGCGCGTACGATACGCGCGACAGAGGACGCACGTACCCGCGGGCAATACCCTCGCTCAACATGGCCCGTAATTCCTGTGGATTCAAGTTAATGTTTTACTGACATCCGATCAATGGTCCTAGAGGCTAAAGATTTTTAAAAGTTATAACTTTTCCTGTCTGCTTTTTGTTTTATTCTGATTCGCAGCAATCTGTATTATCGGCAATGAGCAGTGTCTTTGTCTAATATTTCTGGGTTTTAATAAGACTTTGGTGAGAACGTCGTCCAATTAAACAAATCAAGTCATTTCAATTAAACAAATCTAGGCTGTCCAGGAGAGTTGAGACGCTATGTCTTTTCAGCCTCTTAAAATGCAGGCCACCCACCACCACCAGTTAGTTTTTAGAGCAAACTCATTTTAATGCTTTGATAGTTTCTTCTGGTATTTCTAGCTGTATTGTGTTTTCTCTTGTTTGAATATACCCTGCCTGACGCCACGGAATCCGTAAGTACCTACGTAATAAACTGTAGAATCACTCTAAAACTAAAATTAGTAAAATTTTGTTTCGGTGTGGTGAAAATATGGCAAATAAAATATTTGGCAAATGCAAAAGTTCAAAAGAGTATTATTTTGTAAATCGGCAAATTTTGTTCGGTAAAATAACACATGATATTTCGACGATCTAAAAGTATGTCAAATACATATAGCAAAAAATACATCGGTCAACAGTTTTCAGTAAAATGAAATTCGAACAAAAAATATTCGGAAAAGTGATCAGTTCCCGCAATAATGGCATACTTACACAGGTTGCAAATTTATATTACATTTTGATCTCAAACAACATAATTATCTGAATCTAAAAGAGGTAAAACGTAAAACTTTTTTGAACTCGCACGCTCTTGCAACCTAATCTTGAGTTTGTCTAAGCTCTGCACCATAGAATAATAACATGCATCGCGGACCAAGCCTCGATGTATTGTCGGCTTGTTTCACGTCAGCAGTTTTGCCGCCGTTGTCACCGATGAATGCTGAGCCTGCAGATTGCGCTCGTCGCACCCCGCTACCAAGCTTCTGTCTAGCAACCTCTCGCTGGCTCCTCCCCTCTCCATCGCATGACCTCTCGCTGCCTGTTTTTGCAGCGTCTATAGAACTCGAGGAGATTTCGCGATTTCGTAGTCGCGGGCATAATTGTTCCCGCTGGAAAGCCCGTGCCTGAAAGGGCACCGATTCGGGATGACGATGGTTTCGTGACGTTGTTGAGGAAAAAGCGCCAACGTACCAACAAAAACCGCCGCGGCACGGCTCCATCGGAGCCCAAACTGCCTATACGTGCCACGCAGCCGAATACTCCGATGTACATCTCCCACCTGCACTACACTACTATGGCGGACGACATCGTGGGTACGTGCGTCAGATGACTAAGTACGCGGCGAGAGTGCAGCTGCTTTAGCTGGGCCGCAACTTCAATTTAAAGGCTTCGTGGTTCAAATACTAATGTATTTTCTGCAACTCATCTTGGAAGAGGATGACACATGACTGCACAGTGTTACTAACATATGTATGATGATGTATGATTCTAATTATTTATTTAAGTTCTATTTTCTAACACAATTAAAATTTGTTTTTATTCATAGGTATTTAGTCTGTATCTACGGGCCAAACTAACTTGAGAATAAATGAATGTTATGTTTTGTAATAAGTACCGGCACCTAATCACAACCAATATTGTAATGCGTTTTCGTTTCTGTGTGGCTGACACAACATCCAGCCTTAACACGGACGACAGACATTTCGAGTGAAAATATATCTTAAGAGCGTTTATACCCTACGGCATTTCATACAAACTTTCAAGTCGTTATTTTCCGAAATGACTGAACAGATTTTAATGAAACTTCCTACGCATAAGCAGTATACATAGGTCTAAAAAGTCACTAAAAATATTTTCGAAATGCCTTATAAAAATGAGGATAATTGGAAATTAGTGTTTCTATCGATAATTAAAAATCGGTCTAATTTAGCTGTAACATAATTTTTCGAAAATGTTTTTTAGTAACTTTTTAGACCTATGTATACTGCTTATGCATAGGAAGTTTCCTTAAAATCTGTTCAGTCATTTCGGAAAATAACGACTTGAAAGTTTGTATGAAATGCCTTACGCTCTTAAGTTCAAAACTTATAACATTGCGAGTTTACGAATCAACAGGTTCATTGGTTCAGCTCGTAAGAAAGCCTCACCAGCCTGCCAGAGCCGGCTGGTTTTCTTGAAGTACTTACTTTTATTTCCTCGGGAGCTTCAAATATTGTTGAAAAATCGATAGCAGCATACGCTCTTTCTCTAGTGAGGTTGTACATTCCATATTCAAATTCTTCGTCCAGATTATGAAGTTGCGAAACGTCAAAACATGTGCCCACAGCACAAACACAGTCAAGTGTATTCTGAAAAAAACAACAATGTAGCTACTGTTAATGACCCTATTTTGATAAGGCTATGGTTATTACTAATATAATAATATATCGAGGTCCATACCTTCTTTAAGGTTCCCCTAACTGAGCTTATAACAAGTTTACAAACTTCTCCTTTTTTGGCATTACGGATCATATCTACGAAACTTTGATCTCGAGAATTGCCGACATGATCAGCTGGAAACAAATACAAAATAAATAATTACAGTTTTACTTAGACTTATCAGATATGTATGTATAGATAGTTGAATATCACTTGTATACCTTTCAACTCCGGGAATAGTTTAAGTAAGAAACGTTTTTTCCGAATGTCACTAACGGTCGTGTACACTTCACAGCCGTGAGCAAGGAGTATGGACAACACAGCTTGGCCCAGAGCTCCAGCCCCTCCATGGATTAACACAGAGACATCAGGAGTCAGTTTCTTGCCATATTTGATTCCCTGTAACAAAACAGAATTATTCAATTGTATTGATGGACGTGATGATTTCACTCATGATTTGATTGCTTTGGTTATTATACGTAGTAGGGATGCAGACTCGCACACACTTGATTTTGCACGTAATAGATGTGAAGAAGAAGTGCTGAATACAACTTATCCGTGGTCAAGATATCAAGCAAACGTGGAAGAGTCTTTGCAGACCTACCTGTCTTCCACATGCAGAGGGCCGGTATTAGGTACAAGAGCGATGGTGAAATCAGTGTAAGAATGAACGACGAAATGATTGTTGTTAGTACTTGAGTGAATACTCACGAGACAGTAGAGTGCGTGCGCGTAGGCGAGCGGCACGGTGGCGGCGTCCTCGAGGCTCCAGTGCGCCGGCACCGGCCACAGCAGCTCCGGCTGCGCGCGCACCACGCTGCTGCAGGCGCCGCCGCGCACCAGGCCCATCACGCGCTCCCCGCTGTAATATAATATGTATCAGGTTCTGTATAACTCTTTACAATGTTTAAGTCACGAATCTTCCGCGAATCAGGCCAAAATTAAAGTAAGGCTTGACACCTGTCCCACAGCAGACCATAGAGAGCTAACCAGGAACCAGTTGTTTGTGTATAGCACTAACTAATGGAGAAAGACTTAACTGACACGAGATCTAAATTACCTACTGCACGGTTCTTGAGGAAAAAAATAATCTATAGCGAGTTGCGTCCTCGTCGGTGGTAAGATAACCCAATGAACAAAGTCTTTTCCTAAGCTTTTCTCTATTTTGAACTTTTTCACATCATCTGGATTAATTTCATTACCTCTCTGTAGTTCCACTGAAATCCATGCCATAGTTGTTTTCTCCATTATCTTTTTTTCCAATTGCTTTCTTAATATCCGTGTTTGATAATCCGGCGTAATGGACCTGAAAATATTAAAACAAATATTTTTGATAAGTGCTCATAATATAAATCTTAACATACATAATTATTTGGCCTTGGGTGGAGTCCCTTGGTGTCTCTTCCAAGATCTGTTGTTTAAAGCAAATGGCTTTATTTGCTATAAATAATATTATATTGCTTGAACAGGTTACTTTAGAAATATGCACCACTTTTGTAAACGTAGTTTTCTGTTATTTTCTTCGTGTCTGTTTTAACAAGTGTAAAAATAAACAGTTATAATGTAAGTATACTAGTATTCACAATAATGGTACGCACCGTGACTGGTACTCCAGAGCTGCATGTCTCCGCAGCATCGACCCACTCCAAAGAATTCAAATCCCCAACTTGTGCGGATTGTAACGTCACCTTACTACTCACTGTCGCGCTCTCCTGTGATGGTACGTAATACTCTCCTCCCCAGTTACCCTGCAAATAAACGTTATTATCAAATTTAAACTTAAGAAGGCACATTTACTTTTAGAAAAATACCATCACACTCGAACATCGTGCAGGTATGATGACGACTCACTGCAAAGCAGAACTTATCCAAAACTTAATTTGACAAATAACATTAGTCTAGTTTAATATGAACAATGTTTACACTCACATGATCCAGAACGGTGAATGCTAGATCGATATCTGGTAGATCGTCCAAAAAGAAATTGTTGCCTTCTTCATTATTGACAGTTACTAGGTAAACATTGTTACATTGTTCGTCTTTCCTCCAACGCTGTACTAACTGTTTGAGGGCGGAGGAGGCAGGGTAGGGGGCAATGATGATCAGGCGATGGTGGGGGGCGAGATGGGCGCGGGCGGCCGTGAGGAGGGAGAAGTCGAGATGCGCGCGCACTGTGACGGTGGTGGTGGGCACGGCCACGTTACTCGGTCGCCAGCGCACCAGGTCCAGGCGCGAGCTAGCGTTGCTGTGAGATGACAGTTGACGATACAGAGACGACGGACGGACGCGACCTCCGTACACATCGTCTTCTTCGCTTACTATAAAGGTGTCACGTCGCAGTGCAAAATGTAGCATTTGACACATCTGTTAATACATAAAGAAAATGTCAATTTCCTTGCCAAATCGGTAAATTACAAACAATAGCAAAAAAATGTTTCTTACGTTGTCGTCGGTTGATAGATTTCGGACGATAGCAACGTCCGCACTCTTTAGTGAGCTGCTACAAATTTTTGTCGACTTCAAGTCTGCTACATTAAATTCTTCGTAACTAATGTTCACACCATAAACATCATCATTAGCTCTAATGTTCTTCATTTCATCAAAGACAGAACCATGCATTTGGTTATTTTTAATACCAACAACCAAGATTGATTCTTTGTTTACATTTTCGGCAACCATTTGCAGGAAAACTTGCAGTGATGTTGAAACCTGATAATTGAAATGTAACATATTTATTCCCCTATCACTTTATTTGTCATTCAAATCACAACAATCTTCCTGCCTATATATATATATATTAATTTATTTAATCAGATAACAAAGATCCATTGGGTTAGTAACAATATTCTTAACCTATGTTAGTACTTAATTGAAAAACACAGACATTGTACACGTGACTAGACACCTCACCAACGGGCTGTCATGCCTCCCGACTATGGCGCTCAAAATACTGTTAGGGCTGCCACGAAATCTGTTTAGCAGCGAGGCCGCTTTCTTACGCCGTACAGCATTGAAACCGTCGGTACGAGCCTCAGCGAACATAGATGACGCGCTACAAAACCGAGGTAGACGCAACAGCACCCTAAACGCGTTGTTATACTGGATCCGCAGAGCATTGTAGGCCTTATCAAAACAAATAGTCACTACTTACTTGTTGGTCTACTTGGAAATTAGAAACGAATTTCAAAGCCTGTAATGCCATGTTCTTTTTATTAACAGATGGTAAGTTACGGTATCTTGTGTTTTCTATCGTTATTCCTCCACATCTGAAAGTGACGGAAAAAATAAGATAATCAAATATCTAGGTAATTCGTAATTTGCGTAATTGTCATATTGAAAAAAAAAAGGTTTAGTTTACCTTACGAAATCAAACTGTTCTAACACTTGCGCCTTATACAAAACTTTGTCCTGTACAACGGTCTTCATGTTGAGATGCTTCTCCACATCCACACCGATTCTCCTGATGTGAGTGGGCAGGGTGACTCCGTCGTGCGGTTGTCGCAGCATGTGCAGCTGCAGCAAGCCGTCGAGGAACGTGACCCAGTTGTCGCGCCACACCAGCGAAGCTTCATTCAGAGAAGCGCTGGCGGCTTCGATAGTGCGGAATTGGCCACTATGGACGAATAATTATGAAAATGAACATCAAATGAGAGAGCTCACAATCATACACACCAAATAACGTCACTTGGCATAATTATGAGTCATGGACTCGGCTCCTGTAAAAATCTGTCGATCTTTTTTCTGGTCAATCCTATCGTCAGCCTCATGTTGACTCAATAAATCTTATCATTGCCGCGAGATTAATCTATTGAAAGAAAGGACGAAATACTTAAATCTTGTCCATTATCCGACCTCGCTATGCTCTGTCCTGCTACTACTTCTGGATTCTGTTTTCTGATACGCTTCGAAGGCAAGCTTTACTCTAGCTCACATAGATGTTTAAGATAAAAGTTTTCTCACCTGTACGAGTAGTCTCGTTCACGCAACAAATCATAAATATCTTCAGTGGTGAGGTTCATATCTTGATTTTCTTTAAATTCTATTTCAGCCTTTTTAACATCTGATTTGAAAATAGAGATCGTGCCTGTCGCTACTTTAATTTTGTCATCAAATACCTGCAATTCAATTTCTTAATTAATTTCAATTACTTATAACACTCTTGCTTTCTGCAACATGGCGTTTACTACGGGTACCTTTCCGCGGGCATTAAAGATAACCCTTGTTAAACCTATCCATAAAGAAGGAGACAAAGACTGTATCTCTAATTACAGGCCCATCTCCATCCTGCCTACGATGTCCAAAGTCTTAGGACGACTCATTAACAAACGCCTCATGAACTTTCTGGCTATAAATACCCTCCTGTCACCAGAGCAATTTGGGTTTCGATCGGGTAGGTCTACTGACGCTGTGCTTGAACTCACTAACCATATTGTTACCAATCTTGACAATAATAGGAAGTGTGTCACAGTATTCGTTGACTTTGCAAAGGCTTTTGACACGGTTCCTATTCCATTGCTTTTGCAAGAACTTGACAGAATTGGAGTCAGAGGTCTGCCATTTAAACTGCTCAAGGATTATTTAAGTAATAAGTAGCAACGAGGGAAGATAGACAAGTGGATAAGTGATGAACTCTCCGTTCACTATGGCTACCTAGTCCTAGTTTTTCCTTATCTATATTAATGACTTGCTTGAACACCAACTTAAACATGGAAAATTAGTATAATTTGTCGATGATACAGCGCTACTTCTTAGTGGTAAAAATTGAGAAGAAGTTTTCCAAAGTGCTTAATTATTTTTTTTAAACGTTGCCCCACACTAGGAATTTCTCCTGTATCGTGAGTGCGTATACAAACATTTAAACTCACATACACAAACAGCAAGACCCGAAACAACTATCTGTAGGCCATAAAAATATTTGTTCCATGCGGATCAAACCCGCGACACATAGGACAGCAGTTGATCGCTCAACCACTGCACCAACCGTGCCGTCATACATGGTTTCAACGAGGTTTGTCAATGGCTTAAACATAATGTTTTGACACTAAACCTATCCAAAAGCAAATATGTTGCCTTTGCTTCCAGGAAAAATCTTCTTCCACCTACAATCCTTAGTATCATGGCTCACACCTGTTCTTTATCCAACTCTTCGTGCCTTTGTTCACCCCTTCAAAATACGGACGTTATTTGACCTTGGATCTTGGAGTGTATATTGATCAAACACTTACCTTTAACCCTCACATACTCGTTACCAGGATTCGTAAGCTGATTTACATTTTTTAAGACTTTGAGACATGTTACTGATCTCAGAACTACCAAAATGGTCTGGTCAGCACTCTGCCAGTCAACAGTAAACTATTGCATAACCTTCTGGGGAGGAGCAGGCAAAGTTAACCTTCTGGAGGTTGAAAAAGCTCAAAGAGCAGTTCTCAAGTTAGGAGCTGGACTTCCTTTTCGTTACCCTACTGTTGAGCTTTACAAAACGTTGAGAACGTTGTGAGTTGAAACGTTGGGATGTTCTAACAGTCAGACAGAGCTTCATACTTTCTATAGTTTCTAAGCAACATAAACAAATAGAATAAGACCCCAATCTTAAGAAAAATAAACGTAAGAAGGTTAATGTCTGTCCTACAAGTTTTACCGTACTGTCATCTCCCAAAGATTGTTCTGTTTTCTTGGAGGAGAAAATCAACACTACACTTGCAATTTACCCACTGCGGAAACTTGTCTGTAAATTAACCGTTTGTTAATGGTTGAAAACTTTAGACTATCAGGCAACTGAGAGTCTTTTGATTCCAATCCGCTAAACATCTATACTACACATACACAAACACAAATTACACATGTATGTCGGTCCTGGGTAATTATTTTTAATCATAATTTTTTATTTTGTATCTTTTTGTTGTTTACAACATTCTGTACCTAGTTTTCAAGTTAATTCATCACTTTTGAGTAGTTCTTAATCTAATTTAGTTTTAAACCTGTAAGTCCTGGTGACCCGTAACACAGGTATTGTATGCCTATTTCGGACACCGGTCTCTCACAAATGTTAACCTGTGTCTTAGATTAAATAATTCCTGTTCACTGTAATGTTTGTGATGAGAAAATGAATAAATTTATTATTTATTATTATGCTGGACAGGATGGCTAGTGTCTAAATCGTGTAATGGTAATAAACGTATATAGACATTTTGTAAAAGAAAAAGCATCGCAAGAACGTTGCTATTCCATTCACAATGCTGAACAATGCTGCACCTATATATTATATTATAAAATTTACAGTTACTTTATTAACGAGGGATTTGGATAATTAAAGTAATATTACGGACGTTTCAGCACATACCTCAAAACAACCAGTTCCTCTTTGCAATGCTACCCTAAGCTTCAGTTGACTCTGTGTGTGCATCACTGGTTGTGCGTACAGGTGAACGTCACGGAACTCCACGGATAGCTGCTTCTTCGGAACGCCCAGGGACATAGCCAGGGTGTCCCAGACAGCCACTAGGGTTGATGCGAATGGATATACCGTTTTTCCTAGAAATAAAAGCATATTTACTCAGTGTTACATTATTATGCAGTGTACTATTTACCATTACAATAAATTCAAGTGTCAAATTGAGATTCTTTTTTGTAGGTTAAAAATAACAACAATCGTCGAAAAATGAATGGTAGATCGTCATTGTTCCTGTGGCTGAATGGGATAGAAGGTCATTATCATGTAGGAGGTATACACTATCCCTTTATAATAACAGTTAATTATAGATTCCATACTGCAAAATGAATACAGCCCCTTGACATTCTTAAACCTTTCTGTTTTTTTTTACCATCATCAATTAATTAGATACATACCTTACTTAAAAAACAAAAAACCGGTCAAGTGCGTGTCGGGCCACGCGCAGTGAAGGGTTCCGTAGTTTTTATAACAGCCAAGTGCGGGTCGTATTCGCTGATTGATAGTTTCGTACCACGCTCTAACTAAAAGCCAAACATGACTACCTACCTAATTTGACTCCCTATACAAACAACAACTACAACAACAACTGTTTTTTTTTTTATATAAAACTTATTTAGGGATAAAACAGCGCGATACAACTCACACTTAGCGCCATCTATCGACATTTCTATGGAGTTGTTCGAAATTTTCGAGTCAAATACAATTGGTCGACTATTACACGTAAACTTGTAAAGCCCACTTAAGTGTGATAGTTTTCCTTTAAACTTCGTCATATATAGGTACTACTGCCGTGACATTTGTATTTCTAACTACAACCGTTTAGACTGTAGAGGGGGGGGACACTTGACCCTTACGAAAATTGGAACTTTAAAGCTTGATAAGTCACGAACGGTTTACTTAATCAAAAAACGGTCTCGCCAAACCCCTAATATTTTTAAAAGACCTATCCAACGATATCCTACACTATGGGAAGGACGAAAAAAAAAAATATCATTTCTACTTTACATGTAGGGGAGGTACCCTAAATAATTGTTTTATTCAAAATATCATTTTATCACTTTTTCAGCGTCATTAAAGTCTAAACTCATGCCAAATTACAACTTTCCAGTACCAATAGTTTTTAGCTAAACCGCGGACAGACAGACAGACAGACGGACATAGCGAAACTATAAGGGTTCCTTGTTGACTACGGAACCCTAAAAATGGCCTTAACGAAATAAGTATCCTAAAAGGTACCTCCAATGACGTGTCCTTTCAGGTGTTCATTTTCCTTGTCGTACAATGATATGGTATATGTGCAAGCTGCACCCTTCCTTCTACTAGCAGTATGGTAGAGAGGCAAATCCCTGAAAAAATAAACATAAAACAGTTATTAGAAAAGCACCAAAAATCCCGACTTTTAATAGTTCCAGTTTCTGAGTTTAGTTTTGTTAGATATGCAGGTATAGGACGGACAACCATCAAACACGCTAGTCAATGACACACTGTTTTATTAACGACATAACTCCCGGGTCGCAGCCGCGGTACGCTACACATACATGTACATATATATATAACATCCCCTTCCCTTTAATTGAGCAACTACCCCCATTTATACAATGAATAATAAAGAATTACATTAAGGAGTAAAGTTATCCGGTGACAATTCAAGACGACGTGGATTGATCGCTGGTATGGGCGTCAGCGCATTGGGTGAGCTATCTGATTCAGCTAGGGGCGTGCCAAAGGTCATATTTCGCTCAAACCCCCATTCACCTCCTCCCTCTCCTCTTACCGGTGTACTG
Organism: Cerastis rubricosa; assembly: GCA_949152445.1. Lineage (NCBI taxonomy): Eukaryota > Metazoa > Arthropoda > Insecta > Lepidoptera > Noctuidae > Cerastis > Cerastis rubricosa. Next base: position 15,129,435 of record OX424545.1, on the reverse strand, counting down.
GTGACTGACGGTGATATGGTAATGTGCTCTGGTGGTGGAGTTCCTAGAACCTCTAGATCTGAGTTTGTGCTGCTGCTGGGTTGATTATTTTGATGTTGTTCATCGTTATCCGGTGTCGGCTGGCTTGCGCTAGCTTCACCGCGCTGTACATCCTGGATGACATCTGAGGCCCAGTTTGGGTCGCGATCTGACATTTGTGTTTGACCATGTGCCCGTATTTGATTCAAGTGCCTTTTTACCAACCGATCCAGTTCAGGAACATAAACTTCATACATTACGTTTCCTATTTTACTTTTAATAATTCCTTCGACCCAAACAAACTTTTTATTATTTATATTTCTCGTAATCCACACTACATCATTTTCCTTGAACGGGTTACGTACTTTTCCTTTGTAGTATTTACGCTGTAAGCACTGGTTTTGTTCCACGGTTTGAGTGAGGCAAGTGGCAGAGGAAGTCGACGCTGTGGATGTCGCCGACGCCGATGTCGGTGACAATAAATCTAGCCGCGAGCGCAGCGGCCGCCCGTACACGAGCTCAGCGGGTGATTTCTCGGTGGTACTGTGTCTGGAGTTACGGTAGTCGAACAAAAACTTTGACATTCGTTCCTTTAATGGTTTCCCTTGATTATTTAGGATTATGCATTTAAGTCCCCTCTTAATAATTTTTACGGAGCTTTCAGCTTGTCCGTTACTTGACGGATGATAAACCGGGGCAAGCTTATGAGTAATACCATTCTTTGAGCAAAAATCTTTAAATTCTTGCGAAACAAACGAAGTACCGTTATCCGTTACGATAGTATGTGGAATACCGAATCGTGACATTAAATCTATAAGTTTCTCAATTACTGCTTTGGAGCCATACGATGAAGTCATAGTATACAATTCAACCCATTTACTATAAGCATCAACAGCAATTAGAAACATTTGGTTATTAAAAGGTCCTAGGAAATCTAAATGAATTCTATAGAAAGCGTGGGGAGGATGTGGCCAGGGCGTGAGCGGGGCGCGGGGCGGCGCGGGCCGCAGTGCGCTGCATACTGCGCACGCGCTTGCCAGCCGCTCCAGCGCACCGTCCACGCCAGGGAACCACAACCGCTTGCGCGCCTCTGACTTCATCTTTACCACTCCAAAGTGTGAACTGTGAAGTTCAGTACAAATTCTATCTCTTAACCTTTCTGGAATGATAACTTTATGACCGCGCATCAAGCAACCGTTTTCATCCGATAGTTGGTTACGACAGTAAAAGTAAGGCTTTAATTTGTCATCGTATACTTTTCTTGGCCAACCTAACTCAACATAATGTTTTACTTTACGCAAAGTTGCGTCTTGCTCGGTTTCGCGTTGTAAATCAGTAAGTGTAACAGGTAGCCCTCCGTCAACGACGAAGTAAACATATGTCGCGCGGTCATCACTGGCGCTCAGTCGGTCTCGCTCTCGCCCTGCCCCCACGCTCGCGCCGCCGCCGGCGCCCGGCCCTGCGCTGCCTGCTGACGGTGACTCATAACCTACCGGAGCGCGGGACAGATAATCGGCACTATTATTTTTACTGCTAACGTATTCGATGACATAATTGTATGCAGATAAAAATATTGCATACCGCTGTAGTCGGTTAGCCGATACCTCCGGTATACCGCGGTATGGTCCGAAGATGCTTAACAACGGCCTATGGTCTGTACGCAAGGTGAAAGGCACCGCTCGGGCATATAAATACTGGTGAAAACGCTTCACTCCGAATACTATAGCTGTCGCCTCTTTTTGTATTTGGGCATATTTTTTCTCGGCTGCTGTTAACGTCCTAGACGCATAGCTAATGGGTCGTTCGCACCCGTCACTTCCTACTTGTGATAGCACAGCGCCTAACCCGTACGGAGAAGCGTCCACCGTCAATATTAACTTCGCCGCGGGGTTAAAATGTGCCAGCACCTCCTCCGATGCCAACTGTTGTTTTATTGTTTTAAAAGCATTCTCGTGTACTTGCGACCATTCCCATTTTGTTGTTTTGTGCAACAAGTTATATAATGGTGCTAGTATTGTTGATGCGTTTTGGACAAAATTGCGATAGTAATTGGTTAAGCCTAGAAATGACTGCAATTGCTGCACATTCTGTGGTCTAGGGGCCTGTGATACTGCTGATACTTTGTCTGGCGATTTTTTGATACCCTTTTTGTCTATAATATGTCCTAGATAGTTCACTTCGTTTTTAAAGAACTCACACTTGCTTGGTTGTATTGTGAGCCCTGTGTCCGCCAGCCTTTCGAGTACCGTGACTAACCTACTCATATGTTGTTTTGTATCGTCACCTGTTATTAAAATATCATCGAGGAAAAATACTACTCCGTCTAACCCCGATAGTATGCACTCCATGGCACGTTGAAATATTGCTGGTGCGCTCGACAAGCCAAATACTAATCTTGTATACTTGAAAAGTCCGCGATGTGTATTGATACAAGTCATACTCTGTGATTGATCTTTTAAACAAAATTGGTTATATGCCATGGACAAATCTAATTTGCTGAATTGTACGCCACCATGCAACTTTGCAAACAAATCATTTACCGTTGGTAACGGGTACTTATCGACGATTAGTTGTTTATTAATTGTTACGGAAAAATCCGCACAAATTCTCACTCCACCATCTTTTTTCAAAGCGGGTACAATAGGTGACGCGTAATCTGAGTACTGAACCGGTTCTAATACTCCTAATTTAACAAGTCGATCTAATTCGCTGTCAATTTTGTCTTTCAGGGCATATGGTACTGACCGTGCTTTAATAAAAATTGGTTTTGAGTGTGGTTTTAAGTGTAATTCCACGGCGTATTTATTAAATTTTCCTAATTTACCTGAGAACACGGTGGGAAATCTTGAAACTAAATAGTTCTCTATTGAATTGTTCGATCCGCCAATTGATTTAACTGTAGGTGCAAATTCCAAGTCAAACGTGCTAATAAAATCTCGGCCTAATAATGGCGGACCACCGTTACGTACAACAAACACGTGCAGTTTACGCTTGACTTTCAAATATTCAATATCTAAATTAATAACACCAACTGTTTCTAGGCGTTCCCCCGTATAACTGTAAAGTTTTTTATCTGTAACTGATATCGGTACTTTGCTGAAATGGTCGTTGTATATCTCATGTGATATTATACTAACCGCGGAACCACTATCTATCTCGAACTCCAAACCTAGTCCACCGATGTTAACACTTGCCAGCATCGGACGACCCTTGTCACAACGTATATTTAAGCACAGCTTACCGTCGTCGCCCTCCTCATCCACTTTACCTTCCTCCACGTGTTTCACTTTCGCATCACTTGAGCACATCCGCCTTAGATGGCCCTTGTTATTACACTTCTTGCACTTGTAATTTTTAAACCGGCACTGATTGGATTTGTGATTAGTATAGCCGCACACACTGCACTTTTCCTTAACCGCAAATACGGAACCCTCTTCAACGCCGCCGGCAGCTGCGCTCGGCCCTCCTGCTCCTGGAGCGGCATGGGAGGCGCGCCGAGCACACCGCACGCTTTCCGCTAATTCTACCGCCTTGGCTAACGTTAAGTCCGTCTGGTCCTGGGTAAAGAGCTTGTCTCGCTCCGGTCCTGCCAACATGCCCATGATAAATTTATCAAGAAGAGCTTCCTCCAAGTTCTTAAACCCGCAGTGTGCTGCCAATCCCCTAATTCTGGCCGCCCATTGAGTGTGACTTTCGTCTGATCGCTGCACCGCCACGTAGAAAATTGACTTTTCTGCGAAACCGAGCCGCTTCGGCTCAAAATGACGGTCTAGAAGATTCAGAATTTCTTCAAAATTTGTTTCTTCCAACTTCTTAGGCAGCGCCAGGTCCCTTGCTAACATGTAAGTAGGTCCGGTGAGGGCGCTTATGAGTATTGCCCTCCGTTTGACCTTCAACTTGTCCGATTCGTCCGTGATATCATTTGCAATGAACCATTGTTGTAACCGAGACTTGTAACTCATCCAGTCCTGGGATAAATGGTCAAAGTTTGTCAAAATTCCAAAAGATACGCCGATAGTAGACATTATTGCACTCGTAAATCCGTCCTCGTCGCCACTGTTAGATATGCAGGTATAGGACGGACAACCATCAAACACGCTAGTCAATGACACACTGTTTTATTAACGACATAACTCCCGGGTCGCAGCCGCGGTACGCTACACATACATGTACATATATATATAACAAGTTTAAATTATTTTATTACATACGATTTTTTTCCCTTTTGGTACGATTTGTCTCTTCGAATAACTTTTAAACTTAAAATTACACGTAACTTTTAAACGTTAATATTTTTGTAATCGCCTTTTAAAACCTTTCATTTTGATACTCGAGGGCATTGCAAGAAAAAATATCGAACTCCATAAAAAAGATGACTGTGCAGTTGGATGAGATAATATAAGCAATCAGATCCTTAAACTCTTAATGCATGTATTGGTCCCCCTTAACTCATATACTCCGAATCTGTCTTTCCATAGGAATTTTCCCTGTCTAAAAAAGGCAGTTTTCAACCCTATCTGTAAATCTGGAGACAGGGACTTGTTTCATAAGTATAAGCCAATATCATTACTCGCCGCAATCTCAATTTTTTTTTTATATAGTATATACCAATCCAAGCTAACTAGAAAAAAAACAACTTCTTGAACCCTGCTCAATTTGACCTCAGAGCCAAATTATCCACAGCCGATGCGATGGCCTGACTGATTGTCTGAGATGAGCTAGGCAAAGGGAACCAGATCCAGAGAGTCTTCCTTGATTTAGCGAAAGCTTTTGCCAACGTCTCTGTTTATGTGCTTCTTAACAAGTTATAGGCCATAGGAATAAGGGGAAAGCCGCTGACATTACATACTGACTACTTATACGACCGATACCAATGTGTTAGGATTGATAACTTTATGAATGATGAGCAGAAAAATACTAGATATGGTGTTCCACAGGGGAATATTTTGGGCCCTAATCTATTCCTGGTATATAATATTAACGACTTGTGTAATCTAAATATCAAGCACGGTAAATTCATATCATATGCTGATGACACGGCACTAATATTTTGGTAAAAACAGCAGCGAACTGTTTGAAAATGCTCAACACGGTTTTAATACTGTGATTAATGGCTGCTGGCTTCAAAGCAATTTACTAACATTAAATGCTGACAAGGCAAAATATATTTACTTCTCCTGAAGCCTCTATTAGAGAGGACATCCTAAATAAAATAAGTAAGCACTGTTAATCACAGTTCAAAAAAAGTAATTTGAATTACCAGCTTTCTCCATGGGCCCACTCTATCAGGTGGGAAAGGAATGGTGTCCCAGTGGAAACCGGCATTTCTATTTTCGGGTAAAGTTTTTTGACTTTCGGGTTGTAGCCCTCCATGTATAATCTGGAAACGGAAACAGTAATTAAATGACGCGAGAAACTGATCTTACGGTTTGCTCTTTCGTGTTTATTAGTACGGTGCTTTTAGCCCAAGTACGCATATTTGATTTCTAGGTTTCGAGTAAAATACGCGTTGAATAAAACACTCGTGCGATCGTCAGCTTACTCAATAGCCACGATCCCATCGTGCATCGAATAAGCAAATCTTGAACTACACGGTTCGAATTTACGCGGATAAAGAGCGAAGTACAAAACATAGAAAAAAAAAAAGCGACTTACTGGCCAACTGCTTCAAGCAGCAGATATGTGTTGTCCACGTGTCCTCTTCTGGTAAGCGCTATGTTCTTGCAGTCAGCCGGGAGAGACCGCTTCAGGATGGCTTGCAGTAGACCATGAGGAGCAACCTCCACTAGCACCGCGTTCGACGGTATGTGTTTCAAAGTTTCCTCAAACAGCACTGGGTTCTGAGGAAAAAGATATGCCATAATAGACGTGGGAACATTGCAACTTCTGCAATCCAGAATCTACCAGGTGTGCTAGAAGACATTATTTTTTCCACAACTAAAACATAGAATCAAAACAGAAGAAGTAGGAAATATAGTTTCAGCTTTCATTAATATCTTCCAGGTGACTGCAAAGAACTTGCCTCTACAAGTTAACTCTTATGTTCTAAATGAGAAAGAATTTGTTACCAGAAGATTGTTAGCATGGTACTCAAGTGAATTCTTACCAGAAGATTGTTAGTATGGTATTCCGCAGACGAGAACTTAGCCAGAGGCTCCTCCCATCTATCAAATGGTACGGAAGTAGACACCCAGCGTTCACTTCGAGCCCTCGGGGTCTTGATTACTTCGCTCAAATATTTCAGCAAACCGGGACCTGTTATTAAAATAGTACATTGTTACCCCATGGGTGAAAGTAACTTATGTAGTCTCGAGATGGGGTTTGGCGTCAATGGTTCGAGGGACTAAATAAGTCTTTAACCCGAGGTAAACACTGTGCTTTTCATTACGAATACAAGGAAAATAAAAATAAAAACATGAATTAGCTAATGAAAAAAATTTTAAATTTTATTTCGGATTGCCGCTTTCCCGCCTGTTTTGTTTTTTTTTCTGTGGCCAGCCGTTCAGCCATTATTTTTCATTTCCATCATTGAAAATATGGTAAATATTTTGCCCAACTCTATGTTACTTTAAAGAAATTGTTGAAACTAAATTATAATAAAGTTATTTAAAAAATATATACTCTTTCTTTCTTTCTTTTTCAATACTTAACTTTAAGTTATTTCAATTTTACATCGTGGCTGCATAGAAAGTTGGAACATGGTTAAATCTACATGTGTAAGTAGAACTAGTTTTGTTTTATAATTTGACTTCTGTCAGTTGAAAGTGATTCTCCCTAGGGATGAAAAGTATTACAATCATCCCGCTTCTCAGGCTACTTCAGACCTACTTTCAGAGTATGAGTAATGAAAAATATAATAAATGAAATAAAACGCATACGCCTCCACTCATGGCAAAGCAAGAGTGAAATGTTCTCACCAGCATCAGCTATGTAACGTGAATGATAGGCGATGTTGGAGCATGGCACTTCCTTAGCGAAAATACCCTTAGCAGTCAACTCTTCGACGAACTCCTTCATTATATCGGCAGGTCCCGAAATGGTACTAGATTCAGGCCCATTGTGACAAGCGACTTCAATCTCAGGAGGACACATTTTTGAAATCTACGAATTAAGAACGACATAATTATTATAATAGAATAAAACTTTATTATACACCAAAAATTAAACAGAACATGATAATAAATAGATTCTTATGAAAGAACAAGTCTGCTTTCAGTGACAGACAGTGTGCTGTAATCCAAAACGATACTGAGCCCAGTGGTTTGTGGATTTGAAAAACTGCGGTAGGTATAATATTTAAATGTAAACAATATTAATTTTTAGTATCCACTTCTGGTTAAATGTAAACAATATTAATTTTTAGTATCCACTTCTGGTTGTCTCCTAATAATTAGGTCTTTTCATATTTTTGATTTCTGTGAAAATCCTATGTACTACTCTCATCCCAGAAATAAGTATTACGGTGAACTTCGTCCTTACTGCTTTATTTGAGATATTGTTAGTTTGTATATTCAATCGAGAGGAAGTGAAACCACTTATAATGCATGTTTCTGTAAAAAAAAATGGTCATTTATTTCCAGTAGCCCACGCGGGCGGAACTGCCAGTATTCAGATAAAAATAATCACAGTTGAACATGTAATTTAAAACATACTCCTACCTTTTCATATCCCACACCGATAGCAGCCATGGATCCTCTAATAAACGGAGTCTGCAGCGACACCAGACCGCGGCTGTACGCCGACAGAATCATCTCTTCTGCCGTCAAACAACCGTCGGCGTACGCGCAGCCCAACTCGCCAACACTGTGACCTGTACAAGAAAAGCGTAGAAAATTATTAGAGTTAGGATATAAAATAGCCTTCACGACTCGACACTGAAATGTTCAAGCAGAGTCCCTTTTGGCATTCAGTTCCGTTATCTCCTTACTGACTAGATTAGATTATTACCATGGCATGAGCAACTACACATAACTACACATAATACATAATTATGGATACGAACCCTGGCTGTCACTTTCAAATCTAGCCCGACAGTCATTTCAAGTGGTTTGTATTACCCAATGACTGACTGGGTCGCGAAGTTTAGATAGGCAGATGCAAATATAGTTGGGAAACGGCAACATCAGCCTAGAGATGATGACGTGCCGAAACAAGAAAATAAAAGACACACTTCAAGTTATACGAGTAACGTAACCAAAAAGTTATTATTACCGATAATGCCATCAGGCACCAGTCCAAGTTCTCGAAGCACATCAGTCAGTCCTATTTGAATAGCAGCTATACCCACGAACGAATGAAGAATGTTGTCAAATGTAGTCTTGTCGGATGAAGTAATTATGTGGACTAGATCAATGCCTTTCGGTTCCAAAGTTTTTCGGCATCTGGAATTCAGATATAGATGTTAATAATTCTAAAAATATTAAATTCAATTAGAAGACACAACGTGGAATAGCCTAACCTAAAACATTTTTAAGCAAGGTTATTTAAAAGTTGTTTATTAATATAATAATATTATAACTAACCGTTCGATGGCGGCTGCGAAGATCGGTATGCGCATGAGTTGCGCGCCCATACCCGCCCACTGCGAGCCCATCCCGCTGTACACGAACCACAGCGGCCGCTGCGCATCGTCGAAGTACGCAAACTTCTCACAAAGACTGACAGTCTTTTCTTCTTCGTCCGTTTCTAGAATGATTAAACAAAACAGATATGGTTATCACAAAGATTCCTAGGCTTTTCCCAACTATGTTGGGGTCGGCTTGCAGTCTTATCGGATGCAGCTGGATAGCTGTATTTACATGGAGTGACTGCCTATCTAACCTCCACAACCCAGTTAGTACTGGGTAATACAAATAACCCTTGGTTAGACTGGTTGTCAGACCTTACATGTAACGACTGTCAAAGATCTACAAAAGACAGCCAGGACCAATGGCTTAACGTGCTTTCCGAGGCACAGAGAAAACTCGGTACGGAATGGGTTATCCACAGACCAACGTAGGCAAGCGTGGCTTAACCTGAAGATAGACCATCCAAGCGGTTGTTTTTATTTAGCCACGAGCTCCTCAGTAGTGCAACAATATGCTAAAGGCCACATTAGCCGTTGAGGCGATGACCGTTGGAATAGACGTGTTTATATGAAATGTTGCGAGCTTGCAAATCAGCAATTGAACATTGATTGACCACGTCTGGTGATATAGAGCGATTCTTGTAAAATGGAAAGACCGAGATTCGAGTTGACTTGAGGTGCGATTGGAGAAACCATAATTGTGTGTAAAGCGACACCATTTTACAGGTACAGGTACACACAGCTCCATTAAGTTCTTACCCCTCTAAAGACGTACGTTCAAATCTGGGTCACAATCAATCACCTAGTCCCACTAGGTGATTTTTGCAAAAACATTTTATTATAATCACTTTATTGAGTCTATCTATCTAAAACCTATATAATCTATCTATTAAAAATTCTAAGGTATTTTAGCAGTCTTGAATATGAAGTAATTTATTTTTCATTACTCATACTCTGAAAGTAGGTCTGAAGTTGCCTAAGGAGCGGGATGAAAGTAATACTTTTCATCCCTAGGTAGAATCGCTTTCAACTGACAGATGTAATTTTTTTTTTTTAAACTAGTTCTATTTTCACATTTTTATTGACCCATGTTCCAACTTTCTATGCAGCCACGATGTAAAATTGAACTAACTTAAAGTTAATTATTGATTAAAGAATATATATTTTTTAAATAACCTCATTATAATTTACTTTCAACAATTTCTTTAAAATAACATAGGGTTGGGCTAAATATTTACAAATTTTCAATGATGAAAATGAAAAATAATGGCTGAATAGCTGACTGGCCAAAGAAAAAAAAAAAAACTAGGTGGGAAAGCGGCAATCCGAAATAAAATATACACTTTTTTTCTTTAGCAAATTCATGTTCTTATTTCTACTTTCCTTATATTCGTAATGAAAAGCTCAGTGTATACCTCGGGTTAAAGACTTATTTAGTCCCTCGAACTATTGGCGCCCTCACTTCATTCGGGCGCCAAACCCCGTCTCGGGACTAAATAAGTTACTGTCACCCCTGGGGTAACAATGTACTATTTTATTTTGAAATTGTTGTTAAATACCCATGCGAAGCCGAGGCGTGCTGCTAGTACTGAATACGAACAACACAACGTGACCTTAATTTAAATCTTGACGGCAAAAAACTTGATGTCATCGCGGAAACTGTTTTCTTAGGGATTACAATCGATTCAAAACAGCAATAGGGCGCGCACATTGGAACTCTTTCGGGGAGTTTAAAGTCAGCTGCCTATGCAGTTAGGAAAATAAGGCAGTTAACTGATGTCTTCACAGCTAGGTTATTATACTACGCTTATTTCCACAGTACTATGTCTTAAGACATTCTGCTGTGGGGATCGGCAGCAGACGTTCATTCAATTTTTATATTGCAAAAGAGCAAAGTCAGATACTGAACTGACCGATGGAAAGTTTAAAAATTGCATCAAACGTGTCCTTATTTAAAAAAAAGCATATTTCAAAATTAAGGACTACGTTGAAGATAAAAAAGTTTGGCTCTAGTTCCTTCTGCTCATGCGGCTTCCCTGGAAGCTCATAAACGACACAAATGTGTGGATGTCTCTAACTATTCCCATTTTTAGGGTTCCGTAGCCGAATGGCAAAAAACGGAACCCTTATAGATTCGTCATGTCTGTCTGTCTGTCTGTCTGTCTGTCTGTCTGTCTGTCTGTCTGTCCGTCTGTATGTCACAGCCACTTTTTTCCGAAACTATAAGAACTATACTGTTGAAACTTGGTAAGTAGATGTATTCTGTGAACCGCATTAAGATTTTCACACAAAAATAGAAAAAAAGACATACATTTTGGGGTTCCCCATACATAGAACTGAAAACCAATATTTTTTTTCATCATACCCATACGTGTGGGGTATATATGGATAGGTCTTCAAAAATGATATTTAGGTTTCTAATATCATTTTTTTCTAAACTGAATAGTTTGCGCAAGAGCCACTTCCAAAGTGGTCAAATGTGTGTCCCCCCCCTCTAATTTCTAAAGTAAGAGGAGGAAAATTCTGAAAATATTCAGAATTGTAGAACGTAAAAAAAAACTATCAACGAAAATTGGTTTCAATAAGATATAATGTTTAGTTTTTGAGATATGGGACTTTTTCATCAAACTGCAGCAGTAACTTTGTTTTTGATTAACATACTATGAAAAACCAATTTAGTTTTACGGTTGACTTGAAGTTTACTAACTAATACTACTAACTAATGAATGACAGTTCAAAATATTGTTTGGGGCTATGGAACCCTGTGTGTGAGTAAGACTCGCACTTGGCCGGTTTTCCCCTTCTTTTAATTCCGATGTTTTACAATAGTTTTCAAATCATTGCATCAATCATTATATACCAATTTCATCACAATTTTCAAGGGCTCGCTGGCTAATTAGTTAAACGGCACTTGTAAGACGCAGGTCGGTGAAGCGATGGTTCTAATCCTGGTCGAACATTAAGTTCTTTTTGAAAATATTCTTTAGATTATTCGAAACGAATGCAATGTTGGAGCAAAATAAAATTGTAAATTTGGGGGATTAGGACATACCGACGCTGCCTGTACAAGATATAGGTGAAGAAATAAATTCATGACTGACTTACTTAAAATGATGAATCCTCTGCCCAAATGTCCAGGAATGCTCGTCTGATGAATGTTGTGCAACAAACCCAACTCCTCAGGATCTATGGCGCGTGACTTCAAGTTATCGAATATTTTCCGCACAGTTGTGTCTTGTCTCGCAGATATAGTCACGAGATGTGCAATACTACTATTGTAGCGAAACAGATCCTGGGAAAAATGTAACATATTTTACGGTAAGAAGTCGAACACGGATTAAGGACTGCTCAAACTTAGGCAAGTTCAGGTCGGGATGCGACTGCATGTGTTGATTGTTTAGTTAAACAAGCGTACAGGCGGAATAGTCACGCGACTATTCGCGTCAGTTTAAACACATCACACAAGAAACGTGACAAAATCAGCGCGATCGACCTTCGTACCCCATCCTGCAGGGGTGCCTAGTATACAACTTATAAAGACTGTCTGCAGATGGAGTAATAATAGAAGTACTAATAATAGAATATTTTTTTTTTGTATAATAAGTACTAGCCAACTAGTACATCCAGATGAGACGTCGCTTTCAAGCATTGTATGAAAATATTGTTTAAATTGAGTAGCTATATATACCTAAAAATATTTGACGGTCCAAAGTTCGACCTTCCGCAGCCCAGATATGTCCGCAGATATAACCGCTGCGCTAGATTGACGATAGATTTGTATAATCTTCTTTCGTACCTTGGGTTTATAATGCCCATGCAGCAACACATGAGAATTGACGCCAGTGACGGACATGCCGTTGACGGCGACGTAAGACCGTTGGAAGGGCTGGTGCTCAGTGACGACGCGCATGCGCCCCTCGCGCAGTGCAACCACGTCCTGCCGCGGATTGTTGCAGTGCAGGTTAGCGGCTATCTCACCGGTATGGTAGCCGATCAAGACCTGTTGGGGATGAGAAATAATCGAATAACTAAATGATGGAACCGAGATCTCTAAAGCCAGCTGAACCACTAAACATCCACGGAAAACTAACCCATTTTTATACGAAATTATTTTAGTTACTAATAAATTTTCTCTTGAATACTTTTTTAGGCCTTATACTTTAAAATCCTTGATTATTTCTAATAACAAAATTTCACTTCGTGAGAACAAGTCATGATGACTATAATGAAGTGTGACCCTACCTTCGTGATAGCAGATATACCCGAAGCTGCCTCTCCGTAACCGATATTGGAAATGACACTGCCAACTAACAGCGTCTCCTCTTTTCCCTTACAGAACACCCTTTCAATAGTTTCCAGTTCCGCTTTGTCAGCTTCAGGGGTACCTACAAAGAAATTATGCAGTAATACTTCTGTTATAAACCCGTTGATGTGTAGTCTACTTCACGAGTGCTAATCACAGTCATTTAAAAAATATATATATAAAACATTATGATCATGAACTTGATTCCCGAGTCGAATAAATAATTGAAGAAAGAGACATTTATATGAGACTATATTTGTGCTTCTCTTTTTTTATTTATCCTTAGACCAACCAATGCAGAGTGTAGGTCTCTTCGAAATCTCTCCACATTTAGCGGTTTTGTGTCATGGCTATCCAGCTTTTTCCGAATTTGTGCTTAGTTAATGGTAATAGACATGGGACTTGGAAGAATTGATGATGGTATGACGTACACTTAGCTATCCCTTCCGGATATACAGGCAAGTTTAGGCAGTTTTGAGTAAATATAAGCAGAATTGAATACCTGAACCAAAAGCTTCCACATATTCCACTGCATGCGGTGGAACTCTCGCTTCCTCATAGAATTTTTTCAAGAAGTCGGCAGTCTTGTCAGGATTCCTTAAGTATCCGTACTGAGGGCCCGTTTCTTCGGTTAGCAGACCAGTAAACTCCGTCTTAGCGAGCAATAAATCTGCGTAGATCCTGTATATCACACAACAAATGAGACTAGTTTTAAAGAGAAAACTTTTTGCAACAAGTAGGTCGATGCACCAACTTTATATAATTAATGTAAATAAGTTTATATAATTTGCTTCAATCAGAAATAGGAGCCTCATAATGCGTTGTAGAAAGAGCCAATGGTGGTCCCAAATTAAAGTGATGACATTAACAGCCGTATCTATAAACAAGTCAAAGTGTTTACTTGAGTAAATCTCAATTTTTAATATTTAGCTTAGTAGTTGCTTGAAGTTCAAAATCAAAATCAAAATATTTTATTTTACATAGGCCTACATGGGCACTTATAAAACGTCGACAGAAGAGGCACGGTTGGGGTTGGTAGTTTCCTATGGAAAAGAACCGGCAAGAAACCCCATGGTTACTCTTTTAAAATCATTTGGTTCTACAATATTTGGATGTTGCAGCGTTAGTACCTAAGTATGAGAGGACAGCGTAGGCCCGACAATAAGTCATCGCTTACTACAAAAGGTAAAAAAAGATGATAGTGAAAAAAAAAAAAAAGTTCGCACTGCAAAGTTAGAATTCGCAGCTTTGCTTTCTTTGTCGGTTCTTACTTCGTTTAAATTCTTGTCTATTGCATAAAAATGCATAAGTAATTTGACTATAGATACCAGGGTTAACCTTTAAAAAACAGCTCCTGACTTTTGTGCTTTATAAAAAGATCCTTGTAAAACTTACCTCAGTGCATCCTTAGCCTTCTGCAGAAACAGTACGTTAATGGCTTCCGACTTGACACAACCATTGGCATTCTGATCAAAAGACTTGGTTTTACCATCCATGGCTTGTCTTATGATCCTGGAAATAAAAAATACGTTAATACAATTACAAAAATTAGAATGCTATTGGAAGAACTCTAAATAGAAAAACTTGGGCCATTATACAATATCACTTTGGATCTGAAAATCCAGCACAGTCCTGTTTTCTTCATTTTTTTAAAGATTTTTTGGGATGGTCGGCTCGCAAGGCCCACCATAACATAATAAAGAATGTAAAAGTACCCTTAACGAAGCTAAAAGGCACTTGTTCTCCCCATAGTTACATTTTTTTTTGTTCTATCTAGACCTTACCTGTGAACATTCTAGTTACTGATATATTGGGGGCTAAAGTTCCAATTTTGTTTAATACCCTTATTTTTTACATACATTTTATAAGTTTTCAAAGTTATAACTTTTCTTTAAAAACCTCCATGACCCCAGTACTATTCAATGCATCAATCAGCTCGATGTTTGCGTGCGGTCCTACCGTGTAATGTGATTTTCCACCCCAAAAAAAAAAAGTGTTTTCCCTGCAATCATTTTTGCGTAGAGTTACTTGGTTTGATGTACAGAAATCTTGGTTGTCGGCTTCCTGAAGTCCGTTTACACCTTATATGTTATACATATAATGAAAATCGTTTTTTTATCAATGCTTTACCTTCCATAATGCACCGAGGACTGTGGATGCATACACAAGTAGCATCCTCCAACGACGGCCGCCTCGCATTCACCGCGACTCATAGCGAGGTACGCCTGCTCCAGCGCCGCGGTGGAACTGCAGCACGACAGGTCGATTGCCATCGAAGGACCCTTCGCATTCAACCAATAGGAAACGCGGTTGGCGAACATAGCCTTACAGCATCTACAAAACAAAATAGATTATGATCAATAACAAACCTACATACGGGCAAGTGGAACATAAGTATATATATGTATGCCAGATCGAATAATTGAATGGTACGAGTACTGTAGGCCTTACGCATTAACTAAGTAACAAGGATCTTTTGAAATAAACTGGCGAATGTGGCAGTACCAAATAAAGTATGTATGTAATGTCTACAGTGACACGTTTCTTACCCAGTTATTCCCAAGCCTGATTTAGATGCGGCGTCATAGAACGATGCTTTTTCAGCTTCGGAGAAACAGGTTCCGACGAACACACCTATTTTTTTCCCAGACAAGTGCTCCGGGTTCACTCCTGTGTAAATAAAAACATAATTAGTTACCTTATTAAAACAAGCTTTTGCTGACGTTTGAGTTTACATAAAAGAGAAGTGTCGCCTGCAAACAACACTATGCCGTGATTATCCTTTATGAGGTAAGGCAAGTCAATTATAAAAATAAGAAACAAAAATGAGCCATAATAGAGCCTTGGGGAACCCTCATTCTTAATACAGAACCGGGAGATCTTTTCCCGTTTACATCAACTCTCTGAATCTTATCACTGAAATATGAAGTATGAAGAGCCAAAGAGGCGTTCCGGATTTCGTAGTTGTGCAGTTTCCTGATGTTTCATGAAGAACGCAATCGAAAGCTTTGGACAAATCGCAATTAATGCCCAAAGAAAAAGAAAGAAAGAAAAAGAAAAAAAAATATCCTCCCAGGCATAATAAATATGTCCTAAAAGTTCAACACCAGCATCGATAATAAGTTATGTCTATTGAAAAATCTTTGCATTTGTTCTAAAATTAGTTTTTCAAAAGTTTTACTTAGTGTGGATAGATAGTACTGAAATAGGTCTATAATAAGTGGGGTCTGATGTACTACGCGATTTGAACAATAGTATTATTTTACTATTTTTCATTAGTTCAGGAAACCAAAATTAAATCAAATCAAAATCATTTATTTGAATTAGGCCAGGTACAGGCACTTTTGAATAGTCGAACAACAATAAAAATGAAGCTACAGTCCCAGTCACAAGATATAATATCTGTGAAAGTACTGTAGTTACCCATTCCAAAGCGTGGATCTCTATGGAAAAGAATGGGCAAGAAAATCCATGGACACTCTTTTAAATCAGAATATTGTTACAAAAACCTTGGTTACATCACGCGCCACCATCAGCGTGACATTTGAGTGAGCATACTCTCAACCGCCAGGGCACATTCAAGTCCCTAAAAGACGTAGGTCACCAGTAAATGGCAGCTTTCTAGTACATAGTACTCACACAATATGGGCTATGCGATTATACTCGTATAATACTAAATTGATCGAATTTAAACAATGCAAATATAGTTGTACAATCTTCAGCAGCTCCAACAATATATTTATTGCTATCAATTTATGCGAACCTGTCCTTGTGGAGCAGGACCGGCATTGAGCCAAGCATAATTATCAGTGATATAATCGTCCAATTTGTAATAATCATGCTTTCAAAGTGTGCGTTTAATGCATGTTTTAAATTTCGTCTCACTCAGTTCAAGAATACTTTGTGGAATTTTATTATAGCATCTTAAACAGTACCCCATGAAAGATGAGTCTATTTTAGCGAGTCTGAAGCCTGGTTGAACTAATTGGTCTCTTATTCTAGTATTGTAATGTCTGTCACCTCTGTTACTAAAAAGATGCAGATTTTTTCTTACGTAAATTAGGTTTTCATAAATGTATTGGCAATGTATACCGACATGATGTTAATGTCCATAAACAGTTCCCTTAGGGATCGCGCCTACGGAGATTAAATAGGCTCTGATGGCTCTTTTTTGCAGAATATAAGTAGACTCGATGTCTGCAGCTCTTCCGTCATAACAAAATGCCGTAAGACATTATACTATGAAAGTAACTAAAATAGACCAATCTCGCAGTATCAACATCGGTATATTGTCGGATTTTTCTAACAGCATATGCTGCTGAACTTAACCGCCCCGCAAGAGATGTTAAATGAGAACCCCATTGAAGCCTTGATTCAAGCGTAATCCCCAAGAAAACCGTTTTATCGACAAATTCTAGTTTCTCTTTATTCAATATTATATCACAATCACTACTTTTAACATTTGGTAATGAAAATATTATGCATTTAGTCTTTTTTTCTCATTTAATAGGTACTAAATTGTTTGCTGTGTTTTAAGGATCTGAAGTAGGGCATTATTAACGTTATCTAGATTTTGAGCCCGTCTATTTATCTTAAAAATTAAGGAAGTGTCATCAGCAAATAACACCATATTTTGTGGTTGGCTTTTCAATAAAGTGGGTAGATCGTTAATATATACTAGAAAGAGGAAAGGACCCAGTATTGACCCTTGCGGAACCCCCATTTTTACTTTTAAACCCTGTGAATTAACACCATTTATTTGAACTTGCTGTTGACAATCACTCAAGTCAAATTTGAAACTTACCTCGGTTAATACAATCATTAAAAATTACAGCTAAAGAAGGAGCTACAATGGTTATAATGGACTTAGCAACGTCCAAAGAATGGCCCCATAGATCACAAAATAAATTATGACCAACTTAACATATAATGTGTGTAAAGTTTTAATTACATCATTACAGGTGACATATTCAAAATTAAATTCGGAATCACAGATTGGAACATTTTCTTTGAGTAAAGACTCCGCATCAGCTGGTAACGAGTTGAGTGATTTAGTAGTCGATACGGGAATATCAGCAAAGAAATTTTCAAAGGCGGTGGCTACTTGAGTTTTTGAATATCTGTGTGTGGTAACACAGACAGGCAGGGATACTTCCGGATTTATGTTAATAGTATGGTTTTTATGTATGATTTTGTAAAATTCAACGCCGAAGCGGATAAAATAGGGAGTCACAGTTTGTATAGTCAATCTAGCCAGCAGCAACATACCATATCTTAAAATATCTCACCTGCGTCATAAATAGCATTATAGGCCTGTTCCAGAATTTTCCGGGACATAGGATCCATGCTGTTTCCGAGACGGTAGTGTACTCTGAAGAACTGGGCGTCAAACCGATCTAGATCTGGCACTGTGCCCATATGCTGAGACGCCTCGGGGTGATTGCCTGTCCAACGTAGCTTCTCTGCAGTCACTGGGTTAACCTGAACGATAAACTCCATAAGTATTATTATCTAAACTGTCATCGTTTGGGCGTCAGTATCAGTCAGCATCTTTGGCAAATTAGTTCGCCAGTAATATGAGGCCATCCAACACCCTGATTAAGTCACTCACATTTTTTATCAAAATCCAAAAGATTTTAAAAAAATCGTATCCGAGTCTATGTTTGAAAAACCTCACTAACCCTAAGAACATTGTTGAACTTACAAAACTGAGTTGTGAGTGTGTTAGACAGTTACCCCACAGTTACTCATGAATCTCCGAACTCTCACCTTGTTGTACAGAATGTCCGACAAGTCCTTGACGTGATGCGAGGAGGGGAAGAGCCCCGACATGCCGGAGATCACGACCCTCTCGCCGTCGGCGAGCGGCGTCGGCGCCAGTGCAGCCTCGCCCTCAGACGCGGGGGCTTGGGGCTGAGCTAGCTCTTGAGGAGTTGACATCATGATGCAGCTGGCTGTGAAAGTGAAGAGCAGGTCTAGAGTAGGTTTCATCTATAGACCTGATAACTAGGTAGGATATGGACCCGCCACAGTTTGCGAAGATTTATCCTGTATTTCATTCTTTTGATTTTAAAATAGCAACATGAAATGGTACAACTAATAAAAAGGATCGATCATAGAATTAGTTTACACATCGATGTCCCATAAAGTTTGTGTTAATAAATGACAAATCTATTGGTTTCAAAATATCAACAAAAAAGTTACATCAAATTAAATGGTTCAGTCACAGGATCAAGTAGTTAAGGTACTGGGCATCCCGTAATGTTATTGATAAAAGATTTGAAAAACTAAAGAGAACTGCTACAGGTAGGTAAGATATAAAATCATAAATACTTATAAATAATTAAGCCTAGGAATCAATCTGTTACTTTTTTACTAAAATTTGTTTTTTTTTTCTATAAAACAATAAAATCCACACGCTTTTTTTATATGTACATTATTTACAAACTACAAATAGATTTATAATAATAATAAAATATGTACAAGTATCAAAATTACAGGGCGTCATAATATTTTTTCCACATCGCTGTCAACAGGAAAAGTGCCGAGAAGGCTGGCCGCATTGCCACGTTGGATGGCAATGCTGATTCTTTGGTCAGTAAAAAGCCAGCTATCTGGCTCTAAAATTTGTTGAATAAATTGATTGAAATAAACACAGGCTTATAGGTAGGTATAAAAGTTATAATATACTTACGTGTTTATTTTTAATTAAATCAAAAATAATTAACAGGACCACACCAAACTCTATCGCTAGTTCGGTGCAAGTGATTTCAAATTAAACTATCTTCTATTTATATGAATTGAAGTAAATGCTTTAATTAA
This sequence comes from Cerastis rubricosa, assembly GCA_949152445.1. Classification (NCBI taxonomy): domain Eukaryota; kingdom Metazoa; phylum Arthropoda; class Insecta; order Lepidoptera; family Noctuidae; genus Cerastis; species Cerastis rubricosa. The sequence continues at coordinate 15,109,726 of OX424545.1, read as the reverse complement.
TGTTGACCGTATTTGAACTTGGCCATGGGACGCTGAACCATATTATTTGGATACTTTCGACTACGTCAGGTACAGTCACGAGCACCAATATGTATTCACTTTCCTAAATTTAAAAGCGATTTTCGCGAGAAATAACGATTGCAACTTAGAGTGAGGAACTAGTTCATAATAATATGAGTTCCAAAATACTATGTTCGCAGCAACATAAAACTTTAATAATAAAATCTTTTTGAAAAGTTGCTAAGTGGGTACATATTGGTGCTCGTGACTGTATCTACTAAACAATGACGTATTAATTATTCGTCGAAGTGTAAGTAGGTACCCTTACCTTTTATCTTGGGAATACGGTGCTACCGACCGACCGGACCCCTGCTACAACAACTCTTACGACTTGACGAAACATCGAGATTACTTTATTTTATTAAACTTTCTTAACAGTGCAGTAAACATATAAACCGGAATAAGTTCTCTATTTGTCGGTAAAAACCGCATCAAAATTCCTTGTTTAGATGAAAAACGCGATCACGCAGACAGACACGACAAGAGACTTTTTATAATATGGACAAATAAAGATGTAGGTATAATTAAGTATGATCCTTCGCTTTACTTACAATCCAAACACAATCGTAGAGGAGATAAATAAAAATGAATCAACGGTTTCATTTCTATTATACTTCTCTATACATGTTTTCTCTTTCATCAAGAAAGAAAAAAAAGGGATCAAGAAGATTGGTGCGCAATCCCCCCTTCCTGGGATCAGAGCATGAATTTGTGTTTATTGTTATAACAACGTTCTGTACGTTGTTTGCGATTTCTACCATGGCGATACTACTTTTGTGGTATCGATATGGTTTCAAAGCAATAACAACATAACAAATAACATCACACCCCCATCCTCGAAGGAGCTGAGAAGCAATAGTGCAACACTCACATTTCGACAACTATGTTCACGTTCAAAGGGGGCTATCGACACTATCTGGAACAAGACCATACAAAAGATTTTGCTTTTGATTTTCAAGAATGTTCATAGGAGTTGTGTGTTCTTCACATCTCACTTAAATTACTTTGTAGGATTCCTACATCAGGATTTCAAAATTGAACTAAATTAATGTCGTGTTAGGTACCTTCGAAGGAAATATAGCTACAGACACCACAACATGGTTCTGCGCTGTCTCCAAGCGTACTTCAAGCATCCTGATCCCACAACATTCCGTCAACTAGGACGAACGTCCAACTTTTGTCTGCCTACCTACATTAAATGTTTACGTAGATACCTACTCAGTTGCTTATTAAATACTCTTGGTCCTGATTGGGATTGTTTATCGGGTCTACGAGTAACATACACTTGGATAGTATGCCATTTACCTTATGATTCATCAGAACAGATGGGCAAGGGTCGTGACGCTGTGGGTGGCTAAAAGCGGAGTGGTCGCTATGATTCTGAAACACTGCCTCGAACTTGGGTTCGTTGTTGACAGACTGGTTGCGGAAAATGTAAAAAAGATACCAGCTGTGGAACAGTATCGGTTTACATAAATTATTACATTGGTGCTTAGTGTCGTAGCAGATACTCCATTCTTAGGTTAAGATATTACTACATTGACGTAAGTTTACGTAACAGTCGCACCTCAATGTGTGGTTTTTTTACCAATTCCAAAAAAAAACAATGCAGTTGCATCAATTTGAATAAGTTTTCAAGCTTAATTCCTTCGATTTTTTGATGCTCTTATTAATGTATTCTATAAGGTAATCGAACTCAATGCCCTTTCTTCTATTTACTTACTTATCATACGATGTTTTATGCATAGGCCTCTATTCAATCTATTTTAACTTTGTTTACTAATTAAGTGAGTAAGACTTCAATAATTAATCTGAAATCAGTTCGTTCACCGAAATATGCTAGGCTCCGTAATGTTTCAATGTTCAATCATTTCCAAACAATTACCACGCTATACAGTTAGATGAATAAAAGGCTCTACACACGCGTTGTCAGCGGGATAGTTGGCGGCTTTAGGTAAATCATTGCAAGTCGAAAAACTTTATCGAGATCGTAAGAACTATTACGTAATCTGAGACTGACTATGATTTGATTACAGTTTTTTTTATTGTATCTTAATTGCAGAGTAAAGTATATAACTAGATACAATATTAATTAAAAACTATTAAATAAAATAACAAAACTATAAAAGAGCATCAAAAAACTCCTCCTCAACGCTATCAGCTTGTAATGTGCCCAAGGCACTGGCGGCGTTGCCATGTTGTATGGCAACACTTAGCTTGCTAGCCCTTGAGTCACGGAAAGCGTCAACGAGACGTTTCGAAATTTCCTTAAGAGGCTGTGAGCACTCGGACCCCACGGTCCCCGAGTTTCAACCCCAAACGGGACGAAATTACAGTTTTCACAAAAGTTACTTTATTTACGCCGCTTGAGGCTCTCTGCAGCCACACCTGCAGCGGCAGTACACCGCGATTAGCTTGGACGATAATGATGGCGAAAGAGTATCGACACATGTTGCGTCCCACACTAAATGCCTACCCATCTTACAAGGAAACAAAGACATGCCGTCCGGTCTTTTTGCCATCGTCAAAAGTGGCACCAATTACAAAAAAAAATTAAACGAGTAGTAGTTCGTCTTGGTATGGACATGTGATGAGGAGGGATGAAATGAATGTGACTTATAGGAACTAGTCATAAAACTTGTAAGCCTTTGTTACGCCTCGTTCACAACCATTTCTCTCATTTGTTTTCTCCGAAGACGCTGTGTGTAGCGACACTACAAAAAAGCAACTTTGAACAAAAAGTACTACAGCGCCATCTGTGACAAAACTGAAGAACTAACATGGCCTACATCTCGCAAGCAAAGTTATCCTCGACTTAAGTACAAAAACCTGTAGCCCACCAGACATAACTGGTCAGAGGATCCTACCCCTTTTCAATGGAGTATCGAGGAACTTTACACCCTGATCTTCATACCCCTAAACGTGTATCGCTTGAGCGTGTAGTTTGACACCAATCGGTAACTTAGGTAAAATTAAAAAACCTAAGCATCAGACAGACGGGCACGGTGGTTGAAGCGGAGAAGAAAGAGAATTTTTTGCACACCCCCTCGAACTCAAGGGGGTGTACAAAAAATTCTCTTTCTTCTCGTTAATTCTCTTACGTTAGATTTTCGTTTGTCCTTTATTATACAAATGGGGTTAATTCTGCGGATTTATAAAGAAAAGTTTATGAAGGCAAATAATGAAATAAAGTGAGAGCAAAGCGAGCTCGAAAATTTTAGTACCTAGACGAAAATACAACAGTAAAATTAGACTTCGTATACTTATGACGACGTATGATGTTCCCAGTCTGCATGATTAAATGAATCAATTTCAATTATATTCAGTAGTTAGCAAAAAGGAGGTTTATGATTTTGACCGGTATGTATGTATGTTCATCTGTTCCCTCATAACATTACTTCTGAACTACTTACCATAATTTGACAAATGAGGTAAATGAGGTGTCGTTTGAAGCGTCTTTAGCGTCCGCTGGTGGCAGGCTGTGACGTGACATTAAATTGTATATGGCGCCCTATAGAAAACATAGAGTTTTGTGCTAAAACACTATTTTACCTGACTACGGCGAAGCAAAAAGGAGGGTTATGATCATTGATCGGAGTTGGTAGATTGATTTTTGGTACTTGTATCATAAATGCACACAGAGAGAATAACATGGATAAGCCATTTTTCCGCAAAGTAATTCCGGTATTTCCGGATTAAATTAAAATATTATTAATGTTGGTAGTGATATTATTACTACTAAATTCAAAATTTAAAGTAAGGTATTAAAACTAAATTAATTTATTATTTATCTGTTGAATATTAAAAACAATCGAACACCGATCGAAGCATTAATAATTATTTTAAGCCTTTTTATGGCCACAACTTTTCATAAATAGGGTGTAATACTGGGTAAAGAAAACGAAATTCTATTTTGTCCGTCAGACAGGTAATAGAAAAATATTAGACACGTATTTTTTGTTATATCAAAAAATTACTTAGTGTGTGGGGGCTCACTACGTCACAAGCAGGTATAAAACAAGTGCCGTCATGTGCCATTTCAACTTAATATACTCGTATCTCCGTAATTTTATGACCACATGAAAAAAGAAAAAACCGGCCAAGTGCGAGTCGGACTCGCGCACGAAGGGTTCCGTACCATTATTTAGAAAAACGATCAAAAAAATTACTTTATTTATGGGAGCCCAAATATTTATTTTATTCTGTTTTTAGTATTTGTTGTAATAGCAGCAACTTAATAGTAGAACTTTCAACTTGCTAACTATCACGATTCATGAGATACAGCCTGGTGACAGACGGACGGACGGACGGACAGCGAAGTCTCAGTAATAGGGTCCCATTTGACCCTTTGGGTACGGAACCCTAAAAATATATAGTGATCGGGGATGATCACTATTTTTTTTCTTTCTCTGTCGGGTAGTTTATTGAAAAGTATTGGACACGTATTTTTTCTTTTTTCACGTACAACCATGTCCATATTGATACATACGTTTCGGATCTATTATGATTTTGACCGGTATGTAGGGTCAGATGTTCAACAGTGAACCATATGTACACAGTTAACCAAGCCTAAATTTTGGAAATGCGACATTGTCGTTCCGTGCTTCCTAGCAATATAGACCCCATAACGACCTCCCACCCATCTTACCATTTTGCAGCTAGCTGACATTCGCGTAGTCCGCGTGGCGAGGAATTTTGTGATTATCCGTGTAAAACGAGTTTTACATGTTTCAGTTTAATATTACAAGTATTCTAATATGTTAGCTCTGTAGATACCCTAATCGTGCTTCTTTTGACGTATTAACTGTATATTTAGTTTAAGTCATTTAAAAGTTATCTTAACTTAAAACATTAAACAAGTGTTTGTCCCACAGTTAACCAAATTGCTATGTTTAACAGTGAGCCATGGTTAACTGGTACATGTTGGTTAATTGTGTAGGTAAATGTTATGAAATAAGTTCAAGTAATCATTAATTTGTTTTATAGCTTAAAAAGGTCGTAAGAAGAAAAGGTTCGCAATTTCGCATACGGAAGAATCTGTGAAGGCAGCTCTTGAAAATTATTATTGTTTATGATTACCTTTTAATTTCTCACCAAATGTAAGAAAACAAATTGTATTTTATTCAGGTAATTGGTCGGTAATTCTAAATAATTTCGATTATAAATAACAAGTGTTGTTATATTTGTTCATTAAAGACTGATTTTCCAACATAATGTGTAATTATTTCTGATTACATAACATTCTGAAATTCTTTGGTTCAATGTGTACTTCATGGTTAACTGTAACAGACCCCCCCCCCCGGTTTCGGAGCCACCTAGGGTAACCCTACCCTGGTATAGGGTGAACCCTATACCAGTATATATGTATGTTTACTGTTCCCTCATAACTACCTACTTACTAGTCCGGGGAATTTAAGCCGAATATTAGGCTAACTTTGCATTAATTAAAAACAGCGATTTTTTTCATTGAATGTGTACGGTATGGACAGGAGAATATACCCCGTAACCCCCCGCTGTATCCCGCGAAAAGTTCACCTCCGCGTATGTGTTTTTTTTTTAAGAAAACGTCTAATATGTATTTAGCTTGGTGGAAAAAAAATATAAACAGGTATGTTTATTTGGAGTATTTGTAGAACAGATTGAGTACTACAAGGAGGTCAGAAAATTAAACATTTTTCGTCCACGGCACATTCTTTATTTTTTGAATCTTATAATTTGACTTCGTACTTGGCAAAAATATTAACAAGACAAAAATAGTGCTAAAATGATTTATATCACCATGTCTCACTATTATTATGAAAATTAACAAATTCTGCTCCGGACTCCACACAAAATCAAGAAATTAAAAAAATCTTGGATACTTACGGCAAAAATATAACAGGATTTAAATTCATTTAATAATGAGAAATATATAAATCCAAACCTTATTCCCCAAAATTAAACAAATCAGAGCGATAATTAATATTGACAAAGTAAAAATTAAATTACGATGCACGGTGTCAGCGCTAAGCAGCGTGCGGCGTACGGCGTGTGCTAGTGTGCGTAAACAAGATAAGCGCTGCGTTCATTGTGTGCGAATGACTGTGTTGTTGTTTGAGTCGGTGTTTTATTGAGTTACGCGATTGTACACCTTATTTCTATTTCGGAAAGATACAGTTCCTATGAAAGTGCTGCGCCAAATACAAGAATAAAGCTTACAGATGTATTTTACGTTAACATTGTTTTTGTTTTCACGATTTGCTTTAAAGTGTTTAATTTTCGTGTAAAAGGTTACAAATAGCCTTTAGATGAAAGTTAAACTAAATTGAACCCTGTTACCTTTTTGCCTCAACTGCTATTGTAACTTCCGGTAGTACAATTTGTTTAATTTTGTTTTCATCCCACCATCTTGGAAAGAGTATTTTTAATCTTCAATATCTGAGTGGAAAAGCCGTTTTTATTCTCTAGAGGATAAAGTAAATTGAATTTAGAACATCGTGTGCACTAAGTTTGTGAATTAAAAAAAACATTAAACCTATTTACTGCTACCTCTATGGTATATATCATACAACTTTTTAGGGTTCCGTAGCCGAATGACAAAAAACGGAACCCTTATAGATTTGTCATATCTGTCTGTCTGTCTGTCTGTCCGTCCGTATGTCACAGCCACTTTTTTCCGAAACTATAAGAGGTATACTTTTGAAACTTGGTAATTAGATGTATTCTGTGAACCGCATAAAGATTTTCACACAAAAATAGAAAAAAAACTATTAATTTTGGGGTTCCCCATACATAGAACTGAAAACCAAAATTTTTTTTTTCATCCAACCCATTCGATTGGGGTATCTATGGATAGGAGGAAAATTCTGAAAATATTTAAGTTTGTAGAACGTAAAAAAAACTATCAACGAAAATTGGTTTCAATAAGATATGATGTTTGGTTTTTGAGATATGGGACTTTTTCATCAAACTGCAGCAGTAACTTTGTTTTTCATTAACATACTATGAAAAACCAATTTAGTTTTGCGGTTTAGTGGAAGTTTACAACTAGTACTACTAACCAATGAATGACAGTTCAAAATATTGTTTGGGGCTATGGGACCCTGTGTGCGAGTAAGACTCGCACTTGGCCGGTTTTTTTAATTTGTTAAAAACTCAGACTCGGAACCTTCTTGGTGTTCTTTTTTCAATTTGCTTTGTACGCGGTTCTTTACGCGGCATTTTTTCACGTCATTGTTAATTAAACCTTATATTAAAAACAAGAAACTTGAAAACAAGTGAAAAAACTAAAATGAGTGATTCTAGCGACGAGGAAGTTTGTTTGACGCCAACAGAATTGACTGAAACTGTTAATAATGCGCAAATGAGCTTTCTCCCTCAACAATCACGCGAGAAGTATTTAAAACAGCACGATATGTTCAACACGTGGCGACTAGCAAAAGGAGCCAAAACTTTCTCAGAAAACGTTTTGCTGGCATATTTTATAGAATTATCCGAGAACAAGAAAGCAAGCACTCTATGGAGTACGTATTCGATGCTAAAAGCAACAATAAAGATGAAAAAAGACATACATATCGATACCTATCCTAAATTAGTGGCATTTTTAAAAAGAGCCTCATCTGGTCATCAACCAAAAAAATCGAAGGTTTTCACAATATCTGATATTGAAAAGTTTCTTAACGAAGCACCCGATTCCGTATATTTGGCGGCAAAAGTAAGTCAGTTGCACATTCAGTATCTACTTAAGTATATTAATCTCAATTAAATAGTATACTTAGTAGATGTTGATAGGCATAATTATGCGTTCATATCAATTTTATTCATTTATCTACTACAATACTCTTTACGTTACAGGTTGTTCTTATTATTGGAATAAACGGAGCATGTCGAACTAATGAACTAACACAACTTAATGTCAAAAACATTGAGAAACATTCAGATGACTTACTATTAATTAATTTACCTAATACAAAGACAAAAAGAGACCGCAACTTCGTCATTCGCAAGGAATACGTAACGATTGTTGAGAAATATCAAGCCTTACGCCCGCCTAACACTCCAATCAATCGATTTTTTCTACAGTATCGCAATGGAAAGTGTGTTAGACAGCCTATGGGTACTAATAAAATTGGCAGTATCCCACGAGAAATAGCAACATTTCTTGAACTTCCAGAACCCCTGTTGTACACGGGTCATTGTTTCCGACGAACTTCAGCCACACTTTTGGCTGATTCCGGAGCTGATCATTTGTCCCTTAAGCGCCACGGAGGCTGGAAGTCCAATGCAGTTGTAGAGGGATACATAGAGGATTCCATCCAAAATAAGTCTAAAATATGTGAAGGCATCGTAGGAGCCATTACACTGAAAGAGCCTCAATCGGATCCTTGGACTGGCCCTTCTACATCAAAAATAAGCCGTTATGAAACACCTAACCATCTCCCTCTCTCTCTAACATTCACGCCAAGGGAATCCGATGAATCGGTACAACTATTAAGTATGTCAGATAGTTTACCGAAAAACAGTACACAAGTGACTAACACCAATATTACAGTACCAAACAAAAATATTACACTCAATTTAAATAACTGTAGCAACGTTACTTTAAAATTTTCTTAATTATACCGTAATATTATTTTGTTATAATTTAAAGATTATTCTGTAATACTTACCTGTCATAATGTAGTAATTAACACCTAAACTGAAATAAAAGTGTACCTATCTTGTGATTGTAAAGGTTTTTTTTTTTTTTGCATTTAGTCATTTCCTCGCTGAGGTGGAATGAAAAGTTACGTGTTGCACTCGAGTGCAAAGATTTTTCACCTCGTGCTCTTTTGATTCCCTCGCTAACGCTCAGGATTCTAATTTTGAATCACTCGCTGCGCTCTTGATTCAATTTTAGAATCCTTCGCTTGCTCGGTCATCAAAATTGAACGCGCGGTTAAAAAGCAACATACAATTTGTTTAATTTTGTTTATTGGCGGTGTAGTATATTAATTTAAGTTATTTCATATAAAAAAAAACCGCTGTTAATATTTTTGCCTTAGGTACAATCCAAAAATTTTGTAAACGTTTTTTTACCTTAATTTCCGTGGACGAAGTTGTTTAATTCTGAAAAAATATATTAATGTCACCAATTCTTTACCTAAAGTAATTAAATTTGTCCTGTTAACTTTTTTTCCCATGTTTTTATTCACAAAAACGCCGTTTTGTCTTTTTCACCTTGATGCGGTTTTGGAAAATGTTTATTTTTTTTAAATATTATTTGGGTTATTTAAGTTCAATTACACGATACAAGAAAAAAAATCGCTGTTTATATTTAATGCAAGATTCAAATCTAAAAGCCCCGGACTATACCATAATTTGCCAAAAGAGGTGGCTTTGGGCTTCCAAAGCCACCTCTTTTCTTTTAAGAGAAGATGAAATAGATTTTCTGGCACGGGGTAAATTTTTGGTTTTCACGGTTAATTTGCGGCTAATTTACGGCTTATTATCCAGTACTTTATTTGTTTTCATGCTGACTTCAGAGAAGTTCTTTAGCGTCTGCACGTGTAGCATGACCATTGTAGAAACGAGTTTTGTCTACCTACCGAAGAATCGACATAATGACAGATAGACAATGACAATGTGTCAGTTTGTCGATATTTCTGTCGACATAGCCAACGGGCTATATGCGTGCCTGCGTAGCATGACTGCCGTAGAAACGTCTACGGCAGTCATGCTACGCGTGCTGCTAGTTATAGGCTATGTGACGTCACATTAGATATTATGGCGCCCTCTTGACAAGAGAACAAAGTACTGTTGTGAAAAATGATTTTTAATTATTACTATCTAGCTAGCCCTTTTATTTGATAGCTAGATATATATCAAATGAAAGGGCTTCAGAACACATTAAAAAAAATGTAGAAAAACTAAAACTCGACTGCTAAAAAATCACGCTCTAAAAAGTAAGAAACAAGAAAATAATCTAGGATAGCCGTGCTCGTAAGCCATTTTACCCTTTAGTTTATGATGTGGGTAATAAACGACTATCCCAGAATATTTTCATATTCCATACTTTTTCTACATTATTTTAGGCAAGCAATGACAGACTAGGCTAAACGATCCCCGCTTCGGTATAAGCTTTAAAAACATGTTGAAAACTCGCTACACGATTCGACTGTAGACCTAGATTTTAATACCTTACAACTATCTAATGCGGAGGTTTACATTAAAAAGTTAAATTACTTTTGGACGCCATCATGCATCATGCTCACTAAGCCAATTTTTGAGCCACAATAGTTCCACCGAAACCAAGTTCCTTTATCACTTGAACAATCTCCTTTTAGGACATTCTCGGAAAAATTAGGTTCTTTTTGGAAATACATTTAGAAACGAATAGAGGCCTTTGCATTCCGCCTCAGATAGATTCGTTTCCTTAAGCGACTTCATTCGACTAAGCGGCCAGTGCAAGCTTAGTGTCCATGTACATGAAAAGAGTAAAGAAGGACACTAATTACAGGCAGATGATGGTGTGTTATTTTTTTTAAAAATCACTCTTTTTAATACTGACAACATAGAAATAAAAAATAAAATACTTTAACCATTGGCCGAGGAAATCCAAAAACATCAAACCAAATCCAACATCTGTAGCTGTCACTGTCAGTGTCAACAATATAGGATAAATGATCCCAAGTAAAAAAGTTTTCCCTTGATGTGAGTTGAGTTTTAGTGCTATTATGTTATTAAATTTACTACTTTTATGACCCACCCAGTTCAAGCCCTAAAAAAATAAATTACTCTATAAACGTCAAAATTACTCCAAATAAAGACTATTTTAAATGGTAAATCTTTGTCTTGAAAAAAATTGGTAAACCAAACAAATTATAATATACGTACTACTTTAGTACCCCAAAAATAAGATACCAACGAAACTAACCGCAATTTTTTTATTTATTTTTTATTTTTATGGAAATTTTACACTTAGCAGTAGCAGCCCTGAAATTTTGCGCATGTGTACCGGACCGGTGACGTGAGTGAAGTCAGTGAAGTTCAGTGAAGTTTCATCAGATTCTTAAACTGTATTGTGGATCTCGTGTAAAGGATAGTGTTCTATCGGAATCAATATTCAGTTGCACTTTAGTTCGACGTAAGTTAGAAGCTGTAAAAAAAATGGAGAACCTTTCAATAGGTAAGTTTTCTTAGCTCTATTCATATTTGTATTCTAACCTCTGCGCACACGTATGCAACATATTCTTTTAAATTCTAGGTGAGATATACACGTCGGATAAGAAAGGTAGCGATGAGACCGGTGATGGGACTGAAGCAAAGCCGTTCAAGACTGTATTACAGGCTATGCGACATGCTGGCAAGGAACCTTTCCCCACGATCTACGTCGACGCAAAAGATGACACGAAAGTGTACGAAGTGGTAGCAAAATCTCAATTAAAGAAAATTCACAAGCTTTGGGTGAGGGAGGGCCATAAAGCTGCTGATAAGTCGAAGGCCGAAGAGGATAGCAATGACAAAAGACAACAAAACCTTGATGAGGCTAAAAAAGTGATTATTCAAGAGGACCCTAAGCTACCTAAGGCTGCCATCATTAAGATATCAGAAAGTGAGTACCTACTTACGTAGACGCTTTTTTTATTAATCGTGATATTTGAGTCAGCTCTTGCTCACAATGAGTTTACAGAGCATATAGCCAAATTCAAAGGTTTTTGTGTTGTGAGTAGGATTAAAATGCATGGGAAATTGTGCCCAAACATGTTCAGAGTGTCATCTTTTAAAGGGAAACCTTTGTTGCAAGATCTTGTGCTCTGCTTTTGTCCAAATCTAGTATTTTAGGCCTTCATTTGAACAGAGATCATAAAAAAAAAATGTATGACCCAATTAATACGCAGTCTAATAGTCTCCATTCCTATGTCTATTATTAAGAGGTTGTTGTTTTTTTTACTTTCTTCGTAATAATAATGTTGCCATCTCAAGATGTTAACAAAAAAGTAACTAACAAACACAATTTGCCTATGTGAAGCAAGCACATTTGCATATATAGAAGTATAGAGACATCAGCATTTTTCTCCTGATCCTATCTCAATTTATTTGGAGTCGGCACAGCTTGACTGTTTCTTCCATAATTCTCTATTACTCTTCATCTTAGCCATCCATGCATTAGAAAGACAATTGAAGATGATGTAACAAAACGCGGTATTGCTTGCTGAGTCATTGTATTTACTAACTTCAAATTCACATGGACAATATTTATATCTAGTTTTAGAGACTAGATATATAAATATTGTCCATAACGATGATGCAAAAATAAAAGATTTTAATCACATTTGAAAATAAAAGAAATAGTAATTATTGTAGGTAGAATTGGCCATTTTTAGTGTCAAAATTTACATATTAAATCTTTGTGTTTCACCTCTGAAACATAAAGTGATTATAGCATGACGGTAATTTACAATAAAATAAATATTAGTAACATAACATTTTTCCTTAGAACATGATTAGTCTCAGTAAAATGTTATATTATATTACTTACTAGCTGTTGCCCGTTCTGTTTGTTCGCATGAAATGTTTATAAAAATATTACTTTCTTAGTTAAATCAAATTATGTCAACAAATTGGTTTTTTGTTTTGTGGACCTATTTTGCACAGAACCCTAATTAGGGTTCCTTGCAAAATAGATCCACATGTTTCCGAGATTAGCTGAACCTTTGTATAGACATTCCCAATGGATGCAGCAATCTAACTTGCAGGCAGTTCACTAGATTCTGACCTGTTTACATAACATAATACAAAGACAACACTGGATAATGAGATTCCCACCACTTGTTAGGTACCTATTCTTTACTTATCTGCTTTCAAGATTAAAAAACAATCTATCACTTCAATCGTTATTGATTGAAGTAATAGTTAGTATTGCAGGTCAATTAAATCTATTATGTATGTAATATGTAGATGATACGGGAGTAAATAACGCACAATTTGATTTATCTAAAAATAGAAAGATTTAATGTTATTATGAAATTAAAATACACAAATTAATTGTGATCAAATATTTACACATCGTGAATTCTGGCCTACTAACCTAAAAATAGAAAAATCGACAATTAAAGGTTTTTTACTTCCAATATTTTAGTAGGTCGACACTGTATTACTTTACTTAGTTAAACTAGCTATTTTAGTAACTTTACTTCTTTTCCTTATTACTTGTATACAATAAGAAATAAATTACTTCATGAGCAGGCTTCAATTCTCTATCCCGAGTCTCCTGTCATTGTCATACTTCGTGTGCAACGTCATATTCATTAGGCGGCGTACACATACTCGTATATCAGGCTACGTACACAACATACAGTGTACAAAGCTTACATCTCCCCCCCTCAAAAGTGCAAATTAGCTGGGGTTAATTTGAGTAATCAAACTGGGGAATGAGCTTTGTCACATGGTACAATCCCAAGGACTTTTTATTCTTTCCAGTGTTGATTCTACATAGTGAATCTGATATCATTTCTTCGATCTCAAAAGGACCAATTCTAATTTCATCCATTTTAGATCTGTTTAACTTATTACAGTCCATTATGTAAACCATATCACCTTTTTGAAACTTGTAATCTATTCTATTTTTGTCAAAAATGGCCTTGTTCAATTCATGTGATTTTTTTGATCTGAGAAATGCTGTATGTCGGTCTTTTTCCAGTTCTCCGGGTTCCATTTGCTTTTTCTTTAGGTCTATTGGTAGTACATCGGTTGGTTCTCCACTTAACAGATATAAAGGCGAATAACCTGTCACTGTGTGGTTTGTTGAGTTGTAAGCTTTCACGCAATCCATTGCCACGGTTGTCCAAGCTGTCTTTTTTTCTTTGCTATTCAGGGCACATCTAATTCTATTTACCAGCGTCTGGTTCAACCTCTCATTATGACCATTTGAAAAAGGAGCATCCACTGCTGTAAAAATTAAATTAACAGAGTGGTCCTTTAAATATTTTTTAAACTCTTTTGAATTCAGTGCTGGATATTGATCAGAGAGCAATATCTCCACTTCATTATCCTTGATTACTTGATCTACCAGTTTTATAAAGTCCTTAGTCAGTTGGGTCTTGGAGCATGAAATGTATGCATAACGTGTGAAATGATCCATCAACAAGTGTAGATACTTTTTTGAAGACCTGTTACCACCAAATCCTCCTACTGTGTCTATGGACATGATTTGGAAAGGTTTTTGTGCCGGTCCTAATTGTGACATGAGTCCATAATTTCTATTTAATCTTGATTTGTTTTTTATACAAACATCACATTGACGGCAAATCAATTTTATATTATCCAGTAGGTTTGGTGCTGTGTAGAAAGGTCTAATTTTTGACTCAATCTGATTTATTCCTACATGACCGAAATGCTCATGCACCTTTTTAATTAATATCTTACTATAGTCTTCGGACAAAATGATTTTCTTTTTCTTGTTGTTTAATTTGTAATATATATCATTTTCTCTAATAACACTATGTTTGTTCTTTATGTTTGGATTTTTGTTCTGGTCGTCCAATATTTCCTCAATCCCTACAACATTTACGGTTTTCAAGTTATCTTCTTCGTTTTCGTGGCTTTCATACACAGGATTCCTGCTTAAGCAGTCTGCTTCTGTATTGTTTCTACCTGGGTTGTATTTTATTACAAAGTTGTATTGTGATAGGTAATGAGTCATGTCTCCCAGTTCATCATCTGTTCTATTTTTTTTATGTTTAGATTTTCAAGCGGCTTGTGGTCTGTATAAATTGTGAATGATTTTCCTATTAGCCAGTGTTGCCAAAACTTTAAACTTTCTTTAATGGCTAAGCATTCTAAAAATATGGCTTTCTTCTTCTTTTGTGATTCATTTAACTTCTTTGAAAAGTATGCCACAGGTTTGATTTCTCCACATTTCTGTGTTTGTTTTAGTATTGCACCAATTCCTTTTATACTTGCATCAGTGTATATAAAAGTTGTCGCTTCTCGGTCGAAAATAGCCAGAATTGGGGCAGAGCATAAATTATTTTTTATTGTTTGGAAAGCTTTTTCACAATCAGCTGACCAATCGAAGTTTATGTTTTTTCTAAGTAAATTGTGTATTGGGTCAAGAGTTATTGCAGCATTAGGAATATATTTATTATAAAAATTTACTTTTCCTAGAAATTGTCTTATTTGTTTCTTGTTTTGTGGTGCTGGAAATTCTGCTATAGATCTGAGGTTGTCTTTCAAAGGTGTGATTGTATTACCTTTTACTATATGTCCCAAGAATTTTACAGACTGTGCTGCAAATTTACATTTTGTTAATTTCAGACGGAATCCTTCTTCAGCAATTGCATTCAGCAGTTTCGATAAATGGTCTATATGTTCATTAAAAGTTTTTGAGAACAACATAATATCATCAATGTAGTTCATCACGAAATTAGACAGATTATGTTTTCTTATAACATTAGACAGGATTCTTTGGAAAATTGCCGGTGATGTTTTCAGCCCAAAAGGAAGGCAAGTCCATTGATAATGCCCTTCTTGTGTAACAAAGCCTGTCTTTTCTCTGTCGCTGATCCTCAATGGTATAGACCAAAAAGCGGAATTAATATCAAGAGTAGTAAAATACTTACAGTTTATCGTTTTTACCATTAGATCTTCTATTAGAGGAAACGGCTGTGGCTGTGGGATAATAATCTTATTAAGATCTCTGAAGTCGATACATAATCTTGACTTTTTTCCTTCATCCCGTTTGAATGCCAATGTTACTGGTGCTGCAAATGGACTATAAGATTCTTCAATTAATTCATTCTTTAGCAATTGTCCAATTTGCTTCTCGATTTCTTCCTTATCATCTAAGGAGCATCTATATGGTCTTTTTGAGCAATATTTCTCTATTTGTAGGTCTATGAATGCTTCATAGTTTTTCACTTGGCCTACATCGTACTTATCTTTGGCAAATATGTGTTTGTAATCATTTAATAATGTACTAATTTTCATTCTTTGGTCATGTTCCAAGTAAGTAGTATCTATATCAAATTTATTTACATCTATGCCCTCATTGAAATTTATTTCGTTATGAAATATTTCTGACTTAGACTCTCTGGTTTCAATTTCTTGATTACCATATTTTTTTTCTTCAGTTGGGATGATATCTTTATTTGCACTTGGGTTGGCATTTTTCTGCAGTTGGATGTTTAAATTCCCATCATGGGTCAATCCAAACCGCTTTATTGTATCTAGTCCCAAAAGCAAATCATGAGTGAAGTTTTTATCCTTGCAAATAAATGCATTTATTTCCTTTTCAATATAAAGTATTTTTCCATTTAGTGTTATTAATCCTGTCGTTTTTCCCCCACCACCAATTGTGTTGAATTTATTTTCAAAGTAGTTTTTCTTTGAATTTATTACTTTTACTAATTTGGAATTTATTAAGGTTATATTTGAGCCAGGGTCATAAATACCTGTGCATTTTAGTGTGTCATTCAGTATAACCTCAACTTCTATTAGTGGGGGAATATTTAGTTTTTTGTATCCTGAAATTCATCAATCTCCAACATCAAGTTTTTACAGTGTTTTACACTGTCCTTACTCTTCTTGTCTTCTTTGAACCAGCACATATCTTCAGAGTGAAATCTGTTTTTCTTTCCCAAGTTGTAACATATTTGACACGGTGTTTTTTTTTTACATTCCGCTTCTGTTTTAGTAGAGCTTTTCTTCTCAGTGAAATGTTTTTGTACATTTTTATTCTGATTTTCATGCATCCGTAGGGCACTAAACAGAAGAGTTGGGTCTGTCACCTCTTGTCTATCTAGTTTACTTATAATATAGGTTGGCAATCCTGCAACAATTAAGTCAGTGAGAGTTCTGGTATCTATATCACAATTATATTCTAGTAACAGTCTTTGTTTTTTCAATGCATATTCCAGCAGCGAGCCATTTAAATGTTTGAAACTCAGTGCATACATTACAGAGGACCAACTTTTATCTGCAAACGTGTCTAGAAAACTCACTTGCCATATTTTCCACAGCGAGTTTAAACTGTGTTTAATTAACATAGACTCATACCAGTCACTTTCTGAGTCATTCAAAAATAATCTCAAAGCACTAATTTTGTCTGTATCATCATTTATATCAAATCTTGCACATTCACTTTCAAAACTTTGCAACCATTGTTTGGCATTAGTGATCTTGCTATCAAACTTCTTTAAAACAAATTTTTCATTTAATTTACTTAAATTATGTTTTTCTTTGTTGACATTGGATTTATCACTTAATTTCTCTAAAATTTGCAATAATTTTCCATCTGTAATAGATTGGCTTGTGACTTGAGGCATTTCTTGTAATAAATAATCGTTAAACACCATATTTCCAGCATCATCTTTGTATAGTTCTAAAACATCACTTGGCATGGAGATCCACACCTTTCTATTATGACCTCTTCTCTGTAACGATTTTTTTATTTTCAAAAATTCTGGTAACTTTATTAATTGAAGGTGGTGTTTTGCTGCTTGGAAACATGGCGGTATGAGATATGTTACTCCATCCTCTTTTGTTATTGATTTTATAATTATGATGTTATTCTTCGGATCTTCGTCTGCTGCCAGCTCAACTTCAAATTGTAATCTTGCCATGATCTACTATTATCCAATCAAACTCTGACAATTGTCGATTTGTAATATGTAGATGATACGGGAGTAAATAACGCACAATTTGATTTATCTAAAAATAGAAAGATTTAATGTTATTATGAAATTAAAATACACAAATTAATTGTGATCAAATATTTACACATCGTGAATTCTGGCCTACTAACCTAAAAATAGAAAAATCGACAATTAAAGGTTTTTTACTTCCAATATTTTAGTAGGTCGACACTGTATTACTTTACTTAGTTAAACTAGCTATTTTAGTAACTTTACTTCTTTTCCTTATTACTTGTATACAATAAGAAATAAATTACTTCATGAGCAGGCTTCAATTCTCTATCCCGAGTCTCCTGTCATTGTCATACTTCGTGTGCAACGTCATATTCATTAGGCGGCGTACACATACTCGTATATCAGGCTACGTACACAACATACAGTGTACAAAGCTTACATGTATTTATTCTATCTACGTAGTGTCTAAAATTAGTGCTCAAAACATGAGAAAAATTATCAGAAATATGATGTGTGAAAGTCACCGGGGCATGATAGGCTCAGCAATGAGTGTTTGCAAATTTCTGCATTGGACACTCCTACCTACCCAGTGAACTAACAAAAGCAATAGTTACTCCCATTTTGAAGAACAAGACAGGAGATAGTTACCTGAAATCGAACTATATATGTATATATACTATATGCGAAGATACTGGACAGTGTGCTTGAGGCCCAGTTGGCGTAAAATATCCACCTTCACGATGCACAGTTTGGTTTCCGCGCCGGGCTTTTTTCTACAGAGAGCGCTATACTGGGCCTAAAGCATACTGTTGAGTATTACACCAGTAGAAAAAAGCCTATTTATGCCTGTTTTTTAGACCTGTCAAAGGCGTTTGACCTTATCAATTATGGCAAACTCTGGGATAAGCTTAAAGACACCAATTTACCTCGTGTAGCTATTGTAAATCCTAAAGTTTTGGTACCACATTCAAGTTAACTATGGCAAGTGTGGAGTGAGACAGGGTGGATTGTGATCCCTACTTATGTTTAATTTATACATTAATGCGCTGATCTTTGAGCTCAGCAGCATTCATGTCGGTTACAATGTAGACAACATATGTGTAAACAATCTGAGTTACGCGGACGACATGGTTTTGCTGAACCCAACGATCGGCGGCCTTAGGAAATTAGTTAATGTGTGTGAAATATACGCGTCTAGGCATGGCCTCAAATATAATAGTTTAAAAAGTGAGCTCATGATATCCAGGGCGGGTACAAAGTCACCGGAGCAGGTCCCTCCCGTTACTTAAAACCGAATACCTATGAAGGTAATCACCCGCTTTAAATATCTTGGGCACATGGTCACTGAAGACCTACATGGGATGATGAGGACAAGGAGAGGGAGCGTAGGGCGCTATCGATCAGAGCAAATATGATAGCTCACAGGTTCAAGAGTTGTGCTGCGAGTATTACAATAACACTCTTTAGAGCGCACTGTATATCGCTTTACACGTGCAGCCTGTGGGCTCATTGTACGTAACAATCGTTCAGCGCTCTGTGCGTATAGTACAACAACGCGTTCAAGGTGTTTTTGGGGCTGCCATACAACATGCATAAAAATATTGTAAAACCAAATGAGTTTACAAGAGTAACCACGAAGTTTCCTGCCGGTTCTTCTCCATAGGAAACGACCAATCACCTTTTTGTCGACGTTTTATAAGTGCCCATAAAGGCCTATGTGAAATAAAAATATTTTGTCACTTTAATAATATTTAGACATTCACTATGTGTTGCTTAGAGTTAGAACCGGTAAGAGGCATTCAATAAACAAGTTAAAATTAAAAGTAGCCTAATCTCTAACAGTTGATTGATATCTAACAATAATATGCTGTAGTAAACAAATATTATGATTAATGATAATGATATATCATCATCTTCATTAGAAATTAGCCATTGTTTGTATTCATGAATCATTTGTAATCCCTTTCTTATTTTAATATTCTACTCTACAGAAATGGTTTTGCTCATATTAGGTGAGGCAGGTCTGGGCACAAATGCCATTGCTGACGATGAGGTCTTAGGCTCCATTCCCAGGTTGGGCAAGGATTTTCCCATCAAATGGGAATTTCTCAGAAGCAGCCCGGAGTATGGATCTATGCCTAGTTGATATAAGCTTGCAACCTATTGCCTGGGACTTATACATTAAGGGCGAAACATAGGTATGTGCACCTTTGCCTAACTCCTCGGGGAAATAAGGGCCTATGTTATGTATGAACTTTGTGGTGTGTTGGCCAATTGCTCCACTAAATTCACAAAATAATGTGGATGACTAAAGTATAATCCATCTTCATTCCCCAGCCACCGAACACCGCGGCAAGCGCATATGCGTGCGAGGCTGGGTGCACCGCTTGCGTCGTCAAGGGCGCGCGCTCACCTTCCTGACTCTGCGCGACGGCACCGGGTACCTACAGTGCGTGCTACACGGCCTCCTGTGTCAGACGTACAACGCGCTCGTGCTGTCCACAGAGTCCTCCGTCGTCATCTATGGTCAGCTGGAGGTCTTGCCGGAAGGGAAGATTGTGAGTGCCAGACCGTAGGTCATCTTTTTTGGGCATTTATTGGGTACCCTGCCATTTAAGGTATGTTGAAGGGTTTTATCGATAGGCAGGCTATTTTTAAATTTAAGATAAGCTTACTGGCGGTCTGATGCTAAGTCGTTACCGCCACCTATGGATATCTGCAAATGCAATGCCATAGATGGTCTTATCCACCAACATGCGCTGGGCCCGTATTACTGGTTTCGAAGCTGCAGGTTCTTATCATCAGATTATGAAACATAGTCAGATGATTATGTAATGGCCTTTATCCACACTGATATTGAAGCTGTATTTCTTGTCATCATCTAAAATTGTCCAGGCGCCTGGCGGTCACGAGCTGACAGCTGACTACTGGGAGCTGATCGGGCTCGCGCCACCAGGTGGTGCTGATGCCATCCTCAATGAAGAAGCCTTGCCTGATGTACAGCTCGACAACAGGTAACAAAATATGGGAACTCCAGAATGTTCTTTCATTTGTCAATGAAGAATTTTTAATATTTTTCTGTCTCTATACTAAACTAATACTGTCGCATGTTGGTTTGCTGACAGATTTATTTTTGTTTCGATTGAGCTCTGCCTTCATTGGGCTGCTCTAAAGACATGACTTTTGGCCTTTTGAATGTTATACCTAAGTATAACACTGTCTTTTCCAGGCATATAATGATCCGCGGTGAGAACACATCGAAGGTCCTCCGCGCCCGCGCCGCTGTCACCCGCGCGTTCCGCGATCACTTCGCGGCGCGGCGCTACACCGAGGTGACGCCGCCGACGCTAGTGCAGACGCAGTGCGAGGGCGGCAGCACGCTCTTCAAGTTCAGCTACTTCGGGTAAGTTTTATTTGTGTCATTTTCTCCCCTGCCTTTTCTCAATGATTGGCCGGCTTCCAGACAATCCGGATACCGCTGAAATCAGTCTTTTACATAGAGGGACTGCCTATGTGACCACCAGAATCCACCCCTTAGTAAGACTGATTTTCGGACTTCGGACTATCCGTAACAACTGCCAAAGATCTGCAAATGGCAGCCTGGACCCGTTAGTGCTCGTTTTTTTTATTTATCTAAACGTAAGTTAATTTTGTTTCCTTGTATAATGTACAGTGACGAGGCATACTTGACCCAGAGCTCCCAACTGTACCTGGAGACCTGCCTGGCGACTCTGGGCGACGTGTACTGCATCGCGCAGTCCTACCGCGCCGAACAGTCACGCACGCGCAGGCATCTTGCTGAGTATGTATCTACACAATACAATTTGAACTTTGTTTTGTATGTTCATGAGTTTAGTTTTCCAAAACTTTTCAATTACCTATGATTCTAAATTAAAGTTTAGTCATTAGTTGTAATTATAACATTGATGTATATGAGGGGCCACTATTTTTGAAACCTATACTTCAACCTTAAATACACTAGTTACGGTATTATTTGAACCCAATTAAATCATCAAAACTTTTTTTATGTTGTATAGATATCTGTATATCTATGTATAGAGGTCATGTTTGGGAGTATTATTAGAAAATTGAATTTTTACCTATGTATTATTACTACTATTTAATAATTTCACTTCCTAGCTTATTTTAACATTATATTTATTTATTCCTCTTAATTTCAGTCGAGGACACTAACTTCATTTAATACACATACATTTGATAACACCACAGAGTGAATTCTTTACTTTTTCTTACCATGTATCGTTCTTGTACATACAGGTACAGTCACGTAGAGGCCGAGTGTCCGTTCATCACGTTCGACGACCTGTTGTCTCGCTTGGAGGACCTGGTTGTGGATGTAGTGGACCGAGTCCTCGACTCGCCAGACGCACACCTCGTCCATGAGCTCAACCCTAACTTCAAGGTATTAATATGCAGTCTAAAAACTAGTAAAACGTTATTAAAAATGTTGAAGATATTTTCCGAGCGTATTTTTCGATTTATCCGAAAAAACAGTCAATCTGCCAAATCCTCGAAACTCCTCCAGCCCCAAATTGGTTTTATTAACTTGTTGGGACTTGTTTAAATGTACGATTTAATTCCAGAGACCCAAGAGGCCGTTCAAGCGCATGGCGTACACGGAAGCGATTGAATACTTGCGCGAACACAACATTACTAAGGAAGATGGCTCCTTCTACGAGTTCGGAGAGGTAAGTCACTTTATGCGCAAAATAACAATTTATTTTTTATTTTATTAATCGAATTTTCCTAAATCCTGACTTCTAAAAGCCTGTTCAAACCTCAGATTTTTTTTTTAATTTCACTAAAATTTATGATTAATTTAAAAACTAGAATATTCGTTTGTAAATGTCGACGCATCGTATGAGTTATCACAAAATGACACTGAATTTGCCGGTATTCAGCATAATTTTATTTCTATTTTCGAATTTTATTTTCACTATGGCGAAGCAAAAAGGTAGGCATGTATGTTTATTACTAGGTTTTGGATTCCTTTTCATAAGACACCTTGCGAGCCAAACACATTGCGTACTGCCTAATTTACTATTATGTATGTTCTCCTCTCATGCAGGACATACCCGAAATGCCAGAGCGTAAAATGACAGACGCGATCGGAGAGCCTATCCTTCTGTGCAAGTTCCCGGCCGAGATCAAGTCGTTCTATATGCAACGTTGCCCTGAAGATAGACGGCTTACGGAGTCCGTGGACGTACTGATGCCAGGAGTGGGAGAGATCGTTGGAGGGTCCATGAGGACATGGGACTATGACGAGCTGTTGGAAGGTAACTTATCGATTGCCTCGCCTTTTCGCAACTATTTTACGAAGAAGTTTCCATTCTAACTAGATGTTTTAGTAACAGTACATGGAGCGACTGGGTAACACAGTATTGTGTTACCCAGTCGTTCTTCGTAAGATTGGTTGTCAGTCATTCGAGCTTCCAAATTACCGTCATGACTGGCACAGATAACATTTAGGAACTTAATGTAACCTGAGGCTTTTCCTATAATGTTTTGTTATCTATTACACTCTTCCACATGGAAATTTTGCTACACAGAACGTAACCGTAATCGGTGTGGTTGCACCTTACTAATGACAATTTTTATAGCATATAGTGATATGAACCTGTTCGTCAGACTGCAACATATAAGTTCAACATTCGGCGGCTTCTACTAACAACGAGATTCAAAGCCTGCATTTTAAAACTCACTGTCTCACAGGCAATTCCTGAGCTTGAATCTAAACTAATATTATAAAGAGGAAAGATTTGATTGTTTGTTTGTTTGCATTGAATAGGCTCCGAAACTGCTGGTCCGATTTGAAAAATTCTTTCAGTGTTATATAGCCCATTTATCGAGGAAGGCTATATATCATCACGCTACGACCAATAGGAGTGGAGCAGTAATGAAAAATGTTGCGAAAAAGGGGAAAATGTGACGCAAACGAAGTTGCGCCGGACAGCTAGTATGATATAACCATCTTGTTCCAGGTTACAAGCGCGAGGGCATCGACCCCTCCCCGTACTACTGGTACACCGACCAGCGCAAGTTCGGCTCGGTCCCGCACGGCGGCTACGGGCTCGGCCTGGAGCGCTTCCTGTGCTGGCTGCTCGACCGGTTCCACATCCGCGAGGTCTGTCTGTACCCGCGCTTCCTCGACCGCTGCACGCCTTAGGTGAAGTGTGAAGTTGTGATGGAGTTAGAAGTAGCAGTGTTTTCTTATTGATGTAGCAGGCAACAAAGACATCAAAATAAATTAATATGCCCCAGGGTACGCATTTCGTATGCATTTATTTATCATTACTTATTTTAATACTGCTATTTCTAACCCTTTATAAGGCAGAGGAAACTGCTAAGGATTTGGAAATAAAAAATAGATAAATATGAAAACTAGGACGTCTTTATTAAGAATTTATATATATATATTTTTTTATTTACTTGTTTACATGGTGTCCATTATTTGGACAGAGCCTTATTAGGGTTTATGGAATTCGGCAAAACATGGGACAACACACAAGGCAACTTCACAGCGTATGCATTGAATCTTAGATTTTTTGCTATTTTCTTTGCTGCTGCAAGCTCTGCATCTTCTGTAACTTTCCAGTGGACCAGGGAGATGGGATCCTACATCTGTAAGCCGCAGATCGTCTGGGAGGCCATACTTAGCCTTCTGTCGGCTATCAAGTTTTGGTTTTTTACATATAAATGATGGCAAGTCAGATACTCGCTTCTTCCTACTGCTGAAAGAACCAATCAGATTTCTTCCCAGCATTGTGCGGAACTGCAAACTATTCATAGGGTATCGCATTCTTTGAGAATATAAAATATATGCGTTGGTGATGGCAGCATCTATTATAAAATAAAATATCCTCATCCACCATCTTCGACTTCGCCTAGCCACATGATATGTGCCACGCTTTTGGTCGAAGCGGTCCACTCCCCCCATCCTCTTCGTATATTCAACTACTCCCAGTGGGCAAGGCACTTCCTGCTTGCTGCCATCTTTTTGTGTCCTTTTGCAGGACACCATTTGTTTTGGATGGTAGGCAGTACTGAGAATATTGACGATCTTGGTATCCATCCAACAAAAGAAACTAACATTTTTGTTTACCCTCCACTTATACTGCCCCTTTGTAAGTTTAAGTTTTGGGCGATTTGTTTTGGCAGTCTGCTTTTTCAGTGTCAGGGGCAAATTCGTTCTGTTAGACCGAACTGTCGCTGTTGAATATATGTTTTGTTCAAATAACCTCTGCATTAGCTCAGTAGAAGAAAAGAAATTGTCGAAAGCAACATGAATATTTTCTATCTTTTCTTCCACCAGTGCTTTGCAGAGACTATTTACTACACTGGCTCCCAATCCAAACTCTGTTTCGTTGTCCTTTTTGCCAGTATATATTTCATATTCATAAAGATAGCCAGAGTTACTATCACAACGTGCCCATATTTTGAAACCCCTCTTTACGGGCTTATTGGGCATATATTGTTTCAAAGTACTGCGCCCTTTGAATTTCACCATACACTCATCTATACTTTGTGATGAAGAGTTCCTTGCCCCATTTTTAAATGCAGTATTCATGAAGTCAACTATCGGCCGAATCTTATACAGTTTATCAAATTCTGGTTCACCCCTCTTGGGCATTTTTTGGTTATCATTTAGGTGTAAATTTCTTAGTATCATTTTGAATCTTTTGGATGTCATTACATTTGCAATTTCCGGGACGCAAAAAAGTGGATCCGTTGCCCAATAAAGATCTAGATTAGCAAGAGGATGTATACCCATTAGTATCAATAATCCAAGAAACGCCTGGATTTCTACATCAGAAACATCAACCCAATTCTTCTGCTTGTTTTGAGCTGCATAGAGATTAGTTTGCTCCACTATTATCGATAAAATTTCGTCAGAGAAAAATAATCTAAAATATGTAAGAGGACTACTTCTATTTGGAAAATTCCGCTTTGGTTGTACTGGAATGTCATCAAACTTTTCAATAGGCGCCGTATGAGGAAAAAACACTTTATTCCAATCATCATCGTCGTCTTCTTCAGTGTCTGAAATTGTTTCAGGCTCCTGACTATTGCTTCTAACAATAATACTATTATTTTGATCACCTACTGCTGATTCGCTGACATTTAGAATTTCAGGAACTCCACTTCCAGAAGGTACCGGTGAATTGACAGCAACTTGGCTTCGAGAAGACGACGGAGAATCCAAAATGTTTTCGATTTCGTCTTGACTCATACCCGTGAAAACCGCCTCATTTTCCCTCTCGCTTTCATAACCGTCTTCCGAATGCTCACCATCGGATAAGCCAAAAAGTTCTTCTAATGTTTCCTCAAGTTTATCGTATGGTATTACCTGCAACAGAAAAAAAAACAGTATTCAAATGCGCAATTGCCGGACACGCCAACGGGCTCTGTCCAATATATGGACGTCATAATTTTTCGAAGTACAGTTAGAAAATGTGACCCTTATGACAGAAATCAATGCATGGATCCGATATTTACTATATTTAGAACATCTTGTAAAATAAAACTTACCTTTCTATTCATTTTTTACGAAGATTAGGTTGGATTAACACAGAGCACTCAAAAATCACTGAATTTTGGCAGTTACCCGAACACCTGACAAATGACGTCCATAGATATTGTTTTTTTACTGCGTTTTGTTATTGCTAACAAACTGTTAAATCACAGAGTAAAAACGTTCAATTCGCGTGACGTTTCATTCAGCCGCCAAAAATTAAATATCATGGTGTCCAAAATATGGACAGAGCCTTATAAAGGGCTAATGGCAAATATTTAATTTTTTCTCAACACTTCTACGCCACGTCTACTATTGGCAAAATTATAATGTGTACAATTATTACACATTTTCACTGAAATGAAAATAATACATGTAAGAATCAAGAAGCTTGCCTTTGCATAAATAATTACCAGTAAACAATGTTACTGTATGTTTAAGCTCGATTTATATGAATAGCTCAAAGATCATCTATTGCATTTTATTGAGGTATCTTGTGCGATCACCCATTGACGCCTAAAATCATAATAACGTTGATTTTAAGTGTAGTTTTCAGTGGTCAGTCAAAAAGATAACCACTGGTTTTATGATGTATTGACTTTTCGCTTTGTGCCATCTGTAAAATGATACAACAGTTTCTATATTTTGTTGACTGTATTAGGTAATTTTATTCTAAATTATAAAAATAAGTTCGGTAAGCATTTAATGACACAGCTAAACAGGTTATTTTTGTTAAAATCATTAACCATCTGCATTTTTTATGTATTCTATCGAAGAGGAATGTAAACATTCTAACACTTGCATTGTACTTTTTTATTTCATTGAAATACAACTCAGATATGGATTTGTGATTTTTATTTGGAAACTTCCCTAAGTGTTTCTTCTTATTACATTATGTTGCGATAAAAACAACAGAAAAAATTCAGTCAGCCCTTTATTTTAGTTCTGTGTTTCCCCGCCTGCACAGATAAGTTGGCTGAAGTTTACGCTACCCATAACATCTGTCAAAAAATCAAGTGACAGTCAGGCTGGGATCAACATCAATAATAATTATATAAACCATGGTATTTTACAAGCTTTTTTGTTAACTTGCAATGTATGTATGTTTGCTTGGGTGGAATCTCGGTAGCCAAATTATAACCACTTCCCGATGTCCGATTGAGCTGAAAATTTACATGTATAGTTGTTTTATCCTTACCGACACCGACTTCACGCGACAAGCTTTTGTGAAAACTATCCTTTATCGTTTTTATTTTCTCTAAGACTTATTTTCTTCTTTTCAATGCATCTTTAAAAATCTTGTTGACAAACGTGATTGGTAACTATTTGGTTCAAAATTTGGACATTAAAAGACACAGCAAATTAAATTCATATTTTAGATCGTGTGTGTGATAGGTATATTATCTGCGTGTTGTTAAATCCTTAGTCTGCAGAGTGCAGACATTGTGTGACATTACATGAAAGGTAAAAAAACACAATTATTTTGTAGTTTTTTTTTATTTGTCTACAGACATAATGATAGCATGATAAGGTAAGGCGTCCTTTGGTATAAAACTGTTTTGCTATCGACGTAATTCACGATATAAAAATAATATTACATACTAAACTTAAATCACATTTAAGGCCCCCTATTCCAAACGCTCGGTTTCGATTCGATAAGTCGTATGTCTATCTTGTTTTGGCATTACGAAAACGAGCGAGATAGATATACGACTTTCCGAATCGAAATCGAATCGGATCGTTTGTGAATACGGGGGCTGATCGGGTGAACTTACAATAAATGATAACCCAATTATATTATGAGTTTTCACCTATAACATTCTGGTAATATTAAATGCATTACTGTTTTTAAATAAATGAAGTGATAGGAAAAGTATTTTTAAAATTGACACTGCACTAAGTACTTAATAAATCCATACACAACAAAATTCACAAAAGAACTGGATTAGTAAGTAGTTGATTAACTAGTTTTTAACTAGGAGTTTGGGTTCAGTCAATTCCTATGCTTGAATTCAGAATCTTATGTATAGGTTACATTTACACTTAACTTTTTGAGTGACCATTCTAGAGTGAAAAAAAAAATAGTTGCAATGGAATTTGAACTTTGCCTTGCATGACATTGAGTTTAGTATTTAATAACTAAATATTTTCTAAGATTCTGAGTTGAAGTTTACACGACCACGCATACTAGGGTTACTTGTACTTAGCACCACTTCATCAAAGAGTTGTTTCAAGGTAACCACTCTGCGTCATCTTTGACGGAGTATGCGCGACCGCCGGGTGCTTCGGTGAGGTCCTCCTTCCTGCTGGCCACCTTATGGTACACTGTCTTGCCGGCTTCCACCACGTATTCAACTCCATCGGCTGAAAAAAGACACTTGAGTTAGTATCTATCGAGTGAGTGAGTATCTTGGGTAGTCTATCGTTCTGTTCTCGTTTGTCTGTGTCCAAACTACACAATAACAGGCTACTGCTGAAATTCTTCAAATTCTTAATTCTTCCTTTTTTAGCAGGTTCAGCGGCGAGGCTGTCTTAGGCTATCGGACGATCATGCAAAG
Organism: Cerastis rubricosa; assembly: GCA_949152445.1. Classification (NCBI taxonomy): domain Eukaryota; kingdom Metazoa; phylum Arthropoda; class Insecta; order Lepidoptera; family Noctuidae; genus Cerastis; species Cerastis rubricosa. The sequence continues at coordinate 15,080,963 of OX424545.1, read as the reverse complement.
GCTAAAATGTTAAACATACTGAGGTGAGAGACTTACAATTAGTAAGAAGCATAGCCCTATTCCCTCTCATTGAGAGGAGGCCTGTGTTCCAGCTGTGGGAACACTATAGGCTGATGATTATGATACCCCTATGTGGAGCTCTCGAATGTTTGGCTATCCTAAGTCCAGTTTGGATCATCCCTACCTTTTTTAACAAAATTAATTCCCACTCCAAACAGTAATATCTTCATTTCTATGTCAGAGATGAAAGCCTTTACGTTTTTGATTTTTCTGAAACATTATTATAAAAAGTGGATATTTATTTTGAGGTATTTGGCTCACCGATCGCACCGCCAGTTTTCCTGACGGCCTGTCCGATGTTGTGTGAGGAGAAGGTCTCCGGATCGATGTTGATGTTGACGCCCTCCGTGCCGTTGAGGTGAGAGGGGCAGTCATTCTGCGAGATGATGGACAGGTCATACGGGTCTACGCCGAATGAGGCCAGTTTGTTGCGCATCTATTGTGAAAGTAAAAAAAAACATTAGAAAAAAATATGCTTGAGAAACCAATTTCGTTTATAATAGGTACGGATAAGTTGATCATGGTTTCCTGTGACCATCCGATATCGATATTACATTTTTTATCTGTCAGCTTAATTTCCAAGAGCCTTGGACGGCAAATCCCAAAAAAAGCAGTAAGTAGTTTAAAACTTATTTCAATGACTGTGTCATTACGTAGGCCTGTGCGCAGCTTTCAAACATGGGGGAGAATCAAAACCCGGTGTCTCTTTTTAAACTGCTTTAGCCATAATTTTAAGAAACTAACCTTGTCGGTGTAGATCTTGTCAAGCTCCTTGGTTCTTGAGAGAATTGTGGCTGATCTGCGGTGCGCAAACGCAAGCTTCTGGCAAGTGAAGATGACGGCATGAGATGTGTAGTCAGTCATTACGACTGTGTAGCTCGCTGAACCTGCTACGCCTAAAAAATACATGAGATATTAGAATTTGTAGCTTATAGCACCCATAAAAGCGTTTAATATTATTTTCATTACTCATCTCTGAAAGAAGGTCTGAAGTTATCTGAGGAGCGGGATGAAAGTAATACTTTTCATCCCTAGGGAGAATCGCTTTCAACTGACAGATGTCAAATTATAAAAAAAATAAACTAGTTCTATTTTCAAATTTTTATTGAACCATGTTCCAACTGTCTATGCAGCCACGATGTAAATTGAAATAACTTAAGTTAAACGCGGGGTTTTACTGTTCGCGCGAAAGGATAGAGAGGTTAATTATTGATTAAAGAATATTTATTTTATAAATAACTTTATTATAATTTAGTTTCAACAATTTCTTTAAAATAATATAGATTTGGGCAAAATATTTACCAATACCAATTTTTCAATGATGAAAATGAAAAAATAATGGCTGAATAGCTGGCTGGCCACAGAAAAAAAAACATAATAGGTTAATATTTTTTCTTTAGCTAATTCATGTTTTTATTTTTACTTTCCTTGTATTCGTAATGAAAAGCCCAGTGTTTACCTCGGGTTAAAGACTTATTTAGTCCCTCGAACTAATGGCGCCCTCACTTCATTCGGGCGCCAAACCCCGTCTCGGGACTGGATAAGTTACTTTCACCCCTGGGGTAACAATGTACTATTATCGCTTGACAGCGATGAGTTTATCAAAAGCATTATTCACTATAAATAGTACTTACTCAGAGGAAATCTGACTTTCATTCGTGCGGGGACAGCTGGGTCTGGGACTGTTAGTATTCCAGTATACCTGTGAACACCAAAGGGAGGTGTTAATCCGTAGTGTTAGAAGACACTAAGTTCGTCCATTCATCTATTTTGATGGTGGTTAAGAAAACATAACCCATTACATTGCTGCTATTAGACGCCAGATTGCGCTAATTTAACGTTGAAGCTGTTTGGTTGAACTATCATTGCTTTCACAAGATGCTATTGTAGATGTCTAATCTATTAAGCCTCCGAAGCTGCCTGCATGGTGGATAACTGCCAGTCCACTTCTTTCACAGAGGCAATTGGAATTCAGATCGGCATAACAGTATTGAGGACATTACAGAATGATTAAGTATGTTTGTTGTCTGGGCCCGCCAACCCAAGTTTCATCAATAAAGAAGTGGACCGTTATCTACTAAGCAGGCAGTGGGCTATTACATGAATTAAAATAATTAAAGTAGTATTTTATACCTGTAGTCATGCTTCAGAGGTGTGAGTCCCAAGATGAAGTGCTGCGACATCTGCTCCAGTTCATATCTCCCGGGCTCGTTAGTCTTGGTGAAGTTGTAGGTCATGCAGTGCGACGCTGTCGACGTCTTCTGTACGACATACCATACGCCCAGTAACTGTTGATCAAACAAGTCAGTTATGAGTCTTTGGTTACCACCAGGTTTCTATCGTATCGCTATCGGCAGGACCTCTTACCTACTGTGACATGGCCAATTTTTAGCCTGTTTTTCTAACTGTCGAGCCCTCGCTTGACAAACGTTAACATTCCTTTTGAGAAAAGGCGATAAAGAAGGATCTTAAAATCCTAAAGCGCAAACAGCACATAGCATGTGATAAAAGAAACGAAAGTACTCAAATAATAAAACTAATAAAGTTGTCAAAACAATGGTGGCACTCATTGCGTGAAGAACAATAGTGTTTTTGGAACAATGTACTTTCGTACAGTAGTGATCGTTTTATACTTATGTAAAACGATCACTTTCCACACTCATATCCTAAAAATATTGATGTCATTTTATCATGTTTTCTTTTGGCAAAAAAGACTATCTTCCCTAAAAACCTTTCCTATTTATCTTTTTAGACCATTAACCATTGTTACTTCGCCATTTTAAGGAATTTTTGAGCCAAATTTGATGCTTGTAGAACCAGCTTAACAGGCTATGCCTTGTTTGTTAGCGAATAACGAGATCAGCGATTTTAATAATTATGTAGTTTCAACCTACCTAAATCTTTTGCTCGAAAATAAACAACTTTTCGCTGTAAACAGTTACATGCCATATCAACGTCATTTAGGCAACTAATTAACACACAAACGACTATAATGAAGAGTAACTCCACATATATAAATTAAAACTACATTATTTTGAAAATCTGCGTGTTGTGAAAGTGGGTTTTAACAAGATAAGTTGACGAAACATTCTCTTGCTGTATGAGTCATCGAAGATTGTTGACGAATGTTATCGGAACTATGGTCGGGTCAAATTCTCATGTTTGTATTAATAAGACACTGCATTGTAGAGACGCCGGATATCAGCCTGTGAGTTGCTGATAAATCGAAATGACTTGATGTCAATATATTTATGTTATCTTAGGTAGGTAAAACGTTTGAGGTAGCTGTAGGTAGATATATGAGACATGTTTTAGATTTAAATAGAAGACAGATGATGTGGACTTCAGTCACCATCAGAGTCAAACGTGGGTATCACATTGACCTTGTACTGGCCCAAAGCATTATGGCGTTCAACAATCAACAATTTTATTGTTGATCGAGAATTTCAATATAACTAGCAGCTGATACATTTATGTTAGGTACGATTGCCTGAATGATTTTTTGTCTGAAAAATTGGCTTGACTTTACCTGCATAGTTCTAGTATGTAAGTAAATATAATATGAATTTACAGTAGTAGCTACCTCTTTATGAGCTATTCCTATCTGGTCAACAAAATATCCAACTATCTTAACTAAATTTATTTGAGCCCAACTGCCCAACTCATTGACATAATTCGCCCAGTCTGTATGTATATCTACATACAGACTGGGCGACTAGATAGGACCTACACCTCTTCGCAGACCAATTCATGAGCAGACTCTTGTTATTCACACCAACAACATCATTTAATATTATGATGCATGATTTATTGGGAACCTTTGAACACATCAACTGATTATATCGTTTCGTTTTCAAGGAGTTTCTAATGAGTTCCTCATTACTTCATCAATTATACTTTTTGCCATGCTTATAAGAGGATTTTTATCAACCAAACATTAAACTAAATCGGCACATTAATTTATTTCCGCCTATTTCTATGGCGTTATTTGTAAAACAAAAGATATTTACGAAAAATTTTGAAGATACTTCAATAGCAATTCACTCTAGTAGCGCGGTGACTGAGTTGCTTGCTAGGATGTCGTTGGTACAATTCCCTGCTCCCGCGTAGGACAGAATTTACATATTTAGGTATGATGGAGATAATTTATTTGTTTATGTAAAAACCCCAATGCAAATTATGTCAGGCCTTGAAACACCTTTATTTTTGGCAAACCGATTATTACCTGGTCATTATTGTTAACGTGAACAAATTATTTAAGTTTTCGCATCCAAAGTCCAACAAAATGTTATATTTTTTCAAAGATCGACTTATTTTTTTGAAGCACTAATTTAGTTGGAGGAACATGTCGAGAAGAAAGTTTTAAGTAGGTATGAATTTATATGTGAAGATGACATGACTAAAAAAAGCAACTACTGAGATGACAGCTAATAGAGATTAATGGAAATAGAAGATATACAAATCCCAATTATCCTCGGGCAAAAGCAGGCAGCGGGCAGGTTATGAAGTGGTGAAGGGAGACCCGTAACACAACGAGTAAGTAGGTAGGTACCTACCTATATGTGACATTGTCACAGTGTCAAAACATCACCCGCATCACAATAAGGACAAGTTCATGTTAACCAGAGCATGCCAAAATAATTAAAATGATAAAAACAGACAGGAAACCTTCACATCACACGTTCTGTGATCTGTTATCTACTCTACTTCATGTAGACTAAAATGTATCATAACATCACGTCTGTAATCTCCGAAGGGTAAAGCAGACGTATACCTACTATTACACACACATTTAGCCCGGTATATATTGCCAACAACCGGGCACAAATCCAGACTCCGTGGCCTAAAATATGCATTATCTATCTCAACATAAAAATGTATTCTAGGAAATAGAAAGTAATTTACATAGAAGTAATAAACATCAGCCATGTCTCGACGCTGTTGGAATGACCGGTAAATTGTGTTTGAAGAATAAAATGTAAGCATTATTGTATGAGATGTCTTTCTTTGTCCCAAACTCGCCGGCTGCTCACGCACTCATTTTGTAATCTTATAAACTTTACCCCTGTCCCTTTGAAGACTGATCCCGGTTCAATAAAAAAACAAAGAATACATACCCTGTTCATTTCAAAGCCTGGCATGGGCTCGACGAGGGGACAGCCTCCCAGGTGATATGTGTGGCTTAAGGCACCCCCACATATCGCTAACAACACCCCTATTGCCGATAAACAGTACATTTTGGAAATTCTAATAAAACCGAGTGTATATAAGACGGTACGTGATCACGGCTCGGCAGCTCACCGGAGACTGGCCAGCGTATCGCTGTGTAGTCGTTATAAACCAACGGACTCCTTTGACCTTTCAACGCTGGCAATGCGTAGACGCAAGATTCCGAGAAGTGTTGTTGATCAGTCGTTCATTCATGAAACAACGAATTCGTAATAGCTGATAAGTAGTAAGAGGAAACAATATAGCGTTCAGAAGAACCAAAAAGTTTGGATTTGGGAAAATTGTAATGTATCTAGTAGTTTTTGACTTTGTCAGGCATCGTTTATACACTTGCACAGTAAAATAACACACGGCTCAAGTTATTGGTAAACATGCTATTCATCAACTATGAGGAAGTTTCAGAAGTATCTTACAAATGTGTTGTTTTCTCTCCGTAGGTATTTCAGAGTCATCATCATCATCATCATCATTTCAGCCGAAAGACGTCCACTGCTGGACATAGGCCTCCCCCAAGTGTCGCCACATTGATCGGTCCCGTGCGACTCGCATCCAGCGGATCCCCGAAACCTTCACCAGGTCATCGGTCCACCTAGTGGGAGGCCTTCCAACGCATCGTCTCCCGGTTCGCGGTCGCCATTCCAGAACTTTTCGGCCCCATCGGCCATCTGTTCTGCGAGCAATGTGCCCTGCCCACTGCCACTTAAGTCTGGCAATTCTTCGGGCTACGTCGGTAACCTTGGTTCTCTTGCGGATGTCCTCATTTCTGATTTGATCACGCAAGGAAACTCCGAGCATAGCTCTCTCCATTGCCCTCTGGGTGACTTTGAGCCTTCTGATGAGGCCCATTGTGAGCGGCCACGTTTCGGTCCCGTATGTAATCACTGGCAACACACACTGGTCATAAACCTTTGTCTTGAGACACTGCGGTAAGTTGGACGAGAAGATACCACGCAGCTTCCCGAACGCTGCCCAGCCGAGTCGGATCCGACGATTGACCTCTTTCTCGAAGTTAGACCTACCCAACTGGACCGTTTGTCCCAGGTAGACATAATCGTCTACAACTTCGATAGTAGAGTCTCCGATCTTGATAGGAGTGGGTGTTACATGGGCATTCAACATGACCTTGGTTTTGTCCATGTTCATTTTAAGACCCACTCTTTCGGAAGCTCTACTGAGGTCATCGAGCATTGTACTGAGGTCCTCCATGGTCTCAGCCATGACCACTATATCGTCGGCAAATCGAAGGTGAGAGATGTACTCGCCATTGATGTTGATGCCTAGCCCTCTCCAGTCCAGAACCTTGAAGATATCCTCCAGTGCAGCGGTGAACAGTTTCGGAGATATGACGTCTCCCTGTCTCACACCTCGCTGCAGAAGGATAGGTTCCGAGGTCTGGTCCTGAAGTCGGACTGACATGGTGGCGTTTTTGTACAAACACTTCAGCACCTCGATGTACCGATAATCAATTTGGCACCGTTGGAGAGACTGCAGTACAGCCCAAGTCTCGATCGAATCGAAGGCTTTCTCATAGTCCACAAACGCTAAACAGAGAGGCAGGTTGTACTCTTCGGTCTTCTGTATAACCTGTCGCAGCGTATGTATGTGGTCTATGGTGCTAAAGCCTTTACGGAATCCGGCTTGTTCGGGAGGCTGAAAATCGTCAAACCTGCGCGCGAGACGATTCGTGATGACTCTTGAAAACAACTTGTAGACATGGCTTAGAAGTGAGATGGGCCTATAGTTCTTCAACCGGGCATTGTCGCCCTTTTTGAAGAAGAGTACCACCACACCCCTGCACCATGCCTGAGGCGTTTTGCCCTCGAGTATGACGGAACCAAACAGCTTCTGAAGGGCCTTAAGTACCGGTTTTCCACCCGCCTTCAGAAGTTCGGCCGTAATTCCATCATCACCCGGTGCCTTGTTGTTTTTAAGCTGTTTCAGAGCCATCCTAATCTCGTACAGGCTGATGTCCGGGATGTCTTCGGTGTAGTGTCGGGTCAGTCTAGCTCTTGGGTCATTCGCTAGATTTACAACGGGTTTCCTGGTTGACGTGTACAACTGCCCATAAAAACTCTCGTTCTCCCTCAGTAGCTCCGGTTTGGCGGATACAATTCTGCCATCGTCGGTCTTCAGTTTCGTGAGCTGGCTCTGCCCAATAGCCAGATCTCTTGCAAATACCTTTGAGCCTTTATTCCGCTCAATGGCGTCTTTAATACGCTCGGTATTAAAGCGGCGGAGGTCGGTCTTCAAGGATTTAGAGATCTGTCTATTGAGCTGCCGGTATTTCCACGCGTCTTCTGAAGACTGCAGGATCATCTCACGCCGTTCCTTCATGAGCTTGAGAGTATGATCAGAGAGTTTTTTGTTCTTCTGTGTACGACGCGTCTTGAAGAACTTAGACCCTGTCGTATGGACAGTTTCCACGAATCCATCGTTGCATTCGTCCACTGAGCTTCCTAGGCACTCGAAACGATTCTGGAGTTCAAGCTGAAAGCTCTCGGGGTTTTGGATCTGGATCTGTGCTGGTCGGAGCGTAGACTTCATCAGTCGAGACCTTTCTAGCTTAATATTGATGTTCAATGTGCCTCTTACCATGCGGTGATCGCTCCCAGTTTTCACCGAATTGATCACAGAGACATCATTGAACATTTGCTTCTTGGTTGACATGATGAAGTCAATCTCATTTTCAGTTGCACCATCGGGGCTCTGCCAGGTCCACTTCCTGTGCTCACGCTTTCTGAAGAAGGAGTTCATCATATAGAGGCCCTCCTTCTCCATAAAACTAGCCAGTTGGTGTCCCCGGTGGTTCCGACATCCAAACCCAAATTGCCCCACCTGCAGCTCATCTCTGTCCCGCTTGCCCAGTTTCGCGTTGAAGTCCCCCATGACAACGGTAAAGTGAGTTTTGGAACCATGCATGGCTTTGGAGATATCCTCATACATGGTTTCCACTTCGTCGTCGGGGTGTGCCGAGGTCGGGGCGTAGACCTGTATGACCTTCAGCGAATATCTTGAGGATATTCTGAGTATCAGGTACGCCACCCTGGTCGACACACTCTCGATCTTCACCACGTTATTCACAAGGGACTTGTGGACGATAAACCCAACACCACCCTGGGACTGCCGGTCACCCTCTCGGAAATAGAGTAGGTTGCCGGATTTCAGGATCATCGTGTCCTCCCCCTCTCTTCGGACTTCAGATAATCCTACAATACTCCATCGCAACCTGCTCAATTCCTCCTCGAGTTCCGTTATCTTCTCGTCGGTCCGGAGTGTCCGCGTGTTATATGTTGCCAGGTCAAGTCGTCGGTATAGGCAGCCTGATCCCTTCCGGAGATTCTTCGCACCCCTTGCCACGCCGTAACCTCGACCGCTACCATAGTCGAGGGTAGACGGGCTGCCGGGTACTAGGGGCCATTTCTGTATTGCGCTCATAAGGGGGTTTTGCCATAATCGCCACGCTTGGCAGACGGGTTGGCGATCGCAGTATGGTTGTTGCAAAAAGCACAGAAAAACGCTGCTGCCCATTCTCTGGCAAGTCCTTTAGTCGCCTCTTACGACACCCACGGGAAGATATGGGATGGTGCTATTCTTAACGTCCGACACCATACAGAACATATTTCAGAGTATCGGGTAGTATTGAATCCTCGATTAGATTTGATCAGCTTCAAATGTATAACATACTGTTATTCAGCTACACCCATTTAGACTATAAGCTGACTCCAACATACCACGACGACTATATCAAAGTAAATTATTAGTTATTAGGCGTAGTAACGTTGCGAAAGTCGGAGAACCCGGGGTGTTGGCTAAGCTTGGGATACTGTCTATGTCCAGCATCCATTAGTGGAGTGTCAATAGTATTATTGACTGGCATCAGACTTCTACCATATTATTAGATTGTTATAGACTAAATTTATGATGATATAAAAACGAAATGCTACGGTCAGTTGAATTTGAATGGTTTCCTGTGTTAAATCGATATAATGGCTATAAAGTATCACGAACACAATCGCGTCACTCACAACACATCGTCAATGTTTGTATTTTGTTGCAATATTTAGTTAGTTATCGCTAACAACTTCGTGCACTCTATCAGTCATCGCTTACGATACATTGCGACGTACATGTGTACCTAGCCACGCCTTGGTCTTGGCGAGCATTCGACTCTCCACTTTAGAGGAAGACAGAATTACCATGCCCTGAGAGTCTGTAGTTTTGAGATTGAGTCATCTTTTTACCACATCTTAGACTTTATTATGGCTTCACCAAAGAAAGTGCTCCTTTAATGGCTAACTATGAGTATAGCTTATCCCCGCGGCTTCACCGTGTGGAGTTCGGTAATTATACCACGGGATCAATTTAGTTAATTCAAGTTATAAACTATCTGTGTTCCAAATAACATCCAAATCAGTTCGTTCAATAGTTTTTGTGCGAGAGTCAAAAACATCTATCCTCACAAATTTTCGCATTAAATAGTTAATTAGACTGGTAAAGTAATAGATAAGTAAATAGATGTATTGTGCTTCAGAAAGAATAACTACTAACGTGACGACTTAATGGGGAGTATGAAAGAGGAAGACATATTGCTGCGTGGACTTTAAATGAAGGATAAGAGCACGAAGTTGATGATGTTAACGTATCTATCTACTTGGTCTTTGTTAACTTGCCATAATTTAAGTGCTGATATCAATGTTTTTGGTTGCCCGTCCTGAATTCCTGATACATACTTCCGCCATTCAGAATGTATATTTATTTCTCTCGGTTGTGCCTAAAGCACCGGAAACAGACCGATAGAGATGACCTACTCCTTATTGGAATGGCTAACAATATAAGGCTCTAGATGTTGTATAAAATTGGACTCCGTAGCTTTCATGATTATAATAATTAGGGCTATGTAAATAATTAACAGTAGCAGGAAATGTGTCATTTTGTAAGTGAATCATTTAGAACAAAGGTAATGGGTGTGTCATTAATGTTAAGGATAAATAATGTGGTTTGTAGATTCAAAAACAACTTCTCGAAATTAAAGTTAATGAACTTATATTAAATAACGCAGCAACTTCGATGAACTTTGTCAAAATAAGGAACTACTTATTATATACAATAATTAATAATTTTAATTGTTTCTTTGCTTTCCCCTGTCTGGTTTACCTGTTTACATGCCTAACTGGTATATTTAGTTTTGAGTTCAGAAAATGGTTCATAAATTAGACATATTTTTCCTTCTGTTTTTGTAGCACGATTCAACAGTCTCAAAATAAAAATAGAAAAACAATTTTATTCAAATTAGGCTGAGAGTGGGAGAAATAGTGGTGGAATTAATTCGGTAGCAATTACCTTCCTTCCACTTAGACCATCAACCATATAAAAACCAAGAGGTCCAGCTTTTGGAAATGACACACTAGCTGCGCTGGAGACAGCATTTCGACCGACTTAAAACGGGGAGGTTCTTAACTCGTTCGAATATTTTATTTTTTATGTATGTTCCCCGGCTACTCGAAAACGGCAGGACCGATTTGGAAAGTTTTTTTTGGTTTGAAAGGGTATACTTCCGTGGTGGTTCATGGTTATCAGGTCAGTATCCTGGAGAAATCGAGGGAACTCTTCTAGGCACACACACACGTGATTTGGAATATTTTGCTAGTTACAATGTATGAAATACTTGACATAAGAAGACTTTTGTGTGAGATACCACAACTAAAAATAGTGGATAATAACTTTACTTTCAGAAGTCGGTGGCAAAACAGTCATGAAACAAACAAAAGACATCGACTTCCGAAAGTAAAGTAATTTTCCATTTATACGTGTTTTTTTTTGGGATGTCGGTATATTTTTTTTTCCAAAAAAGTGTTGTTAGAGAGGCAGTGCTATGTCATAAATTAAAAACTAATAGGTTCAACCTAGTTGTGTAAAAAAGTACGTTGGAAATACTAAAATGAAGAGCTTACGGACATAATACACAGACAGTTTGTGAAGCATCGGAACTGGTTTTATTTGTGGTAATTTAATAATAGTCGTAATCTGTTTGCCGCGTGAGTCACCGAAGCCGTAGTTAGTAGGGCGACCAGTCAGACCGACCGCGATGTCTGAGTCTCACCGCGATGACTCAGCTGTGAGCACACAACTTAAAGGAAATAAACGTTTACGTAGTCATAACAAAACATATTCGTCAAGTTAGGGGTTATTTAGGGAATGGGAAGCCGTCGTCTCCTCAGCAAATCGGAAGGGGTCTGTTCGAAAGACATACCGTGGCCTTGGAACACAAAGGACTAAGAAAGAACATGAATGGGTTTTAGTCAGTACAAGTCTGACACTCCCTTCCGCTCCGCCCAGAGCGGGGGGGTCATTTGATGATTTCGCATCCGTAAAAAAAGGGGTTGTTTGAGAAATCGTCTGATAAAATGAAATAGACTTTTTCATTGTTTTCCAAATGAGCACTGGCAACTTCCGAATTTAGATAAACCATACAGGGTTTACGAACAGGTTTTACTTACTGTCATTAAATTCTGAATTTCATGAAAGTATGTGAAACTGTTTATGACTCACCTACTCTGAGTATAGGCTTTCTCATTTTCTCTTTTTTGTCTGTGCCCTAATTGCATCCAACTCATGCATCATTTTGTTTGTCTCGTGACTGCCATCAATCTTTGGCAATTGGCATTCGTTCGCGTACAGTAGCGAAATATTAAAAAGTGGTTCCAAGATTCCTTTACACACAATTCAAGATACATCCCTAATTCAAGGGACTAGTGCCCATCAGCCCTAATGCCTCGGTCCTTCAAAGGGTCAGATAATATCTCCGTATAATCACTCAGCATTATCACCCGCAGCCGGTTCTGTGCCAGTACAGATCTTGCATTAAGGACCTATTCCAAACTCAGTCAGAAAGTTAGTCACCCCACTAAGCAATCACGTATAAGCTAAACAAGATTTGTGATTGACGCGGCATGCTCGTCATCATCGGCTTAACAAAGGCATCCTGTGTTGTGTCACGGTTCTTACGAGTACTTCTTAGTACGTACTACGCAACGTAAGAACAACGGTTAGTCTAGGTAAACTCTAACTAACTCATCGAGGAATACAGACGTGATCTTTTTGTTTTTTTCTAGTTGGTAATATTGAAAAAATTGCTGCTTCTAGGTTAACAAATCGTAGTTACTTTGAACTGGAAATTGCCCAGCGTTATTTTTACATACATCTTTTACTTTTTGGACACACTATTTTATCCTCTTAAGATCTACGGAAACCATAATATACTACAAATATTGATTCATAATAGGAAACGGGCAAGGATGATGTGTCCGTATCGACCGCGCGGTCATGACGTTTTTTTTTAAGAAAAATACTATATAATTTTGAAATAGTTTGTATAAGTTTCTTATTCTTATTCTTTATTGCACACAAAAAAAAAGAAAAATATACACACAAATTGCAACATAAAAACTTATGTACAACGGCGAGCTTAACCCAGAATTGGGTTGGGAAGTTTATTGCCAAAACCATAAATTTGTCAAAGCTTTGGTTAAAAAGTTGTAAGGGTTTAAACGTGGCCGCGCCATTGAAACGCGGAGAACCGCGCGGCCACGGAGATCTGTAAAACTACGCGTTGTTTACCCGAAATTCAGGAAATAATATGTTGAATTTGTAAAAAATATATAAAAATATAGAAAAAAATCCTAGGTTTATATTTTAGGAGCTGTAAGACTAAAACCCCATGGCTGCGCCATCAAAACGGTGACTAACACATTATCGCCGATATCTCGCTGAAAAAGCATCGCAGATGTCTGAAGTTTTTTGTAGAACCGAGATTTGAATTCATCAGATTTTGTTAAAAATACAACGAAACGTCCTAGGTTTATATTTCAGGAGCTTTAAGACTAAAACCCCATGGCCGCGCCATCGAAGCGGTGTTAAACACGTTATCGCCGATATCTCGCTGGAAAAGCTTCGCAGGGGTCTAAATTTTTTTTGTAAAACATTGTGTAAATGAAAGGTGAACAACAAATTAATTAAGTTGTATTTTTTTTATTTGTACAATTCTATACATATAATGATAGCATGATAAGGTAAGGCGTCCTTTGGTTTATATATATATTTTTAGGAACCAGAGGTAGAAAATAATAAAAAAAAAGGATACTTACAAAGCTTTCACAAACTTTATTTCTATTAACTTTTTCAAATAAACACAACTTGAATCACATAAGCAAACAACCATTAATTCAAAAGCACATTTACACAATAAAATAAAATCAAGGCAAAAGAAAGACAGATAATAAATAGCGTCGATCACCTGACAACCTTTCCGTGCGAGAGCCGACCGAGGAGTGACCGATTTACTTTTTTTTTTTTTTTTTATGAATGGCATCTCGCAGTTCAACCTAGGAGGTTGTCGTCTGCTTAACCGGACTATCCTGTGGGTGCCTTAAGAGTAAGGCCTCCAGCCAGGGCATAAAAACTTACAAACTAAGCGACTATACGCTGAGGGCACCCCCTGTGGGGTACGAGCCTCGGCTCAGGGCGTCGCTGGGGGAGGACTGCATGGGGACAGGCTGGATCTGAATGATATCATTATTTAGGGGCTGATTTAAAACTACTGGCACAGCATCGCGGGCTGGCTCGAGCGAGGGTCGGGGAGGACATGGACCGGGACGTCGCGACGGACCTCGACGGCGAGGTCGGAAAGACGGCGGTTTGTGTCTGAATTTTATAAGAGTGCTAGTCTCTTTGCTACTCTCCTGGAGGAGGGTGATAGCATCATCGGGAGTGACGAGGGTATGCCGAGGACGGCGTACTGTACTAATGCGCGAGGGTTCGTAACGGGCGGCCGCTGCGATCAGGGGATTACGGTGTTTACTGGCGTTATCGAAGAAACGCTTCGAAAGACGTTTCATAAACTGAAGAACGGTGGGCATTCTAAGGTCTACGTGTAGACGGTCGTTACGGACATAAAAAGGGGCTCCCGTGACTCTACGTAAGAACCGGTTCTGCAAGGTTTGCATCCTATGGATGTATTTAGGCTTGGTGTGAGCGTACACGACGCAAGCGTACGTCATAATGGGGCGGATCACCGCGGTATAAAGGCGCAACTTGCACTTGAGTGACAATTTGCTTTTTGCCGAGATCATGAAATGAAGCCTACCCATAGCAAAGGCAGCTCGGTCGCGAGCTGCTTTGATGTGCGCCGCGAAAGACAGGTGGTTGTCAAGTAAGACTCCTAAGTACTTGGCTTGCTTCTCCCAAGGGATAGGCTTACCGTACATAGTGATCGGGCTGAGCGCGGGTGGCTTGTTTTTACGCGGTTTAGAGAAAAGAACTGCCTGGCTCTTGTCGGGGTTCACCTCGATTCTCCATTTCCGGAACCAAGCGCCTAAGACGTTGGCTGAGGTTTGGAGGGTGCTGTAAATAGCGTCGTGACTGCGGCCAGTGTAATTGACCGATTTACTCGCCGAACAGTGCTTTTATAGTCTAGCCGTCAGGTGACGTCACTGAATGCTATCTGTCATGGCGTTTCTCCTAACACGGCCTCTCCTGACCGTGCGCCGTCCTCGGGCATATCTTCGCTGATACCTTTGTTGCAATCAGCATTGGCTATGGAGATCTCAGGAGCTGAGGATGGTCCTGCTTCTGCATCATTAATGTCATCGTCATCAGTGTCTAAAAATAGAAATGTTATTAGTATTCGAATTAAATGCCAGAATTTCCTATTCTTTCATTCATCTCTCATTCAAGGCCCTCTTTCAGACTGACACACACTTATATTTCTTATCTTACTTCTAATCTTTCATCACTAACGCATACTTCGTCGAACATGAATCTCATTTCGGTCAGTCTTCTCTCCTATAGCGTTAGTGAAATAGAACAACTTCACACATTAGTGTTCTGTGTAGGACCGTCGTCCAAGGCACATACACCATGTGTCTCCAGGACCGATGTCCAATACACATATAAAATACGTGTCTGCAGGACCAATGTCCAATACACATACAAAATACGTGTCTGCAGGACCAATGTCCAATACACATACAAAATGTGTCTGCAGGACCAATGTCCAATACACATACAAAATACGTGTCTGCAGGACCAATGTCCAATACACATACAAAATGTGTCTGCAGGACTAATGTCCAATACACATACAAAATGTGTCTGCAGGACCAATGTGCAATACACATACAAAATGTGTCTGCAGGACCAATGTCCAATACACATAGAAAATGCGTCTGCAGGACTAATGTCCAATACACATACAAAATGTGTCTGCAGGACCAATGTCCAATACACATACAAAATGTGTCTGCAGGACCAATGTCCAATACACATAGAAAATGCGTCTGCAGGACCAATGTCCAATACACATACAAAATATGTGTCCCAATGAGCAGTTACGTACTGCTTAGCCTTCCCATTTAGCCAGTAACAATTCAGACCAAGCTTTCAAGGTTCGAGCTTTTAAGTCTCCGGCTACACGCTAAGTATGCATTATTAAATACCTGAAACATAGCGACAAATAGCAACAGTTTACTTACTTTCAAAGAAAACTGCACAACTCTCGGGACACCACTCTCCCTTCCATGGCACCATATATTCGGCTGCCGCCTGTGTGGTTTTGCCACGTGCACCAGCCAACAGTTTTAGCTAGCGGTTGCTTGGCAAAACTTTTATCACATGGTAAGGGCCTCTCGTTCCAGAGTCCAGTTTTCCAGTTGATTGTGAGTATTTTATGACGAACACTAGATCATCAGTTTTGAACACTCTGGGAGGGTGTCGGTGACGATTGGCATAGGAATCTTGTTTATCTTGATTCACCTTAAGCAGGTCCTTTGCTCGACTCCTACAGATTTCGCGCCATGCTTCCCGATTAGGGTGAGCATTTTCGACTGCCACATCTAGAATCAACGCACGGATAACAGGAGTGGTCGCATCAGTGCCAATCAATAAATTTAATGCTGACAATTGAGTAGATTTTTGTTTCGTTATATTTAGCACAAGCTGAATTTTCCAAAGTGAATTAGACCAAAGTACATTTTTATCGCGACATTAAACACGAATTAAATTTAACACAGTACGTACGTAGCGCTCAGCCTGACCATTGGCATGATGCACTTCAGGAGTTATATGGTGAATGGCAGAGCCCAGTTCTGATACCCAGCTAGTAAAACTAGACGCTTCGAACATGCGACCACGGTCGGCAACTATTAATTTAGGGACAAAACATAATAACCTTGAATCCTCATCGACTGGTGAGTAACGGTAATACAACAATTCATTTTTACATTCGTAGCGCCGTGCATCTAAGTGTCCGTCTCTTAATTTTTGTATAAGATCCTTAGTCTCATTGTCGGCAGCCTGGGCCATTTGTGCCCAGTTCAAAGGTCTTTCGATTTGGTTAACTTGCACGACTGGTGGATTCCTGCTCAAATAATCAGCATGAGACATCATTAAACCCTTTCGGTACTCGATGTTAAAATTAAAATCTTGTAAATAAATGCACCAGCGTGCTACGCGTGGAAGCAGATCCTTCTTGCGTTCGGTGGCCTTCAGAGCATTGCAGTCCGTTATAATTTTGAAATGAACTCCAACCAGATAATGTCTAAAATTCTGCAATGCTCTGACGACTGCCAACGTTTCCAATTCATAGGAATGGTATCTGCTTTCAGCGCCCTGGGTATCTTTGCTAAAATAAGCGACAACGCGTTTGTTACCATCCCCATGTACCTGCATCAATACAGCCCCATAACCGACACTACCGACTACCGACTTGCATCGGTGTGCAACTCGGTGGGCAGTTTGGGATCGAAAATATCGTCGCGTAATTTTTAATTTACCGCCGAAAGTACCCCGCTAAACCTAAGAATTGTCTGACCTGCCTAACATTACCTGGTATGGGTGTGTTTATTAACGCTTCTATCTTTCGAAAGCTCGGCCTAACCTGACCATGGCTTATGACCCTGCCCAGATATTAAATAAGGTAGGAAATCATCTATTACGGCTAACAATAACTTCAGATCTTCACCTTGAAGAGGCGTGTTGACTTTAGGATCTGATTCAACAACATTCACTTTAAACACTTGAGAGGATATCCACTGGTATGCCTTGTATCACAGCAGTACTAATGTCACCACTATTAGCCGATTGGATTGACAATTCTTTGCAGAGGTTAACATTTTTTCTGATTACTATTTTGTCCCTCTGAGCGTAATTTCGCAAAGCACTCACTTTCTTTATGACCGCTCTTTTTACAGAAGGTGCAAGTAATTTTTGTGGAACTATCATTTGGGCCCTTACGCCTTTTAGGACAACTAAAACTTTTATGACCAGTCTGATTGCAAGTAAAACATTTAATTTCGGGGCAATCTATTTGTCGTTTTTTTGTTACACCGCTATTAGAGGATCCGCGATTGTCAATTTTACCACGACTAGGTTTAGTGTAATAGCTAAAAACGAAACGATATTTTCCGTAGTAAGATCGGCATTTGCAGCCGCCGCACGAACTTGCGCATCACTTATACCGCGTATGATTATTTGCACCATTAGCCCTTCACTTAAACCCTCAACAATGCGTAGTCGTAATAACGAACGCCGGGCATACTCCGCATAAGTTGAAAATTTATCGGACGTTGTATTAATGGTCTCAAAGAGTATGTTGGCGTAATCAAGTCTTCGCGGACACAGCGACATACATTGTTTCGAAAAGTTAGACCACGAACGGTCACTTGTTGTCCACTCATTCAACCAAGACCTCGCGTCGCCCTTAAGGCGATTAGCAACCCGCGACAAACATTCTAAGTCGGTCCAACGATTCACTAACCTAGCACGTTCCACCTCATCACACCACACCTCAAAGTTGTGGATGGCGGGATCGAAATTTGACACATAATAATTATGCGGTTTCGTTTGGATAGCAACAAGCGCTTCAGCAAGTACTTTTGCTGCGGCTGGCGCACTATTATCTGGTTCATCTCGTTGAGGTGTTTTGCCATGATTAGATGGCAATGGTGTACGTGAAACGCTCGCGGTGCTTTCCTCTATAGCTCTTAGTCGCGACATAATCGTACCTAACGCCTGTTGTACGGAATTATCACGACTACAAGACCGGACACGACGCGACCGAGACCTATGGGGGTGTCGACGCGATTTACTCTGCTTCTTATCCGATCTATGCGGTGGTGTTTCATTTGATCTACTACGCGAACGAGATGATCGAGGCATGATAGATTTTTGAATTAACGGCTGTTTTTGCTTATTCAACGGTATTAAAATTTTTTAGATGGGCACAGGCCTATCCCACTTCTGATTTTAGGAACCAGAGGTAGAAAATAATAAAAAAAAGGATACTTACAAAGCTTTCACAAACTTTATTTCTATTAACTTTTTCAAATAAACACAACTTGAATCACATAAGCAAACAACCATTAATTCAAAAGCACATTTACACAATAAAATAAAATCAAGGCAAAAGAAAGACAGATAATAAATAGCGTCGATCACCTGACAACCTTTCCGTGCGAGAGCCGACCGAGGAGTGACCGATTTACTTTTTTTTTTTTTTTTTTTTTATGAATGGCATCTCGCAGTTCAACCTAGGAGGTTGTCGTCTGCTTAACCGGACTATCCTGTGGGTGCCTTAATAGTAAGGCCTCCAGCCAGGGCATAAAAACTTACAAACTAAGCGACTATACGCTGAGGGCACCCCCTGTGGGGTACGAGCCTCGGCTCAGGGCGTCGCTGGGGGAGGACTGCATGGGGACAGGCTGGATCTGAGTGATATCATTATTTAGGGGCTGATTTAAAACTACTGGCACAGCATCGCGGGCTGGCTCGAGCGAGGGTCGGGGAGGGCATGGACCGGGACGTCGCGATGACCGATTTACTCGCCGAACAGTGCTTTTATAGTCTAGCCGTCAGGTGACGTCACTGAATGCTATCTGTCATGGCGTTTCTCCTAACAATATATATATATAGTCCTAGCAACATAATTCACGATATAAAATAACATCACATACTAAACTTAAATCACATGTCTAATCGGGTGAACTTACAATCAATAATAACCCGATTATATTATGAGTATTCACCTCTAACATTCTGGTAATAATAGGTCTTTACCTATGAAATTGCCGTATTGCAGTACAGACTTTTTCAAACAAAAAAAAGTTTTGATTGGCTATGAGTTCTAAATTCAAATTAATTTTGTTTTAAAAATATGACATTCTATTTACAAAATCAGTCTTTTGTTTATTGATTAGCGTTGTATTTTCATTACATTTCAACATTTTTCCTCATAATGGATACTTTGAAATTTCGTGTAATTATGGAATATGAGTTCCGTCGTGGCACCAACGCGGCACAAACGACCCGTAACATCAACGACGTTTACGGAGAGAACTGTACAAACGAACGCACAACCCGTTATTGGTTTGCTCAGTTCCGTTCTGGGAATTTTGACTTGAAAAATGAACCTCGTGGTCGTCCGGAAACTTTGGTCAACAATGATGAATTAAAGGTGATTGTTGAAGCTGATGAAACTCAATCTACAGCTGAGCTGGCAGCAGATTTTGATGTTAGCATTAAAACAATATTGGTCCATTTGCGACAGATTGGCAAGATAA
This sequence comes from Cerastis rubricosa, assembly GCA_949152445.1. Taxonomy (NCBI): domain Eukaryota; kingdom Metazoa; phylum Arthropoda; class Insecta; order Lepidoptera; family Noctuidae; genus Cerastis; species Cerastis rubricosa. The sequence goes on along the minus strand of OX424545.1, from coordinate 15,061,062 downwards.
AAAAGCTTGATAGATGGGTGCCCCACGAACTTAACGATCGCCAGCGCAACGTACGCGTCGAGACTTGCCTTGCGCTGCTTAACAGGCACAGAAATGAAGGAATTTTGAACCGAATTGTTACGTGCGACGAAAAATGGATTCTTTTTGACAATCGAAAGCGCTCAGCAAGTTGGTTAGATCCTGGTTCGGTACCAAAGCAATGTGCAAAACGAAAAATGACCCCTAGAAAGGTGATGGTCACAGTTTGGTGGTCTAGTGCTGGTGTGATTCATCATAGCTTTTTACAAAACGGCGAGAGCATTACTGCAGATGTGTACATTGAAGAACTGACCACAATGATGGCGAAACTCGCACGTCTGCAACCAGCTTTGGTCAATCGGTCGTCTCCACTGCTACTTCACGACAACGCGCGGCCCCATACTGCACAACAGACCGTCTCTAAGCTGCATGAGTTGGGTTTGGAAGCTCTCCCTCATCCGCCATACTCACCAGATCTTGCGCCTTCCGACTATTACTTTTTCCAAAATTTGGACAACTTTTTAGCGGGAAAAAAATTCAATTCCCGAGAGGCAGTACAAAACGCCTTTGAAGAGTTTGTTGTCTCCCGTCCAGCTGATTTTTTCAAGAAGGGCATCCATAAACTGCCACAGCGTTGGCAAAGATGCATTGATTGCAGGGGTGATTACTTTGAATAAAAGAAATAAATAAGATCGAAAAAAAAAATACTTTAACTTTTTTCAGACAAAACGGCAATTTCATAGGTAAAGACCTAATATTAAATGCATTACTGTCCTTAAATAAATGAATTGATAGGAATAGTACTTTTAAAATTGGCACTACACTAAGTACTTATTAAATCCATACATGATACTAAATTCACAAATTAAAACGGTATTAGAAGTTGAATAACTTGTTTTTAACTAGCAGTTTGGGTTCAGCCAATTCCTATGCTTGAATTCAGAATCTTAGATAGGTAATCATATAATAGGTTACATTTACACGGGTAATGTAGTGCAAGTCGATTTTTGAGTTACCATTCTAGTGAAAAAAAAATAATAATAATAATTTATTTGCGTCAAGTTTAACATTTTACATTAAATACATGTTAATACATACAATTTAAAGAAAATTTAACAATAGTGTGGCGACACCAGCACCTTTGCTAAGTTGTCAAGACAACTTGTGTTAAAGATGCAGGGCCCGACCCTTTAGTGGATGTTTCTTAATTGTATTTAGTTACAAACATGCCATTTTACAAAAAAAAATATGACTAATCCATTATGTAGCATAAGTAAACGGGCAAATAAACTATTTAGAAAAGAAATAAAATGAAAACAAAAGTAATATATGGTATGAGCAGAGTAGTGTAGTGTGTGAACGCGTGTGTATGTGTACGTGTGTGTGTACGTGCGTGTGTGTACGTGTGTACGTGTACGAGTGTGTGTGTGTGTATATGTGAGTGTGCATGTGTATGAGCAAAGGATAGTTTAACGGGAGGTATATTAAGTCAACAATAAATTTTCTGTGTTGTTGTAGTTAAGTGTTAGTAGCCAATCACTTAGTTTCTTTTTGATTGACATTTTAGATAGTGAGTAGAAGTCTAGAACTTTGTTAAGGCTATTGTACAGATGAGGACCTTGGAAACAAGGAAATCTTCTTGTAAAAGAGAATTTACAGAGGAAGGGTTGACATACCTTGTCTTTGCGTCTTGTGGTGATTACTTTATAGGAGGTTCTTTGGTGCTGATATAGTAACATGTATAAGACAAATAATTGTCTCACTGTGAGGACTTTACAGTTCCTATATAGTTCCTCAGTTGGAAAAAGTATGGACCTAAAAGTGCTAGTTTTTAAGCACGGCTCTTTGAGCTCGTTCTAGTTTCAAAAGTAAAGTTTTTGGTCCACCACCCCAAGCGCTTATACAGTACGTTAAGAGAGACTGACACAGAGCAAAATATGCACACCTAATAATTTGGGGTCCTGCCATGTGGCGAAGAGTACTAACGACAAAGATTAGCTTTCTGATTCTATTTGTCAGTAACTCTATATGTGGTGCAAAACTCAAGCTATCGTCGAGAGTCACACCGAGATATTTAATCGTTCTACAGCGTTCCAGTTCGGGACATGTACATGTCGCAGTGCCAGGCAGTACACATGAGTGCGCTACCAAAGCGTACGAATTTGGTGGTTGACTCGAATTTCTTAAGCTGTATGTAAGAATTTTAGTTTTATCGGTGTTGATTGTGAGAATGTGTCTTTTGAGCCATTGGAGAACATTATTTAGTCCTTTATGTGCGGAATCAAAGGTGTCTTCCCAAGTATCACCAGAGAAGGTAAGGACAGTATCATCAGCAAACGCCACGATTTTCCCACCTCCCAAACTCAGATTACATAGTTGGTTAACGTATATCAGAAATAAGGTTGGACCAATCACACTGCCTTGGGGAACGCCGAATGTCACTGGTAGCTCTCCACTGAGGTAATTTTGTATTTTTACACATTGTGTTCGATTTTGAAGGTAGTCTTTGAAGATGTTAAGTGATTGGCCACGTATCCCCAGTTCTTCAACCTTTATTATTAAGTCAGAAATCGAAACCGTATCGAATGCCTTTTTTAGGTCCAAGAAAATTGACAATACCTTCTTTTTCCTGTCAAGATTTTTGGTAACATAGTCAACTAGGTCAATTACAGCGCTACTAGTAGATTTATTGCGTCTAAAGCCGAATTGGTTGGGAGAAAAAAGCTTTTTATCTACCATGTACGTCACGAGTCTTTTATTAATTAGGCGTTCTAGTATTTTGGAAATGGAAGGTAACACTGCAATAGGACGATAATTATTTACCAATTTTTTGCTTCCAGTTTTATAAATTGGGTGTATGATGGCCTTCTTGAAGTAAAAATATGTGTGAGTATGGGGACTAATATCAATGAGTAGCGTTTTAAAAACTTTGTAGGAATATTGTCCCAGCCTTCGCTTCATCGGTGTCTAACATGACGAATGATTGTAAAGGTGGAGATGTAGGAGTAGTGTCTGATGGGACTTTATGACTACCAAGTGAATGAGAAAAGTTATCAGCTAGTTCCTTGCCGATATTGGCAAAAAACTCATTTACTAAGTCCACCGAGAGCTGAGGTGACGCAGAAGAAGCCAATAATTCGGTGTTGGGTATGTTAGGCTTGTCTGTGTAAGTCACTCTCTTTACCACCTTCCAAATCTTTTTATTGTCCTTAGAAGTCTCAGTTAGTTCTCTCCTGTCAAAGTCTCTTTTTAATTTTTTCAAAATTTTTGTGCAGTATTTCCTATACCTTTTATATGTAGTACTTAATATAATATTGTTTGGAGAAAGCTTGAGATTTTTGTGCATTGTATCTTTATTATGCATACAGCGGAGCATACCGACGGTCATCCACGGTTTGAGTAAACGTTTTTATTTGGAACCTTGATTAAAGAAGTGTGAGTATTTATGAGTCTAGCAAGAGTGGTGACTAAACTTTTTGTCGCTTCATTAGCATCGGTGTGTTCATAAATTGCTTGGAAACTTGTAGTCTTCATCTCACTATCAAGAGTTTCATAATTTGTCTTCAATATGGTGTATGACTGTGGATTGACATCTCGTTTAAGATTAAGACACAGCATTACAGGGTTATGGTCGGTGACAAAGGCGTGTAAAACTATGGTGAGTGCAGTCAAGTGAGTTTTGAGCATGACGTGGTCAAGACAGGCATTTTCTCGAGTGGGAAGTGAGTGAGCAGGTTGCAGGCCATGGGAAGCTATGAGATCGAGATAGTCCGAGGTTTGGCTTGAAGATGTAGTACATGCAATGTCAAGGTTAATGTCACCAACTATTGCTATGTTTTTATATGTAGTCAAGCTTGCCAAAAGAGAGTTTAGAGACTGTAGGAACTTACTTAAGTCTCTAAAAGACGGAGATCTATAAATACATATTATTGCCTTATCGGTGCCGATTTTTAGCACTAGACAGCTGGCATCCGAAAAGTCAGGTTCTTCAACTGTGTAGTTTACTATATTTTTAACATAAAGAACCACACCATCGTTCTGATTGAGGTGTTTTTTTGTTTGGTAATAAGAGTAGTTATCGATGGTTGGGATTGAATCATTATAACGTTTCAGCCAGCACTCAGTCATTACTAATAAGTCGCAGTCTAGGTTTATTCTGTTAAGGAGTGTTAAAAAAGAGTCGAAGTTTGCATGAATAGAGCGAATGTTCTGGGTAATTATTTTTAATTTCTTGGAAGGGTTAGTGATATAGGTAGTGCATTATTCGGGGTCACAGTTAAAAGTAGTAGAGACTGAGAGCTGATCTATATTGTTTATAATTTCTTTAACGCTATCCACTGTTAAATTGTTTTTTTGAGAGTGAAACAAAATAGGGCTTCATTGGGTGATTGGTACGTAATCCAAAAGCTAAGTTTTCGGCGACGAATTTAAACAAGCAGAATGTAAACAAGCATGTATAGTACCATTTGGTTGTATTGTTATTACTGAGAATGAGAAAACATATGACAATGAGTGGATGGATTGCTTCCCATTCACAGGATGAAAGTTGGATGAACGTGAAGAAATCTTGGCACAGAGACAGTCTATAACCTGTAACAACACATGGGCTACCGTTTATCCCAGAACTAGGTGGGCAAAACCACAGGTTATGCCTGTGGTTTTGCCCAACTAGTGGGGAATCTATGAATGTGATGTAAAGAATAGAGTGAATGTATTGTAACTATATGTATTAAATAGTGACATGTTACAATGGAATATATAGAGTACATAGTGAAATGGTTACAATGGAATTTGAACTGTGCCTTGTATAACAGTGAGTTTAGTATTTAATAACTAAATAATTTCTTAGATTCTGAGTTGAACTTTACGCGATCACGCATACTAGGGCTATTTGGACTTAGCGCCACTTCATCAAAGAGTTGTTTTAAGGTAACCACTCTGCGTCATCTTTGACGGAGTATGCGCGACCGGCTCGGGCCGCGCCGGGTGATTCGGTGAGGTTGTCCTTACTGCTGGCCACCTTGTGGGACACTGTCTTGCTGGCTTTCACGATGTTGTGTGAGGAGAAGGTCTCCGGATTGATGTTGATGTTGATGCCCTACTTGCCGTTGAGGTGAGAGGGACAGTCATTCTGCGAGATGATGGACAGGTCATTCGGGTCTACGCCAAATGAGGCCAGTTTGTTGCGCATCTATTGTGAAAGTAAAAAAAACATTAGGAAAAAATATGCTTGAGAAACCAATTTCGTTTATAGTAGGTACGGATAAGTAGATCATGGTTTCCTGTAACCATCCGATATCGATATTACATTTTTTATCTGTCAGCTTATTTTCCAAGAGCCTTGGACGGCAAATCCCAAAAAAAGCAATAAGTAGTTTGCTTAAAATAAAAAGCAAAAATTTAAAACTTATTTCAATGACTGTGTCATTACGTAGTCCAGTGCGCAGCTTTCAAACATGGGGAAGAATCACAAAACTGTGTATCTTTTTGAGCTGCTTTTGCCATAATTCTTAGAAACTAACCTTGTCGGTGTAGATCTTGTCAAGCTCCTTGGTTCTTGAGAGAATTGTGGCTGATCTGCGGTGCGCAAACGCAAGCTTCTGGCAAGTGAAGATGACGGCATGAGATGTGTAGTCAGTCATTACGATTGTGTAGCCCGCTACGCCTGAAAAAATACATGAGATGTTAGAATTTGTAGCTTATTGCACCCATAAAAGCGTTTAATATTATTTATCGCTTGACAGCGATGAGTTTTTCAAAAGCTTTGTTCACTTATAAATAGTACTTACTCAGAGGAAATTTAACTTTCATTCGTGCGGGGACTGCTGGGTCTGGGATCGTTATTATTCCAGTATACCTGAAAACAACAAAGAGAGGTGTTAATCCGTAGTGCGTAGAAGACACTAAGTTCGTCCATTCATCTATTTTGATGGTAGTTAAGAAAAAATAACCCACACACACCCCCCTACATCATCGTTATCTACTAAGCAGGCAATGGGCTATTACATGAATTAAAATAATTAAAGTAGTATTTTATACCTGTAGTCATGCTTCAGAGGTGTGAGTCCCAAGATGAAGTGCTGCGACATCTGCTCCAGTTCATATCTTCCGGGCTGGTTGGTCTTGGTGAAGTTGTAGGTCATGCAGTGCGACGCTGTCGACGTCTTCTGTACGACATACCATACGCCCAGTAACTGTTGATCAAACGAGTCTTTGGTTACCACCAGGTTTCTATCGTATCGCTATCGGCAGGACCTCTTACCTACTGTGACATGGCAAATTTTAACCATGTTTTCCTAACTGTCAAGCCCTCGCTTGACAAATGCTTAACATTCTTTTTGAGAAAAGGCGATGAAGAAGGATCTTGTAATCCTAAATAGCAAACAGCACATGGCAAGTGATAAATAAAAGAAACAAAAGTACTCAAATAATAAAACTTACAAAGTTGTCAAAACAATGGTGGCACTCATTGCGTGAAGAACAATAGTGTTTTTGGAACAATGTACTGTCGTACAGTAGTGATCGTTTTATACTTATGTAAAACGATCACTTTCCACACTCATATCCTAAAAATATTGATGTCATTTCATAAATGGAATTTTCTTTTGGCAAAAAAGACTCATCTTTCCTTAAAACCTTTCCTATTTATCTTTTTAGAGTCTAAAGTTTTAGGGTCTAAAGCTTAGACCACTCACCATTGTAACTTCGCCATTGTAAGGAACTTTTGAGCCAAATGTGATGCTTCAACAACCAGCGGATCAGGCTATGCCTTGTCTGTTAGCGAATAACGAGATCAGCAATTTTAATAATTATGTAGTTTCAACCTACCTAAATCTTTTGCTCAAAAATAAACAACATTTCGATGTAAAGTGACGACTGATCCCGGTTCAAATAAAATAAAATAAAAACAAAGAATTCATACCCTGTTCATTTCAAAGCCTGGCAGGGGCTCGACGAGGGGACAGCCTCCCAGGTGATATGTGTGGCTTAACGCACCCCCACATATCGCTAACAACACCCCTATTGCCGATAAACAGTACATTTTGAAAATTCTAATAAAACTGAGCATAAAAGAAAGGTACGTGATCATGGCTCGGCAGCTCACCAGAGACTGGCCAGCGTATCACTGTGTAGTCCTTATAAACCAGCGGACTCCTTTGACCTTTTGACCACACGGCTCAAGTTATTGGTAAACATGCTACTCTTATCAACTATGAGGAAGTCTCAGAAGAATCTTAATAAATGTGTTGTTTTCTCTACGTTGGTATTTTAGAGTATCGGGTAGTATCGAATCCTCGATTAGAATAGGTTAAGTAATTTAGAATAATGCTCTTTGGACAGATGATGACGACGACTAAATCAAAGTAAATTATTAGTTATTAGGCGTAGTAACGTTGCAAAAGACGGAGACACCGTGTTGGCTAAGCTTGGGATACTGTCTATGTCCAGTATCCATTAGTGCAGTGTCAATAGTATGATTAACTGGCATCAGACTTCTTCTACCCTATTATTAGATTTTTATAGACTAAATTTATGATCATATAAAAACGAAAAGAATTTGAATGGTTTCCTGTAAGTACAAGTGTACCTAGCCACGCCTTGGTCTTGGAGAGCATTCGACTCTCCACTAGATTTTAGAGGAAGACAGAATTACCATGTCCTGAGAGTCTGTAGTTTTGAGAGTGAGTCATCTTTTTACCACATCTTAAGACTTTATAATGGCTTCACATAAGGAAGTGCTCCTTTAATGGCTAACTATGAGTATAGCTTATCCCCGCGGCTTCACCGTGTGGAGTTTGATATTTATCGCACGCTTCGATCAATAATATTGATCGAAGATCGCACGGGATCAATTTAGTTAATTCAAGTAGTAAACGATCTGTGTTCCAAATAACATCCAAATCAGTTCGTTCAATAGTTTTTGTGCGAGAGTCAAAAACATCTATCCTCACAAATTTTCGCATTAAATAGTTAATTAGACTGGTAAAGTAATAGATAAGTAAATAGATGTATTGTGCTTCAGAAAGAATAACTACTAACGTGACGACTTAATGGGGAGTATGAAAGAGGAAGACATATTGCTGCGTGGACTTTAAATGAAGGATAAGAGCACGAAGTTGATGATGTTAACGTATCTACCTACTTGGTCTTTGTTAACTTGCCATAATTTAAGTGCTGATATCAATGTTTTTGGTTGCCCGTCCTGAATTCCTGATACATACTTCCTACATTCAGAATGTATATTTATTTCTCTTGCTTGTGCACCGGAAACAGACCGATAGAGATAACCTACTCCTTATTGAAATGGCTAACAATATAAGGCTCTAGATGTTGTATAAAATTGGACTCCGTAGCTTTCGTGATTATAATAATTAGGGCTATGTAAACAATTAACAGTAGTAGGAAATGTGGCCGTTTGTAAATAAATCATTTAGAACAAAGGCAATGGACGTGTCATTAATGTTAAGGATAAATAATGTGGTCTGTAGATTCTAAAACAACTTCTCGAAATTAAAGTTTATGAACTTTTATTAAAAATAACGCAGCAACTTCGATGAACTCTGTCAAAATAAGGAACCTTAATTACAATAATGAATATTATTAAATCGAGGAGGATTCAGCACCATAGACCACATTCACACAATGCGGCAGATTATACAGAAGTCCGAAGAGTATAATCGGCCTCTGTGTCTTGCATTTGTGGACTATGAGAAGGCTTTTGACTCTATCGAGACTTGGTCAGTTCTGGAGTCCCTGCAGCGATGCCAAGTAGACTGGCGATTTATACAAGTGCTGAGAAGTCTGTACGAAAACGCCACAATGACTGTCCAAACTCAGAACCAGCTAACAGAGGGTATCCCATTGTTTCGGGGAGTGAGGCAAGGGGACGTAATCTCCCCGAAATCGTTCGCCAACGCACTGGAGGATGCGTTAAGACGCTGAACTGGGAAGGATGTGGCATTAACATCAACGGCGAGTGCATCTCACACTTGAGATTTGCAGATGACATCGTCATACTGGCTGAATCGCTGCACGACTTGCAGCAGATGCTGGATGACCTAGTTGATTCTGCACTACGCATTGGTCTCGGGGTGAACTTGGACAAAAAGCAGGTTATGTTCAACGAACACGCCACCCCAGGACCTATTGTTGTCAATGGCGCTCCTCTCAAGGTTGTTCAAGAATATGTTAACCTCGGGCAAATTCTGCAGTTTGGTAAGAACAACTTTGAGAGAGAGGCTAACAGAAGAATTCAACTGGGCTGGGCAGCGTTTGGGAAGCTTCGTCGAATCTTCTCGTCGCGTATTCCACAGAGCCTTAAGACTAAGGTCTTCAATCAGTGCGTTCTGCCTGTAATGACTTACGGGGCCGAAACGTGGAAACTCACGGTACGGTTGGTCCATAAACTCAAGGTTAATCAGCGAGCTATGGAGCGGGCCATGCTTGAAGTCTCTTTGAGGGATCGCATCCGGAACGAGGTGATCCGACAGAGAACCAGAGTAGTCGACATAGCCCACAAAATAAGTAAGCTAAAGTGGCAATGGGCCAGCCATATTAGCCGTAGAACCGATGACCGTTGGGGCAGACGTGTTCTTGAGTGGAGGCCGCGAATCGGCAAGCGTAAGGTGGGATGCCCTCAGGCTCGGTGGAGCGATGATATTCGCAGGGTAGCTGGTAGCAACTGGATGAGAGTTGCCGAGAATCGGGTTAACTGGCGAGCGATTGAAGAGGTCTATGCCCAGCAGTGGACTGCGGTAGGCTGATGATGATGCCTAACTGGTATATTTAATTTTGGCTTCAGAAAATGGTTCATAAATTAGACAATTATTTTGCCCTTCTGTTTTTCCAGCATGATTCAACAGTCTCAAAATAAAAACAGAAAATCAATTTTATTCAAATTAGGCTAAGAATCATTACTTTTTGAACTAGTGGAAGAAATAGTGGTGGAACTAATTCGGCAGTACTTGACCACCAATCACATAAGCACCAAGATGTCCAGCTTTTGAAAATGACACGCTAGTCCTCTGACAGCATTTTGACCGACTTCAAAAAAGGGGGAGGTTCTTAATTCGTTCGAATATTTTATTTTTTATGTATGTTCCCCGTCTACTCGGAAACGTACTCCGTAGCTTTCGTGATTATAATAATTAGGGCTATGTGAATAATTAACAGTGCTTAGTAGGAAATGTATCACTTTGTAAATAAATCATTTAGAACAAAGGCAATAGATGTGTATTTGTGTAATTAATGTTTAGGATAAATAATGTGGTTTGTAGATTTAAAAAAACTTCTCGAAATTAAAGTTTATGAACTTTTATTAAATAACGCAGCAACTTCGATGAACTCTGTCAAAATAAGGAACTACTTATTATTTACAATAATTTAATTAATCATTTTAATTGTTTCCTTGGTTTCCCCTGTCTGGTTTACCTGTTTGCATGCCTAACTGGTATATTTAGTTCTGACTTCAGAAAATGGTTCATAAATTAGACATATTTTTCCTTCTGATTTTTGTAGCACGATTCAACAGTCTCAAAATGAAAATAGAAAAACAATTTTATTCAAATTAGGCTGAGAGTCATTACTTTTTGAACTAGTAGGAGAAATAGTGGTGAAGCAAATCGGAAGGGGTCTGTTCGAAAGAGATACCTTGGCCCTGGAACACAAAGGGCTAAGAAAGAACATGGATGGGTTTTAGTCAGTACAAGTCTGACACTCCCTTCCGCTCCGCCCAGAGCGGGGGGGGGGTCATTTGATGATTTCGCATCCGTAAAAAAAGGGGTTGTTTGAGAAATCGTCTGATAAAATGGAATAGACTTTTTCATTGTTTTCCAAATGAGCACTGGCAACTTCCGAATTTAGATAAACCATACAGGGTTTACGAACAGGTTTTACTTACTGTCATTAAATTATGAATTTCATGAAAGTAAGTTAAAGTGTTTATGACTCACCTACTCTGAGTATAGGCTTTCTCATTTTCTCTCTTTTGTCTGTGCCCTAATTGCATCCAACTCATGCATCATTTTGTTTGTCTCGTGACTGTCATCAATCTTTGGCAATTGGCATTCGTTCGCGTACAGTCGCGAAATATTAAAAAGTGGTTCCAAGATTCCTTTACCCAGCTGAGCAATTTCATAGAAGTCTAAATAAGGGACTAACCCTAATGCCTCGGTCCTTCAAAGGGTCAGTTGGGGAAAGTATAGGTATGTTGTAAAGTTCTTACTTAACCCGAATAATCACTCAGCATTATCACCCGCAGCCGGTTCTGTGCCAGTACAGATCTTGCATTAAGGACCTATTCCAAACTCAGTCAGAAAGTTAGTCACCCCACTAAGCAATCACGTATAAGCTAAATTTGTGATTGACGCGGCATGCTCGTCATCATCGGCTTAACAAAGGCATCCTGTCCTGTGTCACGGTTCTTACGAGTACTTCTTAGTACGCACTACGCATCGTAAGAACAACGGATACTAAAGGTAGTATCCGTTGTTCTTACGATGCGTAGTTCGTAAAACTTTAACTAACTCATCGAGGAATACGGACGTTATCTTTGTGCTTGTTTCTAGTAGGTAATATTGAAAAAATAGCTGCTTCAACGTTAACAAATTGTAGTTAATTTGAATTGAAAATTGCCCAGCGTTATTTTAACAAATATCTTTTACTTTTTGGTCAAACTATTTCATCCTCTTAAGATCTACGGAAACATAATACTACAACTATCTATACTAATATTATAAAGCTGAAGAGTTTGTTTGTTTGTTTGCTTGAACGCGCTAATCTCTGGAACTACTCATCCGATTTGAAAAATTCCTTCGATGTTAGATAGCCCATTTATCGAGGAAGGAAGGCTATATATCATTACGCTACGACAAATATGAGCGGAGCAGCAATGAATAATGTTTCGAATTCGGGGGTTTTATTTGGGTGATCAAGGTTAAGCAACGGTAGCCGAGGTCAGTATGTGGATGGGTGATCAAAGTTAAGCGACGGTTGCCCAGGTCGGTATGTGGATGGGTGATCAAGGTTAAGCAACGGTAGCTGAAGTCAGTGTGTGGATGGGTGATCAAGGTTAAGCAACGGAAGCCGAGGTCAGTATGTGGATGGGTGATCAAGGTTAAGCGACGGTTGCCCAGGTCAGTATGTGGATGGGTGATCAAGGTTAAGCGACGGTTGCCCAGGTCAGTATGTGTATGGTTGATCAAGGTTAAGCGACGGTTGTCCAGGTCAGTATGTGGATGGGTGATCAAGGTTAAGCAACGGTTGCCTAGGTCAGTATGTGGATGGGTGATCAACGTAAAGCAACGGTAGCCAAGGTCAGTATATGGATGGGTGATCAAGGTTAAGCAACGGTAGCCGAGGTCAGTATGTGGATGGGTGATCAAAGTTAAGCGACGGTTGCCCAGGTCAGTATGTGGATGGGTGATCAAGGTTAAGCGACGGTTGCCCAGGTCAGTATGTGGATGGGTGATCAAGGCTAAGCGACGGTTGCCCAGGTCAGTGTGTGGATGGGTGATCAAGGTTAAGCAACGGAAGCCGAGGTCAGTATGTGGATGGGTGATCAAGGTTAAGCGATGGTAGCCAAGGTCAGTATGTGGATGGGTGATCAAGGTTAAGCGACGGTTGTCCAGGTCAGTATGTGGATGGGTGATCAGGGTTAAGCAACGGTTGCCTAGGTCAGTATGTGGATGGGTGATCAACGTAAAGCAACGGTAGCCAAGGTCAGTATATGGATGGGTGATCAAGGTTAAGCAACGGTAGCCGAGGTCAGTATGTGGATGGGTGATCAAAGTTAAGCGACGGTTGCCCAGGTCAGTATGTGGATGGGTGATCAAGGTTAAGCGACGGTTGCCTAGGTCAGTATGTGGATGGGTGATCAACGTAAAGCAACGGTAGCCAAGGTCAGTATATGGATGGGTGATCAAGGTTAAGCAACGGTAGCCGAGGTCAGTATGTGGATGGGTGATCAAAGTTAAGCGACGGTTGCCCAGGTCAGTATGTGGATGGGTGATCAAGGCTAAGCGACGGTTGCCCAGGTCAGTGTGTGGATGGGTGATCAAGGTTAAGCAACGGAAGCCGAGGTCAGTATGTGGATGGGTGATCAAGGTTAAGCAACGGTAGCCGAGGTCAGTATGTGGATGGGTGATCAAAGTTAAGCGACGGTTGCCAAGGTCAGTATGTGGATGGGTGATCAAGGCTAAGCGACGGTTGCCCAGGTCAGTGTGTGGATGGGTGATCAAGGTTAAGCAACGGAAGCCGAGGTCAGTATGTGGATGGGTGATCAAGGTTAAGCGATGGTAGCCGAGGTCAGTATGTGGATGGGTGATCAAGGTTAAGCGACGGTTGTCCAGGTCAGTATGTGGATGGGTGATCAGGGTTAAGCGACGGTTGCCCAGGTCAATATGTGGATGGGTGATCAACGTAAAGCAACGGTAGCCAAGGTCATTATATGGATGGGTGATCAAGGTTAAGCGACGGTTGCCCAGGTCAGTATGTGGATGGGTGATCAAGGCTAAGCGACGGTTGCCCAGGTCAGTGTGTGGATGGGTGATCAAGGTTAAGCAACGGAAGCCGAGGTCAGTATGTGGATGGGTGATCAAGGTTAAGCGATGGTAGCCGAGGTCAGTATGTGGATGGGTGATCAAGGTTAAGCGACGGTTGTCCAGGTCAGTATGTGGATGGGTGATCAGGGTTAAGCAACGGTTGCCTAGGTCAGTATGTGGATGGGTGATCAACGTAAAGCAACGGTAGCCAAGGTCAGTATATGGATGGGTGATCAAGGTTAAGCAACGGTAGCCGAGGTCAGTATGTGGATGGGTGATCAAAGTTAAGCGACGGTTGCCCAGGTCAGTATGTGGATGGGTGATCAAGGTTAAGCGTCGGTTGCCCAGGTCAGTATGTGGATGGGTGATCAAGGCTAAGCGACGGTTGCCCAGGTCAGTGTGTGGATGGGTGATCAAGGTTAAGCAACGGAAGCCGAGGTCAGTATGTGGATGGGTGATCAAGGTTAAGCGATGGTAGCCGAGGTCAGTATGTGGATGGGTGATCAAGGTTAAGCGACGGTTGCCCAGGTCAATATGTGGATGGGTGATCAACGTAAAGCAACGGTAGCCAAGGTCATTATATGGATGGGTGATCAAGGTTAAGCAACGGTAGCCGAGGTCAGTATGTGGATGGGTGATCAAAGTTAAGCGACGGTTGCCCAGGTCAGTATGTGTATGGTTGATCAAGGTTAAGCGACGGTTGTCCAGGTCAGTATGTGGATGGGTGATCAAGGTTAAGCAACGGTTGCCTAGGTCAGTATGTGGATGGGTGATCAACGTAAAGCAACGGTAGCCAAGGTCAGTATATGGATGGGTGATCAAGGTTAAGCAACGGTAGCCGAGGTCAGTATGTGGATGGGTGATCAAAGTTAAGCGACGGTTGCCCAGGTCAGTATGTGGATGGGTGATCAAGGTTAAGCGACGGTTGCCCAGGTCAGTATGTGGATGGGTGATCAAGGCTAAGCGACGGTTGCCCAGGTCAGTGTGTGGATGGGTGATCAAGGTTAAGCAACGGAAGCCGAGGTCAGTATGTGGATGGGTGATCAGGGTTAAGCGATGGTAGCCGAGGTCAGTATGTGGATGGGTGATCAAGGTTAAGCGACGGTTGTCCAGGTCAGTATGTGGATGGGTGATCAGGGTTAAGCGACGGTTGCCCAGGTCAATATGTGGATGGGTGATCAACGTAAAGCAACGGTAGCCAAGGTCATTATATGGATGGGTGATCAAGGTTAAGCAACGGTAGCCGAGGTCAGTATGTGGATGGGTGATCAAAGTTATGCGACGGTTGCCCGGGTCAGTATGTGGATGGGTGATCAAGGTTAAGCGACGGTTGTCCAGGTCAGTATGTGGATGGGTGATCAAGGTTAAGCAACGGTTGCCTAGGTCAGTATGTGGATGGGTGATCAACGTAAAGCAACGGTAGCCAAGGTCAGTATATGGATGGGTGATCAAGGTTAAGCAACGGTAGCCGAGGTCAGTATGTGGATGGGTGATCAAAGTTAAGCGACGGTTGCCCAGGTCAGTATGTGGATGGGTGATCAAGGTTAAGCGACGGTTGCCCAGGTCAGTATGTGGATGGGTGATCAAGGCTAAGCGACGGTTGCCCAGGTCAGTGTGTGGATGGGTGATCAAGGTTAAGCAACGGAAGCCGAGGTCAGTATGTGGATGGGTGATCAGGGTTAAGCGATGGTAGCCGAGGTCAGTATGTGGATGGGTGATCAAGGTTAAGCGACGGTTGTCCAGGTCAGTATGTGGATGGGTGATCAGGGTTAAGCGACGGTTGCCCAGGTCAATATGTGGATGGGTGATCAACGTAAAGCAACGGTAGCCAAGGTCATTATATGGATGGGTGATCAAGGTTAAGCAACGGTAGCCGAGGTCAGTATGTGGATGGGTGATCAAAGTTATGCGACGGTTGCCCGGGTCAGTATGTGGATGGGTGATCAAGGTGTTTTTTTTTTTTTTTTTTTTGTTTTGGCAGGAGTGGGAAATCCCCACGGACACCTCGACTATCTCATGATTTATGAGACAGTCGAGGTAGTGCCGGAATCGAACCGGCTAAAACCACACTCCAGCCCCGCCAGTGTCCCTCTGACATGATCAGAGACCTTGTTTACTGTTGTTTTGGCTTGCATGGCGATTTGTTGTTTTGCGGCCGAAGAGACCAGTATCTATAATTTTAATTTTGACTATTTTATTTTCATACTGTCGCTACATATTTCAATTTATAATTAATATAGATTTACTTTAATTATTTTCAATGTATTATTTTTCTTGTTGACTGTCTATACTCATAAGATACGTTTTTAATACAAATAAATGCTTCATTAAATTGTTTTAATATTTTTAAACGATTCTACTACTTTATATCTTACTACTTATCTTTTTAATTTATTTTTACGATTTACCCCACCCTTGTTTTTATGCCCTCACATTATTTATTTTGTTCTGTTCTGTCTCCGATCCTCAGCTCTGGGTTTAAATCTTTTGATACTACCCTATATACTCAATATATAATAATAGCGTATCACGATTGTAAAACCAAACAGACAAAACCACAAACACAACAAAAACTACAGATAAACACGAACAAGACATATTCACAACAATTTCAACACAGCCCGACGATTCCACTGGGGCTAAGTTTTGATCTAGCATAACTCGAGCCATTTCCTCAAGAAAGTGACTCAAGTTAACCTTCCTCATAGAGCCAGCCCCAGTGGTTTGCTCGCCGCGACTGCTCTCTGTCCGTGCCGAATCTGTTTTCTCTGTGTATGCGGAAGTGGGCGCATTGACAACTTTAGCAATAAGCTATTGTTGCTCGTGCGAATGCGTCCCACTTCCTGCGTACCGGGCATTCCGTGCTGAACGCATTGTGTGAGTGTTCTCCGAGCTTGGCTCTGGTGCAGTTAACACAAACCGCTGCTTCCCCAAGTTGTTTGACTGGGCAGTCCACCCTAGTGTGTGGGCCGCCACAGTAGCTGCACAGGTCCACCGGCTCCGTGCAAAGACGCTTGCCGTGGCCGTATGCTAGGCAGCGGGTGCACTGCACCAGAGGCGTCTGGTCTTCGACGCGCACTCTCTGCAGGTCAATACGGAGCTTGCCTGCTTCGAGTGCACGTCTCCAGATTGCTGGGGAAACACTCAACACAATGCTGTTCACGAGCGGGTTTCGGGACTTTTTCCGGAACTTGATAGACACTTTCTGTTCCTCGTCGCCGAGGCCATGAAATATCTCCCGGTTCTGGTTCTTGAGGCCTCTCAACACTTCCTCGTCAGTGTGCACGAGCAGCACGTCCCTAAGAACCAGAAGCGGGTCCCGATTTTTCACGGCCTCGACGACGAGGTTCTCTCCGACCGATTCCAAACGCTTCTTAAGCTTCTCCCTCTCCTCTCTTGTCTCGCACCCCATGATGACCTTTTGGTCCTTGGCTTTTCGAACCTTTTCGACTCGCACCCAGCCCTCCTTCGCGTCCACCGCTTTCCGGATTCTTTCCAGGACTTCGCCCGCCGTATCCATTTCCTGCGTTGAAGAGACTACCACCGAGTGCAGCGTTGATCGCTCCAGGGCCTGACCCCCAGTTTGGCGCTTAGTCGCAGCCGCTGCACTAGCATAGCTTCTCTCCAACCTTTTCCCAGCCAGCCAGACTGTCTCGGAGCTTTTCCACATACTCGGAATTTTCCTTAACAATCGAGATGTGCTCCTTTAAGGTGGTTATGAGCTCAGTTTGGCTAGCGAGACTATCAGAAATGGACCGGGAACAGTCAGCAGCGGGCGCGGGTGCTGGTACGGCTGCAGGTGCGAGAGGAGCCCTGTCTCGTTCCGACTCCTTCACCAGCTCAAAAAGCCTGTTTATGGCCCCGAGTACCGCAGTCTTAATATCGGTCTTTAGGTTGCGAGAGTTGCCCAAATTAAGCTTTGCCTTATTTAGGCAAGCTCTCGCTTCCGCGGTACGACTGGGGTACCCGGCCCCAGGCTTCTTGAGCGGTGCTAAGGTATCTACAGAAGCTCGGCGCGTCCCCGGAGTGGCCGGGCCCGCCTGCGAAGCGGGAGGAGTGTTGTCTCCGAAAGAGATTCTCCTCCTCGCATTAGCAGACGACAGCCCCGCCTTCTCCGCCAATCGCGGCGAGCCGCTGGATCCCTGAGTCCTCACAGTGCTGGATGGGGTGCGGAACATTTCTAGTGCTAAGTGCAATCGGGTTGACCCCTGTAAAGAGGAGGTCAGTATAACCGGTTCCACTCGAGAGGAAAGGTTTCTTGGACACTGGTAATTTGTGTTCCTGTAAAGGGGGAAACACAAAACGTTTTTAAATTTAAATAATTATAACCAAAACAAATAAATGTAGGCTAACTATAATAAAATACAATATAAATAAATGAATACAATAAATAATTAAAATAAGCCTTTGCAGACACAGTCAAAATGTTTAAAACGCGCTTCTTCCCTCCTAATACCTACATACAGGCCTAAACTTAAATTATAAAGCCAAAAAACTAAAAATAAATTTTGCTGAAAATCCCACTCCGGCCTTCCTATACACAATAGGGCGGGTGGGAGGGCAAAATTTTATTTGAGCTAGACCCGCGAACGAGGTGTCCAGAGACGCGGCTTCGCGCGGGCTAGCTAACTACGAAACAAAACAAGGTGGGTGCCGAATAAAAATTTTGGGTTTTGGTCAAAAAACCAGTTTTTGACTCAAAAAATTTAGGTTTTCAGCCTCCAAACTGGACTCCGGGACACGAAACGCGCACCGGAACACAGGGATGGTAGGTGGGGGGTGATCAAGGTTAAGCGACGGTTGCCCAGGTCAGTATGTGGATGGTCGATCAAGGCTAAGTGACGGTTGCCCAGGTCAGTGTGTGGATGGGTGATCAAGGTTAAGCAATGGTAGCCGAGGATAGCTTAAACACATCAACACGGTCTAGGGATATTTTTAAAAAAGCGAATTACTATCAATGTTTTAATTATTTATATGACATGTATATATTTAAAAGATACGTTAGGTATTTAATATTCTACCATTTTTTAATAATGGTTAAGGTACTTCGATTAAAATTTCAGGATTTTATGGAAAAAAAATGAAGCATAGACGGAAACCGTATATAAATTAACTTTTAATTTATGAGTAAAAACTGATAAAAATAGAAAAAAATCATTTAATTTGTGTTTATAAACTTGAAGTTAGTAGTCTGAGAAAGCGCCCATGATGTTCATAACACATCGGCAACGATTCGGCATGCTCAGAACAAGGTTGTCAATGTCTTGCTGCGGAATATTGTCCCATGTCCTTCTGAGGTGCACAAAAAGATGATCTTCTGTAGCCAGATTTTCAGGAACTCCCTTCAGAGCTCTTCTTTGCAGCATATCCCACGCATGCTCAATGGGATTTAGATCTGGCGATTGAGCAGGCCAGTCTAAGGCCCTAACATTGTGTGTATGTAACCAAGCTGCTACCGTTCTCGCCGTGTGTGCCCGGGCATTGTCGTGCATGAGCAGGAAATCTTGCCCCATTTGTGTTCTGTGGGGCAAGATTACGGGCCCCAGCACCTGTTGGACGTATCGTTCTGCCGTCATATTGCCCCGCACCCAAACGAGATCCGTCCGTCCTCCAAGACGAATTCTTGCCCAAACCATAATTTTTCCTCCTTGGTTTGGGTGAACTTCCTGAGGGTTCTGAAGACGGCTCCATCGTCCAGGAACTCGCCAAACTCGCGTCCTTCGTGAATCTGGATGGAAGCCGAACCTGGATTCATCCGTGAACAGCACATTGGACCATTGCTTACGGCCCCAGTCCACGTGGTTCCGAACCCATTCTAATCGTCGTCCACGATTGCCTCTCCGTAAAGTTGGGACCCGGAGTGGTCTACGAGAGCGTAGATTGCTTTCATGCAGTCGCCTTCTTACAGTTTGGTCACTCACAAGCACTTGGTGTTCCAGTCGCAGCCTTTGGACCAATTGAGTCACCGTTGCATTTGGTTGAGCTCGCGCAGTAATTTGCAAAAATCAGTCTTGTCTGGGGGTAGTGATGCGACTTGGCCCCCGGTGCCTCCACGCTACTTCACCTGTGGCACGATAGCGTGACCACAATCTTGAAATTACATTTTGGTGGGTCCCTATGGCCTCAGCAACATTACGCTGAACAGACCCAGCTTCCAGCATTCCCGCAGCTCGTAACATCTCCGCCCTCGTCAAATGTTGGCGTTGCATGGCTACAATACCTCAACTTTAACTTAATCTTTCGTTTAAAACTGAAAAAAAACTGTAACTAAACGTAATTCGTATTGTTTTCTAAATTTCGCACAAATGAAAATTCCCTCTCCTACACATCAAGACATTGTTATGCCACCGAAACAAAAGAATTTTCAAAAATTTGAATTTGGAATTAGTCAGAGATAAATTACAAACAAATCGGCGTATAAAAGATTCCAATGCGGCCAGTACTTTTCGAGTTATTTAATTGAGTATGAAATATCCCTAGACCGTGTTGATGTGTGTATATTTTGTGGATGTGTGATCAAGGTTAAGCGACGGTTGCCGAGGTCAGTGTGAGGATGGGTGATCAACGTAAAGCAACGGTAGCCGAGGTCAGTATGTGGATGAATGATCAAGGTTAAGCAACGGTAGCCGAAGTCAGTATATGGATGGGTGATCAAGGTTATGCAACGGTAGCCGAGGTCCGTATGTGGATGGGTGATCAAGGTTAAGCGATGGTTGCCCAGGTTAGTGTGTGGATGGGTGATCAAGGTTAAGCAATGGTAGCCGAGGATAGCTTAAATTATATTTTGTGGATGGGTGATCAAGGTTAAGCGACGGTTGGCCAGGTCAGTGTGAGGATGGGTGATGAACGTAAAGCAACGGTAGCCGAGGTCAGTATGTGGATGAATGATCAAGGTTAAGCGATGGTTGGTCAGGTCATTATGTGGATGGGTAATCAAGGTTAAGCAATGGTAGCCGAGGTCAGTATGTGGATGGGTGATCAAGGTTAAGCGACGGTTGCCCAGGCCAGTATGTGGATGGGTGATCAAGGTTAAGCGACGGTAGCCCAGGTCAGTATGTGGATGGGTGATCAAGGTTAAGCAACGGAAGCCGAGGTCAGTATGTGGATGAGTGATCATGGTTAAGCGACGGTAGCCGAGGTCAGTATGTGAATGGGTGATCAAGGTTGCGTTAAACGTTTAACGCTACCATGGGGGGGTATGAAAGCACTCATTTCCACATTACGACGTTTCACTTCTTTCGCGCGGAGGGACTCCACGCACTATTTTTTATAAACATGATAGTATTCCTTATATATCCAAATAAATACGTTATCCATCACAAATATTTAATTAAAAACAAAATTGACCTTTGCATGATGCGATTTCAATGAATATCTAAACTATTCTAATACGCATATAATAAAGCTGAAGAGTTTGTTTGTTTGTCAGCTTGAACGCGCTAATCTGAGGAACTACTGATCTGATTTGAAAAATTCTTTTAGTGATAGATAGCCCATTTATCGAAGAAGGCTATATATAATCATGCTACGACAAATAGGAGCAGAGCAGCAATAAAAAATGTTGCGAAAACGGGGAAAATGTAACGCAATAACGCAGACGAAGTTGCGCGGGACAGCTAGTTGATTTATAATAGGAAACAGGCGAGGATGATAATGGATAAACGAATAATTTATCTAACTTTCCGGTGTTTTATGGGTACCCAGATACGGACTTTGGATTTGGACTTTGGACTTTAGACTCCATTAAGCACGGTCGTAAATTAAATAAGTCAGTCAAAATAATATTGTTTGGCTTCTATTGAACAAAGTATTTTCATGGAACTTGGATCAAAAGAAATAAAACGAAGATTTTTGAAGTATATATATTTTCTGCATTTCTGATATTTTTTCATATAAATACATACTTACAACATATTACATAACATATTTATGATGACACTACAACTTTCCTCGCAACTGTGTCATCAAACAATTTGACCCACTTGATACTAGTGTTCTTTTAAAATAAACGTTAAAATTATTTTTTTACAGTAGCAGTAGTCATGAACTCGACGGTGGCAACTGAGCGGGCTTCCAAGTCGACCACAGCTTGCTTGCCCATCTGTATGTTCACTTTGGTTGCTTTATTATCCCTGTTGATAGAAAACATGATGTTTCATAGGATTCCAGGATCTAGACGGACTGACGTTCTATCAGTGATAACGTTAATAGAAAAGGCAAACATATATTTAGAATACACACACATGCATATTCTCCTGAAAAATGGGCGGCAACATGATGATGATGCACACAAAAAATATGTTGTGAATGTTGTGATGCATCTTCCAAAGTATTGCAGTGCAGACTTTTAATGACTAGCCTACTGGCCGACTAGTTGGTTGAAAAAAGGCCAAATAGTCGGCCAAGCAGATCATTTTTTTCGGTGGCATGGGCATTGTCTGTGGCTCTTCGTGTATACAGCTGAATCGCTCGCGTTGAGTACATTATTACTACGTTCTCTCTTTTGGTAGTCAAAACTTTAACTTGAATATTATTATACTTTTAATAATAAAAGTATAACAACATTCAAGTAAACGGTTCCTAAATTTTATAACATGCACTAACACTGATCATTAAATCAAAAAAAAATATGAACAACAAGGATTATAATTTTATTTCAATCAAATTAGTCAATCAGTCGCCGACTACAAATATGGCCGGATAGTCGGCTTTCCCGACTAGTCGATATGACTTAACTGTTGCAGTAATTGCCTAATGATATGAGACTGGCAAACAGTGTGCGACTACAACTGGCAAATTCTTTGTCCCTGTCATCGATTACCCAGTCTGATTGAGGCCGATCTGGCTGATACTACCACATTCTACTGCCCGAGCCAATAGAGAAGTAATTTCTTCCTGGCTTCCCCACCAGCTATGGCATTCGTAAAAATATGTGGAATAACCCGACATATCTTCATAAGTATTTGAGAATGTGGGCAAAGTGTGCACAAATATTATACCTCGCCATCAACGAGGTGTGACGGGATTTGTCTTTAAAATCTTCAAATGTATGAAATATAATTAACTGGCGCCACTTTTAGACTTACTCATTATACAGCACAACTACAATAGTGTTTTTGGGTGTTAGAAAAGCGACGCTCCACACTGACTTCCCACCAGACTGTGTGACACCAATCCTGCGCGAACCACGAGGCACGAACTTGGAGAAATGTCCCATCGCATAGAACATGGGCTGTTTGATGAACGCGTTCTTCTCAGGGAACACAATGATAGGAGAGTCTACGAAGTTTCGTATGTACGTTGGACCTCCATGAACGTTTAAACACATGTTCCAATCAACCCATCCTGAGACCCCATTGTTGAAGTCCTGCAACAAAAACCATTATTATTTACCTAGACCGACGCTCGCAACTAACTTCCGAGCTGCCATTACGTTTGAATCGAACTGTAATTACTGGTAACACATAATTATGTCCTGGGCAGAAATCTTTGTCATTGCTATTTTTCCGTTCGTGCCGATAAGATTGAAAATAATGTCAAGAAAACATGCAGGCACTTATACTTACCTCAATAATGTCGATAATGTATTTCTGAGCTCTTATCCACGATCCAATGTCAACATGATGTTTCTCAAACGGCATAGAACCTACAAAGTAACAAATAAAACGTTAAACTTGATGAGTCGCAATTGCAAACAAGGTTAATTGATTATGATGTCCCAGTTTCTCATCTGAGTACATCAAACGTATCATGTGTTGCACAGATCGTGACAACAAGTTAGACTATTTATTTATATTCCAATGTGCATATCTGCTGAATCTCATGACTCATAGCAGCTGAAATATGTTACACTTGAGTACAGGGCGAGAATTTGTTTGTTAACCGAACCGTTGTGAACATAGAAATACAAAGTTTATTAAATTTATGGTTGTGAATCATGGGGTGGTTCATGAGAAAAAAAAAACTGTTTAGTAGGTCAGTTTTTCTTCAAAAATTAATTCTCCGCAAATTAATCCCTAGAGAGTCATCGGCAAAGAAAATATAAGTACATAAGCGGAAGTCAGAAAGAGGTGCCGTGTAACTGAAAAGTTGTGTGGTAATCGGTTGTCGTGGTATGGGCATGTGATGCAGAGGAATGAGGAAAATGTCGTGATGAAAGTTTTGAGTATGAACGTGGAGGGCTATGAGAGTAAAGGAAGACCAAAGAAACGATGGATGAGCTGTGCGAAGGATGATATGGCAAGAAAGGAGGTGTCTGCTGAGATCACAAGTAATAGAGAGTATGGAAGAAGAGGACAAGTTGTGCTGATTCCAAATTAATTGGGGTAAGGACAGGAAAATGATGAGAGTCATCGGCAAAGACTATAAAGTCCACCTTTGTACTTTTTGGACACTAAAAGTTAAAAAAATTATAAAATGTAGGGACCTTCGCAAGCTTCAGTAGCGATGATGAACTTGTTTGGATATAACTTCCCCACCTCCGAAATAACTGCCGCTGGTGTAATAAAGTCCGTATAGTAGTGAACCGCTATGCCGTCTATGTAGTCCAGAACTTTAGGGTGTTCTAGTATCATCTGTGTTTTATGAAACAAAAAACTTATTAGAGCGAATACATTTGCTATTAAGCGCTGCATTGTTCTAGTTCAAACTGTCGTTTAAAAGCGAATTTCACTGCACATCTCTCAGTGTTATTGGTGAAATCCGCTCTAAATATATTTATAGCTAAAAATGTCTTACCACATTCACCCAATATGGTAATGTCAGTCTCTGATCGTCTCCTGTTATTATTTTAACATTTTTAAATGTCGAGTTTCTTACGGTAGGTCCTAAATTGTTAATTATCCATTTGCCCTGAAAATTATGTAAGGAATAAGTTCTTTACAAAAAAAATACTATTCCTAATAGACGCCAAATAACAAAAGTAGATCATACCATGCGCCCTGCGGTCCATCCAAGATTGTTGATGGAATTAATAAATCCGACGAGACCGCTCGTAGGCTCGTTAGTAGTGGTGATGGCCCATATCGGGACGCCTGCAGCCGTATACTGTTCTATAAACCTGAAGAAGATAACGATGTTTCAATACACCAGTTGTTGATCCTGAAAACAGCTCTTAGGAAACACCTACTTCTTTATGACCCTCATTCCCTTACAAAGGACCGTCGTGCCAGCTGAGTCTGTCAGACTGAACGTTTTAGGTTAGCTGTTAGTCAGTCGCCACTTCACTCACACCAGCCCTAAACTCTATAATGTCTTATTATAACCATAAGTACTAGGGATGTACTGAAGAGAAAAGTGATAGAGTGAGGGAGTGACTGCGCTCTGGAAGCAAAACAGGTATAATTAGGTTGTAACGTTTCCACTGCTGACACACAGGCCTCCTATTTTGCTACAGCGAGCGGACACTATTCTACCACATGGGACCCGTGCCGTTTGACATAAGTTCGAATTCTTGATTCTAGAGCATGCCTGGTTCCTCACGATGTGTTCCTTCACCGTTTTCTTTGCCAATGATTTTAATAAGTACATATTTACTTGAGATGGTAGTCGGCGTATGTCTGGTAGTATTGCGTCTTGAGTTGGCTGCGGCCCGTGAACGCGTTGTTGGTCTTCATCCATAGAGGCGGTGACCAAGTAGTCGCTATCACATGTATTGGAGTGCTCGACGATAGCATGGCTGACTTGATCATCGGGATCTGCAGAACAAAGGAAAAAGCTTTTTTCATTACTCATACTCTGAAAATAGGTCTGAAGTAGCCTGAGGAGCGGGATGAAAGTAATACTTTTCATCCCTAGGGAGAATCGCTTTCAACTGACAGATGTCAAATTATTAAAAAAAACTAGTTCTATTTACACATGTTTATTGAACCATGTTCCAACTTTCTATGCAGCCACGATGTAAAATTGAAATAACTTAAAGTTAAGTATTGATTAAAGAATATATATTTTTTAAATAACTTTATTATAATTTAGTTTCAACAATTTCTTTAAAATAACATAGAGTTGGGCAAAATATTTACCATTTTTTCAATGATGACAATGAAAAATAATGGCTGAATAGCTGACTGGCCACAGAAAAAAAAACAAAACAGGCGGGAAAGCGGCAATCCGAAATAAAATTTACTATTTTTTTCTTTAGCTAATTCTTGCTTTTATTTTTACTTTCCTTGTATTCGTAATGAAAAGCACAGTGTTTACGTCGGGTTAAAGACTTATTTAGTCCCTCGAACTATTGGCGCCCTCACTTTTTATTTTCTTTGCTTTTTGAAATTGAATTCTTGAAGAAACGCATGTGGCGTCCTAAACTCTTCGGGTAGAGATTAATTTAATTTACTCAGAGTCAATAATTTGACAAATTGGGTAGCTAAATTGCGGTCTACAAGCCTACTTAGTGCTTGGTTTCACGCTATAAATGCCTTTTGCGTTTTAGATTTCGTAATATTTATTGTTAAAATCCATGAAATATTTGCAGCAGACGACGTACACGATACGGTATCAGTTGTCTGTCGTGTTTATCTTGATTGGCTAGTAGGTAGGTTTTGATATAGTGGTTCACCTTATAGTGAAAATCTTCGTAAGCGAGCGAGTAGTTGCTAAGCGTGGCGTCGTTCAGGGGGAGTTCGTTGTAAGCGTAGGCGTGCGTGGAAAAGTCGGTGCCGCCGATAGGGACGCGGATCATGTTGTACTGCAGCCCACTGTCGCTGAAGTACGAGCTGTGGATGCAAGGCAACACAAGTTAGTGTGAAGCAAGAAAACATAACGGAATGTTGTATTAAAATACAGGGTGTTTGGTGCATCGTGTGCCAAATTGAAATGGTCGACTTGGGGGGTCATCTGCTATCCTTTCAGACCCCTAAACAATTCTCATACCCTATGGATTTTTTTTCATCGACTTTTTATTGTTTTATTTAAAAAAATACCCAAATTTTACATTCAAATACAATTTTTTTTAAAAAGTATAAGTCGTCGACTCTGAATTTTAATTCTCTTTAGATGTGTATTGTATTCCAGTACTTTATAAATTCAAAATTAGTAATTACATTAGCCATCTGGTTTTTTTTTTAAATTTACTCGTAAAGTTTCGGACTTCAATTAAATGGCTATAAAAAAAAAAAACAAAAGCGACCGGGATCATCCAACTCCCTCAAATCAGCTCTGATCAGCCTATCGGCAGATGGCTCTACAGCTTTGAGGTTCTTCAAATAAATACTTTATTGTACCACACGCATGTATAAAAGAAAAGTCCGGACTCAGTCACTCACTCATAGACCGACTCATCAACGCTCAGACAAAACCCTTGAAACTAGAAAACTAAAATTATGCGCTGAGGTCCCTTCTATGATGAAAACAAAGAGGTCGGATGTTTCCAAATACTATGACTATGATGGATAATATGTAATGTAGTGCGGACGATAACTATGGGTAAAGTACTAGTTTCAAATAATAGTACTTACTCGATCAGGGACTTCTGCAGCGGCTCAGACAGGTTCTTCCAGTTGATGCCGGCGGAGTCTGTTACCGCTCCTCCGAACCCCTGCACCGTCTGATACATCTGGTCCGGATGCAGAATCAACTTACACCCCGATGCTGAAATACAATTTTATTATTATATGAATGTTACAGCTGAGTCCTGCGGCTTCACACGCCGCTCGGCTCATTAGGGTTGTAGCGTGATATTAAATAATCTATAACCTTCCTGAACAATTATCTGCTAGTTCGGGGATTCAAAAAAAAAAACTTTTCAACTTTATTGTTAGTATAGATATGTACGAAACGCAATCATATGAAATATGATAATGGATTATTCTCTCTTCAATGGTTAGAGGTAGTCTAGATGTGATTTGACATAATCATATAATAGACTGAGGAAATATGAAAGAACGTAACACAAATCAAAATGAAAAATCACTTATTTTCCTTGTTAAGAGCGTTTATACCCTACGGCATTTCATACAAACTTTCAAGTCGTTATTTACCGAAATGACTGAACAGATTTTAATGAAACTTCCTACGCATAAGCAGTATACATAGGTCTAAAAAGTTAATAAAAAACATTTTCGAAATGTCTTTTAAAAATGAAGATAATTGGAAATTTCTGTTTCTATAGATAATTAAAAATCGGTCTATCTGTAACATTATTGTCGGTTTAGCTGTAACATTATTTTTCGGAAATGTTTTTAGTAGCTTTTTGACCTATGTTAAGGTACCTACAGAAGGTTGGTAAAATGTACAAAATTGTTTTCTTATTCTGCCTTTAATTTCGGCGTTCAAATATCAATAATCATATCAATAATGAGAGAGATTCGCCACACAATAAAAATATTAAGTAATTTAAAATGACCGAGCAATTTACAAAACCTACAATTTAAAATCTAGAAACTCAAAATAAATGCCAAAAATAATAATCGTGTCAATAAAGGGAGAGATTCGCCACACCATAACAATATTATGATTGTATTGACAAAACTTATAATCTACTAGAAACTCATGTACACTATAAAAGCATTTTTCCATTAAAAACCGCGTCAAATTATATTTAAATCTCGAAAATGGCAGCGTTTTATAGAATTTGGTATTTTGTTATACAATTTTACGCACATAATATGTATAGCTGTTATTACCTGTCAATGTTATTTTTTTGATGTTGATTCGTCCTCGGTTGAAATAGCTTATTAGTATACATATATCGGATCGGTAACGGATATTGAGCGCATTGTAGATTTGCGTCGTTCGGCTCAACAAAACGCGTAATGTCTCTTACATTATTTAGTTGTAACTATACAAAACTTGCATATTATGTTGCACACATATTTGACATGTTTTCATGCTGCGGCCGGTTTTATTTTTGGTTTGTTTTGCCCACTTTCGTTTACGAAAACCTACTAAAACGAAAGTGGGTCGAACGCTTAGGTGAACTACTAGTGAAATATATGACTACGACGTGGCGTTAATTGATAATACTCGAGAGATAAATTTTATAATTCCTTATTCGCTTGCTACTATACATATTATACCAAGATTTTGTATTATACATCACTTATAAAAAGGGTAGAAGTTTGGAAGTTAGGATGTAGTTAGTAACCGCAAAACCTTTTGGTGATTTCCGATCATAACGCGACCGCTGCAAAAAACATAAATAGCTAAAAGATATTTATAACACCAAAATGTATTATTATTTATTTCAGAAGCCACGGGCAAACGCTAATGATCTATACTTTATTAATATTATTAATTTAATTATAAACCTGAAGAGTTTGTTTGTTTGCTTGAATGCGCTAATCTCAGGAACTACTGATCCGATTAGAAAAATTGTTTCAGTGTTAGATAGTCCATTTAACGAGGAAGGTTATAGGATATATATATATATTATATATCATCACGCTACGACAAATAGGAGCGGAGCAGCAATGAAAAATGTTGCGAAAACATGATGCAAATGTGATGCAGACGAAGTTGCGCGGGACAGCTAGTTGAATTATAAAATAAAAATGCTCTGATTCCATAGTGATGATTTTGGAAAGACCCAACCATTTTGTACTCTTACGTACTTGGCTTAACATTTTATAAAATGAAAAATTACTGACCACAGAGATTGACACATCCTATATCCTATATATCCTATATATACTATTATAAATGTGAATGTAAGTTTGTTTGTTACGCTTTCACGCGAAAACTACTCAACCGATCGTCATGAAACTTTGTACACATATTCTTGGAGAGGTATTAGAAGTAACATAGGCTATATATCATCGCGCTACGACCAATAGGAGCGGAGCAGCAATGAAAAATGTTGCGAAAACGGGGAAATGTGACGCAGACGAAGTTGCGTGGGACAGCTACTCTAATATAAACTGTGACCACTTTTGTAATCCAGTCTACTCGACAGTTTCCATAATATGCCAGTTTCTTCGTCAACCCTCGTCTTTCGCACTCGGCGAAAACAACTATTGTCCGTTTAAATGAGTAAAACCTCCTTGAAGTCTATTTTAAAACAACTGAAGCTGGCTATACTTTGTCAAAGACCCAAAAAATATTGTAAGGCCATTTGTGCTTTTTTCATAAATATTTTTTTAAATAATTGCGTCTATTTCTTTTTCAAATCTAACGGCCTGTGTCGTATTAAGTTTTATATTTATTGGATTTATCGACCTCCATAGTGGCTTTTTTAACATTTTATTTAATATTTACCAACAGCTCTGTAGGTATCATTAATTAACACTGTATTTCACCTTGCAATTGGCAGTGTTAAATTATTGTCCGTTTAAATGAATAAAATTTTAAATAATTGAAGCTGGCCATATTTTGTCAAAAAATATTTAGACGCCATTTGTGTTTTCTTCATAAATATTTTTTTTTAATAATGGCGCCATCTTTTTTTCAAAACAAACGGCCTGTGTCAAATATTTGTTTGAAGTGTCAACCTCCATAGTGGCTTATTTGATATTTTATTAAAATTGTAAACCTTTTTTGTTCAGTACCTTATTAGTTAGCAATCAAAGCTATGCATCTATCATCAAACGCCATTTGTGTCTGTTTTATAATGATTGCGTCACGAATCTGTAATAGATCATCTAGCGGCCAGATCATCGAAGCTACATGGACAGCATAGTCAATTCCGCCAAAATAAAGTGGTCACAAAGAGTAAAATACTTATACCAAACTTGGTGGCAACGCCTTTGTGTGTTTTCTTCATAATTATGTATAATAGTACATTACTGCCGCGGTCTATAATGACTACTTTGCTGGTCGCGCTGATTATGGCCGACAGCGCAGCGTAGCGCAGCTCCAGGCCGACACAGCGCGGTCAGCGTGCAGCACTTGATGGACGAGCTGAGATAAAGGCCGAGACCGTAGGCCGAGGCCTTTACAGCGAGGACAGCAAGGGCTGCAATGATGGCCAAGCTGAAAGGCCTAGAGCGTAGCTAGGCTAGCTCGAGGCAATCATAACGTGACCAGCGAAGCAGTAATTGCGGGCCAAGGTTTGTATAGTGCTTTACTCAAAAATGCAAGTACCTAATCTAAATAAAACCAGCAAGTAATTTAAATAAAAAATATATCAATTAAAATTTTCGCTGAACCACGCTTTTGTTACTTCTTTGTTTTTTTTTTGAGCAATGGTAGTTGGAACTATACAGCCTAATATGGAATAAGATCTTTTTGTACCTATCTCTATAGATACAAAGAGCTGTGTTCTAAATAAAAACTTTTTGGATTTGATTTTTTAAAACGTTGAAACGTCAAAATAGCGGCCGGCAAAACATTGCCGGCCTGTTAGAGCGGCCAGCAAAACTTTGCCGGCCGCTCCTTGAAACAGAACGGCAAGGTCGACTTTGCTCAAACAAGGTTGTCAAAATAATGACCACATTACATGCATTTTTGAGTAATAGTACATTACTGCCGCGGTCTATAATGACTACTTTGCTGGTCGCGCTGATTATGGCCGACAGCGCAGCGTAGCGCAGCTCCAGGCCGACACAACGCGGTCAGCGTGCAGCACTTGATGGACGAGCTGAGATAATGGCCGAGACCGTAGGTCGAGGCCTTTACAGCGAGGACAGCAAGGGCTGCAATGATGGCCAAGCTGAAAGGCCTAGAGCGTAGCTAGGCTAGCTCGAGGCAATCATAGCGTGACCAGCGAAGCAGTCATTGTGGGCCAAGGTTTGTATAGTGCTTTACTCAAAAATGCAAGTACCTAAACTAAATAAAACCAGCATGTAATTTAAATAAAAAACGTATTAATAAAAATTTTCGCTGAACCGCGCTTTTGTTACTTCTTAGTTTTTTTTTTTCGAGAAATGGTTATTGGAACTATACAGCCTAATATGGAATAAAATCTTTTTGTACTTATCTCTATAGATACAAACAGCTGTGTTCTAATAATCTTTTTGGATTTGATTTTTTAAAACGTTGAAACATCAAAATAGCGGCCGGCAAAACATTGCCGGCCTGTTAGAGCGGCCGGCAAAGCTTTGCCGGCCGCTCCTTGAAACAGAACGGCAAGGTCGACTTTGCTCAAACAAGGTTGTCAAAATAATGACCACATTACATGCATTTTTGAGTAAAGTAGTATTATTAGTGTGATGTGTCAACCTCCAAAGCAAATTGTCATTCTATTAACATTATATAGCCTCTTTGTTCACGATACGATGTTTTAGAAGAAGTGTTATGTCTTGTATTAGCTGTAAACTGTAAGCCTTTTGTAACATATTTTAAAAATTGTGGTATGCAAATAAAATGGATATAAATACACGGAGCTTTTGCGTCGATGTCATTTATGCGTCAAAAGACCACTTTAGCGTCGTATTTCACATTGGTGGGTTGAATTATAATCAGAGATCGGAACAGATTGTATATCTACAATCTGTTCCGATCTCTGATTGTTTGCTTTCTTGTAAAAGTTTTTTTGGATCAAATTTTATGACGTGACATGAGGCTATAATTATGAAAAAGGCGTTAACACATTTCTTGATGATATATGATCTAGCTTTGATGGCTAATTAATAAGTACACTCTAATAACGTTCATGAACAAAAATGTTTTACTATTTTAATAACATTTCAAATATGCCACTATGGAGGTTGACACATCAAACAAATAGGTATATTTGACACAGGCCGTTAGATCTGAAAAAATGAGACGCCACTTAAAAAAAAAATATATGAAGAAAACACAAATGGCCTTACAATATTTTTTGTCAAAATTTGGCCAGCTTCAATGGTTTTTTTTTTATAATAAACTTAAAGGAGGTTTAATCATTTTTAAACAGACAATATCATTTTTCACCGAGAGTCTGACGAATCAAAGAAACTAGCTAGAGTTACTTGAGTGACGGCTTCGTGAAGGGTTGGTCACCTTGTATAATATTATAAATCCGAAAGTTTGTGCGGATGGATGGATGGATTATGATACTCTTTGGCGCAAAAACTACTGAATGGATCTGGATGGGCACAGGGATAGATAATAGACTGGATAGGATAATTTTTATCCCGGTGCGGTGGTACGATCCCTTGGGACAACTACCGAACCAAACGCGAGTGAAGCCGCGGGCATAAGCTAGTTATTGATATAAAGAGACTCAATTGATTCAGAAAAAGCTAAGTAAAGTAATAAATTATTTAAGCAAATCTTTTACACTTCTTCTTCAACTACAGTCTACTACGGGTCGGAAATTGTCTCAAGGGTACGTTTTGAATATTGCTTATGACCACAGATCGAAATAGGTAGAGTATATTTGCCTAAACATTGAGCAGGTAAGTAACATGTGTACCCTGCCTATGACACTCGAATATTATAATATCAGGATCAGTAATTCCGAAGATTACCACACAACATACATACAAACATACCTATACACAATACACTCAAATACACACACAAACATACATTCAAACTGTACGGGTTCTTTAAATGTTATATAAGTATAGATTCCGGTGTTATCGACTTTTTTTTACCAATTGTGATGTTTTTTTTTTTGTATGGGGTCACTTGTCAGTTGGACCCGGTAGGAGGCGCTGTTGTCGACATACGAAATCCACGCGAAGAAATCGCGGGCGAAAAACTTGCTCATTATTATTACGATATTTTTAAAATTTACTCACCAGAACTATTCACCGTTTGCAGTTCACCTTTAGTTTTGTTGAATCGTAATCCACTCTGAAATTATGAATGTTTATGTTGTAATTAATAATAGGTTAATAGATAAGCCAAACAAATAACGAATTATATGTATTTGGTTGACCAAATAAATATATATAATATTTGGTTAATAAATATATAGTAATATCTTCTGGGCTGAAAGCATGTTTTTTCAGAGCTAATGATGCTCTGAAAAAACATAAGCTTAACATAAGCTTGCTCAAATTGTGTGGGAATCACACAATATGCAACGCCAACTTTAAGGGCAGGTTGCAGTACTTTTAAACATGAGTTTTTAAATCTAATTAAAAATAAGTTTTATGTATAAAAAAAAACAATATAAAAATTGAACACACGTACTATTTGGATTCAGCGCATCTGATTCAATATTAAGCTATTAGTTTCATCTCAGTACCCCCTTTCTAACGATATCATCTTCCACACAGTTCATGCAACGTTTTTAGGGTTCCGTACCCAAAGGGTCAAACGGGACCCTATTACTGAGACTTCGCTGTCCGTCCGTCCGTCCGTCCGTCTGTCACCAGGCTGTATCTCATGAACGGTGATAGTTAGCCAGTTGAAATTTCTACAGATTATGTATTTTTGTTGATGCTATAACAACAAATACTAAAAACAGAATAAAATAAATATTTAAGGGGGGCTCCCATACAAAAAATTGATTTTTTTGTTCTTTTTTATAAATAATGGTACGGAACCCTTTGTACGCGAGTCCGACTCGCATTTAGCCGATTTTTTTTTACTTTTTTCTACTTCTATAAAGCCATCAGCTCAGATTTATCCTGACTTTTATCAGCCGAAAGGCGATCACTGACGGACAATGACCTCCCCTAACCGGCTCCTGATGGTCCAGTTCTGTGCTTCTCGCATGCAGTACCCGTGAGCTCATAATTATACACGCTGTACTGCCCCCGTATTCACAAACGCTTCGATTTGATTTCGATTCGGAAACTCGTATGTCTATCTCGCTCACTTTCGTAATGCCAAAAAAAGATAGACTTACGACTTCTCGAATCGAAATCGAATCGAAGTGTTTGTGAATACGGGGGCTGGTCGGGTTTCAAACTTCTTTGGTGATGGTGTCGTGGCGACGAAGAAGGCACACTACCTGCTTTGTCGCAATGATGAATATGTGATGAATATTATCCTACCTGTGAGCTCTTGTACACGACGTAGTTGTCGCGTGTGAGAGGTTCCTTGGTGATGGTGTCGCAGTAAGTAGCGTTGCACACGCACACTACCGACTTCGTTGCTATTCTCCGCGCCGCGCATGGCTTGTCTGGGGAGACATAATGTAATGATTGGTTTCATTTCAATCTTGATTTTGTGCCTTTGCTTTCTTATTATAATATTCTAAGGCTTAGTTGGCATAATAAGCAGCATAGTATAAAATCTGTTACTGTCTCGTTGTAAAGCGATTTCTTTAGTCCACGTGAGCTTCGAGCCATTTTTACATTTCAAATTTAATTTTGACTACAAAAACTGACTCTCCCACTTGCTTCACAACTACAAACAACTTTAAAGGTTTAGCGGTTGTTTTAAATTATTCAAGCGCCTAACGTTTTTAATTAAATTTATTGAAAGGGTTTAAAAAATATGCAATTTAGTCTAAAGTTCGCTTTGTATTAGGCTCATTATTTCGTGGCCGTAAATGAGTCATCATCATCATTTCTGCCGAAGGACGTCCACTGCTGGACATAGGCCTCCCCCAAGTGTCGCCACATTGATTGGTCCCGTGCGACTCGCATCCAGCGGATCCCCGAAACCTCCACCAGGTCATCGGTCCACCTAGTGGGAGGCCTTCCAACGCTTCGTCTCCCGGTTCGCGGTCGCCATTCCAGAACTTTTCGGCCCCAACGGCCATCTGTTCTGCGAGCAATGTGCCCTGCCCACTGCCACTTAAGTCTGGCAATTCTTCGGGCTACGTCGGTAACCTTGGTTCTCTCGTAAATGAGTAAATAGCCCGAAAGCGACGCATGAAAGGGAGCCAGTAGCAATGGTTTTTTTTACAGAGTTCCACTTAGGAACTGTTCCTAGTGAGTACTATTCATTTCCATCACTACTGCAACAGCAAACCGCAAAGAGTTAACAGTCGCGTCGCTGCAACCCTGGCACAACGAAACTACAGTAGTGCATTGGCAAGCCCGCTGTCGCTTCGCCGCTGTGACAAGTTGTCGCTTCGGAATTGTACCTTTAGAAGAGCGCAGTAAACGATTACTGTTTTCATAAACAATTAATAATCAGAATCGACTCCAATTAAAAAAACATAACAAGTTTTGCGGTTTTGCCTTATCATAACCGAAGATTCATTAAAACCTTGATAATAATTTAAATATATAAAGGAATAACTAATTATGATTCGGTAAAAACGAGTTGTCAATGTTTATGCAAAACAACAACTTATATTAATTCATACGATCTGGCAGAACTACATAGAGTTCAGATAGTACCTTACGAACCCATCTGTTTACTAACTGAACTCTATAATCCATAATTATTTATTTTTAAATACACTAAACACAAACTTACCGGCTCTCAATCCACCGAAGAGGCAAAGCAGGAGAATCCCAAACAAAACACTAACTTTATTAGTGTCCATCTTTCAATCTTCGAATAAGTAATACAAAAACAGAACCCGTCTACTATAACGGCCCGTTCATGACAAAGTTACTGCTGATAAAACTTTGATAAAAAAGAACGATTGTTTATTTAAATACTGGACGAATATGTGGGTTTCGGACCCTGCTTGAACATCGACTGAGCGCCGTCTGCGCATTACTGATTATGTCACTCCTCTCGAGTTTCTCGCCAGGACCATTGAGTGGGTAACTACTTATGTGCAGTTTGAATCAGACAATGGCTACTTAAGATATGGATTATCGTAAGAAAGTAGATAATCTGACTTTTTTACAATGGTCAGGACTCGGTCAGCGTCAACAAGTGATTGGAAAAAAAGTGCAAATAGTGAGCAAAAGTAAATAGAAAAATAAGGAAAATTACTAGTGAGTCACTGCTGTGTCAAGCGACTGTTGATAGCTACAGACTGCTTGCAAATAATGGCAATATTTTCCCTAACAATGTAATTTGTATAGTGAATTGTATAATTGTGAATAAAGTTTTTTTTATTTCTAACTAGCTTAAGTCTGCAGCTTCATCCACGTGGATGTCATTCGTACTTACTTATGAGTATATATAGAGAAACCCGACAAAAACTGTCGAGCAGTTGCCCACCAGACATAACACCTGTCTGGTCGGAGGATCCTCGCTTTTCAATGGAATATCGAGGAACTTGACTCCCTGTTCTTCATACCCCTAAATGCCTATCGAAGTCTGTTCAGCCTTTAAACGTGTGTACACACAGAACGAACACACAGTTGTGTGTACAGACCGATTGCGATAGACGTACAGACTTACTTACGCATTTTTTTTTTCGTTATGAAAAAGGGCTTTGTCGCACATGCGATTATGCCCTGGTTATTTTAACACATTTAAACTAAAAATACAATCTGTAACTAAATCTTAGCATAGCTAGTCTGTAAAGTGTTCTAGCTGCGTCAGAAAGTGGCGCAGCCAGAACACTCTTGCAGTAGGTACCTAACCTATACTTAGGCTGGTTTTATAGTCTCGCCGCCAGACGCGACGTTAGGCAGCGCGCTGTTAACAGTGCGCGCTTGAAAAGCGGTGCACTGTGAAACGAGATTAGTACCGCGCGTTCCGCTGCTGTGAGACAGTCGTGAACAATTTGAACATTATGCGGTTAGAGTACTGGCTATTTACTTTTTTATGGAAAAGAAGGCAACAGCGACTTCGAAGAAGAGTAGTTGATCCTTATAACGCTACAAGGTTACTGACAGGCGAACACTTAACATCTTTCTCCGATTTACGAGAAAATAGTTATAAAATTTTATAAATATTTTCACCAACAAGCAGTTCCGGCGAATTACTCGTCAAGTTAAAGTTTTCATTTTGTAAACAAATATCTTACGGCGCGTTTCAACGGCGTCACGACGCACGACCGTCGCGCGCATCGGCAGCACCGGCGAACAGCGCGCGTTTACCGAACGAGGCGTTGCTCAAGCGCGCGACTTTGAAATGCAACTACTACCCCATACATCTCTGAACGCGCGCGCTCCAACGGCGCTGCCGAAACGCGTAACAATAAAACCAGCCTTACGCATTTACAAGTGGTTATAATAATTTGTTCACAAACATAACATATTTAAGTTACTTTAAACATCAAAGCTACAACTCTGGGAGAGAAAAAAGGAAAGGTTTTTAATTTTTCTCACCTCATAAACTCCGTCACTTTAGAACCGATTTGAAAAATCTTTTTTTTTTTTATGTGCAGGCTTTCTGATTGGTCCTATATAAATTTCATCAAAATCAGTTGTAGGTAGTAGTTTGTATTTTTCTGCTTCGTATATGTGAATGAGAGGCTTATATTTTCTAGTAACAATGTAAAATTGATACTTGACAAGGATTTGTGTGAGATACAACTAAAAATGTAATATAAAAGGTTTTAATTAGCCTATTCGACTCTACCCCTAGGCTGCCCCCAAATAAGTGGATGCATTGCTCCTCTCACACCTACAGTGTGAAAGTAACAGGCTGATTGTCAATGATCTTTCTGTAAAACAATTTACAACTTAAAAATATAAGCTGCGTATTATCCGCCGAACTTAACTGCCGCATTTATTGGATTCCCATTTATTAGCTAAAGGATTTACAAGAACTTTAATTAATTAAATCCAGCTAACCCTGCAGCCGAATCTAATTAATTAAAATTCACTGCAACTGATTTGTTATTGTGCGACAGTAATATTGTTTTTTTTTTTGCTTGCGGCTTCGCCCGCGGTTTTTCGATAATTATTCCACTATCACACGACCGGTATAAATAAAAATAGGGGTGGCTGTATAAATTAAACTAGTCTTGTTCTTTCATCATAACTTGTAATCCTTACAATTACAACAGTATTGG
Organism: Cerastis rubricosa; assembly: GCA_949152445.1. Lineage (NCBI taxonomy): Eukaryota > Metazoa > Arthropoda > Insecta > Lepidoptera > Noctuidae > Cerastis > Cerastis rubricosa. The sequence continues at coordinate 15,022,869 of OX424545.1, read as the reverse complement.
CTTTATAAAATGTTGCTTATCCACTTCTTAGTGTAACAATTTCAATTTATTTATTCTTCAACAAATTTAATTTGTGTCGAACATAGACGAAGTGGTTTTCACAATAAATGGAACATATAAATTTAAAAATCGTCGGAAACCAAGAAAAAAAAACGATCACTATATTCTACATTGGTCACAACATTATTAATCTAAACACTTTCTATCACAATTCGAAAATACATTAAAGTAGCCATAAACTTAATCTATTGCTTCATATGTTACAAAACTCAACTACATTAGAAATTTGTTGTATTTTAAATCTGTAAATTACGCACTCCTGAACCACAAGATGCAAGCGATGCTTAGTTTGTGGCTCACCGATTTTTATGACACAACTCTGTTGTTTCTTTTATACTTATTACATAAAAGACGCAATAAATGCTGTTGAATTGTCAAAATTGAAGTCTCACCATTGTACACACGGAGACACTTCAAACTATACATTCCAGGGGGGTTACTATATGGCGTCTTAAAGCAGAGACGGAGCTCTAAAAGTCGTCCAGCGCCATCTCTTTCTCACTCTGCTGGATTAAGATTAAAACAATACTGCTCTAAGACGTCATGGTAGCACACCAGTACCTACCTATAACATGGCCTACTCTTTTACAGATTTCACAAATGAGAGATCCGCTTACACTGGTTTTGTATAACTTGATTGGTCGTCGTGCTTACACTTACTATTGCTTACATAATACACTTACGCAATTTCCCTACAGTCGTCCAGAAGTGTGACAGGTGTGTATTGATTCCATTCGTTATTCGTTGAGCATCTCTACGGTCGTAATTGATTTATCGCAGATATTTATTTTAGCTTCTTTCGTTCCCAAACGTAATCTAACTGTTTCTGCAGCACCTCTGAAAAAAAAACATGCGTTAATATAATGTATTACCTATTCACGGTAGTTAGGATCATTATCTTAGAGAACTATATATACATATATGTATATTCATATACCCATTTCGATTCAGCTTCTGCCTAGTCTTTTCCCTACTGTTTTGGCAGCTTCAAACTGTCAAGTAGATATGTGTGCACCAGTATTGTAAGAACATGGAGAGACTCATTATCTTGCCTCCCTCACTCAGTACCAGGGCTCCATATTACCCGTATCCATCCCAATATTACAACTGCGAAAATGAGTATGTGGCCTCTCTCTGCTCGTCTGTTACTTTATCGCAGCTGAAGCGAATTTCATTTTATTATTTGGTATGAAAAACCTGTATGTGGTGCTGGTTAATAAATAGGCATAGAAACTTAAAGAAAAAATGTGTGCGGTGGAAAATCCATGCGAACAAAGTCAGGACTAAAAGAGTCATCAAACAAATACTTTAAGGTATTTTACTCACTTGTTCCATATCACTAAAACGACAGTATTGTAAGGTGTAAGGAAAGCGACGCTGTCCATTTTCGCATACTCTGTCGTGAGAGTAACTTTAATCCTCCGGGAGCCTCGCGGGATGAACTTGGAGAAGTGTCCGATGGCATAGAACATCGGCTGCTTGTAAAACTCTTCGGCCGTTGCGTTCACTATGATGGGCGAATCCACGCGGGCATTGATGTAGCTCGGACCACCATCCGTGTTCAGACACAGGTTCCAGTCGAGCCATCCAATGACGTTGTTGCTGAGGTTCTACAATATTATAAATATCATTAAAAAAATTAAAGCATTCTTAGGAAAGTCGCTGAGGAAATGAATCCTTCAGAAAAAAAACGAAAAGGGAATTAGAAGGCACAGAACTTAAGGACAAAGATAAACAGAAAAAAACTAAGTGTGGATGACATCAAATTAATATCCAAAAAAAATTGTAAGATTGGGAGAGTTAGCGTGTCTCAACAAGACATCTCCGAATATACCTAAGGAATCGATATATGTTTCTCGGTAGCTTATGTCAATCTAAAACATTTTCAAACTATTCCATCATCATAATCTGCTGCGCTGATAGAATCTTTAGCCGAACTTCTAAGGTCTGCCATGTGAATGCTACTCAGTCTAGTAGTATTGCACCATTTAATGAGCAATCATAAAACCTGAGATTACCTCAATAATATCGTTAACGTATAACTCAGCTCGACCCCACGACCCGTAATCTACACTGACGGTATCCGACGGAAGAGCACCTGAAAGTATAGTAAGTAAATTGGATTATCAATACTATTGTTTTGTGATGACAGTGGTAACTCAAACGGTAAAAAAATATTATAAAATTAGCAAAAAGTGTATTGAGTTTTAAAGCTACCTGAAAGAAACAAGGTCAAAATGAATTAACGATCGAAATTCCGCAGATGTGAAATGGGGATGTATAAAAATTAACTCACGAAGATGTTTTTGGGTCCTGATTTCGTAGTTAGTGTTAACTCCACTTTGCAGTCGTTTTAGTTGTAAATGTCTACAATCCGATTTTTTGTCTATCATATTTAAATATCAACACCCAAAACATCTCTAAAGTTTTGCTATATTATTTAATTTGACCTAACTATCAGATAAATATGATGATATAAATCGGCCTTTGAAAGAAGAAAAATGAAAGAAAATAGTTTTTTTCCCACCTCCGCAGATTTCAGTGGCCAGTACGAATTTGTCCGGGTACCCCACCATAGCCTGCGACAGTATGGTCGGCGGCACGAATGTGCTCATGTAGTAGTGGACTGCCACGCCGTCCAAGTACTTCAGGGTCTCAGGATACACTGCTACCATCTGTACGATGAGCAAATCATATCATTTCGTTATCATTGCGCAGAGTTGGGCCCAAGTTGTGCACGATGTACTCACTCTACAACATAAATACTTTCCTATATGGAGTTTTTTGTTCAAGGGATATCATCTATCTTAATTTTAACTGACTACGTTGACGTCGACTACGTTACGCCTAAACCCCAGTGCTCTTGTAGTTACTTGTTGTTTACTGACACGAGTTGTATTTTTACGATATACAGTCGACTCTCGTTAATTCGAAACTCGAGGGACTCCTTAAATATTACAAATTATTGAGTGTTTGAAATATCAAATGGTACGAAATTTTTGAGAGAAACATGTTGATCAATTATTATTTATTAACTTCTATTCTTTAACAATGACAAAAGTTTAGAGGTACATTCGTGTACATATTTATAATGTGAATTAATTAATCTTTCGTATGAATAAAAACGAAGGCTCGTGTACGATGATACAAGTTTGTACTTGTCTCAAAATGTACTTACAATCTTTCTGTTTCTTTCTACTTTGAATTGTCGAGTGTTTTACGCCGGTGAGTTCGAATTAACGCGTCGTTTTGTTACGCAGCAATGATTTTTTCATTCGAATTACCAAGTGCATAAAATGTATTGATTTATTTCGAATTATTAATTAGATTTTGTAGGGAACTCGTGATAACTTTGAATGAGAGGTTCGAATTATCGCAGGTTTGTATTATGAGAGTCAACTGTATATGTTAGTCTCTAAGGTATCTATGTATGGGCCAAAGTAGCCTGAGAATAAATAAGATAAGATAAGATATTTATTTTGTACATAGAAAAAAAAAGCAAGATACATTATACATGTAGGGACAAGGTTGTACAATCAAGTTTAACATTATTGGCAGATTTCCGGCCCCTAAACTAGGTACGCAGACCTGTATCTTAGGAGTCGGTCATTTTTCGGCTTCCGTTTTATACGATACAATACAACCGTGACATTTTATTTTCATAATTATACACAGAACATATTAGTGAAGTCAGCAGTAGGTAAGTGAAGTGAGTGCTTGTGATTGTGAGTCTAGAAGGTGAAGTATGGATGAGGTGTGTGTGGGGTGTGTGTATGTGTAAGTAAGGGTGGGTGCTTAGCATTAATTTAAGGAAGATTGAGCTTATGAATGAATTGTTAATATATTCTCTGTCTCGTCATAAGTAAGAGGTGATAGCCATTGTTTTAATTTACTTTTGATTTCATGAGTGAAATGAATGTTATGTTATGTTTATGTTATGTAGTGACAGCTTATTTCGCGTTACAGCATAATTATCGAGTTACGTAGTATATCTTGGTAATACTGGTTTTCAGTATTTCGGTCTAACTGTCAGTAACGACTGTCAAACATCTACAAATGACCACTGGGTGCGACTTGTCGAATTCTTCCCGTAACACTGCGATTCGCGGATCAGCCGCGGCAAGCGTAGCCGAATCTTGCTGTTGTTGCTTAGCCTCGAGCATCAGCTCTGCACTGTTCAAGGGAGCACTTTTACATATTATTTATTTATCAATCCAAACTCCTAATAAGAAAGTAATTGTCTGTTTGTAAAAATTTCAGGCCTTAATGACTGAACGGATTTCGATAAAATTTTAAACAGGACATAAGATACTTTCTTCCCGGTAGACTACCGGGGTAAAGAATGCTCCGTGGGTGAATTTTCGATCTCCACGAAGGCAACGCCGCGGGTAAAATGTAGTACTAACAGACCGAGTTACAGTAAAAGATTAAAATACTATACCAAGTCATCAAGAGTCCAGCCCACGTTGTTGATTTTAGCCGGGATGTAATTAATGCTAGAGTGAAGTGGCTCATTCGTGGTAGTGAGGCCCCACACCGGGATACCTTCCTCAGCATACTTTTCTAAAAACCTAAAGTAAATTATTTAGTTAGCCACAGGTAAATATGAATGAAAAGTAATTCAGATAATAATGTGGTAAAGTAAATTCAAAATTATTTGCACAAGATTTTAGGTAAGTACATAAAAATAAGACGTAACAATAAAATGATGATCCTTGTACAATCTAGGTACATTATATTAAGCAATCAAACGTGAGAAGTTAAACTTCATTCATGAACTTCGGCCATATAAACTTGTATCCTATAGGCTTCTTGTCTACACACGTTTTTTCGGCGTAAAAATACACGGTTAATTCGCCGTGTGTAGACACGGCTGTCAGTGTTGTATGGGTCACTGTAAGAGTTTGTTGACATAAACGGTGGCGCCACGTCACGGCACCGCCGCCGTATGCACCGTGCGTCCCCCTCGGCGCGCCGCGTCTACTCACGGCCAGATTTTCATCACTGTTGTATAGCAGTCTATGCGAGCGGGTCGACGTGCCGGACGTTTTAACGTTTTCTGAGATATTTTTTGAAGCAATTTATCAAATGTCGCTTTCTGCATTCTAAAATAATTATACAACTTGTCTTCGTCTTCCCTTAGTTGATTCTTGACTAACTGGGAAGTCTGGATGTCAGACTTTTGGCTTCTTCTTCTCGTAACGACTGTCAAAGATCTACAAATACCAGCCGGGACCAACGGCTTAACCTGCTTTCCGAGGCACGGAGGAAACTCTGTGTGTAATTATGGCCACCCATCCACAGACCAAACTTGGCAAGCATGGCTTAGCCTTAAAGATGTGTGTGGCTGTTAATATTAAGCCACGAGCTTTTCAAAAAATAAAATGATTTAGTAAAAGCATACTTTTTTTCAAGAATAGACAGCCTTCTGGCTCCGTTGAGGGTATTTTTACACCCATTACACCTACTCGCTCACGTTAGGGTGTCGTGCCTTATACTCAGAATATCCTCAAGATATTCGCTGAAGGTCATACAGGTCTACGCCCCGACCTCGGCACACCCCGACGACGAAGTGGAGACCATGTATGAGGATATCTCTAAAGCCATGCATGGTCTCAAAACTCACTTCACTTGGCCTTGGGCCTCTATATGATGAACTCCTTCTTCAGAAAGCGTGAACACAGGAAGTGGACCTGGCAAAGCCCCGACGGTACAACAAAAAATGAGATTGACTTCATCATGTCAACCAAGAAGCAAATGTTCAATGATATCTCTGTGATCAATTCAGTAAAAACTGGGAGCGATCACCGCATGGTAAGAAGCACATTGAACATCAATATTTAGCTTGAAAGGTCTCGACTGATGAAGTCTACGCTCCGACCAGCACAGATCCAGATCCAAAACCCCGAGAGCTTTCAGCTTGAACTCCAGAATCGTTTCGAGTGCCTAGGAAGCTCAGTGGACAAATGCAACGATGGATTCGTGGAAACTGTCCATGACGCGAAGTGCACAGAAGAAAAATAACTCTCCGATCATACTCTCAAGCTCATGAAGGAATGGCGTGAGATAATCCTGCAGTCTTCAGACGAGCCGTGGAAATACCAGCAGCTTAATAGACGGATCTCCAAATCCTTGAAAAGCGACCTCAGCCGTTTTAATACCGATCGTATAAAAGACGCAATTACTCGGAATAAAGGCTCAAAGGTACAAGACATCTGGCTATTGGGCAGAGCCAGCTCACGAAACTGAAGACCGACGATGGCAGGATCGTATCCGCCAAACCGGAGCAACTGAGATCGAGAGATTCTATGGGCAGTTGTACACGTCAACCAGGAAATCCGTTGTAAATCTAGCGAATGACCCAAGAGCTAGACTGACCCGACACTATACCGAAGACATCCCGGACATCAGCCTGTACGAGATTAGGACGGCTCTGAAACAGCTTAAAAACAACAAGGCACCGGGTGATGATGGAATTAAGGCCGAACTTCTGAAGGCGGTTGGAAAACCGGTACTTAAGGCCCTTCAGAAGCTGTGTGATTCCGTCATACTCGAGGGGAAAACGCCACAGGCATGGTGCAGGGGTGTGGTGGTACTCTTCTTCAAAAAGGGCGACAATGCCCGGTTGAAGAACTATAGGCCCATTTCACTTCTAAGCCATGTCTACAAGTTGTTTTCAAAAGTCATCACGAATCGTCTCGCGCGCAGGTTTGACGATTTTCAGCCTCCCGAACGCCGCCGGATTCCGAAAGGGCTTTAGCACCGTAGACCACATACATACGCTGCGACAGGTTATACAGAAGACCGAAGAGTACAACCTGCCTCTCTGTTGAGCGTTTGTGGACTACGAGAAAGCCTTGGATTCGATCGAGACTTGGGCTGTACTGCAGTCTCTCCAACGGTGCCAAATTGACTATCGATACATCGAGGTGTTGAAGTGTTTGTACAAAAACGCCACCATGTCAGTCCGACTTCAGGACCAGACCTCGGAACCTATCCTTCTGCAGCGAGGTGTGAGACAGGGAGACGTCATATCTCCGAAACTGTTCACTGCTGCACTGTAAGATGTCTTCAAGGTTGAACTAAAGAGGGCTAGGCATCACCGTCAATGGCAAGTACATCTCTCACCTTCGATTTTCGCCGACGATATAGTGGTCATGGCTGAGACCATGGAGGACCTCAGTACAATGATGGATGACCTCAGTAGAGCTTCCGAAAGAGTGGGTCTTAAAATGAACCTGGACAAAACCCAGGTCATGTTCAATGCCCATGTAACACCCACTCCTATCAACGTCGGAGACTCTACACTCAAAGTTGCAGACGATCATGTCTACCTGGGACAAACGGTCCAGTTGGGTAGGTCTAACTTCGAGAAAGAGGTCAATCGTCGAATCCGACTCGGCTGGGCAGCGTTCGGGAAGCTGCGAGGTATCTTCTCGTCCAACTTACCGCAGTGTCTAAAGACGAAAGTCTATGACCAGTGTGTGTTGCCAGTGATTACATACGGGACCGAAACGTGGTCGGTCACAATGGGCCTCATCAGAAGGCTTAAAGTCACCCAAAGGGCAATGGAGAGATCTATGCTCGGAGTTTCCTTGCGTGATCGAATCAGAAATGAGGACATCCGCAAGAGAACCAAGGTTACCTACGTAGCCCGAAGAATTGCCAAACTTAATTGGCAATGGGCAGATCACATTGCTCGCAGAACGGATGGCCGATGGGGCCGAAAAGTTCTGGAATGGGGACCGCGAACCGGAAGACGATGCGTTGGAAGGCCTCCCACTAGGTGGACCGATGACCTGGTGAAGGTTGCGGAGATCCGCTGGATGCGACGGATCCGGTGGACGTCTTTCGGCTGAAATGATGAATGATGATGATGATGACATTTACTCACTTGTAATGGTAATCGGCGTAAGTCTGCATATACTCCTTCTTAATTCGGCTGTGTCCTGAGTACTCGTTGTTGGTCTTCATCCATATCGGTGGAGACCAAGTCGCCGACAAAATGTGTATGGGAGCACTTGCTGCTTCCATGCATGCTTTAATCATCGGAATCTTAAACAAAGCTTTATATAAATGGTCGTAAAGATTAAAAACCGGATTACTGACCATTTAATCTATACAATTTGTTATAAAAAAAACAATAAGTATTTATAATATCAATAGGTTTTTTTTTATTAATTGTTAGCTGCGGATGGTCCGCAGCTAACAATTAATAAATAATTAATAATTCGAGAGAACAGTTAGACTTTCGTTGACATGTGTGGGAGTTGAGCCCGGGCACTGCCGTATGCTAACTACTACGTACTACGTTTACGTCGGCTGCCTACATCTCAAACAAACGGGCCTCAAACCACTTCTCCGTAAACGCTCTCATACATCGCTATATGTTTGAATTTAAAGCGTGCCGCGCCGCGCGTCGCACCGCCTCTGAGTAAATGAGCACTAAGGATATAATACACCACCCGGGCCCTTGCGGGTTGGTAGATGTTCGAATGTTTGGTTCTAGGACATGCCAGTTTCTCACGGTGTTTTCTTTCACCGTTTTGAGAGCAGTGGTGTTGAAGATGATAAATATTTTCTAAATGATCCAACCTTATACTCATAATCTTCATAAGCCAGTGTGTAGTTGCTCAACGTGACGTCATCTTCAGGCTGCTCGTTATACGCGTAGCCGTGTGTAGAGTAGTCAGTGCCGCCGATGGGAACACGCAGCATGTTGTACTGAATACCCGAATCTCCGCAGTAGGAGCTGCAAATATTCTAACTTATCGTCATCTGTCTAGCTTGGTCCCAGTTATGTAGGGGTGGCAACCAGTTCAACCGGATGACGCTGAATATCTTTATTTTATTATAAGTGACCTTCACAAACCAGCTTTAAGTTTTTCACTGAAGACATTGTTACAATTATAACCTTGAAGCTAATACATAACATGTAACTGTTAGCGATCTGATGATCGCCAACAGTTACAGACAAATATGATGACCAATATGATGTATTAGTACTTGGCAGGGCAGCACTCTACCCTACCACACTCTACTATGAGGGTTAATATTACCACTCTTCTTATTACTATCAGCTACACTACTGCCACTCTCTTACTGGATTAAGTGCTGCATGAGCCGCGGGTCAGTCAAATTCTTCCAGTTCATTCCAGCCGAATCGGACACGCCGCCTCCGAAACCTTCGATTGTTTGGTACTTTGTCTTCACATCTAATTCCAAACTAGTCACCGAACCAGAACTTGAACTGGTGGTGTAGGGAAAACCTACAATGTAATGTAATTAATTTTATTGACAAAATAAAGTACGAAAGAGCAGATAATATTGCATTTGGTGCAATTACCTTTAACGTGATTATGCAGAAACCCAATAGATTTGTGAAACCGAAGTCCACCCTGAAAGATAATATGGAAGGATGAGTTTCATAAAAAAAAAAAACAGATTTAGTCCACAAACAAAGAAGAATTAGTAAGTGGAGTACTTAAAGTCATAGTTATTATTTTTTCCCTACACAAAATTTGACAAATGCCCATCTACAGCACCCTCCTGAAGTCTTAACAATATCATTCAAGGGCCATAAGAATCATTCTGCATATAAGCTTTATGAATTCAGTAATATACGTCGTAGGGAGTTAATTTGGCCAACAATTAGTTTACCTGACGGACTTACCTCTGATGACACGTAAGAGACATATCGACCGGTAACCGGTGCTTCTCTCGTGATGCTATCACAGTATTCCGCCGTACAGACACACACTGTTCCATTTTTGCCGTTAATGGACCTGGCAGCACACGGCCGATCTGAAGATATAAAAAAGAAACACACGAATAACATCACACCTATAACTGTCCCCGAAGTAAAGCAGAGTTGTACCTACAGTACACCCACATGTCACTCTGGGGTTGAGCCTATGGCCATCAACCGAGCACGAATCCTGACTCTAGTGATGTTACTGAGAATTCGTGACGGAAAAAACCAAAGTCACTTTGCCTGACCTGGGAAACGAGCCCAAGAAGAGTACCATTGTTTGTGTAAGACAATGGTACATTTAGGTTGTGAACTTGTTTTGCCATATTAATGGCATACAAAAATATTTGAACATGTTACTTAAACGTGAATTTTAATACGAAACATAATTTTGTTAAAATATGAATATTATAGCATGTCTAGGTAATAACGCTTACAATTTAAGGATTCGTATCTATTGGAAATCTTTAAACAATAAATATAAGCTTAAAAATAAAAAACGCCGCAACATGAAATATTTTGTAGAGCTCAGTAACCATATATATTATAGTTATTTTACATAGTTATTTTTTTTTCTAGAAATTCTTTTACACTATAAAAACAATTATCAATGAGCCATTTATGCAATTTAAAGAGACCCCTCTTAATTATATTGGTATGTAGTTAAAAAAAAAATTGCAGTGATTAAACTATTTTTTTGGCATATGTGCTTTGATGTCAAGTAAATATATGTGAATAGATTAAATAGAACCCCAAAACTCTAACAACTAGACTGTTACCTACGGTAGGTAACAGTCTGGTTGGGTAAGGGGTCAGGGGTAACAGTGTTACCCCAGTCACTGGGTTTGGAGGTTCGATAGGCATTTGCTGGTATTGCTGGGCAGATGATTTCAGTAACTAGCCGATTACTATTTTTCATATTGTTATGTTCAATGCCTTAATTATCAATTATTTTTTTATGTTTTTTAATTTGCGAAGAGCGATGCGTTTTACAACATGTAAGTATGAGATTAATGGAATGGTAATTGATAGTCAATTTCGTTTGCAAATTATAATGACTCAGCACTGCTTGCGTATTATAATGTAGTTATTGTTACCTTCGTGCAATTCATTTACAAGATAAGGGAAAAGACAGCTGTTGAAGAGGCGATAACTTTTCCAAAAAGCCGTTTTACCTACTCTTCCAGAAAATTTATAAAAGTTCCTAACTTATTCATTTGTCAAAAACCATTATTAACAACATTTGTTTATTCACTCCTCAGAACCGAACGGACCGGATTGTGGACTGGCAGCGGACATCAGACTTGACACATATTTCAGTTATCTATCTAAGTCCAGTGTCCGTGTGTGTCAGTCTCGGGTCTGGACTCCAGTCCACTCGGTTTGACATCACTTTTACAAATCTCTTAATTATGTTCAAAATGTTATGTACTGTCAGCTGTGAAGCTACCTTTCATTCAGTAAATAAATAAAACTAATAAGTAATTACAAAGATTATTGTTTTAAAAAAGAATATAATTCAGGTCACAGAGAGCATAACGAATGACATAAAACAAAATAAATTTTTCTTACCGCTGCAAACTGCCGATTGAAACCATATCGTAATCGTAAATATTACAAATATCGTTCGCACTTGTATTGCGATCTCCATTACGAAATATTCCTATAGATGTGATGTCTCTATAAGCGATAGCACCAGAATGATGATAAGCACTGACAAACAATTGTTTCGCCTTATTTTTACAATCTCATCTTCGCGTCCATAAGTATGTATAAAGGTCAATCATCTGCCTAAAGGTGAGTATAGACTAGAGCATTTAAAAATATAACACCACGACTGAGATCCCCGAAGGTACACCCACATTTCGCCCGTTTCGTTTAAGTTCCATGTAATAGTAAAGCATTTCCTTGTACAAAACATCGGGCTGTTCAAATATGTCATCCTTTCACGAACCGTATAATAAGCACGACATCGACGCCTTGTTGCAAATTCATCTTGCAAGCAAACGAACGAATTTGTGTAACATTTTATCGAGCAAAGGCAAAAGTGCGGGCAAAACACTTCAACGGAGAGTAAACGAAAAATCGAAAGAAAGAAAGAAATGGTACATGTTCTTTACATGCCGGGAGCGTTACTTCGATCACCGTCGAGCATTCGCAGGCACTTTTCATTTCATCATCATCGTCCACAGCCTGAATTCACCCACCGCTGGGTAATGCCTCCCTTTTCATGTCTCTACTCCATGTTACATTTAGCTACATGGAAATACTTTTCAAAATTCTCTGTAAGTGTACACTCACGTCGAATTTTGCAAAATTACAGTTCATCATTCATTCATCATTTCAGCCCAAAAGACGTCCACTGCTGGACATAGGCCTCCCCCAAGTCACATTGACATTTTGGGGGGTTTTGCCATAATCGCCACGCTTGGCAGGCGGGTTGGCGATCGCAGTACGGTTGTTACAAAAAGCACAGAGAACGCCATTTCCTGGCATTCCCATTCTCTGGCAAGTCCCTTAGTCGTCTATTACGACACCCACGGGCAGATATGGGATGGTGCTATTCTTTACGTCCGACACCATACAGAGCTGTACATTATAAATTACAGTTACATTTACATTATTGACATTATTTGAAATCTACTTTTGTGCTTAATCGTTTGTAATGAAACTGACATTATTTGTTAAATTTTGCATGCCATAATTCAGGCAGAATGTACCCGGCTCACCATATGTTTATAACAACTATAATGTACAATACCTACATGCTACGCGAATAAATGATTTGATTTGATTTAATGACTTTTTCTTCCAACTACGCAGTAATGTTATCATTAATCACTACAAAACCGATCACAAAGGATATCTTTTTTGCTTAGAACCAAAACAGTGCAGAAAAGTTGTATGAAATCTCATTATTGCACTGTTTTTCATTACTGCACTGTTTTAAATTTTAAATTTAGAATTAAATTTACCACAGAGGTTTAGTGCCTCCTACTAAGTTTAATAAAATGTATGCATTAGATCAAAAAGATACTGGCTGAAAGTAAAACTCAGCTGAATAAAACAGACTTGGTGAAAAAAAAAAACAAATGGCGCGCATTTTGTACCATTGTAAAACTTTGATACTTTTAGCAAAAAAAAAGTTTAAAAAAAACATGAAAATGGACAGCGATAGCGATATGAATTCAACTCCAGAAAGTATAAAACAGCTGCAAATTAAGTTGTTTATAACCTTTAATAACTGCACTTTTAATAATTCTATGTTAAAAGGGAAGATGAATTTTAAAACTTTGTTTTATTATGTTGAGTTTTTATTTTAAGTAGGTATATTTTGTCACGGTAGTTGAAAGAAAAGTAGATTACGCACCTTGCTAAAGTGAGTTATTAATGCACTCGTGTTAATTTAGTGCCCTCGCATGCGCTCGGGCACCAACATAACACTCGTGCATTAATAACTCACTTTGCGCTCGATGCAACAATCTACTATTACTAACTAGATACCTACGTCTCGAAGAGACCCAGTTAACGAAAATTTAAAGTAATTGAGTGATGCTTAAAGTTGCAAAAATGTGGGTCGTTTTCGCGCTCTTCTGACATAGTTTCTAGGTTTGATGAGTCAAGTATTTTGGTCATGAGTTCTCGTCCATTCAGCACAAAACTGAACCATGCACAAATAACACGTCATGCTAGTTAATGCTAGTGCTGAGCATCTGCGTTGACTGGAGCAAAGTGTACTCGTATACTATTATAGTAACGTATCCTCTCTTCTTTCCTCTTGACTCGTTGATGTAGTGGTTGCAAGCGCGACTGCTGTAATTGAGGTCCTGGGTACGAATCCCAGGTACGGAAAAAGTTTTATTGGGTTTATTGACCAGGAATTTCTTAATAGTAGCCACCAAGGCCCGGTTGATGGCCATAGGCTTGCCCCCTATTACAGCAGACATAGACGTAACTGGCGAAATGTAGGTCTAATATAAAGTCCAGCTCTGCCTTACCCTCCGGGGATGACAGACGTCATGTTATGTTCGTCTTCTCTCTTTAAACACATAGGTACCTATTAACGCTGTAAATGTCATCATCATTCTCATGCCCTATTATTTTCATTTAGTCGGAGTCTGCACAGCAAACAAGTCGTCTTCTCAGAAGTCACGGAACCTCATATCTAGCCATATCGTCTTTCACACATGATGGAATTCGTCCTAAATCGTTTCGTTTTACGCTATAAGTGCAAGCAAAATACAATACTCAATTATAGCTGACTCTCTGCTGTCCCACTGTCCCCACCTTTCCATCTTTCCACTTTTCCCCGTCCATTGTGATCAAATTTTGTGTTAAAAAAAATTCTTAGCTTAGATCTGAATCCTTTGTTGTCATCTTATAAAACTCTTTTTTATCAGAATCTAAACTATTCTAATGTATTTAGATAACTTGTTATCATGAAGTTCAGTGTCAATAACAGTCCGTCAAGAATTCTGTTAACAGTCTTATCTAATTATGTTCTAAGGGCATGTGTAGCCAAATGGGGTTAATAGACGAGGAAGTATAACATTAGAGACCATACGTTTAATAATATTTTCACTGGCATGACACAGAAGGAAGGCTTCCTTCTGTGAGAAGGAGGGGGCTATATTAGATGTGCAATCTAAGTACATTATAAGCACCGGGCTTTTCCAACGGAAAGTTGTCCTTCGGCGAACGCAGCATCTGAGACAGTTTCTTGAAAGGAGTGTAGACAGTCTTTATGGCGTATTTCCGAAGAATGTTGGCAACCTCATCTGTCACTCTCCTCACGTACGGTTAAATGCTGGCTGCCTCTCAACCTCGCACTTCCGGTGCTTACGAATAGTTTTTCGTTTGAGTTGTGTGGTCTTCCCTGTATATCAGTTTCTCAATAGGACCCCCTGTACATGTGTACATGTACACGTAAATGTTCCTCGTCGCATAAATCATATGCACGGTTGGTGAGTTAAGTCACTACAGAGTTCAGCTGTCTGGGATGGTGGTGAGAATCAGCGTGTAGATAACGATCCGCGTGAGTTAATTTCCGGTAAACTGAGTGGCCGAGAGAACCGTCAGTACGAACCTCTATTTTTACGTCTGAGAATGGAATTGTCCTCTCATTTTCCATCTCGTACGTGAATTTTATTTTACATGTTAGCTGTTAAGGTGTGCCATGCATACTTCGACCTCCTGTTCATCTCCTTCAATGATAACAAAGACGTCATCGACATACCTCTACCACAGTTTTATAGGTGCAGATGCAGTGGAGATGGCTAATTCTTCAATATGCTCCATCCAAATGTTGGCTACTACTGGAGCCACTAGACTGCCTATAGCTACACCATCGATCTGCCAATTACCAGTCACTTCCTATGCCAAGGTAAATATTACCTTTATTGACCTTGGCATAGGAAATAACTGGTAGATAAACAGTGATGTAGTAATTTCACGTATTCTACAGGGATGTTGTTTTCTTGCAATTTACCTCAACTACTTCCATGCAGCCCGCCGCTGGTACATTTGTGAAAAGGGACTCAACATCGATAATTGATCACACATCAATCAACACACACACATCGACATCGATTGTGTTGATACTCATTTCATGTATGACAGAACCTTAAAGAATGTTTCATTTGGAAGTCCCAATAAAAGACTAACAAGCTAATATTATCACACCATATAAGTGTACCCACGTGTGTGTGTATTACCTACAAATAAGTGGTTTAAAAACTATCTCACAAATAGAAAAATAAGCACAATGATCTCACGTGTGGTTGGGAAAGAGGCAGATGTCGATTTAGGTGTACCTACTGGATCGGTGTACGGCCCAGTAGGATATATAATGCATGTAAACAGTGTGTCGAATGTCGTACATAAATTAGAGGTGTTTATGTACGCTGATGATATGTGTCTTGTTTATGCCTCCAAGGATATAGCTGAGGTGCAAAAGTGTATACAGCATGATTTTGAAAATATTAGCAAATGGGGACACGACAATGGAATTATATTAAATCTTTCAAAAACCAAATGTATGCATATACACTCGCCATATAACCGAAACGCTAAATCTGTTACAAATGAATATCTCACAGTGATAGGACATACATACGAATGTTTGCATAGAAATAAATATAATTGTAACTGTACAAAATTGGAATATTTTGATAAGTTTAAATATTTAGGTCTAACAATAGATAAGAACTTTAACTGGAGATTACATGTAAATGACATTTGCAATAGGCTAAGATCGGTGCTAGGTAAGTTTTACCACTTAATAAATGTATTGAACAAGCAGACGTTAAGAGTAGTTTATTTCGCACTTGCCGACTCGCTAATAAGTTACGGACTCCTTGTCTACGGACGAACCTTTGTTACATACTTAAGAGATATTAAAGATATACAAATAAGACTGATAAAGTTTCTAGTAACGAAAAATGTTAAAGATAAGTGCAACAAGGAGTATGATAAGTTGTTTCCCATTTATAAAATATTACCAATAGATAAAAAAGTAGAATATTTGTTAGGTCTGGAATATTATTATTGTGATAAATATAAAGTTAATGTTAAAAACAAGTACAACACGCGTAGGGTTAGAGAGAACCAACTGATTCAACCACAAATAACAAATTATTATGGTAAGAGAACATCTAAGTATTTGGTACCTAAAGTGTTTAACAAAATAGATTTATTAAGAGAAAAAGTAAAAATTAGTAAAGGATCACTCAAAGAGCGCCTCTCGCCATCAAACGTAAAAGTTTTGCGAGTTTAGTCTTAAGTAACACCTCTGTATTGTAATTTAATTAAATAAAAAAATAAAAAATCAACTAAATAAATGATACTATCCTGTATTCCTCGAAAGTAGTAATTGAATCAGTTACCCCCATTTTGACAGTTATGTTATAAATACCATGTAACAAAGAAACTTTCGCTATTGCTAATAAAAAGAACAACAAAAAATAACATGTTTGAACATCTCAGCTCATTTGTTATGGAGTATAAACATTGGTGTAATAAATATTAAAAAAATACTACGAGCTATAAACTTGGACACATAGCAAGAACATGACATGTGTTGTTTATATAATTCTGGGACATCCTCTTTATTAAAGGAAATGGTCTAGACCATGCAACTGACGACGCATATTTCTTTCAAGTAAAGTATAAATAAAACGCAATCGTGCTAATTAAGTGTTTACTATTGTAACGATAAAACGTATCAGAAATTAACCTAATTTATTTTTTATAAATGGTATCTGGACGAACTGGATGTCTTCCTTGATAATTGGTAATAAGCAGCACAGAATCGTGACCGTTGGAAAGAATGGAGGGGGGTCTTTGCCCAGCAGTGGGACAATACAGGCTAGCTATAATATAATAAATGGAATCTACGTCTGTTCTACGGCGTAGCTCGTAGCTCTCTAGTGGCTACACCTGCTACGACGTCGTAGCGGTTTACGCAAGGACGCGTAGCTCCTTAGGGACTCACATAGAGATGTAAATTGAAAAAAAAAACATGAGAAAAAACTTGGCACCGTTGTTTTTTTTCTACATTTGTTTTTTTTTCAGAAAAAGTGAATCACTATAACTAAAGTGGAATAAAACACTTTTGATTGTTTTGTTTTTATTCAAGTCAAATTATGTTTAAATCAATGGGTAACTATTATTATTAACTTAAAAAATACTTAATGTCTTACAATGATCTATATCAGTATCAGTAGCTTGAACGTTTATATATACAAATATAGTATGTATGGACGTTCAACTACATTCTAACACTCACACAGAACACTCAACAAAAACGAACTCTCACTGTCTCAAGCTTTCTGCAGTCTGCACGCAAATCAACCAAAACATAAACCAAACGAGGATTAGCGAAATCCCCGTCCGTAAATGTGGTTTATATTTGGTGTTGCCAATTATGTTAAGACATGTAGTTATGTACTATTTAACAAATAAAAACAAAATTGGTACATTCTTATTGAAAAAAAAATAAAAAATAATATCAACTCATATACGATAACCGCCTTACCATATTTTTATTTTCCTACTCGTGAAAAAAAACCTCATCATTCATCATTTCAGCCCAAAAGACGTCCACAGCTGGACATAGGCCTCCCTCAAGTCACATTGACATTTTGGGGGGTTTTGCCATAATCGCCACGCTTGGCAGGCGGGTTGGCGATCGCAGTACGGTTGTTACAAAAAGCACAGAGAACGCTGCTGCCCATTCTCTGGCAAGTCCCTTAGTCGCCTCTTACGACACCCACGGGAAGATATGGGATGGTGCTATTCTTTACGTCCGACACCATACAGAGCCATGCAGAGAACAAAAAAACCTGCTCCAGAATAAAGACTGTCTTTTTTTCATGTTTTTTAAACGCATTTTTTCATCTCAGAAAAAAATCGTTTTTTTACAACTCTAGACTCATATTATTTTTTATCAGCCGGGTTGCCTTTTTCGCATTGCCTATTTTCCCTATAACCATTTCTATTACTATTCCCATTATAATCTTTCCTCAGCTTCAGTGACTGTGGTATACGATACAACGTGCTGCGAATTCCTGTAAGCGGGACGGACTTCTCTGCGCGTAAGTGTGTGCCGGGCCTAAACACGACATTTTTCCTATAAACTTCTGATTCATTCTACTTTTATTGCCATTAAACACGTAATAGAGAGAAAATAAAACCAAAGCTTATTTAAATGATGTATTTCTTTATACTTTTTTACAATTTAAGTACAATCTTCGAAATATCATCTTTTCACGACATTTATATAAAAATATTTACAAAACTTAAATTTAAACTTATACAAATTATTTCTAAAATTTAAATAATTTAATCTCAATCTCGCACACATTCAATTCTTATTCCTTAGTACAAACCATTGTACACTTGTATGAAACATTTTCCTTTAGCGCTTGTCCTTCAATGACATCAATATTTGTTGATGCAGATCGTGCCATGTCGGTTTTTGAGTTAAGAACTTTTCCATGTTCACTTAGGGAACTACTTACAGACTGAGTACCGGCCTGTTTAAATGTAACTGGTGAATTAACTTTACTCATTCTAGCCTTCACAGCTTCTTTGACCTTTGACAGAAAAGCACTTTCTGAAACTTTAGGCCAAGACTGTAAGTCCTTACTCATTTTAGATTGCTCAAGATTCACTGTTTGCCTGCTTTCGCTTTCCATCCCGTAATTTTCTAAATTCTGTTGATATAAATCACTAGAAATTGGAGGTGAAACAATTGAATGTTTCATTTCACTCGGTGATCCCTTGTGGTCTAGTCTCTGACCAAATCTTCCAGTGTTTTTTCCTAATTTACTGGTTAGCGAAAGTGACGAAGGTGTTGATAGTTTTTTCGATTGCAACCTACTTGCTAGTGTTGATCGGGGTGTTGTTGAAAACGAAACCTTCATTTTACTGTCTTTGAAGGGATTGAATGTTTTTCCTAATGTTGTTTTTGTAATCGGTAATTTCTTGCTTGCCTGTTTCCATAAAGTTATCGTTGATTCCTTTGGTTGTGATGCTTCTTTGTGTTGAAAAATGGGGTTAAGGCCTGATGTTCTTTGTATTCCTAGTCCTGGTGATTTCGTCAGCGTAGCTTTTAATTCAGGGACCTCGATAGTTCTCGGCACTGGCACGCTTGCCGCGGTTGGCATCTTGAACTTGTTCTGTAACCCATGTGATGATCCGATTCTAGTTTCTCTCTGCTTCTCAAGTCTTCGAGGTTTTAATGTTTTCTTAGATTCTCTCCTACTGGACAGCGATTGAGGTTGTGATGTTTTCAGTGATGATTTCTTATCTTTATTTTTTGTACTAAAACTGCTAAAAGATTTCGTACTGCGTGATTCACCACTTCCAAAGATAGAAGTGTCAAAAATATTGTTACGCATTGTTTCAAGTCTATCATTAAAATCAATATGTAGAGCTCTAAGTTTGTCATTGACGTCTTCATGATTCCTAGATATAGCTTCTAATAAGTCGTTAGATTGTAAGTTTACGGGTCTTGTGGTTGCTCCTCTAAACTTAGACTCTAACGAACCCCCTATTCCTTGACTTCTCAAAGTGTCAGGTTTTCGCAGAGTTTTTGCTATTTTCTGGGTATTCGCTTTCATTTGGGTCCCAAACTCATCTAAACCAGGAATGGTTGCCCATGGACTCTGCCCTAAAGATAGAGTAGCCCCTAGCAGAGCACCTGGGTCTTCGAATGCTGATTGCAGCTTTATTGGTTTAATTCGTAAATCTGTAGGTGGTGGCAGTTTTGTCCTTAAGGAATGAAGATCAAGTTTAGGAATATTAGAGAATAGATTTGACTGCGGTCTTAGCTGTAGAATATCTAAATCTACGTCTTCTAGTCTCAAAGAAGGTAGCAGTGATTGAAAATGTTTTACGCTGGCGTCTGTTGACATT
The DNA here is from genome assembly GCA_949152445.1 of Cerastis rubricosa. Taxonomy (NCBI): domain Eukaryota; kingdom Metazoa; phylum Arthropoda; class Insecta; order Lepidoptera; family Noctuidae; genus Cerastis; species Cerastis rubricosa. The sequence continues at coordinate 15,002,639 of OX424545.1, read as the reverse complement.
ATTGTTGGTAAGATATTTGACGTATCAGTCATCGAAGCTGCTTCTGATGCTAAATGTTCTCCTGCATCCCGTGCTGGTGTATCAAAAATGTTGGTAAAACCGAGTTTAATATCATCAAGTGTAGATAATGGCGCAAATTTAATATTTTGGATGCCTGGCAATGGGTTGTTCAATAAACTAAACCCATTTTCGTTTGGTTGTAATACTTTGCTTAGCAAAAGTGGTGACCCGATAATGTCATCGTTTTGAGGTGTTCTATTAATAATAACTTCACTCGCTGCGACATTTGCATCCGATTCTTGCTCAAATGACTGTTTTGGTAATGTCAAGTCACTTTCGCAAGTATTTTTTTCACCGATATCCACAACGTTTTGTAGGTCCATTACTGATTCGTTTTTAGTATTTGCAGATGGTTCAGTATATGTATTATCAATGTCTTCACTATTTAATTCTGTCGGTTTCTTAGTGTCAGTTACTTCTTTAGTTGATTCACTGCAATTCAAAGTTTTTGATTCTCGTTCTTGTTCCTCATGTAACATCTCATCTGATAACTTCTGTAAATCTTGCATGCTTACCTTACCATCATCAGTTTCATTTTCATCAATCTTAAGGTTATACTCACATATGTCTGGTTTTACGGTCATAACCTTGACGGTCTCTTCATTTTGACAGTCAGAATCTATTTTTTCATCTGTTACCGGAGAGGATTCTTTATTTTCTATGATATTGGATGGCTTTTGAGGATCAAGAATTTGGGAGATAGTTTTTGGATTCTTTAGGTCTTCTATATGTTTCGCTATTTTCTCTTTTATTGAGGATAGAGTTTTATCTAATGTAGTAATAGGCTTTATCAACTTCGTTTGCGGAATTATGTCAAGAGTTGTAGTATCAATTATCGGTAATTCCTGACTGCAGGGCTCTTGTGTTTCTGGAATATCATTAACCAAAGAATAATCAACGTTTTCAAGATCTGTATCGGTTGGTTTTAAAACCTTATTAATATTATTACTTGAATCAGTTATTGAGTCATCCTCGTTAATGTTATTGACACAATCTTCATCATTTGAAATAAATTTAGACTCTGAGTCTTTTTCTACTTTAGCATTATCGGGAGTAATTTCTTCGGAAGTTTCGAAATTTTCTTCTTCTTCATTAGTACCTTGGGCTTCGTTTTCGATAGAACTTTCTATGGATTGAGAGGGGTTTGTTTCTGTGTCTGACAAAGTTTTAGTATTACAATCATCTGCATTTTGAGGTAATTGATCAGTATTGTCAGGCAATTCAACAGTAATGCTAGGTAAATCATTAGCATTGTCAGGGAATTCATCAGTATTACCTGATAATTCATTTGACTGGGTATTGGCAAATTCATTGCTCGTGTCACTAACAATCTCTTGAATTTCCGAAGGGCTTGATGCCGCGTCTATAACTTCAGTTGACGCTATCTTAGGTTCAGTGTCTTCACCATCTTTTTCGATTGTCTTGAATGCTTTATTTCGGCAGTTATCGTCAGTAAAATGCTCCATAGCATTACTCGGACTAACCTCGGCGTCTAGGAACTCAGCTTTCCTAGATATTGGGTTTTTTTCTATTATTTCCGTAGTTCTAGCTACATTCAACGGACTTTTATCCTTATTACTCGTTATCACATTATCTCCTTTGTTGAAGATGTCTGGCCAAGCAAACTTAGGCCTTGCAAGTGTAGGTCTTTCCACTGCTTTAGGAATGAGATCTTTCAAAGGAACGAACTCAACATCTTTCAGTTTTAACAAAGTTTTTAGACCAATCGGTTTAGAGTGTTGTAATATATTTTCTAAGTGTGACTTGGTTTGGAAAAAGCTTTTCTTAGCTTGTTCGTGAATATTACTTGCCGATAAACTCAGATCTTCATTGTCTAAACGTTTTGCCTTCAACAATGGATTATTTAACCTCATTTTCGGTATTGAAGGTAAGGAATTAGTTTTGTTTTTGCCGTCTATTGTAGGTCTTTTAGATATCAAATCCTTCAACTTATTCTTCATAGAAGGCAATTTGAAATCTGGTACCTTTTTTAAACTAGTATCTATATTGCTCTTCATATTCGTAAATTTATCTTTAATGTCTTTATCGAGTTTCATTAATGGGGCGTATTTTCTCAAACCCAGCGCACTTTTCTCAGTTCCCTGATCGTCATTAACTTGTACAATACGTTCTTGGATGTTGCTAGCACCATTATCCATGTCTAATAAATTCATGTGTGAAAGTCCAGCAGGCTTATCTACTCTGGGTAGCCCGAAAATATCACGCAACAAACTAGGAGGCTTCTGTGCAACTCGCATCTCGAGATTAGTGTTTACGTTTTCTAATGGTGTGTGTAAACAACGTGATTCTTGAACATGGGTTTCTTGGGGTATGCCATCATCTAAGCTATCGGTATGCTTTGGGTTAACTATGATAGTGACCATATTGCCATTACTGGCCTCAGGGACTGTGTCTCCGAATATAGTTTCTTCAGCTGCCTTAGCTACACTCCTGGCGGCGTCCCTTGCAAGGGCGTCCTGGTATTCTTCTTCAGTAGCATCACGCAAGGTTTGTAAAACAGATGAAGCGAGATCGACTTCTGGGTGTAAGAGTGGTTTGAAGTCTTCTTTTTTGTCTCCGGGCCTGAGAAGAAAACGACACATTAAAAACAAAAATACTTAGATCACAGAGATTAGAGATTGACTTGAATTTTTAGTGTACCTACTTATGCGGCTTCAAGTGACAAAAAGACGTAATCAACAAACTTCTTTTAGGTATTTTTAGAAAAAACAATTAGACATTTAAATCGTTTCAAAGGCTTTCGTTGAATTTACGACATTTGCATAAGAATGTGACTACACGCGGAACTTTACAACATTCATAAATATTAATCTATAAATAGATACAACTATTGTATTACCATACAGGCTGTTGTGTTGCACCCTCGGTAAATTCAAGGAGGTAACTATGCTAATGATTCTCGACGCGAATCAATAATAAAATGAGTAGGTATTTTGTTTTTCTTATTTACGGAAATCAGTAGGTGAGAACCACCCGTGTTTTAAATGCGGTCTGATCCTCGCCTAATAACCTCGAAAACCTGAGCTAAAAGTTTTTTTTGTGGTGTACACCACAAAAACAGCAGCGTTTATTAATAATTAACTAGGTGCCGTAACTTAAATTGATTATTTATGTCTGTTGTGACAACCTCCTGAATTTTGACGAGGATACAAAACAACACCTTGTATAACAACATCACGCCCGTATGCCCCGTAAGGGTAGGCAAATGGTACACCGAAAGCTAAATTCACCAGTTATTTTAACGTGCTCAAGTTAATAAGAATATCTAATCATACCTTTCAAAATTCCCATCTGATCGCGTTGAAGTTGGAAAGAAGATGGACGAAGCTCCCTCAGAGTCAGAACTCCGAGGCCTGCACGGGCAGTCGTCTATGTCCCTTGCACGAGCGAGTATGGGATACTCCTGGGTATACCCTTGTCCGGGCACAGGGCAAGGGCAACACTCGCCGAAGTCCAACTGACGAGCTTGGCGGGCATTCTCGCTGTCGTCTGTCACTGGTTGTGATGATGTCTGCAAATGTAGTGGAGTTAGGACTAAAGACTAAATCCTAAGGGCCTGCGCAGACGACGGACTTTTCTCCGCGGCGGACAAAAAAATTACGCTCCGCGAATAAAAAGTCCGCCGCGGATTTACCGCAAACTCAGCTCACACGGTGTGCGATCATCACCACAATTTTTTCTTTAAATTTCGGTCGTAATACTCTTTTTTTGAAGTATCATTTATAAAAGTTATGCAGTATAAGTATAGCAGAATATAAATGTTTTCGGTATATGTATAAATGAATACCTACCTAGGTAGAATTGCAAAGTGAACTTTCCTTCTCCGTGGAGATGGATGAGATATCGTAAAAAAACTTGGAACTAAGCAATTTAACACAAAAGTTTTTTTCTAACCCATCTGATGCCCTACCACCAAAAATTTTAAAAATAATCACGTAAAATATTTCATAATTTTAATAATTTATTACAACCCAAATTTAAAAAAATCCGATTTCTGTTTTTTTTTTTAATCCGAATTTATTTATTACTTTTTTTACGGGTGCGCCAAAGTTCACCTAAATTTTCAACTCCGATAATTCGAAATCCGAAAATGTTCTTTCTAACATTTTTCATCCTAACAATCACAATTCCTAACTACTCTGTCTCTAACGTTCATAATTCCGAAGCATTCAACTTCATAATGTCAGTAGCAATAAACATCTAAACTTTTATTTGTTTCCCTATATTTTCTCAACATAACCATCTTTTACACTATTATTCAAAGTCATATCTTTTTTGTTTATATTTCTTTTTATTCATAATAATCAGTATTAAATACATTAATTTTGCGTAACTTGATAACTGCAAAGATGGTGTCACCTTGAAGAGTCACAGAATTTCGTTTCGCAGAAAATGTTTCACATGCTATTTGGTCCTCGTATTGTTATTTCACATATTTTTGTTTCCACTATTATTTACTTGAATGAAACATATTTTACAGAAACACAATTCAATGAATTTTATAATCACATTTTTTATTTAGCAAACAGTAGAATTATTTTTTAACGAATGTTGTTTGTTCGATGTATGTTTCCATCGTATTTTATTTCAACGAAGTTTTTAACCTTAAATTAAATATTTTTCTTTAAAAGTCAAAATGTTGTGCTACAAAAGTTAGTGACAGAAACGAATGGCTGCAAAACCGACTCTACGTAGTCTTGTCTGCCCTACCCCTAGAGTGTTATTTAAAATTGCATAGGCGCGGAGGGGCAAGGCGGCCCGCGAGCTGAGGAGCAGGTGGTTTTAACACTCGCCACCGCGGCTTCGGCTTGCTGGCCGGCATGGCCGGCCAGCCTCAGCCGCGGTGGTGAGCGTGAAACACATCTGCGACGATAAGCTCGCATGGGACCGCCGGAGCCCCGCAGTGCCGGAGCCGTGACAGAAACCATGTCTGCTGCATGTTGCATGCTTGCTGCATGCTTGCTTGCACGCTGCATGTTGCATGCTTGCTTGCATGCTGCATGCTTGCTTGCACGCTGCAAGTTGCATGCTTGCTTGCATGATGCATGCAACAGGCATGGACACTATTAGTGAGAATAACAAGATTATTTTCCTGCTTCACAAGAATTTACTTGCATTATTTTTGTAATCTCGGTGTTGTAATTTTATAGGAGGGTATGCATTTTATCAAAGGTATGAATTGAAACGTTTACATACTGTCATTCGATTAAACGTTATTCTTGGTAATAAGTTTTATGTATAACAAACAATATGTGGATAAAGAATATTTGATTTGTTATTCTATGATATGAATATTCTAACATGAAACTTTATTTGAAACAAAGATCGATGATTTAAATTTCTTCAAAGTAAGTATTCTGCGTATTGATTATTCTATAAAATAATATTATCACAAACAATTTAGGTGAAACGAAATTTGATTAAGCAATTAGCGATGAAACAACGCACAACCCTGAAAAGATATCCATAGGTTAGGTTAGAACTGTGACCAACTACGCGCGAGCCGAGCGAGCGTAGCGAGCGGTGCCGCGGCAGCGGCCGGCGAGCGCTACCTCGAAATTGGTCGTGAAAGTAGTTCTAAATATTTTTTTCATAGTGCCCCCAAGACGACACTGACCTGAATGGTAAATGTTTCTTTCTGAGTATGAGTGAAAATATTATGGTAATTAGGGATAAAAACGTTATGACAAAAAACAGTAGGAGTTAAATAAATTTACAGTAATGATATTATTAATTAAAATTTTCGGAAACATGAGTGTTATGAACATCGCCGGTAGCACTACAAATAGTATGAATGAAAACTTAAGGATGAAAAATTTTAGGCAGAGTGATCATTCGGATTACAAATCGTTAGGAAGAACAATTTCGGGTAAAGAACTTTAGGTGAGCCAATATGGACCCCTTTTTTACGTTACGTTTACACCGAGCGCTAGTGTTAGGGCCTCTGGTTTTCCACTTTTAGGCAAAGACCTCCCTTTTTCCAAACCTCTCGATTCCTGATCATGTTGGCCCGCAAATAAAATCAGATCGTAATAACACAAAAAACACATAACTTACATGTCCGTAAAATATAAGTAGGCACAATAATACAGTCCACCGCCACATCTTGTGAGCTCACATACCTTTCAAATGAAGCCTGGCTCCCGACCCTCACCTTAATATGGTGAACATTATCATTCGATCTCGTTGATACGACCGCCCGACGCACGCGCATCGAAGCCGCGACGTACAAACGTGACTGTATCGCCGTGTCAGCACAAATTATATCAATACGGATAAATTATCTAGTTTTGTGGAACATGGTCTTTAATATGTGATCTATTTCTTATTTGATGTATGATAACTGAGATAATGATAAGTTCAGAATGTACCGGTGTCGCGCGGTATGCCGAGGTCAGTCCGTGGATGGGTGACCATCCATTACATAACGAGCCCCCTCGGTACCTCAGAAAGCAGGATAAACCAGTTCAGGCTGTGATTTGTAGATGTTTGACAGTATCCTGGCAGTCACCTACTCTTCTAACTGACTATACCAAGCGGTATCATGTTACCCAGTAATTGAATGCGACCCCCACTCACGTAGTAGTCCTCCTGGCCGTTTTCGGCCATTGCGACCAATTTCAGCGGAGATTAATCGGCCTGGAGATTAAATTATACTTAGCGCTCAAGTGTTAGCGCAGAGACAGGTGCACTCTCTCGTCCCTCACTCTCCTAGTCCGTTGGGACGGCATTACGATATGACCGGACTACTTTCCGAGGGGCTATCATACCACAAACTCCCAAACTCCGGGCTGTTACTGACAAATACTTAATGGTAAACCCCATAACTACTTTACCCGACCCGGGAATCGAAATCAGGAGCCCACGCATGGCAGTACTTGCGACCACGAGACCAACGGCGCGCGGGGGGGGGTGTCACATAGGTATTCTTTCTGTGTAAAATACTTTTTCATCCCACCATCTCGGAAAGAGTATTTTTACTCTTCGATATCTGAGTGCAAAAGCCGTTTTTATTCTCTAGAGGATAAAGTAAATTGAATTTAGAACATCGTGTGCACTAAGTTTGTGAATTAAAAAAAACATTAAACCTATTTACTGCTACCTCTATGGTGCCGAATATATCATACAACTTTTTTTTAATTTGTTAAAAACTCAGACTCGGAACCTTCTTGGTGTTCTTTTTTCAATTTGCTTTGTACGCGGTTCTTTACGCGGCATTTTTTCACGTCATTGTTAATTATACCGTAATATTATTTTGTTATAATTTAAAGATTATTCTGTAATACTTACCTGTCATAATGTAGTAATTAATACCTAAACTGAAATAACAGTGTACCTATCTTGTGATTGAAAACGTTTTTTTTTTTTTGCATTTAGTCATTTCCTCGCTGAGGTGGAATGAAAAGTTACGTGTTGCACTCGAGTGCAAAGATTTTTCACCTCGTGCTCTTTTGATTCCCTCGCTAACGCTCAGGATTCTAATTTTGAGTCACTCGCTGCGCTCGTGATTCAATTTTAGAGTCCTTCGCTTGCTCGGTCATCAAAATTGAATACGCGGTTAAAAAGCAACTTTGCACTCTTGTATAACAAATAACTATTGTTTATTATATACAGCTGCATCTAGTTAAACAGGAAGGTGACTGATAACATCGTTGGGAAAAGGCTAGGCAGATATGTGATGTATAAACAAGCAATGTTTTCGCTAACATATTTTGGAGGGGTGGGTTACGTAGCCTTACGACTTCGAAGTGAATAAGTATGAAACATGGGTAGGTGTGGTGGATACTGATAGAGTTATAGGATATTGGCACCGAGTGTCAACGGATATATTTCCGCTCGTAGCAGATATTTTTTATAGCCCAGTATCTTGTCTACCCTGTTGCATGGGTTCTTGCTGACCATGAGGTCCTAAGCAAAATTGTTGTTGGGCTTTGCCATCGAGAATTTCTCAGTAGCAGGAACAGAGTAAGTCGCAATAATAATGCTCGTCTCGTATCGACTTAAACATAAATGCCCAAAATATGGATGTACTATTACGGTGAAATCACACCTGTCAGCATCGATTCACATTTTACCTATCACAATAGCCATTTTCAAAAGGCTATTTTGTATGAAGATGCGTACGTATCATTTCTCCGTTCCGCATATATTCAACACACATATGTACCGTTTGGCTGAAAATCGCGAAAAACCCGTTTTAGTGACCTTTGACCCGTGTAATTTTTGCCAGGTATCGGATCGATGTGGAATTTTTAGATTTCATTTACTTATGATAGTGTTTTGACCAATCCTACCGATTTTCAGCTGGGTTCGAATTATTGTATGCCTCGGATGTCTAAATTGACCGGACTATACAGACTAATCCGCCGTATTCAAAACATCCCGCCCGCGCTTTTACCCATGACAATGACTTGAATGAACCCAAAGAGAATGAACCGAATCAACGCCCGAAGTTTGACAAAACCAACACACACTAGCAGTCGTAAAAAAAAAATTAAAGACATAATTGAAACCAGTTTTTTTTCTTTGTTGTAATTTAGGCATGATAAATTAAAAGAGGGTTCTTAACTAGTATCACGAAAAATTCATAACACTGCACTAGTCAGCAGAATTGTGTAAACGCCGCTTTATAGAATCTTTGGTCCATTTATTTTTATTGTCTCTGATCAAATGACAAGCGTTCCAGTATAGAAAATGTGAAAGATGTATATTTGTAGTAATAAATAATGTTACCTTCATACTAATTTCTGTTGGTTATGCTAAATATTTCTTTTGTAGCGTTGGAACACACTCAAAATTTCATAGACAATAACGAGAAAATTTGACAACGGGGTATAAACAATTCAAATATTTTAAAAAATTACGTTTGAAAGTCGTTGTGGAACGTTAACGATATTTTAGCAATTTTAGCAGTAAACAAATTCATAATTTGTGTTAATAAATTAAGTAGAAGTTTATTATACTAACATCTAATTAATAATCTGTTTCCTATCTGTTTGTATCAGTTACTGATGTGCTAGTAAGTTTTGAAAATCTCGTAGGTTTCGTGTGTAAGATTCTCACAGTTTTGCCTGGAAATCTATCAAAATTCCCAGCCTCAACATGGACGATTTTCTCAAAATCGAGAAAATCGGTGAAGGTACTTATGGTGTAGTGTACAAAGGAAAAAACAAAATAACGGGGCAGTTCGTGGCTATGAAAAAAATTCGCTTGGAGTCAGAAGATGAAGGCATCCCGTCTACGGCGATCAGGTAAATTGACACATCACTCTTTTATTCCACACTTCTAATTGATTTACTCGTCGAGCATTTTATAATCTTCGAAAAAATCACAAGTCACAACATAACCTATCACCTTCCATCATTGCAGAGAAATTTCTCTACTAAAAGAGCTCAACCATCCTAACATAGTCAAATTGGAAGATGTACTCATGGAAGAAAGCCGACTCTATCTTATCTTTGAGTTTCTCTCCATGGACTTGAAGAAATATATGGACTCACTTGGATCGGGAAAAGTAAGTAGCCTAACTTTCAAACATAAGCTGAGTTGAATGTGGAAATGGTGACTATCTGAAGAATCACTGGGCAAACAGACTATGAATTGACAGCATTACCTTTACCTAGCCCAGACAATTTCAATGTTATTTTACCATATGCTTATGTGCAGCCCCGGATCTAGGGGGGGGCTAGCCGGGGCACGCGCCCCGGGCGGCAAACTCAGAGGGAGCCAAATTCAATTTTGGTAGACGAATACCATGCGTGATCCTAGGGGGGGTCACAACTTCATTCTTAATCATTTAGCAAGAGAAAGTAAGCTTCAGGAGCCGAATGCAAAATTTTTAAAGCTCGTTTCGCTCGCTTATGCATTGCACAGGCCTTTTTTGGTTTGGTATAAGTTAACTTTTATTGTCTGTATGAATGAACAAAAAGAACCTAATATCCGACGCGGAGGCGGGCTGCTTTTTGGAAGCTTCCTTTCTCGCTCTTGCATTCTTTTAGTAACAAGAACGGATCCAGGGGAGGGAGATTCATGATCCATACTGGGCTGGCTCTAGGTCGACTGTGATTGTGTTTCTGAACTCATTAATTTAAATATTATAAAAACTTTGCATGATGGTAAACAACTAAGTAAATCCTGCAATCCTGTTCATGTATGACTGGACCAAGAGAACCTACCCATCTGAGGCCCGGCTCGCTATGCTCGTTCTTGCAATCTCTTCATCTCGAAAATCTAACTCGTCTTGGAAAAAGGCCATAGGCAAGGGGGGATTTAACCCCTAACCCCAAAATTTGGAAAAGTGTTTGGAAAGAAATCAACCAATCCGAGGCAGAATGCTAATATTTTCTAGCTCGCTCGCTAAGGGACTAAATTGTTTTTTTGGTCTCCATTCGCGTTTCGATGAACGATTTTGGTAACACTAATACAGTTCAGCTTATATCAGCCGCGTACAGCATCGTAGGTTTGGAAAAAAAAAAGATGAACACTATCTATAGCATTTGCATGTTAAAAACATATTTTTCCTTATTAAATACCTTTTTGCCGCAAAACTAAAAAGACGCGGAAAGCTGAACAGACGTGTACGCATCTCCATACAAAATCGTTGTTTTCTACAGACGAAAGCTGAACAGAGCTGAATAACTGTGGTTGGTCCCAATTTATCGTATTATATCTCTCAATTCAGCAAAACTTGACAGAATTCATTCTATTCAAATTTCTGTAATAAATTAACAAAAAGAACTTATGTTATCCAAGGTTGTACAAAAAAAATCCAAATATTAAAATAAATGATGACAAAATGAGTTCTAGAGTTTAGATTTAAAGATACTCCTTATAAAATGAGAACAAGGTGTAAGCTAAATTATAACATCAAGTCCATAACTGCATCAATTATGATACACCCACCATGCAAATGTGTTCAAGAAGGTTGTTATTTGACGGACCAGCAAAAAATGGAAAGCAACTGCTGAGCATGAGGTTGGAGATATGCTCTTTTTCTATCAGGAATTTCTCAGTAGGAACCACGGTAGTATGGATTTGTGCCCAGTTGATGCCATTAAGTCATCAACTGGGCACAAAGTCCACCCCATCCCATATTACATGTAGGTGTACTACACAGCAGTAACACTTGCCTGACCTCTTGGAAATTACAGTAATCATGTTATGTTAACAACAATGTCCCTGTGGTTACAGTTCATGGACCCAGGCGTGGTGAAGAGCTACCTGTACCAGATCAACAACGCCATCCTTTACTGCCACCAGAGACGCATTCTGCACAGGGACCTTAAGCCACAGAACTTGCTCATTGACAAGACTGGAATTATTAAAGTAAGTTGTGGATTAATTGGCTCAGTATGTTGTTGATCACAAAACTAATGGTTGTAGGTGTGTGTTCAGAAACACCAAGCTGTTGTGCAAATGAATAACTCTTCCACTTTTAATTAGTCCCATTAGTAACTGGTTAGGAGAACTCAACACCATTTTGCCAATGTTACTTGGAGAAATCATCATATATGAAGTTAAGCTAGTGAATAATAGCCTTGAGTTTGAACCCACGCAGACGCATCACTTTGTGTAATTTATTTCATCACCACTGCCCTCAAAAACGGTGAACTAAAAATTCGAAGACATGTGACATCTACCAACTCGCACTGGGCCTGCATGGTAGATTACAGCCCACTCCCTCTCATAGAGATCTCATAGAGAAGAGGCCTGTGTCCCAGCAGTGGGAACATTATAGGCTGATGATGATGATAGTGAATAATGTTTCTCTCCAGTAAGGCAGAAACTGCAGAACGGCACTGGGATCTTTGTTTATTTTGCTTCGTCCACTTCATACAACCATATCCATTTCTTTCCACTATACTAATGTTGTCATGATTATTGTTACAGGTGGCTGACTTTGGCTTGGGCCGTGCATTTGGTGTACCCGTGAGAGTGTACACTCATGAGGTGGTCACTCTGTGGTACAGAGCTCCAGAGGTCTTGCTTGGAAGTCAGAGGTGAGTTAGCAAAATAGTTCTACTTAAGTTTTAATGACTCTTTCTTGCTCAAATAAGTGTTACTACTATTCTTAAACTATTCTAATATCCTTTGCAAGCCAGAACTTGATCAATAATAAATAATAATAAAAAGCCTTTTATTTCTCATCTCAGGTAATTTACACACTGACACTTGGAACTTATTAATAATTGGGTGCTAGTTTTGTTAGTCTATAACTTATCCTAGTTAGCTAGTTTTTATTATTAAGGGTCGGAGATAACCCATTACGGGTAAAGGCCTCCTCCCATCTTTTTACACTTTTCGCAGTCCTTGGCAAGATGTAGCCAGTTTGAGCCAGCAGTCTTCGTATATCATCAGCCATCTTTTGATTGGTCTCCCGACCTTTCTTTTGTTTGGTGGTCCTTTCCATCTTATGGTTTGAATAGTCCATCTGTCATCACCGAGATGAGCGACATGATCTTGATCAATTAAAAAACTCTAATCACTTTATCAACATCTGCCTATCCTTTTCCCAATTATATTGAGGTTGACATCTAGTATACAAGATGCTGCTGAATACCAATTCTTTATATGGAGCAGCTACCTATCTGACCTACATGACCCAATACAATTATGTGGGATTTTAAGCACTTGTAACAAACTAATCATTTTGCTTTCAGATATTCTTGCCCCATTGACATGTGGTCTGTTGGCTGCATATTCTCAGAAATGTCTTCAAAGAAACCTCTGTTCCAAGGAGACTCTGAGATTGATCAACTCTTCCGCATCTTCAGGTATATAGAAAATTTGAGCTGGCCACACTTGTGTTCAAATTAAGCTTTTGCTTGATACTTTTACTTGATATAAAGTAGTAAAAATGGGAAAGCGTATTTATACCCCAAAAACCATTTGGGCACAAGCAGATGCCAAAATAATCTTAAACAAAATGCTTTGCTGTGATTGGTCAAGTCACGGTAGTGGCGGTTTTGCATGTAACCTCTTGAACTAATTTTGTATAAGACTCAATTTTGACGGTATTTTAATTGATTAAAACCACAGAGAGAGAATAAATTGCCATTACATAAAATAATTATTATGATAAGCTAGAAATGGGATGGAAGCGCTATTGTACCATACCCCTCAATATGGAATGAAAAACAGGTCATCAGGTGGGTTCCCCAGGTCCCAAGCTACCTATTTGTTAAATTTTATAATAAGTGACTGCTCAGAGGGTGTGAAAAGATAACAGACAAGAGTTTGTTTTGCATTTAGTTACTATCATGGATTATGTGTTTTCCCAGAATGCTGCGCACTCCTACTGAGGATATCTGGCCAGGTGTTTCATCCCTGCCAGACTACAAACCTACATTCCCGAACTGGACTACTTTCAATCTACATAATCATGTAAGTCATCATATTCTGTAGCAAGAAAACATGTTTTATTCATTTATTTTAAGAAGGCTTTAGTGTTTTTTTTGTTGAGACGCGTGCCCTCGGGCTCTTTGAAGCGACGATCCTTGCAGGTTGGCTGGTAGCAGCTAGATTATTGTAACTACAAATCGATTTGAATGGCATGCGCTTACAGCATGGACTGCTGTAAGCTGATGATGATGTTGACCTCATATGAAGTGATTGAACACTCACTTTCAGGTACAAAACCTAGACGAGGTGGGCATGGACCTGCTACAAAAGATGTTAGTGTACGACCCAGTGAAGCGCATCTCGGCGAAAGACGCGCGGCGCCACCGGTACTTCCGCGACGTGAAGCTGCCGCCCGGCCTCACGCTGCACAACGCCTACATCCGCTACGAGCCCGAGCACTCCCCCGACAGCGACTGCAGCGCGCAGAGCGTATAGTACACACGCATAGTTTAGGAACAATGGATGACATCGGTTTCAATGTGCAGTTCAGGGACACGATAATATACAAGCTGACAAGCGATGGCGAATCCGTACAGTTTAGTTAGAATTATAATGTTCAGTTATCTCGACTAATTTATAGAACTCGATAATACTGACTGAATCTGCTTCTAATTATCATAGTTGAAACATAAAGTCAGAATTTAATGCAAAACTAAATTATTTTGATGAGTTATCTGAAATAGGCGCTTCAGTTGTTACGATTTCTGAAGGTCTGGCACAAAAAACAGCCATTTGGTAAAACAAATTTCATTTAATTTTTACCTTCTTCCAACTGATACTATGTGTGATGTCAATTTCTTTGAAACTATTCTTAAGTTTAGAACGGAATGCTAAACACATAGCTGGTGCTATTATAATCAAACTATTAAGATTTCGTATCATGCTCCCTTAGATCCCTATAATGGAGCCCCAGATCGGGACCTCACTTCTCTTTTCACATTCTTGACTTATTGAAATCTTCTAGACTAGTAGCTTTACTTCTAATAAGCGTCTAGACTGGGACTGAATCTGCCTCTTGTCTCTTTCATGCGTATCATTATAGCAAACATTTAATTATGCCTGTGATTGAAAGTATAATATCATTTGACCCAATAAAACCTCATTGGTAATTTGAAACATGTGGCCTTCAAATTGTGTAGTGTAATAATTGTGTAAATAGAAAATTTTGCGGAATTATTTTATAAGCGTCGTCGGCTAGATTTGATATTTTTATATTTACTGCATGGTATTGCAGTTACTAGTATTTTGAACATTTGTTCCCAACGAGTAACACCCTCAAATGTCACACTGTTACTCGATGGGATTTTTTTCTGAAAAAATTCCCAACCGGTCACACTACCAGTCACACTGTTACTCGATGGGAATTTCTTCAGAAAAAAATCCCAACCAGTCACAATGTTACTCGATGGGAACACACTGTTACAGAACTTAATGAAAATAAGAATTAAATCGGTTTTTTAATTTTTTATTAAAATCAACAAAATAACAACATTGGTAAATACAGTTACACGTTACACGTTAACATTCGTCATATTGCTAGTAATTCTCATTTTAATGTTTTAGTCATAGTAACAATATCTAAACACAATCGGCCTTATATAATATAACAGAGTAAATCATCACATTTTACAATAATTAACAGTCCTTATTTCTAATATTAATTTGAACTTTAAAGAAGAATTTTCTAAATATAATCAACCTTATGTTTGTACCTATATGTATGTATCACAGTAGTTGTAAAATGTGATGATTTACTCTGATATATTATATAAAGCTGATTGTATTTAGGTACCTCCCCCCCCTTATTACGTGGGACTTAAATATAGATGGCGAGATGTGGGTGTAATATTACACCTCTGCCTACCCCTTCGGGGATACAGGCGTGAGTCTATGTATGTATGTATGTATTTAGGTATTGTAATTTTATTTAATTATTTAAGAATAAAACGTTCAAAGGAGAATCACCAGCAATATGACGAATAAATGTTTTTAAAGTAAAAACCGATTTAATTCTTCTTTTCATTAACTACTGTAATATTGTGACTGGTTGGGAAATTACTAATAAGAAGTTCCCATCGAGTAACAGTGTGACTGGTTGGGAAATTAGTAATAAAAAGTTCCCATCGAGTAACAGTGTGACCGGTTGGGAATTTTTTCAGAAAAAAATCCCATCGAGTAACAGTGTGACATTTGAGGGTGTTACTCGTTGGGAACAAATGATTTTGAAATGGCATTGGCAAACCAGACTACTAATTTTCAAAATTTGTGTCAAAAAAGGTCCAGTTGACTATAGGTTTAAGATGTTAGGCATTATATGTCCGACATGCTGTTTCGATATCATAGTTTCTTCTTTTCTTACGAGAATGTTCTTTAGTTTACGCGTTCGTGTAGTGTTGTCTTTTAACTTATAGGGTGAATATCAATTTTGTTCTTTTGAATATTGTTTTGTATGCCTGCAAAGCCTCGTGGCAGTTGTGCGAGATTTTAGTTAATTTTATCAAAACACAGTGGTCTGGGTCAACTAAATTATACCATCTTAGCTTAATAATTTAATGTAAATAGTTTTATTTGAATTGTGCCAAAAGAAAAACTGAAAATAATATACCATTATTTTTTTGCCACCATTTTGGATATCCTCCAACCACTGTGTTATATTCGTTCAGCGATATTATGAATAAAGGATGAATTGCATTGATTTAGGTATTATCTTAATTTTAAACTAATAAAAATTAACTATAAGTTTTTATAATCTGACGTTTTATTTATACCGCCTGAACTCTTTAAAATAAATGAAAATACATTTAGCGAAACAAACATTTAATTAAATATAAAACAATAATTTGTGTCTATTTACAATAATGCTACATGTTTTGATCCATTGACTAAAATAACATAACTTTTTATCTTATTTACAATTAAAGAATATCCACATATACATAGCTATTTCTACTAATCACATACTACGAGTAGGTACACTAGATATTGCTGTAGACCTAACAATTACAACTATACACATAAATTCATACAAATGTAAAGTCGAGCAATCTCAATATACTCAGGCACCAGGCAATAAGACTTCCGATTTCTCTCTAGATTATCTACTTACTATAATAATTTCTACTCGTTGACACACAGTGATGTTTGTGTCTAACGTTTTATTTGTCCCCTCGGACATCAAGCTAATTTTAATATGAGAAGATTTGTATCACCCATATTTGCATTAGCAGGCCTGCAGCTTTCTTTTAATGTCACTGTCACAAAATTAAATTGGTCTTTTTCTCCATAAACAATGATGGTTCAAATGAGTAAACTTCTGTGCATCTGCTGTATAATAGATAACAGCCCTTCATTATTTGACTAATAACAAGGATTATGCTACAAATGTGCGAGTGGTGTGCGTTAGTGGTGGATGGTGTAGACGGCGGGGTGCGCGGCCGAGGGCTGCGGCTGCAGGATGATGCGGTGCGTGACGTTAGTGGTGGATGGTGTAGACGGCGGGGTGCGCGGCCGAGGGCTGCGGCTGCAGGATGATGCGGTGCGTGACGTTAGTGGTGGATGGTGTAGACGGCGGGGTGCGCGGCCGAGGGCTGCGGCTGCAGGATGATGCGGTGCGTGACGTTAGTGGTGGATGGTGTAGACGGCGGGGTGCGCGGCCGAGGGCTGCGGCTGCAGGATGATGCGGTGCGTGACGTTAGTGGTGGATGGTGTAGACGGCGGGGTGCGCGGCCGAGGGCTGCGGCTGCAGGATGATGCGGTGCGTGACGTTAGTGGTGGATGGTGTAGACGGCGGGGTGCGCGGCCGAGGGCTGCGGCTGCAGGATGATGCGGTGCGTGACGTTAGTGGTGGATGGTGTAGACGGCGGGGTGCGCGGCCGAGGGCTGCGGCTGCAGGATGATGCGGTGCGTGACGTTAGTGGTGGATGGTGTAGACGGCGGGGTGCGCGGCCGAGGGCTGCGGCTGCAGGATGATGCGGTGCGTGACGTTAGTGGTGGATGGTGTAGACGGCGGGGTGCGCGGCCGAGGGCTGCGGCTGCAGGATGATGCGGTGCGTGACGCCGCCCAGCTCCTGCTGCGACAGCCCCGACACCGCCACCGTGGTGGGTTGCAGCTGCACATAGAAACAAAGTTACATTATGAGGTAAGTTTTCGATATTATTTAAGGCCCGTTCAATCCCACCAAATCTAGGAATCAACACAGTTGTACTTCTATCTTCTGTGGAGACCTCTAAATCTCAGTATCTAGTCCTATATCAAAACTGTTAGTATAGGTATTTGAGTGTGAACATACCTGCAGTATATTGGGCAGCATGGTCTGGCAGCTGGAGGTGGCGACGTGAAGCTGTTGCTGCTGCACTTGCTGCACGCCCACTGCCTACAATATCGACAATAATACGGTAAATAGCAGTCAGCTACCTCTGTAGTAGTAGCGAATGTAGCTAAATAACAGCATTTTTCATTGAGCGACTACATGTCTGACCTCGAAATCAGTTACTGAGTTACACGATACCCTTTGGTAAACTCTATTGTCACTTTCGGATTTTTAACTAACCGTAACGACTTTTGGGACAAGCCCGCCACACTATTCCCAAACAACTACAACTCCTGAATAGGGCGGGCATTTTAGGGGACTGTCTCTTGTAATAAGTGCTGATTATCAGCCTAATTTGAATATTTTTTTTTTAAACTAGAATCAACAGTGGTGACCACCAGAAAAGCGTCACAATGAAGCTCGACGAAGTCCCAAACAAACAATTTAACTGTCTTGGATACCGAAAGAACGAAATTAATCAGAAATGAATAGCGGTAGGAACTAACGGTAACTTCCACTGCCCTCCATATCAGCAGGACACAAGACAACTCAAGGCGTATAGGCACCATAGGGACGTTTCCAATTTATAACCCCAGTTACCTAGAACCATAGATAGCTAATATCATTAACACCCGTAATGAATGACAGCCACGACCAACTGCGTATTTTCCGAGAATGGGTGATCCATAACTTTCCGAGACCCATGCGGTCTCGGAAAGTTATGGATCACCCATTCTCGGGCTGACCTGTTCTTCAAGCAACGCTTGCATCGTTGCTTGAAGAACTATACGTGCGACTCTTTAGGCACTAAGATCCATTTGTATGTTCGCGGTCGCAACTCAATGATCAAGTATGTACACTTCCATATAGGCCACTTACATGTATTTGTATAGGTTGATGTTGTGGATGTATCTGTATGGTCTGAACTTGTAGCTGCTGCGGCTGTTGCTGTAACAAATAATAACAATTGTTTTTATTTCATCTCCTAATTTAACTTTTAAAGCACTTCTCTCATGGTTGTGTTTATAGGCAAATCTTGCATGCAGAAAATCTCCGGCCCTGTACAAACACCACTGGCGCCAACAATGACTTTGGACTTGTGAACTGTATTATACAAATTGTAAGAGACAACCACGCGCCAAAATGTTACAATGATTCTAGTAGACCTGTCCTGTCAGTGACGGATTTGTTCGTTGGTTATAAATGAGCTGTTCCAGACATCATCGTGATGTGGTAACAGTTTTCGCGTAGATGTCTCTTACGCGATAGAAAGAACACTAACGAAAAGAAGTGATAGTTAACAGTGTAACATGCTTTGCCTCTACAAGTGCATAGACGAACTTGGGACACAGGCATCACATAATAGAATGTATACCGTGTTTACCTGTTGTGTTTGCTGCAGCTGCAGCGACTGCACTGACGAGATCACCGGGTACGGGTGCTGACTCTGCAATAAACAATATTATGTTTTAGAAATGCGTCTAGGGTGCGAGGAGTCTCCATTTCTGTTGCGAATATCTACGACTAGAAGATGATTTGAGGACTTTTTTCCGTAAATAGTCATCTTCTTTTCATTTTGACGGTACTTTGGTAATAGGCCACATCACCAGTTGACGCCTTCTTTAGTTAGGAACGCGCAAATAAACGGATCCTTAGGACTCTCCAGCAACTGCAGTGAAGCATTAGTAGACTTATTATGATCCGACTATCGGCGGACACGTCCGCTCGCCTGCACCCTTGATGACTTGTTTACGAGATACGGGTGTGTGAAACTAAAGCTTTTGCTAGAAATATAAATGTCGTTATATTATGTATGTAATTGAGTGCAGTTGTATCGTACCTGTACTCCAGACACAGTGATCCCTTGCTGCACATGTTGCGCGTGTATAGGCACGGCGAGCTGTTGCACGTTGCCGACTTGTAACACCGCTTGTTGCTGCATCTGTTGCTGCTGCTGGTGATGTTGCACCTGCTGCTGCACTTGTTGTTGCACTTGAACTTGCTGTTGTTGTACTTGAACTTGTTGCACTTGATGTTGTTGCTGCATCTGTTGCTGATGCTGTTGTACTTGTTGTTGCTGTTGTACTTGCTGTTGGCGTTGTTGTTGTTGCTGCTGCTGCTGTTGTTGTTGTTGCTGCTGTTGTTGTTGCTGCTGCTGTTGTTGTTGCTGCTGCTGTGTTTGTTGTTGCTGCAAGAAAATTAGAGGCTCTGCTTTTATACGGCTATTTTCCTGAACATATGATTAATCGGTCTCTCAAAATCGGGATCAAAAGCCTTCGTTTTAAATTTTACAGGCGGTCAGTTAGTCTGCAAGAAAGTAGTTGCATGATCCAATGATAAAGAGAAGACAAGAAAAATCTATACTTACTCATATTGAAATGAAATTGTAATTGTACTAGTAGCGTACGAATTTGTGAAATTAATTAGTGGTTCAAATAGGTTAAATTGAAAAGAGACAGAAGTATAGGCGACACTTTTCTCAGACTAAACTCACTTGTTCATGCACCAGCATGTGTTTCTTCAAGTTGTGCAGATACATGTACGTCTTCACGCACAGCCCGCACTTGTACCGCGTTATCTTCTGCTGCGGAGTACGTTCCACTTGACCCTGGACTTGTTGCGTGTCTTGCACTTGGATCTGTACTTGTGCTTGAACTGAAAGAATATTATAAGTCGCGTTAGTTATTAATGGACTTATTAATAGCTTAAAAGTCATGTAATGTTAACGAATTACCTAATTAACTTGTGGAAAACATGTTAAATAGAATGATTCTATTGGACGGCTGTAATGTCGATATGTATTAGCGTTTGTAACAGAATAGGTTTGGTTTTAAAGTTAATAGTAATGTTGAGCATGAGCTCTTGGGTTCGGTTCCCAGGTCGGGCAGTGTTATTGGGTTTTTCTATCAGGAATTTCTCAGTAGCAGCCACGGAGTCTGGATTTGTGCCCGGTTGATGGCAATAGGCTCGCCCCCTATTACAAGGGACTTAAACATAACTGGCGATATGTGGGTGTACTATTAGTGTTCCTTGGAATACCTCTGCTTATCCCTTCGGGGATTACAAGCGTGATGTTATGTTATGTGTTAATAGTAATATTTCCGCTCTTGGAAATGAAACTAAGAACATCGAATTGTGGGTATCGGAAACACCTCTACCTGGTCCTTTGAAAACCACAAGTGTAATGTGTAGCTACCTTGGTCCTGCGCACCCGGCATGTTCTCGGTGACGGTGACGGCCTGGCGCTCGCCACACGCCGGCGCGACCTTGCCGGCTACCTCCGCGCTGTTGTCCGACGTCGACGACTCAGTCTCGGACTTGGCGTGCGTCTTCACGTGTTTCTTGAATGAACTTGATTCTATGTAGCCTGTACATAACAATTTATTTAGGGATTGCATTTCAATTATCTATACAAATAATAGTACATTACTGCCGCGGTCTATAATGACTACTTTGCTGGTCGCGCTGATTATGGCCGACAGCGCAGCGTAGCGCAACTCCAGGCCGACACAACGCGGTCAGCGTGCAGCACTTGATGGACGAGCTGAGATAAAGGCCGAGACCGTAGGTCGAGGCCTTTACAGCGAGGACAGCAAGGGCTGCAATTATGGCCAAGCTGAAAGGCCTAGAGCATAGCTAGGCTAGCTCGAGGCAATCATAGCGTGACCAGCGTAGCAGTCATTGTGGTCCAAGGTTTGTATAGTGCTTTACTCAAAAATGCAAGTACCTATTATAAATAAAACCAGCACGTAATTTAAATAAAAAATATATTAATTAAAATTTTCGCTGAACCGCGCTTTTGTTACTTCTTTGTTTTTTTTTTAGCAATGGTAGTTGGAACTATACAGCCTAATATGGAATAAAATCCTTTTGTACCTATCTCTATAGATACTAACAACTGTGTTCTAAATACAATCTTTTTGGATTTGATTTTTTAAAACGTTGAAACGTCAAAATAGCGGCCGGCAAAACATTGCCGGCCTGTTAGAGCGGCCAGCAAAACTTTGCCGGCCGCTCCTTGAAACAGAACGGCAAGGTCGACTTTGCTCAAACAAGGTTGTCAAAATAATGACCACATTACATGCATTTTTGAGTAAATATAATTAAAGTCTTTGTTTGTAATTTCAAAATTAGGTACTGCTTTTTACTGAATGCATATGAAAGTATAAACGGTAATTATAACAAAAAAAACCAGCCAAGTGCGAGTCGGACTCGCGCACGAAGGGTTCCGTACCATTATTTATAAAAACGAACTTTGTATGGGATAAATATTTATTTTATTGTTTTTAGTATTTGTTGTTATAGCATCAATAGAAATACATAATCTGTGGAAATTTCAACTGGCTAACTGTCACGGTTCATGAGATACAGCCTGGTCACAGATGGACGGACAGCAAAGTCTCAGTAAATGGGTTCCGTTTCACCCTTTGGGTACGGAACCCTAAAAATAGGATTTTAGTCTTTATTCTATTTCTAGTTTCTCTATAAGGTCCTATCTAAACAACACAGCGTGATTAAAATCCTATTTTTAGGGTTCCGTACCCAAACCAACCCATTTACTGAGACTTTGAAGTCTCATGGATGGACGGACAGCGATGTCTGTCCATCTGTCACCAGCTAAATCTCATAAACCGTGATAGTTAGCCACTTGAAAAATGTTCAGATTATGTGTTTCTGTTGCCAGTATAACATAAGTACCAAAAACAGAGTAAAAAAATATTTAAGGGGGGCTCCCATAACAAAAAGTGATTATTTTGCTCGTTTTTATAAATAATGATACGGAACCCTTCGTGCGACCCGACGACGCGCTGGCGCTTGCGTTCGTCCGATTCGTATTTGGCCGGTTTTTTTTTTAATTATCAGATGCGGCAAAAGATCCATGTATTATTATATATTTAGTTCCCTTCAAAATGGTTGAGTTGAATGATGGCTGATCCATGCGTGATGTTCGTGAACGGGCGCTGTCAGTTGTGCCTGGTCGTCTCTTAGCTGCCACGGCTTATTTCGAACTAATTATTTTATCTTTTAATTGTTCTTTTTGTTTTTACTATGGACACTTTTACGTTACCGTGAAGTCTTGCTACATCGTTCTCACATAATGTACCATCTCAACATGAATGATGTAACCAAGGTTTTTGTAACAAGATTCTGATTTAAAAGAGTGTCCATGGAGTTTCTTGCCCATTCTTCTCCATAGAGATCTACGCCTTGGAATGGGCAACTACAGTACTTTCACAGTTATTATGTCTTGTGACTGGGACTGTAGCTTCATTTTTATTGTTGTTCGACCATTCAAAAGTGCCAGTAACTGGCTTATTTGAAATAAATGATTTTATTTTTGATTTTGTATGAATGTGCGTACCCTTTCCACAAACGGGACACTGGTACTTTTTCTCGCCGGTGTGATAGCGACGATGTACAGCCAGGTAGGACGCTGAGCTGAACCGCTGCCCGCACTGGTTGCACTCGAACAGCTTCTCTCCTGTATGCTTGCTTGAATGCACGCGCAGTTCTGTGCGTGACGTGCAGCCTTTTAGGCAGATTGGACACACGAACCTGAAGGAAAGCGGACGTTTTAAATAACATACTTATTATGAAGCTGGAGTGGAATACATAATCAAGACAACTGAATCATTTTCTTCCATGTTCCAGTTCATGTTCTTCATGGCGACTTTTCCGGACGCTGTAAGCGTGCACGTTTAGCTGCTGCTCGGGTCAAAATAACCACTTTCTGCAGCCCTGACACAGCCAGAAGTCGTTGCGGTAGACCTTGTAGAAGATGGCGGGACAAGCTAGACAAGACCAGCGACCAGTCATCCACATGGCCCTGGATCGAGTAAATTGAAAGTTGGAAGGGGAGAGGCCTTTGCCCAGCAGTGGGATGACGCAGGTTAACAGTATCAGTATCATGTTCTGTAGTCTATACTGAAGCAAAGAAAAATCTCTGGGCATGAACTTTTTTCCAGCTCATGACTGTTCTTGAAAATAAGGTCAAGACAAATCTCTGACCACAAAGCATGCCTCGTGCAATTCTATATACAGGGTGTAACGGAAAGGGTATATACATACTTAAGGGTGTGCTACAGACCATCACACTGAACATGTTTCTCCACAAACAAACATCGTAATAACGAAAAAATTATCTGCTGCCCCATACAAAATTTCAATAGGTACCTATTCGACCCAAATGTATGGCGCAGCTGATATTTTTTTCGCTATGACGATGTTCAGTTTTCAGACGGTGTTCAGATTGATGGTCTGTAGCACACCCCCACTACATCCTGTATAACGTCCCATTAAAAAAGATGGACAAATCATAACCTAATAATGGATGTGTTTATTCTAGTGTGCCGGCAATTTATTATTTTAGGTCAAAATAAAATCACTTTAATCAGTGTTTTTTGTGTATAAATATTATAATATTAATATTATATTGTGGATATCTTTGTGTGTTAAAATTTGTCCATCTACATATGTATTTTAATGGGATCTTATATATTCCCTGAGCCCCCGTGCGTGCGGCGCTGGTAGATGGTAGACGAGTTAGTTAGAGCGGTACCTCTTGTTGCCAGTGTGAGTGATCATGTGGTTGTTCCTGGCGGAGGAGGTGGTGAAGCGCGCCGAGCAGAGCTTGCAGCAGTAGGGCTTCTCGCCCGTGTGCGTACGCCGGTGGTAGATGAGCGCCGACTGCTGCGCGAAGCGGCGCTCGCAGTACTGGCACTCATAGGGACGCTCGCCTGGCGGATACAATTGTTTTTTTTTATAGAATCATCATCATCATCATCATCATCATCATCTGCCTAGCCTTTTCCCAAACTATCTTGAGGTCGGCTTCCAGTCTAACCAAATGCAGCTGAGTACCAGTATTTTACATGAAGCGACTGCCTATCTGACCTCCACAACCCAATAACTGGGTAATACGATACCCCTTGGTAAGACTGGATGTCAGACTTTTTAACAACTGACTACTCGTAACGACTGTCAAAGATCTACAAATGACAGCCGGGACCAACGGCTTAACGTGCTTTCCGAGGCACGGAGGAAACTCGATATGTAATTATGGTCACCCATCCACAGACCAACCTCGGCAAGCACGGCTTATCCTTAAAGATCGACTTGGGCGACTGTTATTATTAAAGCCACGAGCTCCTCCTCCTTTTTTTTATAGAAAGGTAAAATAATTAAAATAGATAGATATTACTAAAGCAATTACCAAACGAGAAGCTTGCCTATGTAGGTACATTATTTCGAGCGCATCTAAAGTACCTACTTTTGGGAAGGGTGTAGTAATATGTATTTTACACATTTTTCGCAATAGACTGACTCCGTTTTACCGACCTCAACACGATATTGGAGATATTAACCTCAAATTTATCGGATGAAACAGATCCCGTGACATAATTTTCACAATGAATGCATGCAATGCACATCACAATTGAATGCTGAAAGTTGATTAAAATTTTGTGAATTTCATGACGATTCGCATCACCCCGCCGATTCAGCTGATGTGTCTTGTATCAAAATCATGTTGGGCATAGTGGTTAATGAACAGGTACTGTATCAGGCCCAAAGGCACCTAAGAAGCCGATTCCTGCCGGCTTCCCATTGGGAACAAGGCACTATTCGTAGTGTCTAGTATATACTGTAGTCAAATAGTAAATTATGTACACATCTGTAGGTATCACATCACAGTATAGACATTGAATACAACATAGGATTGAAACAATACAAAAATGCCAAAAAAAAATATTGTCCACAAAGCAACATGTGGTGCCAGTAAGCCGAAGCTCGGGTGTCAGAATTCAGAACTAAATTCGTATGGACGCGGTCACGTGACTTCGCGGCTATCAGCAGCGTTTTGTAGGAACTAGGTAAGCCAAAGTCTATCGAGTTACGACAAAGTTTGTATGTTTGGAAAGCTAAATCAGAACCACTTCCCGATGTCCGATTGAGCTGAAATTTTGCACACACCTTTGGTTCTAAGAACAATACATTTTTATGACAGACTTAACTTAATCCCGCAGCCAGGATTGTCTCCTCACAAGGGAACTCCTCAACGGTTTATAGCACAAACATGACACTGTATAAATACGCGGTCACTTTTTATGAATAAACATAATTCCTATAGTTACCTGAAGCTTATCGCGTTAATAGTAAATGCTATAAAAACTAAACGCGACAAACTTTTGTGAAAACTATCCTTTATCGTTTTCATTTACTCAAAGATTTATTTTCTTTTTGTTTATAGTTCCGGTGCATTTAATCGTTACAATAAATAAATGATGAAAAAAGATCAATCTGGCTTCTTCGAAAATTTTCGGTATTTTTATCATGGGTTACATTTTCGTGGTTTTCGGGGTCGCTGGTAACGAAACTGACGCCAAAATTAAAAGGCGCTGACGTCAATTTTTGTTTATTTTTCGTCATGGGTGTCATTTTCTGGGTTTTCGGCTTCGCTTATAATCAAAATGAAAATTGAAAATTGCATTGACGAAAAACAAAATTAAATTTCTCATTATTTTCTTCGGCTTTCCCTTACAAAATTTTGACCCTTCGCCACTGTACTGTATTGTATAATATTATACAGGGTGTAAGGGACACCGACGCGAAAACGCTTACCACGTACTCAGTACATCATTCTGAACCCCCACATAGAAATTTACCAACGGTTTTTTTTTTTAAATTAGCTTTTTCAAAAATAGTTACACACGGTCAAAATGTATGGAATAGCAGATTTTTTTTTAATTACTCAATGTTCTTAATTTTCTTACCAGTATGGACCCTCATATGTGCGTTGAGCTTGGATACCTCGTAGAATCCCTTACTGCAGACAGTGCATACGTGGTTGCGTATGCCGCGGTGCTTCTTCATATGTTGGCACAAGGTCGAATGTCGCCTGAATGTCTTGTTGCACTCGTTGCACTTCAGCGGCTTCTCGCCGGTGTGCAGGCGGAAGTGGACCTTATGAATAAAGATAAAAAAGTTACAACACGGTACAACATCATTGTACATTTTTATTTTTAATGCAACCTACATTCTCGTTTTATAAAATACTGGCCATAAGGCTAACATATTTTTGACAAGACTTGGCGGCCATGACATGTCACGTCTAAAATGTCATGAAACTTTTATAAAAATCTTTCACACCAGCTTTCCTATCAAGATTTTAACGTAAACAATTGAGTTTAATAATTTCGGTTAAATATTTCTTATTTCTACATATTAAGTGATATACGAAACACAGCTAACAAACAGTGATGGGTTTCGATTTCTACGGAATCCTGGGCGTGAAGCGTAACTGCAGCCAGCTGGAAGTGAAGCGCGCGTACCGGCGGCTGGCGCTCAAGTACAACCCCGAGCGGCACGGCGACGACGAGAACATGAAGCGCATCTTCGCGCTCATCGCGGAGGCCTACGAGGTGCTGGTGGACCACCAGCACCGCGCCGTCTACGACCAGTACGGCGAGGACGGGCTCAAGCGCGGCGTGCCCGGGCCCACCGACTACATCCAGCCCTTCTTCTACCACGGAGAACCTCTACAAACCTTCCAGGAGTTCTTCGGCACCGCCAACCCATATGCTGACTTATTAGACTACTATGAAAATCCCCCACCGATGTTCGACTCTCCGCTAGGCAAAGGGTACAAGGAAAAGGATACCAGCATAGTCAGACCTCTCAAACTGACTCTAGAAGAAGTATACAAAGGAGGGCTCAAGAAAATGAAGATCCAGAGACTGGTGTTCACAGATGAAACGTGCACGGAACTTAAGCTACGCGAGAAAGTTCTGTCCATACCGATCAAAGCCGGGATATATCCAAACACCGAGGTGAGGTTCAAAGAGGAGGGAGACCAGGGACCGACGCGGATTCCCGCCGACGTTATATTTATTACTGAAGATCGTCCGCACGAAAAGTTCTTCAGATCCGGTCTGAGCGACTTGCTTTACATTAAAGATATTACTTTAAAAGAAGCGTTGTGCGGGTTCTTGGAAACTATCAAAACATTAGACAACAGAATATTGAGGGTCAAAATAATGGACGTAGTGACTCCCACGTACGAGAAGGTCATAGAGGATGAAGGCCTCCCTCTACCAGCTTGTCCTACGAAAGCAAAAGGGAATCTCATTTTAAGATTTCGAGTCTCTTTCCCGGAGTATTTATCGAAGCGCAGTAAAAGAGCATTCGAGGACGCATTTAAAGTAAAAGATGAAGAGGAAGAGAAGTTTGAAAAGTTAAAGTGTGGCACACTGTCTGAAGCTTCTTTGTGATTACCTTAAACAATGAGCTTATAGAAAATTTATAAACTTCTGTTTAATAAATAATTTGTATAACAATATACTTAGGTACATTTTTTTCTATCATTGCTCAGACTAAAAAACCTTTAGAAATGGAATGATATCGCCTTTAGCTATCACAAGCAATTTAGGCACTATTCGTTATGAGCTCTTGCCACACCTGATGAAGTAACCATTACCTACACACTATCTGCCCGCTATTCACTCGCGAGAGTTGCGATCCTTCGTCTACAGACGAATCAGTTGGCATGACAAAACCTGAAACCGACTCGCAAATTGCTAAAAACTCAAGTAAATATGAAATTTGCTGGTGTATTAAGTAGAGAAGCAGACCAGTATTACCTTGAGATCTGTCGGGTTATAGAAGCTCTTGTTACAATTGGTGCAGACGTAGGGCCTCTCGCCGCGATGGCGCGCCATGTGCGAGCGCAGCGCGTACCCGCTGTAGAAGCGCTTGTCGCACACGGAGCACAGGTGCGTCTTCTGCTCGAAGTGCGTCTGGCGGTGCCGGTACAGCAGCGTCTTGCTGGGGAACGTGCGCTGGCACACGGAGCACGTGGGCTGCTTAGCGGGGCGCTGCTCGTGCGTGCGCATGTGCATCTTCAGCATGCCGGGGCCCTATACAGGACATGGACAAACTTAACTAGCTTTAATCTTGTTTATTTTCATAAGAGACTGACCATACATGAGAAGCGGCTTGAGCCGGTCCACGGTGAGCTGCACCCACAAATGCTATCTAGGTAAGTCGATTCCGCGTCGCTAATGTGGTCACTCCATAAGTAATTCCAAATACTTCGAAAGGTTCTTATAACACACGGATATGCACTTGCTGAATACAGAGGCTTCTATGTGTATGCCAATATAATACGATTTTTACTCTCAACGCTCCTGGTTTCTTTGCGGAAACAGTAGACCGCAGGTCAGTGTTAACACCTACACCTTGCGCTGCCCTAGCGTAATAAAGAGTTATACCTACTATAGGAGGCCAACTGAATTTACCACAGACCTGCGGCCTGTCACACCTTTGGTCAACGACCATACAATAAAAAAAGCCCAGCCAAGTGCGAGTCAGACTCGCGCACGAAGTGTTCCGTACCATTATTTATAAAAACGAGGGAAAAAAACACTTTTTTGTATTTTTTGTATGTAAAAACAGAATAAAATAAATATTCAAAGGGTGCTCCCCTTTGAATATTTATTTTATTCTGTTTTTAGTATTTGTTGTTATAGCATCAACAGAAATACATAATCTGTAGAAATTTCAACTGGCTAACTATCGTGGGTTCATGAGATACAGCCTGGTGACAGACGGACGGACGGACGGACAGCGAAGTCTCAGTAATAGGGTCCCGTTTGACCCTTTGGGTACGGACCCTAAAAACCCATAATTATTCCAATTCTTGTACTCACCTTGAAAGTCCGATCACAGATGACGCAACTGGGCGGCTTCTTACAGTTCGCCTTGATCCAGTTTGTATGAGACCGCATATGCTGCTTTAGCCATCGCGCATGTTTGAACTCCTTGTGGCACAGGTTGCATACGTGACGTCCAGGAGACACCGTGGAGGTCGCTTGGAACAACACCAGTTGAAGGTAGTTCTCCTCGTCAGAGTTTAAACCCTCTTTATCTTTCATTTGGACGAGGTCTGTGTCCAGCTACAAATTAAAGAGGGATAAATGAAGACTCGTTGTCAGAGTTTGTGATCAACTAAGAGTTAATTAAGTTCTAATTCGCACGAATCAGGTTTATAACTAAACTTACACCGTCACTTACCTAAGAATATCTTACGTAGTAGTCCGGGGAATTTACGCCGAAAATTAGGCTAACTTTGCATTAATTAAAAACAGCGATTTTTTTCATTGAATGTGTAGGGTATGGACAGGAGAGTATATTAAGCTGTATCCCGCGAAAAGTTCACCTCCGCGTATATGTTTTTTTTAAGAAAAAGTCTAATATTTATATAACTTGGTGGAAAAAAATATAAACAGGTATGTTTATTTGGAGTATTTGTAGAAGAGATTGAGTACTACAAGTAGGTCAGAAAATTAAACATTTTCGTCCACGGACAACTCGTTTTTTTAAAAAAATCTTATAATTTGACTTCGTACTTAAGGCAAAAATATTAACAGGACAAAAATAGTGCTAAAATGATTTATATCACCATGTCTAACTATTATTATGAAAATTAAACAAATTCTGCTCCGGACTTCACAGAAAATCAAGAAAATCAAAAAATCTTAAATACTACTTACGGCAAAAATGTAACAGGATTTAAATTCATTTAATAATGAGAAATATATAAATCCAAACCTTAATCCCCCAAAATTAAACAAATTAGAGCGATAATTAATATTGTCAAAGTAAAAATTAAATTACGATGCACGGTGTCAGCGCTAAGCAGCGTGCGGCGTACGGCGTGTGCTAGTGTGCGTAAACTAGATAAGCGCTGCGTTCATTGTGTGCGTATGACTGTGTTGTTGTTTGAGTCGGTGTTTTATTGAGTTACGCGATTGTACACCTTATTTCTATTACGGAAAGATCAAATTCCTATGAAAGTGCTGCGCCAAATACAAGAATGAAGCTTGCAGACGTATTTTACGTAAACATTAATTGATTTTTTTACACGATTTGCTTTAAAGTGTTTAATTTTCGTGTAAATAGGTTAGAAATAGTCTTTAGATGAAAGTTAAACTAAATTAAACCCTGTTACCTTTTTGCCTCAACCGCTATTGTAAAAAAACTGATAATAATAACTTCCGGTAGTACAATTTGTTTAATTTTGTTTATTGGCGGTGTAATATATTAATTTAAGTTATTTTATGTAAAAAAAACCGCTGTTTATATTTTTGCCTTAAGTACAATCCAAAAATTTCGTAAATGTTTTTTTACCGTAATTTCCGTGGACGAAAATGTTTAATTCTGAAAAAATATATTACTGTCACCAATCCTATACCTAAAGTAACTAAATTTGTCCTGTTAACTTTTTTCCCATGTTTTTATTCACAAAAACGCGTTTTCGTCTTTTTCAGCTTGATCCGGTCTCGGAAAATGTTTAATTTTTTTTTATTATTTGAAGAGCTAAGGTCAAGTACACGATTCAAGAAAAAAATCGCTGTTTATATTTAATGCAGGGTTCAAATCTAAAAGCCCCGGACTAGTAGTACGGACTGGTAGGTACGGATTCCGAATTATTGTACGATTCGGCAGTTGAGCTTCTCGATAGCTGAAAGCAGCGCTGAGAGAGCTGGACTTATGTAGAAATGAGTGCAGCAAGCTGCTGCGGGAACGAGAAGAAAGTGAAGTGGAGATTGAATTAATAGTGACCAAAAATACACAACTTAAGAGCGAGCTTGCAGAACTTCACACCCAGCACATTGATATACTGGACCAGCATCACCATCTTCGTCAACTAGTGTCAGATTTTCAGCAATGCCATGACACTCATGAGCAGGCACTGAAACGCATTTCTGAACTGGAAGCAAAACTGAGCGAGGCACAAACCACCATTACCTCCATCAACTCTATGAAAGCCAGTGAAGAGGTTACTAACACCAACAACCTGTACACCGAGCTGATGAACAGTGTATCCAGACTGGAGTGTGAGCAGCCCACCATCACTATAGACCTAACTGGGGATGATACCTTAACTAAATGTCCAATTCTAAGTAGTCATAATAAAATTAAGAAATATATTAAAATCAACAAAAGTATAAAGAAGTATAAGAAACTTTTAAAAAATCAAAGTGTTTATAAATATAATGTTAACCTCCGAAGAGAATCTAGAAACTTAAAAAAGCAATTAAATATGTGTAACAGTAGCTTAGAAACTAGCAAACAAATGTATGATGCTGACATACAGAACCTTCAAAGGGAATTACTGAGTAGGGAAAACACACTTAAGGAAATTTTTTGTAAGTATGAGTCTAGTCAACAGATGTTGAGTGAGCGTATGCAGGAGGCATGTGAGTTGGTGGACCTGGTGAAGTATAACGCGGAAAGGTATGAGTCACTAACCTTCTCAACATCGAAGTCTTGTTTAAGTTCTGCATCAGGCGTCTCCGCAGGCGGCGGGTCGGGCGTGGCCGTGAAGAACCCGTCCAGGATCTGACTCGCGCTGGCGAGAGGAACCTCCATGTACTGCATGTACGGCTCCGTGCAGTTAAGGGTCATCAGTTTCTCTTTCTGGTTGGAGGTGGAATGTTACTGGTAATGTAGGTACATAAAAGATAGATTTTATACACAGTAGCTGACGCCAATACACACTCGTAAACATGAACCTACCGCGGATTCGTTCCCGACGGAGACGTAATAATATGTACTCCTTAAGCGGATTTCTTTCACTCCTCTATTATTTTGTTTGATTACGGAAGTTCTGGCCGATGCAAGCGTTGAGACGTGGAATAGTGAAAATAGGCAATATCGCCCAAAACGTTTCTGATGGAAAGTTTATATGCTTTATGATTGCGATGTCACCGTCCGTCGCACCGTTTTCATTACTTTCAATATATCTAGTACTAGTTGTCCCCCGCAACTTCGTCTGCGTCACTTTTTCCTCGTTTTCGCAACATTTTTCATTGCTGCTCCGCTCCTATTGATCGTTGCGTGATGATATATAGCCTACAGATTACTCAAAGACCCCATTTTGTCCAAACAATGCGAACGCTACAGGCTGATTACGCTATTGTAGTATTGCCCAACTTGCTCATCTCCCACCACGGCCTAAACAATTTCGATATAAGTATATCTTTTTTGTCCCATTTATTATCCACCAAACCATCTTTTCTTACCTCCTCCCTCTCCCTTTTAAAGGCCTCCTCTGCCATCCTCGCGGCATGCTCCCGTAGCGTGATGTCGTTCCTCTCCACCAGGTCTTTGAAGGCGTGGCACCGCGATATCTGGTGCACGCACTGGAGACACAGCTGGGGAGGTAGCCCATCGCCCACTGCCACCTGGATAAATGTGCAGAACTAAGTTGTGAATGCACGATTTTTATCTTAACTCACGTCGCCACCGTCGATTGAAAGAAACGAAAATCGCGGCCTCCTTCCGAACCGAATGAAGTCGTTCTCGCTTTTATTGCACAGAAATGATGCTCTTTCTGACCAGCTCAAGCCTATAATTCTACGTTGATAAGGGTGGTCACTCCCTATTCGATAATAAACCCACCCACCGACTGTGTCGGCGGACGGTGGGGTTGGCCGCTTTTTCTCTGTCGTATCGACAACAAATATTATGGTAATAATATTCAGGTTTTGGTGAAAGGCCAAAGGCAACGAGGCATTGGCATTGTATACTTAGGATTGACCCTCATCTATCAGCATGGAATCCGTACGGAATTACGTGCTGATAGACGAGTAGTGATCGGATATTCGGATGCATATTTACCTTAAGTACGTTTTTTCCTGGCAAAAGGTACAAAAGTATGTAAGCGGCTATTTAAATGCCAATTTCTGTCGCGGGATTGCGAAATTTCATTAAGTATTCTTTAGTAAGTATAAAATGTTGTACTCAAAATATCGTAACGAATATTTTTAATTTATTTAAAATCTGGAAAGTTTGTTGA
The DNA here is from genome assembly GCA_949152445.1 of Cerastis rubricosa. Classification (NCBI taxonomy): domain Eukaryota; kingdom Metazoa; phylum Arthropoda; class Insecta; order Lepidoptera; family Noctuidae; genus Cerastis; species Cerastis rubricosa. The sequence continues at coordinate 14,968,988 of OX424545.1, read as the reverse complement.
AAATAACAAGGAAAAAATACAACAACTATACGTATTTTTGTGCTGAAATGTCGAATGCTAAAACAAAATGGTAAATATGTCTGAGCATAATTCATTTGGAGCTAAACGAAAAAGTAACTAGACTAGTATTTTTTTTAATAAACTCTTCGCCCATACTGACACGCGCTCCATACTAGTCAAAACTCAAACTTTAGGTAAATATGCATCCAAATATCCGATCTCTATAGATGAGGGTCAACCCTTATAGTTCCTTTTAACTAGGAAATGTGGATTGTAGTCGGCGTGGGAGTCGACGTAAAAATGACCGAAGTATTGACTAACAGAAAACGGGAAATTGCAGCGAGTGTATGAGAGTTGAGAGCGGATTGTATGCATATTATTATACAGTACACTTGAAATCTAGCGTTTCAAAAGAAGTAGCTATTAAAAAGAGCCGTGAATGGTAGCCCGAGCGCATACCTACGAAAACCTCACATCTCAAGGACCGAGGTCAAAAGCGATAGCTAATCAGATTTATTCGATACATTTTGTTATTAAGATTTGACATTGGGCGTTTGAGTACCTAGGTAAGTAGGTACCTAATGTCTTCTTGATCTTTGTCTAGTAAGATTCAAAACCCGGTAGATTATTATTCAGGACTCATTTTAGGTCTTTATTCATAAACATATAAATCATGATAAGAGACTGTTTAAACATACATTGTTGACGTAACGTCTCTATGTGTATAATCTGAGTAGATATTCACCCCTTAAAACCCCCAAACGTCAAACTGGCTATGGCAATGTTAATTGGGTAAGGTACTCCACCTTACCCAATTAACATTGCCATAGTCATTTCGGCGAGTTCCTAGCGGTAAGCGGCCAAGGAACAACAAAACAAAGGCATGGGGCTGGCTCCACTCGTTGTTTCACTCGCTCTCCCCCTCGCTAACGAACGGAGCTTGCTGATTGGCCGGACGACTAAAGTTACGCTTGGGCTACGTGTGAGCTAGCGTAATGTAATGACTGAAGTGCTGAATTCACCCCAACGACAGAGTGATTGACACCTCGGCATTTTTTCTCGCGGCGGGTTTGAACTTTGAATGATTCATAAGAACTAATATCGTACAGATTTTTGTTTTAAAATTCTGGGTGCTTGTTTATGTTTTTTTATTAATTTAACTAGAATTCTTTTGTAATACTTAGGACAAACTATATCTGACATTTTCATTTGGTCCCGAAGGGGATGAGTCCTTTGTATCCGATAGAAAGAGCAAGGTGGAAAATTATTGTAAGTACCTACCGTGACGGCCATGGCACTAACTAGCCGCCACGCACGAAAGAGATCGTGTGACACTCGTTCTCTCTCTCTCTTTTGGGAAATCGACGTGATCGTTTCGTTTCCATGCAGACGAATAAGCGTTAGGAATAGGAACACTTTTAGTTTTTATTCGCTCCTTAGCCAGCCACCAGCAACAGTGGTAAAATATCCTTAAATCTGTTATTATGACTGATGATACGATATCACAAATTATTAAGGATTTACTGTTTTCGGGACTACCTACCGCACTGAACTACGATATTACCGCCCCGCCCGGAGCCAGTAAAGCGGCGGACAGTCTAAATTTATAAAATGTTGTAAGTACATAAATGTATGTACCTACTACGCAGCGATATTATATTTATTGTATGATGTTCTTTTTAAATGTATAAAAATCACCGTCGAAGGGTACCTTAATCCGATACGTATCTCGTAAAAATCATTAATAATCATAATACAAAATGTATTTCTTGTACACCACCATAATTCGATGGAGAAAAAAGATAAACGATAGAGGACAACAGTGTCATTTCCAGATTCCACACCAATCTGACCAATCTTGGTTATAAATACTATTAAAATTTGGAAGCATCTGTTTCATCATCATGCGTGCCAACGCATGCGTTAGAAAGAGAACGTACGACATTTCTCAACAAAATTTCGAGAATTCACGCAGCGCCTCAGGAATTTGAAATTGTTCATAATATCTGATGACTTCTAAACAAAGATGACGCGATGTAAGGACGATTGCTATCAATACTTTCATATTGCGTTTGCCCTGCGTGTGAAAGAGACAAAAATAGATTCCCAAAATATCTTAACAATTTGTCATCTCACCTGCACTTTCGATATGCCCATCAGCATCGTCGCTGTGAGTTGATCAAATAAGGGTCTCATGTCCTTTTTTATCTCTAAACAAGCCCGACATATTTTGTCGAATTTCAAAGGTTTATTGGGAGCAGCCATTTTGAGCTGCACTACGAGGATGTGTTTGTCCTTGTTTTACGATAGTGATATGCACCACACAAACATTGTTTAGAACTTAACACCACTTCTTAAATGCACCTTGGGATATAAGTAAAAAAATACTAGAACGGCGTAGCAACATAAACATTCCTATTTTAACAGTAACAATCAAATTCACCACTCGTCGATTACAAAACCAAGACAGAAAGACTGTGTGTGTGACGATGGGTGGGGTGACGAAATTAGAGCGAGCGAATAAGCTGTGTCAGTCACGGCAAACAGTATATGTCAGAAAGAGATAGGTAATGGTTGAATATGTTCCATAAAGTTAGCTATGAATAACTTCTGGTAGTTAATATAGCTCTTATTGCTTCATCATCAAGAATGGTATTTGTTTAATCCAATGATTATTGAGATTTTGTCCTACTCAACAAGGTAGAAAGGGCACTTTTCGAGAAATTGATAAAATTTATAACTAAAACACTCTACTCGATATTTTTAGCAGATTCATATGAAATTAAGTAAAACATAAAAAGTGTCTTCACCTTTCCAGAAAATCATATTACAAAGGTATCACATAAAAGTTCCGGATCGACATCTATCTCTCTCTCACTAAAGAGATTTCGAGGGCACTAGAAAGAGACATTTGGTATTACTTACTTTGTTTTATACTGGCACTCCAGGTTTGTGCAAAATCTATTTACAGTATTTAATTGTTAATTGTTTAAATTTTAACAATGTGTGTCTTTTAAATGTTTTTATTGTTGAATACACGTCTTGCATTGATATTTTTCATCATGGATTATATTTTTTAGTGTGGCAAAACTGACATTCACCATTGCAGATATTTAGTATTTACACACCACAAGATGTTGAACATAAATACTTCGATACCTTTGTCGCACTTACAAGGAAAGACGTTTCTTCCTTCTCTTATTTCAACTGTCAATTACCAAAACAGTGGATTCGAAAATGTAAATTAAGTCAAATGTCATCGCAATTTGTTTCGAATGAGTCAAGTCGTAGTTTCTACAAAAATAAATAAAGCTGGATCGAAACAAAATATAACAAATAGTGATTTATTACAGAATTTGAAATATTACATGAAAAATGACCGCAATGTCGGGCTCGTCGTGGGAAGGTTCGTATTAACTGTAAATAAAGTGTGCCGGTTCACTTGCTCAGAATATTGTGACGTTGCATTGTAAAACTTATCAACACGTAAAATCTTAGCATTGGAAAAGCTTTTCTTACATTAAATCCATCATTGTTGGAATTCCTAAACAACGGCTCTATTTTCACAGGAAAACCACGTCTTATGAAATTCTAAATTACCGTAGAAACAACATTAATAATGTGGAATAATGAGATAAATGTATTTGTTTTTTTGTTCATATCACAAGAATGTCTATTTTATCTTAAATTTCAATTGTATAATAAAGTAAATCTTACAAAAAACGGATTCAATCATTTCAGCATATTATCTTTTCAACTTCAGAATCAATAAGTGAAAACTATTTTATTAATATTTTAGAATTGCGGAAGCAAGCCCGCCTCCTCGAGAACGACATAGATGTGAAACTAGTGGCATTTAGCAAGCTTGGAGTGAGCTCAGCAAATACAGGTCTCAGCTCGGAGAGTGTACCACTGATTAACAGTGATGACATGTTTGACACCATGTCTATGGAGCTACAACAACTACTGAACAAGGTCAGCAATTATTCTGTAGAGTCCACAGTTTTTTTTATTAAACTTTTTGTGGTAAACTATCTAGAGAGACTATTAAAAGACTCAGCAAATAGATATTACTTATTTAACCTTGCAGTCAAAATTATGTTCTATATACTCACATATTTATACACCAACATATTGTATTCCTTAAAATCACCTATCTACACTCGTTGTACTGCCTCTTCTCCTCATACTCCTGACAGATAGAGACTGTCTAGTTTGGTATAACGGTTAGTTCCTGTACTAATGTAAAATGTGGTGGATCGGGACAAAATTTTGAAAGGCATTTTCACATTATTTAAATATTATATTAAATTTAGTTAGCCTAAAAATACTCTATTGTTTATTTAGCCTAAAAATACTCTATTGTTTATTAAATTAAAACAGAAATGATCCCAATAGCTTTTTAGCGAGGAAGTATTTGTATTCAACTATTAAATCCCATTCAAAGTTTTGTCCCTATTCTCCCTCGCATCCCTATTCACCCCGTGTAAGGGTGCCTGGACATATCTATATAAATAAAAATGAATGTTGGTAAGCACATAACTCAAGAATGGCTGGACCAACTCGGCAATTTTTTTTTTTTGTATCTTTGTATGTTCCGTAAAGTCCACGGAAGGTTTTAATACAAAAAAACTTTTGACAACACAAAGTCTCTCCGGGCAGCTAGTTTATTATACATTAGATAGAAAGCATAAGTGTAAAACTGAAAAATAAATTGTAGTTTTAAAATTCTAGTTGTCTTCAATAAATGACAAAATGGCAGATTTGGCACCAAGTGGCACAGCTACAATGCATACTATCAAGAGGCATAGAGAAATATTAATGGTAAGTTTAACATTTTTACGTACTGTTTCTCAAGTAGGCAAAACACCTGCCATCACTATTAAAAGGGCTTTGAGGGTTCTGCAGCCTAAGAGCAGTATTAAAGGTGTCTATAGAATAACGCCAGGAAGATAGCAGAATGTCCTGCTATGCATGGATCCCAGAGTCGTCTTCAAAGTATTTAGGAAGGCAAGGCTCTTAAATCAGCTTACGTACCTTTGTACCTTGATCCACCTACAGTGCTGTTCTCAAAAACGAAATCCCCAATATCACCACAGAGCAGTGGCGAAGGGTCAAAATATTAAAAGGGGAAGCCGAAGAAAAAAATGTTAATTTTAATTTTGTTTTTCTTCATCGCATTTTTCAATTTTCGTTTTGATTAGCCAACGCGAAAACCCCGAAAATGACACCCATGACGAAAAAAAACAGAAATTTACGTCGCGCGTCGGCGCTATTTTTAATTTTGGTGTCTTTATCAGCAACCACGAAAATGTCACCCATGATAAAAGTACCAAAAATTTTCGAAGGATCCAACTTGATCTTTTTTTCATAACTTATATATAATAAAAATATAATATAAAAGACCTTTTGTACTAATATGAACTGAAAAGAAAAAGATAAATCTTTGAAAAAAATAAAACGGTGTAGGATAATTTTCACAAAAGCTTGTCGCGTTTAGTTTTTATAGCATTTACCATTCATGCGACAAGCTTCAGGTATTATGTTTATTCAAAAAAAGTGAACGCGTAAATTTACAAAGTTTCATATCCATGCTATTAACCGCTGAGGAGTTCCCTCGTGAGGAGACAATCCTGGCGGTAGGATGAGTTCATAATACAAATCGTGATTATCCATCAAATATGAACTAGTATGCAACGTTACGTGTCTGTGCTATTAAAAGTTGAGGAGTTCCCTCGTGAGCAGACGATCCTGGCTGCAGGATGAGATCATGATAGAATTCATGTTTATCCATCAAATATGAACGTTAATACAAACTTTCTTGTCTGTGCTATTAACCGTTGAGGAGTTCCCTCGTGAGAAGACAATCCTGGCTGCAGGATGAGTTCATGATACAAATCGCGATTACTCATCAAATATGAACTCGTATGCAAAGTTTCATGTCTGTGCTATTAAACGTTGAGGAGTTCCCTCGTGAGGAGACGATCCTGGCGCTAGGATGTTCATGATACAAATTGTGATTATCCACCAAATATGAACTTGTATGCAAAGTTTCGTGTCTGTGCTATTAAACGTTGAGGAGTTCCCTCGTGAGGAGACGATCCTGACTCCAAGATTAAGTTATGTTTGTCATAAAAATGAATTGTTCTTAGAAACAAAGGTGTGTGGAAAATTTCAGCTCAATCGGACATCGGGAAGGGGTTCTAATTTAACTTTCTATACATACAAACATTGTGGTAACTCGATAATCTTCGGCTTACCTAGTCCCTACAAAACGCTGCTGATAGCCGCGAAGTCACGTGTCCACGTCCATACGAATTTAGTTCTGAATTCTGACACCCGAGCTCCGGCTTACTTTTGGCGCCACATGTTGCTTTCTTTGTTGACATGAAAAATGTTGGTATTTTTTTTATGTATGGTATGTATTTTGCCTGTACTGCAATGTGATAACCACAGATGTGTACATAATTTACTAATTGACTACAGTAGACACTAGACACTACGTACATTGCCTTGTTCCCAAAGGTAAGCCGGCAGGAATCGGCTTCTTAGGTGCCTTCGGGCCTGCCACAGAGGCAGTCATGCTAAAGGTCTGTACTGGACCTGACCAGCACATGTCGTACAGTTTGTGGGCACTTGCGGGCTGAAACAACGATAGTGCGGATCCCTTTAAAATGCCAGCGACATCGCAGCAGCCCAGGTAGGTGTGCTAGATGCCTACAGGTAGCTTTAGCCCGCACTGGAAGCCTTTTCCCTGCAGTAGGATGATAAATGCTGAATATTTATAAAACATTTATTTAGAGAACATAATCTTCATGTATTATCACCACAGGACTACCAGCAAGAGTTCTCTAAGACCTCAGCGCGTGTGAACGCGCGGCGCGAGCGCGAAGAGCTGCTGCGGGGGGGCAGCCCGCCGCCCGGCGCCACCATCGGCCTCTCGCGCCGAGACCAGTTCACCAAGGAGGCTAACCATTTACACAGGTCTGATTATACATCACTATTCTGTTTAGGATCTAAATGATGAGAATGGGCAATCTAAAATAATGAGAATTAAATTTTTGAAAAACATTAAAAACACAATCTTTTTATTCATGTAGTACACGATACAGTGTACACACAGTTACAGCGTAGTCTGTAACTGTGCAGTCTGTACATTATGCTAATATACTATGCTAAACTTGAAAAAAATGTTATCATGACCATAACATAATTTCTCAAGTACACCCACATTTCGCCAGTTATGTTTAACACTTTCGGTGCCAAGGACCCAGCATATCGAGGTCGAACAATAATTTGTTTGTGAGCTCACAACTTGCCTCTGAGTCGTCGTTATACTTGGTTATAAACTTGCGCTCATGCCCAGCTAGCGAGACCAAATCGAAATTTTATAAAGTTTATTTTTAAAGTATAAGAATTTTTGTAAACTATTTTGAACAACCCTGAGCCCGGCTGATGTGTCATAAAATATATCGGATGCGGGTGCTTGGGCATAGGGTTCCCGTTGCGTGATCATCTCGCCGTTGGACTCGATTGTCGGGATGTTATGGATATTTGCTAAACAATATATATAATTTGCATACAACTGTAAAATGGATTATTTGAATTTGGCAGCGAAAGTGTTAAGTACCATCGCCACCTTCTTCCTCGTTTCCTCATGACTGAGGGTCGTGACCACATGAGGTCGTTGCCTTCTCCACCAAGGCTCTCCATGCTGGACGGTTTTCGGCCATGTGGACAGATGCCTGGAAATTCCCTCTGCAGACTTCTTTCAAGGCGTCTGCCCATCGGGTTGATGATCTTCCACGGATTTAATCTTTCGGAAGATTTTTTGTGTGCCATCAGAGCCCAACCATTTTAGCATGTGCGCAGATATTCCATCACCGTCACAGGCTTTGTGTTTGAGACGTACGACTGAGGCTTCCACTTTGTGAAGAAGGTTGTCTGGTTCCATTACAGTGTAGTCTATGCTTTCTTCAATCGCGTCGTTGCTTTCGCTGTATAGTTGTCGACAGTACTGGCGCCAGCTCTCAAGCACAACATGTGTGTCCATGAGTGGAATTCCATTTTCGTCTTCGATAGTCCCAACTTTTCGGTCTTTAGCCAAGAATTTATTTTTTTCAAACTAATGTCCTTTGTGTGCGCAAGGTTTGACGTTTTCTCAATATCTCGACAGACTTCGTCAATGGCAGCATTCTTGTATCTTCTGCACAACTTTTGAACTGTGCCATGCCATCACAGTCTTATTTACGGAAAATGAGGAATTTATTATGACTTTATTCCTTTTCTAGCTCCCACATCCTAGTGGACGAACAAATCAACATAGCAATGGAGGCGCGCGAGCACCTCGCGTCACAGCGACAGACATTCAAACGGATGCAAACCACGTTCAACAATATCGCTAACAGGTGAGTAACATTCTTATCTACATAGGGAGCAAATAAGGCGAATGTAAAACTTAGGCTGCCCACCCACGTCCGATAATCAGTGACCGATGTTTTGTAGGAGAAAAATAGAACACACTGATAGCAATTGTGCAACGCACACGTCATACAAAAAGTTGGTCAGAAATCGAGGAAAATAATCAGAGGAAAATTGGCCCGATTATCTTTCCTACAAAAAGTCAGAAGTGGGCGGGCAGCCTTAGGCTCATCAAAATCTGATCACTATCAACGGCGTTCCACTTTATAAGCTAATAATAACAACACTCAACTATCTTTATAACTGAGTTTGTTTGGCATATCTTTAACAGTGTCCATAATACACATTAAACTTTTTTTATGTTTTGCCACTAACATAGTTCGTAATTACTTATTCACTAACCCTTATGGACCTTGTTGTTCGAAATAAATTATTATTTGATTTGATTTTAAGCATTGTATTTCTTCTAGATTCCCAATGCTGAACAGTCTAATCTACCGGATCAACGCGCGCAAACGTCGTGACTCCCTCATCATAGGTCTTGTAGTTGCTGTGTGCACGTTCTTGTTGCTGCTCTATGCATTCCACTGATCAAACTTGTAGATGAGTGCCCTAAGAATCGGGATGATGCGTTGGGAATTGAAGGCCCAATACTATGTTGGAAATGTGTTAGTACCCTTTTAACTTATCGATATATTTTTCCATAATTTTTTAAGATAGTGATCTCTGTAATAGATTTAATCAGCACTAAATTATTCCTAACCTAACTATACACGACTTAAAGACTTCCTGCATGATTAAAAAGATATTTATAAGAATTTGTTTAAACCACGTCCCGTCGGTCCAACCCGTCGGTAACAAATAAAAAAAAAAGGCCAAGCACGATTCGCATTCGCGCAAAAAGGGCTCCGTAGCACCAAACATAACAATTAGGTATGTTTAACGCTCATTCATATTTAAATTTACACTCAACAGTAAAACTAAATTTATTATTCATATTATTTTACTGCTGCAGTTTCACGAAAGGTCCATATCTCAAAAACTAATTACCACATCTTATTCTAATACCAATATTTCTGGAACGTTCTTTTTACGTTCTACAATCCCACATAGTTTCTCCTCTTACTTTACAAATTAGAGGACACGCACACACACAATTTTTTTTTGGCAAATATTTTATCAACTTTAGAAACCTCGATATCAATCTTTAAGAGCTGTCGATACGATACATGAAAATATACGCTGAAAAAAATATTCAACCTTCAGTTTCAATTTTGTGGATTCCTAATTTTACATCACTTCTCGTAGCGGTTTATAAAAGACACTTTTCAAATTTCATTTGGGTGTTGTCAATAGTCTCTGAGTAAAATGGCTGTGACATACGGACGGACAGGACGAATCTATGGTCCGGTTTTTTGCCATTTGGCAACGGAATCCTAAAAAGAAGTAAATTGATAGATTCACTAACATTATTTGTAAAGAATAAGAAATTAATGAGATAAATACTTCAATGGGGAAGCTCGTTAAAAGCTAATTGTAGATGGCACGACTATAGCTGGGTCTCAATCTGACCAATGAGGTCGAGCGAATTTGAAATATAAAATGACATTACCGGATTTTCAACCAATGCCGATGCATGGAACCAGCTATGCTAGCGACATTAGTTCCGCAGTTTCCATCCCCATTGAAAAAATTGACAATCTTTTGTCATAATATTTATAATGGTTACTGTGTAACGAATTATTGGTGTTTTCAGTCTAGCATTTAAAAATAACTTGCGCCGTATCCCCCGCCTCTGAATATCCGGCGTATTTGTACAACCACATATTCATATGTCTATAGGTTTTCTGTGTCCCAGGCATATAACAACATGTGCCCTATTGGCTCTGCACATTGCAATATTTTCATTCCTAATGTGAAGGTACATAAACAATGTCTGTTTTGGAGATATATGTACCAAAATATTGTCGCTTTTATTATTTCGTTTTATAAAAATATATAGTGATGTATGTCTATAATTTGTAGGCCTAACATGTTATTATAATGTAATATAGATATATGTAAATACTTATCCTGTATGCAATTACTGTATCAAATAAAAACAATTTATTTTAAAGAAAAGTTTTTTATTGTAACACATAATTAAAATAGATTTCAGCGGCCATAACCATTTTAAAATGCCTTCGGATTGGCAGTAAATTAAAAATTGATGTAGGTATCTCCTTACTGGATGCGATACATATGTACATGAGATCTTAAGCTTCATAAGAAGGAATGTTTCCCTGCCTGGTGAGAGATCTTCTATAAGGGTCGATCACACTGCGACACGCAACAATATTTCTTTGAGAAAAACGTTTTTAACAACGCAAATCACTCATCTTCTTAGCTTGTCAATTTGTCACTATCATTATAAAATATGAATCATTAAGTAAAACTGTATTTCTGTAACATTCGTAAATGTACAGTCACACAAGCTATTTGGTATACCCGCCTCAGTTTACTTTATGCGAAGCTGGCGGTTCTTTACAGCCGCTTTCTTAAGACTGGTATAAGCAACGACTACACACAATACAAAAATATTTATGTGCAGTGTAGTGGTAAGGTGGGTAGGATGTTTTTGGCTGTGTGTTTTAAGAAACGTTAGTTTTAAAGATCGCCAAATAAATGTTTTTGATCATATATTATAAAATTGGTTGCAATAAAATTGTTTTACTGATGATTTGTTCAGATAAGATTATTATGTACTATTCTTAATTTCGCACATATTTTTGATATTTTTTTCTATTCTAATCGATGATAATTACTATTACACATTTACTTACTGTAATGCTATTAATAAATACCGACATGATAATAAGTTAATGGTATTTACGTGTTTGTTATTTATCTAATAGAAGATCATAAGTGTTTTTAAGAATATTATGCTGGAGATTTAAACGATGCCATTATCTAATAATGACAATCATAACAACATAGGGACTAAAATAGAGATACACTGTTTTAAACTTTCACGGTTTTTTTCTGAACTTATACTATCACTTACGGAATATCTTCAAACTGTAGTACTATCTAACGGGAACTCGAAGCTACTTTACCGTAAGTGATAGTATACGTTTAAAATCTACATGTTTAACCTTTTGAACGCCTTTGGCACATATCGTGGCAAGCAAGCGCTTGCCGTGCAGGCCAACGACACAAATCAATCAATTAAAATCAATCGATTTAAATCATTACTTTTGTGAGTCTATTTAATTATATTAATTTTTTTATTAATATTAAATGTCTTATCAAGAAATAATAAATATCATTACTCTCTTGCCCTTATCCCAATTTATTTGGGGTCGGCGCAGCATGTCTTCTTCCATACTTCTCTATTACTTGGCATCTCATGATATACCTCCTTTCTTGCCATATCACCCTTCACACAGTCCCTTCATCGGTTCTTTGGTCTTCCTCTACCCATCCACATTCATAGTCAAAACTTTCCTCACGACAATTTCGTCATTGCTCCGCATCACATGCCCATACCACGACAACCGATTACCACACATCTTTTCAATCACCGGCGCCACTTACAGACTTCCTCTTATATACCTACCCATTCCTTATTCTATCCATTAGCGTAAAAACACACATCCACCTTAGCATTCTCATCTCAGCCACTTTCAAATGCCTTTCATTCATCCCTTTTGCGGCCCAACATTCTGATCTATACAGGACAGCAGGTCTAACTCAAGAAATAGTGAATAAAAGTATAGTAATGAATTTTGGAAGCCCTATTTTTATTTGTAAGTATAAGCGGTGAATTTGTGGCTTGGCGTGGAGGGCACGCGCGTTCTTTTATGCTCAGGCGTTCAAAAGGTTACAAAAAGTCAACCACATGGTTGAGTTAATACTGGTACACTGTAATTACCATAGATCGGAGTAGGTAGATTGAATTGGGGTCATTGATCCGAAACATTGTATTAATATGGACATTCCTCCGGAATTTGTTGATTAAGTGCAACAATTTCTAAAAAGTTGTGGCCATAAAATGGCTAAAAATAAAAATGAAATTTAATGCTTCGATCGGAATTCGATTGCTTTTATTATTCAACAGATAAATAATAAATTAATTTAGTTTTGATACCTTCCTTTAAATTTTGAATTGAGTAATAATAATATCACTACCAACATTAACAATATTTAGTTGAATCTGGAAATATCGGAAATACTTTCCGGAAAAATGGCTTATCATGTTATTCTTTCTTTGTGCATTTATGATACAAGTACCAAAAATCATTCTACCTACTCCGATCTATGGTAATTACACAAGTCCCAACTGATATTATAAAGCAGTCTTCATATCTCTTTTGAGCGCTTATTCTAGTAAGACAGACTTACAGAATCCGGTTAGCGCGTCATTAAACTTTTAAAGTGGACTTAAGGTTTAAATTAATTGCAACAGCTAGTACAAGGCATATTATCTCTTGTAAGCAGTGCCGTAATTAGCCTTTTATGCGCCCACTGTTAGTGGCCCTGGTCTGGTCATTTCTGCGCCCCTCCAGGGTCTGCGGCCTGTGCCTGGGCACAGCTAGCACCACCCTGGTTACGGCTTTTCAGGAGTTCCACTTTCTCCGTGCACAGTTAGTTTGTGTGACTTAAGAGTGACTCGTTGCGTGAACCGTTTGTCGCAGAGATTGCAGCTGAAGGGCCGTTCCCCTGTGTGTGTGCGTACATGTTTCTCGAGGTCTCCTTTACTAGCAAACTTTTTTTCGCAGATGTCCAGTGGACATATTAAATGTCTGTTGTGCGTTTTTTGATGCAAGTAATACTTTTTCCATGCATTAAACTTTTTTTCACATACCTGAAACGTTTAATTTCATATTAGCCGATATTGAGTCAAATAAAATTTACAAAATCAGTGTTTGACTTTAAATAGTAAGAATCACTTCACTTACGCCGCATACGTAATGGAAACAATCACCGGTTTCCGTTTTAAATCTTTTTATTTTTACTTTTAAATTCTGTTTTAAGGATGGTTTATTGACATCTTTAGTTGATGAAGTCTGCAATCAATAAATAGTATTCACTAAACTGCATATCCTTGAAATGGGTAAACGATAAAACAACCCAGTTTGAAACTGGGTTGGTTTATCTATCGAGCTTAGGATCCAAACTGTGTTGTTTTGGGGAAAACGGGGGCTTAATGTATTTTGGAAATTTTCCATCTCCCCACCATAAAATGTTGATTGTGAGAAATCTAGGTGCTTCAGGATGTTCAACTGGTACTTTTCTGATAGCTCATAAATAATTACTTAAATGAATGAATCGTTCGAAATCCAATTTGTAAGAAGTAGAAAATGACTCCTTTTATATAAATTACGTGTCACGTTGTTTGTCGGGGATGGTCTCCTAAACTACTTAACCGATTTTAATCAAATTTGAACACCGTGAGCAGTTCGATCCAACTTGAAAGATAGGATAGCTTACATCTCAATTCACAGTCGCAATATTATTTTATTGCAAATTAAGTCACAATTATCTGTTAGCTTCAAATGATTCTAACAGGTGGCGGTATCTGTTGACTGGATTGAGTAAGTATTCAATAGATGGCGCTGATAGGAGCGGAGCAGCAATGAATAATATTGCGAAAACGGGGAAAATTTAAGTTGCGCGGGACAGCTAGTATGTATAAAAGAATATTATGTAAAACTATGTAAAAAATACCAATAAGAATCAAGAGAAGAGGAAATACAAATTAGTCTCGAAGTTCATCACATTGCAATGGGGACCGTAGGCATTCTTGGGTTTTGGACATTTGTTTTAGCAGCATACGAAATTTTGACTGTCTCATAAACATAGGGTGGAAGGGACATCGACGCACAAACGGTTACCACGTATTCAATAAGTAAATCAATAAGAACCCGGCCCAAATATAAATTTTACATAGAAAATAAAAGAACAGAACAGCAGTTGCCTATAAAAGAACAATACCTACACAAAAAATGTATGGAACGGCATTTATTTTTTTACTTACCAATGAAAAACTTCTAATATTAATCATGTAATGTGGTTTAATTAATATATCAAACAGCACTACTTAGATATATATATATGTATATATATGAGATCTCAGGGGTTCCGGACACACTTACCACAGCTGCTGAAGTATCATTCAAGTCATTTCGTAATGATATATTTTTATTTTCTTCAGAATTACGCTGAAATTTAAAATAACCTTAAGAGTTGTCATATTTTTTACTCTTTTTTAATTTTTTTCATGCAAATTTGCAGTTGAAATTTTGGAACTTAATACCAGATATCTATTCAGCCAATGCAATTATAATAACTCGATATCACCTACAATACCATAAAATTGAAATGGAACAAGAATGAAAACATCGATGATTCACAACCTACATAATCTCAATATGCTGGTTTCCGTTCAGGTACACAAATTACACTGAACGTAACAAAAGTCTATATTTAGCATTCTCTGACTTTAGCAAGGCTTTTGATACTATCAGTCACAGATCAATCTGGGAAGTACTGAAATTCTTCAAGGTCAACTATAATTACATTAATATGTATCTTGAAAAATATGAATGCTCACACCACAAGCAAGATAAAGTAAGAAATAAGAAAGGACCCAGCCAAGATCGAAAGAGGCGTTAGACAAGGAGACCCTTTCTCAACAAAACTTTTTATACCTTACTGTATTAGAAAACGTATTTCAGAAACTAAAATGGACTCGAAAAGGCATAAAAATAGGTACAAAATGTCTAAGCAATCTCAGGTTGGTAGTAATATAGGCTGAACGAAACTATTGTAAGAATAGGTTGATGGGAGTGAACACTCAATATTGAGATATTCAGGACTTACCACAGCTGCTGAAGAATCAAACAAGTCATTTCTTACCGATATCTTCTTTCTCTCTTCAGATTGACTCTGAAAATAAAAAGAACCTTATGAGTACCTAGCCTAAAATCTATATATATATAAATTACGTGTCACGTTGTTTGTCGGGGATGGACTCCTAAACTACTTAACCGATTTTAATCAAATTTGCACACCGTGTGCAGTTTGATCCAACTTGAAAGATAGGATAGCTAATATCTCAATGTATAGTCGTAATATTATTTTATTGCAAATTCAGTCACAATTCTCGTTCAAACGATTCTAACAGATGGCGGTATCTTTTAACAGGATTGAGTAAGTATTCAATAGATGGCGCTGTATAGGAGCGGAGCAGGAATGAAAAATATTGCAAAAACGGGGAAAATGTGACGCAGACGAAGTTGCGAGGGACAGCTAGTATTAAGTTTTTACTATATTACACAAATATGCAGTACAAATCTTGAAACTTAACACCAGATATCTAGTCAGCAAATTGCATTCATATTACCTCAACATCACCAAGAATACACAGAAATGGAACTGGAAATGGACAAAAATAAATGTCAAGAATAAAATTTAAACCATCTACACACGTCACGGTTGACGCAGTGGCTAAGCCATTGACTGCTGCGCTGCGTGTCGCGGGTTCGATTCCCGCATGGAACAAATATTTAAATGGCCTACAGATAGTTGTTCCGGGTCTGGCTGTTTGTGTTTTAATGTTTGTAAACGCATCCACGATACAGGAAAAAATCCTAGTGTAGGGCAATGTTTTTGTTAATAAATAAAAAAACGAAGCTAAGCTTAAAACAACATAAATACTACTTGATTGTGTAGGCGCAACCACTCAGTCTGCAATTTAGTAATGTCATCTTGCCACATAGATCTGTTTGAAAGTCTTAAGTCTCAAAACAAAAACTGCTAGAAAGTTCTTACAATGCGCATTACTGCATCATAAAATAAAAAAAAATAAACATTGTCAGCCTATGACCCTGCTGGAACAAAGGCTTCGTCTCTATGAGAAGAAGTTGGCCCTAATCCACTATGTGCCCCGTGCAGGTTGGTGGATGACACACCATTTAAAGCAAAGCAATTATGATGATATAAATTACACAAAGAAAGGGGCCATCTGGATTAAAACTCGCAACATAAACCACAGGCCGATCCATTAGCACTGGGCCACCACTGCTCACATTAAATACATATATGGCAAGATATTATAAATGCAAGACTAGTGTACTACTCACTTGTTCTGAGGAATTTGATGTCTTCCTTCTCTTTGATTGATTTTCTTCTTCAGGACACTCATTAAAATTTTCTATGATCTCCAGTTTAACAGTTCGGTTTGAATCTGTGCTGCTTTTTCTTGAAATTGTATTTCCTTCTTTCTGGCTCTGTAAAGATGGTGATTTTTCAAAAAATAACATGATAATTAAAGTTTCAGCAAATGAGATAAGGAGGGAAAAGATTAAACTAACTTCAAAAACAGCATTGAGATTGAACTAACTTCAATAACTATAGCAAAACTAATCTTGAAAATTATCCTTCCTAAATTACAGTTACCTATAAAAACTGTTTATTGCTTGGTAAGGATAGTTTTAACTGTAAATGTATCCTTTTTCTTTTCCCTGCCATAAAAATGTTCAGAATACCTGATCTGTTTTATTGGATCCTATAGTAAATGTTTCGTTATCATCGAACAGCGACTTCAGATATGTCTCATTTGCTGTAGCCAGCACTCGCAGCCGCTGTGCGTTTACGACAATTTCTAAACACTGATAGCATATTTTCTGCGGCAAATTATCTTTGACATCAACCTGTAAGTAAGTTTTTTTTTTACACACAGACTGTAAGGTAGCTGCACCAATTTCACGTACAACGCCAGTAAGAGACCATTGGGATGTTCTGCTCAAATTTTAAGAAAATAAGAGTTATATTGTGAATTTCCATTATGAAATATGACTTCGGGGAAAAAGATAGTTACTTCATAATGCATACTAAAATTGGCTTGGTTTTGTTTGCACAATTATGGATGAAGTTATGATGACGAATAACTACCGGAAATTTATTGTGAAGGATGGCACGGTTGACATATGTCGGGAATGCCACCGTCCTGGCGAATCGATCCGTCACATTATCTCCGGGTGTTCTCGTCTAGCTAATAGAGAATACTTGCATAGACACAACCTTGTAGTCAGGATTATCCATCAGCAACTTGCTCTGAAATACAGCCTTGTGGAATCGGAAGTGCCGTACTATAGGTATGTGCCCGACCCAGTTCTCGAAAATGGCAATATCACACTGTATCGGGATCAATCCATCATCACTGACAGGACTATTGTAGCCAATAAGCCTGATATAATGGTGGTGGACCGGAGCTACTGAGGGAGATCGAGAGATTCGATTTAGGATGGCTCTGAAAATGCTTAAAAACAACAAGGCACCGGGTGATGATGGAATTACAGCCGAACTTCTGAAGGCGGGTGGAAAACCGGTACTTAAAGCCTTCCAGAGACTGTTTGATTCCGTCATACTCGAGGTGAAAACGAAACAGGCATGGTGCAGGGGTGTGGTGGTGCTCTTCTTCAAAAAGGGCGACAATGCCCGGTTGAAGAACTATAGGCCCATCTTACTTCTAAGCTATGTCTACAAGTTGTGTTCAAGAGTCATAACGAATCGTCTCGCGCGCAGGTTTTACGATTTTCAGCCTCCCAAACCAGCCGGATTTCGAAAAGGCGTTAGCACCCTACAACACATACATACGCTGCGACAGGTTATACAGAAGACCGAAGAGTACAACCTGCCTCTCTGTTTAGCTTTTGTGGACTTCGAGAAAGCCTTCGATTCGATCGAGACTTGGGCTGTACTGCAGTCTCTCCAACGGTGCCAAATTGATTATCGGTACATCGAGGTGTTGAAGTGTTTGTACAAAAACGCCACCATGTCAGTCCGACTTCAGGACCAGACCTCGGAACCTATCCTTCTGCAGCGAGGTGTGAGACAGGGAGACGTCATATCTCCGTATTGTTAGGAGGTTCCTTTCTCTGGAGCCCTGACTGCCGGTAGCTTGGACCCTGTTCGCGATAGCGGTGGGTGACTATTTTTATATTTTTAAATGGCTTTTTTTATCATTTTGTAAAAAAAAATAAAGAAGAAGACTTAGAAGACTAACCACTTGAAAAATTTTGATCTGTATTCACAGATTTTCGAAAAAGCATACAGTCAGCAAGAAAAACGCCACCATCATATTCTTGTCCTTATCTGAATTAGCACAAAAACTTTTTTTTGATGTTATTCAATCCTGTATTTTATAAGGATCAAAACACTCTCTGGAACTAACTAACACTTTTCTCATTTTAGTTTATCAATTTAATTGCATAAAATAAATCCTTTAATTTGGCCATATCCATTTGGATATGTCCAAATTATGATTTTGGGGAGGCAATTAAAAGTGGCACTATGAAGTGTCAGTTTTCGACCAGTGGAAGTGTGTAGTAAGTAATCACCAATGTGCCCCAAAATTCCTATCCATATCACAATATTCACAAGCATCTGCAGTAAATCCAAACAAATTATCATTATTGCAAGTATATCAGCGAGCGATAATCAGCTTTCAGAAATTTATTTGGATACATTAAATGTGTGCGATCAACAACAGTTGCCTAAAACTGTTGGTACAACATTTTATCACCAACAGAAATCACACCACTAGAGAAGTTCGCAGGGTAAAGTCCAGCAGAACACCCAAACTATGAAACGACACACTAGTGCTGCAAATGCAGAAAAGCTATGACAGCTTTATTGTGTAATGTACTAATGTTATTACTCCTTGAGTCAGGAATTGAAATATTGGTATAGTTTAATAATAATTCATTTGGTTACAAAGTATTAGTTACAATATTCTTGTTTTAAGTTGGACATTAAAATGTTTACAAAAGTGTATTATTTAATAAAATTCTGTAAGTTTCCCGTATTTATCAGATTTGTACCGTTTGTTGTATTTGTGTGTTTTTACCTTTGTAATGGTAATTTATTGTAGCAGACCATGTGGTTGCATATTAAAAATAATGGGGTCATTCATTGAAAAAAGTGGTAGTGTATCAACAACTGAGAGAAATGGTCGCCTTCCACTCGATTACTGTAACTTACTCTTAACTTAAATACTTAGTGTATCTTAGTGGAATGTGTTTCTTTATCTTAACTAAAAAACCTTCACGACAAATCGGTGTAAGGGTTGACTACCACAATCCAAACAGTATTTTGCGATTTAATTCCTATAAAATTATATTAAAGTATCGCTTCTTATTTTTTATTTCAACATCTTGATAATATCTGGTACTCGGAAAAAAACGCCTTTCGTTTTCGATGTACCTACACTTTTATTATTTAATATCGTAACGCAAAGCGGGATGAACCGGTAATTGGTCACTATCGCTAACCGGCACAGCTATTATGCAGAAAGAGATATAAGCGATTTCCACGCAAAAATTATTAATTAAAAATACGTACATGAACACCTGTACAAAGAAATATATCACGAACTAGGTCTGATTTATTAAACATATCGTTCGCACCAGCCCTTTCAAGACAAAGCCTGCACAAATCGTAAAATAAAATAGCTCTATGCTCCTGTGGCTCCAACATGTTCTAGGGTAAACAATGCCTCAATCCAAGAAAAATGCACACAAACACTTTCAACTCAATGCATTTGTTTATGTTTTTCAATTGCACAATTACAAAGTTCTCATTGGGAACAAAATAATTCAAATCATCAAAATATGATTTTGTGTTTTGAATGATGTATAGCTACTTTCTAATAGAAAGTACGGAAAGTTTCCATATGGATGGATGGATGTTTTCCTCCCAACAACTTCAAGGCCATGACACTTGACACATGTCATGTCAAATGCAGAAATTGCAGATTATATAGAGAAGGCTTTCTTGCTAAAATAAAACCTAGAACTCAAGTGCCATACACAATAACATAGCTCTGCCTTCGTATTCACAAACGCTCGGATTCGATAAGTCGTATGTCTATCTTGTTTTGGCATTACGAAAACGAGCGAGATAGACATACGACTTTCCGAATCGAAATCGAATCCGAGCATTTGTGAATACGGGGGCATAACTATTCGTTTGACGAGTGAATTTAGGGATGTGACCTTCTACATAAAAAATCGATTAATATTTAATCGATATTTTTTTTTTACTAAATACCTTTTTTAACCCAAATTTTAACTAAATAAAAATTGTAGGTACTTACGTGGTTATTTTCAATATTGCTAATGACTGCAGAATTTTTTTCCTTTCGATTTACTGCTCGTCGGCCTTTTGGTCATTGACATCGATAATTAAAAACAACGGTTGGAGCCTTAGGGGCGCTATGGCGCGAGGACTTAGAATAAAAAATCAATTATGCTTTCTCAATAATTTTCGGTTTTTTTTTACACCATCTCATAGTTTTCCACTAGACTCTAGTGGAAAACTCTTGCTCTAGTGACTAGAGCAAGAGTGTATTTCCAGAAAATATTTCCATCTGAGTTACCATTTTGGAAATATAGATCGTTTTATAAAACTTATATAAAATCGGAAGCCCATAATTCGGAAACGGTGCGTCTTGGTCCATACTTCTCGGAACTATGGTTTCTATGGTCAAGGTTAACCCGAAACTGCAATTTTTTTAAAGTTATTTCCACGTAAAATATATTTTTTTGTTGGTTTTATTTGCTGCTTATAGTGCCTCTAAGCGTATACTCCAACTCCTAAAAATCCACCCTAAGACGACCCACTGACCCGACCCTTCTTACAGGAGTTAGGTACATGGGCGAATTATAAACAAAGCTGACATTCAAGAGAAAGTAGGCTGCAAGAGCGAATGACGCGAGCAATGTTTAAATCATGCCTCGAATTAATTCAGATAATATGTGATTTGTGATAAAAATGTTCATATGCTCCATTTTTTGCAACCTTAAGGCCTCGGGGAGTCGGGGCAAAGGTCTGCTAGTTTGTTTCAGCCTCTGTCTATATCGGTCGATCATTCGAAAATCCAATAGAAGCAAGTAAGAAAAAAGAGACCTCTATGATTAAAGAGGTACGCACGGACGACGGGTGCGATTTCAAAGAAAATAAGTAAGTTTGTAGAGTTAGTAGGATTACTCAGAGGCTCATTCTTAGCCTTAAAAATATAATAGTGAGAGTGTGGTGCTGCTGTACGAGACAGTTTATTACGTACTTGCTAATTCTGTGGCATCAGGCAGGAAAAGTTATAACTTAAAAATGCGGGAATCCCCTCGCGACAGCAGCTCGTGGCAGTCAGGTAAGCTCAGCTATGCCGTCTCCGGAGCTCATTCCTCTATGATAAATGAACCATAGCTTACCCTTCTAATAGCCCCCACAAAGCACCAATTACGGGGCGTTAGTTTCACTTGGGGGAAGACTGACATACATTTTCGACACTCTACATGCAGAGCTATACTATACTAGGCAGGTTAAGGTCCTCGTAAAAGGCGGTTTATTCAAATCATTGATTTTATTATGCATGCATGTACCACAAGTACTAACAATGGCCCACCTATCATCTTGCGCCGCATACCCTGTCACCTGCGTAGATACTTGATGACCTTAATTAGGTCCTAGGCCCGCATTAGGTGCGAACTTCACCTTGCTGCATTTTGGATTAAACTTATTTAAGCTTGCATTTTCGCAAAGAAGATATTATGTAACCTCCTTCATACAAATACTGGCTAGCAATATTGTAATATTTTATAATTTGTTGTCACATAACTAGCACGGCGTTACTGATGTGTGTAAGGTTTTGTGTAATTTTTAGAATAAAAAAATACAGTGAAAAAATTAAATTACCTAGTTAACAATATTTACATTTTGCCTGTTTTCCCAAAGCTACCATTCTATTAAACCTTTATTAAAGGTACTTAAATGCTACTCAGATTGAAGTAGGTAGTGGGTGCTATAACATATTTTCCGTACATACCAAGTAAATACCGTGCATCCTTTTCTATTGGCGCTGAGTAAGGATATGTTTTGATCCGGTATCCGTGGCAACGAGCAGGAAAAGTTCATGCTTTCCAATCGATTTTCAGGGCATTTGTAAACAGTTCGACATAAATTTACTTGTTAGTTAGATTGACCATAGAAGTGATCTTGTTGAACACAGACCACATTCGAGATGTCTTTTGGTGAGTGATATTTATTTTGCATAATTTTGCTTTTATTAGTTTGTCTTATGATTTTTAACCGCTGCTAAGTTACATATTTGAACGAAGTGCGTTAACCACAATCAATTGAAATAGAGTCCTATCAGAAAAAAAAAAATATTTTAATACAACATCACGACTGTAATAACAGAAAGGCAGAGGTGAACCCATATCACATTTTATCTCATAAGTTTCAAGTCCCTTGTAAAAATGAGGCGAGCCTATTGCCGAGGCGAACAATCCTGACTGCGACCATTTACTGAGAAACTATTTTATTAAATTTTTATTGCTTTGAAAAACCCAATTACACTTTGCCTGACCTGAGAATCGAACCTTAGACCTCATGTTCAGTGGCTTGCGACTACTAGACCAACTAAGCACATTTTTAATAAAGTTTAAAAGGTAACTTCGTTCCTGTGATGCAATAAAACTCAGTGGTGCTTCATCCTATAATCTTAAGAACAGTAACAGCCGAACATTCTCAGACTAGGGCTTCTAAGGAGTCAACTACGTGACTAAAGCCAGAACGCAGACTTCCGACATTAAGTTTTGAGGACTAGCTAATTTCGAGGTTTCATTCGTATCCTAGAATTAGGAAAATGTTACATTTATTCTAAAACCTGTATTTATGTGGCTAAATAATAGCAGCCGCGCGGGTCGATCTTTGAGGTTAAACCACGCTTGCCAAAGTGCGTTTATGGATGGGACGGAAAGCCCTTAAGCCGTTGGTCCCAGCTGTCATTTGAAGAGCTTTGACAGTCGTTACAGGAAGTCAGAGGCCCGAAAGTCTGATAACCAGTCTTGCTAAGGGGCATCGTAGGTATTACTCAGTACTAACTGGTTTGTGGAGGTCAGATAAGCAGACGATCCATGTAAAATACTGATATTAGAGGTCAGACTTGAAGCTGACTCCAATATAGTTGGGAAATCTGGTATATTTTCCTCTACACATTTCTTAGAAATTCATTCGATCGTTATGGCGTAATAAAAAAACATCCTCATGAACTTTCATATAAGACTTGTGCAATGAAACTTCCAATCCAATGAGCGAAGTTTATCAGTGACAATCGATGGGCATTAACGCTTTAACACCCTCTAGACGTCAAGGTTGACTAAAATAATAATAAATAATCAATATTGTAAAAGCCTCTGATAAGATAATTAAGGCGCTCTTATTAATCAATAATACCTATTCGTGGGTAACTTTCCACCTAAACTCGTGGATCGAGTTTAGTATAATATTTTATCATCGTGCCAGGACCGTAAAAAGATGACAGCATGAAACACAAAGAACATTGGAAAACGTTCCCAATGATCTTACGTACCCATACCCGCTTTTGCAAAAATCGCAGATACAAAGAAACACTGTGTCGTGTTTTTTTATGAAAAAGTATTGTTGTTACGGATTTTACTTAATTTTCGTTTCACTTTATTTACAAAACATTAAAATGACACGACACGACTGCTGAGAATGAGGTTCTGAGTTCCATTCCTGGGTCGGACAAAGTGCCATTTGGTTTTTCTATCACTAGTTTCCCAGTAGCAGCCGCGGAGTCTGGATTTGTGCTCGGTTGATATCTGTAGGCTCACCCCCTGTTATTACTTATTGCTTTATTAGCGAAATGAGTGTGTACTGATACGTAGGTATCACCTAGGTAGGTAACCTCTGCCTAACCCTTCGGGCAATTAATGCGTGATGTTATGTTATGTTACTCACAATATGTGCTGTGCTTCTTCTCTAGCATAACCAGACATTGGTAGATGTTTGTCAGTCGTTAAGGGTAAGGGTAAGTAAGACCCCCGCAAGTCTGAGAAACAGTCTTCCCAATCGTGTTATCAGTATTATAATAACAGGCCGGACGATTATTCTCTGGAACGGTATTCAGTTTTTACAAGTTAAATAATCCTTCGGAGTCAACAAGTGCACTGTATCTGTTATCTTATCAAGCTTCTTATTCTTAAAGATACGTTTGTGCTTTGGTGAATTAAGTGCATCATCAAACGACCATAACGTCTACTTCCGAGCAAAATACTTCAAAAATAAACTTTAAGTAATAAACAAATGGAACGCTTTTTGGTATTGTTATGGTGTACCTAAAAATCACCTGCAATTAATCAAAATAACACCTATTAGTACAAAATTACGAGTACGCTTTATAATTATTGTGTTCCAATTGGCTCCTTTTGCTACGAGGCGGCTCGCGTAGGGATAAGCGGGGAAGCGTAGCACCGTAGCAGTATATTGTAGCCCGCGTAGCGCGCCGCCCGCGTTACTTGCTACGAACCTCTACGAATTTATACTCGTAGTTGCGTACTTTTGGTTTTTAAACAGGTAAGTGATGTTTGTTGAGTTTTAACTGTAGAGATAGGTTCTAATTTTGTTTACGTAGTAAGTATTTATACAGGCTGGAAAAGACATTGCACACTGTTTATTTTTTAAATTACCGATGAAAAATGTCTATGTGGTTCGGAATGATGTACTGAACACGTTCTAACCGATGTCTTTTCCTCCCTGTATAAATAAGTTGGTTATAATTGATAGCTTATGGTAATTTTTTTTTCTAAAGCTGTTTTGTGTCCAGTATTACGACAAAGAGGCGCTCTTTTAATATTACCTCTTTCTTTATGTACTTATTAACAACAAAAAAAATACTTATTGCTTTGGAAAACTTTTTTTTCTGCTTTTATTCTTTGCTATCAGAAAGAGGTTTTTATCCATATGGATACGCCAACCCCATCGTACCTTATGAACTATTTAATAATAAGAGTAGAGACAAGCTTTCTACAAAATAACAGTGATTTCCTGGCAAAGTAAAGTTTCACAAAGTAGGTACATAAATATCGAGTTGCATGTCAATACTAATGCTTTACTTTCTCGTAAGTAAGTACATTACCCGTCGTTCGCCATAATATTAAGTTTTCGCATTATTTTAATTGTTTTGATTATGTCTATTTCCTCGAAAAACTGTGGCGTGTTTTCCAAAGTGAAATGTACCGGTTTAAATATTAGAACTTTGACGGTGGGATATTACGATAATCTAAAGAACTTATGCTACTTCTAAAAGTTTGGTGATAATTTATGTGAAATATGGGCTTTTCTGAAAGTTTTCTCTTTGAGCCGGTCATATGTGGTCCTGCACTTGATCAAATCAAATCAAAATATTTGTATTTCACATAGGCCTACATGGGGCACTAATAAAGCGTCGACAAAAAGGTGCTCGGTTCGGCTTGGTCGTTTCTTATGGAGAAGAACCGGCAAGTATTTAAATAGTGTACATATTTCAGTGTGTCTCATTTGAATAGTGTACATATATTTTCTTTTTGAAAATCGACTTGTATATTGAACTCCACATACGTTTGGCTAGCTAGATATATTACACACTTTTTATTCTTGTTTAAAAAAAAACACTAAAATAAATAAGTACACAGGTACATATAATAGGTACTGTATACATATAATGTTAATTACAGGATAATTAATATCCATGAAATTAATATGAGTTTTTGGTTGATCTAAGTATCTTTATTTTTTACAAAAAGGCGAACCTATGTCTCAGCAGTGTGGAGACGTTATAGGCTGATGCTATACCTGCCTACGATTACTTGTACCACGTATTACTAGCACGCGTTATAGCATGACCACTGCAACTGTAGAAACTAGTTTTGTCTACGGAAGTATCGACATAATGACAGATAGACAATGACAATGTGTCAGTTTGTCGAATCTTCCGTCGACATAGCCCGTTTCTACGGCGGTCATGCTACGCGTGCTGGTCTGAAGGAGGACTAAATTGATTGTATTTACGTTGATTTACACTGGAAATTGCTCAAAGTAAGAAGACATTCCATCTTGAACAATTTCTGTAGTAATTTTTCCATGAAAAGGCCTTGAAACTGTCACGATAAGTTAATTGTGATATGAATTGCGTTCCTGTGATGATCATTAAGTTGAATGCCTCTTTTGGCTCAAAGGTCTGGCTCTAAAGAGAGCTGTTTAAATGTACCGTCGTTGTAGGTGTCTGATTACTTCTTACGTTTGCAAGTGGCAAATGGTTATTTGCTCCAATTAAATTAACGATCATCACATTGCATGCACTGTGCAACTTTGTCACTGACAGCTGTTGGTCGCAGTTATGTAGTTTACCCGTCTCTAAATGTTCATTACTTACCAAATCCAATTAGTACAGTATGGCGCGTATGTGGGTCGTCGTGTTAACCACCCGATGGACTAGATTGACAAGACAAACATTTATAATTCACATCGCCCTACCTTTCACAAGGCTTTACATGTAATATTTTTAGGTATCGGTAATGTTATTGGTTCAATAACTTACATTACAAACTCGTACCATAAAATGCATACTGTGTTTCCATTTAATTCCATGGCGTGAGCTTTTGTTGATTAAAAGATATAATGTTGTCGATAGTGAAGAAGTTTTAATAATTAATAGTTATTGAATGATTATAATGTCAAGAAAAGGTTGATATAATCCACTGACTGTTCTATGGAAGTTACACACGTTTGGGTTGAATCAGACTTTTGTGGTACGTATTCTTTTAAAATCGTTACGGGCCGTTTTTCCGTGAATCGAATAGTGTGTAGCTGAGGCACCATATAGCATAGCGTATCAGTATACAGGTACATCCATACCTAGGGTTTGTGGAGCAACGTTTGCTAGTGTTAATGCACTATAACGTATAGCAAAAGGGTTTAGCAAAAGCTTACAATTACGCTTTACAATTACCTAATATTAATAACATGTTGCAAAATGTAGCCCCACAAACTTCGGTGTCACAATTACTTCGGTGTGGATGTACAGTCAGCAACAGAAGTCGTTGAACATAATTTGTTTCCAATAATTCCTAATCATTATTATTTAGCATAAGTTACTGACCAAAGTAAATTATAAAACAACTTGTCATAATTAAACTACAAAAGTCGCTGAACTCAGTTAAACCATAAATTGCTATACATTACTACAGACAAAATTGTATGATCTGTAATAAATACAAAAGTCGCTGATCATAGCTAATTTCCTACATTTCCCGTTCATTGAACCCGTTTGCTACCAGGCACTATCCGGCGTAGTGCAGCGCACCGCATTTTTCATTATCAAATGATTGCCGATTAAACACAGCTACTAGTTCAGAATATAAATTCATTTTTTTTTAAACTTCCCTTTAGCGCCCCACACTGGGAATTTCTTCTGTATCGTGCGTGCGTTTAGAAACATTTAAACTAACATACACAAACAGCCTTTTAAAACTAGGACAATATTTATTTATTTCTAGTCATCATCTGCCTAGCCTTTTCCCAAACTATCTTGGGGTCGGCTTCCAGTCTAACCGGATGCAGCTGAGTACCATTATTTTATATGCAGCGACTGCTTATATGACACCCACAACCCAGTAACTGGGTAATACGATACCCCTTGGTAAGACTGGATGTCAGACTTTTTGGCTTCTGCCTACTCTTAACGACTGTCAAAGATCTAGAAATGACAGCCGAGACAACGGCTTAACGTGCTTTCCGAGGCACGGAAGAAACTCGGTATGTAATTATGGGCACCCATCCACGGACCAACCTCGGCAAGCACGGCTTAACCTTAAAGATCGACCCGTGCGGCTGTTATTATTTAGCCACGAGCTCCTCCTAATATTTATTTATTTCTAGTATAAAACAAATATCAATAATGGCCTACTCATTACCTACATAATAAAATACAGAACCTTAACCTCTCCGGCCCGTCGATATATCCTAAAAATATAATACTAGTTTGTTTGCTTGAACGCGCTAATCTCAGGAACTACTGGTCCGATATGAAAAATCTTTCATTGTTAGATAGCCCATTTATCGAGAAAGGCTATAGGCCATATATAGTGTATATAGCATCACGCTACGACTAATAGGAGCGGAGTAGCAATGAAAAACGTTGCGAAAACGGGGAAAATCTGTCGCAGACGAAGTTGCGCGGGACAGCTAGTTATTTATAAAAACGAGCAAAAATAACACTTTTTTGATTGGGAGCCTCAGCGGCAAAAGAAAAACAAAATATGCAGAAATTTCAATTGGCTAACTATCACGGTTCATGAGATACAGCCTGGTGACGGAAGCGAAGTCTCAGTAATAGGGTCCCGTTTGACCTTTTGGGTACGGAACTCTAAAAACTCGCGCATAACACGTTTAGCAATTGACGGCAAAATTAAAAAAAACCCCGACACAAAAAACCTCTAAAAAGCCCATAATAAATGAATCCAAGCGTCGTAGCGTCGGGGGTCCGCTTTGTTCTGTGCATTGTTTTGTGCTCTAAGCGGTCTTCTTAGCGGTCCCCCGACGCTACGATGCTTGGATTAATTTATTATGGGCTTTTTAGAGGTAACTGAGTCGCGGCATTTTTTTTTTTCATGTTTTTTAAACTTTTTTTTTATCTTAGTCTTGACTGTCTGTCCCACTCCTGGGCATAGGCTTCCCCTCCTTCCTTCCAATTTTTTCGGTGTTGCGCTTCTGAACGAAAACCAACTTTATCAAAATCGGTTCAGCCGTTTAGGAGCTACGATGCCACAGAGATACACAGATACACACGTCAAACTTATAACACCCCTCTTTTTTGGTCGGTGGTTACAACAAGGAAAGTTAAAAATTAAAAAAAAAAACTATACTTTAGGAGGGAGGAGGGGTGCAGCCCCCCGCCCCCGCTCGGCAATGCCCATTGTGACAAGTAACAAGATTTCAAATCGACTAGACCCGTGGAAGTTGTTTATATCCCTTCATCAACTGGAAAAGGGGTGATGATCTTCAAACGGCTGAGCAGATTTTCTAGAAACATAGCTAACAACACTCTCGATTAAAATACCTTTCAAACGAAATCAATTTTATCAAAATCAAAAAAGTTCATCCGTTTAGGAGCAACGATGCCACAGACAGACACACAGATACACAGACACACAGATACACACGTCAATCTTATAACACCCCTCTTTTTTGGTCGGGGGTAAAAATGATAATTATCGACTTACGCTGTAATGATGTTTAGCGACTTACGGCAAAATGATAGTTATCGACTTACGCTATAATGATGTTTAGCGACTTATGAAAATATTAATGCTTAGAGTTTTTGTAAAATTGAAATGATAACCTTATTGTGTACTCTAATCTGGTAAGTGATTTATGGTCCGTTTTAGTGTTCAGGTGTTTTGAAAATTAGTATCTGTTCATGAACTTTTGTTGCTGACTGTACCATAAGATTTCTGTTTCAAACATTATGTTCCATATCCCAAAAATATGGAAAAATATAATTTACTTGTCTTTAATCTTGGGTACTGAAGTATCTGTTATTTCACCGATATTCGTTCCTCCAGGGTAGATAATGAGCGAGCGAGGCGCTCGCCGCGGCGCGGGCGCACCCTTCTACGCGCCGTCACTGCGGCGCAAGACCTCTGCCGAGATCATCAGCGAAGCGCGCGCTGCCATATACGGCGGTAAGAGAAACAATACACAGTGGTGCTGCTCACGTGTTCGATTTGGATTGTTAAAAAAGGCACATCGAAGCAAGTTACTAAAAACCTACGTTCATTCCGCTCGTGCTGATCGGCAAAGTCTGTTTCAAATCTACCATCGCTAAATCATTTCGGGTTAGCCTGACACTTTTTAAGCTAACCCGTGCAGCTTTCTCCCGAACGTATTGACACATATCTACGTTTTGCTGCCCGGCTGTGCTTAAGCTAAATTATGCCGAGACGAACATGTGTGTAGCACCATTAACTGCAGTTCTTCAAACTCGACAGCCACAGTTTGGAGAACGAAACCATTTAGCAATGCAGCCACTTACAAACATGACCTGTAGGTATACTTAAAACAAACAAACAGAATTGGTTTACCAGGCGTTTTCCTATGCCATTTCTCTAGGTGACAGATCTTCTCCGAAGTTTACTAAGAAAGGCTAGAAGCATGATAATAATGACATATTGTTATGTCTAAGTACAGCTTAACTTCGGTAATCAGGTCAATTGCCTAACTAGTAGGCGATAACAAAGGTGACAAGCAAATTACGCGCTTTTATGCATACATAATACGCACACACAAAATTGGCACCGATATTTTTCTTCTATGTTCTTCAAAGAACTATGGAAGTAGCTTAGAAGAAGTAGTAGTAAAGTAATGAATCAAATTGTTATGCTCCGTCAGATTAAACTATTCTTTCTTACCAATTATTTAAGAGAGCTTTTAAAGATAAAATGGAAGGTGGAAACTATTCAACAAATTTGTTTAATCGATGCATTGTCGCAGTATTCATCAAATCGTTATCGTTATTCGCACAACGATTGTGATAGGGCGTTTAATTTGGCGCGACAACCAACGGTGCCTCACCTTGTCGATCACAAGTTCACAAGGTGAGCTAATGTTGAACAGTCACGATACCTACGTTTACAGCTTTTCCAAAATACAGTTTCGCATCGCCACTTTTGACGTCATAATGTAACAGATCACCTTTATAGCTTTCAATAAAGTTTGGCGTTCACATATTGTCGAAAATATTGTCGATTTTCACGATTTTATTAGTAGTACCTATTTTACATACATTTTATTTTCTTTGTAAATACAAATAAACTTTGTACAAACCAAAAGTTCTTATAAGCACTCATTTTCGAACTTGTATTTATAAGGCGTAGAGCTAGAGTGTTAAGAAGAGAGAGAATATCTAGAGTAGGTACAATAACATCAATTCAATAAGTTTGAACTCCCAATAGACATTTATAAGGATTTTAACTTCAATTATCCACCTGACTACAGTTATAAATAATAAAAGACTAGAACAATTTAAACTTCTATCGTATCTAGAACGATGTCTTCACCGCAATATTCATAAGTTCACAAGGTGTTCGTCGTTTTTCATTGGCTGACGTGTTCGTTTTCGTTTTGTTTCACAAACCGATACAGCTATAGGTTTACAGTTGGAGCTTTCTTTGTGTTGTCCTGAGGTGGTTGATCGGCGAGGTCACGCGGTCATTCTGGCTTGTTATTCTGTTACCGGCTCCGTTGCCACGGTGAACTCCTTCGCACGCCATTCCTACATTAATATTTCACATAACTGTGGAGATTTTAAATCAAACGCCTTAAATAAAGCACTACTCGAACAGAAGGTCATTGTCGCTGTATGTTAAAGGTAAACGAAGTAATTTCTTAACATATCAATTGAGAGGTATTTTTACATAATTATAACATCATAATTGTACTATATTGGTTTGCATGTAGAGTAAAAGCAAAGTGAAAGGTCTGCTCAGTTGACAAACAATTGTTATGAAAGAACAAAATCTAACGACGCCTTAGGACAGGCAATTGGCACAGATAAGATTTATAGTAATTTTCTAGTAAACTTGATTGTTTTCAAATTTCATGAAAACGACTGCCAGTTTTATTATATTAATGTTCCGAAAAACGATACGCGATTACGCGCCTGAAAGCATTCACGCGATCTTTTGGATAGAATTTTCGATATTAAGGTGAAACAAAGACGTTGTAATTGTTCCCTATACGGAAATACCAGCGTTGGTCACTAGTTTGAATACGGAACATAGCTAATATTACACAAATGTATTTACATTTTTAACCCCCCTTATGTACACTTGGGGGAGGCCTATGTCCAGCAGTGGACGTTTTTCGGCTGAAATGATGATGAAGATGATTTACTTTTTTTGAAAAATATGTGTCGTTTATGCATTGTTACCATTGCATTAGCCAAACTGTAAATAAAAGCTCTGCTGTTTCCACATCAATTTTTAAATTTTCATGAATACTGATCACAAATCTTCTTATCTATCTCCTTCCGAGCACTATTAGCTTCATGCATGCATGCCATATAGTTGTATTAAGATCATTCGGCGGTTGGACCAAATATGAAATAATCGCGCCGCTTTTTTTTTAATCAATCAATGTCATTCAAGCACTAAAAGATCCTTGGAGCTTTGTACTCAGATGTTTACTATACTATCCAGAGATGAGCGGCACATCGAGCGGCGGCGGCGGCGCGGGCGGCGGCCTGCGTCCTTTGCGCACGCGTCGGCCGTACACACCGCGCGAGCCGCAACGGTCGCTGTTCACCGACGCACACAAGAAGGAACCGAGACCACCCAGCTCCTATGAGTATGTACACACATCAAAAGTGTCTAGGGATCAAGCATTTTTATGCGGATTTCTTGAGATTGAGATGTGGCTTTGTAATAAATTTATGATTTAAATTTATATGGATCCTTTTTGGTGCATTTCATAATTTGAATCAGGAACTGTGAATCAAATTCGAGTAAAAGATGAAAATCAGCTGTCAATATTTTCCCTATAAAAACATACAACGCATTGAAGACATTATTAGTGCTACTGTTTCCCTACTACTGATTAAAACCAACGTTATTATGGAGCGGCGACGTCATTTAAGCAGGGAAGAAATGCTCAGAGCCGTGGGAATGATAGAAGCTGGTTCCCGGCAACGTACTGTGGCTTTAGCTCTGAATACAAGTCAGAGTGTTATCAGTCGACTTTGGACACGTTACCGAAGACAGACTCTCGCCGCAGCTAACATCAATGTCCTGCCCTGGCCTGCTCAGTCGCCAGACTTGAACCCGATTGAGCATGCATGGGATATGCTACAGAGAAGAGCTCTGCCGAATATGGAGGGTATCCAGTCGCAAGAAGACCTTTTTTTGTTGTTGCAACGAACATGGGCGGCCATTCCACAGCGTGATTTGGATGAACTCATTTTGAGTATGCCAAACCGATGTTCTTGTGTTGTTAGTGTTCGCGGTAGAAACACGGATTATTAATTGTTTAAGTTACCCAATAAAATTTTAAAGAAAACTGTTATTTCAGTCTTTTTTTCGAACTTTAATGTTAGTGGTTCAAATGTCAAAAATCCCTTTATTAGAAAATGGCAAATTTCTTTATTAATGCAAAGGTGACTTGGTTTATCGTTACTGTGACAAACGAAAACACTTTATTTGATGAATCCTTAAAGAAAATTTTAATTAATATCAATCAGGAGAAAAGTTATTGCAAAAATATATGTTGATCCCTAGACACTTTTGATGTGTGTATTTTGGTCAAGTTTTGACTCAGGACTTGACATATTCACTCGTTTGCGACAAGGATGACATAACTCAATCATGTAATTGAATAGGTATAAAAAAATGAACGAAAGTTAGTATTCAATTAAGTTACGTATAATAAACTTTTTATCTTTTATTAAAAGATTTCTATGCAAAAAAAAAAATCAATATAATGAATATTTTTAGTCTTAGGTACTAAAAAAAACGCTGTCATTATTGTCGCAAACAAACGAATGTGTATGTAGATTTATGAGTTGTTTTGTGCGTGGTAAGATTTTTCATAAAGCTCAGGGGTAAGCATGATCTAAGTATGTGAAATCACTTTTCAGTAACGTTGAGGCTCGCCTTGCCTAACTCTACGCATTTTGTGATTTTGACAAATTATTCTTCGAAGGCCAAGTTTCGTGTCCGTATGTACCCTAAGATGGACGATGCTTGTCGAGTGCGTTCATTAAATCTTTTGCCATCATTACCTGGTCTGACGATAACTCTGTGTGCCCCAGCCTCAAGTTCCTGAGTCTGTCGGAGACCAGCGAGGATACTCTGTCGCAGATGGACGCGCGCATTGCTCATCTAGACGAGGACGCGCTCAACGACATGCTCAGCGACACACATAACACACGGAGGAAACCTGGGGTAAATTCCTTTATGGTTATTTTTCTTTCGGTCTTGCCTTGGACCTGTTGATGGAAAACAATGAATTAGACCTCCTATGAATGGAACGACCACACCGAAATGACTTTCGTTTAAAAAGTTTTAACAATAATTAAATGAACATACTTTTGATAAATCTAAAATTCTTTTAATGAAAATATCTTGTAACAAAAATATTTAAAAAGAATCGTAAGTATCGGTTAAGAGTTTGTGTTAAATTTGTACCAAACAACTTAAGTAAAAATAGTTCAATGAAACGGTTTTTGTGTATGAATTAATAATGTATGATGCTCCAAACACTTGGCCATGCGTACTAACTAGTACCTACTCAATATACATAACAAGAGCCTGAAAGTGAAAATTCTGATCTGAGATAGTATCCTGGTTCGGTACAGATCCGCAAAGATGGCCGGCCTGCCGCGGCGGGCGAGGTGTGGGGCGGGTTCACCAAGCTGCCACATCTCAACGGGCGCAGCAAGCCGCTGCATCGCCGCAACACTACCGGACAAGTGCATGCTGAAGGTTTGTGAAACAAGTCCATATATGTACGTACATATACAGTTGTAACGTAAAGGGTATATACACACTTAACGGTGTGCCGCTATGATGATGTTTCTTTGTGGAGAGTTTGGTGGTCTGTAGCACATCCTTAAGTATGTATATACCCTTTCCGTTACACCCTGTATACAAACTCGCACCTTTTTCTCTACGCGGTAGTCAGAAACGACAAAATGCCACCTGCTACGATCGTTACAAACTTCTTTTGCTTCATCCACGATCATACATTTGGTCCAACACGTGTGCAACCAAGACAAATGCTTATGGATCACTAAAGAACACGAGTTCGTCAAGCTAATAACCTCTTCAAAGGGTAAATAAACTACAAGGATGCAGCCCTTTTTAAACTACGGTGGAATTATACATACTTACATAATTGTGTATTTTCCGCAATAAAAAGTAGAAGTGTCAACAGTGAACAATAAAAGTGGCCACTACTGGGCCCTAACTAAAATAGATGTAACTTTGATACGAATAGAAGAAGTAGAACAGTAAACAGTTAATTGCTATATAAAAACTTCTACTCCAGTTCTTTTCGCCGATAAAAAAAGAATCACACTAAACATTAACTAGAACGGAATTTACGTACAGTTATAGGAATTTATTGCATCTTCCAGATATGAAACCAGAAGTACTCTTAGGGCAAGCAATCTCAATCACCCGACCGCTGGGTGGCACAGAGAATAGCTACATCAGTAGCGCCATGCTCGCCGATAATCTCACTAAATGTAAGAATCTATCATATTCATTTCACACGTGGCAGCTAGCACCAATGTCAAAAAGTGACAGTCGCCAATACTGTAAGGGTGTAGGGTGTAAGGTCGCATTTGTTTCCATAACCCTACTACTTAAGTATGACTTGAAACTTATTTATTCGTTGCTTTGATATGCAGCATTATCTGGCGGCAGTTTGTGACAATATGGTACATTTTGACATTGGTACTAACTTGATCGTTACTCACTAAGGTCATAGGCCGTGTTTCTTGAGTTAAAACCTTAATAAAGTTTTCGCTTGCAAGATTCACTGTGTTACTTCCACAATAAGCTTGCACCATGGAAGCACAAGTTTTACCAACGAAACTATTACAAGACTGCCTGAACATTATTTCCACAAAACAAGGAGTTAATGTAGAAGTCAACTTGCATATCAAACTGACTGGGAGATCCCGTTTTGGGTTTAGTATTTTAGTGATATGTATATCTAACCATCATATTTGCTCGCTAGCATTAACTCCGGAGGTGGCAGCTAAACGCAAACAGTTCACATCAAGTAAAGCGGCGTCGTGTGACGCGGCGAGTGGAGGGGGGCTGGGCCGGTCCGACATCGACGTCAAGCATCTCGCTGTGCAGCTGCCAAACACTTCCACAGGAAGATTGGATAAGTACGGAAGTTATTAGTTTTCTAATTGCATTCAAGCAAGAATGTTGGACTATATTTTCGACGTATCGAAATTTATCAAACCGAGTGGGCCACACTGCGGATAAAGCGGACACCAGACAATCCAGACATCGACAGGTAATGTACTGAAATACCTGTCAAAGTCCAGTGTCCGAGGTGCGGTCGAATAGGCAGGCAGAAGGTTGAGAGTAGTGTGTCAGGAATCCCAATAGGAAAAGCTATTTTTTGTATCAGGTCATCCTAAAGTATTAGTTTCGCACAGAAAACCGCATAAAAATACTATCATCACCGCAACAAAAGACTGCCACCTTTCCACAGTATGTCAATGCTGGAGCTGGCAGAAGCGCTGTCAGAACGGAGTCACGACCCTCACCAGACACTGCAGCTGCTCGACATGGTGCTGGTTGCGATGCAGGCGGCGCCCCCTGGCGGCAGCCTGCGGGAACTGCTGCTGCGCTCGCTGTACTTGCAGGCGGACACTGACGACGAACGAGTGCTCGTCGCCGTAGCACGCATCATGCTCACGGTACGTGTTCATACAAGCATACTAACAAATGTAGATTCCATCTATATTATGCCAGCAAAACAAACAGTTTCGCAACTGCTTCGCCCTTGCAGTCTGCTTCAAATGCTTGCCTAAATAGCTACGCCGTAGCAGTGTACGAGACCCGCTGGTACGCGTTCTGTTTATAATTTTCTGTTTGTTTCTAGATGCGAGTCACTGGAGCGCATTTGGCGGCTGCTTGCAAGCTCGTTTTCAGAATTGCAAAAAATGATAAAAATGACCACTTCTTTAGAAAAACTAATTTGTTAGGTAAGTCCAGTTATGAACCTACTATTAGGAACAACTGCAGGCTTACCGTTCGGTGTGCCCAACTGTTTATTTTTTTTATTTTAGACGATCATCGAAACACGTCATATCCTGACATATGAATGTCAGGATTTGACGTGTTTCGATGATCGTTATTGTCATAGTTGTGTTGTGTGTCAGAGTTGCTGGTAGAGGGCTGCGGGCGCGCGGAGCCGGTGTCGGAGAGCGCGTGCTGCGTGTACGGCTGCGCGGCGCTGCGCGTGCTGGCGCTGGAGCCGCGCCTGGCCGCGCGCGCGCACCGCGCCGGCGCCGCGCACCTCGCTGCGCTGCACCTCAAGATACTCAACAACGCCGTGAGTCTGTGTAGGATCCAATCAATCAACTCAGCCTATCGCACTCCACTGCTGGACATAGGTTTTTCCTAAACTGTGGCGCAACACCCTGGCCTCCGCCTTCCGCGTCCAGTCTGATCCAGCCACAATTCTATGGACGCAGGTCCCTCTTTATTTAGGGCGTCCACCACTGCGCTTGCCGATAGGTCATCTTCACTCCAGAAATCGTTTGCTCCATCAGCCGTCAGTCCGAATATAGAATCTACCTAAACGAATGTTAGTTCTGCGGCAAATCTCCATGGAGTTATTCGCAGTTATCATGCAAATTTATGCTCATACGGGGATGCACTATTTTATGGTTTATTACTTTCTTAATCGGATAAGATCTTAGCAATCCGCACGCACAAGCACGCGCGCGCGCACGTCCGGCGGCATTAGGCACGGGGTCGTCATACGCACAACTTCCTATGTGGACAAGGTAGTGCTACTGAAAAATTACTATTGTTAAACTTTTTGCGCCGTGAGTATGAGTCAGAGTCAGAATTGCTGGTGTAGGATGTAGAACGGAACTTTTGCCTCCCGTTTCCATTAATCATTATTTATAAACCGATTCCAAAATAGTAGGATTTAATTAACTTTGCTAATAAGTATGCATTTTTTTCTTCTTCGTCGATGTGTATATTAATAATATATTCGTGTTACAATGTAAAAAAATTGATACTTGACAAGGATTCTTGTGATATATCACAACTAAAGAGGGTAAAATAAAAACATTTTGCAAAAAATAACCGACTTAAAATAAACATACCGACTTTATTTTATTTTGCATAGGTTTTTTATATTGAAGACAAAGTAAAATTAAGCTATCCTCGTACTCCAGAAAGCGGAATCCCCTCGGTCCCTCGGCGAGCAGAGTATACATGCTCTGTACCAGGTGACAGGTGCGCTGCGAAGTCTAGCGGGCGCTGTGGATCAGTTCGCCAACGAGTTCCTGGCCAGCGGGGCACTGCCCGAGCTCGTGAACGCGCTGGCACTGCACACGGATCGGAACGTGCTCACTAATGTTGCTCGGTGTCTTAGGTAATAATACCCTTGTTTACTTAACTCTTTAACTGCACCTTTCAGGATATAATCGAAGCAAATTTTAGAGCTGTGCAGGTGGCTATACTGGTTTAACTCCATTTAAGTATCATCTACACGTTAAGAAGAAAAAGAGAGCTTCGTTGTGTTTTGTTTGGATAGGCTTTGGAGACTCAACTCTTTGTGATAATCTTCAGAACTTCAAAATTGAGGACATTTTTGCAACAAACTGAGAAAGTGTGTTGGAATTAAATGAATATGTGAGGTTTCTTCGATAAGGTAAAGTGAACTTTAGATTTTTGGATTGATTACTACTCCCAACGAATGGCTAACTAACTGACGGCACTGTTCGTGTAGTGCCTGAGCGATTGGGCATTGGCTGCTACGCTGCGTGTCGCGAGTTCGATCCATGCACAAAACAAACGTATAATGTAATTTAGCAACGTTCTAAAAAAAAAACTCAAGTCAGGGTCCTCAAGTCATGAAGAAAAACTATGTCACATCGCCGGCGATATGTGTGCAATTATGACGAGTTACTTGTTTTATAGAGCTCTCGTCGGCAGTGTAAACATTCAAGTACTGTACTTATTAGTATCTTTTTTACTGAAAATGAACCTACAATATTTTGTAAATTGCAAAACCAAACTGCATTATAATTGGCAGTAGGTTTTATTTGCGACTGCTAACCTCACTAGGATGACAAGACACGTATGTTTCATAGTGTGGTGTCAGGGTCTCCGAAGTGTTGCGCATGGTTGTGCGCCACAGGCGGCACGGCGCGTCAGCTGGTGCGCGCGCTGGCGGCGTGCGCGCCCCGCGCGCCGCTGGCGGTGCGGCTGGCCTACACGCTCGGCAACATGGCCGCCGCTGATGAACGTGCTAGGAATGACGTACGAATGTCCATTTATTTACTACTTCTGCCCACCCATTTGACCGCTTAGAAGTCGGAAGTTATTACCAAGATAGTAATATACCCTAGATCGTAACCTAGGTAACCATAATCTGTGTACCAAATTACAGCAAAATAGTGAAATCTAATATTCCTATGGATCCTTTTATGCCTTCAGCTCGGAAAAATAACCTAAATTTGATCATACCCTGAAATAACTGCATGAATTCATATTCCTTAATAAAAAATCGTTAGGAATCTGAAAGATTCTTCGTGGCTATTTGAATTATATTTCAATGTACTCTCAACAGATTTACAACGAAGAGGGTGCGATAGACGTATTTCTCACAATTTTGGAGTCGTACAGCCAACGCAGCCCACAAGACCTGCAAGATGTGGAATCTGATCCAGATCTACATTTAGTTGGTGAGCTACAAAATCTGGACTCGCTGGAGCACCAGAATTATTTACTTTAACATTTTAAATTGACTTGTTGAACTATTTGCTTCTAGGATCAGATTTGGGCGGATCAGATGGTTCCAACGAAGACGTTCTAATCAAGGTAATTAAATCAATAGAAAAAACCATTTCCGAATCACGTTTATCTCAATTGATGTGGTCTAATATCTGTTCACAATTGGACAAAACATAAGGCATGTTCATCATGTTATCGCTACCGTTTCTAATCAGAAATAGCAACATTGGTTAAATAAATGGGCGATCTCTAACCTGACCTTATATTTCCCAGACTGTCCGTGTTGTCGCCAACCTGTGTTTGGCAGTACGTGTGGGGCGCGGTCTAGCTGACTCTTACGCCGAGCGGATTGTAAACGCTCTGCTGGTCTGTCTACAACTTGCTGAGAAAATCATACAAAATACGGTAATGCTCTAAGATTTGTGTAACACATCGCTTAAGAGTGTAGTGATACGTTAACGTCGAATTCCAGCCAGTCGGCCTTAACAGACGGCGGAATACCTTGTTAAAATCGTTGATATCTACGAAATTTCACCACTGGCTTCAAGTAGCTGTGTTGCACGCAGGCGCAAACCCTGGTAACCACGCCGACTCGTGGGCTAAACCTGGTAGAGAGGGTTTAAATGTTTCAACACTCAAGTGTTGCCGTTGATTCCCGAATATTCCACGGGGTCTGTCTCAGCCTGACAACCCATCAGCTAGGCATTGTGAAGGCCTTAAGGGCCGCGATAGGGGCATGTGTTTATTTATTTTAGATGTTATTCATTCGTAAGGCTTATGAAACACTTACGAATGGATAACACAACAAGTGAAACACAAAAAGATGTAGGATACTACATCTTTTCAAAAATCTTTGATAGTACAGGTAATAGGGAAATCGGCCTGTAGATGCCAGGATCCATTTTTAGAACCCCTAATTGGAATTACTCGTGCAATTTTAAACTGATCAGGGAACAGGCCTTCCTCAATACAGTTATTTGTGACTGCCTCAAAACTCATGTTAAGGCGCGTTCTTAGTGTTCTTACTAAGTTAACTTAGTTAATCGTGTCGTCCTATATGTGAACACGTCCATTTAAATACTCAAGTCACGACGCTTTAAACGACACGATAATCTGTCGTCACGACATAGTGGGAACGCGCCCTCAGAGTTTACTCTGTTGACACTTTCAGTCAGATTTGAAATTGCCAATTTATGATCACACGCTTTAAGGCGCACATTGTTATCGAACCTTTTTGAAAAAATGTTAGCAACGTCTACAGCATCATTACATATTTTTTTTTGCAAAAAAAAAACCGACTTTAAAAAACCCTAAACGCACTAAAAAGTTAAAAATAACACTATAACCTACCTATATTAATAAACCTAACCTAACCGACGATTAACCTATAATAAAATTTAATAATTCTTTGGAGTCGGTGCCAAGCAATATACGATATTGTTTATTATACGATTTGTATAGTATTAGTACTTTTTAAAGTTAGAAGAGTGTAATTCCCTGAATTTACTGATTTATAAATGTGTCAATAAATGCGCGCACACTTATGCTCGATTATATATCGTGCGTACATGACTGTTTCGGTAATAATGGATTTCGATTATTATAGCCCCATAGCGATGGAAAGAGGTAGAGAGGTCTGGTCGTACTGCAAGCTGGGCATTGTCTGATGTCTGCACATGCATTGGCAGCTCAAGGAGAGTGGACGTTTACGTGCTGCAATTTGGGGGACAGCGCGGATTGGGCAGTACATTAAGTGACAAAGCAGCCGGCAGCAGGGAGGCACTCTTCCCCCGCCCGCTCAGCCAGGGAGGGGACTAGAAAAGAAGTCCCAAATTTGTTCACCTATCTTATCTGGGAGCGCGGCTGCCTGTGCAACCCTTACTTCGTGGTCGACGCTACAATAATTATAAATAAAATCATCATCAAGTATATGACATTTGTTGCGTGGAATGTGCGTATTCTTCTGGATCGGGATAATAGTCTATGCCCTGAGCGTAGGTCAGCAATTGTAGCACATTAGCTCACGTGCGTTAAAAAATTATACCTTTTTTTTTTTTCTTTTTTTTTTTTCGGATGGGAAATCATCAAATGACTTCTTCCGCTCTGGGCGGAGCGGAAGGGAGTGTCAGACTTGACTGACTAAAACCCATCCATGTTCCTTCTTAGCCCTTTGCGTTCCAGGGGCACGGTATCTCTTTCGAACAACCCGCAGCCCTGGCAGGCATCGGCCCTCTCGGACCCCTTCCGATTTGCTGACATCTCCTTGAGGCGCGCGTGGAACACGGACAAAAAATTATACCTAGATTGCAAATTCTTAGAGGAATTAAGGCTACTTTTCCCGAGTGTCACAGGCTGTATTTAAAGCGTTGCCGTGGGAACATTTCCGACCATAACACAAGCGAAACCGCGGACAAAATCTAGTTTTTATATATGTAATCACTCCGTAAGTCAGTTCCAAACCAACAATTATGTCCAGGACACGTCATTAGAAGAGAACTACGCTACAGTGGAGTGCGGCGAGGAGCTGGCGACGGCGGCACTGGCCACGCTCAACAACCTGACGTTCTACCGCGAGCCCCCCGACCCGCCTGACCCGCTGCACGTGCCCGTCGACAACATATGCAAAGGTACATTTATAACTAATTATTTTATTTTTAAACTTTATTTTCGAATGATTGATTTCGTCTTTTCCTCTGGACGCTCTTAACTTGCACGTATTTCTACATCGTTCTCACATAAGTATTTGTAATTCTCTACATGAATGATGTTACCAAGATTTTGTAACAATAATTTGATTTAAAAGAATGTCCATGGAGTTTCTTGCTCATTCTTCTCCATAGAGACCTACGCTTTGGAATGGGGGAACTTCAGTACTTTCAGAAGTTATTATACTTTGTGTCTTGTCTGGGACTGTAGCTTTGCGTTTTGTTCTGTTTTTTTGACTTTCGTTACGTCTAATTAAAATAAACGCTTTGAGTTTGAGTTTGAACTACTACTACAACACCACGCCATAGCTACGCTGAGTTGACGC
Source organism: Cerastis rubricosa (assembly GCA_949152445.1). Taxonomy (NCBI): domain Eukaryota; kingdom Metazoa; phylum Arthropoda; class Insecta; order Lepidoptera; family Noctuidae; genus Cerastis; species Cerastis rubricosa. Next base: position 14,926,148 of record OX424545.1, on the reverse strand, counting down.
AAGCTAACGCACCACATCACTACGCTCTGGGAGCGCTACGCCAGCGCTACGAAAACGCTACGTTGGTCCTAGCCAGTGCTACGACAGCGCTACGTTGACCCTTGCGAGTGCTACGTCAACGCTTTGAACACGCTCTTCTGTTAATACAAAAGCTCTAATAAGCTACGTCTACGGTGCTGCTATCTCGCGACGACACAACGCACGCTACGACTTCTTGTTTCGCTTTCTCGTCTCAAACGGCCGTGATGTCACACGTGTTCCTTGTACAGCGACGTGCCGGTGGCTGCGCGGCAGCGGGCCGGCGGCGTGCGAGGCGGTGCGCGCGCTCGGCAACGTGTCGCGCGCCACGCGCACCGCGCAGCTCATCGTGCTCGAGGGCGCGCTCGACCGGCTCGAGCCTTTCCTACAACATGGTGAGTTTTATAGTGGACTCATATAGAGGCCTAAACTCCTAGTAGTATGGTAGGTACCCTTACTTTGTACGTTATGCGTTATGCCGTTGGTCCTACCCGTATCTCTCTCCAGTCGTTGCCCCATTGCCGTTCCTTCGAACTATAAAAATGCGAGAAGAGAGAGTACACCAGTATCAGAGCGCTCGCACTTGTGCAATACAATATCTCCCGCGTCAATGACTCTTATCTTTGATGTATGTGTCAGAGGAGGTGACCGTGCGCTGCGCGGCGGCCGGCGTGCTGGTGAACGTGTGCGGCGCGGGCGCGGAGTGCGCGGCGGCGGCGGCGCTGGCGGCGCGCGCGCTGGGCGCCGCGGCCGCGCGCCGGGACGCCGCGCCCGCGCCGCTACTCTGCCGCGCACTCTGGAATGCGCACGCGCACCTCAACGCGCCGCTCTCGCCCGTGCATGCATATGTCGTGTCTGACGCGTTGGCAGCCTTTATTGGTAAGACGCTTTTCAATAAACGTATAAAACATAATAATATGTATCACAGGTTCAGAGCACGCCAGATATTCCCGAACGGTTTGGCAGCCTGATGTACTGGTAGCGCACCCACATCTGGACAATTATGTTAGATTTAATGCTGCCCCATTAAAACTATTTAAAATAAACACGTCCACAAGTTTAGAAAATTAAGATAAATGGCCAATGAACGTCAACAACAGCCTCAAAACCACAAATCAAACTACTTAGACCTTGAACTCAGATTCGTTGAATTAGAGTCAAGAATCGTATACAAATCCACTTGAAACATTCATAGCAACAAATTTCATGAACGTTGCTGTTTGCCATGACCCATTAAGAGCTTTTGCTTCTAACTCAGTTCGCGTTGAAACACGACTTTAAAACAGTTGTTTTAGGACGAAAAGATACTGTTTTTCAGACCTACTTATTATAATTAAATAGTATGTAAGTTCTGAGCATGAACTCCTGGGTTCGATTCCCGGATTGGACAAAGTGTTATTGCGTTTTTCTATCAGGAATTTCTCCATAACATCTACGGAGTCTGGATTAATGCTCTCGGTTGGTGGCAATAGCCTCGCCCCCATTACATGGAAGTATTGGGAGTTAAACATAACTGGCGAAATGAGGGTGTACTATTAAGTACACCTATGCCTACCCCTTCGGCGATAACAGGCGTGATGTTATGTTATAGCCTCTGCATTCGCTTCGACATAATCTATTTAAAGTTGGCTAAACACTACACTTCACAAATGTCATAAATTAGCAATCTATCCACTGAAATTGGCAGAAATACTTTATTTTAACAAATGCGATAAATAATACACTTATCGAATGTCATATCCGTTATTGTTTAAAGTCTTATCTGACCTTAATGAGTGTATACTATTCGTATCACAATCAATACATGATTATCAACAAGATAGTTGCCAACATGGGTTGTATCTATGTGAAGAGTTCCTCTATTTCGAACTTGTCATCAAGCGACTCCGTGGCGCAACGGTAGCGCGTCTGACTCCAGATCAGAAGGTTGCGTGTTCAAATCACGTCGGGGTCAAAAAGTCCTTTTGAAATTTTTTTTTTTGTAACATTTTTTTTCTTGACGTTATCATTTTTATAGAAGATGAATCAGCGTTTGGAGCCTGCGAAGCAGCTAAAATGAGAGAACGATCCGCCGGTGATCAAACTATCGTCAATCACCATGTGAGTAAACGCAATTGCCTTCTTTTCTAAATTACTGTTTAGTTTTACTCTACAAGCTAATTGGTATTATTTTTAGTAAGTTTGCCAAAGTGTAAGCAAATATAGACAAAACATCAACAGCAAACACTATTCTAGTCAAGTGGTTTATTCGATCATCATTCATCAAAAGAAAGATTTGTAGGGTACCTGCACACCTTATTTAGTTTTTACTTGTATTATATAGTTACAGTTACAGTCGCTTCATGTAAAATACTGGTACTCAGCTGCATCCGGTTAGACTGGAAGCCGACCCCAATATAGTTTAGGAAAAGGCTAGGCAGATGATAATTATATATGTAGTTACACAACAAAACACATTTATATACAAACATAAACACATTATATTTACATCTAATTATCATAAACACTTATTACCATCTTATATTGTTTATATCAATACTATGTCGGATGATGCCGAGACAACCGTCTAGTACTGGTCATCGTGACGTAGACTGGGCGAGCGAGGTAGGAGCAGTGCGCGATCATTGTCGCCTTTGCCATGACCTTCAGTCGGTATGAGTCTCGTAGCAACGCGTGCGCACATAATGACTGCGACATCCATGCGACATCCGATCGATATTGTTTCCGTATTTCGCCTGTATGATCTATATCTCTTGTGTAGTGACAACTGTGACTGTGCCCTATCTGAGACCTATCATCTTATAATCTGTTCTCCTTCTAACTGTTTTGTGTTGAGCGTGTGAACAATCCACAATATAACCGTGAGTACCTTAGGCAGTGACTTTTATTTATACCTCTGCCTACCTACACACTCGACAATACCTCTATAGATTCAATGGTCAATATTGTTTCGGTCAGCTACACACCTGAATGTATGCTTCCCCCAGGTAACATTCGACATGGAGAACAACAACTATGCATCTGAGTGCGACCCTTCCTGCTATGCTGCGGGTCCAAAGCGTGTCAGTACGAAAGAGAGCGTCGAGCCCGAAGACGGTGACGTCACCGGCGAGGACCTGGGCTTCGAGGAGGGGGATGTGGAGGAGTGCCCGTGTGACCCGTGCCGCCGCCTCGCCTCGTGGGACGAGCTGGCCGGGGTCGCCATACCACTCATGGAGAGGTTGCGACCTCCGCGGGCTGACGCCTCTGTGGGCACCGAGTGAAAGGGACAAGTACCTGACTGGTTCATACATTGCCCGAAGGGCTTAGTGTAGGCATTGTTTTGCGAATATTGGATGTATAAGAAGTTACATAAGCTGGGCGGTTTTTTTTGTCCATAATGTTAGCGTAAAGTTAAACACAAACAAAAGTCAGTACAACTATCTATCTAACCATACACTGGATGGTAACATTGTTGTTTGAATAGCGGGATTAAATCCTGTCATAATGCTTTTCTAAGGCGTTGGAAAAAGAATGAAGACGTGTCGGTTGTGAATGTTGGGTAGTTAATCGAAATAAATTAGTGAAAAATTTGTCCACAAACTAGTCAAATACACAAACTAGTTGAAAACTAGTTTTTATTAAAAAATAACTAGCATTATACCTTTTGTCACCTTTAGTTTTTCGTCGCCAATTAATCGAAGTTGAAACTATCACGGTGCGAAGAACTAACTTTCATTTGCATTACAGAATCATATCGATAGCATTTATCGCGCGAAAGATCCACCTAGTATGAATGATACACCTCCTCCACTGCCAGGACTTTTGAGTGGAAACCCACCGCCAGACACCTTGAAAGTACGATAAATTATTAGTGAACTTACGTCATTTTATTAAATAAAATGTTATTTGGCAACTATTTAAACCTGTATCCCAAGCCGCCAGATTGATTTAATGGTTCATTACCACCGCCAGATATTACCAGATATTAAATATCCCTGCAAGTATACTAAAATAATCTAGCTGCATTCTGGCTCCTCCCATTGCCCATATTTATAACTGTGCCATCAGTTCGGGAGTTTTCTCCAAAGCTTTCAAGCGTGCTATTGTTCATCACGGGTATAAAGGCAAAGCTAAGTATGACATTTCCAATTATCGGCCAATTTCATTCCTCAGCTTCATAGCTAAAATACTTGATTTTCAAGTTCGTTTCGTTCGGTTTGAATTCAACACCAATTAGACTAATTTTTTTTGTAAAAATAATTTAATTGCTCAAAACCACGGATACGGATTTCAGTCAAGAATTTCCACAGAAGATGCTGTCTCTGATTTCACCAATACCCTGATTGATAAATTGTCCACTTCCACTGATCTACTGACGCTCAATATTTCAAAGACCAAAGTAATTCAGTTTAAACCACCAAAATTCAACTAAACCGTCAATGAACTCGCATAAAATAATAGCGCATATTTGTCATGATTCCTCTCCTTGTAATTTTTGCCTTAATTTGGTCTTAACTAACAAATATTATATAATTAATTATAATACAAAATACATTTTGTCCATAGCATATTGACAAAATGGATTTTGGTTCATCTCAGTTGAATTAAAATTATTATTTTTCTAGTTGGTTTATCTTTAAAATATTTATTAGAATTCAAATAATATATATAAAACCAAAGATGGTGTTCAATATTAAGGTGCTGTGATTTACTGATACAGAGTTATGACCCAAAAACAACACTGTGTGTCATTTTGTACTTATTTCGCCTACTAAAACGAACTTGTTTACTTACCATAAATGGCTGAATACTCAAAAGTAAAGAAAATACAATACCAAATACAGACGACCTTCAGCTATGTATGGCGCGCGCGCGCGAATATCTTAACTAATATTTTAGAGAGGAAAGATTTGATTGTTTGTTTGTTACCATTGAATAGGCTCCGAAACTACTGGTCCGGTTTGAAAAATTCTTTCAGTGGTAGATAGCCCATTTATCGAGGAAGGCTATAGGCTATATATCATCACGCTTCGACCAATAGGAGTGGAGCAGCAATGAAAAATGTTGCGAAAACGGGGAAAATGTGACGCAAACGAAGTTGCGTCGGACAGCTAGTTTTTAATAAACATACAACTCGTATCAACACTGACCAGAAAATTGCAAAAAAAAACTTATGAAAATTTGAATTTCACGGGCTACCCAAAAGACCCATTATGTACCATTACTGAACATGTAGTATTAAATAAATAAATTATATTATAGTCTTCTTATTAATATTTATAATGTAAATTGTTTCATTTTACAATGAGTGTATTATATTAATTTAATTATAGTATGTAATTATGTATTAGAATTAATGATAGAGTACCTACTTTTATTAAACTAATTTTGCTGTTGAGGCTGCGATGTCGATGCGAAGAGAAGAAATGTAGTTATGATTATAATCCAATCACTTTTTACACTTGAATCGTAAAAATCGTGTTTTAATTCAAATACTTTATAAAAATCATGGTTATCGCCTACATAGTTTCCGAAGATGTCTAATCTAACCATGTAAACAAACAATTATTTGTGTTAATTATGCCGTTTTAATTGCTTTGTTTTTTATACAATCTGCTGTTGTATATTTGCTTTGTAATTATGCTTTAAATCTTATAATAAACACATGGAATAACCTTAAATGATTTATTTTCTTACACCCTAGCCAAGTAGATGAGTCCCGATAATATACCCTTCTTGAGTAAGGTTGACCATGTCATCACATATCGAAGTGATTGAAAAAGCAACTTGAAACTAAGATATACTTCAAATTGGTACAGTCCTATCACACTTATTTTTCCTTTGACAGAAGCAGCGGTAAACCAACAGCAACCTTATTGTACAAAAAAACGTTATTCTGAGCCTGTACCAACCTTATTGTGGTGGAAATAAAGATCACTGATTTTGACAGTGACAAGGTAAAAGCCCCGTAATTAAACTGTACATACAATAATTATTAATCAAGCAAATACTATAACTTCACAAATAAAATACCATCCACAAGCAAGCAAACCTAGAACCATTTTAGCCAATAATCGTCCTTATGGGCGCGGTATATAATTGCTTTTTAGGGTTCCGTACCCAAAAGGTCAAACGGGACCCTATTACTGAGACTTCGCTGTCCGTCCGTCCGTCTGTCACCAGGCTGTATCTCATGAACCGTGATAGCTAGCCAGTTGAAATTTCTACAGATTATGTATTACTGTTGCTGCTATAACAACAAATACTAAAAACAAAATAAAATAAATATTTAAGGGGGCTTCCATACAACAAAGTGATTTTTTTTCTCGTTTTTAAAAATAATGGTACGGAACCCTTCGTGCGCGAGTCCGACTCGCACTTGGCCGGTTTTTTATTTATAATTTTTTTTAGAACTTTGTTGTTATGTAACTTTGGATTTACCTATGGGTGCAACAGCTGACTTTCTAACAACTACCAGAAATGAATTTCCCCCAAGTAACATTTCATTCGGGCCTAGGTTGTAAAAAATGCCTTTAGGTTTTATACGGGTCGTAAAAAGGTTAATGCTTTGCTATCTGGTCATAATAAGTACTTGAGAATGATAAATAGGTCCTAAAACTAATTGTTTTTTATTACAACCTTCGAGCCGCTGACAAGAGTTTAAATTAACGTTATTTTGACTTGTGTTTCAAGAGCATATAGTCCTAGGATCGTAAAGTTGTCGTAGACTCCTGATTAAGTTCTGGAAAGGCTAGCATTATGCTGAAATGAGATCTAAAGGTTAATTTTTTAACTTTGATATAACCATAAAGTTACGGACTGTTGAAATAGCTTATAAGTAATTTCTAAAACCTACCTAAAACCTTTTGGATTTTTTGGAGAGTCTAGGCAAACAAATTAGGACTGCGTGGTGACAACCCAAACTAATAAGCTATTGTTTATGAGCTGAAAGCATGATTAAAGTCCTACAAGAATATTTTAAAGCTTTATAGTCAGCCTCAAAAAATGACAGTTGTCTCCGCCACTTCAAAGCATTAACGGCGTCCTGCAAGATGAACCGACACAGGGTGATATCAAAAAACGGAGTGGAAGTTTTAAACGTAAAGTGCGTCATTTTTAATTTAGACTGGCTAGGCTGTTCGACTTTTGGATTTTGACAATTTTTACAGATCATTGACACCGTTGAAGATGCACGACTTCCTGAATCCCCTTCAGTTTCAATCACAGACGATATGACATCGTCTGAAATATTTGAGGAATCACAAAAAAGTAAATCAGATTATGGTGATGATGGTGGTTTATCTGAAGATAGTGAAGATTTTGAAGCTCATACTAATGTACGAGCTTCAAAAACAAGAAACAAGCGTTGAAACAGCAAAGGACTTAAGAAAAAATAAGAAATTACTTGCACTCTAAGAGCAGCCTGTAGCTGTTTGTTCAACACTCTTGACGAACCGGTCAAACGCACGTAACTTCCTCCTACAACCAAAACTTACAAGCAAGTAATTGTGCGCAGGGGTTGTTTTCGCGACTAGCAAGTCTTGAACTACTCCTGGCGATAACCTTAAAGCTGCGAAAACAGCTCATGTGTTTTAAATAGCTCCGAGAGATTACCTTTAGCTCTTATTTTGGCAAACATTAAGAGCTTTTAGCTGTAACCGTTCTGAGAAGGTTAATTTTAATGCTTTCTAGTCATTTCCCAACGCCAGCCATTTTATTACACAGAAATAAAAAAAAAACGAAACAAAAAGCAATATTTTAATTCAATAAGGCTAAATTAAATAACTTGTACTATACCATTTATTTGTTTTGTTTTTTTAATGAATAGAAGGTGTATTTCTAATGCGACGTACCACCAACTGTATAATTTTATAATTTTTATTTCATTAAAATATCTTCAAAATTATAAACTAACGAAAGGCCCGTCTCGTACACAGCACTATTATCCTCATGTTTCACGATGAAGTGCCAGTCGCACTCATTTTTTAATTTTTCCTGGCTTCAGCAAGATACTTATATTTCTTTATAAATACTAACTAGCCATTTTGAAACTTGTTAAGTATAATGACAGGGAATGACGCCATTATAATTATTTAAACCCTGTAGTCGGGGTGGGTCAGGTTCAGTGAAAGAGCTTTGTTACACGATAAAAACTTTAATTAAAAGATTGAACAAGTCGCGCCATTAGCTTATTCTTACACAACTCACTTAAGAACTATCAAAAGACTCTTTGAACCTCATTGGTTCTAACAATATTCAAACTGACCAATCAGTGATCAGTTAGCTTTCTCCTTGAAATAACCTTGGCCACCACTGGCCAGTGCGACCATAGACGAACTCCTACGTCTATGGGCGCGTTCGGAAACACGCTACTTAGCCTGGCGAGTAACGCCTAGGCGGTATACCTTTGCCTTTGCGACTAAGGGGTTTTCGACCATCCGCTATACACTCCCCCTCGGGTTCATGAAAGCGTCCTCGTTCAGGAACCCGCTCAAGAACGTCAGAAACAGGCTGAATATGACGAGGCCGGCCTCGGTTACGCTTTGGCATAATCGGAAGAGGAGGCGCGTCATCTCTATTGACAAATCTTGTGAGTTGGGACGCGTGGAACCTACCTAAGACATTGTCGGGAGTATTAAGTTCACAAACTAAATAACTGGTAGGACTAGCTTTTCTAAGGATCGTGTAAGGGCCATCCCTTTTTGGCACAAACTTAGCCGACAATCCTTTACCAGCATTACTCAATACGTGCGACTTTACCAAAACCTGATCACCGACATTAAATTCTTCAGGTTTACGACCCTTGTCAGCATAGTCTTTACGTCTGTCCTGTTCTTTCTCTACCTTATCCCTAATGGAAACTAAAGAGTCTACAAACTTCTTAAGGTAAGGTGTGATTTGTGGAACAAAATTATCTTTCTGTAAGACAGCCCTAATATCAAAATGAACGTCAATGGGTGAACGGAGATCTCTAGCGAAGGTCAGAAAAGCAGGTGAAACGCCTGTTGTATGACACAAAGCCGAATTCATTGAAAAACGAACCGATGGTAAATGTTTCGGCCAAGAAGAATGTTCAGTGTCGACCAACTGAGCCAGCTGTACCTTAAGATCTCTATTTTTCCGTTCGGCCGGGTTTGCCTCCGGATGATATAAAGGTAACAAATCCTGTTTAATTCCTAAAATAAACATGCACTGTTGCATAACGGCTGAGACAAATTGTACCCCATTGTCCGAGACAATACGTCGCGGCAAGCCATACCTGAGGAAGTACTCCTCGATTAGTGTACGGGCACAGGCTTCTGAAGTGGCATCAACAAGAGCAAAAAGCTCGACCCACCGAGTAGCTGTGTCCTCGACTAATAAAACGTATTTCTCCCCCTGCTCTCCAGGAGGGAGCGGGCCAAACAAGTCGATTGCCAAGACCTCTCCCCTTTGATGTAAAACTGGGGTCTGTAAAAGGCCTGAAGGCTTCAAGTTCGACGACTTGTAGCGCTGGCACGTCGCGCAAGACTTGATGAAGTCGGCGACAAACCGTCTCATTCCAGGGAAGAAAAACCGCTGTGATAGTTTGTGTAAAGTTCTATCAATACCTTGATGCCCAGCAATAGGAGTGTCATGGCATTCCTTCAAAATGTCGAGTCGTAAAGTCACAGGAACTACAAGCTGTGGTTCCTCAACATCGACATCAGGATTGTACCTAAAAAGAACTCCTTGCTGCATAAAGTAACCTCGCTCAGACCAGCGTTTTTCTTCTAATGCGTCATTACTTTCAAGACCACTGATTATTTTCTTTAATTCTGGGTCATCTAATTGAGCATGTCGCAGATCAGCGGGAGTTCTAGTGGGTAAGTCAACAATGACTGAACAAATACCACACTGACCTCTATTGTCTTCTTCGCAGGTAGGACGACTTAACGTATCGGCGACAACGTTGGCTCTGCCTGGAGTGTATTCAAACTGAATATTGAACTCTTGTAATTTCAGTGCCCATCGAACTAATCTACCAGACGGCGACTTCAAACTCAACAACCATTTCAGAGGCTGATGGTCACTACCTATAATAACTTGTTGACCTTCAATATAACCTCTGAACCGATCAACTGACCACACTACCGCAAGAGCTTCCCTCTCGGTAGTGCTGTAATTACGCTCGGCTGGGTTTAAAAGGCGGCTTGCATATTCAATAGGCCTTTCATCCTTTCCCTCACCTTGTAGTAGTACTGCACCGAGAGCGTAACTACTTGCATCTGTACGCAAGACAAATGGTTTGGAGTAATCAGCTTGTACAAGCACGGGTGCAGACGTTAAACGTTTTTTTAGCTCCTGAAATGCCTGATTTTGCTCAGGGCCCCATACCCAAGTCTGATTCTTCTTCAAAAGACGTGTTAAAGGTTCAGCAACCTCTGAAAAATTCAAAATGAACTTTCTAAACCACGAACAGGTCTGAAGGAAAGTTTTAAGATGCCGTAGAGTGCTTGGTGCCTTCATATCCGCCACTGCGCGAACTTTGTCATGATCAGGCAAAACCCCATCCTGAGTAATGACATGGCCCAAATATTTCACTTCTTCACGAGCGAAAACACACTTATCACGGTTGGCGCGTAAATTAAACATACGCAACCTCTCAAAAACTGCACGTAAATCAGCCACATGCTGATCGAAACTCTCTGATATAACGAGCAAATCGTCTTGATAAGCTAATAGTGTCACATTCTTAAGTGAGGCGCCAGTGCGCAGCTTATCAATGAGACGCTGGAAGGTGGATGGAGCGTTCTTGAGACCAAACGGCATCCTTTTGAACCGGTAAGTACCGAAAGGCGTTAAAAAGGCCGTTTTGTCTCTGTCACATTCGCGGACAGACACATTCCAAAATCCACTACGCATATCTAATGTACTCATGATGCAATTGCGCTTGGTAGACTGCACTAATTCGTCTATAAGCGGCATTGGATACACATCAGTTTTCGTAACTGCGTTAAGCTTTCGGTAATCTACGCAAAAACGAACTTGACCGTTCTTCTTAGGCACTAACAAAGCGGGAGAACCCCATGCTGATTCGCACTCTTCTATTATATCATCAGCTAACATCTTTTCTATTTCCGATTGCATAACCTCTCTTTTAGCTGGAGTTAACCGATACGGAGGGACTGCGATCGGCGCGTGGTCACCGGTATCGATGACGTGCTCTGCAAACGTAGTTGGTTCGCCTCTTAATTCAAAAACGTCCTGATTTTCAGACAGGAATTTGGCAAGAACCTCGCGCTGCTCGTCGCTAAGCTGTGACGCTTCCTCGTCCCTAAGTACGCTACTTATAGTCAAACTCTTAACGTGGTGTGCTGGTTTTTCAAAAAGAAGATTGAACTGCTCAGAGCTATCAGCAAAGTGCCATTTTGCATTACCGAAATCCATACTAATATTATAATTAATCAAAAAATCTATACCTAAAAGACTTTCATTACTGTCCGCGTCCGGAAAAATTAAAAAACTGACGAGCCTGGTTCTACCTTCAAGAGTCACATTTACCTCGGTAGTTAGGACATTCAATAACCTACTTTTACCATCTGCGAGTTTTACATTTTCCATGCGCGAGGACATAGGATAATCTTTGGCCTTTAGGAGAGCGTATAGCGTATGGCCAGCAACACAGCTTTTAGCTGCCGAATCTACCATCGCGGTACCTTTTTCACCTAAAATACTAATCTTTAGTACGGGCCGACAAAAAGATTGAACCTTATTACGATTACCGGAAAAATGTTGTGAACCACTGGTAATTCCACACAACTGTTGACAATCAACATTTTTAAAACAATAATTAACCTCGTTTGTGTTCTCGGAAAAATGTTGAAAACCACTGGAATTTAAGGAAAAATGTTGACAACCGCTGTTTTCCACGGAAAAATGTTGACGGCCACTTGCAAAATCGGAAATATGTTGAGAGTCGTTGGAGCTGTTATAAAATGGATTAAAATCACAAACAGATCTGGAATTAGGCATAAAATCGCGAGCACTAGATTTTGATCCTTCGGAATTACCAGATAATGATTGACAACCATTGAACATTACCGACTGTAAACCGCTTTTATCATTATTCGACTTTGACGGCGACGCGAACTCCCCCTGGTCGCAAGTGGCACAAACACACATCGTAGAATTAGTACAAACACACGTTTCAGTACATAAACAAACATTTTCCTTATTTACAGAACAAAAACAATTCTCAACATGACCACTCGGAGTCATAGAAGTATTACATACTCTGTTATCAATACAAAAACGATCATATAAAGGCATAGAAATAACATTTGCATCGTTATTAACGAAAGACATCGTTTGTGAACCACAATGATCATTTGAATTAGAATATAAACTCTGTGAATTACAAGCTACCTGTTTAAGTAAATATTTACTATAAGGAACACTATTGTTAGAATAGTAAGTATCCATAGTGACGTTAACGTTATCAGTTAAATTACAAGAACTTTTATTAGTAACAAAACCCCCAGTGACATTTGCGGGGTTACCTCCAACATTCTGAGAAGACGTAGACTCGGCGCACGAAGGAGCGGGCGCGTTCGCCCTGCCGGCAAACATCACGCTACCTCGCAGTGGCGGGGTGGGCGCTTGCGGTGGCGGCGCGCTGGTCTCGTCGCGTTTGCCGCCACGCGAAAGGCGCGTACGACTCGATTTAACGCTGACGGTGGGTGCACAATAATCACGTGCCGAATTAAGGGAATAGAACGCCGAATGTTCACTATTTTTCCCAGTATTACTACACTTCGCGCACTTCGATTTTATTACATTCGGGGCACCACAACCGTAACACTTAATGTCTTTTGAGTCTTCACTTTTGGAGATATTTTTGTCACTGTTTGCTAACTTTTCACACTTTTCTTTTGTGTGACCGTTACGTTTACAATAAACACAGAATAACTTCGAATTCCCTGCCTTCTTCGTCGTTGAATCGCTCGTGCGACTACCGACGGCTGCAGTGGAAGAGCGAGAAGAATGATTCGACGTGGAGGCGCGCGCAGGCTCGGCTGCGGCGGCGGCGGCCGCGGCGCGAGAGCACTCTTCGCGGCTTGACGGTTTCTGAGCTCGTGACTCATTTAGAGAGTCTTCTACGGCTCGTGCTTTCTTTAGCAACTCGTCGAACGTCGAAACTTCGGCTCTGTCGATTCGTTTCCGAATGCGGCGATCTAATAACCCGAATGCCATATCCAACTCAACCCGTTCACATAGGTCTTCCTGTGGTAACTTGGCTAACAAGGCTCGGACTTTAGCAATGAACAAGTCCGTATTTTCTTTACCTTGTGATAGGGAGAATAACTCGACGTAAATACGAAACGGTGGGCGGCGTTCGCCGTAAGCACTTCGTAACCTCGTGATGGCTTCATCCCACGTTTTCGTTGTACCCTTGACGCCTTGCCACCATGTTCCCGCCGATGAAGTCAGCAGCATAGACATACCTAGGAGTGCGTTAGCGTCGCTTATCTGTAGGCATGATTTATAAACTTCTATTGCATCTATGAAGTTTTCCACGGATTCTTCTGAATTTCCGCTGAACTTTGATGTGCACTTCGAGAAATTGGCTGTTGTAGACCTCATGACGCCCATTGCAGCGTTGGCGGCACATGTACTTGCATCGGTCGACACGTGCGGCGTCGATGAACGTACTTCACGTAAGAGTTGATTGCAAAATTCGGCTTGCGACTGTTGAAGAGTAGTAAGCAATGTAGTAAGCGCTTCTTGAGTCATCGAAATATTGCCTGATGGCTCTGATTCTTCGAGAATTGACTCGTCGCCTGCTTGTAACGACTTGCGTCTTCGCGGCATTTTGCAAACACGTTGGTGAAATCTTGAAACCAACGGCTCGTGGCTCACTCAGCCAGCAAAATAATCGAAGCTAAACGCAAAACAGCTAACAACGGCAGTCCCTGTCGATTGTAGTGTCGGTCGTAACAAGTGATTCCGAAAAGTTTTCTTGAACCCGCAACGAGAAAAAGTTCGATTCGCGCACAAAGACACCGACCCCTTGTTTTAAATATCATAAAACACACGTTGGGCGCCAAAATGTAGTCGGGGTGGGTCAGGTTCAGTGAAAGAGCTTTGTTACACGATAAAAACTTTAATTAAAAGATTGAACAAGTCGCGCCATTAGCTTATTCTTACACAACTCACTTAAGAACTATCAAAAGACTCTTTGAACCTCATTGGTTCTAACAATATTCAAACTGACCAATCAGTGATCAGTTAGCTTTCTCCTTGAAATAACCTTGGCCACCACTGGCCAGTGCGACCATAGACGAACTCCTACGTCTATGGGCGCGTTCGGAAACACGCTACTTAGCCTGGCGAGTAACGCCTAGGCGGTATACCTTTGCCTTTGCGACTAAGGGGTTTTCGACCATCCGCTATAACCCACGATTGGTGTTTACGTGTAATAAATCTTACACAGAAACATTTTAAAACCCGACAGTCCTAGAATGGCATTTATTCATGTCCATCAAAAAGGTTTTAAGTTGTCATAGAGTTACATCCAAGACTAATTTAGAACTTAAAAGCTGCCTTGCAAGGTGGTATTAACGTTAAATTAAGGTTGTGAAGGTTATATTTGGGTACTGTGCAAGTGTTCGAAAGGTTCTGGATTTGAGCTATAGGTTTTGCAGTAGCTCTCAGAAAGGTTCTAAAACGGCCCACGTTTTAGAACCTTTTTGCACTCAGGAGGTTAATATAAGGTTAGTATAACGTTTTTGAGACTATTAAGACTTACGAGCAGATTTCCATATAAAGGTTTTAGAACCTTTTCAAAACCTTTCTAAGACCTAAAATGTTACTTGGGCCGTTCCATCTAAAAATGCTCGCAAAAATTGTGCGCTGCCTCCCGTAATACACACGTTTCAGTACAAGTTTCATTAGTCATGCATAATGAGCATGAAAACCACAAAAATCTAAAACTATTTGCATCCGCCCAAAATAATTATTGCAGAATAAAAAATGTTGTGCAACAACAGTTGATGCATTCTAATACATTATATTGGCAACAATGTCTGACGCAACTTATGAATAGATTACACGGGATACGAGATGTGAGGAAGTGTGCGACACGATGAGTGTATGTTTACGGAGACCGGAGGCCGGTGGGCCAGGGGGAAGTGCGTCGCGATCGTTTGGCAACTCGAGTGGCGCAAGCGCACCGGGCGACCGACGCTAATGTCGATGTTCGGACGGACCTTCCACTGGGCGACACCCCGCCCCTGTGTACAGGCTGTTGCTGATCTTGGCAATATTATTAGCATCCTATAAAAAATCATTCAGATCTCAGTTCAAATATTGATCACAGATAGTGCGACTGGCCTTTGGCGACTGTGATAACCAGAACTAAAATGCAACTGTTGAAAGATGAAACGTGCAATACCAAAGCTACGCGCGCACACTCTACGCTACGTGTGCATGTCTACGGAAGAAAAATCTTTAGGGTTTGACAAAATTCTCCAATTCTTCGTATGTGAGAGTATGAAGCTATAGCTGCCAACTTCACCTTACCAAAGTAAGCCCGAATGTGTAACTCCGAAAGTATTCTGAACACGAAAACGAACCAGGAAAATCAACCAGAAAAAATTAGTCATTTGTACGTCATTATTAATTCTGAAGAAATAAATATGCAGAATCTCAAGATAGTCTATTCGGGTCTCTATTTTTTACGTTAATCGACAAACCTTTGTATGCATCATAGTTTTAAGTCTGCCATTAAAATCAAGTTAATCTAAAAAACATCAGCCTGTAGCCGCGCGACAGGAACCCAGTTTTGTTATAAGTTATTCCTTGCGGCCCGTAGCCGACCAATAAGCGAATGTTTACCGATTCGACCACATCTAGTCACTAAGGTACTGATTCAAATATTTTTTCTATAACAATATATTGTTTACACAGGACATTGCCCAACGACCTACCTGTGTAGCAAATTCATCACATAAATTATTGTAGCATAGCATAAGGGCTCCTCTAGGTAAGAAAGAATATCCATTAGTTTATTACGTCTCCTAGTTTAAATCAATCTATTTTAATGTCAGTTCGCACTTTAACTTTGCATATTTATATATTTATAGCACAGGAGTTACTAACTAGTTTCCTACCAACTTTCCGCTTTCAGTACTTATTTAACGTTAGAACTAGTTCTTGCTCTATCTATTTACTATTATTCAATGAATAGAGACACGACTTACCCCAACATGTACCGCTAACACAATACCTCCCAAAAGTCACGTAGCCCGTTGTGCAAAATTGACCAAAAACTACTTAAACAAGTTCATTAGTAAAACCCACAATGTATTAATTTCACAAATGAGTGTCCCATTATTTATTAATTATAAGTAGTTTTTCAACATTCTTGTTCAGCATTAAAAGGTCTATTTAATTAGCAGTGAAATTATTTAGATGGTTACGTTCGCGTTGGTGTAGTGTTTACAGTGTAGATACCTAGTGAAGTGGTGATGACAATGGCGCGCGGTCGAAGTTTTGCGATGTTCCTGGTTCTGTCTCTGATGGCAAACGCGTTCTGCGTGCCAGCTAGTGGATTCCGTCGGAGACGAGGTTTTGCCGACAATCAGCTGGATTCTAAGAAGTCAACGCATAATAGTGCTTCTAAAGACTCGTCGACCGCTACATCTGCAAAAGGATCGGTAAATACATGAAATAACTCTCTTAGCCTCAACTTCATAGCTTTCAGATTGATTTTTCTGTCTTAATAAAATCTTGTTCGGACAGTTGCGACTGTCTGGCAACCTTAAACTGGTTGCGTTATCTGATTAAAATTACTAGGTGCAGTTTATAAGTAGTTGTCCCTTCTAAACAAGAATTTTAACATACACCAGGTTTTGTGTTTTCTCACATCAAACTGCTAATTTCATTCCAAAAAAGAAGACACAAATTGTTAGTCCAAGACATTTCCCTACTCATCTGTCAATAGAAAACAGCCAAACAGTACCTGCAAATAAACCCAAACCTTTTATTTACGCAGAAAGAAAACAGTGAGACCCATTCAATTGACGATTCGAAGACAAGTTCCACTACAACGGTGTCCATAGACGCAGACAAGAGTGAAGATGACAGCGATGATGTTGATGATGATGACGACGATACCTTCGGGAACGGTTCCCAGAGCTCGGCTGCGTCGGGCGGCGCTGGCAGCAATATCTTTAGTCTGCTCAACCTGGCCACTGCACTGTTCCCCGCGTCAGCTGGTGGCGCTAGTGGCGCTGGTGGCTCGAATGTAAGTTCCTTTAGTTTATCCAAGACCTTTTTATATTACTGTGCGTTCCCACTGGCGAAGCATTCACGTAAATCATTTTGAAAGCTGGTATTCTCAGTCTCACAGTCTTCCCTCAGTTGAAATCTTAATCTCATCAAACAACTTGCTTTTTAAATGAATATTTTGCCAGCTGGAAGGAACAAATTGGTTTTCGAGGATCTGCCACTTATCGTTTCCTTATCTTTTCACCTCCACTGCACTATTTGCAAATCACCTAAGTCAATATGATCAAGAAGAAAATGAATGTATTCTTCTTTATCTCTGCACGGAGTTACTTTTTGTGGAGCAACATATGCAAGTGTTAGAGGAACAAAAAAATGTCTCTACCAAATACCGCAAAAGGTATATAGATTGTTACGCATAATTTCCTTTGAAATATGCAATTTTTCACATACTTCGTACATTTTCAATAATAGATATTGCTATAAAAGGGTATAAAAAAAATGGTTATCCACTGATGTCGGGAACAGGGGCCAAGCTAGCGGTTGTTAGGGCTGCAGAGACAGGAACCTCACAATGTAGGCCGTATCAAGGCTTCTTGTTGCAAACTGTTCCTATACAATAAGGAACTTCAGTGTGAATGTAGCTTTAGACGGACATTGATTACCCGTCCCACCCAGACTAACGCGATGTTTCGATTTTTTGCCAGAAGTCTGCTTAACTTTTAAAGCTAGCCACACAGCTGGCAAATAACCACGCAACAGCTACGTCAGATGCAGCGATTACCTACCCATATTAAACACAAACAACAGAAATTCATGATTATATATTATAATCAAGATATACGCTTATCTACAAAAAAATAAGTTAAAGCTTCCGGTTGTATACTTAACAATCAACGTACAATTTGCATTCTTGCACTAACGCACTGGTTGTTTTATGGTGGTGACAAACAAGTTGCTCGTTAGTGATATTTTGTGATGCACTCTCACGGATTTTATTGCACTGAAGCACTTTGCACCAAAGGTAAGTTTGCTTTTCATTATTCTGCACTTTTAAACATGAATGAAGGATAGCCATGAAAATATATTTGGTTATTAAAAACTTCATTAAACTTACAGGTTAAAAATAACAACATACTAATAAAGAAATTAATCCAAGACCTGATACGTATGAATCGCAGCCACATAAAGGTGATACAGAAACGTAAAGACATTGGAGACAATGAGATAGACATTGACTACACAGGAGATTTGAAACCTCCTCCCTTTCAAAAACTTGAACTCGATGATGAGACAGATGATAGTGATAACAAAGATAGTGAATCCAACGATTCTGACGAAGATAACGGAGCTGAAGAGAGCGTTGAGAAAGAGAGCAATGAAAATGGGGATTCTAAACAAGACTCCGCTTCAAACGGTGATAATGGAGACGACGATGGTGATGATAATGATTCCGATTACGATGATGTACCTGGCGGGGACGGGCAGGGAGGTGGCATCTTAGGCCTTCTCGCTGGATTGAGTGGCGTAAGTTTTGAACAAAACTAAGTGAGAGTGAGAACTAACTATCCATCGAATATAAACCTAAAACAAACGATTTTCAACAGGACGGAGAATCGGATCTTGGAACTCTATTGGCGACAGTTGGTGGTATAGTCGCCAGCTTGAGCGTAAGTTACCGAGGCATTTAATTGATATTGTGACGTAGATTATTTGCAATAGGATTCACTAACATTGAATTTTCAGGGAGATGGCGTTGATATTAATGCCATTATAGCAACCGGATTAGGACTTTTTGTTGGATTGCTGGTAAGTGTAGACGATCCCTTATAATTATTTCCAAAATTATAATGATAACAATTTATTTTTTATTATTTAACTATTTTCTTTAAGTCTGATGGTAACCAAAACCCTGGAGAGATCATTGGAAGCTATCTTCTGACATCTCTGGATACTATCACTGAAGGTGGAGCGGTAAGTTTCATCCGAATACCTACCAAAGTAAAACAAGGATTATCAAAAAAAAAAATGTTACTACTTTATGAGCTTGCAATTTCTTCATAAATTCTTATAAATATTCCAGAAAAATAACGGCGAGTTCTTTGGAAAATTCATATCCACATTAGTCAAAGGAACCAGCGCGGTAAGCCATAAACATATATATGAAGTTCTGTTACCTCTCACAGTAGTGGAATTGATTTAAAACGTGAACTGTCGTAGGGTGGTGATCCGGACGCATCAGGATCAGATGAGGAGAATGGAAAAATGAAAATGGCCGATTCAGCAGGATTCTTTGCAAGTCTGCTGATGGGACTACTCGGAGATATGTCCAAGACAAGCTCTGGAGGCAGCGGTTGGCGGAGATAAAAACCAAACACTCGTAGTTTCAGAGGAATTATTTGCAATTATAATAATTGAAAATCAAAATGTACCTGTATTCACGTAATAAGGCTATTATCCTGACGGTTATTCCTTGGTATTTCTAATTAAAATATACTTTGATCCGGGTATACTTTTATGGTATTGCATGTAGGTTACTTCATGTTAAAAACATGATATTGTTACCGTTATAGATTGATTAGTTTAATAAGTAGGTAAGACTATACATTCTATGGATATTTTTAGTAAGATGTTAAATAATAAAATAAACACGAAAAAAAAATCAAGATAATTTATTTGATTCCGACGAACCCGCTGATTAATTTACAGTAAGTATTTTCCGTGTGATTACATTACTTTAGGTTAAGAAGATGACATGAGCAAATCTTCGATACATACTGTGAGTTTTATCGTTATCTCCATATTGTTATTTTACTTGCAGGCGAAGTCATCATCAGCATCGGAGTCACCGTCGTCACCGCTGTGGACCCTAAAGATGGACGTCCTCCGCGCACTGCTACAGTTCGGTACCAGCATGATCGGCCTCGCCTCGTCTTCCTTCTCTAATGCCTCCGTATAACTACTAGTCTTTAAATAGTGCCTTTCTAGTTCTGTGCCATTTTAGTGAATAAATGTTTTTTTGTAATTATAACCTTCTTTCAGTCACGGGTGTTATTGTTAGCTCGTTTATCTGTAAAGACATGATGGTTTAGTAATTTCAGTACCTACGATGAATCCTCACCTCATAAAAACTAGAATAGGATGTTCCTACCACATACTAATCTATTTTTATTTTTGTTTCGTTTTGCGCTGTAGAATAAACAAAGGATGGATGGATTAAAATCGGGTCCATATTGGCTCACCTAAAGTTCTTTACCCGAAATTGTTCTTCCTAACGATTTGTAATCCGAATGATCATTCTTCCTAAAATTTTTCATCCTAAAGTTTTCATTCATACTATTTGTAGTGCTACCGGCGATGTTCATAACACTCATGTTTCCGAAAATTGTTATTAATAATATCATTAATGTAAATAATTTAAACTCCTAATGTTTTTTATCATAACTCTTTTATCCCTAAACATAATTGCCATAATATTTTCACTGATACTGAGATAGAAACATTTACCAAGTGTATTAAAAATATATGTGGGTAAAAGATGATATTTATAGTTTTAATTTGGGTGGGATTAGGTCAGAGTGTCGTCTTGGGGGCACTATGAAAAAAACACTAAGAAAATTTTTGCGACCAATTTCGAGGTAGCGCTCGCCGGCCGCTGCCGCGGCACCGCTCGCTTCGCTCGCTCGGCTCGCGCGTAGTTGGTCACAGTTCTAACCTAACCTAACCTATGGATATCTTTCCAGGTACACACCGCAATAAATAAAAAAGTAAAAGTTACGCAAAATGAATGTATATAATACTGATTATTATGAATAAAAAGAAATCTAAACAAAAAACATATGACTTTGAATAATAGTGTAAAAGATGGTTATGTTGAGAAAATATAGGAAAACAAATAAAAGTATAATAGATGTTTATTGCTACTGACATTATGAAGTTGAATGCTTCGGAATTATGAACATTAGAGACAGAGTAGTTAGGAACTGCGATTGTTAGGATGAAAAATGTTAGGAAGAACATTTTCGGATTTCCAATTATCGGAGTTGAAAATTTAGGTGAACTTTGGCGCACCCATTAAAATCACGTTATGATTCTCGAGTTCGCATTAATGAATAGTTTATAACCACGATTGATTTTAATAGTAATAGATCTGGGAGTGATTGCTATTGTACATATTGCTATTATATTTAATGAGTAAAACCTACTGCACAGTTTCTTTGATTTATGACTTACTCGTAGTTGCAGATCTACTTAGTTTGTGTGTGTTTGTTTGTGTGTATGTAAGTTTCTCATCCTCCAAAGAATAGGCAGGATTCTCCGACCAGACGGGTGTGTCCGGTGGGCTAAGTTGCCACATATGTATGCAAGTCTTACATTGACAGTGGGCGGCGTGGAGAGCACATAGAGGACGGCGTCGGCGACGTCCTTGGGGCGCAGCGCCGGCGTGTGCTGCAGATCCTCACCCGACACCACGTCCAAGCCTGTCTTCACCAACCCAGGGGACAAGCTCTGTGGACAAATAACAATGTAGTTTTAGATCATAGAGAGACTCATGGCTAAGTAGGTATAGGTAGGATAGGGGTACAGTAGTAGTGCTAGATAATAAAAGCGGCAAGGGTCGCCCTTCAAGGTTAGGCAAGGATTATCGAGGTTGAGCCGTGGTTGCCATTAATATCGTAACGCAACCCCTGCTTTAGAATTCACGCTAAGTTGATTCCACCTGTCATTGAAAGATATTTTCATTTTTGACAGTCATGGTCTTGGTCTTACCAAGGGGTATCGTGATAACCACTGGGTTGTGGGGGTCAGATAGGCAGTCGCTCCTTGTAATCAGCCGCAGCCGGTTAAACTGGAATCCGAACCTTACCAACATAGTTGGGAAAAGGCAAGGCAGATGTGATACAACTATCCAAGTTGCAAAAACTTACGGTAACTTTGATCTTGTTGTTATGATGCGCGAGCTCGTTAAGCAGGCTGGCGCTGAAGCCGGTGACGCCGTACTTGGTGCTGGGGTAGATGTTGAACTTCGACCACATCGGCACGTAGTGCCCCGCGATACTGCAAACGTAATATTACATCACGGCACTCCCCCAACGGGTTAAGTAGAGGTAGGTAAACATAACTTGCGAAATGTGTGTGCACTGCAGCCCCACATTGCGCCAGTCATATTTCCCGACCCATGTAAAAAAGCTTATTTACTTACTTAATTGCGACAAACAAAAAGTTACACATTAGATCTTACAAACTGAATTACAAAACAAGTCATATCAAATCAAATGTGCTACTTGCAGTACCGTTATCCCGTCATACAAAGTAAAATGAAGTTATGAGCAATACGCATTGCTTTTGCTATCAACCGGGCAAGCAAATCCAGGCTTCGGGTTACGAATTACTGAGAAATTCAGGATGGCAATACTGTTTGACCAAGACGGGTGTCGAGCCCAAGAGATCATGCACAGCAGTAGCGCAAACGACCGCTAGACCAACGAAGCGGACACGCGAACATGATAGTTATGATAATCACGATATGGTACAAAATGTATGCGAATTATACCATAACAAGGTCAAGACTGCCGGTTCTTTGACCAATAATTAGCTGAGTCATCAAAAAATATGCATTATTTACGCTGTAGAAGAACACTTCTACAGCGTAAGTATGGTTTCTCTAGTGTTTTATTGCGATACACAATCCCTTTAGAAATGGAGTATAAATCTGCTAAACACGTCCGCTCTGCTCTGCTCCTTCGGGGAAAATACAGGCATCATGTTTTGTAAGATTACTCTCTTAATATCACAAATAATGTTATTTTTTTTAAATCTTATCCCTAGAGCATTGAATAATAACAAGAATATATATATATTTAATACATATAGCACAATGGCATGCTGCTATGTGTACCGTTATCGGACTTCGAGAAATGTGATACTTAATTGCGAAAAACCCTGCTGCTATTTTTTAAACTGGTTATCCTAATGATCCTGTCATTTGGATAACCAGTTTAAAAAATATACCTGTTGATGTTGACTACATGCCCATCGAAGTCATTGCTCCTCATTGACTCGATAGCGTGCCTCGCGCAGAGAATGGGGCCTTTCAAGTTGATGTCAATGACCGACAACACGTCCTTCTCGCTCAACATGTCGTTGCCGACGTCTGAAATAGATCAAATTACCTATTAAAGGAAAGGCCGAAGTACATGTCCCTGACGCGGTTTTGTTGAGAATTCGGTAAAAGGTGCAGATTCAATTGTGTAACACACTTTGAATCACAATCCGAAGAATTTTGCCGAAAATTCGTAAACTATTGATTCTTAGTAAAAAAAAAAGTCTAAAAACAACGCTATGGGAACTGATAAAATGAAAGGCATTGTCATTATAAGTTGTGTTACGCAATTATCCGCTGCATTCCAACTAAACCAATTACCTACTACTACAGTTTGAATTCCAATAACTCTAATATGGAAAGTGAATCAACAAATAACCTTGAAAAGTACTTACAATGGAATAATAAAAAGGCTGAATTGTTATCTGAGACAAACGGGTACTCGCAACCGGGGCGAGCGCGGTGCATGTTTGCCCACTTGCCCAGATGTATGAACAGTGGCGGATTTACCAGCAGGCTGAATAAGGCTGGAGCCTAGGGCGGCAGATTTTTGGGGCGGCAAATTTGGGGACCGAGTTGCTTTTTTTTTTGGTACCTCGTGGAAATCAAAAAGATTTCTACATGGCGGTTTTCTGTTGGTCTGTTACAAATTTTGCGGATGACTTATTCCCCTCTCACTTGTCATTGTACATTCAGTAGCAAACTTCTATATTCTTGAGTAAAACAGCTAGTTCGCCGCTTCCCTACCATACCAGTAATCGGCCTCTGCGCCCTCAGCCCACACTCGGTATGAGTGAAAAGAGCGAAATTGCAGAAAATCGTACAAGATTGAACTCAAAAATAAACCCAAAAAATATTTTACGTGCAATTTCAACGAAATTGTTGGATTGTAAAAATAATTGTAGGTCATGAAAATTGTAGAGGCAAGGGTGGCAAAAACTTTACCGCCTATACCTTGAAAATTTGTAAAACCGCCATTGTCTATGAACATAGATATAAGAAAGGAACGTGGACGAGGCACAAAGAGTATGTAAGGATTGTAGCAGATGGCGTTCTGTAGTGTCTGCTCTCCCCCGTATACGAAAAACGCGTGAGTTTATGTTTTGAACTGGGTTAGGGCCAGATTATGTGCACGTTACGATTACTAAAACCGGTGAAAACAAAAGGTTAATCATCCTCAGCCTGACTTCACCCATTGCTTACTTGTATAAGATAGGCTTGTGTGTGTTTACGCCAATAATCTCCACGCTCCTGGGCCAGCCTCCTCCGATTGTTAACAAATCCTTTTACCACGTCGCCGTGAGTTACCATATAATTTAACATTACTTACATAAGTATATAAATAACGTACCTGTGATACCCCCCTGCAGTAACACCCCCGCATTGTTGATCATGATGTGGACGCAGCCGAAGCTGCCGTCAATCCATTTGAACGTCGCCGACACTTCCTCCGCGCTGGATACGTCGCACTTCCGAGCTGTGATCGTGCCATTGCCGGTTACTTTATTTTTTAATTCCTGTATAAAAACCACCAATTAGTACTGTGAGAAATCCTACAGGATGATAAAAAGCAGCGGTTTTATGAAACCCTTAAAGAATTTCGTCAGGACTTTATCACACAAATATCAGATCTGAGGCAGAATATTTCCTGTCATCCAGATAGAGCAATTTCTATGTTAATTATTTTTGACCGTTTAATTGGAGCAGGTAGGTATAATGCACCGTTATCATTGTTTTATTAGATCGTAAATCACGGATCGTCAAACAGATTCGGTGTTTTTGTTCCAATGTATGGGCAGGCAAAGGTGTACGAAGTTCTTTTAGTCACTTTACGAACTAACATGTAAAACACAGCAAATCTGGACTTTGTCTCTTTTTTTTTCCTTGACCACATTGTCGTGAAAAAGAAAAGTGATTATGGTATTGTGCAAACCAACAATCAACTGAAAGTGAACCCCGTTTATGATTGTGTTCGTCGGACCGTTTCCTAGAGATAGTTACCTAATATTATAGTGGTACCTAAATGTGAATTGGACCATAACTTATTACTGAACCATTGCAGTAACAGGCAAGATGTTATAATTGCGAAACGCTACACATCGAGACAAATGAATCCAATTGCTTTTCATTCAAATCCCATTATTGATTTGAGGCGTTTGAAACTAAAGACTTTCACATTAATTTCTAGTACCTATTAGCAGGAGTTGGATTCACAATAAAAAATAGAACAATTACTTGATGAAAACTCTACTAGAAGTTAAATACATAACAATCTTGAGTGCCTATGCCTTCCTCACCTCAATGGGTTGCGGCCTCCTGGCGAGGCCCACGACATTGACACCTGCATTCGCCAGCTCCACACAGACGGCTGCTCCGATGCCCGAGCTGGCGCCGGTCACCACAGCTGTCTTACCGACCCAGCGATCCATGCTACATCAACACATTGAACCTTCAGTTATATGTTCCGTCAATACACTTGGCACGGTCACTTCAGTGCTAAAAGGACGATACCAGGTAGTGATGACGACTATCACAAAAAGTGTTGGAGACGTCAGTGGGAAATTTAGTCTATCATAATGCATATGCCATCGTTACTTTAAGAGGTGCTCCTTTTCCAGTGTCAATTAAGGGCCGGTACAATTTTGTTAACAGTTTTACGCGCCCTGTAGTACCTACCCTATAACTATACTCTCCACGTAAAAATCTCTGGAATACGCGAACGCCGTTTAAAAACTACATTCTTCTAAAAATAGTTAAACTTGGCACAAGCTGAGCCAAAATCGAACCCCACTAATAAATTCACCTATTTTTACGGCTTTAGATATATAATGCCATACAATATTTACCTATTTACACAATAATAATAGTATTCTAAAGCTAGAACTAAATAACCTATGTGTACTTGCATTTATTTATAGTGTCCGGGTCCGTCCGATCGTTTACTTCAATTGCCTTGAATTTTAAATGCTAACTTGACCGCTCCGCTCACTACCACTTTGCTTCACAGAATGAATTGAATTGTGATCAAAGTGAAAACGAAGGCATAAAAGATACCATTCTAGGAGGCTAAAAGAACTGTAAACAACAAAATTGTCTTTGAAAGTAGGTACGTCGAGTTCATTCACCTATACCTAGGACCTATAATTTGTTGCTGACTTTATTTTAGGTGTTCTAAATAAATAAATCTTGTATCTTAAGATTTTTTTTCTGTTACAAATTAAGTGCATAAATACAGGATGTTAGCGAACCCTTCACGAAACTGTCAACCAAGCATTCTGTTGGTAGATACATCAAATGAAGAAGTAGGTAAGTCTACCCAAAAAATATTGCTGGAAAACGAGTTCATGTAGATTTAGATAATCATTTTAATTTCAATAAACAACAACAACAAAACTTTAACATCACAAACAAAGCATTATTTTTAATCTATCTTCCTGCTGGCTTGCAATATTATTCTTGAAGTGCTTAGATCTCCCCACTTCTTACAGTAGTCCGGGGCTTTTAGATTTGAACCCTGCATTAAATATAAACATCGATTTTTTTCTTGAATCGTGTACTTGACCTTAGCTCTTCAAATAATAAAAAAAAATTAAACATTTTCCGAGACCGGATCAAGCTGAAAAAGACGAAAACGCGTTTTTATGAATAAAAACATGGGAAAAAAAGTTAACAGGACAAATTTAGTTATTTAGGTAAAGGATTGGTGACAGTAATATATTTTTTCAGAATTAAACATTTTCGTCCACGGAAATTACGGTAAAAAAACATTTACGAAATTTTTGGATTGTACTTAAGGCAAAAATATAAACAGCAGTTTTTTTACATAAAATAACTTAAATTAATATATTACACCGCCAATAAACAAAATTAAACAAATTGTACTACCGGAAGTTATTATTACCAGTTTTTTTACAATAGCGGTTGAGGCAAAAAGGTAACAGGGTTTAATTTAGTTTAACTTTCATCTAAAGGCTATTTCTAACCTATTTACACGAAAATTAAACACTTTAAAGCAAATCGTGAAAAAAATACAATTAATGTTTACGTAAAATACGTCTGCAAGCTTCATTCTTGTATGTGGCGCAGCACTTTCATAGAAATTTGATCTTTCCGTAATAGAAATAAGGTTTACAATCGCGTAACTCAATAAAACACCGACTCGAACAACAACACAGTCATACGCACACAATGAACGCAGCGCTTATCTTGTTTACGCACACTAGCACACGCCGTACGCCGCACGCTGCTTAGCGCTGACACCGTGCATCGTAATTTAATTTTTACTTTGACAATATCAATTATCGCTCTAATTTGTTTAATTTTGGGGGATAAGATTTGGATTTATATATTTCTCATTATTAAATGAATTTAAATCCTGTTACATTTTTGCCGTAAGTAGTATTTAAGATTTTTTGATTTTCTTGATTTTCTGTGAAGTCCGGAGCAGAATTTGTTTAATTTTCATAATAATAGTTAGACATGGTGATATAAATCATTTTAGCACTATTTTTGTCCTGTTAATATTTTTGCCTTAAGTACGAAGTCAAATTATAAGATTTTTTTTAAAAAATGAGTGTTCCGTGGACGAAAATGTTTAATTTTCTGACCTACTTGTAGTACTCAATCTCTTCTACAAATACTCCAAATAAACATACCTGTTTATATTTTTTTCCACCAAGTTATATAAATATTAGACGTTTTCTTAAAAAAAACATATACGCGGAGGTGAACTTTTCGCGGGATACAGCTTAATATACTCTCCTGTCCATACCCTACACATTCAATGAAAAAAATCGCTGTTTTTAATTAATGCAAAGTTAGCCTAATTTTCGGCGTAAATTCCCCGGACTACAGCCTCTTCTCCATTACTGGTGTTATAGTCAACTCACTGATCTGAAACGAAATTTTGATTTAAAATTTGTTAAATAGTCGATAAGCTGCGTTTTTCACAGCGGATTGTGTGCCGTTGCGCCAGTCCACCTAGCTAAATCATTACAGCAACATGAATTATAAGCGCAACACGTTCAAGTTTCAAGCGCTTACGTTGACGTGCGGCGGTGTTGAGAGCACGTACAGCACAGCGTCCGCAAGGTCTCGCGGCTGCAGCGCCGGCATCTTGAGCTGCTCCACGTAGCTAGCCATCGGAGTGCTTACCAGGCCAGGTGATATGCTCTAAAGACCATTGAAATAGACACAAGATTTAAGTAACTTTCAAAGTTATGATCAACCAGAAGGAAACGCCAACAGGTTTTATAATATAGATTCTTGAAGGGAAAAGTTGACTAAGATTCTTTTATTACTAATTGAGCGTAAACAGACTATCTAAATGATAGCATAAACTTTTGTTTTATTCATGGCGACAACTGAGAATGTTCGTAGATAAACTAGAGATTTATGGTCACCATGCTTTAGATTTCAACCGCTACAAGTCTTTAAAAAATAAACTACAAACATGTTATGTTTAATTTTTGGTGTACAATAAAGTTTTATTCTATTCTATTCTATTGCTCAACGCTTAAAGCCACCGGACACCGACATTATAATGTCGCGAGATCAGTGGTGCAGTGGAGCCACCATCCATATCCTAATAACCGTACCGTAGTTTTGATTTTGTTTTGAAATGCAGCCAGTTCGGTGTTGAGAGACGCCGTGAACGCGGTGACCGCGTGCTTCGTCGTTGCGTACACGTTCATATTGTCCGCCCAAGGAATATAGTGGCCGGCTATACTGAAATTATAGTACAAAACAAATAAATAAATAAAAAAAACTGCTTATTTTTGGAATGTTTTTAAAAGAAGGTCCATTTTACAGGATTTTATTTTTGAAAGTTCTGATTCGTGCCCGAGGAATTACAACTTCTTTAAAAACCTACCTAACTAAAATTTAGGTAGGGTGTGACAATGCTGTCGAATAGGTACCTACCTAAGGGCAAACCGTGTAGGTCGTCATTTATTTATTTTATTAAGGATCAAGCAAACTGGATCGGCTATATATGGACACTAGATATTGACAGATCGTTAAGGGAGGCGTGCCTGTAGAGATGAGTAGGTACTAATGTACCTGTTAATATTGATAATATGGCCATCTATCTCATTCTGCTTCATAGACGCGATGGCGTGTCGCGTGCACAGGATCATGCCCTTCAGATTCACGTCGATAGTTCTAAGAATTTCGTCGTCAGTCAATGTGTTGCTGCCCACGTCTGCAAGTAGAAATAGAAGAATTGGTGCAAGAACTCTTCAATCATCCACGATTAATCGATGGCAACTGTTTCAATCCTACACTGAACTGACATAGGTAGGTGACGTAAAGCGTAGGTGAGTGAGATTATGATGTTACTAAAATTTGGTTAAGAGCAGCGGTGGCCCGGCCAGTGCTGGGAGCCCGGACTTACGAGCAGTAAGTCGTAGGTTCGAACCCAGGCAGGCGCTTTACTGTGTGTATTTTATTTCATCACAGCTGCTCTCAAAACGGTGAAGGAAAACATCGTGAGGAAACCGGCATGTCCTAAAACTAAAAAATCGAAGACATGTGACATCTACCAACCCGCACTGGGCCTGCGAGGTGGATTAAAGCCCACTCCCTCTCATTGAGAGGAGGCCTGTGTCCCAGCTGTGGGAACATTATAGGCTGATGATGAAAATTAGGTTCATCGTAGCGTTTCCGTAGCGTGGTCGTAGAAATTGTGCGAAACTATCCCTATTGAACAGTGTGTCGTAGCACTATCGTAGCGACGGACACGGTGGGTGTAGCTTTGGTGTAGCTCTGCCGTCGCATTGGCGTAGCAGGAGGTCTACTCTTTTTCTCCGAAACGTAACTTCGATATAGATTAGGGGCACAAACGTAACTACGTTTAATTTTCGTTCGTTGCCGAAGTTACGTGTCGGAGAAAGAGAGTAGACCTCCAGCGTCGTAGCGTAATCGTATCAGCTGTGTCATATCTTTGGCGTAGCACTGTCGTAGCAGTGTGTAGAGGACCCGTAGAGGTGTCGTAGCGTTATCGTAGCTTTGTCGTAACATTATTCTTGCGATTGTGCAGAGTTGTGTGTTACTTTGCTTTAGTAGGTATTATTTGTCCTACTTAGTTGATGATAATAATGAAAAAGCTTGTTAGCTGCAAAGTAAAGTGTACCTACAACAATGACTTACCAGTAATCTGTCCTTGGTACAGCACGCCGGCACAATTGACTAGGATGTGCACTCCATTGAATTCCTCGGTAACCCATTTGAAAGTCTCCCTCACATCCTGGGGGCTCGTGATGTCGCATTGTTTTGGAATAATTTTGCCCTTTCTGACTTCCAACTGTATTTCCTATGATGTCAAAATAGAACTCCTTTTCTTTAATTACTTTACTGTAAGATAACGCGCGCACAGCCAGGAGTGTTACTACTCGTACGATTGATTACACAATATTAGTCGCAGAAGCTATGACCAAAGAGCAAGTTAGACCGCATGACCGGCCTGCCAACTAAAGCTTCGTGCGACCTTTCGTGGTCGGGGCCGAGTAGAGCGCGATATCTACCTATATCAACAGACTAGATCAGATTCATTCAAGAATCTGATAAAATCATCTGCAATTGATATTATGGAATTTCGCTGGTAGCAAACCAATATCAAAAGAAAGAATAGGTTCTAATTCTATAAAAGCTTAGGATACAGATACAGACTATAGGATTCGTTCTTATCCAACTTACATGAATGCCATCTAAGTGGACATCTATTGCGATGACAGTGATCCCGACGTTCGCCAAGCCGACGCTGATAGCACTGCCGATGCCGCCGGTAGCCCCCGTCACCACAGCGGTCGCTTTGGACCAGCACTCCATACTCTGCGCCTAACGTCATTGTAACCAAAATTCATTCTCCTGCCCTTACAATATAAGTAAAACCAGTTTATTAAAATCCCACTGCAGGACAAAGATCTCTACTTAAATAGAGAAGATACAAACATTGATCAACTCTGTCCGGAATTAATGAAATTATCCAGGTGTTTCCCGCGACTGCCCTACCGCATTCAGACGCAATACCTACCGCAGGCAGACCTAACAGACTCAGCGTTGCATTTTCACTTTGAGAGACATAAAATAAAAGATGAGCTGCACGGTAAACCGGACTGTTTGGAACTACTAACCTTGGTGACTTCTTTGTAGCAGGTTTTGTACGTACCTACACACAACACGTACACACCAAATACTCAGAGGAAACGAACTCAACTCAAGCTATATAACTTGTTTGTTTCTGACAATATTCGAGACATACCTTTTTATTTGTAAGTTTGTAGTAATCTTGATAAGATAGATAATTTTACTTTGTAACATGCAACTTACAGTTATTTAGGTGCGGAGCACAGCCACAAGATGAAAACAAACTGTTGGATCGCGAAGGACTGCTTACCAATCTGCGGAACTGTGACTAAAGCCCTTGTGTTTTTGTCTCATTCCGAAAAAGCGGATTGCAATGAAAATATACTTAGAAAACCAGTTATTATACCTACTTATGTAACCAGTCTCTTCAAATAGTGTGATCATTTCCTCAGTGGTGTTTTATATCTTGTGCTTCAGATGACTCATAGAAAAGTCAATAGAATAATCAGAGGGTAAAGTGGTGGTCTGTTATAAAATAAAAAAGTAGGAATCTCTTAGTAACTAGAAACAACCCCTATAACTTTTTTTTTTTTTTATTTGACACTTCAAGCACATAGTACAGAGGCCGACTTAATGCCATAAGCAACTTTAGCACGTCTGCGCCGTTTATCCAAAAACGGACTACGTACACATAGGTAATTAAAGGTATTAGGAGCATTCGAGCTATAGCTGAAACTAACTTTAGTTCTAAATAAATAAAAAACATCCATATGGTTGCATATTTTATTATCGATAATTATTTGTATGTTAATAGAAAAATCTCCGACATGCTGACACTTAACAAGGCTAAACATATTGAAATGGTCGACTATATACAACACACGGCATATATACATCGACAATAATCGAACTTTCTGACACACTCATAGGAACATTTGCACCTTACCCTAACGCAATTATATCTCTATCCACGTTTTCAATAACCCATAAACATCTGTGAATTCTTCCCGATGACAACAGAGCGCACCCTGCGCAGTTAGCCCCTCTCACAACTTTCAACACGGAATGAGCTTCTTTCTGATATTTCGTGCCGCCACGCTTAAGATTTACAGCGTCCTATATACTTAGAGAAACGGTAGATACATGGGTAATTAATAACGTGCGTCTGACGAGCTACGATAAGCTTATCTCTACCATAGCTAGCGAGGAAATCTCATGACCTCGACCTCCGTGTTGTAAATAAACTTCTATTGACCGCAACTTAGTTCAGGGGTCATTGATTGGGGTATGTTACAATATTTGCATCTTATTTAATTCTATTACTAATTTATTTATTTTGCTAAACACGTTCATCTTGCTATAGCTGTACAAGAATCTTTTGGCGAGTCGCCAAATCGGTATAGCCGCCGCCACATTCGGCAAACCAATTTTACAAATTATTACCAACCGCTCTACCCCCTATCAACGACATATGAGCGCCAAAAGATCTTTGTAGTAGTTTTATCGCTATGGCTGCCATACGCTTATCGGGAATCTACCCATATTAAAACAATTCAAAGACAATATAATCAATTTCAGTCGAACAAAGTTATCATATCCAACAAACAGTGTCACAATAAAGCGTGCAATAAAAAAAATAGATGTAAACCATAATTATTTATGCTTAAACCAAAATTCCAAAAAAAAAATAAGTATAATTTATAATACTGGAAAAATACTTGATTTGAAAAATATACAATTCGTCAGCAAATGTAAAATTTTACGGGCTAAAAATATCTCACCAAATTCAAATCCACTCATCACAGTCTTTTTAATAAAACAGATTTTAGTAAAAATAAAAGCAAGGTTAATAAAGAAATACATAATACATGATTGTATCGCATATTTTATGATTTTTTTTACTGAAATATTATGAATATCTATTACTCTGGCTTAACTTACACACTAGGGCTTGGAGTCAAAAATAAAATATTGAAAGTTAATGCTTACACTAATGTAACAATATTATAAAGTTGTTACAGTAAATTGCACTTATTTATTATCACTTAACATTATTATAATCATAGATGTAGATTTTTTATTAACTTCTAAAAATTTGATATTAAAAAAAAAAAAAAACCAATGAGAATCTTCGTGCGAATAATAACGTTTTACTATCACTACTTCGCTGTACTTAATAATTATTTACAGACACATAACGTGCCTACACTAAATTATAGATGCATTATTTTATTTCACAATTAGATGATAAAAGTTCTAAAAAAAAGTGATTTAACTCTGATATTCCCTCTGATACACATAAATCAATATTGGTATGTATGTGTGTACATATTGACATTAATCTCCAATAAAAAAGCATATAGTAAACTTTAAGTACGCAGCATAAACTTCACTTAACTAGTTGGCCCTAAGTTAGAGAAATACAACAATGTCCCGACATGTCATAGTATCTAACACTAATGCTCAGCTCAGACTGGTGCGGGAGACGAAATGTGTTGTGGACAATCAAGTATGGAATTGGTGAGTACTGCGATAAGGTACACATGACACGAGTGTGTCTCGCCTCGCCGCCCGTGAGCGCCGACGCAACATCGCCCGCGTGTTGCGCTCGGTCACCGTTACCCACTATTCACTGGAATAAACTCTGCACTTTCAGCTTGGGCAAGTATTGTGGCTGGGATGATTTCGTGATCTTCACCTGAAATCGTAACGTTACCCGTAATTATTGATCATACATTGTTTTATTTTATACATTTGTACCAATTATAAATAATGTTATCATTATTTTTTATTTTTAAATGTTTACTCAACAAACATTTAAAAATGTGATATTTATGTAATAGGAATAAATTACTTGAGTGTTGTTTTACTGACAATGTATGGAATGTTTTATGCTAAGTAAATAATTAATTTTTAAGAAAATATTTCATATAAACGCAATAAGATACATACTTCATGGTAATCCTCCTCTTTAATTTCCAGGGGATCTTTCATCATCTGGAAAGAAAGAACCAAACATTAATAGAAGCATTTCACAAATTGACATACTCCTTTGGGAAGTAATGAACGCCCATAGTAGTTTAGCCTTATGAACGCCATTGTCAAAAATACGTGACAAGCAAGCGCGTGCCTTGTACGCCAACAACACACACATGTGACAAAAATGTGGTGCCACCACATTTTTGTCACGAAATAAGCTATTTAAACCATTACTTTTATGTGTGTTTATTTGTTTAAAATGTGTTCCGTATATCTTAAATATTAAATGACTTATCAAGAAATAAGTTAAAAGTACTTTTGAAATCCCTTTTCTTATTTGCAAGTATTTGCGGTGAATTTGTGGCTTGGCGTGTGGTACGCGCGTGCGTTTATGCTCTGGCTTTCAAAAGGTTAGACTAAAGCTCGGTTATGTTAGGCTCAGTTTCCGCCAGAGCGGACGAGCAGATTGAAGAGGAGACCTGCAAGATTCGACCAATTACAGCAGAGATGCGAGACGCGATGTGGATTTCTACCAAAATTCGATGGATTTCTAACAATGTGATTAGTTCGATTCCTGCACGTTGCCTCTTCGGTCCGTCCGTTTTCGCTTTGGTGCAAACAGGGCCCTAGCCTTGTTGTTCTTTTCTACTTAACTATTATAAACTGTCAGTCAAAATATAGAATCATCCTGTCTTCATACTACCGACGAAAACTCTGTTAAACAAACTACTCATTTTTCATAGTAGTTTCCTACATCTGTTCACGTAAGAGTGGTGAGCAGTAGACACGTACCTTGGGCGGGCGGCCGCGGCGCGGCGGGTGGCGGGTGTGGCTGAGCACCCGCAGCTGGTGCTCGCGCAGCAGGTGCTCGGTGTGCGCGCGCGCGGACGGCAGGCGCGCGCCGCACGACGAGAACACGCACGTGTACTCGCGACCTGGGCCGCACAGTTACGTACACCATTATTACACGCGATTTAGGAAAGCTTCTGTGTAAGAGCCGAATGTTGGGGGAGTTCCGCTAGATAATTTAGTTGGACCCACCATTAAAGAGTATAAAACACAATAAGTAGAAGTATAAGTCGAATTCATGTCTGTTCCGGCCCATACATAAACGAAATACACAAAATAAAATAAAAATAAACTAATTCATATTAAAAACCTTATTACTTTTACTAAACACGTAATGTTGTCGGCATCGTGTTTCGCTGGGTAGGGTCGCGTAACCGTCCTCAGAATTGTCGATACACAACACCTTTCGGCCAAAAGTTCTCTCAAGCAGTTCTGTAGATGGTGGGTTGGAACTCGTACGACGAACGACTTATAGTTGACTAGCTGTCCGGCGCAACTTCGTTTGCGACACATTTTCCCCGTTTACACAACATTTTTCATTGCTGCTCCACTCCTATAGTGTGATGATATACAGCCTATAGCCTTCTTCGATAAATGGGCTATCTAACACTGAAAGAATTTTTCAAATCGGACCAGTAGTTTCGGAGCCTATTCCATTCAAACAAACAATCAAATCTTTTCTCTTTATAATATTAGTTTAGATAAACTAACTAATGAATGAACACCCCTCAATCGATTTGTTTGCAAGCTCCCTAACTAACGACAATTAGTACAGCTTTGTCTAAAAATTTGTCTTTGATGAATTCCAATAGTAATTGTTCCTGCCTGTGCAGGTACTTAATTTAATATCGTCGTAATTTAATGTTATGTTCTCATTTATTTATTTCTATACATACTAATTACATTTTTAAATATTTTTACAAAATTATATTAAAAAAAAAAATTAAGTTAAGTTTATTCTAATACTCTGTTTCTTTAAATTACGCTTATTGTTTATTATGTTAATATATTGTGCAACATAATTGTTTACTTCTGGAGGCTTATGGCTTGTCGTAGTTACATCACTATAAACTTCTGTAATGTTAGCTGTGAGCCAACAAAACACAATAAAAAAAACTAATTGGAGTTTTACCGTACACCAACATCACCAACTAAATAATTTAGAAAAAAAACATCACTTAAGTAGATACTTAGGTAAATTTCCCATCGAAATATAACATAACAACGGGTAAAAAATATGCGAAATACTCGTATTATCTAGTACTAACGAGCGCACATCGGTTACCAAACTGGCCGTCCATATTTTTTTGTCCCTCAATGCTCTATGTAGTAGATTAATAAGGTACGGTATTATATATAGTATAACGATCTCTTGCGCTGTAAATTCGTTTGGAAGTAGTAGCTGACCATTGATAACGCATTGGATGGTTTGAGATATAGCACAAATATCTTATGTATCGACGTATCACAAATTCAGTATATTGCATCTGAATAAAGCAGGGGCAGGACGCTAATTTTGACGACATCATATGCAAGGCAAAGGAAGGAGGCTTTTCCCCAGAAGTGGAACAGTAAGTGAAGATGTAAAAGTAAACATACTGTTATCATCCTCCTGGCTATGGTTGTTGAGCGCGGCGTGGTGCGCGGCGTGGCGCTGCAGCTGGCGCTCGCTCGGGAAGCTCAGCGCGCACACCGCGCACGACAGGCGCGCCATAGGACTGCGCGCCGGGCTCTTCAGCTCCGCGTGCACTTCTCGTCTGCAACACATAACATACCTTATGTTGTCGTCACTGGCAACAGTGTGCACACAGTGACTGCCTGAAGATGGATAGCGCTGCCGGAGCACCCCCAGGAAGAAGTGGTGAGACGACCTGAACGCATACCGCAAGGGCTGGTTCGATGTTGCTTAGCATAACTGGAAGAAGGCTTTTGCCCAGCAGTAGGATATATCAGGTGGACTAAAAGGGATTTTAGTCCACCTGATATATCCTACACATTACACTTATCATAATCTGATGCCGGGTGAAGCTTTTCTAGATGACGCCGACAGGGAGCTCTTTTAGATTCCCTTATTAATTCTTACCATCAAGCTGTTGCTGTTTGTTGTTTGTTATGTATCAGTTAAATATAACCTTTCGACTTCGTTGCTAAGGCCGCCGGGTAAGTGGCAACGCAGTGTACATGTATTGTTGTTGTTGTGGCGGTAATTGCGTCGCCGTAGGCCAGATAGTAAACAAATCTAAACGAACAAATTAATTTCTGTGAATAGTACCTGTGCATGTACATGTGGTTGCGCTGCTGGAACTGCTCTCCGCACACGGTGCAGTCGTACGTGGCTTCCACGGGCCGTCCGTTCATGTGCCGCTTACGATGTTGATTCAAATTCGTTACCTACACAGATAATTATAGTAGATAAATATCGTTTCCGGAAAATATGGTAGAAAAAAAAGTTCTATTTAACTTCCATTCTCAATTAGTTTACGCAGTGGGTTAGCTTTCGTTTTGAGAGAGAAATCTGTAAAGCTATATTCTCTGTTCGACAGCTTCAAGAGAAAAGTAAAGAAGAAGGTCGACCCCTCTGCTTTGTCGATCTTGAAAAGGCATTCGACAGCGCGATGACCTTAAAGCTAGACCACCAACAGCTATATACAATACAATATCGTCAATGTTGTTCTAACATATGTACATGTCCGCTTTGTGCTCGGAGTTTTTCGGCCAAAGGTAGCCGCTGGTGTGACATATTGCGATACACATACGTTAGCAGCGTCTTTTGACTAGTGGGCGCGAAATTTCGTCAACACTTCGGAATTCAGAAATTGTTAAAATTTCGGGGAGGATACGACAACCATTTCCCTTTTTCTGTACACGTTTTACCTTAAGGTAAAAAGAAAAGTTTTGGGATCTATGTTTCTACACAGACCCCAAAGTTCCTAAAACCTCAATCGATATCCAATTCAGTAAGCTTAATTGGGGTGTCAAGGTGTTTAATAGATTTTTATTTATTTTAAGTGAGAGACTTACATTCGAAAGAGCCATTGATAGTTTATCATTTGTTAATGTAATAATAGGATAGTTACCTGTGCGTACGCCTTATTGCATCCCGGCTCCGGGCACACGAAGGGACGCTCTCCAGTGTGCAATCGTACATGATTGTTCAGATTTGTAACCTGTCGCAAAATAATAAATAGTAATATTATTACAATGAGAAGAAAAAACATTGTAATAAGTTTCATTTCCATAATTGCATACCTGAGTGAATGCTTTCCCACATTCGGAGCACTTGAATGGTCTCTCATTAGTGTGGATGCGGAGGTGCGCCCGCAAGTTGTTGGATTGGGAGAAGGCTAGAAAACGAAAATACGAAGTGTCAGCTATAACACTCTGAACTAGTCAAGTGACCTAGAAATGTATGCCTCGTCATCATTTACAGTACTTTCAGAGAAATATGCGTACATCTTTCAGAAAACATATTTGAATTTAAACATCTGCTGCAAAGATGGGACAAAAGCACACTGTTAATGTTTACGATATTCCAGTGTTATCTTTTAAGCACATCACACTTTTTGATATAACATTAGTACTAATGACAGTAGCATTGGTAAAAATGGTGCAAAAAAAGCACTGTCAGTATAATCCATGGAAGCATTCATTGTTGTACAACACAATCACATTTAAACTCGTTACGATTTCATGTCATAACGAAAATATGAAAAAGTAGACTTTATAAAAAAGCTTACCTTTATTGCAGTAAGTGCAGACGAAGCGTCTCTCGGCGCGATGGTTGCGCAAGTGGTTTTGAAACTGCATGTTCTTCTGAAAAGACTTGTGGCAGAGGCCACAATACAATGATGATTCATTTCCCTCCTGCAAGGTGCAAACACTTGCTATAACCCCAGGGTTATCCTAAGTTAGTTAGTGGCTGCCCTAAATTAGCTGAACCTTAGTAGATTGGTATTTCAAAATTTCAGATAAGTATGTTAGAACAGACACACAAATTCTTATATTTTGGACTTGGTAAACTGCTGTTGTTTATATCACCAATGTGAACCTAATGTTAGGCTTTACAGGTGGTTATAATTTCGTAGGGTTTCATAAAGAGTTCAAATTTTGAAATAAAGCAATTCTGGGTTTGATGTCAACAGGAGATTATTTGATTATGGTTTTCCAAATGTTCAAGTCTCCCAGTCACTCCATTTTATTTTGAACAGGCCATAATGTGGCACTTTTAATGTCAAAATTTACAAGAAAACAGAATAGTCTGTATCTCTTTCCAAAAGGTACCAACTTGACTAGAGAACTCGGGAGAACGGTTTTAATTTGCTGTGATTTGTCAATTACAAATCACAGCAGATTAAAACCGTTCTCCCGAGTTCTCTAGTCAAGTTGGTACCTTTTGTTTGGTTTTTTTCATTGTTGTAGAAGGATAATGACCTGAATAAGATGTTATCCCTACTGTGCTCCTTTTTATGCATTAAAATGAAGAAGTCAAGGTTGATTAAATAAGTAAG
Source organism: Cerastis rubricosa (assembly GCA_949152445.1). Lineage (NCBI taxonomy): Eukaryota > Metazoa > Arthropoda > Insecta > Lepidoptera > Noctuidae > Cerastis > Cerastis rubricosa. Next base: position 14,886,374 of record OX424545.1, on the reverse strand, counting down.
AACTCCTGGGAACTACATTAGCATTTATACACTAGGTTACTGTTATTGCTTTACTACTGTATTACAGGTCCTAATTTGTTGTACTGTGCAGGATTTGTACTGCATTAACAAGCATTTTTATAGTAGATAAACATATTAGATAACAAGTATTAAATAATAAACACCTCTTCGCTGTTGCTGGTCTGCGGGACTGTCTGGTCGGAGTCATTCTCTCCAATTGTTATTTCAGGCACTAACGGCTGGCACTTGAAACAGGCGTAAATGCCATCCTTGCCTGTCTCAAACAATTGCTGAAACATACACAATGTTACAGATGTAGCTGAATTAATCTTATCTTTCTTTTATTAAAACATTTTGTTTCTATGCAGCTGTTTAGTACAGAACATAGAACATAATCACTGCTCAACATAAATGTAGCAATGGACCAGTCAAATGTTTGATATCTTTTCTAAATAAAATAGAAGCAAACAAGTTTTTATAGATGTGAATTTCTATAAAATGCAGTGCTATTATTATTTAAACAGAGATGCTTGTGGTACCTATAGCATATGCCAAGGTTCACTATTCAAGTACATAAAAAAAGGATCACTGTTGTTTTTTACACAGCACTGAGCCAGACGTAAAAAAACAGACGGACCGACAAAAAATAAAAAAAAATACGCGGGCAGGTTTCGAATGTCAAGTTTTTTCACATTTCTGCATAGACTTCCATAAAATTCCAACTCAATTAGTTACAAAATGCTTGCTTTCGTAAAACTATAGAAGCCTGAATGATCAGGGACGTTATTTTTATAACATTCTCCAAAGAAAACAAAAAAATATTGAGGATATATTTCGAGACGACGCATTAAATAAGTAAACAGATACTCACAACAGCTGGTTTAAGACAAATCCCACATTTGTCCATAGTGGACGATCACAATACTAACAAATTAATCAAAATAACTTCGAAAATTGCTGGTATTTATTTTAAAAAAAAGTAGCCCTCAGTGGCTCTCACTCAGAAAAATCACAGGGCGGGGCGGGAATGGAGAGTGCGGGGGGGAATGAAGAAGACATAAAAGCATAGACAAGATTCTAAAAATGTTGCCATTTAATTAGGGATGTGACCCTCCACATACAAAATCGATTATTATTTAATCGATTGTTTTTCTTAGCGTGAAAAATCGAATAATAAATAATCGATTTATCTTTATAAAATAATCGATTGTTTATTTAATCGATTTTTTCCTAAGTTAACATTTAAAAAAACAAATTTTTGCGTTTTTTTTCTAAAATCGGTTTAAAATTTCCTTAATAAGAATCATTTATTCATAGGTACATACTTACATAGCCATACCATACCTACTCACGTTAAAATTAATTACAATCAAAAATTAAATTACAAGGTAAGCTACAGTCTAACTTATATAAAAGATTCATTTTGACAGCTCAAAATAGTCAGAGAACGTAACTTTGCATAACTTGTACCAAACATGAAAACAATAAAATTAAACATCATTTGTCGTTTGATGAATGATGGCTGTTGCAATGTATAAAAAAAAAAACGAGTTCTCGAGAAATATTAACTGAATACATTTTTAACCCAAATAACTAAACACAAGTTTTAGGTTCTTACCTGGTTATTTTCAATATTGCTAATGACACCAGAATGTTTCCTTTCGATGTACTGTTTTAAGTAGTACACGTTACGCTACAAGTTTTTAATATTTTAGGGCAAGATTCTGTATGGTGTCGGACGTAAAGAATAGCACCATCCCATATCTCCCCGTGGGTGTCGTAAGAGGCGACTAAGGGACTTGCCAGAGAATGGGCAGCAGCGTTGTCTGTACTTTTATAACAACCATACTGCGATCGCCAACCCGCCTGCCAAGCGTGGCGATTATGGCAAAACCCCCCTTATGTCAATGTGGCGTTGGGGGAGGCATATGTCCAGCAGTGGACGTTTTTCGGCTGAAATCATGGTGATGATGATGATAGATATTTACATTGAGCCTTGTCAGATTAACTGTCAATACTAAAATATTGACGCCAACTACTCATCGGCCTTTTGGTCATTGACATCGTTAGTTAAAACAACTGAATACAAGAGTAAAAAACACTAAACATGCAGCCTTGTAGACGCACAGATGGGGTTAATGTTACAGTGATGGACCTAATAGTAATTCTGGTTCCAAAGTTCGGACTAAATGTCGGTGGGTGCCGGAGGAAAATAAATCGGCGGTGCAAAAATAAAAATCGATTTACAATCGATTTTTCGTAATATAAAAATCGGTTATAAAAATCGATTATTTTTGGAGAGAAATCGATTTTTAATCGATTTTTACCATAATCGATTATTTTTTCACAACCCTACATTTAATTACAGAAAGCGGCTTTGAACGACAAATGTAGAAGGTTCTTTACAAACATTTTTTTTTAATTTCCCCTTTTTCTTATTTCGTTCATTAAATTGTTCATTCAAAATTTGCTACTCGCTAGTTCGCAGTTCGCTACTCGTCGAATTGAAATACGAAATTATGGTGTTTTATTCCACTTGAACTGCGTATTTTTATTTACTATACTTTTTGTTGTGTTTTTATTGGATCAAGATAACTTTATATTTGTTATACTTCTATTTTTTTATATGCTCATGTAAAGGGCTTTGTTGAAAAGTGTTTACTATTAATTTTGTGAAAAATGGCTGAGAAAATTGTCATAACCAGCGGCAACCAGCCCATTGTAAAGATAGGTCACTACACTCTGGGAGCAACCTTGGGCGTGGGCACTTTCGGTAAGGTAAAGATCGGTGAGCACCAGCTGACCAAACACAAGGTCGCTGTAAAGATTCTGAACAGGCAGAAGATCAAGAGCCTTGATGTCGTGGGGAAGATTAGACGGGAGATACAAAATCTGAAGTTATTCAGACATCCACACATCATTAAACTGTACCAGGTAAGACTTGTTTGTTTGTATGTTAATGTTCTTTGACCTTGAATAAGTCACACTTGACCCATACATTTTGCTCTGGTCATTGTAGTCCAGACTATTGATACGATAATAAACAACAATTCATTCATATAATACTGTAACTAATCCTATTTAACATTTCCAGGTGATATCCACTCCTACAGACATATTCATGATTATGGAATATGTGTCAGGTGGTGAACTATTTGACTATATAGTAAAGAGAGGCAAGCTGCAAGAGCATGAAGCACGGCGGTTCTTCCAGCAGATCATATCGGGTGTGGACTACTGCCACCGACACATGATTGTGCACCGAGACCTGAAGCCCGAAAACTTACTACTAGACCACAACATGCATGTGAAGATAGCTGACTTTGGACTCTCCAACATGATGATGGATGGAGAATTTTTGAGGACCTCTTGTGGATCACCTAATTATGCTGCACCTGAGGTACACATTCGGTTATTCTATCTCATAAATGTTTGGTTCTTGTAAAAAGAACAAGAACAACAACAGTGCTGTACGTAACTTGCAAACATCTGTTTGTATGACCTCCACCTCAAAAAGATTTGCGCTTTGGATGTAAGTTTCTCTAGCAGTGGTGTGTGAATAGTTGTATGAGCAAAAGGTACTTAATACTAATTTAGTTACAAGTGGGAACATAGCAGAATTTAATGTTTTGCACATAACAAATAATTTAATCTTTGTACAGGTTATATCTGGCAAACTATATGCTGGCCCTGAAGTGGATGTCTGGTCCTGTGGAGTTATATTATATGCCCTACTTTGTGGAACACTACCTTTTGACGATGAACATGTCCCGACACTGTTCAGAAAGATCAAATCTGGCATCTTCCCCATTCCTGAATACCTGAACAAGAGTGTGGTCAGCCTGCTATGCATGACCCTACAAGTGGACCCCATGAAGAGGGCATCTATAGAAGATGTGAAGAAACACGAGTGGTTCCAAAAAGACCTGCCAGGATATCTGTTCCCATCTCCTGTTGAGCAGGTAATTACAGTATGTAAACCTCATCCTTTTTTTTACTAGTTCATAAGTAGTTTTGTGTTTTGTTTTTTTGCTCTTTCCTTTTTGTTTGGAACTGTTGGTTTTGTTGCCACTGTTTTTGAATACTCTGACAATGACAAGTATAACATCCAGCACACTTAGCATGACCACTGTAGAAACGAGTTTAGTCTACAGAAGAATCGTCATAAATTCATAATGACAGATAAACAATAACTATGTCATTTTGTCGATTCTTCCGTCGACATAACCCGTTTCTACAGAGGTTATGCTACACATGCAGAAAAGAACTTGTTTGTTTTTTAAGAGAATTAAAGAGTTTGTTTTTAATGTTCTACTTGTTATAATTCAGCTTGGAGACAAAATCATAAATAAACTTTAGCAGTTTATGATAATGCTTCATGTGTCCTATTCCAAAGCTTATTCTAGATGTACTGTATAACTTTACAGTTATTTATTAACATGCATGTGTGTGAATGCATCACCAGTCATTACATCCAGACAATCTCTATTACATGCGTCTATTGTACAATTCTATTATAGTACTATGTGTGTCTGGTGCCAATAGCCTCGCCTCCTATTATGTACCTGGTGAAATGTGGGTGTACTACGTATAAACCTCTTCCTGACCCCTTGGGGATTAGGTGTGATGTTATGTGTTATATGTATTCCTCTAGCTGGGTATCCAAAGACTGCAATAGACATGACTTTTATAAATAAAAATTTTGAAACGAGTCATAAAAACAGTATGTTTAATTCTATTATGATCAATGTAGCATCCTCAGAATGCTTAATTTATCTTCTTTTGGCACATTTTTAAACACAAGAGAGTACACACATTGTGTATATTTTTAACTCTTAACTGAATGCCTTTCATATTCAGTAGAATTTCAAAATATCAATGTCCCAAGTAATGTTGAATATTGCACACACATGCTGCAATTTTTGGCAGCGTCACGCAATTTGCAACCCTACATGATTATTCTGTTGTACGAAAAGTCGCGCATGGTTGCTTAACTTGACACATCCTGTCTATAACAACTGACAGATATTACTGTATTTACTTGCACTTTTTAGGACAGCAGTGTGATCGACACGGAGGCGATATCAGAAGTATGCGACAAGTTCGGAGTGAAGGAGCATGAAGTACACAATGCTTTGCTAAGTGGAGACCCCCACGACCAGCTGGCCATAGCCTACCATCTAATCATAGACAATAAGAGGATCGCTGACGAAGCCGCGAAGGCTGAAATTAAGGACTTCTATGTAGCCAGTAAGTTGAATCAAATCATCCAGACGCAAAATACTTCTATATCCTGCAAAAATCTTATTTCCACCACATCTTAGCGTGTTGGAGGCAATATTTCGGTTCAGACTTTGCTAACGTTTTCACTAGCTTTAAACTCGTAGCAAAGTGTGACCCATCAATTACTGTGGCGCGCAGGTCAAAGCAAGCAGCATACGATATCAGGTTTCCAATGTTGGCTGTACAAATAGCTAATATATTGTAGAAGATCAATAATAATTAAATTAATTAAAAACATATCCCCTCTTTTTTACAACAATCACTAAAATAGCTTGACAAGCTATGAATTAAATTAAATCTTAGTTCTAAAGTAAGGCTAGCAAATCTCTGCTTTTCCATCATCATTCTCCATCCTTCACCAACTCTAAGCATGCGCCTTCTGTTTGAGCCCCGTGTTGCACTCATCCCCTCAGCTGGCAACTCGCCCCCCGCGGCGCCGGACACAGCCCGGCCGCACCCCGAGCGCATCGCGCCGCATCCACACCCGCAACAGGACAGAAGAGGGACACCTGTTAAGAGGTGAGACTGTACAGAAAGTAAAACACGCGTTCTTCTATAAAAACGAACTAGAGGGCCGAGACAAAGTGATATTATAACAGCGAAAACGATGATGGAATAGTCAAATATAATATTACAAATTATATTGGATTAGCTTTTGCCTGCGAGCTCGATCGCGCTATGATCGGAAATTATCCCACTTAGCTTAGCGGAATGAGTTCTAAATCGGAACAGTAACTCCGAAGTTTACCACTAATCTATAATATTAGTATAGATTGACATAAGCTACCCAGAGGCATATTATGTCAATGCTGTCGAAAGTCTACGATAGACTTTAAAAGCAATTGGCACTAATTGTCTAAAGTATGGAAGAAGCAGACATGCTGCGCCGACCCCAAATAAATTGGGATAAGGGCAGGAGATTGATGGTGACGCCTAAAGTGATTGTCACTTGTGTAAACCCTCAGCACTGTCCCACTTTTTATAGTTTGTGCACATCAAGGGTATGCGCTATGTGCCTAATAGATAGGCTATAAGGATTAAATTGCAATAAAAACTACTGTAATCATTTGTCATATCCCCCTATCAGGGCAATAATTTACTTTGTTTACTATTCATATTTATTTTACAGGGCTAAGTGGCACTTGGGCATCAGATCTCAAAGTAAGCCTAACGACATCATGCTAGAAGTATTCCGGGCGATGAAAGCTCTCGACTACGAATGGAAAGTCATCAATCCGTATCACGTAAGGTGAGTCAATCTGTTGTTTCACTAAGGGCGAATTTCCCCTACGAAACAGAACGCAACCAGCACATTTAAATGGCGTTTAAAAGCTGTCACTGACAATATATAAAATACCTTGACTTCATTGGTCAAATTGGGACCCAGCTGTGGCAGCGCCATCGCATGAACATGCGCGCATGAGCTTTTAACGGTCTTCCCCATTGATGAGACTACTGATGATACTACTGTCAGCTCTTAGATTTGGTGATCGCGGTCAGTTTCACTGGTTACCACTTTCGGTGCTAAGCACCCAGCATATAGGTCGAACAATAATTCGTTCGTGTGCGCACAACCCGCTTCTCGTGAATTACGCATAGAAGTAAAAAAACCGGCAAAGTGCGAGTCTTACTCGCACACAGGGTTCCATAGCCCCAAACAATATAATAACAATATTTTGAATTGTCATTCATTACTTAGTAGTATTAGTTAGTAAACTTCCACCCAGCCGCAAAACTAAATATTTTTTTTTATAGAATGTTAATGAAAAACCAAAGTTACTGCTGCAGTTTGATTAAAAAGTCCCATATCTCAAAAACTAAACATCAGATCATTATTATTAATTTTCGTTGATAGTTTTTTTTACGTTCTACAATCCTAAATATTTTCAGAATTTTCTTCCTCTTACTTTAGAAATTAGAGGGGGGGGGACACATTTTACCACTTTAGAAGTGGCTCTAGCACAAACTATTCAGTTTAGAAAAAAAAAATAGAATTATATAGAAATTAGAAACCTCATTATATCATTTTTAAAGACCTATCTATAGATAACTCACAAGTATGGGATTGATGAAAAAAAAATTTTGGTTTTTAGTTCTAACTAGGGGGAACCCCCAAAATTTTTTGTTTTTTTTTTTTCTATTTTTGTGTGAAAATCTTAATGCGGTACATCTTACCATTTCTTACCAAGTTTCAACAGTATAGTTCTTATAGTTTCGGAAAAAAGTGGCTGTGACATTCGGACGGACAGACAGACAGACATGACGAATCAATAAGGCTTCCCTTATTTTGCTATTCGGCTACGGAACCCTAAAAATTAATTATTTATTTATTGAGGAGCTCGTGGCTAAATAATAACAGCCGCCTAGGTCGATCTTTAAGGTTAAGCCGTGCTTGCCGAGGTTGGTCTGTGGATGAGTGACCATAATTACATATCGAGTTTCCTCCGTGCCTCGGAAAGCCGTTGGTCCTGGCTGTCATTTGTAGATCTTTGACAGTCGTTACGAGTAGTCAGAAGCTTAAAAGTCTGACATCCAGTTTTACCAAGGGTATCGTATTACCCAGTTACTGTGTTGTGGAGGTCAGATAGGCAGTCGCTTCATGTAGAATACTGGTACTCAGCTGCATCCGGTTGGACTGGAAGCCGACCCCAAGATAGTTTGGGAAAAGGCTCGGCAGATGATGAGCAGCTTCTTCTTCTTAGCGTGTCGATGGCAATCTAAATTGTGTCGGCCCAGAACTGAGGCACTAGTTTGGCGCCCTCTGTAGCGTCCGGACACCGGCGCTGTGTTCGTGGATCTTTCAGCTGCTTACGCAATACGGTTAACCTCAAACGGCTGGTGTGGAAGGTGGAGACTTTGATCAACGATCATCTCATATTCGCATACTTAGCAGCGAAAGTGTTAAATAGCCCCTAAATAAATATGCTGTTATGGTTAGGTCATGGTAGTAAGTTACTTATTTCGTGACTTCAACTTTGAAGTCTTTGACATTTGTCATAATTACTTAATTTTCTTTCACATATTTTAGCTTTTTATCCTATTACGCCGCAGCAAAGAATGGGTAATGAGTTCTTAATGTAACAACCTGTAAGTGACTTATTGAGTGAATTTCCTTCCAGGGTACGCACACTGAACAAGATGACAGAGAAATACGTGAAGATGTCGCTACAGTTATACCAAGTGGATTACAAGTCGTACTTACTCGACTTCAAGTCCTTATCTGGAGAAAAGGAGGATTCCGACGAGGAGGCCGCCTCCCCCCTCGTGACGGCCCCGCCTCCACCCCCCGCGTCGCCCACCGGCCCGCAAGGTCACCACACGATGGAGTTCTTCGAGATGTGTGCCGCGCTCATCATACAACTCGCGCGGTAATCACTAGCTAGCTGAAGTAAAGTATTGTTGGACCAGGGAACATTGCAACTTATCGCTTTTCAGTCACTAGGTAATAATGGATTGGTTAAGAGAAGCTTGGCGACATCTAGGTTTGGCCGGCTGATCTAAAACCTACTAGTTATTGGAGTTATTGTTCACTTCCTGTTCACGTTGTTCTCCAATCTGACTGAAGGCTTTGGGCTGTCAGAAGAGCGGTGGTAGAATTTTAACTTTTTGGGGAACCCAAGAAACTCAGTTATGTTAGTTAGGCTTTTTTTAGTCGTTAAACCTCGGTGTTGCCATGCTTCAGCTTTCGCTCGTAATAGAAAAAGAAAAGTAGAAATGTAAAGTTGTTATCCCACGGTATGAAATGCGTGTTTGTATAATGCTTTCAATAAGCAATATTTTGATACACTTACATATTTTGAATTTAGCAAATTAATACTTAATCACTAGTCGTAATTGCATCGAGCAACGTTTATTGAAGCTAGCTAATGGAAGCCATGGAAAACTAAACTAAATGAATGTTATAACTAGTTCCAAATGTTAATATTGGGGTTGATTGTTAAATTGTAATTATTACCTGTACAATAGTAGGTACTATGATGATCTGGAACCTTCCATTGAATTGTAACTTCAATGTTTGAAGCATTGTGATACATTATAGCGCGACGCTTAATGTTTCGGCCACACCAGCGCGGCAACGTGCGCGGTCGTCACTCGCAGTACGTTCACATCGCGTACTACAACAACATCGCACACTTTACCAGTATAATCGTCTTTCAGCTTTATTGAGATATAGCTGCCTCTCACCGCGCTCGCGACTCACGTGTGAAAGTATAGGCTCGCGCACCGCGCTGGTTGTTTGGAACCTCGTTCATGTGATTCTACCAAAGATTACAAATGTTACTTTAAGCAAAACTAGTGCCTTTTGTATTTATTACTAGCTTTACATAGCGGTTAACGTTCTCCATAGCTTAATTCTGATCATTCACATGAAATGAAGGTAACAAATTACGAGTTGATGTTGTTTACGAGATGTATGGGTTTATTAGAATAGCTAGGACTTACTAATCCTTATATTTATAGATTAATTGTATGCAGACTATGCAACTGAGTATTATTATATAAAATGTTTATTACTTTATGTTGTACAGCTTTGAATATATGTATAGTATTGTGCAATTAAAATTTTACTCCTTATTTTTGGGAAATTACATTAAAGTCTCTTAGAGAGTAATAGAAGTTTTATTCCATTCAAAATGTCGTTACTGTTGGTGTAGACGTGTTCTCGTGGGGTCCCGGGTCACCCCATCGCGGTGGAACGTCCTCAGGCAGTGGAGCCATGATCTCCACAGGTTGGATGGTAGCAACAGGATGAGAATTGCCGAGAATTAACTTTAAGCGGCGTGCGATCTCTGAGAGCCCTATGTCCAGCAGTTGACTGCTTTGGGCTGACGATGATGGGAAAATCATAAAACCCCCAGCAAACTAACTACATTAATCATAGATATTGATAAGATTCTTCAGTCTATTGGGAATAAAGCAAAAATAAAAGTTTTCAAACAGAATACTGTAATTTATTACAGATCTAAGAATTATTTTAAAAAATAACTAAGGAATTTATTGTTTACAAAACAAGAAGATTGGTGAATAGTTAAGAATTTCAATCTACGCTCAACAACAACATAATAAATAAAGCTAACAGGTATATCATCCTCTATAAAATAGCAATGGCTAAACTGACTGTTGAATGAATATCACAATATAAGTTATTCATCGTATCCTAACGAGCGACGAGTGAGTTCGGTTCGCGGATTGTCAATCAACAAGGGATCTCGTAATATAATCGGTTTGTTTCGATTTTGGTTCCAACTGATCGCCACGACGCCAGACAAGCATGTGAGTATCTACAGTACGCGGGCGGTTATATGGCACATCGAGGAAAAGTTCGGCTCCATAGAGCGTCGCCCGTGCCACACCGCTCTGTAACAGTTTCTAGCACTCAATGAGGCATATACACACCCAGGTACAGTATGCGCATATACAGGATCATAATTAATTAGCTAGCGAAATTACAAGATTGACGAATATAGAATTATCGATATCTCGACAAGATAAACAAAGCAGTTTGATTTTCAGATTTCAACTGCACTACTTGCGGTCATTGACCTCAATATCGAGTTAAATATTTATACTATTAAATACTGAGGAGTTCCACTAGCTAATAAATGTTGACCATGTGTGATTTCAGGCGTCGGGTTAGGTTCGGAAGCCCGGTCATGTGCGCGGTCACGCGGCCGGCGTGGGCGCGGGAGGAGACGTCTCGTCGGGCTTGCTCTCCAGCGAGAACGGAGGGATTCGGCAGTCGAACGTGTAGCCGTCTTCCCGTTCCATTCTAAATGTGCCCCTGGCAACAAAAATATTTTATTATTTGAAAGTCTAGTGACTCAACTACCTGAATTATAGGTTAAATTAGATTAGAATAAGTATGTATATTGTATATGAATAGCATTGCATGGAATTATGAAGCAAATTTAACCGCATGGCAATGGCAACGCGTCACTTAATTAAAAAAGAAAACCTTTTAGAAGTACGTTATAAAGATGCCGTGTAGTATAAGAGTAACTTTACTTTGGACTTGCAGTTGACTGTTAAAAATAAAAATCAGAGGATACCTTTTTGTCACCACAGAACATCGATTTTTGACATCACATCACAATTTTTTACCATAGACCTGTCTTGAAAACTACATATTTTGGAGCTTATACGTACTGATTGCATCGTTGTTCTGGTGGAGTGGTGGTCTCTGAGCTACTGCTGATGTGGGGGTCACGGGTTTTATTCCCACAGGATTCCGTCAGGGCAGTGTTTTTGGTTTTTTCCATATCGAATTGCTCAGTTAACACTTTCGCTGCCAAGTTCAAATAATCTACTTACTTATGCCAAAATCTACAGCTACGTTTAATGACGACTCGGGAGGCGGATTGTGGGCACACGAACGAATTATTGTTACACCCATATGCTGGGTGCTTAGCACCGAAAGTGTTAAAGGCAATGGGCTGGTCTCCTACATGGAAAATAACTAGCGAAACGTTGTTATTGTTTATTGTGTAGAGTGCTTACCACATGTGACCGCTGGGCGCCTGCAGGCTCACGTGCGAGCTGTACTGGAAGGCGGGCGAGTGTCGCGCCAGCACGGGCTCCTGTCCCACCACGCCGCGCCCGCGCACGGTCTCCAGCGTGCCGCTCAGCGAGAAGATGCGCCAGTGCCGCTCGCGCAGCTGCACCGCCTGCGACCCCAGATTCTCCAGCCGGATGCAGTAGCGCCACTGGAATATTACACGTTTGACGTAAAGTTAAATTGGGCGGTCTGAAAGTACGCAATCTAAAAATATTAGTGCAGATGGTAGATGAAGCCCTAATACAAGAGACAATAAAAAAATAATATTGACATTCAAATTTATCATAATCCTCCTGTGTGAGAGATTGGCTATAACTGCGGTTTTCATGGGCATGGATTAATGATTTATTGACAAAGCTGCAAATCTTCATGGAGAAATTCAAAACAGGAACTGGAGCTGGAATCTTCTCGAAGAATCTCAACATCCAGAGCTAGACTATTTGGGGTTCACAATACAGTATTACAGACAGGACAAACATGGGCAATAATGGGCATATCCCTGGCCGCATCAGCCATCTTAGCCAAGGTGGTAAAGAACCACTCAATTTACATACTCTCAGACAACATGTACTGGAAGCGCTAAACAGCTAACTCTGGGCTATTACACAAGTGTCACCAACTCCTAAACCAGGTTGGTGAAATAACTATAAAATGGATCAAAGGACAAGACAGCGATTCCCGAGGCAACGATGCAGTGGACGACCTAGCTAGAAGCGAATCGATCATGGTAGAAGTGGTACCAGAACCTATAGTGCCACTCCCTGAGTGCAGGCAAGCCTAGGAAGCACTTCCTACTATCGATATTACTAAACAGGCGCTTCGGCTGACCAAACCAAAGCTGCGCGCTGTTACAGCCGCCATCACTGAAAATGGCTATTTTAATAAACACCTATTTGTCATAGGAGTCACAGACATCCTCCGTCTCGTTCTCCTCCATGCAGGCTCGGCAGCCTACATGGACGAAGTCGAGACAGCAGCCCACGTGCTTCTAAACTGCCTAGAGGTTACCTTGCCTCAGACAGGGCAAAATACTTCGGTAACCCAGGTACTCTCCGCGAGATCGTAAGTAAAACCAAAGCGCAACACCAAACGGTGTACTCTATGGTGCAGGTGCGACGCTGCCGGCGCGCAGTTGCCCCACTGAATTAACTTGTAGCTTCATACCTAAACTGCGGAGTGCGTCTGTCCTGACATAACTGAGAAAGAATCTCTGCCAAACCCTTTGAGAATTACGGGCGTGATGTTATGTTAAGATATAATTACCCAATAAACAGCCGAATTTTGTGACTCTCGGCTGCCCATATAGAATGGTATGACGGTGACGCGGACACCTTCGGTCGTCTCTCGGTGCACGTCGCTTAGCTCAAGCCAGGGGTGGTTCTTCTTCTGCCAGGCGCGCAGGGTCTCTTGCGCTATGAAGGGTGGATCTAAAAAACATTAATACTTCAGTGTAGCACTACAATACGTGAAATAGGTTTGTCTATTCGATCAGCTTTTATTTTGATTTGTGTAATAAGTTAATAAGTCCTATTGTGATTATGTTAAAAATGCATAATATGTAGTCAAACTATTGCTTTACGTGTTTTTGTTACTAGTTTTATACTACCGACTGTATTAAAGTCTAATTGAAGAGTAACACAATTTTGCAAAAACATACTACGAAATACGTATTTTATGTATTTCAATGTAGTACTTACTATGCTTACCTTTGTCAGCATTATGCATAAGGAATTTGTCAAACAGTTCATGTTGCAGTGGGACTCGTTCCACTGAAGTGTAGGGTATGATGTCGTCGTGTGCCACATAGTCCAGGCCGGGGATGGCGTACAAACTCCTGCTTGACTCTTGGTTGCCAAGGAAGGTCACCGCCTCGGTTTGCGCACGCTGAAATTTGTATACGTAATACGTAAAAAAAGACTACTACTAAGTATCTATCAACCAGCATTTTTGTCTTAAATATTTCTTCATGTTCATAAATGAAGCCTACCCCTAGCCCGTTTGAATTATTGATTACAAAATTGGCACTTTTTATTCTTGCAATTTTCTACTTATGAATTTGTGCAAAGGCATCATAAGAAAAATTGAGATTTTCGTACAAAAAATTAATCAAATAAAATAGGCCTTTATTCAGACAGGTTTACAGACAATTCTCTTAATACAAATAAAACTAATTACTATTTTAATACTAAGTACCTATAGTACACATCACACACAGTCCATTGTGAAGTTGTGCTGAGCTAACACACTGACAGGCATGAAAGGTGACTTTATACTGATTAGTTAGATATCTACTTTTTTGTTTTTCAAAACATTTCTGTATTGATTGTATTGTTTAACTAGTATTGTTGAATGTATTAAAACAATGATAACTGAGTAGGTTTAACAATAAATAATATAATCACCCAAGAAGAAAAAAAAAACAGCTGTTCCCTATATTTTGACGAGTTATGTGAACATAAAGACCAAAGAAACTATGGATGGACTGTGTGAAGGATAATGTGGCAAGAAAGGAGGTATCTCATGTGATGACAAGTAATAGAGAAGTATGGAAGAAGAGGACCTGCTGCGACCCTGACCCCAAATAAATTGGGATAAGGGCAAGAGAATGATGATGATGATGTGAACATAAAGTACGGAACAGCAGTATTTTTTTTCGCTATTTCAAATTTGGTCCCTTAGTAAATGTTGTTCATAATAATGAGTACAACAACTTAGAGGTTGTTGGTGTTGTACCAATAACCCTGTATATCTTAGTAACTTGTTAATGCAGTTAGTTTGGATCCACAAACAAACACACTATTCATGTGCACATGTTTATGATGGGTCCTTTCTCTTCCATTCAGGCCTCATATCGATGTTTGTTGCCACATTCAACAATAATTAAGGCAGTTAGTATACATGACATTTTATAAATAGCTGATAATCAAGTGTATGTATTACTTTTTGACCCAACTATCCAGTTTTTGTAACAGATTTTCATGATTAGCCTGCTAATATATGACCCAGAAATGTATTAATTTTGTTGGCCAATGACGGCACTGTTGGCTCAGTTGCTGACCGATCGACTGCTGTGATGTTGTATGACATTGGCAAAACAAAGTCCCTTACCGCCGTCTGTACACTTAGATCTTTTAAACTATGCAACAGATTTTGATGCGGTTTTCTTCAATAAACAGAATGATTTAAGAGGAAGGTTTTTTATGAATGAAGTTATAGGCAGCAGCTACTGATTATATAATGATTATATTTTTTCAAATAAAACCAATAGTATTATTCAAACTAGTTAAGGAAAAAAAGTGTACCACTGAAATTGTAGTCATTGTGGAGAGGAATGTTTTCATACAACACACAAGTCCATAAACAAGAAATCAAAAAGTTGTTACTATGTACTGCATTTAAAAGGGAAGTGGAACTTTGCCAATTACACTAAACAATATTATGTGCCCATTTAAGGTATCACATGCAATTATAATCTGAGATAAATTTCCAAGTTAGTTATAAGCTTATTAATTTAAGAACATTAGTATATCTGTGGTCTATGTAATTACAATACTTACTATGTAAGGTGCATCCCTGGTGTCAATCAGGACTTGATAGAATGTATGTGTGCGGCCTTTGACCTCCTTGCCGACGTTAGACAATGAGTCTCCTGAGGCCTCCGCGGAGGACGAGGAGTCCTTGCTCTCCTTCTTGTTGGTTGCATCTCTGTCGTACACCCTTGCCAACCAGGGGAACAGAATCACTCCGCGATATCCGAATACCTTGTGCAAAATTAACTGCCCTGTATCGTATTTCCCTGCTGCCTTTGGTGATTCAAGTTTTCCAACCTCAGCCAATCTAAAATAATGGATAAAAATGTTTAGCTAATAAATAGGTTATGCAGTTACTGACTGTCACGTCAGTTTTTTACCTGGTATAATTTGCTACTTGACATAAAAGAAGTTTAGAGGCAGTCACCCTTAAAGGGTTTGTTGGTAAAATTCTTAACAATATCTCCATTTTATCATTGTAATTTGTATATTTTTTTTTCCTATTTTTGTTTGACAGTTGACTTTGACAAAAACTCACAAATCAAAGTAATCAAAAGCAAAAGCAATGACATTTCTTTTTTTTAATCAGCTGGCTTCGTTTTTATTTTTTTTCTTAGACGAAGTAGTCGATTCTAGGCAATTCTAGCTATCAATATATAGAAATCCACATTTTATACAAAATAAAATATGACAATTAATCTTCAACCATTATCTATAACTTCATGGGTGGATCAGTGTTCATCGGGCGTCATCAGTGATCCAAGAAACGGATATTTATACACTGTTACAACCAACTCTACTTTTCTCACCCCTCTATTTACATTCCTAAACGAACGAGTTCAAAGTCCTGACTTATTTTGATTTTCAGCTGTATTGTATTGTTTTTATTAATTAAATTTTCCTAAAATGATTAAGAATTTTTCTAAATTGGTACAAACACTTGGTACGTATTATAAATAACTTTATTACTTAAATAGCTAAACAATATATATTCAACAACATTATCAACTTTTATTTTATTTATTTACAGCTCCAACAAGTGTTAGGCAGACGAGATGCATAGCTTCTCTTTCAGCGTTATCTGAAGATTACCAAATGCTGTATAAAACATGTCGAGACTTCGCTGAAGGGGAATTAAAGCCTAACGCTGCCAAGTTCGACCGCGAACACTTGTACCCTGGGGATGCTATTAAAAAAATGGGTGAACTAGGGCTTATGGCTATAGCAGTGCCGGAAGAACTCGGCGGCGCCGGTCTCGACTACCTCGCGTATGCTATAGCTCTTGAAGAGATTTCACGAGGATGTGCATCAGCAGGTGTCATCATGTCTGTGAACAACTCACTTTATTTAGGACCTGTGTTGCACTGGGGCACTGACAAACAAAAGGAAGAGTTTGTCAAACCATTCTGTACTGGTTTGTGTTTTTATCTTTGTGAATTAATCTTTAAAAGGTTGTTTAATTTTTTAAAACCTAGTAATCATTTGTACTTTATCAACAGTATCTATCTTATGTTATCTGGGCCCAGTAAGTTGTGGAATAGTTGTGGCAACAGTGAGGTACCACAGATCATCACAAGTGCAGATGACCAGGCACATAGGATGCTAGTAAGTGAGACATGGTCTGGTCAGAGACACCACACCCACAGGGGTTTGTGGGCTGGGAGCAGAGAATAACACTAAGCCCATTGCAGTTTAAGTATAGGCTGAAGGTTGCACAAAGTCTGGTGGTGAAGGATGCTTTAATTCCCACAGTATTTGCTTCTAATTTTGGGTGGCTGGTCTAGAATAGCCCGTTAGGATAGAAAGCTCAAATGACTTCCAGTTTCACTTGGCTTTCTTGAGACTAGTGTTAAGTAGAAGAGCTGTTTCAGATATACACCTGAAGTATCATATATTTAATTAGATTACATTACCAGCCTCTCAGGTTCAGAGGCATTGAGTGAATATATGATTTTGTTTTAGATATTAATAAATAATTTGATTTCAGGTGAAATTGTTGGTTGTTTTGCTCTCTCTGAGCCAGGTAATGGATCTGATGCTGGGGCAGCATCCACTACCGCAAAGGATGGTGGTGACAAATGGGTACTGAATGGCACAAAATGTTGGATCACCAATGGATATGAAAGCAAAGCCTCTGTTGTATTTGCTACCACTGACAAAAGTCTGAAACATAAAGGAATATCAGCTTTCATTGTACCAAAACCTATCAAAGGATTAGAGCTAGGAAAGAAAGAGGATAAACTAGGTATAAGAGGTTCTTCTACTTGCTCACTGATGTTTGAAGACTGTTCTATTCCCAAGGAGAATATCCTAGGTCAGCCAGGTCTTGGCTTTAAGATAGCCATGATGACTTTAGATGCTGGCAGAATTGGTATTGCATCCCAAGCTTTAGGTATAGCACAGGTAAATATTGCTGGCTGAAAATAGTAATACTTTCTACTGAAACATTTTCATGACATTTCCAACAATAAAATATATTTCCTGCTTACAGGCCTCATTAGATGTTGCAGCTGAGTATGCATCAAAACGCACTGCATTTGGAAAACCAATCATGAAGCTGCAATCCATACAGAATAAGCTAGCTGACATGGCTCTGCAACTGGAATCAGCAAGGCTGCTGACATGGAGAGCAGCTTGGTTGAAGGACAACAAGAAACCTTACACCAAGGAGGCAGCTATGGCCAAGCTGGCAGCTTCTGAGGCAGCAACATTCTTATCCCATCAGTGCATCCAGGTATGTTATAAATGCTCTTCACCTTAATACCTCTCATCAAAATGGTGTACATAACACAATGTATTCTATCAAAAATTTAAATTGGAATTGTATTTCTACATAAACATAATACCTCTAAAGATTTGTAATTTTCTCCTTCTATTTTGTTCTAGATCCTTGGAGGTATGGGTTATGTTTCCGATATGCCAGCAGAGCGACACTATCGCGACGCAAGGATCACCGAAATATATGAAGGAACTTCTGAAATACAGCGGCTTGTGATAGCAGGACAGCTGATCAAAGAATATGGTCTCAATTAACTATCAGTATAGAATGTATGTGTAACTGTAGTTGTAAGTGTAAGACTGTTATATTACCCTATTTATAGTCAACAAGTACCAATCTAACTCATTTATAGCAGCTGAAGTATTTGTACTCATCTATTTTAAAGCCTCTTTACAAGTTTTGAATCATGATTTTATGTATTGTATATTTACACCTATTTATAAATAAAATGATATTATTAGTATTTCCAAATACTTTATTAATACCTATACAAGTTCAAATAATCAAAATAATTAGTCTTAAAATAATAACATGCTGTTTTTAACTAAAATGTCTGGCAGACTATACACTCATGATTATAGAGATAAAATGGTTTTACAGGTATCAGTAGTAGTAGATAAGTAGCACATGAAATAATACAAATATCAATGCACCATCATGAAGTGTTATAAAAAATTTTGGAATTATGTTTTTGCTATTAAATCTCTTATGTTTTAAAGAAAAAGATATAAATAAAATAAATGCTTTCTTTGGTGAATCCTGGCTATTGTCCAGGGCCAGACAGTGACTTGTCCATGAATTTCCTCTTAGCGAAGCAAAGCCACCACTTGCTTGGCTTACCATCTTCTGTAGCAAATACCTGAAAGGTCAATTTTTTTACATTGTAGATCACTTTATAATACTGTAGTAAACACACCAATCTACTATCAGACACTTTATGAGCTACCAAAATGCACCATAGATTTTGTACTGCAAAAGCCACCTGTGAAGTCACTAATTTGTCAGCTCAATGACTCAACTATTTATTAATTTCAAAGCAACTAAAAATATAATTTTACAGTTAATTAGTAATTAATCAGGTTTTCAGGCCTAAAATAAACTAGAACAAATGGTGTCTACTACCCTATTGTTATTGGCACTCACACTGGCCAAACATTCACATTAAAAGGTGCTGTCTGATAACCAGTCCAAACTAGTATTTGGACATGAACAAATTATTATTACCTTCTCACAGACACGGCCTCCAGTCTCATGTCTCAACTGCTGTAAATACTGTCTCATCAAATCTGAAATCACAAAACAAGCCATATAATAAAATCTAATGTTCAATGTTTCCAAATGATGCAGAAATTACTGCATAGATTTTATTCAAAACTTTGCACAAACATTCATGAAAGGCTTCGAAAGGCCTCTTAAGGGTGTGCTACAGACCATCAAACTGAACATGTTTCTCCACAAACAATCATCGTAATAACGAAAAAATTATCTACTGCCCCATAGAAAATTTCAATACCTATTCAAACAAATGTATGGGGCAGCTGATATTTTTTTCGCTATAATGATGTTGGTCTGAATGAGACACATGTTCAGTTTGAAGGTCTGTAGCACACCCTTATGTAAGTATGTTCCCTTTCTGTTACACCCTGTATATTATATTACAAGTACTAACTGAAGCAAATTAATATTACAGCTACTGTTTGTCTTCTATCAAAAATTAAAACATGATTGTATTCAGATTTTGCAACATACCAGCCTCCTGGGTACTGGCAGGCTTAGCATACACAGAGTTCAGAGGAAATCCATATTCTCCAGGTATATCAAACTTAGATATGGCCAGCATATACATCTCTTGTTGACCCTGATTCTTGTTTGAGCATTTCTGGAGACGTTTGAGACATTCAGAAATGTACAGTGTGAGGTAAATGAGAACTCTGTCTGCATCAGACTGAAAAAGAAACACCATTTTATTATTATTTCTGTTTACATGATTAAGGAAAAATTTAGATTGAAAATTACCAAAAAACATTACCTTTATCTCATAAAACCTAAAAAAGACATTAGCTTTGAAGTAGTTGAGAGCTTCGTCGACAATATCCAATTCAATCTTGGGGCTGATCGGAGCCGGGCCTCTGAAAGTTGTACGTACTGGCAGGAGAGCCAGATTACCAACGGACTGGGTGTAATCCGTCAACGTCGAATGATAAGCCTACGAGGAAAATGTTAAAATTAGTATGATGTAAATTATTGCGCATAAAATGATCACATTGTAACCATTGGGCTAGGTATGATATCCAGACACTTACGGGCATTTTTTCAGGGAAAGCTGTTTATTTACTACAAAGTAAGTATCACTAAAGTTCCGCCGCAATTAGTTTTATTTAATGACCTGAAATCCCCGCAAATAAGTACGTGCGATATATGAGCTAATACTACACTATATAAACTCGTAGAACAGAAATGATTTCTTCAAATTGTATCTTTAAAAGGGCGAGGAAATAATGAAAATCTAAATGAATGAATCACTTCATCACAGAAATTGTGGAATTGACATTAGTTGATACTGAATGACTTATGTTGTCAAATTGACAACTACCTACACAGCGACCAGAGAAAAATTGCAAATCGAAATTCGAAAGGGGTTCATGGGTTCAATCTGGCATCCGTTTAATCTAACTGAACGGAGTATTCTATCTTTATTACTATACTCTTTGGGACTATTGCCGATATATTACTTTCCTCTATGGACTATTGTGTACACTCACGAAGTCACGAATAGTGCGGTTCGCCAATTAGCACAATCATCACTAAGTTAGAGAAGCTAGCCTAGCTAGACGAGAACACCCGGAGATAATATGTGATAGTTTCGCCCGAACGGTGGCATGCGCGAAATATGTCAACCATACCGCCCAGAAAAATCTCCGGTAGTTATTATTCGCCATTACACCTTCATCCATAATCGCAAAAAAAAACCTTAGGTTTTCTCTGTGCCCGAAACTCGTTGCAAGACTGCGGAAGTCGATTATTCCGGCCCCATGCAGAGCCCAGAAAAAGCGTCTAAAAAGGCTCCTTAATCATCCATTATATCTCTCTGCGATCGTTAGTGTCAAGCACTATAGGTTTGTGCCAGTTCTCTTTAGGCCCTTGTCCACCGCGGTCACATTTCGATACGAATGGTCTTTCTGTTCACCCTACGAATCTAACTCACCCTTTGTGACACAATCACACTAATATAAATCTAATCTAATCATCACGAAATGAGTTGACTACTTTAGTCATTTGACAATTTTTAAACAAAAAGGGTGCCAAAAGACTAGTCATCAAATGAGATAGACATTGATTCGTTGATGACACTTGACTTTGACTGACTGACTGACAGAAATTGACAGCAAATTAAACGTGCTCGTATTGTGGTCAACTGGTGGTATTTTTCAAGTGTTTTAAGTTTTTAAATGCTATAATCGCTAAGAAGCAGCATTTATTACTTAATAGATCTTAAATATGGCTGACGAAACACATAACAAAGTTCTCGCGATAGTAGCAAACTTAGCCAAAACCCAAGATAACTTGGAAAAATCAGAAAGCAACGATGAAGACAACAGTGAACAAGAAACAACATCTTCAAAAAATACAATAGATCCTATTAGAGGCATTCCGAAGTCTGGAAAGTTTTGGAAATCTAAGAAAGAAAGGTAACTTAATTCATAGTTTACTTTGAAAAATATAACCTTAAACTTGTTCCCTATCACTTTGCTTGTACTCAACACTGTTTTGCTCTTTCAGGTTTTCAACTATCAACAAAACGAAGGGACTCAGGCACACCTTTGAAAAGAAAAAACAGTTACGCGAAAAGTTACAGAAAACGAAAGAGCTATCTAAACAAATGTTAGCAGAATTAAAACAAAAAGAAATAGATCGAAAGGAACGACGACGACAGAATTTACAGCGTGCGGAGGAAAACAAACGTAAAGCTGAAGTGGTACAAGTTATCACAAATACTGCCAAACTGAAAAGAATGAAGAGGAAACAGTTGAGGTTTATTGAGAAAAGAGACACCAACAAACAAATTGAAGCCAATAAATAACTACAATAACAAATCTCTTG
Source organism: Cerastis rubricosa (assembly GCA_949152445.1). Lineage (NCBI taxonomy): Eukaryota > Metazoa > Arthropoda > Insecta > Lepidoptera > Noctuidae > Cerastis > Cerastis rubricosa. The sequence goes on along the minus strand of OX424545.1, from coordinate 14,864,125 downwards.
CATTTCTTTTCCATGGTGATTATAACAACCCCATTTGTTCACTGCCATTATCCTGTTCTATCTTATCAAAAATGCACTCATCTTTTTACTATAATAATCATCATAATCCACATCCCCATTTAGTATTGACTAAGGGCCTCTTCATAGTTGTATCATGGTTAGCTACTAGCTAGCTCATGGGGATGCCTAGGTTATTCCTAATTGTTGGAATTATTTACATAATTAATTATTTACACACAAATCACTTATGTATGTTGGTCTTACTTATTGCACAATCTATCAATCTATATATATAAAAGAAAGTCGTGTTAGTGTTACTTCGCTTATAACTCAAGATTTAGCTGAAAATTGGCAGGGAGGTAGTTTAGAGCCAGGAGAAGGACATAGGATACTTTTTATCCCGGTCTGCGCGGGTGAAACCGCAGGGCGCAGTTTGTTATTATCATGTTCTTGGCGAGCGCCACGCGCTTCAGGGGAGGCGTGGTCGGGATTGAGGTACTAGGAGAACATAGCTTACCGGGAGATATATTATGTTCTTGACGAGCGTGTCTGAGCGGCGTGTTCGGGATTGAGGTACTAGGAGCACATAGCTTACCGGGAGATAGTCGAGTGTGGAGTAGGTGATTGATGGCGCGTTATGTTCTTAGCGAGCCTGTCTGGGGGCGGCGTGGTCGGGATTGAGGTACTAGGAGAACATAGCTTACCGGGAGATATATTATATTCTTGGCGAGCGAGTCTGAGCGGCGTGGTCGGGATTGAGGTACTAGGAGAACATAGCTTACCGGGAGATAGTTGAGCGTGGAGTTGGTGATTGAGGTAGGGTAGGGTAGGTAGGTAGGGTAGGGTAGGTAGGTAGGGTAGGGTAGGTAGGTAGGGTAGGATAGGTAGGTAGGGTAGGGTAGGAAGGTAGGGTAGGTAGGGTAGGTAGGGTAGGTAGGGTAGGTAGGGTAGGTAGGGTAGGTAGATAGGGTAGGGTTGGGTAGGGTAGGTAGGGTTGGTAGGTGGTAGGTAGTAGGTAGATAGGGTAGGGTTGGGTAGGGTAGGGTAGGGTTGGTAGGTAGTAGGTAGGTAGGGTAGGGTAGGGTGGGTAGGTAGTAGGTAGGTAGGGTAGGGTAGGTAGGGTTGGGTAGGGTGGTGTAGGTAGGGTTGGGTAGGGTAGGTAGGTAGGAAAAGTGCATTGCTTTAACTTTTGACAGAACGAAGTCTGTCCGGGCAGCTAGTCTATATATATAAAAGAAAGTCGTGTTAGTTACTTCGCTTATAACTCAAGAACGGCTGAACCGATTTGGGTGAAAATTGGCAGGGAGGTAGTTTAGAGCCAGGAGAAGGACATAGGATACTTTTTATCCCGGTCTGCGAGGGTGAAACCGGAGGGCGCAGTTTGTTATAATGTTCTTGGCGAGCGCCACGCGCTTCAGGGGAGGCGTGGTCGGGAGTGAGGTACTAGGAGCACATAGCTTACACGGAGATAGTTGAGCGTGGAGTTGATGATTGATGACGCCCTGGCGCGTTATGTTCTTGGCGAGCGTGTCTGGGGCGCGTGATCGGGATTGAGGTACTAGGAGAACATAGCTTACCGGGAGATAGTCGAGTGTGGAGTAGGTGATTGATGGCGCGTTATGTTCTTAGCGAGCCTGTCTGGGGGCGGCGTGGTCGGGATTGAGGTACTAGGAGAACATAGCTTACCGGGAGATATATTATATTCTTGGCGAGCGAGTCTGAGCAGCGTGGTCGGGATTGAGGTACTAGGAGCACATAGCTTACCAGGTGATAGTTGAGCGTGGAGTTGGTGATTGAGGTAGGGTAGGGTAGGTAGGTAGGGTAGGGTAGGTAGGTAGGGTAGGGTAGGTAGGTAGGGTAGGGTAGGTAGGTAGGGTAGGATAGGTAGGTAGGGTAGGGTAGGTAGGTAGGGTAGGTAGGGTAGGTAGGGTAGGTAGGGTAGGTAGGTAGTAGGTAGGTAGGGTAGGGTAGGGTGGGTAGGTAGTAGGTAGTGCAGCATTATCACGCTGTTTTCGGCTGAATAAAAACTATTCTGTTCGTGTAAGTCGACCTCATTTCTAATCAATTTACTTTTTCTTACTTCGGTTCAAATTTAAAAATATGACGATTCCATGGATGTGACAGAGAAAAATTTTTTCTCAGATGGACGACAAATCTTTGGAAAGAACAGACATATGATTCCGTTTCGTAATTTAATTGATAAAGTAAAAAAGGCCATAAGAAAGATAAATTTTGTAGTGCTGTACTGTATAGTCGGTTATCAGTGATTTCACCAAGAACCGGTATGTATTTGGAACATTTTAATTTTTTTCTGCTTAAAAGATTCTCTCGGAGCATGGTGTTAATTTTTCTGTATTTTTCTCACCATAGATTCGCTCAGAATCGGTTCTAGGACTTTTATCCTAGCTAAGATCTAGTGACCCATATACTTTCGGCGCCGCGACTCAAGGCCGACCAGGGGTCGGGAGACGCGTACTGGCGGTTGGCTCCGAGGCTTGCCGCCTGAGACCCGGAGCAACAGCGAAGATCCGATTTCGAGCGAGGATCCGGACCTTCAGGGAACAAATTTTGTTTTAATCCTTTTTTTTAAATCTTTAGCAATAGTATAGTTTCTCTTTTTTTTTTGTTGTACAATCATTTAATTTATTTAAACCCTATTCGTGTCAAAAGGTCGCGCAATGTATTTTTTCCGGTGTAATATTTAAACTCGTATACATTTTGATCGCGCCTAGGGCTGAGTAGGCGTTGCAACCCCTTTCTCACCTTGTTTTAATTTTCAAAATTACAGATTTTATACAATTCTGAACAACCCATTTCGCTGCTTTACATAAAATTATATTACATGTCGTCCATTATTTAATTCCTTTTTTTGATCCTTTTAAATTTTTTTTATAAAAAATTGTATTAGTTTTTTTTTTATAACAGCAAAATTATACGTTTTAACATGTAGCAGTGACGACTTTTATTTTTATTTTCGCTACAAAAATGGCGCCCGAACAACTAAAGTAAGTGTTTTTTACCTAATAACTTTGAAATTTGAATGATTCTACATAAAATCTTTTTTGCCTTATTGAGGATGGTCACTCCCTCCGGGAGCTAATGATTCTTAAGCTTATTTGTTTCAGGACACGGATATTCTTTCATTCTAGAAAGGTATTCTGGGATTTTTACCACCAGTTCAGATCTGTGAAGCTGTCATTTTTCCTTGACATATATATATATTTTTTCATTAAATGTAATTTATTTTAAAGGAAAAATAATTTTGTGAACTATATAACACATAACTGTCTTTTATTTTACCCACTTATCGCAGCAAATATAACGATAGGTCTCCTGATTTTTATTCCATATCCTTAGCTAGCGGTAGTTAGAACCCGTAGAGTATATATGGTGACGTATGAATTTATAGGCGTCGGTTTTCAAGGTAAGCTTAGTATGAACGGTTATGTAGCCTGTATCTTTGTTTAATAGCTTGGCGTTTACTGACTGCTGGTTGCTGGATTATTTTTATCCGTCTGTTCATGCCGTGCCTATTTTTTCGCTAGGATTCAATCGCCTTTTGTCTGTTCTTTCATACGTTATTAGGTCTATTCTAGTTACATCATGTCAGAAGAGGGGTTCCCTATTGTTGAGACTCCACGTCGTGCTAGTCCCATTATTTCGCGACCACCACCTCCTCCTATTCCGCCAAGACCTTCTCACGCTTCTTCACAGAGTATCATTCCTTCCCCAATAAGATCTGAGGAATGCCTACAATTTACCAGGCAGTTCTCTCTTACTAAGTGGAAGATTGTTTTCGATGGTAAGACCTGCGTACGGGAATTTTTCACGAGTTTAGAGGAGTGCAGGGAGGCCGACAATTTGTCCGATGGTTATTTAGTTAAGCGATTTCATGAAGTCTTGTCAGGTGTCGCACTTCAATATTTTAGGTCGATCCGTCGCCCTGGACTTTCCTTCTATGAGATCAAAGATGCCTTTTTTCAGACATTCGGTACGACCGATTTTGAATTTAAGATAAGCCAGGAGGTCCGTAACCTCAAGCAGAAACCGGAACAGCTAATAAGAGAATTTATTATCGAAGTTTCTTACTTAAACGCTAAACTGAGCAAGCCTATTGAAGAATCGGAGTTGTTGCAGATTATCACTCACAACATGTTGCCAAAGTATACTCCTTGCTTGTCTATTCAAAAATTCCATGATGTCAATAATTTAATCGAGGCCGTTACTCATTTCGAGTCCTTTTTAAAACCTTCAAAGGCGGTAGCCAGTCTCGACTGTGTTGCCGACCAGTCGACTTCTCAAGTATTTAACCCACCAAAACCTAGGCCGAACAAAACTTCCCATCAGCCAACATCTAGTAACTCTCAGATTTGTCCTGGTTGTAGTCAGTCTCAGCTTTGTTTAAAATGTAACAAAGTTGGTCATTCTTACCGTTCTTGCCCAGAGATCACAGGCATGATTTGTTTTAAGTGTCGCACTCCTGGATTTATTACTAGGGAATGTCCGAAATGTAATCCAAAAAATGCATAAACCACTGGCGATACGCTTCTTTCCGTACAGTATCCCCAGTGTTTACTTCAGATTCATTTGATAACCGACCGTTTATAGAAGTATTATTATGTGGTAGAGTTGTTAAAGCATTGCTCGACTCTGGTGCTCAGATGTCGCTTGTTAGCGATAATTTTATTCAGCAACTTGGTGTTTCTTTGACATCAAAAGACGCTTGTCCCCGTGTTATATCGGCTAATAATTCGCCGATTGATATTCTTGGTTCTGTGTACCTTCCAGTTAAATTTAATGGTACAACTTTTATTCATGAGTTTTTAGTTGCAAGTTCGATGTCATCTTCTGTTATTTTAGGTATCGAATTTTGGAATAAATTCGGTTTGACGTCTATTTTTAGTCAGGCTTTTAATAAAAATATTGATGGTAATATGTTTATCCCTTCTGTTCAGCACTCTTCCCCTCAAGTTTCCTCTGTCAGCGAGGTCCGTTATATTCATCCTCGTAACATCCTATCGCCGGATCAAGAGGCTTGTCTTCAACAAGTTATTAAAGAGTACGAAGTTATCTCTTCGGAAAAAGTTGGTCTTGGTAAAACATCTTGGTTGTCCCATAAAATTAATACTACGGGTTACCCTATCCGTCAAAGATATTATCCCTTATCCCCTGTCAAGTTGAAGATTCTCAATGAAGAGATTGACAAAATGTTAGGTATGGGTGTTATTCGTCCATCTCGTTCTTCATGGGCTAGTCCAGTGGTAATGGTGACAAAAAAAGATGGTTCTGTTCGGTTTTGTGTCGACAGTAGAAAACTGAATAGTGTGACAGTTAGAGATTCATATCCTCTTCCCCGTATTCACGATATCCTCGACAACCTTCGTGGTGCTAGATATATTAGCTCATTGGATTTTAGAAGTGCTTTCTGGCAAATTCCACTCGCTGATAGAGAAAGTTGTGAGAAAACAGCGTTTATTGTTCCACAACGTGGTCTCTTTGAGTTTGTTAGGATGCCTTTTGGTCTAACGAACGCTGCTTCGGAGATGCAACGCCTTACTGATATGATCGTGAATTTCGAGTTTACTTCTACCAGCGACGACTGTATTTTTGGGTACGTCGACGACTTGATAATCGTGTCTAAAGATTTCTCTAGTCATATGGCGCTGCTCAGGAAGGTGCTTGCTCGACTTAAAGAAGCAGGCTTAACTATAAATTTAAAAAAATGCGAGTTTTGTAAAAGCGAACTAAAATATTTGGGTTATATTGTTAATGAAAAGGGTCTTCAAACCGATCCCGGCAAACTTGATGCTATTAAAGATTATCCTACTCCTACTTCAGCTAAGTCATTACGCGGTTTCATTGGTATGTGTTCCTATTATAGGCGTTTCGTTAAAGGGTTTTCTTCTATAATTGCTCCGCTTACTGCCCTTATCGGTAAGAGAAAGGGTAATGATCCAATAAGTTGGAACGATGCAGCCGATCAAGCTTTCACTCAGTTGAAACAAGCGCTAATTGATACGCCTGTTATGGCATGTCCTGATTTCTCGAAGCCATTCATCCTGCAGTGTGATGCGTCAGCTGTTGGTCTTGGTTCGGTACTGACACAGAAGATAGACGATGTGGAACATCCAATCGCCTATTATTCGCGTTTATTCTCTCAAACTGAACGCAATTATAGTACTACAGAGCGTGAACTCTTGTCAGTTTTGGATTCAATTAAACATTTTCGATGTTATTTAGATGGTATGAAGTTTTCTGTCATAACAGACCATATGGCTCTTAAGTGGCTCCTCTCTCTTAACAACCCATCTGGTCGTTTAGCTCGTTGGGCTACTATTATCTCCCAATATACTTTTGATATTGTGCATCGTAAAGGTTCGCAACATATAGTCCCCGATGTTCTTTCCAGGATCCATGCTAATCCTGTGTCATTTGACCAGGGTCCTGAACATACTAATGACCGTTGGTATAAGAAGATATATATAGGTGCTCGAGATACGCCACAAATGTTCCCAGCATACGCTATAAATAACGGTATCCTTATGAGACGCATGCCTGTTTCTAGTCCTTTATCTTCTGAACCATGGCGTGTGGTGTTACCAGCTGAAAAGGTTCCAGACGCTATTTGGGAAATTCACAATAGATTTCCTTCGATACATCCCGGTGTTACTAAAACGTATCTAAAGCTTAGGGAGTTGTTCTACTGGCCAAATATGTTCCGTGACGTTACTTCGACGTTAAGTCAATGTGAGGTTTGTAAAGCCTATAAAATTTCGAACACACAACCTCGCGGTCAGATGTGTTACCCTAAAGAGGTTTCCTTGCCCTTACAGATGATTTCTATCGATATAATTGGTCCGTTGCCCTGCGCTTATTATGGTTATAAATATATCCTTTCTATGGTAGATGTTTTTTTCCAAATATGTTTGGTTAGTTCCTCTGAAAAGGATTGACGCTCTTTCTGTTATAAAAGCGTTAGAGTCTGAAATTTTCTTTAATTTTGGGGTTCCGCGTACTATTCTTTGTGACAACGCTACAGTTTTTCGTAGTAATCAATTCCTTAATTTTCTCAGATCTTTCCATATTCAATCACCTACTTTTACGCCATATTATACACCCCAAGCAAATACGGTTGAGCGATACAACCAAAGCGTTATAACATGTTTAGGTATTTTGGTTGGTGAAAACCAAAGAAGTTGGGCTAAAATGTTACCTAAAGTGAAGCTTTACCTCAATTCTTGTGTTAATCTAGCTACTGGTTTTACGCCTAACTTTCTTATGCTTGGTAGAGAGGTCCTTATGGATAGCAGTCATGTAAATAGTCAGACTCGAAGCTCTAATTTGGCAGACAGTCGGGCTCGTCATGCTTCAAACCTATCCTCTCTCAGCGAAGTTTATGCAAAGGTTGCTGATAATCTTTCTTTAGCTTTTCTCCGTAACTCTCGTGCATATAATTCTAATCGATCAGCTGTCACTCTAAATGTTGGTGATACTGTATGGAGAAGGAATTTTTCCAAGTCTTCTGGAGGTGATTTTTTCTCTGGGAAGCTTGCTCCACGTTTTATTAAGTGCCGTGTAATAAGAGTCATTTCAAGGACCACCTATTTGCTACAGGATTGTGATTCAGTCCACTCCGGACAATATCATATCAAAGATATCTTAAAATAAATTGGATTAAATTCTCTTTGTTCCATTTTGACATTGACATTTGCTTTCTAATCCTTTTTCCTCTTTGGAATATTTCTTTGCATAGTTTTTCGATTAGATTAAAAACTTCATAGATTATCTGTTAATAGTGACATCTGTTTATTTCTGTGTTATGTCAACTTGTGTTCTAAGGTTATTTTGTTTCTTTTAGTTTAACACAGATGGCGTGACATTCAACATTTAATTTTAAATTTGAATTTAAACTTGAGTTTTATGACTTGAGTTCTCTGATTTAAGTTCTGTCTTGAGTTCTTCTTTGACTTAATTAATTTAGGTTTTCTTTCTTAAACTTAGTTTTTTTTTTTTTTTGTTCAACTTGTCTTAGTTTCTATAACTAGAGGTTGGACTTTACGTGTTCACGTTATTTATTTTTGGGGATTCCCAAGTTTTTTCTTATAGTTGATAGGTAATAGTTAAGTCTTATGTTAAGTTAGGTTAATTTTACTTAGATCTAAAGTTTACTAATTGTAAGGATGTGGCAGGTTAGAGTTTGGCTCTAACTGAACAATATATATTTAGATTTAGGAGTTCGTTATTTTCTTTCATATTCTCCATAGATGTAATTGAGATATCGCGAGTTCGCGCGGATAACGTTTAGATATGGTGGCCTCCGTGTTTATTCAGTATTTGTTGCACTTCGATATCGTTTGATTCAGATATGATGCCTTTTTTTTTTTTGTTTTTGCCTGATCCAGTTTTTTTCTTCTTTCTCACTCGTACTTACGTCCTTTTTTTCTTAGAAAGAGGGTATTGCAGCATTATCACGCTGTTTTCGGCTGAATAAAAACTATTCTGTTCGTGTAAGTCGACCTCATTTCTAATCAATTTACTTTTTCTTACTTCGGTTCAAATTTAAAAATATGACGATTCCATGGATGTGACAGAGAAAAATTTTTTCTCAGATGGACGACAAATCTTTGGAAAGAACAGACATATGATTCCGTTTCGTAATTTAATTGATAAAGTAAAAAAGGCCATAAGAAAGATAAATTTTGTAGTGCTGTACTGTATAGTCGGTTATCAGTGATTTCACCAAGAACCGGTATGTATTTGGAACATTTTAATTTTTTTCTGCTTAAAAGATTCTCTCGGAGCATGGTGTTAATTTTTCTGTATTTTTCTCACCATAGATTCGCTCAGAATCGGTTCTAGGACTTTTATCCTAGCTAAGATCTAGTGACCCATATACTTTCGGCGCCGCGACTCAAGGCCGACCAGGGGTCGGGAGACGCGTACTGGCGGTTGGCTCCGAGGCTTGCCGCCTGAGACCCGGAGCAACAGCGAAGATCCGATTTCGAGCGAGGATCCGGACCTTCAGGGAACAAATTTTGTTTTAATCCTTTTTTTTAAATCTTTAGCAATAGTATAGTTTCTCTTTTTTTTTTGTTGTACAATCATTTAATTTATTTAAACCCTATTCGTGTCAAAAGGTCGCGCAATGTATTTTTTCCGGTGTAATATTTAAACTCGTATACATTTTGATCGCGCCTAGGGCTGAGTAGGCGTTGCAACCCCTTTCTCACCTTGTTTTAATTTTCAAAATTACAGATTTTATACAATTCTGAACAACCCATTTCGCTGCTTTACATAAAATTATATTACATGTCGTCCATTATTTAATTCCTTTTTTTGATCCTTTTAAATTTTTTTTATAAAAAATTGTATTAGTTTTTTTTTTATAACAGCAAAATTATACGTTTTAACATGTAGCAGTGACGACTTTTATTTTTATTTTCGCTACAGTAGGTAGGGTAGGGTAGGTAGGGTTGGGTAGGGTGGTGTAGGTAGGGTTGGGTAGGGTAGGTAGGTAGGAAAAGTGCATTGCTTTAACTTTTGACAGAACGAAGTCTGTCCGGGCAGCTAGTTAATGTATAAAAATGAATCCCTATTTCCCTTGGTCACTGCGTCACGCGTGAACGGCTGGACCGATTTTGCTAATTTATTTTTTGTTGTGTTTGTCATTGTTAAAAGAAGGTTCTTAGGTAGATAGTAGGTAGGTAAGTAGTGGGTAGGCATTGCAACGCATGCCTGGATCAGCTAGTATTAAATAAAACACTGCAAAAAAAATCAGCCTTCCAAAAGTCAAAATTTTCGTTATTTTGATGGGAAAAAACTCATAGAAACAAGTGACTTCCGAAAGTAAAGTTATTTTTGACTTTTATTTAACTTGTAGTGTTCATTTCATTTGTCCGTTTTTAGGGTTCCATACCCGAAAGGGTAAAACAGGACCCTATTACTGAGACTTCGCTGTCAGTCTGTCTGTCACCAGGCTGTATCTCATGAACGGTGATAGTTAGCCAGTTGAAATTTCTATAGATTATGTTTTTTTGTTGATGCTATAACAACAAATACTAAAAACAGAATAAAATAAATATTTAAGGCGGGCTCCCATACAAAAAAGTGTTTTTTTTTGTTTGTTTTTATATATAATGGTACGGAACCCTTATTGGATCACTTTGTTGTCCGTCCGTCTGTCAAGACCCTTTTTCTCAGGATGCTTGGAGGTATCAAGCTGGAATTTATATCAAATACTCAGGTCTACTGTGAAGTTGTTATAAATGGAAAATATTTTATAGTAAACTGCTGTAACTGACTAAAGTTTGAGGCAAATTTTATTTATGTGCAACATAACCCACCACATTGATAATTTCTGCTCAGCATGATAGTCACAACAATGGTTAGCGCATTCCGACTACACAATGTGGTGTTGTACTGCAGCTGACAAAATTATGCTCAGGAGCAGTGATGATTTATTGGGAGATCTGAAATAAGATTCGAGTATACTTTCATCTAATATTTTTATTAAGTATTTATAGCAATACAACATACTCCCACAGATACATATAAAAATATTAAATGCAATTTTCCAAGTTTTGGCAGGTAATGAATTGTGTGGGCATTTAATATTTACAATAATAGTCTCAAGATCAATGATGAGATGAAAGAGTGACGCAAATAATGGAACATCAATCTTAATATTAATTTCACGTAATTATGTATTTTTATGTACATCAATGAGAAAACTTCAGTGACTATTTATATAAATATCTATAAAATACACCAAAACTATTTGGTTACACTTTACATTGAAAACGCAAAGCAAGAAATTTTCAAATAAAATTAAAATCTATGTGATAGACGACTTCAGCGAATTCATAAGTGACACTGTCTGTTAAGTTCATAAAATTAAGCCTCAATAATTATATTACATCACTTTTGTCAGAATACTGCTCCATGTTAATAGTATTTAGCTCGCACAACGTAAACTTATCAATGATAACCACTTAGTACAAAATAAACCTATTAAAATTAAATCCAAAATTAAAAATGTTATAAATTGTTATAAAAATTAAATCACACATACCAAGTATACCTCTTATGACGTAATGTCTTAACATCTTTTATTAAATTCAATCAAATAATTTACAACAACAATACAGTTGTTATAATAATAACAACAATAGTTAGTAGCTTAAATTCTAATATTTTAGTCTAACATTTGTCTATAATACTCCATTCAACATATAGAAAAAATCTTCATTGAAAACATCAGTCTAAGGCAGTGACAACAAAGTTTGATGATTGAAACTAATGATGACCACTTGTGAACAGAATTATAATAAATATATCAAACGTAAGGGTACATCACAACGTGTCATATTGTAAATTTGATCTGGATTCAAATATAAAACTCATATAAAATTGATTACATACCTACTTGAGTAAAAAAAAATGAGATTCATACAAAGATCTTAACTTATCATAACAACCAGATGTACGCACAAGATTGAGTATCTGTGCATGCGGCTCTATACAATGAATACTGTTAATGAAAACCCAACCTCATGTAACCCTTGGATTTGTAAATAAACAGTTCTCCAGTCACAAACTAACTGCAAAACTGTTTATTTTAGGTATGTAACTTGCCTGTACCTAATCAGACATTCAATTACCACACCAACCAAATGTTACAGTATGTTGGCATACAGTATATTTATATAAATCAAACAAAAATGTTTGCAATACAAAATTCATCAAATGCAACAACTGAGTATTTTCGAAATACCAATTGTATTACTGTCACATTATAATTTAATCAAAATTCATTAAAATCTCTCGCACTGGTTCTGATCACTTCACAGTTTAACTCATAGACAGCAAGTTACCCTGTGCTGTTACTTTAACTTAACATTAACTAACGAAACAAAAGCGTATCGACTAACCTAAAAGTACAACTTATGTCTTTAAAATTGTAATAATAATAAACACATCAACTCACATCGTGGCCCAGTGCTGCATGTACAGTTAGTTACAAGTTAGCAGATATATACGTATAGTGCAACTTGCTATTCACACGTTGAGAGGAATAATACTAAATATCTAGATCACCGTTACTCGAGAGAACACAGAAACGCAGATAGCTATGTGGTTAGAGTCGCGTATCTAACTGTACACCGTGGGAGGGAGCGGGCGAGGCTCGCTCATGCGGAGAACACGGCGCGCGCGCGGCCGCGCAGTCACACGTCGAAGTCGGCGCCCGCCTTGCCGTTCGGCGGAGCTATGAATGGTTCGCTCCACATTCTTCTGAGATCACCCTGCAACAACCAAACAGTTTACACTTGTGGCAACGGGACTGACGAGAAGGAAACATTTCTCCAGAGTTCAAAGTACGATCATGATGATTTTTTTTTAATTAAAAACGTTGCTCAACACTAGGAAATTCTCCTGTATCGTGGTTGCGTTTACAAACATTTAAACTCACATACACAAACAGCCAGACCCGGAACAACTATCTGTAGGCCGTACAAATATTTGTTCCGTGCGGGGATCGAACCCGCGACACGAAGTGCAGCAGTCGCTCACTCAACCACTGCGCCAACCGTCAATTTCCCTTTCATATTCTATACACGTTATGCGATAATTCGTGACTGTACATATACATAAGCAATCAGTTGTTACTATCGATACTAGACAAACAATCGACTACATTCGAACAGTATGAAGCTAATTACTTTAACGTAAGCCATGGTGAGGAGCGGCAGCAGCGTGAAGGGCACGAGGTAGAGCAGCGCGGGCTGCGCGGCCTTGAACACCTCGGCCGACACCGTGGCCGTCAGCAGCCCCAGGAAGTAGCCCAGCAGCGAGCAGTGGAAGTACGTCAGCCGGGAACCCTGCCAGAAACACAAATCTTACTATTGTAGTACAGACTGACTAGTTTTGAAATGTTTACCAACACTGCTCTACAATATCATAGCAGAGAGCCAAAAAGACAATATCGAGCGCCAAAACACCATGCAGCTGTTTTGTGTGCTGTGTAAATATTGGTTGAAGCATTGGAACTGTTTCCGTAAATTACTACTTGATCTAAACAATGTTTACATGGATTTTGCTGAAATTGTGTTGGATAGCTCTCATTGGAAATTAATCTCATCATCTTCCTGCTCTCACCCTATGTTATCTGGGGTCGGCGCCACACGGGCTTTGCTTATTAAGAGATTCTTGTTAGACCATAATAACCAATAGAAACGAATACTCACTGATACATTAATTAGAACTGAAAGATAAATAACAAAATGTTTTTTGTAAATTCAGTTAACAAAAAGTAAAGTACGGAATTGTCTCGTTGAATTCAGAAGTCAATGTACTGCAGTAAATGTATAACAGATAATGAATGGTACATAATTATATGTTAACCTACCATAGATCTGGGTCCAGGAACTTGTCCCATTTGGCATACTAGAGTAGCCTTTTTATATGCATCGTAGCGCAGTACGAAACATAACAGGAGACCCGGCATCACTATGTCTCCAAGACCTGGAATACAAAACATAACACATTTTTATTTCTCTATTTTTATGTCGTCCAACAGACTATTTGTTTTTATTTCTTGTGTATTTCGTGCAGCATTTCGTGAACAAAGTTTAGAAAATTATTGGACTGACTGCATTTCATTCAATTATCCGTCAATGTAGGTTTCGTAGACACCAGAACACGTTAGAGGAGCACTGAGAGTTACTGTACGGCGCGGGCGCAGAGAGTATTATCTCTTATCTCTCTTCTCCCAAATGGGCCAGCATTTAGAACAGATCTAGTGAAGGTCACAGGATCTCCGAATTACTTAATACAATTTCCCCACTGATGCGGCTAAGGCCTCCTCTCTGTATGAGTGTAGCAAGAACAGGCAACAACCACGCGAGCCCGATACTCTTGGATACATGCATTGTATTTTTTGGTCTTAACATGTTTGGTTGCTCTTTCTCTAATATTTCCTTGCAAGAACTAGAAGAACAATTTTTTGTCGATCACGATAGATGTCGGTTCAGGTCGTTAAAACTCTTTATTTCCGTTTTTGCAGTAAGGAACGTCTACGACCACTATCGCCGTGTTAAAACGTTTCTTCTCGATTTTCAGGATTAAATAATAAATATTACACGAGATAAGTGTGACGTGGCGCTAAGCTTATGTCAGCAGTAGAGTTTTTATATAATAATGTCTGACCGAGCATAGAGAAGTGTCCCTGGTGATGCATGGAGGGGAACACGAGCTTGGCGGGCAGCGACAGCTTGGGCGCGTCGCGCATGGCGCCGCCCAGCTGCAGGCGACGCGCTACCACGTTCATCGGGTTCTCTGCCGGCCTGCAAATATAATCACACTAATTAGGAAGTTAGGAACCTGTCGCACCAACGGCGATTAGCGAGAAGCAAGAAGAGCTATTAACGAAAAACTAGTTGTTTGTTTCAAAGAGTTCTAGCAGGTAGTGTGAACAGTCGGAGATCAAATATTAATATTTGTAAATCTTTTACTGACATGGAAACTTGAATTAAAATAGTCGATGGCTAGCAGCTTCTTGGTCGGCGGTAAGACACTAATGGTCACTTGCCTGACCGGCCAAATTCCGACCATCACATTCCAAAACTCTATTATTTGTGGCTATCTTGAGAGTCGGCGGCTTCGAGATCTTATTAGAAAAATAAAAATAGAAATAAAATAAACCTGTAACTCTAATCCAAACCGTTATGACATAGATTTATCAATCTCATTACCTAACACTATCGCACAATACTGTTTATAATCCATTATCGTATTTACATTAGATGATCTTATGGTCTAGGTTATCATTACGATTGATCGGATTCATTGATTCATATAAGAATATAGGTCGCGAGCGTTGTTGATAAATATGATAAATACAGGTCATTAGCACGAACCCCAGACGTAAACATAATGAATGTTCAAAGACGGGCGGCAGATAACAAAAATACTTGGAAATAGAACGAATAAAAAAAAACAATTATTGTTATAGCATTAATGAATCTATTAGAGAACGTCTGGCCTTTCTCAGATTCACGAATACGACTTTTATGATTTACTTTAACTAGTTTTTTTTTTTCATTTTACAAATTTATTTCTATGGAGCGTTGTTTTTGCTTTATTTTAACAATTCGTGAGACGTGTTATGACTTCATCAGGTTAAATATATGAATACGTATTACTAATAATGTCCGCTCTGGGACCCCCTGAGTATACAGACGAGTTGTTTCCCTCTTCAATCACTCGCAACTATCATCCTTATATCCTACAACATAAGACACAATGTACAACTAACCTGGTAGCGACTTTGACCATGACGTTGGTGGTGAATATGTAGGAAGAGAAGAAGACCCAGAAGACGTCGTAGAGCAGTAGGCCGGTGAGCAGCAGCGTGGAGACTTTCAGTGAGGGCAGGCGGATCAGCGCGATGAACGTCACGCACAAGCCCATGCCCATCGCTGTGGAGTCATGAAGGGAATACTTGTGTTAGCATTGTCTATACCTTTATACATCATCATATTTATGGCATGATATGCAATAAAGATTAACTGAATATGATAAACATATCACTGAGAAAAGCAGTAATGTGTGTGGGTTTGTGTAGTATTTCATTTGTAGTAATTTATCTAGTTAAAAGTTTTAAGCAGTTTCCGGCCCATTTTTGTATTTTGTGTGCCTTAATGTTTACCTACGTCTGGAATTGGATACTATGAAACATAAACCTAAATGTCATGTTATCTTACCTCAAACTCAAACAGTTTGGTCGGCCTGGCAAGGGAGCTATGTGGCTTCTTTCTTGGAAAAGTCCAAGGGAATACAAGTTCAATGGCATTACTTAGGGGGATGTCGCCTAATTTTTAGTAAGACCTGGTTTCCGCCAAAGTGACGAGTAAACGTGTAAGATTCGACCAATCACAGGAGGATTGCGATGTGGATTTCAACCAATGTGATAGGTGAGATGTATAAATGTAAGACGAAGCCAAAAGAGTAGGTATAAGGATCTTAGCAGGTATAAGTTCTATAGTTTTGCCTACCCCCACCGCCCACGGTAAAAGTGTGTAATGTATTTATGTATATGATTGGTCGATTCCTAGGTCTTCTCTTCATTGTAAGTGGTAGTCCTAACCGTCCATGAGCAGCCAGTGGCCGGTGAGCACCCACACGGCCACGATGGCGGCCGCCAGCAGCGCCGCCGCCAGCTCGGGCGCGGAGTAGCGGCCGCACACCGCGCCGCGCGCGCCGCCCGCCACGTACTGGCACAGCGGCGTCAGCAGGAACGCCAGCGCCGCACACGCTATTACTGCGCGGCGGAAACAAGGAAACACACGGTTAAACTTAAACTCTTTACAATAGAACACTCAAAATACTTTGAGTAACACCATGTACACTTTAAACGACCTATACCAAACCATGAGTTCCATGTGGCCAAGTTCTGGCCGAAGCTCAATCAACATACATTTACTAGCTGTCCCGCGCAACTTCGGCTGCGTCACATTTTTCCCACATTTCCCCGTTTTCGCAACATTTTTCATTGCTGCTCCGCTCCTATTGGTCGTAGCGTGATGATATATAGACCTACACCATCGAGAGCGCCGCCACCCAAACGCATACAAAAAAAAAACATTCAAATCGGTCCAGCCGTGTAGGAGGTGTTCAGTGACATACACACACACGTACAAGTAGAATTATATATATATAAAGAGATAAGAATCATCAACACGAGGAAGGAGAAGGGAGACGGTTTGTTTGGGTCATCAGTTTTTTGGAGCATGATCCAATATAAAAAAACGGGTAGTCATAAGGACTGTCGACAGAAGTGAAAACTCAAAATAATAGAATTACTGTTCTTTTGTCCGTCCGAGTCCATTTTTCCGTCCGTGTCACCAGGCTGTATCTCATGAACCATGATAGTTAGCCAGTTGAAATTTCTACAGATTATGTATTTCTGTTGCCGCTATAGCAACAAATACTAAAAACAGAATAAAATAAATATTTAAGGGGGCTCCCATACAAAAAAGTGACATTTTTTGCTCGTTTTTATAAGTAATGGTACGGAACCCTTCGTGCGCGAGTCCGACTCGCACTTGGCCGGTTTTTTTTTTATCATATTATTTTGCGTCGCTAGTCTGGCGGAATACGTCACGAATCCATAACTAATCCATAGCTTTTTCCCCTACCAAAAACTGCTCAATTCGACTAAAGAAGTTTTCAATTTAATAAAGCTAAAACAGCGCGAGAAGCCCTGACCCGGAACAGACAGTCACCAAAAAAGACGACACTTATTCAACTACTCGTTGAACAGGAAATGAAAACGAACTGCCTTGCATGGTCTGATGGATACCATAACAGTTACTATTGTCTTTGTTTTACTTACTGGCAGTACAAATGGCGACGAGCGTCTGCATGGAGTCGAAGAAGAAAAACATGATGAGCAGCGCCACCGACGAGCCGAGCGGGAAGCACAGCGCTTGCATCGTGTTCAGGGTTTGGACATCTGCGGACAAACCACAGACTACGGCACACGGTACAGTTGGTAAAAGATCGTTCTATTAAGGGGGAAGCGCCAGGGGTAGTCCGCGAATTCAAAATTTCTTCGCTGCTATAATATTTTTGCAATTCGCAGGAGTGTCCGGCTGTATGCGTTTTCATGAAATAATCATTGAATGGGATTAAATGAATTTAAGAGGGCTGTTTTGATGATTTGAATGGTTATAATTCTGTAACTACATACGTCTTACGGTGTAAATCAAATGTTTACAGCATACAACCCGACAGTAATCTGCAAATTACAAAAGAAATTTTGAATTTCGTGGGGTACCATGGCGCTTCCACCAACAGGTTAGATAGTGATTGAAAAAGCCCTCATTGAAAGAAAATCCTAATTTACACAGATAAGAATTTCGACGTGGCAGTATTCAAGAATTTAGATATAATGCATTTTATTCCAACCGACCACTGACAGTTGTTTCTGGCCAAGCAATATTGGTAATAGGCTAACTAAAGCATCCACGATGATTATATTTGCATGAAGATAACGATGCACTCAACAACATCGTTGCTTACAAATTACAAACACCTTAAGTAATATGCCATTGACACAATAATAGTTTGCATAATGATCTGTGCAGGCTCATACCCTGTAGATGTAGATGCTAGATAGGGTGTGAAACTATCACTAAGCGATGAAACTAACGTAATCAGGACGACTTGTCCCAAGTCAGGAACTTATGGTTATCAATGTTATGAAATGCGTTCAATCACAAAGAATGATTTATGCGACATACTGGCGCCAAGGTATCTCCATGTTTGGTTGTGTTCTCGCAAGCCTGATAACTGCACTATAAACTACGCAATCGCAGAATGTGCGTGGAAATATCGTTTAAAACAGCGTTTCCCAATCGGTGGGTCGCGACCCGGTACCGGGCCATCAAAATAAAATACTGAGTCGCAGCAAATCTGCCTTCTTTTAAAAAATATATATATTTATTTATTAAAACTCATTGCACCAATAAAAAAACTGTATAAAGGCGGCCTAATGCCTTGGGTATTTTCTACCAGTCCACCTTAGAAAAATTGCTCCATTCGCACAAATTAGGCGACACCGATCTATTTTAGATACTTAATGAGGAAGAGGTTTTAAAGTATTGAGTGGGTCACTAAGGGCCAGTGTGACATTGACCGGGCCATGGCAGAATTACGTTTGGGAAACACTGGTTTAAAAGAATATTATTATTTTAACGCCAATGTCTCTTCACCGCTATTGCAGCAATGGACTGCACTGTTGAAAAATGTAGAAACCGATACCGCTTGGGTTTGACAAATTCGCATTGACCTATTTATACTGTCGAGCTCTGTTTTTAATTTATTGGTATTATAAATCTTATCAGCCCATAAAATACCACTTCTAAATATAAGTTTCCCTCAAACCACTATTCCAACTATGTCGCTACTGTAAACACTCAGGATTCGTTAGCAACTAGTGCCGATAACCTCATTCGGTTCACGGAGTAACATTCTATGCCTGTTTATTTGTAAATACAATGAAGACCCTTTTCACATACGAATAAGATTCGATTTCTGTGAAGTGCCACCAATAATTTTACTGGTGTTTTGGTCTTGTAACAATATCGGTATCAGCTAATTAGCTCATGTGGTAATAGTACTTCAGGATCGAAACCAAGTAGGCGCTTACTTTGTGTACTTTATTTCATCTCCACTGCTCTTTAAACGGTGAAGGAAAACATCATGAAGAAACTGGCATCTCCTAGAACTAAAATTCGAAGACCTGATAAATATATCATTCATAACACACAGGGCCTGGGTGGTGGATTATAGTCCAATCCCACTTATATAGAGGTATGTGTCCCAGCAGTGGGAAATGTAAAGGCTCATTATGCTTACTTGAGTTAGAACTGGAGCTGGAGGTGACCGGCTTCCCGCCCAACAACGTGGCCTCTCGCTCCCGCTCCGCTCGCTCGCGCGCCTCCCGCTCCATGTTCAGCGAGCGAAAGCTGCCGTACACGATGAGCAGCATGGAGATCAGACACGCCGATACCCTACAAACATAACAATATATACCATTCTAAACAATAACGGTAGCTACAGTTGTTGCTCGTAGGAACAATAGGCTTATGACCTTTTTATTGTAGATTTGAGGCTACGCACTCAGTTGATGCAAGTGGCCAGCTACAAATGTGAATACATTATTAATTTATGGTACAATATTCAAATGTTTTTAAAATAAAAAATTGTCGCCTCTCACAATGATTGCCCTTACATTATGTACTCGTATGTTACTCGCTTACGGTCCGTACTCACTAGCATCAAACGGTAGTAATCGGCGAGACGGTGGCTAATAACGGATAGCTTCACATTTATACGTTCACACACACATACACACACACACACACACACGTACACATATATGTATGTTGTATTGTGACTTATAGCATCGCATTGGACTAGACTGTAATGTTGCTATAATTGGTGGAAAAAAAAAAAAAAATAATAAAAAAAAAATTATACGCACGGATCTCATTCTGTCATGCGACCTGCGACCAGACCTCGCGCTCCACCATATTATGTGCCTTTAGCGCATAATATGGTGGAGCGCAAAGCCTGGTCTTAGCCCACTAGCACCGGAATTACTTTAACCTCCGAATGAACTTCTTACTTTAGTGTGTTGCAATTCTAAGTGACAGAAAGAGATGCAAGAAAGTGCAAAGTGTTTTCGCATACATTGTCATTAAATCATATTATAATTGATTTTCAACCTAATCCTATTTTAGTGTAGGTAAATAAATAGTTTATAAACATATTTATACAAGTGTTTCATGTAATTCAATAAAACAGGATATGATGAGGGGTTACACGAATCAATGAGGGCAACAACCAGAGTAAAACAACATTCTTTTTTATAATAAGTATTAGTTCAGGTGAAATAACTTGAAATTGTTTGCGTATATAAACGTTGCATTGTGCACAAGTATTATTGTTTATAGTGTTTGTCGTGAACAATGAACATAATTATTGATTATGTGTTAATTGACTATGACCTCTACTGTTGCAAGAGCTAAGCGGAGTTTATCCCGTTAGTCGGAAATTAAAATCGGTTAATCCGCTTTACCGAAATCCAGTTACTGTTGAAATGTCCAGAATAGCAAACAATGTAGTACCGTGGTTATGTCATTATCATAGATCGGAGTACCTAGGTAGATTGAATTGGGATCATTGATCCGAAACGTTTATATTAATATGGATATTCCTCCGGAAAAAAATATTAAGTATTAGAAAAAAAATTCAACAGATAAATAATAAATTAATTTAGTTTTGATACTTTCCTTAAAATTTTAAATTGAGTGGTAATAATATCACTAACAACATTAACAATATTTAATTGAATCCGGAAATACCGAAATTACTTTCCAGAAAAATGGCTTATCTATGTTATTCTTTCTGTGTGCATTTCTGATGTAACAAGTACCAAAAATCAATCTACCTACTACGATCACTGGTCATTTTCTAAACAACTTGTGAGACTTGATCCTACACCAAGTTTCGCTATAATTTCGTGAATTAAGATGCATGCACCTTTATCCATAAGCGCAAAAAATATTTTATACAGGACGTAAGTTTGTTTTCATACAGTTACAATCTTTTACGGTAAACAAATATTCCAAAGTCTAGCCCAAATATAAGTGAACTGGAAAATAACCAGCAATAAACAATCAGAGATAGCTAAAGTAGGTAAACCACGAAGTGACCTATCGACCCACGCCTAATTAAATGAAGCGCTTTCCAGCAGCGCGGAGTATCTCTCTAATGAAATGTAATATCTTGCTCACTTGCTCAGGACCCCTCCAATTAACGACATGCACTCTACTCTACTGTGATGTGCACTGAGGACGTCCTCGCTTATTTTTAAAGTTCCAAAGCAATTAAGAACGCTTGAAAATAACGCTTTGTGACACACGTGTCATTGGATCGTTACAAATTTTTTTGAAAAGATAAATACATGAATCCAAGTTTATATAACAGCTGTAGAAACGGACAAGTGGAAGGATAGGAAGGGAGGTCTTTGCCCCGCAGTGGGACAGAAATGGTTGATAAATAAATAAATAATAATATATGTTGTTTTCAATACATGCAGCTCTTAAACAAAACAATGTTCTTAATCGTTATCGAACTTTCCAATCTCTCTGTGACCCTGGGATCTGCGCGACGCGCGAGTACAGTCAGCACATCAAAAACAATAAACAATCAAGGCGCTATGGCCTGCCTGTATACAATCGGTTTTTACTTCAATAATGGTTGTTCACGTAAATAAAGAAACGACTACGCAATGGACTTGTCATTGGTGTTTTAGTAATGGTACTTTTATTGCGAATTAAGTGGTTTCGAAAGGTATTCCTGTGACTGTCGCACAGTCATCGAGTCGTGAAGTTCTACAAGTCATCGTATTTATTGTCACAGCATTATATTCTGTTAATTTTCCCACCGATATCTAATTTTCAAAACATGCCAACGATCGGCATTCCATTTATTCATAGTAGTAATTTATACAGTTCTAATATCATCTATATCTGGAACTTCTGTGAGTTTCGAGTATATATGTATACGAGTCCATTTGATTTCGGCTTTCAAGGTCAGGCCTTCTCAGAACCTGCAGAGTTTCGGGTCTTTCGAGCGTAGTGTTCGAGTATATCGGAACACCGATGTCAAAGATCCAAAAATCATCAATCATAAACAATCGGTTAAGTCATCATTCATCATTTCAGCCGAAAGACGTCCACTGCTGGACATAGGCCTCCCCCAAGTGTCGCCATATTGACATAAGGCGGGTTTTGCCATAATCGCCACGCTTGGCAGGCGGGTTGGCGATCGCAGTACAGTTGTTACAAAAGCGCAGAGAACGCTGCTGCCCATTCTCTGGCAAGTCCCTTAGTCGCCTCTTACGACACCCACGGGAAGATATGGGATGGTGCTATTCTTTACGTCCGACACCATACAGAGCATCGGTTAAGTAATACAATTTTAATATAGGATAGACCAGGGCATCCTTGATATCCAACACAATAGATGACGTAATTATGTACACAACGTTAACGTTATATCTAAAAATAAATGTTTACTTACTTGGAGGAGTCCATGATTGAGTAGGCCCACTTATACTCCTGGTATTCCATGTTAGCTCCGACCTGCGCCATCTTCACTGTTCACCACTCAAATCAACGGCCAAGACGAGGTGGCAGCACTGCGTTGGATCACCTCGTAGGGCTCTAAAACAATACCCTTCACGTTAATGTACACTTCAAAACATCTATAAAAATATTAAATCAACAACGGGCAAGTTAAACATGAATTGACATAACTTTTCAAAACGGCTATAAATAAAATATAATCTTAGAATACCACTAGTGGTCTATTAAATAATAATGGAATGTTTTATCTGTTCAAATAAACGTTTTTTTTTTTCCAAGATCAATAATTACCGTGCGCCGCGAATGCAGATCGATATGTATTACGATGTTTTTGGGCAAGTTAGATTGACAAAAGTAATTTAACGCAGACCGATATTTGAATACCATCACTGCAATTTATCTCATAACAAGGCGTTGTAACGTGATCTCCGTTGTATAATAATAACATGCTCAAACATTTGTGGGAGAATAGTGCATAGTGAAGGCGACGATGCAAACTTCAACTTAAAATTAATAAGAGAAGCTAAAATTAACCGGCAAGACGAATCGGCACGATCGTTATGAATATTCATAACAAGCGTAGGTAGATAACAGGAAATATTTTTCCTGATCTGTACATAACACAAGGAAATATTTGATGGGCGGCTGAAACTTGATTTTGTATTTTGTAGGTTTTGTCCACGTCATATAAAACACCCTGTATTGGACCCTGTGTGGATTGTAATGACACTGATAAATCAGTACACACAGGGGAGAGTTTTCGACGTAGAGTATACTCTACAAGGTGTTTTATAACAATATTATAACAAAACAATACAAGTAGAGTTATAGTTTGGTTTAATAATTTATTTTCTTTCTAATTGCTATCTCAGTTGAGGAGAGTGTGCACACTTGCACACTTGTTCGTTAAATCTAATGTACCGAGATATAATTTGTTATTGTGATCGGGGAAAACGTCGCCACAGCCGTAGCGCAGGTGGCAAACGGAGTTTGCTGATTGGCATGAACTGGACGAATGTCGAATAAACAGAAATTGCTTAAGGTTGGTTTTGTTGTTGATAGAATAATGTCGAATCCGACCGATCATTTCATTATAGGGCACCAACTCTGTTCGCCGCAATACACCGTGTGTATAGGCTCTTACTATCATACTTAATTACGTAATCACAGGCAATTTCGCCCCATGACCCCCCTCTTAAAGCTTCGTTCATTATTCAAGTTCGTATTCGAACTCCCCTTATAAATTAATGTGAGCCAAAACTAAATAATAATAATCATATAATAGCTAAATATTAGTGATCAGAAGTGCTAAAATAAATAAACCAAATGCATTGAATCTTTATCAAACTTTCATGAAAAGACTATTAACTATAATATTATAACCCTTCATTAACCACGCGTCGCGTCCTCGAGTAAAATGATTCAAGTTAAAAATTAAATTTTAAAAAACTTGCGCAAAAAACCTCTAAAAGACAAGAATGTTAATCCCTCGAATTTTTATTTATAATATTTTTTCTTAGCCTTGACTGTCCCAGTGTTTTCTCGCTGTTGCGCCTCTTCTAGCTAATCAACGAAAACAAGGAAAGTTATAAATTAAGAAAAATTTTTGCAGCCGCCCCTCCACCTGGCGATGCACATGGTGACCAGTGACGAGATTTCAAGTTTCGAATCGATCCTACCTGTGGAACCCTGTG
Source organism: Cerastis rubricosa (assembly GCA_949152445.1). Classification (NCBI taxonomy): domain Eukaryota; kingdom Metazoa; phylum Arthropoda; class Insecta; order Lepidoptera; family Noctuidae; genus Cerastis; species Cerastis rubricosa. Next base: position 14,839,713 of record OX424545.1, on the reverse strand, counting down.
TTGTTTATTTATATCCCTTCATCAACTAGAAAAGAGGTGATGATCTTAAAACGGCTAAGCAGATTTCCTCGAAACATAGCTAAGAACACTCTCGATTAAAACACCGTTCAAACGAAACCAATTTTATCATAATCGGTTCTTACGTTTAGGAGCTACGATGCCACAGACAAACACACACATACACAGATCCACACGTCAAACTTTTAACACCCCTCTTTATTAGCCGGGGTTTAAGCAGGGCTGGGCAAAATACAAATGCTTTGCTTTAATTGAAATACAAATTACAAAATACAGTATCACAAGTAATTAAAATACAAAATATCTATAAGTAAGGTAGTTGAAATATAAAATACTAGCTGTCCGGCGCAACTTCGTTTGCGTCACATTTTCCCCGTTTTCGCAACATTTTTCATTGTTGTTCCACTCCTATTGGTCGTAGCGTGATGATATATAGCCTATAGCCTTCCTCGATAAATGGGCTATGCAAGAATTTTTCAAATCGGACCAGTAGTTTCGGAGCCTATTCAATGCAAACCAACAAACAATCAAATCTTTCCTCTTTATAATATTAGTTTAGATTTAGATAAAATACAGTATTTTTGCTATTTTTAATTGAAAATTTATTGAAATTATAACAAAATAAGTAATCTAGACCAGCATGGCCTGAAAAGTAGAGGAAAACAAGATTAATTAATCAGTAAAACCAGAGTTTCCTTTCATGAACACTAGATTTTTAGGGTTCCGTAGCCGAATGGCAAAAAACGGAACCCTTATAGATTCGTCATGTCTGTCTGTCTGTCTGTCCGTCCGTCTGTATGTCACAGCCTCTTTTTTCCGAAACTATAAGAACTATACTGTTGAAACTTGGTAAGTAGATGTATTCTGTGAACCGCATTAAGATTTTCACACAAAGATAGAAAAAAAGATAAATTTTGGGGTTCCCCATACATAGAACTGAAAACCAAATTTTTTTTTTTAATCATACCCATACGTGTGGGGTATCTATGGATAGGTCTTCAAAAATGATATTGTAGTTTCTAACATCATTTTTTTCTAAACTGAATAGTTTGCGCTAGAGCCACTTCCAAAGTGGTAAAATGTGTGTCCCCCCCCCTCTAATTTCTAAAGTAAGAGGAGGAAAAATCTGAAAATATTTAGGATTGTAGAATGTAAAAAGAACTACCAACGAAAATTGGTTTCAACAAGATATGATTTTCAGTTTTTGAGATATGGGACTTTTTCATCAAACTGCAGCAGTAACTTTGTTTTTCATTAAGATACTATGAAAAACCAATTTAGTTTTGCGGTTGAGTGGAAGTTTACTAACTAATACTACTAACTAATGAATGACAGTTCAAAATATTGTTTGGGGCTATGGAACCCTGTGTGCGAGTAAGATTCGCACTTGGCCGGTTTTTTAAATGTACCGTCAGACAAACAGCCTCTTGTTGGAGAGTGAATAAAACCTGCTAAAGAAAACAATCTTTCTACAGGGCCTGATGAGCATAAATGTATTTTAATGTTAAAATGTATTTTGAAGCCTCAAGTATTTCAAATACTAATTACAAAATATTTCGTCGTCAGGTATTTGAAATACGAATTACAAATTACATTTTAAAGAAGTAATTTAAATACAAATACAAAATACGTATTAATTGTATTTCAATTACGTATTTTAATTACAAGTAATTCAAATACTGCCCAACCCTGGGGATAAGTGTAGGTCAAAAGAATGCCTCGATTAACTTGAAATATAATTTTATTTCGAAAAAAGCAGTAAAATGTACTGATAAAAGGGTATGATTTTATCAATACCCTAATAAATGCATTTTCATTGACCTAATAAATAATATTTGTTCCCAAAATAGTAGATCTGTCACCTAAATTGAATCATCAAATAATATCAAAACGCTTACGCAAATATTAATTAAGAATTACTTGGAAATAATATCAATCATCAAGTGATTTTATTACGTTTAAAAATAATAAAAGTGTCACGAAAATTGAATCATCAAACAATGTAAAAATGTTTACATAAAAACTCCAAACCACAGGTCCAAACTAAGGCGTTGTCGACGTAGCCCCGCTATGCGGGGCTCCTATTTCTGTCTGCAGGGTTTACAGTAACCTAACACGAAGGGGATGTCGGGGTCTTAGTTCGCTCGCTCCGCTCGCTCACTAGACCCCGCCATCCTCTTCGAACTTAACCTGTCCGAGTCGGTGTTCCCAATGTCTCGTATAAAGCATTTCTTCATAGAAATAAGGAACTGATCTATTTATTTGGTGACAGATCTACCATTCCGAGCACAAAGCTATTATTTAAGTAATAAAACTATTATTATAAGAACGAAGTTTATATTCATCTAATGCACTACAATTTTATTGGTAATCCATCTCTTATTTTACACATGTCATCATCTGCCTAGCCTTTTTCCCAAACTATCTTGGGGTCGGCTTCCAGTCTAACCGGATGCAGCTGAGTACCAGTATTTTACATGAAGCGACTGCCTATCTGACCTCCACAACCCAGTAACTGGGTAATACGATACCCCTTGATAAGACTGGATGTCAGACTTTTAGCTTCTGACTACTCGTAACGACTGTCAAAGATCTACAAATGACAGCCGGGACCAACGGCTTAACGTGCTTTCCGAGGCACGGAGGAAACTCGATATGTAATTATGGTCACCCATCCACAGACCAACCTCGGCAAGCACAGCTTAACCTTAAAGATCGACCTGGGCGGCTGTTATTATTTAGCCACGAGCTCCTCCGACCAATGGAAATGGTCTTATTTTACACATGTATCAACATTTATTTGATAATTCATACCTGGGAACACTTTTTGTTTATCTGAGAACGAAAATATTTCGTGGCGATAGATCTATTTACTAGGTGATACAACTTTGATGACAAATATAAATTTTGGTGACAAGAAATATAGTTCCCCTGATAAAGTGTGTGTGTGTGTGTGTGTTGACATAATATGCAGATTTTAGATATGCCTTTTTGAACAGACACTATGTCACAATTGCATTGCTCTAACTACCATTACATGCGTCGGGTACCGGCATCGGCACCGCTAAGTAGACCGCTTAGCACAAGCACAAAACAAAGCGGACCCCAGACGCAACAACGCTTGGATTATTCATTCAACGATCATCATCATCATTCAAAGACCTAATATTAAGCCAACACAAAAATTCATCCGACTACACAACAAGAAGAACGCAAGATATTGTTTACTCTCTGCCTTACAGTAAAACCGATTTTTCTATTTTTTAGGACCATTCATATACAAATAATAAAATATAAAAACCAATCCAAATTCATAATCTTAACAACCATACTTGTAAAATTGAAATTTGTTTGTTTCTTAGCTCACTGAACTATGATGATACTGAAAAAATGCTTAAAATAACTATTTAAATAAATGAGTCACCAAAATCCATCATACACATGCATTCACACACTGGCTTTAACAATGGGCAAGCATTATAAAAGTATAACCAAACACAATTTATTTAAAGTCAAAACACAATCCATAAACAAACTACCTTTTTACTCTGGATGGTCTTAACTTGCCCGTATTTCTACATCGTTCTCTCATATTTGTAATGCTTAACATGAATGATGTAACCAAGATTTTATAACATATTTTGATTTAAAAGAGTGTCCATGGAGTTTCTTGCCCATTCTTCTCCATAGAGATCTACACTTTGGAATGGGCAACTACAGCACTTTCATAAGTTATTATGCCTTGTGACTGGGACTGTGGCTTCGCGTTTTTTTTGTTTTTTTTTGACTTTTAAAAGTGCCTGTAATAGTCTAATTGAAATAAACGCTTTGAGTTTGAGTATATACAGGGTGTAACGGAAAGGAAAAGGGTATATACATACTTAAGGGTGTGCCCTTAAGTATGTATATACCCTTTCCGTTACAGCCTGTATAAATGATAATGACAAATGATGTTTATTTTGCAAGTAGGTTTTTACAAGCACTTTCACACGTCATTTTTTTTTAAACTTGATGGGGCCGGTATTTCGTACCTGACTACTCTGAGAAGAAACAGCCGAAACAAACTCAGAGGTCACAGTCTCTTTTAAGGTCCAGACATAATCTTGACCAACTCACATGAGGACTATGCAGATACGTGTCTGAAATGGTCTTTTGAAGAAAGAACCTGGACCTGTCCAGTCAGTCCAAGCATTTGTCAGTTATCGTGTAGCTCGACTTATAACTCAAGGAGCTCAACGAAACGACAAACAATACCAAAGAAAGGACATTTGGGTAGGTCGCTTAAAGTACCCAAACTGCCAGATAGTGGTGGGATATTTGTAGATGTAGATGGGGTTGTATACCTATTCGAAGAAATGTATCGGACAGCAATTTTTTTTTTTTGCTATGACGATTTTGGTCTGATGGAGAAACATGTTCAGTTTAACGGTCTGTCAGCACACCCTTTAACACCCTTACATATGTATATACCCTTTCCGTTCCACCCTGTATAGTTTTCTGCATATTCTATGTTGTTTCCTTTGATGCATATAGATTTTCTGACACTGTTTGTCATTACTCTGGTCTTACTTGCATTCATTTCCTAGCCTATCATGGAGCTTTCGATAATTAGTGAGCATATCATTTCTTCCAATTCTTCTGGTGTTTCAGTAAGCAGAACTATATCATCTGCAAACCTGAGATGGCTGAGAAATCTTTTGCCTATTTTTATGCCTTTTCGAGTCCAGTAAAGTTTTTGAAATATGCTTTCCAATACAGCAATAAAAAGGTTTGGAGAGATAGTCTTCTAGTCGGACATCTCTTTCGATCTTGATGGGGTCACTGCTTCAATCATATAGTGTAAGTTAAATAAAAGCTTGTAATATCAATGAGTTATTCTGAGATGACAATATGAAAATGGTGGGTTTTGAAAAGATGCTAGATGATTTGTACATTTGGAGAAAAGATTATTAAATAAATCTGTAAAAGGTATTATGGCAATTTGGGCAATATTTACAAAAACTGCCAGTTTTTTGCACTTTTCATTCAAGCAAGCAATATACGAAAAATTCAACATCTACTACTATAAAAAGATTACTGAATTTGTTTGTAATAAAAAGTTGAATAAGAAAAAATAAAGTTGAATAGGAAAAAATAAACAATACTAACACTATCACTTACATCAATTTAATTATTTATGGAGTAATCTAACATATAGCAATGCATATAATGATAATTAATTGTAGTGATTAACAAATACAAATCAATTAGATTATCCTTTAACTAAACAAATATAGATAACTCCCACAATAGTACATATATTATATACAGGTGTTGAATGAACCCTTAGGGTTCAGATCACTGATATCAATCTTACTAACATAAGAATACCCTGAAGACTACCCAAAAGCTACTTGAAAAATAAGAATAGCAAATTAAAGTAGGTCATTTATATGACAATAACACCTAATCTATCTCAAAGCATATGACTGTATTTAAATTTAATGAAAGTAACTGTTTGTCAAAAATATACCATCATTCTAATTACATACAAACCGACCAGAAGATTCATTTAAAATTTGAAGAATATAATAAAAAACGAGCGAGCTCGAAATAAGTAGAGCACGAAAATAGTGTAATAAAGTGAAAGGGTACCAAAATGAAATGTCTCATTGCATTGTCAAGTTTATCTGCAAGTAAAAGGAGCACAGGGAGGTAGCCTAAATATTTGGAAACTGATGTCTGATATTGTTTGGCTTATTATCATCGTAAAACATTTTTTTTATCGGGAAGTTGTACAATACAACATATTATCTACTGAAGCCTAGTTAAAAGATACGTAAAATTACTCACCAATCCTGGACACTGCTCCAAAGAAAGAAATAACAGTCAGCCCCGGGATCCCATACTTAAAAGATAAACGTTTCCCTATCAACAATTAACTTACATTAGGAATTAATTGATTTTCACACAATTTATTTACGACAATACGACACCCCTACGCTCGATCGACAGCCATTCTGACCATAGACTAGAGAGAGAATAATATAGAGTGGAAAATGGTCTATGGAATAGAGTAAATTTTTTATTGTTCTATCTGTAGAGCAGTGTGAATCTTACAAAAGTACCTACTAAAATCATGTCTGATTTGTCGTTTTGATAGACTTGCTTCACTTACAGTCTATTGCACTTTTGAGAAACGGCTTTTTTGTTTGTTTTCTAAATTACTTTTAAACTTTTATTTCAAAAGCCCGCCACTATTCTACTTTGACGTAACTAAAAATTCTCTTCGAACCATAACCTAACCTAACCTCTCTCTCATCATCTGTCAAAGTCAGATTTAGAAAATCTGAATTATTTATAATCTAAATTTATTTTATACTGCGGTTCACCTTCAATTAAACATGAAACTGTCCCTTGTGCTTTTTCGTCGTAATCGCTTGCCAAATGGACATTTGTTTAGAGGAAAAGATCGGCTGGTAAAAAAAGTTGAACCAAAACATTTAAGGAAAATTGAACGCGATTTCGCTATCGAAGAACAAAATATGTTATATTTACGCTATCCATATCTCACACAGGTAAGTCTATTATTATAATTATACCTCCCGAAACAAAAAAATGTACCTACTGCTACTTCCAGTCTACTACTACAACTCGACCAAGATAAGTTTGCACCTCGTAATTTTTTTGTGTATATTTTAATGTACCTTTGTATAATAAAATGTTAAAAACAATAAATGCAAAGTAAAATCTAACACATTTGTTTACTCTTTTAAAGTCATAGCAAATCCGTTTTTGCAGACTTTGCATCAGTGTGACATAATCGACGCGAGGTGCAAACTTAGCTTGGTCGAGTAGTACTAGCCGTCGACGTCTCAGAAGTCATATTCTATCTATATCAAATCAAATTATTATTATTTTACATAGGCATACAGAGTCACTTATAAAACGTTGACAAAAAGGTGCTTTGTTCGGGTTGGTTGTTTCCTATGGAGAAGAACTGGCAAGAAACTCAATGACACTTCCCACAACTTCCACATAACACCATCCATCATTTCTTTGGTCTTCCCCTGTTTAATAAACACTTAATTACTTTTACAGATTAATTAGCTTCTAATATGCAATAAATATTTTCAGGCTGAAAGTTCTGGTCACACCAAAGCCCTTGGAAGACCAGAACAGAAGAAAGAAAAAATATTGGACAAAACAAGAAGAATTTTCAAACAAGATGTAACACTTTATGAGAGACTACAACATTTACGTGTCAAAGAATCCTGGGATTAATTTTTCTAAATTGTAACATTACGATTTAATGTAAATAGGTTATTTTAGGTAGCAGTAATTCTAAATAAAACATGGAATAAAACCCAAAACAAACCTGTTATATTTGTAAATAATATAATGATAAAAATTAACCTTTTGAATGCCAGAGCATAAACGTAGCCGCATGCGGTCCACGCCAAGCCAAAATATCACCGCAAATACTTAAAAATAAAAAAGGGATTTCAAAAGCATTTTTAACTTATTTCGTGATAAGACATTTAAGATACTTATATCATATTTTAAAGATATATAAATAAACACAAATAATGATTTAAATTGCTTATTTCGTGTTATAGTGCATCACATTTTTGGTCACATATTTGTGTCGTTGGCGTACAGGGCACGCACTTGCTTGTCACGTATATGTGACAATGGCGTTCAAAAGGTTAACAGCGTTATTCAGCAGAAACATCCCCCTGCCTAGAGATGAGATAAACCTGCCATTCTCCATACCCGGCCTTTAAGGTATGGGTATCACTAAATACCTGGTACAAATACAAGGTATCAAAATACTTCTAAGTATTTGGGTGTGGTAGGATTTCGATAAGTAAACGTATGCGATAAGTATGGTATGCCTCCAATATAATGTAGGTACGATGTTTCAATTACCTATACGTAATTATGCATTATGAGATATGAAATCTTTCCTTCCTACTTTACCAGGCTTAGGACTGTCGGCTAAGAGTATGACGATGGTTATTAATGAATTCTAGTTATTTCTATATATAACTAAATTAAATCAACCGAATGTTCATAAAGCACGAATGACGTTTCGGGTCCCTTCGTAAGCTGTCGGGTAGCTTCGGGTTGCTTCGGCGTACCGAACTACCGATAAAACTGGGCGCTACCTTGTGGTAGCGGTTCGTATCGTACTATGCGTCTGACGTCATACCTTCAAGGTATTTACCCAGTATTTCGGTCCGTACCCGGTCTATGTACTGGGAAGCACATACTTGGTATATATACCTCTACCAGTATATACGTCTCATCTCTACCCCTGCCCATGCTAGCTTGTTTGAACTTTCAAGACAGACATTCAAGGTTTATCATTCTGTCATTAAAAATCTTCTGCTTCGTGGTTCTTTCATAGTCCATCATAATACAATGTTGTGTTGTATCAACAAGTGACAATCATTGTAGATATACTTACTATCCACCTGCCCTATCATTCTACAGCCAAACTAAATGCCTTGAACAAGTTGTTGATTCAATTTTCATTCCTACATTATCTGTTCTGCAAAGATTATACAAACAAATGCTGACATGTTTTTTCACAAAAGACCTAACCCTTTGGGCCCTATTCCACCCCTTGACCCTTGCTCGAGCCAGCCCGCGATGCTGACGCCTTTAATAAATCAGCCCCTAAATAATGGAATCACTCAGATCCAGCCTGTCCCTTTGCTGCCATCCCCCAGCAACGCCCTAAGCCGAGGCTTAACCTGCAGCAGGGGGTGCCCTTAGCAAGTTGTCGCCTATTAGATAAGTTTTATGAATTTTCCTGTACTAGGACAATCGGCAAAAAAATAATGAATCCAACACTGCCTTTTTTTTCTTTTTATTTTACGGCGTTCGTATAGTAAAAGAACTGTTAACTCTTCGACGTCTTTTTTCAAACTGACAGTCCTGGTGTTTCTCGCTTGGTAGCTCAAGACACCACGGAGGCGCGGCTATGGTGTCCTAAGGAGATACGGCTCTTTGGAGAAAAACACGTGTGATTCAATGAATTAGTTTTAGAGGAAAATTCGCCAGCCATATAAGTCTCAGCAGAGACCAAGCCTATTGCCATCAATTAAACTGTTTTATTTTGTGATAATTACTAAATTAAACACTGCGCAACCTGGTATTCGAACCCAAGACCACATGCCCAGCAGGGGCAAGCCGGTATGACCACTAGACCAATGAGGCAACAAACTTTCACTTATCATAAACTAGCTCCATTTAATCCAATTTTTTTTTTTAATATTTCGAGGGTAAATTATTAATGCCAAAAGTTCAATAAATGTTTTTATTTTTCAAATATGTATGTACATCTACAGATGCAACAATTTATTATATCACAATAATATATACATACGAGTATGATTTTATCAAGCAGATAGTTGAGGGTATACAGAAAGTAAAGAAAGCCACTAGCTAGCTAATTTATTATTATTGTTGTTTAGATCTTTTGAATGAGAGTGAACCATCATTTAAAATGATAATCCCACTCCAAAACCGGTATTTTTTTTTATTCATTGCCATGGATACAATTCTTTCAGTCGGATACATCTATGGGTTTTAACCATGGAGCACAGCAACCACTGCTTGTTGTGCTCCGTGGTTCCTAAGCCGGTACATTATTTAATTTTGCTAGAATATTCAATATCCAAATTCTGGGATGTAAGGCTATTGTGGTTATTTATTTTCGACTTTATTTTAAGCGACAAAATGTTCATATTTGTTTAGAAAATTTAGAAATTTACTGTGCTTCGAAAAAGTCTGCGCCGGCCCTAATCAATTGGGTCTAGATGTGGCTTCCTTACTTCTTCACTTAAATATTTATACATATGGAACAACACATACAGCAAATTAAATACTAAAGAGCACATTTCATGTACAATTTATTGTGACACACATTTATAACACTACAAACATTACTTACAAAATATTGATTTTGTAAGTGTTCTCTATGAACTGTGATGAACTGGTGACATATTAGTTTGTGCTTTGCACGTTGTGTGGGGTGTTGCATGCGTGAATGTACTACGTGAGAAATATAGGTATGACCTTCCCCTTTTCTGCCTGACCAAAAGGGGTGTTTACACCAATGAGGCTTTTATAAATTCGTATGTCTCCTGGAACTGTCATACTTACATAAAATGACTTTATAAGTCAAGTGTGTTAGATTTATGCAGCAACCAAAATTGATGATTTTTATACAATTAATCGAGATTGGACACAAGTTGGATTGTTTCCTTTTAAAATATAAAAAAAAATGTGAAAAATATAATAACTAACGATACGACGTAATACTTCAGTTGGCATTAAATCTACGATATAATTATGCAGTTTTAACTTGTTGTTTTCAACAATATCGATAGTATATATATCAACTGAGTGAATTTTAAAACTGCAACATGAACAGTAGGAACCTGCTTTAAAATTTTCTTTAACTGTAAATGAACACAGACTGTATGTATGTACTGACTTCAACTGCGTTTACAATACTTTTCTTCACCTTTTGTACTTCATTTTTGTAATACAGTTAAAACATTTAAAATATTATAAATAAGACTACAAAAATACAATACAATGTAACTGTAAATTATTATCTATTTCTTTAACAAATGCTTGCACACAGATTTATGCGATTACAATATTTACCACATTATGCATGATACAACTTTTCCTAAAAAAAAACCAACATCTAAATCAAAATCACAATGGGGCTAAGCAAATCTATATTTTCACATAAATACAGTTTTGTTATAAAGGCCTCGAGTTATACCAGCATGCAGCATCGCAGAATAAAATAATCTCATACACGAATACTATAGGTACTATCTACTTTTATGTTATTGCATATTTTAGTAAATAATTCGGAACGTAAGAAAAGAACTTCAACAATTACATACGCTGAGTCGAAAATAATTGAAGTATACATTAGGATGCTTTACTTTTAAGTACCATTTTATAAAGTATCGATTTTCATACCACTTTGAAAATCAATTGTTGGCATTTTGTTGGACCTTGAAATATTACAATGAAAGCACACCATTAAAAAGCGTATACTCTACAGACACACAATAGTTGAAATATTTCCATGTAGAATTCTTCTTATTGAATAAAGTTTGTAGCTTTTAAATATAAACAGATATTCTTCGAAAAACAGAAGCTTTTGTTCGAATTTATAGTGCTAACAGTACAGACTTTTTAGTTAATATTAATTTTGGTCCACGCAAAAGGATCTTCTTTGAGGTCCTTCTTGTATAATGTTTTGCCTTGCTGCATGAACTCTGCGAATTGTGCAACAACTGGATCCCTCATGCACGAAGCTACCGCGATTACTTTATCCGCCTCATCGAAGAAGAACATCACAAATTTTAGATCTTCTACAGATCCTTCTATTTGGGTACTCGCAGGTTTCCCGCAACCAGCATAACGGATGGACTTGCCGAACAGCATGGTCCAGAAGAACGGAACCGTCTTCAATGGAGTTTCTTTCTTTATTATATTTAAAGCAGCAACTCGACCGTGGTATTGAGCTAGACCAATATGACCAATGCTCATATGTTTATTACCATGGGCGAAAACGGGCGCGAGTGCGATATCGCCGCCTGCGTACACATTTTTGATATTGGTTTCCAGCTTATCGTTGACATTGACCGCACCATTTCCCTCCATAGATATTCCACTGTCCTTTAAGAAACCAGTGTTTAATGTTGTTCCCACGCCTACTATCAGCATGTCAGCAGGAAGTGTGGTTCCATTGGCCAACTCTACCGATTTTATGACTCCGTTCTCTCCGTTACATTTGACTATTGTGGTTTCAAAATGAAACTTGACACCCTTATCTTCGAATAACTTTCGTAAAGTGCCGCCAATTTCATGACCGAATATTTGGCCAAGCGGTGATTTGTCAGTGCCAACAACAGTCATTGACTTAGCTTTATCATTACAGGACGACGCGCTTTCTAAACCAATAAAGCTCAATCCCAGTACTACAACATCCTTATCTTTATTGGTTCCCAATGTGTTCAGGATGTTAACAGAATCATCAAAGTCTCTGACCGTGAAGACGTTTTGTAGATCGATACCCGGAACGTCTGGCACACGTGGAGCGGAGCCAGTCGCGAGGAATAATGCATTGTAACGTAGTTTGTTTCCATTACTTAAGTGAACTATCTTCTCATCGGTGTCTATTTTAGTGGCATCAACACCTTTGAGTACTTCGATATTAGCGTCTTCATAATACTGCTGGGATCTAGCTTGTAGTTTTTCGATGTCTGTGACGGTTCCAATCTTGGAGACCTTGACTCTGTCGTAGGGCAGGTAGTTTTCCCGGGCGACCATGGTGATGCGTCCCTTCCAGCCCTCGCTGCGCAGGGTCTCAGCGCAGGTGGCGCCAGACGGGCCGCCGCCCACCACCACGGCGACAGTGCCGTCGCACTGGCACGCCATGCCCATCTCCTTGATGCGTTTCTTCGATTTCAGATCGCTTCGTTTAGCTCTTACCTGTAATTTTAAAAGGCATAAAGTAAGATGGAGTTTCATTCATTTTAAGTTGCTTAGTACAGCAGTGACGAATACACAGACACTACTTGAATAAAAATTGCCTAGATTAAATTGTAATTCCCACGGTAATACGTGGCGTGCCTCACTCTCAACAGCCTGTTGCATGGCGTGCATCAAATATATTATGTAAATGAAGATTTCATGGATAAGGCAAAAAACGTAATCTAGGTACGTACTCAACTAATAATTCGTTGAAATGTTAAACCGAACCTTATTTATAATGTATTATTATATGTTTTATCATAATATATATTTTTTTCTTATCATAATATACAACAAAATGGAGCTAAATCAGTCGTTACTATATACATATATACAAAATATAATTAAGGAATTATAGGAAGTGGCCTTAAAAGTGATAGTAACTAACAAATAACAACATAATTTACCCACTTTTAATTAATTAGAGGTAAAAGGTAGATAAAAAGTTGAGTAAACTACGTATGTATTTGTCTGGCTGGTGCTAAGTGATTGGTCAGGGGAATGACATTGAGTCACCATCCGCTAAGTTATAATATAACATAATTGTAAAGAGCCGGTGACTACCATTGCAAACCCATTCTATGTCGGCCAAGGTGAGTCAAGGTCAGCTACTTCTTAGATCACGCTTCTATTGCGTACCTTCCTTACGATAGCATAGTTTGAGTAGGCACACTAAGCTATGGGTGTTTTTTCTCTTCTCTATCTATAGCTATACTAATATTATGAAGCTGAAGAGTTTGTTTGTTTGCTTGAACGCGCTAATCTCAGGAACTCCTGATCCGATTTGAAAAATTCTTTTAGTATTAGATAGCCCATTTATCGAGAAAGGCTATAGGTTATAGGCTATATATCATCACGCTACGACCAATAGGAGCGAAGCAGCAATGAAAAATGTTGCGAAAACGTGGAAAATGTGACGCAAACAAAGTTGCGCTTGACAGCTAGTAACTTATAATGATACAACTAGATGTGCCTGCGGCTTCGCTCACGACCGTGATTGAAAATTCTGTTATTATTGGGAAAAAAGTGAAGCCATAGCGTATTTGTCGGGAACTTATCCTCGACATCTACAACTTAAATAGATTTTGTAACAAAACCTTGTAATTGAAACACTAAAGCTGTGATAAGAATACCAGAAAGTGGCATCTACTAAAGTTATTGTGTAAGCAAATACAGCTCAACCGTTCCGTAATAGGTTTAAAGCTAAATCTAATATCGATTTTATGACATCGCGAATACAATTCTATCTCAACGCTATGGGCTTGGAAAGTAATTTGGTTCCGACGGATATAAAAAATTAAAATTAGTATGAATGCTAGAAAGATTGGTTTTCTTTAAGTTGATAGAACCATCAAAGATGTCGGTATTGACAATTCAATAAAAACTAAATAATGATCGATAAGGTATGACTCATTATTTACGAGCAAATAAAATAGGTAGACAATGAAGCAATGGTATGGCAATGAAGCAATTGTACAACGTTTGTATCTCAAAAAAATTTGGTTTCATAACAGCTAAGCTTTATAATCAATCATTCATAAAGAAGGTACTTAAGAAATGTACTAGATTTGTTTAAAGCAGCGGGTTAGACTAAGCTATTCAGGCGCTCCGATAAAATATCTGGCTTACGTATAACAAAACATACCTATGAGGTAAGAGAATTACTCACTGCACTCGTTAGTCACAAATTCGGAATGACGATATATTTACAAGATTTGTTTTGGATAAAGCAGTTTTGCCTTGAAAAAGGATAATTTAACAGACATGACTAATTATTATTGTAGTTTTGACGTCAACTAATTTATATAAATATAATGCACTGCAAGGCCTCAAGGTTACGACGCAACTTCCGAATTGTTCATGGTTGAACTAGTTTTATATATACGAGTATGTAAACGAAATGATTGCTTAACGCATAAATGATATTGATACGCACTAACTATCCAGACACGCTGTTAATTACGTAAAACCTGGCACGTGCGATTAAGCCTAGGCCGCTTCGGGTTCCTTCAACTCTTCATCGTCATCATCTTCCTGCGTTAGTCTCATTCTACTTGGGGTCGGCGCAACGGGTTCCTTTACTCCCAGCAATTGAATATTTATCGCCCCAAAGTTATATGTAATAGTCCGGGGAATTTACGCCGAATATTAGGCCAACTTGGCATTAATTAAAAACAACGATTTTTTTTAATGCGTAGTTTATAGACAGGGGAGTGTATTAAGCTGTACCCCGCAAAAAGTTCACCTCCGAGTATACGTTTTTTTTTAAAGGGCGCGTTTGCAATTCGACCCAAATTTTACTGATTTTCGGTACATTTTGCGGCTAAACTAAACCAAATCAAATATAATTAATAACTAATACAGATAGATTGGTTCTTCATCTTCAAATTCATGAAACATTTTTTTTTAAGTTATTGTTTTTTTTATATTGTAATAACGATCTTCCGTTGACATGTTTACGAAATCGGCTTGAGTTTAGGAACATTTTTTGTTCTACTATCAACATATTTTAAGATTTCTAAAAATACGGTAAGTAGGCAGACATAGTCAACTCTAAATCTAAGAAAAAAAAAAATACCTAAGTGTCACAAACTCGTCGAGGAGTTCCAGTAGCAGACACAAAAGTACACCTTCAGGTCGCTCCATTAATTTCGGAGGTAAGGTCTCATCATAACTAACAAAGCGACCCCAAACTCGGCACACACACCTAACTCAACTCGTCCAGAAGTTCCAGTAGCAGTCGCCGAAGTACACCTTCAGGTCACTCCATGAAGTCCGGAGGTAAGTACGTATTACATAGAAGTAAGAGAAATAAAAAACTTTTAAAGTTTCAAAATTAGTTCACATGACACGTGTCAATGTACACACATCAAAAGTGTCTAGGGATCAAGCATTTTTATGCGGATTTCTTGAGATTGAGATGTGGCTTTGTAATAAATTTATGATTTTATAAATTTATATGGATCCTTTTTGGTGCATTTCATAATTTGAATCAGGAACTGTGAATCAAATTCGAGTAAAAGATGAAAATCAGCTGTCAATATTTTCCCTATAAAAACATACAACGCATTGAAGACATTATTAGTGCTACTGTTTCCCTACTACTGATTAAAACCAACGTTATTATGGAGCGGCGACGTCATTTAAGCAGGGAAGAAATGCTCAGAGCCGTGGGAATGATAGAAGCTGGTTCCCGGCAACGTACTGTGGCTTTAGCTCTGAATACAAGTCAGAGTGTTATCAGTCGACTTTGGACACGTTACCGAAGCACTGGTACCGTGGCTGAGCGCCATGGAGGACGGTATCGCTGCACCACACGGAGACAAGACCGATACATTCAAATCTTAACTCGAAGAGCTCCAACAATAACCGCCATGATGTTAGCCGTGAGGCTTCATCACTCTTCAGGGAACTTAATTAGCGACCAAACAGTCAGAAACCGCTTGCATGAAGTGAACCTTCATTCCCGAAGACCGCTACGGGTACCACCTATAGCAATGCACAATCGTAGGATTCGATATCAATGGGCTCTTGAACACAGAAATTGGGCAGAAGAACAATGGCGTTTCGTGTGCTTTTCTGATGAGTCTCGTTTTGGTATGAGACCGGATACAAGACGTATACGACACTGGAGAACCCCTGGACGCCAACAGCGATTAAAATCCTGCCAGGAAGTCCATCCTTATAGTGGTGGAACCATCATGGTATGGGCGGGTATTTGGATCGGCGGAAGAACTGAGTTGATTTGGATCAGAGGCAACCTCAACGCTCAAATTTATGCTGAGACGATTGTATCAGACGTCATCGTTCCTCTACAAGTGCAAATCGGTCCCTTATTTCAGTTAATGCATGATAATGCACGACCGCACACCGCAAGAGTTGTAAGACAGACTCTCGCCGCAGCTAACATCAATGTCCTGCCCTGGCCTGCTCAGTCGCCAGACTTGAACCCGATTGAGCATGCATGGGATATGCTACAGAGAAGAGCTCTGCCGAATATGGAGGGTATCCAGTCGCAAGAAGACCTTTTTTTGTTGTTGCAACGAACATGGGCGGCCATTCCACAGCGTGATTTGGATGAACTCATTTTGAGTATGCCAAACCGATGTTCTTGTGTTGTTAGTGTTCGCGGTAGAAACACGGATTATTAATTGTTTAAGTTACCCAATAAAATTTTAAAGAAAACTGTTATTTCAGTCTTTTTTTCGAACTTTAATGTTAGTGGTTCAAATGTCAAAAAACCCTTTATTAGAAAATGGCAAATTTCTTTATTAATGCAAAGGTGACTTGGTTTATCGTTACTGTGACAAACGAAAACACTTTATTTGATGAATCCTTAAAGAAAATTTTAATTAATATCAATCAGGAGAAAAGTTATTGCAAAAATATATGTTGATCCCTAGACACTTTTGATGTGTGTAGTTGTTCGATTCGACGCCTGTCAATTTTGCAAACGCGTCCTTAAGAAAACGTCTAATATACAAGGTGTTTGGTGCATCGTGTGCCAAATTGAAATGGTCGACTGGGGGGTCATCTGCTATCCTTTCAGACCCCTAAACACTTCTCATGCCCTGTTGTAATTTTTTCACCGACTTTTTGTTGTTTTATAAATAAAAAATACCCAAATTTTACATTCAAATACAAATGTTAAAAAAGTATAAGTCGTAGACTCTTAATTTTAATTTTATTTAGATGTGTATTGTATTCCAGTACTTTTAAATTCAAAATTAGTGACATGAGCCATCTAGTTTTTTTTTTTTAATTTACTTGCAAAGTCTCGGACTTCAATATAGCAGATGACCTCCCCGGTCGACCATTTAAATTTGGCACACGATGCACCAAATACCCTGTATATTTAACTTGGTGGAAAAAAATATAAACAGGTATATTGGTACGGAGTATTTGTAGAAGAGGTTGAGTACTACAAGTGGGTCATTAAATTAAACATTTTTCGTCCGCGGAACAACCATTTTTTAAAGAATCTTATTCTTGACTTTGTACTTCAAGGAAAGATATTAACAGGACAAAAATAAAGCCAAAATGTTTTTTATCAACATAATTAACTACAACACGTTTCAAGAAAAAAACGCTATTTAGGTACATTTAATGCAAGGTTCAAATCTAAAAGCCCCAGACTATTATGAATACAGTCATCAGTGGGTGGGTGCAAAATGTATTTAGGGTTCCGTACCCAAAGGGTCAAACGGGACCCTATTACTGAGACTTCGCTGTCCATCCGTCCGTCCGTCTGTCACCAGGCTGTATCTCATGAACCGTGATAGTTAGAAAGTTGACATTTCTACAGTTTATGTATTTTTGTTGCTGCTATAACAACAAATACTAAAAACCGAATAAAACAAATATTTAAGGGGGCTCCCATACAAAAACGTGATTTTTATGCTCGTTTTTATAAATAATGGTCCGGAACCCTTCGTGCGCGAGTCCGACTCGCACTTGCCCGGTTTTTTTAAATCTGCCTGACAAACATCATACCATTTTTTTACTCCTTTTACTCTCGTATCATTCTCAAACAATTCATCCCTAATTTCTTTGGGCTTCATTTCCCTTTCTGTTCATCAACATTTTTATGTATCACTCTTTCACAAACATTTCATTCCTCATTACATTTTCAACCTTTGAAAATTTTCTGTAACAAGCGTAGAAGTTTTGATTCGTATTCCAGTCTTGAAAACTTCGGGATTAAACTTGTCATATAATAAAAATAGAATTTAAAAAAAAATAGAAATATTGCATGTAAACGACTCATTCCAACAGACATTTTGACAACCAAATGTTTTGTCAGCTGAATTCATTAGTTTGAGCCAACGTAACGAGACGATCAGGTACATAATTTAATAATAAAAGGTGTATGAAAAGTCCCGCTTCACATTTTGGAGCAAGTAGTATTTATTATTATTTTTGTTCATTAAATGGAAATCATCACAAATTGTAAGAAAAGTAACATTGTTGACCTCTGTAGAATTATTTATTTAAAAAAATAACTCTAAACGTTGGTTTTTTTTGTAAGAAATTGGATAAGTGTAAACTTTAATTTTGTTGCAGTTTTCTAATTGATATTAGGTCTTTACCTATGAAATTGCCGTTTTGTTTGAAAAAAGTTAAAGTATTTTTTTTTTCGAACTTATTTATTTCTTTTATTCAAAGTAATCACCCCTGTAATCAATGCATCTTTGCCAACGCTGTGGCAGTTTATGGATGCCCTTCTTGAAAAACTCAGCTGGACGGGAGACAACAAACTCTTCAAAGGCGTTTTGTACTGCCTCTCGGGAATTGAATTTTTTTCCCGCTAAAAAGTTCTCCAAATTTTGGAAAAAGTAATAGTCGGAAGGCGCAAGATCTGGTGAGTATGGCGGATGAGGGAGAGCTTCCAAACCCAACTCATGCAGCTTAGAGACGGTCTGTTGTGCAGTATGGGGCCGCGCGTTGTCGTGAAGTAGCAGTGGAGACGACCGATTGACCAACTGGTTGCAGACGTGCGAGTTTCGCCATCATTGTGGTCAGTTCTTCAATGTACACATCTGCAGTAATGCTCTCGCCGTTTTGTAAAAAGCTATGATGAATCACACCAGCACTAGACCACCAAACTGTGACCATCACCTTTCTAGGGGTCATTTTTCGTTTTGCACATTGCTTTGGTACCGAACCAGGATCTAACCAACTTGCTGAGCGCTTTCGATTGTCAAAAAGAATCCATTTTTCGTCGCACGTAACAATTCGGTTCAAAATTCCTTCATTTCTGTGCCTGTTAAGCAGCGCAAGGCAAGTCTCGACGCGTACGTTGCGCTGGCGATCGTTAAGTTCGTGGGGCACCCATCTATCAAGCTTTTTTATCTTGCCAATCTGTCGCAAATGGACCAATATTTTTTTAATGCTAACATCAAAAGCTGCTGCCAGCTCAGCTGTAGATTGAGTTTCATCAGCTTCAACAATCACCTTTAATTCATCATTGTTGACCAAAGTTTCCGGACGACCACGAGGTTCATTTTTCAAGTCAAAATTCCCAGAACGGAACCGAGCAAACCAATAACGGGTTGTGCGTTCGTTTGTACAGTTCTCTCCGTAAACGTCGTTGATGTTACGGGTCGTTTGTGCCGCGTTGGTGCCACGACGGAACTCATATTCCATAATTACACGAAATTTCAAAGTATCCATTATGAGGAAAAATGTTGAAATGTAATGAAAATACAACGCTAATCAATAAACAAAAGACTGATTTTGTAAATAGAATGTCATATTTTTAAAACAAAATTAATTTGAATTTAGAACTCATAGCCAATCAAAACTTTTTTTTGTTTGAAAAAGTCTGTACTGCAATACGGCAATTTCATAGGTAAAGACCTATTATTTTATGATCATTATTTTTTCAATATAAAGATACTTAATTAGAATGTGGAATTCAATCTAATATTTGGATTTTCATTAAGTATCTGCCTAAAATCCCGGGGCTACGCCATTATTCCTGGATTGTCCGTAGACAAAACCGAAATCCCGGGATTCACTGTGGCCAATCCCGAAATCCCGGGATTAGAAATACGAGCCAGGACCCAGGATGGGATTCTTTAAACATGCGCCAATTTCATACTCCCTGTAAATCTCGACCAAATTTTTTGATTCCTTACTTAATTTATTTTTCACACTCCAAGTACCTACTTGATACAAATGCAGAAAACAATTTGATTACCAGTTACAAGTACAAATGGACAAACCAGTCTTTTTATATTGAGATAATCTCCAGAGAAGTGGCGTACAGAACGCAAGAAAAAGTAGGGATCCTTTTAAATATTCAGAGATGCCCTGAATACTGGTACAGACAGACAAAACGATAATTTCTTCGGGACAGAATTTAGTCAAACGAATAGCAAAGATATTTTAGCAGTAAGTGGCATTATTACGTGTCAAACAGTTTCAGCCACCAACGTTACCGTTTTTGGTATCTGTTATTGTTGTAATTTGTTTGAATGAAAATTACCTTTCTAAAATTCTGTGTCTGTCTCCCAATTCATTGTTCATTGTCAAATATTTTAAGAGAAAATAGACGGAAGCAAATTGTTTCGGCACCGACTACTAAAAATGGACACAAGTATTCAGTTTTAAGAAACTTCTCCTTGTCGAAATAGGTTAAAAATAAACTCGTTGTACAGACCGTTGGAGCAATAATTGTGTTCTGAAAACGAAAGCGTCTGGGCTACATGCTTCTTTTTCATGGTAAGCTTAGGAGACGCAAGGCGTTGTTTTTTTTATTTTTTAACCCCCGACCAAAAAAGAGGGGTGTTATAAGTTTGACGTGTGTATCTGTGTATCTATGTATCTGTGTGTCTGTCTGTGGCATCGTAGCTCCTAAATGGATGAACCGATTTTGATAAAACTGGTGTCGTTTGAAAGGTATTTTAATCGAGAGTGTTCTTAGCTATGTTTCGAGAAAATCTGCTCAGCCGTTTGAAGATCATCACCTATTTTCTAGTTAATGAAGGGATTTAAACAACTTACACAGGTAGTCTATTTGAAATTTGAAATGTTGTCGCTTGTCACCATGGGCATTGCTGGGGGGGGGGGGGGCAAACCCCTTCCCCCATTTTTAAAATTTAAGTAAATCCTTGGTATCGTTAATTAACGAGAAGAGACGCAACATCGAGAAAATCGGTAGGAAAGGGGGAGGCCTATGCCCAGGAGTAGGACAGTCAAGGTTAAGAAAAAATAATATAAGTTTAAAAAGCATGAAAAAGGGGGGGACCGCTAAGAAGACCGCTTAGTACAAGCACAGAACAAAGCGGACCCCCGACGCTACGACGCTTGGATTAATTTATTTTTGGCTTTTTAAAGGTTTTTTACGTCGGGGGTTTTTAAAATTTTTAATTTAATTTTTTTTATATGTTTAGGAACATTTATAATTGCAATGCATATGTCAGTCCCATCGTACCCTAAATACACATTTCTCATATCTGGGCCATGAACCTAAGGCGTTCTAGGTGACCTGTATTAAGATTAAAAAACAAAAAAAAAAGCTATTGAAATTTGGATGTAACCTCTACCTACTAAATGAAAACCAGAATTACTATATAGGCAGAGGCCGCTCGCTGACTGACTGGTGCAATCAGGCATGATTACTTATCTATCAACAATTACAAATCATAATAGAGTAAGATTATCACTTAATATATCGAACCATGTGCATGCACATTATTATTAACAATTATAAGTAGTATTTCGACTGCTCGTGTAGTATGTCCTTAAGTGGAAAAACCCCACTTTACACGCACTGATTCGTGGCAATCGAAAAGAACTTTTTATCAGAGTCCTTGACCGATGTCGTGTCTGCCATTACGGGCTAGTCCACTATCAGAAGATAGCCATCATAAATATTACATCCGCTATCCTATCAATCATCTGATAAAGACCATTAATAAGTAAAACTATGAAAAAAAAAGGGAACCGTGATGTAATTCCACATGTAATTCGATTGCATAATCTAATTACATATATCTATTTTTTCTATTGTGTATCGAATAGCAGCTTATGCGCCAATTAATTGCCTAAGTAGACTGTAACTAACAGATAAGCTCTTAGTAGGTACTATCCTTCGGTTCTTCGGTAGCAACCTTTATAGCTAGGTATTTGCATAGGCAGACAAAACCTAGCTAAGGATCGCTAGCGAAAAATCATTAGGGATTCGATTTATGTCAAAAAAGACGATGGAGTTATAACTAAGGAATCGCATTTTTCCATGCT
Organism: Cerastis rubricosa; assembly: GCA_949152445.1. NCBI lineage: Eukaryota > Metazoa > Arthropoda > Insecta > Lepidoptera > Noctuidae > Cerastis > Cerastis rubricosa. The sequence continues at coordinate 14,817,390 of OX424545.1, read as the reverse complement.
CCTATCCCATTCCGTCGCTCAGCAAAACCGTAATTTCATCTAACAGTAGGCACATTATGCAGAATTCTACTCCGTCGTCGGGTCGAATAGTAATTCAACTAAACAGTTTTTAGTTACCAATTCTATTAGTGACGTGTCTCTAAAATTACCAAGGATTCGGTCATCTTGTATTTTAAAATAAATGCTTTTAGTATCACAATCCACATATAGATATGGAAGCCGACAGCTAAATGTCGGTCTACGGAAACTCACCTGCAGTCTTTTAATCTTAAAACCTACTCATTTGACGCATGAACTTGAAAATTACCACATAGGGCATGATGGGACGGTCTTATAATCCGTTGAACTTTGAATTCTGATATTTGGAAAGAAAGATCAGCTAGCAACAAATGAAAGATCGCTCAAACTAGAAAATACCTTGCATAATATCCCAGAATATCGGTGAAAGCCCACGGGAGTTTCGAGATGGCCGTGGTCACTCTTTAATGAGGTGTTCGGGGACGGAAACGTTTACAGGTCTAACCGTATGAGGTCCGATTCAATTAGTTTAAAATATTTTATCAGCATTCAGCGATATTCTTAAAAGGAAGTGACATGAATAGGAATGACTTCACCTCACGTCCTATTGCATTTTTTGTTAGCATTTTGCTACAAACTTAGAATTCAGGAAGAACTAGGACAGCAAATAAAACAATGTTATTAGATTCCAAGATTAACATTGCGAGAGTGTCAAAAAATCTTTTAAAGAGAAAACAAAAATCGCCTTTTTATTTACAGTGATTTTAGTTATATAAGTAAGGTTTACATGCAGTTGTGCAAGATAAGATTATTCACGGACTGAAGGTAGATAACAAACACGTTACTCATATGAAGCAAAAACACTCTTTTGCGTCGATTAGACGCTAATCTAGCCGCAGTTTTAAGTCCTCGCGAATCAAAAAGACTACACAAAGAGTGCCTAAAGACAGAGGTGTAAAACTAGGTTTAAAAACTCCTAATTGAGGTTATTCAGACACAAGTGCCTGTCGCCGACTACCCGAGCACTTTCAGGGTCAGACTCTGCTGAAACAAATGTCAGAATTGCGTAATTTATGCACACCTGTCACTTGTGATATTTTATCAACTATTTTATTGTTAGGAGAGACTGGTGTTTAGTTTGAAAACATAGACACATGACATGCATGATAAGAATTAGGTACAAGTTTACATGAAGTGCAGCTTGAAAGAATCTTTCCTGCTTCGTGGACAATTCTGTCAATATCAGTAGGGAAATGTGGTCTGGAATGACAACGAAAGAAGAATTCAAGGTGAATTAGACAATTTTTTTTTTAATACTGACTTTTCTGGATTTCATTAGAGAACCCTTCAACTGTAATACCATTGCTTCAACCGATAAAATACTCGATCAAATGTCACCAACTTTAAATGACCTAAATCAAGGTTTCATATCGTTTGTTTTTAGGGGAAAGGAACCTTGCCTTGCTTCTAAAAAGAAGTCAACTTTTTTGTAATAGTTACGTGTTACTGAAAGTTTTTGTTTTAGGTTTATAATGAGCCGTGGATTCCAAATGAAGTCCCCAAAACGCGTACAACACAGTCAAGGTAAAAAAAGTAAATATTTGTCTTCGGTGTGTCATGTACAACACTAATTATTGATCACGCGGCCCGAGTCCGACCTCTATTTCGCTCCGCTCGGGCGTTGCAACCTCCACCCAAGTTTGGACGACCGCGACACCTGTTAGTTTCATATATCTATAAGTAATCTAAGTTCACGCCTTTTTGTTAAGCCATCTGTTCTCAAACTATGTTTTTTTGCTTAGTTTAAGGAAAATTGGCTAGGAGTTCTGTATCGTGGATCAATTTGCTTACAGACAAACACAATTGGGACCAAATTTCAGAGTATTTCTAGGATATCCAAATTCCGCACGGCTCGGGGACCTGTTGCGCCGAACTCTAAACGACTCGACGCGACGCCAAAATCTTCAACATATTAATCATACATATAGTGATCGGCTATTCGGATGCATATTTACCTAAAGTACGTTTTTTCCTGGCAAAAGGTACAAAAGTATGGAAGCGGCTATTTAAATGCCATTTTTTGTCGCGGGATTGCGAAATTTCATAATTTAGTAAACTAAGTATAAAATGTAGTACTCAAAATATCGTAACAAATATTTTAAATTTATTTAAAACCTGGCAAGATTGTAGAAAATAAGTTCAAGGAAAAAAATAGGTACAACAACTATTTGAATTCGTATTTTTGTGCTGCAATGTCGAATGCTAAGACAAAATCTAAACTAATATTATAAAGAGGAAAGATTTGATTGTTTGTTTGTTTGCATTGAATAGGCTACGAAACTACTGGTCTGCTTTGAAAAATTCTTTCAGTGTTAGATAGCCCAATTATCGAGGAAGGCTATAGGCTATATATCATCACGCTACGACCAATAGAAGTAGAGCAGCAATGAAAAATGTTGCGAAAACGGGGAAAATGTGACGCAAACGAAGTTGCGCCGGACAGCTAGTGGTAAATATGTCTGGGCATAATTCATTTGGAGCTAAACGAAAAAGTAACTAGACTAGTTTTTTTTAAATAAACTCCTTTCCCCATATTGACGCGCGCTCCATATTGGTCAACACTCAAACTTTAGATAAATATGCATCCGAATATCCGATCTCTATACATCATACACGACACGAATGACGTACTAAGTGTTGCTGATGGCTGTTACAGAAAAATATTTCTTACCTTAACTTCTCCTTTTTCTGTTACTGTAACTTGGTAGCAAGGCAACGAATCAAAGCCAGGAAAATCTTCAATGTCTCCGGTTTTAATGCTGAAGCAGGCTCCATGCCAAGGGCAGCGGATTCTGCCATCTCCTAATGCACCAGATACGAGCGGAGCACCGTAGTGAGTGCACGTGGTGCCTACTGCACTGAATTCGCCTTTCTGCTTCACAAGCAATACTTTGCCTTCTTCTCCAATATCAAAAACCTTCATTTCATTTTCTTTGAGGTCATCTTCTTGGCAGACGACTGCTTCAACATAGTTATTGCTCGACTCCATGCGTGAAATTGTGCCATCTGATTATAAACAAAAACAATTTATATTATTATCTATGAGATCTCCGAATCGCAATCTAGGCATCTAGGATCTAGCGTCAATCATTCGGTCATTGATGGCTGGCTAGGCGTCACAAGCAGCTGTCAATTTAATTTTTTCCGACGTCATGGAATTTTCATTCATCTAAACTAATAATAGAAAGAGGAAAGATTTGATTGTTTGTTTGTTTGTTTGCATTGAATACGCTCCGAAACTACTGATCTTATTTGAAAAATTCTGTCAGTGTTAAATAGCCCATTTATCGAGGAAGGCTATAGGCTATATATCATCTCGCTACGACCAATAGGAGTGGAACAGCAATTAAAAAGAAGCACCGGAAGTTGCACCGGATAGCTAGTTTTAGATAATTTGTTTCAACCCACAGCGACGCCAAAGAAAACATTAAAATTATAATTAACATTCTGTACATAAAAGTCAGTAACCATAAACAAAAAATATTGCTGGGAAACGACTTTTTATTTTAGGGGTGAAATGTCACGTTTTCGGTAAAACTTAATTTACTCTACGCACTGAAAACATTTTGCTGATGGATGCATTGCATAGTAAACGGGTCATGGAGGAGGTATTTTAAGTTAAAACATTAAAACTGATAAGAATATAAAACAAAAAATGTGAAAAAGTTGGAACTTTGACCTCCAATATCTCCGTAACTAGAAGGTATGGTCCAGAATAAAACCAAAAAAAAAGTTATTAAAAAAACTCGACTATGGTAAAAAAAAAATAGTTAAAACTTATCCACTCAAAGCTAAATACTAGAAAATAAAACAAAATATAAAAATAGAATAGGTCCCGCCTGCTTTCAACTTTAACCATATAGTTCGGTACGGGCCCCCAAAGGGGCTCGACGAACAAACCTCCGCTGGGTTGGTATCGGCCCCGAAAGGGGCTAGCAATTAAGTCATTCGTCAGCCTCATAATTTATGCAAATATTTAATTTTCTGATTATCAAATACTATGAGTGTGCGTTAATTAAGAAAGTTGAATAAAAATTTCATATATCAACGCCATTAAAACTTCTGTAAATAGCGCGCAAGTATCTTAATTTACCCTTATAAAATTCAAGTGCATAAATACGGTCATCGCCATTTTGACGGCTGTGCTGGTCGAGGCTCAAAATCATAAAAATTGTGGTTTTCGAACATTCGAGCTCCACTATATGAACAATAATCAACTCGTCTTTTAATTATGCGGCTAATTCATCCATAGTTCAATTTAAATAAGCAGTGGTAATGATGAATTTTGAAATCCAAAGTCGAAGTTTCGCGCCAATCGTGCGTGTTTACATTTTTATTTTTCACATATAACACACACACGCGTATAGATTCAGTAACAAACATGACAAATATCATTCCAAATATTAAAAACCGCATGAAAATGCCCAGATCTTAGCGTTATTTACGAATACGGGACCAATAACACATAATATTCATTACCACCGCTCAATAAGTATTTTGAAATAGACGACCATTTTTTTTTTTAAATTATTGTGATGTGTGAAAGCGATTATTCCAATCGATTATTTTTTCGTAATCTTCGATCAACTCGAGTAATTAAATTGAGAAATTTAAGAAATCGATTGATGAAAATTAAAATAAATTTATTTTAACTGTAAAACACAGTAAATATTTATTATAATGTTTTTTAGGCTTTTATAATGGTAATCTTAATTGTTTTTCGTACATTCCGACCCAACAATAAACAGCACGGACTGATATTATGACTAAATTCGCGCCAATTTTATTTCCATCTCAAAATTTAAATTTGGAATTCGTTCGCTGTTCCAAATTGATATTGTAGGCATTCAAATTTACTATTATAGATAATTTATTGTGAATTTTGTTTTGAACTATCTGAAGATTGGTAGAATACACAGGATCTCGGTAGGAATAGTAAAAAAGAATTATGTAGTTTGATTATGGTTAGGACGTTGGGTTGGTTAATGGATATTTACTCTTTACTTTATTAATCAGCCTGTTCTGTCCCACTGCGGGTAAAGGCCTGCCCATGTCTTTCCAATTAAGTTTACCTTTTGCCTTCACCGTCCAATACTTTTAATCGACAATATTTTTACACCTACTTAGATAGGCTAGGTTTAGGGATAGTTACCCCAAAAATGAAAAAGAAACCATTTCAAACAAAACTATCCAAAGTATACGGTAAGACTCTCGAGTAAGAGTCTTACTCGTATATTTTGTAGACTCTCGATGGTTCTGGTTCATATCTATTGCTGTTAATAGCTTCATTCAAGTGACTCGGCCCTCGGCCTTTGATGGATAACCTAAAAATGGCAGATTTAAAAAAAACGTGTGCGTCTCGGGACGCTCGACAGAAGTGATAACTTAAACTAATCTATGCCTGCTGCCGTATGCGTGAGAGAAAGGGAAGCCACACAGAGCGGTGCCGTAACGCGTTACGTAACGAAGCGGTTAACCCTCCCATAAGAAGTTATCACTTCAAAAACCTTTTTAGACTGGACAGTGAACCGCTTTGAAACAATAAACGAATGTTCCTTGAAACGGCTTATGAATTGCCGATTGTCAACCATCATCATCAACTGTTGGGGTCGGCTTCCAGTCTACCCAGATACAACTGCATAACCGGATTTTAAATAGAGCGACCTGCGACTGCCTATCTGACCTCCTCAAACCAGTTAGTATCGGGTAGTACGATACCCCTTGGTAAAACTGGCTGTCATACTTTCGGGCCACTGACTAGCTGTAACATAACAATAACCCCATCATACGATACACAATCTTGGAAGAATAAATATAATTTATCTTGTTAGATCATAATAATTATTTACTATGCCTTCCAAGATCTTGGGCATTCTTTAACCAACCTTCAGATATTACACAATATAATTCTTAAAATGTTATCTTGTAAAATTAAAATACTTATTTTAAATAATGAGAATTGCGAGCGCATTCTTTATTTAAATTTTGAAATCGAAAAAAATCGGCGGGAATTAAGCCTAATCATTCAAATGTTGACTTGTTTTTTTTTGGGATTACGGTCTTCTGTCGTTCTTATTACTTAGTAATAAATCTCCTTCCCATGAAGTCAACGTTCATTAATTATATAAGATAAGATGCTTTTGATCTAAGAATTACTTAATGAAATTATTACAAAAGATGGTTACTATGACTAATTTCAAAATTAAATAATTATTTAAAATTATACTTATGAGTTTTTATTCAGTCTCAACTTTTTTTTTCAATCTCGATTTAATTGCGATTATCGATTAGGCTGAATGCAACTAATTAATCGTAAATAAGAAACCCGGGTTTTCGGTCAGCACTAAGAAGTGTTATGATACAACATAGTTTTCAGTAATATTTGTCTAGACTTTGATTGGGTTTTTTTAAGAAATTGTGTGTGAATAATGGCAAAACTAAGAATGTAGATAGAATGTTACTGTTTTTATTTTGCCCTTCCGAATTGTTTTAGCAAACAAGAAGCATGCCTATGTACATTATTTCCAGCGCATATAAGGTACCTACTTTTTGGAAGGGTGTAGTAATATGCATTTTACGCATATTTGGCAATAGACTGACTCCCTTTTACCGACCTCAACACGATACTGAAGAAATTAACCTCAAATTTATCGTATGTAACAGATCCCGTGACATATTTTTCACAATAAAATCGAACGCTGAAAGTTGATGAAAATTTCGTGAAATTCATGACAATTCGCATCACCCCGCCGATTCAGCTGATGTGTCATGTGTCAAAATCTTGTCGGGCATAGTGGTTAATTTAATTTAATATGTGCTTGTTTTAATCATTTTTAACTTAAGTTATTTTAATGCATTCGGGTTTTTAGTATTTTTGTTGTTTTTTATTTTTACCTTTATAGTTTAAATGTGAAAAAAATCACCTACGAATTAGTTCTTGCAAGCAGTTTTAGTCGTGAGGCTTATATAACCTCTCTCGAAACAATCAAGCAAATGTTCATTTCAGGCATGCATTAAAATAAGTAAAATTTTTATGAGACACTAATAGTGTGAGACACTAATGGTGTGAGGTGGCCTTTGAGAGCAGTGGTGGCCCAGTGGTGGCTGTCCCGACTTACGATCAGTAAGCCGTGGGTTCGAACCCAGGCAGGCGCATTACTTTGTGTAATTTATTTCATCACCACTGCTCTCAAAACGGTGAAGGAAAACATCGTAAGGAAACCGGCATGTCCTAGAACTAAATATTCGAAGATGTGTGACATCAGCCAACCCGCACTGTGCCCGCGTGGTGGATTACAGCCCACTCCCTCTCATAGAGAGGAGGCCTGAGTCCCAGCAGTGGGAACATTATAGGCTGATGATGATGACTAATAGACTCTTTCATAACAACGAAAATGAGATACAAGCTGATAATAAAAAATAATGATGAGCTGATTTTTATTTTAAGAGACAACCAGACACCAAGAAATAGCCAGAATAATATAAGTACTCTTTCAATAATATCTAACATGAGAGCCTAGCGTTTTACATCCTCCAAAATAGAAGGCATGAGTCATAGGAAAATCATTGGTTTGCTTCCTTTGAGTCACAACTTGAATGATTGCACAAATTTTAATTTAGTCAAAGAAACTCTTCTTTAAAGAGTTTGTTTGGTGGACATACCTACCTGGGAGAGGCCACATTTTAAAAATATTTTTAAAATGTGGCCTCTCCCAGGTAGGTATGTCCAAGTGCTGGTCAGAGGTTAAAGTGGAGCTATCCTGTGGTGTTATAATAAATAAAGGTCTATAACGAGGAAAAGTAGCATACTATATAAATGTACGAAGTTTTTGATTATTAAATATCTCATGTTAGTAGCATATTATTATTACAATTTGCTTGATAATTCTTGAAGTCATAATTTGCAATTGCAAATGCAGTTGATTAGATAGAATTTAGCTTTTATAAGACGTGTTCAACTACAACAGTTTAATTTATCATGCTGTTAGTCTAGTTATTATATTATAGAGTAATTATAGGTTGCTAGTAATTACAGTATTCTCAGGCATGAAAATATCTACATCAGAAAAACAAAAAAAATAAAATAAATTAGTGTCTTTTTTTAAATGTTTTTAATATTTATTAATACTTGTTTTGTACGCTTTATTTTTTAAATTGAAGAGCATCGACCCTACATAAGTTTTTAATGATAATAAGTGGTACTTTTGTGAGGGATTTACTCATTAAATATACATATGACCGAAAAATATTACTTTTATTTTACAACTGTTATTGGTTACTAAGGTAACACATAAAACGACAATGCAGTGTCTATTGGTACTGAATCAATTGGATGGCCAGTACTCACACTCCTCTTCACGGCATCGTCGTGGTAATCCGGAGTTCAGGAAACTCCTAAGCCGCTCCGCAATTTCACCAGCCGCGGGCCAGCTAGGGCTTTGGTTAAAATATCTGCTTCCATATCTTCGGTTCGCAGATACTTGACTTGTATCACTTCGTCCATTATGCAGTTCCGTATGAAATGCATTTTTAAGTCAATGTGCTTGGACTTTGAAGTGACCATTGTGTTCTGACTTAACTTGAGGGCAGCTTGGTTGTCGTTTAATATGACTATGCTTTCATAGTTGGCCCCAAGATCTTTGAATATATTTTTCAGGTGAATGGCCTCTTTTGTAGCTTCAGTCAAGGCGACATATTCCGCTTCGGCAGTCGAAAGCGCCACTGTCTTTTGCTTCTTCGACATCCAGCTTATAGCCGTTCCAGCATATTTATAACAATAGCCCGAAAAAGACTTCCGGTCAAGTTTGCATGCGCCCCAATCTGCGTCAGCCATGCCATTTATCTTTGGCCAGTTTTTCTGAATATAAGACCAACGCTTTTTGTTCCCTTTAAGTATCGTAGCACTCTTTTTGCACATTTGAAATGCTCTTCTCCGTAAAAATCATTAAATTGAGAGAGATAGCTAATGGCAAACATTATATCAGGCCGAGTTGCTACTGCCAGATACATAAGTGTGCCAATCAAATTTTTGTATGGTAAATTGTTCCTTTCATTGCTTCCTGCTTTTTCTAGTTTAAGACCTGGTTCTATGGGTGTAGACGTGGACTTGCAATCTTCCATTTTTATTTTTTTAAGAGTGTCTTCTATGAATTTCTCTTGGTTCAGTTTGATTGCATCTCTCCTATAAACAACGTCTATCCCTATAAGCCGCTTAGGTGTTCCTAAGTCTTTTAACTCAAATTTCGTATTTAACAGGTCTTTTATTTCTTGGAGCTTTCTAGGAAACGAATAGGCAATTAATAAGTCGTCGACATAGATAATTATTATGACTTTAACTCCTCTTTTCTCTAGTAAGTATAGACATGGGTCAGCTTCTGATGCTTTGAAACCTATGTTCTTTAACTCTGTGTCGAGTTTCTTGTACCATTGCCTCCCTGCCTGTTTGATTCCGTATAAAGCTTTTATGAGATGACAAACTTTCCCTTTTGGATTGTTTTTTATGTCATTTAGCATACTCTTTGTTTTGTTGTACAAAGTCAAATTTTCTTGTTCAACCGTTATTTCAGTCAGATATTCTTCTAAATAGTCAGGATATTTCATGACTATTTTTTCTTCTAGTTCGCCATTCAGGTATGCCGTTGTAACGTCCATTTGGTTCAACTTCAAACCTTCTTCTATGGCTATTCCAACAACAGATCTTATCGAACTTAGTTTAGCTACGGGAGCGTATGTTTCGTTGTAGTCAACGCCTGGTCGCTGAGTGAAACCCCGTGCTACAAGTCTGGCTTTCTACGTGATACTGTGGTCAGGTCCTATTTTATTTCTTAGAACCATTTTATAGTCCACTTCTTTCATATCTTTGTTCTTATTTCCTATTTTCCAGGTTCCATTCTTAACATGTGCTCTTATCTCGGCTTTTATAGCATCATGCCAGTACTCGTCGTCTTCATTTTCATCGGATATATAGGATATCTCCGAGAGTAGGTGACTTTCGTCAGTCTGGTCCAGTATAAAATCTCTGGTCCACTTGGGTGGACGCCTCTCTCTTTGCGGCCTCCCATTTTTGGGTATTTCTACAACTTCTGATGCGTCTTTGTATGAGCCTATTTCTTCTACGGAAGAAACATCATCTTCTTGTTCATTGAAATTTTGCAACATACACACATCAAAAGTGTCTAGGGATCAACATATATTTTTGCAATAACTTTTCTCCTGATTGATATTAATTAAAATTTTCTTTAAGGATTCATCAAATAAAGTGTTTTCGTTTGTCACAGTAACGATAAACCAAGTCACCTTTGCATTAATAAAGAAATTTGCCATTTTCTAATAAAGGGATTTTTGACATTTGAACCACTAACATTAAAGTTCGAAAAAAAGACTGAAATAACAGTTTTCTTTAAAATTTTATTGGGTAACTTAAACAATTAATAATCCGTGTTTCTACCGCGAACACTAACAACACAAGAACATCGGTTTGGCATACTCAAAATGAGTTCATCCAAATCACGCTGTGGAATGGCCGCCCATGTTCGTTGCAACAACAAAAAAAGGTCTTCTTGCGACTGGATACCCTCCATATTCGGCTGAGCTCTTCTCTGTAGCATATCCCATGCATGCTCAATCGGGTTCAAGTCTGGCGACTGAGCAGGCCAGGGCAGGACATTGATGTTAGCTGCGGCGAGAGTCTGTCTTACAACTCTTGCGGTGTGCGGTCGTGCATTATCATGCATTAACTGAAATAAGGGACCGATTTGCACTTGTAGAGGAACGATGACGTCTGATACAATCGTCTCAGCATAAATTTGAGCGTTGAGGTTGCCTCTGATCCAAATCAACTCAGTTCTTCCGCCGATCCAAATACCCGCCCATACCATGATGGTTCCACCACTATAAGGATGGACTTCCTGGCAGGATTTTAATCGCTGTTGGCGTCCAGGGGTTCTCCAGTGTCGTATACGTCTTGTATCCGGTCTCATACCAAAACGAGACTCATCAGAAAAGCACACGAAACGCCATTGTTCTTCTGCCCAATTTCTGTGTTCAAGAGCCCATTGATATCGAATCCTACGATTGTGCATTGCTATAGGTGGTACCCGTAGCGGTCTTCGGGAATGAAGGTTCACTTCATGCAAGCGGTTTCTGACTGTTTGGTCGCTAATTAAGTTCCCTGAAGAGTGATGAAGCCTCACGGCTAACATCATGGCGGTTATTGTTGGAGCTCTTCGAGTTAAGATTTGAATGTATCGGTCTTGTCTCCGTGTGGTGCAGCGATACCGTCCTCCATGGCGCTCAGCCACGGTACCAGTGCTTCGGTAACGTGTCCAAAGTCGACTGATAACACTCTGACTTGTATTCAGAGCTAAAGCCACAGTACGTTGCCGGGAACCAGCTTCTATCATTCCCACGGCTCTGAGCATTTCTTCCCTGCTTAAATGACGTCGCCGCTCCATAATAACGTTGGTTTTAATCAGTAGTAGGGAAACAGTAGCACTAATAATGTCTTGAATGCGTTGTATGTTTTTATAGGGAAAATATTGACAGCTGATTTTCATCTTTTACTCGAATTTGATTCACAGTTCCTGATTCAAATTATGAAATGCACCAAAAAGGATCCATATAAATTTATAAAATCATAAATTTATTACAAAGCCACATCTCAATCTCAAGAAATCCGCATAAAAATGCTTGATCCCTAGACACTTTTGATGTGTGTATTTTCCTTTTCATTCTCTGTTATTTCAATTTCTATTTGTTGTATTTTATTATTGTTTTTGTTTTCAGGTATTCGAGAGTGTTCCTTTTCTTTAATAAGTTTATCATAGTTTTGACTTTCATCTTCGAAGTACATCTTGTCTATGTCCCTGCTTATCACTACATCATCGTCTTCGGGTATGTACACTCTGTAAGCCTTTGAGGTCATTGAGTACCCCATAAAAACGCCTTCTTTGGCATTCTGGGTCAGTTTGCCTCGCTTGTTCTTTTTCAAAACAAAGGTCTTCCTGCCATACACGTAAAGATGATGTCCACATGGCGTTCGGCCTAGCCATTTCTTGAACGGAGTTTCGCCATTCAGTGCTTTAGAAGGGCTACGGTTAATAAGGTAGTTTGCGGTTGCTACCGCTTCCGCCCAGAGCTTTTTAGGTGCCTTGGCCTCGATTAACAGACATCTGGCTTTTTCTAGCAAGGATCTGTTCTTCCTCTCGCTAATCCCATTTTGTTGAGGGGTATAAACTGTGGTCAACCTTCTTTGGATGCCATGCGATTTGAGATAGTCACAAACTCCTTGTTGCGGTATTCTGTGCCATTGTCCGTCTGCAGATTTTTAGGGGAATGAAGAAAAGAGTGTAAAGTTCCTCATCCCCGAAGTAAAGGGAGGATCCTCCGGCCAGACAGGTGTTATGTCTGGCGGGCAACTGCCCGACAGTTGTAGTCGGGTTTTTTCTATATACTCTTAAGTCGATGTAAACATTGCATGTGAGATGTAGGAAATTGATGTTAGTTCTTCCGTCGTGTCATAGATGGCGCTGTAGTACTTTTTGTAATAAGTTGCTTTTTTTTGTTGGTCGCTACATCACTCCCCCCCGGAGACCGGTGGTCGATAGTCGAATGAGTCTTGAAGTATTTTGCCATGCCAGTTTTAAGCTCGTTGCCGCATTGTTCACGGTGAGTCGGAACAGTCTGCGGTGGTGAGGCGAACCCCAGTGAGTCGGGGCCGGCGCTGCGTTTGCTCCAGTGCGTCGGACGTGGTGCAGTGCCGCGATGTGGCAGACAGCTAGAGAGGTGTCGACCGGGAGGTAGAAGCTCTCGACCGGCCGAAAGTGCAGTGTGCTGTGCCATGGTCGCTTGAAGAGAGGCTGAGGGTGCTGGCCAGGAATGCGCTTCCGCTGCATGCTGGTGGTCAGGAATACCCGTTTGAAGCTGGCTGGCTGTGAGACTCGCTGCTCGAAAGCTTGAGGGAAGTTATGTTGATGATGATGACGTCACGTTGCTCGGAGGCTGCGCTGACGTCCATTTCGGGGTCACCAGTTTAGGAGCATGAGGAACAGGGTGTAAAGTTCCTCAATACTCCATTGAAAAGGGAGGATCCTCCGGCCAGACAGGTGTTATGTCTGGCGGGCAACTGCCCGACAGTTGTAGTCGGGTTTTTTCTATATACTCTTAAGTCGATGTAAACTTTGCATGTGAGATGTAGGAAATTGATGTTAGTTCTTCCGTCGTGTCATAGATGGCGCTGTAGTACTTTTTGTAGTAAGTTGCTTTTTTTTGTTGGTCGCTACAGGTTGTTTATTTTCTTGTTATGGAACGTCTCAACTTCATTTTTGTATTCTTTAAAAACATTGAATACGTCACTCTTTCTTTTAATTAAATATATGTGACAATAGCGACTAAAATCGTCTGTGAAAGTAACATAGTACTTAGATCCTGCTAGTGTATCACATTCAAAAGGTCCACAAACGTCGCTATGGATTATTTCCAGGTTATCGCTTGTGTATAAATCATCATGTCTTACAAACGGTAACCTTGACAATTTTCCTTTGATGCAGGTCTCACATGTTTCCATGTCTTCGTTATTTAAATTTAAACCATACATAAGGTTAAAGATAATGCATTTTTACCAAAGACTTTGTATCAATGAACTAAATATTAATTATAATAGTCAAAATGTAGACAGAGTAGATGTAATAAAATTTCTAGGAATTTTAATTGACAGTCAACTGACATGGAAAGCACAGGCAGAAGCAATCTGTAAAAAACTTAGCGCATCTGCATATGCACTTTATAATCTTAAAAAAAAAGTTAATATCAAAACAGTATTACTAGCATATCGTAGTCTTGTTGTTTCAATTTTAAGGTTTGGTATTATTTTTTGGGGCAATTGTAGCGAAAGAGAGAGTATTTTTAAGGCCCAAAAACGCTGCTTACGAGCAATATTTGGCTTGAAAGTTACAGACAGCTGTGTTCCAATTTTTAAAAGTCAGAATCTATTGACATTTCCGTGCCTTTACATTTTAGAAGTTGCTCTTTTTGTTAAATGTAATCGGCAGCTTTTTTTAACTTTATCGGAAAGCAGATACCGAGACGTAACTTTGCGATCTCAATACGAAAATTTGTTACGCACAGGTGGCTATAGGACTGCTTTGTTGAGAAAGAGTGTTTTTGGTATGGCACCGGCTATTTTTAACCACATTCCCAATGCCATAAAAGAGGAACCATTATCAACATTTCTACAATAAAATACAATACAACATTAATATACAATAAAATTCCTAATTCCCTTAAGATATTGAATACTATTTCATTCAAGAGAGAACTAAAAAAATTGCTTTTGAATAAGGGATACTATAGTGTTACGGAGTTTTTGGATGACAAATTTTGAATTTATATTTAATTTTAATTTGTTTTAATGTTATTGTTTCAAGTTTTCTTAATTGACATTATTTTTCTATTTACTTTTATTATGTATTATTTGAATTGATTGAATTTTGACTATTGTAATTTTTTTGACTAATGTAATCTAATTCTTTCATATTTTGTAACTTCCAATAATGTAGGTATTATAAACTATTTTGTACGCCGAATCTGGCAAAACGTGTTGAACCAGCAATCATCTGAACTTGATTTCCATCCATATGTGCATATCTATGTATCATGACACACATGTTTATACAAATAAATGCATCTTTATCTTTTATCTTTAACATTTAAAAAGAAACTAACTGAACTTCTATTAAGTAAATGTTATTATTCCGTATCGGATTTTCTAGCTGATAATTTTTAGTTGTATGTCAATTTTTGTACGTTTGATGATGAACTGCATCAATGTTTGCATGCCATAATGGTAGAATGTAAATGGATTCTTTAATATTATTGTAACCACCTTATTGTAAATACCTACATTCTAAGCAAATAAATAAATATTCTATTCTATTCTATTTATCTTTAGCCATTTTCTTTAAATCTATTACGTTTATGTGGCCAAGTTTGTGATGCCATTCCATAATGTTACTGTCCTTTTTTGGTGTGTAGTTTGCAGTCGCTTTACGTCCAGATTCAAAGTAGTAGAGTCCATCTCTTTTTCGAGCAGTCAGTATCGTTTCGCCGGTTTTTTGTACGACATAGGCTTTCTCTTTTTCAAAAATTACCTTATTACCTCTGTCCGTTATTTTGGCGACGGATAAAAGGTTTACTGATATATCAGGAACATATAACGTGTCATTGAAATTGTAGTCACGTTTATTGGTACTGATTGAAACTCTTCCTTTGCCTTGAATTATACTGGTGTATTTTTCTGACGCTAATTTAAGGGTACCATTTTCAGTGATCATGGTAGAAAACATCGATTCGTCACCACACATGTGTGATGAGCAGCCGCTATCTAGACACCAGACATTTTTATCAGCGTCTGAATTTACAGTGCTCAGACAAACGTTAAAATTGTGTTTGTTTCTGTCCTCTTTTTCATTTGTATTTTTCTTTTTGCCCCAACAAGTCTCGATAGTGTGGCCTTTCTTTTTACAACTCTTACAGTACATTTTTTTTCTTATTTTCTTGATTTGGTATGCTTCTGAGCTTTCAGGCTGATCATTTACTCTCCTTGCTTGGTATTCCTCCAGAATCTTTATTTTTAGATCTTCTGGATTAGGCAGGATGTCTCGAGATTCGATAGCTATTCTAAAGTTTTCAAATGTTTTTGGCAAACTGTAGAGAAGCATTATGCTAAGCAGTTCTGGAGGTACTTTTATATCCATATCTGCAAGTTTGTTCACGATGTCCATGAAATTATTTATGTGGTCATGTATATCTTCTTCTGTGGTCATTCGCTTTAGAACCAACTTTTTTAATAATGTGGCTTTTCTTGCAGGCCCTGTGCTTTGATAAGTAGCTTTTAATTTATCTCATACAGCTTTAGATGTCGCGCAGGCTTTAATTTGTTTTAATTCAGACAGTGACAATAATAGTAGGATTTCAGCTCTTGCCTTCAAGTCCTCTTTGTTGAACGCCGACCTCGCCGCCGCATCTGTAGCTGGTGGTAACGTTTTCTCGCCGTTTACGATATCCCAATAATCATTTTTTATTAGGACCGCTTGTGCTTGCAAACACCAAGTATCATAATTTGTCTTGGTCAACAGTTCTATACTACGAAAACTCGTAGTTGATGCCATTTTTCACATTTGCAAAACATAACCACGCTCTGCTACCAATTTGTGAGGGATTTACTCATTAAATATACATAGGACCGAAAAATATTACTTTTATTTTACAACTGTTATTGGTTACTACGGTAACACTTAAAACGACAATGCAGTGTCTATTGGTACTGAATCAATTGGATGGCCAGTACTCACAACTTTACACTAGTGTTATTGTAGGTATGAAAACACAACTGCACAAGATTTATAATTTATTCCCGGCAGAATGCTTCAAGGAACTACTCTTTATAAGGAAAAGGAGAACAACAGCCGTGCAAGGTTTTGAAAATTGAGATTATATCAGACTTCTAACAAATATTTCTTTACCAGTAGCAATTAATTACTTTCGTATTCATAAAAATAAAAACTGCTACTTACTGTTTCCGGGATCAGACGAAACTTGTCCACTGTTAGGTGAATAAGATCTCGAAAAGGAGCTGCCCATTGTGTTGGACAAAATTGAGCCTTGAACAAAATAAACAGTTTAATTTTAAAATATTTTACGATAGTAAGTGACACAGCTATTTCTTATCAAGATCAAAATAAACCCATAGGGTTCTAATTACACACGAATTCTTAAAACTAAAACACAGACACATTGAAAACAACAAACTTAAAATAATTGATCGTGAAAGGTATTACCTTGGGAAAAACGTCTAGCAACCCTGCTGACCAAAACGTAACTTGGACGGAGGAACAGTACCATTGTTTTTTATGTCAATCGTTTCGTGTGAACGATAACGTTCGTTTTTTTTTTTAATATTTTTTATTCATGACCATAGATACAAGTCTTTCAGTCGAAAACATAGAGGGGATATCGTTCGTTCAAAAGCAATGTTGCCATACAAATTAACTAAATAAATAGCGTCATCACTTCATAGTCGAATAGTGATATCCTGAACATACGTGGCGGTAGCAACCAGCCCCCCAAAATCATAATGAAACATTGACTTTGTTAAACATGATGAAAATTAGTGTTTATTGATCATTAATTCATGTATATTGTACTCTGCACTCCGTAAACATCCTTACTGCAATGACTTAAGGGCGCTATCAATGTCAAATGGGGAAGCCCGTTAAAAGCTAATTGTAGATGGCACGACTATAGTTGGTTCTCAATCTGACCAATGAGGTCGAGCTATTATGAAATATAAAATGACATTACCAGATTTTCAACCAATGACGATGCTTGGAACCAGCTATGATAGCGCCATTAGTTCCTCAGTTTCCATCCCCATTGTTACCACTTGGGTGCGGTTGACTGTACAGTCTTTTCATATTTATTACCCAACTACGGGGCGAAGCAAAAATGAGCATGATAATTTTGACCGGTATGAAAGTATGTAAGTATGTATGTATATACAGCTTGGCAAAAAAGAGTGTGGAATAAATGAGGTCGCTAGTATCGCAACTGTGGCAACCTGTAATACTACGAATCAACAAATTTTGATACTTGTAATTTTTAGGGATATGATCCCAGTTACAAGTGGGTGGTTCAGTCTGTTATGGAAATAGTAATTTAATGAGGATTATTACTGGCGGGTTGAATTGTTTATGGGTTTAAGAAGTTTTGGTTTTAAAATCGGGAATGTTGTAGCAGTGTGTGTTTTCATAGTAATGTATTTTTTTTTTATAACGGTATTATGTTGGAAGTAAATTGAAGTGGAATGGGACACTGAGTTTTATTGAATCTGAAGGAACAATCCGCAAAAGGTTATGGGCCCCCGTACGCTTGGAGGTAAGAAGCCAAAAATGTATGGAGCAGAGATTTGTTTTTTTTTTTTATTTTTTAATGAAAATACAAAATTATTAAGATGGCGAAAGAATTTACGACTATTTCAAAATTAAAAAATGAAAATGAGTACAATTTATGGAAACAAAAGGTATTACTGATTTTGGCAGCGAAAGATTTGGATAAAGCAGGAGATTCAGACAACGACTTCAGGAAAAAGGATGCAAAACCAAAATTGATTCTAACAAGCGCTCTAAGCGAAAAATACATCATACACGCTATCAACTGTGAGAAAAGCAGAGATATACTAAATAAATTCGACACGTTATTCTTAGGACATAGAGATACACAGATTTATTTACTACTAGAAGAATTTTATAAATATACAATGGAAGGAAAGGACTACATGACGGAAATAGCAGAAATTGAGAATAAAACAACCAGAATCAGACAATTAGGATATAATTTCGACGACAAACAGATCATGACAAAAATACTATCGAATTTACCAGAAGATCTAGTAAATTTTAGAACAGCATGGGAATCAATAAATAGAGAAGAAAAAAACTTGATAAATCTTATATCAAGGATTAATTTAGAAATAAAAATAAGGAAAGAAAATAGAAAAACAGAAGAAAAACATGAACAAATGGCATCTTGTCAAAAACAAAATGAATTTGAAAGGAACTATCATGTCAGGAACTGTTACAGATGTGGTAAAACTGGTCATTGCACTGCGAAGTCTGCACACAAGCAAAATTATGCAGAAAACCATTTAACACATGTGGGCAAATAGCTAGTAAGCCACTTGAAATAATTCATAGTGACATTTGTGGTCTTATAAGTAATGAAACATGGGATGGTAACAAATACTTTATTACATTTTTGGACGATTATACATCATTCTCCTGCCCTTATCCCAATTCATTTGGGGTCGGCGCAGTACGTCTTCTTCTTCCATACCTCTCTATTACTTTATTTTGGGTGATTATACACATTTTGTAAAAGTTTATCTTATTAAAATTAAAAGCGAAGCATTCTCAAAAATAATAAATTATATTAATTTACCAGAAAATCACTTTAACACAAAAGTTAAAACATTTAGATGCGATAATGGCGGTGAATACAATAACAAACAATATAAAACC
Organism: Cerastis rubricosa; assembly: GCA_949152445.1. Taxonomy (NCBI): domain Eukaryota; kingdom Metazoa; phylum Arthropoda; class Insecta; order Lepidoptera; family Noctuidae; genus Cerastis; species Cerastis rubricosa. The sequence continues at coordinate 14,798,239 of OX424545.1, read as the reverse complement.
TACTATATTAACAAAGGTATAAATATTGATTACACAATTCCATGTTCTCCACAATTAAATGGAAAAGCAGAAAGATTAAATAGATATTTAATGGAAAGAACAAGAGCATTACTTTTTGATATGCTCTTACCACTTAATTTATGGGGAGAAGCAGTATTAACATCAGCATATTTATTAAACCGGACTGCAAATACAATTAATATTAAAACACCAGCTGAAATGTGGTTTAATAGAATACGGAATTTAAAACATTTAAATATTTTTGGTTCGTTGGCTTATTATAAAAATAATTACAATTTGAATAAACTTGACTCCAGAAGCAGTAAAGGGCTATTAGTAGGGTTTACAAATAATGGTTATAAGATATGGGATCCTTCAGATTTTAGAATTATTTACTCGAGAGATGTGGTGTTTAATAATATTAAGACGGATGTTGCAAAATTTTAAAAAATGTGTAAGTGGAGAGTGAAACAGAGTGATTTGCCGAGTTTATTTAAGGAGTTGGTTAGTGATGTTTTTAGTGGTGAAAGTAATGATGGGTTTTGTTGTGATGGTGATGCAGAAATTGGTGATGCGGATGTAAGTGGTGATGAAGTTATTGACGAAGGAGTTTTTAATGATGAAGTTATTGACGAAGGAGTTTGTAATGATGAAGTTAGAGTTGAAGGAGGAATTGAGGAAGATAATGATGTTTTTGAGGAGCGTTGAGGAGATGAGAGTTTGTGTTGAAGAGGATAGTACTTTGAGAGGGGAAGTTGAGTTTGAAGATGCAATTGAACCAGTAGTTGGTGATGGATTGAGAGAAAGACCGAGAAGAGAAAGGAGAATTCCAGCATATTTAAAAGATTATGATTTTGATACTTCATTTTTAACATATACAGATGTTTTAAATAGTTTTGATAAGGATTTATGGGAAAAAGCAATGAAAGAGGAAAAAGACTCGCTAGAGAAAAATAAAACTTGGGAAATTGTAAATAAAAGTCAAGGGAAAAATAGAAAGATTATAACAAGTAAATGGATATTTACAATAAATCCTGGTGGAAGATATAAGGCGCGATTAGTAGCAAGAGTTTTTCTACAGAAATATAATATTGACTATAAAGAGACATATAGTCCCGTTGTTAATGCAAGTAGTGTGAGATTGTTGTTGGCGATTGCAGCACAAAAAGGTTTAAAAATTAAACAATTTGATGTTAAAACGGCTTTTCTATATGGGGAGTTAGATGAGAAAATTTATATGGAAATACCGTTGGGATATGAGGTGGAAAATAAAGAAAATAAGATTTGTAAACTAAAGAAAAGCTTATATGGATTAAAACAAGCACCACTTATGTGGAACAAGAAAATAACTGAGGTTTTGAAGAAATTAGGATTAATACAATTAAAATCAAATCCGTGTGTGTTTGTTAATAAAGAAAAAGAAATATATTTGGCTATTTATGTAGATGATGGCATTATTGGTGAAAGCGAGATTGAATTGAATAAAATTATAAATAAATTAGAAAAAAAAAATTGAAATGAGGAAATTTGATAAAATATAAAAATTTATAGGATTTGATATTAAAGTAGAAGAGAATTTTATTAAGATTTATCAAGAAAGTTGTATCAAGCAAATTATGGAAAAGTTTAATTATGAAAACTTAAAAGATAGTAGTCATCCAGATATTTTGGTAGATACACAGTGCCGGATTAACCACGTAGCAAGAGTAGCAATTGCTACGGGCCCGCGCGAAAGGGGGCCCCGCATATTTAACCCACTCATCCCTGCCTGAGCGTAATTTTTTGAGTGAAACATATTAAGATGTGGTATGTTGAATTTATTTTGATGTTACAAAAACGTGAAACATTACAACTTTGCCTAGTAAGACAATTCACGCCAGACACTCGGTACCCGACTATTTCCTTGGCGTAAATAAAACACCAAATTTTCATACGGTAAACGCACAAGTTCTACAAAAAGTTGCTCGTATAAACGTGTAGAATTTCAGTCGGCCTGATAATCATCATCATCATTTCAGCCAAAAGACGTCCACTGCTGGACATATAGGCCTCCCCCAAGTGGCGCCACATTAACCGGTCCCGTGCGACTCGCATCCAGCTGATCTCCTCAACCTTCACCAGGTCATTGGTCCACCTGGTGGGAAGCCTTCCAACGCATCTTCTTCCGGTTCGCGGTCGCCATTCCAGAACTTTTGGGCTCCATGGGCCATCCGTTCTGCGAGCAATGTGCCCTGCCCACTGCCACTTTAGTTTGGCAATTCTTCGGGCTACGTCGGTAACCTTGGTTCTCTTGTCCTCATTTCTGATTTGACCACGCAAGGAAACTTCGAGCATAGCTCTCTCTATGGCCCTTTGGGTAACTTTAAGTCTTCTGATGAGGCCCATTGTGAGCGACCACGTTTCGGTCCCGAATGTAATCACTGGAAACACACACTAGTCAAAGACTTTCGTCTTGAGACACTGCGGTAAGTGGGACGAGAAGATACAACGCAACTTCCCGAACCCTGCCCAGCCGAGTCAGATTCAACGATTGAACTCTTTCTCGAAGTTAGACCTACATAACTGGACCGTTTGACCCAGGTAGACATAATCGTCTACTACTTCGAGTGTAGTCTCCGATCTTGATAGAAGTGGGTGTTACATGGGCATTCAACATGACTTTGTTTTGTCCATGTTCATTTTAAGAAGGAGTGGGCTCCTTCGGAAGCTCTACTGAGGTCATCGAGCATTGTACTAAGCCATGACATGGTCTCAGCCAGGACCACTATATCGTCGGCAAATCGTAGGTGAGAGATGTACTCGCCATTGACGTTGATGTTTTCTAGTCCAGAACCTTGAAGACATCTTCCAGTGCCGCGGTGAACAGTTTCGGAGATATGATATCTCCCTGTCTCACACCTCGCTACAGAAGGATAGGTTTCAAGGTCTGGTCCTGAAGTCGGACTGACATGGTGGCGTTTTTGTAGAAAAACTTCAACACCTCGCTGTACCGATAGTCAATTTGGCACCGTTGGAGAGTGTACGAAGTACAGCCCAAGTCTCGATCGAATCGAAGGCTTTCTCGTAGTCCATAAACACTAAACAGAGAGGCAGGTTGTACTCTTCGGTGTTCTGTATAACTGGTCGCAGCGTATGTATGTAGTCAACGGTTAGCACCGTTGACTACATATAATTAAAAATAGCCTTTTCGGAATCCGGTTTGTTCGGGAGGCTGAAAATCGTCAAACCTGCGCGCGAAACGATTCGTGATAACGAATTAGGTAGAGTTATTTGTGTACTTACACTGATTTCATACAGCGAAAGAATAAAGTCGATATGCCTCAAATCCCGAGATTAATTTTAAAGAGCAGAACAATCGCGTGATTTATTAAATAAAAAAGTTATTTAGTCACAATTTAAACCATCCGACATCGGATGTCCGAAGTTGCAAAATTCCAATGGGCACACGCAAGGGAAGATCCATATTAATATCAAAATTTCGATGCAACTACAAAAATAACTCTACCTAATTCCGACCTCTGGTTATAACCTTTCAAAACAACTTGTAGGCATGGCATAGAAGTGAGATGGGCCTATAGTTCTTCAAACCGGGCATTGTCGCCCTATTTGAAGAAGAGTACCACCACACCCCTGCACCATGCCTGTGACGTTTTTCCCTCGAGTATGGCGGAATCAAACAGCGTCTGGAGGGCCTTAAGGACCGGTTTTCCACCCGCCTTCAGAAGTTCGGCCGTAATTCGATCATCACCCTATAGATAGCAAATAAACTTATTGAGTATTGAATTGTTTTTTTACCACTTAATACAAACCCATAGCAGATCAAGGTGTCTTTGAAAGAATTTGCTACGGGCCCCGCGCTTGCTTAATCCGGCACTGGATACACATCAAGAGGGGAAAGTGGGAGTTGATGATGTGCATAAATATAGACAATTGATTGGTTCATTGTTATATTTGGTTAATAAGACAAGATTGGATTTATCTTTTCATGTTGGATATTGCAGTAGGCACCAGGAACATCCTGGTTTAAATGATTTAAGGAATCTCTTTAGATATATAAAAAAAAACCGTTAGCAGTGGGATACAGTATGTTCGTGGTAAAGATTTGTCTATATAAGCTTATTGTGATGCAGACTTTGCAGGTGATCCTGATACTAGGAAAAGCACGACTGGCTTTGTCATATTTTATGGTGGTGGTCCAATTCATTGGTGTTCACGTAAACAGTCAGTCACTGCTCTTTCAAGTACTGAGGCTGAATATATTTCTGCAGCCGAAGATCTATTATACATTTAGAGTCTGATCATTGAATTGACAGGTAATCTACCCAAAACTGAATTGTTTGTTGATAATCAATCTGCTGTAGTTTTGATTAAGAATGGAATTCTAAATAGAAGGAGCAAACATATTGATGTTAAATATCGGAGAAAATAGATAAAATTTTGTTAGAGACTCATTATTGTCCGACGAAAAATAATTTGGCAGATATTTTGACTAAACCTCTTGTTAGAACAAAGTTTTTGAGATTGAGACAGTGTGTTATGAGTGACACTTAAAGGACATTGTGTAATGTGATATGAAGTAAGTTAAGTAGTTATAAGGTTGTTTGAGAATTAATTTGAAATTGTAATGTTTAAGATAGTTAAGTAAGGTGTTTAGATTAATTAATTCTAAAGTTTGATTGTAGTAGTTAGTTAAGTTGGGTGGGTTAATAATTAAGTTAATTAAGTTGGGTTATAAATGAAATTAATGAAGGTTTTATAGAGGATGTTGTTTATGCTATGATAGACATAAAATTAAGAAAAGATGTTAAGGAAATAGTAATTTAATGAGGATTATTACTGGCGGGTTGAATTGTTTATGGGTTTAAGAAGTTTTGGTTTTAAAATCGGGAATGTTCCATCTAAAAGAAAAATATGATGACAGTACAGTTTGCAGTCTAGCAGTGTGCGTTTTCATAGTAATGTTTTTTTTTTTATAACGGTATTATGTTGGAAGCAAATTGAAGTGGAATGGGACACTGAGTTTTATTGAATTTGAAGGAACAACCCGCAAAACAAACAAACCTCGGACGCTACGCAAACACGCCAAACACCATGGAAGGCTTCAATGTCCAGTACGATTTTTAGTTCCAACTGTCATCGCGTCAGACTCTTTTTTTTTTTTTTTTTTTTTTTCTGGCTTCGCACGGTTTGTGCATTTAGCCAGTGTCAAGTTATTTAGATTGGAGGATTATTATTGAAGGAGACAAAGTTAGGGAAACAGGAATTTATCAATATTAATATTTATAACGGAATTTAGGATATAGGATCAGTAGGATAATATGATTATAACTAACTAGATATTACTAATGAATGATGAAATACAATATATTGATGAAGTTAAATTTGTATTACAATCTAATATTATTAATGGTGATGAATGAAGCTATACATTTATATACAGGTAAACTATTTGTACAAAATAAAGAGAGAACTGAAGTAGGAAAAGGAATACGGAGAGACAATAGATCACTGAGAAAGGAAGAACGGTCATAGAGAGGACAGGAGAAAAGAATGTGGTTCAAATCGCCCACATCTGTGCCGCACGAACAACTGGGATCATTTATAATTTTAAGTTTGGCAAGATGAGCTGGAGAACAAACGTGACCGAGTCTCATACGTATGAGAACGGAGGTCTCCATCTTGCCAAACTTAGCCCCGCCAAACCACGGTTTTTCCGAAACTTCGGGGTGGATCAAAGAAAAATAACGACCCTTTTGTCTACTACTGATTTCCCAGGCTACCTTCCAGGTGTCCAAAAGAAAAGTTTTAGGTAAATTTATAATATCCGAGTTAAAATTTAAGTATGGAACTATGTCCCCACACTGCACCGCTTCACCGGCGAGAGAATTCGCCACTTCATTGCCCTCGATTCCAGCATGGGCTGGAACCCACGCAAATTGCAAAGTATTGCCCTCAGATAAGGTTCTGTACGCAAATTCTCTTATTAAATAAATTATGGGCAACTGGAATTTATGTGTCAGTGGAGATTGGTTGATGGCTAGGAGCGCACTTTGACAATCCGAAAAAATTATAATTTTTTTGAGCTTAAAAACCCGACTATATTCAACGGCTTTCAAAATGCCAAAACATTCTCCTGTAAAAACGGAAGTCTCCGGAGGAAGTTTTATTTTTTGAACGATTTTGTATTGCGAATGAAAAGTGGCAATCCCCACACAACCTGTCGGGGAACGCTTGGAAGCATCCGTAAAAATGTGATGGTAGTCCGAGTGTTCGGCCAGAAAATTGTTGAAACTTAAATGACAAACGGGGTCAGATTTACTAGTACAGTGAAATTGTGTGATGGGTTTGAAATGTAAACTATCATAACTACTGCTAAATATGGGAAGTTTGTTGGAACGGTGTACTGGAGAAGATAGAGAAAGGTATTTTTTATAGCTTATTACTAAACAAGGAGCACGTTTATGGGACCAGTAATCTGAAGAATCAATCAGCGTCACTAAAATGTCCAGTTTAGAAATGAGAGGATGGGTTGAGAACTGAATAATTCGGAACAAATACTTATCAGAAAGAAACTGTCTTCTAAGATATAAAGGAGCATCCCCGCATTCAACCTGTAAGGCATTTATGGGACTCGACTTCATAGCACCCGCAATAATTCGTAAAGATTTAGACTGGATACGGTCCAATTTTTTAAAAGCCATAACACTACCCGGTTCAAGAATAAATAATCCATAATCTAAAGTGCTTCTGATTATAGCATTGTAGATTAATTTTAAAGAAAAAGGATGTGCACCCCACCACACACCTGACAGGCATCTAAGCATGTTTATGTGGTTTTCACATTTGTTAACAATATAATCACAATGAGGGACACTACTTAATTTACTGTCAAGTATTACACCTAGATATCTGAAATTATCTTTAATCGGGATAGGAGTTTCCTTATAAAAGACATTTATTGTGGGAATATTTCTCTTTCGGGTGAATAAAACTGCCGCGCTTTTAGACGTGGATATATTCAAGCCGTTAAGATGTAACCATGACTCCAAATTAGATAAAGCGGAATTGATAGCCTGGCTAGCCTGTTCGATGGATTGGCTTGAAGAATATAACAACAAATCGTCGGCATATTGAAGAACCGTAACATGATCAGATAAGGACGAGTCTAAATCAAAAGTGTAAATATTGTAAAGCAGGGGACTGAGCACAGAACCCTGTGGTAGGCCTTTCCACACAAGGTAAGATACCTCTTGATCACCAATTAGCATACTAATAGAGCGTTCAGTCAGGATATTAATAATAAAATTTGACAAATTCAATGGGACCCCTAGGGCTCTTAATTTATTTTGTAAAACTGATAATACAACATTATCATATGCTGAATTAATGTCAAGGAAAACCGCGACAGTGGATTGATTATTAGAAAATGAAATCCGAATATCCGATGTTAAAATGCCTAAACAGTCACTGGTACTCCTACCCTTTCTAAAGCCATATTGTGATTCTGCCAAAAGACCCTTACTTTCAACAAACCATTCTAGACGATTTTTAATTAAGTGCTCAGCTAATTTCATCAGAACTGAAGACAAAACTATGGGGCGGTATGAAGAAGCGTCAGATGGGATTCTATTTGGTTTAAGGAATGGCAACACCATTTGACGTTTCCATTCAACAGGGATGTTTCCAGTGATCATAATAGAATTGATAAGTTGTAAATAGTAACTGAGGACGTCTTCATTTAAATGAGCAAAAAAGGAATATGGGATGCCATCACTGCCAGGTGCAGAATCCTTAGTTTTATGAATAACACCCTTTAATTCAGTAAGAGTGAATGGGTCATTTAGAGTCGTATGGGTGTCCTGGTTATGTGGTCCGTTGGTTATTGACAATATTGGTAAGGACATGTTAGGGTTAACAGCCTCAGGGACCCAAGGCGGCGCTAAATTATCTAAAAATTCGCTGGCTAAAGAAACAGGTATAGGGGAAGGGTTCTTATAAATTGATCTAAATCTACGGATATTACGCCAGACAATCGTTGGGTGAGTGTTCGGTGAAATTGATAAACAGAAGTTACGCCAAGATTCAAATTTTTTCTTCTTAAAAAGTTTATAAGTTTCGTTAATTAGGTTAGTAACAGTTTCAAAATTAATATCAGACATATCCTGGTTATAATTGTATTCTGCCTCTTTACGTTTGTTAACTAATTCTGTACACTCAGAGTCCCACCATGGAGGCGAGGGTATTATACTATTATTGTTATTTTTTACAGGAAAAACTACATCTGCAGTTTCAATTAACAAAAGTGCTAAAGCTTCAGCACAGCTGTTTTCATTGCCATCAGAAATTACAGGCAGGGAGCAAAGCTTACTGTCAACAAGGCTTCTAAATTTGTCCCAGTCACTACTATTTCTACTTGGTAATTTATGTCTTAAGTTAGATCTCCTTGATGAAGCCTTTGATTTGGAAAGAGGGTAAGAAATAACTATTGGGAAATGGTCACTTCCATAAGTAGAGGTTAGAGTATGCCAAGTTAATGAAGAGGCTAAGTTTGGAGAACAGATAGAAAGGTCAATTGCACTTTGGTTTTGGTTGGGATCTGAACGGCGAGTAGCAGCTCCTGAGTTCAAGAGGCATAAGTTATGTGAGTCAATTATATCTAGTAAATCTTCACCATGACAATTAGAAACAGAACAACCCCATGATTGATGATGACAATTAAAGTCCCCCAATATTAAGAAAGGCTTTGGAAGAAAAGAAAAGAGATTATTCATCTCTTGAAGAATAGAAGAAGAAGGGTGAGGAATGTAAATAGAAACAAAACAAGTTTGGTGCACCTTAATAGCTACAATAGAAATTTCCTCACTATGAGGAGGTAATGAAACAATAGAGAAAGGAAAAGAGTTCTTGATAAGTATAGCTACACCACCATACCCATCAGATCTATCCTCCCTAATGGTTAAATAACCATTAATTTTAAAAATATGATTTGATTTGAGCCAAGTCTCTGCTAAAGCAAAGACAAATGGCTCATATTTGTTTAAAAGGTATATTACATCACTCTTTTTGTTTAGTAGACTGCGGCAGTTCCACTGGATTATATTGGATGTGTTGTCCATTATGAATGGATTGAGGTACATTGAAAGTTGAGGCAACGTTGGACGGTGAGATGTTGAACTGAGAAAGAAGATTGTGTAATGCAGAGAGTAAATCATTTATAGAAAAGTTTACATCATTTTTATCATTATTTTGATTATTAGAAAAGGCACAACCATTAGATGGCTGGGGAATTTTAAAATCATTAATAATAGCATTGTGGGCCTCTTTATTGTAACCTTGTGTAGATTTGGGTGGAGAGCGTGGTTTCAGAAAGACAGTCTTTTTATAACTACTTGAAGCCTGCATTCTATTAGGTGAAGAGATTGATGGAGTTTCTGCAAAGTTTTTAGAAGGAGAAGATAAAAGTGTGTCAGCATAAGATTTAGTTACTGGGGGATATACTTTAGCTGCTTCAGCATAAGAAACTGAGCTATGTGCCATGTATGATTTAATCTGTTTTTGTCTAGATAATTCAGGACAAGATTTATTAATGGCATAGTGAAAGCCAGAGCACAGACAGCAAGATGCATTTTCTACTTCCCTTTCACAGCTATCTCCAGTATGGCCTTGACCACATTTATAACAGCGAGGTTTAGATCTGCACTGAATTTTAGTGTGTCCAAAACGACAGCAATTGAAACATTGTACAGTAGGGAAAATATATAAATCAACAGGTAATGCATTGTAGCACATAAAGATTCTTTTAGGTAGAACCTGTCCATCAAAAGTAACTACAATGGATTGGGATGGCTTCCAAATGGTTGTACCATCAACAACAGATTTAAAATTAAGGCGTCTGACTTTTAAAATTGGACCGCAACCAATTGGAACTGTAATATTATCAATTACTTCCTCAGGAGACCATTCTGCAGGAACACCACGTACTAGACCCATTCTTGTAACATTAAATGTGGGTATAAAAGCTTTGTAATTATATGTTTCCAGACTACTATGTGAAATAAAAGAATTTGCATCCAGATAATTGGAAAATGACAGAGAAATTTTATTACGCCCAATTTTTTTGACGCTTCCATTTATAATGTTTTTAAAGGCGTTATGTTTGAGATATTTGCCAAATGTGATTGGGTGCAGTGTAGTATCATCATCAGGGGAAATAGTTTTTTTCTGTAAATGAATAGTGTAAGGTGCACTGTCGGTTTTGTCGTATGCTTTACGACCGATTTGCGCGGGAACAGCTACGGATGGAGCCTGAAAATCAGCAGCAATGGTTGGTATTACAGGGCAAATAGGTTCTGCTAAAGTTGTTGTAGGACTTTTAGGATCCGTGCAACCACAACCCGACGATTCGGAACCGTGGTTTTTTCGGGTGCGACGGCGTTTGTTACAGTGTTTGCACACATGTACGCGACTTCTTTTAAGGTTGCGAGCCGAGGACGACCCATCGGTATCCATGCCTGACTCATTGCTCACCACAGTAACAAAATTGCCTGCCGGGGGAACAAAGCCCCCCGGGTCTGGCGGGTCGTTCATTAGAAGGCTTCAACAATAATAGTAAAAACTTACCACTACCGAAGAAAAATAAAACTACAAAACTATAAATTAAAGAAGAGAACACTAAAAACTACTGATCCTATTTTACAGTAATTTATAAAATAATTAATCTTTGATTCAAAAAGGACGCGTCCGTCTAGTTGAACGTTTCCCGCGCTTTTTCAAAGTGGATCGTCAGACTCTTTTTAGCCAAGCTGTGTGTTTTTCTGTTTCCTCACTCACTTTGACTTTCATTGTTTATGGTTTTATTAGTCGATTTTTTGAAGTTATCATTGATTGCTCTGCCAAAGCCTCAAGAGACCATGTGCCACATTATCAGCCTGATCAAGATTTACTCGATTTCTTATCTGTGTATTATGAATGAACGAACAATTTGATATGTTGGATCGACGACGGACGTGGCTGGAAGAGAAATTATATTATGTTTTTCTAATTTAAATTGTGTTACTAAGAGAAAAATGTCGGATGCCATCGTAGCCAAGGGTCAGCCCATACCCGGAGATCCCGAAAAAAAGGGTTGGCTCTTCAAGTGGACTAATTATTTAAAGGGATACCAGCGAAGATGGTTCGTGTTGTCGAATGGACTGTTGTCTTATTACAGGTAATTTATCATTAGATTGTTGCTTGTCCCTTCCAGCTGTCCCGTTCATAGTGAGGCAAGAGTCTAGATCACCAAACTTGCATCTACCGACAGGTTAATTATATTTTTGTAGATATGACGCAGTGTTTTTGCAGTATTTTTAATTGGTTTCATTGCACCATAGCAGTTATATAGCCAAAACATTGCTCAATTTATTCAAATCATATAAAAAGTTATTAGGGCACCATAATACATGGGGAATTGTAAAAATTCTATACATACACACAGTACTTTGTACATTAACGATAAAAGCTGACAGTGACAGTAGATAAGTTGTACATAATTTTGGTACTGATAGGAAATAAATTGTACATACCAATACAAAATTTTGTTCCTAAAATAGATGATAATGATGACACTTATGATAGAGAAACCTGTTGTTATGTTACATGAAGTTGATTTAAATTCTATGCATTTAATTTTAATTCTAGTACATGATAGCATCACATTCCAATTTAAATCTCATTGGAAACTTTAGTATATAAGAGACAATTTATTTTAAAGACCTTTGACCTTCCCATACTTAAATAACAAGATACAATATTGTCTATTTTCCATAGATCTATTCCACTCAGTTATGGTTTTTCAAGGTGAGCTGGTTTTTTTTCTGCTCGCAATATTTATAAGTACCTACAGTGTAAGATGTTTCCTGAAGCAGAGTACATAACATGCTAATTAGTTCTAATTAGACACTTTTCATATGGTTTACTTATTTAGCTTGTCATTACAGACATGCATAAACAAACTTAAACTGCATTTACACGGAAATCTTGTTGTCAGCTTGTGATCATTATTTGTTGTGTAAATAATAATCAAGGAACATATACCATATGTGACAATGTACCTTCAGATAAACTATGAAAGCTTAAAACAGCATATTCAATATTGTACTCAATACTTTCAATTTGACAAAATTCCAGTATCAGTAAATTACAATAATTTTTATTTAAACATTTTTTTATTGTTTTGAATTCAAGCCTGTTACTCAAAATATTTTATTAAGAAACTATGTTGTAAATATCATTTATAAATCAGTATAAAGGCAGTAAAATATAAATAAATAATTAACATGAAGTTATCTGATAACCATGGTGATAAAAAAGTTTACATTCTTGTTCTTGATAAAATAGGAACATTAAAATATATTGTGATTTGCAATAGTTATTTTTAGTGTCAACCCAGTATTACCTATTTTAGGTAAATGATAGCTCTTGGATTTTATATGTAGGTATGTACTTATTATAGTGTGAAACTGACTTTGGGACAGTAGTAATAAAGAAAGAAAGAAAAGAAAAGTATTTGTTTTAATAGCTACACATACTTAGCAGTATATTATGAATGACATCAAAGTCAAATATACTATAAATATTTGATGAAAACTCTCAATAATTGTTATCCAAAGAAAGCTTATTTGCAATTACTCCACTACTTGAAAAACACTAAGCATTTTTGTTTATTGATGGATACAAGTGGTTTGTGGAAGTTAGATAATATTTGATAATCCTGATTCTCCAATAACTACTTTAAGTTTTCCAAGGTACAAAATATTAATAACTTGTTACTTGAATTATTTTAGAAATCAAGCGGAGATGGCGCACACCTGTCGGGGCACCATATCTCTGCTGGGTGCCCTCATCCACACCGCAGACTCCTGCACCTTTGTTATAAGTAACGGGGGTACGCAGACCTTCCACATCAGAGCTCATGATGAAGTGGAACGACAAAGTTGGGTCACTGCCTTAGAGCTGGCCAAGGCGAAAGCAATGTAAGTACTATTGAAGAAAATAAAAATGTCTACCTAATGTTAAACCTCTTAATAGTTGTGTTGGCTCAGAACGCAAGCAATTATCACTGTATTTAAGGAGTGTTTATGAATACTAAATAAAGTATGGGGGTATATCACCACTAAATATACTACAGAAAGACAGCTTTTTTGTCACCGCCGCAACCGCTTTGTCCCTGCATTTTAAATTTGTAATATCTTCGAAAATATACATTTCAATTACATGTTGTAAAGGGCCATATTGATCTATATTAAATGCACAATGTTTTTAAGGTACTTAATTGGATAAGGATTAATGCTGTATTGTTTAAAATCCCTTCGTAAATAAACCATTATTTCTCAGAAAAAAAAAATGGTTATTGTGGGTTACCCTTAAGAAATAAACATATACCATCGCGGACTTTTTTGTAGACCTTTTTAAGGTGTAGAATACTGCAGTACATTATTTTGATCTATCTCGTAGGGCCATCTTATCAGCCAGCGTTTGCAATGTAAGGGCAAAAAAAATGTGTTTATTTACGACAACACATTAGAAACCTCTAAAGTTTTCAGTGTTTCTCTACTATATTATGCATGTATTGTACATATAAACCTTCCTCTTGAATCACTCTATCTATTAAAAACACTGCATCAAAATCCGTTGCGGAGTTTTAAAGATCTAAGCATATATAGGGACAGACAGACAGACAGCGGGCGACTTTGTTTTATACTATGTAGTGATAGTGAAATATAGATAGATTCCACCCAACACCCCTTATTAGTTGCTAGTAGAGATTGTGCGCCGGAAATACCCTGTCTCGATGCAGCTTATCATTGCCAGTTGTCAAGGGTGGAATTGTTCTTAATCAACAAACAACACCATCGCTCACTAGTTGCATATCTCTAGGCAGAATTTCATCATTGGCCACCTGTTTGATATGAGTACAGAATAGACAACTGATAACAATTTTTTGTTTGAATTCTTTGGACGCCTTGAGAGCCAATATGCAGCATTGCTTAATATCTATCTACAACCTATGTAGCTTATCTACAAAGATTAGGAATTGAATTGCCACCTGATGAATGAATGTGTTGTCACCTAACCAGCTAATTACCACCAAAATATTGTGGAATCATAAAATAATAATCTGCTTACTTCCCAACAGTCGAGCACAAGAATCGGACGATGATGAGGATCAGATATCGACAGGTGTCGTAGTGTCAGGAGGAGGGGAAGGTGAAGGGGAGGACGCCGGCGGCATCGCAAGAGAACTCGCAGCCAGGTTCCACGACCTGCGAACCTGTTCCGAACTTGTGGCGAGGCATGGGGCAGCTCTACAGAGGTCACTTGTTGACCTGGAGATTCCACCAACGGATACTACGAAGCAAGTCTCAGAAAGGGCGACGCTTTTTAGGATATCATGCAATGCTATGATGAATGTAAGTAAACTTGAGCGTAACATGGTTCATCCATGCGTCGCCATTGCTTTACGCTCTCTATTTATGGCTGTTACTTATAGTAAAGCAACTGTAAAAGAAAACAGTATAACCCAAAATAGTGATGTTTGATGAAATTTTTGATCAACAATTTGAATTCCAGGAAAAGTAAAGGCATGGCAGCTTTCAAGCAGTTTATTGTATTACCTGTTCAACATAATATTTAGTTATGTATTTGTATTGAATACATATTGTAGGATTCTTACACCGCATGTTGAAAATATTTCATATGGTGCACCTTCGTGCATATGTGCGAAAAGCCGATATGAACTGCAATGCTGCAAAGATATCGCTACGAACGGCAATTCGTCGAAAATGCATAACTGAATTAGCCTGCCCTTGAAATCATTAGGAAGTGCAATATTTATAAGCCTCTTCAAAAAATATAGTCTGCAAGGCAATATAATTAAAAAGATCTCTTTATCATTAGGCCTGTTCAGAGTTCATGAGTGCGGCGGCAGCGTCGAGTGCGCGCATGAGTCGCGCTCTTCAACATGAGCGAGAACAGAAGATGAGACTGCAAGAGGTGGTGGAGCAACTCGCGAGGCAACACGACAACTTGGAGAAGACTGTCACCGCGCGCAGTACCTCACAGCCTGGTCAGTGGTACTTTTGTTTCTTTTTCTTTTTGATCGAGCATCTTGCAACCGTTGCATCTTGCAGCAGCTCGATTTGGGAGGTGTTTACTTAACCGGACTTTTTAGTAAGTTTTTCATAATGTACAGCTTTATTTACTAAGTACCATGCTTCAACATGAATGTGAATAGAAGATGAGAATGCAGTGGGTGGTGAACTGGCAAGTCAATACAAAAACACGACATTCTCTTTAACGTATATTTGAGCTCTCAACTTGTTGCAGTAATTTTGTAAACAAGTGAACATACCCTGACCCAGTTTTCACTGGTCACAAAAGTTAAGCACTTTCATTTCGTGTCAATAGTATCTTCAGATTCTGCAGTAATTGGACAAGGAGGCTAAGGTTAGCCTTTAGTCTCAAGTTTGCTTTCCTGCTCAACTTAAACATCGTCGCATTATCGACTAAACGAAACGATTATTACAGCAGTGGAAAAATAATTCATCTCAGAGAGGTATTTTTTAACTTGTTGCATATTTAATTTTATCTTTTACTTTCTCTTCATCTTGTATATTCTCCCAAACCCAAACCCTAAACAAACAATAAACATAAATTATGCTTGGCTCGCCTTTTTTCATGATTCCTACTTCGTTAAACAATCTATACTCCACAAAGCCCTGACCTTTGCTTGACATGTGATTGAAATATTAACCAATCCATGAGTGAAATGACCTTGTTCAACCTCTTCTTTTATTGGATTACATACTATTTGTGTGACTGTGTTGTGTTTTGATGTATACTTAAGGCATTTTCTTCAATCTTGAATATAATTTACCCATTTGGATTTTAGGTTTCCAAAATCAGTGTATAATGTTCCCACAGCTGGGACTCCAACACACGGGCGCGGGATGTGGTGTTCCATTTGTAACGAATTGTATCTAGTGCCCCAAGCACTACAAAACACCACTTTTTGCAATCGATTTCAGCATTACTGATCTCAAAACGGAGAAAAAAACGTATGGAAACCGGTATAGCCTGGAACCAAAATACTGGGTGTACTATTAGGCACCCCTCTGCTTAAACTTTCGAGAATTACAGGCGTTATGTTTTGTGTCATTTCTGTAGCTTGAAAAAAAATCAAACTTGATTTGAATTTCCCATATAACGTTGGCGCTTTCGCCATAACTAAAACATTATCTAATTAATAATATACTAAGATAATTTTCATAAACTTTCCCTGCAGGGCCCGCTTCGAGTTCGCACCTTTTTTCTCTCATAGACCTAGGGTTTATCTCATAGCAAATTTGAAAGTAATAAATATAGCGGGTTTAAAGAGCCCCACGCAGAATTTTTGATCGCTACCGCCATCTGTTATCGCCATCCACAAAATTATGACATGTATAGCTATAACTAGCTATAGGTACTAGATACCTATACAATAATGTCTAGCCTTAGCTTCCTTACTATTTTACTCGTTTTCAAGTTGATAAAGTTTTACTTAATTTTATTTTTTCTTTAGAAGAACAAAATCATAGTACAACTTTATTAACTTGAAAAGCAAGTAAAATAGTAAAGAAGCATTTCAAAAGGTGGTACGAAAAAAAAAACAACTTTTATTTTACAATATTATTCATTTACCTAGTTGGTTTTATCGCAAAGAAACAGCACAAAAGAAGCGTCCGGGTCGCAAGAAAACGATTGCACTAGAATGACTAAGTAACTGAAAGCTCAACTCACAATAACTTCGGAAAATTCTTACACTTTGCTACGGAGGAGAAGACTCAACTCAACACAGATCGGCGGATTAATTTCACGAAGAAAAGCACAAACACGGGACGAAAACAAAAGAGCTCAAACGCAAGAGGCAGTCGCTGTATTTGTGTCAAAGAGTATAGTAATATAGATGGAATAGAGAGCCCTCTTACGCGAATTTTTGACACCAGTATTGATCGGTGTCGCCGTCTGGTACTATATCCGTTGAACTAATCCCTATAGCTATAGCTATAATATAGGTACGCACCTATAGCTGCTGTGCGTACCTATATTTATATCTATATCTTTGTTATTGAATAGGTTTTCTATGGGTAGACAAGTAATTTGAAATGTAGGCCATATAAAAAAACAGTTTTGAAAACAAAATGAAACAAATACAGTTAATGTTTACAAAACTGAATGTTAACAGAATCGAAAAACCACATAAATTACACAAAATGGGAGAGATTTCCAAACATGCGCACACACCGAAAGCAGTGGCCATTTTGTAAAAAAACAATTTGCGTGATAATGTTGCCAAACCTAAAAAGAAATATTTGTAATTTCGAAATGTAAATTAAAAAATGGTTTCTTCGAAAAAAATCAAATCTAATCTAATCATCTAATTAAAATTAGAATTTATTATTTTTTTACTCAATTTTCATTCAAATAAAAAAGGTATGGTACACTGGCAATAATTGGCGTAAGCACCATCTATGTCATTATATCTTACTAAATCTCAAGTTTATGCGGATTTTCTAGAGATGGTGCGAGTATCTTTGTGAAAAATTGGACGCCTATCTCAAGTATGGCAGTGTCCCCTGATTAGTGTTTTGTGACCTGACAATTTGACTGTGACAATCAATATGAAATCAATAATTCAGTGTTGCTATCGTAATTATTATAATACGTTTTCAATAAAATAGTTAAATAATTTCCATTTGTATCGATAGTGTCTCCATCTTCGGTGACACAAAGTAACTAATTGTTTTGGACGGGGATAACAGATGTCGTATTTTGAAAGAATTTACCCCAAATGTGTCAATGTACGAAATTGTCCTAGGTACCCATGGTTTATCTGCATTCGGCATGCAGAAGCCAGGCAGTGTTTTGTGTTTCCGAACGATTCCAAACAGTTGCCAACGCAAAATTAATGAATGAAATGACACCAATGAATGATGAAATTGAACATTCACCTCACTCACTCCCGACGTAAAATCTCCCTAGAGAGAGTATATAATATGTTTTATGTTCCTTGCTTAAAACGGAACGTGTCGTTTCTGTCGTGACGGATGAAAAATCGAAAAGTGATTGCGTTTGGCTACAAAAAATAAATTTTATTGTATTAGAACGAATCTAACATCTAAGAAGAGTGTGTGATAAAAAAATAAACAAAAATGTTCATACAAAAATAATTCCACCTTATTTCGGTACGTAAAGTGTAAAACAAGGAGATAGTTTTGTCGTACGACTGTATTGTAGACAGATTTTTTGGTGATTTTCAAGGTTGTTGTTTTTATGTTCAACGTATTACAGTTTGTAATTGGTTGTTCTCTATACGTTTATTTAATTAACGTGTATCGCGGCTGAAGTGTTGTCATTCGGCAGGGCAGTATTGTGTTACTTCTGCCAATAACAAAAACGTATTCATGTACGCGTCTATTGTGATCTTGGCCTTGTATATCTAGCTTTGCGTTATTTATTATTATTGTTAGGTATAAAGCAATGATAAATTGAATTCTCCATAACAATTCAACATTATGGGCGGTAAGTGGAATGAAATAATAAAGAAACACATCATCACTGAATGCTCTCTAGGCTAGCTTTCCTGTTTATTTCATGGGGTTATATTAGCGAAGAAACGAAGTCATTCACTAAAACTAGAATGTAATCACTTGCTGGTAGAATAGGCCAATTTCCTGACATACTATAATAAATACTTTACTTGATAACTATCAGAATTGGGTAATGCACAAATTGCGTGCATGTTTTTGATAATAATGTAATTGTTGCCTGCCAGTAAGGTGTTTGTAAATTTCTTACATGTGTGGTTGGAGTCAGTTAGTCAAAGCATAAATTGATCAGTTCAGCTTGCTTTGATCAGCTTCTGCATGCTTATTGAAATAGTGTTTTCTCATTGTAGGTTAAGACTATGGTTATGGTTCCTGCAAGAATGAAATGACTCATGTAATATATCAATGGTGCCTTAGCTTTTTCCACGGTGCTTCTCTATGGTGTTATAACTTTTTCAGTTCATTTTTTACACCGCGGATTGAGCAAAGTGATGTACCTGTTTATGATTTGCTTTTTAATGTTGTATTATTAAGAACTGCAATGTCACACAGTAATATTGTTTGTTACATATTTTTATGTAAATTAGCAGTTATGTATTTACAACATTTATATTGTTTCAAGAAAACTTGTCTTTTGTATTATGTCAGTATTTTAGTTTGCATAGAATTTCTTGTCATCACTATTTTTCTGCAAGATTCAATAAATGTAGTTTTACAAGTACTTTGTTGGAATAAAAACAAACAGTAAGTTTGAGAAGTCATTAGATAAGTAATTAAGCAAATGATTACTATTAAATTGATATTTTAGTGTAGTCACATGTCATTAAAGAGACCCATAGAATATTATAACAAAACAAAATGTGACTAATGTTTGCTTATAAAATATGTAGAACACAGTAATGTTGTGCGTAAAGAAATAGTGTGCTTTAAAGCTTAAAGAGTTATATTTGAAAATAATTTCTGACCTAAGAGAACCTGTGATAATTGAATGCAGGAATTTACTTTCTATTTCCATTGAAAATGGAGGAAGAATACCCATGCCACATTAATTATTTATAGCCCTAATTCTGTCTTATTCTCAGTTCTATTATTTTATATTTTGTGCACAGGAGGGAACGGTACGGGAACAGGCAACGAGACTGAGGATGAAGACCATGAGTTCTTTGATGCTGTCGAAGAAGGAGTCTCCACAAATATGGATGACAAAACATCATTTGTAATTAAAGTGCCTGTAAGTCCTCTATTTAACTTTTGAACCTTCCATTAGAGTACATAATGTGAGTCATCAGTAATAATTGCATGTTGTTTACTTTAACACATTTCGTTCTTAATATAAAGTTCCAATGTTGAAGCAAAATCAAAGTAAAACTGTTTAAAAAACGTAAAATACTTTACATGATAATGTCAAGTTTACAAAACAAATACAAATTGGGTAAACAAGGTTTATCTTTATCTATTTTGTTTACTCACAGAATTGAATTCGCTTATCTTATCTTACACATGGATCTGAAACAACTTATTAGTTGTAACAATAACTTATTATATTGTTTATACAGTAACTCATATCTAGAACTAACACCATTTAATTGGTATACTTTCGGTTAACAGTAAGTCATCTAAGATAACTGTGTTGACAATGTCAGTCATTATCTCATGAGGGTTGCTGTTCCAGAATGAATCATGCTCGTTGTTCATTGTCTCGTGTGTGTATTTACAGGTAAATAGGAAAAACAAAGTAAAAAGCGGCGAAAGTTCAGATGAGTCTGAAGGTGAAACCGTCACTGAGACTCAACAGGTCAGTCACTATTTAATTTATTTTCTATAACATGAAGTCGCAAGTCGAAGAATGTGGTGAAGAATGTGAATTAACAGATGCGTCAGCAGGATCGCTTGGCTCCAATACACAGCACCAATAATATCACACTTTAAAATTACTTAGCTGTTGTTTACAGCACATTTAAACATGGAAGTTTTTTTTTTCACATAAAATGAATGATTTGAATTTGCATGATTATGTAGCTTCAAATTGGAAAGGCGCCGGTTTTAATATATTCAGTATTCATGAATACGGGTTTGTGTTTCGTTTTGGATTAGATAATTATTTTTATTTGATTACATAATAAAGACTACACGACTATATGTTAGTCGTACAAAATACTAAAACTACATCTCACGGATGTTCACAATCCACGTAAAATAAATATATTCACACGATTGTTAAACATGGAAGCGATTGCACGTGTTTTACCGAGTGTCCGCTATTGTATAAAGTTTTAATACTGATATTAACGTGGAAAATGGTTTGCGTTTAGTGGTTTGTTTCTTTAGTCACTTCAATTTTGTGAAGAAACATGAATATTAAATTACTCTGCAATTCTCGCTACTTGGTCGTTAAAAGGCGCATGATGTGAAGACCTTGCGTTTAAACTAATCTAGCCTGTATTGTTAAATTAAGGTAATTTTCGTCGAAGACAAAGAGCGACCGGAAAGTGTGATGGGTGGTACGGAAGCGGAAACTACCGCCGAAGGCGAAGCTGTCGTGCCGAAAACACAGGATATCGTAGTATGGGTGAGATCTTTTTTTTTTTCATTTAGTTCTTTTTTAAGTGTAGAAATTGTTTGGTTCAACTTTTTTTTAGTATTACTGGACACTCAGACCCCCTGGCCCCACTGTTTCAACCCCATTCGAGCTAAGCCGTTGGGTTCTAAAACGGCTGGCACTCGCCGGTGGCAAAAGCACGATCGATGATCCGACCTGCACTCTTACTGCATGAAAGGCCATGGTGTCCGAGGCAGTCGACTGCTTCGCAAACATACTTCGTCTTACATTAAGTGGTTCTCATTACTCAAATCGAGACTGCTTTAAATAAAGGGCAGATCAGGCCCGGTTGAATAGTAGCCAGTCAACAACGCGTTAGTAGCCGTCTCACAGTGGAACGAATGTATGGGAGCGGTTGGACGTAGACATGTCCGAAAAAAAAGAGTAAAATTATGCCAAACTAATGATGCCATCTTATTCGATTACTTAATGCCTTCATAACTTGTGGTGATGAATTTCTTCATAACTCCCATATTTCGGGAGTAATTTGAGAAAATGTGAAATTTTACTATGAAAATGAGTGTATCGAGCTCTCTCCCTCCTGATTCCGGGCTTGTTTCAAGTAGCGGTCTCTAATATCATAATGCTAATACTAAGAGCTATATTTAATACTAAGACACATAGTGCGCCAAATGTGCACTTTCTGGGATAAAGAGTGATGTTTATTTTATAACACAATTTTTTTATTTTTTGTTTATTTTGTTGATTAAAACCGTTTTTCTAAAGGTTTACCTTATTACAATAACATTTCTGAGCAGCCAATTAGAGAAGATATAAGCTAATTAGGATATATAATTAGGGACTTAAGGTTTACATATAAAACTGATGCACTAATGATTACTGATAAGAACATTGCTATTATTTAATTACTAAATGGCTCTTAATACACTAATTTAGCATGCATCATTTACTAATTATCACAATAACTAATTACCTTGCAATATTTAACAAAGGATACCTGGGATACCTGGATTTTATATAAATAGGTCACTATTAGTAACTTTAAAATCAGTGTTGATTTACACCTCGTTGTATCCAAGCTAATCTCGCAATGTATTTTCCAAATTTTAATACAAATCTTGATATTCACGTTGCTTTATGCGCACGCGCACATAAAGATTTACGCGACTTTAACTATTTGTTCAGTGTTTTAAAAGATAACAGTTGTGTTCAGTTATGTGAAAGTGCTGAAACAAGTTTAAAAGACTGGTGTCGTCGATTTTGCTACCGCATTTATGCAAAATGGACACAGTCTGGAAGAAGCACAGATAAGTTTCGGAAGAAACATGAGATTTGGCTACAGGCTGCAATTCAATGGCCGGAATTACAGAATGAAAATATGGAACCTTCTACAGAAAATATAAGTGACGTCATCGAGCCCATAATTTCTCCTGCTAAATCTGATGCTTCAACTTGTACACATCCTAGTCCTCGTAAATCTTTTGAGGACCTTAGTAACCGGCAAAAAAGAAGACGCACTGAAGATAGTCTTTCATGCAGCAGTAGCAGCGCTGAAATTATGTTTTCGGCCGAAAGGGCGCTTCAAAAGGCAGGACAAAGCGATACAGCTTATGTTATGAAATACTTGACGGAGAATCCAGAAGAGGCCTCAAAAATCAAAGCCTTCATTGAAGGTAAATCAATTCAGGTACGGGAAATATCCCCTTTGAAGGCATTGGCTCTTTATGTATCGATGAACTTATCGAAATGGCGCTATAACACTCTTCGGGATTTCAACACTCAAGAAGGAGCTCTTCAATACCCGAGTTACTACATGTTGGTTAAAGAAAAAATTAAGTGCTATCCGGCCAAAGAAGATCTCACAGTTACAGAGAGCTCTGCAAAAATCAAATTACAAGCCTTGATGGATTTAACCTCAAGAAGACTTATTAGGTCGTTAGAAACCCCTGTTGATCCCAATCAACAGCTCGTATTGACCAGCAAATGGGGTTTTGACGGATCATCTAGCCAAAGCATTTATCATCAAAGGACGAGTGAAGATGAGCAAATCGATCTTGCTAGTAATTTTATGATTAGTCTTGTACCACTGCGGCTCGTCTCAAAAGGTGTAACAATTTGGGAAAACGAGCGACCATCTTCCACTTCATTTTGCCGGCCAATATTGTTTAAGTTTATAAAGGAAACCAAAGAAAATGTGCAGAGAGAGATGGCTGAAATCGAAGCAGAGATTGAAGCCTTAACTCCATCCACCATCACTGATGGAATTAGTGTCAAACACCAACTGCTGTTGACAATGATTGATGGTAAAATTCATTCCATTATATCCAATACAGCAGCTTCAGTGTGTGACATATGCAAGGCTTGTCCTAAAGAAATGAATAATTTAGAGTTAATCAAAGATAAACACGCAAACGAGGACATGTATAAATATAGCTTAAGCACCCTTCACGCTTGGATTCGCTCAATGGAATGCTTATTACACATTTCCTACAAATTAGACATAAAATCATGGCAAGTAAGGGGTGATATAGCAAAAAGGCAAGTTGATGACAGGAAGAAAAGAGTTCAAGAGGCTGTAAGAAGAGAAACGGGCTTACTTCTCGATGTTGTGAAACAAGGCAGTGGATCCACCAACAATGGCAACTCGGCAAGGAGATTTTTTGAAAACTACACTAAATCTGCTGAACTGACCGGAATAGATGCTATGCTTTTAAGAAAAATCTGTGTGATCTTGCAGTGTATTTCATCAGGAGAGAAGATCAACGTAACTAAATTCCGAGAGTTCTGCTTTGATACTGCTAAGCTTTACGTGGAGTTATACCCATGGTATTATATGCCTTCTTCACTTCATAAAATTTTAATGCATGGGCCAGACATAGTTCAGAACATGTCAATTGTGCCCATTGGTTTTCTATCCGAAGAGGCATCTGAGGCTAGAAATAAAGATTTTAGAAAATATAGAGAGGGGCATTCTCGAAAGCATAGCAGTATCTCATGCAATGAAGATATTATGCACAATCTTTTACTGTCTTCTGATCCACTTGTTACAAGTATCCGTCCAAAAGGAAATAAGTTTGTAAAAAAATCTTCTTTTAAGGAATTTTATGAGCTTACGGATTCTGAGAAAAGTGATATCGAATTTGTTAACATAAATGATTTAGCGGACATCGATTCTGAATTTGAATTAATTGATGATGATGATGATGACGAAGATAATTAAATGATGTTATTGTTTTAAAATGTGTAACTTAGTAAATTAGAGCTTACATCTTAATTATTTATTGTACTTTTAATGAAACTAGGTAATTTATTATCAACTTACTTAAAAGTCATACTCTCATCAGTTCTTGTGAATATTTTTGTTAATATATATTTCTGTATATATATAATATATTTATAGACCTCTTAATAAGTCTGTCTGCGGTTTAAAGTAAATACAAATGGGGAAAAAACGTTTTTTTTTTTAAATTTTCATTTCCTTTTATCCCAGAAAGTGCACATTTGGCGCACTATGTGTCTTAGTATTAAATATAGCTCTTAGTAATAGCATTACGATATTAGAGACCGCTACTTGAAACAAGCCCGGAATCAGGAGGGAGAGAGCTCGATACACTCATTTTCATAGTAAAATTTCACATTTTCTCAAATTACTCCCGAAATATGGGAGTTATGAAGAAATTCATCACCACAATTTATGAAGGCATTAAGTAATCGAATAAGATGGCATCATTAGTTGGTCATAATTTTACTCTTATTTTTCGGACATGTCTACGTCCAACCGCTCCCATACATTCGTTCCACTGTGCGTCTGCCTAGTGCGTGTTTCGTACGTAATTGTAGGCACACGTGGGGGCTGTTTTACTGCAGCTCAATATAAATCAAGTTTTCAGTGACGTGCCCCCAAAAAGTTGCTAAAATATTTAGCTGCATCCCAATAACTAAGGATGTTGGCGTTCATCCAATAAGACGCTTGACAGAAGCTAGTGGACCCGCTCTGGGCCAAATACCTATGTATTTAAGTCCAAACTTGCATGTCGCATTGCTAACCACACAAATAACTTGTTACTATACCGGATATAGCTCAAATAACGACATTGTTTGACAAATATGCTTAGAGGGTAACTTCTAAATGTCATTCATCTGCTTCTGTAAAATGGTGAATGTAAAAAACTATTTATAGAAAGAATTGGCATCGAGGAAAGTGCCAATTTACCTATGATAGCATGTAGTGAGTCAAACAACTAATACATTATTACGTGACGCTCGGGTACAACGATCGTGTATTCTATTAATTATTATTGTTATGTACACGAACTTGACACTTAGTAGCAACAAACATGAAAGTTTTAATGACTATACATGTTGATGAGCAAGACTTCCAAGAATTCTCTAAACATTCACATGGATTATGTACAAGATTTGGTTAGCTACAAGATTTAGGTATTCAATGCTAACATTCTTGTATGTACAATTTGCTTAGCCTTTCATGATTCATTGTTGTACGTAAACCGTTCAAAATTTCTCGTAACTAGCCTTGTCACCTTGTCATGTGTCACTCGTCAGGGAAGCGTTGTTGTTTTTTTTATTTTTCCATCGTTAGGTAATTTCCATATGAAAGGATGTCTACAGTTACTGACATTAGTGTTTTCAGACATTGATAATTTGATACTATGCGATCACCTTGGCATTGTTTCGACAAGCTCCGAAAACATTCAGCGTCAAGATAAATACAGCGGACTGTCGGAGGCTATAAGCCGTTCTCATCTCTATAGACCGCAAGCATAAGAGCCGCGTTTTGTGTGATCTTAATCCTTAGCAGTGAGGGATGAACAAGATCAAAATAACAAAATACATTTTTTATTTCACATAGCCTACATGGGCACTTATAAAACGTCGACAAAGGTGTACGCACCTGACGTTTCTACAGAACATGTATACTATACTCCCCGCCACAAGAACATAAACTTTGTAAACACATTGAGGAGTTTGCATAAAGCACCTTTTTGTCGAAGTTTTATAAGTGCCCCTGTAGGCCTATGTAAAATAAAAATATTTTGATTTTGAATGATAACCTAATCCGCGAAAACAAAACAAACAAACTGAAACGCATTCGAAGCTCCAATGGCGGCCCAAATGTTTACATTCCATTAAGTCAAACTTTACAATACATTAGATAAAAGCTCTGTGCTTATATTGCAAAAATATAACCCGACCAAGTCAAGTGCTCGTTAGTTTTGTACTCCACGTATGTTACTTTTGATTGAATTTGGAATTATTTGTTTTTGATTGAATTGTCGCTACGTAACTTAGTAGAAGTTCTTTGTTTCCAAAAAAGGTATTTTCTCGTGGCTGGGTATATAATACATATTATAAAGAGGAAGAGTTTGTTTGTTTAAAAAAAACCCTCATCTACATCACGTTACGACCAATTGGAGCGGAGCATCAATGAAAATATTCCAAAAACGTGGAAAATGTTACGTAGACGAAGTTGCACGGGTCAGCTTAGTTACTAATAAGAATAAAATAAATAAGAGCAGTGGGTTTCGAAGAAGCAATGTGACATTAGTTATTGTATGTTTGCAGCCGCACGTGGCGTATACGCAGGCGGTTATGATCGACGGACACCCGCGGCGGATTCGCGTGCCCGACAAGCCCAACTACCCGCTCAGTCTCTGGTCCATTATGAAGAATTGTATAGGTCAGTACTATAATGTTATATTCAGTACCCTGCAAGTCAATAAGCCACATGGAGTTTTTGGCAGACACTGTCAGTCATGTATGATAATGTTTTTAAAGGATTTTAACTATGTTTACATAAAGAAAATATTCTTTATGTAGATGTCTAGAAATATAACTACAAATGGCCCATCGGCCGGAACGAGGGCATCAAACATAATCTTGTAAAAAATACTACCATTTTGGAGTCAAGATTATGTAATACACATAACATACATAATACATAATCTTGACTCCAAAATGGTAGTATTTTTTTTTTAAGTAGTATAATGTTTAATTAATCTCCTCACAACGAAACCACAAAAATGAGAAACAATTATTGATAAAATGCATCTCCTCGTAAACTTTAAGAGGATTTTATCAATTTACGACGTAAAATAACCATTATTTTAACTTGCTACTTACACTAATGGATAGGCATTTTAAAAATGAACATCATGCTTTTTTATCAAAAGACCAAAATTACATTTTATAAAGATTTTATTCTAAAATCTGAGCGTACTCGCTGCGTATCTCGGAGAAAATAGAAGATACAATTCGTAGGGAACGAATGTTCAAGATTATTTGGTCAGGGTACCGCCTTAATAAGACTAAAATTTAATCTTCTCGACATGTTTTACAACGTATAACAGGATAAATATTTAAGGTTCCTCTTCCTAGTTACTAGGAAGCTTAAATATTTCTTAATTACT
This sequence comes from Cerastis rubricosa, assembly GCA_949152445.1. Taxonomy (NCBI): domain Eukaryota; kingdom Metazoa; phylum Arthropoda; class Insecta; order Lepidoptera; family Noctuidae; genus Cerastis; species Cerastis rubricosa. The sequence goes on along the minus strand of OX424545.1, from coordinate 14,770,625 downwards.
TAATCTAATCATATATTATTTACTTAGGTAAGGAATTATCGAAGATTCCGATCCCGGTGAACTTCAGCGAGCCGCTGTCGATGCTGCAGCGGCTGGCGGAGGACTACGAGTACTCGTCGGTGCTGGATCAGGCCGCCAAGTTCAGTGACCCCGCGCAACAGCTGGCCTACGTCGCCGCCTTTACAGTCTCGTCATACGCCACGACCGCTTGCAGGTACTTACAAAATATCACTTTACCTTACCCGCCTCTTCCTTCACCTGGAATTCGTAAATTATTACAGATGAAACAGATGGTAGTTTGGCTGGATATTGTTAATATTCGGCAAGTTCGAGGCCATTTGCTACCTTTTTCAAGGTACAAATCAAACTATTTAGGAGTTCTTGAAACTGAACAATCCAGACAGAAGATTATAATAGAGTATACACTTAACTACCCGAATAGCTGGCTGAAATTAAAGAAATGCCTGAATGTGTATGCCTAATAATCCCAATACAGTACAATACATTCCAAGTTCACGAAAATAAAATAAAATCCAAAATGGTTGTTTTTATCGTTGTAGGGAATATCTACTATCCTATCCCATCCATTATCCCTTCTCTACAGTATTCTGTTTAATCCCACAACGCCGTCCTATCTCAAAGAACGTTTCAAGTTCCTACATGATACTCTAGTAGACACTTGAGATCATCGGAGAATTTGAGACTTTTGATGCCTGCTTATTCCACCAAATTTTATGACCAGTCCTTCACGGTCCAGGCTGTCCGTTTATGGAACGAATTGCCGGTGTCGGTTAGACAAGCACAGTCACTCGTTGCTTTTAAAAGCTTAGTTACAAATCATTTTCATTCTCTGTAATTTCATGCAGTCAAAATTTGTAACCTGTGAGTTTTATTTTTGCCATTTAATGTTAAAAACACAAATACACACATACACACACACACATACATACATACACACACATACATACTCACATATTTATTTACTTATTTTATGTATATTAAACATGTAGATAACTTTACTTTTGTTAATTTTTTATTTTAATTCCATAATGTCCATCCAAAGGTTGTCTGGAAGATATCGCTATCAGCGATAAGACCGCCGTTGTAACCATAAAATTATTAGTTTTGTAAGCACGTTATGTTTAAATTTTGGTGTACAATAAAGTTTTATTCTATTCTATTCTACCGGACAACCTTAGGATAGACAGAACACTTTAATATTTTAAAGTTTACAAATTTTCCTGAGTGATACAAATGTTTGTGGTTTCAGAACGAACAAGCCGTTCAACCCGCTGCTGGGCGAGACGTTCGAGTGCGACCGCATGGCCGACCTCGGCTGGCGGTGCATATCCGAGCAGGCAAGTGGATCATCTTCTCAATTGTTAGTGGACTAACCTTATACCTCATTCAATTATTCCTTGTTGGGGTGAGCTAATACAAGCAGGAAGGGAAACCGATACGAAAAAAATTGTCACATTCTCAATACATTTTTCTGGACCAAAATGAAATATCCGATGAAAAATTTCTTTGTGGGAGGTTCAGAATGATGCTCTCAGTACGTGGTAACCGTTTTCGCGTCGGTGTTTCTTCCACCCTGTATAACCCTTGAAATTCGACATTTCCTTACAATCTCAATGTCATGTTTTCATGTAGGATCCAAAATTTTAGCACTTGCAATGGTTATCAAATAGTCGGTACCAATTATATATTTTATCTTGCATCCGGTTATTGCAATTTCCAGTTGCCCTTGATCTGGTACCGTAATTAAAACACCTTATTTATCGCGTGTGCTTCGGACTCCTATTGTTAGTTTGTGTATTCCAAACATCCCTAAAACTCCTTTCCCTGAGTATGAGAGAAAACCCATTTTCAAAACTCTCCCTGCCTCTTCCCCTGCCTTCCTCCCTTTCCTTCCAGCACTAGCCTTTATCCTCATTACTTTATATTCTACTACATTTCGGCCACTAAATTCAGGATCAATTAAATTTGCTAACGAAACTGCAGACGCGGTGGGTATCTATATCCGGTGACTGACCCCCATAACTCACTTGTTGTTTTATCATGTTTAAATAACGACACTCATCATGTCAGGGACGTTAGCTAATTTAATTAGAAGGCCTAAGTTTAAATAAATAAATTCAAAATTGTTGGTCAGGTGTCCCACCACCCGCCGATGGTCGCGCAGTTCTGCGAGGGTCAGGCAGGCTGGCAGTGCTGGCAGGAGTTCACCATGACCACCAAGTTTAGGGGGAAGTACCTCCAGGTCATCCCGCTCGGCGGCGCCTCTGCCATGTTCCCTAGCTCCGGCAACAAATACACCTGGAGAAAGGTACGCAGCGGCAGGGGGAGTTCACACGCATCCGACGAGTAATGCAATACTGATCGCTCACTTCACTGAGAATGGGACTTGTATTTAAGTTTTGACTTGATAATTTGGTTTTCAAAGAAGTGAAGATTCCGTTTCGCGTCGGTCGTGGTGCTGGTGTAAGTAGCGGTGTAGCGCGTGCAGAGAGGATCGCGTCGCGGTAGGTGAGGCACCTCCCGCCCTGCCCGGCAGGCGCTGTCACCAGGACGTCGCCGTCCGCAACCAATGCAGGGACACTTCGTCACGGTCGAGCCCGAAGCCGAGTCACGCATCTACTTCCACAATAATAACTATTTAACCTGGGCGATCACTAAGCCTCGGTCTCTAAATGCCAGGTATATCATCGAGAGTAATGGGCCTCAATATACTAAGCCCAACAATCTGAAGTATTTCAGCGTATGAGTAGTTCAGCTCCTGAAGTGATGCCTATAAACCTGGTAGTCAGTGACATGCGCTGATGGCTTTTGATCTAACTAGTGCATAGAGCTTTTTAGGTTCAGTGGCCAAGTGCGTGCGCATCTAATGCAATCGAATTTGGCAAATAGGAAAACATTATTTGCAGTTCTTAGAGCAAAACAGTGGGCCTAAAATGGCCGCTTTCGCAGAATCATAATAAGAAAATGATATGATCATGTTAAAGTTCTAATAATGGTCACAGACGCAATTATCATTATGAATTGTCACTTTGTGACCATTTTACTAATTGTGAGGCCCAGATATTTGTATGCACGATAATGTTATCCAGGTGACGACGACGGTGCACAACATAATCGTGGGCAAGCTGTGGGTGGACAACCACGGCGACATGGACATCGTGGGCGAGGCGGGACAGGCGGCCGGCTACGTGGCGCATCTCAAGTATCTGCCCTACGGGTACTTCAGCAAGGACACGCAGCGCAAGGTCACCGGCGTCATCAAGGACCCGCAGGGAGTGGTCAGTCTACTTGTTCTTACTTTTATACTGACTGGCGGCACACGCAGCGGTGTGCGTACGGCTGCTTTATTTTTTTTTTTTTTTAATATGGCCACTCGCAGATCAACCTGCTAAGGTTATTTCTGCTCAACCGGGCAATCATGTGGTGACCTCAAATGAATTTAAGGCCCCCAGCCAGGGCTTACAAACTAAGTACAATTAATTGACCGCTCGCTAAGGGCACCCCCTGTGGGGTTCGGACCTCGGCTTAGGGCGTCATTGAGGGGTGGGCAGCAAGGTACAGGCTGGGTCATAATATTATTATTTAGGGAATTTAACGTTACATGCTCAGCAGCGCGGGCTGGCTCGTCGAGCAAGGGTCGGGGGGGTGCGTACGGCTGCGCTCATGTGGCGACATTTCAAAACATTGAGATTTCGGAGCTATATCATAGTTAAATATTTCGTGTTCCCTTTGCAGCCGCGCTACGTGCTACAGGGCCACTGGGACGACCGCGTGGAGGTGGCGCCCGTGACGTCGGCGTCGCCCGACAACACCGTGTGCAAGACCGGCAAGTTCACGGTCGCGTGGGAGCGTGTGGCCGCGCCGCCCGACTCCGACAAGTGGTACAACTTCACGCTGCTGGCCGCGCAGCTCAACGAGTTCGAGGACGGCGTGGCGCCCACCGACTCGCGCCGCCGCCCCGACCAGCGCCTCATGGAGGAGGGGCTGTGGGACGAGGCCAACGCCGAGAAGTTGCGTCTGGAGGAGAAGCAGCGCGCCAAGCGGCGCGAGCTGGAGGCCGTGGCCGAGGCGGCGGCGGCGCGCGACGCGCCCGCGCCGCCCGCGCCGCGCCCGCTGTGGTTCTCGCGCCAGGCGCTGTCGGCGCACGCGGCGCAGCCCACGCCGCACCTGCGCCACCTGTACACGCACCGCTACTGGGAGTGCAAGCGCAAGCAGGACTGGGCCGACTGTCCGGACATTTTCTAGCGGCCCGCGTCTCGCGTCGGCGGGAGTGTATCACCGGATCGAGTCTCAGTCGTCAGTGTCGCTATGGGCTAACGTTGTTTTCGTTTACGCTGTCACATTTTGCGTTGGAAGTTTTACTCATTCCAGATTAACTGTGGTTGTTTTTATTATTTATTGTTATCTTTCAAAATTAGTTTATCGTACGGTTAACGTGTACATAATTCTTATTTATGACGCTATCTCGATTTCCACGCGACTCGTGGCCTAATAGTTAAATTGTTAGCTCTTAGACATTTGTGAGCACCGCTTTAGTCGTACGTTTAAAACGTTTCGAGGCTTCATACTCTGCTACTAACAACGAAAGTATTTCACTTACATTATCGAAACTAACGGGCTTATCACGGTGTTCCAACTAACACGATTCATTATTTAAAGGACTTGATGCTTTGGAAGTCTGAAGAAACAGGAGTTTTCATGAAATGTTCTCGGACTGGAGATGAAAGTATCGTGGTCAGTTACAAACTGTCTGATGTTATTATGAAGTTTATTTTAATCCCACTCTTGGGGCTCTGGTAATTATGTCTTAATTTAGTTGTATGTTATCTTCTGTAAAAGCCGAGAAAATTAATAAGTAGACGTGAATATAAAATTATATACAATCAGGTGCTTCTAATGAACAGGTTTCAATTTTAATCAATAATAATTATTATCGTCATTGCTACTAATCTAGAAAGTGACAAATGTCTAGCGGGCATTAAACGAAGCTCTTTACGTCCTATTAGAAAATGTCGCGTCGTAAAACTGTCTTTTAATGCCTTAATGTAGGAGCAATAGAGCATTATCTTTGTAAGTGTTAAAAATGAACACAAGTTGATATCAGGATGTGACCGCGCCGCTCCAGCGAGAGGCCGCAACGCGTCTTGATATCAAAATGTGACCGCGCCGCTCCAGCGAGAGGCCGCAACGCGTCTTGATATCAGGATGTGACCGCGCCGCTCCAGCGAGAGGCCGCAACGCGTCTTGATATCAGGATGTGACCGCGCCGCTCCAGCGAGAGGCCGCAACGCGTCTTGATATCAGGATGTGACCGCGCCGCTCCAGCGAGAGGCCGCAACGCGTCTTGATATCAGGATGTGACCGCGCCGCTCCAGCGAGAGGCCGCAACGCGTCTTGATATCAGGATGTGACCGCGCCGCTCCAGCGAGAGGCCGCAACGCGTCTTGATATCAGGATGTGACCGCGCCGCTCCAGCGAGAGGCCGCAACGCGTCTTGATATCAGGATGTGACCGCGCCGCTCCAGCGAGAGGCCGCAACGCGTCTTGATATCAGGATGTGACCGCGCCGCTCCAGCGAGAGGCCGCAACGCGTCTTGATATCAGGATGTGACCGCGCCGCTCCAGCGAGAGGCCGCAACGCGTCTTGATATCAGGATGTGACCGCGCCGCTCCAGCGAGAGGCCGCAACGCGTCTTGATATCAGGATGTGACCGCGCCGCTCCAGCGAGAGGCCGCAACGCGTCTTGATATCAGGATGTGACCGCGCCGCTCCAGCGAGAGGCCGCAACGCGTCTTGATATCAACTTGTAGTGCTCTAGAATATTTTATAAGGTCTATTACAAATGTACATTTTCAAGTGGATGTAAGATAATTTGTTAATATTTTTATTATAATAGAATGATATTTGAATACGAAGCCATAAACATCTGTATCATGTTGATTATGAAAATAAAATATTATGTCACTGAATATTCCCGATTTTTTATTTTTCTGTTATGAACTTATGACCCATGCTCAAAAGGAAGATCGGGACCCGCAATAACCTGCTGCGTCGTCTTGTTTCTAACTGGGTAGCAGCACCCGACGTCCTCCGCAAAACTGGCATGTTTTATTTTTGTCTGCTACCATTCACGCCAGGCAAGTCCAAAATGAAACGTGTCGGATTATATCGAGTTGCGTAAAACCGTTTCCTCCGAATAAACTCTACCCATTAGCAGAAATCGTACCACCTTCGCATGCGTGACAGACGACTTCTACTGCTTCCCAATAATAATGATGCTTGTTCTGTGATACTTATCTTTTTTAGGGTTCCTTAGGTCAACAAGGTACCCTTATAGTTTCGCCATGTCCGTCATTCTGTCTGTCCGCGGTTTAGCTCAAAAACTATTAGTACTAGAAAGTTGTAATTTGGCATGAGCATGAGCACGTTAATGACGCCGAAAAAGTAATAAAATTTTGAAAAAATCAATTATTTAGGGTAGTGAGGTGTATGTGAAGTGGGGTCCATGCGTCCTTCCCGTAGTGTGGGATATTGTTGGATAGGTCTTTCAAAAATATTAGGGGTTTGTGAAGACCGTTTTTTGATTAAATAAAACGCTCGTCACTTATCAAGCTTTAAAGTACCAATTTTCGTTAGGGTCAAGTGTCCCCCTCTCTACAAACTAAACGGTTGTAGTTAGAAATACAAATGTCACAGCAGTAGTACCTATAACGAAGTATATAGGAATACTATCACACTTAAGTGGGCTTTGCAAGTTTACGAGTAGTAGTCGTATTTGACTCGAAAATTTCGAATAATTCCATAGAAATGTCGATAGATGACGCTAAGCGTCAGTTGTATCGCGCTGTTTCATTCCTAAATAAGTTTTTTAAAAAAAAACCAGTTGTTGTTTGTATAGGAAGTCAAATTAGGTAGGTAGACATGTTTGGCTTTTAGTTAGAGCATGGTACGAAACTATCAGTCAGCGAATACGACCCGCACTTGGCTGTTATAAAAAACTACGGTACCCTACACTGCGCATGGCCCGACACGCACTTGACCGGTTTTTATTTTATAATATTTTTTGGGTATGTAATGACTAATGACATACATACAAGGATGTTTCTCCACCTCAGAAACGAACCATATCAGGTCTGTTATGTACTTCCGACACTTTGTCTTTGAACGCTTCGCCATGCTAAGTATCGCTATAGTAGACACGATATCCTCCGGCAGATAGCGCAACTCGCGTTGGCAACAAATGTCGGCAACGCGTGCCTGCGAAGGAGACTATGTGAGTTTGTATTGCGGTAGTCTCCTGGATATACTAATTCGCAAGGTATCGGAGATTACTTTTTTATTTTTTCTTCAGACCTCTAGAAAGTCAATTAAAAATGTCCCGTGACCACTACTATAAACTTCGTTTCATCTTTAGAGTATTTTTTTTTTGGGGCTAATTGCAATTTGCGGCTATAAACAGGAGGCTAGCGGACAACCGCTTTTTCGGTATTGTAATACGTACCCGTGGCAACAGACGGCAACTTTGCTGTGAAACTAATAAGCTTGTATCTCTATTAGGAAATCCATAGTATCACTTTAAAGACTGGATGAACGCGCGACCGCGTGCGTCTCTGCGAGCAGTCAAGCCGCCATTGGTACCATTAGCACCCTCTCCATTTCTCCTGATTGCAGGAGCGAGACGCTGATGGCCGCTGCCACTTTTCAGTGTGCATCAAGCTTAGTGTAGCTTTAGAGCGGCGTTTCTGTCACGCCGCTCTCGCAGCTCGTCTATTCGGGGTCTTTTAGGCATTTGAACATCGGAATTTTATGTTTCGATACCTATAACGGCTATCGGCATTTAAAACTTTCGGTATTTTGAATTTCGTTGATTTGGACGATGGTATTTCAGTCATGGTTATTATGAAATCTCGGGATTTTAATACGTACCCGTTGCCAGTTCGGTGTGAATTGAGACTGATCACAACATATATACCCTTAAGCGGGGACTGATCCCCTTTGAAATAGGGTTGGTTGCTCCTGTCATCTGTGAAAAAGACTACACAAATGTTGCTATCACTGACATGTCTGTCAAATTCATGGGTCTTTACGTCTTTACTTCCGTTGCAATAAGGTTTCTCCTGGCAGAGGTATATAACTGAAATGCCTACATGCGCCTTCTAATATTCAGTGATGAACTGGTGATTGAATCTACATTACAAACTTTTTGAGATATTCGAGTCAGTTTAAACATTCGATACGAGTTCAAAAATTTAAAGTATAAACATTTTGGGGCTAAGAAATATAGGATTTGCATAAGTAACCACTACCAGTATTCTTCATCTGTTATTGTCCCTATTAGCGACATGAGTTGTCTGGTAAGATTCAATAACTTGTCTTGTTACCAATTTTCTGGTTTGGTAACTGAAAAGTAAAAACCACTTTTTAATCCTATATACTACACTGTTAGTGCTCATGCACGGACACAGGTGTGCATGCACCTTATATTAGGTAACTCAGACCAAACGCAGAACGTCAGTCACGTTTTTTTTTACAAGCAAGAACTTGGAAGACAAACAATTTTATATTTTCAACATTTTATTAAGAAAACGGAAACAGTGAAAAAGTACATAACTGTAAATTGCAGTTGGTTACAATATTGTTTATTTAAACAAATCTTTTACAGTTAAAATCGGTACTAAATTTTTACTCTATTCACATTTACAAAAGGAACATAAGTAATAATAATTTACAGGAGAATGGTGCGAATAAAATGAATATTATAGCGCCTGTATGACCCTTAACATAACTAAAGAATACAGTCGTGGACGAAACTTCATTTATAAAAACACATAAATTATTTTAACGTCTACATATTACATAATGTAGGAACAACTAACTCGCATTCCAGTATCATACATTTGTAGCAAACATCAACCAAAAACAATGATTTTGCCACGACTGTTACTAAAATATCGAAACTAATAATATTTTTCTTTTTGTTACTATTTAAAAAAGAGAGGCTAGTCGAACACGAGGTTCTTAACGAATTACATCCGGGCGCAAATCAATAAAGAATAATAGTCACGCTCATTCGAAAGTAAGTGACCTCGATAACGAATTATTTAATATAAAAGACGACATCCTGAAGTAACCCGGAATAAAAATCAAAGAAATTTTTGAACTACTGTTTTGGATTTCTGAACTGTCTGTAAAGTTAGGTAGGTAGGTTACAACTTGTGTGATAGCTTGTTACCAGTTTGTAGTCGTTACAAACACAACCATTATAAAGAATGTACGTTACGTACGTTAAGGACATAGCATGCAGCTCATTTTACCACACTGCATTAAACTGAAAGTACATTTTCTTTTTGTATATTGATACTTCGAAAGAACAATACATTATTGAAAAAAAAGTCTAAGGAAATTGTAAAATAGCACGTTCGTTCACTAGTGTCTGTGGGTCACATTACATACCAGTTCTGGTGTAGCATTTTGAACCCACTTTATAGGACATCGTCTTTTATTTACTTGTAAGTTAGGCGTCATAATTTTAAGTAACGAACAGAGTAAAAACCTAGAATAATTATTAAACAGTTAGATGCAAAGCAGATAAATAAAATTTCTCATATTGGTACATATTATGATACAGAACGTTTGTCCCATTTTCTGAATAAATAATTCGAGTTAAAAACTTGCAAGTTGCAGAGAAGTTTACCAATCAGAAATTTACTTAGGCATGGAAAATGTTGTAGAATATTAAATTTCATACTCATTCAGAAAATGACACAATCGTACAAAACTTATGTCTCAGCATTAATTTATTTATACATTTACACTTTGCCAAATAGCTTTCCTAAGCAATATCACTCCATTACCTAAACAAAATAATTACATTTATTTCAGCTCAAGATAATTAATTTTAGCTCATCCATACTTTCATTATATTCTCTTATGTTTATTTTTGTTAGATCTCCAGATACTTTGCGTAAAAAAATATTCAAGTAGGTAGCTTTTAAAATACGATCAAATTAATATATTTAAATGGTTATGTTTCAGCATAGTAACTGCAATATTAATTTTATTATTTGGAGAGGCATAAAGCCTCTAGCGTCTAGCACGCCGCCCCAGTCCCGATTTGCCGACTCAAACTGTCACATAGCAAGGCATCAGAGATTCTATTTACATTATGATGTCAATACCAAGAGTATGTGCCAAAGAGTTCTGCGTGCGCTTAGAAAAAGGCAGCTAAGAAACCTTGACACAATGGAAATGCAAGAAAGATTACGACACATACATTAGTATCGGAATCTATAATAATAATTGCAGCGTATAAGTGAGGCTTGGTTTGACTGGGCGCGAGGGCATGCGGCCATGCCGCGCACTGTCACAAGTCTGTTCCGTGTGAAGTCACAACATCCAACTTAGAGATCTTTTATCTACAACTTCTAGGATGCACTAAAACGATAAGAATCCGATAATTTTCTGAATATCTATATACATATTTTACAAGGGAAAGAAATAATAAATAATTTCTATACCTTTGATATGAGCTTCCTCTCAGTACATTGATATCAATCTCAACAATATTAAAAAACATTATCTCTCTGAAAATAAAATGAAATTAATGTACACTATATTTACAATGTTGTGGCCGTTCATACAATTTTTTGTAACGATTTTCATCGTCAATTACTTAAGTGGTTTCTTATTTTATAATAAAGAAACCAAAACGAGTTTTTTTTTTATTACCTTAATTGAAATAGTTCTGCTTGAATCTCAGCTTTTTATTTGAATGGGCCCTAAGCTCAAATAGTTATTACTTAATTACATCAGACCCTTCGTTTGTACAAAAAAGTAGCTAGTTGTTTGGACTAGTCTTGTTAGGTAATCCATGTTTAGATAAAATATTGCTATCTGGATCTAGAATTCAGGACCATTATGATTGTGGAAGATGAAAAGTGATTTAATTGTGTAGGTTTTATTAGTAGCCTTTGGTAATTTTTTTTCGCAATGATTATGCTTACTCTTAATTTTTTAAAGAACTTAACGTATTTAAGTTTAAATATTATACGGAATTATAAATGTTGTACAAATTTTAAAAATGAGGAGCTTCGCTTTGAAATTGTTGAATTAAATAGTGTGTATAGTCGCCTTCGTAATTGCTTTACCTCCCTTAGTTAAAATTACACATTCAAGTCGTAACACGTCACGGTTAGTGGACAAAGTCGTATACCATAATGATAATGAGTCAATGACACTTCTTAGATCCAGTAAATAAGAGTAAAAATATAATTTCTCATCTCCTTCACGTATGCATACTTTTTGTCTGGCCCCGAATGTTAGTCATAGACTGAGGTTTTATAAAAAAAAGTCTAAAGCACACCATAGACAATAGGTTATGCAAGTGCAGTTTTGCCTGTCAAACTGTACAGGCACGCATGAACGTGTGTTTGAGAAAACTGGACAATTAGTTATCCTTGGAATGGAATTCGGTTTTGCTTGCACAACCTAGCGTGCGTAGCTGGCTTAATAAAAAGTTCTTGATCTATAACGATATATTTTACAATGCTGCTGCACTTTGTTATTGAACAAGATAATAAATTGTTTCGGTAAGTAGACTTTTTAAAACGCTAACGTAAAATCAAGCATTCCCCTATTTACCATAAAGTGTATTCGTTCTGCAGTTTAAATAATAGTTGTTAGTGACTTGTTGTCAAAAGTGGTAAAGCAATTTATTACGAGGTGACTTTACTGCCATATCAGTCAACTTTCGTTACATATTTTTAGAATGCAAGCTTTGCTTTTCTTATTACGTTTCGAAATAAGTTACAAGAATATGCTGAATATTCCATATTTTGGTATGACTACGACGCAAAAGGTAAACAAACAACGGTGCAGCTACAGATTAAATACCAAACTATTAAATATTATTCTCTTTTATGCTCAAATAATAATTGCGTATATTCAAGAAAACCTGATGTAATCGTTGTAGAGGTACTCGCATTTAGTTAATCAGTAAACTCTACAAAAGAATAATTGATCTTTATCATCAATAGAAGAAGATGTTTGGTTGAATAACAGTTTGTTTGTTTATTTAAATACAAAAAGAATACAATTATTATTATTGGTATCTTTTATTTTAAATCTGAATTCGTTACTATTATACAGATCTGCAATTTAAAAAAATGCTTCTCTGACCAAATAACATATTTATTTTGAGTTCTTGACAAAAAATATATTTTCTTACATAATATTCATTCATAAAGTGTGCCATGTAAGAATGCATGCCAAGAGCCCACAACGGCACAAGTAAAAAGTCAATACAAGACTAATTTTATATCTCAGTAAAATTAGAAATGCTTATTGTAACATTTACTTAACTGTGAAAAGAATTTTAAATATTATTCTAAGTCGCATAAATTTCGTAGTAATAATAGTAATTTTTTAGTTTTTCATGTCGACTAGTTTCATCTCAAATAAATGTTGGATCCAAGATCCGAAGCAATAGCAATCGAGCCCGCTCGCACGCCAACCGACTTAAAACAATTAGCTAAAAATATTTCTGTCGCTGCAAACTTCAAGGGATTGAGATAAATAGATTACACTATGTGTTATGAGAGTTGTGATGCAAGCGGGCCGTAGCAACAATTTATGGACAAAGTTTTGCTAAAAATAGACAATCACACAAAACCTTTGTTTACGTAAATGCGGCTTTTCGTAAAATTGCCTATTTTTCATCATAATTATAATTCTCACTTTATATGTTTGGAGCGATTTCAAATAAACCATGATTTTCATTACTCATCACACAATTCATACAGAAGCAATAGATATTTTTCTTTTTTTAATTTCACATATCCAATATAACACTCATTCGCTTGTTTTAAGAATAATTAACTTAGGACATGATAGTATGTGTCTGAACATAATCATCAAGACTACGATGAATTTGAAATGACTCCTTAATGACTATATCAATGTTTGGTCAAACTTTTTCATTTGTCATACAGGAGTTTGTATGACAACAGATGAAGACAACGCCCGGCGTCGAGCATGTACAAGCACAAATCCCCATGTATAAATTATTTAGATGTTAATTTCACATATTGACACTCTATTCCACTTGATCATGACCTTACTAATGAATACAAATTAAAATTTTATGTACAAAATAATGTACATTCCAACTCTTAACAAAAGAAAATAATATTAATCACACAGCCAGTGGTGATACTACATAACATTACTTACATTATAATTATGATCTCTAAATTAACTTGTTAAAGTCGACGAGTTCAATACAAAATCACATCATAGCAAGATCATGTCCAAGCGTGGTAGCGCCGCCCCTAGTATGGCCAGTTACTCCTTATAAGATCTTCATTTTATTTACAGTAGGTAGTATCTAATGGTAAAACTTAAAAATATATAACAAAATAGACTTGAGTGGCTAGTTAGAAAAATCTACCAAATATTTGTGATTACAGCATAACAAAAGCATAATAAAAATCAACAGAAACAAAATAATACATGCCTCTTCAACTGGAACCAAAACATGAGTAATGTTCGTCTGGCGCGCTGCGTCTTGAGCCAGTGCGGCGCGTGCGGTCAAACCAAGAACGGTTCAACTGTGTTACTTCCAACTGGTATATACATTACAAATAAACAGTTTTTAGAAGGTTAAAGCAGGACATGGTGTTACAATACAGCAAATGAAAATAACATAATCACACATATTGTTTAGCGACAACTGTAAATGTTAAAGAAATAGTGACATTCACAACTGCAATCACTCGAAACCGTCCACGCGCCAGACCACAAACTAAAATTACATCATTCTCTAAATTAATTTTAACAAATAAAGATTTTTAAAGTGCAAATTGAACTGTTAAATGCTTATTGCCACATTTCATACTTTTAAGCGAAATTAAATTTATTTCAATCACAGCGAGAACACTGGTTAAATAGTGTAATCACTTCACATATATTTGATAGTATGAACGAGATACCGATCAGTCGCATAGACGCATCACAGTACGACATGAGACGTGCCGGCGCACACGACGTCACGCATCACTCGCACGAGTCCCGTCACGTCACTCGGCCACCGAGGATGCACATAATACACTAGCATTGTCACCTCTCACTCTCACTCGCAACTCATACGATATTTCGTCTCGAGGGCACCGTGGAAAGATTCAACATCGTTTGTTTTGTATTTTTGTTTTTTTTTTTTAAAGTATACTATAACATGTATCTCGAACACCCGCGAGATTCGGCCCGGCGACGACGGTCTCCCGAGCGTCAACGTCTGCGAGCGGCCCGCGAGCCACTCACCCTCGGCACGCCACTACGCTCAGTACGCCGCAGCGACGGGGCCCGCGCCGCACTCCCTCGGCTCGGCGCAGCTCGCGGGCCTCGCGCGCTACTCGCTGAAGTAGCGCACCTTGCCGCCGCCGCACCGCACGACGTCCTCCCACGCTGCAACAGACAACACCGGTCAGACACAGCCGGGCGCGCGCTCTGCGGCTCGCGGCCCGCACTCACCTGTGCCCACGTAGTCCACGATCTGCAGCAGGTGCGCCGTGTCGGCGGGCGGCGCGGGCGGCACGTAGCGCAGGGCGGCGCAGGCGGCGCGCACGCCGGGCTCGGGCGCGTCGCGCAGCAGGTCGCAGCGCGGCCGGCGCGCGCCGCCGCTCAGCAGCTGCTCGTTGACGTCGAAGCCGAACGTGACGCCGTCCAAGTCCCGCGGTCGCGCCGCCGAGTCCAGCAGGATGACGGGCGGGCGCCGGTCCGCCACGACGTCGGGCGCGGGGCAGTCGGGCGCGGCGGGCGCCGGCGCCGGGGCGCGCTCCTTGCGGCGCGGCGCCTTGTCCCGGCGCCGGGCCGTGCGCGCCTCCAGCGCGGGGTAGCCGTCGGCGTCGGGCGGCGCGGCGGGCGCGCCCTCGCCCTCGGCGTAGAAGTTGCAGGACTCGATGAGGTCGGGGATGTTGTGCCTGGTGCGCGCGATGTCGGCGTAGGACGCGACGGGCGCGGGGGGCGCGGGCGGCGGCGGGGGCGCGGCCGGCAGCGAGTGCACGGAGTCCATGTCGTCGTTGGAGTCGTTGGAGCGGTCGGAGGGGGGCGCAGACTCGCGGCGCGCGCGGGGCGAGGGCGCGCGGGCGCGGCGCGGCGCGGGGTCGTCGGGGCGGCGGCGCGGCTTGCGCTTCTTGGTGACGGTCTGGAAGTCGGTGAGCTCGGCGGCGGGGTCGGGCGGGTCGCTGTAGAGCGCGTCGTCGCCCCAGGAGCGTCGCTCGGCCTTGGCGGGCGCGTCGCGGCGCTCCTTCTTGTCTCCGCGCAGGGGCGACTCGGCCACGTCGGTGAGGTCCTCGATCTTGGTGCGCGACAGCTCCTCCATGGAGGTGGCACGTTTGATCTTGTTCTCTTTGTCCCTGCGCCGCTCGGTGGAGCGCTTCTTGCCGCTCTTGTCGTCGGAGTCGTCCTTGTGCTTGACGCGGCCCAGCTTGGCTCCGCGTCCGTTGTCCGCGTTGGACTCGATGAACCGAAGCAGCTCGTTGACGTCCTTGTCTCCCTGGTAGCCGTCAATCTGTTGGCAGTCGATCACGGTCTCGTTCTTTGAAGACTTTTTCCTCCGAGGTTTTTTGTGTTGACTAGATCCCGAAAGAGGTGAACTGAATCCTTGTACTGAGTTGCCGTTTTCGTCTAAAGATTTCTGTAAGAGATTTTTTTTTCGATTAATTTTCAAATTTGTGATGAATTTCTATGTTGTGACAATCGCTTTTTACACAGCTAGTAACAAATTTGCAAGTTTGCTACAGATAAGTTAAGTTACATATGCAAGTGCGAGTAATACCTTGTAGTCGTCTGAAACAGAGGTGCCGGTGGAGCCGTAGTTAGGACGCGACAGCGGCAGACCGTTGAAGCTGCTGGAGATGACGCTGCGAGGCTGCCAGATAAGAATGGTATATTAGTCATTAATCACACAATTATTATAAGAAATAGTGAAGCCTCCTGCGGGAGAAGTGAGGTCACCTTAGGGTCTACGGCGACCGCGGACTGCGCCGTGGACGATGTCGTGTTGCAACTGGACACAACCTCCGGGGTTGTGATGCAACTAAACGATATAGCGGAATCGACCTGAGGAAACAAACGAGCATTAGTGTCACTCCTAGCTAACCCTGTACTTTACAAAACATATTCAACTAAAGTGGGAATCCTACCTCATCTTTGGTGATAGCCGACACCCCGGAGTTGTGCGGTAAGTTCTCACTGGCTTTGTTTTTAAAAAGATTTTCAAACAGCAGAACTTTAAGGACATTTTTATCTAGCGCACTTTTCTTCACGTCGGTACTGCCGGGGTGTTCTGGGGGCATCTTTTGTCGTTTCTTCTTTTTGTTCGGTATATTATTACTATCCGAGACGAGCAGTTTGATTTCATTATTATTTTCTATTTCAAATAACTTGACGGGAGTGTTAACATTACTATTAGATGACGAAACTAAAGGCTTAGGTAATGTTAAAAAAATATAAGCATTGTTAGGAAGCTGAGTTAAAATAATACGATCACTCGTCGTAGTATATTGGTCTTCGTGTATCGTGGTATATTCATCTTCCGACTTGGTAGTGCAGCTTATTATTTCACTTTGAACACAAGCCGACTTTGAACACTCTTGTTCGGGGGGATATTCAGCATCATTATTAGAGTGATCCATTACATTTTCTGGGATATTTAAAGCTTGACATATTTCCTCTTTCTCACATTCACGAGTAGCTGCCGCAACGTCGCCCTCTTCGCTATTCTCCAAGGATTCTAACAGTCTTTGTTGTTTTGATAAATATTCACTGAATGAGTTATCTGTATTCCTTTTTTGCGAATGGCTAGGATTTACATCTATCAACTCTACCTCTGTACTATAACACTTGTCATTTTCTAAATCAACAAAAGGATTTGTGACCCAAGTGATATTTTCCCCTTCTTCAGATGAATTATTGCATTTTGGCGACGAGTCAAATAATTGTGTCGAGTTAGTCGTGTTTATATCTTCAATATTGTTACTTGGTTGACTTTTGACATTATTTAAAACTGAATATGATGTACCATCCATTTCTTTTGAACATTTTATATTGGCGTATTTTTTTATAGTTTTCTGGGGACGTTTTTTGTCATGGTGTCTATGATCTATGAGGTGGCTAGCTTGTTGAGTAGGCGGGAGGGGTTGACCTATGGTCATACGTCTAACGTTCCTTGGGTTTATATCCGACAATGTCGGCGCTACTAAATGTTCACCTACTTGTCTCCTATAGCTTTTTCTTAATTTAATATCACATTCGTTATCATATCCAAAGCTTTCGACAACCCTGCGCACTCCTTCATCATGGTGACGTAAATGAGTGAAATATAGAGAATCTTTTGCTTTAAATTCGTTTACTATATCTTTTTCTGGAAGGTCAGAGTTAACATTATAATTTAAATCATCTTTAAGACATACACCAGGAGAAATACTGTCTACACTAGTTATTGCAAAAGGTGAAACAAAATTATTTTCAATGTTAAAAATTGCACTGTTTTTGGGGTCTTTTGGAACATCCGATACTTTAGCGTGGACATTCCGTTCTCGTAATTGAATAAAGTTCGTATATTGTAGAGGGTCGGTATAATTCGACAGGCTTTTATACCAATTATCTACATTGTCAGCCCACAGCTGGGAATCGTCTGTGCGGTTTTCGTTTCTCGTTTGTTTTTCAGTTGGGCCTTTGATAGACTGTTCGGAGGGTAGGTGTTCGCCTTCATTCACCCGCCGGCTACGTTGCTTCGGGCCGCGCGGTTTTTTGTTTTCATATTTGAGGGCATCGCTACCTGCAGGTTTGGCCTCCAGCGGGCCCGGCATCCCACCTCGGGGCCTTAGCGCGCGCAGCAGGCGCGCCTGGGGGGGCGTGCGTGCCTGGGGGGGCGTGCGCGCCTGGGGCGGCGTGCGTGCCTGGGGGGGCGTGCGTGCCTGGGGGGCGGTGCGCGCCTGGGGGGGGGTACGCACCTGGTGGGACGGCGTGGTGGTGGTGACCGCGCGGCCCGAGCACACGGCGCCGCTGCCGATCTCCAGCGTGGCGCGCGCCGTGTACGTCATCGGGAACATCGGCTTACTTCTTCTGTGGACAAATACCGTGGGGATATCATATTCGACATGGCCAGGTGTTTTAACATTTTGTAATGATTTTCAACTTCATACACATGGTTTTCAAGCATTACTTCGGAAAACCGCTCGTAAGGTTATCTTTTACTTCCGATAACTCTAGTAATTATATATTTATTGTATAATCTACATGACATCGGCCACTTGGCCATAGTTAATGCCTCGTACAAATCCACATCTTCTTGTTTGATTGTGTTACAATATTGGCTACGCCTCGTACCTGTTGAGTAGTTCCATTTCGGCGGGCGTGTTGGCATCGCTGGCGGAGACGCGGCGTTCGGCCAGCGGCGGCGGGTTGACGCAGCGCACCGTGGCCAGGTACCCGGCGCCGCGCGCTGGCTCCTCGCTCAGCAGGGACGCTGGCGACACAGTGATCCGACATTTTAACTCTATATTCATTTCTAAGCTTAAGATTGTTAGCAGAAATGATGTTTATCCTTCAATAGATTATAAACTGGAAGAAATAGGTGAACGCATTAATTCCACCGTTAAGTTAGTTTCTGGCTATATCCTGCCTGGAAACATCAAAGTGACAATTTGTAGTTATTCACTATGAGACGATGAAGGGGGAATATGAGAAGTAACTCATCAGACTTCGTACCAAGATGTAATTTAAACACGGTGCATCTCCGGCAGGTCGCGGTGCCGCCAAGCTAGTGTTGCGGGTACTCACAGGTGTCGACGCCGGAGGGCAGGCTGCCGCCGTGGATGGCGCGCGCGGACACGGTGGAGGGCGCGGGCGCGGGCGCGTGGCGCACGTGCGGGCGGCGCGGCGCGGGCTCGGCCGCCAGCGCCGCCACCAGGTCCTGCAGCGAGTTGGAGTGCGGCAGCGCGCGCCGCCCCCGCGCCCGCCGCGCGCCGCGCGCGCCCGGCAGCGTGCGAGCCGCCGCCTCGCACGCCTGCTCGTCCTGCTCCACTTCCTCCAGCAGCTCCTGAGAGGTGCGACTTTTTCGTTAAGGCCACCGCAACGCACACGATCGACGACGCCAATTTTGCGACGATGGGAAACCGAGCGATTTTTTTTAAAGACAAAAACCATTAAAAACTTGTTAATAAACGCGGTTTTAAACCGAATGCTTAATTGAGAAATCAGTATCACAAATGCATTTTTAAGGTTTAAATTACGCAACTTATAGTTAAGTTAGATAAGACTGCGTGGTATAAATAGAATTTATTTTTAACACTAACCTTAAATAGACTGCTTTTACCCTCTCGGTCTTTGGGACACTTGTATGTGATAGCCTCGTCCAACAGTGCTCGTAATTGTCCGTCGTCCAAAGTCTCTACATGTTTGTTGTTCTGTTGACAACAAAAAAAGACTTTTACAATAGTCTTTCACTACATCTTAACATTTAATTAAATATAAAAGGAAATATCAACGTCTTTCGATAGGCGTAGCGTAGAAAGGTAAGTCTCAATTATGTCATAATGTATTAGTATGTACTGTAGCGAAAATAAAAATAAAAGTCGTCACTGCTACATGTTAAAACGTATAATTTTGCTGTTATAAAAAAACTAATACAATTTTTTTATAAAAAAAAATTTAAAAGGATCAAAAAAAGGAATTAAATAATGGACGACATGTAATATAATTTTATGTAAAGCAGCGAAATGGGTTGTTCAGAATTGTATAAAATCTGTAATTTTGAAAATTAAAACAAGGTGAGAAAGGGGTTGCAACGCCTATTCAGCCCTAGGCGCGATCAAAATGTATACGAGTTTAAATATTACACCGGAAAAAATACATTGCGCGACCTTTTGACACGAATAGGGTTTAAATAAATTAAATGATTGTACAACAAAAAAAAAAGAGAAACTACACTATTGCTAAAGATTTAAAAAAAGGATTAAAACAAAATTTGTTCCCTGAAGGTCCGGATCCTCGCTCGAAATCGGATCTTCGCTGTTGCTCCGGGTCTCAGGCGGTAAGGCTCGGAGCCAACCGCCAGTACGCGTCTCCCGACCCCTGGTCGGCCTTGAGTCGCGGCGCCGAAAGTATATGGGTCACTAGATCTTAGCTAGGATAAAAATCCTAGAACCGATTCTGAGCGAATCTATGGTGAGAAAAATACAGAAAAATTAACACCATGCTCCGAGAGAATCTTTTAAGCAGAAAAAATTTAAAATGTTTCAAATACATACCGGTTCTTGGTGAAATCACTGATAACCGACTATACAGTACAGCACTACAAAATTTATCTTTCTTAGGTCCTTTTTTACTTTATCAATTAAATTACGAAACGGAATAATATGTCTGTTATTTCCAAAGATTTGTCGTCCATCTGAGAAAAATTTTCCTCTGTCACATCCATGGAATCGTCATATTTTTAAATTTGAACCGAAGTAAGAAAAAGTAAATTGATTAGAAATGAGGTCGACTTACACGAACAGAATAGTTTTTATTCAGCCGAAAACAGCGTGATAATGCTGCAATACCCTCTTTCTAAGAAAAAAAGGACGTAAGTACGAGTGAGAAAGAAGAAAAAAACTGGATCAGGCAAAAACAAAAAAACAGGCATCATATCTGAATCAAACGATATCGAAGTGCAACAAATACTGAATAAACACGGAGGCCACCATATCTAAACGTTATCCGCGCGAACTCGCGATATCTCAATTACATCTATGGAGAATATGAAAGAAAATAACGAACTCCTAAATCTAAATATATATTGTTCAGTTAGAGCCAAACTCTAACCTGCCACATCCTTACAATTAGTAAACTTTAGATCTAAGTAAAATTAACCTAACTTAACATAAGACTTAACTATTACCTATCAACTATAAGAAAAAACTTGGGAATCCCCAAAAATAAATAACGTGAACACGTAAAGTCCAACCTCTAGTTATAGAAACTAAGACAAGTTGAACAAAAAAAAACTAAGTTTAAGAAAGAAAACCTAAATTAATTAAGTCAAAGAAGAACTCAAGACAGAACTTAAATCAGAGAACTCAAGTCATAAAACTCAAGTTTAAATTCAAATTTAAAATTAAATGTTGAATGTCACGCCATCTGTGTTAAACTAAAAGAAACAAAATAACCTTAGAACACAAGTTGACATAACACAGAAATAAACAGATGTCACTATTAACAGATAATCTATGAAGTTTTTAATCTAATCGAAAAACTATGCAAAGAAATATTCCAAAGAGGAAAAAGGATTAGAAAGCAAATGTCAATGTCAAAATGGAACAAAGAGAATTTAATCCAATTTATTTTAAGATATCTTTGATATGATATTGTCCGGAGTGGACTGAATCACAATCCTGTAGCAAATAGGTGGTCCTTGAAATGACTCTTATTACACGGCACTTAATAAAACGTGGAGCAAGCTTCCCAGAGAAAAAATCACCTCCAGAAGACTTGGAAAAATTCCTTCTCCATACAGTATCACCAACATTTAGAGTGACAGCTGATCGATTAGAATTATATGCACGAGAGTTACGGAGAAAAGCTAAAGAAAGATTATCAGCAACCTTTGCATAAACTTCGCTGAGCTTTATAGAAACTAAGACAAGTTGAACAAAAAAAACTAAGTTTAAGAAAGAAAACCTAAATTAATTAAGTCAAAGAAGAACTCAAGACAGAACTTAAGTCAGAGAACTCAAGTCATAAAACTCAAGTTTAAATTCAAATTTAAAATTAAATGTTGAATTTAAACTTGAGTTTTATGACTTGAGTTCTCTGATTTAAGTTCTGTCTTGAGTTCTTCTTTGACTTAATTAATTTAGGTTTTCTTTCTTAAACTTAGTTTTTTTTGTTCAACTTGTCTTAGTTTCTATAACTAGAGGTTGGACTTTACGTGTTCACGTTATTTATTTTTGGGGATTCCCAAGTTTTTTCTTATAGTTGATAGGTAATAGTTAAGTCTTATGTTAAGTTAGGTTAATTTTACTTAGATCTAAAGTTTACTAATTGACTAAAAACTGACGTCAAACCGAATTTATTCCAAAATTCGATACCTAAAATAACAGAAGATGACATCGAACTTGCAACTAAAAACTCATGAATAAAAGTTGTACCATTAAATTTAACTGGAAGGTACACAGAACCAAGAATATCAATCGGCGAATTATTAGCCGATATAACACGGGGACAAGCGTCTTTTGATGTCAAAGAAACACCAAGTTGCTGAATAAAATTATCGCTAACAAGCGACATCTGAGCACCAGAGTCGAGCAATGCTTTAACAACTCTACCACATAATAATACTTCTATAAACGGTCGGTTATCAAATGAATCTGAAGTAAACACTGGGGATACTGTACGGAAAGAAGCGTATCGCCAGTGGTTTATGCATTTTTTGGATTACATTTCGGACATTCCCTAGTAATAAATCCAGGAGTGCGACACTTAAAACAAATCATGCCTGTGATCTCTGGGCAAGAACGGTAAGAATGACCAACTTTGTTACATTTTAAACAAAGCTGAGACTGACTACAACCAGGACAAATCTGAGAGTTACTAGATGTTGGCTGATGGGAAGTTTTGTTCGGCCTAGGTTTTGGTGGGTTAAATACTTGAGAAGTCGACTGGTCGGCAACACAGTCGAGACTGGCTACCGCCTTTGAAGGTTTTTAAAAAGGACTCGAAATGAGTAACGGCCTCGATTAAATTATTGACATCATGGAATTTTTGAATAGACAAGCAAGGAGTTTGTTTTCGGCTGAATAAAAACTATTCTGTTCGTGTAAGTCGACCTCATTTCTAATCAATTTACTTTTTCTTACTTCGGTTCAAATTTAAAAATATGACGATTCCATGGATGTGACAGAGGAAAATTTTTCTCAGATGGACGACAAATCTTTGGAAATAACAGACATATTATTCCGTTTCGTAATTTAATTGATAAAGTAAAAAAGGACCTAAGAAAGATAAATTTTGTAGTGCTGTACTGTATAGTCGGTTATCAGTGATTTCACCAAGAACCGGTATGTATTTGAAACATTTTAAATTTTTTCTGCTTAAAAGATTCTCTCGGAGCATGGTGTTAATTTTTCTGTATTTTTCTCACCATAGATTCGCTCAGAATCGGTACTAGGATTTTTATCCTAGCTAAGATCTAGTGACCCATATACTTTCGGCGCCGCGACTCAAGGCCGACCAGGGGTCGGGAGACGCGTACTGGCGGTTGGCTCCGAGCCTTACCGCCTGAGACCCGGAGCAACAGCGAAGATCCGATTTCGAGCGAGGATCCGGACCTTCAGGGAACAAATTTTGTTTTAATCCTTTTTTTAAATCTTTAGCAATAGTGTAGTTTCTCTTTTTTTTTTGTTGTACAATCATTTAATTTATTTAAACCCTATTCGTGTCAAAAGGTCGCGCAATGTATTTTTTCCGGTGTAATATTTAAACTCGTATACATTTTGATCGCGCCTAGGGCTGAATAGGCGTTGCAACCCCTTTCTCACCTTGTTTTAATTTTCAAAATTACAGATTTTATACAATTCTGAACAACCCATTTCGCTGCTTTACATAAAATTATATTACATGTCGTCCATTATTTAATTCCTTTTTTTGATCCTTTTAAATTTTTTTTTATAAAAAAATTGTATTAGTTTTTTTATAACAGCAAAATTATACGTTTTAACATGTAGCAGTGACGACTTTTATTTTTATTTTCGCTACAAAAAATGGCGCCCGAACAACTAAAGTAAGTGTTTTTTACCTAATAACTTTGAAATTTGAATGATTCTACATAAAATTTTTTTTGCCTTATTGAGGATGGTCACTCCCTCCGGGAGCTAATGATTCTTAAGCTTATTTGTTTCAGGACACGGATATTCTTTCATTCTAGAAAGGTATTCTGGGATTTTTACCACCAGTTCAGATCTGTGAAGCTGTCATTTTTCCTTGACATATATATATATTTTTTCATTAAATGTAATTTATTTTAAAGGAAAAATAATTTTGTGAACTATATAACACATAACTGTCTTTTATTTTACCCACTTATCGCAGCAAATATAACGATAGGTCTCCTGATTTTTATTCCATATCCTTAGCTAGCGGTAGTTAGAACCCGTAGAGTATATATGGTGACGTATGAATTTATAGGCGTCGGTTTTCAAGGTAAGCTTAGTATGAACGGTTATGTAGCCTGTATCTTTGTTTAATAGCTTGGCGTTTACTGACTGCTGGTTGCTGGATTATTTTTATCCGTCTGTTCATGCCGTGCCTATTTTTTCGCTAGGATTCAATCGCCTTTTGTCTGTTCTTTCATACGTTATTAGGTCTATTCTAGTTACATCATGTCAGAAGAGGGGTTCCCTATTGTTGAGACTCCACGTCGTGCTAGTCCCATTATTTCGCGACCACCACCTCCTCCTATTCCGCCAAGACCTTCTCACGCTTCTTCACAGAGTATCATTCCTTCCCCAATAAGATCTGAGGAATGCCTACAATTTACCAGGCAGTTCTCTCTTACTAAGTGGAAGATTGTTTTCGATGGTAAGACCTGCGTACGGGAATTTTTCACGAGTTTAGAGGAGTGCAGGGAGGCCGACAATTTGTCCGATGGTTATTTAGTTAAGCGATTTCATGAAGTTTTGTCAGGTGTCGCACTTCAATATTTTAGGTCGATCCGTCGACCGGGTCTTTCTTTTTCTGTGATCAAAGATGCCTTTCTTCAGACATTCGGTACGACCGATTTTGAATTTAAGACAAGCCAGGAGGTCCGTAACCTCAAGCAGAAACCGGAACAGTTAATAAGAGAATTTATTATCGAAGTTTCTTACTTAAACGCTAAACTGAGCAAGCCTATTGAAGAATCGGAGTTGTTGCAGATCATCACTCACAACATGTTGCCAAAGTATACTCCTTGCTTGTCTATTCAAAAATTCCATGATGTCAATAATTTAATCGAGGCCGTTACTCATTTCGAGTCCTTTTTAAAACCTTCAAAGGCGGTAGCCAGTCTCGACTGTGTTGCCGACCAGTCGACTTCTCAAGTATTTAACCCACCAAAACCTAGGCCGAACAAAACTTCCCATCAGCCAACATCTAGTAACTCTCAGATTTGTCCTGGTTGTAGTCAGTCTCAGCTTTGTTTAAAATGTAACAAAGTTGGTCATTCTTACCGTTCTTGCCCAGAGATCACAGGCATGATTTGTTTTAAGTGTCGCACTCCTGGATTTATTACTAGAGAATGTCCGAAATGTAATCCAAAAAAATGCATAGACCACTGGCGATACGCTTCTTTCCCTACAGTATCCCCAGTGTTTACTTCAGATTCATTTGATAACCGACCGTTTATAGAAGTATTATTATGTGGTAGAGTTGTTAAAGCATTGCTCGACTCTGGTGCTCAGATGTCGCTTGTTAGCGATAATTTTATTCAGCAACTTGGTGTTTCTTTGACATCAAAAGACGCTTGTCCCTGTTCGGGCGCCATTTTTTGTAGCGAAAATAAAAATAAAAGTCGTCACTGCTACATGTTAAAACGTATAATTTTGCTGTTATAAAAAAAAACTAATACAATTTTTTATAAAAAAAATTTAAAAGGATCAAAAAAAGGAATTAAATAATGGACGACATGTAATATAATTTTATGTAAAGCAGCGAAATGGGTTGTTCAGAATTGTATAAAATCTGTAATTTTGAAAATTAAAACAAGGTGAGTAGGCGTTGCAACCCCTTTCTCACCTTGTTTTAATTTTCAAAATTACAGATTTTATACAATTCTGAACAACCCATTTCGCTGCTTTACATAAAATTATATTACATGTCGTCCATTATTTAATTCCTTTTTTTGATCCTTTTAATTTTTTTTTATAAAAAATTGTATTAGTTTTTTTTTATAACAGCAAAATTATACGTTTTAACATGTAGCAGTGACGACTTTTATTTTTATTTTCGCTACAGTACCTATTTATGTATATCAGTTTTTGTTATCAAAATGGAATTTTGCTTTTTTTTTATTTGACCCAAAGGTTGACTGGTACAGAATGCCTTGTGGCATTAAGTTCGCCTATGTAAGTACCCACCAATGTACGCGAAGTTTAAATATTTATAATGAATGACTTTAAGAATAACAATCACAAATGAGTATATTTTCATAAGTATTATCTAATAACTAGTTTGATGATAATGTTATGTTGTTGTTTTGTTATCTCTGTGAATCGCGCGAGTGCGACAAGATTGCTTTGTCAATGGATAGTACATCAAATAATCAGTATCAAGTTCATTAATATTTAAATAACATTAATGATGAGAAATTAAGTAACGGCCACAGTTATCTGTCAAACAAACTAGAAAGCGTGTTTTATTCTCCAATATATGTCAAAATAGCTGGTAAGCCTACCCCCAACCCTCCCAGTAGGGTGAAAAGAGAATTCAAAGTTAGGCAGGTCCATAGCTGACTCAAGTGTAGTGCCCTGGAGCATAACCTCACTCATCGTTCTAAATTTGTGAAATCTCTGATGGCCTAAAATGGTCCTCCGTTTAATTACATTTTCTAAAATGAAATTTTGACAACTCTAATTACCGTCCTGATGATTGTGCCACCTTAGAATCCAACATGTGACAAATCTTATCGGGACTGGATTGGCGTGTTACCATGTCAATGAGGAACACTCCTGAGTGCGACAGGTCACGTCCATACATCTATTCTACGAGGCAGACTTCATAGAAAAGCTATTAATATTATAATGATTTATTTTAATTTGAGAACGAGGGAAGAATTTGAGATTATATTTTTTCATGATACCAATTACGGATACATCAAGTTCAGAGTTCCGACGCCAAACATTTTAATTCATTTATCAGCGTCAATAAAGCATATCAAATAAAATGTTTAATCTCGTTATTGTTAAGAGGAATACTCCTCTTAACAATAACGAGATTAAACATTTACAAAAAAACGCGAAATTGCAAGGTTTTCTCGATGAAATTGGATATTTTCCGTTTGTTGCTTGAAATAACAATTACTTGTTAAAAATAGTTCCTTTTCTCTACTACAATATGCTCAGAGTTAATTTTAGATAACTTATTTACTTATTAAAGCAATAATCATTCTCCCGATGCATGTTTAGGTAAAAACTCACGGAGACATGATTTGGGAGCTCTAATTTGTAGATTCTTTTGAAAATAGAACATGAAAAAATTATGATTTTTTTTTACATTACATCCTATACTTTAATAATCACAGAATACATTTTCGTGTTATGCCTTCTATGTAAGGAAAAAAAATAGTACACTATTGAATTATCGACCAAAAAGGCTTCCAAACAAGCCTCAATATCTCCGAAGTTCTACATCATTTTGAAGTAAAATTTACACCAAAATTATCATCAACATTTGCTTAAACTATACTATTATTTTAATTTTACAAATTATTGATAATGGGTTAGTTTGAACTACTGGGTAGGTTACTTCGTAGGAAACGTCCCGGAGGGTCTGATGGAGACAAATTGAAACCCGAGCGTCTTTAGCACGTATTCATTATTCACCTCAATACCGGTACATCGCCCAGACTCAGACACGATAGTCACGCCACTCACAAGTCACGGGGCCGATGTAATTCCAAACACTAATTAACTTAATGGCGAGCCAGTTTTGTGCTTTATTTAACATCGTAACATCAGTATTAACGAGTGCCCAAAGTACACAATTAGGGAAAGAGTATTTGTTTTAATTATTTCTATATTGCTGATTGCTTGGAGTTTTGGAAACAACAGAACTATGTCTGATGTATCCTGCAACATTCTTACGGAACCTAACGAGAATGTGGATAAAAGCGATCTTTTGATAGTTAATGCTGCTGTAATTAGGACTAAATACCAGTTAATGAGTCTACACATTTACAGAGAGCTTTGAATGATATTATTTGTGCACATCATAAATTGATAAAAATTTAATTTGAACACACATTTTTATGGTCATGATTAAATTAACCAATTGTATGTATATGTGTGATACAAGCCGTATAAAATCCGATTACAACGATAAGTAGTGAGGTATTGACCGGTGCAACAGTAGTAAACCGAAGCAACCGCGTGTTGTGTGACAACACGTAACGTAACAAAAAAATCCTAATATATATACCAATCTTCACTAATATTTCGTCTTTATTATATACAAAACATAAGACTAGTACACCCTAGTCTAGGGGATGGTTTTGTTTTTGCCTGTATACCTGTTTTGTGGATTGTACACAGGCAAACAATAAAATACTTTTCTCTGACAAGGCAGTGTGTTTAGTGATAAGAATCGCAGAGTACAGATATTCAAGAGAAAAAACGTGCGTCACTATCCCTGACGGTTACATGAACTGAAGACAACAAGCAAGCAATATGGAAAAATGCCAAAATTGTGACGACATTACGAGACACACTGTCTGGGCTCGACATAATCATTGTTATCTGGAATCCGAAGCACAATTGAATCATTAATGATAAGCAGTTTCAATTAGCTTTTAATAGACTGCTTAGTAATTAGTATTTAACCCTTTTCCTAAGTGGAATTACCCTCTAACAGATTCTTCTTCTCCTTCTTCGAAGTTTACAATGAGCAGAATACGAATACATAGTTATAGTTACTTAACCAACTCCTGTCGCCAATGATCGTTTAAAGAAACAGTAATCAATCAAATCAATATTTGGTGAAAAGTATTAATACCAACTTCAGTGTTTCTTTGGTAAAGATTCTCACATAAAAAAACTAGCACCCCTTTCGAGTGGCAGTTTGATACATTTCAATAAATCAATAATGACATCAGTGTCCAGCGAACAAGAATCCTGTCACAAAATAAGTCCAAAAATTTTACTTAACCCTTCTCACATCATGAAGGCAGGAAGGCATATGCTTGCTTCGTATCGTAAACATATAATTTGTCTTCTCGACAGTTAAAAGACTAAAAGGCCACAGGATGCCAATGGCGCAATAAAATGGATTTTAAAACAGATACAGCTAGTTAGAAGTTCTCTCTCGAATCAATATTTGTAAACAAACAAATAATTGCATAAGTATTGCGTTGGGTGAAACGATTGACGTCATGAAATGTGTGCGTCCTACGGGCCGCACGGGCTCTCCGAGAGGTCAGGGTCGGGCCAGGAGCGACAACGAGACACAGGATCGATGGCGCGCCCTTGTCCCTCATATTAACGGTTTTCCGTCCCTCGCTGGATAGGCGACATACTTTTTCAGCGGATAACAAGTCACTTGTTGCGCTTGTAAAATTCGCTTGGATAGTCCCTTTAAACGGCAACTCATCTTCGTATGCGTAACAAACGTGAAGGCTGGTGAAAACTACTAGTACGTGTCATATTAATTAAGCATTTATGCTTCATCTAATCATGCATTAGAAATTTAATATCCGTAGTTCAAATATCTTTAAATATATCTACAAAATACTATACGACAGAAATTAAGATTTTTCTGTGGAATTTTCCTGCAGTGCTAAAAATGCAACCCGGTCTGTCCCGGACCACGTATACCAACGTTATCGCCACAATGCAGTTTCGAATAGTTTCGAGCGCTATCTGTGCTCAATTTTCTTCTGGCATCACCACTGAGGTATGATATAATTATTTTGTTTGCCGCGAGGTGGATTGGATCACGACGTGAATTATTAAAGCTGGCCAATGATTATGATTGCCTAGTGTGCAATACTTTTGACTTCATTCTGTAATTAGGAATGTGCAAGCATTTAGGCTCAAATGATAAAACGGTTTCTCTTGTGTCGATTTTCCCAAAATATTCCCTATTGTTAGGCGCTCTGCCATTATAAAATCCCTATCTCAAAAAGGGAAACATAGTTTATGATTTAATTAAAATAAGGTATAGGTGTCTGACCGCAATTATGAGTACAAACATGTTTCGAGACTAGAAAAAATGGAACATGCAAAAGCTAACCTGCAGTATTGGACCATTGCCAAATAATTTTCAGTGTTCTGTATGTACAATGAACATATAAAATGTGTATGTATTTTTAATAAAACTTATAGTTGCGGGTGCGTTGCACTATCGTGGTATTGCAGTGCTGCAGACGTATCGGAAACTATTAGAGCTTTTTCTGAAATTTCTCGTTATGATGAATTGTTCTTAGCACCCATACTAGTAACAAGTAAACAGACCATTTTAAAATTTGACAAATAGGTGTAGCCTGAGACCTGGAGAAGAACATAGGTCCTTCAAACTAAACAAAACGCAACCAAGCCAGATTATGACACGTGTTAATGTAGAACATGTGGTCGAGCGAGGCAGGAGACATGAAACTTGTAATTTCATACAGAGCCTTATGATTCGTACGATCGCACTACAGTACTTAATAGTAAAACACGGTGTGCGACGGTACGAGTGGGAATGAAAGTTGTAAATGAAATAGACATTCCGCAGTAATTATTATTAAAAATCAGACATTTTATTATTAAAAATCAGCGCTGCAGTGGAAATATTGAGACAACCAAGTATTGAAGTAAATAACGTAATAGTGAAAGACCAGACAAACTACAACTGAGCCTTAACAGTCCAGGTTCATGACTCTTGAACCGTGACTCGCCTCTAATTCAAGTTTAAAAGCTTCATATTCACACCGTGCTGGAGTCCCTTGTTTGCTACAAACAACTCCAAAACCGATATTTGCAATGAAATGATGTAGGTATTGTATAAGCAGGTGGCGGAGAAGAGGTAAGCATACCAGTATTGGCCTATGAAGCTACACCACACCTTATGCTGAAGGGCCATGGCCGCAGCCATGTGAAGTACCCGACAGACAGCGGACTTAAGGATGGCTGTTACCTGATCACATACAGGCCGGAGACGATAGTGCATCGTGTTCCGTGCCTTTCATAAGAAGCATTATGTGGCCCTAGACCTGCTAACATTAGAGGTGACCTGTGACTGTGGCAGGTCTGCAGAGAACACGGCATCTCGTAAGGCCGTTAGAGATTGTTTTTAACCCCGGACCAAAAAGGAGGGGTGTTATAAGTTTGACGTGTGTATCTGTGTCTGTCTGTGGCATCGTAGCTCCTAAATGAATGAACCGATTTTGATAAAATAGGTTTCATTTGAAAGGCCTTTTAATCGAGAGTGTTCTTAGCTGTTTTTATGTTTTATGTTTCGAGAAAATCTGCTCAGCCGTTTGAAGGGCATCACCTCGTTTCTAATTGATGAAGAGACATAAACAACTTCTACGGGTCTGGTGGATTCGAAATTTTACATCTTGTCACTTGACTCCGCCAAATAGACCGCTTAGCACAAGCACAAAACAAAGCGGACCCCCGACGCTACGACGCTTGGATTAATTTATTTTTGGTTTTTAAAGGTTTTCTCAATCAAGGGTTTTTTTTTAATTTAGTTTTTATTTCATGCTTTTTAACTTAAATTATTTTTTCTTGGCCTTGACTGTCCCATTCCTGGGCATAGGTCTCCTCCCATTCCTTCCACTTTTCTCGGTGTTCCGCTTCACTAATTAACAAAAACAAGGAAAGTTAAGAATTTAAAAAAATCCCGAGCTCTTAAGGAGGGGTCGCCGTCCCCCCTAAAAGCTCGGGATTTATTCACATCTCTGTACTCGATCCCCTATGGATCAACTGTACTAAGTGTCGCCAATGCGTTGCGTGTTCAATACAACAACGCTCTCAGGTCGCTAGTGCGACTGCCATGATATTACAGTTCTTCTGCAATGTTTGCGCGCGCCAGAGTAGGTTTCTCAGCTGTCGTGCGCAAAAAGAATGCGTCTTTGCTCGCCAAATTACAGAGCAGTAGCAACAGCCTCTTGAGAGTTAAGGCACGATTTAAGCCCCATAATGAGGCATCTTATAAAAACCACCCTGTAGTAAAATATAAGTACTAACATAGATTTTAAGTTAAATTGTCTACTAACAAGTAGAATTGGGTATGTCATTGGATCGATTGTTATCTGAGAAATAAAGAATTATTATTACTTACATTTTAAAATATTTCTACAAAAATTATATAAATACTAGCCCACCGGTATCGGGAACAGGGTCCAAGCTAACGGCGGTCCGGGAAAGGAACGTGTCCAAGAGTACCGCTTTCTGAATCAAGCCCTTGATCCAGGTGCCTAATGAGAGCCTCATCAGATATTAGTCGAGGCTCTTGGCAATTAAGCCATTGGCTAATACGACCATCGGCACAATGATTGCAGAGTTCACATCCCACATGTCGACAACCTCGCGAGCCAAGTCAAGTTACTTGATTTGCTTATCTTTCTCGGCTTTCACGAGGTTTTCGTCGTTATGTCAACAATCATTGCGTGCCGCTCTGATCGATCCACCATCACTATATCAGGCTTATTGGCTACAATAATCCTGTCAGTGATGAAGTTTCATTCCAGTACAGTGTGATATTGCAATTTTCGAGAACTGGATCGGGCACATTCCTATAGTACGGCACGTCGATTTGATTACTATTATGATGATTCATATCGCGTAACGTTAGGGTTCCAACGCGATCATGATAAAAGTCGGTAGCATGCACTGGAGAAACAATAAATAAGTGGGCCTTGAAGTTTTTTGATCTCTTGCATGAATTCATTGAATCTATAACTTTGTTAAGGCTAGTTTCGTCACAGATTTGAGGAGCGTTTTATTAGACTTGATCATGATATGAATATAACTAGGTCAGTGGACATCAAAGCTAAGACTATTATTGATCTTAGCCTTTATACTACTTCTCGATCATTTTAGCGTAAAAATGTTTGTAACAAGTTTATACAGGGAGGTAGTGCAAAAAGCACGACTCATAGACACACGGAGAGCTGAAAGCCGTTCAATGGTATGCAGGGCATAATTATGCAAGTGATTAATTAGGTGTTGTTGCTAGTTGAGAGTTCGCTAACCGTTGGGAATCCAAATTCTTTGACCAAGACCGTAGGTGGGCTGCTGGAATAAAATATAAAGAGACACGAGACTTGTGGTGAGAGTGCGCAAGTGGCGTCTGCGGCGGCGGTCCGCCGTGACGGGGCAACAATGCGGTGCCCCAGCTTCCGTTACACGACCAAGCCGCACCGCGTAAACCTACACCGTCTCTTACTGTTGTCACTATTGTCATCGATCCGTACCACACTGTCTACCTTTACAGTTCTGCTCGAAATAATTTGCCATCTGACCCCAGTTTTCGGTCTGTTACATGAAGTATGATTGTTTTCGTCGTGCAAATCATTTACAACTTTTGAAGAGGTCATGATAAGTGGCTTTGTAAAAGATTTTTTTTTTCCAGATTAGTCTGCCCCATTTTTGGGCAATAGCCTCCCTTTGTCCTTCTTTCCTGAGCCCGCGCTTCCCCTTTCATTTTTGGCGGAATCTATCGTGTTCATCACCTAGGGCTATTAAGTTAGGGTCTTACTGTCTCAGGAAGAAACCAGCTCTTTGAGTTTTATTGGCCCGCACTTTGTAATACATGCGGCAAATATATCCAGCACTGTTCACAGTAAAAGGATTTTAGAGATTTAAAAAATATCAAAATCAGTTATTTTAGAAACTGCTATCGATTCAAAATTCTGATCTTGCATGCAAATCTTGCCATAATTATTTATCTCCTTTCTAAAGCGAATCAAAATGCGCAGTTTGCATGCTAATGTATATTTCTTAGATGATGCTGCGAAATGGTGACCTAGCTCAAAAGCACGCGATTGGAGAAATGTCGCAGAACTGTTGCCTAGTGCGCTATACCTACCGCTCACAAAACGAGCTCAGTTTTTCTCGGCTAAATAATTATCTACACTGTACAACCGGGGTACAATCTATGATGCTTTCTTTTTCTTTCATCTCGTGTTGGAGTATCGTTACAGTGCAATGGATTATTATATTTTTAATATCGAACACGCTATGACGAGCTGATTGCTGTTGATTTGACGGTTGGATGCCATTTTCAGTGAACCATCTGTTGTTATAGGTAAGTATGGTCGCCGAAAAAATTACTCACTAGATACAAGTTTGAATCAAATTGTTCTGTCAGATGTACCGTTACTGTTTGTAGTTACAGTAGGTATTGTCTACGAGATAAACCAACTTAACAATGCTTATAATAACCGAATGCAACAAGATGAGCTTCCTCCTTTTTATTTAATTTTATACATAACTGTTAATTAAATAGAAAGTGTGAGGCATTGTAATAATTATATTGTATCAATTTTTAGGGTTCCGTAGCCGAATGGCAAAAAACGGAACCCTTATAGATTCGTCATGTCTGGCCGTATGTCACAAACTTGGTAGGTAGATAGATGTATTCTGTGAACCACTTTACGAAATTTATACAAAAAAAAGGTTAAGGGGCTCCCCATACATGAAAGTGAAACTATAAAAAAAACATCATACCTATACGTGCGGGTCTTTAAAAATGACATTAAGGATCCTATAACGATTTCTTTTCATAGTCAATAGTTTGAAAGATAGGCACTTCCAAAGTGGTAAAATATGTGTCCATAATTTCTAAAGTAAGATGAGGAAAATTCTGAAAAAATGCAGGTTTCTAGAACGGAAACAAAAACTTCAATAAAAATTGGTTTGAATATGACTTGATTTTTTGTTCTTGAGATATGGGACTTTCTCACCAAACTGCAGCAATAACTTTGTTTATACTATGAAAAACCAATTTAGTGTTGAAATTAATTTATGAATGAGACGGTCAAAATATTGTTATTATTTTGTTTAGGGCTACGGAACCCTGTGTGCGAGTAAGACTCGCATTTGGCCGGTTTTCCTTAGATACGGTGAAGTTTTGTTTCATTTATAATTATTTTATAAATAACGCATGGTTTACGCAGCATTCGGCATTACATAATTATTTTAAAACATCTTCATTTTTGCTAGATTAATTGGCGCTGCCATCGCCTTATTTTAAACCTATTAAAAACCTATTTAGGACTTTATGTAGTAATCGACGGTAATCCCAACAATTATTTTCCTTTGCTAATTGAAAACTACTACCAAACCATATTGTTGCTAATTTTCCACAAATCATATTGTTTCTGAAATAGTGTTTATAAGCTGGTACGAGGGCTGCATTATAAGTATCGGGAATAGAATATTTCCACTGTTTCTGTCATATTAAAATCTTTTTAATTGAAAACAAGGAGTTGAAAACTCCTTGGTTTTAAAATTGAACACCATTTATTTATTTTAAAAAAGATTCTCGGTCTTGTCACAAGGTTTTGTCAAATTTGTTTAGTCGTTGAAAAAATGGAATTGACTCGAGAAAATTCAAGAGCGATGATTTATTATGACTTTCGAAGTGGTTTAACACAAAAACAGTGTGTTG
This sequence comes from Cerastis rubricosa, assembly GCA_949152445.1. Taxonomy (NCBI): domain Eukaryota; kingdom Metazoa; phylum Arthropoda; class Insecta; order Lepidoptera; family Noctuidae; genus Cerastis; species Cerastis rubricosa. The sequence continues at coordinate 14,735,212 of OX424545.1, read as the reverse complement.
ACCGGCTGATTTCTGCATTTGGTGATGAAGCCCCATCGAAAACCACAATTTATCGCTGGTTTGCTGAATTTCAACGTGGACGTGTCAAGCTCAGTGATGATCCCCGTCAAGGTCGTCCAAAAACTGCAGTCACCCAAGAAAACATTGATGCTGTGCGTAAGCTGATTGAGGAAGATCGACATGTGACATACAGCGAAATTCAGGCAACTTTAGACATTGGCATGAGTCAAATACAAATAATCTTGCATGAACAATTAGGTGTAAAAAAGTTGTTTTCCCGATGGATACCGCATTCGCTCTGTGAAGAGCAAAAAGCGGCTCGCGTTACTTGGTGCGTCCGAACTCTGGAAAGATTCCACGCAGGATCCTCAAATGCTGTATACAACATCGTATCAGGTGACGAATCCTGGATATACGCGTACGAACCCGAAACAAAAAACCAGTCACGAGTTTGGGTGTTCGAAAATGAGCCAACAAAAATTGTTCGTTCACGGAGTGTTGCAAAAAAAATGGTGGCCACGTTTATCTCCAAAACCGGCCATGTTGCGACTATTTCTCTTGAGGGACAAAGAACAGAATGGTATGATAGCATTTGTTTGCCACAGGTCGTTTCAGGTCGAACTCCGTAAAGAGCAACCGCCGCATCATCCTCCATCACGACAATGCGAGTTCTCACACCGCGCACAGAACGAAAGAGTTTTTAGAACAAGAAAACATAGAATTATTAGACCATCCGCCGTACAGCCCCGACTTAAGCCCTAATGATTTCTATACTTTCCCTAAAATAAAGAATAAATTGCGTGTGGTGTGATTTGTTTGTAGTGGTCAGTGATTTTCATCGCCTGAAGAAGCTGTGGACGCCAACAAAACGGCCATTTTGGAGACCCCAACTTCCGAATGGAATGGTTGCTTCAATGATTGGTTCCATCGTATGGAAAAATGTGTCAAATTTCGCGGAGAATACTTCGAAAAGCAATAAATACATTTTTAAATAGTAATGTTGTGTCACTTCCTTGATTCCCGAAATTTTCAGTGCCGCCCTCGTACTAATTTAGTTTTCGCATTAATCTTTGCTTTTTTGACACTACTTAAATTTTAAACTGTCGAGTTCTTTTTTAAATTTAAGATTGGGTTATGATGATAATCATACATTTTAAGCGAACGCAGCTAACGGTCATTGTTCTACACGTAACACAGTATGACAGCAATCGAAGCAAAACAAGCTATTTGTCACAGCCATTTGTGCAAGACAAATGGCTCAGTAGATTGTCTTTTCGAACCAAAGAAAATGCCGTCAAAAACTTGACAATTCAATCTATGTGTAGTCTGTGTCAAGTGTGTGCTGTCGTTCTATATCAATACACTTTATGCCTACTGGCATAATAAGCTTGGATCAATATCAACGATAAACGGCAGAAGAATGTGTATTATTTTTTTTGGAATTTTTCTCTTTTAAACCATAATATACCATATATTTATTTTTTCTCTTTTGGACATACATACATAACTGACTAGCGTTAGTGTATAGCTGGATATTTCTCTTATGAAGATTTATCCCTTAACATAATATCAAAGCAAGTAGGTGCCCAAGAGCTTTACTTCCCACCCACTGGGAAAGGTCGCAAGGACCTGAGTATTTGGATGGATAATCATTTTAGTAGTCAGGTTGCATTGCCGTTTTCCAATGCGCCAACAAACGCAGAACAGAGTTTTTGAGGAACTGGTAGTTCCGCAACGTCGCCGGCGACGTTCCAAAATTACTTTGCTTGACTACCGAGTGAAAGATGTCGAATGAAAGACATAAATTATCAAAAAGGGAAGCGTCTTTTTCTGCGTATGACCCTAAAACGTAACCTATTTACTTGTAACTTGAATTAGACAGCAAAAAGGCATGTACTAAAATCATTTTTGTATAATGACGAATCACACAATAATATAGCTAACGCTCCGACGACGGTACATCTTTGAGAGTTCGTTTGTTCGATTGGCTCGGTTTACGCAGACGAGTCACGCTTGGAGACTTTTACCGTTTTTTCAGTAACTGAGTCTCAAAGGCCGGTACACGGTCTTTCGCAACTCAGCGACCCTGGAAACTAAAAAATCACAAGCAGTGACCCACCAAGAGAGCTTGGATAACCTGATAATCAGTAGCAGAATTAATATCAGAATTAATATCAGGAGTTGACGGCAGATCTATTGACATCAACCACTGAAAGAGGTTGCTGGACAACACAATAGCAAAAAGAAAATAGGAACCTGGGAGATTCTGTTACCATAGTCACAGACCTCGGAAATGAAAGATGTACTTAACTGACTAAAAACAATGTCACAATTTTCCTGCATTGTTCAACTTGTCAACTTGCAACTACAACCCCAAATAAATTGGGATAATGGCACGAGAATAATGAAAGAATTAATCGTCAAAGAATATTAATTATTATACACTTGATTTAAAAATAAAAAGGAGCATGTGAAAATTAAAAAATCTATTAATTTTCACATACTTTTTTTCAAAATGATTAAGTCAGGCCAAAATTGACCGGAAGGGGTCCGAGAGGGCCAATGTCTGCCAGGGCTGCGGGTTGTTCGAAAGAGATACCGTGGCCCTGGAACACAAAGGGCTAAGAAGGAACATGGATGGGTTTTAGTCAGTCAACACTCCCTTCCGCTCCGCCCAGAGTAGGAGAAGTCATTTGATGATTTCCCATCCTAAAAAAAAAAGCCCAAAATTGACCATGCAACCACATTTTGATTTGAGAACACAAAACCTTTAGATGTATTCAAAATAATTATTCAGCTATGTTGTACAGACGCCAGCTACTCGAAACTGTCAAATTTTCCCAATCAACCTTGAAGCGTATTCTTTAACAATAAGGTTGAAAATTTTAAAGAAATTTGACAGATTGTTGTAGCTTGATGTGATGGAGTCTGTACCACCTCTAGAACTATTGTTGGACATTGGCCCTTTTTTGATATTGTGAATTCTCACTAAGTATAGGATCATCTGGATGATCAAAAAGAAGATGACATCCCTTGAAGACTTGCCAACTGGCCCATATTATCAAAATTTATTGATTTCTGTAAAAAACTTGTGTTGGGTAATAATTCATTTTCATTTAGTCTACTTTATGCTGATCTTCTACATAATACAGAAAAATAATTACATAATTCTTTTTTTTTTATTAATTTTTGTTTGTTTTGAGGTTTTAATTAAAACAAGACAAAACGAAAAGGTCTACCCCCTGAAATATTTTTTTTCTCATGTTTTATTTGCAGGTCAGTATGTGGTAATAAAAAATTGTACACACCAATAAAAGTATACAGGGTGGGAGGGACATTGATGCACAATGATTACCATAAATTCAGCACATCATTCTGAAGAAATTTTTACCATATTTTTTTTTTTTAAATTTCCTGTCCCAATCTTTACCAAATAATGCTTTACATTGCCAAGAATGAAATTATGTGCATTGACTTTTCATAGACCGACTGCTCAAAGGACAAGATGCGGTGCAAAGGAGGGTTAATAAATGTTTAAGTAAATTAAAACTATACATAAATCACAGAAACTGTATCCCTAAAATTGTCAAGTTACTGAACATTATTTTAAGTTGTAACATGGAGTAGTATTTGGATGATATGTATGGAGATGGCTTCTTTCTTGAGGATAGTGCAGAACCATGACCATCCCAAGGAATTGAGGAAGGACTTTGCCCATTAGTAGGACAGTATAGATTGATAACAATAATAAATTATGGAGGATTATTATTAGAAGGTTTCTCACCCAAGAGCCCTGACCACCGATAGCTCGGACCCTGTTCCCGATGTTGGTAGGCTACTTTTTTTAAATATTTTTATAGTTTGTTTTTAAATAAGTTTGTAAAATATTTAAAAATGGAAACAATATGAAAAAAAAACACTCTGTTGAATATGTTGTGTTGTATACATTCACAATAATATTAATTTAAATGTAACCAAGTAGTTCTTAATAGTACCTTTTAATATTTCACATTAAATGGGTAATATGCATTGAATACTGGCTGTATTCTTTTTTATTATTCACATCATTTAAATTACTTTACTATTGTGTTAACAAATTCTTGTGTTAAATGTATTTAAAACAATACTTACCACACATAACAATCTTACTTTTACTATTTTATATTATTGTTCAAGTTTGAAATAAAACCTATTGCTCAATCTAGTTAGGTCATGGCTGAGCAGTATGTATCTGTGCATAAAAATAAATACCTAAGTATTTCTTTTTAGGCATAATAAAGACATGTGTTGGATTCTAAGGTTAAAAGGATAGGGATCACTCTTAGTTTTATGAATTGCAATCAAATATTTCTCTTTCTTAGAAATTATAACTTCAATAAGTATAAAGTTTACAAAATATCCTGGAGTGCATTAATTGATAGATTATTGTTCAATTACTGGAGCTCTACAGTTTATATTCGAAAACTATAACTGTTCCAATAAATGTGTTAAATTAGCGTGCACAAACTAATTTAAAATGCATATTCATGCTCACCGTACACCAGATAAAGTAAATTAATTGTATTTTTTGACAGAACTGTTATCCTTCGCCATTTTCGCCTACCTACTTTATTATTACACATACTGTTATAGTAGTTTCAATTGCGTAAAAATAGTGTTCTCGAGAAGCTATATTTGGTGCATGAAATTACGTACAAGAGAATTAAACTACCGAAGAAAAATAGGTTTTTATTTTACACAAACTAAAATCAAAAAATGGCAGCAGAGATCAACTTACCTCAACTTCAACGGCTGCGGCCGTATTTGTTGGTTTGTGGTCTGAATTTGTGTGCTGGTCATTTATAAGATTATGTAGAAGTTTTGAATCTTCATTGGAAATATTTGTGGCACTTTTGTCCGGGGCTTTGGGTTCCTTATCATACTCCGGCGGAGGAGCCATCTTGAAGGAAGAGCAGTCAGATGACACAAGTCGTATGACTTTCGCACACCGAAATCACTCTTTTCCTCAACAAAATGTCTTTTTCAGTTACTAACTACTAAATCGAATCATGATGAGTAATTTAGCTACAACATAATGAAAGTTCTAACCATTTGCAAAAACGGATTCATCATTTTCGACAGATTCCGACCAACATTTTTAACGACTACAAGAACGCCCTCTAGCGACGTGAATTTCAAGACTTGTTACAAAAGTTACAGATAAAAAACCTTGCTCTCAAGTTGACATAGACTTCACATGCCAGCACTCCAGCAGCAAGATCAAAGAGTATAGTTTTGTAGATAGCAAGATTTACATAATTGTGTTTGCAATGGAGGTTTAAAAATGAGATTCGCTAGATTCATTATGTACTTTCATTATTAAAATACAAATGTATTTTAGTTACTTCTGATATTGCAACAAAGAGAATGGTGGAAAACAGCTAAAGGTAAACGCACACTTGTCCGTGCCGAACGAAATGTGCTATCATACGTACGAGGTTATCTAATCGTCTGATTCGGCCCGGATAAGTGTGCCACGTTTTTTGGGGTTTCATATAGAGACATTCTAAAATTCTATTCTTTCGGCTCATTCACTCCTTTGAAGTGTGCGCCGCCTACCTTCGACCTCCCGCTGTTTACTGGCAAGTTACAAATTTTAGGGTTTTCAAAGGTTAAAAAAAAACTGTAAAATTACTTCTGCGAGTGACTGATAAGTATGAGTTCCTGGGTTCAATTTCAGGGAAAACGAATTGGATTTTTCTCAGTAGCAGCCATGAAATCTGTATTTTAGCCCGGTTGGCTGCAATAGGCTCGCCCCTTAGTCCTGACCTTAACATAACTGACAAAATGTGGGTGTACTGTTAGGTACACCTCTGGCTAAACCTTCGGAGATTATAAAGCGTGATGTTATAAAATGTTACAAACTCACGCCTTTTTCCTTTAGGGGTGAGCAGAAACTACGAAACGACACCTACCACGATCCTAAGATACTCTTTTTGCTTCGTCCCTCGTTCCACGAGACGACGGACGGGACTTCTAGAATTTTGACTTGTGGCTGATCCTTTGATTATTCAGGTTGACTTCGTAAAGTGACAAACACAGAGCTCAGTGGTTTTTCGCGAGCACTTTCCAGTAAAGAGCGCCATTTTAACCTTGTTTTTATAGTTTAAAAATTGTCTAAAGTCCCCCGAGTTAAAACATTCCTTCAACTACATCTGCATGTTTTCAAGCAAACAAATCTTTTACGAATTTCAGAGCATGTTCACGGTCCTGAGAGTACAGCAGATGATCAAAGTGCAAAAGTCAGTTTCATTGATGTAATTCTTGAGCTGAAAGTGCTATTTATTTTGTACACTTCGATTCGTGGATTGCTACTATAGGTCAGTCTGTTGTAAATAAATTTTTTAGCTCCATTTAGATCAAAGTGGTAACAGGCTGTGTCTGTGCAGGGTACAGTGTTAGTTTTAGTGAACAGATTTCCCAAGTCTGCCACCTTCAGGCTTAGACCATTTATCCTCTAATGATCAAAGCGCACAGAGATCAAGAACTCCCAGTGCGTTAGGTGCGGAAAGGAAGGGAGTTTTCGTCCTACTGGTCCCCTTTCACCACATCTCTTCACTCCACGGAGCTGCCGGCGCGCGTCCCACGCGCTTCTACTTTCGACCATAGACTGTACTATGTTTATATTGAAGTGAAACTTCTTATGCGACTTCCAACAAGGTTGCGTTAAACGTTTAACGCTACCATGGAGGGGGATGAAAGCACTCATTTCCACATTACGAAGTTTCACTTCTTCCGCGCTGAGGGACTCCACGCACTATTTTTGTTATATTTCTACGAAGTTATAGAAAGGGTTGCTTCCGCGTACAGTGATGCCAAGATGGCGCCGCGGATGGCAAGTTTCTTTGCTCGCCTAAGCCACGGCTTAAACAGTTTTCTTATTTTTCTGCTCTCAAAAGACTGTAATCTAAATAGATTTAAATTTGGAAAAAAGAAACTGTCATTTTTATATGGGATGGGATGCACGGATGTGTTACAATGTACCGATTTAATTAATAGTTGTCTCGATTTTATGAGAAAGTGAAATATTCATTCACGGTACCAGTATCAATATCAAAAATAATACGACGAAGCGATCGTCCAAAAAAAAAGTTTGGTTCTTTTTTGCTATTAAAATATATAAATATGGTATTTGATATCTTCGTCCACCGGAATCTTGAATATAACATTTGGACGTATCGATATATTTTGGCTAAGGCAAAAGCCAACACTACATGTGTCATTCGATTTCTGCTACTGTTGCTATATCACGTTCATTTTGGATTGGCAGTAGTTAACAGGATTCACGTATTTATTTGGGTGTGATATTTCATAAATTCGTATAAAGATGACTGAGACTAAAGAAAATATTTTCCTTTTTGTGCCTAACATAATTGGTATGTATTGACGTATTTTTCAATATCCTTACTATATTTGCGCATCTCATTCTTATTGTTAATAAATATTATGAAAATGTTTCAGGCTTTGGGAGGGTTATCCTAGCGATTATTTCTTTTTATTTTATGCCGACACACTGTGTTCTAGCATGTGTATGCTATGTAACCTCCGCTTTGCTGGACGCTATCGACGGTCATGCCGCAAGATACTTTAATCAAAGTAAGTGTTTTTATGGTATCATATAATTAAATTACTATTATCTGTCACATAATAAGCCCGCGAGAGATAGCACTGGTAATCTTACTTAATACGCCAACATATAACATGATAGAGTTTCCTTGATATTTTATTTTAAAGCACAGCATTTGGTAGGTATATATATGTATTGTAGCTATGTAGGCAAACTAATATTAGAACATGTTGTGTTTCACATAGCACAAATACATAAATAATAACAACCGGACCATATTCTACATTTGCTAGTCCAATCATTAGAATCTAAACAAACATTCTGCATGTGAATGATGTTCAAATATTCATTACGCAAACTGAAAATAGGTCTTATTTTAAAGTAAATAAACTATTCAAAATTCCTTTTGTTTGGTTCCATTTTTTGTTGATAGTAATAAGGAAACAAGATACTAGTACTTATGCACCCTTTACCTAACTTGTATTCAATATATTAAGTTGACAAGCACATTGGTGGTTGTAAGCGTGACTGCTGAGCATGAGGTCCCAGGTTCGATTCCCAGGTTGGGTAGTCATCATCATCTGCCTAGCCTTTTCCCAAATTATCTTGGGGTCAGGTTCAATTCTAACCGGATACAGCTGAGAACTAGTATTTTACATGAAGCAACAGCCTATCTGACCTCCACAACGCAGTAACTGGATAATACAATACCTCTTGGGAAGACTGGATGTCAGACTTTTGGCTTCTGACTACTCGTAACTACTGTTAAATATTTACAAATGACAGCTTAACATGCTTTCCGAGGTACAGAGGAAACTCGGTATGTAATTATGGTCACCCATTTAGGACCAACCTCGGGCTCCTCCTCCTCATGTTGGGAAGTGTTATTGGGTTTTTTCATTCAGGAAAGTAGCAGTCATGGAGTTTGGATTTGTGGCCAGTTGATGGCATTAGGCCATTTATGTTTAAGTCCAATGTATTAGGAGGCTACCCCTAATATTTGGGATCTAAACATAACTGTGTACTATTAAGCACACCTCTGCCTAATCTAACCCTTTGGGAAATACAGGCGTGATTTAATCATATATTAACTTGTATTACAGGCACGAAGTTTGGTGCTATACTGGATCAGCTGACAGACCGTGCTGGTACTGCCTGTTTAATGATGACTCTGGCAACATTCTACCCGCAGTACACATTCTGGTTCCAAATATCTATGGCAATTGACATAACATGCCACTGGCTGTACCTACACACTGTAACCCTGCAGGGCAAGGCTTCCCACAAGTTCATTGACATGTCAGAGAATCCAATCATGCGCATCTATTACACAAACAAGATGGTGCTCTTCTTCATGTGTGCAGGCAATGAGGCTTTCTATGCAGCTCTGTATGTAATGTACTTCTATACTGGACCTATAGGTGATATTTTTTTTTTTTATATTCATGTATATATTAAAACTTCAAAAATACTATAAAAATAATCTAACTAGTTTCTTTATCTAATGACAAAATAATGTAACTAACTGTTTCTGATTTCAGTTCTGGGAGTTGGCCTGTACAAACTGATTGTGATCATCTCAGCTCCAATAGCTATAGTGAAGGCTGGTATATCAGTCCTGCAAGGAGTTGTTGGAGCCATCAACCTCTCGACTATTGATATCAACGAACGAGCTGCTCTGGCTGCCAAACAAAACAAATAAAATCATCAGCAGAATGTTAATATGATTCAAAAGATCAAAAATATGGATGGCGCTTGGCTATCTGAAGCTGATAAATTAAATTAGCCTAATCTAAATTATATGCATAATAGTGATTACCATAAATAATAAAAGCTAGTCACCCTGAATTTAAATAATAACAAAACACAAAAAAAAATAAAAGCTGCTTCTGTTTTGTTTTTTGACCAAAGTTATTTTCTCTTTTCTTACATAATGAGCAATTAAGCAGGTTTTGTAGATTATTTTATTCTTCTTCTTCTTTGTTTCTTTTTTTTTCCATATCAAGTGATGCAAGTTCTTTGAGCTGTGACAGAAATGTGTGACTGCCTAGTATCAGACATTATTGGGTATCATTTGTTTGTTATAGATTTAGGCGTCACTTATTATAATTTTTTTTTTTGACTATAAATAAATTCGGTTTGTGAATAAATATTACCACAATATTTTATCACATATTTATGAAGCTGATTGTGCGCTTATGTAAAATGTTTAATTGTTTTTTTTTACTATGAATAAATTCGGTTTGTGAATAAATATTACCACAATATTTTATCACATATTTATGAAGCTGATTGTGCGCTTATGTAAAATGTTTAATTGTTAACTAATATTATTATTGAGTTGCATGTTTATTTATTGCGAATCTCGTATCTGTTATATTGCGAATATTAATTAGGCTAACTGTTGTGTTATGTAACCCATTTAACACCATTATCTGTATACTAGAAGTTATTATTGAATAGTTACCTCCTATGCAAGAAGGTCTTCCTCATGAGAAACTGGAACAAATTCTATTAATTTTATGGTGTTGGTAGTATGTAGATGTTATGACTAAGTGTGAAGTGTTTGTGAAATAATGTTTGTAGATTCAACCTATAAAACCTAAACAGATTATAATGTGTGCGTGATACCATGTCATTATTACCAACGCTACTGTAGGCGCCAAAGACAAAGAAGTGGTATAAAAATGAAAGGGAATTTATCATTCTGTGTAAAATTACTCCAAATCGCATTTATCTTCTATTTTTATAGTATTTTTTTACTATTTTACTTTTAGGCTTTTCTATTTTTTTTTTTACATTCCATCCACTGGGAATAAAACAAATGGAGTGTAGTTCTGTTTTGCAAACCAAATTATGCAGAACCGTCTTATTAGTTTCACATTTGTTTAATCGATGGTTCATTACCCCTTTACAATTAACGAATTTGTTGTTTGTATCGTTGAACTTAGCTTATTAATTAAAGTTTAACATCACAATTTTATTTGTTGCTTGTTTGTTAAAATTAGTTGTGCTTTGTGTAATACCTATGAACATCAATAGTTATCATAAGGACGAAACAGTTATGATAGTGTTTTATGTCTAGACATGTGTGTATATAAAAATATTTACAGTGATAACAGGTGAGGTTATGTATTAAAATTTGAATCGATCTCAACCATCATTTATATTGTATGTACAATCCTTTAGGCGGAGCCTCAAGTAACAAAAAAATATATTTATGTCAACCCCAATAAATGTAATAAAATACATTGTTGTTTCTTTTATTATACTTGATTTGACTAGGTAGGTAATTAAAAAAAGATAAGTAATTTATTAGTGTGTTTATTTATTTAGTTTCTAGCAGTACATAAAGAAAATTATATTATATATTTAATTTTCTTGTTACTTTCAGAAGCAATATTTAAAATAACAGAAACACTTGCGATAGTGAGAGATAATACTATTAAAATTATTATTTGTGAAATGAGAGGCTGTCCTCAAAGCATAATCTTATTTGTAATCAAATAATAACATTCAATTATCCTTTCAAACTGCTCATACCAGCTCTCATGATCTCATCAACCAGGAGGAGATTGCTTGCAATCACAGAACAGGAGTTGACAATTTGCTTTTTGACAACATAGTTATCAATAATACCAAAGTCAGTTGGTTTGATAGCTTCACCAGTGCTCAGGTCAAGACCAATAGGATCGGGGCTCAAGCGCGACTCTTCCTGAAGCTTCACAATAGTGTCCTGGGCATCATAACCTGAGTTAATAGCCAAGGTCTTGGGGATTACTAGTAAAGCTTCAGCATATGCCTGGATACCAAGGCGTGCCTTTCCTTTGACAGTATCCTTAAATTTCTGAAGTTCCATGTTAGCTTTAATCTCGAAAGCGCCAGCGCCGGGTATGACACACTTATCTTCGATGGCGTTGTTGATAGCCCTGAGCCCGTCACGCACGGCGTCCTTGATTTGCGCGAGGGTGTGCTTGTTGGGTCCCTTGATGAGGATTGTAACAGACTGGGGATTCTTGCACTCTTCTACAAAAGTATATTTTTCTTCACCAAGAATATGTTCATAAACAAGGCCAGCATAACCAAGGCACTCTTCATTGAGGCCTTCGACAGAGTTCATGGCGATGCCACCGCACGCTAGAGCCAGGCGCTCCATGTTACGCCTCTTAGCTCTGCGCAATCCAATGATGCCTTCTTTGGCGAATGCATCTAGAGAAAGGGGGTCAATACCTTTCTGGTTGATGACAACAAAAGTCTTGTCAGTGCCATCACATACCTTCTTTTTCAGGTCAATGATCTGTAAAAACAAAACACACAGATATAATAAACACCATATACTAACTTCAACAAATTATGAAGAATACATTCTATAACGTAACAATGTTTGTATAGCTTAATCAAAACTTTATTTTTATTAACAAGTTAATTGGCCTTTATACTACACTCGAGAGCCAAAGTATGGAATAACTTACTTGGTATTGATTCCGCGCGATCTTGGGTACATAATAACTAGTTAAGAATAATAAAAATGGTACCATTTTAAACATTAAACTGTTAACTTTAAATTGATACAAATTAATCATCACACCAAATCACACCAGTAGTTAAGGAGCTATCCCGGTTTGAGTGAAGGAGTTAGGAAAACATAAGGATAATGGAAAAATATTAAATGAAGAAAATAACACACATTAATAATAAAAAATATTTGGCCTTAAAATTAAGTTTCAATATTTTGTGTTCCCTCCCATCGCCCTAATAAAAGCTCGAAGTCGGAGAACAGGACTCGCCTCCATTGCTCAACCTCCCAATCAAGATGGGAGCGAGCAAATTGAAGGTGCGCTTGTCGGTGACCTGCCGTTAGTTTCGGGCCCGTGGCAGGCCTTTTTGGTGTCAAATAAGCTTGCTTAAGTCTTCGATGAACTGTCCACTCGCTGGCAGCTACCCCACGACCATTTCGGAGCTCCTGTTAGACATCGACACCAGTCAAATGTCGATTTCGGAGATTGGTTGACACGATAAAACGATCATCCCTCTCCGATGTGCACCGGCGCCGTCCAGATCTTGGTCTCGGGATAAAGCCACCAGTCTCCCGAAAGCGTTTATAAACTTTCGAAACACAGGAATGGCTTATGTGGAGCTGACGCGAGACAGCCCGCTGGCTGAGCCCTTTTTGCAATAGGGTAACGATTTGTGCTGCTTCTGTAGGTGTAGTATCCATTGCCGTCCAAGTTCAAGGGTCAAAAGTAGCGGAGATGTGTACAGGTTAACGTGTGAAAGCCAACTGATAAAGAAAATCCGATAAAACGTGCTTCTAATAGGGGGTCAATAGGCCGCAACTCACGGCGTATCAAACAATTGAAACATATCTTTTTCCTTACTTCTTCACGTAATCCCGGATAGTTTCAATAATGGCGTGATTTGAATGAATTTGGTATCAATTTAAAGTTAACAGTTAAACCTTAAAATGGTACCATTTTTATTATATTATCTAGTTATATAGTTATCATAACTAGTTATTAAGTACTCAAGATCGCGCGGAATCAATTCCAAGTAAGTGATTCCATACTTTTGCTCGCGAGTGTAGTTGGTTACGAAAATCCTGCAGCATTTTGCTGGTCGTAAATTGTACATACCGCCTTCACACGTTGGTCAATGAAGTCACGTTCAGCAGCAATCAATTTCTCCCTGTCCTGAGCAGACTTGTAGAAGAATCCAGAGTTGACCTCTGTCTTCTCATACTCCAGGGAAATGTTGCATGTAAGGATGTAGGCGTTCTCGACGCGCTTCGGCATGTCAGGGTGACGGGAGCCGTGGTCCATTACAATACCTGCACAAGAATTTTATTTTAATTTGTGTAAAGGCAAGAGGAGCTATGAGCTAAAGAAACCACACCAAGGCTCCCAAGCAGCAGCAAACAGCAACGCGGCAGGCCCAGAAGGAGTTGGCGAGACAAACTTGATTCTCTCCACAAGTATTGGCAAAAAAACAGCTTTGGTTAAGGACAAGTGGAAAGAGGGAAAGGAACCCTTTGCCCTGCAGTGTGACACAAAGGATAATAATAATAATAAGGGCAGGAGAATGATGATCTAACTTAATTTTGACTTACAGAAGAAGAACCAGGTTTACTGTGTAAGTTTCTGGAAGCAAACTGTTAAATCAGTTGCTGTTTGATACTCTTTGGCCTAATTGAAATCTAAATCAGACCAGGCCCCCTATTCACAAACATTCGGATTGGATTTCGATTCGATAAGTCGTATGTCTATCTTGTTTTGGCATTACGAAAGCGAGCGAGCTAGACATACGACTTTCCGAATCGAAATCGAATCAGAGCGTTTGTGAAAACGGGGGCAGACATCCAGTTAAAACTCAGCTGCATAAACAGCCAAAATGTTTTTTTTTTCCACAGATTATCTTAGAAGCTTTATGAGCGTCCTTCTCGTGTGCGTTCCACCCTGAACCTGGATGTGGTTTTAGATAAAAAGAATAATGTGTAAATAAAAAAGTTACCTTTGACTAGTGCAGTCTCTGTGGCAGTCTTGTGCTGCATCTCCATGATCTCGACCATGTGCAAGTCAGCAGGTTTGTCTTGTGTACGAATGGACAACACAGCATCCACACAAGCATCAGTCAGCACCTCGGATAAGCTGGGATGCACCTGGACAACAAAGGTAATTTGTATAAATCAGTTGCAAATGTTCTAAATTACTTTTATTGACTTGCGAGTCTACAAGCTCCCAAGTAGGACTTGGATTGAAATATAAATAAACTAGCAGCACGCCTCGGCTTCGCACGGGTATTTATCAGATACTTTAAAATTAAACATTATAAGACACTCAAAGCAATGCGCTTGCTCGGGTTCGAACCTACGACTTACTGCTCGTAAGTCGGGGCTGCCACCACTGGACGACCGCTGCCCACTGGGCCACCGCTGTAATTTATTTCATCACCGGTGCTCTCAAAACAGTGAAGGAAAACATCGTGAGGAAACCGGCATGTCCAAGAACTAAAAATTCGAAGTCATGTGACATCTACCAACCCGCACTGGGCCCGCGTGGTGTATTAAAGCCCTCTCCCTCTCATTGAGAAGAGGCCTGTGCCCCAGTAGTGGGAACATTAAAGGCTGATGATGAATACACAATCATTTTTAGGGTTCCGTACCCAAAGGGTCAAACGGGACCCTATTACTGAGACTTCACTGTCCGTCCATCTGTCTGTCACCATGCTGTATCTCATGAACCGTGATAGTTAGCCAGTTGAAATTTCTACAGATTATGTATTTCTGTTGCCGCTATAACAACAAATACTAAAACAGAATAAAATAAATATTTAAGGGGCTCCCATACAAAAAAGTATTTTTTTCTGCTAGTTTTTTATAAATAATGGTCCGTACCATTATTTATAAAAAACGAGCAGAAACTGACAAACAGAACTCCTCGTGCGCGAGTCCGAATAGCACTTGGACGGTTTTTTTAGATTGATTACCCTCCCGTACGGCCCGTACCACTGACGCCTACATCGCTTAAGGTACAAATAAAGAGCTTTTCTAGCGGCGCGGCGGCGGCACTTCAATTAATTTTATTTAAATAAAAGTTATTGTGGCATAACTATAATAGCTAGACATATGCTGTCGCGACAATTTTTGTAAATAATGATGTTTACTGCAAAGTCGTAGTACATTACTTTATTCTATTCTATCATCAATAGTTTATACAGCGCACGCGATGTAAAGAATATTTTAGGTAATTTTTGTACACCTTGGGTTACATTATGGGAGTTTTAGTAAGGATCCCTATTTTTTTTTTAATATAATATCCCTATGTCAAATGGATTAAAGGACACAGTGGATCCCTGGGGAACGATGCGGCGGATGAACTTGCCAGAAGAGGATCCAGCACAAAACCCTACGGACCCGAACCCATTGTGCCCATTCCTTTCAAGCAGATAAATAACTGGTTAAAGGATCACACTCGAACACAGGCGGAAAAATGGTGGACCTCGAACACAGGCGGAAAAATGGTGGACCTCGAACACAGGCGGAAAAATGGTGGACCTCGACACCAGGGTGTAGGCAGTCCAAGGAAGCTATGCCGTCCCTGGACGCATAGCTGACCAGGCGCCTTCTGCGTCTGGACAGGGATGGCCTGCGTCTGGTGGCGGGGACCATCACTGGACACTGCTCACTGAATAAACACTTCCACACTCTAGGAATCACCGACAGTCCCCTGTGCAGAGCATGCATGGATGCGGAGGAAACGGTGGCGCATGTGTTGCTTGAGTGCACCAGGCGACCCTGGGAACACCAGGATCCCTTGCGGATGCCCTGAGTAAACCGGGAAATGTGATCTGCTTCTGGAGGGAGGTGGGCTGGTTGGAGTAACGGCCACTATGGCTCACGCACAATGGTCCACTTAAGGGACTAAGTGCGGAAACCAAAACCCCATAAATAAGAAGAAGAAGATCCCTATGTCACCCGTGGATAGTGTAGCTTCCCAACAGTGAAAGATTTTTTCAAATCGGTTCAGTAGTTTCAGAGCCTATTCAATGCAAACAAACAAACAATCAAATCTTTCCTCTTTATAATATTAGTTAAGATTGTTACAATATGAGCTTTTGCCCAGCATTGCAGCAGAATTGACTGACAAAAAAAAAAGAAAATTAAAATATATTATCAGGCATCTAAGACATTAGTGTTTTTATTGAAAATTACTTATAAACTGTGCATAGCTATATTATAACTAGAGATGGGCCGAATATTTGTTATATATTCGGTATTCGGCAGCTGTACCGAATATTCATATTGGGCCGAGTATTGGGCTGGAAAGTGATACTCAAAATTTTTACTGTTATTGACCCGTGTATTATCATGATTTGAGTGTACAGTGTAATGAGTTAAGTATTTTAGAGTGTAGCTTTCTGTTTTTGTCGTCACTGAAGCTTTATTTTCAATTAAAGTAGGTTGGCAAAATATAGGTATCTAGCTGATTTGGGATTACATGCTGTTTAAACTCTTTAGAATAATATATTATAATCAGGCCTTAATTGAAGGAAGTCTGGCGGCAATCCGCGCGCTTAGCGTAAACAAGTTTAGACCTGCATTTGTGCGACGGAACGGAATCAAATGTACCGAATATTCGGCCGAATATTCGGTTCGGTAAAAGTGTTACCGAATATTCGGCCGAATGTTCGTGATTGATGAAACCCATGTTCGGCCCATCTCTAATTATAACAGAAAAAAAACTTTCAAACCTACCTTAGTTTTGAGAGATGTACGAGCAACATCAAGTAGATCTGACCGCTTTATTTCAATAGGGATCTTGATTGACTCAAGAATTTCAAGTGCCTTAGCACGGGCTATGTCAAACCCTTCAGTGAGAATCCTTGGGTGCAAACCTGTGCATGAAAATAGAATTGGTAAATTTATATTCAAAATTGAACACAGAAAAATGTAGAACTTCTAACTTTTTGGAGAAGGTTCAATTTTCATAATTTGGCTATTGTTATTGGTACTATAACTACCTATACTTGATGCACCTATTGATGTTGCAAGATATCTCCACAGCAGAAACAAGTTTTTTTTTTTTTTTATCTAACAAAGCATTCCACAGATTAATGCCTAGGCCACTAAAATGACCCCTCTTGACTACCTTCACTGATGTAAATATCAGCTTGTTTGAGCAGCTCTCCAATAAGAAGCACAGTGGAGGTTGTTCCATCGCCAGTGGCATCATCTTGGGCAGTAGAAGCACGGGCTATCAGCGATGCGGTCGGGTGCTGGATCTGCATCTCGTGTAGGAGAACATTTCCATCCTTAGTGATTTTAATGTCACCGGCACCTGATACCAACCTGAAATTACAAATGATTCCAAAATGAAAATAGTGGCTCAACAAAGGAAAACAGCCTATGCACTTCAATTTCCAAAACCATGCATGACCGAATGACCAAAAAGATAAATCGTGATCATATGACTTTTTCAATGTGATTATTTCACTGAAAGATACAAATTTCCTTCACTATAATGACGCAGTTAAGTGTATGTTAGCGAAAATTTGTATTTGCAACTACATATCAAGCGAGAAACAGCGTAATAACAGAAAAAAATGTTACATTTTCATTGTTCCTTTGGGACCGAGGTTAGTTCTCATCACATCTTGAATTCCCTTTGCTGCTGAAATATTCACGGCAAGAGCTTGCGAAGCCCTCGCTAATTCAGCTTTAGGATTAAGTAGACTGATTGCGGCCATATCTTTATCTTAATTCTTCGAAATTTTTAGAAAACTTAAACACGCGGACCAGTAACTAATGGCGTTGACGAACAAATACCAGGGGGGGGACACTGCCATACTTGACATAGGCGTCCAATTTTTCACAAAGAAACTAGCACCATCTCTAGAAAATTCCGCATAAACTTGAGATTTAGAACGATATAATGACATAGATGGTGCTTACGCCAATTATTGCCAGTGTACCATACCTTTTCTATTTGAATGAAAATTGAGTAAAAAATAATAAATTCTAATTTTAAACAAGATAAAACCATTTTTTAATTTTCATTTCGAAATTGCAAATATTTCTTTTTAGGTTTGGCAACATTATCACGCAAATTGTTTTTACAAAATGGCCACTGCTTTCGGTGTGTGCGCATGTTTGGAAATCTCTCCCATTTTGTGTAATTTATGTGGTTTTTCGATACTGTTAACATTCAGTTTAGTAAACATTAACTGTATTTGATTCATTTTGTTTTCAAAACTGTTTTTTTATATGGCCTACATTTCAAATTACTTGCCTACCCATAGAAAACCTATACAATAACAAAGATATAGATATAAATATAGGTACGCACAGCAGCTATAGGTGCGTACCTATATTAAAGCTATAGCTATAGGGATTAGTTCAACGGATATAGCACCAGACGGCGACACCGTTCAATATGGGTGTCAAAAATTCACGTCAGAGGGCTCTCTATTCCATCTATATTACTATACTCTTTGACAAATACAGTGAGTTGAGTGAGTTACAGCCAGTCAGCCACAGGAAAAGAAAAAACGAATATCTAAGTTTGACCACAGACTCCTTATTATTAGTAGTATTTCGAGTTTTGACAGTTTAACTAGTTCGGGTAGCCAGCCTGCAGCTATTGAATGATTGATTCAGGTGGGGTGGGTCGATGTCCTTTCCATCCCAGTACAGTAAAAAAAATGTCTATGTAGAAATTGCTTGACAAAGACTTCTTTACATTTAAAAAATAAAAGACGTTTGTTAGTTTCAATGAAACTCTGGAACGGCTGGACCATTTTGGCTAATTTTAGTTTTGAAAAATTTGTACAAGCCCAAGATAGGTTTAAAAAAGATAGTAGGAATATTTCGCTTTGGAATTACTAGTTCCATGGAAACAAGTTACGTTCATAACAAAGACTACAATATATATATGTGCAATGACATGTTGTTTGACCTGACTTTTTGATTGTAATAAACTAATAGCTGTGATAATTACATTATAATATCAAATATTGATATTGCTACTCAAACGATAAAAACAGATTTTTAATAAACACATTTTTTTTTGTTTTTATAGAACATTTTACCTGTTTATAACTTCAGAACGCAGCTGTCAAGGATCATATACCTGTGTGTCTTGTTTTTCTGTCTTCTTTCCACATATGGGGTACAAAAATAAATTTCTATTTTAGTTCGTATGGGTGCTTGAGATGAACTTACTAGAATTAACTAGAACAATCTTAAAAACCCAGTTTAAAAGTGTTGCCGGAGTAATATCGACCTATAAAGTATAACGGAACAGAAAAAACAATGGGTGTTCAGAGCGACGAAGCAGAAACTTACAAGAATAAGGGAAACGAAGCCTTTAAGGTTGAAAATTATGAAGAAGCGATATCTTTTTACAGCAAGGCTGTCGACCTCGCTGAAAAAGACAGCCGAGACTTATCTACTTATTTGAAGAACCGCGCTGCCGCTTATCTAAAGATGAAGGACTATGATAAAGTTTTAAAAGACTGCGATGAAGCCTTACGAATTGTACCGGATAATCCAAAAGCCTTATTTCGACGGTCGCAAGCCTTGGAATCCTTAGAAAGGTTTGAAGAAGCATACCGTGATGCGAAAGCAATATTTACTGTAGATCCTACTAATAAGGCCGTGCAACCGGTGCTGGCGCGGTTACACACAGTCGTTCAGGAAAGGGCGAGGCAAAGTGCTCAAACCAGCAACAAGGTGGAGCAAATGTTTAAACTTGCTTTTAACCTCCAGGAAGATATTGAAAAACGAGAAAAAGCTATTAGTAACCTAGTAGTGCTTGCTAAGGAAAATGCAGGTGCTGAAATAATGCTAAAAAATGGTGTAGTTCACAAGATACAACAGTTACTTAAAGTTGAGAAACATCCTGAAATCTATATTAATGCAGTGAGAGTTATAAGCCAACTTTGCAAGAGAAGTGTTGAGAGGACAAGAGCCGTGATTAAGATTGTTGGCATACCCTGGCTGCTTGAAGTCATTGACAGTGAAAATGAAGAGAGGGTCAATGCAGCCCAGTACTGTCTTCAAGTTTTACTAAACACTTTTTCTGGAATGGATAACAAGAAGGACTCCACACCAGATCCAAAGCTCTGTGAAGAATACAAAAGTGAAATAGACACTCTATTGACCTGCTTAACTTACTCCATTACAAACAGAGTAATCAGTGGACTTGCAAGAGATGCAATCATTGAATTAATCATGAGAAATTGCCATTACAGTGCCTTAAACTGGGCTGAAAGGTTTGTAGAAATCAAAGGATTGCAACGGTTGCTTGAGGTTTGCAGTGAATTAGAAGAGTACAAATACGAATCAGCGTTGAACATCACCCCTTCATCTAGAACTATATCAGCCGCTTGCCTTGCCAAAATTTATGAGAATATGTATTATGATGAAGCCAGAGAAAAATTCAACAATCAAGTTGATGACTTTGTAAAAAACAACCTGATGTCACCTGATTTGGAATCTAAAGTAAGGGTAACGGTCGCTATAACCTCTCTGCTGAGAGGTCCACTGGATGTTGGAAATTATGTTATTTCTAAAGAAGGTATTATTGAGATGATATT
Organism: Cerastis rubricosa; assembly: GCA_949152445.1. Classification (NCBI taxonomy): domain Eukaryota; kingdom Metazoa; phylum Arthropoda; class Insecta; order Lepidoptera; family Noctuidae; genus Cerastis; species Cerastis rubricosa. The sequence continues at coordinate 14,714,514 of OX424545.1, read as the reverse complement.
GGTCATGGCACAAACTGAAGATGCTCTTCAACAAAAGGTTGCTTGTGAATGCTTAGTGGCTGCTGCTTCTAAAAAAGATAAAGCTAGAACTATAATCAATAAAGGAGTAGACATCTTGAAGAAGCTTTATCAGAGTAAAGATGATGCAGTAAGAGTGAGGGCATTAGTAGGTCTGTGTAAGGTTGGCAGTTTCGGAGGTGATGATGCATCTGTGCGCCCTTTTGCTGATGGTTCTACTAAAAAGCTAGCAGAAGCTTGCAAGAAATTCCTCGTAAACCCTGCCAAAGAAAATGATGTCAGGAAATGGGCTGCTGAAGGGCTTTCATATTTGACTTTGGATGCTGATGTCAAAGAAAAACTAGTAGAAGATAAAGCTGCCCTTTATGCTCTTATTGAGCTAGCTAAAAGTGGGGATCAGTCTTGTCTCTATGGTGTGGTTACCACATTAGTAAACTTGTGTAATGCATATGAAAAACAAGAGCTTATGCCTGAAATGATGGAACTTGCAAAGTTTGCCAAGCATCACATACCAGAAACACATGAACTGGATGACCCAGATTTCGTAAACAAAAGGATAACAGTATTAGCTAAAGCTGGAGTGACTACAGGTTTAGTTGCCCTGGCAAAGACTGAGAGTCACAATTCAAGAGAATTGATTGCTAGAGTTTTTAACGCCATTTGTGGCTTACCAGAACTAAGAGGAATAGTTGTACAACAAGGAGGAGCAAAAGTGTTACTACCCATGTCTTTAGAAGGCACTGATAAAGGCAAAAAACAAGCGGCTCAAGCTTTAGCACGTATTGGTATAACAATTAATCCAGAAGTTGCTTTTCCTGGCCAACGAAATTTGGAAGTTGTCAGGCCTCTTGTGGCTTTATTACATCCCGACTGCACTGCTTTGGAAAATTTTGAGGCCTTAATGGCCCTTTGCAATTTGGCTGGTATGAGCGAATCTATCAGAAACAGGATACTCAAAGAAGGAGGGCTAGCTAAAATTGAGCATTATTTGTATGAAGATCATGAAATGTTGTTAAGAGCAGCAACACAGTGTATTTGTAATTTACTACAATCTGAGGATGTTATCAAAACTTATGAGGGCAACAATGACAAAACAAAGTTTTTATATTTATTATGTCAAGAAGAAGACATAGATACAGTAATGGCAGCTGCAGGCGCTTTGTGCATACTAACATCTGCAAGCAAGGTTTGCTGCAGAAAATTATTAGATGTTCAAGTATGGCCTGAAACATTGAGGTGCTTGTTAGCTAATCCAAACAAAGAAATTCAGTTCAGAGGCACATACTTACTACATAATATCATTTCTGGTGATAAAGAAATTGCTGCAAAAGTGTTTGAAACTGACATAATGGAAATATTAATGGCTTTAACGAAATTAGAGGATCCAGAAATAAAGAGGACAATTGAAAATGCTCAAAAATGTCTTGATGCAGCTGAGAAAATGGGGGTCATAAGAAAACCCGATGAAGCATCTATGGTTGATCCATTTAAAGAAGCTGAAGTTATTGAAGAAGAAACATAAATAACGGCTAAGATTGGCAAACTAATGAGTGAATTGGTTTCTCATACATACAATCAAAATCGAAATTTTGGTTAAAACTACTTTTAAAACTGTGTTAGCCTCCACTCAAGTGTGTCAAATGTTGTTGAACTAACTAGGAGCTAAAAGAAGCATAATCGTTTTTGTTTAGTGGGCACAGAGACTTACTCTTTCACAAATGTATGTTTTATGAATGTTTCATTTTAAACTGTTTGAATTATTGTGCTTTTCATTTTATTTTAAAAATTAATATGTAAAATACATTATTTTATATTTATGTTATACTTATTATGAAATAAACATTTTATTTAATTACAAATTTTTATTTATTATTTATCCTTAAGTCGCATGTTCTCATCTCCATAAAGTGATGTTCCGTTTAAATGAAGATAAAAAATAGCTCCTCACTGCCCAACGCCGAAACAACGGCGAAAAGCCCAACCCGTGGCACCTTCTTTGAATGTCGATGTGGAAATCCTCAATGTATGGAGGGGTCTGTCACACTCGTACTGACTAAAACCAAGTCGGTGTTCGCTCGCATACTGGCGTCGGGCTCGGGGGGCAGCGGGGTCTAATGCGTCTTCCGGGCACGTCGGACTAGTTCCGGCCCGCTTGACCTACAGGCTCGTCCTGGGGGGAGTGAGGTGTAAAACTCCCCTGTTACGTGTAAGAGAGGCAGGCGTGGAACACTCCGCGCCGCCTTCTCCGGTCCAGTGTGATGTATAGGGCCGGAAGAGGGCGTTGTGTGCCCTCTGCCTTAGCCCGGTGCGTCTGCTGCGGGATGGGCATTGAGCTTGGAGCTTGTCATCTCCCTTTCCCTTTCTTCAGCTTCGTTCTGTGACATGACAGTTTCGCAGAAGGTTATCATCGCATGTCAGAACTTTGCGCTGCCGACCATGGACGACCATGGAATCGACCAGCGAACTACGGTCGGCAGGGACAGGTCTCCTCCCACCTCTGTAACGAGGACACGGCACGGCTCGTCCCACGCGGCACACTCGGCCAGCGTATGCCGCACCGTAGACAGTGGACACAGTGATGGCCCCGAGTGTCCGGCTCTCTGCTTATGAGAAACAGGTACTTTCTGAAGCACCCGTGCCCTGAGAGCACCTGCTTCGCCCAAAACGAGCCAGTCGTCGAGTATTGGCCGGATCGCCAGGCAAGCAGCTCAAGCCCAACTAGCGATTCCGCCAAGCCCACGCGCCATGGTGCCTGCCTGGGTCTACTAGGTCTCCGGTCTGCCGCCATTCGATTTGGATATGTATACGGTCATACGATGTTACTATTAGAAAAACCTGACCAAAGAAGTTATTAGTTAGTTTATACCAAAGAAAAAGTTATTTTTCCAGCTTTTCAAAAAATAATTAAAAGCGGACATATAAATTGACATAAGCCAATATTTTGCCAGATATGAGCTTATTTTACCTGGGTGCTGCTAGCAGCGCCACTATTTGGAATTATACGCTTTTCCCAGAACATATCATGCATGCATGCATGTCACAGTGCAGTAAAGTGCTACTAACCTAGATTTTAAGTTTCTATTTACTAACACGATTTGTATTTTACTATAATAATATATATGATAGGTAGTCTGTAAGGGCCAAAGTTGCCTGAGAATAAATAAATTATAATACTTATTATGGTATAAATAACTCTTAAAACCCTCTTAGATCGAGTGCATAACACCGAAATCCGCCGTCGGACGAAAGTCTACGACGTCGAGGACCGGGCGGTGCGCCTCAACCGCAAGTGGACCTAGGCATGATCAGGCCCCCTATTCACAAACGCTCGGATTCGATTTCGATTCGATAAGCCGTATGTCTATCTTGTTTTGGCATTGACAAAAGCGAGCGAGATAGACATACGACATTCCGAATAGAAATCGAATCCGAGCGTTTACGAATACGGGGGCTGGCTAGACGTGGAGATGACCGATGGAGCTTACTCCATCGGGCTTTGACCTAGCTTTGAGTAGTGTGGTGGCCAAGGTTAGGCCAAAGAAACCAGGGCCGTCCTAAAGCTCGTTGGGTCGACAATATCGTCTAAGTCACGGGTAACACCTGGATAAGAGACGCTCAGAACCGGGAAATGTATTAGGAAAAGGGGAAGCCTATACCCAGCACTGGGTGATTTCGGGTTGATATTATGATGATGATGAGTCGACACACCTAATCTAAAAAAATACGTTTTTATAGCTGAATAGGCGGGGTGTGACCAGAACATAGTAGCAATTTTTTATTTTATTCCATTCATGGTGGCCGTTATATCAAAAGTCGATCTTTGTGTGGTCCTGCTAAAATGTTATAGTGCTGAGCAAGGCGGCTTGTGACAACTGTGTGCAAACCCTACCTCTTTCCAAAATTTCTTAATTTTTTTTATAAAATAATCGTTAAAATAAAGTTTCAATAACTATTATTTAAGTTTGTTTCAAATTTCCCGCATTTTTAGTTAAATATTTCTACACTAAAATACCGCGTCCTTCCCCCACTAAAATCCCTCCCTTTCCCACCATTTTTAAGTTAAGGTTATTTAATAAGTCACGATGCCGCCATTTTATCTATAACGCTTTATAAACTAGAAACGGTATAATATACACAGTTTTGTCTATAATTCACATTCTTTTTATTTTGTTTTTATGAGTAATCATCTATTAAAGCTTAACTTTTCTGCTAAGATCAAAATTAATGTAAACCGTTGTTAGTACTACTTCGGAACGTGACATCTTAAGAACCTTTTGAAATGACAGCTTGATTTGGTTTGGTTTCCGCTACTGTGCTATTGTGCTATTTTTCGGTTTTCAATACGAAAATCATCAGAAAATGTCAATTTCTACTGCTACAGGTATATATCCCAACACAGAGTATACTTATTTGTATAAATTATCTATAATCTTTACGTGTTTACCATCAAACCTGATAGGAGTTGTTTTTTCGGAGAAATGCCATGGAATCCCATATGGCGGTCCATACTCCACATGATTTAATGACGCTATCTGATAAATGAAAATACGTTTTTTCAGGAATCAACTCTTAAATGCTAACTTTGAAACGCTAAACGGCAAGTTTATCGTTCAATCGTGAACGTTAAGGTTACTACAATATCTAGATTTTACTGGTCTTTCTAGCGTCTTCGTAATTGCCGGACGCTCACGACTGCCAATATGAGTTAACTTTTAGTTATGTCACATAGCTGTTAATACTTACTACGTCTAATAATGTAATTTGTGTAGCAACTATTCATTCAGTGATACATTCATGCAATATATGACAACGATTTGTTTTGATTGTGTTAGATATCAGTAAAAATGTTTTCGTAACTTTGACTGTCATTTTCTTACAGATGAGCGTACAGAAGGCGATGATGATACATCACAAGGAAGCCAACCAAAAGATGACAGCAGTGATTCAGAAAATGAAAATGAGCCTCAAAGTCAAAATGGGGTATCTCCAGTCCCTGAAGTTCATGAGATCACAAGTGATGATGATGAGGATTGTATAGTGACTAATGATGGTAATGATAATGATGACGATGATGATGATGATGAAAGTTCAAATTCTAGTACAGATAGTAATGATAGTTCAGATGAATCACAATGTGAAAATAAAATGAATGAAGAGAAAAAACATGATGAACAACATAATCTAGAGAATGGTGGAGAAGAATCGGATATTGAAGAAGTGTCTATGGAAGATCCTCTCAATGAAGCCTCTGCTATCAAGAACAAACCCATAGTAATCAATGATACTAAAAGTTTGGCTGACTTAGCTACTAAACAATCAAAGCCTAATGGAGATCAGAATAGTGAGCCAACTGTAGTTATCATTGATACCAATTCTATTTTGACCACTAAGCCACCGTCAGCGCCCAGCAAGCCATCTACTACGAGTGCTATGGATGCACACAACCTGTGCCAGAGTATTGCTGCCCGTGGCACCACTATTACCCCAGTGAGTGTTAAGAATACTTCTGTGAACAGCAGCATCCCCCCGGCACCGCAACCAAACATACTGCCATCCCTTACTGATGACATGTTTGTTGTCGAAGCACCATCCTTTATAGTTCCCTATGTATATGAAAAACCCTCTGTCAAACCTTTTAGGGAATTTGTGGACAAGTTAGGAAAAGAATTGGAAGTACTGAAAATTAAAGAAGAACATGAAAAGCTTGAGAGAGACAAAATTGAAAAAGAGAAAAAAGAAAAAGAGAGGCAAGAGAGGATTGAGAGTGGTGAACTAGAGGTGATAGAAGAACCTAGTGAAATTGCAGATGATGATGTGAAGGATAAAAAGTCTGAGAAAAAGCAGAAAAGGAGGCGTGGTGAGGAAGATGACGATTCATGGGATGGAGAGTCCTCTGTAGACTCTGAAGATGAGCAAGCCACTGATGATGATGCCATAGTTATCAAGGACAGAGATGATACTATTGACCAACTGAAAGACCCAATCAGCTTGATAGCTAAAGGTCTCAGTGGTGGTAGACCTGATAGTTATTTTGATTGTTCCCTAGGGCAATTTTTTATCAATGTTGGTCTTAATTTAGTTCAAGAATATGTTCAGAGTGATTTACTGAAACATCAAAACCGTAAATTATATAAGGAAAAGAAAACTGGCAAAAGCACTAAAGCTACTGAGGCAGCCATTGCATCACTTACTCAGAACTTAGAGTTCAGCAAGAAAACAAATGCGCCTTATGCTCTTGTACAGAGACGCTGTGAGTTTTGTAGTTTTAAGACTGAGTCAATGTTAGTTATGGCTCACCACCTAGAAGCACCACATATGCGAAATAATATCTATAAATGTAATTCATGTGAGTTTGAAATTCGTAGTCCACATGACATACTATTCCACATGGAGGCAGAGCACAACATCAGGGGTCGCTTGGAAAGAGCCCCGGCGTACCAGCAGTGTGCTAACTGTCACTTTGAGGATAATAGTAAGACTAAATTAGCACGCCATCTTATTGCATGTGCAAAGAAATTCAAACCAGAACTAAATTTGGGACCCCCAATAGAGTGGGAGCCACCAGCCAAAATACCAAAACTAACACGAGCTCGTAACAACATGGTAGGCTCCTACCAGAGCAACTTCAATAGGACACAGATGAATATGAACAACTTGAGTCGGCCTCAGATAAACATGGCAAATGTAATTCCAAACATGCCTATACTTGGCAGACCTCGCGGCCGGCCACCAATCAGCGGGCCACCTCGCCCGCAGCCCGTGTCGGGCGTGCCGATCATACGCAGCGGTGTCATGATCATGCACAATACACCTGCTGTAGGTACCACTATTGCCAATTATCCTATGATACAGAACCAGACCAACAATGCTACACCTAAGATATCAATCACTCCCCTTCCACGGGCCCCACAACCCTCTTCGTCCCAATCACCACAAAACTCCAAGGCTACCTTTGTCATATGTGAGATCTGTGATGGCTATATCAAGGATCTAGAACAATTGAGGAATCACATGCAGTGGATACACAAAGTTAAAATTCATCCTAAGATGATTTATAACAGACCGCCATTGAATTGCCAAAAATGCCAATTTAGGTTTTTCACAGACCAGGGATTGGAAAGGCATCTTCTTGGTTCTCATGGCCTAGTAACTAGTTCCATGCAAGAGGCTGCAAATAAAGGCAAGGATGCAGGCAGGTGTCCAGTGTGTGGGAGAGTGTATCAATGGAAGCTACTAAATCATGTTTCAAGGGACCATAATATGACTTTAAAACCGGCACACCTCTCATACAAGTGCACAGTATGCACAGCCACATTTGGAATGTACAAACAGTTTGAGAACCATGTCTACTCAGCTCACAGTGTTGTGGCTAAGCGTGTGATGGATAAGAGCAAGACACCTGCGTCTACAACCAAGCCCGACACCGATCCTCTGTTGAAACCTCTGAAAATAAGTGATGAGATTACCATTATACCGCAGCCTGCAAAATCAACTGTTACTATCACTGCTAAAGGTAAATAACATTGATGTTTGTGGGAGTGTGCAGACTGTACTAGCACCAGTAGACCGACAAGCTGCTTCACCAGGATGCACATCCATTGTTCAAGCAGTATTGTGTAAATAACTTAAGCTATATCAAACTTATTTAACAATATTAATGGAATACCAGAAGTATAGTGAAAATTAGGTAACAAGTAATCCATGTACGGTATTTTATCACAAATTAAGTGTAAAGTCAACAATATTGTAAATTTACTGTATAAAACTGTACGTAAGTACATGTGCATAACTGTCAACACTACAACTCAATTTAAATACAAAAATATGATAGCTTTATCCCAACTACCCATTTATAATTATGTATTGTTATGATTGCGTTTTCAATACTACTGTGATTGTTGGATTGTCACAAATTAATTAAACTCTGTTATTATGAAAATAACTTGGATCTGTACCCTCCTCATTGCTGTGTGGATATTTGTAAGACGAATGTGAAAATATTGCAAAAATTAAATATTAATTGTCTTATTCCATTGCACTCTATGAGTATTTATTTATTTCATTCTCATCTCTATTTCTGGTAGTAGGTATGTTATCAGCCTGCTCTAGTTTAATTCTTGTATGAGTTAACATAATATTTGTAAAAATGTCTTAGGTAGATACTTTCCATTATGCGTGTTTATTATTAAATCATTTGATTATAACAGCATAGGTAAGTTAAGATTACAAATCGTAGACATTAATTGTAAGTGAGTACTACAGAGCAAAAATTAATTGTTTCATTGAATATTACTACCAACACAATAAGTATAAGTACTAATAATGGAACTACCATCGTCGGTCTTATTTATTTCTGATCTCAGGTCAACCAGATGGAAGTGTTGATTTGGTAAAAGTTTACTGAATTGTTAATGTACTTATAGAACTGAAAATGATGTATTTTTTTTATTTAATAAAAAAGACCACTGTAATTGAAAAAATGTTTAGTTTAATTACTTAGGCACATATTCGTAGACATAGTATATTTCTCATTCTCAGCCATCAACCTCAACCCTATATTTAGCCGCATTGCTCATGCCTTAATCTTTGACAGATTCGTCATTCAATCAAAACTCAAAGCTTGCAGTGCTCAGGTTTTGGTGCATTCATAGCATATCAATACACATCGTATCATCTTCCCATAAATAAGAAAGAAGCTGAACGAGACCTAAAGATTACAGGCTACAGAACTGCTAGCTGGATTTAAACATGCCTGAAAACGTTACAAAGCTGATAGAATAAAAAACCCTAGTAACTGCTAATGGTGTTCTAAACCAAGTATATTGGCAAAATTGGGAGTAATTGATGACTTATGGGCCGTGATGGGCAATGTGTTGTTAAGGCGGGTTTGAGTAAAAAATAAATTAGTAACGCTGCGCACGGCCACTAGAGAGCGCTGGCTACGTGAGGCTTCCACGCCGCACGTGGCCGCACGGAATGGCCATGCGCCAACAAACCATGCCATGACCACATGACGTCATACCCTGCTTCGATTGCCCAGCCTGCCATCTGACGGCTAAATAAGGTTATTATGACTCTCGAGTGCCAAACAAACCGATTAGAAATGGAAGCTCTCGTAGGAGTCAAACAGGTGCATTGTATAAACCTACTATGTGTGTGTTTACATACAGTGTGGTGAGCTAAACGAAAAAGTGGCCCCTACCGTAAAGACTGCTTATGTAATACAACCGCCAGTTGAATGATACTGATATTTATCATCTCCTGATCTATAGTTACCTGTAACAACTACAAGTAATCTTCTCTCCTTTAACGTGCTTTATTCGCATATAATTTAAATAGGCGCTGAAGAAAAAGTTTTTGATTCAATAAAGATACCTTTTACGTTTAACGGTACGTATGTATGTTAACTTCAGCCGCAGTACAATTTGTGCTGTGCTCCTTGTGAAAATCAGCACAACGTATTTAGATCGACAGGAAGTTCATACATCATACATAGGTCTTGGATTCGATCTTCGAGTCGAGCAACGCTATGAGGCTAAGATCTATTATTACTATACTCTTTGGGCTAAGCTTGCCTTAGGTATATTCATATTGGAATGATTTATGATGTCTTATTCCCATTAAATTGCTTACGTATTAAGACCTAATTTTTTATTAAGTTTTACGGATAACGAGAGGTTTTAAAATGCGAAAAAAAATCACAAACTTGTGAATGAAATCCAAACGAATCAAAAACCGGCGCGCGGCGGACTGCGAGTCGGACTCGCGCACGAAGGGTTCCGTACCATTATTTATAAAACGAGCAAAAAAACACTTTTTTAATATGGGAGCCCCCTTATATATTTATTTTATTCTGATTTTAGTATTTGTTGTAAAGCGGCAACAGAAATACATAATCTGTAGACATTTCAACTGGCTTTCTGTAACGGTTGATGAGATACAGCCTGGTGACAGACGGGCGGACGGACAGCCAAGTCTTCAGTACCGGTTACCGTTGGTACCCGTTGGTTGGTGGGTTGGGTACCGTTTGTTTGACACTTTGGGTACGGAACCCTAAAAACTATTTCTTTTCGCCGTGTGCGGAGTTTATTTATTTGGTACCCTTTATTCACAAATTGGCGATTATTATTAGCGTAATGCGCACATAGCCTACACCTAAATACAGCCATTCACAGATAACTATATGTATATTAGCAGCCATTTTATTAGACAAATTATTGGCACTTTACAACGCGTAGCAAAAAGGGTAAGTTTAAACTGGCTGATTGGTAGGTACTTGGGTGCATTTCTTGAAATTTGTGATACTTACTAGACCTAATTTTCAACAATATTGAGCCCGATAGCTTGTGGTCCAAACTGGATTGTGCAGCAGAAATCGAACTTTTAAAGATTTTTGGAAATTTCCTCCTCTCCACCATAAACTGCTGGTGATGAGAAATCTTCGCTATTCAGGATTCAGTTAAGGATCATAAGCTGCATGAACGAAAAAACTCTTAGAAAATCAATTTGTCAAACAAGTACAACGTAAAACTTTCCTTGTTTATTGAGGCAGTTTTCTCAAAATAAATGTATGACGCGTGTCGTATAATTACAGGAACGACTTCTTTGTCTCATAAGTTTTCTAAAATGGTGCCACAGTGTAGTGCCCAATTTTAGCAAGTTACCAGTACCAGAACACAACAGTTATTTACATGGATGATCTGAAAATCTTTGCCCCCAACCATTTGCAACTGATGAAGCTACGGAAGGTAACTGAAACTTTCAGTAGCGCTATCAGGATGGAAATTGGTGTGGACAAATGTGCAGTCAAGCATGTGAAGCGAGGGGAGATTACGGAATCCGTGGGTACTCAACTCTCGGATTCCGTACACCTTAAATCCCTCTGCTCAACAGTAACCTATAAGTATTTGGGTATGTCGGAAGCATAAGGCATCAATACTGCTGACATGAAACAATCGTTGAGGGAACGTTACTTTGGCCACCTGAATAAGGTGCTAAGCAGTCTTCTGTCAGGCGGAAACAAGGTGCGCACCTTCAACGGTTGGGTCATGCCGGTTTTGATGTATTCTTTCGGCATACTCAAATGGACTCAGACAGAACTTGATGCCCTAGATAGGAAGGTCCGCGTACTGCTGACTGACCGCAAATCGGATGCATCACCCACGGTCATCGGTGATGAGACTGTATAGCCCGCGGAAGTGTGGGGGTCGTGGCTTCTTAAATGCTAAGACCCTGCACAACCGTGAGGTATGCAGTCTCAGGGAATACTTCGTAGAAGCCGACGTGGGGATGCACCGAGATGTGGTCTCAGACGTCAGCATCAGCCAAAGAAATCGGCACTCCGTAAGCGGTGAGTCTGATGTAGATATCTGGGTTGCGTGCTTGAGTTTATCAGTATCCTGTTTAAAAACACTGTTGTCAATAAAATTGGATAGTACTAGCAAGGGAATCAAAACCTACAGGGTACTTCCCGTGAACTCAGAATCTTGAAATTTGGTACGAAGCAACGTCTAGCACAGATAAAGGAAAAATTGCGAAAACAATTTTTAGTTACATCATATAATAAAAATATTTTTAATATTTTTTGTACGGAACCCTTCGTGCGCGAGTCCGACGCGCAGTTGGCCGGTTTTTCTATAATGGGCTCAGTATTTTATAAATTTTACACGCTAATCAATTTTACCAATGTTGTTAATTTTATAATGTTTACTTATTATTGTTTCTAAATACCTAGTAACAATATAATTTAAGTGGTATCTGAGAAATGTGGAGTCCACATTTAACCACATCTACTTACTGATTATTTAATGGTTTTATTCTAAACCCTAACTAGTGTCACTAGCGACATTGGCGACGAGGATGCACGTAAATAAATCTCTATTTCTGCATTATCTTTTATGAATTGGAATATAGTTTGTACCGAATAATTTTCTTTGGTTTGGTAACAATGGTTGTCCATCAATCCCATTCATACCAAGCCACTGATGCCATTTTCCCAACTCAGGATATTTTCTCCTAGATTTAGGCAATATCTTCATGTTTCGGAAATTTACTTGGGTGTTGTGTAATTTGTACAAGTTGTACCTGTAGTATTCCGGCATTTTTATTTATAATTGAACAGTGAGAAAATTACGAATGAAACGAATGCATTCAAAAAAATATACAAATGTTAAAGTGAAGTTAAAAAAAATCTACCCGAAATTTATGGTTTTATCTGGCAATGTTATAGGCATCCATCAAAATTATTATACAAGGACAACGTTTTGGAATCTGCAGTTGGTTGCCAACAAGGTGACCCTCTCGGGCCTGTCATTTTCAGTTTAGCTATTCATCCCATAATCGAACAACTAAATTCAAAATTTAACGTATGGTATTTAGATGATGGAACGCTAGGAGGTGATGTTGACACCGTTTTGCATGACCTTCAACTCCTCAAACAGAAATTTAAATCTATTGGCCTGGACCTTAACCCCTCAAAGTGCGAAATTTACCTCTCTGACGTGACTGACAGACAATCGACTATTGATAAATTTAATGAAATAGCCCCACAAATCAAAATTTTAGAAAAAAGTTCCCTGCACCTCCTAGGTTCACCTGTTTTAGAAGAAAGTTTTTCATCTTTCATCGAAGAGAAAATCAAACATTTTACTGATATTTCGGATCGACTCTCCAAAATTAACCTACATTCGGCTTTCACCCTTATCAGATATTGCTGTTTTGGTCCAAATTTTATGTATTTTCTCCGTTCTTCGCCTCTTTGGACGAAACCAGAACTTTTGGACAAAATTGACCAAATTATTCGCAACACATTAACATCCATTCTTAATGTGGCCCTGGACGACCGAGCGTGGCTGCAAGCTACCCTACCAATTCGTTTTGGTGGCCTCGGCGTCCGCAAAATTTCTAGTGTAAGCTTACCGGCGTTCCTGTCGTCTGTCCACAGCACTGAAAAGCTAACCAGGAAGATTTTAACTCTCTCCCTGGTTGATTCGGAAGTGCCGTGCTACGGATCGGCCCGAGAACCCATTTTCCCAGAGACAGTGGGATGAGCCGCTCTGCAGGTTGGTACGGAATAAACTTATTAATACGTCTACCAATACTGCTGAGCGTGCCCGCCTGCTGGCTGTGGGTGAGTGGGAGTCGGGTCTCTGGCTTCAGGCACTACCGTCACCTAACATAGGCACTATGCTAGGTGACACAACATTCCGGCTCGCTACATGTCTGCGATTGGGCGCTCCTTGCGGGGCTCCACATCGCTGTCGATGTGGTGAAGCAGTCGACGGCCTCGGACACCATGGCCTTTCCTGCAGTAAGAGTGCAGGTCGGATAGCGCGGCACGCTAGCATTAATGATCTTATTCGTCGTGCTCTTGCCACCGCCGGGGTGCCAGCTGTCTTAGAACCCAATGGCTTGGCACGCGTCGATGGGAAGAGACCCAGATGGCATGACCATAATGCCATGGAAGTTGGGTAGGCCTTTGGTGTGGGATGCGACTTGCGTCGACACCCTTGCGCCATCCCATCTTCCTAGCACGGTGAGCTGCGCTGGGGCTGCTGCTGCAGGTGCTGAAAACCTTAAACGGCGCAAATACAATAACTTAATTGGTAATTATGTGTTTGAGCCGTTTGGGGTTGAAACACTAGGGCCATGGGGCCCGAGTGCCCACCTTCTGTATCGAGATATCGCTAAACGGTTGGTCGACTCTTCACGTGACCAGAAGGCTGGCCTTTTTTTTGCCCAAAGAATCAGCATTGCCATCCAACGTGGCAATGCGGCCAGCGTTCTGGGCACTTTTCCTGTTGACAGCGATGTGGACGAATTTTTTGACGCCCTGTAATTTTGATATTTGTACATATTTTATTATTATTTTAGATATATTTGTAGTTTGTAAATAATGTAAATATGTAATGATAAAGAAATATAATAAAATGTCATAAAAAAAAAAAAAAAAAAAAAAAAAAACAAATGTTTAATGCTTTTCAAGATTGTTTGGAGACAGCGATTGTTGGATTCCGTGAGCTACTCAATAAAAAACACATTATAAGATTCCAAATGTATTGTGCACCGCACAGGCAAAACGATCAGACTAAACTAAAGTGACATCTGTCTATAAACCTTACTCTAGACAACATAGAGTTTACAATGGAACACATACAAACTCCTTGAAGGTATATTTCTAACACTGGCCCTTGATCCAATATAAACTCATGTAAATCACATTACCCACAATAAAATATCTAAGTGTAGACACATTCGCTGTCTAAAAAATATACTATAACTATTAAAATGATGAAGATGATGCACGTGGTTCGTGAGTGTTTGGGGGGACCAGTAGCGAATAGAAAATCAGTCCAAGCTTCATTTATGTGTAGCACTTTATTATAACAATAAATGCACACATAGCATCGTCACATAAGCACAGTAATAACAAAGAATGCACTATTATATTTATCCGAGCACATTAAACAGTTACACATGACCATGGTCAGCAAGCAAGAGAGAATCATAGAGTAAAATATAAATCAGTATGGGGTTCACACATCCGGTGATGCCATACAAGAAAAATATAATAAGGGCATCTATACACGGTAAATCTAATACTTCCCCTTGACCTATTATATTTTAAGTCAAAAAAGATACAACATATACAATTGACACTATATAATAATGTTACACTCTAGTCTCTACAACGTATATAGGTATCACACAAACGTAGCAGTTAATAAGTTATCAAGTCGATAAAATTATATCACATTCTTAACGTAAGATACATAAGTATTACACTATATTTAACTTACTTTATAGTTTTAACCACATTCAAATTTTGTGTGAAACTACTGTGTTTTTGTTTACCTAAAGATTTGGTAAGAACATCCGCTATCATCCTGTCTGTAGGCAAGTATCTAACTGTTAAAGAACCATTATTTATTAAGTCTTTGACAAAATGATGACGAATGTCAATATGTTTGGTTCGTTTATGACACACTTCTTTAGACTCTAATAATTTTTGGGCACTTTGACTATCATTATACAAAATACATTCATCCAATTGAATTAATGTTAGTTCTGAAAGTAAATTTTGAATAAAACAGATATCTTTACAAGCATCGCCTATTGCGAGGTATTCCGCTTCCGTACTCGAGAGAGCAACACACCTCTGTTTACGCGATTCCCAGTTTATGGTGGAATTACCTAGTTTTATAACGTAACCAGTGTACGATTTACGATCAGTAGCGTCGTTAGCCCAATCAGCATCAGCGTACGCGCTTAATATCCAATTGACACTCTTTGTAAAAATCAAACAGTGATCAATTGTACCAGCTAAATATCTAAGTACATGTTTGGCTGCGAGCCAATGGCTTTTATCGAAACAGTTGTTAAACTGGCTTAAATAGCTACAAGCATAGGCAATATCCGGCCTAGTGCAAACACATAAATACATGAGACATCCTAAAAGTTGTCTGTATTTATAAACACTATCATCCAACTCTACACTTGTATGTTCAGACTTCTGTAACTTACAATTAAGAGGCAAAGGTGTGGTTACTGGTTTACAATTTTGCATGTTAAATTTAATCAATAATTTCTTTGTGTATTCAATTTGGTCTAAACTTAATATACCTTTTTCTCTATGTCTAGAAACTCTTATACCCAAACAATTTTTAAGTGGACCTAAGTTTTTTACATTAAACTGTTTTTCTAATGCTAATTGCAGATGAACTTTAATTTTACTATTTTTATTATAAAACAGATAAAAATCATCTACATAAAGTGCCAGTAAAACTATGTCATTGCCTACCTTTTTACTGTACACACATGGTTCACTTTTACATTGTTTAAAATCATTATCAATTAACAAGTCATGTACCTTTATGTTCCACATCTTGCTGGATTGCTTTAAACCATATATAGCTTTCTTTAGTAAACAAACTTTACCATTAAAGCGTTCCAAAAAACCTAAGGGTGGTTGCATATATATTTCTTCATTAAGATCACCATTTAAAAATGCACCTGCCACATCAATGTGATCAATTTCTAAGTTTAGTTGGTTGCTTATATTAAACAGAATTCTCATTGAAGAATGTCGAACCACTGGTGAGAATGTATCATTGTAATCTATACCTTGCTTCTGAGTGAAGCCTCTGGCAACTAGTCGCGCCTTAAAGCAGTTGAAATTACCATCTGTGTCATGCTTAACCTTAAAAACCCATTTACATTGAACAATGTTTTTGTTAGGAGGCTTATCAACTATTTCCCAAACCTTGTTGGCGACTAGCGAGTCATACTCGCGCTGCATAGCGGCTTGCCACTCATCAGAATGTGGAGAAGACAACGCATCTTCATATGAATGTGGTTCTCCACATAAACCATCATGCAAAGACACAAAACAACCATAATCTTTGTACCTTATGGGAGGAATATTGCGTGTAGAACGCACACTACGCCTAGTAGAAACTGTCTCTGTGTTAATAACTTCCCCTCGAGCAGACGTCCCACCACATGTCAGACGGCCATCACCTCCAACATCAGTAGACTTTCCAGCTGAGGTACTCGATGAGTCATGGCTCTCACTAGATGCTCTTGAGTTCTCTTCTGATCCTCAAACTTATTTTTCATCAAGCATGCAAAGCTCTTGCGAGTGTAGTCATCAGTAAAAGTTACGATGTACTTCGCTCCCGACCAGCTTGGCTCCTGCATGGGTCCACAGACATCGGAATGGATCAGTTGCAGAGGCTGTGTCGTTTTTGATGTGCTGTCAGGAAAAGCTGCGGCCGACAACTTCCCCTCAAGACAAGCAACACAGTTCTTGAGTGACTTATCATCCTTATGATTTGACTGAATCTCCAAAGTGCCAATACCTTCACACTTAATTTTAGAATTATCAGCCATAGTTATTAAGTTATCTGACTTTTTTAAGTCCTGAAGTATGTCTTTGTTGTTCACCATATGACTGGTAGCTCCGCTGTCAATATAAAACTCACTAGCTTTTGACAAAAATGCTGATGCTGAAAAAGTCTTATCTTCGTTTTCTTTATCATTGGCTTTTCTGGCCTTTTTAAGTTTCTTTAATTTAAAACAATTTGATTTCTTGTGACCATTCTTCTTGCAAAACTCACAAACAATAACTTTTCTACTTTTGGAGACATAAGCTGTACTTTCTTCATCACCCGATGTCTTCCTCGAATACTCTTGCAGTAGTCGGGCTCGCACAAGTTCACTCGATACTGTAGTAGTGACCGCAGCAGTTGACAAATTTGAAACAACGGAATCATATTCAGTTGGCAGACCACTCAATAAAATCTCAGCAACTTCTTCATCTTCGGTATGTTTCCCGATGTCGTCAAGCTGCTGGACTAATGTAAACACAGCATCAATATAAGCTTGCATATCGGAAAATTCAGAGTACTGAACGCGGTGCAGTCTCCTCAGTAGAAGAACTCTTCGGTAAAGACCTTTATCTTCGTAAACGTCAAGCAACGCTTTCCAAGCATCTTTAGCAGTGTCAGAACTTCGTACATATTGAAATAAATGCGGCTTTAATGTTAAGCAAATGCGTGCAAGTGCTCTTTGATCACGCCTCAAGTGACCTTCGGCTTGGTCTGTTCCAACAACGACTTCCCACAATCCTTCTAAAATAAGCAGGTTCTTAACTGAAAACTTCCAGGTATGGAAGTTAGATATACCATCCAATTTTTCGAACCCATTGAGGTTATGTTCCATGATGCACGGCTTGCAGTACTACACGTGCGCACCGAATCACACTCCCAAAACGACGATTACTTTTCAACGAACCTTTTAATTAGATGCAAAGCAAAGCAAGCTTCTGTATAAGCAAGCAGCCAAGACGCTCTCTTCTCTGGTCCCATAACCTATTAAAATGATGAAGATGATGCACGTGGTTCGTGAGTGTTTGGGGGGACCAGTAGCGAATAGAAAATCAGTCCAAGCTTCATTTATGTGTAGCACTTTATTATAACAATAAATGCACACATAGCATCGTCACATAAGCACAGTAATAACAAAGAATGCACTATTATATTTATCCGAGCACATTAAACAGTTACACATGACCATGGTCAGCAAGCAAGAGAGAATCATAGAGTAAAATATAAATCAGTATGGGGTTCACACATCCGGTGATGCCATACAAGAAAAATATAATAAGGGCATCTATACACGGTAAATCTAATAATAACATAACAACAACAAAACACAGCAAAAGCATAAATTTATCAAAGCATCCGTCACATATAAACAGTAAATATTCAAAAACTATGTGATACGGATCTAAAACAAATTATACTTCTGCAAGTATGCCTTATCTACTGCTTAGAACCATCGCATATCATTTATTTAATGATAGAAATAAATGACATACAAACTTATCATGTTTTTCCTTTACCAACGGTTTCGTTAAAACATCGGCCACCATTTCATCAGTAGATAGGTATTTTATAACAACTGTACCTTCCTCAACAATTTCCCTAATGAAATGATGTCTCACGTCAATGTGTTTCGTTCTGGCATGGTACATAGAATTAGTGCACAACTTCAGTGCAGACTGATTATCATTAAACAACGTAATCCTATACTGTACCCCGTAAATTTCGAACAGAAACTTGCGTAGAAAAAGTGCTTCTTTACAAGCATCCGACAGACACATATATTCGGCCTCTGTGCTTGAAAGAGCCACTGTTTTTTGTTTTCTACTCTCCCAAGAGATGGTAGAATTTCCAATTTTGAACACATAACCGGTATAAGATCGGCGATCGACCTCATTTGATGCAAAATCAGCGTCAGCATATGCGACGATATCCAAGCCTGACTTCTGAAAAGTTAAATAATGATCAGGCGTACCTTTTAAATAGCGAAGAACGCGTTTTGCTGCCTTCCAGTGAGTCTCGTTGTAAGCGTCGTTGAACTGACTGAGCGAGCTGACAGCATGTGCAATATCCGGCCGCGTACATACCGCTATGTACATCAGACATCCTATCAGGCCTCTGTAGTCGTGCGTACAATCCTTCTTTGTAGATTTCACGAGCTTCAGACCTTTCTCCATAGGTGTTCGTGCAGGTTTGCAATCTGACATGTGAAATCGTTCTAGCACCTTCTTAATATAGTTTGACTGGTCTAGAGTTATTTCCTTGTTCTGTCTGCAAAGCCTCATTCCAAGAATGTGGTGTGCTGGCCCTAAATCTTTGATTTCGAAGGCCTTCTTTAATTCTTCTTTGATTCCTGCCACATCTCGGGAACCAGCTGAAGAAAACAGCATTATATCATCAACATAGAGAGCAATTATAATCACAGATTTCCCGCTCGACTTGACATAAACACAAGGTTCGGAAGATAAACGTTTAAATTTCATTTTGCTCGTCAAAACGCCATTTATTTTCTCATACCAAGACTTTGAAGCTTGCTTCAGTCCGTATATGGCCTTATTCAACTTGTAAACTTTATCTTCTTGACCTTTAATCTTGTAGCCTTCTGGCTGCTCCATAAAAACGGTTTCCTTTAAATCTCCATTCAAAAAGGCCGTTTTTACATCCAGATGCTCAATATTCATGTTATGTTCCGTTGCTAAAGCTAGTAACGTACGTATAGTGGAATATCGTACTACAGGAGAAAACGTTTCTTCGTAATCAATACCGTATTTCTGGGTATAACCTTTTGCAACGAGGCGCGCTTTGTACCTCAATATTTCCCCGTCAAGGCCAAGCTTTCTTTTAAAGATCCACTTGCATTTGACAGGCCTTTGCTTCGTATCGCGGTCAGTCAGAGTCCAACACTTATTATCGATGAAGGATTTATACTCTTCCGCCATCGCGGCTTTCCACTTACTTGCTTCGTGGCCATTCAGTGCCTCGCGTACTGTCTGAGGGTCTTCAGTGTCACTGCAAACAGTGCGTGCTACACTAGCTGACTCAAACTCACTACTTTCGTCCGTAGAGTTCTCATAGTCTTCCAGTGTTGAATCTCCTGGGACATACGTCTCATCCGCAGAGTCATTCAGAGTCTCACTACTGCTCTCAGAATCATCTGTCGTAATGACGCTGTTATCTTGACAGTTTTCGTTAGATATTTCTGCGTGCTCTTGGGGTAAATCGGGTGAGGCAGGTTGCACTGGAACATTATCGGTGACAGTTACATTGTTCGGAAACAAACCAATCGTGTAACGTGAACTATCTTCCTCATCCGATGAAGTGTTATTCCAAAAAGCATGTTCTAGAAAAATGACATTTCTTGCTTTTATGACATTCTTCGAGCTCGCCGGATCTATCAATCTGTAACCCTTTGACTCGTCACAGTATCCGGCAAAAATATATTTCTTACTTTTGGGATCTAATTTGTCCCGTTTGTGCTGTAGGGCATAAGCTTGACAACCAAAAATGCGTAGGTAACTCAGATTCTCCTTTTTACCTGTCCATTTTTCTTCCGGTGTACTGCCCATCACAGCCTTAGTTGGAGAGCGATTCTTCAGGTAGACGGCAGTGTTGACTGCTTCTGCCCAGAATTCCTTTTTCAAACCTGCTTCCTGGAGCATGCACCTGGCTTTCTCCGTAACGGTTCTGATCGCGCGTTCTGCGACCCCGTTCTGAGCTGATGACCTTGGAACCGTGGTCTGATGTCGAATCCCATGCTTCTTCAGGAACTTCTGAAAATTAGAATTGACATATTCACCACCATTGTCTGTACGAAGAACTTTTATTTTCTTATTGGTTTGGTTTTCTACGAGAGCTTTAAATTCTTTAAACATCTCGAAAACCTCATCCTTCCTCCTAAGAAAATAAACGAATGTTTTTCGTGACAGGTCGTCAATGAACAACAGAAAATATCTTTTCCCACCTAGGGACGGGCACGGCAGTGGTCCCATGACGTCACTGTGAATTATTCCAAGAATTTCCTTGGCTTTGGTCTCCGATTTCTTCGGAAATGGCAACTTAGTCTGTTTACCTAAGATGCAGGAAACACACGACCGAAAGTTATTGTTGTCATAAGAAATACCCTTGACCATACCTTTTCGCAGTAACTCCATGCTTCGGGTGTTCAGATGCGCTAGACGATGGTGCCAAATTTGTTGCGTTGACTGGCTTCCAGTAGCAGGGGACTGCGGCGCTTGCTTCACGCTCACGGCAACATGACGACTATCAACCTTCAATTGACGTGTCGGCACTGCTTTGCTGTCACCTGTACCTACAGACAAAGACGAACACATTGCCTGCGAAGATGGCTCGCTACACGAAACAGAAACAGTTTCAATGGCATCAAGTTCATAAATACCATCTCTAAGGGTAGCTGTAGCCAAAACCTCCCCATTGTCATAGACTGTACACACGCCAGAACGAAACACAATTTCGAAACCTTTCTTATCCATCGCACTAACAGATAATAAATTAGCAGACAATTTTGGGACTAAGTACACATTACTTATCGATCTCACACTATTGTCCTTTAGCACAGTTTGCGCAGTTCCTTTTCCAGCTGTCGGCAATGCTTCACCATTGGCGATTAAGACCTTCTTCGGCTTTTCAATAGTAAAATCTGTTAAATACCTGCGATCATTGCAAAAATGCTGCGCCGCACCACTGTCGACGTACCAAACGTCTCTCTTGACTCCTGCGGCCAACGCTGTGAGATGCACCTGGCTTTTCCTGCCACTCTTCTTGCCGTCAGAGTTGTCAGGACAATCCTTCTTGAAATGCCCACTCTTTTTGCATCTGAAGCACTTAATTGGCTTGGGTGCTTTCCGAGCTGCTAAAGCCGTAACATTTTCGCTTTTTTCGTCGCGTCTCGCATTTTCTAGAAGCAATTTTGCTTTGACATTTTCACTTGACAGTGACACGTTCGAATGTTCTAGAGCCATAATCAACGGGTCGTAATCGCTTGTCAAACCGCTGAGTAAAATCACGGCCACGAAGTCATCTTCTAAAGCCGCTCCGATGTCGCTCAGTTGTTGCGATGTATCTATGACCTTGTTCACATATGTCTCCATACTCGCACATACGCTTAATTTAATGGCGAACAATGTGCGAAGCAATCCGAGTCGTCGTGACAAGCCTCGGTCCTCGTATGCCTTCTGCAGGTTGCTCCACGCTTCGCTAGCCGACTTGGCATTTCTAATTAGTGGAAATACACAAGGCTTCACGCTCAAGGCGATTTTCGCGAGCGCCTTTTCCTGCTTCTTCGCGTTTTCGTTTTTATTTTCAGTTGTGCCCACACAATCCCAAAGATCGTCATGGATGAGCACCATCCGCATCATAAATTTCCAGGATGGATAATCTTGAATCCCGGATAATTTTTCTATCGAAAAATTTTGATTGACGGTTGTCATTGTTCTTTGTTTTTCTTGCGAATAAATTTTGAAAATAATTTTACAAAATCACACGCGCATACTTGGAAAATAATAGTGAATTTAAAGCATAACGCTCTGCTACCATGTTGGATTCCGTGAGCTACTCAATAAAAAACACATTATAAGATTCTAAATGTATTGTGCACCGCACAGGCAAAACGATCAGACTAAACTAAAGTGACATCTGTCTATAAACCTTACTCTAGACAACATAGAGTTTACAATGGAACACATACAAACTCCTTGAAGGTATATTTCTAACAGCGATTACTATTTTGTAAATTATACCTAATATTTTTTTTATGTATTTTACTATTATAGGAAAGCTAAAGAAAATTGAAAAAGCGACAGATTTCGGAAATTTTCGGAAAGGGAAAGGATGGGGAAATTTAAAATCAGAAGGTGGCTACACTGAAACGTCATTCTTCATGCTGTATTCCATTCATCTATTTAAAATTCATTATTTAATTTCATTTTGTGGCGGGATGGGGGATTATAGGTAAGTTCGTGTTGAATTGTTTTAAATTAGTTAATAATGCTTTAATATAATAGGCATATATAATTATGATCCAACGTATATAAAACCGCACATTCTGCACTAATTCTTGAGATAATTTTGACCACGTGCTGTGCACTTTTTTTCCAATTGTCATATAGAAGTAATTCTAGGATTATCTTAATAACTAGCTATTTAGATTATATATCCCAATCTCTTTTTTTGATTTGTATTTGAGATAAGACTTTTTTGTGTATGTTTAATACCAATACTGCCGATAAGATTATTTGGTTAGGCCACGCGGGCGGCATGTCTTGTAGAAAAGCAAATAAATCGATGAGGTGCTGATATCTGCTACTTATTTCATAGGTATTTATCTAGATAAAATGATGACAAATTACACGAGCCGAAAAGTGTTTAAATGATTTTAACACGTGATATTGAATGATAGGCCTGATTTTTTTAATCTTACTGTGCTCTCATATTCTTGTTTTTTTTTTTAGCTAATCACTACTTTATTTCTCCTTTCCTAGGTCAAACCATTTGATTTTGCTGCATTGTGCATGACAGGTGAGCTTGCGTTGATTTCATTTGAATTCACTTTGACCCAATAATTTTTTGATCATTCAATCAGCCAATGAGCAGTCAATTTGGTAGAATGTTTACTTATCGATTTTCCTCTGTGCCTTGGAAAGCACGTTAAGCCGTTGCGCCCGGCTGTCATTTGTAGATCTTTATCAGTTGTTACGAGTAGTTAGAAGCCAAAAGTCTGACATCCAGTCTTACCAAGCAGTATCGTATTATTCAGTAACTGGGTTTTGGAGGTCAGATGGCAGTGCTTCATGTAAAATACTGGTACTCAGCTGCATCCGGTTAGACTGGAAGCCGACCCCAAGATAGTTTGAGAATAGGCTAGGCAGATGATGTTTGCTAAACTATTTAAAAACTGGGGCAGTAAATATTGATGCTTGTTATTATACAGTTCTGTTGACGAAAGATCTTAAGAATATAGAATATGACTTCACTATTATATTCATCTCAACCAAAGATATGGTCAAAGAGTAGTCGACGATTTATCAAATAATCTATACTCTATTATTTTTTATATTTAAAGATGACTGACTGATTGATTGATTACCAAATAACAATAAAATGATGAGAATCAACATGAGCCAAAAAATGTTGTTTTGATAACAACGTGATAGTAAATGATAGGGCTGATAACAAATTTTATCAGTTTTTTAACATAGTATTTATTGATGGAAGTTCTCACATTGTGTATTTCTTTTACAGGTAAGATTTGACATTTTGCTGAAGTAATAAAGACGGAATCTTTTGCATTCTGGAGGTCATATTTTGTTATTCATGCTCAATCGAAGCTATAGACCTAAAAACCGTAAGACCTTATGTTGCTCTGTCTCTATCATAAATAGAGGCACTCGAGTCTCCAAAAAGGCAACAATTGTCTTATTTAGAATCCAGTAAAATAATCAAGTATATTGATTCTTATAATGAACTGTGTTATAAAGATTTTGAATAATTGATGTTATGAACTTATTTGTTTTTGTATATTATTATGTGTTTAAAATAAATGTTGATTATTTTAACTTGTTTATTGTAT
This sequence comes from Cerastis rubricosa, assembly GCA_949152445.1. Taxonomy (NCBI): domain Eukaryota; kingdom Metazoa; phylum Arthropoda; class Insecta; order Lepidoptera; family Noctuidae; genus Cerastis; species Cerastis rubricosa. Next base: position 14,690,028 of record OX424545.1, on the reverse strand, counting down.
GCTTTATTTTCCTGCCACACCACTATGAAACTAATCGACGCCAGGATTATAACCTACCACTCATATTTGACTTACAATAGCAAATAAAAAAACCGGCCAATTCCGTACCTACCATTGTTTATAAAAAAGAGTAAACAATCACTTTTTTGTATGAGAGCCCCCTTAAATATTTATTTTATTAAGTTTTTAGTATTTGAAATACATAATCTGTAGAAACAACTGGCTATCACGGTTCATGAGATACAGCCTGTTGACGGGTGTCCGTTTCAACCACGCTGCCACCTCATAATACTTGATGAAACTTTGCCAGGAATTAGTCCTAATTTGTTCCTATACACACCTCTTTTCGTGAATTTGTTCCAAAAAAAACCAAGGCGCTATGACCAAGAATAGTTGGCCGCTAGAACCGCCACTTGCCGTAGTCATCGCCCGTGATTACACAGAAACTATATGATGGAGATAGACGAATTATGCATCAAAAGAAAGGTCTTAATTTGTTCCATTTGTTTCAAAAATAAAAAACATCAAAAAGTAAATAAATGAAAAGTTATGCAATATTTAGTTTTCAGGTTATGAGTAGGTAGGTATCTCACCTTATATATCAAATTATTAGAAGCTAATGTGTATGGACAATTAGTCCCTAATTTGTTACAGCGAATAAACAGAAAAAAATACTAGAAAGTAGGTTCAATGATTTGTTAGAGTCGATTTTAGTTGGCCGCTCGGACGGCAATATGCCTAAAATACAATGGCGTTTATCTCGTTATTAAAAGCAGGTTTAAGCTTAGTTATTGTACTAATTGACGGGTAACGTAACCTAGTTTGGATAAACATGGAGAATATAACTGCAGCATTCATATTTTAGAAGAAATTTACAAAAAATCTGTAGTATGAAACCGTATGAGAGTAGGGTGACCATGATTACATTGGTACGAAGGCATGTTTTTAATGTTGGACTCTGTTTGAACGAATATGCGGTTCGTTTTGCGGCCATTGTCTATTGTTCTTAATCCAAAAAAAAATAAGAAAAAATAATAAAAGAAAAAAATAATAATAAAGAAATAATAAGATTTTCACAAGGAGATTTTTTCGTTTGGGAGCAGCCAAAAGCAGGCTTGCTTCAAGTCATCATGAAAAAGTAAAAATTTAACTTACCGCAGTTCATTTGGATCCCTCTGCAATACTTTTTGGTGGTGAGTTCCACATTAACAAATCCAACATATAAGTGACACAACTCATAACTAAGCACTCTTAGACACTTCTGGATTTAGTGATAGTTGTCTCAGTAACTTAGTAGTTTGTAAATCTCGGGAATTAAATACGTACGAGGTACGAGCACACAGTTAAAACTTCAGCACATTATTGACTATATTCACAACAAAAAATAATCGTTCAAACCCCTTGTGACAAATATTTTTAACAATAGTTTGGAAACAATAGAGATCCTTTTTCTGGAATCGTTCCCATCATAAAACACCTGTGGAAAGTCAATGAAACGAAAATTTAATCAGTAAATACTTTAAAGAATTAAGAACAATAGACAATGGCCGCAAAACGAACCGCATATTCGTTCAAACAGAGTCCAACATTAAAAACATGCCTTCGTACCAATGTAATCATGGTCACCCTACTCTCATACGGTTTCATACTACAGATTTTTTGTAAATTTCTTCTAAAATATGAATGCTGCAGTTATATTCTCCATGTTTATCCAAACTAGGTTACGTTACCCGTCAATTAGTACTATAACTAAGCTCAAACCTGCTTTTAATAACGAGATAAACGCCATTGTATTTTAGGCATATTGCCGTCCGAGCGGCCAACTAAAATCGACTCTAACAAATCATTGAACCTACTTTCTAGTATTTTTTTCTGTTTATTCGCTGTAACAAATTAGGGACTAATTGTCCATACACATTAGCTTCTAATAATTTGATATATAAGGTGAGATACCTACCTACTCATAACCTGAAAACTAAATATTGCATAACTTTTCATTTATTTACTTTTTGATGTTTTTTATTTTTGAAACAAATGGAACAAATTAAGACCTTTCTTTTGATGCATAATTCGTCTATCTCCATCATATAGTTTCTGTGTAATCACGGGCGATGACTACGGCAAGTGGCGGTTCTAGCGGCCAACTATTCTTGGTCATAGCGCCTTGGTTTTTTTTGGAACAAATTCACGAAAAGAGGTGTGTATAGGAACAAATTAGGACTAATTCCTGGCAAAGTTTCATCAAGTATTATGAGGTGGCCGCGTGGTTGAAACGGACACGTTGACGGACGGATAGCGAAGTCTTAGTAATAGGGTCCCGTTTGACCCTTGGGGTACGGAACCCTAAAAACCGGCCAAGAACAAGTCTGACTCGCGCACGGCAGCGGGCCCTTAAATATTTATTTTATTCTGTTTTTAGTATTTGTTGTTATAGCGGCAGCAGAAATACATAATGCCGTCAAATTACTATTTAATGCGCTCGTACGTAGCAAGCTGGAAACCAGCTCTTGCGTATGGAATCCACACGAAAGTACCTATGCACTTTTATTAGAAAAGGTTCAAAAAGCGTTCCTTAGGTACCTATATAAGTAGAAGCACGGCTACTATCCTTACCTCTATCCGACAAAAATTCTTATTGGGTTGCCTCGGATACAACTCGCTAGAGGTAAGGCGAGCTCGAGATCAGCTCACAATAGCCTGTAACACGCTCCGTGGCGCTATAGATGCACCTGATCTGTTTGAAGTGCTGGCGTGCTTCTTTGTCCCAGACTATTACTGCCGGGGTATTGCTGTGCCTTCATGTCGTACAGTTGCACTTCTAAGTTGCCAATTCCTCGCACTCTGGCCACGCTTAATGATCTTTTGGAGTCTAGTCTAACTAGCGATCTGTTTGCGGATGGATAGATGAAGATCTTATTGGTATGTCAGAACTACTGTGAGAGGAATTGTTAACATCCTTTCTAAAATTTTCTAAAAGTTTCAACTTAATTTGCTTTACTTTGTCATTTTGTATATTTTAAAATGTGTAATATAATTGTCATTTTAATTTTAGTTATTTTAATTGGTGGTAAACCGTTGTAATTAAATAAATATAATAATCTGTAGAAACAACTGGCTACCTATCACGGTTCATGTGATACAGCCTGGTGACAGACGTACGGACAGCGAAGTCTCAGTAATAGGGTCCCGTTTGAACCTTTGGGTATGGTATAACCCTAAAAATGAAACGGCAAAATATTTGAGTGATATTTATTTTCTAATCCCTTTATTATACATAATTCCATCTATACTACTAAACGGGTCTATATCTAGAATCATCATAGTTCCTAATTTTATGTACAGTATTTACACTTTGTTCTTTTAACCTAATAATCAGCCTTTATTTTTTAATATGCTACTTACTTTATTTTATGGGTAATCTGAGATTTACACATATATTTTAAACAAGACAGTTCAGTTAATGCTTGGGTTCCTTGGGTTTTGCTCAACTTGGTTAGTCAGGCGAATTGTAATATCCTGCAAACCCATGTTGGAAAGGGTGAAGTCTTCGATGTTAGTAGCCGTGCTTGAAGGTCTGTCGAAGGGGAAGCCCATAGAACGGCGGTCGGGGTACTTCTTGTCCCTCAAACCACAGAAGCTGGATGCTTCAACGCAACTCGGCTGTGAGCCATCGGGTTGGTCAATCTGGGTAAATTAAATCATAAAATGAAAAGATGCTTTTATAGTATCGTACCTAAGTAGTTAATTAAGAGCCAGGAGGAGTACTTACGCTGTCAAGATCGTAGTTAGAGAGCATAACGAAGAGCTGGTAGGCAGCGCCTGCCTCAGTGCCCTTGGGGACGAGCATGTGCTGGGGCCAGCCGCAGCCGCAGAAGTTGAACGCTGTGAGAGAGAGCTGCCGAGGGTTGTTGCCCTGCGGGGACAGGTCGCGGAACGTTTGCTCGAACGGAATCGTCACGGAAGATTGTGTCGATAAACGTGTGATGGTGTTTTGGCCGGCGTTCACTGGAACAATGCAGCGAGAGATTAAATATTTAAGACGAATGCGGCGACTATTTTTCTCATTCGTTGGATTGCTTCCAAAGAAACTATGGATGCACTGTGTGAAGGATTATATGGCAAGCAGGTGTCTCATGAGATGACAAGTAATAGAGAAGTATGGAAGAAGAAGACATGCTGCGCCGAACCCAAATAAATAGGGTTTAGGGCAAGAGAATGATGATGATGATGATGATGGATTGCTTACAATTACAATTCAATCTGTGCTTTGATTGAAAATTCCGTCCGCAACATCATACTAAAGTTGAGTGATAAATTAAATAGCTAGCTAATCTTTTATGTATAATAGTTACTCACATGGAACCACGAATCTGTCCATTTCTATAAACATCTTGCGCTGGTCGGCGAGCGTCCAGACCAAGTTGCGTTCGTCAAACTTAGGCGCGCAGAATATACGAACTGTTGTACGGCGAGCGTTACCAGTGTTGTTACAGTTAATACTGAAAAATATTAGATGAATTAAAAGTAAGTTAAGGGCGACCTTTTTTGATTTTGTATTTACAAGTTATAATGAAGTACTTACACGTAACGGAAGGGTCTGTGGTTAAGATGAGTGAAGCGCGCATATACGGGACCACGGTCGGAGAAGTCCATGCCTTTAGAGAGGTCTACATCACTTGACATCCAGAAGGTGTTCAACGTGTTAGGCTGGCCTCCATCACTCTCAACTGCTACGGATGTCACTTGAACACCGGGGTTTTCAAGCTGAAAACGACAAGAGCATTTAGTTATTCAAAATTAGCCGGATGTGAACAGATAATAATATCTATATGTCCATGTTCGCCAAAGGAAGGTCACTCATTTACCGCACATTTATTTCTATTCTAGGGAGCTGTAAACGTTGTGCACCGGTAATGGTTTTACAAAGAACCCTACCTCTGAGCGTGTGTAGGGGCGCACATAAGACGACTCCTTATGCGACTGGCAGATGTCGTCGATCCACGCGTGCCAACGGAAGAAGAACGGATCACGCATCGTAGTAGCTTCATCAGCGATGACTCCAAAGCTTTCCTGTAAAAGTAAATTTAGAATATCTCAGAAATAATTAAATCGTTGGGTTTAAGTATGTCTTCACAAAATTAAAATGCAACACCTAGTGTTCTACGGTTGTAGCGGCAGTAAGGTATCTGCTGCTAGCTAGACGTGAGCGGAACTCGCTGTCAAGACCGTCATTGTGGTGACGCTTGAGGCAGACGTATTTCCGCTGAACTGATGATGATGTCGCTTTACAGATGAATAGAGACAGTTTGTTTAACGTTCTTGTGGTGTCTGCTGGACTGCCGCTTATTGTTGTACACAGTCGCTTCAAGAACTACTTACCAGATAGCGGTGGTTAGGGTCGTGTATATAGGCAGAGAAGCTGTGGCCGTTGTTGTGTATGCTCCCGTACAACTCCTGGTTAGGGGACAGGATGCTCGACTCCAGCATGTTGCCGAGCTTGTCGATGTCCAGGGGAGATGTTGTACCGTCAGTCTGTATTAATTAATTGGTTACATTACAATGTTACAATTATTATGATAACATGTTTATAAAGGTAGGTAGGACTACGTTGTTATAAATTATATATATAACAACGTCGTGATACTTACGTGAGTCACCCTGCCGGTAGAGATAGCTTCCTCAATATTCCGCCTCCATCTTTCCATGTCGGCGATGGTGATAAAGAGTCCATCAGCTGGCCGGTTCATGTCCTGCCAGGTCATGTTTGCCTGCCGTGGCGGCCAGCCGCGCGATGATGTAAGAGAGTCCAGTTTGGGAAAGTAAGCCTCGGGTATGGGTTCCCTCCAGTTGCTGAACTTCTTCACCCTCTTCAGTGCGTTATTAAGGCGCTCACAATTGTAACTGAAAATTAATTAAACAGAGAACCATCAGAGACAAGGAAAAAACCTCACCCGGGCAATGCTATGTCTGGTCTGTGTATTATTTTAGCACTTTCAACCTCGGTATCATTTTATGAGCTATCCATGGACGCCTCACACAGTTAAAGATACATATACCTACGTGGAATTTGTTACCCTAAAAACAGTTTCAGCACAGATGAAAACATAAGTATTGGCATGTCCTACTCTACTCGCAAGTAATTGGGGAATAATTACCGAGCAATAAGTTGCTGATGCATGTAGAAGAAGAGTTCGCCGCGACGGTCCTTAGCAACGATGGATCTCTGTGATGATGTAAACGGGTAAACGAGATGCCAATGCCAGTGATGTAGGTTAACACCAATATCTTCACGCCAATATGCTAAACGATGTTCTTCTTCTAAATCCGTCGCAGTGTAGTCCCGAGGAATGATGATCGGTGTGCGCTGTACAAATTAAATAATTTATTTAAAAATTGTTGAAATAGAATGCTATAAGATACGGTTCTAGCAGTATTGAAAGCAGGATCTTAGAAATAAAATAAAAAATTGCATCATGCTCTTGATCAGCCATCAACGAGAACCACGGGGTTTAGGATGATGGTTTAGTCCCCTCACCAATGGTGGAAGTTGGACAACATTTGGCAAGATGAAAAATGTTTATGTAAGCATTCAGCATAACTTCGGTTTCGTGTGCTGAGCTGAGATTTGGCAGAAATATTTAAATGTACAGACGCCAATTTTCCCAATCTACCTTGAACCTAATAATTTAATCATAAAGTTTAAAATTCATTAAAGAAAGACAGATTGTTGTAGGTTGATGTGCTGGCGTCTGTACCCAATCGTGCAACGTGCAACGCTCATTCTCATCTCACCATTAATCAATAATAGTTCGTGTAACGAAACGTATTAATTTTTTTTTTGTCTCTTTGACAGCTTGTTTTGTCATTGTCATTTGGATGCTTCGTTATTTACGTTCGTTATACGTGTACGTTGAGATAGGCATAATGGCAATGGTTTAACCCCCGACCAAAAAAGAGGGGTGTTATAAATTTGACGTGTGCAAAGAGTATAGTAATATAGATGACGTGTGTATCTGTCTGTCTGTCTGTAGTATCGTAGACGTCCTAAACTGATGCACCGAATTTGATGAAATTGGTTTCGTTTGAAAGGTATTTTAATCGAGAGTGTTCTTAGCTATGTTTCGAGAAAATCTGCTGCCGTTCAATCAGCCATTTGAAGATCATCACCTCATTTCTAGTTGATGAAGGGATATAAACAACTTCCACAGGTACGGTCGATTCGAAATTTGAAAAAATTGTCACTTGTCACCATGGGCATCGCCAGGGGAGGGGTGCACCCCTCTCTCCCCCAAAAGCTCGGGTTTTTTTTTTAATTTATGACTTTCCTTGTTTTCGTTAATTAGCGAGAAGAGGCGTAACAACGAGAAAAGTGTAAGTAATGAGGGGGGGGCTAAGCCCTGGAGTGGGACAGTCAAGGCTAAGAAAAACAAATACACATAAGTTTAAAAGGCATGAAATTAAAATTAAATTAATAAATTAAAACTAAGTACCAAGTATGCCGCTTAGCACAAAAAAAGCGGACCCGCGACGCTACGACGCGCGACGCGCGACGCTTGGATTAATTTATTTTTGATTTTTTAGAGGTTTTTTTTGGCGGGTTAAATTCTTAATTTAAGTTTTATTTCATCTTTTTATTTAAATTAAAATTTCATAATAATGCTGTACCTATATTATTTATATTACGGCACGGCACTTTAATTTTCAATACACTCATCTGACATGGATCTGACTGACATCTGTGTGAATTAAGAAATCTTGAAAGAAACGGAACGCAAATTCATGAGAAAAGTCACGTAGGCCACCGCGCGTGTTTATATTTTGATTAAAATAGCAACCTGCGAAGTCCTGTTTATTGCATTTATAGGTTTTTTTTAGTGAAGATTATGTGTTTATACTGTTCCTAACATGGAAGATTTTGGTTTAAACCCCGGCGTAGTCGTAGTACGCGCAAAACCAGAAGGTCAAAGGAAGACTTTCAAACCAAATATACGTGCTGTAAACAAAATTCCAACTGAATTATTAAATGATCCTCTGTTAAATAGAGCGTGTGAAGCTTTACCACAAAATTATAATTTTGAAATACACAAGACAATATGGCGAATAAGGTCTTTGGGTTCCAAACGAGTGGCTCTGCAACTACCTGAAGGTATGGTATTTAATGTGTACTTAAATAATATTTTTTGGTCTTTTTGTACTTTAATATAATATTACTCTGTAATTAGTACTCTGAAATGAATATATCTCTATATATTTCGTTACAGGTCTAACAATGTTTGCGACGACGTTGTGTGATATAATCGAGACGTTTACTAAAGCTGATACAGTAATAATGGGTGATGTGACCTATGGTGCGTGCTGTATCGACGACTTCACAGCTATCGCGCTCGGGGTCGACCTGCTGGTGCACTACGGGCACTCTTGCCTCATACCCATAGACCAAACATGTGACATTAAGGTACTCTACATATTTGTTGATATTAAGATTGACCCATCACATTTTGTGGAAACTGTTAAACTAAACTTTACGAAAGAAACTCATTTAGCTTTAGTTAGTACAATTCAATTTGTTACAACATTGCATTCTGTTGCTAAGATTTTAAGAAGTGAAGAATATACAGTGACCGTGCCACAATGTAAACCTTTATCACCTGGAGAGATTCTTGGTTGTACATCTCCCAAGTTAAATTCTGATGTAGTCATATATCTAGGAGATGGCAGATTTCATCTGGAATCTGTCATGATAGCTAATCCAAAAGTTGCAGCATATAAATATGACCCTTATGAGAAGAAATTTACTTCAGAGTTGTATGAACATAAAATAATGCAGTCAAATAGACAAAATCAAATTAAAATAGCTGAAGAAGCAGACAGTTTTGGTCTCATTCTTGGAACATTGGGGAGACAAGGTAGCACTAAAGTGTTAAGCAATTTAGAAAAGCAAGTTAGCAATTCTGACAAAACATTTGTAAAGATACTTCTATCAGAGATTTTCCCTAGTAAATTAGCATTATTTGGCCTGGATGCCTTTGTTCAGGTGGCTTGCCCAAGACTGTCGATTGACTGGGGAACAGCTTTTCCAAAGCCACTGTTGACCCCATATGAGTTTTCTGTATCTTTAGGTAATAGCAAATGGTTGAAAGATGATGGGACATACCCAATGGATTTCTATTCTAATGACAGTCTTGGGCCCTGGACACCTAACTATAAACCTGTGCTGTGTTCAGACACAGATAAAAAATGTGATAACTGCTGTGGAGGCAAAGATAAGTAATGTTACTTACTGGCACATTTTTGGGGATCACAGCCGCTACCTCACGGGCTCTCTGAAACACTTGAGAGTCCATGAACTTAGAAGGGAAAGTCTCTGCAAAGTTCTGAACGGGTACATTCTTGGTGTCTTCACTGAAAGAAAAGTTTTGTTTTAGTTTAAAAATAGTTAATTTAAAGAATTCATAATAAGACATTTTGAATTCAAAGTAAGTAGTAACTAACAAGCTTCACATGAATGTGTAAACTACTAAAATTATTGTAATTTTGTAAAATAATAAAGACTTAGGAAATGCTTTTTAATGTAATCTGCATATTTATAGTATACTAGCTGTCCCGCGCAACTTCGTCTGCATCACATTTTCCCTGTTTTCGCAATATTTTTCATTCCTGCTTTACTCCTATACAGCGCCATCTGTTGAATACTAACTCAAACCAGTCAACAGATATCGCCATCTGTTAGAATCGTTTGGAGCTAACAGATAATTGTTTGTGACTTAATTTACAATAAAATAATATTGCGACTATTAATTGAGATGTAAGCTATCATATCTTTCAAGTTGGATCAAACTGCACATTGGTGTGAAAATGTGATTGAAATCGGTTAAGTAGTTTTGGAGTCCATCCCGGACAAACAACGTGACGCGTAATTTATATATATATATATAGATTAGTAATAATTAAGTTCATGTCAACTAACCGATGCATCAATGCTACTGAGAAACAGTAGTTAAAGAGCTGAGGGTTCAGATTGGCTCTTGCAAACACACATGTTGACAGGAAATCTTGCAGCTCATTCTCAGGTACACCTACAGAAAGAGACAAATAATTTACAATAAGCTGGTAATAACTACTTAAGTTATTGTTAATAAATGTTTTCATTGTATTTTTTTGTTTTATTCTGTGATCCTATGGCTCGACGTACACACACGGCGACACATCAAGCTATACATTTCCAGTATAACATGGCCTCGCCTTGTACAGGTTCCCCGTTCAATGACGGATCCGCATAAACTGGTTTTGTTTAGCTCGATTGGTCCGTGCGTACAGTGCGCCACTAGCGCGGCAGCGGCGATGCTGGGCGCGAAGTACGAAAAATAATTCTTATTGTAGCTGCTAATTATCTTTATGTTTACATACGATAGTTTTGTTGTTCATGTTACAAAAGCGCGAGAGCGTCTTGTCCAGGGGCGTAGCTACCGCCCGGGCCGTATCAGTCATATCAATTATATGGGTCCCCCGGGTCATGGGGGCCCCCAAAGTGCGTAAGCAAAAATTAAAAAAAAACTTTAGAAAAATTAAAGTCATCATCTTTAAAAAAATTATTTAAAATCAGTTTGCCGAAAAAAAGGCAAGGAGAGTGTAATATTAAATTTGAACTGTTTGTAAAAATTTTGGAAAAAGTGACAGATAATTATGAATAATAAATATTTCTTTTTATTTTATGCAAACAATTTGCTTTTTCTTTTGTGAGGAATTTGTACCCTTCATAAGGGCCCCCAAACAAATTTTTATACGGGGCCCCGCCAAGGCACGCTACGCCACTGGTCTTGTCTTTATATTTTTAACATGAAGTGTGTAAAACAGAGTAACAGGAGTGTGTCTTTTCTCTGTTAATTACCTAATAGCGCATCAATGACTTCGGTAGCCATTTCCTGGTGCTTCGGCAGGAAAAGTGAGAAGTCCGCATCGGTAGGCAGTTGCGACGCTTTGGTGAAGGCAGGGTACGTGTCTAAGTCCTTCAGCGGAATCTTCTCAGTGGCATCGATACCGAAACGGTCGCCTATTTCGACACCGTTGTTTGCGTATTGCGGGGGCTATGAAAAAAAAAAACAATTTATAAATGCTTAATGTATGGCTGTAACTGTCTTGTGCTCCAGAGTTCGATGCCTATGTTGGGTAACACCGTCTACATTAAATTGTCACTACTTATCACTCCAAAGTGCGGAGACTAGATTTGTCTGGTACCTAGTAAAACTATCCTCTAATTGGATCGGGTCATAGCAACTTCTGTACAAAGGTCATAACAAGTTCTGTAAAAAAACTTGCCAAAGTGCGATTTTATAAAAATATATTAAGTAAGTACTTACAAAGAGTTTAGGTGTGAGCTGAAAGACCGTTCCTTTATCGTCCTTCGGAGTGAACATCGGTTCGTTTGGCCTATCATACAACAATGCTAACTTGTCCTTGATATCACCTGAACCAGCCATGTTTGGTAAAATTAACAATTAACAAATTTCTAATAAGTTAATACTCACTTCACAGAAACTGTGAAGTGGAATAATTGTTTTTTAAAAAATATGTTTTATTTATACCAAGCCTCTGAGTAGTACGGGGTGCAATATTCGGAGTGCAAAACCGCACGGGAATTGATAAAATACGATGAGAAATACATCGCTATCAAAGTTTTGTGGTGAGCTGTAAACGTAGCGTAGGAAATAGGACAATAAGTAGGTAATTAGAAAATGAATGACAAATACTGTCCTTTCACTGTTATTTTACCTCTGATGTTGCAGGACCAGACAAGAAACTACCGACAGTGATCCTTGTTTATGGAGGTCCATTTCAGATTGGTCTCGTGGTCGCCAGTGCAACGGCAACTGCTGAGCGTGGGGTCCTGGGCTCGATTCCGGTCGGGCAAAAAGTGCTATTGGGTTTTTCCATTAGAAATTTCCCAGTAGCAGCCCCGAGGTTGAAAGTTGGCGGTACGATTGCAAGTTTAAGCAAAGGCTTAAACTTGCTTTCCGAGGATCCGCTGAGATTGGCGTGCCGAACACAGTCAGAAGGACTATTATTATTATGACAGGTAAAATAACTGTAGGACTTTAGGTACACACAGCTCCATTAAGTTCTTACCCCCCCCCCCCCCCCCCAAAAGACATGTGAGTTCAAATCCGTGTCGGGCCTACTCGTAGTTGGTTTTTGTATTTTGAAAAAATCATTTTAGTATGATTAATATAATTGTTTTAGTGAATAAATAAGTTTAAGTTTGTACTTTTTTTTACTTCTTGTACTGGGTACTATTATTGATCGAAGGTATAACGACTAGCATTAATACGCTTAACGCTAAACAAATAGGCGTGAGATTTACTTTTTGTCATGAATTATATTTTTAAACTAGCTGCTGGCTGCGACTTCGTTCGCGGGGTTTTTTTTTTATGGGTTTGAAAAATAGATGTTGGCCGATTCTCAGACCTACCCGATATGCACACAAAATTTCATGCAAATCGGTTCAGCCGTTTCGGAGGAGTATGGTAATTAACATTGTGACTGGGGAATTTTAAATAGAAGATTTTAAAGTATTGTTTCTATTTTGTAATTTTAAAGAAAAATAAACGTCTTTAATAATATTGATTATTACTAATATTTAACACAAACTTTGATCTTAGTTTACTACAAATTTTAGCTAAGACACAGTAGATCACTACCAAGACCCAGGTGTCCCTGGGGTTTCACGAAGTTTTGGTGGACATCTCTTTTGCCACAACCCGCTTCGTTTTTTAGGTGGCATATCTGAAATTGCCTGAGTTGAGCGTCTTTTTAGTCTACCCGTGGCAGTTGTGTGGTCGTAGAGGGGATGTCGGGAATCAGATTCTTGGTTCTTTTATTCCAGTGCGTATGCGACGACCCTTCGTATAGCCGGTGGTATACCTGCTAGTGGGTAGAGCTTATTGGGAGTCGGTTTTGTCAGCCCGATATTATCCGACAGGTCTAGTTTAGAGCAGTGTCTACTTTGCTTCGCGTGAGCGGATCGATGCCACACTGGACTGGGCTCGCAAATTCGCCAGCAGAAAAACATAGGGACGTCTCCTCTGCTAATAGGTGTACCTAATAGTACACCTGTGCCTATTCCCTATTTATTGCCCCTTTCGGGGAATACAGGCGTGTTGATATCTGTAGGTTTCCAGAATGCCCCAGAACAAAAAAAAATGCAATGATGGGAGAACTAGTGCATTTTGGCCTTTTTAAGGATAATTTTTACATGGTTTCGTTTACTTAGCATTGGGAGCCTGCTTGTATTGTATCACATCTGTGGTCTGGCATTGTTATTATGCGGTTTTTCCATTTATGTTTTAGTTCTTTAGATTTATTTTATTCCTCTCTAGATGATGAAGTATATATATATATATTAAAAATTCTTTGAGCTGAAACTATTGTTGATAATCCTTGGTTTATGTTTTTTTTCATCACAATATGTATATTAGTCTGTAAAGTATGTCTATGGGCCAGTTACCTGAAAGTAAATGTATTTTGTTGTTTTATCAAAACCAACAAATTTTATCTCTAAATTGTGTCAATTGCTAGGTATCTTACCATGACATGAGGATGTGGTTAGTGTAGTGGTTAAATGCACAAATAAAATTCTCATGGCATATCACATTTTATTCATCCATTATGGATGTAACAATAAATATACTAATAACAATTATTTTACTATTCAAAAGTTGATGACTAACTCAGGTAATGAGAATCGCAATAATTTATATTAGACTGGTATACTTATTTCTCCTTTAGGAAATTACAAACGGTGTCTAGGAATTTTTCTGGCTTCTGACTATGTACCCAGTGACCAGCTCCATCAATGAAAATCAGCTCAGCAAGTGGGAAGTACTCCTGGATTTCCTTAAGGTCATTTTTTCTGTAAAAGTAATATACACATTTTATACACAGTTACAACTGTTGTTTGATTGGGTATAGGCTTGCAGCTGCATGGTGGATAGTTTTGTGTATACTTTACTTGTCCAAGAGTGGCCTGCATGGCTAGCCCATGCCACACATGGAAACTCATTTACAACTAATACTTTTAAAGCTTTTAACCGCCACTGTCACAATTACATGACAGATTAAAGATGAATTCGTAGCTTGGCGCTGAAGGCAAGTTTTTGCTTTTTTGATGTGGCAGTCAAAAGGTTAAGCACTTTCTATGAACATGGTGCAAGAGTCATAAGATCTCTTAAGGTCTTTTTTACAATATCCTTGAGATGGGGTACTTGCTTGTAATGTTTATGTTTACTACTGGCAAGCAACTATTACCACTAACCAGTGTGAATATAAAGGCTAGTTTACTATGAGACCAAGCATAATGGCTAGTTTACTATGAGCCCAAGCATGATACATACCCTATGTAATCAGATAAAGATCCTCCTACGAACAGCGTTGGTCCACAATATTGAAGTCCTCTTAAGTTTGAGGGAAAACCTGATATGTGTGTTTGGAAGTTATCCTTTAGTGCTGGTATGTTCACCCTCCAAGTAAATGAGCCAGTATTTGTTTGTACTAAATTAGTTATTAAGAAATTTCTCAAGTTGATATCAGGAGTAATTGCTTTTAGTTGCTCATCAGCCAACTTCCGAGCTTTAGACATGGCAATTCCTGGTCTGATTGCTACTGAAGTCATAGCATCAAATAAACTGCCCATCGAAAAGATTTGTGGGCTCGTCTTCACAGGAGATATATCAACCACAATGAGACTTGATACCATGTCAGACTGAAAACATTTGTAAATATGTAATAAATAACTCACAACTATTTTATTTAATTTGATAATGTCAATACTAAATATGTGTGATTTTTTTTCAACTGATATTTTGTATTAAATACTAGCCATGGGAACTACAAGTATGTACAAACTACGTACAACTTACACAGAGCAGTGACAGCACCATCGCTGTGCGTCCGCCCATACTGTGGCCCAGGATCGACACCTTTGACAACTCCAGCTTCTTCAGCAGCTTCATGACATCGTGCGCCATGTGCACGTACGTGTGCTGCGAGGCATGCCTGCTGTCCCCGTGGTTCCGCGCATCTACGCTTATGACTTTCCTACCAGTGGTCCTATGGATAGCTTTGCTCATACTGTTCCAGTTGTTTTTAGATCCTAATAACCCGTGTAATATGACTAGAGGTGGCCGTTCTACATTTTTTGAATCATTTGTACTTTCGTAAGAAGCGTAGGCCAAGTCCACAGCTTCTGCATTTTCTGACGTAGACGCCAGTAGTCTGTGCGCAATTTGTGTAGCACCTGGTAGAAATTTAGGGCACAAGTTCAACCTATTGAAAACATTTTTGAGAGTTACTACGCTGAGTAACATTTTTATTTCAGTGTATTTTGATAAAATATATTAATAATTTTGAAGGTGATTTGCTTGACATTGCGTACTCTTGGGTTACATTTTTTGATGACGGCACAGGATGACAGATTGATTGTTGATGCTGACAGCTGCACCTGCAATGACAGATCGAAATGAAGTGTCAGAAAGTATGAAAAGGTGGAAGTATTATGTACTACGTTCCAAGCACAGATAATTAGAAAGTCAGATGATAGAGGTTTCTTTTATTCTGAAAGGGCCTCGCCCATAGAAGAATAAGCTATGGAGGAAGCAAGGACCGAATCGCCGAACATGTTCTGCCACTTTTTGCGGGAAGCGAGGTAAACACGTACAGTATACTACGGGAATTTCATAATCACAAAAAGAGACATGCTTACTATTTCTACAACCACACGAATAAGAAACTCATACACATTTAAACATTGGCAAGTATTAGTATAAGTTTCCTATGATTACAAACAAGAGTGCTAGTGGCACAACCAATGAGTGAAATTTCATGCATCAATATTTTATTTTATTGTACTACTTGACTAATAAAATAAAATACACTATTTGATAAGTAAACAGCGAAACTACATAGTATCAACGACAATTTTCAAGATAACGATTGTATTTTTTAATGTCCTATTATTTTCAAAAGTAATACATCCCCATAGCTGGGCCTCTACCTTGCTATAATAATGACGCTACAAGTGACTTGTACTCAATGTCGTCACTTTTAATAATAATTTATTTTTTATTACAACTTTATTTCTATCTTCTTGTGCAAACACATACACAAAGAAAACTACTATAAACCTATTGAAAATAAGTACTAAAAATATTTATTTTATCATTCATTCATTTCCATTGTCCCAACCCTATGCCAAATCACGTCCTTGCTAGCCCATGTACTGCGTTTGAGCTACCAACGTACCGATGTTTTTTTATCGTCACGGTCTTCGATATTGTGCTTAAATAATAACATGTTAGGGCATAATTAGAACTTACAGGTACGAAACAACATGTTTTTGCAGATTTTATGCGGCAGATTGTTGTTTACGACAGGAAACTGCACAATTAAACATTTTAGGCGCATTTCAGGGAAACCTGCTAACGCAACCGGGTCCGGCCGTGCCTTTCGATATTAGGCTTGTTTGCTAGCATTCACTGTAACGTGCACCGGTTGGGGCCTTACAGAAAACCTGTTTGCGATACAAAATTATACAGAATGACGGCGAATGAACTAGTTTATATATAACGTGTTTGGTCAAATGTTTAAAGTACTTTGGCAGACAGGTGAGAACAACTATGCTGTCTCTATAGCTTATTCCTCTATGGCGTCAACAGTATGAGCAAAGCTGCTATCCATTAGGACCACTGGTAGTAAAGACACTAGCGTAGATGCAAGAGGTATGCCTCGCGGCACACGTACGTGCACATGGCACACGATGTCATGAAGCTGCTGAAGAAGCTGGTGTTGTCGAAGGTGACCAGCACCACTTTAATACTAGAAACAGGGACCAACTAGTTCAGCCAGGTTTTGGCTAGCTAAAGTAGACTCATCTTTCATGGGGTACTGTTTAGAATGTTACAATAAAATACCTCACCCCATTCTACAACTGAATGAGACGGTATTTAAATCTTGCAAAAAACGCACACTATTAGGCAAGCATATCGTAAGTTGGGGGATTATATTGATGATAAAAATGCTTGGCTCAATGCTGGTCCTGCTCTACAACCATAAGGGCAATCAAATTATCATGTGAAGTAATTGTGAAAGCTGCAGAAGATTGTAAAAATATCCTTGCATTGTACACGTTCAATCTCTAAGTATTAAATAACTAGCTGTTCCGCGCAACTTCGTATGCGTCATGTTTTCTTCGTTTTGGCGACATTTTTCATTGCTGCTCCGGTCCTATTGGTCGTAGCGTGATGATATATAGCATATATCCTTTCTCGATAAATGGGCTATCCCACACTGAAAGATTTTTTGAAATCCGACCAGATGTTCCTGAGATTAGCTCGTTCAAGCAAACAAACTCTTCAGCTTTATTATTAGTTATATATATATATATTTAATTAGACCACATTTAATTACATATGTACATTATTTACAAACTGCAAATAGATATAAAATAAAATATGTACAAGTATCAAAATTACAGGGCGTCAAAAAATTCGTCGACATCGCTGTCAACAGGAAAAGTGCCCAGAAGCCTGGCCGCATTGCCACGTTGGATGGCTCAAAATTTAATGTATGGTATTTAGATGATGGAACCCTAGGAGGTGATGTTGACGCCGTTTTTGCATGACCTACAGCTCCTCAAACAGAAATTTAAATCTATTGGCCTGGACCTTAACCCCTCAAAGTGCGTTTACCTCTCCGACGTGACAGGCAATCGACTATAGATAAATTTAATGCAATAGTGGCAATAGCACCACAAATCACAATTTTAGAAAAAAGTTCCCTGCTCCTCCTAGGTTCCCCTGTTTTAGAAGAAAGTTTTTCATCTTTCATCGAAGACAAAATCAAACATTTTATTGATATTTCGGATAGACTCTCTAAAATTAATTTACATTCGGCTTTCAACCTTATCAGATATTGTTGTTTTGGTCCAAATTTTATGTATTTTCTCCGTTCTTCTCCTCTTTGGATGAAACCAGAACTTTTGGACAAAATTGACCAAATTATACGCATCACATTAACATCCATTCTAAATGTGGCTTTGGACGACCGAGCGTGGCTGCAAGCCACCCTACCAATTCGTTTTGGAGGCCTCGGCGTCCGTAAAATTTCTAGTGTAAGCTTACTGCGTAGCGTTCCTGTCCTCTGTCCACAGCACTGAAAAGCTAACCAGGAAGATTTTAACTCTCTCCATGGTTGATTCGGAAGTGCCGTGCTTGACGGACGCAGAGGACGCCTGGAAAGTGGCATGCCCAGATACGGATCGGCCCGAGAACCCATTCTCCCAGAGACAGTGGGATGAGCCGCTCTGCAGGTTGGTACGGAATAAACTTATTAATACGTCAACCAATACTGCTGAGCGTGCCCGCCTGCTGGCTGTGGGTGAGTGGGAGTCGGGTCTCTGGTTTCAGGCACTACTGTCACCTAACATAGGCACTATGCTAGGTGACACAACATTCCGGCTCGCTACATGTCTGCGATGGGGCGCTCCTAGCGGGGCTCCACATCGCTATCGATGTGGTGAAGCAGTCGACGGCCTCGGACACCATGGCCTTTCCTGCAGTAAGAGTGCAGGTCGGATAGCGCGGCACGCTAGCATTAATGATCTCATTCGTCGTGCTCTTGCCACCGCCGGGGTGCCAGCTGTCTTAGAACCTAATGGCTTGGCACGTGTCGATGGGATAAGAGACCAGAAGGTATGACCATAATGCCATGGAAGTTGGGTAGGCCTTGGGTGTGGGATGCGACTTGCGTCGACACCCTTGCGCCATCCCATCTTCCTAGCACGGTAAGCTGCGCTGGGGCGGCTGCTGCAGGTGTTGAAACCCTTAAACGGCGCAAATACAATAATTTAATTGGTAAATATGTATTTGAGCCGTTTGGGGTTGAAACACTAGGGCCATGGAGCCCGAGTGCCCATTTTTTGTTTCGGGACATCGCCAAGCGGTTGGTCGACGCTTCACGTGACCAGAGGGCTGACCTCTTTTTTGGTCAAAGAATTATCATTGCCATACAACGCGCAATGCGGCCAGCCTTCTTGGGACTTTTCCTGTTGATAGCGATGTCGACGATTTTTTTGACGCCCTGTAATTTTGATACTTGTACATATTTTATTTTATATCTATTTTTAGTATATATAAATATAATATATGAGTAATATGTTAGATTAGATTGCATAGCACATGCGTGAGACCTATGTACTGTGGAGCAAGCATTTACTGAGTACCTTTCATTGACGCGAATTTGGCCTGGCGGCCCTGGTCTCGAGCCCGATTTTCATAAAAATAAAACTACATCATTGGTTTTTTGAGAAACCAAAATTCCCAAAAAAAAAACTAAATTCTAAATCAAATATTATTACACTATTCGATAGTGTCGCTGATATAGATCAAAATCTAGGAAGTAATTAATGACATATACCAAACAATGCTTTTTTAGGGTTCCGTAGCCGAATGGCAAAAAACGGAACCCTTATAGATTCGTCATGTCTGTCTGTCTGTCTGTCTGTCCGTCCGTATGTCACAGCCACTTTTTTCCGAAACTATAAGAACTATACTATTGAAACTTGGTAAGTAGATGTATTCTGTAAACCGCATTAAGATTTTTACACAAAAATAGAAAAAATACAATAAATTTTGGGGTTCCTCATACAAAGAACTGAAAACCAAATTTTTTTTTTCATCAAACCCATACGTGTGGGGTATCTATGGATAGGTCTTCAAAAATGATATTGAGGTTTCTAATATAATTTTTTTATAAACTGAATAGTTTGCGCTAGAGCCACTTCCACAGTGGTAAAATGTGTGTCCCCCCCCTCTAATTTCTAAAGCAAGAGGAGGAAAATTCTGAAAATATTTAGGATTGTAGAACGTAAAAAAAACTATCAACGAAAATTGGTTTTAATAAGATATAATGTTTAGTTTTTGAGATATGGGACTTTTTTATCAAACTGCAGCAGTAACTTTGTTTTTCATTAACATACTATGAAAAACCAATTTAGTTTTGCGGTTGAGTGGAAGTTTACTAACTAATACTACTAACTAATGAATGACAGTTCAAAATATTGTTTGGGGCTATGGAACCCTGTGTGCGAGTAAGACTCGCACTTGGCCGGTTTTTTTTTCTTCTTATTTTATGTGAATTGTTTGTGTTACGAGCTGGGTGTAGGATAAATTAACACAATACCAATTAAACACTAGAAATCTTTATTCAACACGAAACACTTAAACTTAATCACAAATACACAACTGATCACTATTCACTTAGATAGGTATCGCACTAGTAGTGCACTTCGATCGCTTCGTTTCGTAGTCGAAATCAGATTGCTACGTCTCGTGATCCGTCAGCTATTTTTATGGCCGACCCATCTTCGAGAAACTTTCACAACTTCCGTGAACGTTTAGGCAGTTCTTTAGGGGTACCAATCCTTCTAGAAAGTTCCGGAACAACGTGTTACGTCAGGGCTTGTTAACGTTACCAACTAACAAAATAATAACCATTACTTAACGTTAATTCTAATGTGATACCTAATTAACGTTACAAAATATAACGTTAATTGATAACATTACCAGTAATTTAACGTTAAATACAATTAACGTAAAATACGAGAATAACGTTACTTTTACCGTTAATTTAGCTGCAACCCGGTCACATTCAAGGTTGTTAGCGCGGCGTGGTGGAGGCCGAGCGGGAGGGCAGCATCGCATATTGAAATCAAGGCTTATTTTACTTATGTTTAGTAGTACGCACGGCGACAAAATCGCATTGTACGGGAAATCTATAAAAAACGAGGCCATGTTATATTGCAAATGTAAAGCTTGATGTGTCGCTGTGTGTACACTACTACCTATCTAGTCCTTTAATTTAAATAGTTTTTACAATTAGCGACTAAGCACATATTTGTTTTTTAAAGAAGACTAAGTTATAAACGAGTGCAATCATGTACCAACGAAGCATATGGGACGTAAATGAATTAAGCTGTAACGTCTCCAATTTACCTCCGTTGGATTTTAACCAAGACCAACCACGACCTAGCGACCCACGAAATGCGGCGTTCGCAACACTGGTCGCTTTCGAACTGGATCGTATGCCAGAAGAAAAACGTAGAGTAACTTATGTCAATTTACTCAACGTTATTAGAAAAGTGCGACAGGAAAACGACTTGGATAACATAATTTTGCCAAGTTACGAAGAATCAGAGTAATAATTATAAGTAAATTGATTCAATTCTTTTGAATACTATAATTATGATTTCCTTTATTCATTTTCATTACGTAGTTATAATATTTTTACATAATTATATTTGAAAAAAAAACATTAAAAAATATAAAAAAATAGTAGCCCACCAGCA
This sequence comes from Cerastis rubricosa, assembly GCA_949152445.1. Classification (NCBI taxonomy): domain Eukaryota; kingdom Metazoa; phylum Arthropoda; class Insecta; order Lepidoptera; family Noctuidae; genus Cerastis; species Cerastis rubricosa. Next base: position 14,668,634 of record OX424545.1, on the reverse strand, counting down.
TCGGGAACAGGGTCCCGGCTACCGGTGGTCAGGGCTCTTGACCATCTTGCGAAAGACTCCGCAGATGTTGGTCGTAGGTTTTGGCTATTAAGCCATTGGCCGACACGACTATCGGCACAATGGTTGCTGTTGTCAAGTCCCACATGTCGACAACCTCGCGAGCCAGATCTAGATACTTGAATTGCTTATCTTTCTCTGCTTTCACGAGGTTCTCGTAATGCGGGATCGTGATATCAACAATCATTGCGCGACGCTTCAATCGATCTATCAACACAATGTCAGGCTTATTGGCAACAATAGTCCTGTCAGTGACGATAGATCGATCCCAATACAACGTGATATTACAATTATCGAGAACTGGATCGGCCACATACTTAATAGTATGGCACTTCTAATTCCACAAGGTTGTTTTTCAAAGCAAGTTGCTGGTGGATAATCCTGGCAACAAGGTTGTGTCTATGCAACTACTCTCCATTAGCCAAACGAGAACACCCAGAAATAATGTGTCGGATCGATTTTCCCGGACGGTGGCATGCCCGACATATGTCAACCGTGCCATCCTTTACTATCTGTTTCCGGAAGTTATTCGTCAGCATAACCTCGTCCATTATTGTACAGACAAAACCTTCAGTTTCCCCGAAGAGGTCACCAAAACGCAGCCAGGAAACAGACGCAAGAAGTCTACATCGGGCCCATGTAAAGCCCAGTAAAAACGTCCTTGAAGTTCCTTGCTCTGCCATACCTCCCTGCGGTCATTAGTGTCTAATACTACAGGCTTACGGCAGTTCTCGTTAGCCAAGAAGATCGGGGTAAGGCCCTTGTCTACTGAGACCACATCTCGGTGCATCCCCACGTCGGCTTCTAGGAAGTATTCCCTGAGACTGCATACCTCACGGTTGTGCAGGATCTTAGCATTTAAGAAGCCACGACCCCACACTTCCGCGGGATATACAGTCTCATCATCGACGACCGTGGGTGATGAATCCGATTTGCGGTCAGCAGTACGCAGACCTTCCTATCTAGGGCATCAAGTTCTGTCTGAAGCCATTTGAGTATGCCGAAAGAATACATCAAAACCGGCATGACCCAACCGTTGAAGGCGCGCACCTTGTTTCTTCCTGACAGAAGACTGCTTAGCACCTTATTCAGGCGGCCAAAGAAACGCTCCTTCAACGATTGTTTCATGTCAGCAGTATTGATGCCTCATGCTTCCGACATACCCAAATACTTGTAGGTTTCTGTTGAGGAGAGGGATCTAAGGTGTACGGAATCCGAGAGTTGAGTTCCCACGGATTCCGTAATCTCCCCCTCGCTTCACATGCATGACTGCACATTTGTCCACACCAAATTCCATCCTGATGGCGCTAATGAAAGTTTCAGTTACCTTCAGTAGCTTCATCAGTTGCAAATTGTTGGGGGCAAAGATTTTCAGATCAACCATGTAAAGAAGGTGAGATATGACCTGACCACCTCTTCTCAACCGATAGCCTAGACCTGAACCTTCCAGCAGTGTGCTAAGAGGGTGCAAGGCTAGACAAAACCACAATGGACTCAGACTATCACCCTGAAATATACCACGCTCTATCCTTATCGGTTTGCTGTTCCCCTGCATCTGTCGACATCCTGGATAGCGAAGGACCGTCCTCCATTGCTCTATACACGACTCAAGGAAGGCGCGTAGAGTTATCTATCTTGTACAACTCCAACAAAAAAAAAACTATCCAACATGTAGACAGATGCCTTTGGGAGCGGCACACCTGTTGGCTAATGGCCATATCAATGAGGAGCAGCTCCTTAGTACCACGGGAACCGTTCCTACATCCATTCTGAGAGGGAGACATGATGGAATTGCTCTCAATATGTTGGTTAATTTTAGCTCTCAAAATGGATGTAAGAACTTTATAGACCGTTGGTAAGCAAGTGATAGGTCTATAATTTTTGGGCTCCGCAGTACTACCTGATTTATGGAGCAGGTGGGTAATGCTTGTCGTCAGGAACTGGGGCAGCGACCCTGACTCTAAGGCTGATTGAAACTGGGACGCCAAGCGAGCTTGCGATCTTTGGAACCATTTGATTCAGAAGTTGTGCAGTCCATCCAGTCCTGGAGATTTCCAGTTAGGTAACGGACGGACTGCACGAGCTACGTCTTGGGGGCTGATGATAATTGCCCCCATTTCTGGTATTGGATCACACGCTTGTTCAACCTCCCGGGTCCAACCGCCCTCAATGTGACTGACAGGCACCGACCAAGTGCTGCGCCAGAATGAACACAAGGTGTCATCATCCGGCAGACGCGTGTCAGTCACCCCTTGGTCTGGTCGTTCCCAAGCCCTATATACCCACCTTTCATCGCTTCGGAATGTGCGATTCTGAGTGTATCGCTCCACTCGCCGCTTGTACCTACGAATACGACTTGCCCATGCACAGATCTTCTGCTTCAGGAAGTCGATACGCTCTGTGACTAATCCAAATGATCACGAGAACTAATGTCAGTTCCCGAGAACGCCCGCCTCACAAAGCGCATCACTCTAGGGCGAGTATTGATTAAATTGCTGATGAGTACTCTAGCCTCACCGATACGCCGCTCAATCCTGCACTGCCAAGCTGGTACAGCTAATTTTGGTCGTTTAGCTCGTTCACTGTCAGGAAATTTGGCTAAAAGGAAATTTAGGCCGCTACGGCTGTGCAGTATAATATTGAGTGGGTATCAGCAAGGCTTTCGCTGTTGTGAAAGCAGTTTGAAAGCTGCGAATCTAGAGTACACACCAGCGCCTTGTTTTTCTTGTGCATGGGCAAACGAGGTAAACGTGGTCTTAGTTCAGGTGGTGTAGAGCGATACTCCCGGAATGCACCCTCCAAAGCGCTCCTCAATTGTGCGTTGCACTGGGTACTCACGGTTATAACTTCGTCAACATCTTCTTCACCACCACGATCGGATCGCGGCGAAGCACTGGATACATTCTGCATCTGCGCCGCGATCATTTGCGAATCCGTGAGTCGAGGCGTAGTCGATCAAGTACAGTGTCATCCAACATATGGTTACGTTGGATGACCCGCACCTGATCCGATAGTCGCTGCGCCGACACGCTGACAGCTGGTTCAAGCACCTGAAATAGAAAGAGCATCCGACCACGGTACGCAGTCAAGTTGCTTCCCCTCTGAGTAGCCCCATAATATGAGCGCATGACGTTCTCATTAATGGACTGAGTCCATCGCATGCGTGACACATTTCCACCAGCAGCGGGGACCCTGTTCGGGGCCTGTTGGCCTCGAGGTCCCAGGCCCGCTGGTGGCCGTCCCCTTCCTCGTCGTCGTGGTGGTGATGGCGTCGACGGCGGGGAGAAAAACTCGTCGCTGGAACTCGACGCAACTGCAGCGACCGGCGACTCAGCGCCCACATATGTGGCTGCGAGGCGGAGCTCAGCGACGAGCCCAGAGATGGTGGGTGTGCTTCGTTTAGTCGGGCTCTGCGTCTCGTCAGCATTGATGACAAATATGACGTTTCATTTTCATAAGATTATTGCATTTTTGTTTAATTAGATCCGGTTTTGTGTATTAAGTAACTTTTCTTTTTTTTTCCTTTTAATTATTTTTTGGTTTAATTAGTGTTCTGCGTTATTTTATATTAATTAAGTAAAAAGTGTGAAAAACTTGTCTCGTCAGTTTGACACTCGAGCCACAGATTTATGATGATTATGATTATTATTTACTATGTCCCATCCCTACTCGCATGCGAGGAAGTTGGCAGAAGTTTAACTGTTTAAAAATAACGATAAAAGTAACGTTATTAAAGAATTAACGGTTATAAAGATTAACGATAAAATGTTTCAAAAATAACGTTAAATCTATTAACGTTATTCTAATATTAACGGTAACTCTGTCAAATGAAGGTAACGTTACGAAATTTTTAACGGTATTTAAAGCCCTGTGTTACGTCACATTGTTTTAACCCTTCAGAACGGTCGCGAGACTTTCTTCTTTTTTTCTTCACTCACGCACTTTTCAAAACGTTTTTTTTTCTCAAACAAATGGACTGGCCACTTCATTTTTTTTTTCCTTTACATATTTCTTGCTTGCTTTTACAGGATAGTGAATAATTCTTTCTTTTTTTAAACTACAAGTATAAAGCACGCAACTTTCCGGTACTTTACGCCAAATAATTGTGACTTTCAAGTAAAAATGGTCACTTGGTTGTGGTTACGTAACGTTTTATTAGGGGGGGGGGGGGGTATTGAAAAACGTTACGTCGCGTTACATGGAGTAAGATGGGATCAAAAATCTCAAAAACAGCGTTACGTTATACTTGAACGCTCCCTCAGACCGTGATTCAGAAACTAGGCAATGCTCCAAACGAAAACGTTACCCTTACAAAAGTGATGGTCACGGTTTGGTGGTCTCAAAGACATTCAAATAGGTGGTCTAGTGCCGGTGTAATTCTTCTCAGTTTCTAACGAAATTGCACAAGCATTACTAAGGATGTGTACTGTGAAGAACTGTACGTCGATTCTGTAAAATTCATACAACAACTCGCATTTCACATCGCTATTCACTCTCATTTCGCATAAGGTTCAAATGACCTTGATTTTGCATTTTGTAAGCATCACCTAGTCACTAGCCACTTCTTACGTCATCTCATACTTTATCTATCAAAATCTCCCTGTTAATTTAGTTCAACTCGCTGACACGCTCGCAAGGGTTGCGTTAATGTTAATTCGAATTATCAACCGAGTTTTTAGAATGCCAATCAAGAAACTCACAGCGGATTCAGATGCGTAATTCTAAATGAGTTCTTACAGAATCACACTGCTGGACTCAATGATGGAGAAGCTCCCAAGTCTCCAGCTAGCTTTGGTTATTCGCTAGTCCTATAGGACAACACTCGACCTTACACTGCACAACAGACACTTTCCAACCAAGTTACAATAGCTAGGGTTGGAAGTTCTGTGTCATCCAGCGTGTCACCAGACCTTGCGTCGACAGATTTGAACTATTTTTTTGAATTGTGTGTCGTGGACTTGTGGTTTTGGGAGTCAACTTTTACAATTTTTTACAGAATCAAGGTTTCGTTTTTTTTTTAATCGCTCTAGGCGCGCCTTCTAACGATGCCCACACTCCAGAATTTGGCCTACTTGGTACTGCAGGGCTTTAAATACCGTTAAAAATTTCGTAACGTTACCTTCATTTGACAGAGTTACCGTTAATATTAGAATAACGTTAATAGATTTAACGTTATTTTTGAAACATTTTATCGTTAATCTTTATAACCGTTAATTGTTTAATAACGTTACTTTTATCGTTATTTTTAAACAGTTAAACTTCTGCCAACTTCCTCGCATGCGAGTAGGGATGGGACATAGTAAATTATAATCATAATCATCATAAATCTGTGGCTCGAGTGTCAAACTGACGAGACAAGTTTTTCACACTTTTTACTTTAATTAATATAAAATAACGCAGAACACTGATTAAACCAAAAAATAATTAAAAGGAAAAAAAAGAAAAGTTACTTAATACACAAAACCGGATCTAATTAAACAAAAATGCAATAATCTTATGAAAATTAAACGTCATATTTGTCATCAATGCTGACGAGACGCAGAGCCCGACTAAACGAAGCACACCCACCATCTCTGGGCTCGTTGCTGAGCTCCGCCTCGCAGCCACATCTGTGGGCGCTGAGTCGCCGGTCGCTGCAGTTGCGTCGAGTTCCAGTGACGAGTTTTTCTCCCCGCTGTCGACGCCATCACCACCACGACGACGAGGAAGGGGACGGCCACCAGCGGGCCTGGGACCTCGAGGCCAACAGGCCCCGAACAGGGTCCCCGCTGCCGGTGGAAATGTGTCACGCATGCGATGGACTCAGTCCATTAATGAGAACGTCATGCGCTCATATTATGGGGCTACTCAGAGGGGAAGCAACTTGACTGCGTACCGTGGTCGGATGCTCTTTCTATTTCAGGTGCTTGAACCAGCTGTCAGCGTGTCGGCGCAGCGACTATCGGATCAGGTGCGGGTCATCCAACGTAACCATATGTTGGATGACACTGTACTTGATCGACTACGCCTCGACTCACGGAGTAACCTAATTACACCTGCTTCGCAAATGATCGCGGCGCAGATGCAGAATGTATCCAGTGCTTCGCCGCGATCCGATCGCGGTGGTGAAGAAGATGTTGACGAAGTTATAACCGTGAGTACCCAGTGCAACGCACAATTGAAGAGCGCTTTGGAGGGTGCATTCCGGGAGTATCGCTCTACACCACCTGAACTTAGACCACGTTTACCTCGTTTGCCCATGCACAAGAAAAACAAGGCGCTGGTGTGTACTCTAGATTCGCAGCTTTCAAACTGCTTTGACAACAGCGAAAGCCTTGCTGATACCCACTCAATATTATACTGCACAGCCGTAGCGGCATGTCGTGTAGCTCATGTCAAATTTCCTGACAGTGAACGAGCTAAACGACCAAAATTAGCTTGGCAGTGCAGGATTGAGCGGCGTATTGGTAAGGCTAGAGTACTCATCGGCAATTTAATCAATACTCGCCCTAGAGTGATGCGCTTTGTGAGGCGGGCGTTCTCGGGAACTGACATTAGTTCTCGTGATCATTTGGATTAGTCACAGAGCGTATCGACTTCCTGAAGCAGAAGATCTGTGCATGGGCAAGTCGTAGGTACAAGCGGCGAGTGGAGCGATACACTCAGAATTGCACATTCCGAAGCGATGAAAGGTGGGTATATAGGGCTTGGGAACGACCAGACCAAGGGGTGACTGACACGCGTCTGCCGGATGATGACATCTTGTGTTCATTCTGGCGCAGCACTTGGTCGGTGCCTGTCAGTCACATTGAGGGCGGTTGGACCCGGGAGGTTGAACAAGCGTGTGATCCAATACCAGAAATGGGGGCAATTATCATCAGCCCCCAAGACGTAGCTCGTGCAGTCCGTCCGTTACCTAACTGGAAATCTCCAGGACTGGATGGACTGCACAACTTCTGAATCAAATGGTTCCAAAGATCGCAAGCTCGCTTGGCGTCCCAGTTTCAATCAGCCTTAGAGTCAGGGTCGCTGCCCCAGTTCCTGACGACAGGCATTACCCACCTGCTCCATAAATCAGGTAGTACTGCGGAGCCCAAAAATTATAGACCTATCACTTGCTTACCAACGGTCTATAAAGTTCTTACATCCATTTTGAGAGCTAAAATTAACCAACATATTGAGAGCAATTCCATCATGTCTCCCTCTCAGAATGGATGTAGGAACGGTTCCCGTGGTACTAAGGAGCTGCTCCTCATTGATATGGCCATTAGCCAACAGGTGTGCCGCTCCCAAAGGCATCTGTCTACATGTTGGATAGTTTTTTTTTGTTGGAGTTGTACAAGATAGATAACTCTACGCGCCTTCCTTGAGTCGTGTATAGGGCAATGGAGGACGGTCCTTCGCTATCCAGGATGTCGACAGATGCAGGGGAACAGCAAACCGATAAGGATAGAGCGTGGTATATTTCAGGGTGATAGTCTGAGTCCATTGTGGTTTTGTCTAGCCTTGCACCCTCTTAGCACACTGCTGGAAGGTTCAGGTCTAGGCTATCGGTTGAGAAGAGGTGGTCAGGTCATATCTCACCTTCTTTACATGGTTGATCTGAAAATCTTTGCCCCCAACAATTTGCAACTGATGAAGCTACTGAAGGTAACTGAAACTTTCATTAGCGCCATCAGGATGGAATTTGGTGTGGACAAATGTGCAGTCATGCATGTGAAGCGAGGGGGAGATTACGGAATCCGTGGGAACTCAACTCTCGGATTCCGTACACCTTAGATCCCTCTCCTCAACAGAAACCTACAAGTATTTGGGTATGTCGGAAGCATGAGGCATCAATACTGCTGACATGAAACAATCGTTGAAGGAGCGTTTCTTTGGCCGCCTGAATAAGGTGCTAAGCAGTCTTCTGTCAGGAGGAAACAAGGTGCGCGCCTTCAACGTTTGGGTCATGCCGGTTTTGATGTATTCTTTCGGCATACTCAAATGGCTTCAGACAGAACTTGATGCCCTAGATAGGAAGGTCTGCGTACTGCTGACCGCAAATCGGATTCATCACCCACGGTCGTCGATGATGAGACTGTATATCCCGCGGAAGTGTGGGGTCGTGGCTTCTTAAATGCTAAGATCCTGCACAACCGTGAGGTATGCAGTCTCAGGGAATACTTCCTAGAAGCCGACGTGGGGATGCACCGAGATGTGGTCTGAGTAGACAAGGGCCTTACCCCGATCTTCTTGGCTAACGAGAACTGCCGTAAGCCTGTAGTATTAGACACTAATGACCGCAGGGAGGTATGGCAGAGCAAGGAACTTCAAGGACGTTTTTACTGGGCTTTACATGGGCCCGATGTAGACTTCTTAGCGTCTGTATCCTGGCTGCGTTTTGGTGACCTCTTCGGGGAAACTGAAGGTTTTGTCTATACAATAATGGACGAGGTTATGCTGACGAATAACTACCGGAAACACATAGTAAAGGATGGCACGGTTGACATATGTCCGGCATGCCACCGTCCGGGAAAATCGATCCGACACATTATTTCTGGGTGTTCTCGTTTGGCTAATGGAGAGACACAACCTTGTTGCCAGGATTATCCACCAGCAACTTGCTTTGAAAAACAACCTTGTGGAATTAGAAGTGCCATACTATAAGTATGTGGCCGACCCAGTTCTCGATAATTGTAATATCACGTTGCATTGGGATCGATCTATCGTCACTGACAGGACTATTGTTGCCAATAAGCCTGCCATTGTGTTGATAGATCGATTGAAGCGTCGCGCAATGATTGTTGATATCACGATCCCGCATTACGAGAACCTCGTGAAAGCAGAGAAAGATAAGCAATTCAAGTATCTAGATCTGGCTCGCGAGGTTGTCGACATGTGACACTTGACAACAGCAACCATTGTGCCGATAGTCGTGTCGGCCAATGGCTTAATAGCCAAAACCTACGACCAACATCTGCGGAGTCTTTCGCTTGACAGCTGGATCAAGGGCTTGATTCAGAAAGCAGTACTTCTGGACACGGCACGTTTTGTCAGGAGAGGAACCTCCTTCCGTGTCCAGAAGTACTGCTTTCTGAATCAAGCCCTTGATCCAGCTGTCAAGAGCCCTGACCACCGGTAGCCGGGACCCTGTTCCCGATGCTGGTGGGCTACTATTTTTTAATATTTTTTAATGTTTTTTTTTTTAATATAATTATGTAAAAATATTATAACTACGTAATGAAAATGAATAAAGGAAATCATAATTATAGTATTTAAAAGAATTGAATCAATTTACTTATAATTATTACTCTGATTCTTCGTAACTTGGCAAAATTATGTTATCCAAGTCGTTTTCCTGTCGCACTTTTCTAATAACGTTGAGTAAATTGACATAAGTTACTGTACGTTTTTCTTCTGGCATACGATCCAGTTCGAAAGCGACCAGTGTTGCGAACGCCGCATTTCGTGGGTCGCTAGGTCGTGGTTGGTCTTGGTTAAAATCCAACGGAGGTAAATTGGAGACGTTACAGCTTAATTCATTTACGTCCCATATGCTTTGTTGGTACATGATTGCACTCGTTTATAACTTAGTCTTCTTTAAAAAACAAATATGTGCTTAGTCGCTAATTGTAAAAACTATTTAAATTAAAGGACTAGATAGGTAGTAGTGTACACACAGCGACACATCAAGCTTTACATTTGCAATATAACATGGCCTCGTTTTTTATAGATTTCCCGTACAATGCGATTTTGTCGCCGTGCGTACTACTAAACATAAGTAAAATAAGCCTTGATTTCAATATGCGATGCTGCCCTCCCGCTTGGCCTCCACCACGCCGCGCTAACAACCTTGAATGTGACCGGGTTGCAGCTAAATTAACGGTAAAAGTAACGTTATTCTCGTATTTTACGTTAATTGTATTTAACGTTAAATTACTGGTAATGTTATCAATTAACGTTATATTTTGTAACGTTAATTAGGTATCACATTAGAATTAACGTTAAGTAATGGTTATTATTTTGTTAGTTGGTAACGTTAACAAGCCCTGCTTGGTAGGAAACAAAAACCCGAGATGCAGTAAAATTGCCTATGTATTGCAGTAGGTTTGCGTTAACCGAAAAACGAAAAAATCCAATAACACTTTGGCCGAATGCTCAAAAGCCCTGGGAATCGAAACCAAGACCTTGTGTTTAGCAGTCGCGCTTGCGACCACCAGACCAACAAGACGGTTAGGAGTTATTTTTGCAAAAAACAACGTAAAACCTTTCTTTTTCATAATATGTATTAGTTGTGTAGTAAAGTGTCAAAAATCAGATGCAAACGGTAGCCACGCTCATATATTTATATTTAATTAAATTTTCATGCTTTTGTGTTTCAGGATAGAAATTTGACGACTTCGTTGAAGAAGGCTTTCGGGTCCTCACTGTGTACATTATGTCCAGCACCTTCAACATAGACCAAATTTGCATTCGGGAATAACTTTTTGATCTCTGTTATGTCGCCGGGTCTGAAATAAAACAGATTATTGATAAAACACAAAAAAGAAATATTTGATTGGTTAAGAAAAATTTCGTTACATGTAATAAATTCAATCTTTAATCTTACGGGATAAATTCTGATCGCTTGCCGCCGATGAATAACGTGGGGCCATCGTACTTTTTTCCTGCCATATCTGGAAATCCGGCAATATTGGGAAAATTCTTCGCCAAGGATTTAACATTGCACTTCCACCCGATAGAGTTATCAGATAATTTTCCAATATTCATTAGTATGAAATACATGGTCTCTTCGTTTGGAAATAATTCTGTTAATTGTTTCTTAGCTGAATTCCGTGCTATAAGTAATGATTCCGACCCAGTAAAGTCGACACCGTTCATGGCTTTAATGACTTTTCCAAAGAAGCCAAGAAGTCTACCGCCTTTTGGAATGATAGGTGATATATCTACCACGACTAAACTCGCTACTTTGGACGGCTGCAAATAAAGAAAAACAAACACGTGGATTAATGTTGTTATTATCACGAACTAGCAATAACTTCGTTTATCCTCTCTCTGATAGAGTGATTATGCCGCGTTGGTCACAAGCACACGTTTGATGTCATAAACATCGCTCCCTATTACATGTAATAGGACCGAAACAAAGAACGACGGACGACGTAGGGTGGCGTAAACAAAACTGGCGAAAAGTGTGACATGCTACGATTGCGTGATGTTATGTTATGTATATTCATATTGTTCCTTAGTAGTACCTAATAGATATGACGTGAGTTGGTACTGGTTAAGGTAGTGAGCGCTCCCGAGCTTGCGCACATAGAAAGTCAGACTCATCCATTCAAATACATAATGAAGGCTGACCTGCTTTCGTATATCATCATCATCTACCTTGTCTTTTCCCAACGACGTCGAAGCTGTCTTCCAGTGTTACTGGACGCAACTGAATACTAGTATTCAGTTGCGTTGGCTGACCTCTACAACCCAGTTAGTACTCGATACATCTTGGTTCTTGATTTCGATTTTGAGGGTTAAGCAGCGCATGCTATGGTCTGTGGATGGGTGACCAATTGACCATCCATTACTTACCGAGTTTCTTCCGTGCCTCGGAAAGCACGTTAAGTCGATGGTCTCGGCTGTCATTTGTAGATCTTTGACAGTCGTTATGAGTAGTCAAAAGAAAAAAAAACTGACATCCAGTCTTACCAGGTACTTACGTATTACCAAGTTACTGGGTTGTGGAGGTCAGATAGGCAGTCGCTTCATGTAAAATACTGGTACTCAGCTGCATCCGGTTATACTGGTAGTGGACCCCAAGATAGTTTGGGAAAAAGCTAGGCAGATGAAGAGGTACATTAAATTGTCAAACCATGGTCGAACCTCTGTCAAAGCTAAAACCATTCCCGTCCGGCCGCCCATGCTGTGGCCAATAACAACATTTTTTTTTGTTGAAAGATTATCGACTAATCGGGAGACGTCAGCAGCTAATGCAATATAGTCGTGGTCATCACTATGAGGGCTGTCCCCATGATTACGAGCATCCACTGCTACCACCGGTTTGTTCATATGAGATGCAATCTTTTGACACATGCTTTGCCAATTCCTCTGAGATCCAAGCAAACCATGGAGCACAAATATTGCTTCACCGCCGGGTGTGGGACTGGGCCCGTGGGTTTTATACGATAAATCAACCGTTGACTGTTTACGAACTACTTTGATTGCCATGAAAATATTTTTCAACTCAATGTACGTCTGAGGTTTGATTCTACGGATTGGACACAGAATAACCATTTCATGATTATGATTTGTTACAAAATTTAGGCTACATAAGCTACATAAATATAATCAAAGACATTTATACCAAACCACAGAACATATATTGTACCAAACGGTATGAAGCATGTCACCGGTTTCAAAATAGTCTTACCCTGTCAAATTCTGAAGTCATCATTTTTGACGAACACAGCAAATAGTTTGTAACAAAGATTTAAAGGGGTTTGGGTAAAAGTGGCATGATTTTTAGGGTTCCGTACCCAAAGGGTCAAACGGGACCCTATTACTGAGACTTCGCTGTCGTCTGTTCGTCCGTCCGTCTGTCACCAGGCTGTATCTCATGAACCGTGATAGTTAGAAAGTTGAAATTTCTACAGATTATGTATTTCTGTTGCTGTTATAACAACAAATACTAAAAACCGAATAAAATAAATATTAAAGGTGGGCTCCCATACAAAAAAGTGTTTTTTTTTTTCCTTTTTATAAATAATGGTACGGAACTCTTCGTGCGCGAGTCCGACTCGCACTTGGCCGGTTTTTTAAGTCTGCGGCCACTAATGAAAAACATTTCATAAGTAAGAACACAATAAGACATTCATTTTCTTCTATGAACAATTATTTCCAAAATGCATCGGAGCCGAGATATACAGGTGAACTTTTCAAGTGGGTGGAAGGCCAAATCCGAAACTATGAAGAATAGCGAAAAACACTCAAAGGAGTCTCAAGCCCGATTTTGATAAAAACTAAAACTGTATCATTGGTTTTAAAAAAAATCTATATTCCTAGCCAGGAATCGGACCCGTTAATTTAGAAAAAAAAAAACCTGTATTATTACACCATTCGATAGTGTCGCTGCAAAGGATCAAATTCAGGGAAGTAATGATATACTCCAAACGATATATACGAATATAGGATAGGAAAGAGTTATTTTTTGATAAAATACATAACAGTATGCAAACTGTTAGTAGTAACAACACAATCTTGACATCAGATATTTCAGCTCCAATATAATTTTCGGCAAACTTCTTTTAGGAGTCATTGTTCTCATATGTTCCACTATACGTTAGCAACTATGTTAATAATTATCTTTGTGGCCGCTGTGCAGAAAAATCATGCCACTGGTCCATACAAACTTACCCAATGCCCTTTTTGGTTTTAGCCAGTTCACAACAATAGTCTAGTTAATGCGCAAACAGGTGCGATTCCTTTTCCTTCACTCTCATGATAGCCGTACATAGATGGCATCTATATAGATTTGACAAGACCGGAAAGCAGAAAAGCCGCTTTAGCGCCCTCATGTCAAATATCTTTTTTTCCTGATAAAGCGGTAGTTGAACGTCAACTCATACAAATATAGTATGTATGGACGTTCAAGCGTTTAGTACAAAAGACCTGCATGACCTCTCTCATCTTGTGCGGCAGATTATGTTTTGGAAACTGCTGCTACCGCGCCCCAAACTGTTTTCGTTTGACATGTACCCATTAAAATTATTTGGTATTTACTTACAGCAGAAATATCTTGTTTGGGCTCATTAAATTTCATCGGTCTTGATCACGGTCTTGATGGCAGCTGAGATTGGTGAACGTCGTTCTATGCTGGAGCAGGATCTCGGAATTACTTAACATAGGTCTACCGAGTTATAATGTGGATTGGTGTAGATGAGTAGTTGGTAAACATTAGTGTGGTGAACTTGACCTGCTGCCTGCAGCCAGCCTGAAAGTCTGTAGCCTAACCAACTCCATGGCCCCTTAGTATCTACGCAAACTCACCGAGTTTGGACTCTTTTGATTGGTCTAGACGAGGTATTATAGTTAATTTTTTTCCCACAGGGCAAAAAATTTGGAACTATAAAAGTCCTGAGAACGTTTTAGGACGTGCTAAATAGTGTTCATGATTAGTACTATAATGGTGTTATAAACGTTTACAGAACCCTAAAGAGGCCCTAGTTTTATCACTGATTTATTCTATAATCATTACATACAGGCTCTCACGGTGATAAGTCAGCTCTGTAGTTGAAATGTTGCAACGTTTATGTCACAAATTTGCACTATAAAAGTAACCAAAACATGTTTATAGTGCTATTTTGCACCGTTGATGATTCTAGTGATCTTTTTATTACGCTTGTTCGCCAGTTCCCCAAGAAAACAAAACGTATCAATATAAGTTATTAAATGCTTTTTGTCATTTGCCATTGTTACTTTACGTTACATTTTATAATAAAGTCATACTACATGACATGGCAAAGTTACGGTCTATGAATGTTTTGATTCATGGACCGTAACTCTGCCATAACTTGCACCTGCGAAAATAATTGTATCATTAGAATCGAATGCTGATTTCAAATTTGACAAAGTGCCCTCATAATTTTCGATTTTTCGTTAAATTTAAATAAATAAAACAAGGACTTGTGCCCATTTTGGCTACTATATTACACATTGGCTCCAGCCGTGCTGCTTATGTGCTATCAGCAGCAGAAAACAGCAGCCATGTTTTCATTGAAAGCGCTTTAGTCTCGTAGCAGTAATACAAACTCACTTATAGAGCTATTTAGAATTTAAGTTATCTAGCAACTCAAGAACCATAGATTCTTCATGACTTCTTCAGAACTAGCCCCATAGCAATGTTGAGGTAGCTTTTAAGAAGCCTAACAGTTACTTAACGGTTGTGAAAGGTACTTGTGATGTAGTACGTATGCAACCTCTATTTCAATGTGTGTAACCAATATATAAGTCATAGTATCATCATAATAAAGGCAGTCTTACACCACATTTTGGGATGTTTTATTATATCTGACACCCGACCATACATGGCGACCCTGCCACTAAACAGGGCTTGAATCATGTACGCGATTAGTATCGGTTTTGCTCAGTGTGGCAACTGTTTAAGTGAAAAAAAAAAAAAAGTGACTTTGAAAAATGTGCAACTCAAAAGTAACTAATGAGGAGGTTTTTCTCAATCAAAATAGCGCCGCTAAAAACACAGCGACGGTAGAGGAATTTAAATTTCATTTATCGGCCATAAGTATCGTGTTAACAATAATTTGCACGATATTATTCATCGGTGCACTATACTCCATCTTTAAAATTTACAAAAGATGTCATGAGTCCTGGGCGCGAGAGCAGATAACGAGACACATCTTAAGGCGTTCTGTGGATCGATCCAGAAGGTGTCGCGACGGTGCTTGTAACGTGTCTGCAGGCGAGGAACGTCGGGTCCACGCTTCCAGCAAGAATCCCTGACAACACAGAGGCGTGTAACAAATCATACAATTCGGCTAGTGTTCTTGTGAGTTCCGTGTTCTAATGAATGTGAAAGTGTGGTAATTCTAACATGGGCAGTGTATGCGTGCAACAGTGGAATCATAGTCGCGATATGAACTTGCATTTGGTATATGAACTATAAAATTATGGACAGTTATGTATGACGAATTGTTACAGATATACAATGACCTTGGTAAGATAAGAATATATTTAGTAAAAATAGGACCAAGTAGACGAAAGGGTGAAATTGTTTTGAAAAAACTAAAAGAGGCCGATAAATTGCTGAGTAATTTCAATGAGAGCTTAGACCATTTAAGGCTACTTAAAACCGGATTAAAAGACGAGGAATTATGTAAATTTAATAAATTAAACAAAGATTTTGTTAACCTGTATGACAATATTTTAGATTTGTGTAATAATTCATCGACTGAAGAGTCAATTATTGAACAAAATATGGCGAAATTCGATTTAAAAATCGCCTTGAGCTTATTACCCGTTCTAAATGACGACGGCACAAATACGAAACAGCTCATTGATGGCGTAGAATACTATGAAACGGAACTTGACGTAGACGGACAAATTAAATTGATAAATTTTGTTTTAAAAAGTCGACTTTCGCAGTCTGCTAAACTTAAACTTAATGCAAAGTATGACAGTGTTAATGAGTTAGTAAAGGCTATGAAAACATGTCTGTTACCAAAAAAATCAGCAACAGCTCTACAACACAAATTGTACAATTTGAAACAAAATGATCTTACTATAGATGACTACGGTAAGAAAATAACTGATTTGTTTGTTGACTTGACGATTTCCCAATCTGAAGGCAATGAGTCTAGCTTCGATATATTGAAGCCTATTAACGAAAAATCAGCCATTAAAAGTTTTGCCGACGGATTAAGAAATCGTCGACTAAGCACAATAATAGCAGCACGACAGTTTACATCTTTAAGTGATGCCATACAAGCAGCCATCGATGAGGAAGTTTCAACACCGTCCACGTCAGGTGACATTTTATTTATGCGTCGTAATAACAATTACTACCAATATAGGAATTCCAGAGGCCAGGGGATGTCACGAGGACGAGGACAATCAACGCCACCGGCGGAACGGAGGGATGATCGAATATCGCAAACAGGTCGCGGTGGATGGAGATCTCGTGGCCGCGGCACATTTAACCGTGGAGCTAAAGGTAGGATTTTTTTTAACCAAGCAACTATAGACCAAGTTACAGCAAACCTTACAGGCTCCCACATTCACAAAAAGGGGAAATACAGAATCAAATTAACCGCATGCTCGAACAAGGTATAATAGAACCCTGTAATAGCGAATGGTCTAGTCCCGTTCTATTAGTACCAAAGAAATCAAATGGAGAGAAGAAATGGCGTCTAGTCATTGATTACCGAAAGTTAAATAACTGTGTTCAAAATGATAAATTCCCACTGCCAAATATTCATGAGATATTAGACTCGCTTTCTGGTTGCATTTATTTTACGCACTTAGACTTAAGCCAAGGGTTTTATAACGTGGAACTTGAACCAGATAGTAGGAAATTTACAGCTTTTCATTCAGGTCAATATCAAATGACTAGAATGCCAATGGGTCTTAAGACAAGCCCGAACTCATTTGCCCGAATGATGACAATGGCAATGGCGGGCCTTAATTATGAAAAATGTTTATGTTATCAGGACGATTTAATTATAATGGGACGGGACTTATCAAATCATAACAAAAATTTAATCGAAGTACTAGAAAGATTACGCAGTGTCAATTTAAAATTAAATCCGATGACATGCGACTTTCTTAAAAAGGAAATGCTCTATTTAGGCCACGTCGTAACAGATAACGGTGTACTACCCGATCCAGAAAAGATTAGTGCTATACAAAACTATCCAATTCCCCAAAACACAAATGAAGTAAAGCGTTTTGTAGCCTTAGCGAATTATTATCGCAAATTTATTCCAAATTTTGCTGAAATTGCAAACAGTTTAAATATTTTGTGTAGAAAAAATGTAGAATTCATTTGGAATAGCGACGCACAAAAGGCATTTCAGACACTTAAAGAATGTATGTCTACACCACCAGTTCTCCAATATCCGGATTTATCAGATAAAAATTCAGTTTATTGTACAAACTGATGCGTCAGGGTACGCGATAGGAGCGGTTTTATCCAACGGCAATGGTCGGCCAGTCGCTTACGCCAGTAGGAGTTTAAACAAAGCTGAACGTAATTACCCGACTATTGAAAAAGAACTCCTGGCTATAGTATGGGCCGTAAAACATTATAGACCCTATTTGTATGGTCGTCCATTCAAAATAGTAACTGACCACAAACCACTGGTATATTTATTTAGTTTAAAGGAGCCATCAAGTAGACTGCTCAAATTTAGATTATGTTTAGAAGAATATGACTATTTAATAGAACATGTCAAAGGTCAACAAAATGCAGCCGCCGATGCTTTATCTCGAATTCCAATATCATCGAAAGATTTAAAGAACATGCACGAAAGTTTATTTGTAATGACACGAGCACAGATAAAACGAATAGAATATATAAGGGAAATAATATATTTTCATATGATCAAGCAAAAATGATGTTGTATATAAATCCATCTGCTCGATCACAAATGACGCCAGCCGCATTTGTGAGAGCGATGTGCGATTTCTGTAAAGTTAATGACATACATGAAATATGTTTCGTGAAAAATAAATCCCATAACTTATTCTTAGGAAAAATAACTAATGAGGTTAAAAGATATACTAAATGGGAAGGACCGCGATTGTGTATTTTAAATAATATAGAAAAAGTAGATAATTTAGAAGATCGGAGAGTCATTTTAAATGACTTTCACTTATTACCCACAAGTGGCCACGCAGGCACAAAAAGAATGTTTAACAACATTAAAAAATATTATTTCTGGCCGGGTCTCGAAAAGGATATAAATAACTATGTTAAAAAATGCCCTATTTGTCAAAAACAAAAGTATACGGTTATGGTAAAAGAACCCATGGTAATAACCACAACGGCACAATCATCATTTGAGAAGATATTTTTAGACATAGTAGGGCCTCTTGATAGAGATTACTATAACTACACGTATATTTTAACACTTCAATGTGAACTATCAAAATATGTATGCGCTTTTCCACTAGTGAATAGAACAGCAGCTGAAGTCGCTCGTGTGTTCGTCAACAACTTCATCCTCGTGCACGGTGTGCCTCGGGAAATCGCTACTGACAGAGGAACGGAGTTCATGTCAGAGACATTCAAAACGGTATGTACAATTCTTAATATTTCCAAACTGAACTCAACAGCCTATCATCACCAGAGCATTGGTGCACTGGAGAATTCACACAAAACCCTAGGGGCCTTTTTAAGAATGCACATCAATCAAAGACCAGACTCATGGAGTTCATGGTTACCTTTTTGGGCCTTTGCATACAACACCACAGTACATTCATCGACAAAATTTACACCCTTCGAACTTGTATATGGAAAGAAATGTAACTTACCAAGTAACCTTTTAAGAACAGTAGAACCACTATACAATTATGACAGTTATCCCCTTGAGCTTAAATATAGATTACAGATTTCACAAACAGAAGCACGGGAAAACTTGATTAACTCGAAATTAGAAAGGAAAAACAGATATGATAAATATGTAAGACCTGTAGAATATAAACCAAATGATAAAATATTGATTAAAAATGAAACTGGTAATAAGCTCTCAAACCTTTATACTGGTCCCTACACTGTTATTAGAGATTTGTCGCCAAATGTAGAGGTAAACATTAATGGAAAAATTGATGTTATTCATAAAAACAGAACGAAGTTGTATTACTCATAAAGTCATAGTATATTGTATACTTAGCAACAATACCTAGGCTACTGACCTTCGTTGCGATCGTGGCTGTAAAATGATATGCACTCGTGATGCCCTGAATCAATGGTGCCAACAAAAAGTACTTACATGTTTTATTTGTAAACACAGAACTCAACTGTAATCTTAGGTATAAGTTTGAAAAAAAAAAAAAAAAAGCAATTCGCTTGTTTGTAAACACAAGCGATACAACAACTGTAATCTTAGTTATAAGTTGTTTATTAATATACTTAAAGGCTCTTACCCGCTGCATCGGAATTACTTATGATATGTGGCACCAGATTTAATTAGATTAAGCAAACAGACGTCGGCGATCCGTCAACGTCCTGTTACGCGCCACCTTCCTTGACCACTACCCAAGTCAATATGGCATTATGGCTACCCGCAACGGCTTGACGTTTCGCCAGAGAGAATTGTAGACTGCTTCTCTCTCGTCTGTGGTCACAGTTTAGTTTGCAACGTGAATCATATGAAGCCTTTTTGCAAAGGCGCCAACACGGCCAGACTGACATACGACCGTCCTCGGGCGTTATTGTATTCCTGGAACAAACAATGTCTAATCACCAAGACATCCGCTCTTCCATCCTGACAAACTATGACAAACATTACTCTCATCGTAACTGTAACTGTTTCAGAACAAAAGAAAGCGTGTATTCTTTCGATCACTCACGGACTAGACGGCATTTTACTCCTACCAAGAAAGCGTGTGTCCTTTCGACCACTCATGGACCGGACGACACCTTTCTCCTACAACGAAAGCGTGTGTCCTTTCGACCACGCATGGACCGGACGACACCTTTCTCCTACAACGAAAGCGTGTGTCCTTTCGACCACTCATGGACCGGACGACACCTTTCTCCTACAACGAAAGCGTGTGTCCTTTCGACCACGCATGGACCGGACGACACCTTTCTCCTACAACGAAAGCGTGTGTCCTTTCGACCACTCATGGACCGGACGACACCTTTCTCCTACAACGAAAGCGTGTGTCCTTTCGACCACTCATGGACCGGACGACACCTTTCTCTAAACAGTTAACACCTGGACCGGACGGGTGTGTCCTTTCAACCAGCCGCTATCAGCTGCATGGCCCGGACGACACTGTCCTTTCGACCAGTGAACACTTAAGGTTGGACCGGATGAATGTGTCCCCTCAACCAGCCGCTATCAGCTGCATGGCCCGGACGACATTATCCCTTCGACCATACCAACGTTTGGACCGGACAACTGCGTCCCTTCGACCATACCAGTGTACGGACCGGACAACAGCGTCCCTTCGACCAACGTCATCACAAAAACATCATAAACCGGGCACCTGCGTCCCTTCGATCATTTTAAAGCATGAACCGGACAACAGTGACATTTCGACTAAACACACTTTCTTTTCGACTGAAACATGTAGACCACACAAGCACTTACTCCAAACGTCAAAGAACTTTTACAAATTACGCCAGCATCTAATAATTCCTGAACTTATTGGCCGACTACCTATTTTATCAAAATATCGCCTATTTTAATGGTACGATCTCCATCGTGCATTTTAAATCATAACCTCCGATGCCAGTAAGGTTTACTGATTGTGATGTCACCCATAAACCAATTACCTAAACAAGCCATGTTTAAGCAATGAGTCAGATGACCTACTTATCGAAAAGAAAAGAAACGGTCTCACCCGATTATGTTGTGAGGGTACCCTCTTGATGATTTGTGCTCGCAGGTTTGGTCGCTTTCCTTGTTGCTTCAAAAATTCATTGGTTATGTTCCTCACTTGGCCTTACTTTCGTGGAGGGCGCGATTCTTTATCCCACTTATGATAAAGGCTCTTACCCGCTGCATCGGAATTACTTATGATATGTGGCACCAGATTTAATTAGATTAAGCAAACAGACGTCGGCGATCCGTCAACGTCCTGTTACGCGCCACCTTCCTTGACCACTACCCAAGTCAATATGGCATTATGGCTACCCGCAACGGCTTGACGTTTCGCCAGAGAGAATTGTAGACTGCTTCTCTCTCGTCTGTGGTCACAGTTTAGTTTGCAACGTGAATCATATGAAGCCTTTTTGCAAAGGCGCCAACATACTTATAAAAAAAAAAAAAAAAAAAAAAACCTGCGAGTAACTCAAACGCAGAAAAAGCGCGGGAAACGTTCAACTAGACGGACGCGTCCTTTTTGAATTAAAGATTAATTATTTATAAAATACTGTAAAATAGGATCAGTAGTTTAGTTTTAGTGTTCTCTTCGTTAATTTATAGTTTTGTAGTTTTTTTTTTCTTCGGTAGTGGTAAGTTTTTACTATATTATTGTTGAAGCCTTTTAATGAACGACCCGCCAGACCCGGGGGACTTAGTTCCCCCGGCAGGCAATTTTGTTACTGTGGTGAGCAATGAGTCAGGCATGGATACCGATGGGTCGTCCTCGGCTCGCAACCTTAAAAGAAGTCGCGTACATGTGTGCAAACACTGTAACAAACGCCGTCGCACCCGAAAAAACCACGGTTCCGAGTCGTCGGGTTGTGGTTGCACGGATCCTAAAAGTCCTACAACAACTTTAGCAGAACCTATTTGCCCTGTAATACCAACCATTGCTGCTGATTTTCAGGCTCCATCCGTAGCTGTTCCCGCGCAAATCGGTCGTAAAGCATACGACAAAACCGACAGTGCACCTTACACTATTCATTTACAGAAAAAAACTATTTCCCCTGATGATGATACTACATTGCACCCAATCACATTTGGCAAATATCTCAAACATAACGCCTTTCAAAACATTATAAATGGAAGCGTCAAAAAAATTGGGCGTAATAAAATTTCTCTGTCATTTTCCAATTATCTGGATGCAAATTCTTTTATTTCACATAGTAGTCTGGAAACATATAATTACAAAGCTTTTATACCCACATTTAATGTTACAAGAATGGGTCTAGTACGTGGTGTTCCTGCAGAATGGTCTCCTGAGGAAGTAATTGATAATATTACAGTTCCAATTGGTTGCGGTCCAATTTTAAAAGTCAGACGCCTTAATTTTAAATCTGTTGTTGATGGTACAACCATTTGGAAGCCATCCCAATCCATTGTAGTTACTTTTGATGGACAGGTTCTACCTAAAAGAATCTTTATGTGCTAAAATCAAAATCAAAAGTCATTTAAAATCAAAAGTCATTTATTCAAATTAGGCTGAAAATCAGCACTTTTTGAACGTCAAAATTACAAGAGACAGTCCCCCAAAACGCCCGCCCTTCGCCACTTCCTAGTGTTTTAGCTGGGAAGAAGAAGTGGCGGAACAAACTCCCCAGCAACACATCTGTCTGTTAGGTTAGAAGAACCAGATTCTACACAATAGTGTTCAAGTTCATATAAAGAAAGAATCTAATTAATGTCACATGTCAGCTAGCACACACCAATAATAAAATATTAAAAAATAAAGAAAAAAAAAATAAAGCCTCCAGACTAAAGGGCGTGCCCGCTTACACGTGCATACCGACGAAAAAAAATAAAATAACAATGCATTACCTGTTGATTTATATATTTTCCCTACTGTACAATGTTTCAATTGCTGTCGTTTTGGACACACTAAAATTCAGTGCAGATCTAAACCTCGCTGTTATAAATGTGGTCAAGGCCATACTGGAGATAGCTGTGAAAGGGAAGTAGAAAATGCATCTTGCTGTCTGTGCTCTGGCTTTCACTATGCCATTAATAAATCTTGTCCTGAATTATCTAGACAAAAACAGATTAAATCATACATGGCACATAGCTCAGTTTCTTATGCTGAAGCAGCTAAAGTATATCCCCCAGTAACTAAATCTTATGCTGACACACTTTTATCTTCTCCTTCTAAAAACTTTGCAGAAACTCCATCAATCTCTTCACCTAATAGAATGCAGGCTTCAAGTAGTTATAAAAAGACTGTCTTTCTGAAACCACGCTCTCCACCCAAATCTACACAAGGTTATAATAAAGAGGCCCACAATGCTATTATTAATGATTTTAAAATTCCCCAGCCATCTAATGGTTGTGCCTTTTCTAATAATCAAAATAATGATAAAAATGATGTAAACTTTTCTATAAATGATTTACTCTCTGCATTACACAATCTTCTTTCTCAGTTCAACATCTCACCGTCCAACGTTGCCTCAACTTTCAATGTACCTCAATCCATTCATAATGGACAACACATCCAATATAATCCAGTGGAACTGCCGCAGTCTACTAAACAAAAAGAGTGATGTAATATACCTTTTAAACAAATATGAGCCATTTGTCTTTGCTTTAGCAGAGACTTGGCTCAAATCAAATCATATTTTTAAAATTAATGGTTATTTAACCATTAGGGAGGATAGATCTGATGGGTATGGTGGTGTAGCTATACTTA
Organism: Cerastis rubricosa; assembly: GCA_949152445.1. Taxonomy (NCBI): domain Eukaryota; kingdom Metazoa; phylum Arthropoda; class Insecta; order Lepidoptera; family Noctuidae; genus Cerastis; species Cerastis rubricosa. The sequence continues at coordinate 14,644,835 of OX424545.1, read as the reverse complement.
TCAAGAACTCTTTTCCTTTCTCTATTGTTTCATTACCTCCTCATAGTGAGGAAATTTCTATTGTAGCTATTAAGGTGCACCAAACTTGTTTTGTTTCTATTTACATTCCTCACCCTTCTTCTTCTATTCTTCAAGAGATGAATAATCTCTTTTCTTTTCTTCCAAAGCCTTTCTTAATATTGGGGGACTTTAATTGTCATCATCAATCATGGGGTTGTTCTGTTTCTAATTGTCATGGTGAAGATTTACTAGATATAATTGACTCACATAACTTATGCATCTTGAACTCGGGAGCTGCTACTCGCCGTTCAGATCCCAACCAAAACCAAAGTGCAATTGACCTTTCTATCTGTTCTCCAAACTTAGCCTCTTCATTAACTTGGCATACTCTAACCTCTACTTATGGAAGTGACCATTTCCCAATAGTTATTTCTTACCCTCTTTCCAAATCAAAGGCTTCATCAAGGAGATCTAACTTAAAACATAAATTACCAAGTAGAAATAGTAGTGACTGGGACAAATTTAGAAGCCTTGTTGACAGTAAGCTTTGCTCCCTGCCTGTAATTTCTGATGGCAATGAAAACAGCTGTGCTGAAGCTATAGCACTTTTGTTAATTGAAACTGCAGATGTAGTTTTTCCTGTAAAAAATTACAATAATTGTATAATACCCTCGCCTCCATGGTGGGACTCTGAGTGTACAGAATTAGTTAACAAACGTAAAGAGGCAGAATACAATTATAACCTTGATATGTCTGATATTAATTTTGAAACTGTTACTAACCTAATTAACGAAACTTATAAACTTTTTAAGAAGAAAAAATTTGAATCTTGGCGTAACTTCTGTTTATCAATTTCACCGAACACTCACCCAACGATTGTCTGGCGTAATATCCGTAGATTTAGATCAATTTATAAGAACCCTTCCCCTATACCTGTTTCTTTAGCCAGCGAATTTTTAGATAATTTAGCGCCGCCTTGGGTCCCTGAGGCTGTTAACCCTAACATGTCCTTACCAATATTGTCAATAACCAACGGACCACATAACCAGGACACCCATACGACTCTAAATGACCCATTCACTCTTACTGAATTAAAGGGTGTTATTCATAAAACTAAGGATTCTGCACCTGGCAGTGATGGCATCCCATATTCCTTTTTTGCTAATTTAAATGAAGACTTCCTCAGTTATTATTTACAACTTATCAATTCTATTATGATCACTGGAAATATCCCTGTTGAATGGAAACGTCAAATGGTGTTGCCATTCCTTAAACCAAATAGAATCCCATCTGACGCTTCTTCATACCGCCCCATAGTTTTGTCTTCAGTTCTGATGAAATTAGCTGAGCACTTAATTAAAAATCGTCTAGAATGGTTTGTTGAAAGTAAGGGTCTTTTGGCAGAATCACAATATGGCTTTAGAAAGGGTAGGAGTACCAGTGACTGTTTAGGCATTTTAACATCGGATATTCGGATTTCATTTTCTAATAATCAATCCACTGTCGCGGTTTTCCTTGACATTAATTCAGCATATGATAATGTTGTATTATCAGTTTTACAAAATAAATTAAGAGCCCTAGGGGTCCCATTGAATTTGTCAAATTTTATTATTAATATCCTGACTGAACGCTCTATTAGTATGCTAATTGGTGATCAAGAGGTATCTTACCTTGTGTGGAAAGGCCTACCACAGGGTTCTGTGCTCAGTCCCCTGCTTTACAATATTTACACTTTTGATTTAGACTCGTCCTTATCTGATCATGTTACGGTTCTTCAATATGCCGACGATTTGTTGTTATATTCTTCAAGCCAATCCATCGAACAGGCTAGCCAGGCTATCAATTCCGCTTTATCTAATTTGGAGTCATGGTTACATCTTAACGGCTTGAATATATCCACGTCTAAAAGCGCGGCAGTTTTATTCACCCGAAAGAGAAATATTCCCACAATAAATGTCTTTTATAAGGAAACTCCTATCCCGATTAAAGATAATTTCAGATATCTAGGTGTAATACTTGACAGTAAATTAAGTAGTGTCCCTCATTGTGATTATATTGTTAACAAATGTGAAAACCACATAAACATGCTTAGATGCCTGTCAGGTGTGTGGTGGGGTGCACATCCTTTTTCTTTAAAATTAATCTACAATGCTATAATCAGAAGCACTTTAGATTATGGATTATTTATTCTTGAACCGGGTAGTGTTATGGCTTTTAAAAAATTGGACCGTATCCAGTCTAAATCATTACGAATTATTGCGGGTGCTATGAAGTCGAGTCCCATAAATGCCTTACAGGTTGAATGCGGGGATGCTCCTTTATATCTTAGAAGACAGTTCCTTTCTGATAAGTATTTGTTCCGAATTATTCAGTTCTCAACCCATCCTCTCATTTCTAAACTGGACATTTTAGTGACGCTGATTGATTCTTCAGATTACTGGTCCCATAAACGTGCTCCTTGTTTAGTAATAAGCTATAAAAAATACCTTTCTCTATCTTCTCCAGTACACCGTTCCAACAAACTTCCCATATTTAGCAGTAGTTATGATAGTTTACATTTCAAACCCATCACACAATTTCACTGTACTAGTAAATCTGACCCCGTTTGTCATTTAAGTTTCAACAATTTTCTGGCCGAACACTCGGACTACCATCACATTTTTACGGATGCTTCCAAGCGTTCCCCGACAGGTTGTGTGGGGATTGCCACTTTTCATTCGCAATACAAAATCGTTCAAAAAATAAAACTTCCTCCGGAGACTTCCGTTTTTACAGGAGAATGTTTTGGCATTTTGAAAGCCATTGAATATAGTCGGGTTTTTAAGCTCAAAAAAATTATAATTTTTTCGGATTGTCAAAGTGCGCTCCTAGCCATCAACCAATCTCCACTGACACATAAATTCCAGTTGCCCATAATTTATTTAATAAGAGAATTTGCGTACAGAACCTTATCTGAGGGCAATATCTTGCAATTTGCGTGGGTTCCAGCCCATGCTGGAATCGAGGGTAATGAAGTGGCGAATTCTCTCGCCGGTGAAGCGGTGCAGTGTGGGGACATAGTTCCATACTTAAATTTTAACTCTGATATTATAAATTTACCTAAAACTTTTCTTTTGGACACCTGGAAGGTAGCCTGGGAAATCAGTAGTAGACAAAAGGGTCGTTATTTTTCTTTGATCCACCCCGAAGTTTCGGAAAAACCGTGGTTTGGCGGGGCTAAGTTTGGCAAGATGGAGACCTGCGTTCTCATACGGATGAGACTCGGTCACGTTTGTTCTCCAGCTCATCTTGCCAAACTTAAAATTATAAATGATCCCAGTTGTTCGTGCGGCACAGATGTGGGCGATTTGAACCACATTCTTTTCTCCTGTCCTCTCTATGACCGTTCTTCCTTTCTCAGTGATCTATTGTCTCTCCGTATTCCTTTTCCTACTTCAGTTCTCTCCTTATTTTGTACAAATAGTTTACCTGTATATAAATGTATAGCTTCATTCATCACCATTAATAATATTAGATTGTAATACAAATTTAACTTCATCAATATATTGTATTTCATCATTCATTAGTAATATCTAGTTAGTTATAATCCTACTGATCCTATATCCTAAATTCCGTTATAAATATTAATATTGATAAATTCCTGTTTCCCTAACTTTGTCTCCTTCAATAATAATTCTTTAATCTAAATAACTTGACACTGGCTAAATGCACAAACCGTGCGAAGCCAGAAAAAAAAAAAAAAAAAAAAAACTCAAACGCATAACCATTACTCATAGATAAACAGTAATTTTACATTAAATTTGTAACCACATTACGTAGTTTTATATATATATAAAAAAAAAAAAGTATCCATGCAAAGGAATACTTTTTTTTTTTATTGCCTTGGGAGGTGTGATGTAGTACGTATGCAACCTCTATTTCAATGTGTGTAACCAATATATAAGTCATAGTATCAACATAATAAAGGCAGTCTTACACCACATTTTGGGATGTTTTATTATATCTGACACCCGACCATACATACTCTTATAGTGCAGATTGATCCTGTAATAGTGTTTTCTAAACTGCTACAATACTAGTACTGTAATAGTACATTATGGTACTAGTGTGTAATGTTGGTGATTGCCGCTGAGGCGCCATTGAGACCCGAGCCGTTAGGTGAGGGTCTTAAGAGAGCCGAGGACGTTTTTCAACACACTAGTGAATAAAATAACAATAAAAACTCATTTTTATTTAGTAGATAAAAAGTTTATTTGGAGAAACAATTAGTAAATGTGCAGTTAGTATAAATATAATTAACTGTTTTTGATGGCTTAGCGGTTTCATCAGATAGATTATTTATTAAAATGCTTTCATGTAGGTAGGTGAAATCCAATCATTGGATGTACTTGGTGTTTCGTCAGTAGGAAGCGCCTCAGAATCAAGTTTAATTATTTTTGTGATTTTTGCACAAATTTCCTTCTTGTTTTACAAAACCTTCTGGAATCTTCAACGTATGTTTCTGCTACATTGCTGGATCGCCACCCACCACGCACGAGCTGATATAATGACTTTGACGCTTCAAAGTCATTATATCAGCTCCTGAATTAGCTAGCAATGTAGCTGAAGTTCTTCTGAAACTATGTCCAGTGCAGGTCTCAGCATCTGCTAAACCTAAAAACTTAGCGATTTTTTAGGCATAGAACCAAATTTGTTTATACCTATAGGCTGAGAGGTACATTTATCATTCTGGTAATTTAGAAAGAATCAAGAAAGTCAGTTTTTGCTTTTGGTGACCGCAAACTTTCATACTTCTTATTAATTTCGTAAAATGGACCGTGTATGGTGAATGACCTCGGTATTTAATTTTTCGTGACAGGTATCTTCACTAAAAGCATCTGGCCATGGTTCTCTATGTTTTTACGGTTATATTTGTTAATTCTTGTATCCTACAGGCACCAGTTACACCAAATATTAAAACAACCTGAAAAAAAAGAAACAATAATTAAGTTCTACACACAACACAGGCTGAAGTCGCGTAGATAATTAAAATTAATTTAAATATCCTTAGTAGCCAGATATTGGTTACCTGGAGCATCTTTTATAAATTTTTCAATATCGTCAGACGATAAAACCTTTGATTTCTTGCTTCTAAATCCATCGGATAGTCTCTTTAGATTAGTTGACAAATTAGAGTATGTTTTTAAGTCCACTCCATTCTTTATTCGGACTGTACTTTTTAACATTGAGTATAAACACCACAAAGAGCTAGGTTTGTACTTAGAAGATAACTCTTTAAAGTACGCCATGAACACATTTTCCGAATTATGCGTATTTTTGCTGTTTTGCCATTTTATGAAATTTTGGTACGCTAGTACATATTTTTCCGTGGAGTTTTCAGGTAGTAAACTTTCCATAACGTTAAGGGCTTCACATTTTATATCGGGCGGTGTACAACATAAATCATTTTCTTCGTAACTAGTACTCGTAGACATTTTAATTAATAAATAACTATAATTTCAACAGTGAAAACGAGTTGTGAAAAATGATCCGCTATGGAGGGAAAAATTAATCAGTTTTCCTATTCGCGCGCATTGCGATCAGCCACAGACTAAAGGGATGAGGTTTTTTTTTTTATTTTCCGCGCATAGTGTTTGCGCTTATTCTGCCACGTAAAATATGGGGAATTTAAAGTTTTCTTTTATTACAGACAAAACAAAATTTATGTTTGAGTGAAAGTTTTATTTATTAAACACGTACGAGTTAAAATTATCTATTTAAATAAGAAGTTGCATGAAATGAGCAAGCAATAGGAACATTAATTTATTTGTTCTATTAAACACGATATTTTTTTGAATAAAAACTTTTTTAAGAACAAAACACCTCAACCAATAAAATTAAAAAAAAAAACTATAACCCACTAGTGAGTTATAGCAATGAAAAAGTCACAGTTTGATTATGGGTGTCATTCTGTGCCTAATTGCGGTGACCATAGAGCCACTTTATAAGCAAGTGTGTTCTGTTGAAAAAGTTATTTTGACGCATTATTAGTGCAGATACATAAAAGTGTCAGTAAGGAGGTCGCCTATAGTACTAAATAGTACAGTGGCGAAGGGTCAAAATTTCGTAAGAGGAAGCCGAAGAAAAAAATGAGAAATTTTATTTTGTTTTTGTTCTTCGCATTTTTCAATTATTTTCATTTTGATTATTAACGAACCCGCAAAACCCTGAAAATGACACCCATGACGAAAAATACAGAAATTACTTCGGCACCTTTTAATTTTGGCATCAGTTTCGTTATCAGCGACCACGAAAACCACGAAAATGTAACCCATGATAAAAATACCGAAAATTTTCGAAGAAGCCAGCTTGGATCTTTTTTTCCCTATTTATTTATTGTAACGATTAAATGCACAGGAACTATAAACATATAGAACATAAATCTTTGAGTAAATGAAAACGATAAAGGATAGTTTTCATAAAAGCTTGTCACGTTTAGTTTTTATAGCATTTACCATTAACGCGATAACCTTTAGGTAACCATTGGAATTATGTTTATTCATATAATGTGAACGCGTATTTGCGCGCTCTGTATGGTGTCGGACGTAAACAATAGCACCATCCCATATCTTCTCGTGGGTGTCGTAAGAGGTGACTAAGGGATTTTCCAGAGAATGGGCAGCAGCGTTCTCTGTGCTTTTGTAACAACCCTACTGCGATCGCCAATCCGCCTGCCAAGCGTGGCGATTATGGCAAAACCCACCAAAATGTCAATATGGCGACACTTGGGGGAGGCCTATGTCCAGCAGTGGACGTCTTTTGGGCTGAAATGATGATGATGATGATGAACGCGTATTTATACAGTTTCATGTCAGTGCTATAAACCGTTGAGGAGTTCCCTCGTGACGAGACGATGGCCGGGCTGTAGGATAAGTTCATGAAACAATCGTGATTATCCATCTAATATGAACTCTTATGCAAAGTTTCGTGTCCACGCTATTAAGCATTGAGGAGCTCCCTCTTGAGAAGACTATCCTGGCTGCAGGATACGATCATGACTGAATTCATGTTTATGGATCAAATACGAACGTGTATATATAAATTTTCGTGTCTGTGCTATTAACCGTTGAGGAGTTCCCTCGTGAGGAGACGAACCTGGCTGTAGGATGAGTTCATTATAGAAATCGTGATTATCCATCAAAATTGAACTCGTATGCAAAGTTTCGTGTCCATGCTATTAACCGTTGAGGAGTTCCCGTGTGAGGAGACAATCCTGGCTGCAGGATTAAGTTAAGTCTGTCATAAGAATGTATTGTTTTTATAACCAAATGTGTGTGCAAAATTTCAGCTCAATCGGACATCGGAAAGTGGTTCTAATTTAGCTTTCTGTACATACAAACTTTGTAGTAACTCGATAAACCTAGTTCCTACAAAACGCTGCTGATAGCCGCGAAGTCACGTGTCCGGGTTCATACAAATTTTGTTCTAAATTCTGACATTCGCAGCATCTGCTTACTGGCGCCACATGTTGCTTTCTTTGTTGACATTAAAAATTTTGGCATTTTTGTAATGTTTTCAATCCTATGATTTATTCATATTCATGTTTATACTGTGATGTGATACCTACAGATGTATACATAATTTACTATTTGACTACAGTAGATACTAGACACTACCTATAGTGCCTTGTGTCCAAAGGGAAGCCGGCAGGAATCGGCTTCTTAGATGCCTTCGGGCCTGAAATAGTACACTAATCGCTTTTTTCATATATAATACAGTGCAACACTTTTAATTTTCTATTGTATGGTCCTATAAGCGTTCTAAGAACTAAATTATAGAACTTTTAAATGCTCTTTAATCTTATAGAACCAATACAATCTTTTGGAAACCTTTATAGTACAAGCAGTCGCAGTGGTTACCGTTATAGGACTACTATATCAGTGTTTGGTGATAAAACGCCTTGGTTAAAGAACCTTTTGGTACTTGGGAGGTAATCGGCAGCCGGTAATGGTGGTTCATGCTTGACTCAAACAGTTCAGTGCTCTTTCTGCAACACACATTTTATTACCTAGTACCGACTCTGGCGCCGGCGATTCTGTCCGTACTCTGTGTCATAGACAAAACAGTTTTCAATAATAATGAACAAATATTTTAATGAACACATGCAAAAGGTGTAATAATATCAAATAACAGACATGCAGATTAAATCACTCTTGTGATCTAATTAAAGCGTTATAATCAAAAAATGTTATGACTGAGCTCAAAAAACCGGTTGGGTCCTCCGTGTGTACGTTATGTCTGACACCATCGAAATAGAGCAATGTTGCTGCAGGGAACAGTTCACGGATAGCTGCTAAGTCTCCGGTTCTGAAACAACAATCACAAATTAAAAATAACATGTAGTCAGGTGTAGTTCGCGAACGAACTAGCTCGTAAGAGCCGCACCCTAAAATTAATTACTCAAACTACTTGCCAGATCCCTCAGTTTCCAGCTCCTCAGTTCGTTCGATAGCACCGACTTGTAAATTTAGTGAGATTGAGCGAGATCGAACTAGTCACGGCTCGCAAAAGGGTATTTTTGTTCACTAAAATACTAATTCCTTTATTGCACCATCATGTTTCCTTCACCACTTTACTTTAAAACCGCTGGAAGGCAGCATTGCTATTTTCAAAAAAAAAAGGTGCTACTCATCATCCTGTTGGCCACTGGCAGGCCAGCCCTTTTAAATAAAACTATCAATTACAAAATTCAAACACTACACTTATGGCATTACATAATATACTTAACGATTTAGACGTAGATCTTCTAGTAAACAGTGATCCCGTAGAATCAATAGAATCCTTCAAATCACTGCAATCAACTTTAAGTGGTTGCGCGAAGCGAACTACAATCTGCTTTAAGGTCATCATTCATCATCATCATTTTAGCCGAAAGACGTCCACTGCTGGACATAGGCCTCCCCCAAGTGTCGCCACAATTACCAGTCCCGTGTGACTCGCATCCAGCGGATCCCCGCAACCTTCACCAGATCATCGGTCCACCTAGTGGGAGGCCTTACAACGCATCGTCTTCCGGTTCGCGGTCGCAATTCCAGAACTTTTCGGCCCCATTGGCCATCCGTGATGGTCTGCGAGCAATGTGCCCTGCTCAGTGCCACTTAAGTTTGGCAATGCTTCGGGCTACGTCGGAAACCTTGATTCTCTTGCGGATGTTCTCATTTCTATCTGATCATGCAAGGAAAGTACGAGCCTAGCCCTTTCCATTGCCGTTTGGGTGACCCTTTTAAGCATTCTGATGAGGCCCATTGTGAGCGATAACGTTGCGGTCCCATATGTAATCACTGGCAACACACACTGTTCATAGACTTTCGTCTTGAGACACTGCGGTAAGTTGGACGAGAAGATACCACGCAACTTCCCGAATGCTGCCGGCCGAGTCGGATGCGACGATTGACCTCTTTCTCGAAGTTAGACCTACCCAACTGGACCGTTTGTCCCAGGTAGACATAATCGTCTACAACTTCGATAGTATAGTCTCCGATCTTAATAGGAGTGGGTGTTACATGGGCATTCAACATGAACTTGGTGTTGTCCATGTTCAATTTAAGACCCACTCTTTCGGAAGCTCTACTGAGGTCATCGAGCATTGTACTAAGGTCCTCCATGGTCTCAGCTATGACCACTATATCGTCGGCAAATCGAAGGTGAGAGATGTACTCGCCATTGACGTTGATGCCTAGCCCTCTCCAGTCCAGAACCTTGACGACATCTTCCAGTGCAGGAGTGAACAGTTTCGGCGATATGACGTCTCCCTGTCTCACACCTCGCTACAGAAGGATAGGTTCAGAGGTCTGGTCCTGAAGTCTGACTGACATTATGGCATTTTTGTACAAACACTTCAACACCTCCATATACCGATAGTCAAATTGGCACCGTTGGAGAGACTGCAGTACAGCCCAAGTCTCGATTGTATCGAAGGCTTTCTCGTAGTCCATAAGCGCTAAACAGAGAGGCAGTTTGTACTTCGGTCTTGTGTTTAACCCGTGGCAGCGAATGTATGTGGTCTACGGTGCTAAACCCTTTTCGGAATCCGGCTTGTTCGGGAGGCTGAATATCGTCAAACCTGCGCACGAGACGATTCGTGATAACTCTTGAAAACAACTTATAGACATGGCTTAGAAGTGATATGGACTTATAGTTCTTCAACCGGGCATTGTCGCCCTTTTTGAAGAAGAGTACCCCACCGTACAGAGTACACCCCTGCACCATGCCTGTGGCGTTTTCTCGAGGATGACGGAATCAAACAGCTTCTGGAGGACCTTAAATACCGGTTTTCCACCCGCCTTCAGAAGTTCGGCCGTAAATCTATCATCACCCGGTGCCTTGTTGTTTTTAAGTTGTTTCAGAGCCATCCTAATCTTGTACAGGCTGATGTCTGAGATGTCTTCAGTATAGTGTCGGATCAGTCTAGCTCTTGGGTCATTCGCTAGATTTACAACGGGTTTACTAGTTGACGTGTACAACTGCCCATAGAATATCTCGATCTTCCTCAGTAGCTCCGGTTTGGCGGATACGATCCTGCCGTCGTCGGTTTTTAGTTTCGTGAGCTGGCTCTGCCCAATAGCCAGATCTTGTGCAAAAACTTACGAGCCTTTATTCCGCTCAATTGCGTCTTTAATACGCTCGGTATTAAAGCGCAGGAGGTCGCTAAGGATTTAGAGATCCGTCTATTGAGCTACTGGTATTTCCACGCCCCATCTGAAGACGGCAGGATTATCTCACGCCGTTCCTTCATAAGCTTGAGAATATATGATCAAAGAGTTTTTTGTTTTTCTCTGTACGACGTGTCATGCTCGTCTGTCGTTGTATCGTAGCATGTCGTGACGTGCTTTGACGTAAAACTAACTAACTAAAGAAATATTGTTTGTTTTTTCAGTCAAAAAAAAGTGCGTATAGCACGTCGTCTTCGGATTTTTGGCTGTAGGACAAGCCGGTTTCCTCACGATCTTTCTTATTTTTTATAAGACCAGAGCTGATGATTAGGGATGAAACGAATACCAGTTTAGCCGGATACTGGATACCGGATATTCGGCTAACTTTGTAGCCGGATAGCCGGATATTCGGCCGTCGAATATCCGGCAGAACATTGCCGTTTGGTGCATCGCACGAAGCACGCTTGCGTAGGCGGCGCGCGAACGATCGGGTGGACTCGGTCCAAATCGGGTCTTTTCATTGATAAATGTTACAACAAAACACAAAAAGTTGCAGCAGTGTGTACCACGAAAAACTTTTTTCTGAAACTGGCCTTATACAAAGTGTTGTTTTGCATCTTTGTCAAAATTCAGAAGGTTGTCACAAAAGACATAAATAATTAATTAAAGTAATTACGGTACCTAGTTAATTTTGAATAATCACTGTATTTTTTTGGTTGTTTATGTTTGTCAGTATTGCAGAATAACCCCCTTAACGTGGTTTAGGGAATAAGAAATTATCTAATTAACGTTTGAGATTGTTTGAATGTGTGGAAGCGCGGTTATAGGGCGACAATCAGACGGCCTGCGTTTAAAACACGCGTGGTTCACAATTACCGATTTCCGTAAATAAGAAAAAAAAATACCTACCCATTTTAATATTGATTCGGGACGAGAATAGTTACCTCCATGAATTTGACTAAGATACGAAACAACAGCTTGTATACGAAGACAAGCGGAACCTTAGCACCTCTTAATGCAGAGAAGTTAGTATTCATTTACCATAATTTGCCCTTAGTTTTGCAGTATGAGTACCTACTAATTCATTTTCTAAGTTGTATAATTATCTTGTGATTACTGATTGTATGTCATAAGTGATACTAAGTTATAAAGCAATTAATAACCTAATTTTTTTTAAATATATGTTCGTTAGTCGGTCGGATAGACACTAGTTATCCGGTATTCGGCCGGATAGTATTTAGGCCCCCGGATATACCGGATACCGGATAGTTACCGGATATCCGTTTCATCTCTACTGATGATATAAAAATGTTGAAATGCCTCTTGTCTTACCTGCTTGGGTTCGAAACCTCGACCACAACTCGGGCCTGATACCACTGGACCACCGTAATAATACAAAACAAAAATCTTACGGGACATAGTACGACAGCTTGCCGGCAAGGAATAACGTGGGGCCTGGATACTTTGTGCCAGGCAAGTCTGGGAATGAGGCGATGTTTTTAAATTCGTTCTTCAAGGTTTTGAGATTGTATTTCCATCCAACAGATTTATCAGGTAGTTTTCCAATGTTCAATAATAAAGCCTGTATTTCAGCATCGTTATCGAATAAATTATTTTCCAAAATCGTCTTTCTGGCCGCGGCCTTTGCTTGATATAAATCCAGTCCTTTGAAGTCGACAGTCATCAGTACATCTATTACCTTCGGGAAAAAGTCTGATAGCATTTCTGATGTAGAAACAGGAGATATATCAACGACGATCAAACTTGCTACTTTGGAGGGCTGTAGAAAAAACAGGCAAGCAATGTATGTTCAATAATGATGATGATCGCACGGAATGTTTGGCTGAGCTTTACATATAACTAATACTAAGTAGCATTTGTCCTACTTTAAGCTCCAAAAGCAATCATTTTGACAGTAGACGATATGGTTTGAGAGTTGAGAAATGCGCTGCGCAATGACCACGCTCGGAACTCTTGTAAATTAGGTACACGTCAAAGCTGGCTTCCCCACTGCCAATAACATGGTTTGCCATTGTTTTTATAAAAGTTGGAGGACCCAGTCCTCCCCATAAAAGAAAAGGGATTACAGTTTACAAGATATGTAAAAATACATAAATTCTCAAACCTCATTAAGAGCCATAACCATTCCTGTCCTGCCTCCCATGCCATGGCCAATAATGATACTATTTTCAACTTCAAATTCATTAATTAATTGGAAGACTTCAGTAGCTAATGAGTGGTAGTCGTGGGAGTCACAATAAGGGCTGTCGCCATGATTACGAGCATCCACTGCTATCACGGGTTTCCTAGAGGAACTTGTCAGCTTTCGGCACATATTATCCCAATTGAATTTAGTTCCAAGACAGTCAGGGAGCACAAAAATTGGAACACTCTCGGGAGTGGGAGAACGACCGTAGATTTTATGTGCTAATGAAATTGCCGTTGATTTAGTTCTAACATCAATCACGAATCTTGATCGCAGAGTCCGGATGATTTCGTCAGCCCTTGCTCTGCATGATTGAAGTAAGCCAATATACTGCATAGGTGTTGCTTTTAGGATTGCGATTTTTTAATGGATCACTTTGTGTGTTTTTTGGTGCCAATGTAAGACAACTATAGGTATAAGTTCAGAATTTACGTTTCTGAAAAGAATATTAAACTAGTCAATTTCAGATGATTGCACAGAATTTGGCACAGAATACTATAAAATGAGTCCAAAGATTTTATTATTTTGTTTTATTCATAATGGAGGTTGGATGCACACAGTACCTATATAATCACGACGTGTTTGTACTATACCTACACGGTGACGTAATTCTAGGTATCTATTCGTTCCAGGACGTGATAATGTGACTCTTTCCCTATGTAGCCAAGAGGAAGGTATCCATGGATTCCAGGTTAATCCAATTGAATTATTTTTGAAACCCAAAGTTCGTCAGTATATTCGCTGTTTTGTCAACCAGGAAATTGAATAGCCAATATTCCTACTATTTTATGTCTTAAGGTAAATTGCTTCTATGGGGAAGACCGTTTAAAGCTAATTGTAGATGGCACGGCTATAACTGGGTATCAATCTGACCAATGAGGTCGAGCTATTTTGAGATATAAAATGACATTACCAGATTTTCAACCAATAACGATGCATGGAACCAGCTATGGTAGCGCCACTAGTTCCGCAGTTTCCATCCCCATTAACGACCCATCGAATATGTTTTACGAATCCATTAATTGAATTTGTATTTTTCGTATTTGGAGCGATTTAAGCTGTAGACATAATATTGCTAATATACAGCGTGTATAAAGGGTGTGGGCTAATAAGGGTAAGGATCATCAAACTGAGTAACTTTCTCCATGGGGCCAACATTGTATTTGCGGAAAAATAATTATCTGTTCTATGCAAAACTTTCATATCTACTTAACCCCAATGGACAGCCGATAATTTTCCACCAATTTCAAGGCACCCGAAAGGCGTCTGGCGGGGGGTTTCCACGACACAAAGTGTTTGGCAGTGGTGGAGGTGAAAAGTTTTACCTTTTCAAAAATTTCGTTTTGTGATTTGCTTAAAGAGATTGTGAAAGATCAAAACTTGCCGTCGTTACCATTGTTATCTCCTCTCAATACAATTTTTCAACTAAATTACTTTTAATTAGTTCAACTTTGCGAACCTTTGCCTAGCAGTGGGACATTAATAGTAACAAAAAAAAAACTCTGGGCGTTGCTAAGTAATATTCATTTCCTGTTTTCCTGTAAATACTCAGTAATGACAGTAAATAAAATTATAGAAAACATAATAATGACGTGATACTTTTAATACACTTGTCATAATATCAACATTATCAACGTTGTTGGTATTTATTTAGACAGAGCCGGTGGTTTGAACTGACGCTTGTAGTGATGGGTCCTGATGAAAGCGATCACAAGCTCCAGAAATGCTCTGGGGTTATCGATATGAACGTTGTGGCGAGTTTTGGGGATGTACGTTATAACAGCTTTCGGAAACATAAATCGGATTTCTGTTAAATCGTCGGGTCTGTAATAAAATGTGTAAGAATTATGTTAAGGCGAATGTGGTAGCCCCTAAAATTATACCGGTTGTAAGGTATACCGGCGCGAAAACGTTACCACATACTCAGTACTTACATCATTTTGAAGTCAAAGTCGTTAGATCTTAATTGTGAGACAATGGTTACAGAGTTTACCGACAGTGATAGTGGTTACCGATGAGTTCAGTGAGGCTACAGTAGGCTTGCATCAATGGTCGGCTTTGAGTCCCTAATTCTTCCTGTTGATTATGGACGCTTTGACGTCAGACATCCAGGAAGAGGCAACCTGGTGCATGCTGTTCGCCAACGACATTGTACTTGTTAGTGAAGATGGACCAGAGATCAAGAGCAACTTGGAGAAATGGCAACAGAAGCTGGAAAATGCGGGCCTGAAAATCAGCACAACTAAAACTGAATACATGTTCTGCGATTTCGGCGGTCTCTCCAGTCCTGGAGTCATAGCGCTAGATGGCGCGTTTCTTCCTGTCTGCTCCGACTTTCGGTATCTCGTTTCACTCGTGCAAAGCGATGGCGAAATAGATCGTAGTGTTAAGCACAGAATAAACATTGGATGGATGAAATGGCAGGTCACGGGAACTATCTGCGACTCCCGCATTCCCCTTAAACTTAAGGGAAAGATTTATAAAACAATGGTTAGACCTGCTGTCTTGTATGGATCAGAATGTTGGGCCACAAAAGGGATGAATGACAGGCATTTGCATGTGGCTGAGATGAGAATGCTAAAGGGGATGTGTGGTGTAATGCGAATGGATAGAATAAGGAATGAGTACATTAGAGGAAGTCTGAAAGTGGCGCCGGTGACTGAAAAGATGTGTGGTATGTGATGCGGAGGAATGAGGAAAATGTCGTGAGGAAAGTTGAGTATGAATTTGGATGGGTATAAGGGTAGAGAGAGGAAGAGCAAAGAAACGATGGATGGACTGTGTGAAGGATGATATGGCAAGAAAGGATCTCTTGAGATGACAAGTAATAGAGAAGTATGGAAGAAGAAGACATGCTGCGCCGACTACAAATAAATTGGGATAAGGGCAAGAGATGGTTGGGATGGTTACAGAGTTGTTATTGTATTAATTTTATACATTTTATAGGTTTATACATTTTAATTGAAATAGTAAAAATAATATTTTGCATCAAAACATAAAAAACAGTTTGGCACTCAACTGAACTCATCACGATGCTGTCGGCCAAAAATTCATGAACGGTCTATTTACCAAGAAGTCATAATTTTTTTTCTTAAAAATAATATGTTTTCCATTCCTCTTAATTGCTTAGGAAGCTTATTATAAATTCGTGAAGACATTCCGAAGAAACATTTAGATAGTAGGGTTGTTTTTGGTTTTTGAGGGCATATTAATTACTATTTTACGTACGTTATGTCGTTTTTGTACGTTATATCACAGGTGACCACTGAAAACCAGCGCTGTGCTGTGGGTCCCCCCATGGCATAGCATCATGCTGAGTGGTATCCTGCTTGTCGCGGTCACGACGTGCTAGCAGTAAACATTTTTTGTTCCGTCCCATTTGTACTTTTATTTTTGTTTCTTGCGTTGTACCTATGTTCATTGTTTTATTTTTGTTAATTTTGTATGCACGTCATGTCCCTGCGACAAATAAATATTTTTTCTTTCTTTTTATTTGTCGGCATATCGAGTGCAGTTTACCAAATTTTTCCTTATTGGTTTTACGAATGCAGCGACCACATAGATATAGAGGGCAAGAAGGGTTAAAATCAAACAAACAGCTATCTGGGGCACGTATGCCACAAATAGCTCTAAGACATTTCTTTTGCGTCCTAAAAGCGTGTTCCCTGTCTGTAGCATTCCCCCAATAAATTAGTCCATGTCTTAGCGCAGACTTTACATAGGCATGATAGGCGGTTAGTACTGTTGCTTGATTTACAATCTTAGATATCTGTATAAAGCGTAGGAAAATTTATTTAGTTTTTTACACACCGTATCAATTTGCGTTTTCCATGACATATTTTTGTCCATCCACAGTCCTAAGAATTTGATGTTTGTTTGATTTTGATGTTTTTCGATATCTGTTTCCTCAATTTTTTTTCATTTCATTATTTACATTTAATGTCAAAGGGGTTTTTCTTTTGGGAATAACTTACTATTTTTGTTTTATCTATATTAATTATGAGATTATTATATGTTAACCAATTTATAATGTCATTCAAAGTATCATTTATGTCATTTTTAAATGTGTTGATGGCAGTCGGAGAAAATACAGCAGTGCTATCATCAGCAAAAAGGAATAATGGAATTTTCACGGCTCTTGGTAAATCGTTTATATAAATAAGGAAAAGCAAAGGACCCAAAACACTTCCTTGTGGCACACCATTTGTGACATCTCTGGGGTTTGATAAATACTGCACTTCAGTTCAGTTATTTATTTCAGTTACTTGTAACCTCTGTCTTAAATACGATTTTATTAAGTCTAGAACATTACCCCGTATGCCGCCGTATTTATACAGTTTTTCGAGCAGTAATTTATGATCCACATGGTCGAAAGCTTTGGTCATGTCACGTTACTGGTGTCCTATTGTTCATATTTTTGTGAATTAATAAGAAGATCGTTGATATTGATAGTCTTTCTTTTACGAAATCCAATTTGTTCACTGGCAAAAAGATTATATTTTTAAAATAGTTAAAATGCTATTGTAGATTACTTTTTCAATAATTTTGGAAAAAAATAGGGATTAAAGCTATTGGCCTGTAGCAAGGGTACGCCGTACGTAGATATATTATCGTATCCAGTACTGTGTGTATTTTTTAAAGATTTTATTATTTTAAATCGAAGTCTTTTGGAATTTTAGGACTAACAAATAAGGAATTATAATTCTTATCAATCAATGTCAGCGTTTTATTATGCTGTGATTTCAAATAATTCAATGTTGGTATTATATATAGGTTTTATAATATAGGTAAACTTCAGCAATTTGTTGCGGATCCGTTATATAATAGATTTGCCATTTAGATTTATGCGTACAATTTCTTCTTTAGGAATATTATATTTTGTGGAGTTGATTATCTTCCAAGTTGTTTTACTTTAATTATTGGATTGTTTTATATTGTAGTCATTTTGTGATTTTTAAGTCAAGTGAATTATTCGTTTCAGCCTTAAGAATAATTTTTGAATTTATTATGATCAATTTTATCGCCGTTTTTCGATACGTCCATAACTATACTCTTTAGTTCCGACGGCAGCATTTGGCTTTGCCCTATGAGATCCATGTAGGTCTTTTGGTTGGTGTATTTTTTATTCTTATAACAAGAAAGCAAAGATTATAAAATAAATGAAACTTTAATAAAAAAAAAATATTAAAAGCTATTATATATATTATATTCTGCATCGTTTTCGCCAAATAGTCAGAAAACGTGACACTTTCTATGCACTGCTTAAAATTTTCTTTATTGCTATTACTAAAATCGCTTCTAAAGGTATACCATTGTTAAATTCGGCAGGTTTTTTTAACTGAACCACGTAGATACAAAAAAAAACAGCTGTTTTCTACAAAAGTGAAATACCTACTCGTTCTAAATGTAAGGTATGGTAAACGTTTTTGCGTCGGTGACCAATACAAATAAAAATACAGGGTGTAAACACCCTGTATTTTTACTTTGCCTACTTCTATATAATTACTAGCTGTGCCCCGCGGTTTTACACGCGCAGACCGAGATAAAAAGTAGTCTATGTGTTAATCCAGGGTTTAAGCTATTTACATACAAATTTCATCCAAATCCGTTCAGCTATTGAGGCGTGAAGGAGTGTCAAACATACAAACAAACACACACACACTCACTCACAAACTTTCGCCTTCATAATATTAGGGAAAAGTGTGATAGACTCATCAATAGAATTTTCTAGTAGTATACAGGAAATTTTTACTTACGGAAGCACATCAGAGAACTGACCACCAATTAAAAGTGTCGGCCCATTGTACTTCTTTCCCTTTAGAGATAATTTAGGAAAATCAGCAATATATTTAATCTCATTCAATAATACATCTATATTGATATTCCAACCGATAGTGTCGTCGTTTTTTAACTTTATATTGGAAATAATACATTTTAAGAGGTGTTCATCTGTGATAAGACTTTTCAACTGTTTTTTGGCTTCAGATTTAGCAATAGGAACGATTTTCGGGTTCTTAAAATCCACCGCCTTCATTGCCTTTAATATTTTTGGGTATTCGTCTCTGTAGTGCTTCGTTGGTGTAACAGGAGAAATGTCGAGCACTAATACGCCGGTTACTTTAAGTGGCTAAAAATAAAGATTTCCATTAAATGAATTGAAGATTCTGTAAACTGTAAAAAAATTGTTTTACAAATTATATTTATAAGTAAGTATTATTTTTCCCTCATCTTGGCGGTGGCACAACCGTGCCCCTAGATTTACTAGTTTGGCCCGCCACTCTGACCATATGTATTATAAAGAAGCGGAGAGATGTAATGTATAGCGGCAGGGTACAAGATTTAAAAAAAATAAAATTATAGGTACTGGTACTCGTAACAAATAGTGCGGCAGCTGAGCGTCGACACAAATATCAGGTGGCTGTAAAACCTTATTGCTGCGTGCGTAAAAGGGTGCTCGCTTTGCTGGCCCTACCTCTGTGTCTGGTTACGTTAGAATAGTTGCGAAAACTCGCGCAAGTCGGTGCTGTCCAAAATGGTCGAGGCATTTTCATGAGCTGCTGCCACCAGTCTCTGATGAACTAGTACCACTATAAGGTGAAATTGCCAGAGTATACCGCGAAATTCAAATTTTCTTACGTTTTTAGGGTTCCGTAGCCGAATGGCAAAAAACGGAACCCTTATAGATTCGTCATGTCTGTCTGTCTGTCTGTCTGTCTGTCTGTCCGTCCGTCTGTATGTCACAGCCACTTATTTCCGAAACTATAAGAACTATACTGTTGAAACTTGGTAAGTAGATGTATTCTGTAAACCGCATTAGGATTTTCATACAAAAATAGAAAAAAAAACAATAAATTAAGGGGGTCCCCATACTTAGAACTGAAAACCAAAAAAAAAATTTTCATCAAACCCATCCGTGTGGGGTATCTATGGATAGGTCTTCAAAAATGATATTGATGTTTCTAATAAAATTTTTTTCTAAATTGAATAGTTTGCGCTAGAGCCACTTCCAAAGTGGTAAAATGTGTGTGTCCCCCCCTCTAATTTCAAAAGTAAGAGGAGGAAAATTCTGAAAATATTCAGAATTGTAGAACGTAAAAAAAACTATCAACGAAAATTGGTTTCAATAAGATATGATGTTCAGTTTTTGAGATATGGGATTTTTTCATCAAACTGCAGCAGTAACTTTGTTTTTCATAAACATACTATCAATAACAAATTTAGTTTTGCGGTTGTGTGGAAGTTTACTCACTAATACTACTAAATAATGAATGACAGTTCAAAATATTGTTATTATATTGTTTGGAGCTATGGAACCCTGTGTGCGAGTAAGACTCGTACTTGGCCGGTTTTTTTGTAATGTGCCGGTCTGTTTCAGGCTGTATGTTGAACAAATTATGATTCGTGGACTTTCAAAATATGCTTCGCGGCCTTCCACCTTAATGTTAGAGCAACAAATTCGATTTAACGTTCGCAGCATCATAATCATAACGTACATGCGAAAGAAATAGATGCTTGTTGAGAGAGCAAGAAGCAAATCAAAACTGCTATTACATTTATAATTGGGACCTACCTCCATTAAAGCTAAACACATGGCTGCTTTGCCCCCCATGCTGTGTCCAATGAGGCTCGCTTGTTCAACTCCTAGTTTCTTAAATAAATTCACAATATCTTGTGCGTGTTCTTCATACCTATGGGTGTTTGTGTGAGGACTATCGCCATGATTTCTCAAATCTACGGCTACCACGGATCTTTTTGTCACATTTAATATTGTCTTCCCGATGCTCTCCCACTGCTTTTTGCCACTTAGAAGGCTGTGAAAAAGAAAGATGGGAGGTTCCTCTGATAGGGCTTCCCCCAGTATTTTATATGATAGAACTATCGATCTTTTATAGATCCGGTAAGAAGGTAGTACTTGTTTAAAAAGTGTAATATATTGAGATTTCATTGAATGGAATCTTCTTTGCACGTACTTTAGCCTCAGGGTTAGTCGCAATCTTCCCTTCTCATCATCTGCGTAGCTTTTCCCAACTATTATATGTTGAGGTCGGCTTCCAGTCTAAAAGGATGCTGTTTAATTTCAGTATCTCACACTGTACCCTTCTATCCTGATAAATTAATTTTAACAGCTATGGTTTGATCTCATTTTTATCACCGACAATATTGTACCGAAATAGTAGAGTCCTTCAAAGAGTAGAATACTTATACCAAACGATTGTATAATACGTAGGTACACACAACACGAATTTGACATTTTTTTATCAACTTCAATTTGACTTCACTTCCATAGACTATGTGACAATAAATAACTGGACCTGCAATCACAAGCGTGCCGACCGAAAGAGCTTGGATAGACGATGTTATCTCTTTCTAATAGGGTATCCAATATTTGTACTTTTATTTGGGACAGTTAGAATTGTGTTATATAACTCCCTAGCACCTCACTTGGGTAGCAGTTTATTCAACATTACGGGGTGCAAAAAGACTTATCGAATCTGAAACATACGCATACTGTTCGAACATCAAAGGAAGAGCCATTTTAAAGCAAACAGGTTTGCATTGCAATAGTAACATAGACGAAGCATGAGCATGTAGCAAATTCAAACAAATAAATAGTAATTAAAAAATAATATTCATCACACTCACTATCAGTCAGCCTTTTCGCAACTAGGTAATGAATCATCATCATCATCATCATTTCAGCCCAAAAGACGTCCACTGCTGGACATAGGCCTCCCCCAAGTGTCGCCAGATTGACATTTTGGTGGGTTTTACCAAAATCGCCACGCTTGGCAGGCGGGTTGGCGATCGCAGTACGGTTGTTACAAAAACACAGAGAACGCTGCTGCCTATTCTCTGGCAAGTCCCTTAGTCGCCTCTTACGACACCCACGTGATTATATGGGATGGTGCTATTCTTTACGTCCGACACCATACGGAATGTAATGAATACCAGTATTTAATCACACTACACATTATTAAACAGTATGCCATCATCATCATCATCATCATTTCAGCTCGAAAGACGTCCACTGCTGGACATAGGCCTCTCCCAAGAAGGGGGGTTTTGCCATAATCGCCACGCTTGGCAGGCGTGTTGGCGATCGCAGTACGTACGGTTGCTACGAAAGCACAGAGAACGCTGCTGCCCATTCTCTGGCAAATCCCTTAGTCGCCTCTTACGACACCCACGGGAAGATATGGGATGGTGCTATTCTTTACGTCCGACACCACACAGACGATAGTAACAGTATGCCATGGTTTTATGTAATTGTTGGTTTTTTGTATAAGTATAATCTTAAATTAAAGAACGAATATGCCGATGATGGACGGCTGCAAACTAAACAATAGCTTGAATTCTTCTGTTGCTGAAGATTCTCATTGTTAGTTTAGGGATTCTGCATGGAAAGAAAACAATATTATTAATATTTTACAGCAAACTAACTATTTTGCAGCAAGCGTGATCTCCGTACAATTTTTTCTTGCATTGAATGAAAATAATTCAAACTATTTTGATTCCTACGTACGATTACGAAGTACGACGTTCGCTATTTTATTTTGCTTAAAAGTGATGTAATTTCCATGATGCCTGTGTATAATATTGTCACCCTAGTCGTATTTTGTTATAAAAGTTAAAAAGAACTTGCATGAAAAATGTAATTCCACATCCAGTAAGCCCCTCACTATAACAACTCCTCACACGACTCGTTTTTACTACATTTTATAGTGCAAGATTTTAATAAAGTAATTTAAAAAGAACCTGTTTACGCATAAATACGACTTCAACGCGAAGGTTACCCGATACATTACTTTCCTCTATGGCGAAAGTGTATCAGCCTTTCGGCCATATTGTAAATATTTTTATTTATTTGCTTCAGACACAACGATCCATAATTTAGTTAGTCTGTACCTACACTTAAAAATATATTATACTAGCTTCTGCCCGCGACTTCGTCCGCGTGGAATAGTTACTTTGGGCTAACGCTAATTTTAACCCGCGACTTTGTTTACGTAGAAGGTGAAAATATTTCTAAATAAGCTATACCTACTTCACATCATAAATACGCGCGCAGTACTTGATCATTATTTTGTTGCGATGTTATTTTAAAACTGCGATATCTCCTAAGATATTCATTGAAATCGATGGAAAGGGCAATTTTGTTTTAAATTAAATACTTGTGATGGATAACGTATTTATTTGGATAAGGATTAATATCATGTTTTTAAAAACACCTTTGCAAATAATGCATTGCATCGTGCACCCGAAGTCACTGTTGATCGTGTTCAGATATGGTATATCATCCGGTAGCGACCATTTCTCTTGTAAGGTAATCAGATCACAGGTGTCACATAACTCCCTTACGCTATCAATGGAGTGGTCCACACTTTTATAGTTGAAACTGGCGAACCGACAAGCAGATTTATCCATTATTGTTTTCCACTAAGGCCGGCCGCAGACGAGAATCTGCTCGGATAACGGCGTTTGAAATACATAAAACGTCTGAATATAATACCTTTGGGCCATATGTTTTCGTCCAGGTAATAAGTAATTTCGATTCAGAAACTAAGATTTTGAATGCCTTGTGTCCTTTTTTAACCGACTTCTAAAAAAGGAGGAGGTTCTCAATTCGGATGTTTGTATTTTTTTTTTTTTTATGTTTGTTCGCGCATAACTCCGTCGCTTGCCAACCGATTTGAAAAATTCTTTTTTTGTTGGAAAGCGTATACTTCCCAAATGGTCCCATGAAAATTTTATTGAAATCAGACAAGCCGTTTCTGAAAAAATCACCAAAAATTAATTATTTCTAACTTTTCGTTTACTCTGCATTGCGTTTTTTGTTCGCGCATAACTCAGTCATTTACGAACCGATTTGGAAAATTATTTTTTTATTCCAAAGCCTATGTTTTCCATTTGGTCCCATAGTCACCAAGTCGGGATCTGATGATGGAATCTTGGCGAAATCGAAGGAACTCTTCAAGTTTTATAGGAAACGTACAGCGATTTTGGTGTTTTCTACAACAAGTGAAGCATTTGCGTTCAATAAGAACCATTCTACCATCAGATCTGATGATGAAGCCAAGAGACAGGCACTGGAACTCCATAATAAGACAATGTATCTTAGCTGTGTTTGGGCTTGTTGGAATTGTAACGGTATGCACTTTCCAGGTGTACCACAGACTAACTTTTTGACTTTCCTTATTCAACCTACGTAACATGTTTTCGCGATGATCAGGGTTCTTATTCAAAATGCGTTGATCATTTCTTTCAATAATTTCTTTTAATCGTTTTCCTTTTTCTCAGTTTCAGTTCGACGCATTTTCTCACACGAGAAGCATCTTTACTAGGCCTACCCATATTTTATTATTAGATTAAAAACATGTCACTAAAAATTAACAAATAAAAATATTTTTTCCAAAAAATGAAACCGACTTCAAAAAACACTTAACGCACTAAAAAGTTAAAAATAATACTATAACCTTCCTATATTAATAAACCTAACCTAACCTACGATTAACCTATAATAAAATTTAATAATTCTTTGGAGTCGGTGCCAAGCAATATACGATACCTAAATGACTATATACAGACTAAGGCCAGAAAAAAGCAAAACATAAATCAACAACTTCTAAATATTAATTCATTCATTAATTCTAATTATATTGCTTGGCACCGACTCCAAAGAATTATTAAATTTTATTATAGGTTAATCGTAGGTTAGGTTAGGTTTATTAATATAGGAAGGTTATAGTATTATTTTTAACTTTTTAGTGCGTTAAGTGTTTTTTGAAGTCGGTTTCATTTTTTGTCTTTCTCCATAGTTGTTTTCTCTAGAGAAACCGTTTCCTGAGTCTTACCGCGTATATATAATTATGTCATTCATACTGGTTTCACTATGTATTTTCGTTATAAAGACAGGAACTTTCTTGGCAGCAGCTTTGAAGTTACAATTCACGTCACTCGCTATGCCCGATTTTCCCAAATAACGATAATTGGAATGGTTTTTACGATATGTCACCTTGCTCTATCCTTCATTATCAGGATTTACCTTCGATATTGGGGTGTATTTTTATTAGAACGGTAATCCTTATTATTTTGTGAATCATGTAAATAGGATAATCCCACAGGACCACTATCTAATAACCAAGCACCACGCTTGGTCGTCGGCGACGGCGATGACGAGCGAAAGCGAAACTGGTCTGACAAGTTACGTATCGGTCAATTCGTGGCGCGTACGGCGCGGGCGGTGACGTCATCGCGCTCGAGCCCTGTAACAGTAGCATTACCTGCGTGTCAGCTGTGTCCCACTCATAACGAAAACAGTAATAATAGTAATTGTATGATGAAGCAGCCGCGTTTGGATATGATGTGTGAGAACGAAACAGATTTCTTCTCAACATACACAATTGAATGAGCAGAACACAGTCATCATTTCGGCCGAAAGACGTCCACTGCTGGACATAGGTCTCCCCCAAGTGACGCCACATTGACCGGTCCCGTGCACCTCGCATCCAGCGGATCCTTGGAACCTTCACCAGGTCGTCGGTCCACCTAGTGGGAGGCCTTCCAATGCATCGTCTTCCGGTTCGCGGTCCCCATTCCAGAACTTTTCGGCCTCATCGGTCATCCGTTCTGCGAGCAAAGTGCCCTGCCCATTGCCACTTAAGTTTGGCAATTCTTCGGGCTACATCGGTAACCTTGGTTCTCTTGTGGATGTCCTCATTTGTGATTCGATCACGCAAGGTAACTCCGAGCTCCCTTTCCATTGCCGTTTGGGTGACTTTAAGCCTTCTCAGGAGGCCCATTGTGAGCGACCACGTTTCGGTCCCGTATGTAATCACTGGCAACACACACTGGTCATAGACTTTCGTCTTGTGACACTGCGGTAAGTTGGACGAGAAGATACCACGCAGCTTCCCGAACGCTGCCCAGCCGAGTCGGATTCGACGATTGACCTCTTTCTCGAAGTTAGACCTACCCAACTGGCCGCCCTTGTGGAACATCGGCTACGACTGGGTGCTGCGCGCCGACCTCCCTAGCGGTGTCAGCGTAGTTTGCTACGCTGACGACACGCTGGTGCTGGCACAAGGGAGGTCGCACGAGGCGGCGGCCGAACTTATGACACGCGGGGTTGCGATAGTCGTGGAGAGAATCCGGCAACTGGGTCTCGAGGTGGCATTGCACAAGTCCGAGGCCATGTGCTTTCATGGGCCTCGGAATGCGCCACCGTCGGGATCCATACTGACGGTAGGAGGGGTTCCCATCGGCGTCGAGTCGACGCTGAAGTACCTAGGGCTTGTCCTCGACAGCCGGTGGAACTTCGTGGAGCATTTCCGACGGTTGGCCCCCAAACTGGAACGGGCAGGGGCTGCGTTCAAGCGGCTCTTGCCCAACCTGGGGGGTCCAAACGCCTCCAACCGGAGGCTCTACGCGGGGGTCGTGCGGTCCATGGCCCTTTACGGGGCCCCGGTGTGGGAGCGTTCTTTGAGGCGGCGAGCCGCCCACTACCTGAACGCACCCCAGAAGGTGGTAGCCGTAAGGCTGATCCGGGGCTACCGCACGATCTCCGGCGAGGCGGCGAGCCTCTTGGCCGGATTGCCGCCATGGGATCTGGAGGCGATAGTCCTCGCGTGCCTGCACGAATGGCGCGCGGAGGCACTACGCCGGGGGGAAACTCCGCTGCCGCGGCAAATTGTCGCTCAGCGGACAGACCTCCGGCGCGATCTCATGGCGACATGGAGAGAGCGACTGTCGCAACCCCGTGCAGGGCACGCCACAATAGTGGCGATAAGTCCCCTCTTTGAGGAGTGGCTGGAGAGGCGCCACGGCGCCCTCACCTTCCGCCTGACGCAGGTCCTCACCGGACACGGTTGTTTCGGGAGGTTCCTGCACCGAATCGGGCGGGAGGAAACGCCCGGGTGTTACCATTGTATTGTATAGCGGGCTGGTTTCCGCAACTCCACGTCTAAAGCGCGTATTTTGCGTACGGCCGGGTGTTACCACTGCGAGGATCGGCTGGAGGACACGGTGGAGCACACTGTGGAGCTGTGCCCTGCTTGGGCTGAGCACCGCCGTGTCCTCGTAGCGGCGATTGGCGGCGGCGACCTCTCGCGTCCGGCCCTGGTTCAATCCATGGTCCGGAGCGAGAGGGAATGGGAAGCCGTCGCCTCCTTCTGCGAAGCAGTCATGCTAGCGAAGGAGGTGGCGGAACGTGAGAGGGAGAGAACCTCACGTCCCAGCCGCCGCGGGAGACGCCCCGGGCGTCGGGGGGCAACCAGTGGCCCCCGGCCACCGTAGGCGCGGGCCTGTGGACGGTGAGTAATGGGCTAGCTCACCGTCCGTCCGTCTTATGACGACAGACCGTGCCGACGGCGCGTTCGTGTTCCACGCGCGCCTCAAAGAGATGTCAGCAAATCGGAAGGGGTCCGAGAGGGCCGATGCCTGCCAGGGCTGCGGGTTGTTCGAAAGAGATACCGTGGCCCTGGAACACAAAGGGCTAAGAAGGAACATGGATGGGTTTTAGTCAGTACAAGTCTGACACTCCCTTCCGCTCCGTCCAGAGCGGAAGAAGTCATTTGATGATTTCCCATCCTAAAAAAAAAAAAAAAGACCTACCCAACTGGACCGTTTGTCCCAGGTAGACATAATCGTCTACAACTTCGATAGTAGAGTCTCCAATCTTGATAGGAGTGGGTGGGTGTTACATGGGCATTCAACATGACCATGGTTTTGTCCATGTTTCATTTTAAGACCCACTCTTTCGGAAGCTCTACTGAGGTCATCGAGCATTGTACTGAGGTCCTCCATGGTCTCAGCCATGACCACTATATCGTCGGCAAATCGAAGGTGAGAGATGTATTCGCCATTAACGTTGATGCCTAGCCCTCTCCAGTCCAGAACCTTGACGACATCTTCCAGTGCAGGAGTGAACAGTTTCGGCGATATGACGTCTCCCTGTCTCACAGCTCGCTACAAAAGGATAGGTTCAGAGGTCTGGTCCTGAAGTCGGACTGACATGGTGGCGTTTTTGTACAAACACTTCAACACCTCGATGTACCCATAATCAATTTGGCACCGTTGGAGAGACTGCAGGTGAGCCCAAGTCTCGATCGAATCGAAGGCTTTCTCGTAGTCCACAAACGCTAAACAGAGAGGCAGGTTGTACCCTTCGGTCTTCTGTATAACCTGTCGCAGCGTATGTATGTGGTCTACGGTACTAAAGCCTTTTCGGAATCCGGCTTTTTCGGGAGGCTGAAAATCGTCAAACCTGCGCACGAGACGATTCGTGATGACTTTTGAAAACAACTTGTAGACATGGCTTAGAAGTGAGATGGGCCTATAGTTCTTCAACCGGGCATTGTCGCCCTTTTTGAAGAAGATTACCACCACACCCCTGCACCATGCCTGTGGCGTTTTCCCCTCGAGTATGACGGAATCAAACAGCTTTTGAAGGGTCTAAAGTACCGGTTTTCCACCTGCCTTCAGAAGTTTGGCCGTAATTCCTTCATCACCCGGTGCCTTGTTGTTTTTAAGCTGTTTCAGAGTCATCCTTATCTCGTACAGGCTGTAGTCCGGGATGTCTTCGGTATAGTATCGGGTCAGTCTAGCTCTTGGGTCATTCGCTAGATTTACAACGGGTTTCCTGGTTGACGTGTACAACTGCCCATAGAATCTCTCGATCTCCCTCAGTAGCTCCGGTTTGGCGGATACGATCCTGCCATCGTCGGTCTTAAGTTTCGTGAGCTGGCTCTGCCCAATAGCCAGATCTCTTGCAAATACCTTTGAGCCTTTATTCCGCTCAATTGCGTCTTTAATACGCTCGGTATTAAAGCGGCGGAGGACGCTTTTCAAGGATTTGGAGATCCGTCTATTGAGCTGCCGGTATTTCCACGCCTCGTCTGAAGACTGCAGGGTCATCTCAGGCCGTTCCTTCATGAGCTTGAGAGTATGATCGGAGAGTTTTTTGTTCTTCTGTGCACGTCGCGTCTTGAAGAACTTAGACCCCGTCGTATGGACAGTTTCCATGAATCCATCGTTGCATTCGTTCACTGAGCTTCCTAGGCACTCGAAACGATTCAGGAGTTCAAGTTCTAGCTCTCGGGGTTTTGGATCTGGATCTGTGCTGGTCGGAGCGTAGACTTCATCAGTCGAGACCTTTCAAGCTTAATATTGATGTTCAATGTGCCTCTTACCATGCGGTGATCGCTCCCGTTTCTCACTGTATTGACCACAGAGATATCATTGAACTATTGCTTCTTGGTTGACATGATGAAGTCGATCTCATTTTTTGTTGCTCCGTCGGGGCTCTGCCAGGTCCACTTCCTGTGCTCACACTTTCTGAAGAAGGAGTTCATCATATAGAGGCCCTCCTTCTCCATAAAACTAGCCAGTTGGTGTCCCCGATCATTCCGACGTCCAACCCTAAATTGCCCCACCTTCAGCTCATCCCCGTCTCGTTTGCCCAATTTCGCGTTGAAGTCCCCCATGACAACAGAGAAGTGAGTTTTGAAACCATGCATTGCTTTAGAGATATCCTCAAACATGGTCTCCACTTCGTCGTCGGGGTGTGCCGAGATCGGGGTGTAGACCTGTATGACCTTCAGCGAATATCTTGAGGATATTCTGAGTATAAGGCACGCTACCCTGGTCGACACAATCTCGCTCTTCACCACGTTATTCACAAGGGACTTGTGGACGATAAACCCAACACCACCCTGGGACTGCCGGTCACCCTCTCGGAAATAGAGCAGGTTGCTGGATTTCAGGATCTTCGTGTCCTCCCCCTCTCTTCGGACTTCAGATAATCCTACAATACTCCATAGCAACCTGCTCAATTCCTCTTCGAGTTTGGTTATCTTCTCGTCAGTTCGGAGTGTTCGCGTGTTGTATGTTGCCAGGTCAAGTCGTCGGTATAGGCAGCCGGCTCCCTTCCGGAGATTCTTCGCACCCCTTGCAACGCCATTACCTCGACCGCTTCCATAGTCGAGGGTAGACAGGCTGCCGGGTACTAGGGGCCATTTTTGTATTGCGCTCATTAGGAGGGGTTTCGCCATAATCGCCACGCTTGGCAGACGGGTTGGCGATCGCAGTACGGTTAATGCAAAAAGCACAGAGAAACGCTGCTGCCCATTCTCTGGCAAGTCCTTTAGTCGCCTCTTACGACACCCACGGGAAGATATGGGATGGTGCTATTCTTAACGTCCGACACCATACAGAACCAGACCACAGTAGTACTTTTAATTGGAACATAGTTAATTGTGTCGACACCCTACTTAAGTTAAGATTAGGCAAATAAATTTTATGTGCATTGCAATATTCGGACAATCTACTTGATCAAGAAAATGTTTATATTTCTAGTTTAAATAACCTGATGCATATTCTATCATGTAGTCATAGTGACCGTCCATTGTTTTGTTGATACTAACAATTTTGTTAGAGATTTTGTTTTCATTCAGCATCATATGTTTCTTCCAAAGAAAAGTCAACATTTTCTGGCTTCACTTTTATCGTATAAACGCGGTTATTAATGATTTAACTGAGACTAGGTTAAGTGATGAAACAGTATTATCTTGTGTCTCCAATAATACTGTTACAGATTCTTTAAACTATTAGAGCCGACAAAAGAGAAGCCTGGTAATAATATTTTACTTTATCACCAGAATATAAATCACTTCTCCGGAAAAAATTTAGACGTGGAACAGTTAGTTGATAAACACCACATGGATATTTTATGTTTCTGTGAAACTTGGTTAAAACCAGATAGGATGTTGTTTAATGTGAATAATTTTTCAGTTGCCAGTGTGTACAACAGATCCTCAGTGGGTGGTGGTACCCTGATACTTTGTAATAGCTGTCTCAGATATAAAGAAATGAAGGAAGAAGGAATATCACTGCTTACTCTGTTGATCACTTATGTGAGAGGCTAGCTAGTAGCATGTGCAGAGGTTAAAGGTCAAACTGTCTTATGTGTTTATAGACCACCAGCATCAAACTTGTCATTATTCTTAATCACAATGGAAGAAATATTAAGTAAACTTTTCTCAGATAATAAATTCGTTTTTGTTTGTGGTGACTTAAATATTGATCTGTTATTCAATTCACCAGAAAAAAATAAGCTTGTCTCATTGTTTAAATCATTCAATTTAAAATATTTATTTAATGAAGCAACTAGAATAACAGCAACTTCCGCTTCGTGCATAGACAATGTATTTGTTAGTGG
Source organism: Cerastis rubricosa (assembly GCA_949152445.1). Classification (NCBI taxonomy): domain Eukaryota; kingdom Metazoa; phylum Arthropoda; class Insecta; order Lepidoptera; family Noctuidae; genus Cerastis; species Cerastis rubricosa. The sequence continues at coordinate 14,613,724 of OX424545.1, read as the reverse complement.
CGTCAGGTGAGACCATACTCGTAATGGTCAACTTGTATCTTTTGAGTTAGACAAAAAGTTATACTTAGTTAAAACAATTCAATTAAGCCCTCTTTCCAAAAAAAAATAATTTATTTTAATAATTATGTTCTTAGCAACCATAATAATGCTAGTTTTGATTCAACAGACCCTAATACGGTACATTATTTTCCACAGTTTGCCATGAGTTCAATAAAAAGTGTCCTAAAAAAACCGTTAAACTCAATTCAAAATCTAAATTTAGCGAATGGGCCACTACGGCAATAAGAAAAAACAGAGGTATTTTAAATAATTTATATCACGAAAAACCTCTGACTTCAGATCAAGTCTTTCACACTTATGACAGAAACTTCTGACAAGTTAGAAGTCGGTGAGACAGTAGATAATTTCTTTACTAACATTCCGTTAGAGGTAACGAAATCTCTCCCCTCTTCGGTTGAATTAGCTGAAGACCTTCTTAAAGAGAACTTCACAAAGGACATAACAAACTTTAAATTTAAACCAGTATGTATTGCCACAATCATGAACGAATTCAAAAGTCTCAATATCAGAAATACTGATGTCTTATCGGGGATTTCGGTCAAGGTTCTTGAAAACATTATTGACTCAATTACGCCTGTCCTAACCAGGCATATTCAATCAATGTTTGGACAGCGGCAAGTTTCCTGACTTGATGAAACATGGTAAAGTGGTTCCAATTTTCAAATCAGGTTGTAATAGTAATCCTTATAATTATAGATCGATCTGCGCTTCCAGCACTGAGTAAAATCTATGAAAAAATCATGCTGGACCAGATGTTGTCTCACTTCGATTCTAATGGGATACTGCATAGTCAGCAGTTTGATTTCACGAAGGGTAGGTCGACAACGGACGCGGGAGTAAGACTCATCAGTCACATTCTGGAATCCTGGGAGAAGTCCCAGGATGCTATTGGCATTTTTTGTGATCTCTCAAAAGCGTTCGACTGCGTCGACCACAACACACTGATCTATAAATTACATCACAACGGAATTCGTGGACAAGCTGCTGATCTTGTTCTTTCTTATTTGTCAAACAGGCAGCAAAAAGTAAATGTAAATGGGGCGACATCCTCTGGGTCTATAGTCAAGATGGGCGTGCCCCAAGGTTCAATTCTTGGCCCTGATGAATGATCTCCCTTATATGATGGCCAAATTTACTTTGTATTTTCGTACTACTTGCTCAAAAAAGTGACATTGTATGCCACAAAAAGCGAACATAACAATAGTCATTTTTAATCTGTTAAAAACAGGGAAAGAAAATTGTACTGAAATTCATTCATCCTCTAGGGGAGAATGTACTTACCGAAATTTATACTGAACTACATCTGTGTTTACACCATTGAGTTTGTATATAAAGCATTATACATTTTTTTGAAAAAGGAATACGTATTTATTATGCAGTTATGATTATTAAATAAAATTACGAAAACCGACGAGGCCGTATGAGCTTGATGCCTTTGCTTTTCCTACAAAAAAATATTAGTCTAGGAATTTGCCGCGTTTTTGTTTTCTTCAAATACATAAACGTTAAGTTTATTTTAATTTATTTTTATAAATTAAGCTAATGTTCTAAAAATACGTTACGATTTTAAATCAAAGCGACAGTGACAGTGAATTGTCGGATTCCATCAGTGCAAATGCTGCCACAATTATAAATAATTTGCTTCCAACAAAATCCAAGGAAAATTATTTAAAAACTTATGAAGATTATTCAACGTGGAGAAGTACGAAAGGCCTATCAATTTCAGAATCCAGTACTCCTTGTCTATTTTGATTATTTATCCAAGACAAAGAATCCGAATACAATTTGGTGCATATACTCAAAACTGAAAACTACAATAAGCATCAAACACAGCATTGAAATAAATAGATTCACGAAATTACTGGCTTTTTTAAAAAGAAAATCAGAAGGGCATTGCGCAAAGAAGTCTAAAATTTTTACGACTCAAAATGTGGAAAAATTTCTTAATGAAGCGCCTGACAAAATTTTTTTGGCCACAAAAGTAAGTAAACATGATTTAACTATGAATATTTCGTATCTTAATATTGGTAATTATTCTATATATTTACCTGTGTTTTATCTTTGTTATAGGTGGCCTTAATTTTTGAAATCATTGGTGCTTGCCGCGGATGTGAACTTGTAAACTTAAAGGTGGAGGAAGGAAAGGAAACTAAGACAAAGAAAAATCGGTCATTCATTGTACAAGGACAATATACTAAAATCATTCATAAATACCAAGCATTACGTCCCACCAACATGGAAAACAATAGATTTTTTATAAACTATCGGTATGGGAAATGTATTCGATAAGCCATCGGCCAAAATAAAATAAGCAATATGACAAAGGAAATTGCTAAATATTTAAAACTTATAGATGTTGAACTCTACACCGGTCACTGCTTTAGAAGAACTTCGGCGACTTTCTATATTCGGATATTACGTCAATAAAAAGACACGGTGGTTGGAGCTCTGATAGTGTAGCTGAGGGTTATATCGAAAGCTCAATGGCGAATAAAACCATATTAAGTAGTCAAATTATCAAAAATAAAAACTTAATCCATCAGAGCCACAACCATCAACTTCCGGCATCTTATCTTCGTCCGTAACTCACGATGCACCACCACCACTATCTCCGACGTATACTATCTACAATGAAATGCAAGTTCCTCAGACGCAAGAACAGAGAAATACTCAAATCAACTCATCAACAATAAATGTACCAAACAAAAATGTAACTCTCTCTATCAATAATTGGACCAATGTTTCGAATGTTAACTTTTACTTTTAAATTTTGAATAAATGCTTATCTCATATTACGGGCTTTCTGGTGGGGTGTAGGTTGGTGACGCAGCTAACATGTATTATTGCGTTAATTTTTTCGCAAATGGTACGTAAAGTAGAGTATTTTCCTCGGTGATAAAGCTATCTTAGTCTTGGGTGAACTTAAATCCCTCGCTACACTCAGGACTAGTCTTAAATCCCTCGCTTCGCTCGTGATTTAAGTTTTTAACACCTTCGCTACGCTCCGGAGTAAACCTCAATTCCTCAGTTACGCTCGCGATTTAAATCGTCACCCGCGACAGAATACACTGCTTTATACCCTTGGTTAATAATCTACTATTGCTGTTGACAATTCGCTAATTATTAAAATTCATAGAAAAGATACGAATGTCATACATGTCAACGAAAGTCTAATTGTTCTCTTGAAATGGTTCGCAGCTAACAATCTTTTACTGAATACGCACAAAACAAAATGTCTAAAGTTCTCTTTACCAAATGTAACTCGACGTGACCTTAATTTAAATCTTGACGGCAAAAAGCTTGATGTTATCGCGGAAACTGTATTCTTAGGTCTTGTATCGATAGTAATTACTATCGATTCAAAACTGCAGTGGGGTGCGCACATTGGAACTCTTTCGGGGAGGTTAAGCTCAGCTGCCTATGCAGTTAGGAAAATAAAGCAGTTGACTAATGTAGCCACAGCTAGGTTAGTATACTACGCTTATTTGGACAGTCTTATGTCTTATGGCATTCTGCTGTGGGGATCGGCAGCAGACGTTGATTCAATTTTTATATTGCAAAAGAGGGCAGTCCACGCGGTCTATAAAATGGGCACTCCCTCAGAGAAAAATTTTAAGAGATCGATATACTGACTCTACCTTCACTTTATATCTTAGAATGTATTTTATATGTCCGCAAAAACCGAGGGCTTTTCAAAATTAGAAGCTACTTCCATAATATAAATGTTACACGCAGTAAACACGAAATTGTAATACCTAAATTTAGATTAACAAAAACTAGCAAGTCATTTCTTATAATTGAACTTTTTCTTATAATTTTATTATATTTATTCCATTCTTTTTAATCAGATGTTTTACAATAGTTTTCAAATCATTACACCGTTTATTCATTGTGAATGAAAAGAAAATATATAACCTGCCATCTTGTATTAGTATAATCAGCCTATAATGTTCCCACTGCTGGGACACTGGCCTCCTCACTATGAGAGGGAGTGAGCTGTAATCCACCACGAGGGCCCAGTGTGGGTTGGTAGATGTCACATGTCTCCGAACTTTTTTGTTCTAGGACATGCAGGTTTCCTCACGATGTTTTGAGAGCAGCGGTGATAATAGTTATTTGTTATACAAGAGTGCAAAGTTGCTTTTTAACCGCGTGTTCAATTTTGATGACCGAGCAAGCGAAGGATTCTAAAATTGAATCAATTTTGAATGATTCAATTTTAGAATCCTGAGCGTTAGCGAGGGAATAAAAAGAGCACGAGGTGAAAAATCTTTGCACTCGAGTGCAACACGTAACTTTTCATTCCACCTCAGCGAGGAAATGACTAAATGCAAAAAAAAAAACTTTTACAATCACAAGATAGGTACACTTTTATTTCAGTTTAGGTATTAATGACTACATTATGACAGGTAAGTATTACAGAATAATCTTTAAATTATAACAAAATAATATTACGTTATAATTAAGAAAATTTTAAAGTAACGTTGTTACAGTTATTTAAATTGAGTGTAATATTTTTGTTTGGTACTGTAATATTGGTGTTAGTCACTCACTTGTGTACTGTTTTTCGGTACTATCTGTCATACTTAATAGTTGTACCGATTCATCGGATTCCCTTGGCGTGAATGTTGGAGAGAGAGGGAGATGGTTAGGTGTTTCATAACGGCTTATTTTTCATGTAGAAGGGCCAGTCCAAGGATCCGATTGAGGCTCTTTCAGTGTAATGGCTCCTACGATGCCTTCACATGTTTTAGACTTATTTTGGATGGAATCCTCTATGTATCCCTCTACAACTGCATTGGACTTCCAGCCTCCGTGGCGCTTAAGGGACAAGAGATCAGCTCCGGAATCAGCCAAAAGTGTGGCTGAAGTTCGTCGGAAACAATGACCCGTGTACAACAGGGGTTCTGGAAGTTCAAGAAATGTTGCTATTTCTCGTGGGATACTGCCAATTTTATTAGTACCCATAGGCTGTCTAACACACTTTCCATTGCGATACTGTAGAAAAAATCGATTGATTGTAGTGTTAGGCGGGCGTAAGGCTTGATATTTCTCAACAATCGTTACGTATTCCTTGCGAATGACGAAGTTGCGGTCTCTTTTTGTCTTTGTATTAGGTAAATTAATTAATAGTAAGTCATCTGAATGTTTCTCAATGTTTTTGACATTAAGTTGTGTTAGTTCATTAGTTCGACATGCTCCGTTTATTCCAATAATAAGAACAACCTGTAACGTAAAGAGTATTGTAGTAGATAAATGAATAAAATTGATATGAACGCATAATTATGCCTATCAACATCTACTAAGTATACTATTTAATTGAGATTAATATACTTAAGTAGATACTGAATGTGCAACTGACTTACTTTTGCCGCCAAATATACGGAATCGGGTGCTTCGTTAAGAAACTTTTCAATATCAGATACTGTGAAAACCTTCGATTTTTTTGGTTCATGACCAGATGAGGCTCTTTTTAAAAATGCCACTAATTTAGGATAGGTATCCATATGTATGTCTTTTTTCATCTTTATTGTTGCTTTTAGCATCGAATACGTACTCCATAGAGTGCTTGCTTTCTTGTTCTCGGATAATTCTATAAAATATGCCAGCAAAACGTTTTCTGAGAAAGTTTTGGCTCCTTTTGCTAGTCGCCACGTGTTGAACATATCGTACTGTTTTAAATACTTCTCGCGTGATTGTTGAGGGAGAAAGCTCATTTGCGCATTATTAACAGTTTCAGTCAATTCTGTTGGCGTCAAACAAACTTCCTCGTCGCTAGAATCACTCATTTTAGTTTTTTCACTTGTTTTCAAGTTTCTTGTTTTTAATATAAGGTTTAACAATGACGTGAAAAAATGCCGCGTAAAGAACCGCGAACAAGGCAAATTGAAAAAAGAACACCAAGAAGGTTCCGAGTTTGAGTTTTTACCAAATTAAAAAAAAGTTGTATGATATATTCGGCACCATAGAGGTAGCAGTAAATAGGTTTCATGTTTTTTTTTTAATTCACAAACTTAGTGCACACGACGGCGTTCTAAATTCAATTTACTTTATCCTCTATAGAATAAAAACGGCTTTTCCACTCAAATATTGAAGATTAAAAATACACTTTCCGAGATGGTGGGATGAAAAATAAATTACACAAAGTAATGTGCCTGCCTGGGTTCGAACTCACGGCTTACTGATCGTACGTCGAGGCTTACCCCACTGGGCCACCTCTGTTCACTAATCTGCAAAACATACGTAATGAACCGAGAAGCACCACTAAGCATCTTGTGATGTGTCTTTTGTGCATGTTGCCTAAAACATAACTCTTTTTTTGGGCAGTCGTGTAAAAATAGCTATACTGAAAACCGAAAGAATTTTATTATCCATGTTGTTGTGGGACTTGCTCCGTCGTCGGTCATTAAAAATTAGGCACCGTAGGTTATTGGTTAACCATTCCCCAATTACAAAGTCTACTTGCATTAGGTATAATTATGTATTCATTTATTTATTTATAACTAATTTTTTTTTATTAGTTATTTAGTTATTAATAGTTATTACTATTTATTAGTTTATTAGTTATTATTATTTAGTTAGTCATTAGTAGTATTAGTCGGAGCACAAAATACTAGACCTGCTGTTTTATTTATAAAATCTAATTCTAACCGAAACTATCGCGTGTTCCCACTGCTACTGTGACTTATCACCTGTACCTACATAATTATTATTCCGAAATAGCTGAGGCCTCTTGTCAGTGGTTCGCTCTATTATTTTGTGAATAAGAAGATTTTATTCCAATCAGCAAAATTGTCTGTCTGCCTCAAATGTATCTGTGAAACAGATAGTTTTCTTTCGACCTAGGTCGACAAAAATAGTCCAAATAAGACCTTCGCTCATAGTAAATTTAGAGTCCCTTGTATAATGGGTGTAAACTTGCACTTGTTCCTGTTTTAGGCCATACCTGGGATTACAGTAAAACGTAATTTTTCCCCGAAAAAAGAAAGTCGTTTCCCAGGAGTAATTTGCGTAGAGATTACTCTACGCAAAAATTTAGTTAGATGTACCTAATGCTTGGTTGACGGCTTCACGAAGCTTCTGTATTTTTAGCATAATCCTCCTCCATCCATAATACCTAAAGACATTGTTATGAACAATTAAACATTACACACATCGCGTTGTATTTAACAAGGGCGCGTGGACCCACACGTGGTTACCGTGGCGGTGCAATACTAAAGGGTGGAGGGAAAGAAAGAGTGCTTACTTCAGTTAATTCAATGTATTTAATTCATTGACGCGAGTCGGGCGTCGGCGCTGGATTGCCGCTCAGACATTCTTGACGAACTCTTGATTGGGCAACACGTTCCCAGGTATTTGTTCTTTTATTTACTATCATACTTAGTTGTTAATGATACGTGAACAATTTGAAGGTATAAAAACAAATAGTGGTGTACACACGAAATTAATATAACTTCGCTGAACGACCTGTGCTGTGAGTTTTCAGGTAGGTATAAGATTTTTTTAACGGCTGAACCTTTTATCTTGTTCATAATTTCGCGGGTTCATCGGAATTTATGAATCTTTAATTCAAATTCAAATTCTTTATTGCGAACTAAGTGTAGTCTTGAAGATGTTGACAATAGGTAGGTTCTTATAACTTAGTTGCCTGTTAGGGCATTGCAATTTAAATGGTATTTAAATATAAAAAATAAAATTAAGATATACACACACTCAATATTACAGTTGTTCCAGTTTACATTATCTTATATAAAATTATTAGTATTCATACATTTTACATTATTTCATACATTTCATATTCTAATAATTTATATGTTTTTTTTTTTTAATTAATAAATTATCTTTGTGTTTTTCGTGAAACAAAACTGTTGCCAACTAATTATTTTAGCCTATTAGCTCAGTTTATTTTTTTATTATTTTAATAAAGAATTATACAGTGAACTTTGTTTTGATCACTTGTAAGTTTATGATCAATGGTCGTTTAGAACACTGATTTCGTTTTTCAGTGCTACCAACTGACTTATTTCGTGAACTGGAAATGATGAAATGGGACTCTTTATGTGTGTAATTCTTCCTGAAAATCATTCAATAATTTAAGTACCTACCTAGGTAGATACCTAAATGATAATGATGAGATATTTTTGCCTTAGAATATTATCCTGTTTAAATATGGATTAGTTTCCTGTTTGGTTTGTTTAAATTATATTCGATCGTGTTGTCAATTAGGAACAATTCGTAGTTTTGTAATTTTTTAATTTCATATTAATTTATTATTAATAGTCAGTAGAAACCTATAGTGGGTACCTATACGTAATTCAATTGTGTAGCTTACTATGCTATACTATATTACTTAGTGTTAACCAGTTAAAATATAATACGAGTTTCCATTGACCAGAATAAGGGCTAAAGGCTCAGAGTATCATTTTTTCATTTCATTTATTCATATTAACAATTAACATTGTGTTGAATATATACACGTGCAATTTACTACATATATATATACTAGCTGTCCCGCGCAACTTCGTCTGCGTCACATTTTCCCCGTTTTTGCAACATTTTTCATTGCTGCTCCGCTCCTATTGGTTGTAGCGTGATAATATATAGCCTATGTCCTTCCCCAGGTTGAAATCTGTCTTCTTGCCAAATTTCATTAAGATCCGATCAGCCATTTAGTCGTGAAAAGGTAGCAAACAAACAAACATACAAACAAACAAACAGAGTGACTTTCGCATTTATAATAATTGTATGGATATATATAGGTACACAGACCTACGAATTATGAATTAACATTCCAAGTAGAATTTACGTTGGTGTTAACAGTTTTAAAAATAATGAGTCATTTCATGTACAAGGACGGAAAACCAGGCATTGCCATAGTCGCAAAAACAAGTGGGCAGAGGCGCATGAATGACTAGTTTAACTTAGGTACAAATAATTGTCTATTTTCACAACACTTCCTAATTATTGCACTATTTTAATGACAATACGCTTTAATTTAGGCATTCAACGAAATTAGAATACAAGTGAAAACTGGTATTAGTCTGAATGCATTCTAAGTAGGTACCCTTTGTACCAAATACATGCGTTAGATACCTACTGGCTTACATAAAACAAAAATAGGAAGTACCGAGTCACATGAACTGTGAACGAAGAAATATAATACTGGATTACATTCTGATTAATTATATCACCAATGGTAATATAAAAATATTACCATTGGTGATATAATTAATCAGCTTCAGTTATAAAAAAATATAAGGACCATTTTTGTAGAAAATTTTAAGATCTACAACTTTGGTTTGAGGTGGTTTTTGATAAAACTTACCGTTTTCGAGAAAAATCCAATAAAGCTCAAATTTTGACCCCGAATAACGTTTGTAGCACACATAGGATCGATGGGGATTTTTAAAACTTTATTTATAATGGTAAACCCCAGCTGTCAACCAATATTTGGCTCGCCGGGAATTATTGTTATTTCACCGCTATTTTTATGTCTAAATTGACCAGACTATCAGACTACAGCTTATGTAAAACTCGGTACCAATCCACCCTAGGCCGCATCTTCGCTTCAAATCACTCCAATCCATCAGTTCAGGGGGTCTACTCTCTTTCTCCGACACGTAACTTCGGCAACGAACGAAAATTAAACGTAGTAACGTTTGTGACCTTATTTGCGGACGCACACAATAACATTTAATACATTCGTTCACGTTAATTGTTTGTGAATTCGAACTTCTTTTGTGCGTCCGCAAACGATATAGATTAGGGGCACAAACGTAACTAGGTTTAATTTTCGTTCGTTGCCGAAGTTACGTTTCGGAGAAAGAGAGTAGACCCCCAGTTTCGATCCAGCGCAAAACAATTTTTTGCGTAAAAATAAAAGCTTCTATACAGGTGAAGTTTGTAAGAATGGATGCTTAGCGTAATTTTCGGAACTACGGACCAGTTTCCGAACATTATTTCAGTAATAAAAAGATGTCATTAGTATCCGCGAGTGTCATAGGTCATTTTGAAACGCTTTTGGCATAAATTTCGAGCATTACGAGGGACGCTGCAAGCAAACGGTAACTTAAAAAATGGTAATGCGAATACCTTAGAGAATAGACACAGTCAGTTGAAGTCGCTAGCAAAAATTAAACCTGTTGGTTGAAACGAAACTCTAAACACTTAAAATATGAATACTCGTGAAAAAGATTTCACGATTGGCTCCTGAAAATGTGACCTATACCCAGACCAGACCTCGGTCCCATTGTTGAAGTAAACAATAGAACAGTAGACAGGTCGACAACCAGTCTTAACTTAGGTTTTTGGTATTGGCAATATTATATCCTCGTTAGACCGGCAGAACAATACATACATTCATTTATTTTATATATTGCGTAAACAAAATAACCTCCTTTTTTAGAAGTCGGTTAAACACATTTACAATGTAAATCTTGAGGTGCAGACACAAAGACATTTAAATATGCAGAGGACGAAATTTTTAAATATATTAGTAATGTGTATGTGAAACATTATTATTTTAATAAAAGTCATGGTTTTACATTCATAACCAGAGGTCGGAATTAGGTAGAGTTATTTTTATACTTGCATCGAAATGTTGATATTAATATGGATATTCCCTTGCGTGTGCGCATTTTAATTTTGCAACTTCGGACATCCGATGTCGGATGGTTTAAGTTGTGTAAAAATAAATAACTTTTTTATCTAATAAATCACGGGATTTTTCTGCTCTTTAAAATTAATCTCGGGATTTGGGCATTATCCACTTTATTCTTTCGCTGCATGAAATCAGTGTAAGTACACAAATAACTCTACCTAATTCCGACCTATGTTCATAACATAGCATCAAGCTTGTAATGCCCGATGGGTTAGGCAAAGACGTACTGGTACACCTACATTTTGTCAGTTATGTATTAGGACCTTGGAATAGGGGGCAGGGGCGATCCTATTAGCCTTTAAAAAGATCCGCCAGAGGCAACTCTAGTGGGGGGGTGGTACACGTGTTTCTATTTCCTTATTTATAGTAACGTTTTGTTTCGTGCGGGAATCGAACCCCCGATTCGCAGCGCAGCAGCCAATCACTCAGCCACTTCGCCAGCCGTTTGCTTATTGTTGATTCACGTGTGGACAGCACGGTTCCCGAAGTGGCTCAGTGATCAAAAATGCTGGACAAGATGTTTTTCAACTTTAGTTTATATTTTGCTTCATGTTCTTTTTTTGAAATCTATGTTTCACGTTACTATCAATAGGGAAATCAAAATACGCCCACCGTGTGCCCCCCACTAGGGCTGCCTCTGGCGGATCTTTTTTAAATGAAAAATACTAATTGCCATTGACATATCCAGACTTCAAGGCTGCTCTAAGAATTACCTGAAGCCCAATAACACTTTGTCGGATCATCATGTTCAGCGAACACTTGACAAAAAATACATACCAACTATTTCATGACAAAAGTTTCACAATGTGGAATGTAACATGACTTTCAGTCCAAGAGACGTTGACTTGTCTATGTTTATTAAGTAGTTCACAATGTTCACATTGGTGAACTTTCAGGGGTCATTAACCTTACATTTAATGCACGTATTAAGTAAATGAATATTCAAATTGTGACATTTCCATAGGCTCTATATATTATTTGTAATTTAAAGTCGCTGCGTCATACTTACTGCGTGTGCGCTGGTTCTGTGAAGTGTGGACCGACGGGTCATCAGCAGTGATCGGAGTAGGTAGATTGATTTTTGGTACTTGTATCATAAATGCACACAGAAAGCATAACATGGATAAGCCATTTTTCCGGGAAGTAAGTCCGGTATTTCCAGATTCAATTAAATATTGTCAATGTTGGTAGTGATATTCTTACTACTCAATTCAAAATTTAAAGGAAGGTATCAAAACATAATTAATTTATTATTCTGTTGAATAATAAAAACCATCGAGTTCCGATCAAACCATTAATTTTTTATTTTTAGCATTTTTATCGCCACAACTTTTTATAAATTGTTGCACTTAAATTTCAATCAAATCAACCAATTCCGGAGGAATGTCCACATTAATATATACGTTTCGGATCAATGACCCCAATTCAATCTACCTACTCCGATCTATAGTCGTCAGTCATTGATCATTACGTTCTGTAACATTTTCATGTCGCATATTTATTTACTGTTATATAGTCCCTGGGAAGCTGTAGTGGAATCATTTTAATAAATACCATAGGTGCCTGTCATATATCCTACTAAGCCTGAAACATAAAAACTGCAGTGCATCCTGCACTGCAGTTTTTATGTTTTCTACAGCACTGTAGTGTTTTTTGTGAGCATTTTATCTTATATATTTATTTTCAAAGCTTATGGAAGCAGATGTGTGATAAAGATAATAAGATGAAATTGCTCTAAATGTGGTTATTAATTTTGAAGTAACGTTATGAAATATTTGTCGATTTATTTATTTAAAATGAATCAAAACGTTTAGTTTATGCTGTGTATGTACTTATTTTGAAGAGTCAAAACATAAATTATTTGTTTTCCAGCGCGCGCTACAGCAACATGGGCACCTTAATACGGAACATAACAACGTATTACAGCTACGTAAATGAGGACCTAGCGGGTAAGCGCCTTAACAGTATTATTTAGTTTTAAAATAAATTATTTCGGGAAGAATAAAATAATAACTTTGTTACTTCTACGGTGAACAAAACAAATCACAACAGCTAAAGGAAATTTCATAATTTATTTAATTTCGGAATCCACAAATTGTGTTAGTAAAAAGAGACAAAAATCGAAATCTTTTCAGTATTAAAATTAAATTAAATAAAAAACTTGACTATTCGATATTTTAATAATTATTTTATATTCAAATGGGTCTCGCGGTTGTTCCGTGTTTTAGTTTATTTTTAGGGTTTTGTACCCAAAGCGGCCAACGGGACCCTATTACTGAGACTTCGCTGTCCGTCCGTCTGTCACCAGACTGTATCTCATGAACCGTGATAGTTAGCTACAGATTATGTAATTCTGTTGCCGCTATATTCAAGTATTTATTTTATTCTGTTTTTAGTATTTGTAACAACAAATACTAAAAACAGAATAAAATAAATACTTAAATACTTCCCATACAACGCGGGCCTGTGGACGGTGAGTAATGGGCTAGCTCACTGTCCGTCCGTCTTATGACGACAAACCGTGCCGACGCGCGACGGCGCGTTCGTGTTCCACGCGCGCCTCAAGGAGATGTCAGCAAATTGGAAGGGGTCCGAGAGGGCCGATGCCTGCCAGGGCTGCGGGTTGATCGAAAGAGATACCGTGGCCCTGGAACACAAAGGGCTAAGAAGGAACATGGATCGGTTTTACTTAGTCAAGTCTGACACTCCCTCCCGCTCCGCCCAGAGTGGGGGGGGGGTCATTTAATGATTTACCATCCTTAAAAAAGAAAAACAAAAAAAAAGGGCTCCCGTACAAAAAAGTGAATTGTTTGCTAGTTTTTATAAATAATGGTACGGAACCCTTCGTGCGGGAGTCCGACTCGCACTTGGCCGGTGTTTTAATTATTATTTTTCAATTCGGCCTTGTATCAAGTCGTTTATATACGAAAGACTGTCACCAAATTACGGTCATACACCCGCGAATGACCGTGGTTTATTCTTTGCGCAACGATATCGGTCATTTACCCATGATTGTTATTCACCACGACGACGCCTCGGTGGATTTTCAATATGAACGAAATTATAATGTCTATTTCATGAAAAACTCAATCAATACGATTAAATGAAGTTAGAGGATTATATTGAAGATTTTAATGATTATAAGAATTATAACTCAGTAAAACCTTATTTCTTACGGTCGCAAATCATATTTTAATGAACATATATAACCTGCTGGCCTACCATGACGTCTTTTAAAGCAGTATTATTTTACTCTTATTCCAGTGTGCCAAAGAGACGGAGCTAGACAGGATGTCAAGCGCCATCTCTTTCCCACACTGGAAAAGGTGTAAAACAATAATGTTTTAAGACGTCATGGTAGGCCACCAGAACGGACTTGCAACATCATCATCATCATTTCAACCGAAAAACAAAAACTGCTAGGCCTCCCTCAACTGTCACCACATTGACCGGTCCCGTGTGACTCGCATCCAGCGGATCCCCGCAACCTTCACCAGGTCATCGGTCCACCTAGTGGGAAGCTTTCCAACGCATCGTCTTCTGATTCGCGGTCGCCATTCCAGAACTTTTCGGCTCCATCAGTAATCTGTTCTGATTGCCAAACTTAAGTGGCAGTAGGCAGTGCACATTGCTCGCAGAACAGACTTGCAAATTGCAATAATCTTATCAAATAATTTTTTTTTTCAAACATAGGTAAAGGTGTACATGGATGTTCTTTTTACACGACTACGGCGAAGCCCAAAGGAGGGTTATGATTTTATAATATAGTTCTCCATATTTTACGGTCACATGTGCGAGCAACTAGTAGGTCTACAAATAAAAATTTAACACAAGTGGCATGTCACTGGAATTACTTTAGCTAATAACCATAGATCGGAGTAGGTAGATTGAATTGTGGTCATTGATCCGAAAGGTATATGGACATTCCTCCGGGATTGGTTGATTTGATTGAAATTTAAGTGCAACAATTTATAAGAAGTTGTGGCCATAAAAGACAAAAAAAAATATTAATGCTTCGATCGGAATTCGATTGTTTTTATTATTCAACAGTTAAATAATAAATTAATTTAGTTTTGATACCTTCCTTTAAATTCTTGAATTGAGTAGTAGTATTATCACTACCAACATTAACTATATTTAATTGAATCCGGAAATACCGGAATTACTTTCCGGAAAAATGGCTTATCCATGTTATTCTTTCATTTATTATACAAGTACCAAAAATCAATCTACCTACTCCTATATATGCTAATAACACACGATAATCGTGTGGTCAAGAAAATTAAAATGCGAACCTGGTCAATTTTTTTTTTACATTGTACTCTATTATATGTAAAGCGCACCCTCCTTAATATTCATTGCCAAACCCGTATGGAAATGGAAAATCGACCAGGTCGACTAGAGGTCCTATGCTAATTTAATTGTTTAACATACATTCAGCCCCAAAAAGATGACTGTCAACCTTTGTTCCATAACATTGTATCCACAGATTTGATCACAGGATGTATCTAAGATATTTAATCATTTATCGGCCTATGTAGAAGCTATGGTGCAAGTGTATATTTCGTTTTCCATGTAAATTGTTTTGTTATTGTATAAAATTACCGAACAATAGTTCCTTGCTTGTGTATAATAACATCATTTTGGGGCTTACTTTACTACTAATTTATTTACTAAACAGATAGTATATAGTGTGCCTGCTGGTGCTGTGCTCTGAATAGCTACCAACCTGAAGATCCGTGCGATAACAGCAGTTCACTGTCTGTACTTCCAGATCCTCGGACGAACAGCTTCCTGCTGGTATCGAGCCCGCTGCCCATAATGCTGATAGTGTTCCTGTACCACAGATTCGTCCGGTCCTGGGGCCCTGCGTTCATGGCCGAGCGTGAGCCGTACAACCTGAAGACCGTCATCATCATCTACAATATAATACAGATTGGACTGTCGGGGTACCTCACAGCACAAGTAAATGACAATTTAAAGTTTATACAGCACTAATTGGTCAGACTTTTGGGCCACTGACTGCCTGTAACGACTGTCAAAGATCTACAATTACCAGCGGGACCAACGTCTTAACGTGCTTTCCGTGGCACGGAGTAAACTTGGTATGTAATGGGTGGTCACCCATCTGCTATTTCCGCTTTATTCACTTTACAGGTGTAATAACACAATTCCCTAGCTCCACTTGAAAGGACTGATCCATTAAAGCCTTAGGCCGTAGCTCAAGCCCGCTAGTCTGTTTTGGTTGGCAATTGAAAGACAGTCAAACCAAAATGGAATGAAACAACGAGCCAAATATCCATTCAAATCGTAGTTTAGTTTAGTTTTACAGTCAATAGCGCACCGGAGCATTGCGTAGAAATTCCGCTACGTTACGAAAGCATAATTGCAATCGTGAAAAGCGTAGGAAATGACAATTAAGTTATTGAGCCAAGGCAAAGGATACTCAGGGCTGCCGCCTGGCTCACCCGCCGTGCATGCGAGCAATCAGAGAAATCGACCATGGCCCTACTAGTTATATTTCATAACTATTTTTTATGAACAAAAACGCATGATTGCGCATTTGTGCATATTCGTTTTACTTACATAAGTTATCGTGATATGTTATGCTGGCGAACTTAACAAAAAAACAGTAAATATTGTATTTCAATGGTAAAAAAATCTTTCAAAAATTTCCGTCTAAGGTTTTGACGGAGAGTTTGTCGTGTAAAAGACATAAACGCGATAAGTATAAAGGTACAGGATTACTCATGAACATGAATGAAACGTTTGTTCTCACTAGTTCGATTCATCAATTCGATCGTCGTACTAGTAGTGAGAATTTTTCTTCTCAGTTGTTCGACCGTCGAAAATACTACGTTCACTAACGTTGAACTTTATAAGTAATGATATTCTCTTTGTTGATTATTTTTAACTTTTTAAGGTGGCATCGTTTAGATCGGAGTAGGTTGATTGATTTTTGGTACTTGTATTGTACCACAAATGCACACAGAAAGAAGAATAATATGGATAAGCCATTTTTCCGGAAAGTAATTCCGGTATTTCCGGATTCAATTAAATATTGTAAAGGAAGGTTTCAAAACTAAATAAATTTATTATTTATCTATTGAATAATAAAAACAATAGAATTCCGATCGAAGCATTAATACTTAATTATTTTTATTTTTAGCCTTTTTATGGCCACAACTTTTTATAAATTGTTGCACTTAAATTTCAATCAAATCAACCAATTCCGGAGGAATGTCCATATTAATATATACCTTTCGGATCAATGACCCCAATTCAATCTACCTACTCCGATCTATGTTTATTACTTCACATGAGTCCTATCCTACAACAATAAACTTAATATACGAGTCGTTATAGTTATATGCGTGCCCAGTGTAGTTCGTTCACAATTATTATGTTCATTTAATGTTTCTGCTGCATTATTTTTTGTTAGAATAAGGTTCAAAAGAGAGAGCTTCTGTAGTTAGGTGCAGTCGTGGTAGCCCTACAAAACTATTTTATTATAATTTACTTGCACCCAAAGCCGAGGAATAATGTTCCGTTGTTACTGCCGCATGTCGGCTCCACTAGTACTAGGTATAGTACTTACAAACCGCAAATTTTCAACGTTTATTTTGTTCACTCTAAGCCTTATGGAAGAGAGAATTACTGTATCACTGCAGAGGAAAAAGAGGAGAGAGTAAGGAAAAAAGTAGGTATACGGATATCTAATCGCTTTAATTTTAATACGTTGGTTTGGTACTGAAACATTTTGCATGAAATAAAAAATATCTGTGATTCATAAAACAGTCAAATACATGTATATTCCATCGTAGGTCAGACAAAATACTAAGAAAACAAAGAATTGCTTTCAAGTGATAATTATAGAGCCTCGACCGATAATAATCAATGAGAAAAAAACCTTTAAGGTATATACTAAAGTATATGATGCGTGAGAATAGACAGACATTTAATTTTCGTTTAATGACCGGAGAAAATACAATCATCGAAGATCAACATTTAAATTGTGGTGAACTTGGAGACCTTTCTGATCTGCTGGCCTACCATGAGAAGTCTTAAAACACTTTTACTCATTTTCCAGTGTGGGAAAGAGATGGCGCGAGAAATCCTGTAAAGCTCCGTCTCTTTCCCACACTGGAATAAGAGATAACAATACTGCTATAAGACGTTATGGTAGGCCAGCAGATGAAAGTATAGTAAGATTTCTTAATAGTTACCTATCTAAGAATGCTGAGCACGAGGTCCCGGGTTCGATCACCAGGTCGGGCAAAGTGTTTTTGGGTTTTTCCATCAGGAATTTCTCAGTAGCAGCCGCAGAGTTTGAGTTTGTGCTTGGTTGATGGCAATAGGCTTGCCCCTATTACATGGGACTTAAGATACTTGGCGAAATGTGGGTGTACCATCATGTTTACGTCGGCCTTACCCTCGGGTAATACAGGCGTGGTTATATCATGTGTAGGTACTGAACCATGTCCATATTATTTGCAGTGTCTCACCAGGCTGTACCTGTCGGGGCAATACAGCCTGTGGTGCCAGAAGATCAACACCGACGACACGCCCCTGGAGCGCATGGTCATCAATAGAGTGTGGCTCTATTACATGATCAAGGTCATCGACCTCTTGGATACGGTGCGTATTTATTGTAGCCTAAATATCTAAATACGCGGTGTAAATCACCTCATCACGAAGCCGTCAACCAAGCATTCTGTACATGAAATTAAGTAACTTTACGCAAAAATTATTGCTGGGAAACGACTTTTTGGGGGGTTTAAATCATGTTTTGTGGTAGAACTCAATGTAACGCACTCAAAACATTGTGCTGATGGACGGATTGAATAGTACGGAGGTCGTTGAGGTGTTTAAAGTAAAAATCGCCCATTAAAAAAAAATACTTGTCAAAAAGTTGGAACTTTGACCCTTAATATCTCCGTAACTAGAAGGTTCCCAGGTATGGTGTAGAACAAAAAACTGATCGCAATGACAGGGAGAACCAGTGCCTTTCGGCTTCGTTAAGAGGTGTTTTACACCCTATGAAGATAGGAATAGCCGACCCGCACGTGCGGGGTGCGGGTTTATTGGTACCTAGTTTTACATTTTGACGATTTCATTTTTGTGACCATAACTAAGTCTCTCATAGGGGTTCCCTACTTAAAATCGAATGACGTGAGATCCAATAACACTAGCTCGAAAACGTTAACTCGATAGATTACGAGCGCGACAGTTCACTACCTCGCTGCATCAAAATCTCGAATAACTATAAGGTCGAATCATCGGCCGCGCAAAGGCATATTATCTTGAAACATCACTGTTCGACCGACCATCTAATCGATTTACAGATTTTTTTAAGGATTTTTATTTGATGATCCGAATAATAAAAATATTTATAAGTTACCTACCGAGTTAACATTTTCGAGCAAGTGTTATTCGATCTCACGTCATTCGATTTTCTTGATCTATTTTTAACGTGCTTTAATTTGCGCCCCCAGGTATTCTTCGTGTTACGGAAGAAGACCAAACAAGTATCGTTCCTACATGTTTACCATCACTTAGGAATGTGTCTACTTGGATTCATAGGCACCAAATATGTACCAGGTATGTACAATACGAAACCGTTAGATAAATAAAACAACATAGCACGTCTGTGATTCCCGAAGGGTTTATTGAAGTGTACCTAGTTGTACACTCATATTTCACCTGTTTAAGTTCCATAATCACAACAGGGGGCGATCTTATTGCAATCAACAGGGCACAAATACAGGCTCCCTGGCTGCTAATGAGATAATCCTGATAGAAAAACCCAATATCTCTTTGCCCGACCCGAGAATCAAAACTAGGACCTCGAGCTCAGCAATCGCACTTGCGATCACTCGACCACCGAGACAGTCGACTCGAGAGCGAGATTTTTTTACTATACGTAGATTATAATGGCAAGCGGTGAATGTCAACGGTTAAGATTTTACATAAACGGTGTTTGTAACAAAATTAAATTCCGGTTTTGATTTACTTTTTAAACACAACGTAACCGTTTCAGCCAGCCATCTTGTCGATGGAACAGACCGTGAGTCACATTTGTTATTTAATGGTAGAAGTAGCATTGGATTATGTATGTACTTTTGAAAGGGACCTCGGGCACTACACTGCCACGAAGACGACTTTAGGCCGCAAAATCTTCAAAGAATCAGATACCAAGAAGAAAGTTTAGTCGCACAACCGGATGTCGGACGATTTTGTTAAAGATAACGGCCGGTCCATCGGTCATGCGACAAGTCGTAGTCGTGGTCGCGTTGTGTGCGAGTTCTAGCTTTATGCTGGCTGGTTACAATCAGAAACTCAATTCAAAGCCTATTTACCATTTTTAAATACAAATTACCGTGTGTTTCATATCTCATCACTTTTCTGCTTCCTAAATAGGAGTTCAAATACTGTCCCTTTAATTTTTTTCGTTTACCAGCTAGCCTACCATGACGTCTTAAAGCAGTATTGTTTTACTCTTATTCCAGTGTGGAAAAGAGACGGAGCTATACACGATGTCTAGCGCCTCTTTCATACACTGGAAAAGGAGAAAAACAGTAACGTTTTAATACGTCATGGTAGGCCACTTGCACTTTAAACTTGAAATTGGAACCAATATTTGAACTTAATTTCGGAATCACCCTATTTTTTGGGGTCACATGACACGAAGATCGCGTTGACAAGGTTCCTATACCTAGATTTGTAAAGACGTACCTGCATTTACATTTTGTTATTGTTACTAGTTATTTGGGTCGATCCGCGTAATATGCACATCTTCAATGAATCATCTATTACAAACCTGAGCTTATTTGTTCAATAATTTGATAGTTAGTATAAATATGATCATAATACTTTAGTTTTGAGCAGACATTCTATGTCGATCGAATAACTAGCAAATAAGTACTAAATAACTAGTTACCTAATCAAAGGTTAAAAATAATTTAAATATAATTAAATAGACTGTAGGTAATTTTAATTGCGAACATGATTCATTCAATTCAGCAAACAAACGCAAAAAAACATAAGGGCGTATTTCACCAATCATTGGTGAAATACGCCTTTATGTTTTTTTTTGCTTTGTTTTCGCGGTTTAGATCGCGTTCAAGAGCTTTCAATGTCATAAATTAATCTTGTTATTGTATCTTGGGCACATTACCAGTGACAACTTCAAGGAGGACTTTTTTGATGACATTTAATCGTTTGTTGTTAGTTTATTTAATAAGTTTTTAATTTGTAATGATGAGTTTATAGTTTGTTAACGAAAATAAATAGAAATTCGTTTTCTAATATGTTATTGGTAAGGTATGGAATTTTGAACATACTGACATCTCCTGATCACCATTAAAAGTAAAGTGTTTTTTTTTTATTTTACAGACCAAATTACATATAATTTTATTGCATTTAATATTTTAGTGAAAGTATAATGGCGAGAATTGGGTTCTCTTACAGCATCATAATTATTAATCAATACTCAATTATTTATTGCATTCTATATGTATTACAAAAGTTCAGTTTCATTGGCGAAATCCGTTCCACGAAGAAGATAAAAAAATTACTTATCACTGCACAATTGCAAATTCACTGGCATCTTAAATGGCATATGGACGATTTCATGATAGAATTCTTACATCATAAATAATAATTAAAAATAGAATATTATCATTAATGATGCAATTGGATTTGAATCTAAACAAAACCATTATAGAATTTGAGATTACGAAAAGGTCGTAATTTTAACAGCAAATAAAGCTAATCACAATTATAATTCTTAATGTTGATTGTTCCGTTGCGCAAGAGTTGCTGCAATGGTAGCATCGCGTGCACGAAATGGGTCGCGTGGCTTAATGCGCCCGCGACGAAGGAAGCCACTCGCACGCCGCCGAAGGATTCTTACAAACATCCTTACAAAATGTTACTTGACCTATTGACTGAAATTCATAAACCGGTAACGGAGTAAAGATTTTTGGCCACCTTTTTGTGGCCAGAAGCGTCACTGCTGAGCGCCAGGTTTTGGTTTGGGTTTGATGCCCACGTCGGGCAAAGTATTATTGAGATTTTCCATCAGGATCTTACTAGATTCTTCGACAGCCCCAGATTTAAATGCTGAAATAGCGCATCTGCTGTTCGGTTTTTTTTTGTAACATTATTGACCCATTGGCCACCACGGGTTATAGTGGCTCGGCAGAACAACTTTTTGGTTTCTTGCGGCCCTCTAAATACCAATTGCCAACTAAGATATTTCTATGGACTAAATACAGCACACCTTAACCTACTAACCTACCCTGCTAATAAAGTGAAAACAACGTTACTCGTACTTTCTTTACGAAAAATCTACACTACTCTGTTCGCAGTTTGGTGTCCGGAAAAAATGTGACCATATTTAAATTTGTTCTTCTTCATTCCACAGGAGGTCACGGCATAATGCTGGGCTTTATCAACTCAATGGTGCACACCGTCATGTACTCGTACTACCTTGTCTCTATCATGCGGCCGCAGTGGGTGCGCCAATGGTGGAAGAAGTACATCACACAGCTGCAGATTGTAAGTGGTTACTTCATAAAGCAGTGTTGGAGTTTTAGTCTTAACATTTTGGTAAAATTTTCGAGAACATAACGACTGCGCTAGAGCCTTTGATGTTGCCACTGCTAAGACACAGGTGTCCTCTCTATCACACGAAGTGGACTGTGGACCTCGCGAACCCAGAGCGGCTTGTTAGCGGATTGGCAGATATCGATGGATTTGCGAAAAATTATTGCACAGTTACTTTATCCTTCATTATTTTAATTTAAACGCGGTGCGACTAGCCCAAATAATTTTGCCCAAAAATATTTTTGCTATAGCCTACTCTGGAACGCAGGTTGTGTGCTTACTGCTCATGAACACTTTTTCTGATTATAACTTTATTATTTACAGCTGCAGTTTGTCCTTCTGATCCTTCACTTCGGCCACGTCTTGTTCGAGCCCTCGTGTGAATACCCTAAATGGGTGTCCTTCTTGTTCCTGCCACACAACATATTTATTTTATTTTTGTTCTCAGACTTTTACATCAAAGAATATATTCTTAAGAAAAATAAAGCTAAGTAGATTGTTAGGCATCATAAGTAGTAAATATATTAATAATTTTATTAATTATAACATAGCGATAACAAAAACGGGTATTTTTCTTTTAAGCATTTCCTTAGTCCCAAACGCAACCCTTGTTCAATTATGCCTACTGATCTTATTCTAAAAAACAATCAGCCAAGTCCAGCCCAATCATGTTTTAGCGGCCCCTAATGGGGAAGACCGTTAAAAGCTAATTGTAGATGGTACGACTATAGCTGGTTCTCAATCTGACCAATGAGGTCGATTTTCAACCAATGACGATACTTGGAACCAGCTATGGTAGCGCCATTAGTTCCACAGTTTCCATCCCCATTGTTTAGCTGTTGGGAAACCTCAGCTGGTAATGATTAGTGACTGTACTGTGACGTGTGAGAGAGAGACGGGTATTTCTTATTTGCAACGGAACAATAATGACTTTTACACAACGTAAGGCTCCAATCAGGTGCCTGAATGTTCAAATTTATCGAATGCCTAATGATATTATATAAAAAATAAGGGGATTATGACAATAATAGAGAGTTGTATTCATGATTCTAATTAGAGTCGCGATACATTGGTCGATAGTTTTTGATGGTTTGTCCATAGATAAAATAGCAAAATTATGGGATGCCGCCTTTCGAATCAACCGTGCCGAACGCACAGGCGTTCAAGGGTCATGTCATGGTCAGTCATGCTGCCATATCAACTGTATTCCCTTTCCTAACACAGTTGGGTTTGGCTTCCAGTCTAACGGGATGCAGCTGAATACCTGTATGTCACATGGAGTGACTGCCTATCTGACCTCCACAACCCAGTCAATAAGGTCGGTCATAAAGGTCAAATTATGAAATGATTGTTTTTTTTTCGAGGTCACGATTTTAATTTTGAATAATACATACTCTGACCTGCAATTTACGAAATATAAACGTGTGCGTCTCGGGACGCTCGACAGAAGTGATAACTTAAACTAACTAACGTAGTAAGCCAGCAAAGTTGTGCCGTAACGCGTAACGTTACGAAGCGGTTTACACTCCCGAGAAGTTATCACTTCAAAAATATGATTTGAATTTGGCGGGCTATCTGGTACATCTGTCGTACTTATTACTTCCATGCCCCGTGCAAAAACTATAACAGGTCGAAAACGTAGACAGAGAATAGTATAGTAGTACTATTCTCTATCTACGGTCGAAAATGCCTGTTGACATTGACAGCTGTCAGATGCTTTTTCTGAAATGTTTTGTTGTCATTTTCTTTCACGTAGTTCACTTTTCACAATGTGATGTACTTGTAATGATAGGTTTTAGTTCAAAAAGTTATCTTAATTCATCTTTCTTACGCTAATTTATTTTAAATTGACACTTAATTCATCGTTTTAAATCATGTCGGGCGAAAATATCGCACCGAAACCTGGTGCCGCAGCATTAGAAAATATGAAGTTCTTGAAACTCGAAAGTGCTATATTCAAGGTTCCAAAAATACCTAAACGGAGAGAGAGAAAAACAGCTCAAGTTCTGGACGAAGATGTCTATGTCGAGGTAATTAGTACAAATTGAGACGATTCAAAAATCTCGTTTTACAAGTCCTTTGTTAACAATGCACTTTAGTACTTTTTGTAACTTTAATCAACACTTTAAAGCTGGCAGTCAGTCTACCTAAGCTTACCATTATTATGGACAAAGTGAATGAACAGCTACAACAATGTACAGACTTTATCGTTTAAAACAATCTGTACTGCTGCTACATTAGTTGTGGTTTATTCTTAACCAAAATTTGTAAACAATCACATACATACAGCATACATTTATAATTGCTACACCATGTATTGATCACATCATCAAAGGGGTTTGGGTAAAAGTGGCATGATTTTTCTAATAATAAGTCTGCAGCCAGTAATGAAAAATATTTAATTAGTAAGAACACCCTATGACAAGAATTTTTTTTCTATCAATATTTATTTTCAAAATGCATTGGAGCAGAGATCTACAGGATGAATTTTTCAAGTGGGTTGGAAGGCCAAATCAAAAACAATGAGGCATAGCAGAAGAAACACAAAGGAGTCTCGAGCCCGTTTTTGATATATTGCCAGGAATCAAAACCATTGATTTTGAAAGAAAAAACAACCTGTATAATTACACCATTTGATAGAATCGCGGCTAAGGATCAAATTCTGGGAAGTAATGACATACGGCAAACAATAGCAAAGAGTTCATTTTTTATAATATATGTACATAACAATAGCAAACAGTTAGCAGTAATCAACAAACAACATAATTATGCCATCAGATATTTACGTTCTGATAAAATTTTCAGCAAAATTTATTTTAGGAGTCATTATTATTACATATTGTGGTTAAAGGAAAGCTATTTATCGCTTGCATACTCCCTATCCTAATATGCCAGACTTGGGTACTCACTAAATCTCAACAAGCCAAACTTCGAATTTGCCAGCGAAGCATGGAGCGAAGCATGATAGGGAAAAGGAAAATAAACAAAATCACAGCAAAATTAGGAAAGCTACAAAGACCCAAGATGTGGTGTTGAAATTAAGAAAGCTAAAGTGGAAATGGGTTGGCCATGTAATGAGAGGAGAAGAGAAATGGAACAGAGTAGTAACATTTTAACAGAAAAAAGGGAAAACCATTCAGAAGATGGGAAGATGATGTGGTTAAAACAGCTGGAAAAAGCTGGACTAGACTGGCGCAGGAAAGAGAAGATTGGAAAGTGTTGGAGGAGGCCTTTGCCAAAGGGCACACAGAATAAAAACAAAACTTTATGTAAAAACAAATATTTAATATGTATACTATGTCTGATAAGAGGCTATAAATAAATAAATAAAGTTATTACATATTCCACTATGCGTTAGCAACTTTTATCATTGTGGCTGCTGTAAAAAAAAAACATGCCAGTGGTTCATACAAAGCTACCCAAACCCCTTTAAACCTAATTTAGTAGCTTAGGCCCATGACTTCATGAGTGAATTATAAAAATGAGTAAAATGAGTGAATTATAAAATAAATATTAGTGAAAGGTTTTTTTTATATCATAACTTCAAAAGATAAATTCTTACAAACAATTCAATCTAATTATAATATAAGCTTAAATAGGTTAAATTGAATTGATTGGAAAATAACATTTCAAGTGAATTTCAGGGCATTGCAAAAATTATACAGAGAGATTTTTTTCCTGATTTGGAAAAACTAAAAGCACAGAATGAATTCTTGGAGGCAACAGAGAACAAAGACTATGCCCGACTCAGGGAATTGACGAGGAAGTACAGTGGACAGAGACCTCCCACAGAACCATGTGAGTTATACAACAAGCAGATTTAGTATCAACCTGCATTGGGCCTGCATGGTGGATTACAGCCCATTCCATCTCCAAGAGAGGAGGCCAGCGTCCCAGCAGCACAGTTATACCAGTGACCAATATCCGGTTCATTACATGTCACTTCTCTTCGAAATTTTGGTTTTAGGACATGCTAGCTTTCTCTCATTCATTTCTTTCACCATTTAATAAATCCAGACACCGTGACAGCTACTGTGAAATTCCTTATTATTATTTACAACATTATTTTTATTTACTTAGAGTAGCAAAATTATAATTATGTAATTTCATTTTCAGATAACTCCCCAGCCACATTCGACACTCCTCACCTGGACAGGCCATTCTCTCCAGCTGCACCTACAATAAGAAGCGAACGACCCGACTCCGACACAGAATCCATTGCATCAGACAGAACAAAAGATATCACAGACAATCTCTCATTAGGTATGGATTTTGCTGTACTCAAAAGCTACCTTATAATATAATATAATAATAATAGCCTTTTATTCCTAAACATAGGGTTACAAGAGGTCCCTAAGTTCGGTGTGCCTTTCGGCATAGGCCTCCTCCAATTCCTTCCAGTGGATCCTGTCCCTTGCTACTCTCAACCAGAATGGTCCCGCTGTCTGTTTCAAGTCATCTTCCCATCTCCTGACTTGACGACCCCTACTTCTTTTGCCGTCTCTTGGTTGCCAGAGGGTGACTTGCTTGCTCCATTTGTTAATGGGATGGCGTAGCAAATGTCCAGCCCATCTCCGTTTTTGGGCGTCTATCCGGGTAAGATTGTCTGAGAGTTTTGTTCTTGTTCTAATGTCTGCGTTCCTGACTCTGTCTTTGATTTTTAACCCTAGCATGCTTCTTTCCATAGCACGTTGGCATTTTGCTAGCCTTTCCCTGTGGTGAAGTGTTGTTGACCAAGTTTCACAACCATAAGTAAGAACTGGTAGAATACAGGTCTCGAATGTTTTCTTTTTTAAGTGATTGCCTAGATCCTTACTTTTCACTATTTCCTTCAGAGACCAGTATTTTCTCCATCCTTGGGCTATTCGCCTGTTTATTTCCTTTGTCATCTCATCTGAAGGGGATATTATCTGTCCTAAGTAAATATATTCTCTGACATATTCGATCTTGTTGCCATCTACCATAATGTCTATTTCCCTTGAGTTTGACATCAATTTTGTTTTACTGGCGTTAATTTCTAGACCAACTTCTCTACTCGCATTTGCGAGGCTCTGCATCATTTGTTCTATTGCTGCTGGATTCTCTTCAAGAAGCACCTGATTCTCCTGTTGATTTTAATTTAATACGGGCCTTGCTAGATTTGTATATTATTATACTCTTAAGTATTTCTATATAGTTGCTCTGGACCCCTTGTTGTTCAAGGCTCCGCCATATGTATTGGTGCCTAAGGCTGTCGAATGCCTTTGAGTAATCTATAAACGCCAAGTAGATTTGTTTATTGTATTCGTTGTACTTCTGTATGAACTGTTTTATTGTGTGAATGTGATCTATGGTGCTGAAGTCTTTTCTGAATCCTGTCTGCTCTACTGGTTGGTTTTCGTTTAGTGTTAATGATATTCTTTCCAGGATCACTTTAGCAAATACTTTATATATGTTTGATATTAGAGAAATTGGCCTATAGTTCCCAATGTCGTCTCTAAGTCCCTTTTTTATGTAGTAGAATTATGTGACACTCGGTCCATTCTTCTGGAATTTGCCTTGTTTGTAAAATTTCATTGAAAAGTTTTGCCAGCACAGGACTGATTTCCTCTAAGGTTCCCTTGAGCATTTCATTAGGTATCTTGTCCGGCCCTGGGGCTTTTTCGAGTTTTTGGGATTTTATTGCCTTGATTACCTCTGAGTCAAGGATTTCTGGAACTTCGTCTACCGTGTTTTCCTTTGTTTCGTTTACTTCCGGAATTGTAGCCAGCCCTGAATCGTATTTATCTGAATACAGTAAGCGGTAGTAGTCTGTAGCTAGTTTCTGTATTGAGAGTCGATTAGTTAGGTAAGATTCGCGTTGCTTTAGTTCCGGGAAGCCGTCGCCTCCTTCCGCGAAGCAGTCATGCTAGCAAAGGAGGTGGCGGAACGTGAGAGGGAGAGAGTCTCACATCCCAGCTGTCGCGGGAGACGCCCCGAGCGTCGCGGGGCAACCAGTGGCCCCCGGCCACCGTAGGCGCGGGCCTGTGGACGGTGAGTAATGGGCTAGCTCACCGTCCGTCCGTCTTATGACGACAGGCCGTGCCGACGGCGCGTTCGTGTTCCACGCGCGCCTCAACGAGATGTCAGCAAATCGGAAGGAGTCCGAGAGGGCCGACGCCTGCCAGGGCTGCGGGACTATTCGAAAGAGATACCGTGGCCCTGGAACACAAAGGGCTAAGTCAGTACAAGTCTGACACTCAGATGGGTCATTTGATGATCCTTATATAAAAAAAAAGGTTGTGCAGTGGTGTATGTATGCAGTATTCACAAACATCTTTAACAACTAGCCCATTTTTTTTTTTAATCTTATTCATTTAAGGGATTTTTTTACACAAATGCGACGATGTCAATCCCATCGTACTTGCACAGGTATAGCTCAGCACGCGTAGCATAACCGCCGTAGTAACTCGACATAGTGACACATTGTCATTGCCTATCTGTCATATGTTGATTCTTCCGTAGACAAAACTCGTTTCTACAGTGGTCATGCATTATTTGATAATTTCCCATCCGAAAAAAAAAAGTTAGAGCAGTAAGTTAATCCAATTTTAAATTCTCGTAAATTCTCCGTCGAAAAGAATATTGCAGAATATTCTCGATCCGAGAACATTCCCCGTGAGAGAATATTCTCTCGACCTATCACTAGACCCGGTCCATGCCCTCCCCGACCCTCGCTCGAGCCAGCCCGCGATGCTGTACCAGTAGTTTTAAATCAGCCCCTAAATAATGATATCATTCAGATCCAGACTGTCCCCATGCAGTCCTCCCCCAGCGACGCCCTAAGCCGAGGCTCGTACCCCACAGGGGGTGCCCTTAGCGTGTAGTCGCTTAGTAAGTTTTTATGCCCTGGCTGGAGGCCTTACTCTTAAGGCACCCACAGGATAGTCCGGTTAAGCAGACGACAACCTCCTAGGTTGAACTGAGAGACGCAATTCCCAAAAAAAAAAATGTGGCGAGACTTGGGGGAGGCCTATGTCGAGCAGTGGATGATGATGTAAGTCAAATATATTTGTATTTTGAAACTGCAAGTTATTGTGATACATTCAAAGTTCAGTCATTTGACTGTCAAAACAAATGGCAATAACTTCCAGAGTACTTAGGTATTCTTTTAGCCTTACTTTACTTATCCTTTACGCGCTTTGAACGTGGAGTTGCGGACACCAAAACTTTCTAATTGAAAATGGTAGCCAGTCAGTCACGTTCAACTTATTGTTTGCAGACGCATACCTATCCTCTCACACAAGTGAAGACAACTCGAGTTATGACCGCGTCATCGCGCTGGAGAACAAGAAACGCGCCGCGAAGCTGGAAACACAGCTAGAGTCGGAAGTGACGTCAAAGGCCATCGCGGACGCGGCGCTCGCCCTGCCCTCTATAGAACAACAAGCAGACCAGACTAACAGACCTCATGAGGTAAGACTTTACGAAATTATTTTTTATTCTGATAAAAGTGAACTGAGAAAATCGGAGTTTTTATTTCAAGGCATGTATCCAGTGTTAGGAACCCACCCAGCATATACTTCCTTTAGCTGAACATCTCGGATCAGTCTATCCAAAGCAACGCCAAAGATGTACCATTACGATTTACTTCACTCTTTAACATTATAATATTACTATCATACTAGCTTCTATCTATGTTGCAATTAAGTATCATTACAAATCTAATTACAATGTTTCACCCAATACTGCGAAAACTCAACATTGACAGCTCTTGAACGCAGTTTTATGTGCTGATCGCGTTCAGTTTTATTGGTGAAAATACAACATAACTATTCATTTTCCGTTGCTGTATTCAGTAATATAAGGTTGTGCTTTTATACAAATTATAGTTGGACACATGGCGCTACACGGCGAAGAACTACATAATGTACGTGCCGGACGGGGCGGCGTCCCAGAAGGCGCCGCCGAAGCCCGAGCTCGTGTACCACAACACGCGCCTCAAGGCCGAGCCCTTCGACCACGTCAAGAACAAGGAGGCCATCAGTGCTATCGCGAGGAGTCAGGTAATACTTAATAATACTGGCTGGCTACTGTGTTTTAGACTTTGTAAAGTCTAAAACACAGTAGCTGTACCCTTAGATCTTTTAAACAACGCAAATTTTGATGCTGTTTTCATCAAGAGACAGAATTATTCAAGAGGAAGGTTTATTGTATAACTAGCTGACCCGCGCAACTTCGTCAGCGGCACATTTTGCCCCGTTTTCGCAACATTTTTCATTGCTGCTCCGCTCCTATTGTTCGTAGCGTGATGATATATAGCATATAACCTTCCTCGATAAATGGGCTATCTAACACTGATTTTTTCATGAATTTTTAAAATCGGACCAGTAGTTTCTGAGATTAGCGCGTTCAAGCAAACAAACGAACTCTTCAGCTTTATAATATTGGTACGGTATGTACAAATTCTCTCATTTCATACATTGTCGAACTCCCAACAGTAAGAGTGTAATTATTCGTTTATTAAAATACTAATTTCTAAATCTAAATTAATTACCAAACATAAAACTAGATAATTAAAACTAAAATAACAACAAATTATAAAAGGGCGTCAAAAAACTCCTCCTCAACGCTGTCAGCTGGTAACGTGCCCAAGAGACTGGCGGCGTTGCCACGTTGAATGGCAACACTTAGCCTCTGGCCAAAGTAAAACCCAGACCTTGGGTCACGGGAAGCGTCAACTAGGCGTTTCGAAATTTCCTTAAAAAGGCTGTGAGCACTCGGACCCCACGGCCCCAGAGTTTCAACCCCAAACGGCTCGAAGATATAGTTACCACAAAGGTTACTATATTTACGCCGCTTGAGGTTCTCCGCAGCCGCAGCGGCAGCGCCAGCACAGCACGATGAGCTTGGAAGATGTGATGGCGCAAGAGTATCGACGCAAGTTGCGTCCCACACTAAAGGCCTACCCATCTTCCAAGGAAACAACGACATGCCGTCCGGTCTTTTGCCATCGTCGCGTGCCAAGCCATTGGGCTCTAAGATAGCTGGAACTCCGACGGTAAAAAGAGCTCGACGGATGATGTCATTTATGTTCGCGTGCCGCGCAAAACGGCCCGCACTTCGGCTGCATGACAGGCCGTGGTGTCCGAGGCTGTTGACAGCTTCACCACAGTGACAGCGATGAGGAGTGCAGCAGGCACCAAGACGTAAGGAAGCAGCGAGGCGGAAGGTCGTGTCGTCGAACAAAGTGCCTATGCTCGACGACGGGAGTGCGTGAAGCCAAAGACCCGACTCTCATTCACCCACAGCAAGAAGTCGCGCACGCTCAGCAGTAGTAGCAGCTGTGTTAAGTAAATTGTCCTGAACTACTCTGCAGAGCGGCTCGTCCCACCGTCTCTGGGAAAATGGATTGTCGGGTTCTTCAGTATTCGGGCAAGAGAGTTTCCAAGCATCGATGGCCTTGGAGCGGCACGGCACATCAAAATCAATCAGTGTGGAAGCCAGGATATTCCTGATTAATTTCTCAGTGCCGTGGACCGAGGATATGAAAGCCGGTAAACTAATACTAGAAATTTTGCGGACGCCGAGTCCTCCCATGCGAATGGGAAGACTTGCTTGTGCCCAAGCTCGGTCGTCCAAAGCCACATTTAAAATGGATGATAAAGTATGTCTGATAATTTGATCCATTTTGTCCAAAAGATGTGTGTGCTTCCATAAAGGGGAAGCACGAAGGAAATATGTTAATTTAGGACCGAAACAGCAGTACCGAATTATGGTGATGGCCGAATGCATGTTAATTTGGAGCAATCTTTCCGAAACATCATTAAAATTTTGAATCTTTTCCTCTATGAAATCGGGAAAAGAATTTTCATGGATTGGAGCCCCGAGAAGACGAAGAGAGCTTTTCTCAATAATTTTGATGTCAGTGGCTATTGCGTTAAATTTGGAAATAGTCTGTTGTCTGTCGGTACTGTCCTTTACATATAATTCGCATTTCGAAAGATTTAGGTCAAGGCCAATGGAATGAAATTCATTTTTTAAGAAATTTAGGTCATTTAACACGGTATCTACATCGCCTCCCAAGGTTCCATCATCAAAATACCAAACGTTAAATTTAGAATTTAGTTGTCTAACAATTGGATGAATAGCTAAACTAAAAATCACTGGCCCGAGGGGGTCACCTTGTTGACAGCCAACAGCAGATTCCATAAGGTTGTCGTGATATAGTAATTTTGATGGGTGTCTGTAACATTGCCAAAGAAAACTATAAATTTGGGGTAGTTCTTTTTTTGTTTCTATTAGCAAGGTGTCCCTATTTACTGAGTTGAAGGCATTCTTTATGTCAACCTTCAGAATGACCTCACCTTTGCCAGAATTTAGGTAGGTCGACAAAGCGTGTACGGCAGCCTCACAGCCCCCTTTAGAGCCGTATCCTAGCTGCAGGGGCTGAAATTTTTTCGAAACAGCCTCACCAAAAAATTTACAGCAAATCTTGGCTGCCATACGACGGTAGACAGTTCCCACGGCAATGGGACGAATATAAAAATAAAATAATAATCTATACCAGGCCCCTCAGAAAGTATTGCGAAAAAAAGTTTTTTATATATGGGAGACTGGCCAGTTATTATGTTTTTCGAAAATATGATTATTTATAAGTAAAAATAAGTAAGTTCCAATTTCAAAATTTCCCTCCACATTTTTTGCGAGTTAATTCAAAGTATTGTGTCTCACTGAAATATGGATCTGCGCCGGGAACATTTTAGAGCTATGATTTTATACGATTTCAAGTGTCGCCTGAAACCGGATGAATCGTACGATAGACTTCAAATGGCATTCATGGATGAAGGCCCTTCCAAGGCAACCGTGTATCGTTGGTATAACGAATTCAAGCGCGGTCGACCAACTTTGGGGGATGACGAAAGAAGCGGTCGCCCTTTGACGGCTGTTACCGAAGAAAACGTGCTAGCAGTGAAAAATTTAATCCAAGACAATAGGCGAATTACATATCAGGAGATTCAACACATATTGAAGATTGGATCGGGAAGCGTTCACGAGATTCTACACAGCCATCTTCGCGTGAGGAGGATAGTATCACGCTGGGTGCCGCACAACCTCACCGATGCTCAGAAGCAGGCCCGGGTGGAATGGTGCCGTGATATGCTTAACAAATTTGAAGCAGGCTCGTCTCGGCGTGTTTACGACATCGTTACAGGTGATGAGTCCTGGATTTATCAATACGACCCAGAAACCAAGCGCCAGTCGACTGTTTGGGTGTTTCAAAATGAGCCAACGCCTACCAAAGTGAAGCGATCTAGAAGCGGGGGTAAGATTTTGATCGCTAGCTTTTTTAATTTGACTGGCCACTTGGTATCAATTCCCTTACGGGATCAAAGAAGCATTAATGCCGAATGGTATACTTCCAAATGTTTGCCAGAAGTTTTCTCTGTTATAAGCAACAAGCGACCAAACACAGGGCTCCGCGGGCTACTGCTCCACCACGACAATGCACCTGCGCACACCGCACTCAAAACGAGGGACTTCCTGGACAGCACGCCAGTCAAACTCCTGGGTCACCCTCCTTACAGCCCTGATCTAGCACCGTGTGACTTCTTTTTATTCCCAAAAATAAAAAATCAGCTCAAAGGGATACAATTTTCGTCGCCGGAAGATGCGCTGGCTGGGTTCGAGCAGGCTGTAAACGAGGTGTCTGCGGCGGACTGGAAAAAGTGTTTTGAAAACTGGTTTAGGCGCATGAATCTTTGTATAGAGGCTGGTGGAAAGTACTTTGAAAAGATTTAATAAAAATATATGTACGTATAGAACAATTTTTTTTAGTTTCGCAAAACTTTCTGAGTGTCCCACGTACATACCGTACAAAAGGTATGTATAGATTATTTTAAAACTGCGATATCTCCTAAGAAATTGAAACATTGAAATCGAATGATGCAAAGGGCAATTTTGTTTTAAATTAAATATTTGTGATGGATAACGTATTTATTTGGATAAGGATTAATATCATCATGTTTATAAAAACACCTTCGAAAATAATGCAATATTTTAGGACAAATTTGGTTAGCATCAAAAGGTTATGGTGAGTCAACCTTAAAACATAGACATATGCTGTCGCGGACTTTTTTTTAGAACCTTTAAAGGGAAACAATTCTGTCATACATGATTTTTGCGAAACTTTAACCGTTTACGCAGCGCACGCAGCGGAAGCTATCGAAAAGGAAAATAAAACCCCGATTTTGAAACATTTTTCATTGCTGCTCCCCTCCTATTTGTCGTAGCGTGATGATATACAGCCTATAGCCTTCCTTGATAAATGGGCTATCTAACACTGAAAGAATGTTTGAAATCGGATCAGTAGTTCCTGATTAGCGCGTTCAAGCAAACAAATAAACTCTTCAGCTTTATAATATTAGTATAGAAATAGATTTATCCCTAAAACACATCAAAATTTCCACGCGAACGAAGTCGCAGGTCTAGTATTATAACAACTTTTTTTTTTTTTTAATTATTAGGGATTACTAAACTTACGCCAGCTCTTTGTGTCTACCTTCAGAACTGTAATAACAAGTTGACACAGTGCAAAACCTACTTAAAGGTACATAAGCCACTATCATTATTAAAATTCCAAGCTCAGGCTCCTGGAGCTCTAAAAACTGCCCTTAGATAGAGTAATTTAAAAGAGTGTCCATGGATTTTTTTGCCCATTCTTCTCCATAGAGATCTAAGCTTTGGAATTGGCAACTAAAGTACTTTCACAGTTATTATGCCTTGTGACTGTAGTTTAATTTTATTCTTGTCTTTGCTTCGACAGTTCAAAAGTTACAGGCACTCTTGAATTGTCAAAACAAAGAACTGAACTGGTCTGCTTAAAATAAATGCTTTGATTTCGAATATTTGAGGAAACATAAAATGTGTTAGTTCAAATTTTGTAATAAGTAATAAGGTTGTAAGTAAGACGTAACTTTTTCGTTCGAATAATAATAATGGCCGCATTTTTCCAGGACGCGACCGTAACCGGCAAGATCGGCGTGGACGGTGTGAGCATATCTGTGGAGAAGCCAAGCGACGCGTACGCGCTAGTTGCCACGCCGTCGCCGCGGCCGGGCGAGGGACCCGACCAGTCGCCGCTCATGACGTGGGGAGAGATCGAGGGCACGCCCTTCCGGCTCGACGGAGGGGACACGCCCTTGCCTGCGTGAGTCCAGCTTTCGACTACTCTACAGTTGTGTTTGCGTTGTTTCAGCAAATATGATGCCACGCCTGTATATATCCGAAGTATGCAGAGCTGGTGTAGTTTTATGTAGTACAAACACATTTCAGCAGTTATGTTCTAAGTGCTATGTAATAGGGGGCGAGCCAATTGCTATGAATCGGGCACAAATTCAGACTAGGCTGCTACTAGAAATACCTGGTGGAAAAACGCCACAACACATCGCGTTACTGACAATCGGACCCAACATCATCAGCCGTAAGTTTGCAACCAGTAGACCACGAGACGAACTGAACCTCAAATGTTTACATCATTTTTTATCCCACTATGTCGGTAGTATAATACTTGTAATCGAGATACTTTATTGCAATGTCTTTGTACCCTTCGTACTAAAGATATGGATTGGTGTGCTACACAGTGTGGGTGCGGGCGCGGCCTACCGCATGCTGGAGGGCGGCGCGCGCGAGCGCATCGCGCTGCAGCTGGCCGAGCGCGCGGCCAAGCGGCGCCGGCCCACCACGCCGCGGCAGGTGCCGCCCTCGCCGAGGTAACTACGCATTCATTTATAACTTTATAGGTACATACTTTTTTTTCTCTCTCTCTTTCCTGCTCCGCGGCAATCTGTTGGACACAACAATAAGCCACCGCTTTGTCTGATACTAGTGTATCTGTTTAGGTTTTTTAGCTCGGTGAGACACTTCTCGGGTAGGTGTCTCATTCCATCCTTATGAATCTATCCTTTAGGTTTGGGACACTATGTCTCTTCAATCTTGTGTGTTGAAGGCCTTGATCTCCACTGAGTTTGAAGGCAAGCTCATTTTTGTGGTTTGTGAGTCTTTTTTGGTATTTTGTGCTACATTTTGCTATCTCCTGTTTGACTGTTGATACATTTAAGTCAAGGTATATGTTCTTATTATTACTGATGTATTGAGTGATGTTAAATATGGTTCTCAGTGTTTTGGTTTGAAATCTTTCCAGTATCTCAATGTTAGTATTGCTAGCAGTACCCCAAAGCTGTATGCCATAGGCCCAAATTGGCTTCAAGATGGCTTTATTTATATATACTGTCAGCTTGCTATGTGTGCTCGTATGTGAGTGTCGTCCTATTAACCAGTACATATTGCGTAGTATTAAATCTAGTTGCTTCCGCTTTGTCCATATGTGTTTTTTCCATGTCAGTCTTCGATCCAAATGCATACCCAAATATTTTGCATTGTCATCTTGCGGGATTTCTTCATTGTTTAGGATAACCGTATGGCCTACAGATAGTTGTTCCGGGTCTGGCTGTTTGTGTATGTGAGGTTAAATGTTTGCACCCACGATACAGAAGAAAATTCCTAATGTGGGGAAAATTTCAAAAAAGTCTGGTCATGTGCACAGGTTTTCTTAAACAGTGTTTTCATAGCGCACTTTTGACATCGCAGAATTGGCGATTTCCGTGTGAAGTTCGTGATTTACAAAGACTATAATGTTTACTAGAACATAACATAGAAATCTTTCACAGTTTCAGATCAAACACCGAGCGCCTAGCTAGCATGTCGCCCGCAGCACGTAAGCTGGCAGCCAAGCACTTGCTATCTCCGCGCCTGAAGCTGACGCCCAACGACATGGGCATACTGTCGCACGCGACGCCGAAGCTCACCCCCTCCCCGCGCACCCCGCGCGCGCTCGTGTCCGCGCGCGGCAGCCCGCGCTCCCCGCGGCCCTCGCGCGCCGGCCACGTCAACAGCAACGTCGTCACAGAAGATAATAACCTCACGGACAATCTGCTGCAGATCAATGTCGCTAAACGCACGAGGCTAAAAGCACAGGATTTCTTCCATCAATAAAATTAGTGTCGAGGTTTAATATGTGTTTTGTTTTTTGAAATTCGAGCTTATAGCTTTCCAACCAACGTCTCCAAAAACCGTGATTTTTAGAAGAAGCAAGAAGATGTTTAATTCTTGATGCTTTCTAGCATTGTATCGGCGGCACGGGTCGAGCGCGGTTGACCCACCGCGCTCGACCCGTGCTTTATAAGCTGTTAAGGTAACTATTGTGTACCGACGTCAGAAATAAAACAAGATTTGATTGTCAATATTTTTTTAAAGCGCTCAATCGAACGTAAATAATCTAAACCATTTCAAAATCCAAATAATTACATAAATTAAATGCAAAATTAGCATAGTTCATGAAATATTGTCATAATAAGTGTTATTCTTAACATCGAAGATAAATTTTTGTGCATTGATTGTTGTCTCATAAATAACTAAAAGTACAAAAAATAATACATTGTTTTGTCACACATTTCATTGCGTGCGTCACATAATTGTCGTTAATTTTACATAAAACATAATAATATAAAACATAAAAAAATTAAATCAATTTATTCCTGTAAAATACATAACTTCTGGTAACAGCATTAAATTATAATTATTCGTGATTACATACTTAATCAACTTTAATGTATATCTATTCATACAACAGTATTTAATTTAAAAGTAATATTTTTTCACTTATCTTTGTCAAAACAACGTGATATTTAGTAAAAAAATACATAATTCTTCATGATATTAATTTCATTGGTACCAGTTCATACATTAGGTACACATCAAATATAACTAACAAATTATTGCAATTTATAAATCGGCTATCCATATGGAACAACATGTTTTATTATTTACATTACATAATGATCTACGTCTATGTATTAATCTCGTTAACAGTTTCTCTATAATATAACCCTGCACAATTAAATACAACCAATTTAATTTTGAATCACTCTTATTACGCACATATTTAATCATTGATTATTGCAAAAATGCACTCAGCCGCGGTCAATAAGTTATGAATGAATTACAAAATATACAAGATATTTATGTTACCAAAGATATCTTTTCAACTGATATGTTGTCAACAAACTAATCGTTTTGCTATCACTAACAAGTCATAATGTCCAATGTGCTTCGTGAAACACTATCTCTATTGGTGCAGGGTAGAGGTAGTTATTCAATACATACTAATTATTACATAGTAATTGTCCAAGAGCAATAAAACTAAATCAGCTATGACCCAACACCGTCATATTATCAACGTATAGTATTTATCAATAACAGTCTAGGGAATGACCACATAATACTTTACTTATAGTAAATAAATACTAATATACCTACGACTACAAAAACTTCGCAACTCATTTCCATATGTTCAGATAAAAGTCAACATCGAAACAATGAGGTCGTTACCCACTTATCGCGTGGTAAACGAACAAAACTGCTGATTGTATGCGCAGAACATATA
Source organism: Cerastis rubricosa (assembly GCA_949152445.1). Lineage (NCBI taxonomy): Eukaryota > Metazoa > Arthropoda > Insecta > Lepidoptera > Noctuidae > Cerastis > Cerastis rubricosa. The sequence goes on along the minus strand of OX424545.1, from coordinate 14,574,932 downwards.
TCATATCGATTTAATCACTGTTTACTTCGTCAGAACGTAGATAACATTCGCGTGTACTACCAAATGATACTGAGCAGAGCCCTGTACCACGGCTCAGGTGACTGAGGTTTGTTGTACTCTGCGTTCGGCTTGGGGTCCGTATCGTCTGTCGGGTCTTCCTCGAAGATGTTAACAAGGGACTCTTTGATGCCGAATCTGATGAAAGCCAAGTACGGGAAGTACCTCATGAGGTACACACTGAACTTGAAGTTGAGGTTGAAGTACAGTCGTCCCAAGTACGAGGAGTAGAGCGTCATGTACAGGTTGTAAAGGAACATCTTGTACTTTGCCTTGAAATTGAGTTGTTTGTAGTAGGGCGCGCTCTCCACGGTGTCGTAGTCTTTGTAGTAGAGGATGCGGGGCGCGACCTTAGGCAGACCGTCTACTTCCGGCTTGCACATCAGCTCTGTTACATCCACACCTGTAAAACAACATAAAAAGTGGGCATTATTTCGGGTTGCGGTAGAAGGCATATTAAAAAAAAAACTATTTAAACCTTTATTTTATATCGCACCTGTGTCAAGAGATTTTCCTTTCAACTGCTTCTTCAACTTAATCTGCAGTTGTAGGCGGTCGTTCTCGGTGTAGATATAGCCGGGTACGTCGGCCAGGACTCGGCACCAGAACAGGAAGCCCTCGGTCTCCACTGTCGGGTTCACGGACCACATGCCGTCCAGCATCACGCGAGCCATGTGCTCGAAGTGTTCTGGAACGTTCTCCAGGCAGGGCGTGAATACTCGATCTTGCAGCAGTTGGCATACCTCGCGGGTTTCCTCGAATGTCTCGCGGCAGATGTTGTACCTGTGATTGAGAGTGACATATAAGATGTCGACTACAGCATGGAAGAAGGAGACATGTTGCACCGACCCCAGATTAAATAGGATAAGGGCTAATGATGAAGAATTTAGGTGGAATTTGATAACAATTCGTATAAAAATGACCACAAACTGACAATTCATATTCAATTGGGGCTTTTGACGTGATTCATATTAAACTGCTTAAGCGGCCATTTTAGGCCCACTGAGCTACGATATAATTCAGTATTGATTGATATGACAAGTGGTACAAAGAAAATTCAGGAAAGACAAGCCTTGTATATATACAGGGTGTTTGGCGCATAGACCGACACAATTATTCCAGGGATTTGGGAGGTCATTATCAAGGTCCTACCAATACCTACACCTTATGTCCCAAATGTCACGGTTGGTTATTTTTATTTAAATAAAATACCCAATAATATGTTTCCTTTAATTCGAAATCAAATTTTCGTTTGTGGGTGTTATGGTACATAATAAATTTTGTTGTATTCTCGAAAGCCTTTTAAATCTAAATAAATCACTGTTTGATACAACTGGTTTCAAGAAAATGCCTTACAAGCTTACAAAGTTAAAAAAAAATGTGTATGAAAAACAACTTGATTTGGGACATAGGTTAGAACCTAGATAATGACCTCCCAAGTCCCTGGAAAAATGATGTCGGTCCAAGCGCCAAACACCCTGTATATAAAGTCTTTGGACCATCAAGTTTCTAGTTACCCTTATCTAATAAACGACAGATTTAAACCTTCGCGGCGACCTGGCCGAGATAACTTGCGGTATGGGGCAAAGGTTGATACAGACATTAGATAATTATCTAAGACTAGCTGCGCCCGGCTTGCGTTGCAATGCACTTGTTCCTACCCACTACCTACCTATGAACCTTGTACAAAGTAATAGGAAAAGTTTTAAAAAAAGATGAATTAAATCGGTTAAGTCGTTCTCAAGTTATGGCTTGACAAAGGGAAATGGTGATTCATTTTTATAAATATAGATATATATACTTCTAGACAGTCTCCGTACATTTATATGAAATACGAGTATAAACTCTGTTCTTACTGAACCAATCACTAGAGATAATTATGACGTAGTACTTTGGTACTATTATGTATTCTGTGGTAATAACGTTATCTGTAACAAGTTTATGTTTTTATATCTCACACCTCTTTATCGTTGAGAAAAATTCTGGTGATGAAAAAACAACCAAGGTGATCTAAAATTACACCTTCGCGTAAGTGGCTCTATCAAATTGGCATGTACAGGCGTTTTTTAAGCATTTGTTGTACATTTCAACTATTACTTTTGAAATAAGGAATCCTAACTTATATCGAAAATAATTTTATTTACATAACGTAGCACGCCTGTAATCCTCGAAGGGTCAGGCAGAGGTGTACCGAATAGCATAGCTGGGCATTAACTCGTTAATCCGTTAATTAAGTTAACATTTTGATTAACGGATTAACTTATGAAAATGTTAACGGACACGTTAACTTCCGTTAATATGCAGAAGTCCGTTAATCGTTATTCCAATGCTAAAAGTTACCGCACAGCATCTATTCGGCTGTCTATTCATACAATACTGCTGCACTATATTCAAGCGCTGCAGTTGAACGTCTTTTTTTCTACGGGTAAAGACATTTTAACACCAAAACGAGCCTCGCTTTCAAACGAGAACTTAAACATGTTAATGTTCATGAAGGGATATGCACTTTATAGCCGTGAGGCACACAATAATTATGCCTTTCTTTTTCTTTTGTTTGATTCATGTATTTTTTGTTAATTTTTGTTTAATGTTGTGTGTACTTGTGGCATGTGCCAAATAAACTTATTTTCTTTCTTTCTTAGGCCCGACGATTAAATTACAAATTTGAATTATACAAGTATTTTGTTTTGTTCCTACTAACCTGTTAATTTCCAGAACCTTAACCAACAGGTTAAAATTAAGATCATTTCAAAGGGCTGTAGAGAGAAGCATGCTTGGCTTAAAAATAAGCGACCGCATAAAGAGCAGCGACATCAGTAACTGATGCTTTGTTTATGGCCGAGAAACTGAAGTGGAATTGGGCAGGCCACATCGCGAGAACCACAGACAACAGGTGGAGCGAGCGCGTCTTGCACTGATATCCACGAAACGGAAACAGACGTCGCGGAAGACCATTGCAACGATGGCGAGACGATATCGTTGCACTGGCAGGGATAGAGTGGACTAGAACGGCCCAAAATAGAGATACCTAAATGGAAACAGATGGAGGAGGCCTTCGTCCAGAGACGAATGACCCCTTAATAGGTTAAGTTTTGTGAAATTATTTATATATGTAAATTATAGGGAAATAAAGGCTATTTTTATTTATTTATTTTAAACTAACAGGTTTTATAAGTTCACTAACGCAACGATATAAAGATGCAATTTTACACATATTAACGGATTAACGTTAACTTGCGTTAATTCTTCCGAAATGTAACGTATAACGAAGCTAACTTTTTTTGTAGCGCATAAACGATTATCGAAGTTAACTATTTGATTAACAGTGCCCGGCTAGCTTAGTAGTACCCGGCCAATATTTCGCAGTTCTGATTTTGTCCCACGTAATAGCTAGGATGCGAGCTTATTGCCATGAATTGGGCACAAAATCTGGAGTCCGTGGCTGCTTCTAAAAACCTTGATGGATAAAACCAATAACACTTTGCCCGGCCTGGAAATCGAACGCACGACCTCATGCACCGCACTACTAGACCAACAGGGCAGTTTTTTTTTTTTAATAATAGCTATATAGCTTAACCAACAGCTTCTATGACAACATTGTGTTATAATAAAAGGTTTTTTTCTGTCCTAGACTTACATAGTCGCCAATTACCTACTGGACAACCAGTATTCACAAAAATAAGTGATAACCAGAGGTATTTAGGTAGAGTTATTTGCATCGAAATGTTGATATTAATATGGATATTCCCTTGCGCGTGTGCGCATTGGAATTTTGCAAATTCGGACATCCGATGTCGGATGGTTAAAATTTTGTCAAAGTAAATAACTTTTTATTTAATCAACCACGGGATTTTTCTGCTCTTTAAAATAAATCTCGGGATTTGAGGCATATCCACTTTATTCTTTCGCTGTATGAAATCAGTGTAAGTATACAAATAACTCTACCTAATTCCGACCTCTGGTGATAACATAACAACAATTCAAATGACCACAGAAATTAAATAAACTCCTAAAATTATGACTTTTCTTCAGCTATTTCCATTCATATTAAAATTTAAATATTTGACAAAACGATCTGCTGGCCTATTGTTTTACTCTTATTCCAGTGTGGGAAAGAGACGGAGCTATACAGGATGTCTAGCGCTATCTCTTGTCCACACTGGAAAAGGAGTAAAACAATAATGATCTAAGACGTCATGGCTGGCCACCTAGACGTACTTAATTGGCTGATAGATTAAGAAACAGTAATAAATGTAAGCAAACTGTTATAAAAACCTGTTCGATCAGTTATACTATTAATAGATCGATGTCGTGTGCTGGGTGTTGGTTGTATTCACGTATTAAAAACTGATGTCTCGTAAATTGAAATAAAGTTTATCTAAACCGCGATAGACCTCCCATTAGGTGGACCTGGTGAAGGTTGCGGTTATCTGCTGGATTCGAGTCGCACGGGACCGGTCAATGTGGCGACACTTAGGGGATGCCTATGTCTAGCAGTAGACGTCTCTCAGCTGAAATGATGATGATGATGAATAGGCGATAAACATAATTATGTTTTACAAACTATCTTCTACCCGCGGCTCACCCGCTTATGGGTCAGATATTATCACACGGGAACGTAGTGCCTGGGATACAAAGTATCCTATTCCTAAATCCCTAATCCCTGACCTAAATTGTGGTAATCATCATCCAAATCAGTTCAGCCAAAAGCCAGTGCAGACAGAGTTAATTTCGCATTACCTAGTATGGATGAGCCGTTTCCAAAATTGCAAACAAACCTGTCTTCAATCCCGATCATGTATCCAACGACTCTCCAGACGTAGTTGTATGCGTCCCAGTCGCCAGGCTGCAGCTGTCTGATGCCGAACTTGTCTGGTTTGAGCATGGAGAAGCCGACGAAGCCGAACTGCGTGAGGGCCAGGTCCCGCTGTGACACGGTGCCGTAGCCCTTCAGCTTCGACGCTAGTCCTGCCCGCAAGTGGCGACTGCGCACCGCATATAGTGACCTCCATGATCTGTTAATTAGTAGCGATTTTTATTAGTATCATACTAAGCAATTTACACTTAGTATGAAGGCAGGTGGACCTGGCGGAAATTAGGTTCGCCACAAAACGCGTTCTATCGTGTCCGTTTCGACCGCGCGGCCACGCAGTTTTTTTTTTAAATCTATGCCTTGACTTTGTAATAATTTGTAAAAGTTGATTCCCAAAACCATAAATTTGTCAAAGTCATGGTTAAACGTTATAATGGCTTGAACGTGGCTGCGCCATTGAAACGCAGAGAACCGCGCGGCCACGGATATCTTTAATACTACGAGTTGCAGAGACCTGAAATTCAGGTGAATAACAGATTGAATTTGTAAAATAAAAAAAAAATGGAATAATATCCTAGGTTTTATATTTTAGGAACTGTAAGACTAAAATTCCATGGCCGGGCCATCGAAACGGTGACAAACACATTATCGCCAATATCTCGCTGAAAAAGCAACTGCCTAGCTGTGGAATGCGGTAAGCTAATTGATTAAATCAATCACCTGGGCCTACATTGACTGAATTCCAGATGGCCGGTCATAATCATATAATCCTCGACTACTCACACAAATAAGAATATTCTACAAAAAAATGATAAGATAAACTTATAGGAATAATTCGGATTTCATTAATATACACTACCGAGCAATGAAAAAGTTGCACCCACAAAATGCCGACAAACATCTTAATATCTCCTAAGATATAGAACCTAGCTTCATAAACTAAAAGTACATTAACGCAAACTTTAACTCTTTTAAATACTGGTCTTTTTGAAGCCATGGATAAAAAAAGTAGAAAAACAAAATTTTAGGGTTTGAAAATGTCGGAATATATTTGTTTCCTTTTTTGTTTTGCTTTTGATTTCATCCATGTTTTCGCCGTTGTGAAAAAATTCTTAAATTGTCTTACGGTTAAGTCTTACGGCTTTCGTACCCATAAATCATGCCTCTATCACCCGAGGATTGTACGAGAATCATCACTATGGTGGAATTGGGGACCAGCCAAAGAAATACGGCCAGAATAATGGGCGTGACACATACTACTGTCCGACGAGTGATCCAAAGGTTTAGGAAGACTGGATTAAACCTGAGACGACTAGGTACTGGCAAGCCAAGGTGCACAACAGTCCGAGAAGATCGTTTCATTGCGGCAGCCATTTTAAGAAATCGACATCAGACGGGAGTTGCGGTTCAACAACAACTTCTGCAAGTTCGAAGAGAGCCAATAAGCAAGTGGACAGTCAGGAGACGTCTTGCCGAAAGAGGATTGAACCCTTACAGGCCAGCAAATTGCCCAAAACTGGAACGGCATCATAAAGTTGCCCGATTACGATACGCCCGCGAGCATACAGAATGGGGTGAGGACGAATGAAGCAGAGTGATGTTCTCTAATGAGTCAAGATTTATGCTGTACCATCATGATGGAAGGAAAAGAGTATACCGACGACAAGGAGAACGTTTAGCACAAGCATGTTTTGAAGAAAAAGTGTCACACGGCGGACGTACCGTTCACGTGTGGGCTGGTATCTCTGCAGAGGGTCGAGCAGTGTTAGTTCCAAACGAGAACGGGAACCTAACTGCTGTGAGATACATCAATGAACATGCTGGTCCGTTTTTGGCCAATATGGGCGACAATGCAGAGTTCATGCACGATAATGCTCGGGCCCACACTGCTCAAGTTGTAAATAAGTATCTTCAGGACGGAGGAATCCACAAAATGGAGTGGCCAGCAGGGAGCCCCGATTTGAATCCTATTGAGCATGCTTGGGACGAGCTTGACAGACGTGTGAGAAAAAAAATCCAGAGAATGGGCTTTTGTAACAACCGTACTGCGATCGCCAACCCGCCTGCCAAGCGTGGCGATTAGTGCAATACCCCTCAAAATGTCAATATGGCGACACTTGGGGAGGCCTATGTCCAGCAGTGGACGTCATGATTGCAGACGGCGTCATTAAGCTAGCCTTTCCCGTTTAGGAGTAATTTGTTGCTATGTCACTGGAACTTTTTCATTGCTCGCGAGTGTAGTTACCTAATCTGTTTTTTTTATTTGAGGTAGGGTTAACAAGAGGAGGTCCTGATTATCAATAATGACGAAGACGACGATAAAGCAGACAAATATTCCTGAGAGGATCGCTAGGCTGATCTATACTTTACTCGCTTCTTTGCGTAATTACATCCAAAAGCTTACTTACATGCTCCCAGGCTTGAGTTCGTTCTCGAACCAGGAGATGGTGTGCAGCAAGGTGGAGAGGTACCGCTTGTAGGCGGTGTAGACGGAGGTGGAGCGGCGCGATCCCACCAGCACGCGCAGGATGGACGGGATCGCGAACACGGCCACCAGCCCCATCAGCATCGATGACGACAACGCGAAGCAGTTGTCCATGTAAAATTGGCGACCCCTGGAGAATAAGAACGTCGTTAACAGAGCTCTTAGATCGAAAATGAATGGAAATATGGCGGCCTGTAACTATGGAATCCTGAAATCAATGCGATCCTGTGCATCGTAAGAGTGCAGAGGCTCCATTACAAGAGATACAATAACACATAGTGTAAATAAAGATTTATTTCCGTCTCCAAATTGACTTAACTTGGAATTACTTAGCACCTATTAACTTTGTTTTAAGAACCTATCAATAGATTACGTCAAAGGTGACTAAAATGTCACTGGACTATTGATGAAATCTTGTGAAATTTTATTTAGTAGAATTTGGATTGGTTTTAAACTAATTTTAGATGAGTTACCCCATACTTCGATAAGATATAATAAATGAGGCTTAGCAAAAGAGTTGTCTATTACTAGCCGAACTGACTGACTGCCTTGACTGTCCCACTCCTGCGCAGAGCCCCCCATTTCTACCATTTTTCTCGGTATTACGGCTATTCTCGTTATTCAATGAAATTAAGGAAAGTTATAAATTGAAAAAAATCCCGAGCTTTTTTGTAGCCGCCCCTCCCCCTGGCGATGCCCATGGTGACTAATGACGAGATTTCAAGTTTCGAATCGACCCGACCGTAAGTAGACCGCTTAGCAAGAGCACAAAACAAAGCGGACCCCCGACGCTACGACGTTTGGGTTAATTTATTTTAGTTTTTTGAGGTTTTTTCTGCCGGGGATTTTTTTTGTTATGATAACTTTAATTTTAGCCATTAGCATAATCCCAACGAAGCACTCGCAAAAGCATGTTCTTTATCGCTAGGTACGATATGAAAGAGCAATCGCACCTAATAACTCGTTTCGGTACCTTCATATATGTATATTTATGTACATCAATCTATAAATAAGATAAACATAGTTGCTTTTCGTGTTTCTCAACATGACACAAAGAAATTTTGTCCAGTTTTTATTACTGAGACATCGCTGTCCGTCCGTCCGTCCGTTTGTCACCAGGCTGTATCTCGTGAACCGTGATAGTTAGCCAGTTGAAATTTTCACAGATTATGTATTTCTGTTGGTGCTATAACAACAAATACTAAAAACAGAATAAAATAAATATTTATGGGGGGCTCTCATACAAAAAAGTGTTTTTTTTTGCTCCTTTTTATAAATAATGGTACGGAACCATTCGTGCGCGGGTCCGACTCGCACTTGGCTGGTTTTTTGCCATATCATCGTTCTCCTTACCCTATCCCAATTGATTGGAGGTCGGTGCAGCATGTCTTCTTCTTCTATTACGTCATCTCGTCGTCATCTTATCAGACCCCTCCATTCTTGCCATATCAACCTTTACATAGTCTATCCATCGTTTATTTGGTGTTCCTCTACTCTTAGACCCCATCCACATTCATACCATGAATGTAGTACATGGTTATTCAAACGGGTAGGAGAGAAGTCTCATTTTTCTAGCACATTTGCAGTTGATACTGGGTATGTAGTACGGCGGTTACCCACTACGTCGCGTCGCTCCTCTCCGGACATTTATTTCCTTTCTGCACCTCTCCGGACAGATGGATCTTTTTATATTAGGGTTCCGTACCCAAAGGGTCAAACGGGACCCTATTAATAAAAACAGAATAAAATAAATATTTAAGGGAAATAAATATTTAAACGAGCAAAAAGTCACTTTTTGTATGGGAGCCCCTCATACAAAAAAGTAAATTTTTTGCTCGTTTTTATAAATAATGGTACGGAACCCTTCGTGCGTGAGTCTGACTCACACTTGGCCGGTTTTTTATATTTTATATTTATACGTAGTATTATGTACTTATTTCCTTACTTGTTATATTTTTTCTCGTCGAACCACTCCGGCAGTTCCATGACGAGTGCATCTGGCTTAACATTGTCGGAAGGGTGCTCTGCTGCCTCCTTTGTCAGGAGTGCGTCGACGAACGCTTCCGCTGAAAAAAAATCTTCATTTTCTTAACATATTCTAACAAAATATGTTTTTTTTCATCATAAACCACTACACTAAGTATTGACCATTCCATCCCTGATTAATGAAATATGACTAGATAATTTATATCAAAATAACATTCATGGTTTTATTCCTTTTCAGTCGCTTCATGTAAAATACTGAAACTCAGCTGCATCCGGTTAGACTGGAAGCCGACCCCAAGATAGTTTGGGAAAAGGCTAGGCAGATGATGATGCAGATGATGGTTTTATTCCTTTTCATCATAATCATTTCAGCCCAAAAGACGTCGACTGCTGGACTTAGGCCTCGCCCAAGTGTCGCCACATTGACATTTTGGGGGGGTTTTGCCATAATCGCCACGCTTGGCAGGCGGGTTGGCGATCGTAGTACGGTTGTTACAATAGCACAGAGAACGCTGCTGCCCATTCTCTGGCAAGTCCCTTAGTCGCCTCTTACGACACCCACGGGAAGATATGGGATGGTGCTATTCTTTACGTCCGAAACCATACAGAGCAGTTTTTTTTAGTTCTTGGATAACAACTACCAGCTTGCCACAATAGGAAAACCAATTTGTAACTCAACATCAAGGAATACCCTATTATACTTATTTATCATGAAAACTGGCAATTATAAAGCAACTTTTAATATAAAGTGCCACACTTTCCTTTACAAAGTACCTACATACATAAAAACATGAACACTAGCGACGGGCAATCGATTTCTCTGCAGCTCACAGCTAAAAATAAGACATTGCTACCGTGAAGTGGGGCTATGCAAAATTTGCTAAATAAAACTGATAACACCAGCGTAACAATTTTTTTTCGACCTATATTGTCCCACAGCTGGCCAAAAGTCTCCCCCATACCCATTCACTCTTTTTCTGTGCGGTTTCCTGAGGCCAATCTCTCATAAACGCCTCTTAGTTGTCAAGCCAGCGTTTCCTTTACCTCCCTTGTGTCGAATGCTATGTAAAATCTGCACAATGAAAGCGGTCCTACAGGGAGCTCCTTCCACCGTAAGTTATATTTTAATGCAAAAATTTAGCTTTGCTTTTTTGCTTCCTTCTTTATACCATTATCTGTAGATAACAGAGAGAACATAAACAAAATTAATTGGTTATCTTTCAATGAAATAGGTAGCTACTAACCCCACCTGAACAAGTTTTTTTTTTTCAAAAACGGAATTCAGAATGGTAACAATGGTTTTGAACAATTATGATTGGTAGGCACTTATCAGTGAATTTGTAAACATTGCCAGGAACAATATGCATTTTGATGTCTACTCTCAGAGCAAAGCCACACAAGGCAACGATTGCAACATGGAAGTTATTTTCGTTCAGTTATTTATATTTTTACTAACTTCGCGTTTTAGCAACTCTGACTGGGTAAGAATATATACAATTACGTAACATGTACATCATTTATGTTGGACTCTTGTAGGCTGATGATGATCATGTCGATGGGAGGGAGATAATGTTTTATATTTTTTGCCGTTTATAATCTTGATTGACAATAACATGATCAAATAGTGCAAGATCAAAATGTGATCATTACTTATATTATCCGATGCCAGCTTTTTGCAACGCACAGTAACACAGAATTTTAAAAATTATTAAGTTTTTCTGCTGAAAATAAAGTAAGGGAAATATCTGATTCTAATATTTTACTAATATCCTAACAGGTTTCGGAGTGGATGAGTCCAATTGAAGATCAATTGTAAGTACCTAACTACATATTGTATTATACACAAGGGCGAAGGCAGCAGGGTGTTAGGGGGTGCACTTGCCGGAAAAGAAAGAAAAGACTAACATTTTTTTAATAAGTTACTGCGTTTATAATAACTATAAGGGCGTTTAGGTTGTTGTTCTTTGTTCATCACCTTTTCAATCAACCTCCACTCTCCCACCCTCCACTCTTTTATACTGGGAAAAATGTATCCGAGGCGAAAGGAAAAAAATTTCGAGCTTGCTTCGCTCGCTCGTACTAATTCCTTTTCGGGTTTCTGTGTGTAAGAACATAAATAACCTAATTTATCCGAAACTATCCTAATACATATATTCGAACGCGTTCATATATCTTATTCCTTTGTGTTCATAAGCTTTTCTTTATATATATAGGCAGGCTTTATAAATTCTTTATAAATAAAGGACAGTTCTATTACAAAGGACAAACGAAAATCAAATTCAAGGTGGTTGCTAAAAGTTTCAAGCTCGCTACGCTCGCTCTTAGATCCATTTTTTTTTCGATTTTTCCGTTTAGATCGACAAAGTTACTCCTTGAATCTAACATAGATCCGAGGTGGAGTGCAAACAATTTCAGCTGTTTTCATGAAACTGAAGGTGCACCTGCCTGGATAAAATCCTGCCGGCGTCAAATGATGATAGTAAATACTTTAAAATATTTAATGTTCAAGAAACCCAACCCAATAACATCACAGTTGTTACAAATACATTGTGGGGCAAAAATGGTTTCTTGTAAATCTTAGTTTAGAATTCTGTAACCATTAATTTGATGAACGGCGGAGGAAACAAATTAAGATAATAATAACTAATCAATATCCCTTTTAACCGTTTTATCAGAGGCGCAGCACAGAGAAGATATGTTGGGAATTCAATGATGGTCCATATGAGTCAAGGCGAGGAGAACAACATGAAGACGACGCAAGATCCTAAAACATCCAATCAGTTGTCAGCTGTTGATCTGAAGATCAAGTTGGACCAGACGATACGTACTGCTACAGTGTTATCCGAAACACTAAAAGTGCAAATTCGCGACCTGATCGCGCGCGAGACTTTGCTGAAGGAATCCATCACGAACGGCAGGTAACGTGGCTCAATTCATATACCACTGCATATTTTGTACTTTAAGACTTGATTTGCAATTTATTTTTGTGCTTACATGGCTAGGCCAGTAGCAAAGAGACTGACCCTGATCCTATGAACCTAATAATGAAGTGAGTGGCAAAATATGCCATTAGCGTTTATTTGTGCCCAAGTGCAAAAGCGACAATAATAAATAACGTGTTTACTTGCACGAAGATTTTTAGATAAGACGTGAATTAACAAATATTTAATAGCTCGTAATACAATATCGCTTGAAGAAGGAAAACCGCAACATTTACACATAAGTACCATCCTGAAAAAATAATGTCACTTATAAGTAGGTAATGTTCCTCGTACATACAAAGAAGAGAATTTGTGCAAATGTTTATTCACAATTGACATTGAATTTTATAAGGGCAATAAATGGCTTTGTGCACCACGAATACAACGTGCATTTGTATGATGCATTAATATCCACCAACTGAGATATCTTTATTAATACTATGTAGTAAGCTTGTTTATGATAACCAAAGTAAAGTTTTTTAATCGCTGTCTAACTTTACCTAGTCTTTGTTGTCGATAGGTGTAGGTATATTTAATTTGTGGTTTTGTACGCATTCTCCATATATGTCTCTACTATCGCGTGATCGTTAATAACGTGTGTTAAACACTTGAACTAGGCAGTATAGGTACATTTTTTAATAACCCACATTAACGTTTCGAACTCATACATAATTACCAACTTTATTATATTCTGCCACTTAAAATCCCATGACGTAAATAGTAACGCAGTATAAATTCAACATGAGATTGACGTCAATCTTCCCGAGTTAGTTTCTTCTAAAACTAGTCTTTATCTACCACATCAAACATGTTTTTAAATGCCATCAACATAAACACGATTACGAATTGCAATTAGCTAAAACCAGCAATAGTGTAGAGGCGATGAGTTTCGGCTTGTAGTCAGACAAATTGTTTATTATGCACTGTGACAGAAGATGTAGATAGGTAACAAAAATTTACAGATGACAGACTAGAAAAGAGGTAATGATCTTCAAACGGCTGAGCAGATTGTCTCGAAACATAGCTATGAACACTCTCGATTAAAATACCTTTCAAACAACACCACTTTGATCAAAATCGGTTTATTTGTTTAGGAGCTACAATGCCACAGACAGACACACAGATACACACGTCAAACTTATAACACCCCTCTTTTTTGGTCGGGGTTAAAAAGGAACAACGAGTCCAATGCTGACAGTAACACACTTGCGGATGTGGCCTAATGCCTACAATCATCGCACTGCCGATCGATACTAATGAGAAGTCAAACTGTAATCGTTCAACTATTCCAACAGCTAGAAGTTCTATAAAATGAGGCAAGTTTCCATACAAAAAAAATAAATCTGACCGTTCAGGCTTACACGTCAAGTAGTCCGGGGCTCTTAGCTTTGAACCTTGCATTAAATATAAAAAGCGATTTTTTTCTTGAATCGTGTACTTGACCTTAGCTCTCCAAATAGTAAAAAAAATTAAACATTTTCCAAGACCGGATCAAGGTGAAAAAGACGAAAACGCGTTTTTGTGAATAAAAACATGGGAAAAAAATTTAACAGGACAAATTTAGTTACTTAAGGTAAAGAATTGGTGACAGTAATATATTTTTTCAGAATTAAACATTTTCGCCCACGGAAATTACGGTAAAAAAACATTTTCGAAATTTTTGGATTGTACTTAAGGCAAAAATATAAACAGCGGTTTTTTACATAAAATAACTTAAATTAATATATTACACCGCCATTAAACAAATTGTACTACCGGAAGTTATGATTAACAGTTTTTTTACAATAGCGGTTGAGGCAAAAAGGTAACAAGGTTTAATTTTGTTTAACTTTCATCTAAAGGCTATTTTTAACCTATCACGAAAATTAAACACTTTAAAGCAAATCGTGAAAAAAAATCCATTAATGTTTACGTAAAATACTTCTGCAAGCTTCATTCTTGTATTTGGCGCAGCACTTTCACAGGAATTTGATCTTTCCGAAATAGAAATAAGGTGTACAATCGCGTAACTCAATAAAACACCGACTCTCAACAATAACAGTCATTCGCACACAATGACCGCAGCGCTTATCTTGTTTACGCACACTAGCACACGCCGTACGCCGCACGCTGCTTATCGCTGACACCGTGCATCGTAATTTAATTTTTACTTTGACAATATTAATTAACGCTCTAATCTGTTTAATTTTGGGGGATTAAGATTTGGATTTATAAATTTCTTATTATTAAATGAATTTAAATCCTTTTACATTTTTGCCGTAAGTAGTATTTAAGATTTTTTGATTTTCTTGATTTTCTGTGAAGTCCGGAGCAGAATTTGTTTAATTTTCTTAATAATGGTTAGACATGGTGATATAAATCATTTTAGCACTATTTTTGTCCTGTTAATATTTTTGCCGTAAGTACGAAGTCAAATTATAAGATTTAAAAAAAAAAACTAATGTTCCGTGGACGAAAGATGTTTAATTTTTTGACCTACTTGTAGTACTCAATCTGTTCTACAAATACTCAAATAAACATACCTGTTTATATTTTTTCCCACCAAGTTAAATATATATTAGACGTTTTCTTAAAAAAAAAATATACGCAGAGGTGAACTTTTCGCGGGATACAGCTTACTATACTCTCCTGTCCATACCCTACCCATTCAATGAAAAAAATCGCTGTTTTTAATTAATGCAAAGTTAGCCTAATTTTCGGCGTAAATTCCCCGGACTAAAGTTGTAGTTACGTTGACAAAACAGTATTGAAGAGATCATTATAATACGGGACGAAGGCAGGAAGATGATGACGATTATTCACATTGAATCTTTCCAATACTTCACAGGCTAGGAGTTACAACATTGACAGTGTCTACGATGAGCCAACTGCCTCGGTCATACCTCATCCGCGATGGTCGCTGGACTCTCTGCAATGGCATGATACAGTTCCCCGTCCCCAGCCAGACATCAGCGATTAACCTCTTCAATGAATTGTTCTTAGAACCAAGATGCATCGGGAGAGAGGTAAATATACATATAATAATGTCTTCCATTTCATCCATCTAGGATCATACATCCCTGGGTCCTCCTTAAATATCAGGAAGCACAGAGGAGGAATGTCAGTAGAGACAGTTTGTTTGTACTGCTGGAACAGCTGCTGGCCATAGTGCTGAATTACCTATGTGCAACTAAAATGTAACATATCGCCCGTTCTTCTAAATGTCTAATTTTGTATAAGAAATTGTAACACAAACTCGTTGGTAATCCAAAATAAATAAATAAATAAATGTCATTTGATTTTCAATATTTCGAGAAAATGTTGTAGAGTGGATATGATTTTTTTACTTTTTTGGACGCAAAGTCATATATTTGCAGCTAAAAGCATTATATGTACATTCACTATAACTATTTTATATTTTTATGTTATTTTAAATTATGTATGTTAGCTTTAAGGTACGATACGAAGACGATAGAAGGTATACGATGGGCCTAGTTGCCTGAATTAAATCAATAAAAATAACATTTATTTAGCTTCAATAATGTTTGAAAGTAAGAAAGAAAAAAATATTTGTCGCAGGAACATAACGTGCATACAAAATTACAAAGAAATCAATAAACATACAACGCATATCAAATATAATAAGTACAAAAGGACGGAACATAAAAAAGTTGACAGCTTGCACGTCGTGACTGCGATAGCCAGGTTACCACTCAGAATGATGCTGTGCTATGGGGCCCCACAGCACAGCGCTGGTTTTCAGTGGTCACCCGTGATAAAACGTACTGTCGATAATTAATGAAGTTACGAGTATTAAAGATCCCCAATGGTGGTGAATCAGCAAAAACATTAACATAGGAAAAAACCAGACATTCTTCAAATGAAAAAAGCAATATAAAAGTGATCTAGGTACTTACTTCGATATCACAAAACGGAAACACTGTTGATAATACTATTTACTGCACTATTAATTTATTGTACCACACAAAGCACAATCGCTTCCGACAGTTTAAGCAATAAATGTTATTTAGTTGCCCAAAAATCGCTTGGTATGAGGTTCAGTTCAAAAATGTTATAAAATCATATCCCTACAACACATCCCTTGACATAACCCCACAACACTTTCTCCTATTCAAAATTGAAAAACAATTTTCTCTCTCTTTATGGCATGTAGAAGAACGGGCGATGTGTTACATTTTACTTAAAAAATAGTAACATTACTTATTCTAATTTGCGTTAATCTATGAGGTTCAGCCTAGTCATAAAGCCGAAAAATTGGGCTATTAAGCAGACGTTTTAGAAAAAATCGACGTTACTTTTGAACAATTAACTTTTGTGTCATTATTTCTTTTTTACTAATTCTCCGAGGTGTCCAAGTTAAATAATATTAAAGTCTTATTTACGTATGTCTTCAGTTATATTCATGTTTTGCAGAAGGACAGTTAAGACATTTATGAATTGAGAGCCCTCAGCCCTAACTAATACCGCCATAAATCTGTCATGTCATATGCCATGCCACTTTATGCTCGCGTCTGGATTGAGGGCCCAAGTTATTTAATCGTAAAAGTTTAATTCACGTTTAAGAAATTCGTGGCTTTAAGTTTTTACTATTTTAAACTAATTTCCCTATAACTCTTATACGTTTCGCAAGGATTTCAAAAATGGGCCCACGATCCCTCAATCGATTCCACATTGCCGAATTAAAGTGAAAGACGCAGACCAGTTCATTAATATCAACATAGATAGAATAAAGTTTTTTTTTATATTTCTGTAACGACGCCATACGAGCTCGCAATATTATAGAGCGTAATCATAATCATAAATCCTTATTTATCTCGACATCAAGAATTCAAGGCGCTGGTTTACATATTATGTACAATCTTATATGGAGAAAGGTGTCTGAAATAGGAAGACCCTAAGGTACAGATCACCTCTCGGTCTCCGGCTTAGAAATAAACATTTTTTTTTTTGCAATAAATTATGTATAGATAAAATTTTGGGTTGAAAATATTAAAATTTATAAGTTGTTTGACATTTTATTAAAAGTAAATCGAAAATATGAATTGACATAAAAACATAAAAATTACTGACACATTATAGTTCCAAAGTTGTACTACAGTAAAAACAAAACAATATACATATTATATATAAAATTCTCGTGTCACAATGTTAGTTACCATACTCTTCCGAAACGGTTGAACCGATTTGTATAAAATTTTGTGTGCATATCGGGTAGGTCTGAGAATCGACCAACATCTATTTTTCATATCCATAAAAAAAACCCGCGAACGAAGTCGCGGGCAGCAGCTAGTTCTAATATATAAAATTCTCGTGTCGCGGTGTTTGTTACCGAACTCCTCCGAAACGGATGAACCGATTTGTATGAAATTTTGTGTGCATATCGGGAAGGTCTGAGAATCGGCCAACATCTATTTTTCATATCCCTAAAACCCATCAAACCACGCAAACGAAGTCGCGGGCAGCAGCTAGTAAATTTATAATGTAAATTTTAAATTATGCTAGCGTGTGCTAGAGCGTGTGTTATTATATTATTATTATCTGAGTAACTGTAAGTCTGTCAGTTATCGCAGACACAGTCTGTTGTTTGACCAATCATTTATGTGTTAAGCAAACTATGTATCATTAAACCACGCTGTACGTAGTTTGTGCCGAGTGCTAACACGCTACAAGCCGGTTTCCACAACCTTGAAACTCGGGACAAATAAAGCCCGGTTGAAAGAAGTAGTCTCGAACTTGAACTCTTGATGCAAATCTGACTAACTACCAAGATAAAGAAAACGGAGGCATTTTCAGTTATTTACCTAAAATAAATATTGATGTTTTTTGCTAAAGGTATGAATAATGCTAAGACCTAAGATGAAATAGCACCCGGGGCCCAAAACCTTAAATCGATTTATAGAGATAAATGTATTCGCTCGGGGATTACAATGTTAAAAAATCATGCAATAAAACAATGTCGTTGCATGGAAAAATACATTGCAGAACAATGCATGCAACAAAGCAAATGCATGACTACCTACCTATAATAAAAAAGAAAATTGTAGATACTTTACAAAACTGTTTTGTTTTATTCTGGGGAATTGGCACGAAACGCAGGAGTTTCGTGACAGAGTATCTGTTATGAAATTAGTCATTCGTAATAATAAAACCACCTAGCGATGTTAACATCCCGCATGACGAGAACCTCGTGAAGACTAAGAAAGAGAAATAAATAAAATACCTCGACTTGGCACACGAGGTTGTCAGCATGTGGAATGAGAACTCGGCTATCATTATGCCGATTGTCGTTACGGCTAATGGCCTGATGGCTAATAACCTTGACGAACATCTGTCGACGCTCTCACTTGGCAGTTAAATCAAGGGCCTGATTCAGAAGGCAGTACTCCTCGATACGGCCCGTTTTGTTAGGAGGTTCGTGTCTCTGCAGCCCTAACCACCGTTAGCTTGGACCCTGCTCCGGACACCGGCGGAAACCTATTTTTTATATTTCTAAAAGTTTTTTTTTACGTTTTTTGTTCTTTAAGAAATAATATATTATATACATATAAAAATAGATGTAAAATGAATAAAGGGAATAAACCACCTAGAATATATGTTAGAAAAATAAAACACTGCTAGCGCAACTGTGCTATATTTAACTTCCGTATTGTATGCTGTTTGTACTGTGTAGTTACTGTGATATTATAGGTCCCATAATACGTATAGATTTTAATAATTGTCAGCACAGCACTAGGCATCCAGAATACTCGAACATACGACATGTAGTCTATATGCGTGGATATTGCAATATTCATTATACTATACAAAAATGCTTTGTAGTTGACTACAACGCGAACGATACATGAAACAAGATCTTTCAAATGCATATTTACGAAAAATATTTACTCATAATATTAGCAAGGCTCGAGTCATCATGACGAGCCATTTTTTTATAACAGGTTTTTGCAGTAAACTCACTTGTATTCAAAGGCTTTTGATTGATATTGTTGATCACCAAGACTACTGCTTTTCGAACTGCCAGACTATTAACTGTTTAATACTGTGTTGCTCAAGATCGTGTCATCGTATTAAGATACGATGATAAACCGATAAACCGTTGTCACAGTGGTCATGCTACGCGTGCTGGTTAGCCAGCACGCGTAGCATGACCACTTTTTTTTGTTTTACAGATGGTCATTGTCTATCTGTCATTTTGTAGATTCTTCCTTCGACAAACACGTTTGTTAAAGTTCTATATTTTGACTTCATTGTAACAAAATTGTCACATAAAACAATGGAATACCTCAGGGTTATATTCTAGGCCCCCTGGTAGATAGTACTTTGGTCACATTAAATCTACTACATAGACTTTTTAACAGAAACCTAAGTCATTACGGGAAAATAAAGCGGTTCGATATATTATGTATGTATTTAATCAATTAAACTATATCATTAAGAACTTCTCTATTGTTAGGCAATAACGTCATTGATGAAGTAATTAACTCTATATCAATAATTGTAAGATCAATTTTCCGCTGACTTAATTTCGCAACACCGTAATTAGTTCTCTTATTTATTAGATTGCTCTTTCCATTAGTGTTTTTTTTTTAAGTGTAAACTTCTTTAGCGGCGTTGTGCACTTTTGTGATGGGTATAAAAGGTTAAACTCGCGTCACGTGCACGTCAGATTTTATTGACATTAGGTTACGAAGGAATTTGAACTTTATGACATCTGTCATTGAGTTTGGGTTTCCAAAACCGAATAATTCGTAAGACGGATTGTAATAGTTCTGAAGTGTAAAATTTTTAATGTAATATAAATTGTCATGTTTGTGTACGATAGCGCAATAAATGAATAATTATTGTATTTTACCACATAAAGAATAGTACTTTTATACTAATAATTAAAGCAATTCGTGCAAAATTATTCCATAACCATTCCAAAATATCAAAAATGAACAACGTTAATATTCAAGTTTTCACTTCTGCCGGCAGTCCGGGAGTGCAAACCGCTTTTTTTTATGGACCTGCCCCACGCTAGGAAGTTTTTTGGTATCGTGTATGGGTGTAATTTTCTTTTATTCTTTGAGCAGTGGTGGCCCAGAGATATCGGTCAGTAACTTACGAGTTGTATGTCGCAGGTTCGAACCCGAGCAAGCACTTATTACGTTGTGTAATTTATTTCATCCCCACTGATCCCAAAACGGTGAAGGAAAATATCGTGGGAAACCACGATATTTCTTATTCCCATTTTTGTCCTAGATCCAAACATTCGAAGACGCGTGAGATCCAACAACCAGCACCGGGCCACGAAGTGGATTATGGCTCACTCCCCTTCACATAGTGGAAGCATACCCCAACAGTGGAAATGACCTGATTATGCTAATTTTCTTCTCCAATTAACCTAACAGGTAGTGACCATCCAAGACCCTTGCGTGTTCAACTCTGTCATCAAGTACGATGTGATCCCGTCAGTTCGAGCGGCAGAGTACACAGAAGACGAGTACCTCTGTCTGAAGCCGACCTTCAACACCACGCTGGAGCGCTACATGAGCGTCACCAAGCTAGTCATCAACGATACGTGCAAAGATGGTGAGTCTACTTCATATTCTCGGACCAAACTTATATTCGGTATAGGACAGCAGTTAATTATTTTCAAATAACAAAAGGTCCAATTTAAGCCTCTAATTGCTGATGATTTTATAGATATTATACTAGTACTTTTACAATTTTCGGTACGTGTACTACATTAGAATACCTTCATCAAGATACATTGAAATCTGTGTCTTCATGCCAGCACCGTGAGTGATGCAACTAAACACGTAGGTGAAGCAACATTAACAACGTTAAACAGATTGTATACCTCAGTGTTTTATGATAACTTTATATTACGTTGATAAAATTAAGTATCTACTTTTTCACAATCGTATTTTTTAGTAACGGCTGGCATATTCGCACAAAAACATGATAAAATCTGTCCGTTCTAATCCTAATACTGACTATGCTCAAGGCCACCAAACCAATTATTAGAAAAAATGACTTATCGTAGTTTATTTTAAGCCAGCAGATATGTTATTGTATCTAGACATATAGAAACTCTATTTTGTTGATGAGAACTTTGTTCTACAACTTTTTCCCAGCATAAAAACTACAATCGAAGCGAAGGGTTTTCTTTAACTTCACTATCAGAATATTTTCAAATATTTATTCTTTTTCAGGTGTCGTCAGGAGCCTCGCTGATAATAACCTAGAGTGCGGTGTAAGAATATTGTCTGAATACAGTTTCTACCCACATAAAAGTTCTGCAGCGTCTACGTTGCCACTTGAATACTGTATTGAAAGCGATGGTTCATGTAAACTTATAGAAGCCTGGCACGTATCTAACGCGACCATAGAGAACTTCGAGTTTTTAAAGAACGAACAGAACTTCAAGAAGTATTTTATAAAAAGTGGGCCGCACCTCGAACATGTAATTTAACTGTTTTATATTTAAAATGAGTTAAGAGTATAATGGTTTCTACATCTGAATAATAAATATAAAATTCTTAATAAAAATATTATGATTGAATATTTTTGCGGGGAGGATTTGGGTGTCGAAGTTTTGACCATTCGGTCACTTGAAGTGGTTTTGTGATACCTTCTATTCCTTTGGCATGTCGATATCAGTATATGCCAACTTGATACATATTTTATAATAGATCTTCAACACTGTTGTCTAACTAAAGAGCACGAAATCGCTGAGGCTGAGACCAACGCGCACCTCTTCCGAGACTTCTCTGTAATCTGTGGTCTCTCTCTATATGTAGTAATAAAATAATCGTTCTAAAGTTTCAGAAATATTCTAAAACATCCACTAGTCCGACCAGCCTTTTTGCTTTAAGAAGGTGTATACTTGTCTTTCTCAGGATGCCATTACGACTTTTATACAAGTTTACCAAAGGTATTCGGGGTAAGGAAACGAGTTGGTGTCGAGTACGCTCGTCTTAGGCCAGTTCGGTGTTTATGCACCCGAAAGAAAGAGACACTGCTTCCATTAGGTCCTATTCCAATCTTAAATGTCAATGCTGTTTGCGAAAAATAACTTGGGAGAATTCGGACTAAGCCTATAATATAATAGTAAAATCTAAAATCCTGTTATAATTAATTGAGCCATTTTCCAATCAGAACTAGGCCTGCCACCCCTCCGGGTCTGCCAGTCCACCGGTTGAATTATGTGGATCCAGGTTCAGGTTTTCTATCGGGTGGCGAGCGAAAGTCAACCGTGCAGCAGGAAATGGCGGGTATTACCGAATTCTCATCTGAACTAATATTATAAAGAGGATTTGATTGTTTGTTTGTTTGCATTGAATTGGCTCCGAAACTACTGGTCCGATTTGAAAAATTCTTTCGGTGTTAGATAGCCCATTTATCGATGAAGGCTATAGGCTATATATCATCACGCTACGACCAATAGGAGTGGAGCAGCAATGAAAAATGTTGCGAAAACGGGGAAAATGTGACGCAAACGAAGATGCGCTGGACAGCTAGTTCAAACAATTTTCAAAGTTAGATAGATCAAGGCAACTTTTTTAAAAAAGTGGCGACTGTTTTTTTTTAACTTTCTTGTATGCACCTCTAGGAACTCAATAAAAACAGTCCCATGAAAGTCCGGCCACTTTAAACTCCGTTCCACCTTATGGTTATGAGTATTCTTTGTCTAATTGCACTCGACTATTGGTACTTATTTATCATCTATTCCGACACTTTAAAACACTGTCTTTGTTTCGTGCATTTCATAAACTTGTGTTTTTTATTTAACGCAAAAACCTACCCTACCCCTTCTAAGAAACGTCAATATTTTAAACGTGATTTGATTAAATGGAATTAATAAAACCAAACAAGGGGCCACCGGAAATACCCTGCACTCGCAGTCGTTAAACTCTATTTATATCTACGTTGATAAAGATCATTGATCAATTCACTGGCGAAGTGGCGATGCTCTGTGGCGGTCGACCTATGATGCTAATGGGAATATGAGAACAGGCATGAGGCACAAATTGTACACACAGATACCTACCTCATGTTAAGATTACTAGTTTGTAATCCATCTATGACAAGTTTAAATAATTTTATCGAAAGACAAGATACCGTAGTAACCAGATTTGTACGATTTTTAAAGTATCATTATTTTCGTATATGTCGGTATATGTAAGTCTCAATATTAAGGCAGCTAGGTAAAAAAAAACACTTAGGTGGGTTGACCCGGATATTCTAATAGGAATCTTATAATTATAGATTTGCTAAGTGTTCCCAATCAGGTCCAGAGACAAAGATAAAGAAGTCGTTGTTCCACAAAAATTGACAAATAAGGAAGTTTATGTGAAGAAATCTATTAATTCATTGGATCTGAATAACGGAGACGCTACCTACATAGCAATAACAAATACATAACGGTCATTATCACACTCTCTCCACGGGCGGATTTAATAAATTAATAAATGCAGCTCACCGCTCGAACCCATATTTCCTTTATCCTAGTCGCTTCAATGTATTTCTTTTTATCAGGCTTTTTAGTTACAAGTAGTCGAACTTCCTCTCGCGTTGTTTGTATTCGATGTATGACACGTACACACTCCACCGATTTTACTGACAGACTGACCCATAGACGATACAGACCAAAGAGTCAATAAACCTGTGTCTGTTTCGAACGCGCGGCCAAGGCGTTTTTTTTTAAACCATTGCATTATTTTTTGAAGTTGATTCCCAAAACCATAAATTTGTCAAAGTTATGGTTCAAAAGTTATAAGGGTTTGAACTGCCATTCAAACGCGGAGAACCACGCGGCCACGGAGATCTTTCAAACTTCGCGTTGCACAGACCTAAAATTCAGGTAAATAACAGATTGAATATGTCCTTTTTTTATAGCAAATATCCTAGGTTTATATTTTAGGAGCTGTAAGACTAAAACCCCATGGCCGCGCCATCGAAACGGTGACAAACACAATATCGCCGATATCTCGCTGAAAAAGCATCGCAGACGTCTGAAGTTTTTTGTAGAACCGAGATTTGAATTTTTCAGATTTTGTAAAAATACAATAAAAAATTCTAGGTTTACATTTTAGGAGTTATACGACCAAAACCCCATGGCGACCCTTCGAATCGGTGAAAAACACATTATCGGCGATATCTCACTGAAAAAGCAGCGCAGTGGTCTGATTTTTTTTTGTAAAACCTTGATTTAAATTTATCTAACAATGTAAAAATACACAAAAATTCCAAAGTTTATATTTTACCTGCAGTAGTGCGGTATCGCGAACAAATTAGACGTTATTATCTATCGAAGAAAGTAAGTTATAGCGAGTGTTTTTTAATTGTAAACAACACTTATTCATTTGTTGAACTACCGATAATAGGCAAAAAAAAACATTATTTTTTTCAGAACATCAAACCTTCAATACGTTTTGAAAGTTTCGATAGGGTGACCTGGCTTAGTGTTTACAGAAAACACCTATTGTAATATATTAGAAATTATACCTCAAGGATTCTAAATCGCCAAACGACAATGTTTTCTGATAAGTATCTTTCAGATCCAAAGAACTTATCAATTCTTTTAACACACAATATTATTTTAGACTTATTATTCGCGTTTATCAGGGTATATTGATGTTGGAATACATGAGTTAATTACAGGGGTTATTTCTGGCATAGCATATTTTTTATTTGAAATCCACGAAGAATTCAAAACAATGACTTTTTTTATTTAGGTGTTTTATGTACGTTTAACAGTCACACAAAAAAAAACGCCATAGCCGCGCTGTCGAAACGGGCACAATAAACCTGTCTGACTGATAGACCACAGACATACATGAAGTGCCGGAAAATTATTGTGTTCAAGGTAAGGTCATGGTCTTTGCTGCCCATTGAGATACACCCAAGGATCTTTATACTGTCAGTGTTGCTACCTTACCTTGAACATAACAATAAAATTGTGTTTTATTTATTGATAAGGTGAAAAATTTGGTATGTACCGACGCCAGCAGGTCAAGAAACTGACAAATTTTCCCAATCAACCTTGAACCTAATTTTTAAACAAAAAGTTGCAAATCTAATGAAAGACAGATTGTTGTACCTAGGTTGATGTGCTGGCGTCTGTTCCAAAAGTTTTTGTCACGATTTTTGTGATTTACGCGGGAATTTTCATTCCTAGCGATCTCACAAATGTGGCTTTAGTTCCGAATCTCTTAGTCTTAGAACATTCAAAACTGTTTGACTAGTGTTCTTGACGTTCTGTTATTGGTGATTGATCAAGAACAATGCCGTAAGACGTTATTTGACGCTTAAGCTGGTGCTGTGCTGGGTAAGTTGGAGTAGGTACCCAGGTACCTACTCCAACTTCGAATAGCACTCGGACACTTGGTGTTTCACGAACCACTGTCCCCGGACAGTATGCAGATCGAGAAACTGATGGCATCAGACGATTTTGAGATTTTTTTTGGTACGCGTGAAGAAGACATTATCGATGCACTTTAGCTCAAGACGACCGCTTTGTTATTACCAATATGTAAAGAGATTTTTTATCACCGCTAATGGAGCTTATAATTGTGAGTGAACGAACCATTGGAAAAGACTAGCAGAAATCTTAGTGCATTTTACCGAGCTTGCGCCACTAAACTTTTCTCACAACACCGAAGTCGCGAGTGCTGTTTTAAGCAACAGTCGGCTAAAGCCGCTGCCACGCTGGTTTAGATACACTAGTTTCTGTACATACTGAATGGAATCTTATCTTGTATTGTTACAAATTTACAATACAACGGAATACTCCCGGTAAGGGAGTGCCATAATGGCGAGGTACCAAAGAACAATTTAAAAAAATTAAGGGAAAGCAGGATCACACTGTGGACCTGCTGTCGACCACCCCGGATTATTCACTATAAATGGAATGCATAAGGAATGGAATACAACTACTTAGGATAATGGATTGGAATTTATTAATTCCATGGTTCGGTCTGACAGTGACAGTATTGACAGACAGAATAGAAGGAGAACAATCGAACTGTCAAAGTCGAAACAGAGCGCAATGATTTACAACTGTTGCATTTCCAGAATATTTACATTTTAAATTATTTAATTAATTAGTTATCTATAAAAAATGAAATGCCATATACCTGGAGCCAATGTTAAAAGCAAGTATAATATAAATTGAAAAAAATAGCTGTGTTTGTAATATTAGAAAAATCCTTGAAAAATTAATAATGTTTATGTTTTTAGTTTTAGCTAGAACTGTTCATACTCTTGCAAGATTTGGAGATGAACTTTATATAGAATCCCTTCCAGATTGTATATTACTTAGAACTTTAAATGCAGCTGAATCGGCGTATGCTATGGTCAAGTTTAATAAAAATTTCTTCTCATACTTAAATCACAACTTTAACTCAACGGAGGATAATGAAGGATTGAAGTGCAAAATATCCATGAAATCGGCGCTAAACACGTTTAAGTCGCCTGCGCACATAGACAAACAAGTCGAAAACCTAGAAATCAAACTGGACACAGAATCCTGTAAGTTGATATTCCAGTTGAAATGCAGACATGGCATTGTGAAAACACATTTTGTTTCAATTTTAGATTGTAAAGCAATGCAAGCAGTGTACACAAAGGATTCTGTACCAAACAGGTAAGCTGATCTACTCAACTGTGTTTATAATCTTGAGAACAGTGTGCGAATTATTTGAGACAGCAATGTTATGACATTCATTCAAAACCTTTCAGGATATCATCTCCACAGAGAATATTATCAGATGCCCTCAACAACTTCCAAAGTTCAGATGATCAAGTTACACTAGAAGCTACTCCACTCTCTCTCATACTTCGGAACTATATTGACTGTAATATAGATCTTACTAAAATGTTCAGAACACAGATAAGTCTGAAGCCAGCCGAGTTTGACAGCTACCTCATAGGAACAGAAACTACTATTACATTCTCACTAAAAGAATTCAGAGCACTGCTTACATTTTCTGAAGCTCTTAATTTGCCACTGCAACTTCATTTTGAGACTACTGGACGACCTGCTGTTTTTATAGTACATAACGGTACCACCTTTGAAGCTCATTTTGTATTAGCAACTACTAAACCAGATAATGCATCACAAACTACATCAACACAGAATACTAACATTGAAAGAAACAAGCGGAAAGACACCAGCACTCAAGGTTCTGTCAAGAAGAAGCCACATTTAGATATGGACATTTCAAAATGCTTAGATGAAGACTCTCATCTATTTAACTTTGTAGATATACCTGGAGAAAATGAAATTAATGTAAGTAATAAATTAAATGGTAGTTTTGACAAAGATGCCAGTATCAAAGATGTAAGGATAGATTTAATGGAGTGTGATAATATACCAGCTTCGCCTGCTGCCAGAACAATGATCAAGTCTGTGTTTAAAAGGTGCTTTGAAAGTACTTTCGACCCAAGGAGCATTCATGGTGCAGTTCTGGCAGAGAACTCTGATAGTGAGTGAAATGATGTGGAAAAACTGCTACAAAATGTTGTACATTTTTTACTTGTACTTTGCATATTTAATCACAATTGAATCCCAAGATATAAGATAAGCAGAAGTGTATAGAACATACGCATATTGCAGCTATGTGATGTGTATTTTGATAAGAATAACAATAAATTATTAGTATTAAATAGTTACCAATATTACTTTTATTTATTCTACTAGTTAGTGTCTATGTCTAATAATAACTCATGCTGTGTGTGGGTTTGGGCCAGGTATTCAATTCCAAATAAAATACATTATCACTGCATTTATGATTTTATAGCAAAAAATATACATACACAGGGAAAAGTATTATACACACGTCACAAATCAATGTTCGATGATATACGAGCAAATACGAGGGGTTTTTCATTTATCATCTTTATAACTATTATAATTTTCACATCCAAAATGGTAACAAAGCTTTTCTTCTAATTGTACAAAAACATAATTAATTGACAATATTGAGAAGTAATGTACAAAATTAAAAAGGTATCAAACAATTCGTAAATAATGCCTATCGTCTTCCTGCCATGTATAAACATTGAGCAAAAATATTTTGATGTGTTGAGTGTGATACACCACAACTAGTTCGCTTTGCGAAAATTTAACATCTGCAATTAATCAACCTGTGCTTTATTCATATGTGCATAGAGGGCAAGGTAGAATCCATACAATGATAAGTTTACAAAAGTTATATTTATTCAGTAAAAATTATAATTAAGTATTAAATTTACACACTAGAATAAAATTGTAATTCAGAGAAGCAACGTTATAAAAGCTACCATGTTTTTGCATCGCATTTTGTCGGTAACTAACAATTATTATCATGCAGTACAAGTTCGGTAGCTCGTTTTACATATTTTTTTTATAATTTTGCCATGTTCTTAGTATTGCATGTTTATATTTTATTTATACAATAGCGATTTGCGATACGTAATAAATAATTATTGTTTAAATTACTTCAGATTTGGTTTCTACTATACAGAGATCAAACTTGTAATCATATAGGAAGTAAAAACAACAATAAGCAGATTTGTTTTTCTATAAAAAATTACCATACATATTTCATAACAGTCTTAAAAAAGATGAAAAAGACCTTGGATTCTATTTTTATTTATTATTTATAAAATACGGCAGCGATACCATTTAATTACAATAAGTATTTATTTTAAATCAATTTTAATATTGTCTCTGGCCCGGGTGGGGGGGCTCGCACTATGAGTCACGCCGGGGCCTGCTCTCAACAACGTCCTAACTCACACACTATCCAACTAAATTAATGAAAAAGGGCACTGTTACTTAGGAACAATCCTCTTGGCTCTTTCTCACACACTGTGCTACTTTCCGTTTAAACTCCGAATATGATTCTCTCCATTCTTTCTGTAAAAAGAAGCAGAATGAGCACTCGTCTACTATTGGCGTACGCGAAGTCGTGTTTGTGAAAATACGGGTTGGTGCGTGCAGCGACCTAGCGTGAAAAAACTATTCAATATAGTGTGGTACAGTTGTGTCACATGGCCCTTTTCCAATGATAATATTTTGTGATCTAAATCCCCTCACTCTCCTAAAAACAATCTTCTTGACTTTTCCTAACACATCTCGCAACTTTCTTTTTGAAATCCGAATATCGCTCTCTCCATTCTTTCTGTGAATGCAAACAATAGTTACATGAGAATGATAATAATTACAAATGCAGATCAAACACAAGCACATTGTAGAACTCCTGTGGAAAAACTAAAATTATTATTAATATCAAACACACAAGTGGTTTAGTGGTATATTGAGACATCTACAAAATCTAG
This sequence comes from Cerastis rubricosa, assembly GCA_949152445.1. Lineage (NCBI taxonomy): Eukaryota > Metazoa > Arthropoda > Insecta > Lepidoptera > Noctuidae > Cerastis > Cerastis rubricosa. The sequence continues at coordinate 14,545,300 of OX424545.1, read as the reverse complement.
TGAAAATAAACTTGCAGTCATTTAACTTAATTCGCCATTTTATAAGAGCTATTTTATTTTCATCAGTCAATTAAATGGCATAGTCAGCCATGAGTCTTTGAATGCCCAATTTGGTTAGATGGCTGCATAATAAACACAGTAGCCCAAAGGTAGTCATATTAGTATGTGTGATATTCATCCAAGCCAAAATATTGCACATAAAATTAATACCCACAGGTATAATCACTGTGCAGAATGCTTCTATTGGTTTATTAAGAAAATCTCTTAATTTAGAACATGTCTTCCATTGGATTACTCTGTAAAAAATCATCTTACTGCTGCTAATAGTTTCTTTCTACTTTACTTACTTGAAAATCTTTCTAGTTCATTACTACACTACCACTCAACCAAATTCTCGATGCTACAAAAATCCTCTAATACAGATACTAGAGTGGTTGATGCCAATCTCACATTTTTTATCCAAAAAATAGTATTATAATTACTCATCAATGTCAACAGACAACACATTAAGTACTGTGATCACTTAACTGGCAACAATACATGCCAAAGTGAGAAACATTGCCTTATGCCTCATGAGGTGTCCTCATGTCACATACTGCATGAGGTCACTCCATACTACCAACTATACCATAGTGCAGTAGTTCTATTGCATTCCTAGCAACTGAAGTATCCTTATTCTTGTTTGACTCGTTGTCTTTACATCTATTGCACATGGTTCATTTAAAAGTATGCAGCCTTGTTAAGTAAATTAAAAAAGAACATATATATGCTCATACAAGTTTTGCTACACTAATTAAAATAAATAAAGTGACATCACTTTACTCACCGCAGCGTCAACATTAGCAGGGCTCTCATCGTTTGGGTCTGCCAGCATGGATATAACACTTATGAGAATGGTCTCCACTGTGTGTACCGGCAACCACCGTTCAGATGCCTTCTCATAGCCCCACTTGTCATCACCAGGTTCATGCAGTATTGATATGCAAACATCACCATTTTTTTCAACTGAAAATAATTATGTAATTATTATAATCAAACTATATTGCAGCTACCATTTAAATGAAAATAACTTTAACTTTATTTTAATTGTTTTAGCAAAGTAATCTTATGCCCACCAAACAAATGGTTGGCATGCTGTTGATGCTGCCTACTAAATAATTAGATAACAATACAGAATGCTGGCACCACATTCAAACTGCCACTTTGCAATCTAAGTTTTTTTCCAACTAAGCAAAAAGATTTGTATGTTCATGCTAAAGTGAATAAATTTTAAGAATTGTGTTCATAGGGTATTTTAAAAACATTAGGTTGATGAGGAGAAAAATAATTTCATGTAGGTCGAGAGACAGCTCTGCACAATATAGTCTTTTCATTAAATTTCATATTTTATTTAGGTCTTGCTAAGTTACTTTATCAGTTATTCAGCAAAAACAATTATCAAATTAGTTATCCAGTAATAATGATTATTTTTCTTCTGATGAATATGTTTCACTAAATACTTAAACAAAAATGACTTACTATTTGGATGCCATATTTCAGTAACAAATTTCATCCGTGGTGGCCTCAGAGGATATTCCTTAGGAAAATGTAAATGTGCCTTAAAGAACCCACCCTCACTGAAAATTGAGTAACATACTTCATTATAACTAAATTATTAATCAATCACACATCTTAATGTTTCATTATCAAACAGTAAATATGCCTTTTTTACACATACCTAAATAAACAAGTACTTTAAATACTTTGTAGTTTTTGTCTCATGACTTGGATGTTAACTGCCTACAGAAACCTTCTTTTCTAAATAAAGAATGCCTAGTCATGAACTGAGCATACTTACCTGTGACTGGAAATAATTGTGTTAGTTGATAAAATACCATGCCCTAAGAGGTTAACTATTGATTGTCTGTGATCCAGTGAGCATTTATATTGTTTGCTACTTACTATAACGTGTCTGGAGGACCAATGATAAGGACTTCCCATCTGTATATGTCATTGTCATCTATCAACCCAGCAGAAAAACCTTCCACTGGATTTTTGTTCAGTTCTGAAAACAATAAGTCGAAAATCCAATATTTTTATAGAGATACTATTGTTCTTTTCACATTATAACTGTGAGAAACGCGAAACTCTGCCAACTGTGAACCAAAATATACTTGTAAATAGTTATTTTACTCCTTTGACTTTAGTACGAACACCTGTCATCGCTGCGAATATTGATTTTACTTTATCAAGTCCATTTTTCGTCAGAACCATCAAAATTACCACATGTGCACTACAAAGGAAGTTCCAAACTTACAGAATCATCCGAATCACAAAGATACTCAAAATTCGACCCGCTGAGGTCAATGATTGCTCGACTAACTAGTCTGACGGCCCAAACGTAAGACATTAGCACAAATCAATATTAGATACGGTTAATAAACTTACCAGCTAGCTGCTTTTTTAATAAAAGCGAAGACTGTGGCTCTGACATTAATTACAATTGTGAAATTTACCCTGACGACACGAAACAAATGATTTTTCCACAAAAGATGGCTGGCTGAGTTTTGAGCAGGTTGTGAAACATATGAGTTACTGCTTGTTTCCGGCGAGTGTTGCCAATAAGTAGAAATGAAAAAAAAAACATTTTACACGCATTTGCTCACAATCGTAATCGAAAACAATTCACTGTCACTATGTGGGCCACAATTGGGTATGTGTATAATTTATTTCAGAGCAAATACTTAACTTGTTAATCAACTAGTGATTAATGTGATTGTTTGATGAGTTGATTTCATTTCAGAAAATGTGAAGTTAAAAGTAGGTATCTAACCGTAGAAAAATGGTAACATCAACAGGAAACGCTAAGCGCCATCTGTTAGATGAATAAAATATTAACAACTATTACACACATTCCGCTTAATTTAAAAATATCTACCGCCTTCTATCTAGTCATTCTGAGTTATAAATAAATAATTCACAGTATATTCAGTCTTTACATATTTAAACACGATATGTGCACTGTAGTTACTGGGTTTTAATTTGAATCACAGTTCCGATCATCACTATGTCCTTCACTACTCAAGTGTAAAATATGGCCAGATTGGCCATGTATCTCGAAAATGCCCCATATAGTATGATGATATATTCCACGGTTAGGATTAGTCCTTCGTCGCCATGACCACCTATTTTGGTCCAGTTCTGATGTGAACTATTGTTTGTTTTATCTTCTGCTCCTCTCACCATCTTTTTACACGACTACGGGAAAACGAAATAGAAGAGTTCTGATTTGAAATATTTACTTGTAGCATTTTTATGGTCCACCATAGCACCTAAACTATTTATCGGATTTTGATGAATCGATCAATCATTAATTAGTTAACAGACAATTTGGCATAACTCATCGAGGTACAATGACTTTAAAATTCAAACGCTTTACCCTTTTGCCCTGCTCGTAAGGGTAGTACGTAGTAGTATGTTACATAAATATCCTATATCTTTCCTCAGGATTGGGATAACAAAGATAAAAAACATTGGACAAATAAATACAAATAATGTGTCTGTTGTTCCTGACTGATTGGCCACAGAAGGCAACACACCAAGTTAGTTGGAAAGGAATGAGGGTGGCGTTTGCCCAGCAGTGGGACAGAAAAGGCAAAGTAAAAAAAATAAAAAATGTGTTTGTATAGTTTATTATTATAAAATTCAAACTTAATATACCTACTGTAAAATTATTCACTTTCGCTAATCTTTTTAGATTTTTTTTTCTGTGGTTCCGCCTTCCCATTCATCTGTTCGATTTTTCTTTTCTTTTTATTCTTCTTTGATTTCTTTTTATTATTGTTCTGTTGGTTCTGATTTTCCTGAACTTGTTTATTCGTATTTGTTTTTGCTGCTACTTTACATGAGCCTACAATTTCCAGCATATTCTTAAAATTTAGCTTCGTTTCAATCTGGCAGCTTTCATGGAACTGTTGCATTGTATTTAACAACTTTTTAAGTGTGGCAAAGAAGGAATTTTTGACGGTGGATTCAGTATCACTCGTAAGTGATTCTGTTAAAGTGCTTTCGAAGTTGACCTCTAAACTAGACAAAGCTTTTAGAGCAATCTCAGAAGTGGGTTTGTTTCTTTTTAAAGAACGATAAAATCCTGCCATCAACTCCAATCCTTCGCTACGGCGAAACTGTCTTACATTATTATTAAAAACATTTTCTATAATTACCGGTACAAGTTTGTAACTGCCGATCCATTCTGTTTGCAAGACATTGTGGAAGAAAATAATTGGGAGCATGCAGCTGCGATTCTGAAAGTAACTTTGCAATGATTCCTTGAAAATTTCAAGGAGGGGTGAGACAGCCTTGCTCTTTTTCGGCGATTTTGTGGTTTTTATTTCTATCTTCTGTGAACAACTTACTATGAATGTTGCAAAAAATGTAATGACGTCACCAAGAGCTTGAAATAAAAAGTGGCTTCTGGCTCCTTTATCTATTGTTGCTTTCAGGTGATCACATAGGATATCCATATCAATCTCATCTACTGAAGAAAACTTTCTAACTTTAGTTAGAGTTTTAATTGTTTTTCTGACTCTGTTCTCCAGTTCATTAAACTGACCATCTTGTATACAAAATTCCAGACATCTTGTCAGAGGCGCGATCATACCGAGACATATATCCATTGATGGATCTTTTTCTAAGTAAATATCAATCAGATCAAGAACCTTGATTCTGAAGTCTGACAAAGCCTTTTTGTCTTTGCGATCTTTTTTGTTTTTCTTTCCTTTCCCTTGATGGAACTGTTTAAAGGCCTCTGCTAAAGCTTCATCGAGTTTTTTGCCTTCTTCTTCATCTATCATGTCGGCATCAACACTCTCCACGTCAGACTCTGGAGCTGCCGCGCCCAGCGCTTTTTGGACTGCTAATCTCAACTGCTCAGGTGTTCTCATTTCCTCATCGTCGCCATCATCATCGTCTTCTCCACCTTCGCTGTCGCTTTCTTCCTCTTCTTCGCTTTCATCATCACTTTCCTTTCCATTTACTTTTCCTTCATTTTCGTCCTCTTCGTTTTCGGAGTCAGAGTCCTCATTTGTTAGTGGATTCGATTCATTTTCAGGATCTAACACGGATACTATCTGCCCTACTGATGATGGAGTCAAGTATTCCCACAATAACCTAAATACGCATTGTACTACAGATCTGAGAACACTGGACTCGGCTGATAATATGGACAACAAAACTTCAACTAACACCTCAATCCATTCTGGTTCAGTTGAGATATCTCCTTCTTTAACTGCTTTGGATTTCTTTTTCTTTCCTTTCCCGTAATGTTCGTAACAACTTTTAAGTTCCTTAATCGAACTTCTTGCGATTTTGACGTGAACAGGTTCAGAGAATAGAAACAGTCCAAGTTGGTAGAGCAACACAAGGAACACTTTATCAACTTTTGATTTTGTGTCATTCTTTTCTATATTCTGACAAACTTCCATGAGCATTTGCCAGCAATCCATATTCTCTTTTGGGAATTGCTTCTCTATTTTTGTCCTGACTTGTTCCTTTTGTAAAATGCTACAAATAAAACTGCTCAGAGATGACAGAACTGTGACAAGATTATCCACGTTTGAGAAGCGCGATGTGAAGCAACGGTAGAAACAGGACTTGATGGCTCCTGGAAAATAAGGCAAAATTAGCAACAAAATTGAGTTTTGTACAGATTTTTTTATAATTGAATAAGTTTAGTAAGTTTTAAATTTACCTGATAACTCACTGCTGACTGCCACAGTCTCATCACCACCAACTTTAAAGAAGCCGAAACACATGAGTAGTTTCATGTAGGTCAGCTTGAACTCTGTGTCATCTTTCACAGCTTCATGGCTCACCAAGTAAGAAATGAGTTCAGCGGCCTTCACTCTCTCGTTATTGTACCAATTTCTCTCAACATCTTCTTTAATGAATTTCTTAGAAGTATTCAAAAGCACTCCTTTAAATAATTTTGCCATTTTTTTCACTCCTTCTTTAGTTAAATCAGACACTATTGATCTCACTATAGTATTCCCCGTAATTTCAGTGAAATTAATTTCACCTGGATTTAACAAAAGTTTATTTAATATCTCAACTCTTATGTTGTCATCAACTTTTTCTGATTTTAATGCTTTAGCTAAAGCATTGAGCAGGTCTCTTTGTTTTTTAATCATGATTTTGTTATCATCTTCATCATCTCTCTTGCTTCTGATCTTGCTAGCTGTCTGGAGCCCCTTGAACCAGTCCACAAACAGTTTGAAGAAGTTTCTGCTGATCAGCTCTGGTATAATATCAACATTTTCGTTAATGTTGTTAAGAACAGTGGTAAGAATGTTGATTGCTACTAATTCTCTGTTTCTGTTATGCTTCACAAGTTGGCTATCAATGCCTGATATCCAAAATAGTTTTAAATGAGGTGAGTTGGCAATGCTTGTAGCAATTTCCTTGTAGATGGGATGACTAACTGAGTTGAAATCAATTCCAGTCTGTAATTATAAATAAAAGTTAAAAAATCTCTTGCATTATTTCATGTGTTGAATAGAATAGACCAGATGATGTTGTTTATGGAATTGCTTTAGTCTATTACAAAAACATATTTTCATCCCTTACCATTAGTTTCTCACAAATAGTATGAATGTTGTCTTCACAGAGTATTTCAGTAACACCGATCAATTTCCTCAGCTTCACTTTGGCCGGGAACTTATTATTGACCATTGTTAGGAAATAAAGAGAATCCAGTGTGTGCTCTTTAATATCTTTCTTGAAGTCTTGTTTTACAGGCGGCCATATCAGAGTTGCAAATTGGTCTGCATCCAACTAAAATGAAAATTGCTTAGTTATGTACCTGCCTTGACAAAGACAACACATTAAAAAGCCTATGATCTTGTAGTTACTGTTAAACTCACAAGTCTCCTGTATCTTACAACAAGATAAATATAATTGAATATTAAAAAAGCAAAGCAAGCTCTCATGAGAGTAAGTCTGGGTCTGGGTTCAATTTCACTTACACTATTGATAAAATCAATTAATATGAGGTATGCTACTGTGCTCAGGTACGACTTCTTCTTGCCGGCTGTCATCAGAAGCTGAATGACTTGTGCCTGCTCCTCACTAGTACATTTGAGGAAAAGTTTTGATCGGAAGACTGCACCACAGACTAAAATCTGACCGAGGGCTACATCACCAACTTCCTGAAAGATTTTAATACATTTTAGGGACACTGGAATTACAGACATTGGTCAGTCAGTTCTAAATATGATTGGCTGACAATACTTACACTTTTTGAAGAGCCATTGCTGTGAAGCTCTTTCTTGATGAGTTCCAAAACTTGTGGAATAGTGACTTTATCGAAGTTAGCCAACAAAGCTACCAGAGTAGCAAAGTATCCAGTCCTCATATCAGGCACATTGGCGCCTAAACTCCTTACGAGCCTTTTGAGGACGTACTGTAGATCTTTGTCATTCTAAACAATAAAACACCATAGTATATCAATAATGGTTCTCAATTTTATACAAATGTCGTAGCAGATGGCGTTCTGTAGTTTCTGCCTACTCTTATGGGAAAGAGATTTTAGTTTATGCATGTATGTTGTACAAAATTGTGTAATATTTACAATTAAAACTATTGAATTGATAACCTACAAATCTAGAATACAAGCAGTTGAAGCTGTTGAGGTCGACTTTATCACCCCATCACTACATAGTATTTTAAAAACTAACGTAGTATAAAACTAACCTCACTGCCGTGCAACTGTGATATGATTTTACTCCCTCCAAGAAGTTTGGAATCATCTTTTGGGGCTTTAAGAAGATCAAATGCATCAAGAACAGAAGCAGTCACTTTACTCTCCGTCGGAGTTTTGTTGGTATCGGATTCTTCTTTCATTTTGATATAATTATTCAGTATCACTATCACAACAATTTAAATCCACATGGACCGCACAATCGCACATTCTGTGCGAAGCAATTCGGGCATTGGGCAATTTGCTTTGTCAATGTCACAACTCACAAGCCTCTGTCAAAATGTCAATTTAATAGAGAGGCGACGGTTTTTTTTTCATTTCATTATTAGTCGACTAAAGTAAAAGTCTGTGTTTTCAACCTCGACAACGCAATAACAGTGGGTTAGCAGTTTATAGCAAGAAGATTTTTTTATATGAAGATATTCAAACGTGAGCGATACACTTAGTTTACTATTAAATCTAGTACTAGTCAAGGTCTAAGCCATTTATGACTAGAGATCGGATATTCGGATGCATATTTACCTAAAGTTTGAGTGTTAACTAGTATGGAGCGCGCGTCAGCTAGGTACTTTTTTGTTTAGCTCCAAATGAATTATGCCAAGACATATTTTCATTTTTCAAATAGTTGTTGTATTTTTTTCCTTGTTATTTTCAACAAACTTGCCAGGTTTTAAATAAATTTAAAATATTCGTCACGATATTTTGAGTAGTACATTTTATACTTACTAAAGAATTATGAAATTTCGCAATCCCGCGACAATAATTGGCATTTAAATAGCCGCTTCCATACTTTTGTACCTTTTGCCAGGAAATAACATACTTTAAGTAAATATGCATCCGAATATCCGATCACTATTTATGACACACAGAAATCATAGATGCCTGCCTCCACGGAGGAGGGAAGCAACCAATGGCGTGTACACACACAACACACAATAAAAACATTTATTTCATTCCACAATGTGAAAAGGGGGGTAGATTGAAAAAATTGCAGTACTATTTAAATGTATGAAGGTGTTAGCAATGGCTAATAAGAATTCGAACTCATAAATTCGGGTGTCTGGCCAAAAGGATAGAAGTTAGTTTGAAATAAAAAAGGAATTATCATTACAAGCGCATTGAATATAAGCCGAAGCGGACGCATGTACTGGAAATGTATTCAGCATGATGTAGCATGATGGGTCGCCGTGCGCACAGGCCTAGCTATGGGGTATTTTTTTAACGTTTTATTTATAGATAAATAAAGTTAATATCTATACTAATATTATAATCTATACTATCTACACTTCTTATACTAATATTATAAAGCTGAAGAGTTTGTTTGTTTGCTTGAACGCGCTAATCTCAGAAACTACCGACCCGATTTGAAAAAAAAAACTTAATATTCTTTCAGTGTTAGGTAGTCCATTCATATTAACCTCACTATCCTTTCGCGCGTAACAGTGAAACCCCGCGTGAAACCCTTCGGGGGCCCCTTGATTACGCCATCGCGTGAGTCATCCGATATCGTAAAGATAAACACTTATAACTCGAGTTATATTAGCTCTAATCTTAAACGGTAAACAGTGTCGGGTTCGTGATGAACGGGGCCAATTACTAATAATAAACAACTCTTTTAGAACTACTTGAGAATTATACATATCCCATAGATATGAGAGAGGTCGCAGCAAATACGTCTGTTTTCGTTGCTTATTTTTGTTTGGTAAAACTACTCATTCAATTTACACGAAAATTTATATCTAACATCACAAATATACAAGTAATCTAATGACAGTGTTTTTTTTAGGAGTCCTACATACATTATTCTTATAAGATCCTAACTCAAACTTCTTGTTAGAATCGGCCATTTTAGAATTCCGCTGTTCAAAGCATGAAAATACTTGAAATATCAATAAATATGAATAGATATGCCTCGAATACATGAAATAATGAATTATCACTATTTTTTCTTTGCTACTATTGTTTCCAAGACCATTTTACATGGTTCAAGAGTCAAATATTTTTTTTTTATTTCGACTAACAAACTTCACAACAAAGGATTTTTTGTTGGCTCAAATCATAATTTTTTTCAAGCAAATGACTATCTAAAAACTTGCATTATACACTTATAACATACTATACATTTACTTACCAAAGTTTTACAACGTATATCTCACAAAAACAACACTTTTCCGAACATAATAACACGGGTTGCCATTGACGTTTGACATTCGACATAGACGAGTTTCTATATTTTTTTTAATAATGTTGTGCCGTTTAGTATTACTAACGATTGGTTTTGTTTGAATCGACTACTAGTTGACCATAGAGGTAAATTTTGACAGAACGATTTAGAAATTTACTTTTTTTTATATTAGCGTATAAGTTTGCTGCTTCGAGCCGTTCCATAAATGGACATGGAGGTTAAGTTTTTTTTTTTGAAGGAGGTGGCGGAACATGAGAGGGAGAGAACCTCACGTCCCAGCCGCCGCGGGAGACGCCCCGGGCGTCGGGTGGCAACCAGTGGCCCCCAGCCACCGTAGGCGCGGGCCTGTGGCCGGTGAGTAATGGGCTAGCTCACCGTCCGTCCGTCTTATGACGACAGACCGTGCCGACGGCGCGTTCGTGTTCCACGCGCGCCTCAAGGAGATGTCAGCAAATCGGAAGGGGTCCGAGAGGGCCGATGCCTGCCAGGGCTGCGGGTTGTTCGAAAGAGATACCGTGCCCCTGGAACGCAAAGGGCTAAGAAGGAACATGGATGGGTTTTAGTCAGTCAAGTCTGACACTCCCTTCCGCTCCGCCCAGAGCGGAAGAAGTCATTTGATAATTTACCATCCTAAAAAAAAAAAAAAAAAGGTAGTCCATTCATCAAGGATGGTATATATCATCACGCTATAACAAATAGGAGCGGAACAGCAATGAAAAATGTTGCGAAAACGGGGAAAATGTGACGCAGACGAAGTTGCGCAGGACAGCTAGTTATTTATAAAATAAATACCATCGTAGGCATTGTGTATTTATTTATTTGGGAAATTGATCAGTGCGTCATCTTAAGGGCGGATTAGTTGAGTACCGTTACAGCTAGTAGAGTTAGTAGTATAGTTACAGCACAAATGACAACATTTGTGTCACTTGTTAAATCGTCTTTTTGTAATATTTTCTTCTGTTTTTGTTGTTGTTTTGTAGACTATTTTTCTTATTTACCGATTGTTTCTAAAAATGTGTGGACATTGTAGACCTTATAGATTCCTAAATCCTTGGTAACTTTTTGTCATGTTCTACGTTTTTTAATAAGCAACGACTTATTTTCGGGCCAACCATGTCCTCTCATACTTAAGTACTAACGCTGTTACATAGAAATATTGTAAAACCAAATGATTTTAATAGAGTAACCATGGAGTTTCTTGCCGGTTCTTCTCCACAGGAAACGACCAATGCGAACCCAGCACCTTTTAGTCGACGTTTTATAAGTTCCCATTTAGGCCAATGTGAATTAAAAATATATATATTTTTTATTTTGTATGACGAATGAAATACCACTCATTTTTTTTACTGTACACTTTCTGTTTGTTGTCGTATGATAATTGTAAACATACCCGCTAATTTGTCAATGTCAGGGCCAAATTTTCCACTGGACACACTGGGCATGTGCCCAGGGTCCCACAATACTAGGGGGCCCCAAGTTCGTGTAACTACCAAAGTTAAGGGCTGTCAAAAGAAACTTAAGTTATCCCAGGCAGGACCGCAGGATACTAAAATTTTCAAGGTTTCTCCGCTCGCTTTTGCATCTAACTTTTCAGCATAAGTCAATAGTTAATTTCCTATTGATTGATAGTTTCATATTGATTATTTGGGTTTCTGTATTTTGTGGTAGTTTGTGTTTTGTGTACGTTGTAGCAATAGGATGCAGTCTATGTGTGTAATCAAACTTCCATAGTGTTACTGTACGTGCTTATCTCGCCTCCCGCAAAACAGGCAAAAATGTTCGGCGATTCGCTCCTTGTTTTTTCTAGAGCTTATTCCTCTGTGGCTGATAGGTGTGTTCGAGTCTACTAGTAACACATAATTATGATTTCGAATTCGCGAACATAATCGTGAGACTGTCACTGACGCCTTTATTTATTCCCACACATTAATAAATAAAAAATATATTCCAAAATCCAAATATATAATAAAATGGTAGCCCACCGGTATCGGGAACTGGTTCCAAGCTACCGGTGGTGATGACTCTAGATGGAGAGACTGTCTTAACAATACGAACCGTTTCCAGGAATCGCGCTTTCTGAATTAGGCCCTTGATCCAGCTCCCTAACGAGGGTATGTTATTGGTCGAGACTGTTGGCAATCAATTAATCAATAGGCTGAACGTCTGTCGCTTATTATAAGGACACGGAATTATTAAACAAACCCTTTGCCAGCCGGCCGGCAGAAGTTCGGGCTGCACAGACCGCCCAGTCATGTAAAGGTGGGATATAGCATTTAATAAAAAATAGGGTTGATACCAAATTATATATCTTTGTTCCTGAATCTTGTTTTGTTTATCCTTTGATCATCCACATCAACAACGGTTGGAAACATTAGGATTTGATTAGGTTTCAAGACAATGTTTCTGGGTATCCATAGAGTAAATAAAAATATCCATATTAATATCATTGATTTGCTATCGCTAGAAGCGATTTGATTATCTTATGAATCGGATCCACAGTTTTAAAATATTTTTCTTGTCTTTATAATTCAAATTCACTGAAATAAATAAAATTTAAGGATTATCGCAGAACAAAATACGAAAGTTTATTTCGTGATTTTAATATTTTAGTTCAATGTTGATATGCGAAAAAAATTATCGCTTCGTCGCTTCCAGACTTTGATGCGCGCGCCTTTAGTATTCCATGTTTCTAAACATGGCAGGTCGAAGTGGATATGATGATGTTAATCCCAGGTATTTATTATAAAATACTTCAAAAATCATGTTTGATTTGATTGTACAGTGCGTGCTAAAGGTTTTTATTCGTTATTTTTATAAATGCCGCGGGATCGAACGTTTCTTACTGAAAAAATGTTCATGTTTTTGCTTTCCGATAACATTGAATGAAAATAGAATTTTTACCTATACCTGCAAAGTTATATCTATTTCTTCAATGTTATTAGGTGCTACAAAGTGTCTGTGACCATTTGTTTTGAGTCAGGAGTGTGTGTTTCATATTTTATAGGTTATGAATTACCGACGATTGTGGTGCTCGTTTCAGGGATTATGGTGGCGGTGGCGGCAGAAGAACGCTCGGCGGCCGCCCTCTTCCTACCGAGCCTCCATATAAGGCGTACGTCGGGAATTTGCCCTCTGGAATTATTCAAGGCGACATTAATAGGATTTTCCCTGTAAGTATTACCTACCCTCGTATTGTCTTGGCTTCACTGTATGCGGCGTATGAGATGTTACACTGTTAAGGATATCAGTCATTGTTGTTACACTACAAGTGGTCTGCTGTTCTGAATATAACTTAATATTATCATAACTGAGTCTAACCGAACTCAGAAAATCTGTGGTATCAAAATTAGCATGGTCATGAACTACCAATGTAAACATGATTCTTCTTTCTTTGATTAGTTATTTAAATTAAGAATACAAGTTAAGACTGGGTTTAATGTGATAAACAGTAAGATAAAGAGACTGAAATAAATTTTACAACGGAAATTTATTTGACCAAAACAAATTCTAATTTTAAACATCCATTTCTTTAGGCTATGCAATAGTTTCTTTTAAAGCAAACGCGTTAGAACTGCCTCACAAGTTATTTATGCTTTTTAGTATCTTTGGTTAATTTTAATGAATTTATTTAAATTACAATTGCAGATATAATTATTCAGATTTAATTTAATAATAAAATTGTATCCAGTTAAGTGCGGTCTATCACTTACAATAAGTATTTTTAATATTTATACATATCTAACTAAACTAATTATGTTGATTATAGTGGAGGCTAATAATATGGAATGTATGCTTATCTTATATACCTACTTTACTAATGTTACTGGGGATTGAAGTAGGCAGGCTATGCCTAAATAAATGTCTAATAATGCCTGATACACATTAAAATGGTTAATAAAGTAGATATAAACCATGTGACTGGGCTAGTGAGGACCTGACATATTATGTTTACAGAGCTATTGTAAACACATCTCCATTCTTGTTATGGAAGATAGTCTTAAGGTCACTTGTGATATCATACTTCCTAAGGTGTATTATCTACATACTTGTACACATAGTTAACTGTTAAAACATTCTTTCACGAGATTGGAAACTAAACTATTACTCAATGTCATAGGATGTGTTACTTCAAGCTGGACCAAGTCACAGGCTAGTTATCAATACAATAAAGCTAAAGCGAAGCTAATCAAGGCATTGAAATTTGATGTTTTTTAATAACTCTGCCATAATCATCATTCTTTTATTGTGATAATTCAGTATCCAACACCCACTTAAAAAAATCTCTCTCTTGGTATATGCTAGTAATTGAAGTTGTTGTCTACATCAAACTCTACATTTTCGCACTCAATGTAAGGCCAAACTTGTTAGTAGTAAATATCTTGCATCACAGATTCATAGTTTCGCATACTGAGGTCAACTAAACTTATAAATCATGCTAAACAAAAAGTAGTTGATACCGTCAATAAAATAATATTTAAATTATCATATCCATAAAATTAGAAACTCTACTGCCTTACTTACACTTGCTTTACTTTTAATTAAAGAAGAATAGATACCGTCATCTTCCTTGTCCTAGGTCACTATAATTTACTCCTTTGTCTTTCGAATATCATTCCTCACAATCCACCTATCTTTTTTTGGTTTCCCTCTCCCTCTCTCTCTGTCCATCAGTATTTTATATTCACTTCTCTTTAAGTCACATGCATACTGAACACCAAGAATATTAAAAAATGATGGTGAAGAAACAAGCACTAGTTGTCTATAAGATGTAATGATTGTTTCAGGACCTAGCAATTAAAAATGTGAGGCTGGTGATGGATAGAGAAACAGATAAATTCAAAGGCTTCTGCTATGTGGAGTTTGAATACCTCGAAGATTTGATAAAAGCAATTGAAATGAATGGCGCTCTAAATGTAGATGGGCAATTTATTAAAATTGATGTTGCTGAAGAAAAAAGAAATGATCGGTGAGTAACTTTTTTAATTTTAGATATTATTGTAATAGTTATAGTTTAAAAGAAATATCTAGCTCTGCTAGCTATCTTAGCTCTTTGTGGTGTCGGACGTTAAGAATAGCACCATCCATATATTTCCGTGGGTGTCGTAAGAGGCGACCAAGGGACTTACCAGAGAATAGGCAGTAGCGTTCTCTATACTTTTGTAACAACCGTACTGCGATCGCCAACCCGCCTGCCAAGCGTGGCGATTATGGCAAAACATCCCCTTCTTGGGGTAGGCCTATGTCCAGAAGTGGACGTCTTTCGGGCTGAAATGATTATGATGGAAAGGATGAAAAATATGAATGTTATTTTGATATAAATTATCTAGTCATTTTAATTAATCAGGGATGGAATGGTCAATACTTAGTGTGGTGCATCTAAGTTATGATGTTGGCCTTTCCATCAAAGGATTTTTTGGGATAAACTGGGTATGTAAAAGTCTCAGGTGATCTGTGATGGATTATAAGCATGGTACGTAAAAAAATATAGAACCAATGGAGCTAGGAATTAATTAAATACTAGTTTTTAAGAAGAATTATTTTTAACCTGTTATATTAATTTCAAAATAAATGTTTGAAATTCATAGGCCCACAGTAGAATACCGTGGGTGTCATAACACATACACAACGGATCCAGATTTAATACAAATATTGTACTGATGCGGGAATCGAACCCGACACGACTCGACCACAGCCCGCGGATGCCCCGCTCCTACACCACTGGTCTACAAAATGGTTACGTATCCTGTAAAAAAATGGTCTAGTGGCCAATGTATATCCTCAGGGTTATAATTATCGGGTTCTCGGATATTCTTGCCGTTTCAACAAGTGGCGACATAAATAGGGCAATTTGCTTGATCGGATTATTTCAATGGCAAGAATCATCGCTGAACCTCAGTGAAAGTCTCGCACAAAGTACTAAACGAATGAAGTGCAAAAGCAATGCAATACCGATGCAATAACTCTAGTATAATCGGGACTGGGCTAAGAAAAGCCGGTCGCCGAAAATGTGTCATGATTGTATGATCATAAAATGCATTTAATTGTTTGCTACTCCGTGATGTGGTCGTAGCATTGTGAACTAACTCGATGGTGTGACAGGGGCGGCGGCTTCGACCGCGGCCGGCGAGACGGCGGCGGTGGCGGCGGCGGGGGGCGAGACGGCGGACGGGACGGCAGCCGGCCCGGCGGCGGCGGCGGGTTCCGGCGCGACGGCGGCGGGGGCGGCGGCGGAGGCCGCGGTACGTACGACCACTTCGATGGGCTCGACCGCCGCGCCCCGCGCCATCAGGGTGGAGGGCTCGCTCATGGTAACATCGCCTCATTACTAACATTTGCGGACACACCACGTACTTGTATCTACTGAAAATTCAAGGTAGTGAACAGCTTCCTGTGTAGGGAATTTGGTTCAATTTCTTTTCATAAAATACTAATGTTTGAGTTCTGGATACTAAGTTAACCATGGTTTTAATAACAAACAACTTACTTTAAAAACTTTGGGACATTTCATAGTTCATACCAATTAAACTTAACTAGCAGATCATCTGTTATTTGCCCCTAATATTGAAAAGTAACACTTAAAATTATTCATATTTGAATGTTGGGCCATACACCAAATACAAAATGATTATGAAAAACGCATAGTCGGTACATTCTCGTGCCGTGCATCACTATTCATTGTCATTATGCTAAACATGTGGGCACATTGAATAATTAGCTGCCTGCTTATTGTTCATAAGTTGACCCGAGACCATCATATCATTTTATGGTAAAATAATTTTGTTTGGATCTTGGTTTCATTGGGCTGAAATGTATGTTTTGATTTTTACTCACTAACAAACTTGTTTGACTTACGGGATGTTTTCGAGTGATTTCCCCTATTTAATACTAAATTAAATCATTGTGCATTGTGGAAATTCATTTGTCTTCTTCTTCTTTTTTGGGTTCTTGTTGCAATAACACTCACTTTATCTTGTTTTGGTGTAAGAGTGGTGTGACTCATTGTTTATACTTACAGGTGAAAACCTTTTCGAACTACACCTAGTGACTCATACTATTTATACTTACAGGGGAAAACCCTTTTGAACTACACTTTCTAGGTGTAATGTATAATGAATGTTCCTGCTGTTACAGTAATTTCTAACATTATTTTCAGCCTACCATGACTGTAGGCTGAAAATAATAGTATAACGACCAAACTGTCGTTAGTCGGGCGATACCGTCATGTCTTAATCACTAGCGGTCGCGTATCATGAACCCAAATGTTTTTAAACCAAACTATAACAAGTCATAACCATTAGGATCTGAGCTCGATTATAGACCAGTGCTGGTGTGACGTGGGTCTGGCCTCCGACCATACTCGAAAAACTTGTTCTTCCAAAATAATAGATACGGTGGTTGCAGAGCGTGAGAGGGGAGGAGGCGGGGGCGGCGGTGGCGGGGAGCGGTGGGCCGAGCGCGGCGAGGGGGGGCGGGAGGGGGGGCGAGGGTCGCGCGGCGCCAGCGAGGAGCCGCGCCCGGGCGACTGGGGCCGCATGGGCCGCGCCGCCGCGCCGCCCGGCCCGCGCCAGCCGCCCGCGCCGCGCAAGAACTTCGAAGACATGCCGCCGTCGCGTCCAGGTACTATTGCTTCATCATCAGTATTACTTTATACCGGTAAAGTCCCAAGTGCTCAAAAAGTGATGCGCTTTGAAAGTGAGACATACTGACCAGCACGCGTAGCATGACCACTGTAGAAACGAGTTTTGTCTACGGAAGAATCGACATAATGATGTAACTATAATTAACAAGCGTGATGCTTGTGATTTCAGGGTACGACCTTAAACATAGATTTCACAAAATACAGAAACCGTCTTCCAAAAGCAAATCTATCGTCATTCACATAGCTATTCTCTTTTTTAGGACAACGACAATGTGTCAGCTTGTCGATTCTTCGTCGACATAGCGCGTTTCTACGGCGGTCATGCTACGCGTGCTGCACCTTTTCTGTGATCTGTCACTATTTGAGCAAATAGATCAAAGCCAATTTTTAAAAGAAAATATCATTTAGTTATACCATCAAGATTTTTAAAGTAAACTAGGACATTCCCAGGGTCTACTCACACTGAATAATTGAATGGAAATCATAATATTTTCACGTAATATAAGACTCCAAATAAATCAGGAGTGTGGGTAGACCACATCAGTGTTGTTAACCTGTCCAAAATCAACACTTTCCTTGCATAGTTGTTACAATTCACAAACGCGCGTCTATAATTGCTTTTTGAAGTGAAACTTCTTATGCGACTTCCAACAAGGTTGCGTTAAACGTTTAACGCTACCATGGAGGGGGTATGAAAGCACTCATTTCCACATTACGAAGTTTCACTTCTTCCGTGCGGAGGGACTCTACGCACTATTTTATACCCTATGACAACGGTATAAAAGTCACAGACATGCTGCTCGTGAATTGCAAGGACTAGACTACTAGAGCATGTAACTTGCATGGAATGTTCAATTATTAATTTGATAAATTATTGTTGTAGTTTTTTCTAATGTGTTTCTAATTAGTGTATTTTGGTTAGGGAGCTCGGGTATGATTTTTAAAAGTGATCTGTATGCGGTACAGACAGTCAGTTTTAGTAAAGATACACTCTTGAGGAACTTTATTTCATAGATTATTTAATCTTTTTGTCAAGTTTTTGTAAAGTAGCAAATTGCATGTCAGACACAATTTTCTTGCTGTTGTATTTTTAGACCGTATAGTAATTCAATATTTTATTCTCCAATGTAGAGTAGAATTTCGGATACAGATATTTTTAGATAAAAATAAAATATTCATGGTTATGCTCGCATCTTGTTCAAAATACAGATGCCTGAACATTTGACGTATGCGACTTATCCGACGTTTGTTTGTAGTTTAGCACGGTTAGACTGCACTTAGTCATTCGTTTCACTTGAATGTAGTTTAGTTTCGATAGCAGATCACCGTGGGTCTCGTCCTCAGCTCCCTAACTATTTGTTTTGCAGACACGTCAGGCAGGCCGAAGTTGAAGCTACAGCCTCGCACTGTAACAGAGCCGGTTAACTCGCTGGCGTCGACCAGTCAGACGCAATCGATATTCGGCGGCGCGCGGCCGAGGGAAGAACGACTCAAGGAACTGGCGAATGAATAAGCGCCCTAGCTACTCAATAATACCGCGTACTCTCATCTCCCGGTCCCGTGTGTATATGTATCGTCCCGAAGCCCGATCCCTATGTGTGCCCCGATATTTACAAGCAGTCTCGTCTCCATTGATGCAGTGCGATAAAATTGTATATGAAACTGCAGACATTTTGTTAGGTTATATGAGGTTGTAAATCATTTTTATCGTATATTTTGTTAGCTTTATTATGTATATCGAAAGATAGCTTCTTATTGTTTTTGCGCCGTCTCCGCCTCGTTTTCGAGCCCGGGGACTGCACGTCGGCGTCGCTTGATTAATCCGCAGTATTTAAATTGCTAGTATGTATTGTTTGTCTCATTATAAGATTTATCCGGGCTTGTGTGTACATACGATATCGGCTCGCATAATATTAATTAATTTTTCGAAATTAGACTTGGAAGAAAAATATTTTTGTTCCTCATTTTGGGTTATATGTGTATTGAAATATTCTAATAATTATTTTATTTTTACTATAGCATTGTGTCGATAGAGGTTCGTAACTGATTCTCTGTTGTATTTGTTTTTTTTTTTTCATTTATTAATTGTTTAGTTTGTTAGGTCATGAAAATTAATCATTGAACGAGTAATTATGATACATAATTTAAGAGTTGAGATAATATGGTGATGTAATTACGGTGTCATTAATAAAATTAACTTGCACGTACTTGAATTTCTACTTTATTACATAATTGTGTAATGGCAAGTAACGTGGCCAAGAAATGAAAAAAAATCGCAAAATTGTAACAGAACATAGAAAAACGAATAAAAAGTGAATTCTTTGTAACTGAGGGTTTGTCTAAAGCACCTAAATCCACGTCCGAATTCCGAAACTCACAAGAAGGTAAACTACATTTTTTGTCAAAAACATACTTTCACATAAAGTTGACAGGAGAAATTAAAAGGAGGGTTTTATCTTTTTGGTGATCGAGTGGTAGCAAGTCCTACTGCTGTACATAGGTCCTGGGTTCGATTCCCGAGACAGGCAAAATTATTATTAGTTTTGTACACCAGCAATTTTTCAGTGGCAGCTAGTTTATGGCAATAAGCTCGCCCCCAGTTATATCTACTGAGACTTGGAACATAACTGGCGAAAGTTGGTTGTACAACAGGGACGCCTCTGTCTAACTCTGTTCGAGCAACACTGGCGTGATGTTATAATAATAGTCGATGTTACCATCCCGCATGACGAAAACCTCGTGAAGGCTCAGAAAGAAACAAATAAAATATCTCGACTTGGCACACGAGGTTGTCAGCATGTGGAATATGAACTCGGCTATCATTATGCCGATTGTCGTTACGACCAATGGCCTCATGGCTAAAAGCCTCGACGAACATTTGTCGAAGATCTCACTTGGCAGTTGGATGAAGAGCCAGATGCAAAAGGCGGTAGGTACTCCTCGATACGGCCCGCATTGTGAGGAGGTTCCTGTCTCTGCAGCCCTAACCATCGGTAGCTTGGACCCTGCTCCCGACACCGGCGGTAACCTGTTTTTATTTTTTAAATATTATTTGTATTTTCTTTTTAAAGAAATATATGAAAAATGAGATGGAAAATGAATGAAGGGCATAATAATAACAATGTAAAGAAAATGAATAAAGGGAATAATAATAAGCCCACTAAATAAGCACACGTCCTAATTGGGCACCTAATCACATGAGGGGCGGACGCACGAATGAAAAATTACTAAAGTGGTTCTGGAGACACGATCTAAAAGTAAACGTATAGGGCCGTTGCCCGGGGGCGATCGCTGGGGCGAACCTGGAGCTGACGCTAGGTGACTCAGCATGCGAACCGTCAGCGGTGACGAGCTGAACACACGGGCTCCCACCGACAAAGATACTACAGCCGAAATCATTGACGATGGTAACGAGACTGACGGACAGGACTGATACCCCTGTAGAATCGTATAATCCGTGCAGTTTAGGGGTGTGAGGAACAGGGTGTAAAGTTCCTCATCCCCCGTGGAAAAGGGAGGATCCTCCGACCAGACAGGTGTTGTGTCTGGTGGGCAACTGCCCGACAGTTGTTGTCGGGTTACTCTATAGGTAGTATAAAGTCGATGTAAACTTCGCTTGCGAGATGTAGGCAATTGATGTTAGTTCTTCCGTCGTGTCATAAATGGCGCTGTAGTACTTTTTGTAGTAAGTTGCTTTTTGTGCGTCGCTACACACAGTGTCATACATACACGCCTTCGATCGCCATCATCACCATCAATTAATAATCGTCACCCACACTTGCATCGCCCCCCATTATTAGTTTAAAGGGAGGGAACATTCTTTTCTTTTGCATTGCTAGGAATACTAGTAAGTCACACTAGGAATTTCTCCTGTGTCGTGGGTGCGTTTGCAAACATTTAAACTCACATACAGCCAGACCCGGAACATCTATCTGTAGGCCATACAAATATATGTTCCGTGCGGGGATCGAACCCGCGACACGCAGCGCAGCAGTCGATTGCTCAGCCACTGCGCCAACCGTGCCGCCGAATTCGTTCATTCACTTTACATCACTGAACATTTTGTCTTACTTCAATTTGATCAAATAGTGAAAGTTGTTTTAGTGTACTCGGTTATTGTACTCCAACAGTCTGATTATGTTTTAAACTTCAACGGCAGGATGAGATACTACCACACCATAAAGATATCGAGTGGGGTGTTTTATGAGTTGTTCAGAGCTGTCTTAGACAAATTCCTATCTATCTAATAAGCTTTGATAAGGAAGCAGGAAGGAAATGTGATCATTTTAAATAATATAATGAACAAAGCTGTGTAGATTCATACTTTATTTTAAATATCAAGATCCTCATCGGGGTCTTCTTCATCCCAGTCATCTACTGCATCTGGCTCATAGTAGACCTTACTCTCACCGTCATGGATCTTACTCATGTACGGCAGTTTCAAGTTATACTTCTGTATCTTCTCATTTTGGTCTACTTCTATTTTGAATGTGGACAGATTTGCAGGCAATGGTTTTTCTGGTTCCTCTTCTTCCTTCTGCGCCTGTCTTATAACAGGACTTAATTTTAAAGTGGCCGCTTTACTGTCATATGACATTATTTCTTCGCTTCTTAAAACTTTGCTACCTTTCTTTAGCTTAATCCATACTTTGTGTGGATTGGTTTTATCATATGATATTACTACATTTACCAAATGATTTAAATGTGTTTGTAGTTTGGAACTGTGTGGTAAACAGTCTCTGTGCAGAATAATCACTAGTCTGTTTACGTTAGGATCATTTTGTAATTTTTTTAAGTACTTCAAACACTCATTCCACCCCATACAGAGAGCCATTTGGTTTATTGAATCTATTATCAATGAACTTTTTCCACTAATATATTCATAGTACATATCAGTATTAAACTCTTCGTAGTACTTAACGTTGGAATGGTTTTTGAAGACATTTCTCCAAAGGCTGCTAGGTTGTTCATAACTAATAATGTTAATGGATTTTTCTTCTTGCACAAGCTCTAGCAGTAAAGGTAAAATATTATTGTTGTCATCGTCTTCTATTAACACAAATGGAGCAGATTTCAATCTAAATAAAGTCATTATCAGCTAGTGTATAAAATAAAAACTTTGATAGGATCACTGAAAAAAAAGGAAAAATATTGTAGAAAATCAAAACTATGAAAAGCACCAGAAAGAAAAAGCGAAATTTGTCTGATTGTCATTTTACATTTCTGTCAAGTCAAGCAAGTTCAACTACAGCTAAAAAAAAATCGCAAAATTTGATTTGCATGGCAATACCGGCTCTTGTTAGTAGATTTCCGCTGGGCAGGGGCACATCAATGAATCAATCCACCATATTTGACAGCAGTATGAATGAATTTTTGAATGACATTTCACATGATAAGACATGACAAGTCGTTTGACATCTGTACGTATTGTTATTATATTTTCGTTATTTTTTTTTACTATTTTAGCTCATAAGATTAACGAAATGCATAGATTTGTGTTATCCACCACCACCAGTATAAAACAGTTCACTCGTCACATAGTTTATGTTCCAAAACACAAGCCTCCAAACGACGCAGACTTTGAGGTTTTGAAAGATTTTTTATCTAAATACAAAAACATTCTTATCCTGACTGGTGCTGGTATTTCCACGGAATCTGGTAATTACTGTAGATTTGTATGAAATACTTCGTCCTGTGTTAACTATTTTAATGTTTTTCTGTATTCTCTTAGGGATTCCAGACTACAGATCAGAAGAAGTTGGTTTATATGCTCGCACTAACCACAAGCCTGTACAATACCAAGAGTTTGTGAAGTATCCTAAAGTCAGACAACGGTACTGGGCTAGAAATTTCATTGGGTGGCCAAGGTTCAGTGTTGTGCAGCCAAATGACACACATCTTGCTGTGAGAGAGCTAGAAAAGGTAATAGTATTTTAAATGAGTAGTTTATTTTGACATCCATTCTATATGTTGACTCACTGATGTGTTGAATTTATTATTCCAATCTTAAGATCAGTTTTTCCATAGGTGCATATTTATTAATTAATTGTACTGTAACTCATTCTTTCCAATTTGTTAATGATTGATTTTTGGTCTTCATTTCGCAGATAGGAAAGGTGACATCAATTGTGACACAAAATGTAGACCGTCTACATCACAAGGCTGGTTCAGAAAATGTCATCGAACTCCATGGCACTGGGTACATTGTGAAATGTATGAAGTGTACCTATGAGACAAGCAGAGAGGAGCTCCAGGTGGAACTAATGAGGAATAATCCTTACATGGAGGACACGTTTACCATGATGAGGCCTGATGGTGATGTGGATTTACCTAAAGTATGTGTACTAATTTGCTTTGGATATTGTGATCTCCATAACATTGTGTACATGATTTCATAGTTTGAATTCTTATATTTCAGGACCAAGAGGAAAAGTTCAAGGCACCACTCTGTCCAAAATGTGAAGGCCCATTAAAACCTGACATTGTGTTCTTTGGTGACAATGTCCCTAAGCACAGGGTGGAGGCAGTCAGGAGTCAAGTATCCTCCAGTGATGCCGTATTTGTTTTAGGTTCAAGTTTGACAGTGTATTCCAGCTATAGAATAATTTTACAAGCTAGGGATGAACATAAGAAGATTGCTTTATTGAATATAGGCCCCACAAGAGCCGATGATATTGTGGACATTAAAGTATCTACAAAATGTGGTGATATATTACCAGAATTATGTAATTCTATAACTAAGAACTTCAGTTGACTATAACTGATCTATTTGATAGTTTTTGCAATGAATCTTTCTACCTCAAAATAAGTGTTAATTTTTGTATAAGTAGTCAAATGGTTAAATTTAAATAAATAAAATACAGAAAAATGATGGCATTTCATTTTAATAATTAATAGTATAAAAAGAAGTAGGGATACAAAACTGGTTATAGTTTTAATAAAGAATGGACAGCATTTTCACCAAATTCATTATTTTTAAACAATATTATAATGTGGTCAAAAATAACATTATGGAAGAAGAAACATAGATTGTAAATTGCCCTTGAAAATTCAGTTTGCTAGGAGTACTAAAAATGAATTGTTTGATTTTAGTCATCTACTTAGGACTAGTTGAATTGAATGATCGTAAGGTATGGCATAAAATACACATTTTTAGTTCGTTAACTTCGACATATGACTATCTGTAAAAAAATATATCAATCAAGCACCACAAAAATCTTGGGAGTTGTCGATTACCTCTTGGATGTTCTAAAAAGTCATAAAATTGTGAAATGTAACGAAAATCTTGAATGTGTTGAATGAAACAATCCATACCTTACGCTAAACAGTCCTAAGTTACATGTATCGACTTGATAACATAACAAGAACAATGAGATCACATTTTAGTTATTTTTTAAACTTTATCAAATTTTTTATTCATGTTTCTAACAATCATGTTGCAAAGCCTAGTTCAGAAGCCAGGGCGCTAAGTTGACATCTAGTGGTTTTAGTTTATTCAAATTATCCATCTTCATACAATAGATAAAAATAGACATAAATATATACCCGAAAGAGAACATGAAGCATTTAAAAATGTATTTTGTTTTGTCTTCTAGGAATACTAATAAGTGGAGTTCTAACAATTGTTGGAGTATATTACCTAGTTGGATATACAGGCATTTTATGGTATATATAATAATTAAGTTTCCATAACAACTATAAACAGTATTCTAGAATCTGAAAATTCTCTACAAGTATTCAAAATCTAGAATCATATTAAAGTAATGTGTTTTGAGACTATTCAATATAAAACATTTTGCACTAATTTCTATACCAATTTGTAAAGATCATCATTAACAATATGTCTACAATACGAAAATGTGTCAGCTCTGGCGTACTTTATGTCTATTTTATAATCTCCTTAACATTACATAATAAGTAACGGCAGTGTTTAATGACATCACAAATCACATTATTTAGAACCTGATCGATATAAATTAGTGGCAGTAAGCGCTAGAGGCCGATACTTACTGTCAATGCTTCTTACTTTTATTAATAAACGTATATAAGATACTATGAAAACGTTTTGACAATACGATGAGAGGACTTATCATCCTACTTATCTAACAATTCTAGTGTGCCGCGGCGCGAAATACATCTGCGCGTATGCTGTTACAAATGAACACTTGGCTTACTCTACTCATTGTTCGCTAAATATTATCGGGTACTAAATATATATTTTATATAATAATGATTTATCAACTGGTCACCTACTTAATACGATGACTAAAAATATTAACTTAATCAATGGCATATTTTAAAAATGGTAAAATACCATTTAGCTTTGCAAGGGACAAATACAAATCAAAAGAAATGCCTGTTATTCAAAATATTGTTTTCATCACTGAGTAACAAAATGGATTGATTACACTAAGTCAAGGTTACATTATAAATTATTTGCTTCAGAGGATTTAACCTAACTAACATTCAGTAGTGGGGTTCGAAAGTTTGTACTAAACCATTGATTTTAAGTCCAATGTCTTCAGAACGCCACATCATGTCCACACGGGTTTTTGGTATAATGTAGTGAAACTCGCGTCTCTTTTGTATGCCAATTCTTGCGGCTGTTGGGAGATCCGACGTCGCTACCAAATCGTGAGGGGAACGGACAGTCAGCAAATGAATTAAACACGTATTCAATGACTTAAAATAAACACATTCAACTTACAATTCAACACCAGTCTTAAGATCACAATTAAATTATCTCCACATGAAATGTTTTGTCACTACAATAAAACCGTACATAATACTAGATGGGTCGCTCGCTCATGTGTCAATTGTCTATTGTAAGCAACATTATAAGAAGTAGTCGGCTTGCGGCTTCTTGGAGGGCACGCCTCGCGACTCCTGCGGCGCCGCTTCGAATATTGTGAACTCTCGCTGAAGATTTTCGTTCAGTTCTAATATTGCAGCCACATTGCCGCATCTGTGTACAGAAAACGCATTTACATTAAATCGTCAAGTAGGATTACATTCGGATGGGATAAAAATCTCAAATCAACTATGACACAAAATTATTACTAGCTTTGTCTTGTGTGTCAAAACACACGATACGACGTCGCATCGTGGCCCGTTGCAATGTCGTGTCGTGTAAATTTACTACTTGAATCGTATAAAAGTTGCCATAATATTTGATTTATTTACTCATTTCTTTTTTCTGTAATAATTGTAAAAAAATACAAGTTTGTTAACTGGTAATAAGTTATGGAAGAGTGGATTTTCCTAACACAGGCTTTAGACGCCTAAAATTATACTCTAATCACTAGTTTAAAAACTTGTCAAAAACAAAAAATCATCTGACCTGTAGCAGTAGTTAGGCGCCGACCACACTGTGAGCACGGTCTCATTAAAATGCCACTTGTAACCTTCCATGACGAGCTGGTGAGCGCGGCAGATCATGTCGATGTCGTTAGACACGTTGAACTGCGCCACCACGTCCGAGCCGAACAGGTACCCCGCGCCGCGCGGAGACACACCCCAGCCTTGCGTGTCTGGAATACACAAGCAAAATTAATAATATGTACTATACTGTTTGATATGTCAGACCAGTTTTGAAGTTGTACTTTGATTTTTAAAATAATTGGCAGGTTGTAATGTAATACCCTATCCATAAGTCAGAGTTCATTGACGATTGCTCAGCCGTTACAGCGTGAAGGCGTGACAAACCAACTCACTTTCACATTTATAATATAAATTAGGATTTACATACCAAATTCCACTGCAATGGCCGCTGTAAAAGAATATTAAATTTAACAAATTCTGAAGGGCTAAGATATTGGTGACAAACCTTCAGGGTCACTCCAGAGCAGGTCACACATGGGTCCATCGTGAGGTACCTCCTGTTTGCGGTCGATTGTGCGGATTTGGTCGAGGGTCTGTATGGAAGGACTCAGTCCACCATGCACACAGAATATCCGACCGTCAATGATTGCTGATAGAGATAAGTAGTCGAATATTTCTGTGCAATACCTGTGTACATTCATATTGATAAGTTATTCAAATATGGGATAAATTAAGTATTTATTAAGATGAAAGGGAAAATCTTACATCCATTTATAGTCCTCATGATGGTTTTCAGTTGTGTTGCTTGGCCACAATGGCTAAATTCCTGTTTCGATCCTGTGTCGCCCTCCCCCCTATGTTGATGGCTAGTTTGTGCAGACTAGCTATCCATATAGGAAGAGCAAAGAAAATATGGTCCACAAGTCAGTGCACTCCTTTGTTGCTCTCTTAGTTTGAAGGGACAGCGATTCATTCACGGGACCAATGGAGAAACATGGATTTCAAGGGTCAGGAGTATCATAATACCAACTCCCATACTCGAGGCTACTACTGAGAAATTCTTTACAGATAAACCCAATAACACAGCCCAATATGGGAATCAATCCCAGGACCTCAATATCCATTTTAAAATGTCATTGCAAATTGGTTATGTTTGCAAAAAAATATATATCAAAGATTTACCTCCAAACAGTAATAGATCCATATTTCCTAAGACATTCATCATAAAAACCATACACTTGTGTGATCTGTCTGGACTCATGGTTGCCTCTGATTAGTGTGATGCGGTCTGGATAACGAACCTATGTGAAACAGATTAATAGACAAAATATTACAACTATTATGAACCCTGTAGGGCCAAGCAAAAAGTAAATTAGGAAACTAATTTATTTTTATATCAACTATTCCTACAATTTATTGAAGGTACAATTGAAGGTGGAAGGCAGCGGTGGCCCAGTGGTCGCAGCCCCAACTTACGAGCAGTAAGTCGTAGGTTCTAACCCAGGCAGGTGTATTACTTTGTGTAATTTATTTCATCAATGCTGCTCTTAAAACGTTAAAGGAAAACATCGTGAGGAAACTGGCATGTCTTAGAACTAAAAATTTGAAGACATGTGACATCTACCAACCTGCAATGGGCCCGCGTGGTGGGTTAAAAGCCCACTCCCTCTCATTGAGAGGCGGCCTATGTCCCAGCAGTGGGAAGATTATAGGCTGATAATGATGATGATTGAAGGCACACAATGTTTTACTCTGACTCTCTTATTTGTCAGTTATAAAAATATTGCTCACAATGTTAATTTTTTATTTATTTTAGTTGGCATATGCAATTTGTTAAGGGTTTCTTTTGAAGTCTATTTGAAGATAGAAATGATTTATAATTAATAGTATTGAGTGATTATTAAAAAGCTTTTGGTAACTTACTGATATTGATTCATTTGATAAATTGAATATTTTTTATGCATGAAAGAAATTGTATGAAGAAAGTGCAATAATAATTTAGTCTTTCTTTGCTAACTATTTTCACAATAGTCCTATATTCTACTGTCACAAAGCAATTAGTACATATCTACCTTCCAATTAAATGTATTTGTGAAGAAATCTCAGAAACTTACCTTTAAAGCAAGTAATAATAAGAATGTCTCTACTGAATAGAATCCTCGGTCTACAAAGTCACCCATAAATAAATAATTGGTCTCAGGAACATCACCACCCACTTTGAACAGTTCTTTCAGATCATAGAATTGTCCATGAATGTCACCACAAACCTGAAACAAGAGTAAGAGCAGCTTCAATGAATATTGGTAGGGTAGGCCTTGTTTGGGTATGTCTTTAGCTAACCAGAAGTATTTACAAACAAGAAGTGCACTTAGTAATTAGTCTACTAAACAATAGCTTGATAAGGTAATACATAGCTTCAGCCTGTCTTTAATACAGCAACATAGAAATTTGTAACAAACAAATTTGTGTTGTTGAAAACATTCAACAACAGAAACTAACCACTGATTTCAAAGTTAATATTTAGATAGTAAATTCAGTGAATTAGCCAAATAGGAGCGTAATTATCAGTGTTGGTCTCATAAATAACAATCGCAAAGAAACGTGAAAGGTTAATTACCGTGACAGGAGAGTCTACCCGCTGAACATTGCTCTCTTCGACCAGAATTTCGCGGGCCTTGGCACAGAGCGCCTTAACCTCGGCCTCCATTATTATCTCGCATCTCTTTAGCTGCTCGATTTGACGATCGAGATCACTTGTATCAGACATCTTTCTAAATTAAATTACCACGCTTTATCTGTGAAACAAAAAATTGTGAGTAATACAAAGATTACATGACAGAAGATAACATCTGACCCATTAAACGTCTAAGCTTTCTAACAGAATAAAACAGACACTGTTTGAAGACTTACTATTAATAATTACTTTAAGTTGTTTGGTTTTGCTTATTTCGCATCAGCAGCTCAAATTCTTTCAACAAACAATCACAATACCTCCGCCATTTACATTACAACGTTATTTTTACCATAGCCAATACCTCCCGTATATTATACTCTTTGGCCAATACTGCCAATAGTGATTTCCAGTCTATGATTACGGTGCTCGTAGTGTTGTAATTGTAAAGTTCAGTCAATCCGAGTTTCACGCTTCGAGCATTGTAATCACACTCATTTTCGATGAAAAGTTGTGTTACCATAAGTTCTGGCCAAGGCACATGTATGTTACGTACTTGTTGCCACCATGTTCATTTAGTTATATTTGATTATGCTGAAAAAATAAAACATGCCAATTAATTTCAATGTAATAGCACGTGATAGCCGGGGATGGTGTGAATGCTACTTTACCCAAGCAGGCTTTATCTGTACATTTTGTCTATGGAATCCTTAAATCATCGTTCGTTCCTTTCATTCGTTGTTGTTTGTTATATTTATTGATTTAGCGAAAGTTGTTTTTTTTTCATAAAAGTAAATACATAGTGCTGTTTTGTGCGTTTTCTGTGAACTCTGAGGACAAAATGGGAAATATACACACCGTGGGACCGAATGCGGCGCTAATAGTTTCAGGTAAATACAGATACGTCTGTCGTATACAATTTAATACGGAAAGATATTATGTTTTGCTGATTTTTCGGGTGTTCCTCAAATCTAATGCCATAGAGGTACATAATAAATAACAAAATGACAGGGCCTTACTTTTATGTGTTTTTGATTTCGTTTTTTGTGCTGCTGATAACAAAATAACCTCTTATCTGTTATACCCTGTATTTGCATAGCTATAGATTTGCAATCACATATAATTGTGTAAGTATTCTTAGAGCTAAGGGCAGTACCTTTTTATGTTACACGTTACATATTGGATGATACGAAACAAATGTGTAAAATATCGAGTCCACGCCCAAAATTACAGATTACATACGTATTACATCTTTGTATCTACCTATTATCTCACTCTGACGGCGCTCGCGCATATTTTTAGCGAGCAGCATTTGGACCTATATTATTATGCGCTGAATTAAAATTCGAGGTCATAAGTAAAATATTCCCATTATACTGAATATTTTTGTTGCTATGAAATAAGTTATGGCTAAATAAAATATGCTGAAATTGAAAAAAAAAAACTTTTATGTATTCATCTAGGCTAATAGAGATTGGAAAAATAATAGTTAATTAACAATAGTCTAACTTTTTGAAAAATAGACTGTTTTTTTAATGGATATTTATTCTTTCAAGTGTCTGGATGATACCATAATAAATTTAAAATTAATTTGTTATTATAAATAATAGAGATAGTTCCGGGAGTTTTGCAATTTTTTACGTGCTTTATACATACTTTCGACATCGCTGATATTTTTAGAAGCTTTATCAAGAATCAGCCTAATTCGGTGTGATATTTAACCAGAGGCACTGACATTATACTCACAAGACGATTGATAATCAATAAAAAATCTGTGATGTAGGTCTTTTAGCAATCTCAATCCAGAAAAATACAAAATCTTAAACTAGGTTTCTCTACAAGGTGTTGTTTTGCATCCTCGTCAAAATTCAGGAGGTTGTCACAAAAGACATAAATAATCAATTAAAATTACAGTACCTAGTTAATTATTAATTAACGCAGATTTTTTTGGTTGTTTATGTTAGTCAGTATTTCAGAATATCCCCCTTAACGTGGTTTCGGGAATAAAAAAATATCGAATAAACATTTGAGATTGTTTGTATGTGTGCAAGCCCGGTTATAAGGCGAGAATCAGACGGACCGCATGCAGTGTTGCCAACTGCTAGCTTTACCCAGTAGCTAGATAATTTTTAAAAGTTGCTAGATTGCCAGTTTTTTGTACCCCAAAAAGTTGCTAGAAGTAGCTAAATGTTATATACAGTAGATAAGTAGGTTAAAATGAAATGTAAATTCCTGACAATCATTTTTATTTTCATTAATACTAACAAGAGAGTTAAAAATGTGTTGTGTACGTTATTGAATAAAAAATAAATTAAAAATTAATTATTTAAAGAAGAAGATGTCGATGGCTGGGGTTAAGTATCTTTCGTTGAATTAAAATATTTTTCAGCGGTGCCCATTTTTTGTAGTATATCTTTAAGCAAAACACAGTTATAGCAGCATTTACCACTTTTCCTGAGACCTGTACCTACCATAGCATCTATGAACATAGATTCGAGTTCATTCGAGTTTAGTTTTATATTTTTTTACGAGACTCGGTACCCTACTTTACGAATCTCGATAGCCTCAAAAGTTGCTAAAAAAGTAGCTAAAAAGTTTAGCTACAAGTTTCATTAAATTGTAGCTGTCTGTCACCAAATAATAGCTAGATCTAGCTATAAAGTTGCTAAGTTGGCATCACTGACCGCATGTAAAATACGGGTGGTTCACACTTACCGATTTCCGTAAATAAGAAAAAAAATAAAAATTACCTACCCATTTTATTATTGATTCGAGACGAGAATCATTAGCATAATTACCTCCTTGAATTTGACGAGGATGCAAAACAACACCTTGTATTTCATTTTTTTACTGACTTACCTTGATTACTACAGTTTGGTACTACATTGTTTAAACCCAACAAATACCTAAGTAATATGGACAGGACACATGCCTACGTCGCGACGTAGGAATTTATCCTGACGAGTCGGGCAGACGAGGGGTCGCAGTTTAGACCCCACTTTGACCTCTTTAATATCTCGAACAATCATCGAAATAGAGAACACAATAGACTAAAGACGAACGCACAGAACCCAGTTTGACTACAATTTCAATTTTGGAATAAATGTGTCGACTAGCGATTGCGCTCATGCAGCGGACTTTACTCATTAAGGCTCACCCAGAACCAGTTCAATTAAATAATTATAAATGAGGATTCATCAGACAGACGGAGTAACACGTAGTTTTAATTAGAAACACGATCCCAAAATCTAATTTTGCTACTGATCTTTACAAGCGAGTATTTTATAGACGAGAATGAGGAAAACACAAGGTTGGAAACTAATGGGAATTGCTGTTGGAATTATTAGATGCGACTGACCACTGCCTACTGTGCCGGCTTGCAAACTGTTGAGGAAAATTTAAGCTATGTTTTATTACCTACTTAAAATTTTTAATTTTACCTTTCGGTACCGTATTACACATTCTGGTTGTTTTTTTTGGATGGCCTGTTATTACTTTTGGTGTGTAATCAGTGCAAATGAAAAAGAAATATTTACAATACAATGGTAGGGAAAGAACAAAGAAACAATGGAAGGACTGCGTGAAAGATGATAACTATGGCTAAAAAGCAGGTGTCTAATAGAATAAGTATGGAAGAAGAAGATATGCTGCGGCGATCCCTAGGAGAATCAAATGAACTGACATATGAGTAAAAATACCATCCAGTAAAAGTAACATCAAATTTTCAAATTGGAGTTATTTCGTACCTAAGATTATTGAATATTAGCCTAGGTTCAGTCACCAAGAATCGTGTTTCAACAACATTTTCAGCTTAAAATGTTATATGAAAACTACAAGAACAGAGATTGTAATAAGCGCTATGTTCTGAAGTTTTTATAATATTTCACTCTTCATAATAATAGTCACCTTGCGTTTTTATTTCCTCCTATTTCGCGACTATGACGTGTTTTCCTACAATGACTACACGCTACAATGCGTCTGCACAAACATGAACCAAAATGAATGCAATTTTCTATTTCAAATTGCTGGAATTGAAAATGATTATTTTTACAGCCATCTAGGATGACCTAGAAATATAGATTTAATTTTGTGGGATCACAAGAAAGGGTCCAAAGAAAGTTATCTTGTAAAAACTAGATTGTATTGTATCATTTAACTATTTATTAATTAAATAAATATTACGTATCTTAAATCAACATCTATTAAAATAACATTAAAAACTAATTACCTCGCTGCTATATCTACACAAAATAAACTTGTTTTAACTCAACGAGGTTTTGGCATCGTGAATGACCCCATTGTTATATCGTATCGAAGACTTTTTATTGACATAAAACTCTTAATTATGAGTATCTCTCGGCAAACTTTACATTAGATTCTAATTTATTTATTTCAGTATAAGTTCCAAGTCCGTTTGATCAAATCAGCTCCTTTTTCCCCAATCATGATGGCTGGTGCGTTAGTGTGAGCTACTATCGTCCTTGGTATAATACTACTGTCGACTACTCGCAGATTGTTCACACCGTACACTCTCAGCTCTGGGTCTACCACCGCGTCCGGATCCGTCGGTGGACCCATCTTGCACGTCGCTATCTGATGATGGAGCGTCGCAGTCACTGCTCGTACAGCACACTCCCAATAGCCATCGCTGCCAAATTCGAATTCCTTACAGTTTGGGAATTTCTTGGTATGTAATGTCGCTCCGTATTGCCTAAACGGTGGTGTGTCCACAAGTTTGATGATATACCTTATTGCGGCTATCATTGTATCGACGTCTTGTCTGTGAGTTAAATAATTGCCGTAAAGACTAGGTGGTTCGTAGGGATCTGCAGAGCGCAACTGTAAATAACCCTTCGATTTGGGATGCAGGAGCATGAATAAAACAGTAAAGCTTTCGACGTCTTCTATTGATTTATAAACGTCTTTGTAAAGCCAGTCGGCCATACGAATTCCTTTGGCTACGATGGTTCCTTCATCAGAAGCTAAAGACGCACATGATCCGAGAAGTTCAATGTCAGGGTAGTCGCCAATTTCATTGGAAATATTTGTTTTGATGTATCCAATAGTTTCAACTCCAGCCAGCGAAGACATAGGACCGTCTCCATAATGGTCGAACTGGACTGCAGTCTGTACTGTAGCTATTTTCTTTTCGACTAATGTTAATCTTGTCTGGTTCAAAGTAAAAGCTAAAGCGGGAAACGAAATATGATCATATAACGATTCGCCTACTCTTAGATCTTGTATCACAGGTATTCCGAATGATTGTAGTTGTTCTTTAGGTCCAACACCAGAAAGCATGAGCAAATGTGGTGATTCAATAGGACCAGCGGAGAGTATCACTTCTTTGTTGGCCCTTATTTGGTACACTCGCCCATTTTTATGGAATTCAACTCCAACTGCGTTCTTATTGACAGGATCGATTATAACTTTGGTAGCCCTGCTTGTAGTTAATATGTGCAGATTCTTCCTCTTCTTGTTTTTATGAAGGAAGGCTTTGGCGCTGCTGGCACGGTGTCCTCCACTGAGCGTTGCTTGAATGTAACTGAATCCGAATGCATCTGGGGTGTTATAGTCCACTCGGCGGTGGCCATACAATTTTGCTGCATCTAAAAAGGCTTTGGAGAGCTTAGATCTGTAATAGACAAA
Organism: Cerastis rubricosa; assembly: GCA_949152445.1. Classification (NCBI taxonomy): domain Eukaryota; kingdom Metazoa; phylum Arthropoda; class Insecta; order Lepidoptera; family Noctuidae; genus Cerastis; species Cerastis rubricosa. The sequence goes on along the minus strand of OX424545.1, from coordinate 14,510,103 downwards.
AAACAAAATACATTATAACTCCTGACATTTAAAAGACATTTTCTAATTGTATCTTGTTCTACAGATACCGTATAATGTTTATTTTAGGATCTGGGCTTTAATAACACTACTAATCGTTGATAAAAACCGCAATGAAATTTGACGAATCCACAGACGATTATATAATAATAAAATTTTAATTTTGTTAGCGCACAAAAAGGATCCTCTTCCATAGCCTGAATTGATCGGGGACTAATTTATTCGAAATATTTGCTGTATCAATCATACATTTTAGTTATGAATAGCTCAAGTGCAGTCATTCCAAATCATATATTTCAGCACGGTTTATGCTCCTATCTATGAAGAATATATTTATAATGATCTATTGCATACAATAATGACAATAAAGACAGTGCTGACCTGAAAGGTACGTCTTCCACAGTCAGTTCACCATCGCGTCCGTGCCACGGCGAGTTGTTCAGTCCTTTCAGATTGGCACGTTCAGACTTGATGTAATATGGTATCACATCGTTGTAAGACCTGAGATAGATAAAATACACTGATTAGACGAAGATACATTGTTCTTATCAAGACGCTTGTACAATAGGCTCTATTGCACTTGTCTAAAAGTGGCTTGAAATCTCATACGTCGTCATTAGAGTTATGATTCAATGGCTTAGTAAAAAAGAACCTTATCAATGTATCAACAGGTGGGATTCTATATTATCCATAGTAACTACACCCTGGCAATCCCCTCTGAATCTGGAAATTTAATGCTCTATGCATTAAACGCTACGTTATAGTTTTTTTTTTAAATCTGACGCCAAAGGCCACCTTGATTTGTGACCCCGATACTGTCTGCAGATCACATGAAACAAAAAATATTGAATTAAAGCTGTTTTAGAGATGCCAAGGTTTCGTCAAAATGTATCCTTTTCAGACTAGATACTAGAACAACTCGGACTAGAAAGAGAAGGTTGGTGGTTCTGACCGTTGTTTTTTACAAACTGCAGATAAATAGTATATTTCATTACGAGTGTGGAAAGCCTGTCATTGCAAAGAGTTCCGACAAATGTCTACCCGAGCCGAGGCGCAGCCGAAGGTGAGGGCTGACAGTCGGAACAAGTTGCAATGACGGTTCCGCACGTGTACTGAACAACTATTTTTAATACAGTTGCGAAAAAATGAAGCAATTCAATAAAGAACATTTTTGGAAAATGGCGCGAACCTTAAAAGAATCTACGCAGAGATTTTTTGTTTTCTTCACCCATTCTGAGTAGGCAAACGGAACTATGCCCATACAGCCAAGTCTTCAGTAGAATTTTTTTATTGATATGAAATGAAAATGAAATGAAACCTAAGCTAACTCACTGAATCAAATCATTAAATCTGATATTGAAACAAATTAGTAGCTTCTTTTTAGAAATATTTGCATGAATCATAAAAACTTCTATGATTTTTTTTTAGTAAAAACTCTGTGGTTGGTTTTTTTCTTTTTAATAGACATTATTTTGACCGTTGGGAAAGAGAACGCACGAGTTCGGAAAAGGTAAAGAAAAAGCTCGAGTGTGTAATAGCCCACATCCCGAACGCTATACGTCCCTGCAATACGCCACTTTTTGAGCAACTGTATTAAAAAGATTAATTCCTGACAACATGTTTTGCTTTTTTTCAGGTATGTTAGAGTCTCGCAGTGTCTTCCGTAATTTGCTAACAAAAGTAAGTCCCACATAATAAATTGATAAAATTATTTCATGTAAGCTCACCATCCATAGTTGCCGGCGGCGGCTATCCGGTTCCAATCTTCCTGCATGCCTCTAGTGTAGATCATGTAGTTCACCACGCTTGTTCCTCCAACCGCTTTACCTCTCGGCCAGAAGCACCTCCCATCTACCATCCCTGAAAGCATCCAAATCCAAGCGATTGAAGTTAGATGATTTTGATATGGCTCTAATTTTTTTCCATTGTGAAGTTACTTTATTTGAACTTTGCCTGTTTGATTACGAACGCACTCAGTTTTTGCGAGACGAGTAGAGCGACTCATGATTAGCTTTCCGAATCAAGGAGCACAGGTCACGTTATACCAGGAATGCAAACAGCGTGCGCAAGTTGCAAATCAAGCAAGAATACAAAGGAAGTAGGTTATCGTTAAATATCATATCCACCATACTCGTCAAGACGATTAGCATATATTTAGGTCAATTTCGAGATCATTGAACATGCATAGCTTATTAACTGTCCAGTTTAATCTTGTTAATCCAGGAATTTAAATTCATTATTACAATCTATAAAAAATTTGAGTCAACAATCTATGAATGATTTGATTGGAGTCTCTGTTTGTATTTTCAAAATAACACTTTTTACTGAATGCATATGAAAGTATAAACATACAGTGCTTATAATAAAAACAAAATTTTTTTAATTTTTGTCTGTCTCTTTGTTCCGGCTAATCTCCGAAACGGCTGGAACGATTTTGACGGGCTTTCACTGGCAGATAGCTGATATTGTAACTTAGGCTACTTTTATTTTAGAAAAAGGGTTAGGGTTCCTTGCAAAAACAATAAAACCCCTGAAATAGTCAACAAAATCCGAATCCGTTGAAATCGATAAAAAAATAGGACAGTAAAATTGATAAATCAATAAACAGCTAGTCTTGTTAAAAAATATGTCCCCAATTTACCTGTACAAACTCCTGGCTGATACTCCATTACGTAAGGCCACACATAATCGGTCTGTTGGAGCAGTGGTGCCAGGATCGGTACATCAGTCAGCAGGGACTCCCCTCGACCAGCTTCAATGAGCAGCACCGATGCCTTCTTACCCTCGGTAAGGCGAGAAGCCAGCACGCTTCCTGCGGACCCTGCCCCTACGATGATGAAGTCGTATTCTGATAGAGGTCCCTTGAACCCTGGAATTTATAGAAATATTGCATGAGTAAAATGAGACTACGATTTTTCGTCCCAATCCACGTCGGCAACTTGGTCAGGGGCAACAGAATACTCACTACTTATGTGCGTAAGATACTTTTATTAGTCATGATTTTGATGAGACAATTTATCTGATACCCGTGCCTTAAGAACATGGACGGCACCGGCCGACTGCGGCCCAATGATGCTATTAATTTAATATGAACAATTAATCCTCTAGCCATGATATCATGCCAGCTCGTAAACATCTTATCTAAGGATATTATGCATGACCACGGGCCACTATCAATTGCTTTTGTTGAACAGGTTTATACATTTTGAATTATCCTAACTACATGCTAATGAATAAGTCCGCGCTAAAACAAGGAAAACTATTGTTGTATTTCATTATCAAACTTTTTACTTAAGATCTTATTGAAGATAATGCAGTAATTTTAATTAATGTGTTCCTACATTTTTGTTCATTTTCCTAAAATATTTATGCAATAAAGTTTTATTGTCTCTATTTTTCAATGCTTAATTTGACACGTGTAAGATTTCAAGACTAAATAAAAGCAGTTCTGAATTAATTGATATTACGAAATTAGCGATATTATTTCCGATTTCGTATAATTATAACGACGATAGGAGGCAATCTGAAACACTTTACACTTCCTGATTTTTTTTACTTGCTGTTTTTCAAGGTCTCTTCCTCTTCATTTTCCATTTACATTTTAAAAAATGACAATTAGGCAAATTAAGTGGGTATGGGAACCGGTTTGCCTTCTAAAACTAAAGCTATATAGACTTGTTATTATTTACATATAATTGCCAACGCACACTATTGACACCATACAGTAAAATCATTTAGGCAATAGCTTAAATATTGAGAAAGGTCATGAATAGAAAGGAGGAACTTGGCCCAAAATATAATCTTATCAAAATAAGTCTAAGTAGACACTTTTGGGTTTATCATAATATTATGTCGCCTGATAATCAATTTGTATCGGTTGTCCATCAATGCATGTACTGTGAGAAGACCCTGCCCAGTGTTACTAAAATTGTGTTAGTTCTACAGTGTAAACGTTTCGTGCAGCTGTCAGACACACAATATTGTCTTTTTCTGTTTAGTTTTTTTTTGTCGTTTTCACTTGTGGCATGTGCCAAATAAATATAGTTCTATCTTTTTTCGTTTTAGTGTAAAATTGCGAAGATTCACAAAAAATAAAATGAAGTAAACGGTGTGTGTGAACCAGTGCTGATGCGAAACCTAAAAATATCTTATCACCTTACTTTCATTCTCGAAATGATATCAAGATCAAATAAAATATGGCCCAAAAAAAATCTGCAGTGTGTTTTTAACCTTGAATTATTTATAAATAAGTATTGATTCAGTGAAATAAGGTTGATCGAGTGAATTAATGTATTAGTCCATTATATGCTCTAAATGACTTTGAAAAAAGTGACGGAAGTATTTTTTTACTTCCTTGATTCCTCCACTTGTGCATTTGGTCTATTATAAATTATAACACAACACACAACATTGTTAGAATTTCAGGTTCTTTTCCATAGATTGTTCTTGATTGATTAAATATTATAAATAAACGTAAGTATATGGCAATACTACATTTTATTTTTAAATATTTTATTGTTATCAAAAGCTTAAATATAATATTTAGATTTTAAAATAAGAGAGCTGTTTTCAGCCCTTATCCCAATTTATTTTGGCTCGAGGCAGCATGTCTCCTTCTTCCATACTTCTCTATTACACGTCATCTCATCAGACATCTCCTTTCTAGCCACATCATCAGGTCCTTCACTTAACCCATCCATCGTTTCTTGGGTCTTCCTCTACTTTTATGTCCTAGTTGCTACTCATACGCTCGAAATATAACAATAAAATAATTGTATACTGCTACATGCAGTTGACTCTATCAAAAACTGACACTTATTAATATAACGGGATTTATTTCTTTGACGAAAAACCGGATAACAGAACTAAATCCTCCATCATGCGTTATAAATGTATTAGCCTTAACATTATGTTCAAGTTCATTGGCTTCGCAGTAATTTTTTTCTTTATATGTTTAACTTATTTACCGTTTCGTGAAGGCACTTATTTAATGAGTACTTATTTGAGGTACTGAGTTAATCTTAAGAAAAAATTAAATTAAAAATTTAAAAAACCCCCGACACAAAAAACCTCTAAAAAGCCAAAAATAAATTAATCCAAGCGTCGTAGCGTCGGGGGTCCGCTTTGTTCTGTGCTTGTACTAAGCGGTCTTCTTAGCGGTCCCCCGACGCTACGACGCTTGGATTAATTTATTTTTGGCTTTTTAGAGGTTTTTTGTGTCGGGGGTTTTTTAAATTTTTAATTTAATTTTTTTTCATGCTTTTTAAACTTATTTTATTTTTGCCTAGCCTTGACTTTCCTAAACCAAGGAAAGATATAAATTAAACAAAATATAAATGGGGGGGGGGGGGTACACCCCCCCCCCTCAACAATGCCCATGGTGACAAGCGACAACATTTCAAATAGACTACCTGTGAAAGTTTTTAAATCCCTACATCAACTAGAAAAGACGTGATGATCTTCAAACGGCTGAGCAGATTTTCATGAAACATAGCTAAGAACACTCTCGATTAAAATACCTTTCAAACGACACCACTTTTATCCAAATCGGTTCATCCGTTTAGGAGCTACGATGCCACAGACAGACACACAGATACACAGATACACAGATACACAGATACACACGTCAAACTTATAACACCCCTCTTTTTTGGTCGGGGGTTAAAAACAGTTACGGACATCTGAGAATATGTACAAGAAAGGATTATGTCACAAGCACGTAGAAGTAGGTTTATTATGCCTGCTGCTTTAATATTAATTATGCGTTTTTTTATTATCTATAGGCTTGCGCTAGACCACTATCTCACTTGATGGTAAGCGATGATGTGGTTGACGGTCAAGCATGCTTGCCTAGAAGAAACCTATTCTCTCTTGACTTAAAGACCCCTAGATTGTAGCTATCGGGAAACACAGACTCCGGCAAGGAATTCCACTCCTTAGCGGTACCTACGCATTATAAAAGTATTCCCATAACGCTTATTGCGTATAGGTGGGATTATTACTTTTTATTACTAAATCCTTAGTAGTAAACTTTACGGCAACTTGATCTCGACTCCTGAACTAGGACTGTATGATAGGGCTCGAGGCTACTTTGGATACATATATTACATAGACTAGATTGGGAAGGTTTAATACAACACTTAATACAACGACTACATTGATTAGTAAGGATAAGGAAAACGGATTAAAAGACAGTTGTTTAAACACAAAACATAGATTTATATCATATATAGATTGCTGATCAATTAATCTTACATGAGGAAGGTATTGACAAGAACATACTGTAACCCTATCGAAATGTTTGTGGTGATTTAAAGCTGCAGCAATTTTAAAGATGTGGTTATTAAGGGCCAAAGCTTAACAGTCCTTAATGATGTTTACAAACTGATTGTCATACTATAAAATGTAACGCTAAATGAAAAGGATTGTTCATAAAATACACTCAAAACGATGACAAAAGACTCACAATACTGCTTAAAATAAACTAACCGGTCAAAATATTAAACGAGTATTATAATTTTAACGCAAGATCGTAGGAAACAAATATATTATATTTTTACGCTGAAACCAAAGGACATGCTCCTAATAGACAGATATAATAATGTATTATAAATTGCGTACTCACCCTTAGGTAGTTCATATTGATCCCTCAAAAACCCAAACAAGTCTGGTTCGTCTGGTCTCAACGGCAATATCTTGGTGCTCATCATTACATCCACAATCCGACTCTTCAACGGAGAATTAGACCTTTTTCCTCTATAAATATTTTCTTCACAATACCCTTTACATGCACTTGGTCTGGCGTATTCTTCTTCATCAATTGACACATACGCTTCGTCATCATAATTCGAACTAGAACCTTTTTGTAATAAGTATAAAAATGTAAAAAATATAATTTTATTCTTCATTGTGTCTCTATTTTATATCGCACTGTTCTTGACCGTGATCAAGTTAATTCTGAGCTCTGCTTGCGATTTAGATGTTTGCATTAACCGGTTTTACTGTTAAATGATATTATTTTTGTTTTTTATAAACAGGAATTGAGAACTACGAACTTTAATTAGGTTCGCGTAGTCATCAAGACTGAGAAAGAAAATCTTTTCATAACGGTCTCTTCTTATCGGTACTTTTTTTAGACTGATCGTTTTGCTTGTAGTAGACGTTTTTTGATCCAGAAACATATTTTTTATGAACAGCAAGGTAATCGGGTATGTATATTGTTACAAAAGACTGTAGAGTTACGGTATTTAAGTACATATTATGTAAGTAATGCAATTCCGTGCGTGTTCGTGCGTTGTCATGTATATGATTGAGATCGTGTGCATTAATGGAGATCTGTCATACCTCTATGATAGAGCCTTTAAAGATGTTTCAACCACCTACCAATTGCTTGCTTACAATTGGTCTGCGGTGTGAACTCTCATTTTCAGTAAAGTCAAGGTCCGAAGGGATCCGTACCATTATTTATAATCAAAACCGGCCAAGTGCGAGTCGGACTCGCGCACGAAGGGTTCCGTACGATTATTTATAAAAACGAAAAAAAAAAACACTTTTTTGTAAGGGAGCCCCCTTTAAATATTAATTTTTTTGAGTTTTTAATATTTGTTGTTATAGCGTCAACAGAAATACATAATCTGTAGAAATTTGAACTGGCTAACTATCACGGTTCATGAGATACAGCCTGGTGACAGTCTGATGGTCGGACGAACGGACGCATGGACGGACGGACAGCGAAGTCTCAGTAATAGGGTCCCGTTTGACCGTTTGGGTACGGAACCCTAAAAAGATATACAGGGTGTAACGGAAAGGGTATATACATACTTAAGGGTGTGCTACAGACCATCAAGGTGAACATGATTGTCTATCGGACAAACATCGAAATAGCGAAAAAATTATGTGCTGTCCCATACAAAATTTCAATACCTATTCGACCCAAATGTATGGGGCAGCTGATATTTTTTTCGCTATTACGATATTTGTCCGATGGAGAAACATGTTCAGTTTGATGGTCTGTAGCAGGGTGTGATGTGATAGGTTTTGATAGAAACAACAACGGATTGTAATAATAAATGTAGATATTTTTATTTAGCAAGCGAACACAACAGTTTTATAGAAAAGTCAAGTAGTATGGAAACCAAGTAAGTACGCAACCTATGTACTCATAAATAGCATGGAACTATATAATACTAAATTACATTTCTTATATTGTTTGGTTTATACATTTCCATTTCCAACAGGGTGTGCTACAGACCATCAAACTGTACAATAGATAAGTATGTCTATATCCTTTCCGTTACACCCTGTAGATGATTCTTTTTTTTTTGGTAGAGTAGTTTTATCCCGCGGTGGTCCCGTTTAAATTATGTGAGACGTGTTGATGATCTTCGGAGATATACAATGGAACTCTTCAATAATAGACGGCAAATCTGTCATTGCTGCAATCTTTATTGTTTACACAATTTTATATCGTTAATTTTACCAATTTTTGATTTTTTTTTGTTTGGAAGAAGATGCTTTTGCGGTGGTCTCGTTTGATTTCGGTGAAAATTTTCGGAGATAGACAATGGAACTCTTCAATGAACCATAGCAAATCTCCCGCTATTGCTGCAATCGCTTGGTTATGTATGCTAACACAATTCCATAACGTAACGCCTATATCTTTGATGGGGTATAGGTAGGGGTATATGTAAATGTCCAAAACCAAATTTTGGCAGTTATGTTATTGGTACGTTTTGTACTTAGTAAGTTTCAGATCACGTATAAAATCAAATCAGAAGTAATTAAAAAGAACAAAAAAAATACGTTGAAAGGTTTCATGGTTGTGTATTTAAACCCACGTATTTTTTTTTATTCGGATTCCTATACTCCTGAGGTGGTCCCATCGTCACCAAGTCAGAATCTTATGATGGGATTCCAGGGAAATCGAGGGTAACCCTCAGATTTTATAGGCACATACAATGTTTTTCATATATTTTCAATACACAGATATACAATAGAAGTCTTTAATAATAGACAGCAAATCTGTCGTGATTGCTGCAATCGCTTAGATGTTAATTTTTTACACGATATCATAACATATTATCACGCCTGTATGCTCTGAGAGGGTACGCAGATGTATGCAGTACATCCACATTCGATAGTTAGGTATGAATTTAATTCAATTTTATTACCATGACATGTATTGTTAACAATGTAAAATAAATTCATAGCGAATGTAAGATGTTACAACTAAAAATGGCAAAATAAAAAACTTTTTGGCAAAAACATTAAACAGACTAAAAAACAAAAATGTGAAAAATAACTTTAGATTCCGAAGACGGTGACTTTTGTTTCATTGATTCAGTTTTTTTGCAAAAAAGATTTTGGGCGTCGACTGGTTTTAAGAAATCTTGTTCTTGCATTTTCGGTCCAAAATTAGGTGATGATGCCATCTAGTCGATTTCGGCCACAGCGACTGCATTCGATGACTATCTAGAGTGGAAAGTGTGAAAAGCCTTTGTGCTGCTCTTTCATGTGCTCTCAAGTGGCTAGCATATCCAACTTTGGCCGAGAAACTCCGAGCACAAAGCGGACATGTCAGAACACCATTGACAATATTGTATTGTAAAGCTGTAGGTGGCCTAGCCTTAAGGTCATCGCGCTTAATATCGAAATGCGATTTTCCTCTATCTTCAAAGGCGTTGACCTGCTGATGCACACGACGCCTCCACTCGGGCCGATTTTGTTCCTGCTTTTCCCACACTAAGGGGTCGATTTCGCACCTTTTGAAGTGTCTTCTGAACATCCTTGAAACGCAAAAACTGACCACCACGTTTCCGATTACCTTCCTGGAGTTCCGAATAGAAGATGCGCATAGCTAGTCTCTCTTCATGCATTCTAGAGACATGTCCACACCATCTCAGCTGACGCCTCATCAGGTAGGCCTCTATGCCAAGGACCTTGGCTTGCCTTAAGACGTTCGTATTTCTAATACGGTCCGACCATCTGATGTTCATGATGCTTCGGAGGCATTTAAGATGGAATTTGTCTAAGGTCCTTATATGTCGAAGATAGAGACAACATGTTTCCGACGAGTACAGAAGATTTGGCAGAACTATTGCCATGTACACTGAGATCTTGGTAGCCAGCTTCAGATCGAGAGAACTGAAAACCTTAGGCTACAGTTTGCCAAAAGCTGCTGCTGCAGCACATATTCTCTGATTAACCTCTGCGTCAAGATCCCCTTTACATGTAATAAAAGTCAGCAGGAAAAAAGTTAAAATACATACATAAAGAGATGACTACTCATCTACGAACTGGAACCTTTGATTACCGGAACGTACAACTACGCGCGACTAAGGGTTTTGAAAATTTTTGTATGAACGCTACTGCGCTGCCACTGCTGTGCGTGCCTGCGACCACGCAGGCACGCACACAACCTAGTATATTCTAACCCCTTTAAACTTTCAAACGATCTTTCCTGAATAGCTTTTTTTTAAAAGACGAGAATTTTCCGGATTCCCGCGAAATTAAAGTACAGTTTTTCAGCTCTCTTTGACTACTTTACTGTTTTGCTGTCTGTGCTCGTGTGTTTCGGATGACCAGACCCGGAGAGTCCATCGACCCTTACATGTTTTTGGCACTTAATGATGCGGCTCTTGGTAAAAACTAAAATAATAATATACACTGTTGGCTAATTTAATGGGTGTGTTATTTTTGGAATTTCAGGCACTAACGACAAACTAATTATAAAAAGACTTAATTATACAATGCTCTGATGGGATGGGTAATTTAGATTTCTAAAAACATTTCATTTTTGTTTTTATTATTCCGATCTGTAGTTAAATTCACTCCTTTTCCCATTTCAATTCATTAACTCGATATTTCCCATTGGGGTGGGCCCAATGGGAAATATTATCGAGTTAATGAATTATTATCGTCAAAACGGCACATAAATGCGAGCTTTTTATCTAATCTTATCTAACTGTTATTTACGGTGTAACACATAATATACACTCACTTTTGAGGCTTTGCAAAAAAGGTAACTGTTTTTTTTACTGCCCATACCGGTTTATCTTATAAAATATATGTCAGATCCTCTTCGTCTTAAAACAAGTCTGTGAAAATAATTGCTATATTTTTTTTAAATTTGGACAAGCCCGCCAATTACTTCCGAAACCACTGCAACCCCCAAAGCCAAAATCAACAGTGGTGACCAGAATTTCCCCGAAACCGAAACGAAGTCCCAGAGAAACAGTTTAACTGTCTTGGATTCCACAACGAAATTAATCAGAAAAAAATAGAGGAGGGAGGAGGAGGTGAGGTTTAGTTTTAAGATCATATGCTTCCCAGCAATCGATGGCATGCACAACAAAAGATAACAAAACGAAACTCCTAGCGGCACATAACAGCAATGATATCGACTCGAGGTTTTGTGACATGTAGCTATGCTTTAATCAAATCAGCAACCATTTTTATACGCTGCATCGCATGCTCGGTTTTTGGAAATTATCCCACGGGAATAATTATTGTGTGAACTCAGGAACATAATATAACATACAACAAATAAATATTACAAACAAATATAATAAAACATTTTATTTATCAGTCATTTATTAATCTTAAAACAGACATTGATTGACCCCTTGGTTGTTCTTTTCATACATTTTATTGACTACCACTTATTGCTAATATAATTTACTAAGTCTAAGGTTTATTGAGTACGTTCCATGTCCATTTGATTAAATCCGCCGCTTTTTCTCCTATCATCATGGCAGGAGCGTGTGTATGCGCGGACACAGTACGCGGTATCACACTGGAGTCCGCGACTCGCAATCTGTTTACACCATGCACGCGTAGCTCAGGGTCCACCACAGCGAGCGGGTCACCGGCAGGACCCATGCGACATGTGGCTATCTGATGATGCAGAGTCGCTGTCAGGGTACGTAACGCACACTCCCAGTACTCGTCCGAGTCGAAAACCGTCGAACGACACAATGGGTACTCCGCTCTGTGTAACTTGGCTCCGAAACGCTGAAAAGGTGGCGTCGCGACAAGCGCCTGTACGTGACGGAACGCAGCAATAAACGTTGCCACGTCTTTAGGGTCCGTCAAGTAGTTCCCATACATTAGAGGATGGCTGAATGGGTTACTATCCTTCAATTCTATTCGACCCACAGATTTCGGATGAAGCAACATGGGGAAGGCACTCCAAGTGTCTTTACTTATTCTATCTATCTCACCAAAGGCTTCGTCAAAAACGTCATGTCGTATTCTTATACCTCGTCGTACAGCCCTACTTCCCTCCGGTCCACCATCGGAAGTCAGTGATCCACCAATACTTATCAGTTCTATGTCAGGAACAGGATCAGGGTCATCTGATAACGGTGTTTTAATGTAACCAATACCTTCCACCCCTCCAGGCGAAGATAGGTCTGTTTCTCCGTTTCGAAGCCATGTCACCGCTTCTCGAATATTTAAAACTTTTATTTCACTGAGACTCACTCCTGTCGTATTCAGTTCGAATATTAACCCAGGGAAACAGATATGATCGTACAGCGTTTGTCCGACTGGTAAGTCCTGTATAACAGGAATACCAACAGATTGTAAATGATTTTTAGGGCCAACGCCAGATAACATAAGTAATTGAGGAGAAGCAATCGGTCCTGCAGAGAGTATTACTTCTTTACGTGCTCTGACTGTAGACTTAACCCGTTTTCTGACATAGTTCACCCCGTAAGCGGTTTTCGTCTGCGGGTCGATCAAGACTTTAGTCACTGGGCTCTCAGGCAGTATGTGTAAATTGCGCCTCTTCTTATGTTTGTGTAGGAATGCTTTAGCAGCGCTGCATCTGTGCCCGTAAGTTGTGGTAGCTTGCACGTAACCAAAACCTAATTCATGCGGCGAGTTGTAATCCACAGTAGGATGCCCAAGGATTCTCCCAGCTTCCAGGAAAGCTTTTATTAATTTGGTTCTGAAATATTAAAAAAAGATTATAGATTGTATTGAAAATGTTTTTATAATGTGTATGAAAAAGTAAAAGATAATTTTTATTACTTTTTTGCCACGTGTTCTACAGGAACGACTCCGTCTCGACTTCTGAAGGGGCTTTTCTCCAAGCCACCTAATGACGCTTTCTCAGACTTCATATAGTAATATAGAACGTCGTTATATGACCTGCAAATATGTAATAATATATTATAATAATAAGATAATTAATTATATAATTTCCTATGATTTACAACCTGAATATAATTACTGCTTGTTATCCCACGTTGAAAAACTTTTTAAATAGTTAAATAAATTATACTACTGCGCAATAAAATCGAACACAGACTCAATACAAGAATTGAAGCAAAATCATTTTCTGCTATCGATCTGGCTTAAATCGCTTTGCATCATCTACCTAAATTGGGACCAAATGATTTGACATCGCATAGAAAAAGAAAAACTTTTCTCAAAGGCCTCAGATAAAACTGAAAATAAGCTACAAGTTATCAAACCCTTCGATTTTAATTGGTAGGTGCTTTTGTAAGTGGTGTGTGACACACACTTGTGTTTGTTTTTGTTGTGTTTTCCGATTATCCCAAATAAAAAATCCAACAAAAGCCTATCCCAGATTTTCATTGCCCTAAATGACACCGCTATCCAGTCGAATTATAATTAATGGTCCATAAGGCTCTTCATACCCCAGGATCAAATAGACCGTCTATTAGCCTATTACCATACTGATTAATATTTAGTGGACTAGAAGCTGTGAGCATTAGACTAAACCTATATGGGTATATGATGCAAGTATTACTATAACGGTATGTGCCATTTAACAGATGCATACATGTTTATGTAGCTAGATACATGAATATTCTGATAGTGACATGAATTACAATTCTAAAACGGACTTCCCATTGTTGTTTTGTCTTCTAATGCAGTAACACGTGCCTTTCTATATTGGGCTTAGATCAATGTTAATTACCATCCATAGTTGCCGGCTGCGGCGATGCGGTCCCACTCTTGAGGCCTTCCTCGGGTGTATATCATATAGTTGATAACACTCGTTCCGCCAACAGCCTTGCCGCGTGGCCAAAAACAGCGTCCGTTGAGCATGCCTGGAATATCAGATTGATAAATAATATTTGGCATTGTTCGACCTTTAGTTTAATGGAATCTTTGTTAGTTGTTCGATGGAATTAGTTTGATTTACATTTCATTACCCAGGTTATATTGCTCATAAAACAATGCCTACGTGCAGTCTCAAATTTCAGGCATGGTTTTGTGTTGGTTTATTGTCATAATCAAATCTTTGTTTTGTGAAACATTTCTATTACCGAAATGTGAGACAATTTTAGGTAGGATTTTTAAGACTGGGTAAGGAAACCGGTTTTGAGGAAACTCGTTCACAAAAATGTGCTAAAAAGTTTTGAAAAATAGAGTTATGACCGAAAACAAAGGATCACGTTCCACAACTGTTTAAAATAATTTTGTTTTCTTATAGTCCCGATTCGTCATCGATACCTAAGTATCGTCAACCGAACAAACTACATATAATATACAATTTATTTTTATTATACACTAGCTGCCCGGACAGACTTCGTTCTGTCAAAGGTTTTTTTTTAGTATTAAATCCTTCCGTGCACTTTAAGGAACATACAAAAAATAAATTAGCCGAATTGGTCCAGCCATTCTTGAGTTATGCGCTTACCAACATTCATTTTTATTTATATAGATAGATAGATACATATAATTTGGTAGGTAGGTAAGAAAGAAGCATAGTTACAGATGGTAATTTTATGTAAATTTTTCAAACCTGTGCAAACTCCTGGTTGATATTCCATATAGTACTGCCAGGAGTAGTCTGTTGACTGGAAGTAGGGTGCCAAAGCGGGTATGTCTGTGAGCAGCATCTCTGGTTTGCCAGCTTCCAGCAGTAACACCGTTACGTTCTTATCTTCTGACAGTCTGGAAGCGAGGGCGGATCCTGCGGATCCAGCACCCACTATGATGTAGTCATATTCGTCATATGGAACCTGTAGACCTAAAAACAAGAAAGACAAGATGAGAATGAGGTGAGGGCTATAATGACCCTATTAATGGGTTAAAACGTCAGTCAAATTGCTTAGTCCAGAAACTGGAGCTGGTCTTGTTCCTTGCGTACACAGGGATTATGTTTCTATTGCACCAGCTGAGCGGAGTGACTTGATATGTGTTACAATAAATAAGTTATTATTGTTTTCAATAAGGTGCATGCTATATACCAATATTATACAAATATTGATAAAAGCAGATGAAAAAAAAATTGGCGATAAGACTAGAGCAGTGTTTCCCAAACATTATTCTGCCATGGCCTGGTAAATGTCACACTGGCCCTTAGTGACCCACTCAATACTTTAAAACCTCTTGCCCTGCTGATTACATTAAGTAAAATACATAGATCGGTATCGTCTATTTTGTGCAAATGGAGCAATTTTTTCTAAGGACTGGTAGAAAATGTCAAAGGTATTAAGCCCGCCTTTATACAGTTTTTACTTTGCATTAAAGTAAATAAATTAATATTTTTTTAAAACAAGGCAGAAATGCTGGGACGCGGTATTTTATTTGCCCGGTACCGGGTCGCGACCCACCATTTGGGAAACGCTGGACTAGAGGAAGACCAAAAAAACGACGGATGGACTCTTTGAGGGTGATATGGATAGAAAGGAGGTCACTGTTGAGATGACTAGTAAATTAGTAATAGAGATAGAGAAGTGAATAAAGTAAGAAAAAAAGACATGCTGCGCCGACCCCAAATAAATTGGGGCAAGGGCAGGAGATTGATGATAATTGCTAAAACCAGATAATCTATTAATCAGTAATAGTAGATACTTGTCAAGTAATACTATAATAATAACGTTTATTTTACATAATGAAAAACTAGTTGACACACATGTATGTTATGTGGTGTGTTAAAACTGGAGCCTGTATTACAATACCTGTACGACAACATCGGTAGCCATCAGCTTGTTTTACTTTTGGACATTTTAGCATGTCCTTAGCGGAATTACTGTGTCAATTATATTAATGGAATTTGGTGCTAGAATGAATAACAACATATATACGCGTTCCATATTGTGATGAATTAAATGTTGATTAGAATGTCGTTAACCTTCCAGATTTTAATCATTTTAATTGTGAACAGCTGTGATTCATAGAAAGTGGTAGAGAAAACACATTTATCAGGGATCAAAGTTTATTTTTATTATTTTTATAACTCTCGAAAAAAACGGTTATAATCATCGTCCTAGAAAATATTTAGGAATTCCGAATAAGGTATAATGATGCCAAAGCGGCTCGAATCACGGTAAAAATTTGCATTTTATTAATTAAGACCGGGTTTGTAGATGCTTGCGAATTCTTGTTTATTTCTTTAATCAGAGAAAGTTGTAGATAAATTCACTAACCGATATATTTTATCAAACTTTTTTGATAATAATGATGATGTTTTTGATGTCATTAATGGCTATAACACTTTCTTATCGTGCATACCTTCCCCAGTTATCGTAATCCTAGCAATGACCTTCTCATGAATGTTTTGTATCTTCAATCGCAATCGCTGTTAAAAATATTATCTGTACAATCTGTTTTTTCTATATACCATAACTCTAGGGTTATATTCTGTAGGTAAAAATAATACTAAAATTCCTAGAATAGGTGGTCCAAAAATGCATAGTTTCGTTCGGATGATCGGAGATATCATCAATCATAATTAAATTAGGTCAAAAATTGGCACCAGTAGGTATAACGAATCTTTACATTTGCGAGGTTGCCAAACTTCGCAGTAGTGTAGTAAAATAGTAGTAGTTTCATTGATAAATATGAGTAATTCTTTTTATTTAAGCCAATAATTCATATTTAAAGCTAAGAAAATGCGAAAAAAAACAAAAACAAAAAGTACGATTGAAACATAATTCATATGTCAGTTGATTCTTTGATATGGTCTCAATCATATCCTAGAGTTATGGGAAAAAAAACAGGTTGTATATTATTATATAGTTGTTGTAGTCCTATGGATTTTAATTATATTATCGATTGCGATAATATAATTAACTATAATTGATTAGGTTATAATGAAAATTGTATGTATATTTTGAGATAACAGTAATTATGGCAAAGACTAGATAAAAATCATTATAGTCATTAGTCAAATATATTTATTGATATTGTGATGTATTGATTGTCGCCGAAGTTGTTCATAATTACTTACAACAATTAGGTTAAAGCAAAAAAGTGTACTCAATTTGTAATGAAAACCTTAGCTATTCGGTTGCGATTTTACCTTCCCTGGTGTTATATAATTGCAATCAAACTATGTAATAACTCAATTCTTATTTAAACCCTCCTCTCTTAAGCCTCTGTCGTTTTTTGTATTTCTTGTTCTTTGTTTTAATTTTAAAAGGAAGTAATTAACGCTTGTATTTGTTTATTAATATTGCCCTTCACACGTCAGCGGTATTTTAATATGTTATTCAACATGGCAAAGATTTTTGTTACATTTTGTGCTCCTAATGTAATTTTTAGAGGTTATTCTTAGAATTTTTTGATGGTTTTAATAGGTTTAGATTACACTCACCTCCAGGTAAAGGAAACGAATCCCTTAGAAAATCAAATATGTCATCAGGATGTTTGGGCACATAGGTGGGAGCTGCAGTTTGCAACATCATGTTGACTATAGGATTCTGCCGATATGAGTACAACAGCCTCCCTTCTCTGCCTGCTAGCTCAGCTTGTTCATCATTATAGACATAACTCCTTGATTCTTCAGTATCCTCACCCACTGTTTCTACTATAGCTTCTTCTTCACTGTTTGTTGTGCTTCCAATCGACAAAAGTGTCAGCATAAACAATAGTTTGTACAACATTTTTTTTTTAATTTTTCCTGTTACTGATTTATTAACACATTGCACTTTCAAATGAAAAAAGTATATACGATGGATGCAAGTAAACACGTCGAAGTCTTGTGATACTATGCAGTGTTTTCTGTGCGGGCTTGGAGTATATCGGTGGTGCGTGAAGATATTATAAGTAGGTATAGCAGACCGTTAAAGGCAGCGAATTCTTATGGCGCACCGGTACTTATATTCCTTCGCCGAAATATTTCTTCTTCATCGGTTTTTTATCGACTAAAGAAAATAATTGAAAACTTTTATTGACCGTTGGAGTGTCTGGATTAGCACTTGTGTAATTGTTCAATGTTGTTTCTTTTTTATATTGTAAGTACTTCGAGGTTGATGTGAATGTAAAAGGTAGAGGCGGTGTAACACTTGTAACGCCTTCATAATGGCTTATAGTCATAATGAATTAGTTTATGAATATGGAAACCTAGCAGACTTGATTTAGGGATCTAGGTCCCAGCTATTCGTTTGGTATCTTAATTGTTAGGTAAATCGTTCTAAGTCGCATCGGTCTATCTGAAAATAACGGAGACCACAATGAATCATAAAAAATGCATTTATAATTCGCTGACAAAGTGCCAGAAATCTTTTAAATTAGATTAACTTATCACGTAAATAGTTCCAAAAGTTTCCGGCCTAATTACATTAATTAGAGATAGCAAACTATCATATCATATTAAATAATTGATTTTTTCTCTAGTTACTCACCATGAAAATAGTATTGAAATAAAGATAGATTATATTGAAAACCAATAATATTAACCACACTGTATTAATATAACGTCAAGAAGACGAGTCGCTCTGCCTCAATGGGTAAAGCAAAGCCTAGAAGGTTTGTTAAACAACGTATACCGATACTTAAAAGTCACGTAACTGCTGGCTTTACGGGGTGGGTACTGCAGGTACTGAAGGAATTGTTGATTGTTGTTGCACTTGTATGTGTGCGTCCACACTGAACGCGCGGTGGCTAGAGCCTGTGGCGGGCGCAACGGCTCGCAGCAGAGGCGTGCGGTGGCCACAGTGACGAGTATTTCAGGACAAGTATTTTACAGTTTCGGCGTATTTGAGGTGTTGCAAACCATCATCCATCATTATCTTGCCATTATTCCAATTTATTTTGGGTCGGCGCAGAATGTCTTCTTCTTCCACCTTCTCTACTACTTGTCATCTCATGAGTTACCTCCTATAGTAGCCCATCCATAGTTTCTTTGGGCTTCCTCTACTCTTATACCCATTCACATTCATACTCAAAACTTTCCTCACGACATTTTCGTCATTCCTCCGCATCACATGCCCATACCACGACAACCAATTACCAGACATCTTTTCAGTCACCGGCGCCAGTTTCAGACTTCCTCTAATGTACTCATTCCTTATTCTAGCCATTCGCGTAACACCACACATCCCTCTTAGCATTCTCATCTCAGCCAAACGCAAACCATGGACAAGGGTTTAGTATTTTTATTAGACAGTCCGATTCTAAGATGGAAGATGTTGGTTTAAAATTAAATGGGACTAAAAACCACATAAGATAGTGTGTGCACGAAATTAATAAAAACAGAAAAAATAATGGTGAATTACTTTGTATGAAGAATTTAGATTGTATCCTAGAAAATTCTTTGAGTACACTCGAATGTCCGTGTCAACATTTGATTATATCCGGAGCAAAATATCACATAAAATCATCAGAGATAAGACAAACAGTGTGGTGGAGATGTTAACTTTACCATATAGCTATAGCATAGGCTTAGATTCATCATTCCAGCCCAAAAAACGTCCACTGCTGGACATAGGCCTCCCCCAAGTGTCGCCATTGGTATTTTGGGGGGTTTTACCGTAATCGCCACGCTTGGCAGGCGGGTTGGCGATCGCAGTACGGTTGTTACAAAAGCACAGAGAACGCTGCTGCCTATTCTCTGGCAAATCCCTTAGTCGCCTCTTACAACACCCACGGGAAGATATGGGATGGTGCTATTCTTTACGTCAGACACCATACGGAGCTTAGATTGAATCGCACATATAAAAATAAAAATAAAACAGACACCCATAATGCCGAGCGATAAGACCGAAATGGTTTGATACCCCTGCCACCCGCGCATTAAGTCGCTTGCGGACTGGGCCAGTAGGCCCGCTGTGTGACTATAACGCACGGTTAGAACGTTTTTGAAAATTACGCGCGCTAACTCGCTCATCACTTCAGTGTGGCCACAAGCGGCGGTTTCATAATAATATGTTTGATAAGTCGCGCACGCTAAAATTTATACGACAAGACACAAGTATGATATCATTTGGGCTTGTATGTTTTTTGGTATAATTAGGATCTGATACCGTTCAGCGTAACCTTCCTACTAACGTATTACTGACAATGAAGGTCATGTTTTTCATGAGTTCAATACCCTTGCTGTCGATCCGATAATGAGTTCGCGCATCTGTTCGGCTAACGTCCCCTTTTTGCAAATACACGCGCTGGAGTTCGTTGCACCAGCGAAAAGCCGGACACCAAAAGCGCGTTTTATTTTTCATTTTGACTTTTTGGAATGCTGCTTGCTCGGAGACAAGCAGATTCCAGTTGCCTCAGCAAAATTATCTTGCCTCCGTTAGCTCTTCATAATAACCAGATTTTACGTACTTACTGATGTATTTTTTTTTTAATTATTTAATTAATATCAAATTATTCTACAATCAATCTTTAAAACTAAAATATTTAAAGGTAATCAATGTAATGTACGTACCAAGATGTACTTAGCTACTGTTTCACTTTTGTGTTTTGACGTGAAAACAAATTGAATCCGTTGAACAAAGAGCGCAATAAAGCATGCCGTTATTTTGTCACCAGTTTTTATGATTCTAACGAAAGTAAGGTAAACAACTTTTAATGAAATTGTGACTTGAAATTAAAATTAATGCTTTGAACCCGAAATTAATGTCTTTGTCACAAATTAAATTATATTTCTTTTTCAAAAGTTTCATTTTAAGCTAAATTATAAAATCGTTTTGGACCAATGTAAACAGGGCACACTATATATAAGTCAGGCAAAAGCTCTGTCTTTGTTTATAAGTAGGGTTGCTCTATGTCCGTAATTTAACGGACACAGGTTGGCCGAAGCAAGGAAAACCTGTTCAGGTGGAGATTCATAGATGACTCCTCTTATCTGGAGTGTTAATGTGGTGTACCCCACAAACCATGAGTCATTTGATAGCGTGTCGTGCCTGTCCTGTTGCTTGTACATCACGGGAGCTGATGGACGCTACTTAAAATGCTAAACTCGTCGCCAAATTTTGTTATACGTTACAAAGTTTGACACGTTAAAAAGAAGAACAACAAGTACAAGTCCGCAATCTTTGGTGAGTGTCTGGAATGTAGGCGGAATACTAAAACATTCGGAATTCCCAATAAAAGGGAAAAAACGTACCTAAGTACAAAATTAATGAATTCAGTTAAATTGAACTGCGCAATTTACAAGAAAAAATTCCAAAAACTTGGAATTTCCGAAATAAACGTACCTACTTCTGGGAACCCTATTCATGAGGTCGAACCAAGGTAGCTATTAGCTTCACCTTGCCTCTACCTAGATTATTATGTATGTATCATTTGTGTAAGTCAGTAAGCGATGTCTAGATAACATTTATCTAAGCCAGGTTCAGCTGACCAGAACATGAGCCGGCTATGCGCGCATTTATTTTCTAGATCACCTTCCGTGCTTACAGACTCAATGATATCAAGATCTAGTAGAGAATCAACGAAAATAAAACCTAATTTATTTTAGCATCGAATCATGCCCGCTATTCCGCGATTCGGGTCAGAGCCCATTCGTCCCCTAAAATTCGTCCCCCAGCATAAAAGTTGTAGATTCGGCCCCTATATAGGTGCCCATTGGTCTCCTGGTAGGGGACCAATTAATATTTTAATAAAAAATATTATTTTTAAGGTACCCATTCGTCCCCTCTAATATATATACAATATAAGTTAAAGATTCGGCACCTATTCAGGTGCCTATTGGTCCCCTGAGATAAAATTAGCCATATTTTAAATAAGAAACGGTTAACATAGTACACTTGTGAACAGTTTATTATCGGAATTAATTTAATAAATCATAACAGATCATTGAAAAAAGAGCTATGATGAATGATAATCCGTCATGATAATTATATATACAAAAAAAAATATATGTTGATTTATCTAGTCTTCAATGATTACTGTGATTTTAGTATTTTTTTTGTACTGTTATAATTTTTTAGATTTTTGTTATTATGATTTTGCATGTATGTAGTTGGTAAATATACAAAAAAATAAGAAGTGATTATTTACTGTTGATATGTGTTCTATTTTTTTTGCATATTTTATATTTAATGTTGATTAAAATGATGGTCAATCAAGGCTGATTTTTGTAAAAGAGCTGTATTTTTTAGTTTCTAGGACATTGTGATTTTGTATGTGTTAATCTTATTTGAAATGAACATGATATCTACCGAATTACTATATTTTTTATTTTAGCCTTTTCTGCGCGACCGTACCAGGACTACCAAGCTGCAGTATACACATATACATGTACTTATATTAGAAGAGTGAATAAAAATAAATATTCTTCAGGGGACGAGTGGGCCCCTCAAAAGTTCCAGGGGACGAGTGGGCACAGGGTGCGAATCTTAGGGGACGAATGGGCTCTGACCCCGCGATTCCCTCTACACCGATTTGTGAAACAAATGACATCTGTTTTAAAAAGTTTAAGCTTGACCTCGAGGTTGGTGGAGCACACTTAAAAAAAAAAGTGAAAAGCTTTTACAGTTTGGCCGCTGAGAGAATGCGTTCCTGACAGGACGTGACTCGTGAGCGAAAGGACGTTGTAACTTTGAAGTGGCGAAGAATTTACGATAAACATATAACTATCGTTTTTTTGCCCTATCAACAAATAATGTTATTAAAAACGATTTCATTAAATCAAGTAACAATTTATGTTTAATAAATAAGAAAACAATATATTTTTAATTCATCCTGCGTTGTCGCAGGGTTACGTCAAATGTTTATTTTTGTAGTGATATGCCAAAAATACCTAGGCAGTTGAAAAGTTATCTGTCAATATAATTATAATAACGTTTTTCTAAAATAAATTTCTTCATGAATAAAGTAAATTATGTTATAAACCCTCGTCCAAACCGAACGCGCGAAGCCAATAGCGTAATATAAGTGCCTGGCTGCTACTATTATATTTCTGGTAACAAATGGCAACCCCAAATGACGAAGGGCCGCGATTTAGTAAAACAACAAAAAAAAACAGTCGTCTGTTGTCCTTTCGTGTGCATAGACTACGCTCTCTGGTTCCCCAGTATCTCGATCTCGTTCTGTTTTTCTTGTGATCCCGCTTTCGTTTAACTGACTGTTCCAGCTTGTAATAACTACAGACGTCAGTGGTAAATTGGACTTCAATTGTGTTGTGTTGTGATGATTATGGACGTTTTAGTCGATGACAAGAGAAGATTATGGCTACTTTGGATTCAGTTGTCGGTTTATGTCAGATGGAACTGTAAATGTTTCACAGGTTCTTATTAGAACAAGCAAAAACTGGGTTGTTTAAAAAAACCGTTTTTCGGGTTTCTTCTTTACAAAACCGGTGAAACCTGTTAAGTCGGTTTTTTCAGTTTTTCTTTTCAATCTTTTAAAAAAAATGAGACTAATGAAAATGCTAAAGCCTAATCAAAATATGTATTTTATACGTTTATCTTACACTTATCACACACTCATTATTGCTCACTTATTATTGTTTATCTTTTCTTGTTTTTTTTACGTTTATAATAATGAGCATTTGTTTGGACTTCAATAAGCTACAACTACTAAATAACAATATAAAAAGTTTCCTTTCTGTATTCATGCATAGAATAAAGCTTATTATCTAGGTAAACAACATACTCTTAAAATTTAAGGGACTAACGACTAACATACAAAATTATTAACATTTGGTATTGTATTGTATAGCGGGCTGGTTTCCGGAACTCCACCTCTAAAGCGCGTATTTTGTGTGCTGGTGGGAACGTTATCTAACCACCCCAGTTCCCCGAGAAAGGCCAGCAGCTCGTTGGTGTTGCTGATCTCGCGGAGAGTACCTGGGTTACCGAGTTACTTTGCCCTGTATGTTGCAACCTCTGGGCAGTGTAGAAGCACGTGGGCTGTGAACAGTTGGTAGGTACACAAAGGTCTAAAATCACAGTATATTAAATAACTGTCACTAAAAACAAACAGGCAATATCAACAGTACGTAAAATGAGATCAAATATTGGAAATATTTTCTTTTAAATATCGCATAAAATAGAAGTCTTATTGCTCATTTACCAAAACAAATTAAATATGTCATTCTTGTATATGTCTATGCTTGTACTCGTGTCACGCACTATACATAGCGTTAGCAACTTGAAGCGGACTGACTATCGTACCCGGGGAGTAATTCGGCGTAAAATTATCGTACATGGATCGAAATTATCGTATTTTTTAGGATAATGTCTATTATAAATAAATAAATCATATTAATTGTAATATTGATATGTATGCAAGTACTTTATAGTTTATCTTTTTTAAACCACCGTTTTCAAATCAACAGAACACTGCGTGGTTTTAACCGATTCCCTTTCCACTTTAAGTTCAATAACCGCGCCAAGTTTAAAATTCACTCAGACAAAATATCACTGTTCCCATGCAAGTTCGGTATTTGATAGATATACCTACTTGCCAATGATAACAATCACTCCGAGTGTGTAATCAAAATTTTGCTGTTTCAGAAACGACTGCCTTTTTTTTTTATGAATGGCATCTCGCAGTTCAACCTAGGAGGTTGTCGTCTGCTTAACCGGACTATCCTGTGGGTGCCTTAAGAGTAAGGCCTCCAGCCAGGGCATAAAAACTTACAAACTAAGCGACTATACGCTGAGGGCACCCCCTGTGGGGTACGAGCCTCGGCTCAGGGCGTCGCTGGGGGGGGACTGCATGGGGACAGGCTGGATCTGAGTGATATCATTATTTAGGGGCTGATTTAAAACTACTGGCACAG
Source organism: Cerastis rubricosa (assembly GCA_949152445.1). Lineage (NCBI taxonomy): Eukaryota > Metazoa > Arthropoda > Insecta > Lepidoptera > Noctuidae > Cerastis > Cerastis rubricosa. Next base: position 14,485,145 of record OX424545.1, on the reverse strand, counting down.
CATCGCGGGCTGGCTCGAGCGAGGGTCGGGGAGGGCATGGACCGGGACGTCGCGACGGACCTCGACGGCGAGGTCGGAAAGACGGCGGTTTGTGTCTGAACTTTTTAAGAGTGCTAGTCTCTTTGCTACTCTCCTGGAGGAGGGTGATAGCATCATCGGGAGTGACGAGAGTATGCCGAGGACGGCGTACTGTACTAATGCGCGAGGGTTCGTAACGGGCGGCCGCTGCGATCAGGGGATTACGGTGTTTACTGGCGTTATCGAAGAAACGCTTCGAAAGACGTTTCATAAACTGAAGGACGGTGGGCATTCTAAGGTCTACGTGTAGACGGTCGTTACGGACATAAAAAGGGGCTCCCGTGACTCTACGTAAGAACCGGTTCTGCAAGGTTTGCATCCTATGGATGTATTTAGGCTTGGTGTGAGCGTACACGACGGAAGCGTACGTCATAATGGGGCGGATCACCGCTGTATAAAGGCGCAACTTGCACTTGAGTGACAATTTGCTTTTTGCCGAGATCATGAAATGAAGCCTACCCATAGCAAAGGCAGCTCGGTCGCGAGCTGCTTTGATGTGCGCCGCGAAAGACAGGTGGTTGTCAAGTAAGACTCCTAAGTATTTGGCTTGCTTCTCCCAAGGGATAGGCTTACCATACATAGTGATCGGGCTGAGCGCGAGTGGCTTATTTTTACGCGGTTTAAAGAAAAGAACTGCCTGACTCTTGTCGGGGTTCACCTCGATTCTCCATTTCCGGAATCAAGCGCCTAGGACGTTGGCTGAGGTTTGGAGGGTGCTGTAAATAGCGTCGTGACTATAGCCAGTGTAATAGATGGCCGTGTCGTCCGCGAACAGGGCTAGCTGTGCCTTCTTGCTCTTGGGGATGTCACTGGTGAACAGCGTAAAGATAAGGGGAGAGAGCGGGGAGCCCTGAGGGACTCCGGCTCTAATGGGGTGGGGGGAAGACAGTGCCTTCCCGATGCGATAGCGGAAGGTGCGATCCGACAAAAAGTCTCGTAAGATGAGCACGAGACGGTCCGGCACTCCCATTTTGTACAGCTTATATAATAAGCCGTTGTGCCAGACTTTGTCGAATGCCTTTGCTATGTCGAAAAACAACACACCCGTCATCGCTCCACGCTGGAAGCCAGCGCTTAAGTGTTCTACGATGCGGTGGGCCTGTTGAATGCAAGAGTGTCCGGTCCTGAAGCCGAACTGTTCGTTGGGGATGAGACTCTTAGCCTCGGCGAAGTCTTTGAGTCGCTTATACATAAGTCTCTCGTAGATTTTACCGAGTGCATTCAGGAGACTGATAGGTCTGTAGCTCGAAGGCTCAGACTTGGGTTTGCCTGGCTTAGCGAAACCGATGACAGTGGCCTCTTTCCATATTTGGGGAAACGCGTTGTTGCTCAGGGCGCCATTGAAGATGGCCGCCATTAACACGACGAGCTGAGCGGGGAGGAGTTTGAACACCCTATTGGTGATTCCGTCGGAGCCGGGTGCTTTCCGCGGTTGAAGTTTGTTAATGATGTCTTGCACTTCGTCAGCTGTGACCGGAGGCAGAGGATCATCAGGGTCTTCTTCGGGGGGCAGGGCGGCTTTACGTTCGACGAATGCGTTCACCTCATCGAGATGTCGCTTGTCTACTGGTTGCAAGCTGGGGGAGCACTGGGATTCCAGGCTGTCGGCTAGGCATTCGGCCTTCTCAGAGTCGTCAAATGCGACGCTCTTATCGGGACGGGTGAGGGGAGGCATCGAAGCCTCTTCGGTGGAGCGCATCTTGCGTTGCAGCTGCCAGAAGGCTAGGTGGGTAGGCTCGAGTTCGCTTAGCGTTTTTTCCCATTGATTATTACGAAACTCACTGGTGCGATCCTTTACAGCACGCTGTAAATTACGCATGTGGGCTTTGTTTGCCTCGCAGGGAAAGCTGCTGTAGGCACGGATGGCCGCGTTCTTTTCGTTTATCAGTTCACGTATGTCAGCGGGTAGTATCCAGCGTTGATCGCTCATTGCTGGGACTTCCCGTGAGCAGTCCTTCAGTACGGATTGCACGTATTCTGTAAACGAGTTGATGGCGGCCGTCGTGTCTGCGACTGAGACTATGTGGTCGGGGATGGCCTCCAGGTGAGGCGAGAAACGACTGCCAACTTTTCTACACAAAATATACGATACGTATGAAGTGTGAACATTATCGAAATATCGAACTTGTATTCTCTTGTTCGCATTGGTAGATGCTTACCATTAAGAAATCGTGTACAACAGGCGCTGGATAAAGTTACAGTCTCGCCAGTGGTGTAACTTATCAGAGCGGATCCTAAGAACCAATAGGAATAGAGATCTTGTATTTTCCGGTATTTACGGACAAAATAATATCATGGTACTGCGATTTAGACTATCAGCGTATGAGTGAAATAATATAAATTCTCAAATTTTGCATCATGATGGAAATTATCGTACAATCTGCGGACGAAAATAATAAACTATCGTACATCGTACGTAGGCACAAAATTATCGTATGTGTACGATAATTATCGTACGGTTCCGAACGCTATACACAGACTAACCGAAAACAAAATGGCGGCAGCTTGGCATAGCAGCATACATTGCGACAACGATCTAAATTAACGTGGTTTGTTTTCCCTAATAAATAAAATTTTAAAAATTTATAACCGTAAAAACCCGGTTTCAAAGCAGTCGCCTCACTGGTTTTTTTGGTTTTCCGGGTTTCCGGTTTGCATGCCCTAGTTCTTATATATATTATACATTCATTTTGTAAAACAAGCTGTATAGGTAATCAAGTAAGTTGAGACGGAAAATCATTGGGTGAGCAAATATTTATTATTTTAATTGTAATATATTTTTGGTTGCGTTTGTAAAATACTAAGTAAGTATTAATAAATTATACGAAGTGTTCTTTAACAGTTTTTTTCTAATACCAAGTGTTTTTAATCATATCTGCAGCCTTTTCTCCAATCATTACCGCTGGGGCGTGCGTGTGCACTGAAACGGTCCGCGGCATAATACTAGAGTCGACGACGCGAAGATTGTTTATACCGTGAACTCGTAATTCTGGATCGACCACAGCCAACGGGTCGGATTCTGGGCCCATGCGACACGTCGCTATCTGGTGATGCAGAGTAATCGTGAGTGTACGCAACGCACACTCCCAGTACTCATCAGAGTCATAAGCCTTCCCACGACATGTTAAGAAATCCGCTTTATGCAACTTTGCTCCGAAACGCTGGAACGGTGGCGTTGCGGCCAAAGCCTGCACATACCGTATTGAAGCAATCATCGTCTCAACGTCAATTCGATGCGTGAAATAATTGCCGTATAGAAGAGGATAACTAAAAGGATTTTTATCTTTCAACTCAAGATATCCTACTGATTTAGGATGTAGCAACATAGGAAACACACTCCATGCCTCTTGATTGTCTATTGTTCCGAAAGCTGTGTCGAACAATTCTGGAGAAATCATCATTCCTCTTCGCACCGCTTTGCTCCCTGATGCTCCTCCGTCTGCCGTAAGTGCACCGGCAAGGCTTATTAATTCGATGTCTGGTATTCGGTCTTGTTGATTAGATAAAGGAGTTTTTATGTATCCAATACCTTCCACACCGCCAGGACTCGCGACTAGATTGTCACCGTTCTGCGTCCACTCCAGAAAGTTTTGAAAATTTCCGTCTCTATTTTCGTTAATGCCAACATTAGTGGCATTGATAGTGAACATTAATCCAGGATACGTTATGTGATCATAAAGCGTTTGGCCAACGGGCAAGTTTTGTATTACGGGAATACCGTGTTTCCTGAGATGCTTTTTAGGACCTACTCCTGATAACATGAGTAACTGAGGCGAGGCTATCGGTCCAGCTGACAATATTACTTCCCTGCGCGCTCTCACTTTATTACTCAAACGATTCCTGACGTATTCAACTCCATAAGCAGTTTTTGTAAGTTTATCTATGAGTACTCTTGTAACTGTTGTTGATGGTAGTATGTGCAAGTTGGGCCGTCTCTTGTTGGGGCGTAGGAATGCTTTGGCCGAGCTCAGTCTTCTGCCGTTTCTCGTATGTGTTTGAACGTATCCAAATCCAAGTTGCTCTGGAGAATTATAATCCACTGTAGGGCTACCCATTATTCTTCCTGCTTCTAAGAAGGCATCTACTAGCGGTGTCCTGAAAGCATTAAAAGATGAAATTAAATACGTTTTCATGAGGCCATTTCAAAATTTAAGATCTATCACAATTGTAGTCAACTTTGCTGTCCTTGGAAAAGCTACACACTTGATTTTAGCTGACTCTTTATTCATATTTTTAGCGAGCCTAGTTACAATAATATCCTTGAATACGTAAATAAAGTGTGAAATAAAAACACAGAATGGTCATACGGTTCATGCGCCATTAGAAATAGTCAGATTGTTTGCTGGATCAGGGTGTCACAATTCAAATCATTGGTATTCGGCAAACACCCTGATTAATGCGGTTTTATTATGCACATTAATTGTCAGTAAATCATGATTTAAATTATTTATGATTTGATTTTATTAATAGTTTGTTAGTAGATAATGATGAATGATAAAACTAACCTGAAGTTGATGAATTCTACGTTCATTTCGCCGGTCCTTCCTCGGTAAGGGGAGTTTTCGTAACCTTTTAAATACGCACGCTCCGATTTCATGTAGTATTGGAGAACTTCCTCATAGGACCTGAAGAGATAATAAAATAAAAAGCATTTTAATTTGTGAACAAATGAAACAAAATAAGTGGGGCACATCATAGTTATGAAACTCCGTGAGTGTTTTTGTTTTAATTGGTTTATTTTATCAAAAATCCCCCTTTTTCCCTATGTGTCTAATCGTACTAGTAATATTTTAATCTGGGTGTTCATTACCAGCCATAGTTGCCTGCTGCTGCTATTCTGTTCCACTCCTCAGGCCGCCCTCTGGTGTAGATCATGTAGTTTATAACGCTGGTGCCTCCCACGGCTCGCCCTCTCGGCCAGTAGCATCTTTGGTTTAACAAGCCTGTAACAGGAGAAAGAATCATTTATTGGCTCAAGAACTACTGCTGAGCACGAAGTCCTGAGTTCGATTCCTGTAAGAGGAATTTCTCGCAGCCCGGAGTCGGGACTAGTGCCCGGTTAATGGTAACAGGCTCGTCCCCCTAGTACGTGGGACTTAAACATAACCGGCGAAATGTGGATTTACTATAGGTACACTTTCCCTAAATTTATTTTGGTATGTTATTTTGAACGGCTGCGTACCTTTTGCTATAATAACAAAAGTTCTAATGATCATTTGACCTATTTTCATTTGAAATAATTTTTGATTAGTATAACGATGAAATGATATAATGAATTATTGATATAATTTCAGTTTACCTAATTTTATATGGTCTTATAAACATATTCTATAATGCACATTTGAACTAATATTCATTTAGTATAGTATTTAGTTCGTATATTATTCCTCATATATTCCTGAGTCAGATCCCCTATATGGTTGGTGAATCATGTGGGTTAGGTTAGGTTAGAACCACGACCATTAGCGCGCGAAGGCGAGCGAGCGAAGCGAGCGTGCCGTGGTAGCGGCCGCCGAGCGTTAGATCCCTTCTATTCTTGATGAATCATTTGGGTTAGATGAGGTTATAACAGTATGATGTTTTCTGATATTTACTTATTCACTACAGAATTTGGGCAGAAAATGAGTAAATTTAAAAATTAGGTCAAATGAAAATTAGATTAAATGACCGTAATACTAAATGTTTTTAGAGCAAAAGAAGTTTATATGAAATGTAATATAAGTTCACATGAAATTAGGTTATTTGTTTTTATAGCATATGAAAATTATATCATGTGAACGTTATTTCAAGTGATAATATATTATCTGTTATTATGGCATATATTACACACCCTATTTTGAACCTGCTACGTGAGCTTTAATCAAGTATGGCCCGGTTGAATTCCAGTCGTTTTTTTTTTTAAATCAAGCTTTTTCTTTTACTACTTCAACGCTAATACAGTAAACGACAATTCGACGAAAATGCAATATTTAATGCTCATTGCAAGTTACTTCCACTTAGTCAATAAAATAATCTATTTGATTGCAAAAGATATAATCGTCTCTGATTAGTTAAATTAGCCTTATTACTTTTGCCAACGGCTTCGCCGGCGTGGAAGTTAGTAATCAACCCAAATAAACGTATGACCGGGATAAAAACTATCGTATTTCCTGACCCGTTAAATGGCCTGTGTGCCGAATTTCGTGCTGATCCATTTGGCTCTTTCATGTGTGAAAAGTTATCAGACAGAATTACAGTATACAGACAGAGTTCGCATTTATACCTTTTTTTTTACGGATGGGTTTTATTCGTATGACCCCTCCTGCTCTGAGCGGAGCAGAAGAGAGTGTCAGACTTGTACTGACTAAAACCCATCCATGTTCCTTCTTAGCCCTTTGTGTTCCAGGGCCACGGTATCTCTTTCGAACAGTCCCGCAGCCCTGGCAGACATCGGCACTCTCGGACCCCTTCCGATTTGCTGACAGATCCCGGAGGCGCGTGTGGAACACGAACGCGCCGTCGACACGTCCTGTCGTCGTAAGACGGGCGGACGGTGAGCTAGCGCATTACTCACCGTCCACAGGCCCGCGCCTAGCGTGACGTCTCCCGAGGCGTCTCCCGCGGCGGCTGGGATGTGAGGCTCTCTCCTTCTCACGTTCCGCCACCTCCTTCGCTAGCATGACTGTTCGCAGAAGGAGGCGACGACTTCCAATTCCCGCTCACTCCGGACCACGGTTTGAACGAGGGTCGGACGGGAGAGCCCCCAATCGCCGTTACGAAGACACCGCGATGCTCAGGCCAAGCGGAGCAGAGCTTCACGGTGTGCTCCGCCGTTTCCTCCGGGCGATCCTCGCAATGGTGACACCCAGGCGTCTCCTCCCGCCCGATTCGGTGCGGGAACCTCCCGAAACAACCGTGTCCGATGAGGACCTGCGTCAGGAGGAAGGTGAGGGTGCCGTGGCGCCTCTCCAGCCACTCCTCAAAGAGGGGCACTTATCGCCACTATTGTGACGTGCCCTGCACGGGGTTGCGACAGTCGCTCTCTCCATGTCGCCATGCCGCATTTATACTTTATTATTATTAACTACTTTAATTTTATATTATTATTTTATTTTATATATTAAATTTTAGTTATTTATTTTTATGTATGGATTATTATTATATCAAATTAATTATAGTGTTCGTGTGAGCCTAATACTCAATAAGCTGATAGTTACAGAATAAGTAAGTACCTAAACAGACTCCTGGCTGGGGCTCCATATAGTACGGCCATGCATATTCTGTGCGTTGAAAGAACGGTGAAATGCTCGGGACATCGGTGAAGAAGTTCTCCGGTTTACCCGCTTCCAGCAAGAGGACTTTGACGTTAGGGTCTTCAGTCAGCCGGGCAGCCAGAACACAGCCGGCTGAACCAGCACCGACGATGATGTAGTCGTACTCGGGTAGTGGAGATTTTAAACCTGGAATTGTGTATAATTGTTTTTTTTTGTAATCAACATTAAATAAAACCGTGACCATGTGACATGTAATTGATCTCCAGGCTTTTCTGTTTTATGTAGGAGATACACACACGCACATCACGCGTTATACAAAAAATCATGTCAGTAAAATAATATAATAAAAAAAATCACCGAAGATCAATCTGAGAGTTTTCTACTCTCATATTGATCTTCGGCGATTTTTAAATCATATTAATTGATTGTCCGGTCTTATTCAATTTAATAACAAAGTAGATTGCTAAAATTGATCTCAAACTTAATCTTGATTGGTCTGGAATATCATTCGGATAAATAATCACAAAATTAAATGTTAAAACATTTGAAATTTAATTATAACCTTTAGTATTTGAAGATAATATTTATTTATTACCTACATACTACAAACTTTTAGTATAAATGCCATATAAAAAAATGATTTTACGTTTTTTGTTACATTAAGAATTGGCAGATTATGGTTTCGCAGTAACCAAGACTGAAGACATTCTACATTAATAAAATAATTCAAAATACAGTTACTCACCATTGGGCAGTGGGTACCTGTCCCGCAATATATCGAACAGGTCTCCAGAATTCCGTGGCGTGTAGTTAGGAGCCGCTGACTGCATCAATAACTGAATTATAGGGTTCTGTATGAACGACACGTCATTCTGACAAATTATTCGATTCTGGTCGATGATCGACGAAAATATCACGACTGACCATATCACCTTTTGGAACATTATTTACCATTACTGAAAAAGAAAAAAAATATAATAATAATATAAATGTGTAATATTAGAGATTATGATTAATATCAGTTATTGGGTTGTGGAGGTCAGATAGGCAGTCGTTCCATGTAAAATACTGGTCAGCTGCATCCGGTTAGACTGGAAGCCGACCCCAATATATATATATATATATTGAGGTCGGCTTATATATATAAGGTGCTATAAAAATATCTGCAAGCACCTTATATATATATAGTTTGGGAAAAGGCTAGGCATATGATGGTGATATACTACTTGGAAGACACAGTTTTTTAACAACATTGTATTATGTTTTAATTATGAATTGGAACTAATCTGCAAACAGTTGACGGAAATTTTACTATTCATTGAATATATTCACTTAAATCTTGAGATGCAAATCAAGCATTGAATGCATATCACAAATTCAGGCCTTGAATTCATATTGAAGGGCATGATGATTAAAATTATTATTTATTGACACGAGGATCATTCTCATACAATCGTTATGAGGGGCCAAGTGTGCAATGGTCCTTTAGGGCGAGCCATCGTCGCCTGGGCCTGGTCTAACTACAGTAAGTACAGAGCAAAGTCTAACCATTTATTATATACGCTATTGAAAGGCACTTATAAACGTCAAAATTTACAAGTAAATAGATTAACTTTTAGTTGTCCATTAATATAGGCAGTAGGGTACGCAGATAATGCTATTTTATATTATTTTTAATGCTGATCATTTTAGCAGTTATGGTTGGAGCTCTACTTAGGATATGCACCTCGTTACTCTGCGTTCAGCAGGGAACGGCAATAGGTCATTTTTAACTGACTTCAAAAAGTCAATTCGATTGAATTTTGAGAGGAGCTCGTGGCTAAATAATAATAGCCGCACGGGTCGATCTTCAAGGGTAAGCCGTGCTTGCCGAGGTCGGTCCGTGGATGGGTGACCATAATTACATACCGAGAATCCTTCGTGCCTCGGAAAGCACGTTAAGCCGTTGGTCCCGGCTGTCATTTGTAGATCTTGGACAGTCGTTACCGGTTAGTCAGAAGCCGAAAGTCTGACATCCAGTCTTACCGAGGTATTTCGTATTACCCAGTTACTGGGTTGTGGAGGTCAGATAGGCACTCCCTTCATGTAAAATACTGGTTAGACTGGAAGCCGACCCCAACTAAGTTTGAGAAAAGGCTAGGCAGATGATCAGCCTTTTTTTCGCCAATTGTAATCCGATATCGATGATTCTTTTTTGTTTGGTAGAGTACCTAATATTCCGCGGTGGTCCCGTTTAAATGTGAAAATCTGTTGATGATCTTCAGAGATATACAATGTAACTCTTCAATAATAGACGGCAAATCTGTCGTGATTACTGCAATCGCTTGGATATTTAATTTTTACACAATTTTATAACGTAACATCATGCCTGTATGCTCAGAAAGGGTGCGCAGACATGTATAGTACCCACATTTCGCCAGTTATGTACATATAGTCAGCGATATCTTCGGCACTTCTTAACAATTTTTGATTATATTTTTTTGTTTGGAAGAAGATTTTTTGCAGAGGTTTTTTTGATTGTGGTGAAAATGTTCGGAGATAGACAATGGAACTCATCAATAAACCATAGCAAATCCTATTGCTGTTGCTGGAATCGCTTGGTTATGTATTTTTGATACAATTCCATAACGTATGTTACGTTATGAAATACACAGCCTGTATCTTTGAAGGGATGGAAGCAAATTTTGGCAGTTATGTTATTGGTATGTTTTGTACTTAGTAAGTATCAAATCACTTATAATATTAAACACGTTGAAAGGTTTCACGGTTATTATTATTTATTTATTTATTTATTACGAACGGACGGAACGGAACAATATTTTAAAGATAATGTTAATATAAATCTAAAAATATCTAATCTTATAATCTAATCTAATAATATTAATAAAATCTTATATAAATTTCCCCCAACAATCTGCAAACCACCTTCTTAAAAAATATGGTTTATAGACTCCTGAGAAAGAATAGTAAGCGATTTCGCAAACTTACTTTTCATTTTCTGACTTCTTATATCAGCAGGCAATCGGTTGAGAAGGTATGTTAGAAACACATCATCTATTTACCCTTTTCCCAACTAAATTGGGTCGGCGTCCAGTCTAACCGGATGCAGCTGAATACTAGTATTTTACCTCCACGACCAAACAAAACTATGAAAGCAAAAAATAAAAAAAATACAAGAACACCTTCAAAAACTGACTTTTTACGAGTATCTGTGTCGGTGCCAGCCAAAGCTAGAAAACTTAAAGTAATGTAATAACGAAAGCGACCCATACAACGCTATCTGTAGCAAAACAACCTGATTATCAATTTAAATTGAATCTAGATATGATTACAATTCAATTTAGATATGGTGGTAGTAAATTACTAGGTTTTTAAAAAAAAAAAAATAACCGTTACACATCAACATTTATAAAATAGTTAAAAGTTTTGTCTGTTGTCTGTACAGTATAAGTTCAAACAGGTTTGTAAGATTGACAAGATTCTTATGAAGTAGTTATAAAGGCATTAAAGAGCTGGTGGTATAAAAAAAGCACTTCATTACGAAGATTCAATTTTTTGGCCATCTGTACTACGCGTTTTTTTTCTCGGCAACTGTAATCAGAGTTCATTGACATCATTTAAATTACGCTAAGTCACTTACTAGTTACTTTGTTAGAATGAAAAAGAAAATGAGTCTATGGAACTCGTATGGGAAACTTTTTTAAATGAGATTTTACAGTTTAGTTTTGCGGTTATTTTTAGTTTTAGAGTAGTATTGCAAAAAAGAAGCTTGCTAACCTTTAAAGTTCAAAGGTTCTTAACCTGTTGGCGACCATTGGTATGGTCACTGAAGGCAGACTAGAAAGAGTACATGCGATTGCAAGATTTAGCCCCTTAAGAACGTGTCAAAAATTCAAAATTAAATTAATCGTAAATTCCTTCAGTTAAATCAGATGTCAGCTACTATATAACGATCCATCGATGCGCACTATCGCACTTATAAAAAGGCTTACTACTATATCAATGAGTTTTTAGATGATAGAAGCATAAAATAAAAAAAAATGTCCGATCCACATGTCATTCTATCTTGTTTACGATGTTACTTGTTTGAAACCGTTTTATTTAGTTTTGTAGTTTTCTTTTTTTTTGTTTTCCTTTACACCTAATTCGTACGCCTTGCAAGGTAAAACATAGTGATACAACACAAATTTTATACCATGTACCATATTACCTATGTTCGACAAATAAATTACTTTGACTTTAAATATAATTCGTAACGTAACATATAAACAATAGCGATAACGTCAACAATATAGGTAAAGGTATTGCATTAACTTTTTGTTTAATTAATTTACCAGAAGAGCATCTGTAAGATTTTTAACTTGAAAAACCGTAAGGGCTAATTTCTTTCGATTTTCTTTCTGCCGGTTAATTTAACCGGAATTCTGGGATCCAGTTTTCCAAAAATTAAATGTTTTACCTGCCAGTACACCTTTGCAAGTTCAAGTTTACAAGTGTTTAGTGTTTCCTATTGAAATAATTAACCTAGGACCTACTGTCTTTTTATGTTGCACAAGTATTTATAAATCCGCCATACGGAAAAATATTCTGGCTGTGCTAATCAAAATTAAGCGTGAATTTGTGATCGGAACTTACATTCGTTCCATATTAAGCGTCCTTCTAACTGACGACATTCCAACATCATTACCTAAGTTTTTACTCAAGCTTGCACGCTTTCCTGTTCACAATGTGGTCTTTAGGTATAGCTCGACTGGTTTCACCTACGCATCATATTATTTTCGGAGGAAGAGATTAGAAGATCGCAGACGAGTTTCGACCTCATTTAGGTTGGATTAAAATCGTCAATACAACCCTTTATGTTCATTAAATCCCATTAAATGATTTTTACAAAAATTGTCACTCAATGGGAATAATTGAACTTAAAGAGGATATTGATAATTATAAAGATTATAACTCTCTGTAAAGCCATATTTGCTACGATCGCGAATCATATTCTAAACAACATACAACCTGACACTGAATGCTAATTCCAAAAACGAAAAAAAAAAAAAATATAATCGCTGGCTACTTGCACCACCCCCTTAACATTGTGCGTGTTGAAATAATGCACTGCGTTTATTGAATGTTTCGATCTTTTACTTTTCAAAATTAGAATAGTGCTCTTCAAGCTTGAGTGATTGTCTGAACCGACAATAGTATACGCTGAAGGCCACTTCTCAAAGTGCACTTACTAATAATATCGTATTACAACATTATTCGCATTGAACCAGTGAGAGGCGTACGTGCCGCCTAATATCCGACGGTCAAATGAGAGTACTCCAGATTATTTAGGTTATTTTTAATATCTAAACAAACCAGTGTAGCGAGCGTGTGGTTCTGCATCTAATGCAGCTGTTATCAACCCACATCAATACAATTAATCAACAAGTTCCAGTTAATTTAGGCTATCTTGATTGTAATAGCTATCTTAGACATCAATTACAGATGAAGCAATTATCGGAATTGCCTAAATTAACTCGAGAAAGCTCGGGTATTTTAACAAAGACCAGATTTCTGCGTTGATTCTTGAACTTCGGACATCCGATGTCGGATGGTTTATTGAGTAAAAGTAAATAACTTCTTTATTTTATAAATCACTTGATTTTTCTGTTCGTAATAAATCTCGGGATTTGAGGCATATCCACTTTATTCTTTCGATGTATGAAATCAGTGTAAGTACACAAATAACTCTACCTAATTCCGACCTCTGCTTATAACTTGTTTTCGACTTTTATTATCGTTGTGTGTTATTGTTTTCGTTTTAAATTGATATTGATTTATTGACATTGTTATTTTAAATTACGTGTGCAATGTATTTTATATTATTTTAATTTATTCTATACCAATATTATAAAGCTGAGAGGTTTATTTGTTTGTTTGCTTGAACGCGCTAACCTCAGGAACTACTGGTCCGATTCGTTTTTTTTTTTCAATATTAGATAGCCCATTTATCGAGGAAGGCTATAGGCCTATAGGGGTTATATATCATCACGCTAAGACCAATAGGAGCTGAGCACCAATGAAGAATGTTTCAAAAATCGTTATTTTTTTCCTTTTGAGAGCTTCCGCTGCGTGCGTTGCGTAAACGGTTAAAGTTTCGTAAAATACATGTAAGGAAGTATTGTCTCCGTTTAAAAGTTCTAAAAAAAAGTCCGCGACAGCATTTGTCTATCTTTTAAGGTTGGCTCACTATAACCTTTTTATGCTAAGCTTTGTTCTAAAGTAATGCATTATTTGCGAAGGTGTTTTTATAAACACGATATTAATCCTTATCCGAATAAATACGTTATCCATCACACGTATTTAATTTAAAACAAAATTGCCCTTTACATCATTCAATTTCAATGAATATCTCGCAGTTTTAAAATAACATCGCAGCAAAATAATGATCAAGTACCTACTGCGTGCGCATTTATGATGTGTGATGTAGGTCTTAAAATAAACCTAAAATAGCTCCTTAACGTATGCATAATTTCAAAATATTTTCACCTTCTACGTAAACAAAATCGCGGGTTAAAGCTAGCGTTAGCCCAAAGTAACTATTCCACGCGGACGAAGTCGCCGGCAGAAGCTAGTTTCTTACAATCTAATCTAAACTAATTTAATTTCATGTATTCTAATTTATTGTTTTGTGTATCCATTACTGTTTCGTGCAGATTATATTCGAATGCAATGTAGATTGTTACTGAATAAAAAATAAATAAATTATGATTTTTTGACCGTGTGTTTGCATAAACAACCAAACATAATCGACTGGCAACATATTTGATTATTTAACTCTTAATAGTATTATAATGAATATTATTTGTCATTGTGTATTCACTAAGGTATCTCCGGATACCTTTAAGGTAAAATATGATATTTTTAAAACGAAACATTTTATTCTTTCAATTTGTAAACTTAGCTGAAATACTAATGTGAGTAAATAATAAAGACCGTAATGGTTAATTTTCCAAAAGTTCTAAGGGGAAACTATGAATTCACATTGATTAAGTCGCGGGCGTAGAGCTAGTTTGATATAATTTAATAAAATTAAAAAAAACTTGAACAAGTAAAGTACTTCATTTATCTATATAAATAACTCCCTTGATAATAAGCACGTTTAAATTCAAAAAAATTTGACATTGACATAAGACTTCCATTTTGAACCATTTCAAAAATGTTTTGTTTTCTATTAAAACTATAATGTAGTTTTCATTGAAAACAAAAGATTTTACACAAAATTAAAAATATGGGTGCTTTATTTTTTCATCTAAATTTAATGTTGCCCGAATAAATCATTTCTTTAGAACAAAACGTTGTCAATCGGGTCTTCTGCCAGAAAACAAAAAAAAAACATCCCGCCCGTCTGAAGGCTGAACAACGATTTGTGCATCGGGGTCCTAGCGGAGACCGAGGGGCTGGGGGAGCCGACTTTTGACTGGTTAGAACGCTTTAAGTTTCAGAGGAAACGTTTTTACGATCAGATAAATGGGTTTAAAAAAAGCACAACTTATACATGATTCTGTATACATATTTCGACCATCCTGCAAAATGACTTGATTTAATTTAAAGTTTTTAATTGAATATAATTCGTTTATAATTTATTTTAGAGGTAACTTTATTTGTATTTTTCGACCGAATTTGTTTATGGAATCGTGTTTTCAAAATGTATACTGCTTAGAACTAGTCCTTAATTTTGCTGTGTATTAATCACAAAGTTAATACTGCAATAATACTAAAACGAGACCCGTTCAAATTTCACAATTTAGGGTTGGCCAGTATAACCCTAAATGGTGAAATTTGAACTGGTCTCGTTAGCTCTTTCTCAACGCTCTGTGTCCGTGATTTTGACCCATTCTTAAAGTTAATTTGTTTTTATAAAGCGGTCGTTTTGAGTCCGACTGTGGTCCAAATAATATATTAAAACAATTGTACTTTGGAAGCTGAAATAACTACGTAGGTAGTTAGGTAGAGTAAACTATTAAAAGTGTGCAATATTTTTGTACATGTTAATACGTAGTATGTGTTAACATGTAAAAATTATGAGTACGTGTCACGTACTTGTAATTTTTTTACATTTATGTAAAACGATATTTGCCTACGTTTCGGCGACGTCTTTGGGAAAACTGATGGTTTTCTCTGTGCGCTTATGGACGAAGTTATGTTGACGAACCATTACTGGAAATACCGGTAGCTTAGTTAGACCCTGCTCCCGTTACCGGCGGACCAACTTTTTTTTATATGTTTCGTTAAGAAATATTTAGAAATGCAATGGATGTGTAGAAAGGGTAGTAATAATACAGGGTGTTTGGTGCATCGTTTGCCAAATTGAATCGGCCGACAGGAGAGGTCATTTGCTATCTCTTTTCGCCCTATAACTCATTCCTTGCCATACCGGTTTTTTGATAACTTTTTCATTTAAGTTTTGAAAAAATCCAAAAATCAGCAATAGAGGGCAAATAAAAAAATTAAAAATTTGTTTAGACTTAAAATTTTGATTTAATTTTATGTGTATTGTTGTATGATTGTATCAAATTCAAAATAACTTGCTAGTAACAATTACTTTCTTTTTTAATCGCTCGTAAAGTTTTTGTAAAAGAAAAATAAACTTAAAACTCAACTACAAATTTCTATAAAAAAAAACTAAAAGCAATCGGGACCTTCGAATTCTTTTAAAAAGTTGTTTAGTCTGTCCCCTTTCCAACGGTACGCAATATGTAAAAAAAAAGTTTAATACCTTTTCATTTTTAAATAAATGTGTAATCGAGACATTAGGCTGACATTGGATATTACACTAAGAACAGTAGTTTTAACATAAATAACATGCCTCAATTAAGTAGATAGATACGGTTATCTCACTATTACGTAGTGTCCTATCTCTTTCTTAAACAGGGTACCAACTTTTCAAAAATATGAAATAAAAAAAAGTAAAAAAAATAAGAAATCGCAAACCTTGTTAATTGTCCGCCACTGTTGCATTATGAAACGTATTTCTGCTTTGATAGTCACGAAAGCTGCATCAATGCGTTGGACTAAATCATCCCTAGTCTCAACTTCCGTGGCGTAGACAATTTATTTGGCTTGTCCCTAGACGTAAAAATCTAACGGAGTTAAGTCTGGGCAACGTCGAGGCCATGGAATAGCACCATCCCAAAACACCGAAACAGACTTCCCATTATTGTTAGCTGCCAATTTTCAGTGAAGACAGGTCTTTTGTATTTCAACAAGACAGTTGTCCCGCTCACTGGAGTTTAACTGTCAGGGAGTACCTCAATGACGTTATTTCTAGAATCATGGATTGGGAGGGATGGCCCTATTCTATGGCCTTCAAGTTCCCCAGACTTAACTTCGTTAGATTTTTACGTCTAGGGACGAGCCACCTCCAGTGGCGGACAATTCGAACAAGATTTGTGATTTCTCGACAAATGTCTTTTTTATTTATTTATAATTCTTGAAAAGTTGGTACGCTGTTTACGAAAGAGATAGGACACTACGCAATAGTGAGATAGTATCTATCCAGTTACTTGAGGCATGTTATTTCTGCTGAAACTGACTGTTCTTACTGTAATATCGAATATCGGCCTAGTGTCTCGATTACACATTTTGTTAAAAATGATAAGGTGTTAAACGCTTTTTTTTTGACATATTGCATACCGATGAAAAGGGGACAGACTAAAGAATTCGAAGATCCCGATCACTTTTAGTTTTTTTTTTTTATATCAGTTTAAAGTTGAGTTTTAAGTTTTCTTTTTTTATAAAAACTTTACGAGCCATTAAAAGAGAAAGTATTTTTTACTAGCAAGTAATTTTCAATTTGATAGAATCATACAACAATACACATCAAAATTAAATCAAAATTTGTAAGTCTAACCAATTTTTTGTTGTTATAAAAAAACCGGTGTGGCAAGGATTGAGTTATAGGGAGTAAAGGGATAGCAAATGACATCTCCTGTCGGCCTATTCAATTTGGCAAACGATGCACCAAACACCCTGTATAATAAGCACGTTTTTATTCCCCTTATCGATTCGGTCTGTCTATTTGTCTGTCTGTCCGTCCGTATCAATCGTAAAATTGAGAAAAAACTCATTTCAAATGCATGTAACAAATGCCGGCTTGCGTGCACCTCTTCGTCGATTTTCGAGCAGTTTTAATAAGAATTTCTGAAGTTTGGATCTGTTTGCTTTGCCGCATGGAAAGTCTAGACTCATGTTAAGTAACATTTTGAAGAATTAATGGGATACTAATGTTCCACTAATTAACTAACTTATACTATATTCCTCTTTTTTTTTCTGTTTACAACGTTATACGTTAGTCTAAAATTTACAAATTTGTCTCATTATCTGTGGAGAACGTGGTTGATTTCAAATCTGTATAATTTCTGTATCCTATATTTTTGTAATTTTTAATGTATTATTGTTTGTTTTCCCCAATAAATAAAATAAAATGCACACAAACATAAAACACATACACTGTCTATACTCTACACATTCAATGGAAAAAAATGCTGTTTTTACTTAATGCAAAGTCGGCCTAATATTCCGCGTAAATTTCCCGGACTATCATTGCAGTTTGACATTGTGTTTCAATGAGTAACTTTATTGTTTGTAAATAGTACCTTGATAGACTTAATGCCTTCCGTTTTTAAGTAACTTTGCGGTGAATTTGGCGTAGGTGAAGTCTAATAGACTACAAAACACTATGTTCTTTCATATAATGACCAAACTGATTTTCTGGAGGCCTCTACAAACCGTTTGAGCAGAATCTTATTAGGATACTAGCTGTCCGGCGCAACTTCGTTTGCGTCACATTTTCCCCGTTTTCGCAACATTTTTCATTGCTGCTCCACTCCTATTGGTCGTAGCGTGATGATATATAGCCTATAGCCTTCCTCGATAAATGGGCTATAAACCACTGAAAGAATTTTTCAAATCGGACTAGTAGTTTCGGAGCCTATTCAATGCAAACAAACAAACAATCAAATGTTTCCTCTTTATAATATTAGTTTAGAATAATATGAATCACGTTATAATTTGTAATATGGTCACAAAGTGACAATTCCTAATATCAACTGCTTGTGCGACAATTTTGCGAATTGTTCATGACTCATATCATGATTATGCTAAGGCAGCCATTTAGGTCCTTCTAAACAAAAAGAACTCTACGAAGTTGCTTAGAAATGCCATGGATTTCAGGTAAGGTACACAAAAATGCAATAAAAGTAAAGCTAATCTTCAAAGTCAGATACAAAAAAAAGGATTGCTGGGCTTCCAAAACTGAAGACCTCGTTAGATAGAGAAGAGAAGAAGATATTAGTAATATAATTTGGGCTCATTTCACATTTAGTTCACGAATATGCAATAAAACCTTCATTTAAAACAACAAGTGGGTAACTTAACTCGTTTCCGAGTAATTTATAATTATTAATATAAATTTACACAATGTAACCTTAAAAACTTACACAACGTAAACTTATGTAAGTGCAATAACCCTACTTTTCACATTTCTAATTGATTCTTATACATTGGATCTTACATAATATAATAATTGGCGAAATTTGAGTGTACTATTACGGTACAGCTCTATTTCCCCAAAGTGTTAGGCCCTTTGGGGAAATACAAGCATGATTTTATGTTATGATTATGTTTAAAAAAAAAACTTAATTATTTATTAAACAATATTAAGAAGCCGACTCAAAAAAAAAGGCTGCACGGATATAAAATATGAAAAGGTCGCGGCTTAAAAACTTACGTGGTCATGAAAATCCAAGAAAACACTGATCAGTCTCGAGATCACTATTATTTTCTGGTCCTACGATACACACGGTGCACGTATCACGTTCGACTGTAGTGTAGCGAGGCCCGATTACGCACCGGCGAGTATAGCCACCGGCCACCACCGACCACGGACACAATTTGTCTATATGTAACCTTATAACACCACAAGCTCCAGAGGTGACTCCTTTGCCTTATTGTAATTTTTAAGTTTATACGTAATTTTTTTAAAGATCTAATCTCGTTAACGATTCGAAAATCCGTACAAATAAATAAAACTGAAGTGTCTGTTTGTATTATTAAAATAACTGCTTTTTACTTCATGCAAATGAATGTACATACGGTACATAATACCAAAATATTTTTGTTTTAAATATTTATCTTTCCGTCTGTCTGTTTGTTCCGGCTCATCTCTGGAACAGCTGGACCAATTTTGATGGGACTTTCACTGGCAGATACCTGATGTAATAAGGAGTAACTTAGGCTTGTTTTAGAAAAAATCTAAAGTTATTATAAAAAACCGGCCAAGTGCGAGTCGGACTCGCGCACGAAGGGATCCGTACCACTATTTATAAAAAATCGGCCAAGTGCGAGTCTTACTCGCACACAGGGTTCCATAGCCCCAAACAATATTTTGAACTGTCATTCATTAGTTAGTAGTATTAGTTAGTAAACTTCCACTCAACCGCAAAACTAACTTGGTTTTTTATAGTATGTTAATGAAAAACAAAGTTACTGCTGCAGTTTGATGAAAAAGTCCCATATCTCAAAAACTGAACATCACATCTTATTGAAACCAATTTTCGTTGAGTTTTTTTTACCTTCTACAATCCTAAATATTTTCAGAATTTTCCTCCTCTTACTTTAGAAATTAGAGGGGGGGGGACACACATTTTACCACTTTGGAAGTGGCTCTAGCGCAAACTATTGAGTTTAGAAAAAAATGATAGTAGTAACCTCAATATCATTTTTGAAGACCTATCCATAGATAACACACAAGTATAGGTTTGATGAAAAAAAAATTTTGGTTTTAAGTTCTATGTATGGGGAACCCCAAAATTTATTGTTTTTTTTTCTATTTTTGTGTGAAAATGCTAATGCGGTTCACAAAATACATCTACTTACCAAGTTTCAACAGTATAGTTCTCATAGTTTCGGAAAAAAGTGGCTGTGACATACGGACGGACAGACAGACAGACAGACATGACGAATCTATAAGGGTTCCGTTTTTTGCCATTCGGCTACGGAACCCTAAAAACGAGCAAAAAATCACTTCATTGTATGGGAGCCCCCTTAAATATTTATTTTATACTGTTTTCAGTATTTGTTGTTATAGCAGCAACAGTAATACATAATATGTAGAAATTTCAACTGGCTAACTATCACGGTTCATGAGATACAGCCTGGTGACAGACGGACGGACGGACGGACGGACGGACAGCGAAGTCTCAGTAATAGGGTCCCGTTTGACCCTTTGGGTACGGAACCCTAAAAAACTAAATAACTTATCTGTTAAATTCCACGCGGACGGAGTCGCGGGCACAGCTAATTACTATGTTTTGACTGTCTCGTTGGTCTAGTGGTTGCAAGCGCGACTGCTGAGCTAGAGGTCTTGGGTTCGATTCCCGGGTCAGGTTAAGTGTTATTGGGTTTTAAGAATTTCTCATTAGCTGCCACAGAGTCTGGATTTGTGCCCGCTAAATGACAATAGGCTCGCCTCCTATTACATTGGACCCAAACATAACTGGCGATATATTGGTGTATTATTAGGAACACCTCTGTCTAACCCTTCAGGGATTACTTGCGTGATGTTATTTATAATGTTTTATTGATTTGAATGAAACTGATAGAAATTTTACGCGGCCATCACCATTCCATGCCCTTAATCTCAATTAATTTGGGGTCGACGCTGTCTGTTTTTTTCCATACTTTTCTATTAATCATCTTCACTAACTAACCCGCCTTTCTAAATAATCTTTCACGAAGTTTATAAAACGTTTTTCCGTGGTCTTCCCATATTCTTACTCTCATCCAAATTCGTGCTCAAAATTTTCCCCACAACGTGTTCTCCATCCCTCTGCATCAGAAGCCCGATTGCGAGTACCATGATTGGTCTATGGAAATATGTATTCACTACGTAGCCAAATCCATCCCTGCTTGCCAGGTCTTTTTATGACGGTCAGCTGCCTATGACTAATAGAACCAAGGATTTGTAACAGCATTCTGGATTCTCCATGGAGTTTCTAGCCCCTTCTCTAGAGTCTATGCTTTGTGATCGACGAGCACAGTCCTTTCTCAGTTATTATATCTGGCAGCTGTGACTGGGCTGTAGCTTCATATTTTTGTTTCTGACTGATACCTAATTCCACAATTCATAAGTGAGAACTGACAAGAGACTAAGTGAAAACAGACTTCTAAAAAGGTGGTTCATATCCGAGCAACAACTTTAAAAAAAAAATTAATCAAGTAAATGGCTTGAGTTTGAATAAAAAAGTTCTCATACCTGCAAAGTCACCGCGTTCAGAGACCGACGACACTTTATGATTACTTATATGTTGTGTAGCCTGGTTGGCATAATGCTGTGTTTACTTCATCTCGTCTTAAATCTGTTTTGAGATTTCGCAAGGAAAGTTCAACATTTTCTTTTCGGGGTGTTTGATATCAAATGGCATGGTTTAGTAACCGCACATAACGCCGACACAAAATTAGGCTTTTTAATCTTAGCTTGCTATGTGCGACACACTCGTAACTTTTCATAACAAATCGAAAGTTTAACCTTCATACGTGGGTAAAAAAGGTGATTTTATGAAAATGATTGGTCAGAATGCGAGTTCATTGCGAAACCATGTTGTTGTCATTGTATTTTAGTTTCATTGTGTGGGTGTACAATAAAGTACACTTCTGCCTAACCCTTCGGGCATTACAGGCGTGATCTTGTGTTATGTAATGTGTTGAATTGTTGGAGCAATACAAACATCTTGAAGTTAACGTATTGTTTTTATTGTTACAGGTAAAGCAATTTCGCGGAGCAGTTGTACTGGCGATCGATTCAAAATAAACATTTTGCCTTCCATTATTTAACATAAATATATTTGAAGTCAACGCACTTCACGTTTCTCTAATTTAAATCATAAATAACCGTCAAAGTGCCTTCAGTTTTTTTGCTTGTAAACCAAGCGTGTTTTGCAAAAAATATTTTTTATGGAATAAAATACATATCCATTCCTTTTTTATATTTTAGGCTTGTCTGAAGTTTTATTTTTTATTGTTCCTGTTGCTACACGACTATATTATTGTTGTTGTTGTGACGGCACGGTTGGCTCAGTGGTTAAGCGATTTGCTGCTGCGCTGTACGGAAGAAATATTTGTATGACCACCAGCACGCGTAGCATGACCACTGTAGAAACGAGTTTTGTCTACAGAAGAATCGACATAATACACACACAGATAGACAATGACCCGTGCTGGTAGTTGTTCCGGGGCTGGCTGTTTGAGCCTTTGATTTTTTTGCTAAAATTTTGGGCCAAAACATAATTTACACTTCGTGTGTAAAGTTCTTTCAAATGCACTGGGTTGTGGAGTAACCCTTCTGAAAATATCTACCATTTTCATTAGGAGCGTCGTATTTTTTTCCTTGTGCTTGTATAAAAGGTGTTGTTTTGCATCCTCGTCAAAATTCAGGATGTTGTCACAAAAGACATAAATAATCAATATAAATTACGGTACCTAGCAAATTATTAAAAAACACTGCGTTTTTTTGTTGTTTAAATTTGTCAATATTTCAGAATAACCCCCTTAACGTGGTTTAGGGCTTATAAAATTATCGAAAAAACGTATGACGTTTTTTGTTTGTGTGTAACCGACGTTATAAGGCGGGGATCAGACCGCCCGTGTTCAAAACACGGGTGGTTCACAGTTACCGATTTCAGTAAATAAATAAAAAAAAGAAAATTACCTACTCATTTTATTATTGATTCGGATCGAGAATCATTAGCATAGTTACCTCCTAGAATTTGACGAGGTTGCAAAACAACACCTTGTATATGTATCGCTATCACCTACCATTTCAGTTTAATTGTTGTTTTGTTATAGTCTGTCTGTATTTAGTTCCTTGTAAAGATATAACTTAAATTACTTGGTTTACTTTTGTGTATGCTTAGTGAATTACATTGACTGTATTTTTATCATTTTATTTATGCATTGAGCTAAAATGTAGTTGCCTTTATTCTTAGTTTTTTGCTTAGTTTTATTTACCTGTATGTACATAAACGTCGGATGAACCGGTTGAGTAAGATAATAAGAATTAATGATGTTTTATCATTTATTACCTAAGTGTCTATGCAAGTTTGTAACATCAGTGTCTACAAGGCCGCATGTAGGTACACTGGTTTTCAAAATAATCGGCCCCCATCTTCGTTTTCACAGCAAATCACGTTTTTCTTGAACAAACAAAGTGTTTTGTACTGAAATGTTTTGTTTAACTGGTTTATTTACACTTATCACAATTAAAACATCAAACCGATTTTTTTATGAAATCATTTTGATTTCAAAATCAAAATCCTTCATTCTATACGATTTTGTGTTTCATTTTAAACAAGCTCTACTTTTTTTTGTTCTTAACGTTAATGTACACAATTGTTTCAATTTATAAAAAAAAATCGTTTATCAATGACCCATATTGGTTATACACAATACAAATAAAAATGTCAATGTTCATGCAATAAAAATAAAGTAATAATTAAATTTATTTTAATTATTACTTTATTTTTTACAAAAAAAAAAATATTACAAAACAAAATGAAACATGACAATGAATGAAATTAAGAAATGAAGTTATGTCAGCAGTAAAAATTATAATGTCTTTACGATATCAAATCAATTAATCTCAAAAGGCACAGAGCAAAATGAAATAAAATAAAAACAGAATTAGATGACCAATGAATAAAATTATGGAATTAGGTAAGTTATGTCAGAATCAAAAACTATAATATCCAAAAGACATGAAATTTATATAAAATGACAAATCAAGCACCAACAATAAGCGCGCTTATACTGTCAATAAGTTCCGCCTTAGTAAACGTGTAAACCGTGTAAACTAAGTATACGTGTAAACCGCCCCTTCACAGAAACGTCAACCAACCATTCTGTACATCAAACGAAGTAACTCCACGCAAAAATGTTTGCTGGGAAACGACTCTTTTTTTGGGTGAAAAATCACGTTTAACGGTAGAACTCAATGTGACGCATTCAAAACATTTCAAACAAACAATTATAGGTAACATTAAAAACAATTTTGTTCAAAAAAAAGTTAGAAGATTCACCTTCAAAACCTATAACTAGAAGGGTCCCGGTATGGTCCAGAAGAAAAAAAATGATCGCAATGACGCGATGGCGAGAATAAGTGTATTTACACCCTTTATGTATTTTGCAAAACGTTGACAAATAAGTGTCAACTTATCTCTAGTTTTTCGCATGTTCAATATATTCTAGCTATCTAGTCATCAGCCTAATAGCTTTATATAGTTTCATAATCATCATCATCATTTCAGCTGAAAGACGTCCACTGCTGGACATAGGCCTCCCCCAAGTGGCGCCACATTGACCGGTCCCGTGCGACTCTAATCCAGCGGATCCCCGCAACCTTCACCAGGTCATCGGTCCACCTAGTGGGAGGCCTTCCAACGCATCGTCTTCCGGTTCGCGGCCGCCATTCCAGAACTTTTCGGCCCCATCGTATATAGTTTATGTATATGCCCTATTATACAGGGTGTAACGGAAATACATACTTAAGGGTGTGCTTCAGACCATCAAACAGAACATGTTTCTCCATCGGACAACAGCGAAAAAAATATCTGCTCCTCATACAAAATTTCAATACCTATTCGACGCAAATGTATGGGGCACCTAAACTATATATAAAAGTGAAAATAATATCAATTTTCGCTGTTATATATAGTTTAGGTCAGTTCAATTGCTGTTTTTTCCACACATTACCATCTTTGTTATCTGTTTTCTCTGATTTTACTGTCTTACAAGCCATAGGGATGATTTTTCACATAATTCAGTGAATATTTTCTACGTCGCGCATTTTTTCAATAGCCTTTCTAATTCGTATTCAACTTTTGCTCCTTATTGGTCAGCCGCAAATAAGTCTAGTAGGTATATCCAAACCTTGTAGCCTGTTTATTCAACTTAAGGTGTAAGCGACAGAGTAAACCACGAAATTCAGATCCAGCCTGTCCCCATGCAGTCCTCCCCCAGCGACGCCCTGAGCCGAGGCTCGTACCCCACAGGGGGTGCCCTCAGCGTATAGTCGCTTAGTTTGTAAGTTTTTATGCCCTGGCTGGAGGCCTTACTCTTAAGGCACCCACAGGATAGTCCGGTTAAGCAGACGACAACCTCCTAGGTTGAACTGCGAGATGCCATTCATAAAAAAAAAACCACGAAATTATTATTTTTTACGTTTTTTGCAATTAACAGGTCAATGGCAGGTTTTATGTTGGAAAAAAATATGATACGCGGCCGTAACAAATATGGCTTTACAGAGTTATAATAGTTAAAATCATCAATACAACCTTTTTACGTTCATTTAATCCCATTGTATGACAATTTCCTGAAAAAGTAATACATGTGTATTTCGGCCGCGTATCATATTTTGTTCAAAATACTACTTGACAATTTTGCGTTCATTTAATCCCATTAAATGACTTTTTAGAGTTCCGTACCCAAAGGGTCAAACAGGACCCTATTACTGAGAAATCGCCATCCGTCCGTCTGTCACCAGGGGGTCTACTCTCTTACTCCGTCAACGAAGACACGGGCCCGTACTAAAGACGTCCGTCACTAAGAAATAAACCCTACTCCCTAGTGACAACGGATTCACGAGCTACGAACGGGACCATAGACAATATTAGTGAACGAATGAAAAATGGCGATAGAGTTGGGCTATTTTACCGGTCCATTACCGGTTTACTTACTTTATGATTTTAATGATTAAACAAAAAAAATTACATTGTTATTGTTAGAAAATGACCACATTTAAAAGAAAATACCTTTTACTATGTCTTTATATGAAGAATTGAACTATTTTTGCAATTTTCGTCCGGATTGAGGCTTTATACTGTTAATACCTTTGCCTTTTTTCTTTTGACAGCAATGTTGTTTTAATGAAGTGTCAATTTTTTGTTTACAAATTTTGAAATATACATAATTCGCTTTATTAATACGACACGGGAACTTTCCGTAATAAATTGAACGATTACACATCAACACCGGGACGTGCTTAATCGGCCGCCGTTATTGCAATATCAGCGGCAACCAAAACACACCAGGGGTGCCAGGGTCCTCGGAGCGCGTTGCCACCAGTATCAAGCCGAGGACAGCCTGATAAAGAAGACTGCATGCGTGTGTAAACGAGGAAGAAGAAGCCTTCTCGCATCAGTGCGGTACCGCATTGACAGGTCCGATTAGTTGTTGCGTCCGGCTATTCCATCGACGCAGCTGTACATGTCCCATCTACATCATACCACGACGCCAGAGAAGGTCGTGGAGTATATAAGGAGCGACACCAAGTTCACTTTAAGAGTGGAGAGCTTATAATCGTGCCTCAAGATTAACTTCAAGTATTGTGTGGTGCTTGTCACAAGTTCACAATACTCCACCTCAAGGCTTTTATGCAGGAGGAATTTTGGCTGCAGGGGATCGTGTATCGGTATTTTGGCGCAAGGCTATACAATTTCTCAACTCAGCGCAATATGTGGCCGACCAAGCTACAATAGTTTTTTGTAAATGTGTTCAACATGTATTAGTTTAGTAATCATAAAAGATTATTTTGTAGATTGTATTTATGGCCCTTTGATGCCTGAGAATAAAAGTGATTGATTGATTGAAACTAAGTTTGTTGCAATAATTTAAGACTTCAATATTCAAGTTATCGGTGGTTATAAAACAGCACTACTTAGAAAAAGTGTTTTTTGCATGGGTCCAATAATATTAAATAAACTAACAAACAGCATAAAAAATTGAAAATAAACTCAATGCTTTTTTGATACAAAAAATATTATTTGTAATGTGTTTTCTGAATATGTATGTCATTTCATCAGTAAAATTTTGTAATGTCATTATTTGATATCTACTATTGTGTATAATCTACCTTGTTAAAATAATTTGATAGTATTGTAATCTTATAATTTCATAATCTTATTGATACTAACATTTGTTAAATATTGCATGCCAAAACTCAGGCAGAATGTACCCGGCTCACTGTATTTCAGAAAACTTTTTTGTGCAATATCTACATTCTATGCAAATAAATGATTTGATCCATTAATTTATAATAATACAGTTGAGTGAGTTACTGAGAGAAAGAGGGCTATCCTCTCTCCTAATGTTGCTGTGCCAGACAGGGTCCAAACTCTCTTATTTAATAACATCTTTGTACACATATGGAATGCAATAAATGAGTATTGAAATATGTTTTGCTTGTAATAGTGTATAATCTATCTTGTTAAAATAATTTGATAGTATGGTAATCATTTTATTTCATAATTTTACCCATAATCTTATTGATACTGACATTTGTTAAATATTGTAAGCCAATACTCAGGCAGAATGTACCGGGCTCTCAGTATGTCAGAAAAACTTTATTGTTTCTATTCTATTCTTTTCTACAATACATACATTCTATGCAACTAAATGATTTGATAAAGGAAATATGTTTTGCTTGTAATAGTGTATTGTTGATTGTATTTTCTTTTTCAATTTTATTGGTGTCTAATAAAAAAAAAGTCTCCATTTATGAAAAACCAATGCTTTTATTGTGTAAATCTTTATTTTTACTTATATCAGAATCTTCCTCCAGTCCCAACACCCATTATGTCCTGTAAGCAAAATAAACAGTTTGTAAAATATTTATTATATGTAAGTACCTATCAAAATCAAAATGTTTTTATTTTACATAGGACTACACGGGCACTTATAAAACACTGACAAAAATATGCTTGGTTCGGGTTGGTTGTTTCCTATGGAGAAGAACCGGCAAGAAACTCCATGGTTACTCTTTTAGAATCAATCAATAATTTAAATACAAAGTTATTGACATTTTATTATTAGAAGTGTGGTTTTCTTAGAAGACTGCATAAGTACTTACCTATTTCCATAGTATACATAGTCTTTCACCTATTTCCATAGTCCCTTGTTCAGCAATTGCACGAATATGTCTGTCACTCTTAGCCCTTGCTAAGGAGTTTGATGAAAATTGAGAGCAGCAAAGACCTAAAAGTAAACAAAAACAACAGTAAATAGGTGGGACTGATTGGTAATACAACTCAATAATTTGCAGAGCTTAGTCCTTGATACTTGGATCAAACCACTACCTACCTTCATTCTTGGAGGTGATAGATCCTCCCCTAGATGTTTCAATATTTTCCGTATGAGCCATTAGTTCCCGTGAATTCAACATCGGGAATACTCGCCAAATGAAAGTTTTAGTGCAAGATAATCGACGGCATCGCCTTCGATCTTCCTGTAGAGCTTCTTCGAGCATTAAAAAGCACCCACAGTATCGATTTTCTCAAAAAACTTAACTTTCGTCGACGAAACGATAACTATTTTCATGTCGTATCAAATGACATAACAATCCGTCGTAACAACTGTCAAATTCAATATTACGAACGGACAAAAACACTTAGCGAGTAGGCACAACTGTCAAATCGAGTTGTCATTCATTCTTAGTACGGGCCCCGAACTAATGTTATGTCCGTTGGTGCTGCGGAGTAGGAAACGCCCGAAAGTTCGACCGTGACAACGGGTTTCGTGCATAGAGAGTAGACGCCCAGGCTGTATCTCATGAACCGTGATAGTTAGTTAGCCAGTTGTAATTTCTACAGATTATGTATTTCTGTTGCCGCTATAACAATAAATACTAAAAACAGAATAAAATAAATATTTAAGGGGGCCCCCATACAAAATAGTGTTTCTTTTTTGCTCTTTTTTTAAATAATGGTACGGAACCCTTAGTGCGCGAGTCCGACTCGCACTTGGTTGGTTTTTTATGAGATTTAATGAGAATTAATTATTGGGATTATTCTCTATACAATAATGATCTCTAGACAACAACAACTGAGTATAAAATATTATAGTTGAATATAATTTTATTGCTCATTTCTAAACTTGGCATCAAATAGGGTTAATGTTTATTCTAATGCTCATATGTCCTACACGAGGTTAGCTATGCGAGGGCGTATTCAAATAAGATATTTGTTTATAAACGAAGAGACAAGTTTCGTTTCGTCAGAGCTGAAATAGGAACGGTTAATAAAGACTAGGTAATGTAATACTGTTAAAAGATCGAGACCATGTTGAAATAAAACTGCCCCGTTGTCGACAGCGCAACTACTGAGCGCTATCTTGAGATCGTTTCCTGAGTTGAGCAAAGGGTTGCGGTTTTTTTTTAGAATTTACTTAGTAGCAGTTCGGAGTAAGGTCATTGGTGGTGTGACGCCCCCGTGTCTCCGACAGTCGTTGGTCCTGCACCTGACCCTCACCTAGGTTGATTTTGTGGCACACTCACTTGCGCACTATAAATATCCTGGCTAGGCTAGTCTCTTTTCAGACTGGCTGCCATGTCTGAAATTCAGTCTGTTGACTATAATTATGTTGCATCTTCAGGGATGAGACCCACGGAAGGGGTCCGAGAGGGCCGATGCCTGCCAGGGCTGCGGGTTGTTCGAAAGAGATACCGTGCCCCTGGAACGCAAAGGGCTAAGAAGGAACATGGATGGGTTTTAGTCAGTCAAGTCTGACACTCCCTTCCGCTCCGCCCAGAGCGGAAGAAGTCATTTGATAATTTCCCATCCTAAAAAAAAAAAAAAAAGGGATGAGACCCAGGCAGAGAATCAGCTTTGGAAATAGAATCAATTGCAAGTTCTAGTAAAAAAAACGCCAGTGTAAAGGGTTTTAAAATAGAAAATCAAAGTATAAAGTTCAAGACCACGAAAAGATGTGAGAGCAACTAATTAAGGTTATTAGAAGTTACCTTTTCATTTTATAGCAGCAATGACTGCACACACATATTGCTATGAATATAATGCAAGATATCTTTAAACTAAATTTAGTGTGTTGATCTGATTCCCTGTCAAATAATGGTGAACTGTTTTGCTGGAACAAAACCGGTGCCTGAACAGGTACTTTCACTCGCGAAGCTTTCTTTGTAATTTAGCTAGAACACAACAACTACGCGTTGGAACGGGCGTAAGCGCAGATAGTTTTATGTTAGGTAGGCGCTCCATGGAGCAAGTTTCAGTTCATACTTTAGCTAAAACTCACCAACTAGGCGTCGAAACTGGCGTATGCTCACTGGCGCAGGTAGTTTTATGTTAGGTAGGCGCTCACTGGGGCAAGTTTCAGTTCATACTTTAGCTAAAGCACAACAACTAGGCGTCGAACCTGGCGTTTGCTCACTTGCGCAGGAAGTGTTATGTTAGTTAGGCGTTCCATGGAGCAAGTTTCTGTTAATACTTTAGCTAAAGCACAACAACTAGGCGTCGAACCTGGCGTTTGCTCACTTGCGCAGGCAGTGTTATGTTAGGTAGGCGCTCTCTGGAGCAAGTTTTAATTCGTAATTTTGCTAAAAGATAACGTCTAGGCGTCGAACCGTATGCGTATGCGCAGAAGCCTGTTCTAGGCGCTCACTCAACTTCTGTTCGTAGGATTAAAATTGTATTCCTATGGTTTTCACTTTTTAGGGTTCCGTAGCCGAATGGCAAAAAACGGAACCCTTATAGATTCGTCATGTCTGTCTGTCTGTCTGTCTGTCTGTCCGTCCGTATGTCACAGCCACTTTTTTCCGAAACTATAAGAGCTATACTTTTGAAAGTTGGTAATTAGATGTATTCTGTGAACCGCATTAAGATTTTCACACAAAAATAGAAAAAAAAACTATTAATTTTGGGGTTCCCCATACATAGAACTGAAAACCAAAATTTTTTTTTTCATCCAACCCATTCGTGTGGGGTATCTATGGATAGGTCTTTAAAAATGATATTGAGGTTTCTAATATCATTTTTTTCTAAACTATTTAGTTTGCGCTAGAGCCACTTCCAAAGTGGTAAAATGTGTGTCCCCCCCCCTCTAATTTCTAAAGTAAGAGGAGGAAAATTCTGAAAATATTTAAGTTTGTAGAACGTAAAAAAAACTATCAACGAAAATTGGTTTCAATAAGATATGATGTTTAGTTTTTGAGATATGGGACTTTTTCATCAAACTGCAGCAGTAACTTTGTTGTTGATTAACATACTATGAAAAACCAATTTAGTTTTGCGGTTTAGTGGAAGTTTACAACTAGTACTACTAACTAATGAATGACAGTTCAAAATATTGTTTGGGGCTATGGAACCCTGTGTGCGAGTAAGACTCGCACTTGGCCGATTTTTTGATGGTTTATGTGAAATTCTTGAACGTTATTCCTAATTCCTTGAGGCGGGCGTGGAAGATGAACGCGCCGTCGACCCGGCCTGTCGTCATAAGGTGGACGGACGATGAACCAGCCCATCACTCGCCGTCCACAGGCCTGCGGCGGCTGGGACGTGAGGATCTCTCCCTCTCAAGTTCCGCCACTTCGTTTGCTACGAGGACACGGGGCGGTGCTCAGACCAAGCACTTACACATACATAAAGGCATAAACATTATGTAGCCATGTTGCCTTCATATTTAATAAGGCGTTCAAGTAAGCTATTTAGTAATATTTTTGTGTGTCTCTAACCTGAGATTTAAGCTCAAAAAAGTACCCAAGTACACTCTTACTCATCAAAACTGGACATTTATTAATAAATACGGGATATCCTTGTAATTTTTCATTTTGTTAAATTGTGAGGGCTATAAAAATCTAGGTTTCTTAAGTTGATAATGAATCATTAGCAGCCTATGGGCTGATAATTAGGTGTAAGACCAGCAGAGGGACTGCTAAAATATTGAAGATCACGGCCCAACATAGGCAGTTTCCTCGAATTGCATGACATTTTATTGTAGCCTCTGCTTAGTTCTGTTTATGAATTTAAAGGTTAAAGAAGTTAAACGGTGTGTTCTTTTATAAATAAAACAATCCTATTTCGTTGTTATCGTTTATGCCATTGCTAATCATACAATAATGTACATTATAATATGTAATATAGATATTATGGAGATGCAAATATAAGAAAACACGTGCTTAGTTCCTAAAATATCACAGGTGACCCTTCCATAAAAAATACACACACACACAGCTTACCATGAACACATAAACATTGAGTAAATTATTTATAAATAACCCCAATCACTTTTGATCATGTCTGCTCCTTTTTCAGCTATCATATAGACTGGAGCGTTTGTGTGACCCGAGACTATATCGGGCATTATACTAGCGTCGATCACTCGCACTCCTTCAATACCGTGGACTTTTAATCTAGGGCTTACCACAGCCGACTTGTCGTTTTCTACTCCCATTTTGCATGTCCCGCTCAGATGGTATATAGTAAAAGTAAACATCTTTGCTTGGCAGGCGAAGTATGCATCACTGCCGAATGGTCCATATTTCAAGCAATCCTTAATCGGTACATCGTAAATCTTCGCACCTATTTTTCTCATTGCCGGTTGCTTTGATATTTCCATGGCTACTTTTATGCCTTCTACAATTTTCTGCAAGTCTTCGGGTTGCTCGAAATAATTTGGAACCAATGCCGGATATTCATTCGGATTTCTATTTTGTAGCATGATTCGTCCCTTCGATTTAGGACGTAATAACATAGGAAAGACCATGAATGTGTCAGATCTTCCTAAAGGACCATATGTGTCTGTGTATATTTGTTCTTCGAATCCGAAATTCCGACGTAATAGTGGATCGGCATTCAAGCCACCAGCAATGAAGAGCAACTCCATATCAGGCCAGCCTGAAGAGTTGAACTTATCATCTAAATTCATAAAAACGAGACTCTCACATCCTCCAGGGACGGACAGAGGACCTTTGTGCGTCTTCATCCATTTGAATACTAAACCTATATTGTTAAATATGGATTCAGATGAAAAACTTGAATCTTGTTGTTGTACTACAAATTGTACGCCACCCGCAGCAACATGATCCATTAAATTGTATCCCACGGGTAAATCTTTCACAACATTGATCCTCATCGATTCTAAATGACTCCTCGGTCCGATACCTGACAACATAAACAACTGCGGAGAATTGATAGCACCGGCGGATAAAATCACTTCTTTATCTGCTAATATTTTATATTTCCTATTATGTTTTTCAAACTCCACACCGATCACTTTAGTATACGTATCGTCAAAAATAAGTTTAGTGACCATGCTGCCTTTGGACACATGTAGATTATTTCTTCCGTTGATTGGGTGCAAATAAGCTCGACTAGAACTATGACGAGTTCCATTTTTCATGGACAGCTGAAGAAATGACACTCCTGATGGTTGTGCTCCATTATGGTCTCCATATTTAAAGCCCATTTCTTGTGCTGCTTTTACCCATGCTTTGCCCTTGCTTGTGCGAAATGGGGCGTGTTCAATATTAACATATCCACCATGGCTGTGATACTCCGATTCATCGAAAGCTGGTATGTTGTAATTTTCAATTTTCTTGAAATATGGAAGTACATCGTCCCAACCCCAGCCGTCGTTGCCCATTGCTTTCCAATTATCGTAGTCTGGTTTAGCTCCTCTCGTATAAATCATATAATTTAATACGCTGGAACCTCCAACTACTTTTCCACGCGGCCAGTTACACTGCTTGTTCTCAAATCCTGCACAATACTCATGAGATGGCATTGTTTTATAAGCCCAGTTAACGGATGTAAATTGTAGATAGCCTGCTAAGATGGGTATGTCCATTACGTAGTTTTCGTTAGTTCCAGCTTCAATAAGTAAAACTTTCCAGTCTGGGATTTCAGTTAGTCGATTTGCAAGCACGCATCCTGCGGTGCCGGCTCCAACGATGATGAAGTCATATGCAGGCAGTAAGTTGTTTTCGTCAGGTGGTTCGTTATCGTACTGGTTTGTTTCGTCTCGCATGAAGTTCATTAGAGATGAGAAAGGGCTCGCTGATTGTGTTTTGGTGGGATACAAGAAGGCAAATAACACCCATGTAGCTACTGCGAAACTTGGCGCGCTTTGCTTAAGGCTCATCTGGAATAATCAAAGATAATTTCATTGTATGAAGCTACGGTCTAGTTCAGGGCATATTTCAAAGATTGGGTTATTTTTGTGATTTGCTCTTTTCAGGAATACAGTTTAAACCGTTAAATTAATATAATTTAATTATGATTCACGCTTTAATCTAATAAAGCTTCGAAAGAGTGATAGCTCTGTAATTGTCTGAACACATTCGATTCAATTGTTTTTACGACTGTGTTTACTAAGGAGCAACTTTGTAGTAAACATTTTATATTTCAAAATGATGAAAGATTCAAAAGTACCTACCTTTTTAATATACACTTGTGGTTGTCAAATTCCTTAAGAATTTAAGATCCAAGGATTTATATCAGAACCTAATCACCAGTAGCAGTTATTATTGTACTCACAAGTATTTAGCTCTTTGAAGCTATTAATCACTACAACAACACCACTTGCACTGTAACCAAATGAATACTGAGAAGAATATTGATAAATTGACACCGTTTGTTTATAATAATTAAGAAGTCATTGACGTAGGTAATGCGAAGAAAATGAGATATTAATAAAACCATTTAAAACTCATTAATAAGAGAAGTGGAATATGGTACCAGAATTTTCTGATTGGATAGTTCCATTCTTAAATGTCATTTATTTAATGTTGTTGGTCTTTATTTAAATATTTCGCAATAGTTATTTCTTTCTATTTTTCCTTAGTGATCCTTCACAAAATATGTTTTTTTTTTTAATCAAACTGCGTTTCCTAATCCATTACTTGAGGGTGGTTGGTGGTGCTTGTGGTACACCCTCACAATATTTCATTGCTCTGTCTGAAGACGAGGCCTATCATTATTTAGCGTCGGGTTTTAGTTGGTGCTAGGTGATTTTGTAACAGACCTGTAAAAATTACGCTGTAGCGTTGGGTTTTTGTTCGTGCTATAAGGTGATTTTGTAACAGACCTGTCAAAATTACGCTGCAGAATAACCAAGAAAAATCACGAGTAAACGTAAACGGAATCGACATAGTGGGAGTGATTCAATTTGGGCGTGTTTACACTTGTAAATATTTCTAAATTTACAGCAATACATCAAACACTGGCAGTGCGTAGTTACAACTAGGAATTTCGACGCACTATTTTGTCAGGCATGGGATAGGAGACCAACAACAAAAAGAGAAGAACAAAGAACAAGAAAATAACAAAGTCTTATTCGATTTTTTGTTTAATATACATTTTGTCACTTCTTTCGTTATTGAATAACTTAATTAAACATAATTTGTCAGACTTAAAACTACCCTAGTTGTCGTTGAAGCTACTTAACACCTGTGCCAATAATGAGTGTAAAATTACCCTTAGTGTAGCCGAATGGCACAGGTTCTCCCTGTCATTGCGATCATAATTTTACTTTAGGTACCCTCCATCACTACTGTACTTTTCAATGCATACATTAGCACAAAGTTTTAATTGCGTTACATTGAGTAGTACCGTCATTTACCACCCAAAAAAAAATAGTGTCCCAGCTCTTATTTTTGCGTAAAGTTACTTAGTTTTATGTACAGAATGCCTGACGGCTACGTGAATACTTCGCTTACACATTAACATCCATGGCACTACTCGTACAAAGCTTATTTATAATTAATAAAACAATACCCGCATGGTTCATAGTCATAACCGTTATGTTCCCACTGCTGGACATTTCTACCTCCTATATGGAGATAGAGTGGACCGTAATCCTCCACGCGGGCCAAGTGAGGGTTGGTAGATGTACATGTCTTATTTTTTTTGGAATATCTGCATGTGCTGGCGTAATAATTAAGTAGTTTAACGTTTTCAATAATATCTGGATTGATTGATACAAAAGTTTTGAAAATACAGTACTTACTTTAAAGTTTTCATTAGGTTAAAGATCATTATCAACTGCGTATCATTTCAGAATTAGATATAACCAATTATTTTTAAAACATTTCTACCTACTTAAATTCTAATTACACATTTAATTTTCTCATAAACTGGGTATAAACCGTCAATAATTATCGTTAATAGTTCTATGGAGAACTGTGGCTTAAATAACATCACAGATGTGCTTTATTAAATAAATAATCCTTACATTTAATGTGTACTATCATAATTTACCATAGGCTTGTTTGATCATGTCTGCTCCTTTTTCAGCTATCATGTAAACGGGAGCGTTCGTGTGACTTGATACTATTTCTGGCATCACACTGGCGTCGATGACTCTTATGCCTTCAATGCCGTGGATCTTCAGTCTCGGGCTGACCACTGCCGAGGGATCACTCTCCGTACCCATTTTACAAGTTCCACTTTGATGATAAATAGTAAAGGTGAACATCTGTGCTTGACAAGCAAAGTAAGCGTCGCTACCAAAAGCACCATGTTTCAAACAATCTTCAATCGGGACATCGTATAGTTTTGCACCAATTTTTTTCATAGCCGGCTGCCTTGCTATTTCCACAGCCATCTTTATTCCTTCTACAATTTTCTGCAAGTCGTCGGGATACTCGAAATAATTCGGAATTAGCGCCGGATGTGCCTTTGGGTTTCTACTCCTTAGCATGACTCTTCCCTTTGATTTAGGGCGCATCAACATTGGAAAGACCATAAATGCATCAGATCTTCCTAAAGGTCCGTATGTATCGGCATAGATTTGGTCGTCAAAGCCGAAATTTCGACGTAACAGGGGATCTGAATTCAACCCACCGGAGATAAAGAGCAGTTCC
This sequence comes from Cerastis rubricosa, assembly GCA_949152445.1. NCBI lineage: Eukaryota > Metazoa > Arthropoda > Insecta > Lepidoptera > Noctuidae > Cerastis > Cerastis rubricosa. Next base: position 14,448,131 of record OX424545.1, on the reverse strand, counting down.
ATATCTGGCCAGCCCGTAGAATTGAATTTATCCGATAGATCCATATATACTAGAGCTTCACATCCACCAGGGATCGAAAGTGGGCCTTTATGTGTCCTCATCCATTTAAAAACTAATTCCAAATGGTTCAATATGTATTCTGTCGATATAGTAAGATTTTGTTGCTGAACAATAAATTGAACTCCACCTGCCGCTATGTGATCCATTAAATTGTACCCGACAGGCAAATCTTTAACAACATTGATTTTCATAGATTCCAAGTGGTTTCTAGGTCCGATACCTGACAACATTAACAACTGCGGAGTATTGATAGCACCGGCGGATAAAATCACTTCTTTCTTTGCTAAAATTTTATGTTTTTTGTTTTGTTTTTCAAATTCCACGCCGATTACTGTAGTGTTGGTGTTGTCAAAAATTAGTTTAGTGACCATGCTGCCTTTGGATACATGTAGATTATTTCTTCCGTTTATTGGGTGTAAATAAGCTCTACTAGAACTATGACGAGTTCCGTTTTTCATGGACAGCTGAAGAAATGACACCCCTGTTGGAGCAGCTCCATTATGGTCTCCATATTTAAAACCCAGTTCTTGTGCTGCTTTTACCCAAGCTTTACCCTTAGTTGTTCTAAATGGGGCATGTTCAATATTGAGATGACCGCTGTTTCCATGATACTTTGGATCGTTGAATGACGGTATGTTATAGTTTTCAATTTTCTTGAAATATGGGAGAACATTATCCCAACCCCAACCATCATTGCCCATTGCTTCCCAGTTGTCATAGTCTGGCTTAGATCCTCGTGTATATATCATGTAATTTAAAACACTAGAGCCTCCAATAACTTTTCCTCGTGGCCAGTTACATTGTTGATTACCGAATCCCGCGCAATATTTATTTGATGGCATTGTTTTATAAGCCCAGTTAGCTGATGTGAATTGCAGATAGTTGGCAACAATAGGAATATCCATAACAAAGTTTTCGTTGGCTCCAGCTTCAATAAGTAGAACTTTCCAGTCTGCGATTTCAGTCAGCCGATTAGCGAGCACGCATCCTGCGGTGCCAGCTCCGACGATGATGAAGTCGTATTCAGTCAGCATGTTGTTTCGATCTGGTGGTTCGTTATCCAACTGATTGGAACCCTCATTCAGAAAGTTCATGAATGATGTGACTGGGTTGACGAACTGTGTTTCAATTGGAAGCAGGAGGGCGAAAAGTACCCATGTTGCCGTCGCCAGGTCAGGCACGCGATGCTGATCCCTCATCTGGAAAATTCAAAGACATTGATTAGACGCTGCTCAATTTTATGAACTTAAATTAGGTAAAGTAGAGACGTGAATTGTAAATTAATTAAACAATTTTAATTCGTGAATTCATTTCCAAATTATAAATTGTCACCTGTAAAGTGGAAGTTGAAGTTAACTTCTTAATCAAGTGTGACGCGGCAACAATATTAATTTCAATGATAAGGATAATGCTATAACGGAAAGAGATCGTACTTTCCTAATAGAGTATCATGATAGAGTTTTCATTGTTGTTGTTATGAATTCAAAGTCGATGTCGTCGCCAAGGTTGGCGATAGGTACCTGTCCACAACAAAAGAACATCTACATCAATGTTTGCGTGACTTGGAGTTTAATGTGGCTAGTATTGGGCCTTCGTATGTCTCGCTGATTAAATCGACTTAATGAGGAGCTGTTTTCCTCCTAACAGGTTGGAACTGTACTTTATAAGGATTCAAGTTGTCTTTATCTTTAGAGTATTGGCGTATTTAGTTCGAGTTTGAGATCTAAATGGTGTTACTAGCGAATAACCGAATTTTAAAAAGATAATTATTAAATGCTTCCTACTAATCTTACATACTAAATTTGGTTTTATTTAGCGTATCCTTGGAGTCACAGATGACTAATTTTCCGTCAGTAATATGACAGAAGAGTACAATATACCTGACAAACTGATCATTAGGATGTAAAGTCAAACGTCAGTTTTTATTATCTATGTAAACTGTGCATAATTAATATTAAAATGTCTATTAGTTATTCTATGTATAACTCAATGGGTTTGACGTACGTGTGATTGACATAATTAATTGAATTGACAACAAATAACAATACATTGATTTAAGGCCCTGTGTCTGGTATGGTCTATTGTTAACTCTGTTGGATGCACGCGTCTGCAGCACTGACCTTGTAATTGAAATCACAGTGACTTAAATGCGGATCTTCGCCATAGTACCCTACCCATGCACTTTTCCGGGAACTTTCTTATAAGATCAAATTTAACTTCCTAATTGTTTCACAAAAACAACGTCGGCCGCTCTGGTATTAAATAATATTAATTCTGCAACCTTCCTTGCTGCCCGGTTACAGGTTAGCAAGAAAAACCATTTTGTACAAGTGAGACCAGAAAATTGCGTTAAAAGAAAATCACGTTTCGCGTTTGCGGAAGTTAGATCGTTTGCAGATAATAGTTTTTTGCTAAACATTATGAATATAAGTTTTTAAACTGACATGATCACTAACATTGTCAAAAACACTGAAAACGGAATATATACCATGTTTATTATCTATTTGAGTGAGTTTATCCGTGATCATGGTTTTTGCAACAGTGCCGAAATATCGGGAACTCAAAACAAATAGTAGGTAAACATGGTGAATATCCCGTTTTCACAGTTATTTAAATTTCGTTTAAAATTAAACTTACATGTGTGGACTGGAGTCAGTTATGGTGACATTTCTATTTGTATCGCGAAGACCTTGTTATATTGTTAATATTACGCAAATTTTTCTATGCAACTCGTTATCTATCCGATTTTACATAGAAATATTATCCAATAACTTACTAATAATCTATGATTGCGTCGTTTGGATAATTGTTACCTAACTAGAAGTCAAGGTTGCAATTTTTAGTTCTTTGACTCATGCCACTTATAATATAAGTCGGTTTAAATGTTAAATGTATGACTTTCCTCTTACTTCCCGTTTGCAAATATTTTACTTACTAGCTTCAGCTCGCGGCTTTGTCTCTAATTCACGACTAGTTTGTAAATTATCCCATGGGAACATACTCATCATCATCAGGCTATAACGTTCCCACTGCTTGGACACAGGCCTTCTCTATATGAGAGGGAGTGGGCTGTAATCCCCCACGCGGGCCCAGTGCGGCTTGGTAGATGTCACATGTTTTCGAATTTTTAAGTCTAGGACATGCCGGTTTCCTCACGATGTTTTCCTTCACCGTTTTTGAGAGCAGTTGTGATGAAATAAATGACACAAAGTAATGCGCCTGCCTGGGTTTGAACCCACGGCTTACTGCTCGTAAGTCGGGGCTGCCACCACTGCGCCACCGCTGCGCTCATACACACCGGAACATATTCATCAACTTATTAACCTAGCCTTTTCCTATCTATGTTGGAGTCGGCTTTCAATCTAACCGGATGCAGCTGAATACCAGTATTTTACATGGAGCGACTACCTATATGTCCTCCACAATCCAGTTCGTACTGGTTAAAACGATACCCTTTGTAAGACTGGTTGTCAGACTTTCGGGTCACTGACTACTTGTAAACGACTGTCAAAGATCTACAAATGGTTGTCGGGATCAAAGGCTTAACTTCCTTTACGAGGCAACCCACGGACCAACAAGCGCGGCTTAAGAGCGTTTACACCTTACGGCATTTCATATAAACTTTCAAGTCCTTATTTTCCGAAATGACTGAACCGATTTTAATGCAACTTAATACGCATAAGCAGAATACATAGGTCTAAAAAGTTACTAAAAACATTTTCGAAATGTCTTTAAAAAAAAGATAATTGAAAATTTCTGTTTCTATAGAAAATTTATAATCGGTCTAATTTAGCTGTATCACTATTTTTCGAAATGTTTTTAAGTAACTTTTTAGACCTATGTATCCTGCTTATGCGTATGAAGTTTCAGTAAAATCGGTTCAGTCATTTCGGAAAATAAGGACTTGAAAATTTGTATGAAATGTCGTAAGGCATAAACGCTCTTAACTTGACGAGTCGAGCGGCTATTATTTTTAAGCAACGAGCTCCACGGAAACTGCCGGGATGAAAAGTATCCCTTGTTCCATTGACCTCATTGACAAATTACATCCAGATCTATTCTACCGGGAAAGCAAAAAACGGTAACAGAGACAGCGTTGCTTCCGCATTGTGCGATATAATATTAGTATGGATAGTCTAGCTTCCTAATAGTTTTTTCGAAATACGAATATCATAGGTACATAGGGCATTATAGTGTCGTGATCTTATGGATCCTTCCATCCGCATCTCACGGCCAGTTTCCTTCAATGATGTCATGTTTCCATTGAAATTCTGATCGGCTCCGATGCTCATCTTTTCCTCTTCTGATCATAGGAAAGGACCCAGTTCAGCATTGGACATTGCTTTTCCTTATTTTGTGATAATGAGAAGCCAAATGTTTCTCCGCAAAATAGTTGTAGCTTATTTGAATCAACATGCTGTTCGTAATTATTCACCTCCTAAACGGCGCGACTGATTCCTTTATAAAATTCTGAAGGAGAGGTCTGAGAAAGGATTGTCTGTGCATAGCAGAGCGCAGAAGGATGCCTACTTCGCTAAAAATAGTGAATCATTTCGATCATAGCGACTGAATAAAGTAAAAGAACAAACACGACACCGCGACCTTTACCATGAAAAAAAAAATGTTGTTCTTTAATGTTCATTGACTGGTTTTAGTACACAAGTAGACAGGGTAGGTATTTTTTATTTATTTTAAACTTTGTTCCTGGAGGTTTTTAATTAACAAGCGTATCTTTAACGTCAGTTATTTGTCACTGAACTACAATTTTATCTTAATATATTAAAGTCCACGGATTCTGGCTTTGTTCCCGGTTGATGGAATAGGGTCGCCCCCTATTTAGTTACATGGGACTTAAGGAACTGCTTCGGAACGAAACGAACAAATGAACGGAGCCACCAATCGGGTCTTTTGGACCCGATTGGTGGCTCCGTGTGATGTAGTGGCGGGTCATTTGTAATAATATAATATGTATTTTATTCAAAAAATAAAAAATGCCACTGCAAATGCAATTTAAATCTTAGAATTAATCAGAATTATCATTTTCCTGCCCTTGTCCCATTTTTAAATCAATTAAATCAGTATCACAGGCGGATAATAGTGTTTTATATTTAAGAATACTGGTTTTTAGGTATACTTTTTACTAGTTACCTGACTGGCCGGTCTCAGTGTGTTCGTGTAGGAAACTGTAAAAGTGCTCACCTTCAGATTACACACGGTGTACCACAGGGTAGCATACTGGGACCCAGTTTGTTTCTAGTGTATATAAATGGTCTCACGAGTCTTGAACTTACCCATGGTGAAATCATATCTTTTGCGGACGATACTGCCCTTTGTTTCGCTGCCAATACATGGGATGAGGTTTTCGGTTATGCGCAGCGGGGCTTCGATATTGTGGGAAAGTGGCTTCAGAGTAATATTCTTACATTAAATGTAGACAAAACCAAGTACATCTGCTTTAGCATAAGAAATGTAACTGGAGATGGCATCGTGCGAAATATAATTTCGCACATGTGTCACTCCAGAAAAAACTGCATGTGTCCTTCACTGGAGCGCGTGCATACCGTGAAATATCTAGGAGTTAACATAGATGGCAATCTTAATTTTAAGGAACATGTTAGGCTGCTATGCGGGAGAATACGAAAGCTCATATATATTTTTAAAAACCTGAGGCACATTGCTGACTTTACATTGCTGAAGCAGATATACTATGCTCTCTGTCAATCTCTTATAACATATTGTCTGTCGTCTTGGGGAGGGACATCAAAAACAACTTTGAAGTCTGTCGAGGTCGCCCAACGGGCAATACTCAAAGTTGCAACGTTCAAGCCTATCCGATTCCCTACAACAACATTGTATGAAAAATGGGAGGTCATGACCGTGAGACAATTATACATACAAAGTGTTGTTCTCCTACAGCACTGTAAACTACACTTCAACCCACTACTTCTCCAAAAACGAAGAAAAGACATAGTATGCGAAAGAAATAAGATGTATAGTACTAAATTCAGTCAACGGTTTGCCCCCTCTATTGGTCCATTAATTTACAATAGGTTAAACAGAATTCTCAATTTATACCCATTAACAAAAATTCAATGCAAGAAGAAACTTACTGAATATTTGAAAAGTCTTACCTATGAACAGACTGAACTTCTTCTGTACATAGCATCCTAATTGATTGTAATACAATATAACATTCATCTCTCACAACATACACACAAATGCACGCGCGCACGCTCACCTACACCACAACACACAGCAGAACACTAGACACCACACACATCCTCTTACACATCGGACACGTACATCCCCATCTCACACAAATAAGAGGCCTGCATGCTAACACTACACAAACTCCTTTTGTTTTTATATACCTTTTTTAAATTTTTACTATTTTTTTTTTGTATCTTCTTTCTTTCTATAATCCATAAGTAGAGAAAATATTTTATTTATTGTTAAAATTATATTGTACAAGATACAAATGAAATGATACTGGCAATTATATCTGTATAAAAAATTCGAGGGTTATGGCGCTGATAGTCGAAATACAGGCTCTGCCTAGTTCGACTACAGATGACTACTCCACTTATACTGACCTAAATTAGCTTGTTAAAATATCTTGTAACATATGTCTAAGTTTCATTAAATAAAAATTATTATTATTTATTATTATTATACTCTTTATTCATTTTCTTTACACATCCTTTACATTTTTAAATATTTTTACAAAAAACATATCAAAAAACATTTAAAAATATAAAAAATAGTAGTCCACCAGCATCGGGAACAGGGTCCGGGCTACCGGTGGTCAGGGCTCTTGAGAGAGGAACCTCCTGACAATACGTGCCGTGTCCAGAAGTACTGCTTTCTGAATCAAGCCCTTGATCCAGCTGCCAAGCGAAAGCCTACTAAGATGTTGGTCGAGGCTTTTGGCAATTAAGCCATTGGCCGACACGACTATCGGCACAATGACTGCTGTATTTACATCCCACATGTCGACAACCTCGCGAGCCAGATCTAGATATTTCAATTGCTTATCTTTCTCTGCTTTCACGAGGTTCTCGTCATGTGGGACCGTTATATCAACAATCATTGCGCGACGCTCCAATCGATCTATCACCACAATGTCAGGCTTATTGGCAACAATAGTCCTGTCAGTGACGATAGGTCGATCCCAATACAACGTGATATTACCATTATCGAGAACTGGGTCGGGCGCATACTTATAGTACGGCACTTCTGATTCCACAAGGTTGTATTTCAAGGCAAGTTGCTGGTGGATAATCCTAGCAACGAGGTTGTGTCTATGCAAGTACTCTCCGTTAGCCAGACGAGAACAACCAGAAATTATGTGTCGGATCGATTCTCCCGGACGGTGGCATGCCCGTCCCGTCCTTCATAATATGTTTCCGGTAGTTGTTCGTCAGCATAACTTCGTCCATAATCGCACAGACAAAACCTTCAGTTTCCCCAAAGAGGTTGCTGAATCGTAGCCAGGACACGGACGCTAGAAAATCTACATCGGGGCCATGAAGAGCCCGGTAGAAGCGCCCGTGAAGCTCCTTGCCCTGCCATACCTCCCTGCGATCATTAGTGTCTAATACTACAGGCTTGCGCCAGTTCTCGTTAGCCAAGAAGAGCGGGGTAAGGCCCTTGTCCACTGAGACCACATCTCGGTGTATCCCCACGTCGGCTTCTAGGAAGTATTCCCTGAGACTGCATACCTCACGATTGTGCAGGGTCTTAGCATTTAAGAAGCCACGACCCCCACACTTCCGCGGGATATACAGTCTCATCACCGACGACCGTGGGTGATGCATCCGATTTGCGGTCAGCAGTACGCGGACCCTCCTATCCAGGGCATCAAGTTCCGTCTGAGTCCATTTGAGTATGCCGAAAGAATACATCAAAACCGGCATGACCCAACCGTTGAAGGCGCGCACCTTGTTTCCGCCTGACAAAAGACTGCTTAGCACCTTATTCAGGCGGCTAAAGAAACGTTCCCTCAACGATTGTTTCATGACAGCAGTATTGATACCTAATGCTTCCGACATACCCAAATACTTGTAGGTTTCTGTTGAGGAGAGGGATCTTAGGTGTACGGAATCCGAGAGTTGAGTTCCCACGGATTCCGTAATCTCCCCTCGCTTCACATGCATGACTGCACATTTGTCCACACCAAATTCCATCCTAATGGCGTTACTGAAAGTTTCAGTTACCTTCAGTAGCTTCATCAGTTGCAAATTGTTGGGGGCAAATATTTTCAGATCATCCATGTAAAGAAGGTGAGATATGACCTGACCACCTCTCCTCAACCGATAGCCTAGACCTGAACCTTCCAGCAGTGTGCTGAGAGGATTCAAGGCTAGACAAAACCACAATGGGCTCAGACTATCACCCTGGAATATACCACGCTCGATCCTTATGGTTTCGCTGTTCCCCTGCATCTGTCGACATCCTGGATAGTGAAGGACCGTCCTCCATTGCCCCATACACGACTCAAGGAAGGCGCGTAGAGTTGCATCTATCTTGTACAACTCCAGTACCCTCATGAGCCATGTATGCGGCACCGAGTCGTAGGCCTTCTTATAATCTATCCAACATGTAGACAGATGCCTTCGGGAGCGGCGAACCTGTTGGCTAATGGCCATATCAATGAGGAGCAGCTCCTTAGTACCACGGGACCCGTTCCTACATCCATTCTGAGAGGGAGACATGATGGAATTACTCTCAATATGTTGGTTTATTTTAGCTCTCAAAATAGATGTTAGAACTTTATAGACCGTTGGTAAACAAGTGATTGGTCTATAATTTTTGGGCTCCGCAGTACTACCTGATTTATGGAGCAGGTGGGTAATGCCTGTCGTCAAGAACTGGGGCAGCGACCCTGACTCTAAGGCTGATTGAAACTGGGACGCCAAGCGAGCGTGTGATCTCTGAAACCATTTGATCCAGAAGTTGTGCAGTCCGTCCGGCCCTGGAGACTTCCAGTTAGGTAACGGACGAACTGCACGAGCTACGTCTTGGGGGCTGATGATAATTGCCCCCATTTCTGGTATTGGATCACACGCTTGTTCAACTTCCCGGGTCCAACCGCCCTCAGTGTGACTGACAGGCACCGACCATATGTTGCGCCAGAACGAATACATGGCGTCATTATCTGGTAGACGCGTGTCAGTCACCCTTTGGTCTGGTCGCTCCCAAGCCCTATATACCCACCTTTCATCGCTTTGGAATGTGCGATTCTGAGTGTATCGCTCCACGCGCCGCTTGTACCTACGAATACGGCTTGCCCATGCACAGATCTTCTGCTTCAGGAAGTCAATACGCTCTGTGACGCAGGCCAAGTAATCACGAAAACTAATGTCAGTTCCCGAGAACGCCCGCCTCACAAAGCGCATCACTCTAGGGCGAGTATTGCCCTCCCTGAAGCAGATTAACTTGCCGATGAGTACTCTAGCCTCACCGATACGCCGCTCAATCCTGCACTGCCAAGCTGGAACAGCTAGTTTTGGTCGTGTAGCTCGGTCGCTGTTAGGAAACTTGACGTGAGCCACACGACATGCCGCTACAGCCGCGCAGTACAATATTGAGTGGGTATCAGCAAGGTCTTTGCTGTTGTCAAAGCAGTTTGACAGCAGCGAATCTAGAGTACACACCAGCGCCTTGTTTTTCTTGTGCATAGGCAAACGAGGTAACCGCGGTCTAAGTTCAGGCGGTGTGGAGCGATACTCCCGGAACGCATCCTCCAAAGCGCTCCTCAATTGTGCGTTGCACTGGGTACTCACGGTTATAACTTCGTCAACATCCTCTTCACCACCGCGATCGGATCGCGGCGAAGCGCTGGAAACATTTTGCAGTTGTGCCGCGATTATTGGCGAAGCAGGCGTAACTGGGTTACTCCGTGAGTCGAGGCGTAGTCGATCAAGTACAGTCTCATCCAACATATGGTTACGTTGGATGACCCGCACCTGATCCGATAGTCGCTGCGCCGACACGCTGACATCTGGTTCAAGCACCTGAAACAGAGAGAGCATCCGACCACGGTACGCAGTCATGTTGCTTCCCCCCTCAGTAGCCCCATAATATGCGCGCATGACGTTTTCATTAATGGACTGAGTCCATCGCATGCGCGACACATTTCCACCGGCAGCGGGGACCCTGTTCGGGGCCTGTTGGCCTCGAGGTCCCAGGCCCGCTGGTGGCCGTCCTCTTCCTCGTCGTCGTGGTGGAGATGGCGTCGACGGCGGGGAGAAAAACTCGTCGCTGGAGCTCGACGCAACTGCAGCAACCGGCGACTCAGCGCCCACAGATGTAGCGCGTCCCGGCGGCTGCGAGGCGGAACTCAGCGACGAGCCCGGAGATGGTAGGTGTGCCTCTTCTTGAAGTCTGGCTCGGTGTCGGGTTAGCATCGGTGACAATATTTAAAAATGCATTTTTGGTGTGGTCCAGTCCAGGTTTTTTTTACTGTGAATTGGTTTTATTTTTGTTGTCATGATTTATTTGTTATTTATTACTTTTCCTGGATTAATTTTATAGAATAATTAAATAAAATTTGTTTTGGAAAAAATTCTGACATGTCACTTTGACACTCGAGCCACAGATTATTATTATTATTATTACTTATTAATTTGCTATGATCTTTGTATCAGTAAATTGTTATCTACTTAATATATTTAAACTAGCTGTACCCGGCATGCGTTGCAATGCCCTTTTTACTACCTACCTTACCTACCCTGCCCTACCTACCTACCTACCTACCTACCTACCTACCTACCTACCCTACCCTACCCTACCCTACCCTACCTACCTACCCTACCCTACCTACCTACCCTACCTACCTACCCTACCTACCTACCCTACCCTACCCTACCTACCTACCCTACCCTACCTACCTACCCTACCCTGTCTACCTACCTACCTACCTACCTACCTACCTACCTACTGCAGCATTATCACGCTGTTTTCGGCTGAATAAAAACTATTCTGTTCGTGTAAGTCGACCTCATTTCTAATCAATTTACTTTTTCTTACTTCGGTTCAAATTTAAAAATATGACGATTCCATGGATGTGACAGAGGAAAATTTTTCTCAGATGGACGACAAATCTTTGGAAATAACAGACATATTATTCCGTTTCGTAATTTAATTGATAAAGTAAAAAAGGACCTAAGAAAGATAAATTTTGTAGTGCTGTACTGTATAGTCGGTTATCAGTGATTTCACCAAGAACCGGTATGTATTTGAAACATTTTAAATTTTTTCTGCTTAAAAGATTCTCTCGGAGCATGGTGTTAATTTTTCTGTATTTTTCTCACCATAGATTCGCTCAGAATCGGTTCTAGGACTTTTATCCTAGCTAAGATCTAGTGACCCGTATACTTTCGGCGCCGCGACTCAAGGCCGACCAGGGGTCGGGAGACGCGTACTGGCGGTTGGCTCCGAGGCTTGCCGCCTGAGACCCGGAGCAACAGCGAAGATCCGATTTCGAGCGAGGATCCGGACCTTCAGGGAACAAATTTTGTTTTAATCTTTTTTTTTAATCTTTAGCAATAGTATAGTTTCTCTTTTTTTTTTGTTGTACAATCATTTAATTTATTTAAACCCTATTCGTGTCAAAAGGTCGCGCAATGTATTTTTTCCGGTGTAATATTTAAACTCGTATACATTTTGATCGCGCCTAGGGCTGAGTAGGTGTTGCAACCCCTTTCTCACCTTGTTTTAATTTTCAAAATTACAGATTTTATACAATTCTGAACAACCCATTTCGCTGCTTTACATAAAATTATATTACATGTCGTCCATTATTTAATTCCTTTTTTTGATCCTTTTAAATTTTTTTTATAAAAAATTGTATTAGTTTTTTTTTATAACAGCAAAATTATACGTTTTAACATGTAGCAGTGACGACTTTTATTTTTATTTACGCTACAAAAATGGCGCCCGAACAACTAAAGTAAGTGTTTTTACCTAATAACTTTGAAATTTGAATGATTCTGCATAAAATCTTTTTTGCCTTATTGAGGATGGTCACTCCCTCCGGGAGCTAATGATTCTTAAGCTTATTTGTTTCAGGACACGGATATTCTTCCATTCAAGAAAGGTATTCTGGGATTTTTACCACCAGTTCAGATCTGTGAAGCTGTTATTTTTCCTTGACATATATATATATTTTTTCATTAAATGTAATGTATTTTAAAGGTAAAATATTTTGTGAACTATATAACACATAACTGTCTATTATTTTACCCACTTATCGCAGCAAATATAACGATAGGTCTCCTGATTTTTATTCCATATCCTTAGCTAGCGGTAGTTAGAACCCGTAGAGTATATATGGTGACGTATGAATTTATAGGCGTCGGTTTTCAAGGTAAGCTTAGTATGAACGGTTATGTAGCCTGTATCTTTGTTTAATAGCTTGGCGTTCACTGACTGCTGGTTGCTGGATTATTTTTATCCGTCTGTTCATGCCGTGCCTATTTTTTCGCTAGGATTCAATCGCCTTTTGTCTGTTCTTTCATACGATATTAGGTCTATTCTAGTTACATCATGTCAGAAGAGGGGTTCCCTGTTGTTGAGACTCCACGTCGTGCTAGTCCCATTATTTCGCGACCACCACCTCCTCCTATTCCGCCAAGACCTTCTCACGCTTCCTCACAGAGTATCATTCCTTCTCCAATAAGATCTGAGGAATGCCTACAATTTACCAGGCAGTTCTCTCTTACTAAGTGGAAGATTGTTTTCGATGGTAAGACCTGCGTACGGGAATTTTTCACGAGTTTAGAGGAGTGCAGGGAGGCCGACAATTTGTCTGATGGTTATTTAGTTAAGCGATTTCATGAAGTCTTGTCAGGTGTCGCACTTCAATATTTTAGGTCGATCCGTCGCCCTGGACTTTCCTTCTATGAGATCAAAGATGCCTTTTTTCAGACATTCGGTACGACCGATTTTGAATTTAAGACAAGCCAGGAGGTCCGTAACCTCAAGCAGAAACCGGAACAGCTTATAAGAGAATTTATTATCGAGGTTTCTTACTTAAATTCTAAACTGAGCAAGCCTATTGAAGAGTCGGAGTTGTTGTGGATCATCACTCACAACATGTTGCCAAAATACACTCCTTGCTTGTCCATCCAAAAATTTCATGACATCAATAATTTAATCGAAGTCGTTACTCATTTCGAGTCTTTTCTAAAACCTCCAAAGGCGGTAGCCAGTCTCGACTGTGTTGCCGACCAGTCGACTTCTCAAGTATTTAACCCACCAAAACCTAGGCCGAACAAAACTTCCCATCAACCAATATCTAGTAAGCCTCGGATTTGTCCTGGTTGTAGTCAGTCTCAGCTTTGTTTAAAATGTAACAAAGTTGGTCATTCTTACCGTTCTTGCCCAGAGATTACAGGCATGATTTGTTTTAAGTGTCGCACTCCTGGATTTATTACCAGGGAATGTCCGAAATGTAATCCAAAAAAATGCATAGATCACTGGCGATACGCTTCTTTCCCTTTAGTATCCCCAGTGTTTACTTCAGATTCATTTGATAACCGACCGTTTATAGAAGTATTATTATGTGGTAGAGTTGTTAAAGCATTGCTCGACTCTGGTGCTCAGATGTCGCTTGTTAGCGATAATTTTATTCAGCAACTTGGTGTTTCTTTGACATCAAAAGACGCTTGTCCCCGTGTTATATCGGCTAATAATTCGCCGATTGATATTCTTGGTTCTGTGTACCTTCCAGTTAAATTTAATGGTACAACTTTTATTCATGAGTTTTTAGTTGCAAGTTCGATGTCATCTTCTGTTATTTTAGGTATCGAATTTTGGAATAAATTCGGTTTGACGTCTATTTTTAGTCAGGCTTTTAATAAAAATATTGATGGTAATATGTTTATCCCTTCTGTTCAGCACTCTTCCCCTCAAGTTTCCTCTGTCAGCGAGGTCCGTTATATTCATCCTCGTAACATCCTATCGCCGGATCAAGAGGCTTGTCTTCAACAAGTTATTAAAGAGTACGAAGTTATCTCTTCGGAAAAAGTTGGTCTTGGTAAAACATCTTGGTTGTCCCATAAAATTAATACTACGGGTTACCCTATCCGTCAAAGATATTATCCCTTATCCCCTGTCAAGTTGAAGATTCTCAATGAAGAGATTGACAAAATGTTAGGTATGGGTGTTATTCGTCCATCTCGTTCTTCATGGGCTAGTCCAGTGGTAATGGTGACAAAAAAAGATGGTTCTGTTCGGTTTTGTGTCGACAGTAGAAAACTGAATAGTGTGACAGTTAGAGATTCATATCCTCTTCCCCGTATTCACGATATCCTCGACAACCTTCGTGGTGCTAGATATATTAGCTCATTGGATTTTAGAAGTGCTTTCTGGCAAATTCCACTCGCTGATAGAGAAAGTTGTGAGAAAACAGCGTTTATTGTTCCACAACGTGGTCTCTTTGAGTTTGTTAGGATGCCTTTTGGTCTAACGAACGCTGCTTCGGAGATGCAACGCCTTACTGATATGATCGTGAATTTCGAGTTTACTTCTACCAGCGACGACTGTATTTTTGGGTACGTCGACGACTTGATAATCGTGTCTAAAGATTTCTCTAGTCATATGGCGCTGCTCAGGAAGGTGCTTGCTCGACTTAAAGAAGCAGGCTTAACTATAAATTTAAAAAAATGCGAGTTTTGTAAAAGCGAACTAAAATATTTGGGTTATATTGTTAATGAAAAGGGTCTTCAAACCGATCCCGGCAAACTTGATGCTATTAAAGATTATCCTACTCCTACTTCAGCTAAGTCATTACGCGGTTTCATTGGTATGTGTTCCTATTATAGGCGTTTCGTTAAAGGGTTTTCTTCTATAATTGCTCCGCTTACTGCCCTTATCGGTAAGAGAAAGGGTAATGATCCAATAAGTTGGAACGATGCAGCCGATCAAGCTTTCACTCAGTTGAAACAAGCGCTAATTGATACGCCTGTTATGGCATGTCCTGATTTCTCGAAGCCATTCATCCTGCAGTGTGATGCGTCAGCTGTTGGTCTTGGTTCGGTACTGACACAGAAGATAGACGATGTGGAACATCCAATCGCCTATTATTCGCGTTTATTCTCTCAAACTGAACGCAATTATAGTACTACAGAGCGTGAACTCTTGTCAGTTTTGGATTCAATTAAACATTTTCGATGTTATTTAGATGGTATGAAGTTTTCTGTCATAACAGACCATATGGCTCTTAAGTGGCTCCTCTCTCTTAACAACCCATCTGGTCGTTTAGCTCGTTGGGCTACTATTATCTCCCAATATACTTTTGATATTGTGCATCGTAAAGGTTCGCAACATATAGTCCCCGATGTTCTTTCCAGGATCCATGCTAATCCTGTGTCATTTGACCAGGGTCCTGAACATACTAATGACCGTTGGTATAAGAAGATATATATAGGTGCTCGAGATACGCCACAAATGTTCCCAGCATACGCTATAAATAACGGTATCCTTATGAGACGCATGCCTGTTTCTAGTCCTTTATCTTCTGAACCATGGCGTGTGGTGTTACCAGCTGAAAAGGTTCCAGACGCTATTTGGGAAATTCACAATAGATTTCCTTCGATACATCCCGGTGTTACTAAAACGTATCTAAAGCTTAGGGAGTTGTTCTACTGGCCAAATATGTTCCGTGACGTTACTTCGACGTTAAGTCAATGTGAGGTTTGTAAAGCCTATAAAATTTCGAACACACAACCTCGCGGTCAGATGTGTTACCCTAAAGAGGTTTCCTTGCCCTTACAGATGATTTCTATCGATATAATTGGTCCGTTGCCCTGCGCTTATTATGGTTATAAATATATCCTTTCTATGGTAGATGTTTTTTCCAAATATGTTTGGTTAGTTCCTCTGAAAAGGATTGACGCTCTTTCTGTTATAAAAGCGTTAGAGTCTGAAATTTTCTTTAATTTTGGGGTTCCGCGTACTATTCTTTGTGACAACGCTACAGTTTTTCGTAGTAATCAATTCCTTAATTTTCTCAGATCTTTCCATATTCAATCACCTACTTTTACGCCATATTATACACCCCAAGCAAATACGGTTGAGCGATACAACCAAAGCGTTATAACATGTTTAGGTATTTTGGTTGGTGAAAACCAAAGAAGTTGGGCTAAAATGTTACCTAAAGTGAAGCTTTACCTCAATTCTTGTGTTAATCTAGCTACTGGTTTTACGCCTAACTTTCTTATGCTTGGTAGAGAGGTCCTTATGGATAGCAGTCATGTAAATAGTCAGACTCGAAGCTCTAATTTGGCAGACAGTCGGGCTCGTCATGCTTCAAACCTATCCTCTCTCAGCGAAGTTTATGCAAAGGTTGCTGATAATCTTTCTTTAGCTTTTCTCCGTAACTCTCGTGCATATAATTCTAATCGATCAGCTGTCACTCTAAATGTTGGTGATACTGTATGGAGAAGGAATTTTTCCAAGTCTTCTGGAGGTGATTTTTTCTCTGGGAAGCTTGCTCCACGTTTTATTAAGTGCCGTGTAATAAGAGTCATTTCAAGGACCACCTATTTGCTACAGGATTGTGATTCAGTCCACTCCGGACAATATCATATCAAAGATATCTTAAAATAAATTGGATTAAATTCTCTTTGTTCCATTTTGACATTGACATTTGCTTTCTAATCCTTTTTCCTCTTTGGAATATTTCTTTGCATAGTTTTTCGATTAGATTAAAAACTTCATAGATTATCTGTTAATAGTGACATCTGTTTATTTCTGTGTTATGTCAACTTGTGTTCTAAGGTTATTTTGTTTCTTTTAGTTTAACACAGATGGCGTGACATTCAACATTTAATTTTAAATTTGAATTTAAACTTGAGTTTTATGACTTGAGTTCTCTGATTTAAGTTCTATGTCTTGAGTTCATCTTTGACTTAATTGATTTAAGTTTTCTTTCTTAAACTTAGTTTTTTTGTTTTGTCCAACTTGTCTTTTGTTTCTATAACTAAGGTTGGACTTTACGTGTTCACGTTAATACGTGTTCACGTTTATTATTTTTGGGGATTCCCAAGTTTTTTCTTATAGTTGATAGGTAATAGTTAAGTCTTATGTTAAGTTAGGTTAGTTTTACTTAGATCTAAAGTTTACTAATTGTAAGGATGTGGCAGGTTAGAGTTTGGCTCTAACTGAACAATATATATTTAGATTTAGGAGTTCGTTATTTTCTTTCATATTCTCCATAGATGTAATTGAGATATCGCGAGTTCGCGCGGATAACGTTTAGATATGGTGGCCTCCGTGTTTATTCAGTATTTGTTGCACTTCGATATCGTTTGATTCAGATATGATGCCTGTTTTTTTTTGTTTTTGCCTGATCCAGTTTTTTTCTTCTTTCTCACTCGTACTTACGTCCTTTTTTTCTTAGAAAGAGGGTATTGCAGCATTATCACGCTGTTTTCGGCTGAATAAAAACTATTCTGTTCGTGTAAGTCGACCTCATTTCTAATCAATTTACTTTTTCTTACTTCGGTTCAAATTTAAAAATATGACGATTCCATGGATGTGACAGAGGAAAATTTTTCTCAGATGGACGACAAATCTTTGGAAATAACAGACATATTATTCCGTTTCGTAATTTAATTGATAAAGTAAAAAAGGACCTAAGAAAGATAAATTTTGTAGTGCTGTACTGTATAGTCGGTTATCAGTGATTTCACCAAGAACCGGTATGTATTTGAAACATTTTAAATTTTTTCTGCTTAAAAGATTCTCTCGGAGCATGGTGTTAATTTTTCTGTATTTTTCTCACCATAGATTCGCTCAGAATCGGTTCTAGGACTTTTATCCTAGCTAAGATCTAGTGACCCGTATACTTTCGGCGCCGCGACTCAAGGCCGACCAGGGGTCGGGAGACGCGTACTGGCGGTTGGCTCCGAGGCTTGCCGCCTGAGACCCGGAGCAACAGCGAAGATCCGATTTCGAGCGAGGATCCGGACCTTCAGGGAACAAATTTTGTTTTAATCTTTTTTTTTAATCTTTAGCAATAGTATAGTTTCTCTTTTTTTTTGTTGTACAATCATTTAATTTATTTAAACCCTATTCGTGTCAAAAGGTCGCGCAATGTATTTTTTCCGGTGTAATATTTAAACTCGTATACATTTTGATCGCGCCTAGGGCTGAGTAGGTGTTGCAACCCCTTTCTCACCTTGTTTTAATTTTCAAAATTACAGATTTTATACAATTCTGAACAACCCATTTCGCTGCTTTACATAAAATTATATTACATGTCGTCCATTATTTAATTCCTTTTTTTGATCCTTTTAAATTTTTTTTATAAAAAATTGTATTAGTTTTTTTTTATAACAGCAAAATTATACGTTTTAACATGTAGCAGTGACGACTTTTATTTTTATTTACGCTACACTACCTACCTACCTACCTACCTACCTACCTACCTACCTACCCTACCCTACCTTTCTCACCTTTTAAACCTTCCCGGGACTACGACAAACATTTCAAAACCAAAATCAACCAAATCGACCCAGTCGTTCTCGAGTTTTAGCGAGACCCACGAACCACAATTGATTTTTATATATATATAGATATATAGATAGAAGATTACGTGTCACGTTGTTTGTCGGGGATGGACTCCTAAACTACTTATCCGATTTTAATCAAATTTGCACACCAATGTGCAGTTTGATCCAACTTGAAAGATAGGATAGCTTACATCTCAATTCATAGTCGCAATATTATTTTATTGCAAATCAAGTCACAATTATCTGTTAGCTCCAAACGATTCTAACAGATGGCGGTATCTGTTGACTGGATTGAGTAAGTATAGTAATAGATGGCGCTGTATAGGAGCGGAACAGCAATAAAAAATATTGCGAAAACGGGGAAAATGTGACGCAGACGAAGTTGCACGGGACAGCTAGTATGCAATAAATCTTGCTTGAATCTAAGACCTCGCAATTTTTATTAGGTATGCATATCGCATCAATAATGCAGTAGATACATTTAAAGCGGTACAGTGTTTTTAAAGAAGAATTTAATTGCAGATTTCGGCCTCATAATATTTACAAAAACACTAACTGCTGTCCACAACTTCGTTCGCGAGGAAATTTCGATGGGTTTTAGGAGTATGAAAAATAGATGTTGGCCGATTCTCAGACCTACCCGATATTCACACAAAATGTCATACAAATCGGTTCAGCTGTTTCGGAGGAATTTGGTAACAAACACCAGGACAAGAGAATTTTATATATTAGACTAGATGCTGCCCGCGATTTAGTTCGCGGGGTTTTTTATGGATATGAAAACTTGATGTTGGCCGATTCTCAGACCTACCCGATATGCAAACAAAAATTCATAAAAAATGGTTCAGCCGTTTCGGAGGAGTATGGTAACTAACATTGTGACACGAGAATATTATATATATAAGATAACATTATTTAATAATTTATGTAATTATGCAACCTGATGGTTTTGTATTACAAAGTGCTGTATCAAAAAACATCATCACGTGTTTCAAATTAACAAGATTAATTACTTTAATCTCGTCACTGACTTAGTATCAGTCAGTTTCCAACTTTGCTGTGCCCTTACAGGGTCCATATTTATGTACCTAGCTTTAAGCCCCTTGTAACATCTTTCTTACAATATGGAATGCAAAATAAATGAATATCAATATGAATCAAAGTTTCAATAAACTTAGTCTCAAAACACCACGGTTTTTTTAAATCTTAAAGTGTGGCTGTGCAACAAAAAATACTATACAACAACAGGATGCATATTGCACATAATAGGTACGAGTAATCGAGTACCAATGTATATCTTTATAAATACAATTATATAAAAATAAATCACTATTTCTTTTGGTCGCGCCATAACTTGAGACGACTCAACCGATTTCATCCATCTTTATTTTAAATGTTTTCTTAACAAAAATTTAAGTAGGTAGGTAGGGTGGGTAGGTAGGTAGTATAGATGCCTGGGTAGAGTAGTAAAAAGGTAGTAGGTAGGTAAAAGGTGCATTGCAACGCATACGCGGTACAGCTGGTGGAAAATATGTCTACGGAATCCCCTGAACTACTGGACAAGTTTCGTAAACTGGTTTAATTTCTTATGAAAATGTAAAACATATCACTTACGGCTCGAGACGGACGCGGTACAAGCCTTGCGAACTGTCACGGTCATGATTAATTAGTTAATAACATAATCGTCACATTTAATGCGAATATAATGACGTCACGGTAGGAATACCGTTTTTTGTGGTTTCAATGCGGAATTAGAAAGAAAGAAGAAAAGAAAGAAAAGAAAAAATGTTTATTTGACGTCAGTCACGCACACACACAATAATAATATTAAAAAAGTACAGAAAAAAGGAGAATATACATAGTGTGCTGTGTGCCTCACGGCTGCGCCAAAAAGGTCCATTTCAGCATTCATGCCAGACAGGTAATGCTGTCTGACGCTGGTCTTCCAATGAACCTTGAGGGGATAGGTAACAAACAGAAAACAGTTTCAAACATATTCTATAAATAAATGGTTACAATAAATAGATATCGAGTAAATGTAAGTAATAAGTATTTTATTTTGTGAAAGTAATACTGGTAACAATAAATAAATACAGAGATAAACCAAAACAGAATAAATATTTAAGACAGAATAAATACATATTTTAGGTAAGTACAGGAAAAAATAATAATTAAAACAGTACATCTACAAAGCATCTCATTCAGGCTGTGGACTTATGACGAGGAGTTGAGAGCGGATTGGCCGTGGGACGGGCAGGGTAGGAATAATTCGCATGTATTATGCATAAGTACATACAGTACGTATACGTACACGGTGCAGTCTGTAATTATTGAGCGTTTATATGATTGATACATTAATTGCGACCATATCCAGTTTCTGCTGTGCTGCTATCAAATACTGTCGCAGTCGTGTTCTGAACGTGTGAATAGTGCCCAGTACCCGTAATGGAGGAGGAATATTATTCCACACTTTAGATGCAGCGTATCGGAAACTACCTTTGAAAGCTGATGTCCTATGAGATTGTGTCGATAATTGCTGCGCACATAGCCTAGGTGCGCATTCCCGTCTACTAGCCATCCAACTTAACTTGTCGTATAAATACTTTGGCTTCGTAGTCTTAATAACACCAAAAAGAAGACACGCTAGGTGTAACTTTCGCCTCGACTTCATTTTGAGCATACAGTGTTTGTTTAGATATGGGGTGACATGACTTCTAGGGGGAACCGAGTAACAGAATCGAGCACACGCGTTTTGGACTCGTTGTATAAGTCTATCCGTACGAGCCAGCAAACGTGGGCCGTAAACCGTATCAGCGTAATTTAGTTTGGAAAGTACAAGGGTCTCGACCAGCTGTTCGCGAAGCTTTTCAGACAGGTAAGGCCTCATTTTGTATAGTAGTTTTAGGCGGTAAAAACAGTTTTTCACGGAGTTAGCGACGTGTTTTTCAAACCTAAGGCTATTGTCCATACATAACCCTAGGTTCCGCGCCTCGTTAACTCGGTCAATAGGCTCACCCATTAGAGTTAAATTAAGGCTTGCAGGTAGCTTCTTTAACTGCTGCCTTGTACCAAACAACATATACTTAGTTTTTAATGGGTTTAAAGCTAAACTGTTCTCATCTGACCAAGTGGCGATTCTTTCCAGGTCGTCATTTAGGTCTTTAATAGCCGAGTCAATGTCGTCAGGCCTAAAAGACAAATATAATTGCACATCGTCAGCATAAATGTGATATTTGCATTTCTGCAGACACTTTATTATGTCTGCACAATATAAAATAAAAATAATAGGACCCAAGATAGATCCCTGAGGAACTCCTCTTTCTATTGAAGTAAGGGCCGAAGTTAGGGTAGTACCGTCCGGCAACCGTAATTCTACGAGTTGTTTTCTGTCACCGAGGTAACTATGGAACCACTGGATTGCATTGTTGTCAAAGCCGTAGTATTTTAACTTAGATAATAACAGTGGGACATTTATGCAATCAAATGCACGGGAAAAATCAAGTAGCACCATAAGTGTACACATGCCCTTATCTTGGGCGGCCAAAATGTTATCGGTAACGTCCAGCAACGCCGTTGAAGTACTGCGCTGTTTCCTGAATCCAGATTGTAGGTCAGGTAATATCTCGTTATCTTCTAAAAACTTGGTTAATTGACGGCATACTACCCTCTCCATAACCTTTGAAAGACAGGGCAGAACACTGATAGGTCGCAAGTCTTTAACCTCTATAGGGTTTGGATTCTTGGGTAGAGGTCTAACTGTTGCAATTTTCCATTGGTAGGGAAACTTAGCTGTCCATATGGAGCAATTAATCATGTCAGTGATAGTTGTTAAGGTGTACGGCAGAGTCAGGGTAAGCATGCTCAAGGTTATTTTGTCGTAACCTTCAGCATTAGACTTTAGGTCAGATAGAATGCGGGAGACATCATTTTGGTCTACGGGACCAAGTGTGAAAGTAGCTTCACTATATCTGTTGGTCTCATAAAATGATATAAGCGAAGTGCTAGCTACTGGGTTTCCAGGGACAGTCAAAAAAGTGTTATTAATAAGGTCTGGGTTCCTAAAATGTGAGGGAAGGTCTTGTCTTTGCTTAGAGGGTGCAAACGTGGATTTAATGTTCCTCCATAGTAATTTTGGATTATTAATTTTATTATTTATATTGTGCCTGAAGTATGCAATTTTTTCATAATATAGGGAACTTTCAACTAAAGATTTTAACTGTTTGTAGTATGCTTTTTTAATTTCTGATTTCGTACACCTATACTTGCCTAGTGCATTGTCTCGTAACTGCATCATAAGTTTAATAGTGTCCGTAATCCAAGGATACGATAATTCCTTAATAGTGCAGGTTTTTAGTGGTGCGTGGACATCAAACAAAGATATTATGCAGTGATTGAAAGTATCGACCATGTCATTAATATCGGCTTGTTCAGAAACACGCTCAATGTTTGATTGTGTCAAATCCTTATGGAAACTATCTAAACATATATCTTTAATTGGCCTAAATCTAGTTACGTAAGGTATGAACTTGTCCCGCTTTACAAGAAATTCGCTGACTAAAATGGAGTGGCCAGTAATCGAACCAAAGGATTCCACTGTCGTATACCTAGGCCTAAGGTCCGTGCACAGTAGGTCGATCAGAGTTTCACTCGTATCTGTGAAATGAGTTGGCATCGTGACTAACTGAGCGAGACTCGTGTAATTTAAAAATTCTAGCACCTTTTTAGTTTTAGTCTCGCTTACGTTGAGCATATTAACATTAAAATCGCCCAGCAAAATGTAATGATCGCAATTTCCCAGTGTGGTAAAAGTATTCGTGATGGCATCCAAGAAGAGGTCAATGTCAAGCCAAGGTGGCCGGTACGCTGTACCGATGGCAATTTTTTTCCCGCTTAGCGAGATTGTCAGCCACATCTGTTCGACGGAATCGAACTTGGGATCAACCGCGCCAGAACAGATACGCGCGCTAAGGCCCCGGCGTAGGTAAAAACCAACACCCCCACCACGCCCCGCGCGAACAGCTGTAGGCCGCGGCGCGTGACGCAGCCGGTAGCCGGGGACAATAGGCGCGCGCCCCTCCTCGCCCGCCCGAAGCCAAGTCTCGTTTATTGCCATAACATCAAACCCATGCCTGTCCATTGCACAGATCAAATCGTCATGGCCTGTTCCCAGAGACCCTGCGTTGAGAAATCAAATCGTCATGGCCTGTTCCCAGAGACCCTGCGTTGAGAAAGCCAACTTTAAAATATCTACCACTTTTAGGCATCATGACAATGTTTAAAAAAGGCTACTACAGGTATAATTTGAAATACTATGACATGTGTTGCGTATAATTTTAACGTTATTGGCATATAAAGAATAATTGCTGTATTTGGATAATAGAAGTAATAGTATAAATAGTTAAGTGTTTTGATTATAATATATAGGAATATGAATATGCCTAAAATTCGAGCTTGTGATGTTTGTATGGTGGTGTAAATAATAAATAATATAATACGTGTATGTTGAAACCGGTTAATGAGCCCACTGAGTTGCGCCGCCGTGTGACAAACAGCTGCGACGATTAACAAAGACATTCGATCATAATAATTGTTGTGCCCTGACCATTTACCGACATACAATATTGATGCCATGGGTACCTTACAGACTAAAAACAGGCAGAAAAAATTCGTATAAAAAAAAACGGAAATTAAAAAGTTAAAGAGAACAATAATTATTAGAAAAACACATTTACCAAATAAATCTTTGCATTTAGGATAGCATAGGGCCGTCGGTAATCGACAGAGGTGTGGGTTCAAATACGCGCTGCATATCTGCCTCACAGCTGATTTGGAAAGTGGCATCTCCCGGTTTGTTTCGGGCAAGAATACGGCCTCGTTTACACCACACAAATTGCCACCCGAGCCGTCCCCCAGCCTCTCGCGCCTTCCGAAATAACTCTCGATTCTGTTTGGTAAGACGCTCGTTGACGTAGAATCGCGCTGGCGGACCGGGCATACCGAGATCAGCAGAAGTCATGCCACGACGTACTCGTGCGGCCTCCAACAACTCGTTGCGTAGATCGCGGCGCGCAAGGCGCACGACGAGAAAGCGCGGGCGGGTTTCCACCGGCGCTGGCTGCGTAGCATTTATGCGTCTCCCTCCTAATCGCTCAGCGCTCACAATATCGCGAGTCTCCATAATTACGCCCATCTTTGACGCCACTAACATAACCGTATGTAAAGGGTTTTCACCACTCACCTCAGGCAAGTTTTTTTGTTTGATATCTGTATGTCTGTGGCTAGTAGCTCCTGATCGCGAACATTTATGTCGCTCCGCAATTGGGCAATTAAATTATGCACATCCGGCGATACCGGGGCGTGAACCGGTTTTTGGTTCTCCATAATGGCCACTCTTTCCTCCAAACTGCTCATACGGTCATTTGTGGACCTAAGAGAGGATCTCAAGTCAGCCAAATCATTACGCAGTAACTGAAACTCACTCCGTATCGTGTTAATAAAATCTTCCTTAAACTTCCTCAGCTCGGAGGTGAAGTCTATGGAGAGTTCAGTCTTCGCATCCGAAGCAGTGATGTTAATTGGACTCGTGTGGTCCATGAGATTAACCGTGCTCTCGTCCAGTAGTTCTTTTGCATGCCCTCGTACTGGCGTTTCGGACCGGTTGTCCCGCACTAGGTTTTTCTTGCACTCCGGGCAGTGCCAGGGAATTTCTATGGGACCTATTTGGTTCAATCCAGCACACTGGCGGTGATACCACAACACGCATTTATTGCATTTAGCGGCATCTGCCG
Source organism: Cerastis rubricosa (assembly GCA_949152445.1). NCBI lineage: Eukaryota > Metazoa > Arthropoda > Insecta > Lepidoptera > Noctuidae > Cerastis > Cerastis rubricosa. Next base: position 14,422,762 of record OX424545.1, on the reverse strand, counting down.
ACGCGAGAAATTTACCGCAAGCTCCGCACTTCCTCATCGTAAAAATACTCGATCGATCTATAAGCAGTTTGCCTTGAAAACGATAGATGGCGCTGTTTTCAATTTGTTCGTTTATGGCAATTTCTATGGTGTTATGGTAAGTTGTCACACCACAAGACGTACACAACACTATGCCAAGATACGCAAACACTGAAGCTATTTCACCAAGTATTTTCAGACACTGAGCAAAAACGACTGTTACTATTTTATGTATCGGGTAGAAGTTTAGCAGTACCAGAATGGTATGGAGTTTTTGGTGTTTTATTTATTGAACACAGCACTGATTCGCAGGATAATAGCGACACTTGTAAGTTGCAACATGTAAATTACTTTCACAATAAAGTTTTTGTAAAATAAGTACTTGTTTTTTTATAAGAACTTAAGAAAATTTTTGAAACTGTCACTCGATAAAAGCTCCGTTACCGACTAAGGAATTCCGAATTAAGGAATTCCGTGGTGTTTTGTGGTACATGTTGTTACATCTACGCTATCGTAATTAGACATTTTGTCTGATTGTTTGTACGAGTATTACTGGACTTTGTTATTTGTCTCATGTGTGGGTTTAAGTTAAATATCCACCAAAACACCGTCTAGACGTAGTTTAAGCATTATTTTATGAGGTCACTTAAACTTCATAATACAAAATTTATCTTTAAAAATTATGAAGGTTTCTGAACCAACCAAATTTTGATTGTTACTTTCATTTTTAGGGTTCCGTACCAAAAGGGTCAAACGGGACCCTATTACTGAGACTTCGCTTTACGTCCGTCCGTCCGTCCGTCTGTCACCAGGCTGTATCTCATGAACCATGATAGTTAGCCAGTTGAAAGGGCGTTGGGTATGTTTGTATGGACCAGAGGCATGTTTTTTTTTCACAGCGGCCACATAGATAATGTTTGCTAACGTATAGTGGAATATCTGATAATAATGACTCCTTAAAGAATTTTGCCGAAAATTATATCGGAGCTGAAATATCTGATATCTAAGTTGTGTTGTTCCTACTAACAATTAGAATACTGTTATGTATTTTATCAAAAATGAACTCTTTCCTATCGTTTGCCGTATGTCATTAAATCCCAGAATTTGATCCTTAGCAGCGACACGAATGGTATAATAATACAGGGTGGTTTTTTTTTCAAAATTAACGGTTTCTATTCCTGGTTAGGAATATTGATTTTTCAAAAAACCAATGATGCAGTTTTCGTTTTTATCAAAATCAGACTCGTGACTCTTTTGAGTGTTTTTCGCTATTCCTAATAGTTTTGGATTTGGCCTTCTACCCACTTGAAAATTTCACTCTGTATATATATCTCGGCTCCGACGCATTTTGGAAATAATTGTTCATAGAAGAAAATGAATGTCTTATTGTGTTCTTACTAATGAAATATTTTTCATTAGTGGCCGCAGACTTAAAAAAACCGGCCAAGTGCGAGTCGGACTCGCGCACGAAGGGTTCCGTACCATTATTTAACTGAAAAACGAACAAAAAAAACACTTTTTTGTATGGAAGCCCCCCTTAAATATTTATTTTATTCTGTTTTTAGTATTTGTTGTTATAGCATCAACAGAAATACATAATCTGTAGAAATTTCAACTGACTAACCATCACGGTTCATGAATCGTATCACCAGGCTGTATCTCATGAGATACAGCCTGGTGATGGACGTACGGACGAACGGACAGCAAAGTCTCAGTTTTAGGGTCCCGTTTGACCCTTTGGGTATGGAACCCTAAAAATCATGCTACTTTTACCCAAATCCCTTTCTACAGATTACGGGTTTCTGTTGCCGCTATAACAAAAAAATACTAAAAACAGAATAGAATAAATACTTAAAGGGGACTCCCATACAAAAAAGTGATATTTTTGCTCGTTTTTATAAATAATTTTACGGAACTGTTCGTGCGCGAGTCCGACTCGCACTTGGCCGGTTTTTTTACTACTGTTTTACTTCTAGGTTTTCTTTTAAAACAGCCGTCATCTCAGCGATCCAATGCGTACCACGAAACAGGCTTTTTGTGGTATGCATTGGTTATATTTTATGTTTGCCATATGTAATTTAAAAATAAATATGCTCTTTATGCCAATTATTTTCCAGTCCTTATACTCTTATTTTATATCATCCGAGTAATATCGAGAGCTTCCGTAAACATAGACGTAGCTATACATGCCTACTTTAGATTAAACGAACTTAAACCGGAGTTTCGAACCCTGATTATTTTATTAATATGTTATATTTTATATAAATGATGTTAGTTATATATTATATTAACTATCCACGATATTGACATTCAAAATATGTATAGGTAGTCACAGGGCAATTAATATCCGCTAATAGTTTAACAATGAATAATAATGTTTGAATTATTTAAGTTACGAGGTTCTTGGATCCGTTAAACAACGGAAATACGCACATTCACATAGTTCGAAAGTTAGGTCATTGATCATTTTTGTTTATTTGGCTTGCGTTATGTAGTTAAGTTTTAAAATTAGATTATAATAAAATAATAATAGAATATATTGTTCTAATTATGGCGTCAAATGTAAACACAGTAACTGACTGTAATTAAAAATGGCCAGTGATTTACCACTTTAAAACTAGCCTACATATTCTATCACATACTTCCTGAACTGTTCAAAGTGACGAGGCTCCTGTACTGGTTAAAAAAATATTTATCTAATTGTGTTTAGCCTGCACGTCAGTTTATTTTTCAATAATAACTGGTTTAGAATTCGATACTGCCTACCTGCTTCAACACTTCCTTTACTATACTGCCTCCCTCCTTCTGGGCGCTTTGGTCCTTGTAGGCAGATTTCAGACTGGTCTTAGAGACAGTTGGATAAAATTTGAATTGACGAACTGGTAATATTTCAGAGGTCCATTTAGCGGATGACGGTTGATATCAGTTACTTTTTGCAACCGTTGCTTTTCAATCTTTCGGTCTTTTATTTCCGAAACATGCAAACAAATATGTACATTTGCAAACTTTTCATACTTCTGTAAGTTTGAGCCTACAGAATTTAACACTAAAGGTAAAACCTAGCGTAATAAGGATTTAATTTAACACTGAAGGTATACGATTTATTACGCTAGGTTTTACCTTTTTTTAATTTCAGAAGCGTTTTGCAAATTTAAATCCATAGAGTTAAAACAAAACGAAACGTTCAATGAGTTAAAAAAGTGTGTTTTGAATAGTAACCGCTGCAGTATTGTTTGAACCGTCATTACCAAAAGTAGATAATTAATTAAGAGAAGACGGCTATCTTTGCACCGTTTGCTTCTTAGCAAACGGTGATCTGCGATAAAGTCGATGATAATATTCATAAGGGTACAAGGACATGGGTATAAAGTCGTTATCTGTCTTTGAGGAAATAAAGTCTACAAGTTTAATTTACCGTATTCATTAAGAATGACGAATGGAAAGCATTCACAATTCCTTTAATGTATTTGGTGAAATTCAAAACTTCTACGGTTTTTTACGGTTTTTTTTACATAGGATCATTTTAAATTAGACTTTGACTAGCCCTCGATTTAAATTCAGAAACCGGGCTTTATGTTTGATCTAGTTTGTCTATGAAATCTATCGATTTAACTTTACACGAGCAGATAATAATTACGACACCGTATCAACAGTTTGAGTTTAGTATTAAAATATAAAAACATCTGTTGTTTAATTTTTGTGGCCATTTCGTACTTTTATTGGTGTTATATTTTCACCATGTTCTGATTTTAAATCTGTAAGTTCTTAATTCATTGATTTGATAATGATAGTTATCCAAGCTACATATTGTCTTTTTTATTACTTACTTTTAAAAATAAATAAATAAATTCCAATACGGGAGGACAACACAACACAACACAGATCAGCTAAACACTGCGCGTTCTATTTAGCGCGCTACTCAATCGTTACAAGTTCTGCGCACGCGCCCGCAGGATCTCACACTCCTTACGCACCACTGCTGCGCCAGCGAAGCGCTGCCGATGTTTTATTCTGTCGATGGAATAATGACGTACGCACGCCCGTGACCTTTTCAGTCGCGTTCAAGTACACCTGTTGAACGCATACCATTGCTGAAGTTTGAAGATGCGCGGGCCGTTAAGTATGTGCGTATTGTTATTTCTCTTTCTTTGACATTGAACGTGGATTAATTGTTTGTGCTTAAAGAAAGTAAAGTATTTTGGAATGTAATTTTTTTTTAAGGTTCACCAACTGCATTGGACCTGTTGGTGAACATAACAACATTTGTCTTAAGTATTGGTTTTACAGTTCTGGACTTATACAGTCGATAATTACTGATCAACCAACATTCACAAAAAAATGGGATAACATATGAGGAAATTAAAGACAACAGTAAACTGTAACTGTAAATGTTTATTTGGAAAAACAAGCTTTTGAGGTATTTTCAAAATTATCAGTCAAGCTCTGGTTAAGTCGTTTTGATCCAATCAGTTTTGGTCTAGGTCAAAAACTCATGTATTTGTTTCTGGTTTTCGAACAGCTTGGATTTTAATTAGTTTAAAATTAGCAGCCATTGTGGGCTATGATGGCAAAATACCGTATTATATTTGGCGCCCTGAAACAAGCTTATACGTTTCAGAATCAGTAATTTGCATTACAAATGGTGGCAGTTTGCATAAAAAATGTAGTATATTACTTAGGTGTCTTAAGAGGTGACAAGTTATAGAGAAGTGTGGAAGAAGAAGACATGCTGCACCGACCCCAAATAATTGGGGTAAGGGCAGGAGAATGACAATGCCATTTAGCTATTTTTGAAAGCTTTACTAAGACAATACCAGATTTACGCTGATAGTATTAAAAATCTTTTGTTTTACGATTGTCAAACGATGACCTACGACACTGGTATGGCAGCCGCTATAAAACAAAAATGGTCCTTGAGGGGACCAACAAATCCCTCGGCATCGAAAACAAAAGATTTGCTAAAATTGTTATCAGCGAATAGTCGTTAGGTCTATTGTTTCAGTATGCTAGCGAGTAAATTATTTTATTGTCTGGTTCGTAAAGCACGAAGCTGCCTTTAAATTATTTAACAGTTTATTTTGAATGTAAGCTGTATGGTTTATTATGTAAAACATCACATTCATATACTCGGCCAGTAATAATTGCAATAAAAAATATTGTGCTGTAATTATATTTTTTTTTCAAACATTTTTGTTGGAACGGAACTAAACAATTTTTAATTGTTTGTAGTCTGTCTGTAGTAAGTTAGTTTGCTGTGTTAAACATTATTATTTATGTGAATGGGTGACTACTGTATGTGTAATGCCATATAATTATGTTAAGTGATCTTTAAAATTAGTAAATGTGAGTAGTCCTTGGGTCGCTTATATATTTTCCCACTTTTTTTTTTAATTTGCTATTTACCACGACAATGTTGCCGCATGAAACGTGTGTAATTTTTAGTAGGTGCATACAATAATATTTTATTTTTGCAAATCAGTGCAGTAAATAGGCAATGTAGTTAATGTGTTTGTTACTTTAGCTGGTGAAACGTTAAATATTCGCGATACTTGTATGGCGAGCGCTATAAAATAATAAAAGGTCCGTTTTAGATACCAAATGTGCCGTTAGATTAAAAGTTCATCGGAATATTTGAGGACTGTGCAGAAAGTTTCCAATAACAAAAAAACTTGCTTATCCGGCATGGAAAATTTGCGTTTGTTTTTTCTTTGGTTTCAATATACTTAAATGTGATCGTTTGACAGGTGTATACAAACAGTCCTTCCACAGATACTTTATCTCGGACTTTGTATCCCTTTCAAAATGAGAGTAATTTTTATTCCGGAGCAATAAGTTTGCTGTTCTGATGCTGTCATCGACGATTACCTATGTCAAAGTATTATTTTTCTTTTTGAAATGCTACTGTAAATTTACAGCAGAAATCAAAGACAAAATTTAGTTTTCCAATGCGCTTGGTTGCAGCTATCAAAAGTGAAATATCTGGTAGAATAGAAATACTGTACCAAATTTTCTGATATGGGGAACCCGTGTATTTTTACTTTTCTCGTGTTACATTTCAAGTGCTAATGGTGAAGTTTACTGCAAACAGAACCTTCGGTTTGTTTAGGCCCTAATAATGTTTATTTAGTACTTCTACCTAAATATTTTCTTTGTTTTTCTGATACCTAACTTTATGATAAACAAGTATTCGTGATGATACATTGTTTTATTGACATAACACTTTGGCACAATGTATCAAAAATAGGGTCAATATTTTGTCTTGATGACCGCAATTAAAATGTATGTAAAACCTCAATAAGAGACCTGTACTATGCTCGGCCTAAAGTCCTTTAACATTGGTTGGTGAATTTATTGGATTTCTTCATTTACACACTATACATAGGCATAAAATAATAATAAAAATATTAGTACCATCAAAATGCAAAAAAAAAGAGAATTATAAGGTGTCAAAAAATTCGTCCGTTTCGCTTTCAACAAGAAAAGTGCCGAGGAGGCTAGCAGCATTGCTACGTCGGTTGGCAAAGCTGACTCTTTGGCCAAAAAAGGCCAGTCCTCTGGTCACGTACAGAGCCAACCAACCCAGTTTGGTGATATCCCGAAAAAACACTCAACAACAAACGGCTCAAACACACAACTACAATTAAGTTATTGTAATTGCACCGTTTGAGATTATCAGCACCTGCAGCAGCCGCCCCAGCACAGCTCGCAAGATGGGATATGGCTCATGGGTCTCTACGCAAGTTGCATCCCACACCAAAGGCCTACTCAACTTCCAAGGCACCATGGTCGTAGTGCCTGTCTGGTGTCTTCTCATGGTTGCGTGCCAAGCCATTGAGTTTTAACAGCTGGCAACCCCGGGCAACCCCGGGGCAGTGGCAAGAGCACGACGGATGATGTCATTAATGAAGGCGCGCTGCGCTATCTGACACTTGAGACAGTGGGATGAGCCGCTCTGCAGGTTGGAACGGAATAATATTAATTAGACATCTCCCAATACTGCTGAGCGTGCCCGCCTTCTAGCTGTAGATGAATAGGATTCAGGCCTCTGGCTTCAGGCGCTACCGTCACCTAACATATGCACTATGCTGGGTGGTACAGCCTTCCAGCTCACTACTTCACTGCGTTTGGGTGCTCCTTGTGAGTACTCCAAATCGCTGTTTATGTGGTGAAGCAGGCGACTACCTCGTACACCATGGCCTTTCCTGCTGTAAGGATGCTGGTCGGATAGCTCGGCACGCCAGTATTAATGGCATCATCCGTCGTACTCTTGCCACATGTTTTAGAAGCCAAAGTCTTGGTGCCTAATTGAATTTTCATATCACTTAGTTCAAGTTCTACCCACTGACCTAGCGCGGCATGTTTATTTTTTCCTGAGTCATTGTCAGTTTTTTTTACGAACACATGTAATATTGTAATACTTGTTTTTATCGCTAGTCAACTTTGAGCTTTGATGTTGTTTTTTTGCTGCCGTGCGAAAACGAAAATTCCGGTTTCTTATGAATTATTTTTTTTATTAATTTGAAATTCTTTGGTCATGTTAATGTTCTGGCTGAAAAAAAATACTTAATTGGTAAGTTATACAATATAGCCCTATCTCAGAAACCTCAACTTTACCATGTCCGTAACTGATGGAAACCTTCTCAAAAGGATTTAAACCGATGAAGTATTTAAATGTTCTATCAAATAAATGATGGGTAACTATCATAAAATCGAAATTGTTATCTAATTATCTATAATTCCAACTGATCGATTTAGGTAATTTCTGAGCACTCGAACCTACATGGTCATGGCCAAATAATGTGCGAGCGATACATTGTCTAAATAAATCTAAAAAATAATAAATCAATATGTGTAAAGCGTGTGTTTGAATAGACAGTTTCAACATTAATTATTAAGTACAACTTTATTGAAATCTTGAATAGCCACGTAAACTCTTTAAAACATATCCAATTTTCGAACACTTGAGGCTTCTTTCCATTCCCATGTTAATAGTAATGTGAATTCGTAAATAAATTATTTATGTCCATTAAACATGCCAATTTTATGTGACAATGGCGGTAATGACATTCTCCCTATGAATATGTCCCAATAATGAGTTTTTTTTGTTAATTAGAGGTCAAGGAGCAGGAAATTGACGTAAAAAACATAATTCACACATAAATATAAAATTGTTTTTCCAAATACGATACTAGAGTTCCTTAGGTGCTGGTAAAAGACCAGATGAAATATCAGGCTATACGCGCTACAGATGTCCTTTATTTCATTTGTCCACCACTTGTCGCTTCCTCCACCATCCACTGCACTTATTAAATTTTTTAGGAGTATGTCTTCTTCTATAGCTTTATCAGTATGAACTGACTGAGACCCAGGGAATGATGGCTCACCTCTAGCTTTAATTCCCTGGGTCTTACTATATTCTCGTATATACATTGCCGCTCAAAACTTCAATCTTCAAGTCCTTCAATCCTGCTTATCGCATGTCCATACAAAAGCAAATGTTCTCTCATAACTTTTTCGTATTATTGATCATATTTTTCAATGGTTGTACCTACTATTCAACAGTTTTATTGAAGAAAAATATGGGCTGTTGACAACCAACAATAAATACGCATATTTACACACTTGCAATTACAAAGGTATTATCGAAGTCACTGGAACAACAAAAGGTTCGCGGAATTCTAGAAAGCAATAAGGATGTGGATTATAGTCAGAGTTAAAATGTCTATCCAATCAGTTTGGCTTGTAAAATGCGATGCGGTCTTGCTTCTGTCAATTTTATTGTACTTCGATCCTTCTGTAAAGTGTCACTTTTATTATGTTTTACATTAATGCTATGTGAAATTATGTGCTGTCAAGTGTAGACAGGCAATTTGCCATATCGTTTTATTATTCCTCTCAACGTCACAGTAAAATCTTCAATTAAACCTACTAGATCCTGTACTAGGGGACTATTGAATAAAAGTGACAATCCGACAATTTTGTCAATTTTTGACAAATAAGTCGAATTGTCGCGACAAGTGCCGTTTAATAAATATTACAATAAATCATCATCCCAATCTGCTGTCTCGTATCTCGTACCTCTAGGCCTCTCATCCGGAGAAGACCAGGTAGATACGGATTTCACTAGGCAGTTGTCAGACGTTCCAAGCGGGGCTGAGACCGGTACTGAATGGCTGTCTGGATCAGTTGTCAGCAAAAGGTCCAAGTAATTGGGTCAACATCCGGTACCCGCAGTAAATTATCTATTTTAGGCCTCATCTATAAAAAAGCGGGGTTTTAAAGAAAAGTTTCTTCTTGGTTTAAATGTGCTACGACGCAGAGTTTGCACCAAATATTCATCTTCACTACAACTGCTATCCGTCGACGACGTAAACACCATTTTTCAATTAATTCTTACTAATGTAACTGCCGAATTGCCTTTACATAGGGTAAGGGTGCCTGTCGAAACAGTCCTGTCCTGACACAAATATGTCGAATGGTCCCGACAAGTTGAGATATTTGTAGATTATCGTCAGGAATTTGTTATCGTGAGAAATTCGTAAGTGATAATTTTTATAATACAAAAAATTTACAAATTGTCGGATTGTCATCTGTCATTGTCTCGTTTATTAAATAGGCCCCAGGTGTCTTTCATTATTTGCATAAATTAATCATATAAAGCCTGATTCATCTAGAATGCATACAATTGAATTAATGAAGCTCATTTTATACGTTAATGAATGTTGGTGCTAAGTAATTCTTGTCCGAAGTTGGCATTGCGCCCACGCAGGTGTCAAGTTAGGTCTTCAACTTTACCTGCAGTCATATAATAAAATCTACTCTAGTGAACTATAGCAAGTGCAAACAATAATAAAGCGTTGGGAAATTCTGTTATTCTTCCGTGATAATCATGTCACAATAAAGAAGTTATAAAGTGATCAACTTAGATTGTTAGGAACAAAGCGTATATTCCGAGGCCAGCTAGTTGGCACTAATGCCTTGTTAGTCTGTGTAAAAGGGTACATTACGAGCATGCACTGTGAAACGGTCACATCGTATGCTGCATCAAGGCGGGGTCACATCGGTACGTCACGTTATGCCAGGGCCGCGGCGCGGCGGCGGCGCACCATCTAACATGAACTCAGTTCGTGCTTTGGCAAAATAGTTCTTATTTGCAGTCTCATTGGAACTACTGATAACGTCACACGCACCTGGTACACACGGCGACACGTCAAACTATACATTTCCAGTATAACATGGCCTCGCTTTTGTGTAGATTTCCTGTACAATGAGACATCCGCATAAACTGGTTTTGTATAGCTTGTTTGGTCATCGTGCGTACACCAGTTTTTGCATTGACTGTGCTGATCACTATTTTCGTCATGTTGGAACATCATTTTTCCAGCTTAATTTATCCCCCGATGACTTTTATGGAACATCTGTTACTCACATAAAATAATAGTTTCGATAATAAACGTGATTTGTATGACTTAAATTGCACATTCAGTTGTATTTTTATTGCATTTTTTTTTATTTATAATCACTTAAGTGAAAAGATCAGGGTTGATCGGTCTCAACAGAAGACTGCGGCATCTTTAGCATGGACACTTGATTAAGCCTAATAAATCTAATCATAATACATGGTTGGTAAAGTCATTATGATCTTTTTTTGTTCTTATCATAATTAGGCTATAATGCCAAATGCACACGCACCAGTATTTCCATCTGAACTCTTGTATATCAGTTTTTGCATTGACTGTGCTGGTCATTACTTTCGTCCTGCATGTTCGCAGATCATGTGGATGGGTATAAGAGTAGAGGAAGACCAAAGAAACGATGGATGGACTGTGTGAAGGATTTTATGGTTAGAAAGTAGGTAAATGCCGAGATAACGAGTAATAGAGAAGTATGGAAGAAGAAGACTTGCCGCGCCGGAGCCAAATAAATTGGAATAAGGGGAAAAGAGTGATTGATGATGATGTTGGCAGATTACTTTTTCCACTGCTGGGAAGCCTTGTCTTGTAAGAGTGTGTCATACACCACACAGACCGAGTGTGGATTGGTGTGGTGGATGTATTCTTTCACGGTTTTGAGAGCAGTGGCAAAGAAAAAATAACTCAAAGTAAAGTGCTTGTCTGGGTTCGAACTTACGGGTTGATGGGGACCCAAAACTCATACATTGCGGCCATTTCCACAATAGGCCACCACTGCTTTCGGTACCCTTGTGCGATGCTTCGTAATTATTTATACACATCAATTCTTATGTTAAAAAGTTCAATCGTTGAGGATATGAATAATAATCGCCAATCTGTGAACAATACCAACAAACTAGACTCCGCGCACTGCGGAAAGTAGTAACGATAACTACAAAGATTTAATTTCGCATTTTAAGAATCGTAACAATTAATTTTGAATGACCTATAATAGGAAAACTCTCGGCATTCATACCAATTTTGATCAAGTGTTTATTTGCTGGTCTGTGAACCTGACATAATAATCATTAATATTAGTTCAACTTTTTTCTATTGTTATTATTTAAAAAAAGTAAAAGTAATATTAATGACAATAACATTAAGAATTTATCACTTCCTAGTTGATTGTATTGCAATATATCGGCCGGTGATCTTAAACGCGGCATTTGAGCTCGTTTTTACATCGAATTGAACAAAGAAAACTACATGTTTTATAGTTCAAAAACCTACAAATATGTGGTAGAACTTGTTGTTTATTTGGTCAGTGAAAGGCGCGCGGGAAATGCCCGATGTCCTCGGTCATCAGTGTCACGGGTTTTAATGACACATCTTCCGGAAAACGGTGTAAAACTATTTAAATTTTACAATTTCAGCAAAGAACCATCCGGGTAAAGCAAAAAGGACAAAAAATATATATAGCTGTTGTGAACTCGAAACATATGATGATGAAAAAAGATTGCATGCAGCAGAGATGAGAATGTTGAGATGGATGTGTGGAGTGACTAAAATGGATAAAGTTAGAAAATATGAGTATCTATGAGGAAGTTTGAAAGTGGCGCCTGTTACAGAAAAGATGAAAGGAACTCGTCTGTCTTGGTATGGACATGTGATGAGGGGGGTTGGAACACATGGGACTAAAAGAGTGATGAATATGAATGTGGATGGATGGAGAGGGAGAGGAAGACCAAAGAAAAAATGGATGGATTGTATGAAAAATGATATGAAGGAAAAAGGAGTAAATGATAGCATGACGAATGACAGAGGAAAATGGAAGAAAGGGACGTGTTGCGCCGACCCCAAGTAAATGGGACAAGGGCAGGAAGATGATGATGAATTCGAAACATAAAGGGATTGCCAATTAAATATTACACAACATGACAATGGTATTACGTAAGGTGAGTAGCTCGTAGCTAAATAATAACAGCCGCACGGGTCGATCTTTAAGGTTAAACTGTGCTTGCCGATGTTGGTCCGTTGGTGGGTGACTATAATTACATACCGAGTTTCCCCCATGCCTCGGAAAGCACGTAAAGCCGTTGGTCCCGGCTGTCATTTGTAGATCTTTGACAGTCGTCGTCGTTACGAGTGGACAGAAGCCAAAAGTCTGAAATCCAGTTTTACCAAGGGGTATCGTATTACCTAGTTACTGGGTTGTGGAGGTCAGATATGAAGTCGCTTCATGTAAAGTATTGGTACTCAGCTGCATCCGGTTAGACTGGAAGCCGACCCCAACATAGTTTGGGAAAAGGCTAGGCAGATGATGATGACAATGGTATTACGTAACAAACACAATGACCTAGTATCTCCAGAATGATGGTTAGATGATTTTCACTTACTTTATAAGATGGTAAACAGGCTGATCAATCTCAACCAATTCGTGTTTTTTTCTATCAGATAAAGTTTGGACAATGCCCTTTGATAGGAGTTTAACCTGTCCAACGAGAAAAATATCGTCGATGGGTAAACCTGAAGATAAAAGCGTACATTATAACTGTCTTGTGGCTAAATTATTTTAAGAAATGCTAATTTAACCCAGATGTTATTTTAAGAAAGGTTATAAACCCTTTTATCGGTTTTTTCAACTAAGGGCGGTTGTACATTGGTTGCCGCTGGCGTAAGTTATCGAATCAGGCATTAGTTTTAATAAATAAATAAACATTTATTTCAGAAACACTTCCATTAATGGTAGTAACAATGTAAACTTACAAACTAGTGTTAGTAGTCTAAGTAAGTGTACTTTGCAGAAATCTATGACATTAAATGTGAATTGTGGCAGGAAAAAGGGAAGGCCTATACCCAGCAGTAGGTGATTGCGGGCTGATATGATGATGATAATGATTAAATGTTAAGTATGTATTAATATAAATATTTAGTGTTAGTACCACGAAAAAGATCCAAGCTTGGATGCAGGATGCAGCACCACCCATCCCGTCCTAAAAAATATGCACATGCAGGAAAATCGTTAAGCATTTGAGTATGCGCTTTTTCGCGGAATTAACACTAAATAATATTAATATTTTGCATAGCACTAAATGCTGCTGGATTTGCAAACTGCTGGTGCATTAGTGACACCTCTTTTGGAAGCATGCACAAACTTTGACTCACTGTTGTTTTGGGTCTAAAAATATTGAAAACAAGTTTCCCAGTGTGTAGTGTGCAATCAACACATCTCTCCACAGCTTTACCGCGTAAAAATGCTGTAAGGCTATATTTAAAATAAACGGGTTATTGCCCTCCAAAATTATTCGCTCGATTATCATACGAAACTATAAAGTACTATATAACTGCTCTGTTTATTTCATTCTCGTACATTTGATTGATGTCGCAGACGCAGTGCGTGCGCGTTCATCTAAAAGTTCACAGTAACTTCCTTGATCGACGCACGCGCATATCAATGTAGGTGTCCTTCGCTGGCGCAAGGTCAATAGCAACACCAAGCAACTTGCCCTAGTCTGGTTTATGTAAAGTCGAGAATAATATTGTCATGCACTATTTATATACCAGAAATGAATGAGAGATTTTTTAGGTTTATCGATTGTTTATTATCAGATTTGTGTCGGAGTGACACACATTTTAAATTTTAGGTAATACTTACGTGTTTTATAATAGCTTGACTTATTTATGATATCTATTATCAGTAGTATACAGATATCGTTTGAAATAACGATTTACAGCTAGGTATTGGATTCACTAAGGTTGTCAGTGAAACATAATTTTCATGTAAACGGGGAAAGTTCGTTTCAATTGGTAATTATTTAAAGTCGATATTTTTTTTAAGTACCACAACCACAGTACTTTCTGTTTTCAATTCGTCATTCATACTTTCGATGCTAAGCACCCGCATATGAATAAAATTGAACAATAAATAATTCGTTCGTGTCCCCACACCCCGCCTTCCGAGTCGTCATTACACGTAGCTATAGACAGCTTGACATACAAGTCAAAATGGATTATTTTAACTTGGCAGCGTAAGTATTAAACAGTTAGTGTGAGTTGAACAAGCATTCAGAATTCAAGAAAAACCAAGCAAGGTATAATTGGCTAACTACCAGCTCTTATTTATTTTACTATTTACGTACACACAACAACAACACAGGAAAAAAAAAGAGCATGTGTGCCATTCACACGTGGTAGAAGTGAAACCTTGAAAAATTTTGGCTTCAAGATAATGAGACGGATATAAAATTTCGGGAAGAGGTCAATTGTAGGTTTTAGTAATGATCATAGTGATACAAAATTTGATAATTATTTTTCATTTTATTCGTATATATTACATAGATTTTTTCAGACTCCGAGCTTATTTTTTCGATAAATGATACAAGAGGCTTATGGTAACTAAAGTATGAAATAAGTACTTTGGGCTTGATATGGTCAACATATCTTTGGAATACTGCGTCAATTACTGTTTTTGATCTTGTTGTAGATACAATGCGACTGCTGCACATTTTCAAATTAAATTTGTCGTACAAAAACTCAACGTTGATCACCCATCCACAAACCGGTCTTGGTAACCGCTGCTTAACCCTCATCACCCATCCACAGCCTGACCTGGGCAACCGTTCCTTAACCTCGATCATCCATCCACATACTGACCTGGGCAACCGTTGCTTAACCTCGATCACCCATCCACATACTGACCTGGGCAAGCGTTGCTTAACCTTGATCACCCATCCACATACTGACCTGGGTAACCGTTGCTTAACCTCGATCACCCTTCCACATACTGAACTGGGCAAGCGTTGCTTAACATTGATCACCCATCCACATAGGTACTCATTCATTCATTCATTTCATTCCTTTCAGCCCAAAAGACGTCCACTGCTACACATAGGCCTCCCCCAAGTGTCGCCACATTGACATTTTGGGGGGTGTTGCCATAATCGCCACGCTTGACAGGCGGGTTGGCGATCGCAGTACGGTTGTAACAAAAGGACAGAGAACGCTGCTGCCCATTCTCTGGCAAATCCCTTAGTCGCCTCTTACGACACCCGCGGGAAGATATGGGATGGTGCTATTCTTTACGTCCGACACCATACAGAACGATCATCACGATCATCCACATACTGACCTGGGCAAACGTTGCTTAACCTTGATCACCCATCCACATACTGACCTCGGCAACCGTTGCTTAACCTCGATCACCCATCCACATACTGGCCTGGGCAACCGTTGCTTAACCTTGATCACCCCTTCACATACTGACCTGGGCAACCGTCGCTTAACATAAGAAACACTGTATAATGCTTCCTATCTCATTTTCTCCCACGTTAAAACGTGTCTGTCTCTTTTTACTGTCGCTTTTTCGTTTCATCGAGTTTCAAATCACAACGACGCTAAAGAAGTTTTCAATTCAATAACATAAAATATTAGAGTACAACAAAGGTACTGCTTACTTCATATGAAATTTCTGCCAGCCGACCTGCGAAAGGAGAAATGAAACATCTCTTTGTTACAACGAGAAAAAAGGGTAACGAAAAACGCATCCGTTGCGTGTGTAGCGTATATACTAATATTGTTTATTGATAACTATTGAAAGTAAGTTTCTAGAATATTGGTTAAAATAAATGGTCATCTTTCTTCTTTTTCTCGAATCGATGATTCAGATTTTGTCCGACACGTACGTAGCAACAGCAACAGTGGACAGCTCCGTCGTTTGCTCCATTCAAGTCCTGGATGGTGCAATTAGTTGTGCACGACGGGCAGGAGAGAAGGTGTGGCATATCCAGTGTTGCGGCTCCACACTCCCATTGTGGCCGAGATGGGTCGATTGTACCTCGTCTAGCTAAATTGGAGCGGCAGCGGCCATCTTTGAGCACGCAGTCGGTCATTAAAACATCGGTAATCAATGACGGAAAATTCCTAGACGATCGCAGTTTATTGCCCTTTTTACGCACAGGCGGATGCTGCCACCCTCGTCAACAAAACAAAAACAATGAACAACATTGACATTCAGCCTTTATTTGTTGAAGAAAATTCTGAAAAAAGAAAAATATCGCACTGGCCATGTTCGTCAAGGCTAAGTAACAGATTTACAAGAAGCCGGATGATGGCTAGGTTGATCTAACTAGCCTTAATTAAAACGTCTTGTAATTAATGCCTAGGTAGCTAGCTAACTTGCACTTGCTTCGTATTACAAAACATGTTGTATCGTATGGGAATCTCAGAAGAGGCGTCCAGTGGAATTGTACTGAATCAAATCACTAGTCGGATGCCTGCTATTATTGTGTTGGTAAAACCCAATGTTTTTCTCTTCTGACGGCTGTAAATAAATTGGTTTGGGTATATTATGTTGTTCTGTTTTTAGATGCCATGGTAACATATAATCTTGGCCATACGAAAGTATCGATACGAAAGTTAACGTAGCGGTTGGCATTATTTTTAGAAGTGATGCCTGACCAGTTGTTTGAATAATTTATTGACTGTATGAGATGGGCGAAGGGCAAACTACTTTGGCTACAGATCAACTTTAGTTCAATATTAAAACTTAGGTATATTTTAAACTAGCTGTCCCGCGCAACTTCGTCTGCGTCACATTTTCCCCGTTTTCGCAATATTTTTCATTGCTGCTCCGCTCCTTTTTGTCGTAGCGTGATGATAAGCCTATAGCCTTCCTCGATAAATGAACTATCTAACACTGAAAGAATTTTTCAAATCGGATCAGGAGTTCCTGAGATTAGCGCGTTCAAGCAAACAAACAAACTCTTCAGCTTTATAATATTAGTATAGATTAATTTTATGTGTATGAAGCCTAACTGCGACCATTACCCGGTCAAAACTAGACAGACAGTTTTCACAGCTGCGTACGTGGTTCTTTAGTCAGTTGATCCCGCACAGGCGGGACCCGCGGGATCAATCGACCAAGACCATTTTTGAAATTGATCCCGATGACAAATTTTGTGATTTGTATAGTCAAGAAGAAAAGTAAGTATTTTTGACATGATAACGACCATGATTTTAGTGATCGTTTAGTGAGCGAATTGAAAGGAATTCTTTAAAATAGTTAAAATAACCCAGCAAAGGTACTAGGCACTACTAGCATAAGTTTAAGGTAATATGTATGCAGCTTGTAAGGAAACGCGCCAACTCGTTATACAATTTTTATTTTTATTTAATGAAGCCTTGTGTTTTATTTGCTTTTGGTTTTATTAAAATAAGGCCCTGTTCTCGTTGGCCTATATTTTAAGAACGATAATATCCCGTTTAATGTTGTTTTATAAAAAACAACATTAAGCTGGAATTAAGAATGGCTATAGAGAACCCGTTGCTTGCATATCAGGGCTATTTTAGGAGATCACTTTGGCAGTTACAAAATGCAGTATTCTTAAACATCAACTTTTATCGAGCCAACGATATAGAATAACTAGAGCTGAATCAAACTATTCCGAAATACTTACGAATAAGGGGCCTAACGTTTAATTTTCAATAACCTCATCAACGACTTTACAACATGTAGAGATATCTGACATCCACCAACTGGATCACTGCACTTATAAGTAAAAGGGCGGTCCAGATAGAGATGAACACTACCACAAGAGCCAAGGTAGTCAGAGGATGTCCACAAGGGGGAGTAATATTATCTCTTTTGGAAAATAGTAGTGGATAGCCTTTTAAAAAGGCTAAACGAAAGAGTATATACTACCATTGGTTATGCAGATGACCTAACAATACTGATAAACGGGAACGCAGAGAATGTGTTATGTAAAATAATGCGTTCTGCCTTTCAGATAGTAGAAGAATGGTGTGACGAACAACAGCTGTCAGTAAATCCGAAATAAAACAGAACTTAACCGTTCCACCAACAAAAGGGAACTTCTTCTTTCTCTTTTCCTCGTGACCACATGAGGTCGTCGCCTTCTCCACCAACGCTCTCCATGCTGACGGTTTTCGGCCGTGCGGACAGATGCCTGGAAATTCCCTTTGCAAACTTCCTTCACCGCATCTGTCCATCGGGTTGGTGGTCTTCCACGGCCCCTTTTACCTTCCACGTTACCAGCCACAATAATCTTCTCCAAGCTATCAGGCTCCTTCTTGCCACTTGTCCGAAGTACTGTAGGAGTCGTTTCATGCAGATGGTCGATAAGCGAGATTTAACTTTTAGTTTGTTCAGAATCGAGGCGTTTGTGTGGCGGGCCGTCCAATGACTCACTTTTTGCGCCAGCACCACATTTCGAACGCATCAATTCCGTTACGAATGCCTGATTTCAGTGTCCAGGTTTCAGAAGCATACAAGAAGATAGAGAAGATCAGGATCCGCATTAACTTAACTAGTACTTTTGCTGATTCCTCTGTTCCTCCAAATCTTCTCTAATCGCTTTACCGCTGAGTTTACGATCTGGGCTCTTCTTACTACCTCTACTTCATAGTCCCCATCTGCAGTTATCATGGAACCAAGGATAAAAAAATCCCAAATTTCTCTACGTTACCAGAACTACAGTTACCAAAATTATTCAATACAAAGTCAAGTACTTGGGCGTTATACTTGATAACAAATTGAACTGGGCGAGTCACATTGATGCAAAAATAAAGAAGGTCTGTATAGTTTTTCGTCAGTGCAGAAGACTTGATGGTAAAAAATGGAGTCTCATTCCAAAGATCACACTTTGGCTAACACATCAGTTATCAGACCTTCTCTGACCTACGGATCAGTTGTATGGTGGCCCAGAACACAACTGACCGCATTGAAAAAGAAACTCCAGAGCGTAGCAGCTACTGGATGTATGAGAACCACTCCATCAGCCGCTTTAGAGTAACTCTTAAACTTGAGGCGAAGATAGCCGCCTTAAGATTAAGATCGAACGGATTGTGGAAACTAAACGCAGACACAACACATTTAAAAAATCTGCAAGGGATTCTAAAAGAAATACCATTCCTGGATGCACCCATGAACAGAACTCCATGTCACCACGTCTTCGATCGAAGATACGATAACCGACTCAAAGCGGAAGCTAAAGATTTATCTGGCATCGATGAAGTTAGGATATACACAGAGGGCTCTAAAACCATAAACGGTACTGGAGCTGGCGTCTTCTTAAATTACTTAAATATCAAAATATTAACCACTTTAGACAATTCAAATACAATCTTCAAAGCATAATGTATGAGCAGCTCAAGCAGTTGCAGCTAGAGACGTCAGTGATCTTAACATTAAAACATCTCTGACAGTGCATCAGTGCTCCAAGCGCTACAAAAACTTCTGCCCTCGTAATGGAATGTCACAACGCACTCCAACACATTGCAAGCACAAACAAAGTAACTCTGCAGTGGATATGAAGGGCACAGTAACTCGCTGGGTAAAGACGCAGCGGATGAACAGGCTAAAAAGGGAGCGGAGACAACAGTATACAGTCCGCTACCACTACTGCCTATTCCTCAAGCCCAAATAAAATCATGACTGCGTAAAAAAACCGATGAAACACACAAAATGGAATGGAGAAACAGTATAACATGCAGGCAAACAAAGAGTGCAGTTCCGGAAGCATCAAAAAGCCGCAGCATCACTAGACTGAAACGAGACTAAATTCGCATATAGGTAACATAACAGGCCACTAAACAAACACCTATTTCCCATTGGTTTGACAGACAGCCTGGTGTGACAGACAGCCCTCTGCGCAGAAGATGCATGGAGGCGGAAGAAACACCACAGCACGTGCTCATGGAGTGCAGAACCGTGGATAACACGGATACTTCAATCGGTGGTATAGCTCCCGCAAGCCTGAAGCAGTCTGAAAAGTCTGCTATCTTTCTGGGAGGACCTGGGACGGTTAGAGTAACAAGAAGATTTTCTGAAGTACATTGGCCCAATAAAGAGGCTAAGTGCAGAAACAGCTCGGCTAACCTATCCACCAACATGCACTGGGCCCTCTTCGTACGTATAGAACATTTTACTGTTCTATAGTTACGGCCCACACGTCTAAGAGTAGCGTGGTGACTGAAAAGTTGTGTGGTAGGTTGTCGTGGCATAGGCATGCGATGCGGAGGAATGAGGAAAATGTCGTGAGGAAAATTTTGAGTATGTCTGTGGATGGGTATAAGAGTAGAGGAAGGCCGAAGAAGCGATGGATATACTGTCCGAAGGGTGATATGGCAAGAAAGAAGGTGTCTGATGAGATGACGAATAATATTGAAGTGTTCATATACGTATGGAATGGAGAAGAAGACATGCTGCGCCGACCCCAAATTAATTGGGATAAGGGCAAGAGAATGATGAAGAGTAATGGCCCACACGATTTCAGTGAGAACAGGCATTAGTCGCAGCAGTCGGAACGTTGTAGGCTGATCGTGCATCTACGACTCGAGTAAGTATCAGTCAGTTGTATCCCTGACTTGTAACATTAGTCTGATTGCTATCTGCACTCGTGGCATAATTAACCTAGTGCAGCCTTTAATTGGCCTAGATAGCAGACATTGAACGGGTGCCCGCGGTTCAGAATAGTCCTTTGTGATAATGAAGGGCTTGTACGAATGTTACGTGTCTCACGCATCGCATCGTATCAAAACTTTATTATTTGGGATGTATACGGTACTTATCGTCACGAAAGTCAACAAGAACTAGCGAAACTAATGATATCTTACAGATTCAAGTTGATTTCATCGTATCCGCGTCGTTATTCAGGTTTTCCCAAAAATGTTTGTTTTGCATGGGCAATTCTAGCTCTCGTTTAATTCCTAAATATAATTATACTAGGGTTGCTGGCTATCCTGTTAACATTTTAGGATGAAAAGTAGGCAGATCTAAGGGTAATAAAGATATAAAGGTAGCAGACGTCTTTGGTACCGACAATACTCACAAAGAGACAATTTAACTGAATTTGTCATATTTTAGCGCTACCGACCTTTAATTCATATTGTTAGATTTTTTTTCCTTCCAAGAACAAAAATAATCTGCGGTCAACCATTAAAGATGTTAAAAATGTGGTTAGACCACCATAATCTGCGGAGAGTTTATGGGGTTTAACCAAACTTTAGAATTAATTAATCCCACAATACATAATAGTTGCGATTTCCGGATAAACTGTTACACGTGTTAAATTAGCATCGAACCGGAATATTTTTTTAATTTTGTTTATTTCTTAGACCTGTCGATGTTACTAGAAGTATTACACGGTTTGGGCCAAATAGGTGGCCACGTTTATTGCAGCGTCAGAGGCGTTATTCAGGTTGTCGAGAGTGCAGGAAAACGCACACTTGGGACGCTCTTAGCAGATGGGACATAGTTTGATACGGAGCGCCGCACTCGCTCTCGGTGTTAGTGGAATTAATAATATCCCATTTTGCCAGATTATGTTTAAGTTATGTGCTTCTTAGGCTGATATCTAAAAGCCAATGCAATGAGCCGAAGCCTGGTTCACGAAATATAATTAAATCTATGTTTGAAATCGACTTGGATGCTAACCGCGAGCGCGGATTTGAGATGGAGCGGGAAAAGGGTTCCTTTGCGATTTGGGGGAGGGGAGCCTTTGTCCAGCAGTATGTCCACTATAGGCTAAGATTCAAGATGTGTAAGGGGACCGTACCTAATAGAAGTCACAGTTACTTACTGCTTTCCTTCTAGCCAAAGACCCTTCTTGAAATGAAATTCTTTGTATATAAATAACAAAGGCATGCAATAAATATTTAATCCAAACTAATAATACAAAGAGGAAAGATTTGATTGTTTGTTTGTTTGCATTGAATAGGCTCCAAAACTACTGGTCCGATTTAAAAAAATCTTTCAGTGTTAGATAGCCCATTTATTGAGGAAGGTTATAAGCTATATATCATCACGCTACGACAACTAAGAGTACAGTAGCAATGAAAAATGTTGCGAAAACGGGAAAAATGTGACGCAAACGAAGTTGCGCCGGACAGCTAGTTCATAATATAATTAATTCAGCTAGTTCTTACAAGTTTCATAGTATTGTCACATACGGGTTATGGATTATAATTGACCTGTTTGACGTCAGTTGGATGTTTACGGCATAATGATGTGGTTACTTGGCAAGCCATCCGTGAATCGACGTCAGATTGATTTATACGGAGTTTGTCCTAGACATCTTAACAAAGCATTATCCTGAAACTTTACTTACACTTAGTAAAATTTCGTAACAAAAATAAAATAAAATCTTGCAGAACCGAAAATGGGTAAAATACAAAATAATTTAGTGTAGTCTTCCATCAATTATATTATTGATCGAAGACCACATTACATTATTTTGTATGCAGTAATGTAATGTATTTAGTTAAAACTAATTAATGTTGCGTAAAATCTTACTAAGTAGTTTTTAACTATATTTTACACTAGCTGTCCGGCGCAACTTCGTTTGCGTCACATTTTCCCCGTTTTCGCAACATTTTTCATTGCTGCTCCGCTCCTATTGGTCTTAGCGTAATGATATATAGCCTATAGCCTTCCTCCATAAATGGGCTATCTAACACTGAAAGAATTTTTCAAATAGGACCAGCAGTTTCGGAGCCTATTCAATGCATACAAACAAACAATCAAATCTTTCCTCTTTATAATCTTAGTTTAGACTAGCTGTCCCGCGCAACTTCGTCTGCGTCACATTTTCCCCGTTTTCACAACATTTTTCATTGCTACTCCGCTCGTATTTGTCGTAGCATGATGATATATAGCCTATATATATATATTAGCCTTCCTCAATAAATGGGCTATCTAACACTGAAATAATTTTTCAAATCGGATCAGTACTTCCAAGCAAACAAACAAACAAAATCTTCAGCTTTATAATATTATATAATAAGTATATATTTTACATAGGACGATAAGCAAAATTTTTTCACCTGAATCAGTTCATGAGAAAATATTTCATTTTGCTTTGCATTTCATCATCATCATCATCATTTCAGCCAAAAGACGTCCACTGCTGGACATAGGCCTCCCCCAAGAAGTGGGGTTTTGCCATAATCGCCACGCTTGGCAGGCGGGTTGGCGATCGCAGTACGGTTGTTACAAAAGCACAGAGAACGCTGCTGCCCATTCTCTGGCAAGTCCCTTAGTCCTTGGCTTTGCATTTAAACTGAATTAATTAGCGTTGTTCTTGAAAGCCTTTATCATAATTATTTATCATCTTCACGATCTATCTGCTATCAAAATGATCAGCAAGGCATGATAAACTTTTATGATAACAATGTTTGTAAGGTAGGCTCATTTTTCTGAAATGTCAATTGCTTGATGACAGGAATTTCACACCATGTCGTGATTGTTTCAGTTGATTTAAGTATACAATCATGATTTAAATGATGGGGACAATTCATTATCAACATTATTACATCTTCGTTTATGAGTTTAACTACATAATTATGCCTATTGGCAATGACGTAGAGATTAAATCTGATGGCCTACCATGACGTCTTAAAACATTATTGTTTTACTCCTTTTCCAGTGTGGGAAAGAGATGGCGCTGGACGTCGTTTATAGCTCCGTCTTTTTCCCACACTGGAATAAGAGTAAAACAACACTGCTGTAAGACGTCTTAGTAACATCCCAGGATGAAATACGAATAAATATAATAATAATATATAATATCTGGCTCGCGAGGTTGTCGACATGTGGGACGTGACAACAGCAATCATTGTGCCGATAGTCGTGTCGGCCAAGGGCTTAATAGCCAAAAGCTTCGACCAACATCTGCGGAGTCTTTCGCTTGACAGCTGGATAAAGGGCTTGATTCAGAAAGCAGTACTTCTGGACACGGCACGTATTGTCAGGAGGTTCCTCTCTCAAGAGCCCTGACCAGCGGTAGCCCGGTCCCTGTTCCCGATGCTGGTGGGCTACTATTTTTTATATTTTTAAATGTTTTTTTAAATATAATTTTGTAAAAATATTTAAAAATGTAAGCAATATGTAAAGAAAATTAATAAAGAGATATAATATATAATATGGTATAGGGACACACGGCACCACGTCAAGTTAAAAATAACTAGTATAAGATGGCCTCGCTTCGTATAAATTCCAACACAACGAGAGATCCGTATAAACTGGTTTTTGAAGCTTCATTGGTCGCCGTGTGTACACTGTAGAGTGCTTTAAAATATGTATATTCAAAGGACCCAAACTAATAATTTTGACACTTTGGATAATATACGTGTTACAAATAAGGATTTGCAAGCAGTCGGCTTCGTATATTATTGGTAGGTACTTATATGGAGGAGACTGGTGGCGTAATACCGGTGCTTGTCCATGGCAATGAAAATAAAAATGTAGATATTAACTTTAGCATACCTACATTTGTAGTGTATTCATCTGATTTGGTGTGTGAAATGTAAATTATTTGCTATCTGCAAGAATGGTACGATTAAACTGGGCGGGCAAAGTTCCTTCAGAATATTAACCATGGCGTGATATGTATTAAAGTGTAATGACCAGAGGTCGGAATTAGGTAGAGTTATTTAAGTACTTGTATCAAGATGTTGATAAATGGATCTTCCCTTGCGTGTGCGCATTGGAATCTTGCAACTTCGGACTTTAAATTTTGTAAAAGTACATAAATAACTTTTAATTTAATAAATCACGGGATTTTTCTGCTTTGTAAATTAATCTCGGGATTTGAGGCATATCCACCTTGTTCTTTCGCTGTATGAATTCAGTGTAAGTACTTAAATAACTCTACCTAATTCCGACCTCTGGTAATGACTTCACACTTAAAGATCTTAGTTCGAGTTAGCTAAGATGATGATGCTAAGATGTTAAATCTAGATATGTTTATGAATCTAGATGATTTGATATTGTCGGCACAGTTTATCATAAAATCAGGCCTGTAATCCCCGTTAGACAGAAGTGTACCTAATACATACTACACCTACATTTCGCCAGTTATGTTTGAGTCCCATCTAATAGGGGGTGACCCTATTGCCATCAACCGGACACAAATCTAGACTCCGTGCCTGCTACTAAGAAATCCCTTATGGAAAAACCCAATTCAATTCGGCTTCGGTTGTCGGCAGAATTGTTATGATAAATCCAAGCAGCATTTATCTAGCTACAAAACTGCTTGTAATTCATACATCGTTGTATTAGTAGGTACTTGTGTTTTGGAATATACATGGCTACATTAAATCTGCCAGCGTTGCTAAAAAACCTATTTGTAGTTACCTACTACCACAGTCTAGTCATCTATCTTTTGATAGATATTCTTGAACAAGTACAACATTTTAAAATGCGAAAATGATATTAATCTTGGCTTCCATATCGCTGCTAAATGTGGATTCTCCAATGAATAAAGACGGTTTTTGAACCGTTAGAATACCTGCTTTTGGGAGAAGATTGATTATGACAATACTCGTCCTTTAACCTTTTGAACGCCGGAGCATAAACGCACGCGCGTGCCCTCAACGCTAAGCCACAAATTCACCGCAAATACTTACACATAAAAAATGGGATTTCAAAAGTATTAAAATTATTTCTTGATAAGACATTTAATATTTTTAAAGATATTTAAATAATCACACACAAAAGTAATGATTTAAATCGCTTATTTCGTGTTATAGTGAGTGCACCACATTTTTGTCACCTATTTGTGTCGTTGGTGTACGGGGCACGCGCTTGCTTGTCACGTATATGTGACAATGGCGTTCAAAAGGTTAACGGTAATTTAGTCACAACCAGAATTTCCTTCATTAGAAAGTTGTATTAAATTCCGGTTGGCTAGCTTTCAGGTCAAGTGCTCATTATCAGTAGGTATTTGCTTTTCCCAAATATGTTGGAGTCGGCTTCCAGTCTAACCGGATGCGCCTGAATACCAGTACTTTACATGAAGTGATTGCCTATCTGACTTCCACAACCGTGATACTGTATCGAGGAACTTTACACCCTGTTCCTCATACACCTAATGGGTAATACGATTCTAACTTAGGGGTAAGTTAGCCTGGCTGTTAGGCTTTCGGGCTAGATGTCTGCTCATCATCATTAGCCTACAATGTTCCCACTGCTGGGACACAGGCCTCCTCTCTATGAGAGGGAGTGGGCTGTAATCCACCACGCGCGCCCAGTGCGGGTTGGTAGAAGATGTCACATGTCTTCGAATTTTTAGTTCTAGGACATGCCGGTTTCCTCACGATGGTTTCCTTCGCCGTTTTTTATAACAGCGGTGATGAAATAAATCACACAAAGTAATGCGCCTGCCTGGGTTCGAACCCACGATTTACTGCTCGTAAGTCGGGGCTGCCACCACTGGGCCACCGCTGCTCTCTCTGATTTCTGCTCATGTGGCATTAAAAAATTAAAAAGACAGACATACAGTGTGATATCCTTTTCGTATTTTACAACTGTTTTAGGCAATGTTAAGAATGCCCGAAAACTTTGCCTAGGTTAACATTTCCAGCAAGTTTTAATTACATTACACAACGTCACGCCTGTCATCCTCGAAAGGTTAAGCAGAGGTGTATCTAATAAATAATAATACACCTACATTTCGCCAGTTAAAGTCCCATATAAAAGGAGGCGAGCCTATTGCACTCAAGCGGGCACATATTGAAGTTATAGTTATTTAGGTATATGTTTACTTATTCAGCTGGCCTACTTGTTAAAAGGCTGAGATGATGTATCATTAGTTCATTGGCTATTAGATCACGTCGTCGTTGGGTCAGGGTGATCACCCTGAAAGCGCATCTGACACGATTCTCTCCCATACTTTATCTGTAGGAAAACCTTTGGCATATTGTTGTGTGTATATGCAAATAGGAAAAACAATCGCAAGGTGCTTAGATTTTCGTGATATGTTTGCTATAATAACACTGATGTTAGTCTTAATAAGCCAATTCATTAATATTTTAATACAATAAAAAGTATTTTTTTTTATTACAGACTAGTTGTCCGGTGCAACTTCGTCTGCGTCACATTTTCCCCGTTTTCGCAACATTTTTCATTTGCTGCTCCACTCCTATTGGTCGTAGCGTGATGATATAAAGCCTTCCTCGATAAATGCGCTATCTAACACTGAAAGAATTGTTCAAATCGGACCAGAAGTTTCGGAGCCTATTCAATGCAAACAAACAAACAAACAATTAAATCTTTCCACTTTATAATATTAGTATAGATATAGAAGAAAGTAGTTACAAAATTGTATGAAGTCCCTGACTCCCGTGCTAGGTGATAGAGCTGCGTTACAAGAGCCAGTGTCCTCTCCCAGGAGGAGGTAACTAGCATTTGCTCGCAGTTCCGCTACTATCAGATTTGGTTCCAAAGGAACGTACCACCGGAATAAAACGATCCTTTTTTCTAACCCAGGTTATAGTTCACCTATCGAAATCCATTCAGCGGTTAAGGCATCACACGATAACAGACATACAAACAGACGTTACATTGTTAGTAGAGATTAATTTCCATTCTCATCGTGTACCAATGACAAACGACGTAGTACTCATAGAATTTAATGAAGTGCTTACAAAGTATATTAATTAAGTCTCGCTTTTGTGTCGCAGTTCAGTAAGTAATGGTATTTGTGTGCTGGGAATCAATTGCTACTAAGCGGCAAGACGTTCTAGACCTAGAGTGTCTAAAATCCAGGCCCCAAAACAGGAGACTTCTCCAACACTCACATTCATAAAAATATTCTAAATGTTTAAGAACATACCGACGTACATAAACTCACGCCGAAAGCATAGAACGCCACCTGCTGCGATCCTACCATACTCTTTTTGCCTCATACATGTTCATAAATCTGGCTATACACGCACGCACATTTTAACAATTTCTTTTTGAGGTTATTAATTGTTCCTGTTAAGGGTTTTAACGGAACAATTTTTGTAATAATTTTACATTGTACATTTCTCAGTTTATCTCTGAGACACTAAAAAGAATATTTGGCTCGCAATAATATAAGTACCTACTTAGGTGGATCTAATCATCTAATTTATGTAGTCGATGATCTTGGTGCACGGTAAGACTCGAATGAGTTTATGTTGGCACCATCTCAAATGAAATAAATGTATGTGTACTACTGAATAAATAAATAAATAATAATACTTAAATGTAAAAAGGTTTGTCATCCCTTTTTTTTCGGATGGGAAATCATCAAATGACTTCCCCCGCTCTGGGCGGAGCGGAAGGGATTGTCAGACTTGACTGACTAAAACCCATCCATGTTCCTTCTTAGCCCTTTGTGTTTCAGGGCCACGGTATCTCTTTCGAATAACCCGCAGCCCTGGCAGGCATCGGCCCTCTCGGACCCCTTCAGAGAGGTTTATCATCCCTAGTCTAGACAATGCGCCTACTTGGTGACTACGTCATAGGGCTGAGCTTAGTCATAGGCATTGCAGATAATCCTTGCTTCCATATTCACGAACCACGCAGATATCTGCATGCAGCTAAACAATCGCCCTGAACCGTATGTGGCTCATTCATGGGGTAAATAAAAAACTTTCAGCAAAATAAACCTGACTTCCAAGAGACCCTAAAATAACTATAAATAACGGAAGTCAGTGACTTTGTTTGTTTGTTTCATTGACTGTGTTATGCCACCGACTTGTAGTTAGTCGTTAATACGCAATTTCGTTTACTTGGATGACATATTTTTTCCAGCTATTTTGATGAAAAAACCAAACGACTGAACCGATTTTGATGAAACCTTCACAGTTTCTTAAGTTGAAATATACATAATCCGACTAAAAAAAAAAAGATTGCAATCAGACTTATAATTTTTGAGATATGCGTGGACAAACATACATACTATTAAGAAAATTTGGCACACATGTTTAGAAGTTGGTATAGACCAACATATACAAAAATTATGCAATACTGACAATATTACATACATTCAGGTCGAATTGATAACCTAATTTTTTTGAAGCCGTTTAAAAAGGGGTTAATTCTTCACTGAGTATGTTTGGAAGGAGGTTTGGTTTTGTATTAAACTTTATGTACAATGTATTACATAGGGGAACTGGTTAGCTGTTTTTACATTGGTCAGTGTTTTGACATTCATCATCATCATCAGCCTATAATGTTCCCACTACTGGGACACAAGCATCCTCTCTATGAGAGGGAGTGGGCTGTAATCCACCATGCGGGCCCAGTGCGGGTTGGTAGACGTCACGTCTTCGAATTTTTGTTCTACGACATGCCAGTTTCCTCACGATGTTTTCTTTCACCGTTTTTGAGAGCAGCGGTGATGAAATAAATTACACAAAGTAATGCGCTTGCCTGGGTTCGAACCGAACGGCTTACTGCTCGTAAGTCGGGGCTGCCACCACTAGGGCACCGCTGCTCTCCCATCTCTCCTCTGTTTTGACATTGGTTTAAAAATATTGGCAGTGTCACAAAAAAAAACGAAATAGGAATGAATTGATGAGTCACAGCGTGATTGATAAGACAACAGTAACGAATCCAGGCATGACTTCCTGACCATGAAACTAAAGACAGCACCAGGTAAATTATTTGTCCGTGTCTATCCATCAACGTACTTAATGAGACTGTTTATTTTCCTCACAATCTCCTTACAAAATTCTTATGTGACTTGATTTCCCAACTACATACCCAGAGGTAAATGCTACTTCATTTAGGCAGGTAAAACGTGTATCATTTGATTAGTTTATCCTTGCTGACACTAAAATTCGTCCCGCCACACTTCCTATTTTGTCATGCAAATGTAAATAGAATATAAATAAGCTTTATAGTCTTACTATCCTTATCCTTGGCATCCGATCAATGTCACAATTATTACAATATCGATAGCCCTTTCAAGGTTTTTAAAGGACGTAATCAGTATGGCTTATAAGCAGATGATCGGAGTAGGTAGATTGATTTTTGGTACTTGTATCATAAATGCACACAGAAAGAATAACATGGATAAGCGATTTTTCCGGAAAGTAATTCCGGTATTTCCGGATTCAATTCTTTCATCATCATCATCATTTCAGCCCAAAAGACGTCCACTGCTGGACATAGGCCTCCCCTAACGCCACATTGACATAAGGGGGTTATGCCATAATCGCCACGCTTGGCAGGCGGGTTGGCGATCGCAGTACAGTTGTTACAAAAGCACTCTCTGGCGAGTCCCTTAGCGCCTCTTACGACACCCACGGGAAGATATGGGATTCTTTACGTCCGACACCATACAGACGGATTCAATTAAATATTGTTAATGTTGGTAGTGATATTATTGCTACTCAATTCAAAATTTAAAGGAAGGTATCAAAACTAAATTCATTTATTATTTATCTGTTGAATAATAAAAACAATCGAATTCCGATCGAAGCATTATTATTTTTTATGGCCACTACTTTTTATAAATTGTTGCACTTAAAATTTCAATGATGACAACCAATTCCGGAGAAATGTCTATATTAACAGATACGTTTCGGATGAATGACCCCGTTTCAATCTACTTAGTCCGATCTATGCTTATAAGGTACCCTTTTGGTAGCGCCACCCTAGGCCGCATTTAATTCAAGCATTCAATCTAGTTCAGTTCAGTTTTTGCATTGTTAGGCGAGTTGCGGCCATATTATGAAAGGCTAATTTGTGTAAAAGACAAAACTTTGACTTCTTTGACTTTAAATTGTGAACTGAGGTGAACCTTTATATGGTCAATATACGGGCATTTAAAGTTTATGACAAAATCTGCTATAAGTATCAAAAATTGATTATGATTTGTTTCTGTATTTATTTACATAAAAAAAATTCTTCACCTTCCTTATTTTGTATTTAACTTTTGTTAGTGACCATGAGTTATTCTTGTATCAAAATCTACGAGTTTAGTAGGTTCATTTTCTTGAACCTTTGTGAACACAAAAAGTTAAAATGACGGCTATAGAAAACAAAATAAATTTAATTCGTATAGGCGCATGGATAGTAAAAACATTAGGGAATTTTAATGATAGTCGAATGACGTCAATCAAGTCAAGTCGGCTGCGAATATTTTTTATGGATAGAATGATAGTAGATACTTTTTAGGGTTCCGTAGCCGAATGGCAAAAAACGGAACCCTTATAGATTCGTCATGTCTGTCTGTCTGTCTGTCTGTCTGTCTGTCTGTCTGTCTGTCCGTCCGTATGTCACAGCCACTTTTTTCCGAAACTATAAGAACTATACTGTTGAAACTTGGTAAGTAGATGTATTCTGTGAACCGCATTAATATTTTCACACAAAAATAGGAAAAAAACCCTAAATTTTGGGGTTCCCCATACACAGAACTGAAAACCAAAAATTTTTTTTTCATCGTAACCATACGTGTGGGATATCTATGGATAGGTCTTCAAAAATGATATTGAGGTTTCTAATATCATTTTTTTCTAAACTGAATAGTTTGCGCTAGAGGCACATCCAAAGTGGTAAAATGTGTGTCCCCCCCCCTCTAATTTCTAAAGTAAGAGGAGGAAAATTCTGAAAATATTTAGGATTGTAGAACGTAAAAAAAACTATCAACGAAAATTGGTTTCAATAAGATATGATGTTTAGTTTTCGAGATATGGGACTTTTTCATCAAACTGCAGCAGTAACTTTGTTTTTCATTAACATACTATGAAAAACCAATTTAGCTTTGCGGTTGAGTGGAAGTTTAATAATGAATGACCGTTCAAAATATTGTTATTATATTCCATAGTTTGGGGCTATGGAACCCTGTGTGCGAGTAAGACTCGCACTTGGCCGGTTTTTGTTTATGATCATTTCTTCAACAAACATGATGAAAACAACACAATTAGCTTTGCGGAAATAAATAATTAAGTATGAGGCGGCAATAAAAAAAAAGTTGCCGGGGTTTTTCTTGTGAACTAATGGAATATTTTATAATCATAAACCTATTACCGATATACTTAAGGAATTTTACCGTTGTCGATTCGTGGTAAGCAAAAAATAATAATACAAGTAGAAATATCAAGAATCTACGGAAAAATACACGGTTGCAATAGTCACCTACATGTACAATTACTGTACTTATGTAAATTGAAAAGCGATTTTCTTATAGACAAACGATTACGACTGTGAAACTACATACACCTATCAATAACATTTGTTACGGGATATTTACCATGTTTACTTTTTGTTTCGAGTTCCCGATATTTCGGTGCTCCTGCAAACGCCATGATCAAACTCAAACTCAAAGCATTTATTTCAATTAGACCATTGCAGTAAATATTGAAAGTAAAAAAAAAACACAGTCCCAGTCACAAGGCATAATAACTTGTGAACACAGATAAACTGAAGTCGGGAACTCGAAACAAATAGTAAACATGGTAAATATCCCGTTACAAATGTTACTAATAGTAGTGTTAGATGAGGTGTAGATGTTCGTACCAATAAGATATTACAATCAATAGAGTACTTAGAAAAAAATGTTTATACGTGACATATAATGAAAGAATGTATGTATGAATTTACATACCGGGTAATTATTGTTTTCGCCGCGATAAAGATGGCGCCGTGGTCTGCATCTCCAATGCACCTGGAGCCGAGGTCCTCAGTCCAGCGTGGATGCACATTGTCAGCCCAGACTTGTCCGGACTTGTGTCCCAAGTGAATATGCGACAACCGGCACGTCCACAAGCGTTTTCTTTTACGATCACGTAGTTAGTATCAAGTGTATTCCGTAATATTCTGATAAGCATTTCATAACATAATGGCGATTAAAAATAGTTGTAGCTACTCTCTTTTGTTTAGATTGTTATCTATTTCATTTTTGTTCATTTGAACACAGTTGATTGATGATGTTGTTTGATACTATGAATGTCGTTGATCAAAGTAGGTACAAATAGAGTTACTGCAAGTTGAAAAATCTTGTGATGTCTATTCTGTTAGAGAGGGGCCGAACATGGGTTTCACCGAATACGAACATTCGGCCGAATATTCAGTTCACACAAATGCAGGTCTAAACTTCTTTACGCTAAGCGTGCGGATTGCCGCCAGACTTCCTTCAATTAAGGCCTGATTATAATATATTATTCTAAAGAGTTTACACAGCATGTAATCCCGAAACAGCTAGATACCTATATTTTGCATTAAGTTATTATCTTTTTACCAACCTACTTTAATTGAAAATAAAGCTTCAGTGACGACAAAACAAAAAACTACACTCTAAATACTTGCCTTATTACACTGTACACTCAAATCATGATAATACACGGGTCAATAACAGTAAAAACTTTGAGTATCACTTTGCCGAATATTAGGTGATTCAGCCGAATATTCGGTAAAGCTGCCGAATACGCCGAATACCGAATATAAAACGAATATTCGGCCCATCTCTATATTCTATAGCACGTAAACTTTTCGCAATTCCGAAGAATTACATTTATTTCACATATTATAGATTCGCATTCCGCAGCAATTCTGTCAAAAAATACCGTAACAGTTAGCAGTATAATCTGCTACCACTGTTTGTCTCTATATCACCCACAGGTTGACTGGTAGAAAATGCATATGGCATTAAGTCCGCCTCTGTACTATGTGCTTGAGATGTTAAATAAATAAATAAAATAAATTATCTCGTAACACAAAGGTCCCCAAATGACAATACCTTACGATAATACGTTTAATATCTTGAAGACCTAACATCGAGTGATTAAAATAGGGTTAAAAGAAACGTGCCTTTTGACACGAACGCTCAAAACGGATCTTTGACATTCAACTTCATGTTGTTAAGTTTGTATAAAGTTTAGTAGAAACAAGAATTATAGGCTTTCCCCCTATAAAATGGGACTTGAAACATAACTGGAAAAACGTGGGTGGTACTACGTATATAAGGTACTCCTCTTATTCTTCGGGGATTACAAGCGTGATGGGATGGTACCCGAATTATTAATGTAAAAACATTATTTCATTTATTACGCTATGGGGAGCCCTTTTCCCAGGAGTGGGACAATACGGGCCAACTAAAAAAAAACGGCCAAGTGCGAGTCAGCCTCGCGCACGAAGGGTTCCGTACCATTACTCATAAAAACGTTTAAAAAAAAAACACTTTATTGTATGGGAGCCCCCTTAAATATTTATTCTATTCTGTTCCTAGTATTTGTTGTTATAGCGGCATCAGAAATAGAAATTTCAACTGGCTAACAATAACGGTTCAGACGGAGGACAGCGAAGTCTCAGTAATAGGGTCCCGTTTGAACCTTTGAGTACGGAACCCTAAAAAAGAGAAAATTTTATTTAATCTTATTTTAAAGGTGGGTTTTAACTTTTACGCCATTGACGTCACAGAACAGCATTCAGAAGTTTAAAATAAACTTTCTCGTTTTTCAAGTTTTTAATAGGTTATTTATATTTAAATATGCTATATTTAGGTTTGGGACTTGCAATGACGCAATTCGGGTACCTTTCCCTCAAGGTACCTTCTTTATGGTATTGATATCCAAATTGGATTAGGCTGTCCTACGAGTATTTATGTAATTTATACTTGTTGTTTTTGACTGACTTGGTCCTTTAACATGCTAAAAGTATATAGATATAACTGTTGCCTTGTCCAATATTCGCTCAACACCACACTGAAAAAAACCCACGTGGAATAGTAGACTTGTTAAGTACTTGTATAGGTAGGAAGTACCTTTAACTTAAACAGATCAGCCGAGTGACGTTAGTAATGTTCAGTCAGGCACATTATCATCATCATTTCAGCCGAAAGACATCCACTGCTGGACATAGGGCTCCCCCAAGAAGGGGGGGTTTTGCCATAATCGCCACGCTTGGCAGGCGGGTTGGCGATCGCAGTACGGTTGTTGCAAAAGCACAGAGAACGCTGCTGCCCATTCTCTGGCAAGTCCCTTAGTCGCCTCTTACGACACCCACGGGGAGATATGGGATGGTGCTATTCTTTACGTCCGACACTATACAGGCACAATCAAGTGTCAATCATTAGTTGTTTTTGTTTGTGTATTACATAACTTTTTGTAGCCAAGTTTACAAATGATACACACATTGTATAATATTAAATAATCCGTAAATCAACATTTTCCTTTGAAGTTTTTGTAGCAGATATAAATTAATGTTAAATTTTTTATTAGCTAATTAACTTTACTAAATAACCGTGTTTTATTACTTGTTTCTACATTTACGTAGCTTATAGAATTTTTGGGATGTATTCACAAATTAGTTTAGCTAACTTACTAATAGCTTACAGTCGGAGGTTACAGATGTTTTTCTGTATTATACAGGATGGTGATAAAACTGGGAAAAACTATTTTTTCATATAAATTGAAGTTTGCTCTAATAAGTAGGTTTCCTTAGTGATAAAAAATCGCAAAAGGCTCACTGCTTAAGCTTGCAAGTGGAAAGGAGGTGAGCTGATATAAAAAAAATCTGATTCGTTCAACGAATCGGATTTTTTTATTTCCCACATCGCTTCTCTCTTCTCTCTTGTGATTGTCTGTATCTCATTCTTGCACGTCTCCGCGCCGCTTTGCTGGTCACGCTATGCTTGATTTCAGACCCTTCTAATAAAGGATAAGAGCAAGTGCACCTATGTGGCACTTATATTTAGCATAAATCTGGATAGTACTTTCCCTCTCAGCTGTTGTCTGTCTCTATTGATGTTCCCTGTGTGTGATCCCTGAGGGGACGAAGGCCTTTCGTCGCAACATCCCTGCATGTGAAGATGGAAGCCAAGGAATAATTCGAAGAGCATCTCACATAATTTGACAACCTTAGTTTTGGTTAACCATAAACCTTTTAAAGGGTCATTGTGCTCTTCATTATGAACAACTTTTAATATGTGACCAAACTTGAAATCGGCAAAAAGAAATCAACGGTTTCCCTCATTCCGACGATTTGATTCAACGCAAAATGTATGGGAGAACTGATTTATTTTTATAGTTCGAACATAATATTTTTATAGTTCGAACATAATATTTTCCCAACCGGTTCATCATCATCATCATCATCATCATTTCAGCCGGAAGACGTCCACTGCTGGACATAGGCCTCCTCCAAGTGTCGCCATAATCGCCACGCTTGGCAGGCGGGTTGGCGATCGCAGTACAGTTGTTACAAAAGCACAGAGAACGCTGCTGCCCATTCTCTGGCAAGTCCCTTAGTCGCCTCTTACGACACCCACGGGAAGATATGGGATGATGCTATTCTTTACGTCCGACACCATACAGAGCGTCTTTACGTCCGACACCATACAGAGCGTACGAGCGTCCCAACCGGTTAAGCTACCTTAAATAAGCTTCCTACTCATCTAGCCAAAGTCCACTTTAATTGGGTGAACCCTATTTTTTACCATCTTAATCTTCTGAAATCTGTTGTTCAGTTTTAAGTAGTCAATTACATTTTGTTATTGCTACGGTATTTAACTAATTCTTTTTAAGAATTCATTGAAATAGTCTTAATGCATATGTACCTACAGAAGAGATTTATCATCGAGATTATAGTTTTTTGTTGGGATTCTGTGAGTTTAGCCTTGATGATTTGGGTAATAAAACATCTCCGCTGTTTTTGTTCTATGAGCTATGAGATTTTACTATAGAATTTAAGTACAAGCTTTGAGTTACAAAAACTGGCATAACATTCATAACAGCATGTTTATCTAATCTTCTTCACGTGTCGGATTGGAAAAACTAATTCGATTAGCAATTAACCAAGTTATTCAAAAGGAATTTACAAGTCAATCACTCCAGCGTATAAACGTAAATAATACTGATACTGTTAGCCCGCGTCGTCCCACTGCTGGGCAAAGGCCTGTCCCCATACTTCCATTTGTTTCGATCCAGGGCCAATGCGGACCATTGGTCGCTGGTCTTGTCTAGCTCGTCCCGCCATCTTCTACGAGGTCTACCACCTTCTGGCTGTGTCAGGGCTCCAGAAAGTGGTTATTTTGGCCCACAGCTCATCGGGCATGCAGCAGACGTGGCCAGTCTAGTCCCACTTCAGCTTAGCGGCTCTTTGAGTAACGTCAGTAATTTGTGTTTTGGAGCGCAGTGTCTGTTTCGTACACGGTCGGTCAACGTAAATAATAGTTTAGGCAATTTTAAACCACGAAACTAGGTAATTAGAGAGGAAAAACAGAGGTCCGCAAAATACCCAAGAAAAGTCTTAAAAGCAGCTTTCATTTTCACAATATTAATGAATAGGTTTTATTGCAGCTAGCTAGCTTATGCTGGCCAATATGTACACTACCGCCATTTTCAAGCTACAAAATAGCTTATGGTAAAATGAAAAGAAAAAGAACTGTTGAGCACAGAAGGCTTCGCCATGCAGGAAAAGTACTATGCAAATAAAGTACAATTTGACCCGGCCTGCCGACTGGCATGTCTAGAGGAATTAAAAATGCACGAAGTCACTGCTCTAATGATGTTATGTAACGAGACTTCATTCGTCATCGCTGTTATTGCTGCAAGTATGGGGAAGTCCTGTATGAAAGAAAAAAAACTAAACAATAATAAAAACATTTATATTTGAAACAAAAACACTTAACATGATCCGACAATGGCCTTGCTACGGTAATGTGATGAACAAATTATTATGTGTTATGGCGATACTAACTAAATAAATAGGAGTATTATGATACAGTGTTAACTACTACCTACCTATTTGACATATTTACATAATGTACACCTACAGCACATTTCTTATTTACCAGGTACGAAGAACGAGTTTCTACTGAAGTTTTATTGTATGCAAATCGATGGCAGTCAATAATTATTCGATCTTTTCCAAAAACATATCTCAGTACATAGGTTTCCGGTGAAACTTCTTAACAATTGCATTACAGTCTACATAATACAGAGATACTAAAATAGAAAGATTGTGCCACAGCATCGTCATATTATTATCGAGTTATCCAACTTACAATTATTACAAAATTTATTTCGGTTCGTTATGCAATTACAGGGAATCTTTGGAACATACATTAAGCTAGAATTTACCTAACATTACTGGTAACTTATAAGGTACACAAGAGTCACTCACTGTCATCGTCTTTTGTTCAACCAGTCCTGTTTAATTAGATCAGCACCTTTCTCACCGATCATTATGACTGCGGCGTTTGTGTTGCCGCTCACTATAGTAGGCATTATACTAGCATCGATTACCCTAAGACCTTCTACACCATGTACTCTAAGTCGAGGGTCTACCACCGCTTCTGGATCCCATGATGGACCCATCTTGGCAGTCCCGCTCTGATGGTATATCGTCATCGATATAGTCCGCACTTGACACTCTATATACTCATCCGACATGAATTTATGCTGCTTACAGTTTGGCAAAGGCTTCATGTACAGCCGAGAACCAAATTGCTTGAAGGGACTTGCATTAGCAACTTTCAGAGCTATCTTGATTCCTTCGACCAGACGAGCGACGTCTAAAGGATCTTCGTGGTATCGGGGATTCATTAGAGGATAGTGGAATGGATTGGAACTTCTTAATCTGACGTATCCTCTTGTGTTTGGACGTAGCAACAAAGGCATGATCGTCCAAGCGTCTTTGTTCGCTATCGGCCTGTATACAGTGTCGTATACCTCATCAGTAAGTCCGAGAATTTTCCTCACAATTTGCCCGTTGTCAGACGAGAACGATGCCGGTGCCATGTGGAACTGAATGTCAGGCCACAACCCAGACGTGTTCGCATACTTTGTGTTCACAAAGGCAATCCCTTCGAGACCTCCAAGTGTTGTCATGGGACCTCTCTCGTTCACAACGTAGTTCATCGTAACAGGGAAAGCTTGGAATCGGTTTTGGACAATCGCAACGGGCTTGTCCACCAAGAACGTTAATCCTCCGACGCCCACATGATCCTGTAGGTTCTCCCCGACCGGCAAATCTTTCAAGACTTTAATTCCGACGTCTCTCAAATGATCTTGCGGCCCGATACCAGACAACATCAATAATTGTGGACTGTTGATAGCGCCTGCTGCTAAAATCACCTCTTTTCTCGCATAAACTGTGCGTTTTACTCCGTGTTTCACGTACTCCACACCGTAGGCCTTCATCGTCACAGGATTGATGAGGACTCGAGTTGCTTGTGAATTCAAAGAAATGTCAAGATTTTTTCTCGTTCGAACTGGCCTCAGAAAAGCTTTCGCTGTGCTGCATCTGGAGCCTCGCCGTATTGTGCCTTGAGCGATCATAAACCCGGTCTGTACTGCACCATTTATGTCTCTGTTCTCGTATCCTATTTCGACCCCAGATTCTACGAAAGCAGCGACTAGAGGTGTTCTCCAAGGGGCCTCTTGAACAGTTAAATAGCCGCCTCTGCCATGATACTTGCTTTTAGCCAAGTAAGGGTTCCTGTTGTCCTCAGACTTGATGAAGTACTTGAGCACTTCTTGGTAGCCCCAGCCAGGGTTGCCGAACGACTCCCATTGGTCGAAGTCGAATTTGTTGCCTCGTACGTAGATCATGTAGTTGAGCACGCTTGAGCCGCCAAGTACCTGGAATGTAATAGTGCTTATATTAATTAAATTCATAAAAAAGATGGCAAAGGAGGAAAGGAGAGCTCCACAATTGTTAGTTGATTAATTCTGATTGTTCAACCCTTCAATGATTCTCTGCTTCGTACCATACTTGTTAGTTATTGAAACGGGTCGTAGGGCTTCTGGGACCGGGACCGCGGCCTCGGTTAAGAAGAATATCACACGCTTCACTAGAAAAAAGTGGTCAAAGAGGAACTAGGATACTGACTAAAGACATACAAATACCTAATAAAGTCACATACCAACACCTTAGCCAGAGTTCTTAATAATCCAATAACTACGAAAAGGCTCCAACGCCACCACATATGGGACTTATGAATGAAGCAAAGTAGAACGGGTCAACTAGGTCCTACCCAGATTGTGAGTGTGTAGACGGAAATGTTAGAATAAATACCACATTGAATTCATGCAAGCCTAGTACTTTTTGATGGGTATTCACTAAAAAGCCGATTTTAGCGGCACTAACATTTTCTTTATGATTCTGCTTTCTTACTTTATGTTCAAATTCTAAATTAAAATAAAACTAAAAGATTCAACTTTATTCCGCGACTGTATGGAGTTGGGCAGTGGATCCAGTCGACCGATTCAAAATTTGACTTAGTCGAGTGACCCGTCGGGTCCATTGCGAATGACCAAAGACGCATTTTACGAGGGAGATTTTTCACTGGAGGAATAGACCTCAACAGTCAATAACCGTACAAAAAATCTGCTAAAGATTTACAACCGATAGCAAGACGTAAAAGGAAAAAAATATGAATTATCAGTACTGGTACAAAATAAAGCGTAATATTATTTAGTTGCACTTATAAAAGGATAGTTGTAGCTACAAAATAAAATTACAATATATCAATCATGTATGAGAGAATAGAGAGAGAGAGAAGTTTGAAGAATATGATTAGCAGAAATGTTTTAATTAAACAATTCAATTAAACTGTTGAAGTCTAATTTTTAATACTGATTATAGTAACTTTGTTTCGTAATGAAGATTTTTTGGTATTTTGTAGGTTCAATTCTTAAAGAATGTTGCCATTTTTAAATAAAAGAAATATTTGATCGTTACCTACAAATAGTTTCAGTTGTATAACTTCAAAATTTTTTGGTTTGGCGTACTTTCCCAAGGCGTAATTTTTGTTTATTTTATTTGTGGTCCCAAAATACTACTCTGCAATAATTTTTGTATCTATAGGGGAATCCAGGACCGCGGTCCCGGTTAAGCCCCACGACCCATTAAACAAGGGTACATTAATGAATAGCAATGAAACCTTCTGCAAAATGTTGCTGCTACAGTGATTGTAGGCGCTTGCGGAACGCTATCGAGCGATCCAAAGGATTATTCTAGTTACTGTTGAACTACTCGTACATGGTTTTTTGCTGATACTCTTCATCTGCCTTTTCCCAACAATGTTTGCAGCCTGAATACCAGTATTTTTAACCTAACCTCAACAACTTTATGTATTTTTAATTTTGTTTGTGAGGTACATTTTGAATCCCAGTTACACTTCCGCGATCAAGTCTCACTTGATCAAGCTTAGGTCTTTAATTTCATCAGCTGTTTACCTTTCCTCTCGGCCAGCTGCACCGTTTCTTCTTGAACCCTAGGCAGGCGTAGGACGTGGGCTCTGTCTTGTACTGCCAGTCCAACTTCGTTAGCTGCAGGTAGCCCGCTAACGAAGGCACGTCCGTTATCTCGTTCTCGTCTGGACCTGGAATTGTATGCGGTGGACTTGAGTTTTTATCTTTAATTTTTGTGAGTTGTAGGGGTGATGGATTTTCATTACTTTTCTTGTCATTTTACTTGACATCTTGTATGACGGTTTTGATAAGTGTTCTCCAATCATCATAATTATATACATTTAACTCAAATTATATTTATTTATTTATTTGCTCTCATGCACATCACACATTTTACAATAATTAACTGTCGGTTTTTGTACATGAACCCTGTCAGGGCACTGCAAAGCACAATGTTGGTTTGCTGTTGAGATTATGAACAATACCTAATACTCGTAATTAACACAATACATTTCAGAAATAAAAAATACAAAATACATGTCTAGAATTAGTTATGATGTCCAATTATCAATAATAAACAGTATACAATAACACACACAATAACACACATAAAGTCATATCTGGTCAGATTGCAGTAGTCGGTAGGTAGTAAAAAGAAGAATAAAATAATAATAATTATGAAATAGGTAATAGGTAGTGCTTTACAATCGTGTCATGTCAAGTTATAGATTAAATTGCAATATGGTATGTCATTTACAATAAAAATAAAAAGATTAGGTTATGTCACTGGAATAGACTATATTATTTTTATGACTTTGATCTTAGGCTGGATCTAACAAAAGTTATGAGCTAAGTAGGTAACAACATCTATAAAGTTTTATCCGTCATGAATTCGTCTACAGTGTAATAACATTTCCCTATTAAGAGTAATCTTAGTTTGCTATAGAATGAGTTTGTATTCTCGTCATCTTTTATGTAATTCGGTAATTTATTATAAATTGTCGCGATTCTATAGTTGGGGCTATTTTTCATTATTTTTAATTTTGGTGACGGTGTAATTAACTTATTTTTGTTTCTTCGGTTATAATTTTGGTTTGCTTCTATGTTTGATCGAAAGTAATCTCTGTGTTGTTGCACGAACGTAACTACTTGTAGTATGTAAAGGGATGGTAATGTTAGTATTTTATTTTTTATGAAATGTGGTTTACAACTTTCCCATGGCTTAATATTCATAAGGATGCGTATACATTTCTTTTGCATGATGAAAATATCATAGAAGTCAGTACTTTCACCCCACAATATTATGCCATAGTTAAACCATGCATAAGCATAGGCATAGTATGTTGAGAGCGCCGTCCCATAATATACTTGATCGGGAGATTGAGTATGCTGTTTTTTTTCATGCAAGAGGTTCCTGAGAGGGTTTCCCTGTATCTTTTGCGAATTCGGATTTCGCCATACTACCCCAGTTAAATAAAACAGTCTGAATTTATTATATGCCTATTTTTTACTGGCCATCATGTTGTCCTATTTAACCCAAACGTGGACTGATAGATAATGCTTGGTGGAATTACGTTATTACTTGCCGTTAATTAATTGCCGATGTACCACTAGCGTACATAAAGTTGTAAAATTTTAACTCTTGCGGTGAAGATGATACCTAATTCCTTGCAATAAAATATTGTGTATGCTATTAATACTTCCGCCTTTAGGTAAAGTCTTGCATAATAAATTCATAACTTACCGCTTTCCAATAATAGTACGTTCCAAGTTTTAACCTCACTGAGGCGGCTCGCCACGACGGCCCCGGCAGAGCCTCCACCGACCACAACGAAGTCATACTCCTTCAGCGGCTGCGCCTTATCCAAAATCTTCGCTTCCGGGTCGTAAGAGTTATAATTGTGGTATGTCAGAGCTCCGAGCAGCAGTGGTATCAACCAGAGTCCTGTCACACTCACAGTCTTCAAGGCTGTCGACGCCAAAAGTACGTGCACGCCCATTTTCGTTTCGTTTTCTATCTTAGTTCAAATCAGTTGCCAATATCACAGCATTGGAACTTAACTTTGGTTTTCTGGTAGGACTAGTTTGTTTATGATTAGAGTGTGTGTTTGTGTCTGTCTGGAGGTTTGCTCCTGCGCATGCGGTGGGTGGCGGAGGACGGGTGCGGGCGCGGCGGCCGCATGTTATGACGCATTACAGCGTCTCATGCAGTTGCGGTCGGACTCTCGAATCTGGAATTAGAGAAATAAGTCTTTGAGCACAAATGTTTTTCAAGGAAATTATTTCCATCCGAATCTCTTTTAAAATTAAAATTATTATGTTTAAAATATTTTTGCTTATAAATTTTGTTTCTTGTTTCAGGTACGTGACATCCGCTTGTTCCTTTACGACTAACGTTACGTGTTCATTAAGTAAGTATTTTAGTGTGTCATTAAAGATTAATAAATTGTTCGGTAGTAAATGCCGCTTTTTATATCAGTAAGCTATCAAAATAATATCAGTAATGACGTAATCTTTAATTCGAATGCCAAGGGAAAGCACAAACAATTTAATATCATAATAACGTTAC
This sequence comes from Cerastis rubricosa, assembly GCA_949152445.1. Taxonomy (NCBI): domain Eukaryota; kingdom Metazoa; phylum Arthropoda; class Insecta; order Lepidoptera; family Noctuidae; genus Cerastis; species Cerastis rubricosa. Next base: position 14,378,875 of record OX424545.1, on the reverse strand, counting down.
ACACGCCCATGAAATATTACGCTGGTGAAATAATAGAACGAAAAAGAAAACGCTATACAAAGTGATTGTGGAAGGAAAGAGACGCACAACGGGTGTCTATTTCCTACTTGTGCGGAAGATTATGATCTAATTTCCAGACATTACCCGTTCCTCAGGCAATCTCGTGAAAGGCATCGTTGTTGATAGAAATCTGTGACACAATATTTTTACAATTCCTTCACAATGAGATCGCGATAGCTGATGAAACAGTTAGTGATATCTAACATTGTCGTACCATTTATCGATACAATCCAAGTAAAAATATTGTAAAAGCTTGGATCTTTGGTAATGTTATTAATCACAACGAAACAACGTAGCAGTTGTTACGAGTCATTCGATCGAGCTGCTTATTTGATAGAAAAATAAAATGATTCTGAATTTGACCAACCCTACATTTATTACTGTGTGAGAGCTCGTAAGAAATTCATAAACATTATACGTCTGATAATCTGTTATTGCTTTCCGTCTACTGTAAGGAAATCAACGAAATAGTCTAGCCAGGCGGTCTAGCGATTTCATTGATATTCCTTTTCTTGGAAGCTGTATATTATCTATTTAAATTGCAGCTGTGGCCGCTGCTATTTTCATTAATATTTTAACAAAAGAAATAATGCTCTTATTTCATAACGGACATCTGTTAATAAGATTCTTAGTTTAGGAAACGATTTTTTAATGTCCTTTGCAGCTGTAACTTTTGTCATCTTGAATGTAGCCATTGTGTAAGTGATCAAGTCGTTGGGTGATTATTGTGTTAATTTATATCTTTAGTGATAAACCAATTCAGTAATTTATTCGTAACGTTAAAAAATTTGTTCGTGTGGTTGTAATTTTTTCTTACGTTTTTCTTTTGAATGTCTCAGTGTCTGAAGCTTGAATGTCTCAGTTTTTTTAATGCTGATGTCGGTATTGTCCGATGATTCCTATTTTTCCTACAAATTCGTTTCAACGTTCCAGCATACCTTCATTATCTTTAGAATCGCTGTTATTAATTCTTTCGGTTCTCACCATACCTATACTTAGACACTTGGCAGTTAAGTAATTCTTTCACATATAGTTAGAACGGAATTTCAGATGATTGAGCAATAATCACGGGTCCAGATTCTGTTCTATTGGTCATATAACATAATTAATGCTTACCTACTGTTACATCGATTCTGCTTTGTGGGAGAGAGTGAGATGCTAAACGCAAGTCACTTCCTTTGCCGTTCCATTGGCTATTGGCATTTTATTACTGCAATAAATTATTTTATAGTTGACTTACGATTGTATTATATGGGTCAATTATTCGGAAATGCTGTCGACCATCACTGACCTTTTAATGAAAGGCGGTCGGGGCATTAATGAGGTGTTACCAGGCGAAAGGTGAGGAGTATGATATGCATGTGTCATAATGATGACTTGGTTGAAAGAGGTGAGCAAATTATCTAATAGAGTGTTTCCCAAACATTATTCTGCCATGACCCGGTAAATGTCACACTGGCCCTTAGTGACCCACTCAATACTTTTAAACCTCTCCCCCCGCTGATTACATTAAGAAAAATAGATCGGTATCGTCTATTTTGTGCGAATGGAGCAATTTTATCTAAGGTGGACTGGTAGAAAATGCCCAAGGCATTAAGCCCGTCTTTATACAGTTTTTATTTGTGCATTAAGTTTTAATAAATAAATTAATATTTATTTGAAACAAGGCAGAAATGCTGCGACCCGGTATTTTATTTTGATGGCTCGGTACCGGGTCGCGACCCACCAGTTGGGAAACGCTGATCTAATACTTGTAGAATGATCTTTGTATATCTGTGCCGTAATTTAAGGACCATTTTATTTATGTTGACACTGTCTTTACTAAGTCGTCTTGTTCTTCGTCGTGTCGATAATTTCCTTTTTATAATTCAATTAGTTTTGACCAGAACTCTGCCACTTGGACGGCGTTGTGGTGGCTTCGGACATGTCTCGGCTCAAAGTGCAGGTGGAAATTACACATGCAGCAGGACAGGAGGTGAGCCATAGTTTGTGGAAGACCCAAAATCGATTTCGTAGTGGTAAGGGCGATTTTCATGGTGCAACTAATGTGCGGTTGGTTTAAAAGACTAGACAGATACTTCCTTTCTCTCATATCTTTAGAATTCTTTTGACTCGAAATGTCTGTTAGATAATATTGATGGGAGAAGCAGTAAAAAGTCAATTTATAAGTAAAACTAATGATGTCTGTGGTCACGCGAGCACAACGCACTACACTAATTACTTATCGATTCTCTTCAAATTTGTTCGTGTTCTCTGTATTGACCTACTAGGCGACATTGGTGGATGTTATATTTGTTTTGTTTTTACAAATATAAGTACGTGATGTTATTTTATGTTAAATGAATAGCCTTGTACTATTTAATCTAACCTAAACCCTATAAAAAAGTTGCCTAATAATTTGATATTTAAAAGTTTGTTATGGCAAAATAATTTGTGTACATATTTCTGTTTTTTTTTTCAAATGTCTTCCCTTTTGTTTTTCTTTCTGCATTTGGGGTGAATTATTGTGTCTATAATTAACCAAAAAAACCGGCCAAGTGCGAGTCGGACTCGCGCACGAAGGGGTCCGTACCATTATTTATAAAAACGAAAAAAAAAACACATGTTTGTATGGGAGCCCCCCTTAAATATTTATTTTTTTCAATTTTTATTATTTGTTGTTATAGCGTCAACAGAAATACATAATCTGTAGAAATTTCAACTGGCTAACTATCACGGTTCATGAGATACAGCCTGGTGACAGACGGACGGACGGACGGACGGACAGCGAAGTCTCAGTAATAGGGTCCTGTTTGACCCTTTGGGTACGGAACCCTAAAAATGAACTGCACAAGAAAACGAGCTATAAATGAATACTCATTTTATTGATAACTTACGCCACTTTAATAAATATGTCACGTTTTGGTATTTTATTTCAGCTACAATAGGTCCCCAAAAGAGTTCAGACGCGATTCAGAACAATGCTGGCATTAGACACGCTCTGGCGAAGTTATCAGACCGTACGCTGTTTTGCTCACTCTTATAGACGTGCATAACATTTTCATGTAATAGTATTGTGTTTACATCTTAAATCTCTATGGTTAACATACTACCTCTATCTATTTAGCATTGCGTATTGGGGATTCCCATGTCTTTTATTCAGGATTTTGGAGTTTTCCTTTAACGTCATTCCTCCCGCTATTTTGAGGCTGGGCCAGTGAGGTAGGTAAATTCGTCAAAATGATTTAGTTTTACAATTTTCATGTCAGTCGTCACTCGTCAGAAACATTCTGTTTGTTGAGTGAAGCAAAATGACGCTGAAGTTAGGAGGGGCGTCGGATGACACTACCACAACTGTAAATCCCTCTTTTAGTGGCGTTGTTTATTGAAATCACTTTCCTAATATTTTCAATATTTCTGCTTGTGTCAAAAAGATTGAGAATTCTGTACTGATTTTTTTTCTTTCTGGTACTGAAATATTAAAGAAAAAATAAAATCATTCACCTAATATATTAATCAATAGTTATGTATTTTAAATAGTAATATTAATCAATTGTTATGTATTTTTTCTATCTTGTTAATTTGTTTGTGAAAATAAACACAATTGCAAAGTGAATGTTCTTTACAAATAATAAAAAGAACTCATATCATAACTGGTTTATTATTTATTACGATTAAGCTTGGACAATATAATTTTGACAGCTACTTAATTCAAGTCTAGTTCGCCAGTAATTGAAGTCAAGAAAAATCCAAGATGGCTACCACCATTGTTGGTATTCTATTCTATGTAACAGTTTTAATGAATCTATGGTCAACTAGCCGGAAAATTAATTGAATATCGATTATAACATGACCTAAATATATCCATCAAATATTACACAGTGCGCTTTTGTAGTACTTTACTTTTTCATAGCCTGAAAACATTCGTGTAAAAACTTTCAAAAGAGTAGGTAAAAAATGTGTAACCAACCTTTAATTTTTAAATAAAATTAAACTTTACAGCTCATTATATAATTACAATCATCGATCTCCATTCACGTTAATTATTCTGTTAAATAAATCATAATCAGAAATATAACGAAAAGTTTATTGGAAAGCGAATCGAAGCAAAGATCATCAAAGAAATTGACGGCTAACCGTAACAGGTCGTTTCTAATCGACTATTATCTATCACTGACTACAAATAGTCGCATTGTTTAAAGCTATCAGGAAGTGCCATGTTGGGCGGTCCCCCTAGGCATAATTATTTGCTCACACATATATTATTTATCTATCTCTTGGGTAATCTGTGGCATGTAGCCGCACCTACTTGTGCTGTAATGTCACCAAACCTTTTTTGAGTACAGGTCATGTCTGCCTACGTGTCTGTATGTGTATGACTCATCCGCCTATTTTGCCCATGGGCTATATTTAAGCTAGGGCTGGTCTATGTTATACTAGCTTTTGGCCAAATTCAGGTCATAGTCATGGTGTTCTAGTCATGGTTTACCTGTGTGCCAAATATCAACGAAATTAGTCCAGGCGTGAACAGATAACAGACAGACAGAGTTACTTTTGAATTTATGATATACTTAGTCCTGTTCAGCTTAACCTTCCCGTAGAAAGACAACTTTCAGCAAAAAATATGAGAAAGCATTAAAGCTGACATTACTACTCTTCTTTTCTTGGCAGAAGATATCTAAAAAGATTTCATAGAACTGGATACGTAAATAAAAGAAGAAAGAAAGAAAAATTCGGCTTTATACGTACTACAAAAATGTTATTGAACTTGACCGCGTTCAATAAACAAATGTGAGTTGCAACACTAATGCTGACATTTAAATAAACGATACTAATTCGTTTCAACTTTGAGATGACGACACACGAGATTTATGATTTTTCGCAATAGCATGCTGTAATACTTTGAGAGTATGTTTGTTATGCTGTGTTCATACTAATACGAAATAATGAAGGAAATGACTATGCGGAAAACGAAGCAACGGGTATGGTAACGCAACTTGGGAAGTTTATCCCAACAGTGAAATTCGATAATTATGCAGACACAAAATGCAGAACGGCCCCTTACAAAAACTCTTTTTACTTCGTCCACAATCTTACTCACATGGCGCGAGTATCTACTAGGCACCTTACCTTTTGATAAACTGGGTTCATCAGTTTGTCTGGGTTATTTCAGTCCGTAAATAACCGGACTGAAATAAAAAAGGTTTTTTCGTATTAAATAGGCTTGCGTTTAAATTGTAATTCTTTACGTTTCCACATTTGCAAAAGAAAAGCAGTTCGTTCTATCCCCCGGTCACAAATAAACAAACGTTATGCAAGCCAACCTGTTTGCATGTGGCTATCGGTGGCAATGGGTGAAGGCCGTTTCTCGAACTTTCGTCCGCTGACATACGGTGTCATAAGATGGCGTCGCGTTTGACATATGGCGGGAAAGTTGACTTTAATGTCTACCGGCTTTTTGTGTCTATGGATGTATTAGTATTGCAATGTGGTTGTGCAATATTTCAAGTTAGCATATTCATTGATTTTATTTTAGAGTATGTTTTGTTTACCTATTGTCCATTTCCTATCTACAGGCTGACACAAATGCAGCAAAACTAATAAGCGGTTGAAAATCGGTTGCTGATGATTGTACTCTTTAAAGCAATTGTTTTTTTTTCTTTGTGCTTTTGCCCAACAGTAGGACAGAGAAGGCTGACTAAAAAAATCGCTTTGTTAATATTTTCTCCGCTTCGCGGTGTTTTAAATCATATTCAACCTTTTTTCACAGCTTAAATTAATTTTATTTTCAACTCTGTCAATGTGGTCATCCAAATTTATTAGCTAGCTTGAGATTTGAACGATTTACTGGTAAGGATTTTACAAGAGTCAAGGAGAATCGGTAATGGTGACTTATTTATAATATCAAATCAGGCAGTAATAGACAATGTCCTACATCTATTTGATGGAACTTGGTCAGGGATGTTTAGTTCATTAATATTGAACCTTATTTTCTGTATTTATAAGTTACAAGGTTATCGGTAATGGAAGTAATGATACAGACCGTAATTGCAACGACAAAATTACAGGTTTCAGCCAATCCAAAGCCTTGACCCAACTTGACTGTTTTTACTTAATTATAACTTGAATTTTGTTAAATAAAATCAGATAAATAAGTTGAGTAGCTACAGTATAGTAAACCAAGGTTAAAAGAAACACATACAGAATTTTATTATGAGTTTACAAAATTTTATTATGATTCGCCATTACATAAAATAGAGTCTTACTCGTATAAGCTCACACTATTATTTATAACTAATTAAATGCAAAATAATGCAGATGGTAAGATATCGTAACCCGATTAAGTTTAGTAGCACATTGGGTGAAGGCCGCGCCGAAATTACTTTCACTGTTGCGCAAGAGTTGTTCGGGCCGCACGCGCGCAGGCTAGCTTGAGAGTGGTCAAGAATAAGGCCTATTAATCATATGAGTTACGAGCTCTTCACATTTTTTGACATGATCTGTTTTTAAACCAAACATTAGTATCTAAAGTGTGAACGTTTTTATTTGCCTATCAGAGAGGTCAATATTTTAATGATTTGAAAAACCGTTTATGTTTGGGAGGGTTCCCTTTATGGTAGGAAAAGATAACATTTCTGACATTTCTTTCTCATTTCTCATTTGTAGAATCATGTCTCATTTGTGCGCGCGTTTAAGTTAGGCTCCTACAAACAGAAGCGACGCGACGCGTCACGCCGCGATATAACGTAGAACAATTTCTATGAAAACGCGCGCGACTGTTCACACAGGCGTGAAGAGACGTGGCGCCACGCTAGGAGTTTCTGGATTTTTTCGAGAGCGTAACACGTCGCGCGTGCCGCGCTGCACGTCCCGACACACTCAGCGACAAGAAACAAAAGATTCGTAGAACATTTTGTATGCACCTGAACCTGCCGTGCTCTGCCGCGCGGCATCAACTCGTTTATCGATAATTCGATTCTAACGTATAGAAAAGCAATCGAATTGTTTACTATAACTTGAAAATGTTTTTTTTTTGTATAGACATTTGATTCATTTTGATTTTAGTTAGAATAAGGCATACAAATTATTATTCAAAAAGACTTGTGTTCATAGGAAAACCCAATTTTAAGATATCCTAATCTATCACTTTTCGGTCGCTTTTCAATACGTTAGGATTGAGTAATCGATTGAATGCCACGACGCGCAGCGTCGCGCCTATATGAGAGGCTTCGCGACGCGGCAACACCGCTATGACACATCGCACTGTCGCGTCGCGCCTTTCCGAAGGAGCCTTTACCTTAATGCTTTTTTTATCTCAGCTGGTGTCCTTGTGCTTTAGTGTATTACAAAACCTGATCATGATACATATTTTTGAACTATCTACTAAAACAAAGCATTCTTGAAATATGATGCACTTAAATTCCACTACTTAGCCCACGCGTAAAGGTATAGGTAATCTACATACCTATCTAATAAGAGTTATTGCGAATGAACATCAATCTCATGCTAATGTCATTTGAATTGGTGTAACTCTTTAATTTGATATTTCAATTACAGTTACGTCCCAACTACAAGGTAATAATGTCGCATTGAATAAATTATTTATTATGCTCTTACTTTGTTCCGGATTTTAAGCATCTTACATCATCTATTAGGCAGTTCTTTGTTCTATATTGACAAAACAATAACATTGCACAGAGCAGCAACACGGACTTCGATAGACCGCGAAATAACTCTATCGATGCCAAGTAGCTAACGAAAATTGTGACTGGCATGAATTTTGAAAAAGAGAACCGTTGTTTTATCGGTGTCATTGTTTAACATTTTCAGCGTCGGCGATGCCCACCCAGACATAAAGAAAATGGCGGTAAAGTTACAATTAAAATATTATTTAGAAAGATAGGTACTGGCGTCCTGATAAGTTGGGTTATTAGCTCCATGATCATGGAGCTAATACTCCATGATCGCGGGATGTGTCATGCAAACGTCGCAATCACGGAAAATATCCCGTAACTCAAAGTGTAAGTTTAGTTATAAACTTTAAAACAGTGTTTGAAATATATAAACATTTCCTAACTTTAAAAAAAACTGATGAACAACTAACCACAATTTGCTTGCTAAAAAAACGTTTCGATGTAAAGACGTAAATATTTATATATAAAAAACGTAAATATTTTTGTATCATTTTAGCGCGCATTTCAATTATTTTACTATCAATTTGCGACTCTATAATAGGCACTTTGAACGTTATTACAGCATAAAATGTCTATTATGACCAACGGTGTTTTACTTCGACAAAATTGAAACGTAATTTCTTTTGGTTTTATTGAAATTACGTCCATTGCATCGAGCACGCATGATGTTTGTTTTATTGTAAGTTACATAAAACGAACGGTACGCACAAATTAACCTTCACCAGAGACTAAAGAATTTTTGTTTTATTTTTTCGAAATAGTTATGTAAGTTTTTATTAGATATAAGCTCATTAGACATTATAAATTTTATTTATATAGACAAAAAAGTATCGCATTACAGTTAAAGTAAAAAAATGGTATTTTCGACACTATTGCAAAAAGGTTAGGTTTCACAAATTCGTTAAATAATTCATACTTAATGATATAATCGACCAACGCATCATCATGTTACATTCATTAGTAAACGTCTATGCAGCGCTGCACTCGGTGTTGCAAGCCTTATGTAACGACTGGCGAGTTTGTTGTCGCAATGTTGCCTGCCTTGCAAGGATTCGCGGTCACAGCCTCGACGTTCCATATTCGAAATGATCACAGTGGCACGGTCACGAACGCCTTATTATTGGTTATTATTAGCCTTGTTATTGGTTAATCAATTTGGTTACATATTTAATTCCATTTCTTATTAAAATGAGACGACTTCATTTTAGGGTCTTTTAATGATAACAATGTTGCAAAATACGAGAGATTGTCAGTTGTGTAAAGTTGTAATGACGACTAGCGACGGTCCAATTAGAAGGTTATGGTATAAAAAATAACAGACGGGAAACTATTTGTGAACTTAATGACAACAATGTCAAATGCAGAGGAGGTTATGTATTTCACGGGATATCTTACGACTCAAGTCTAAAGATTCAAACATTATCTTCCATAATTGAAATCTTCAGATACGATCATATAGTTTACCCTACACAATGTTCATAAACAGACATCATTCATTCACGCCAGTACTTCAGCAAGTGCTGTGCTGTAATACGGTCACGCTGTTACGCCGCACTGCTAGTGTCTAGAAGGATTACATTGATACTCAAGCACTTGTTTGTTGACATTCTCATTGATATTAGTCCGAATGATTATTGATATATTGATGAAGAAGTTTTCATTTTGTTTCTAGGCTGTTAGTCTTATTAGGTAACTAAATAGAGCATTTCTAAGGCAAAATTGTCAAGGTTCTAAATAAAACTTCTATCACGATTATTTTCGGAAGGCTATCTGCGTCTAACCTACAGCAATAACTGGCTTAGTAAGTAAACACTTTGTGGTAAATGAAAGCACAAAATAAATCAATTGGCGCCCAACAAGGAATCATTACTTATTGTTGTTGGGCGCCATTATTGATCCTTAAAATATGTCTATATTGGAACGACCCATTAAAGGTAATACGGACAAGTTATCGACAAGTCTTAACAACGACTGTTCATCGACGTAGCCATGACTACCGATCACCGTCATTGCGCACAAGCCGCGGTCCTTCAGCAAGTGCTGTCGCGTAACACGTTTACTGGCGGTTACGCCGGCAGCCGCATGGTACTGTCTTGCAGCATAAAATTGATGCTCGAGCACTTGTCTGTTGACATTGTCATTGATATGTGATGTTTATGTGCCAATAAATAATAAAATAATACATTTCTTGACACGGACAAGTAAGGTTACATACAAGCATAGAAAAGAAGAATTCAAAAGTAGAAGTAGCCGTGGGCCTCATACCAGACACAGCTTGAATCTTGGTGGCCCAATATATCAGTAAAAGCAGATTGAATAATTACAGAAAGAGATTTTACTTTGTCTCTATCCTTTAGATGACTGTGGACAGGAAGATTAGTGTATTTTTTTTTTCATTAGTTGGGTCGGTTTTGTTCGGGCGAAAATGACGAGATTTATTAACTCAAACCTTTCTCTTGACCTTTTTCAGCAATTTTCAGGGATATCTGTGTCCATCTTGTAGCAATACTTACTAAGTAAGTATGGAAACTTAAATGTTTTGATGATTAAAGACACGAAAATAAACCTAGGCAATCTCATTCATGTTCACTAATTGGCACCCAACAACATGTGTTGTTGGGCGCCATTATTGATCCAAGAAATAGTGTCCTAGTAAGAACGTTTTCGTTGAGCCTCAATATTGTCTATGGATTTCTCACAAAAGGCCACGTCGACATTTCTTTGGATGTACTGTTAGACGAATATCTTATTGATGAACAAAACTATTTACAAGTCTTTTAATTGCCTTATAACCATTTCTGCGGATTGTAGTTACCGGTTGCTAGTGAAATATTATTTTCGATTAATTAATCTGTTGCTAGCTAGTCACACAAATTATTTCAATTTTTTTATATAAACCTTCTTAATCATTCTTGGCCAACACTGAAGTTACAAAACAATTTCGAGAATGTTGTTTGTTTCTTTTAACTAAGTTACAAATGTCTAGGGCAAAGCAATTGTCACATTATTGATAAACTTCTGTACTTAACTGAACATTTTGAAACAAACAAACGAAATAGCTTTTGGTTAACACTAGACGCGATAATTCATACTTTAGGAGTCTCATAAATATAGCAAATTGATTCTGAAAGAACTCTAATTTATTGTAAGTGCACCAAAATACAACTCTTTTTCTATATTACGAATTCTTCAATCAAGCTAGGATTATATTGCGAATTTCATGAATTGGATTGAATCATCAGTACGGGTTATAAATTGTATGTTGATACCTGTTATGTTATCGATTTTTAAACCAAGTTATATCATTAAAGTGATATCTGACAATATTTGAAAATGTCCACTGTAACTTTTTTTAGATTAGCACAAAACAAAGCCTGTACTACTTTACGACGTATAATTATGTTCGATTCATGTCTTTAGCTTGCAAGGTGACCATTAGCTCAGCAATGCTTATGATGGTATTACGGGCCAGTTATATCATCGGCCATTGGATTCACTTTCGTCGGGCAGTTGGAGCGGTTTGAGGACGCTATTTGCATGGTTGGTCGTCATAGCAACGGTTTTATTTATGACAGGTCGCTATGGTTCGTGACTGCTTTTTGTGGAATTACGATAGCAAAATTATAGGTTTATTTTTGCTAGAAATCTTATTTGGATAATTTTTCTGGTTTTAATACTGATCTTTCTGTTATTTGTTCTGGTGAGTTTTAAGGTATCGACTGCACTTACGATGGTTTACGGTAACATAGAGTTGATTTTTGGAATTTGTAGATCGTCTTGTAAATTTTATTTTGCTAATGCGTAAATAAAAGTCACACCATCGAGCGATTTAACTTTTGTTATCTGGGACTACCCTGTAGCAATAACTTGCACGGGCATACTTCGATGTACTAGGCAATCAAATTCAAGTTAACTAATTGGCGCCCAACAAGAAAATATTATTTGTGGTTGGGCGCTTAAATTAAGCCCTAACATCGATCTACTGAGTCGGAACATCAATGTCTGCGTTCGTGCTCAGCTGTATTCCGGCTGGTCACGTACCACAGTCACAGTCAAGTAAGCCTGCCCACTCTTAATAACCATTATTTATGTTCGTTTTTCTTCCGCACGCATATCTGTTTAATTTGATGATTTAACCTCATTGTTACGTCACTCAATTGTTACCTTCAGACCATAAATATGCGTTTAAAAAGTTTTATTCCGTAATTGTCGCAGAATTTGCATGTTTCAAACGTTATTTCTTTTTTCATAAGCGTTTCATTTTGAATGGAGTGTTTTGTATGGCTAGTTATAATTTTAAATTGCTTGCAATTAAGAGAATTTATAACAAACATTTGCACTTAGAGATGATTTAGCGTTATTTTATTTGCATTTTCAGGCCATAATAAATTAAAAAGTCGAACATTTATTACAGCGTGAAGTAATTGAAGTTCAGGACATTTGACACCTTAGCACCTATCTGCTTTTAAATATCTAGTTAAAAATCAACTATGGCTAGAATAGTGTCACAGACGTTTATAATGTTGGTGCCCATGATGGATACTCTAATAATGGCTATCGACACTGACATCAATTGAACAGAAAAAAATTAATAAAAATGCTCGATTCACCTCCAGCATTTATTATACGTTTAAAAATATTCGAAAAAAGAAGCTGTGTTGAGACACGGGTTCTTTTTTTTTTCAATATTTTTCGCGGGGTCGCTAAGTTCCGCGCACTGAGCACACAAGCGCAGTGCGGAAAATAGACGGAAATAATCAACTTGCTTCCTAACAAATACGTAAATTATAAACTTTTACTTATTTTTTGCAAGTTTATTGCTACATTTATATACGAATTTTTAGATCAGAAGAAGCTATGGTTTTAATCTACACCCTGTCTAAGGTTGTGGCTGGTATATAGACTGAATTGTGGTTCGAAAACAAATAAAAAAAACAAGTTCTAGTAGATATACTTATCTCACTTGACAATAACAGTAATAGTGACCATATAGATGTGTAATTTTAATGGATGTTTGTAGTGTCAGAACAGTAGAAGAACACCTGTTCAAGAGGATCGAAAGTTAGTTTTTACGAATTAGAGTTTAAACTCTAATCTAAACAAAGTCTCAAGTCTAAACTCTAATTCGTAAAAACTAACTTTCGATCCTCTTGAACAGGTGTTCTTCTACTGTTCTGACACTACAAACATCCATTAAAAATTAAGAAAATAAAAAAATAATAATTTAAGAAATGCTGTTCTTTGGCCGTAAATCTCGCGGCTCACACAAAAAAGTTGGAATAATATTAGATACGGCATTTTATTGTATTTAGAAATGTTTGACAATTTCTTCAAAGTTTAACAAACATATGTACCTATTTGAATTGAAGTAACTAAGTAAAATCAGTTTTTTTTTAATTGGAAGTGGTACTTAAACAGTGTACTGGCCGCTTTATAGTTGCGCAAACGCATTACTGAGCATTTCCCGGGTGCACTATTATGTGTTACGTCGTGTTTGTTATTTGTCACCTGTTACGCTCAAGCTGTGCTGTGAGAACGCACTTTTGTGTGCTTGTCCAACTAAGGTAACTACGTGAAACATCATTAGTCATACAAAGAAACTGTATTATTTATAATGCCGCATGTATGTTGTACAGTTTTCTAACGTTTTAAATTACGTTAAAATGCCTCTCGTTACTCAAAGAACTTTATAGCGATTTTTTGTCTATGTCATCTCATCTTATCAGTAGAAAATTAAAAGAAACCGTGTGGTGTCTATGGTACAATACCACCGGACATTGGCCGGCTTTGACAGGAAGTCACTACTTTTGTCAGTGTACGACAGAGTAGTAGAAATAGTAAAGTCTGAGTTTAAGGACTACTTATCACTCCGATTGGAAAATGAAGGCCAGTAAAGGCATAGCAAAAGAATGAGATACGGGTTGTAGATATCAAAATTGAAGGACAATTTATCTGATAAATCATCATCATCCAAACATGGAAGGAAGTTTGGAAGTGGAACCTGTTACAGTAAAGGTAAAGGCTCTAGAGATCTATTTCCGTATGAGCAGCACAGTATGCGACTAAAAGAGTGATGAATACAAAATGTGCCTTTATTCCCGTTGAGTTAATCCATTTTGTGTTACATTGTTACCCATTGGGAAAATTATACCGATTAGTAACACTGTAACTCAATGCCACCTTTTTTCCGTTAAAAAAACTCACTGATTGTATGTGTGTACAATAGGCAACGTTACTTTTGCTATCAGGATAATTTGGATGCAAGAGCGAACGAAGCGAGCTCTGGACTTGGGGCACCCCGAAAAAACGTGGCATTGAGTTACAGTGTTACTAATCGGTATCTTTTTTCCCAATGGGTAACAGTGTAACACAAAATGGTGTAACTCAAGAGAACAAACTAAAATGTGGATGGATGGAGAGGAAACTAAAGAAAAAATGAATGAATTGTGTGAGGAATGATATATCAGAGAAGAAGTGACCCGAACTTGACGAATGGTTGACGAAGCAGAATCAAACAACATGGAACAGGGGCGGGAAAACTTTACGATCTTCCAAGCAAACTTACAAACTACAAGATGATCTGTTTTACTGATACGAGAACAAAGATTTCAATGAAGAATGCTTGATCTAGTTACGCATCTTCTCCAAAGATTATAATTGATGCGTCCCTTTCTAAAACCGTAAGTGATGCCTAAATACCAGGTGATATAAGGTGCGTTAATGATATTCAATAAGATAATAAGAAACATTACGCAGTAAGCGCTTCCTTATTAAAATAACTCTGAGTTACGTCTGCGGTTAACAGTGCATGAATATGTTTATACAAGTTGCTCATAGCAATTGATTAATGATTACAATTGAGATAACAATGATTCGAACAAATATCTTAATTCGAGAGTACTCGCGTCGATCGAAATCGCAAATGGAATCGCGCTTATTTTGACAGATCAGCAGTCTACATTTCGAGTTTTTTTTTTTAAATTTGGGTCATAACTTTAGGAAGAACGAACAATAAATCCATTTTGATGTTACAGGTGTAGAAATGGGAAATAACAATAAAACAATGGTTTCTAAAATGAACGTACTGCGATAGTTGGTTTGACTAGTATTTCGGTACCATTAGTATTTAAAAGTATTGCCATGATATTAATACCTATATAACTAATCTACGAAGAATAGCAATAATCTAAGAGAAAAGCAAGGCTTATCAATTGTTTGGATTTATCATGGATCCACCCTTGACTTCAAAAGAACCTGTTCATATCTGTTTGTATAAAGCCCTAGTTAGGTTACAATTAGACTATGCAGTGTCTGTATGGAACCCTTATAATTAACCCTCATAATTTTACTGTTATATTTTACTGTAATAATATTCCTATTTTTAATTTCTATTTTTAATGCTTAAATTATATTACTGCACTTACCTCCTGCTACTAAATTTACTATCGATTAGATTTTTCTCTAAATTGTATGTCTACCTGTGGACAGTGTTGTGGGTTACATTATAGCCTATATAATTCTTTTTTTTTAACCTAGTTGTAGGTTCTCATAATGTAACTGATTACTGTCCCTTTCAATAAAAAAAGTCTTGTCCTGATTAACCTTTTAAATGAAGCTGGGAAATAGTAGTCAGTAGAGAAAAATTGCTAGGGAAAAATAGCTGCAGTACAAACTGGCTTTTATCCTATTTGTACGCACCAGAGGCTTCATTTCCTTACACTAAGTTTCTTTGAGTAACTGCTGACCCTAAAAACACTTATTCATCACATATTTCGTTAAAACCAATTATTATGTCAAAAAATGCAATAAAACGTTATGTAGTGTGATGCAATGAGATTTGAATCTGCTTTGCATAATCAAGCTATCGGCGGCGCACGCGCCGGCAGCAGCGGTGTGACGCCCGTAAGGCACGTGTCCCACCGCCGATGACGGAAGGAAGCGACTAAGCGACGAAGCGAAGCCGTGGACGTCTTTTGGGCTGAAATGATGATGAATGCTGATGAAGCATTAGGATATTGCCCTGCAGTGGGTACACACATACATAAACTCACGCCTTTTTCCCATGAGGTTAGGCAGAAACCACTGAACGCCACCTGCTACGATCCCGATTACGATCAATACGATCTCGATTTTTTTTTGACCTCATTCGCGTTCGTACATTTGGTCATATACACACGCCGGTTGCGATTACTATGCACATGACCTTTCTGAAGAACCTCACTATTAAGGTCAGTGACAATAATACAATCATAATATTAATTGAGAACAGCGGTGGCCCAGTGGTGGCAGCCCCGACTTATGAGCAGTAAGCCGTGGGTTCGATCCCAGGCAGGCGCATTACTTTGTGTAATTTATTTCATCACCGCTGCTCTCAAAACGGTGAAGGAATACATAGTGAGGAAACCGGCATGTCCTAGAACAAAAAATTCAAAGATATGTGACATCTCCAACCCGTACTGGACCCGCGTGGTGGATTACAGCCCACTCACTCTCATAGAGAGGAGGCCTGTGTCCCAGCTGTGAGAACAATATAGGCTGATGATGATGAATATTAATAGATCCGCACACTAATGTGCGAGAACTCTCTCTTCTTTTGTTACACTAACAAACAACTCGTTTCTTATGATTGGCATTTCGCTAAAATTTGGCGGTGGGACAGGTGCCTTACTTTTTACACTTTATAAAATACTAGCTATCCGGCGCAACTTCTTTTTCGCAAGATTTTTCATTGCTGCTCTACTCCTATTGGTCGTAGCATGATGATATATAGCCTACAGCCTTCCTCGATAAATGGGCTATCTAACACTGAAATAATTTTTAAAATCAGTCCCATAGTTTCGGAGCCTATTCAATGCAAACAAACAAACCAACAAACAATCAAATCTTTCCTCTTTACAACATTAGTTTAGATGTAGATCATAATTAATTTTGTCGCCTTCATTGGTTAAGATTATCGGATAAATGTAACTTAATTTAAATTCTAAAGATGACTGAGGTGATGATTATGAGGTTCTATGTTCAACGAAAATTAATTGGATCGTTCAAATCAAATCAAATCAAAATCATTTATTTCAAGTAGGCCAGTTACAGGCACTTTTGAATAGTCAAACAACAATAACATATTAAGCTACAGTCCCAGTCACTAGACATAATAACTGTGAAAGTACTGTAGTTGCCCATTCCAAAGCGTAGATCTCTATGGAGAAGAATGGGCAAGAAACTCCATGGACACTCTTTTAAATTAATAGCTTGTTACAAAAATCTTGGTTACATCATTCATGTTGAGATGGTAAATTATGTGAGAACGATGTAGCAAGACGTGCACGTTAAAAGTGTCCACAGTAAAAACAAACAAAAGAAAAAAAAGACAATTCAAAAATAAAATAAATAGTTCGAAATAAGCCGTGGCAACTAAGAGATGACCAGGCACAACTGACAGCGCCCGTTCACGAACATCACGCATGGATCAGCCATCATTCAACTCAACCATTTTGAAGGGAACTAAATGACCCGACACACGCGCCACCATCAGCGTGACATTTAAGTGAGCATGACATACTCTTAACCGCCAGGGCACATTGAAGTCAATAAAAGACGTAGGTTTCCAGTAAATGATAGCTTTCTAGTACATAGTGCTCACACAATATGGGCTGTGCGACTATACAATACTAAATTAATTGAATTTATACAATGCAAAGTTAGTTTATACAATCTTCAGCAGCTCCAACAATACTATTTAATGCTATCAATTCATGCGCCCCTGTCCTTGTGGAGCAGGACCGGCATTGAGCCAAGCATTATTATCAGCGATATAATCGTCCAATTTGTAATAAGCTTGCTTACATAGTGTGCGTTTAATGCATGTTTTAAATTTCATCTCACTCAGTTCAAGAATACTTTGTGGAATTTTATTATAGCATCTTAAACAGTACCCCATGAAAGATGAGTCTACTTTAGCGAGTCTGAAGCCTGGCTGAACTAATTGGTCCCTATTTCTAGTACTGTAATTATGTCTGTCACCTCTTTTACTAAAAAGATGCAGATTTTTTCTTACGTACATTATGTTTTCATAAATGTATTGACAATGTACCGTCATGATGTTAATGTCCTTAAACAGTTCCCTTAGAGAATCGCGCCTACGGAGATTATATATGGCTCTGATGGCTCTTTTTTGCAGAATAAAAATAGACTCGATGTCTGCAGCCCGTCCCCATAACAAAATGCCGTAAGACATTATACTGTGAAAGTAACTAAAATAGACCAATCTCGCGGTATCTACATCGGTATATTGACGGATTTTTCTAACAGCATATGCTGCTGAACTTAGCCGCCCCGCAAGAGATGTTAAATGAGAACCCCACTGCAGCCTTGAATCAAGCGTAATCCCCAGGAACACTGTATTATCGACAAATTCTAGTTTCTCATTATTCAATATTATATTACAATCACTACTTTTAACATTTGGTAATGAAAATCTTATGCATTTAGTTTTTTTTTCATTTAATACTAAATTGTTGGCTGTGAACCAATTATGGACCTGAAGTAGGGCATTGTTAACGTTATCTAGATTTTGGGCCCGTCTATTTATCTTAAAAATTAAGGAAGTATCATCAGCAAATAACACCATATTTTGAGGTTGAGTTTTTAATAAATAGGGTAGATCGTTAATATATACAAGAAAGAGGAAAGGAACCAATATAGACCCTTGCGGAACCCCCATTGTTACTTTTAAACCCTGTGAATTAACACCATTTATTTGAACTTGCTGTTGCCTTTCACTCAAATAAGATTTTACCAAACTAAGTGCAAGTTTACCTAGTCCGTAATGCTCAAGTTTCAAAAGTAATGTGTCGTGATTTACACAATCAAATGCTTTCGAGAGGTCACAAAATATTCCTATGGCGTCTTGGGACTCTTCCCACGCTGTAAATATGTGCTTGAATAAGGTTACACCGGCGTCAGTCGTACAACGTCCCTTGGTGAAACCATACTGTTGATCGTGCAAAATTTTGTTGGTGTTAAAATGATTGAGCTGAGTTGAGATTGAGTTATTTTACATTGCTTCAACGAAAATTAATTGGATCGTTATTTTTAATTTTTCTGCTGATTTATTATTTGTCACCTGAATTGGACTGTATTAGATATCGATGAGGTAATCCACAAAACACTTTTCTTTTTGTTTACCTGAGGATGACTGAGCGCTCTATCGCTCTACTCATAACTCGAGCGTGTAACTGCTCATAACTTACATGGACTTTTACCCTCACTAATGAGAAGATTCTAGACGAAACATTAATCTCGAGTCGGAAGTAAACGTGCGACTATTTGTTGGAGAATGGCAACAAATTGTGTACACATGCTAGCAGTCTAATTATGTTTTGGTGTTAAACAGTTAAGACAGACAGATTATGAGCGGGAGATTTCACACAGTGTAGCTAAATTAGTTGAGCTTGTAAGAGCAGGAATTGTAAGATGGTTTACGTTGAGCAATAGACACTAAAGGGGTTAGGTTCCGACAGCGTAAGATGTTGTTGTTGAAGAGAAGATTATGAAATGCTGAATAGAAATTGGAAAGATGGACAACCAACTAGAAACTGAAATCTAAAGAATGAAATTTTCCATTTATGTAGGGCTGCCGTAATTGCTGAAAAGCCGACATTGTAATAGAAGTAGGGTAAACCATGGATGATAAGTTGGGCACGATACATTTTTCGAGAGCTTCTGCGTTTTTTATTTTTAATCGCCAGTTTTTGGCGCAAACACAAGTTAATTTTAATAGATACTTAGCGGTAGCGCCTCCGCTAAGTATCTATTAAAATTAACTTGTGTTGCCAGGCAGCAAGGTGGACCGTCGACCCCAAAAAGAGCCTCGGACAGATTGGATGCTGAAGGCGAGGAACCGGGTATTTGGGCGCAGCTTGGAAAAGGCTTTTGTTCAGCAGTGTGGACTGCGGTACCAGCACTACCAAAGGGTATCGTATTATCCAGTACTAACTGGGGTATAGAGGTCAGTTAGAGAATCGCTCCATGAAAGTTTTGGTATTCAGCTACATCCCGTTAGACAGGAAGCCGACCCCAACATAGTTCATAAAAGGCTAGTAGGCTAGATGAGTGTGGACTGCGGGAGGTAGTGTTGACTAAATTTATCAAAACCTACGCCTATACGATACCGCCAAACTCGAATCACTTATTTCTAAATCGATTTTCATAACTTAAACTTGGTTACCCAAAAAAGCCGCTAAACGAATTCAGAATTCAGCGGCCACTTAACACTGTCGGTGACTTAAGCGACAAACCACTTAATTTCACAAGAACACTGCAATATTTGGTTTAGTTATTCACCGGCCTTGGCACACTACTATTTTATATTAGTGTTATGTCACCGATATCTTTTAGAATAACATATAAAACCCATCATTGTGCAATGCCATGGTTCACGGCGTAACTAATCTGTGCGAAAATAACAATTTGTTTACTCTGAAAAATTGTGAGAATGTGAAGTGAATTACGTAAAAAATGTTTGTATTCTTTCCGCGATTAAGAAATTTTGTAAATAAAAATATCGTTATGTTTTTGATTGCTTAAACTTGGCCACGTAACTTTGGCTTTTGATAAAATTATGACTTTGTTCAATGGATAAAACAGACCGCTTACACAATTCGTGTTAGCACCTGAGAAACATTGATCGTATTTTTTTTTGACAAAAACCTCCATGATTTATGCACATTTAAGAACCATCTTTAAATCATGGTCCATAAAAGCTTTCGCAATTTTTTTGTGACTGCTCCGCAGGGAGTTATTCTAAAGTTCGACTTAACAAATGCCCAACGTCGAGAGTGTTCCATCCAAATTGGAATTCGACCCTACCCTAGCTATGTCTTCTGGTGGGGAAAAATGCTCATGGATGTCCTCCGCCCTGGGGCGAGCGGAGCGGTCTGTCAGACTCTGACTAAAAACCACCCCGGTGATACCTTCCCACACTTGAACCGGGGATCATGGGAACTACTGCGCCTTCCACGATACCCAAACTTATGTCTAGATCAACCAATAATAACAAAAGACACTCACCTTCATTTCTCTCGATTTTCATCCAAACACGAATATATAAGTTCTACAGTAACTTCACTATCACGGGTCACACCATCAAATTTCACTGATCAGCTCACAGACTCACTGGTAGTCTACAGGGTCAGCAGGAACCTTAGTAACCTCAGCCGCCTTGGTTGCTTCAGTGGCCTTAGACTTCCACTCAGTGGGCTCAGTCCCCTGTGTAGGCGAATGATCTCTTGTCGAGTCGAAAGTAATACGTCTTATTATGAGTGTTGTGACAATCTTTCTCACGCACTGTCAATGCACTTTGAACTTGAACGTCGAACCTATAATTAGAAAAAGTGACAATATAAGAAGAGGAATTATGTGTGGTGACAGTTTCATTAGTTGGTATTGGCCTTAGTCATCTCGTGTTTGAGGTGAATTAAGGTATTGGTAAAGTTTGGCGTTATTCTTAGATTTGAGAGAATTTTAGAGGTTTAGTCTCAATTAAATTGAAGCCTCAATATCTAGATCTTCTGGCTGCTTTTTGAATCAAAACATTAAAAGATTCGTTTTGATAAAAAGAAGCAATAGGAAGGGAAGCACTGATCACGATTCCTTGTGAAATTCATTTCGGCTTGTATCACAAAACGCTAAATAACTTTTACACAGTTGCTGTCGAAAAGTCTGTTGTTAACTGTCATTAATAAATTACCTCAGCTTAATTTGTAGCTTCAAGCAATTAAAGTCTCAAAATTGAAAGGAATGTGGGTCAAAACTGTAACGATGTCATAAAATTTGAAGTAAATACATTCCAGTTAGAGGCTTGCGTCAAAAGAATTAAACATAGCAGTTATATAATAGTAAATATGGCTAATTGCGCCCAATCATTAGTATTATGCTGGAGAAGCTATTACCGTTGTTTTGACGTAATAGGTTAGCAACGATTAAGATTTGACAGGTCACGCCAAACCAACATTAGATCACTCAAAATGAACTAAAAGAAAACAAAAGTATGATGCGAATAACGAGACTGGTCTAAAAAAGATTAAAGATAATTTGAAGCTGAACGTTTTGAGATCAAAGGAACTAAGGAAGTAATAATGTCTGTGAACATTCTCACGAAACTCGTTATTCAAATTACTTTCAGCGACATGTATTGCCTTGTAACAAATTTTCAATGATGTTAGGAAATAAGTTCACAGCCATATAAGTACTTAGAATGCGCTTATATAACTTAGCGTTCCTAGCTTTTACTAAGTTTAACGCCAAGTTAACCAGAAATTCTTAGGCCTTATCACGATCACGATTTATTGTTAGATGCTATCACAATTACGTTTTTCAAGTCGTTATCGTGATACCAAGTTACAGACATCTACGCAAAACTACAGGTCCGTTGAAATTACATGACCTATCACAACACACGCTAACGTTCTTACGTCAATCCAAGGGTGAAAAAGGAGTATAACGTTATGCAATAATCGACAAGATTAACCAGTCGTATTACGCTACGTTAGATAAGGCTCTATTACACCACATTACAGGTACAATAAGTGGAAACGATATAATCGCTGAACTCAGTCACGGAACGAACAACTATTGAAATTCATGACGCTGATTTTTTTTTCACAGTTAATTGATAGAGGAGAGATAGAGAAGGAGGTTTTAGTTAAAAAAATAGAACTGACGTAATTTGTGGGTGGTGTTCCGGTTGGTTCGCGACAGCTGCGCGACGCGACTCCGCGTGGTGGACTGGCGTTGCGCGTGCGCCGGTCGTTCGCCGCCCCACGCGCGCGCGCTCCCCAGCCTGCAGATTATTCGTAATGTGTGTTACGAGGTGGCTTATGTGGAGTTGTGGGTCGCGGGTATGTTATGGTTTGTTTGATGAAATTCGACTAAGAGATACTCTGGCTGCTGTAATCATTACGTTGTATAATGAGAGCTGTGACATTGATAGCTTGATTGGTGTGATCTGATTTGTGGTATTGTCATGGAACATTGTTAGTGATTGATAGGTGCGTTGCGACATACTGGTTTATTTTTCAAACCAACACGCTTTTCATCAGCACCAGGATCAATTTCACCATCCATTTCGGATTCACCATTGTTGTTTATTAAAAAATACGCCTCACGCTCTGATTTAAGACCAATCGTAGAGAACTACAATAAGCTAATAATACTTACAAATGGAGAATTGATGATAGCTGGTTGATGCAAATATAGAGGGTTCCCAACTTCAACCTCAGTCTTCTTCATAATCGCACAGCAAAGGAGTGGAACTCTCTGCCTGCATCTGAGTTTCCGAACGCTTACAACCTTAATCTCTTCAAACTTAGTGTGAACAGGCTTCTTCTGCATAAGCTCGTGCCATCGTCGACTTTGTTTCTGTCATCTCTGACCTTGACTAGAGTCAAGATCATACCTATAGCAAAAAAAAACTCCTTCCTAATTACTTGGTAACGATGATTTATATTCAAACTGAACTTCTTCAGCTCGTCTTATAGATGGATCTTAATAGTTATAAATCATAATAGAATATGTTATATTATGCTAGTAAGTCCGATAAGGAACTCATCAACATGTCTTCCTTTCCTCTCGCGTGATGAGTTTTTCCGCTTGCTTCTAACAGTTTCTATTTAGTACTTCGTCTTGGAGGTACATCCTCAACAGTGACATTGTTTGTTGCTGAATGACGTGGGCTTCATTCATTAGTGCTAGCATTAATTGCTGCTTTTGTATGTTGTTACTTGTTGCGTATCATAGTTAGATTTATATAGGTAGTTTTACTTTCCTTGGAAATTTTGAAGAGTCAATACTTCTTGTGCAGGCCTCAGGATCAAATGGTCAAGAATGATTGATTAGAAATGACATAGTTACAGCAGAATTTGCAGTATAAGCTATAGTAACAATCCAATTCATTGAAGGCATAGATCACCCTACCAGAACACACAAAAAAACATATCTTAAGAGTAACATCTTGAGAGAAAGATCTAACTAAACTATAGTTAAGTTTCTGTGTGTAGAACAAACAAAACTTGACAGCATATGAGAAAGACGAAGAAAAACAAACGTACACGTAAAAGTAGATCATGAACTTAAACTCTACTCTAACGTTACGGCAGATGTTGTAACTTGTGCCCGTAAGACAAAGCCGACGTGATGCGAGGCGTGTCAGTATACCGATGACATCAACGACATCGACGACACTGGTCAGG
Organism: Cerastis rubricosa; assembly: GCA_949152445.1. Lineage (NCBI taxonomy): Eukaryota > Metazoa > Arthropoda > Insecta > Lepidoptera > Noctuidae > Cerastis > Cerastis rubricosa. Next base: position 14,354,895 of record OX424545.1, on the reverse strand, counting down.
TATGCATGTGACGAAAAATCGCACACGTAACCGTTGCAAAACGATGCGATGGACCTAATTCCAGTATTGGTTGAGAAATACACAATATCAATACTTATTTTAATCGAGTTGTGCTTCCTGACGTGAGTGGAGTTTGGACCCCCAGGGTTTTCAATTTTCTTATCGTATTCTTCTAAATGAAAAAAAAAATGCTCTTCAATTGTGGCTCGAAATCTTATTTCTCTTACATCCACATTCTGTCCCACCCTTGATGATATATTTATCTCCAGATTTCCATTGATACAACTGCTATGCTGACTAGTCCTACAGCACTTATTAAAAAGATTTTCTAGGTTTTTTTTTAAGAGTTGTTGTCGTAATAATGACCTACCCAAAGAGTAACTCCTAATATATACATAGGGAACCTGGAAAATAATTCATGACTAAGCCAGTAATGAATTATTTCTCAAAGTTATATCACCTTTCCACAAGGTTAACAATCGCCATGCGCCGAGTAAGGAAGCAGACTCGGTTTCATCCAGAAATCGAAAGTTGTGGGTAATCGGGCTGCTTACGGCATCAAGCCTCGGCTGCGGGCCAATGCGCTGTTCAAAATTAACCCACATCATACTCAGCTTTGTTGTTGATTAGCAGACTATCGATTACCGTTAATCGATATTCCATTATGAAATATTCATTCTACAATCGATTATGAAATAAATCGTCTAACATCTTAGTCATTTTCGTTGCTTTGCGTGATTTGCTATGCATTTAGTCGCAGGATGACTGACACTTTTGTCAACATCGTCCGATTGTTTACTACTGGTATCTTCTAAAGTCGTGAACATTTAAAAACTTTTCAGAAGATTACAAGCATCCGCAAAGGAAGTAAACACGACTTCATCCAGAAATCGAAAGTTGTGGGTAATAAGACCGCTTACGTCACTAAGCCAGGCCGTGGACCCACAGTGCGAGTGTGAAAAGCTTTCACAGGCGTGTTCTCAAACCGTCGCGTATTGTTAGTGTTATATTACGGTTTAAACGACCAATTGTTGTGTATTTTATGTAAATATTCAGCTCTTGCATAATATTCGCAATACTTATCCTCAGGTGAATGAACTGCGGATGTTTACGTATCCTTTCTGCTTGTCAGATTTATTGTACTTCTTCGGATACTGCTTTCCACTGTTTGCGTATAACCTTCAACCCTATTAATGACAAGTTCTGGGACAGATTCTCCAAATATCCTTTTTGAATACCTACGTCTACACCCTCAAAGCAGTCTGTATGAGTTTTCACATTCAAACAACGCTCAGCCTACTAAGCGTTGTTTCTCAACCAATCAATCGGCCACGGAAATGTTCGTTGCCTCTTTTTGCTTGTTAAATCAACATTTCTAAAGGTACCATTATAAATACTCACAGCGTGTACACAGCGGACGTGATAAATAGGAAATAGGGCCACGAAATTCATACTTCTTTTGATTACGTCAGGTAATACAAAACTTCTGTAATGTGATCCTTAGTAAGTGTAGCAGTGCGATCACGGAAATATGTCCGGGGAATGCGAAGAGCCTAGTTACTGCAGTGAGTAACGAATGAATAATTATGTATAGAGATTTTGAGGTTACTAATGCTATGGCGGAGTCTTGTTACGTTTTGATTAATTGCTTTGTTTTGTTTCTTAATAAAAAAGCTTTTATGTAATAAAACGATTGAAGTATTATAGAATGACGATTAGTAGGATTAGAATGTGTTGTATATTTTTGCTCTTATAACTTCTCCAGTCCCTGTTATGTCGTCTTGGTAACATAGAGTGTGTCAAAACCTTTTAGGAAATTATACCTCAGTTCCAATACATAACTATTTACGTGTGTGTGTTTTTTTTCTCAAAAACTATTTAGCCAAGTTCAATGCAATTATTAATATTCCTATTGACATTAATTATGACAGCAAAAACTTAAGAATCTGTATGAATACGTATATCTCTTGTTTGTCAAGATTGAATAAGCTGCTATTTGAACATGCAAGAACGAGTATGGCGTTCAAGTAATTCTTGAAGTAATACAGCTTACACTTGTTATACTTGAACTTTCAGTAAATCGGTAGTACTGGGTCTGGGTCCTGAAAAGGCAGTGTAGCGGTCAGCAACTTATGTGCAATTCACTTTAACATTTTTGAGAGACCTTGATGATAACCATCTGTTGTCGGGTTTGAACACTGAAAACTGCGTTGTAAGAACTGAGTTGTCTTAGCTCGACTTTAAAGTACACTAGTTTACACATTTTTTTTTCTTCTGCGCTTGCTAGATTAAAGCTGTTGGATTTGTTTTGTGACTACCACTAAAATCACTTATCACTAAAATAAATGTCGAATATTTTTATCACGTAAAAGTTTTTATAATGCCCTCGAGAAGTCTTGTCTTAATCTGGTTACGGAGTGATCAATGAATAGTCATAAAATTCTAAAAGCAAATATTTCATGTAAATGTTCATAATATTTTACACAAACAGTGTGCTATGTGAATCAGATCCTGACATTTTTCGTTGTATTTATAACAGAAATGTGCCAAAAAAAAGATCAATTACAGAAGCTATATAAATGTAAAAACTTTATTTACCTACACTAATCTCAGTATCAAATTTGAATAAATAAGGAAGTTCAAATAAAATGTGAAAAAATTGTAAGTGTACTAACAAATGTTGTAGCAAGTAATAAAAACGCACTTCCAGATTTTTTTACTCTGATACTTTCATTGACCTCTGATGGTTGACCTGAACACGTGAAAACGTAAAATGTTAATCAATACATCCAATTGTTAATCAATAGTAATCAGATTAATGGTGGTTGTTTTTTTTTTATTTGATAGACCCTAGACAAATGAAAACAAATGTCTATCTAATATCGAGCCTCCTTCCTACAGTGTTGTTTCCAATTGCAAACATATTCGGATACCACATTTGTGTACATAATGAGTAAATATTGCTGCAATCAGCTTATGTCATCATTTCCATGATTTCAGTCAGAATTACTTGCAAATGTGAGTTCTAACCGGCAAATTTTGTAACAGGGCAATTGAAATGATTAAAAAATTTAAATGAACGACTCAAACCGGTTTGCTTGTACCGATTACACATGAACGGATTAGTGGAACGAAGTAGCGCGTAGCAGAGATCTAAAAAACGTCTGCCAATCAGATAAAAAGCTATGATTAGCTACTTCCTAGCTTTTTAGTCATTCAAAGGTCCGAAGGAGGATAATGAAATATAAAAAAGGATTACTACGAAATTAAACTTTAGCAATAAAGAGGCACAAGCAAAAGATGTCAGATATATTTATTCCTCAAACCCGAAGCTGTCACCTGACTCTCCTACTAAAGACGATTATATTGTAAAGCCCCCAGGATTGATTACTCTGGTGATCCTACTTTTGAAAGCCTAGTTGGCTGTTAGGTGGAGTTGGTGATTGATCAACATGGTTCCGAGCTTCAATAGGGGTTTCAGATACATCCCTAGTAATTTGTTGCTTCAATCAGAGTGTATGTGACACTGTCACCTCCAGTAGTGTCAGTCCTCCGAGAGTGTGCGCCGTCTGTTATGCGGAACCCTGCGAATATGTGTGCGTGTTACATAAGTGGCGTACGTGAGCGCGGGCGCATTGTTGGTCGCTCTGCGGCTGCGGACAGACGCAGAACATGTACCGTTTCATTTTTAACCCCCGACCAAAAAAGAGGGGTGTTATAAGTTTGACGTGTGTATCTGTGTATCTGTGTATCTGTGTATCTGTGTGTCTGTCTGTGGCATCGTAGCTCCTAAACGGATGAACCGATTTGGATAAAAGTGGTGTCGTTTGAAAGGTATTTTAATCGAGAGTGTTCTTAGCTATGTTTCATGAAAATCTGCTCAGCCGTTTGAAGATCATCACGTCTTTTCTAGTTGATGTAGGGATTTAAAAACTTTCACAGGTAGTCTATTTGAAATGTTGTCGCTTGTCACCATGGGCATTGCTGAGGGGGGGGGGCACCGCCCCCCCCCCCCAATTTATATTTTGTTTAATTTATATCTTTCCTTGGTTTCGTTAACCAGGAGTAGGAAAGTCAAGGCTAGGCAAAAATAAAATAAGTTTAAAAAGCATGAAAAAAAATTAAATTAAAAATTTAAAAAACCCCCGACACAAAAAACCTCTAAAAAGCCAAAAATAAATTAATCCAAGCGTCGTAGCGTCGGGGGACCGCTAAGAAGACCGCTTAGTACAAGCACAGAGCAAAGCGGACCCCCGACGCTACGACGCTTGGATTAATTTATTTTTGGCTTTTTAGAGGTTTTTTGTGTCGGGGGTTTTTTAAATTTTTAATTTAATTTTTTTCAATTTAAATGATTTACCTTTTTATGAGGCACGTGTTTGTAAATGAGCATAGATTATTTATTCTTATTCTTTTTACTAACCTAAACCAATTTCCAGCTGATCTTTGAACAGAGAATTATTTATTTTAAAAGGGCTGAAGACAATGTTACCTGTGTTAGCTAGCCAGGGCTGCGGGACTGTTCAAAACAGATACCGTGGCCCTGGAACACAAAAGGCTAAGAAGGAACATGGATGGGTTTTAGTCAGTACAAGTCTGACACTGCCTTCCGCTCCGCGCAGAGCGGGAGGTGTTATATGATGATTTCCCATCCGAAAAAAAAGGTGTGTTAGCTACCATTTCCTTCAGTTGGCATGAATGGAGTGCAACCTTTTTGGATACAAATGTTTTCATTTAAGTACAGTCATCTTTTTTGAATTCAAAATTTCAACAACTACCTACTGTTTTTTTTTCTGGCTTCGCACTGTTTCTACTGTGTTGTTGTACTTGTAGCGATTAAAAAAAAGAATAGTTGTGGGTATTTGATAGTTTTCGTCATCATCTTGCTTCCCTTTGTCCCGTGTAACTTGAGATGGGCGTTACACTTTACTTCGATTGTCCCCTGTTAACTACCGCGCTATTATTCACTCGCTATTCTAAACCTGATAGTAAATTCATAGAATAGAATAAAACTTCACTGTACACCAAAAATGAAACATAACGTAATAAGCAAAACAAAATCAATGAGCTGTAGGAATTACCTAAGCCTACTCAATGCTTAATAATAGTGTTTAATAGATGAAAATGACCACGGATGTGGTACACTTAATCAGTTTATTCCTGGATAGGAATAAACTGATTAAGTGTGGTTTAATGTTTTCTAATGGTAGCTTGTACCTAATGTTCCTTCTGTATTTAATTATGTGTAGCCATTAATATTGCTGCCCTTTTATTTTAGGCTAAAGATTTAGCTACGTTGTGTTGTAAGTACAGCAAATAAGGTATTATTGCTAAATTAAGTTAATCCTATCACTCTGTCTTCTCACAGAACCTCATACATTTTAACATTTACCGTCTTCTATTCATTTCAACTCGATCAATTATCATTCCTCATTCTGTTTGATCTCTGCCTAGTGCAGTTTTAAAAATCCTACTGATTAAATTCCAGAGTTTTGACTCTGTGGACAGTTGGACACCCGCCTTTCAGTCTTGCATAAACTATAGCTGCATTACTATTGTTAATCTTGTTATGTTCAAATAAACTCTGTACGAAACTAATAAACTAGTCGAGATTCTAACCTATAGATATGCGACAGCACGTTTCATGAATATAATATTATTTCTCACCTTTGTCGTCTTTAGACCCCTAAGACCTCACAAAGTCACCACCATAGTCGTTGACCTGTGGGGTCACAATAAACTTCCGTGTTTCTATGCAATCATGTACAAGTAAATACATAAGCGCTATTTTGATGGTTCGTTTTCTGCAACATAGATCTGCTGCATAAAATTAGATAATTAATCGTTTCCGTCTAAAGAGTTGGTTTTTCTAAAATAGATGATTGCTGCTAAAAGGACTACTAAAACAGGACTAAAAGGACTACTAAAATCAGATGTTATTTTGCGACTTGACGTTGCGAATCGGACGTCGTATCAAGACCCGCGATTCCGGCCCTCGGAAGACGCATTAAGCTGTTGGCCCCGCCGGTCAATTGTAGATCTTTGACAGTCTTTTCGGGTGGTCAGCAGCCCGAAACTTACAATCAGTCTTACCAAGAAGCTCGTTTCGTTTTTCCTTTTCGTTTCGTTTCGCTCCTTGCAAAATTCTGGTATTCAGTTGCATCTGATTAGTCTGGAAGCCGATCCTAACACATTTGGAAAAAATGGTTAGGCAGATGATAATTATTGATTAAGTTTTGCACGTCTACAACTGCTTTATATTTCTACGACGCTGAAAAAGCAACATTTTCGGCTCAACGTAGGCTTAGCAAAAGGGAAGTTATACTCAGTTGGGCTAATATTTTTCTTCCGATACAAATAACGTTCTGAAGCCTAAATGCCGCCGTTATTTACTTAGTGGTAAACGTAAATGCAATGCTTACATGATGCAGTTAGTAAAATACAAAGTGATATAACTCGAGGTGTGAGTTTCCTCATGTCTTATGCATCTTAGTATTTTGTAAGTGGTGTACGTGTCTGCATAGGTAACAGTTTAGGGCTTACTCATTGATGACGAACTTAGGCTGTGGTCAAAATGAAGCGAATCCGGATGACAGACATTCGCTGTGTTCGATTATCATACCCTACCATACCATACCATAGCTGGTTCCAAGCATCGTCATTGGTTGAAAATCTGGTAATGTCATTTTATATTTCATAATAGCTCGACCTCATTGGTCAGATTGAGAACCAGCTATAGTCGTGCCATCTACAATTAGCTTTTAACGGTCTTCCCCATTGATAAGTAATTTAAATGTAGGTCTCCAAACTGTCTAGCGCAGTGATTTCTGATTTATTAAAACAGCAGATTAACCTCACTGTGGCTAGGTCTTTACAAGACTTATTTACTTACCTGATCTATGTAAGGTAATGTAAATAATTTTCCATGACAATCTTTCTGTATTTGCCATATAAAGTCATCGAAGGGCCTTGATTGCTCATTTGTATTACTATGAGATCATTCTTTTCTAACTTATTTATTCAACGTTATTTACAAAAGGAGGGATCAGTATTGGTATTTGGATATTTGTTTGCGGTTAACTAGTATGTGTGAAGTAGTAATAAATAAGTGCCCGGAAAAAAAGTTAGACATCCTATTATGCTTTTTAATGGCATTTTGGAGATGGAAACAACACCACTTTTCCACTATCGAAAGTTGGCAATCATTTGTGCAACTATCAATCAAACGCATTTCAACAAAATGTAATGAATATCAATTAAATTTCCCCGAGTCATGAAACAGGTGGCGCTTATAGCCATAAATCAGAATAGCTAATAATCGCACCTGATCGAGTCGATTAAATACTGTGCAACGACTCGTAAAGGGGATCCGTTCTTTTTGCATTATGTTCTTTTTTCCTAATATACTTTGGCATAACAATTTTGTTATAATTTGTTTTACCATAATACTTTTCCATATTTTTTTGGCATACAGTTAATGTTGCAAAATTATCTTGAAGGCTTATTTGTTTTGGCAAAAATTTGATTCGCTATATGATACTATATGCATATAGAGAAGCATATAGACTATTAGCATAATAGTATTAAGGCATACAATTAATAGAAGTAACGGAGCCAAATTTGAAAATTATAGTAGTGTCTTAAAAATTCAATATGTTGTGTTACAAAAGTTAGTGGCAGATACGAATCGCTGCAAAACCGACTATATATAATCTTCGTCTAATGACTTCTCCCGCTCTGGGCGGAGCGGAAGGGAGTGTCAGACTTGACTGACTAAAAACCATCCATGTTCCTTCTTAGCCCTTTGTGTTCCAGGGCCACGGTATCTCTTTCGAACAACCCGCAGCCCTGGCAGGCATCGGCCCTCTCGGACCCCTTCCGATTTGCTGACATCTCCTTGAGGCGCGAGTGGAACACGAACGCGCCGTCGGCGCGGTCTGTCGTCATACGACGGACGGACGGTGACTTAGCCCATTGCTCACAGTCCACAGGCCCGCGCCTACGGTGGCCGGGGGCCACTGGTTGCCCCCCGGACGTGAAGCCCGGGGCGTCTCCCGCGGCGGCTGGGACGTGAGGTTCTCTCCCTCTCACGTTCCGCCACCTCCTTCGCTAGCATGACTGCTTCGCAGAAGGAGGCGACGGCTTTCCATTCCCTTTCGCTCCGGACCATGGATTGAACCAGGGCTGGACGCGAAAGGTCGCCGCCGCCAATCGCCGCTACGAGGACACGGCGGTGCTCAGCCCAAGCGGGGCAGAGCTCCACAGTGTGCTCCACCGTGTCCTCCGGCCGATCCTCGCAGTGGTAACACCCGGGCGTTTCCTCCCGCCCGATTCGGTGCAGGAACCTCCCGAAACAACCGTGTCCGGTGAGGACCTGCGTCAGGCGGAAGGTGAGGGCGCCGTGGCGCCTCTCCAGCCACTCCTCAAAGAGGGGACTTATCGCCACTATTGTGGCGTGCCCTGCACGGGGTTGCGACAGTCGCTCTCTCCATGTCGCCATGAGATCGCGCCGGAGGTCTGTCCGCTGAGCGACAATTTGCCGCGGCAGCGGAGTTTCCCTCCGGCGTAGTGCCTCAGCGCGCCATTCGTGCAGGCACGCGAGGACTATCGCCTCCAGATCCCATGGCGGCAATCCGGCCAAGAGGCTCGCCGCCTCACCGGAGATCGTGCGATACCCCCGGATCAGCCTTACGGCTACCACCTTCTGGGGCGCGTTCAGGTAGTGGGCGGCTCGCCGCCTCAAAGAACGCGCCCACACCGGGGCCCCGTAAAGGGCCATGGACCGCACGACCCCCGCGTAGAGACGGACCGCGTGGACCCCCCAGGTTGGGCAAGAGCCGCTTGAACGCAGCCCCTGCCCGTTCCAGTTTGGGGGCCAAACGTCGGAAATGCTCCACGAAGTTTCTGCCCTACCCCTAGAGTGTAATCTAACCCCGAGTAGGCACGGTGGGACCGCTCGAGCCCGCAGCGCCGGAGCCGTGACAGAAACCATGCCAGCTGCACGTTGCATGCTGCATGCTTGCTGCATGCATGGTGTATGCTTGTTTATGTTTTTGCATGAGTTAATTATTATGCTTCTTAGTTATACCTATAAAAAAATATGCTTTAATATTATTAAGAGTAAATAAATTTATGGTAAGTTTAGAATGTTATGCTTAATCATTTTTATAATTAGAGAAATTATGCTCAAAAAAAATATGCGGAAGCTGTTATGCGTAAATAATGTTAAGCGAAAATATAATTAGGAGAAACACAAGTATGCCAAGTTATATTAGGTATTAGAATTTTATGCAAATGGATAGGGAACCCTCGAAAAGAGGCTCAGCACACCAAAGCTGCCGGCGGACTGGCTGACAGCCTGGCGGCCTTATGTGAGAATAATAGTGTCCGACCAACGGCTTCGTCTTCCGCCAACTTCGGCCAAAAAAATCAACTTCAGCCAAACTTCGGCTTCGGCCAAAATAGTCGGAAGTTATGTCCGACGCCGAAGGTATCATGCGCTGATATTGAACGAACTTTGATTTACGTCTGCGTAAGAGCGCGTTGAAAAGGGCGACGCGGGGACAGAAATACTTAATTGACAGTATTTCAATGTGATAATATTTCGCCTTTACCAAGTTAATTTTAATCATCTGAGTAAGTGTTTAATATACAAAAAAAAATAAAAAAATTAAAAAGTTTACATACATACCGGTCAAAATCATAACCCTCCTCTTGCTTTGCCGAAGTTAGGTAAAAAAAGGAATAATATTATTCATGTCGAGCCAATCTTGAACTGATTTTAAAAGCTTTTTTCTTTGAGAGTTTAAGTGATGCGATACCCGATTAATCGGCTACGACTTCAACAAGAAATTGACCTTCGGTCGTCCGCGTGACTACCGACTAGTGTCCACTAGATGAATCAAATCGGCGACATCTGCGCGTGTACCCGCCGACTTGGTCTGTTGAGCCCATTCGCTCGTAGCGTAGCATCAACCTGCCGGTTACATGTGCTGGCTTCTTCAACACAAATATTATATGCAGACATGTTGGCCGCTCCTTGTATGAATTGGCTGTAGCCGAGCCCATCATTATGTTGAGTGGAATATGCAGTCAAAGTGCTTGCTGTTACTTAGCAGCAGCAGTTTTATGGCAACAAAACATGTTCGAATAACTATTAACGAATAGCTTTGCACACACGGTCTCTTTTTGATTTCTAACGATAACTTTAGGGCTAGGGTTCATTTCTGGGTAATTTCATTTCTTTTTCTGTTAGAAAATTACAGCACTTTGGCGTATAAAATTCAAGAGTTAACTTTTTACCTTCCTAATTTACATTTAGGTCGAGGGATCTTGCTTCTCTCATCGCAGTACAGTTCGGTCACTGATCCTGGCAGTTTTACTTTAGTGAGGCATAAGGACGTGCTGCTGTTGAGCAGTTGTTCCAGTTCAGTGTCGATGCTTCTGTGATTCAGCTAGTTTGTAAAGGTTTACCGGCTGAGTTATCTCCTCGATTCTTGAGAGACTGTCAGCAACGACGTTGTTCTTGCCTGATATATGTCTTATATCTGTCGTAAACTGTGAGATGTAATCCAGGTGCCTGAACTGTCTTGGTGAGCAATTTTCCTTCCGCGAGTGGAACGCGAAACATATGGGCTTGTGATCTGTGTAGATGACAAAGTTTCGTGTTTCGACCATATGCCTGAAGTACTTTACCGCTTCGTAGATTGCTAGCAATTCCCTGTCGTATGGTGAGTATTTCTTCTGTGCCGGACTTAGCTTGCGGGAGAAGAATGCTAGCGGTTGCCATGGTTCTCCGTCCTTGCACTGCTGTAACACTGCACCTATTGCTATGTCTGAGGCGTCCGTCACCATTGCCAATTTGGCTTCGCAGTCGGGATGGGCGAGCAACGCTGCTTTGCATAGGCCTTCCTTGCAGCCATTGAAGGCTTCCGTTTCCGGAGTGGTGAAATGCACAGGGTGAGAGCCTTTTACTGACCCTACCAATAGAGCATTTAAGGGGGCCTGGTGTTGAGCTGCGTCGGGTATGAATCGTCTGTAGAAATTAAGCATCCCTAAAAATCTGCGAAGTTCCCGGACAGTTTTGGGTGCCGGGTATTTTGTGATGGCTTCTACCTTCTCGGGTAGCGGACTGGTGCCATCGGCCGAGATCCTATAACCCAAGAAAGTCACTTCCTTTACTCCGAATACGCACTTAGCAGTATTGATCACCATACCATACTCCTGTAGGCGGGTGAAAAGTTGATGCAGGTGGTCTTCGTGAGTCTTCTGGTCTTTGGAGAAGATCAGGAAATCGTCAAGGTAAGGGTAGCAAAAGTCGAGTCCTCGTAGCATCTCATCGACGAAACGCTGAAAAGTCTGTCCAGCATTGCGAAGGCCGAAAGTCATGAAAGGAAATTCATAAAGTCCGAACGGCGTAGTGATAGCGGTCTTGGGAATATCCTCTGGGCTTACGGGTATCTGATTATATGCTTTGACAAGATCAATTGTGCTGAAAATTGTACATCCTGACAGACTATGTGTAAAATCTTGAATATGAGGAATTGGATAATTGTCAGGTACCGTCCTGGAATTTAGCGCGCGGTAGTCACCACAGGGTCGCCATCCACTGTTCTTCTTAGGAGCCAGGTATAATGGTGATGACCATGGTGAACTTGAGGGTCTGGCGGTGCCGTCTTTTAGCATCGCTTCAAACTCGTCTTTGGCTATTTTTAATTTGTCGGGGGCAAGGCGTCGTGGTGTACATGAAACTGGTGGTCCAGGTGTAGTCTGTATGTGGTGGATTGTATTGTGTGTTGATGTACGGTGTATGCCATGTGGCCGGGTAATATTAGGATATTTCCGTAGTATGTTGTGGTATGTGGTGTCACCAATAATTACCTTAACCGAGGAAATAATGTCTGACGAACGGGTAAGTGAAGCCGGGGTCGCAAGCATTGTATAGTTGTCTAAAAGACGCTGGTTCCTGCAATCAACAATTAAATTGTAAGAAGACAAAAAATCCACTCCTATTATTGCTTTCGTAACATCGGCTACAATAAATGACCAAGCAAAGTCACGGCGCAACCCCAAGTTTAAACTTAATTTAATATACCCGTATGTTTTGATGGGTGTACCGTTAGCTGCACACAGTTGATAATCTGTCGATTCACGTCGCCCCGGTAATAGCGATCGTGGGTAAACACAAAGGTCGCTACCGGTGTCAACCAAAAATTGTGTTTTTGATCCTCGATCGGTGACAAATAAGCGACCGGTGTTTAGACAATCGTCGGCCGCCATTACAGATTGCCCTTCGAGTTTTCCGCCGCTTTATAGTCGCACGGTTTCTGACATTTCTTCGCACGTTCTCTAAACCGTTGGTGGTACCAGCATTGTGGGAACTTGCTGTAACTCGACTGTGATCTCGACGAACTGGAATGATGACTTGAACGGCTGGTAGAACGTTGCCGCGGTCGTGAGTGTCGTGACACACGGTCGAACTTTGCGGTCAGCTTTTCCACTTGCCTGGCCAGTGCGGCTATCTCAGGATTCACACTGCTCGTAGGTGTTGTCTTGGTGATGGCGGATGTAGATGATACCTGGGGTCCGACGACGTCGTTGATTCGGTCTGCTAGCTCTGCCAATTCCTCCATCTCAGCCTTGGACTGCGAGGCGATGATGGCCTGCGTCCCGCTTGGTAGACGGCTCGTCCAAATGGTGCGGAGAAATTCCTCGGGGACACCCGGTCCCGCAAGGTTTAATAAGTGGCGGTAGAATTGCGATGGTTTACGATCGCCAAGTTCTTCGTGCATGAGCAGCTGTTTAACTTTCTTTTCGCGTGAAGCTGACATTCTTTTAATCAATTCTGCCTTGAGCTTCTCGTATTTGTTGGTGGCTGGAGGGTTTTCAATAATTTCTTGAACCTCGGAGGCGTATTGTGGGTCCAAGTGGCCTGTGACGTAATAAAACTTCGTTTCATCTGCTTTTATGTTCGAAAGCGCAAATTGTGCTTCCATTTGCGAAAACCAAAGTGATGGTTTTTCCGGATAAAACGGTGGTACCCTCACGCCCACGCGGAATGATTCTAGGTGTTTCGCACCATCTTGGCCTGCTGCGATCACATTTTGCTCACTTTTGTCTGTCATTGTAGTGTTCTTACTCGGGGTCACCAATTTAGCGTATGTACTGCCGAAGCAATTACGTACACTAATGTTCATGCGGTGTAAGCAGACAATAAGAGATATAAAAGAATAATTTAAATACGAAGAGCTTTTCTAAGTCGAATATATTTTTCTTAACTGACAAACGTGTTATTTTAAATCTTCTGTTTCTAAGCAACTACCTTTAGCATAGAGGAAATATTTACATTATAAACTTAAGTTATTAACCTACACCACACTCATACACCATAAATGCAGTGGGGCCAGTCAACAAATTAAATTTAAACTTTTTTTTTCATGTACTAGGTATCCTTCTAGAACGGTAAGCTGCCTACATAAATTCTAGTATTCCTCCGTCTTGAGATTTTTTTCCCCATAGCCTAGACTGCGTCCCACTGCTGGACAAATGCCTCCCCTTCCAATTTTCTCAGAGAAGTTAATACTAAGAAATAATCATAAAATTATTGTTTATGTAAATATGATAATATTACGCGTTTTAGTCTATTGCCGTGCCGAGGCAGTTTATGTAAATCCGCTGACACATAAAACTAGAAATCTAGATTCATTTGAATACTTATTAGTTTCTGAGGTGTGTACAGGAACTTATCTAACGGCTGGGAAATTATAATAAATTTAGTTAATGTAGGTATAAATAAGCACTAAGTGGCTGTTTTATTACGTGGATTGAAACTTCAGTTTTAACAGTCTATTTGAAAGGTAATTTGGTTCTGGCTATTACTAGTTTTACGAAAAGCACGGTGCTGCCGCCGAACGAGCAGCGGATGGCGTCCAGGATCAGCCGTTCGTCCTCCGGGTCCATGAGCAGGATCATAGGGTCAACTCGATATGTAGCTCATGATCGAACAATAGCTCCTATGCGTGTTCGATGCTATGAGATATGCGTCATCGAAAACTTTTTGTCAGCAAGCAAAATGGTGTGCTTTGATATTATTGTTTTTAAGCCATGCATTTCGAATTCAAAATATGTCAACCTGCCAGGAGCAAGAGTCTAAACTCTTACTCCTGGCAGGTTGACATATTTTTATTTTTTTTAACTCATAGAGCCAATAGTTTCAGTTTATTTTTAGGGATTATATTTTATTCTGTTTTTATCGCAAAGTTTTCCTAAAAATAGTCGAACATCACATTTTGCCCCATCTAGCGGATTGAAAATGAACTATAAGAAGTTTTGGTTGTGTAAGTTTTACAGCTATTTGACAAGAGATGTCGCTTTATTCAATGTTTTGCTATTTGCCAACAGATGTCACTATTAAAATGGCGGTACAGAGGTTTTAAATACCTATACTGTGTAATTTTGACTTGAAATGTCCAAAGAAAGTAATACTCGAACACGCCATCTTAGTTAATCCAAAAGCAGTATTGCGGTACATTTTTCTTAGGTTTGTGCTTCGCGTTTATTTCCGCGCTGATAATACTTAATTAAGATGGAAGCGCCAGGAAAGCCCGCAAATTTTTTTTTTTTTTTTACGTTTTTTTCAATTTGCGGGGCAGTGTCAGTTTGTAGGTATGTTGATTAAAATATGCTGGTCACCGAAGATGATTCATTTACAGAGATCGGATATTCGGATGCATATTTACTTAAAGTTTGAGTGTTGGCTAGTATGGAGCGCACGTCAGTATGTGAAAAGGAGTTTATTTAAAAAATAAAAACTAGTCTAGTTACTTTTTCGTTTAGCTCCAAATGAATTATGCCCAGACATATTTACCATTTTGTTTTAGCATTCGACATTTAATTTTCACAAAAAAACGAATATAAATAGTTGTTGTATTTTTTTCCTTGTTATTTTCAACAAATTTGCCAGGTTTTAAATAAATTTAAAATATTCGTTACGATATTTTGAGTACTACATTTTATTCCTACTAGAAAGAATTATGAAATTTCGCAATCCCGCGACAAAAAGTGGCGTTTAAATAGCCGCTTCCATACTTTTGTACCTTTTGCCAGGAAAGAACGTACTTTAGGTCCATCACACACCATCCATCCGAATATCCGATCACTAGTTATAATCATTAAAACCGACAACTTAAAGTTCATTTAATCCCATTGAATGACTTCAGGAAATAGTGAATTTCGCGGGCTACTCTGGTGTTTCCACCCTTGTGCAAATAAAACTACAAACAATACTTTATTTTTTTTATTTTATAGCGTACCACCGATTGGTAATTTTTATTACAATATATTACGCCTAATAGACTCGTAAAGTAAAATAGTTACATACACTTCTACCCTTAACAATATATTTACAGACCTACAGCAAGAATAACATTACATACTTTAAATACAATTGCATTTTACTTAACGAGTATTTATGATAACAATTTTTGTGCATGACTGAGTATTTTTCATTCACTATAATTTAACACTGTCATAATACAAGCCAGTCCTCTTTAATCATGTCCGATGCTTTTTCAGCAATCATGATGACAGGAGCGTTGGGGTTCCCACTTATTATGGTGGGCATCACACTGGCGTCGACAACTCTCAAGTTGGCCACGCCATGAACACGTAGCCGCGGGTCTACCACAGCGTCGATATCGTGCTTAGGACCCATCTTACACGTCCCAGTAGGATGGTATATTGTAAACGTGAAGTGCTTCAAACTACACTCCCAGTATTCATCACTAAACAGCACATGGTGCTGACACCCAGGCATAGCAATGGTGTGTGGCCTCGACCCGTACCTCTGGAAAGCTGTCGTGTTCGATAAAGCCATCGCTATCTTTATACCTTCCGTAAGGACTTTAATATCTTCCTTGTAAGCGAAGTAATTCGGCTCTATAGACGGCGCAGCGAACGGGTTCTTATTTTTCAGTTTAATCCAACCGGAGCTCTTCGGTCTCAACAGTAATGGAAGAATAGTCCATGTCTCAGCGTCCTCTACTGGTTTGTAGACGGTATTATACACTCGATCGCGCAGATTCAATATCTTTCTGATCTGTTCTCCGCCATCAGAATTTACTGAACTTGGCGCGAAGTGAAATTGTATGTCCGGCCAGTTACCAGATGGTGGCGCATATTTAGTGTTCACAAATGCTAGTCCCTCTACGCCTTGAGTCGTCATCGGTCCTTTCTCATATAAAATGTAGTTCATGGCAACGTTGAATGTCTGGAAACGGTCCTTCTTAAATGTTACAGGTTTGTTGACTACGAAAGTCAAGCCACCGAGACCAACGTGATCCTGCAAGTTATGGCCTACCTTTAGGTTTGCTACCAAAGGAATACCATGTTCTCTCAGGTGGTCCGCTGGTCCAATTCCACTCAACATCATTATTTTAGGAGTCGCCAGTGCCCCAGCGGACATAACCACTTCTCTTTTGATTCTAACTTTGTGCCGTTGACCATTTCTATAGAACTCTACGCCGTATGCCTGTTTTTTAACAGGATTGATAAGAATCCTTGTAACTTGGGCACCGAGAGCAATGTGCAAGTTACTCCTTTGTCTCACAGGTCTGAGGAAGGCCTTGGCCGTGCTGCAGCGGCTGCCGCGCCGCATGGTCGCCTGGGTCAGCATGAAGCCCGTCTGTTTCGCTCCGTTTATGTCTCGGTTTTCGTAACCAAGTTCTATGCCGCCTTTCAAGAACGTAACCGATAATGGCGTGCGCCACGGTGCTTCTTGGACCGTGAGGTATCCGCCGGCGGCGTGGTATGGCGTGTTCACTAAGTACGGGTTGCGATTGTCTTCGGATTTGAGGAAATATGGTAACACTTGATCGTACGACCAGCCGGGGTTACCAAGCGCTTCCCAGAGGTCGTAGTCGTTGCGGTTGCCCCTGACGTAAACCATCGCGTTGAGCACGCTGCAGCCGCCGAGTACCTTGCCTCTGGGCCAGTTGCAGCGGTCGCCGTTCATGGCGAGACAGTAGGAGCGGTTGTGTGAGGGTGTGGTCTGGTACTGCCAGTCCATCTCAGAGAGCTGTGTGTAGCCCGCCAGCGCGGGGATGTCAGAGATCTCAGTTTCGTCTTGGCCGGCCTCCAGGAGCAGCACAGTCCAGTTGCCGATCTCGGAGAGCCGCGACGCGACCACTGCACCGGCAGAACCGCCGCCGACTATCACGAAGTCGTAGATCGGCAACAGCTGAAACATTTAACAATTTGATTATTACATTGTAATTGCACTTGTAACATTTTTTTTCTTCTGCATTTTGCTCAAGTAAAAAATGCACTTGTATTTTTAACGACGTTACGTTTTGGAATATACGTCTTTAGATCATTAAAATAAAAATACTTACAGTATTGACATCCGTAATATAAGATTCTGGGTCGAATTGTTGGTATCTGAAGTACGTGATCCCGAGTGCCAGGAGTGGTATCAGACCCAATACGGTGATGGGCGACGGTGCCAAGCTGGCCAGCGCTCCTGCCGCCTCCATGGCTACCCTTACAACTCATCTACCGCTAAACTAATATTTACAACTTAGCCTACTAGTCTTAGCTCTCTTAAATCCAATGCTGGCTTTTCTTTCTTTGCTCTTCTTCTGAAAGAATTTTAGGTGTATAATTCCTAATGCCAGGCTTTTTTATGGGCGTTGTTTTCGCCTTTTCTGTTTCGCTAAGATAGCTTTTGAGTCGTGCGCTTTTCAGATCGTCTTTGTCGGCGTCAAAGAGTTGTAGCGTGTTGTATCGCTTCTCTTTGTGAAGTTTCACGGGTTTGTAGAGCTCTTTGTTGACGTCTTTGTAGTGTTCGTTTTTGTACAAGGCTGTGCAGTAGTAGTCGCTTTTGGAGGATCTGTCTGAGCGGTACTCGCAGGCACTAGAGCCACTCCTGTAACCGCTGCTCTCTGTCGATGAATTGTCGCTCTTGAAACTGTCGGCGCTCCTCCTCGCCTTGTGTCGCATGTAGTCCTTGTCGAAGTTACTGGCGCGGTAGTCGACGGGCGCGCTGCGGTAGTGCAGGGGCTCGTCGTACTTGTCTTTGTACCGTCTTACTTGCGTGCCGCTAGCGTGAGCGTACGACTGTTCCTGGCCCATGATGTAATGCGCGTTTGCGCTTTTGCGGGATTTCTGTAACGATAATAATTTTGTGTTAGAATAAATTATTTAAAAATGACGTTTTACGTATCAGGTGACCAAAATATGAAAATCAAACTATGAATATGAATATTCATGATTGTGTATTTCTTCGTTACAGGTAAGATGACGCTTGAAAGCTTCTGCTGACTTCATAATTATAAAGTAAGTTTATAAAAGTGGCTATAAATACTGTCAGGATTCAAATATTTGAAAGCCTTCTAAATCTGGCTGTGATGCATAGCGCAAATTTACCGTAATGAATGCCAATATCGGCAAAGCGCAAAATCTAAGCGTAAAATACTTGACGGTCGTTGGCTCTGGCCTTGTCAGTACCGTTACTGATAACAATAACAACAGATCATACGAGTATATGAAAGCAATTAAATCACGAATAATTTGTTATCAATAATGTTGATTAAAAGTTTGTACATAGTGTGTCAGTAGAACAGGCACTCAGTTTGGGAGTGGACCGGCCGAAATTAAGACGAGAGAAATTTAACAGGTTTTTCAAACCACTTGCATTGGAGGTGTCGTAAATAATCCAACTCAATGGATTTGTGAGACATATGGAACGGTTTAGAAGACGTCTGCAAATTGATTAATAGAAACAAAAGTCAAAATTGTTCTCACTTTTACTCTCAACTTGCTATTACATGCATGTGTAAATGAATTACAGTATGTTACTCGCTTGGCACCCAGAGAACCGTAGAAAAAGTGGTTTGGTAACTCTGAATTAATTCGTTTCAAAATTGTAGTATTTACTTATGTAAGTGTTAAGCATAACTAACTTTAATCTTGTTGGTTTACTGCTAAATTATTAACTTTCTTTGGTAAAAATGAACCGCAGTTTTGTGGTTGTTCTGTGGTGTCAACTGTGAAGTTATCATTACTTTCACTCACAGTTTTAGCTTTAATTTCGTATTTACTAGTTTCTGCGGCGGTCTTATTGTTTCCTTGTTTATTATTTGTTTCACAGTCAATAATCTTATTAGAGGTTGCCAAATCCTGAACTTGTTTCACTCTCTCGTATGTATCAGTACAGCTACGTGCTAATTGCATGTTTGGGTAATATCTTATGGATGACTGTCGCTGTTATCTCTAGATTTAGAAATCTATGATTTATGCTTAATGTTCATTTAAATTAATTGTTTTATTTTAATTATTTAATTTAATACTATCTAAACTATCTAATATAAATGTATTAGATAGTTTAGTATCTTTATAGATACCCTCATAGAATTCAAATGTCGGGCAACGACGTACATCACAGTTTTTTACATTATAAGAAAAACAGCTGATTATTCTCACCAGTAGCCATAGAAATACAAGGTCGTTTCATAATTTTTTGAACCATCTAACACAGTGACGTCTGCCAAGCTGTTCGGAAATGGGTTAAAACGCTATTACTTAAAGACACGACAAACGAGCTGTAAACAGACCATAAAACCACTAAAATGAGCTGGCTTTAACCAACCTTGAAGAGTAGAAATTTAACGTGCTAGTCACGTTGACATTCAAAGCGGGTTTGAAATGCGATCACCATGAACAATCCGTCACGGAGACATTACCGGTCAAAGTGCCTCGGGACA
Source organism: Cerastis rubricosa (assembly GCA_949152445.1). NCBI lineage: Eukaryota > Metazoa > Arthropoda > Insecta > Lepidoptera > Noctuidae > Cerastis > Cerastis rubricosa. Next base: position 14,335,135 of record OX424545.1, on the reverse strand, counting down.
ACGACGGTAACAACCGAGAACGAGTCATTTGTCCACATTGTCGAACAAACATGTGTTGTTTGAAAATAAAAATAATGAAGGACGCTACACGATTTCAAACCTTATACGAACCGAGTAAATGCCACAGCTAGGGGATCTACCGACGATTCTTAAAAACGTTTACTCAGTGAAATGCCGTTCAATTTGAATCCTATGTCGAAGCAATAAAACTGTTGACTGCAACTGCCAGAAATCCTTTCAAGTGTTTTCTTTTCGACGCTAAGTATGTTAGCTTGTTTTTAAAGATGCAAATTGCGTATTTAATGTCGGCGATTGTTCGCTAAAGCCTCAATACCAAAATTTTATTTACAAATGTACCTGATCCTTAAAGTCAAGAAATTCTTTAAAGGTATTTTTGTAATAAATAAGAAGCTCCTTAGCATGTGATCCTTGTAATCTTATAAGCTTTAGAAGTAATCAGTCAAAACGTATGCGTTATTAAAATGTCAATGGGGATCATGGTATATATGCATGACAAAACAATACAAGAACTTCAGATTTGTCTAGAATGAACGTTCTTTACGGTCATACATTACATATTGGAACTTGGAAATTAACTGCTTATTCTTCTATGTGAAATAGACGAAATAGTTCAAATTCAAGAATGACTCTTGTGTCATCTTCAATCCGTTAACTTAATTAAGTAATTTCATTGTTCCCATCTGTGATACTGGCATTCTAAATTTTCAGAGCATAACGAATACGTGTTTTATATTTATATATTTTATATAACAATTGATGCTATGTTTTCTGTTAATAAGAGTTCCTAAATAACTAGTTATTTATTTAATAACAGTAAATTATAGTGCCCGTTAATTTATTTCGTAAATAGCGGTATCTTTTGAAGAGCCAAAAGTGTTATAATGATCACTTGCGAATTGCTGCACATAGATCTTCTACCAAAATGGTATGGGTGTAAAGAAAGCCTTGTGGTTGAATGCAACAGTAATGCAGATTTAACAGTTATTGAACTAACAGTTTATAGCTAATAGTACTTCGTTTGTGTCCATAACATTATCAACAATAGGTGAATTAAGCAATACGACTTCAATGATATAATTATCTCCTTATAATCTTCTTCTGGCAAAGGCCCTGTTTGTTGTCCAGACAGTATGGTCATCTTCGAATTGTCTAATTCTGCAATCAAAATATTACGGCTAATAGATATTTTTTTTTATCTTCCATCTTGACCAGAACTCGTCTGCAAGCGAGCGCTCCGTTAGTTTGGCCTGCGCGTACGCGTGTCTGTTTCCGCATCGCCTCACTGAATTAAATTAAGTGTATCTAGCTGTTACAACTTCTGAGACCTTAACATGCACGGGCATTATCGTAGTTTAAACGGTCATGAGTTTCAGTGTACTGTTGTGTGTTCCTAATAGTACAACCACAATTCGCCAGCTATGTTTAAGTCCCATCTAATAGGGGGCGAGCCTATTGCCATCAACAGGGCACAAAATGTGATTAATATGGAGCAAAGGTCAAGTTGTTGCTCTTTTTTTTTTCAAACGCATAATCTTCGTCCTGAGACATCTTAAGAATCGTTGCATCAGTTTGTAATCTTCATGGAAAGTCATTGGCTATTCTCGAAATTTTGGCTTTAAGACCATGGTCAAACTAACCACATTATGTGGCTACAAACTAGAGGTAATCCCTTTCGCGATACCTTGAAAATTCTACCAGTCCTTTTCATATCCACCATCACATTTTCATGGAACACAGTGAAGTCCCTTAACGTATTCTTATGATAACCAATGATTTCAAATGGTCAGGCGTGTGTACATTGGCAATATAATTGAGAAACAGTTAAGAGCGCTAACTGGGCTGACCCAAGTACATTATACCGTCTAGGCTAACAAGTATTTTGTAATAGAATGTTGCAGTAAGTATAGAGTTAACAGGTGCAAACCCACTTCTAATTTGAAAAGAATATATTGATGGTATTACAGAATTTGTGCCCGGTTGATGACAGAGCGGTCGCCCCATATTACGTGGGACAAACAATATCTGGTTGAATGTGGATGTAATATAAGAAATTACATCTCTGTCTTAACCTGCGAGAAATTCAGTCGTAATGTTATGTTATGTTTACAGAATTTGTAAAAGCAACACGAATTATATTTGACATAGTAAAAAAAAATATAATTACACGAGTAGTCAGAAGCCAAAAGTCTGACATCCAGTCTTACTAAGGGGTAAAGAAATAATTGTCGAAATTTCAAAACACATTAATTTAAAGAATGACTGTTGTTGCTGTTGATCCTTGAACATGAGCAAGATAGAAAGGAAAAGTTTCGGAAGGCACATTTTGGGTTGGATTACTTAAGTTAGGCCAACCATATTTCAAATAAGACTAATGCTATACTTACTTAATCATTGTTTCATTGAAATAATACTGCCGAAAATGGGCATCGTGAAAACTGTTACTGTAAAGTCGTGAGAGAATCTTGCAACTGTCAATCATCATCTCCCTGCGCTTATCCCATATTACTTGGGGTCGGCGCAACATGTTTTGGTCTTTCAATCTGCCCCGTGAGGGTATCATCCTCATATTATCATCAATTCTTTAGTGTTTTTTTTTATTTTAATTTAATTATTTAATTCTCCAAGTACATTTCCGGTTTATTGTAAAATTGCCATCTGGCCTCCTTAAAACGAAATCACGGTTTGGCTTTAGTAGACTTCAAAGCAATCATTATAATTCTGCTATAGGTATCCATTACTTTATACGGCCGGGCCCTTTTAATCACCTTGATTTTCTGAGCTAGTTTAGTATTTATTTCTAGTTTTAGCCTGGTTCTTCCTTTGGGATCAACAGATGCATTTAAGTCATACGAATTCGTTTCATTCAAAAATCCATCTATATCTTCTGTCTACCAACCTTTGACTAGATCCTGTTCTTTAGAACTCAGGAGGTCTTAATCCAGGTTAAAAAATGTCCATGTAAATGCTTGTCACGAAGAAATCACAGTTTTTTGCCACCTGCGTCGTGTTGGTCCGTAACGTGAAAAGCTTACACAATGAGGTGATAATCTAACACATAAGCTTTTGGATATAACCCATTGTGTGAAGCATGTGATCGGAATTCCTTGATAGGTAACACAGAATTACCATTTGTATTGGTCGGTGTACGTCTGGTAGCATCGCACTTAGATTAAAAAAGAAAATCCTATAAAATGTAGGTTCGTCAACTAAAGTCTGTTCTGACCTCAACCCGTGTCTCAAATCACACGAATTGAACCCAGCTTGATAAAATTTAAGCTGGATTCAATTCGTGTGATTGTTGTCTATCTCTAACTGCATTTAGACTATTGGTTTCATTTTTCGAATAACAAAAATGATCAGCTTACTAGGCTGTATTTTTTATTTTATTTGGAAATCGAACAAGATAGCGGGTAACTGTGTCGATATACCGTATTTTGTATTTATTCTCCGCTTCCATGGCTCAACCTGAATAATGAATTATATTTCTTTATTCATGGGCATTGGCGCCCTCGAATTATGCAGATCTTTAACGGTTTTGGACTAAAGTCGCCTTTTAGCTCTTATATAAGTTGAATAGTGCGGCCGTTAAGTAAATGGGCTAGCAATGGGCTAAGTTTTGTCTGAAGTACTTCGAGTGCCATTCAAGATGAATTCTCCATGAGAATTAAAAGCCATTCCGCACCTACATAAATGAGGTTTCAAACTTTCCTCATTCAATAGTGTCTTGTTTAGTTTTATTTCGAATATATCTTTAGAGTATTTCAAATTGTTTTTGTGCTGTCATTTCTATTATTGTATAACATTTTTCTAATAAGATGTCAATGCATACGTAACTCGGCTGCTTAAACCTGGCACGCAACAGTCCTTGTTACATTATCTGGTTCATAAAACGTACGCCACGTCAAACGTATTCAAATTCATAAATGCGTTCATTAATTCACCGGCGGTTTCATTGCGAACTTTATTTGGAATGCCCACTCGACTAAGTGGGACACTGGCTTCATTTCCAACAGCCTACGTGCAGATTGGTTCCTCTCCAATATTGTTTTCATGCCTACCACGAAATTAATCTTTATTGCAATCACGTATAGTTCTTAATGGTGTGAGGTTGACATACAAATGGATCCACCCCTTGTGATTCTATTCTGAAGGCATTCCTTGACGTAAGAGATTAATGTATTTGCGACCATCCACGATAGAGAAAGCTACAAGATTGTTCAGTGCGTTTTGTTGGTTCAATAGTTAGCTGACCACCGCGTGCGTGTGATGGGTAGTGGCGTAACTCAGAAATATAGACGACACTCTCAATTTCTATTGACTCGGGCAATTTGGGATCTGGTGTGAGACGTGTTGTTGTCGTAGACACAGTTGCACAAGAATCTTGTGGTATGGTCAATAATGTATATCTATGATTACAATTGAGTAATTCAGCACTGATTCACATTTTACTCCTGAAGGTCAGGCATAAATTCAAATCCTAAATTCCAATATTATGCTGATTCTAAAGTTAATTTTCAAATGTCACAATATTGGAAAACTTTTTCACATCTTTAGTGAAATAGTGACCAAATGTTGAAATGTTGGGCTTACAAATTACGCCAGCGGCAGTAGATAAGTAGGCTTAATGAGTTTAAATGAATACTTAAGTAAGTAGAAAATAACTTATGTCGTAATAAGCTTCAACGGAAATATTCATTTACGTGATGCTAGTCATGCAAATTGCAAATCGTTCATACAAGCCTCGCATCAATGGATTATAAAACTATAGGAAGCCAAGATGTATGAACGTGGTAAAAATAAACATGCTTACAAATAATGAGACAGTGTTGTACCGGTTCAGGATATAGATGCAGTTTGATAAGATATGGTGTGGAACTGCTTTCTAGGCAATGCATGACTGTGAGATGTATATCACTAAAGTGCTGGGAAGAGAAAATCCTCTCAGACTACGAAAACAATAAATTAAAACAATCTCTGCAAAGTTATCTACATAAATAATTGTCTTTTGACGAAAATCCTAATAGATATATATGGTAAACCTCTTAAACGCTTTGCCATTGTTAACAAGATTACTATTAGAATAAATTTTAATATGTAAAGATCAAATCACTTTAGTATAAAGAATCAATATTTAAGTACTTATACAATTACCAGAAGCTTTGTTTGCAAAGACGAAAGAAACATTCGTAAATATGTTTTACGTAATATTTTCTATAAAATGTTGACATTTGGCTATTTAGGTGACCTTTGACCGGAACAAACTTTATTTTAATGAAAGGTTTAGGTTACATTTTTTATGACATTTTGTGAAGATCGCTCGAAGAAATTGAATGCATGATTGTATCGGCACCTCCTTTTTCTGCAGAAGTAATAAAACTCAGAATAATAGAAAACCATCCAACGAAAATACTATAGCTAAAATACCATAAATAACTATGTAATTATGTACAGTGTTGTGTAACTCACTTAGTGCCCTCAAATCATTCAAGTATTTTCTTGTTAACTTTTAAAAAAGGCGTATCATTGTAAATGATTTTTTTTCATCTTGTAAACAATCATTTTATTATGGGCTTTAAATATGACCTGCATCACGACTTTTTGACGCTATAGGCCGATTGCCAGACGTGTTATTTTTACTGTTAACAAATTCGATAAACTTTACAAGCTCGTCAGATATTTCGCCAAATTTAGATTTAACAGTAATATTATATTTTACTGCTACGTCAATGTGAGCAATTATAACCGTGCAATAATCACTTGCTATCTCGACCAGTTTCATCTCATACTTGTTAATGATGACGGTTTAGGCTTGCAGTCTCAATTTCTCCGTGAGTTTGTCTTTTCTAAAAATTTAGATACTCACTTATTCCGAGTTACCGACCGGTTTGAGAAAGCACTCGGCCTTTGTAATCATATCGAGTTCATCGTCCTGTTTAATTTTCCTTATTCATAATGTATTCTTGTTAAGATCACGATTATTCTTTATATTTCTTGCAGTTCTAAGTTTTATTCTTCCAGCGATTCTAATTGGTTTTGTTGATTTCTGAGACTGAATTGTTTAAGTAACAAAAAATTGCAACTAAATGTTACGATTAAACAACTTTTTTATTATTTTTTATGGCGTCTTGTTAACGAATATTTATGTTAAAATTTAAATCTTAAATAAGGGAACTGTATCATGTTCTTATGAGAAATAAGGATTCTAAGCCTAATAACTCCAAATTATACATACAGTCTATTCGTTAATTTACTCTCCAAACAATCTTCTGTAATTATTTACAATTCAGGTGCCGGCACCTTCGTGCTGGTTCCGTAAATCAGTTTTTTCTTAAACTACCATTACCTCATTATTCATAATTATCTCTTTAAAGGCACGAAAGACAGAAGGTAGAAGGACTTTAGCCATGATCATAATTATTACAAAACTCGTAGTGTTTTTTTGCAATGGAAGCCATTATCTTGGTGGGTCAACATAACATCTGTGTCACTGGGTGCGTGTTCGCGCTTGCCATCTACCACTGGCTCGTGGCGTCACGTCAATATTTGTCTTCGTGTATCGTTCAATTGTTTGTTAATTAGAATTCTTTAAGTACAGTGTTGGCGGCTAGATCGCGTGCGCATCTATCTATGACTATCTTTGTGATCATCGGAAGAAATTCTAATTGAAGTTCAATTTTTATAAACATTCATTATTCCGTTGTTTACAACATTAATATTCTTCATGCTTCATCAAATATTACATGACTTATTGAAAATGACTTACGTAATCGTTGTTTAATTGATATGTGTTAGCTAATTCTTTTTACATAACGACAAATCGTTGCAAAATGGTATGTTGTTGTTGATAATGTCGCCGGTAACATAATATAACTACTATTCAATTCCGAGTACTTTATGAATTAAATGTTTATTTTGAGATTAATTTTGGGATGGCTTTCAAACACAAAATATTTTAAAAGTCAAATACTACCTTAACTATTCCAAGAGTACCGTGTGACTATTCTGGCTTATATGAGGACAACAGACAAAGATAATTCCAAATTTAAAAGTTAAACTCCGAGTGCTTACTTACATTCAACTTTTTAAAACAACCATTAAAACCAAACTCGGGAAGTCATAGCTTCGACCTCTTTAGAAGGTACTGGCAAGAAAGGGACAGCAACAGCAATGATAATAAAATCGACATTACTGGTAAAAGGGTCTTGCTATAATTGAAATAGGACGAAAGCAGGTGGAATCCAGTTTGACTAGTGAATCAGGAAGCGACGTGACCACTCGACCGCTGACCATGAGTAGGGGAGGCGAAACCAACTTGAGATTGCACACCTTATTTGTAAATGGTTGCATATGCAAGGTAATTGAAAGAATATGGCTAAAGGTCAGGGCTAAGTGAAATATCAACAAGAAACTTGCAAAATGGATTTAGCCATTTCAGATGGCTTGAACGACATTGGTCAAGTCTGATCTTTATCGAAACCAAATATGGCCTATGGACAATATTTCTTAAGCCAAAGTAAAAAACAAGATAATTCTTTTGAAACTCGTAGAGAAATACTGGTATTAAATTGTATGGTGATTAAATTACGTGTGTTACTAACCAAATTACGGAAGAAGAAGCAACAAGACATTCAATTATGTAGTTGTACTAGCTCTGCGTGCAATCCTAACTGTTGCTGTTGGCAACACTGCTATTATTTTGTTGCATTGTACATCATAATGTCAAGTGGTTTTGAATACTTCGTGTAGTACTTAAGTTTTGTATGTAACGCACGACAGCTGTATGGTTGCCGGTAAAAAACGATATTTTACTGTTTCATCATGAGTATCATGGCAGAGAATCAATCAGGTATTTTGCCAGATAGATAAGAAGCAAGAGGTGTCTAACGAGATGATGAGTAAAAGAGAAGTAGAAGTATGGATGAAGAAGACAGGCTGCGCCAATCCCAAATAAATTGGGATTAGGGCAAGAGAATTATGAGATTAGAAGCAAAATCCTTTCAAATGCTAAAAATATTGTATAGGTACTGCGTTCTCTCGTTATAGCAAATCTGTCATTCACTGTTATAGGTATACAGGTGCCTATTTAGCGGTGAGAAACTCTAAGTGTGACATAATAAAACATCAAACTTATCTACGAGCATCAGATAGTAGGTCACTCAAGACAAAGTTGCAGCTTTCCAAGCACGAATTAATGCTAGCCGCGGCCCGCACCTGCTTGGTGGAATAAATCACGGCGTGGTATAGCCAAACAAATTTATTGACGTTACCCAATGGCTGCCAGAGATGGGCTATAATTGCAGAAACACCTTTCCATTGAGTCATCGTCTATTAGTACTTAATTATGGATATTCTTCCTGATTGCTTTAATAAAACCTAAGAGGGCTTAAAAAGCGTCTTGGGAAGCTTATAAAGAGAGGTTATATTGCCTCTTAATGTTTAGTTACAGTCGTTCTTTAACATTTTCTTAGAGGATTCCAAAAAAACATCCGATCATCTCAGAATAAATTTTCACAATCGTTAAATATTAAACTGACATGGCCAAGTATGATATTGATTCAAAATTGAACTAAGCATTTATTTTCTACTACTAGAGAAACTTGTCAGCTGTTAGATATCTTAGATCTTCACGAGTACCTATGTCCAAAGTTCAATTTATGACGCTACAGTTTGGAGAAATTAAAACCGGTATGATCGTCCTCTCTAGAAAACTACTAAACATATTATAACCTATAGCTATAGACATACACGAAATTTAAAAGATTGTTACGAGTGTTACATTTGAATGTTACCTTGGATCCATTGTGACGTTCAAAATTGCAGCATCCAAAATAGTAAAACCAAACAATCCAACAACTGTGACGTAAAACGATGTCACTATTTAACTCAACCGTTATTTTGCATTCCTCACTAAAAATTCACTTTCGTTGCACTAGTTGTCACTTGAATTCAAAATTTTGACAGTAAATACCGCTATTTTTTAAATTAAGATGTCCAACAAAAAGAACACTACTATGGTTTTGTTCTCGAATTCAAATGAACTTTATAAATTCCATTCGAAATGTCTCAGTTGATAGAAAGCCATGAGTGTTCCGGTGTAGACTTTCTTCGCGCGTGCGCCGACGTGCCGTAGCTCACGGTGAGTGAAGCGCAGTCGCCGCCACTAGTGTTGATACCGATTGGACGTTGCTCAATATATGTATTGAGTGATCCGAATCATGTTTGGAAATGTTTATCCAAAAACCCTTAATTTGTTGACCTTCGTGGCAGGTGATTGTGGCTCCATGGCCCTTAGAAAGGTCATGACTGAGTATTCAAGTCATGCTCGTGTATTAATTATGGACTTAAATATTTACCTTAAAACCTTGAGTCAATAAATAACGAAAATGGTTGAATATGCTTGGGTATCAAGTAATCCTTTGAAAGTTAGATGCATTTACATGCTCTTTATACAACTGAAGTTTTATTTGTAAAGTAAGCTTTTAAATAATTGCGGTTCGGCTCAATGTAAACAAATCCGTCAGTCTCATTAATCACATGAAAAGAACACGATTTAATTTATTATAGGTTAGCTAGCGTCTTTCTCCACAAGTTGTACTATTAGACAGGGCTGTCTGCTATTTAGAGGCACGATTACTATCTGACCTGCGAAACCCTTCAAAGCAGGTTTTCTCAGTGTAAATGAAATAGGTGTTCGCCTATACAGCTGCATGTGTCTAGTCGTAAAATATGTGGTTGTATAGAATTATACTCAAAAGTGACGAATCATACTTGATAGGGAACTAAAACTTAATGTGAGATGGACATAACATCTTTCCAGCAGTATTTTAACATTCCCATATCGAGAAAAAAAATTAAGTTAGGTAATTTCGAAAGAATAAATTGAGTTAGATAGGTAATTTCGAAAGAATTTAGTTAGATCGATCTCGCGGATGATGAATATTACCATTACGAATTCAATAGTGCAATGCAATTTTTAAAATTTTTAGTGCTTCTATAAATTGCTGATTTTTATTTAACCCCAAAATAAGAAACAGATATAGAAATGGATGGATCTTAATAATAAAGAGAGTTCTGAACTAAACTTGAAGCATCTCTTTAATGCTAACACTCGAATGTGTCAGAAGAAAAAAAAAATAGCTTTCTTGACAGGCAAGCCATGATTTAACAGACATTAAAATTTAGTACAAAAATATTGACTGCTCTTATGTACTGGATATACTGGTCCTAGCTACAGCTTATGACAGCGTAATTAGTTACATTTTCAATAAATCAGAGCATAACATTAAAATCATACCATTGGTCATGCATTCCGACGAGGAAGCGGCTAAACAGTAATTTTTCAAACAGGACTTGATTATGCTCTGTTTAAATTCTGTCAGATCACTTTATAGCTAGTAAAAAGGCAAACGAAATCGAAGGTTTTAGATAGCCAGAGGACCTTTGTTTTGTAAGAGATGTTTAATTAATATAATATGATTGCAAAAAATGGAGCTTCTCGCATAACTGCACGATGCTCCATCTTGGAAAACACGACTAATGATAATGATAAGTTTAAAATATTTGGGAAGAATATTTGAGTCATTATTTATTGGCATCTTATAGGATAGCCTTTATTCTCTCAAACAAGTCGGGTTACGTTGCGATTGTACGTCATACGTTAGGTAGGTGTGACCTCTTCGTCCGAATGAATTCTGATCACCTATATAATCTTGCATATCCACATTTATCTTATTTTCACTCTTGCCGTTGACTTTAACCGTCAATGCTTGATGCCTTATCATTATTAGCTTCTCTTTGATTCTCAGTTTGTTTATAAGCTTCACTTGCATTGTTTACAAGATCTAATAAGTGAACAACAACAGCGGTGGCGCGTGAGTGGTCGATCAGGTAAAAGCCTTTCTCGCCAGCCTCCGTGTCAGTGGCCGCGCCGATCCCTCTGCGCGTTGCTGTGTTGGTGTGCAGGAGAAAGGCGTCGTTAGTGAAATTTTGCCGCAATGTGCGTTTTGGCGAAATGATTCCGTTCGACTAGTTTATGTGGGAATTTGTGGTGTTATTCTCATCTTGTTTATCGAGTTTACTCAGTGCCTCGGAAAGCACGTAAAGCCGTTAGTCCCGGCTATCATTTGTAGCTCTATGACAGTCGTTACAGGTGACTACCTGACCACTGACTAGTGGTCCGAAAATCTGACAACCAGTCTTACCAAGGAGTATCGTATTACCCTGTACTATATACTGTCAGATAGGCAGTCGCTCCATGTAAAATACATGATTCAGCTGCATTCGGTAAGACTGGAAGCCGACCCCAATAAAGTTGGAAAAAGGCTAGACAGATGATGATGATTCTCATCTTGTTATTGGGTCATCCCAATGCTGTTTTTTGATCTTTTGAGGAGGCGAGACGAGTTGTCTGTAGTGTAGATAGTTTGTTCCGTGCCGTTGCTCTAGTTTATTGGACGTTTTGGATTTGATTAATGACTAATCAATCAAAATTTTCAGTGCTATTCTTATTTTGATTTCCTCAAAGATTGTAGGTACTGATTTTGGTCTTTTATGGAAGATAAAGTGTTTGTCTGTTATCAGTTTTTTCCATGCCATGTTTTAATTTATTGGAAACTGTAAATTCAATAAATGACAAATCAATTCGTTTCATTTAATGTTCATGTTAAAGTAATGACAAGGCGATGACTATTTAATTAATTAACCTGGTCATAAGTTAATACTTTGTAACGATTAAGAAGTATTAAGCTTAATTTAGTAGTAACGTCAGTTACGCGTATTATTGTAAACCGTCATTTACAATATTACCTCTAAAAGAATCCGCTTAGAAGAATTTCCTGCAAAGAAATGCGAACAATTTCCGGCGATGCTTAGTTCCCATACATTTTCTAGTTGTAGGTCAAGTTGAAGAATTTTACTGTATTAAATAACGGCTGATTATAATTGGAAAGCAAGAGTATCCTTGCGGTCTACCGTTAAGTTGACTATTACTGTCCCGTTATACAACAATCCTCACGCAAACGCGCCTCGCGCCTCACGAAACCGGAAGGTTTGCGTCGAGCTCGGGATTAAACGTCACTCAGAATAATATACGTGTCTAAACACAGCTCATATCCTATTTTCCGAAGACTTTGGCTATAGTGGTGAAGACACACTCAACATTTTAACAGATGTTCCGTTGCTAGGTTAGGTTAAAAAAAAAAAAAAAAATGTTGTTTTTAAAGTAATTGGAAAAAACCGTTGTTAATTTCAATAGCAATTTAATTTAAATTGTAAAAGTCGACGTGTAAAACTAATAGTGCCATCTTGCCGGGAGTAGCCGAACTAATGAATGAAATTTTGTAAAGCAATTCACCGATAGATGACTCTAAAACATTCTTCAAAGTTTGCCTAGATGGCGCTGTTAATAATTACATATCAAAACCACTGTTGCAACATTTATCTTACTTCGTGCGATAATAATTACATATCATGACTACTGTTGCACCATTTATTAAATATAATATATAACTAATAGACTTAACTTTAAGTAATATAGTTTTGCTGCATAAAACTTGCCCAATTGTGAAATGTAAATGGAAGAAGTCACTGTCTCTTGAAATACAGGTACTCTAACCTAGCTCTTGAGCCAGGGTCTCACAAAACTGTAACCCGTTTTTATGGCAATAAAGAAATTTATTATTATTATTTACCTTATTTACTACTGAAGACGGATTATATAAAATGAAAAAAAAAGCACTGGACATTATGAAATTTTTATTCATGCAAAATCGTTAAGTACCAAACACCGAAAAACATTTTCAAAAAAATCAAAGGGCAGAGATTTTGTGCTTTATACACTGCTGAATTGTCTATCCCTCTTGGATGCTATATCTGCCTCGATAGCCAGGTGCGGTCCCAGCCAAAGACTTTGAGGGCGATAGGGGGGGGTCAAACAGGGCCGTAACCAGGAATTTGGTTTGTAGCCTCCATCAGCGCCTAAGCAACCGCGCAAGAGGAACGTTAATACCATGAGGCATTAATCGATGCGTTCCCAAGCTTTTTCAAACCTTTTCTCAGAATGCAAATATTTAGGCGTAAATAATGTAACTGAAGTCGGTAATCCTTTTGAAAACAACATTACATTCACTTACAGCGTCTACTTATGTCAATAATTTAAATAATAATTAACTAGGCTTACGACTTGAGCGGCATTTTAGTGTTTTTATGCAATACTTGACCGATTTCTGCGTTTCCTTATTTTTATGAGCGTTGCATGTTTGACTTCAGCTACATTGTGTGTTTTACGCAAATATAGTATGAAAGGTGAGTGATATTAGTTTTTATTTGAACTTCTCTATGTAAATCTTGCACGGAATGTCAATTTAAAGAGAGAATGAGTTATGTTCGTAATAAGCAATAGGCTGGTTCTAAAATCGTGTTTTAGTGTTGCTACATTGTGTCGTGAAGAGGAACTGTAGTACTCATTAATCCTAGTGTCAGTCATGTTTTTTTAAGTCTTCTGAGATTAAACTTGACGGTACGGCAGTGGCTAAGCGATTGGCTGTTCAGCTGCGTGTCGCGGGGTACGATCTCCGCATGGAACTAATATTTGTATGGCCTACATGTAGCTGTTCCAGATCTGGCTGTTTGTGTATGCACCCACGATACAAGAGAAATTCCCAGTGTGGGGAAAAGTTATAAAAAAACAACAACATTCTGTTAGGAGCGCTGGGGGTCAACAATGGACAAGAACAGGCATTAAAGCTAAAGGGTTTGATGGCTTATGGCTAACCATGGAGTTTCTTGCCGGTTCTCCTCCATAAGGTGCATGGTTCGGGTTGATCGTTTCCATCAACCCGAACCGTCTACCTATTCTCGACGTTTTTTAAGTGTCCATGCAGGCCTATGTGAAATAAAATATTTTTACTTTGATATTCAGCGTATTACCATCAACCGGGCACAAATCCAGACTCCGTGGCTGCTACTGAGAAATTCCTGATGCAAACACCTAATAACAGTTTGTTCGACCTGGAAATCGCACCTGCTCCAATACTTCATAGATCTATATAGATTTTACAAATCAGGATAGCATGCTGGCGGGGTAGCCTAATGGCAATCCCTCAAGAATTAGCGCTCTATCTGACCTGAATCTAGCGACCACTTGTTTGATGAACGTAAGTTGCACATTGTATGCAAACATAGCTATGTTCCTTGAATGAATGAGCGAAGTGTAACGGCACAACACTACAGTAGCGAATGACTTAACAAATACATAAGTGCGTAATCGAGAAATCGGTAAGAGAAAGATCGATACTCTCGCCAAAGTCAAGTCGATTTAGTGTTACGCAAACGGGCATGGCCGGCAGTGGCGCCTCGATCCGATTTTATTGCAATTGTGAGATACGTCACTCTGACTTAAACTAACACAACGGCTTGCTGTTCCTGTGTCATAAATTAACATGAATTTGCCCATAAAATGTCACTCGTGTCAAATTCTAGGTTACTAAGCCAGTTCACAATTTTTTTTTGTCAACAAAGTCCCAGTTAACTGAGTTTTTAATAGCTTAGCATAATCAGCATACAACGTTGGATGTCGCATATTTTCGCTTTTTTGGTTGCCGGTGGTTGCCGGTTACGACACGCTGTTTTAACTCACCGTTTTTTTTTTTATATTGCCTGATCTTTCCTACTCCTGGGCAAAGGCCTCCCCCCATTCCTTCCACTTTTCTCTGTTTGTTGCCTCTTCTCGCCAATTAACAAGAAAGCCATCCAGGGCATCCCGCCACCTTTTTCTCGGTCTGCCGCGACCCCGTCTAGCTGCCCCAGGGCTCCAGTTTTGTGAAATGTGGGCCCACAGATTTTAATATCCGGCAGACATGGCCTGCCCAGTCCCATTTTAGTTTGGCAGCTTTATGAGCAACGTCAGCAATTTGGGTTCTGGAGCGCAGTGTGGTGTTCCTTATACGATTGGTGAGTTTAACGGTAAGTATGCTGCGCTCCATTGCCCGTTGGCAAACCTTGAGTCTGGATGTTAGTTAAAGGCCAAGTCCACAGACTTGGTCTTTAACTAACATCCAGAAGTCACCTTATGTCAGTATGGGGAGAATACACGTGTCCAATAGCTTGCGTTTTAAGGGGATGGGTAAATCTCCCTTGAATAGCTCTTTCATTGACCAGTAGCTCTTCCAGGCGTTTTCCGTGCGTCTCGCAACTTCCTTGTCTTGTCTCGCCTCGAAGGAGACTACTTGGCCTAGGTAGAGGTATTCTTGGACATAGTGTATTTTCTCCCCGTCTATGTGCACGTTTATCGATGAGCTGTTGGTCATGAGCTTAGTCTTTAACATGTTCATCTTTAGTCCAACCTCAAGGCTTGCATTGCTTAGCTCTTGAAGCATCTCTTCCAGTTCCGCAGCTGATGAGGAGAAGAGGACAATGTCATCAGCGAAGCGCAGATTTGTTAACGTCGCCTCGCCGAGACCAATACCTCTCTCCTCCCAGGCGGTCGCCAACGTTCTAAAGACTTCTTCAAGGGTACTGGTAAATAGCTTTGGAGATAGCGGGTCGCCCCGTTTGACTCCCTTGAGAATTTTAAATTTTGGACCGATGCGTTCTAATTTTATAGCTGCTGTACTGCTGGTATAAATATGCTGTAAAAGCCGTATATAAGTTGGTTCTACATTTTGTTTACCAAGTGCATTAAAAATGGCAGAGTGTGTGATGCTATCGAATGCTTTCGAGTAGTCCACAAATGCAAGGTAAAGTGGCATGTTAAATTCGTGATATTTTTCTAAAATCGGTCGGTGGTAGAAAGTCCGGGACGGAAGCCTGCTTGCTAGGGAGGTTGTTGCTTGTCAAGTTCTCCAGCGATGCGATTTTCTATGACTTTTATAAAAGTTTTATAGACATGGGATATCAGACTAATGGGTCTATAATTATTTATGTCTGACTTGTCTCCCTTTTTATGCAGCAAAATAATATTCGAATGGCAGAGTTTATGGGCAAAACACCCGAACGAAGAATATTGTTGAAAAGGTTTGTGATGTGAGGAAGAAGAATTGGTTCGCCGATTTTCAGGGCTTCAGTGTTAATGCCATCTTCACCGCATGACCTGTTGTTCCTCATTTTACTCAGTGCAAAACTTCACCCCCAGAAATCGGTGGTATCGTATCTGGACAGAAATATCAATTATCTGGTATTTGGGGTCTATCGGAATATAGCGATTTATAAAATGTTGTGCATATGTCTAGAATTTTGTCTCGCTTGACTTGTTTATTGCCGTTGCTGTCTTTTAGATTTGTAATCCACGATTTATTGTTTTGTATTCCTTGCTTGGCAATTTTTAGGGAGCGGTTCTTTTCTATTGCGTTTTGTACTATTGTGTTGTTATAATTTCTTATGTCTTTTCTTATGCTACTTTTAACTTCCTTGTCTTTTAATCTATATCTTAAATCTGTTTTTCCTGTACTTAAAGTTAGTCTCTGATCTATAACTTTCAAAGTATCCTGTGAAAGTTTTTTAGTTCTATTTTTGGTTTTCTTAACAATTTTACTAGCTTTTTTTACACTATTAATGATGTCGCTGTACTGTTCATGTATGTCACTTTTTTCTTTTTCTGTTCTAATTAGGTCAAAACTATTCTTGAGTTCTAAATTAAATTCTTTCTTACACGTACTAAGCGTTTCCCTATTCAGTCTTCTAATTTGAGTTTTAAAAAGATTTGTATGTGGATTTTTAAGTTGAATACTATTGTTGCTCGTAGAGGCCTATGGTCTGAACTAAATTTAAATTGGTTTATGACTTCTACGTTTTTTATAATTTGTCTGTTCGAGGTAAGTATATAATCTATTTAATTTTTCGTTTTGTTGTTTGGAGAGGTCCACGTCCAACGTCTTTGTCGTTTCTTGAAGAAGAAACTATTACCTATGCATAGCTGTTGTCCAAAGGCAAACTGGATAAGGCGGGAGCCACGTTCGTTTCTGTTCCTAAGTCCATGTGGTCCTAAGATGTTTTCGTTATGCAAGTCTTGTCTCTGTCCAAGTTTTGCATTGAAGTCTCCTAGAATAATATTCCAGGAGCTTCGGTGATCATCGCAAGATTTATTAAGTAGGTCATAGAATTCTTCCACACCTTCGTCGTGGTGAGAGGATGTTGGTGCGTAGACTTGAATTACGGTTAATGTTTTTGTGTCTGATATTTTAAATTTAAAACTGTTTGCCGGTCTGAGTACGAGATAAATTCGAGTATGTTATTTTTCCACTTTTTCGTGACCAAGAAGCCTGTACCGTAAAGACCTCCACTTTGCCCATTGTAATAGAATACACTGTTTTCCCTTTCTATCGTGTCTTCTCCATTTATTCTCACCTCTGATAAACCAACTATATAATCCCATTTGATGTCGTTCAATGCATTTTCAATCTCAGTAAACGATCTTCTGTTTTTAATGTTCGTGTATTGAAAGTTAAAATGTGAAGAACTTTTTCGTTGTCCGATTTGTTAGTAGCCTGGGTCGTATGACGGAAGGTTGATCTCGCCCGGGGATTCTTAGCACACCCTGCTGTAGGGTGTTCCTGCCCACCGTCATCGGCAGTAGCACCACTAGAGACGCCGAGCACAAGAGGCCTGCTTTTATTTTTGTTTGTCATGTGAATGGAGGGGATTAGACAATTAACCCATCACGGTTGTCCAGTGCGGGCTGATGGGTAAACAGTGAACCTACTGACTCGGTCCGTGGGTACTACCGTTGACATTTAGATGTTCCTCCGCTACCACCCTAAATTGACGTCCTGTTTTTACGCCAATTGTCCAACTTAGGCCATTTGCTTACTGAGGTAGTTCGCATGCCCTGAGTTGGCTGTGGTTTACTTGAAGATATTAAAGTAAACAGTAAATCTTTCCCTTTGTCGACTTTTACGGCATGCGCGGGACGAAAAGCAACTGATGCATTCTATGTTTTTCTTTTTCCCAGATCAGCGTGGAAGCAGATTTTAAATACAGATTCGAAAATTTTGTTTGTTTAATCATTTCGATTTTGAAATGAGCGATGAATTTTAAGCCAATCAAAATTTTAGCCCGCAATTTTGATTATAGCTGGTTTCACGGCTACACCGTTTAGCTTCTAGAAATTTGTTGGTTTTTAATTCAATTAGTTCTATCTGTTAAAGATTTATTGTTTTTTTTTTTTGGCAGTTTAAACGACCAATTAATATTTTTTTTCGTAGGTATCAGAATATTCAAATAAATACTTAAAACTAGTAATCTCTTAATCAAAACGACAGCCGAAAATTGAAAAGGATGATTAATTGCCATGAGTATTAAAATTAATTCAGAAAAAAATCTATCTATATAATCTAATCAATCATCTTAATTTTGTTTTATAATAGCATGGTTATGGTAATGGACACACATTTTAAATTATGTCTGTAATCCTCCGAAGAGTTAGCCAGAGTACACAGTTAGCCATGTATTAGTCCCGTGATGAGTCTATTGCCTCCATTTTCACCCGGGTAAACAAGAAAAAGATAAGTAATAAAAAATGGTCCATACATCATCATCTTCCTCCCCTTTTCCAATGTTACTTGGGGTCAGCACAACATGTCTTTTCATTCCATTCTTCCCTGTCAACCGTCACGCTATCATTTACTCCGTTTTTAGGGTTCCGTACCCAAAGGGTCAAACGGGACCCTATTACTGAGACTTCGCTGTCCGTCCGTCCGTCTGTTACCAGGCGTCTGTATCTCATGAACCGTGATAGTTAGCTTGTTGAAAATTCTACAGATTATGTATTTCTATTGATGCTATAACAACAAATACTAAAAATAGAATAAAATAAATACTTAAAGAGGGGCCCCCATACAAAAAAAACCGGCCAAGTGCGAGTCTTACTCGCACACAGGGTTCCATAGCCCCAAACAATATTTTAAACTGTCATTCATTATTTAGTAGTATTAGTTAGTAAACTTACACTCAACCGCAAAACTAAATTGGTTTTTCATAGTATATTTATGAAAAACAAAGTTGCTGCTGCAGTTTGATGAAAAAGTCCCATATCTCAAAAACTAAACATCATATCTTATTGAAACCAATTTTCGTTGATAGTTTTTTTTACGTTCTACATTCCTAAATATTTTCAGAATTTTCCTCCTCTTACTTTAGAAATTAGAGGGGGGGGGACACACATTTCACCACTTTGGAAGTGGCTCTAGCGCAAACTATTCAGTTTAGAAAAAAATGATTTTAGAAACCTCAGTATCATTTTTGAAGACCTATCCATAGATACCCCACACGTATGGGTATGATTAAAAAAAAATTTTTGGTTTTCAGTTCTATGTATGGGGAACCCCAAAATTTATGGTTTCTTTTCTATTTTTGTGTGAAAATCTTAATGCGGTTCACAGAATACATCTACTTACCAAGTTTCAACAGTATAGTTCTTATAGTTTCGGAAAAAAGTGGCTGTGACATACGGACGGACAGACAGACAGACAGACAGACAGACAGACAGACAGACATGACGAATCTATAAGGGTTCCGTTTTTTGCCATTTGGCTACGGAACCCTAAAAAGTGATTTTTTTGCTAGTTTTTATAAATAATGGTACGGAACTCTTCGTGCGCGAGTCCGACTCGCACTAGGCCGGTTTTTTTTAACAAAAACCGGCAGCTGTTTCTTTGGTCTTGCTCTACCTCTTCATTCATAAACATTTATATTCATCAGTCTTTTAGTCAAATGCGATTCGTCCCTCCTCATCACATGTCCATACCGAGGCGGTCGAAACTTGGCCCATACGATTTGCAAAATGTTGGTTCTTAGTCCTCAACCCAAAAATTCGTAACTTGGGACCCAGAATTGTAATTTTTCATAGTAATTATGTGCTCATTGTGGTTTGTTTTGTGTATTAATATGTCGTATAGTTAGAAACTTTCGTGATCGTAATTGGATCTCGTTACCTGCTATCTGTCAGGAGACATGTTTTATGTCGGTAACTGCCTCTATAACTATCATTACACGCGATATGTACTTGGTCACTGCCAATCTACTATAATAATCGGCTAACTACAGCTAGCAGATGTGGCTGCTTTAAAATGGCGGGTCTTCGACGTGTACCAGGCCCCTCAGAAAGTATTGCGAAAAAAAGTTTTTATATATGGGAGACTGGCCAGTTATTATGTTTTTCGAAAATATGATTATTTATAAGTAAAAATAAGTAAGTTCCAATTTCAAAATTTCCCTCCACATTTTTTGCGAGTTAATTCAAAGTATTGTGTCTCACTGAAATATGGATCTGCGCCGGGAACATTTTAGAGCTATGATTTTATACGATTTCAAGTGTCGCCTGAAACCGGATGAATCGTACGATAGACTTCAAATGGCATTCATGGATGAAGGCCCTTCCAAGGCAACCGTGTATCGTTGGTATAACGAATTCAAGCGCGGTCGACCAACTTTGGGGGATGACGAAAGAAGCGGTCGCCCTTTGACGGCTGTTACCGAAGAAAACGTGCTAGCAGTGAAAAATTTAATCCAAGACAATAGGCGAATTACATATCAGGAGATTCAACACATATTGAAGATTGGATCGGGAAGCGTTCACGAGATTCTACACAGCCATCTTCGCGTGAGGAGGATAGTATCACGCTGGGTGCCGCACAACCTCACCGATGCTCAGAAGCAGGCCCGGGTGGAATGGTGCCGTGATATGCTTAACAAATTTGAAGCAGGCTCGTCTCGGCGTGTTTACGACATCGTTACAGGTGATGAGTCCTGGATTTATCAATACGACCCAGAAACCAAGCGCCAGTCGACTGTTTGGGTGTTTCAAAATGAGCCAACGCCTACCAAAGTGAAGCGATCTAGAAGCGGGGGTAAGATTTTGATCGCTAGCTTTTTTAATTTGACTGGCCACTTGGTATCAATTCCCTTACGGGATCAAAGAAGCATTAATGCCGAATGGTATACTTCCAAATGTTTGCCAGAAGTTTTCTCTGTTATAAGCAACAAGCGACCAAACACAGGGCTCCGCGGGCTACTGCTCCACCACGACAATGCACCTGCGCACACCGCACTCAAAACGAGGGACTTCCTGGACAGCACGCCAGTCAAACTCCTGGGTCACCCTCCTTACAGCCCTGATCTAGCACCGTGTGACTTCTTTTTATTCCCAAAAATAAAAAATCAGCTCAAAGGGATACAATTTTCGTCGCCGGAAGATGCGCTGGCTGGGTTCGAGCAGGCTGTAAACGAGGTGTCTGCGGCGGACTGGAAAAAGTGTTTTGAAAACTGGTTTAGGCGCATGAATCTTTGTATAGAGGCTGGTGGAAAGTACTTTGAAAAGATTTAATAAAAATATATGTACGTATAGAACAATTTTTTTTAGTTTCGCAAAACTTTCTGAGTGTCCCACGTATATTCTCGGGCCCTCGTACCCCGTCAGTGAATTTCTAATAGACAATATCTAGGTTAAGAACCCATTAATAAAAAAATGGAAGTCACAGGTAAGGTTTAGGTCAGCCGGGCTGTTTCCGCACTTAGTCTCTTTATTGGGCCATTGTACGTAAGAAAAATCCTCTTGTTACTCCAACCATCCTAGATCCTCCCAGAAAGCTAGCTGTCTTTTCAGGCTGCTGCAGGCTTCCAGGAGCGATGCCGGCATTTGAAGAGTCCGTGCCCGTAGATCTGCCGCGCTTCTGCACTCTATGAGCACTGCTGTGGTGTTTCTTCCGCCTCCATGCATCCTCTGCACTGAGGGCTATCCGCCTTACGTATGGTAAATAAGTGTTTGTTCAGGGGACAGTGGCCGGTTATAATACCTATAATCTTGCGATTTTTTCCCGTTTCAGTCTAGTGATGCTGCGGGTAAGTCTCGTTGAAGCTTCGAGAACTGCACTCATTGTTTGCCTGCAGGTTACACTGTTTCTCCATTCCATTTGGTGTGTTTCCTCGGTTTTCTTACGCAGCCATGATTTTATTTGGGCTTGGGGTATGGGCAGCAGTGGTTCCGGACCGTATGCTGTTGTCTCCGCTCCCCTTTTGGCCAGTTGATCCGTTGCGTCGTTCAGTGAGTTTGCCCTTTGTGTTATGTGAAGTCACACCAGCTGCGTTTAAATAAAAAAAACGCTAAAATTTCACGCTTTACGGCTTTATTTTTTATTCACACAGAATACGGGTGTGGGGCGGACACGTTTCGGGTCGACCCACAACACGAAAAAGCACCCGACCTGCGCCCGTCCTGCGCACTCCCTTTCTGTGTGTTGTCGTCCATATTAATGCACGGAGTTTTCTGGGACCAAATGGAACCGCTACGCTATATTGATTTTTCTCAGACCCCGAATGAACGAATAATTATGATTTTTTAAATTTAAGTACCTACCTATGGCAAGCCTACACTTCCTACCGCTCGACGAAAGCCAGTACCAAGACCATACGCACGGCCTATCAGCGGAACTGTTCAAAATTACTACACAATTTTTTATTATTCAAAAAGTTTTCCAACAGGAAATTGCAACCTTATATACATTTAAATGATATAGGTAGTAAATTAATTCTATAAAGCCTTCTCTAAGTAACAAGACCATACGCGCGGCCTAGGACCTGCCCTATCAGTGAAACTGTTAAAAATTACTACACAAATGTTTATTATTCAAAAAGTTTTGTAACAGGAAATTTCAACTGTATGTATATTTAAATGATCTAATTAGTAAATTAATTATGTATATAGACATTAAAATAATAATTTTGAAATCATTTCCAAACCTTGAAATAAGAAAGGTTTTAGTTGTTTGGCAATTGTTTAACATTGTGTTTATTATAATAATGTTATGTGCAGCTATGCCATGTAAGTATAGTTGAGGTTCTCATGTTGTAAGTAAAAACGCATAATAATTTAATGTTGTTACTTTACTGAGGAAGATGCGTTCTCACAAATGTATCGGAAATTCAGTCTTTTACAACAGAAAAAAAGTTTTTGCCGATCGCGATCTTGTCAGTTAAATGAGACAATGTCAGAAAAAAGAAGAAGGGCACTAAAATTACGCTTTTTTAGACAATATACTATCCATAGGTAAAATTGACGAACTTCTATGTATACAATTTTTAATCCTATTTTAAACCCCTGTAAAGGCGGGTAAACTTTCAGAAATCCTTCCTTATTGCTCATTTTTCTTACAAAAGGAACTATTATAAAAAATCATGCATTTCTTCCCAGTGGTTCAGTTAAGATGTGCGTTGTCCGAGAGTGAAAAAAATAAATTATTATGTAGATTTTGGTTAAAGAAAATGCAGAGTAAGTTTCTTTCCCACATGTTTACGCCATTAAAAATTGTACGTAACAAAGAAATTAGCTTCGAAGGTACCTACACGTGCGGGCCTGAGAGTTTGTTATCCAATAACATCATCTTTGGCCCCCTTACTTAATGACTCAACACTTTCGGACATTCATATTTATTTTATTTTCCGCGGCTAACTTACCTGTGTTGTTATTTCTTATTATACATTGATGGTATAAAGAGATAAGTGTAGATATACACACTGTTCTACACGGTACTTTTTAATACGTGCTGGTACTTTGCGGGATGGTTACGACTTCCGTTTTACACACATACTTACTTACTTTTCTTTTAAGATCTACTTGTAATTCTGTCTAGCAGTGGACTGCGATGGGCTAAGTTCATAATAGATTTTGATTGTAACATCCCCGATTAGTCTGGTCTGAATACCTACTAGTTTAAGAGACCATTAGAATTTAACGTATACGTATGGATATCAGTGCTCTTTATAGAGTCTCAAGTAAGATACCTTAACTATCGTAAATAATGGTCGCAAAACGAAAACAGGTTCCTTGAAAAGTAATATAATTTGGCCCACAAAAGAGTCATCTAACCATGTTTACTTTAATTTGTAAAGAATTATTAAATATAATTAATTCTACTATGCCGCAAGGGCCCGTGCGTTAAATTAATAGTGATTTATAATCGATATATTCGCTGATTTCCATATTATATTTGCGAGTCTAAAATATGCATAATTATGGGTCTCGATAACTCACGGAAGTGACCCCATAAAATATCGAATACATAACTGATATTTATATCCAAGAAGAAATTGTCCTACTCTATTGACAAACTGACAAAAATCATGACTGTTTAGGTTTTATGGCATTTTAAACCCTTTTCATCGGTAATAAAAATGGAAATCGATAACTAGCCCGTATGAATTATGAATATGTATGGCACGCGCAGAGTACTAATAAGTATGTAATATGGGTTTTTAAGACATCCCATCATAATCGCTAGAATATTAAAATAGAGAACCTACTTTCACGTGATAAATGTAATTTTAATATATTTTGTATTTTGTGTAGGTACTTATACTTTATAAAGTGGTACCTACCTTCACATATTTTTTTTATTATTATCATAATTTAAACTGTTTTGCTGTGTGGAATTTCAATAGACTTTACTAATGTTGTAACAAGTAAATTAAACCTCTGATTATAAAACAATTCTTCTACTACTGGTTTCGATGACTTTTATTTTGTCCAGTCTGTATGTAGCCCAAATTTGTAGGTCAGTCAACTTTTCACGAGATTATGTATGAATTTCTTTAATAAAAGTGGAATATAGAGTACCTACAACTATATTGTCTGATCAGTTAGATGTTTTTAAACTTTGTTTTATTTGACTGAATTGTCCATTTATTCTAAGATGAGCACGAACGCCTTCAGATTTAAATGAATTATTTTCAAGCGTGTAAGGCTACGGTTCCACTGAGGTGGAGCGGAGCAGAGCGGAGCAGAGCGGAGACGAGCTGTGTTGCGATTCACCAATCACATGAATTGAAATCCATATCTCTTCTCCTCTCCGCCATCGCTGATTGGTGAATTGCGGCACAGCTCGTCTCCGCTCTGCTCCGCTCCGCCTCTTTGGAACCGCAACCTAATGCAGCTGCCTCTCATTTCTTAGGAGCGTGATTTACACTCCATACAATGTTTATCCATATTATTTCTTTTTCGCGTCTGAAAAGCGCTATAATTAGTCTTACTAGTGTGTCTGATGTTCTAATAACGAAAGAACGAACGAAAATACAGTGAAAGTTTACAATTAATTAAGTAAAATGTTTAATTATATTTATTTGTACAACACATTACATATTTAAGTAGTTTTCAATGAAATCTTGCTGAGTGTTATGAAAAATTGCTACCGTTTTAAATTATTCAATGATCTAGCCACTGTTGAACAAAATCCAAAAAATGTTAATACTAAAATGATTTTTTGCATGTATTGGTCATTTGTCATCATTGTAGCGATCTTTTTAAAAAATATTCATGAGCTTTTTGTGCTCGCTCGTTTGCGGATAAACATTTGTGTGGTCAATTGATTTATTTGCGTAATTTATCAAAATTAATATTCTTCCGATACTTCAATTAAAATATGTGTTTTAGAGACCAATGACAGAGTCAGTTTTGCACGAATTTAGCTAGTGAGTTAACGGACCGTAGGACACATTACAACCAATCAATACAACTTATCTCATTACACCGCTGCACTTAGACCTCTTCCAAGTTACGCCACAGCAGGTTCACTGATTTCGTATAAGTTTAACTAATTCTTCTCATATCTATTGGCCTACTTTTCCTTTAACTGGTGATGTGTCTATGTTTGGTGGTTACAAAAATTTATCAATAATTTAATAAATATTAATGAAACCATGACAATCTTAGGTCAAAATCAAAAGTCAATGATATATCAGTGTTTTTTAACTCAGCGTCTTTTTCTAATGACGTCTTTACCGATGAAAACATTTATTGCGATAGATTACTAATGACACCGATTACATTGACAGGTTCATTTAGATTCTATGATTTGTAAATCTATACCTATCTGTAAAACAAAACTCTGTATGGCGTCGGACGTAAAGAATAGCACCATCCCATTTCTTTACGCGGGTGTCGTAAGAGGCGACTAAGGGACTTGCCAGAAAATGGGCAGCAGCGTTCTTTGTGCTTTTGCAACAACCGTACTGCGATCGCCAACCCGCCTGCCAAGCGTAGCGATTATGGCAAAACTCCCCCTTAATGAGCTCAATATGTGGTGACATTTAGGCGAAGCCTATGTCCAGCAGTGGACCTCTTTCGGCTGAAATGATGATGATGATAATGAAACAAAATTTCCGATCTGTCACCATACTATGTTGTGTTAGATTTTTATTCCTAAACTTGAATAATTAATAAGTTTATGTAATTGCCTTCACAAAAATATTGAATGAAAGTATTTTTTTTGTTTCTAAGTGCATTAATCACTACTCAAGTAACACGAAATACTGTTTATTAAAGAAAACGCGTCAGATGCATGCCTAATGATACGTATAATTCACGGCTAGTCTGGGAATTTCAGTCATCGTAAACTAAGTGATTAATGAACCGACAGAGCGCCATTTTAGATGCCCACGCGATGTTTGGCGCTCGGATTGATGCACGCGTGACATTTGTATGTATCTGTCAGCAGCACGCTTCCCTTTATGAATATATTAACTGTCTGTATTAAGACATTTGCATAATCTGTGACTGTTGAGTTGTCAAGTTGAATTTACGATGTGATGGGATCTGGCAGCTGTGACTGTATCGGCCTTGTTAGAAAAAAAGTATTATCTATACACCTAGATTTAGAATATGTAACGTAATTCATTGTAAATAATATTATATTTCTAAACTTGATTCCGAACAAAGGGTAGGATCCGGGTTTGTAAAAGTTATATATTCTAAAAAATAATCTTAGATTTTTAAACCCCCGTGTCCGAAGAAAACCTTTTGAACTTTTATCTCTCATCGTTTTAAATCGGCCTAGTACATTATGCGTATTTTATAAAAAAGGATTGTCCTATTACATTACGAATTAATTCATTTGTATAAATTAATTACTATATTTGTATTATATAACTTTAATGACATTTCCCACACAGCCCACATATTTCTTGCCCAAAACTGAATGGATTCAAATTTTTTATAGCCGTTATATCGTCCGGAAATGGAATCCAAATATCAATATTTATATAATTTTCTTTATTTATTTCATAACGTATTATTTATATTTTTGAATATTTTTTTCCAAATTACATTGGGAACAGGGTCCGAACTATCGGTGTTCAAGGCTGTTGAGAGAGGAACCTCCTACCAATACGCGCCGTGTCCAAAAGTACTGCTTTCTGAATCAAGCCGTTGATCCAGCTGTCAAGCGAGACTTCTCAGATGTTGTTCGAGGTTTTTGGCTATTAAGCCATTGGCCGACACGACTATCGGCACAATGACTGCTTTACTCACGTCCCACATGTCGACAACCTCGCGAGCCAGATCTAGATATTTGAATTGCTTATCTTTCTCTGCTTTCATGAGGTTCTCGTCATGCGGGACCGTTATATCAACAATCATTGCGCGACGATCCAATCGATCTATCAACACAATGTCAGGCTTATTGGCAAAAGCCTCGATAGTGCAGGCCTGGGTGTCATCACCGAACAGGCCTGCCGACATCAACAACGAGGCAGGGTGGTTCCAGGAGGCCATGTCCGACATTTGCGACGTGGCAATGACCCGAGTTCGGCCAGGAAGCGCCCGGCGTCAGGTGTACTGGTGGTCCCGAGAGCTGACGTCTCTGCGCGAGGCGTTAGGGAGGCACTCCGGTATCACCGGGTGCCGACCTACCTTCGTCGTGTGGTCGGGGACTACTTGACAGATAGGGCCGTCATCTACCCCGGTCGCACCGGAGCATGGAACCGGCGAGAGGTGTCGTGTGGTGTTCCTCAGGGATCGGTTCTGGGGCCGCCCTTGTGGAACATCGGCTATGACTGGGTGCTGCGCGCCGACCTCCCTAGCGGTGTCAGCATAGTTTGCTACGCTGACGAAACGCTGGTGCTGGCACAAGGGAGGTCGCACGAGGCGGCGGCCGAACTTATGACACGCGGGGTTGCGATAGTCGTGGAGAGAATCCGGCAACTGGGTCTCGAGGTGGCATTGCACAAGTCCGAGGCCATGTGCTTTCATGGGCCTCGGAATGCGCCACGGTCGGGATCCATACTGACGGTAGGAGGGGTTCCCATCGGCGTCGACTCGACGCTGAAGTATCTAGGGCTTGTCCTCGACAGCCGGTGGAACTTCGTGGAGCATTTCCGACGTTTGGCCCCCAAACTAGAACGGGCAGGGGCTGCGTTCAAGCGGCTCTTGCCCAACCTGGGGGGTCCAAACGCCTCCTGCCGGAGGCTCTACGCGGGGGTCGTCCGGTCCATGGCCCTTTACGGGGCCCCGGTGTGGGCGCGTTCTTTGAGGCGGCGAGCCGCCCACTACCTGAACGCGCCCCAGAAGGTGGTAGCCGTAAGGCTGATCCGGGGGTACCGCACGATCTCCGGCGAGGCGGCGAGCCTCTTGGCCGGATTGCCGCATGGGATCTGGAGGCGATAGTCCTCGCGTGCCTGCACGAATGGCGCGCGGAGGCACTACGCCGGGGGGAAACTCCGCTGCCGCGGCAAATTGTCGCTCAGCGGACAGACCTCCGGCGCGATCTCATGGCGACATGGAGAGAGCGACTGTCGCAACGCCGTGCAGGGCACGCCACAATAGTGGCGATAAGTCTCCTCTTTGAGGAGTGGCTGGAGAGGCGCCACGGCGCCCTCACCTTCCGCCCGACGCAGGTCCTCACCGGACACGGTTGTTTCGGGAGGTTCCTGCACCGAATCGGGCGGGAGGAAACGCCCGGGTGCTACCACTGCGAGGATCGGCCGGAGGACACGGTGGAGCACACTGTGGAGCTGTGCCCTGCTTGGGCTGAGCACCGCCGTGTCCTCGTAGCGGCGATTGGCGGCGGTGACCTCTCGCGTCCGGCCCTGGTTCAATCCATGGTCCGGAGCGAGAGGGAATGGGAAGCCGTCGCCTCCTTCTGCGAAGCAGTCATACTAGCGAAGGAGGTGGCGGAACGTGAGAGGGAGAGAACCTCACTTCCCAGCCGCCGCGGGAAACGCCCCGGGCGTCGGGGGGTAACCAGTGGCCCCCGGCCACCGTAGGCGCGGGCCTGTGGACGGTGAGTAATGGGCTAGCTCACCGTCCGTCCGTCTTATGACGACAGACCGTGCCGACGACGGCGCGTTCGTGTTCCACGCGCGCCTCAAGGAGATGTCAGCAAATCGGAAGGGGTTCGAGAGGGCCGATGCCTGCCAGGGCTGCGGGTTGTTCGAAAGAGATACCGTGCCCCTGGAACGCAAAGAGGTAAGAAGGAACATGGATGGGTTTTAGTCAGTCAAGTCTGACACTCCCTTCCGCTCCGCCCAGAGCGGAAGAAGTCATATGATGATTTCCCATCCTAAAAAAAAAAATGGCTTATTGGCAACAATAGTCGTGTCAGTGATGATAAGTCGATTCCAATACAACGTGATATTTAATTAAGGCCAAAATTATCAATAATATTTATAATTATGTTAATTTTAGCATTAAGCATAGCATGAAATAAAAAAAAATGTTCTGTATGATGCGTCAAGATCAGATGTAACACTTTGCTGTTAAGTCGATACTGACATAACAATGTGAAGAGAAGTGAAAATCTTTAAAAATTTACTTTTCGTTTATGAAAAAGATAAAATTATGTAAGCACCATTATGTTGTTATTTATGTAATAATAACACATTGGAATACATGTACATGGCCCTTTGTTTTCGTATTGGGAGCATGACTATCTTTAATGGGCAGATCTTTCAAGATTCGGCTCGAAGGACCAGAAAATCCGTTTTGTCCTTCGGTTATTGTTAAGCACAATACGTAGTATTGGTAAATTTTACCGAATATATTTCCACTACACTATTTAGTATTTTAAGCAGGTATACATAATTTCAAATAGCCAGAACAAAAAACGAGTTTATTTCTTGTTCCTAATTCGGAAGTTTGAAAATGCTAAACCAATGAACTAACATAAAGACATTATAATATTATGTAAACGAAACCGATTAGGAGAGTCTAAAAAAAATGTTGCAAGATTAGTATTTGAAAAAATATGCTACATTTTAAGGCCTAGGTTATTTTAAAATGTAAATATGTGCGAAATAGGCTTTTTGTTTATTGAAATCAATTTGTGGTCTTAATTAAATAACTGTTGAGTAATAGGTTATAACGGATGAAGTGGAACGGTCAATGTTACGAGTAACCTGGCCTTATCATTTACTTAGGAATTACTTAAATATACAAAACGACAATCCTTATCCATAGATTTGTTGTTTGATCATGGGGCACTTATAAAACGTCGACAAAAAGGACGTGATGTTTTGTCTAACGTGATACGCATCATCATCAGCCTATAATGTTCCCACTGCTGGGGCACAGGCCTCCTCTCTATGAGAGAGAATGGGCTATAATCCACCATGCGGGCCCAGTGTGGGTTGGTAGATGTCACATGTCTTCGAATTTTTACTTCTAGACATGCCGGTTTCCTCACGATGTTTTCTTTCATCGTTTTGAGAGCAGCGGTGATGAAATAAATTACACAAAGCAATGTGCCTGCCTGGGTTCAAACCCACGGCTAACTGCTCGTAAGTCGGGGCGGCCACCACTTGGCCATCCCTGGTACGTGATACTTTTCCCATGCAAATCCGAACTTCTCTGACAATATCACTGGAGTCATAGTGTTGATAGTGTTAGTGACTAGTTAGTGATTTTAAAAACTTATATTACTTTTCACTCAATTCCATATTTT
This sequence comes from Cerastis rubricosa, assembly GCA_949152445.1. Taxonomy (NCBI): domain Eukaryota; kingdom Metazoa; phylum Arthropoda; class Insecta; order Lepidoptera; family Noctuidae; genus Cerastis; species Cerastis rubricosa. The sequence goes on along the minus strand of OX424545.1, from coordinate 14,304,416 downwards.
TCTCTTTGGCACTGTACAAACATTAAAAAAAATACCATATTGGACAGCCGTTCTCAAGTGATGTGCTAACGCACAACATTTAATTTTTATGCATACAGACAGACTTTAGAAACAAACTTTATTTCTTTTTTGTATAAAAAAACCATTTGAATTTAAAATTTAAAGTTTCTATTAGATTTTAAACTGCCGATCTAGTTCATCTAGTCAGCCGAATAGACATTTTGGACTTATTGTGTAATCTAACAATCTAATTTTAAGGAAGTCCGTTCTTTTTTAAAATATCCCAGTTTCATTAACAAGATGAAGTCGTAGCTAAATAATAACAGCCACATGGGTTGATCTTCAAGGTTAAACAGTCCTTGCCAATGTTGATCCGTGGATGGGTGACCATCCATTACGTGCCGAGTTTCTTCCGTGCCTCGGGAAGCCGTTGGTCCAGACTGTCATTTGTAGATCTTCGACAATCGCCAAAGGTCAATCAGCGGCTCGAAAGAAAAAGTAGACAACCAGTCTAACCAAGGGATATTATATTACCCAGTACTAACTGGGTTGTGGAGGCCAGATAGACAATCGCTCCATGTAACATACTGATAATTAGCTGCATCCGGTTACACGAGAAGTATGCTTCCACTCCAACGTAGTCGGAAAAAGGCTAGGCAGGTGAAGAACCCCGGCGAGACTGTTTGGACTGTTTTTGGCAGACAAAGACAGCAGCACATCTAAACCCTTCAAAAGCTCTCATCAGTGTCAATATTTTTTATAGCAGCTATGACAGGGACTTGACATGATGAACGCAGTAATTATGCCCTAAATTACTAGTTACGAATTCGTATTTTGGTCCTTTGATACACATGCAAATGGAATATAAGTCGTCATAAAAATACTTGACCAATAGAATCGGCTCATATAAAAAAAAGTCATAATTATCTTACTTCTTGCTACTATTTTAAATGCGAAAGTAATGGATGAATGGAAGGATGTTTGTAACTCGTTCACACAAAATCTACTGAACGAATTTAGGTGAAATTGAATTGTGAATTGAATTTAAATGAAAACACCGGTTACATGGCAATCAATTAACCTTTTTTTACGGATGGGAAATCATTAAATGACCCCTCCCGCTCTGGGCGGAGCGGAAGGGTGTGTCAGACTTGTACTGATTAAAACCCATCCGTGTTCCTTCTTAGCCCTTTGTGTTCCAGGGCCATGGTATCTCTTACGAACAGTCCCGTAGCCCTAGCAGGCATCACCCTCTCGGACCCCTTACGATTTGCTGACATCTCCGCGCCGTCGACACGGCCTGTCGTCATTCGGACGGTGAGCTACCCCATAACTCACCGTCAATCAATTAATCTGCCATTTAAGATTTTAATATCCCAGAAGACGCACTGCACTGAAGTGTTATGTATAGGAGCTAACGGCACTACTTAAGAAACATTGTAGGATGCAATAGTGCAGAATAATTGGTTCTAACAGTCTGCCAACGTGCCAACTGATCGTATATAGTGGCACATGAAATTACTTCCCTATTTACGACTTTAAATACTTGTCGCAAGCCAACAAGTAATTTGCAGAGGAAAGAGGATTTGCGGATTTGCAATTGGAAGAAAAAGATGCTTTTATATACTGAAGTGCCGAATGTACGTAACCCTGTTACGTACATCCCTGTTTTTTAACTGGACTGTGACAAAAAGACTGATAAATCTATACGTTAATAGATGGAGAGGGACAGGAAGAAAAGGTGGATGGATTGTGTGAGGAATGATATAAAAAAGGTATCCAAAATAGCATGACGGATGACCGGAGAAAATGGATGAAAAAAACGAGTTGCTAGCTGAGTGGGCTGGTCCAACTAACATGGAAAAAGGGCAGGAAGTTTCAAGTTGATGATTATGATATAGTTTTCTAGTCAAGCAGTACGTAGTACGCTACACGTAAAATTATGAGCGAAATTACAAATACAAAATATATAAAAATAAATGAATGAGCACCAACTGTTATGTGTGCGTCATTTCACAGAATCTATGAAAATTAAATACGAGATTTGTACACGTCAATCGCTCTATCTATTAGGAAGTAATTTAGTAAGTATTTGATAAGAATTTTCAGCAGCATCTTTCTAACATAAACATAAGATACAAAATGTGTACGGGACAACGACCGCAGTATATAAAAGATATAATAAGAGATCAAGATGTTTCTGGAAATATCCGGCTCGAAGGACCAAAGTAGAAAGTCCGCGTTTTCCTGTCTCTATTTCAATATTTAGGGTTGACACAGCATGCTTTCTTCTTGCATAATAAGATACATAACGTAGACAAGATACATCTGTGCAACTAACAGTCGTTGAATAAAGTATCCAAGGAGCCAAACGCTTAGTTGCAATTTATAAAGAAACCCAAGCTGTAACAAAAATATTAGACATTCGTTCGTCGCAACACTATAAAACCACGTTTGTAGGAAATTCTTTTTTGGAAACACTCAATAAAACATTGCCCGACCCTCGAATCGAATCTCAAGACCTAATGCTTAACAGTAGCGACGACCAGCTCAACGAGGTATTAATTTACAGAGCAGTGGGTAGCAACAGCAACATTCTCGTACCAGATAATATTATTCTAACTTAACTAGACGATCTACACGAACAAAAGGAAAGCAGCGACGTCATCGCGCGGTTAGACGATATTTCTACGATTTTGACAACACTAATTGGCGTGCCGTTATATATTGTGACTCGTCGAGACGAATTTGAGAATAACTCTTACTAAATAATCTTTATCGTCCATAGCAGACGTACGCAAAGATCAGCTGTGGCTAGCTTTCTATACGTTCGATGACTTAAGACGTTAACTCTTGTCTACAATGTTATTTGGTGAAGTTACGAAAGAAACAATCATATATGAAGTATTCTGTGTGCTTCTAAGACATGGGCAAATTTACATTTTTATTTATGTGCACTTCAAAGACTTACTTACTAGAAGATACACATAAAATAACAAACAGTTTTAGGTATACGCAATTCGTCACTCATACATAGAAGAACACAGCACTTGCAGAGTATTTACTTAATGTTAAAAGGACAAGTAATATACCATTACAGAATGTAAGTTATACAATAGACAAATAATTAGAAATATCTACATTTATATTTAAGTTACTATCTCGATAAAGTTATTAAAGTCTACAAATATAAAAAAATAGTTATAGTACAGCATAACATGTATAATATTACACGAATGTACAAAACAATAAGTTAATAACCGATTTAAAACCTGATTTCATTCCATGTGCATAACTAGACCGGGATTTTCTAGTTCCTCTGATGAAACTTAATCTTAATGCAATTAATTTATGAGCAGAATAATTAGGGACGAAAGGCATTTTGGCACCTTCTAAAATTATGAAATCCTAAATGGCCTTTTCAAACCTAAAAGTAATAATGTTTGCCATGCCATACCTAACTATTAACTATGTATTATAACTAGCTAAACATATAACTATAGCTATATGTATAGCAAGTTATAAAAGATAACGATAAAATAATAAACGATAGAATAATATAATAATTAAAAACCAATGAAAAGTCATGGAAACTGGCATTAAATGATTGTAAATGTCAAACGATGTATTGTTGTGACCATCATGTTATATTAATGTCTCAAATATAATTCATTGTCGTTTTTATATTGAATAGTAAGTGTTAAATTATAGCCTGTCGCTGCATCCAGTGTTAGAGATTAGTCCATAATATAGATCCAAGTCACCTTAAAAGGTAGTCCAATAGACGTAACAGTCTCGACTTTAACGAATTTATAATGATTAGCGTGATTCGCAGATTTAGGAGTGATTTGGGCTCATTAACTATAGCAGACCTTGCGGAATAGGAATGCCCTGTTGAAAAGTAGCATATTGAATGGACTTAGGGTCCATTTTCATTAATCTAGATTAGCTAGTAACAGGTCTATTAAAGTAAGTCATAGCCATCAACAAAGAGAATGAGAAAGCCAAGTTAGAGGCATAATAACTCTGGTTCCAGGTTAGCCAGCCACTTACCCTACGATAAAGAAGAAGTAGAAGAAAGTGAGGCCCATCCACAGCTGTTCTTCGTAGAGTAGCACCAGTCACTTTAAGTGTAGTATCTTTTTCTAAGTTCGGTTGAAACTAGCACGATGGAATTGAATTTGATCTCACGGATCGCATTGCACATTGATAGGTTGTGAATTGCAAATAGAACTTACCAAGAATATTGCTCAGTTCTCATACAGTATTGCTGATTCTATTAGTACAATGGCGATCTTTTCGCCGGTCCCGATATCGTTTGGGCAACCTTTGGAGGGAAAGTTCGTTTATACTATCCAAAGTTTGCCTGATTGATTCTCAAAGTAAAAAGGGGAGTATGAAATATTTCACACAACACGAAGTAGAAACGAATCCCATGTCCTGACGAAATAAGTGTGCTTGTTGTGCCACTAAAAATTAGTAGCAACATTCAAAACGTTTGCTAATTATTTTCAGTGACTTTCATGAAACTGAAGCCGCCTCTATAATGAGTATATTAATATGTTACAGTATGTTAGTTTCATCTCGCTATCTTACCTTTCTATCAAATTCTTAATTTTACGCCAGTAATTATTTCTCTTATCTTTGAATTGAGAAAACTATAGTTATACGTTAGGTATAAAATGCCATCAAATAAGGGGGTATTATACGAGCAAGATCATAAAGTTACCTTAGTAATTATACGATATACACTTCCTATATAAGTGAGTATAAAGATTTTATGTCATTAAGTTAAAGCAAAATGTTGTAGTCGAATAGTTATTCTTGTATTGAAACATCTTTTACTTTCAATTCCCGATGTTAATGTTAAAATTAACACTTAACGATTCCGATTAAATATAATACTTCAACTAAGTTAATGTTAAGTAATTGCACGTAACTTGAACTTTAGATCACTGATATTAAACAAGATACATATTTATGTTATCATAATGAAAATCATACAAAGGTATTTGTGTACGTCCCATAATTGTTATGGGACGATTCAATTTCAGTTAATACTGAAATTGGTTAATAATCATTATAATGGGACGTACACAAAACATGAAATTGTGTTTTGAATTCAATTTTCTTAATTCACTGAATTCCGAACATGAATTGCAGCAATTAAATCCGTTACGGTGACATTAGGTAATAAGGGAACCTCAGGGAACTCAGAATTTTCAAAAAAATGTATCTTTACTTTCGAAAAGTGTCATGCTCACTTATAATAAAAATCAATTACATTTAACACCTACCTTGATCAATAGGGATGTTACTCTTCAGGTCAGGGCAAATCCTTGTTTTAGGGTGACACTCACACGTGTAATGTTTTCACCGCTAGAGATCGAGAGTGGCGCGTATAGGCTGCGCGCGCGCTTCACAGCCAATGCGCACACGCATGCCGTTACACCCGTACGCTCTCCTACTCCTGTGCTTAGCCCCGTACCGCACCGGTGTGAGTGATGCTTCCTGATCTTGTAACAATGCCTTGTAATTAAGCTTTGGAGGTTGGACTTTGGTTATGTGTGATAGTGATAGACTATAAGAGTACTTTTTTTTGTAAATGTCAGATTGTTGTGTTGCACTAGGGTTTTCTCTTTTAAGTTTATTTTTGGCTTTAACATTGGTCTTCTGAGCAGTGTTGGAAGATCTGTTACTTTCAATGATATAAAATTCGAACCTATTTTTGGTTTTTGTGTATGGATGCAAGAATTTGTTACACTCAAATATATTATTGCAAAAAGCCCGCAACGCAAATAGATCTATTTGACCATTTCAAATAGATCTATTTTTGGTTCATTGTGGGTTTTTTGTGAAAGAAATTTGATTCGTAATTTTTCCAGAACATTTACTTTTCGTCCACGCAAACATGCAGCTATAAAAATGCATCTGATTATTCACGATATTCATACACGAAATCACATGTCTCTTTTTGCATCCATAACACTTATCGGTCTATGCTTCTGAACGTCATTATAACGCAACCGCGATCATTATGTAACAGTAATGACATATATGACATTACCACTTACGTCAATTTGACGTATGGAAGTGACAGAACCGTCATTTACTTGTAACAAGCCGATGATTTGGTTTGAACGGTGCATCCGTCAATAAATCATTGCAATGTTAAATAGTAATTGATTTTAATGCATTTAATGACCATCATGTCAGTCTGTTACATAAGATTAACTCTAAATTAAATTTTTATTAAACCTAAATCTTCCTTAATCGAATGATTGATTAATGAATTTGACGGCTTTAATAAGAAGAGGATTAAATTAATGATTAGGATTTAAACTTAAATCATTGGGATGATGAAGCAGTATCTTCGTGACATAAATACAATAGATGGATTGGATGAATTAATGTTTTTCTTCTATGAATTGACTAGATATCTATTAATTTGTCGATGAGATAATTAATTGTATTTTGTTCAACAACTGCAGTAGCGAATGGAACTTCGTTGTAAAAAAATTGATAGGTTATTTGATAATTCTGATTTTGAAATTCAGGCAAAATGACAGTGAATGAATATAAAACCTATAAATAAACCTAATAAACCTATAAACCTATAAACCACTGACCAAATATACTGTAGAGTTTCTAAGACTGATAGTACTCAAAAACATGAGAAACAAGATTTACGTTTACGGCGTAAATTACTTAGCTTTTATCGCTCTAAAGGAAAATAGAGTTTCAATTTTAGTATACAGCTACCGATTTCTGATACCCTGGTATCTTCATAAAACACATTTTTCTCTTCATTCTCTAACACACTATCGTCTACATTTCTTTTTCATTTCTCCTTTCGCAGGTCTGCTGGCAGAAATTTCATATGAAATAAGCAGTACCTTTGTACTCAAATATTTTATGTTTTTTCCTGTGTTGTCTACGGTGTGTACATGTTACCGGAAATGTGTGAAACCTAGGAATTGTATACAATTCCTAGGAAATGTATACAATTCCGAGTCTATGTAGGAAATGTGTTAAATAGTATCATAATTATTTTTTATTCCACACATTTCCTAGGAATTGTATGCATTTCCTAGGAACTCTATACAATTCCTATATGACAGAAGGAAATGTATAAAATTAAAAACTATACTATAAGTTAATCTGAAGAATATATTAGATGTTGTGAGACTTTGGGTGAAAATGGTGGTCGTGAACTTGTAGTGCCCCATACATAATTCTAATCAAACCAATTTGCTATAGTTTCTGTAACAATTAAATAATATTGTTGGTTAAAAATTGAATATGCTTTGCAACAAAAGTTAGTGACAGAACCGAATTGCTGCAAAACCGACTCCACGTAGTCTTGTTTGTCCTACCCCTAGAGTGTAATTTAAAATCGCGTAGGCGCGGAGGGGCGAGGCGGCCCGCGGGCTGAGGAGCAGGCGGCTGCGAGCGAGCCGCCGCGGCTGAGGCTGGCCGGCGAAGCCGGCCAACAAGCCGAAGTTGCGGTGGTGAGCGAAAGCCGTCTGCGAAGATTAGCACGCGTGGGGCCGCCGGAGGCCCGCAGCGCCGGAGCCGTGACAGAAACCCTGCCTGCTGCATGTTGCATGCTCGCTTGAATGGTGCAAGCTGCATGCTTGCTTGCATGCTGCATGCTTTTTTGTTTGCTGCATACTTGCAGCATGATATACATTTCCTATCACGGTTTAGGAAATGTATAGATTTCCTAGGAAAAGTGTTAATTAAAAAATATTTCATACATATCCTATGGATTTTAGGAATTGTACACATTTCCTAGGAATTTTATACAATGACGGATTTCATACATTTCCGTTAACATACATAAATAATAAAATAAATTAAATTAATTTGCTGTCAAATATCTTGTTAGCTTTTGATAACATGTAAGCTTAAAGTGTAGCTATTTTAATTTTCCTACCACGTTAAACTTGTAAGATAAGTTACTATTATAAATGCGAAAGTTTGTGAGAGCTTGTGTATTGATGGAAAAACTAGACACACAAATAGTTTATCCTGAATGCTTAATATCCCGTTTAAACGAACCCGTCGGACAATTACCGAATTCTACGCGGGCGGAACCACGGGAATATTGTAGTAAATTAATTATGTCAACTAGAACTTTAAAGTCTGCCTTACTTGAACACAAAATATGCACAAAAAAACTCATTTGACACAATACTACACTAACATAAAGCAAGTGATTGTACAAACATTTGGCAACATGATTATAAATTATTAGCCTCTTGAATATTTATGATTACAATTATATATAATCTAGTGTTAGATAAGAGGTTCTTCATTAAATAATTACATTACTCAACAAATGGAGGCATTCAGTTAGATTGTGAGCTAATTAGCAACAACTGAGGCTAGACTAGATTTAGTGCTTACCTAGGTTGGCAATATTTCTCGTAGAGACAGAAAGCGGTCAGACAGCTAAAGTGTGCATTCGTAAGCAACAAGTAATCATTCATCATCATCTGCCTATACTTTTCTCAAACTATCTTGGGGTTGGATTTCAGTCTTACCGGATACAGCTGAATACCTGTATTTTACATAAAGCTACTGCCTATCTGACCTCCACAACCCAGTAACTGGGTAATAAGATACCTTTTGGTAAGACTGGATGTCAGACTTTCGGCTTCTGACTACTCGTAATGACTGTCAAAGATCTACAAATGACAGTCGGGACCAACGGCTTAACGTGCTTTCCGAGGCACAGAAAGTAACCATTCATTATAATCAAATTATATTAAGTTAGGTACTCCTAGTTTATCTAGAGGTTGCAAGTGGGGCAGCGAGTATGAGGTCCTGGGTTCGATACCTAGGTCGGGCAAAGTGTTATTGGGTTTTCCCATCAGGAATTTCTCAGTAACAGCCACGGAGTCTGGATTTCTGCTCGGTTAATGGCTCCTTCCCTATTACATGGGATTTAAGAATAACTGGCAAAATGTGGGTATTCTGTTAGGTACAGTCTCCAAAGGAGATAAGTAACCAGATTCTCATACTACTACTATGAGAAACTGGTTACTTATCACCTTTGGAGACTGTACACCTCTACCTTTTTGGATTACAGATGATTTTAAGCTTGATTCAAAATGACACTTATCAGGTATTGTTTAATGCTGAATGTTGAATTGACAGTTGGGACGGCATTGGATACGGAAGGCGAAGAATTGGGTGTTCCGGCGCAACTTGAGAGAGGCCATGTCTAGCGGTAGAATGTGATTAGCTGCGTTGATTAATTGATCTTCTTAAGCTGCCAATCAATTGAACGTGTCCATGACCTGAGTTCATCATCATCATCATTTCAGCCCAAAAGACGTCCACTGCTGGACATAGGCCTACCCCAAGTGTCGCCACATTGACATTTTGGGGGGTTTTGCCATAATCGCCACGCTTAGCAGGCGGGTTGGCGATCGCAGTATGGTTGTTACAAAAGCACAGAGAACGCTGCTGCCCATTCTCTGGCAAATCCCTTAGTAGAAAAAAAATGAAAAAATAAGTGACCTGACTTCATTAAGTATTATTATAACTATCACATGATTTTGTACAAATAATTTGACGTCGTTTAACCATGGCTATAGATCTAAGATAAGAGTAATTCTACATATTCTATGTCGATTGGATCCTTTTTTTTACTCACTGTATATTAGTTTTATTTTATTTTTATACTTAGTGCTAACATTAATGATATGTCAAATAGGTATCTGAAGAAACAGAATTTATTATTTTGTAGTTTCATGTTAAACCAAAACTACTTCCTCACTGCACTTTCAGTTACCTCCTGTACCTACAATACATCTGATTTATACAAATAAATTAATTTGAAGTGTTTGTTTGTAATTTCAAAATAACAACTTTTGACTGAATGCATTTGAAAGTGTACACGGTACTTATCACAAAAAAAACTTTTATTTTTATTTTTGTCTGTTTGTACCGGCTAATATCCGAAACTGCTGGACGGATTTTGACCGGACTTTTACTGGCAGCTACGATCTCGTAGAACTGCCAGGCTGGCTAGATAGCTGATATTATAAGGAGCAACTTAGGCTGTTTTTATTTTAGAAAAAAGTCGAGTAATTATTATTAATTAAAAATTGAATTTAATTATATTGCTAGACATTGTTTATGTAATTCTAATGACATGTGTATGTGTAATTTTATTTGTTCTTGATTATTTTAATGTAATGTTGTATGATTTTTAATAATATTTTTTATATAATGTATGGACTATGTCTGAAATAGATGAATTATTATTATTATATTATTATTATTCCAAATACACACAACAACAAATATTTTTAATTAAATCACGCGGTTAAAGTCACCGGTAACAGCTAGTTCTCAATAATAGCAAAGTGTAAAAAGATAAAAAAACCCATTCAACACATACATCAACATTGTTAGCATAAAACACACTTCCGTCGTATCTCCTATAATGGCGTTTATCGCATTATTTCCTGCAAGAAACAGGAGTCAAATAGAAAGTGCGATATATAATTTTGCTTGAAATTGATCTTGATGTGCGTACGAGTATATAAAGATGTGTATCATGTCTTGTATGTAATGCGTTGCGTGAGAATGGCGGGAACTCGTCATGTACGGTGCTCTTCATTGGTAATTGACCGTTTGGTGAACTATCAACAAAGTAGTTCATAGACTTATGTATGGACATAGACCTATGGTTTTAGTATTTTTGCATCGCTGTCATCCGGAAACGTGCCCAGAAGACTGGCAGCATTGCCACGGTGAATGGGAATGCTAATTCTTTGGCCAAGGAAAGAGGAAGCTGTCTGGCAATGCGTAGTGTCGACTAGTTGGTATTTCCTTCAAAGAAGACGCGCACTTGGGTGTTTTTCACCCCAAAAAAAAGCGAATAATAACGTAAAATTACCTAGTTTGATTTATATAATGCTTGGAGGTTGACAACTTCGTGAAGAGTCTGTGTGCCTAAACATTGTGTATGCATTCCTCTTAGATTAGGCCTCTAGAAAGTTCTTCACGAAAGTTCTCAATAAGAGTTGCAAAAACTTTGTATCTACACTACAATACACAATGTATGTTACCTTCCTAAACTTACAAGTACTAAACAATATGGCATTTAAATTACAATTAAAACTAAAATGCTTAGTCATGTAAACTAAAAGCTTGACCAGTTCTGTAAGTGCACTCAGCTGTTTAATGATGTCCGGGATTCCAGGACGAGAGGAAATGATTGCACAGTAAATTAGACAGTCTCATAAAGTTGTCGATTTTTGTACGAATTATCCGATTACGTAAGTGGTGAAGTGGTAATGCACAACCACATTTATTGAGCGGTTTACTCGAAGATTTAAGGTGCAATATTCCACACGACAAACTACTGATGTTGTTATGCCTCATACTCTGGGTAAATGTCTCGTCTTTTCTTTATTTTTGCCTTGTTTATCCAGCCAATATTTCAAGAATGATCATAATTCACGAACTCGTTAGGATATTTTTTTACCAGCCTATTTTGTGTGGCCACGTTTGGGTAATCTTTGCTCTTCCTCTTCCTTCCTAACGTCTCTATTTTATGCGATCTTGCTGATCATTAATTTTATTTAAAGAAAAAGTGCAGCGGTGGCCCAGTTGTGGCAGCCCCGAAATACGAGGAGTAAGCCGTGGGTTCGAACTCAGACAGGCACATTACTTTGTGTAATTTATTTTATTGCCGCTGCCCTCAAAAACGGTGAAGGTACACATCGTGAGGAAACCGGCAAGTCCTAGAACTAAAAAATCGAAGACATGTGACATCTACCAACCCGCACTAGGCCCGCGTGGTGGATTACAGCCCACTCCCTCTCATAGAGAGGAGAACCGTGTCCCAGCAGTGATAACATTATAAGCTGATAATGATGATGATGAAAGAAAAAGTTAAGATTCGAGCTTTACCTTAAGAACAACAACTATCTTATACATTTTACAAATCACATTAACATTATGTTGGTGAATGGTACAGAATTGGCTTTGTGGTCGGGTCGCAGTGCTATGGGGCCGACGCTTTAGTGGAAACGGGGAAGTTATGGCTCTATGGCTTTTAACCTCTTTGTGGCTTGATTGAGTTCCGAAATTCCGTTACTAAATCAGTAACGGAATTACGGAATTTAATCAAGTCACAAAACATTTGTATACAATGAATCATGTAAATTACCAAAATGATTAATTAGCCAATGTAGGAGTTGCAGAAACGCATTCCACGCAAACTGTGCACTATGACTAAGACACTACAAATACCGGACGGTGTAAACAGCGGTCACCAAAAACTTGCAAATTCACTACTAGCAAACACATGGGCTCGGTAACCTTTCACCTACTATTCCCTCCACTTATACAAAACATTACTATGCCATTTAATATTTGATTATGAACCATTGAATATTTTAAGTTTGGAATAAATTTGTTGAATGTTTATTATAACACACTATCCTTGCCTTCTTTTTAGCGTTCCGTACCTTAATAGAAAAAAACGGAACCCTTATAGGATCAGTTTGTTGTCCGTCTGTCTGCCAATGACCTTTATCTCGGGAACGCGTGGATCGAGTTAAAACTAAAACCATATATACAGATCTAGAGTACCTACCGTCTAGCTGTGAAAAACAAAAACTTCTAAGTTAACGTGAAAAAGAAACAGCCGTTTTTGCCGCCAAAAACTTATTTTTCGATACTCTCAAGGAAATCAAAATGTATAGGGTATGCTAGACCTTTGAAATTTGGCAAGCAATATCGTCTTATACTTCAAGTACCTACAGGGAAAAATATGAAATCTATACATTTGTAATTAAATCATAAAAAGTAAAATAAATTTAAATATAATTTTTTATCGCGACTTCTGAGCATGAGGTCCTGGGTTCGATTCCCGGGTCGGGCAAAGTATTTTTGGGGTTTTGCATCAGAAATTTCTCTCGGAGTCTGGATTTTTGCCCTATTGATGGCAATAGGCTCGCCCCCTATTACATGGGACTTAACTGGCGTCTAAAATAACTCGAAATGTGGGTGTACTAATAGGTACACTTCTGCTTAACCCTATGATACAGACATGATCTTATGTTGTTATGATAAATCTTTTTAAATATCTTTAGTGTAGTTTGTCAATTACTTACTCTCTTTTAGGCTAAATTCTTGTATGGATACGCAACATTTGAACCAGTATTTATTATATCATGAAAATGGATTAAAAGCATTAAACAAATATATATTTTAATCACAGAAAGTGCGTATTTAAGCATGCATCTATATAAATCGATAAAATACTGTAAGAAAGAAGTCTTGAATTTTTGGTATCGGTCTAGCATTTAGAATATTTGTTTAAAAGGTTGTTATGGTTTTGTTATGCATCCGTCTTGATCTCATTCTATCAGCCAGTTTCTTCACACACAAACAAGAAAATTTATATTACATTAAAAATTTAACACTTTAGAACTATTACAATCCGTCTTACGAATTTTACTTCTTTGGAGAAACTGAAGGTTTTGTTTGTACATAAGATAATTATCCAGTTTTGGAAATCCAAACTCAATGACAGATGTCATAAAGTTCAAATTCCTTCGTAACCTAATGTCAATCCGTCTTACGAATTTTCCAGTTTTGGAAACCCAAACTCAATGGCAGATGTCATAAAGTTCAAATTCCTATATAAAAAAGTGAAATTTTTTTTGCTCGTTTTTTTAATAATGGTACGTAACCCTTCGTTCGCGAGTCCGACTCGCACTTGATTAACTTACGAAAAAATTCTACGTGCCCCCCCCCAATAAATATTTCGTTCAGAATGATGTACTGAATATGAGGTATCCGTTGATTGTCAGTGTTCCACCTTGTAAATTTTTACCAGGACTGACGGTTGCCAAAGTGGTTAAAACCAAACGCCATTTAATTAATGATTGACACCTTTTATTAAATACTAACTCTAATATTATGCCGTCTAGTATGTATCTAGTTTATCTGGATACACATTAATAAAACTAGTTTGTATTTACACTCAAGTTTATTGCAATGATTTCGCAAAGTCATTGACAAAATGAACTTTTAACGAGGCATTGAGTTTAATTATTTATTTATGGTTAACACTATTACTTTTCGAATGTATCGAGATACTGCTCTTTTGTCAAAAGTCAAGGCGCCATCTATTAATACCTATATGTCAATGACAATTTATATTTTATTGATAATTTGCAAGTAAAAAACAACTAATCCTAACTAATATAATAAATATGCGAAAGTAAGTTTGTTTGTTTGTTACATCTTCACGCCTAACCACTGAACTGATCATCCTGAAGTAATGAAAAGAAAAAGTGTTTATTAGACTGGCAGAAGACAGAAAAATAAAATGGTTGAAAAAAAATACGTAAATAAAGTAAAACATGAGAAAAAAGAAAATTAAAAAATAAGAAATATTAAATTGGACCTGAAGGTCCCTATCTCAGCATGGAGCTGTAACTTTGATAGAAAAATCACAGCGCTGGTATTCTGATAGGGCCCAAAGTGATGCCACGGTCATATGACGTTGTCAGGTGTAGAGAAACGGTCATAGGGTACCTTTCATCCCGAATAAAAGTACTGTTCCCGAGTAAAACAACAATAACGTTCAATTAGATAATAGATGGCGCCACGTTTCCTAGCCGGGTATTGTCAAATTCTAAATTAACGCGAGCGAAGCCGCGGGCAAAACCTAGTAAAATTCATCATCATCATCATTTCAGCCGAAAGACGTCCACTGCTGGACATAGGCCTCCCACAAAAGGGGGGGGGGGTTGCCATAGTTGCCTCGCTTGGCAGGCAGGTTGGCGTTCGCAGTACGGTGTTTGCAAAAGCACAGAGAACGCTGCTGCCCATTCTTTGGCAAGCATTACTTGCAATATAATGAGCACAGTTAAGTATAACGAATGGTGTCTTATAAATTCTGTTCTGCCTCGTTGCTCTAGTGTTCTTAAATGCTACTGCTGATCATGAGGCCTGGGTTCGATTGTCAGGTTGGGCATAGTATTATTGGGTTTTTCCATCGGGATTTTCTTAGTAGCAGTCAGGAGTCTTCAGTCATCACTTAAACATAACTGGAAAAATATCGGTGTAGATACACCACCACCACATCATACTACCACCACAAATATCCATAAAAAAAAACCACACGAACGAAGTCGCGGGCAGCAGCTAGTCTAATTATAAAATTCTCGTATCGCGGTGTTTGTTACCAAACTCCTCCGAAACAGCTGAACCGATTTGTATGAAATTTTGTGTGCATATCGGGTAGGTCTGAGAATCGGCCAACATCAATTTTTCATACCCCTAAAACCCATCAAAATTTCCACGCGAACGAAGTCGCGGCCGCAGCTAGTATATTTTAGTATCCACCCTGCCAATCGTTGCATGTCCGCGTCGAATACCTAGATTATTTGTATTAGATCTATTAATTTGCGTCCTGCCTTTCTTTGATTGTATCAAATGACCATTAGTCTTGTAACCCGCGGACCAGCTATATCCGCCGTTTTTCGTTTCAAAGAAAAATATTTTCAGAATTACACCGATTATAAATGGTAAGGTTTAAAAGTTTGTCAAACAAAAACGGATTGAAATAAAGAGATACGTATCAAAACAATAAAACGGGAAATTTACCATATTTACTATTTGTTTCGAGTTCCCGATATTTCGGCGCTGTTGCAAACGCCATGATCACGGATAAACTGAAGTCAGGAACTCGAAACAAATAGTAAACATGGTAAATATCCCGTTACAAATGTTATTGATAGAGTTAGTGACCATGTCAGTTTAAAAACATATATACGATACGTATTTTGAATTCATATTAATTGGTCTTAAGAATACAGGCCCCGATTTAAATTAAGCTAATCCAAAATTCATTAAAAAAAATAAGATTACCGTGTTAAATAGTTGATTCTGGTTAGACAACGACGAATATAAATCTAAAGTATTCTAAAGTTATGAAACTCTTGATCTCATGCCCTAATAAGTGATTTAATATCAGGTTATGTTTCTCTCATACTACACTCTACATAAACGATAAAACAGCGGTTTAACTAACATAGTTATTAATTTTGATGTAAATAATGATAACAGCCAAAAAACCAAAGAGTTACATGGCGTGCACTCAATGGAACATTCAGTGAACGACGCATTGCAACTGACGAACGACGGTTATTTCATTCGTAGCTATTTTGGTTGACAACGTTGAATTTTAACCCCCGACCAAAAAGGAGGGGTGTTATAAGTTTGACATTTGTATCTGTGTGTCTGTATGTGGCATCGTAGCTCCTGAACGGATGAACCGATTTCGATAAAGTGGTTTCGTTTGAAAGGTGTCTTATCGAGAGTGTTCTTAGCTATGTTTGGAGAAAATCTGCTTAGCCGTTTGAAGATCATCACCTCCTTTCTAGTTGATGAAGGGATATGAACAACTTCCACAGGTCTAGTCGATTTGAAATTTGAAACCTTGTCCTTTTTTGTTTCGGGGGTTTTTAATTTTTTCACTCAAAAAAGAATTCGTTTCCCAGCAATAATTTTTGACTCAAAAAAGAAGTCGTTTCCCAGCAATAATTTTTGACTCAAAAAAGAAGTCGTTTCCCAGCAATAATTTTTGACTCAAAAAAGAAGTCGTTTCCCAGCAATAATTTTTGCGTAGGGTAACTTAGTTTGATGTACAGAATGCTTGGTTGACGGCTTCGTCAAGGGTCTGTTTACACCGTGTACACCCCTCTTTTGTTACCACCTATGGCATGAACCTAATTTCCATTCAGACCGTGATGTAAATCAAGAAAGATTAAAGATTGTGAAGATCCCTCTCCTCAAATAAATGATATAATATACTTTGAACGTTATTAACACCTCTTTCTTTATTTACAGGTACGGTTCTATAAATTCGCCGTAGCGAGGCAGCACGTTGATGCGTCGGCGCAGATCTAGCCGCGACCAAGTGAAAGTAAAACTCGGCCGTTTACTGGCACCTTCAGAAATTCACTTAGATTGGCGACCCCACAGATTAAAGAAAAACTAAGAGAAGTATAAGTTAATCCATCCTTAAGATAGCCTTGGTTGACTTAAGTCTGAAGGTGTAGTTTCCTCTTCTAAAACAGTTGATCCAAGACCCAGTACTAGATACTATCGCGCCAAGTATGCCAAAAAACCGGTAGTATCTCTGAAGATCTATGCTCTTTGCTACAGTGACTGCTGATGATCCTCTTGATATAACTTCTTAGTTATCTTTTGCTTCACCTTTCTACTAACATATAGGTCGTTGAAATATTGTATTTCAGGCCCAGTAGTGGCGGACCGAAATGATCAATTGTTTCTTTCAAGTTTGCCTTCGAAACCGTTCTCTACGTCCAGTACCCACCTTTGTGCGTTTTTGCACACGGTCTGGAGAGATATATGGTGCGGCAATCAGTTCCCCATTACTCCGTTTTATTAAAACAGCTACTAAGTTGATCAAGTACTATGTGTATACTTAGTTACATTAACGTTTTCATCTGTTTTACTATCAATTAACATAAAGATGTCTTTGATAGGCCGATCTTGCGTGAGCTGATTGCACCTAATCTAACTTGAACGAAAGTTTCGCGATATACGTGTACCAATTACAGTGCTACAAAGATCCTTCGGATGACGTTGTCACACGCTTTGTTGGGAAACATTTATGAAATTGTTTTTGCAGCGTTAGTACCTATTTTGACCACGCACCACAATATCCTTGAACAGCCATACATACGTGCCTGTTTATTTATGTATAAAACAATAGTGCTATTGTTTCTTCTTTCATTATCAAACAATACCCCCAAGACGCGCTTGCTTTCTCAATAATTATTATTTAATCATATGTATTATGAACTACATTGAGAAATAACATTCACGCGGCCACGTCTGAAACAGTAAAGGTTGATTATTTGCCAAATCTTTCCGTAGAGTCGTTAAATTCTTCAAAAACATCTTGCTTCATAAACGGAAGCATAACATATTTATAATCAGCATTTATTCATACTTCTCCATTAGATTTAACAGCTCAAGATGACATAACTGTACTAATGTTTGACAAAATTACGACTAACGTCTTAATTTAAGCCGATCGTCGGCATATGCTTTAAAACAAGTATAGAATCTAGAGCACGCATTACTCTTCGTCTTGGAGTTACCAGTTTAGTATAAGTGTTAGTAAGACAAACCTATTTATCGAGCAACTTCCGACATGACCTTAGGTCAGGCCATTTGTACGCGGACAATACAACATCATTGTTGTTTGAAGATTATTTCCGTTTTGACTTGCAAGTTTTGGGTGACCACTGTGAGTTTGGAGTTAAGACAAAGAAATCATAAAAAATATGTGTTCTGTATGGTGTCGGACGTGAAGAATAGCACCATCCCATATCTTCCCGTGGGTGTCGTAAGAGGCGACTAAGGGACTTGCCAGAGAATGGGCAGCTGCGTTCTCTTTGCTTTTGTAACAACCGTACTGCGATCGCCAACCTGCCTACCAAGAGTGGCAATTATGGCAACCCCCCCCCCCTTTTGTGGGAGGCCTATGTCCAGCAGTGGACGTCTTTCGGCTGAAATGATGATGATGATGATGAATCATAAAAAAGGTGCGATAAACATGTGTTACGTCCTGTTCTTTAGATCTTGGCTCGTTCAACCTAACAGGCTAGCTTCTGGAGGTCTACTCTCTTTCCCCGAAACGTAACTTCGGCAACGAACGAAAATTAAACGTAGTTACGTTTGTGCCCCTAATCTATATCGTTTGCGGACGCAGACAAGAAGTTCGAATTCACAGACAATTAACGTGAACGAATGTATTAAATATTATTGTGTGCGTACGCAAATGATATAGAATAAGGTCACAAACGTAACTACGTTTAATTTTCGTTGTTTCCGAAGTTACGTTTCGGAGAAAGAGAGTAGACCTCCCTGATGATGGCAAACCAGAGAAGATAGCGACTAGTATAAAAAAAAAACATTAGTTCAAAACTGTATACGTAACGTTGCTCGTCTCCCTATCGGTATATCATCGAAAGTGAGCCTGTCATTACGTCGTCAGCGGCTGTAGCACCTTTTTGTTATTGCCCTTAATCCGCACTTTAAGTAAGTAGTTGATGTGTAAGTGTGATCCGGCGCATAATGGGTATCACGCTTGCGCAACTGTCCCCGTAACATTACCGGACTCGCACGATGACAGCGCACTACGCTGCCTCATTGTTGTTGTGTATGCTTTATGCGCCTGCGCTTGCGTCATCGAATGAGGCCAATGCGTCGGTAATCTTGTTACATCGGCATCGCCCGTGGATCAATGGCCTATCGATGGCAGCTGCTGATAGTCTATTACTATAAGGTGCTTGCTTATCTTGGCTTGGTCAAATAGGTTGTTGATCGCAGAGCCCATCCTCTTCAGAGTGTCATCTCCTATTAAATTTAGTGGCTGAGTCACAGCTTTGGTCGACACGTACAAAAAGTTAGTAGGCAAGTTTTTGCTGGGAGACTTGATCAGGCTTTCAGTAAGTATACATGGAGTAGTTGACCAATCCACAAATGTCTTGCCGTTGAAATATTTTCTGCTAACAGTAGTAAGGTGTATCTCGGCGTTCTTTATGATATCGCAACCAAAAAGGAAGGTGCACAGAGTGGACCTCAAGACAGGGGGTGAGGTGTTGGTGGTAAAAGTAAACATTAAAAACAAAACACATGGACAACTCGTATTCGTCTCATAACGGAGAAAATGTTGTAGATACATTTTAGTGTTACATAAGCTGGTTTACGGCCTAGATTTTAACATGACTGGTTTTTGAATCACAACTTCTGGACTGGGCATAATTTTAAATACCGTATATCCTGCGGATTGACAATAATTAATATTGTTTGCATTGCCTGCAGCAATTTAATTGCGTGAACGTGAAATTTGAATACTTTGCTTTACTTTACATTGTACATTGGTATACTTATCACTTTACTGATATGCACCTACGTAATAAATCTCTAATGTACATACCTAGTAAATAAAATAATTCTTAATCATTATTCTGTCGTTATACCAAGTTATTTGGTCTTGACTCATCATGTCTTCGTCTATAATCCGTCATCTCATTAGTCGCCTCTTTACCAACCGTATAATGTTTTATTAATATATGAACGACAGTAACAAAATCTTACTTCCTTATTCTCATGCCTTAAAAGATGGTCATTCATAGGGAAGGCGGATGCTCAGTGCAGTCAAATGTCAAAGCACACAACGTCGTAAAACCACACATATTTACTGTTAGTAATTCGTAAAATACAATGTACTTAGTTTCCCGGAATTAACCGTTTGCCTCTTCTCGTCTTTTCTGGAAAATATTGCCGGTGGAAAAGTTCAAATCTCGTAAGGCACATTGAGCGTGCTGTTGCATTTTCAACTTTCAGCGCTGCGCCGAATGTTGCAAATTCAAGAGCGCGCTCAACGTGCCTTACTAATTCTATTTGCATCGTATATTATGTTCGTGGATACCGTTATTGTCTCATTTCTAGCATGTTGGTTAAGTAACCGGTTAAAATTAGAACATTACTAGCTACTGCCCGCGACTTCGTTCACGGGGTTTTTTTTTTCATCATCTGCCTAGCCTTTTCCCAAACTATCTTGGGGTCGGCTTCCAGTCTAACCGGATGCAGCTGAGTACCAGTATTTTACATGAATCGACTGCCTATCTGACCTCCACAATCTAGTAACTGGGTAATACGATACCCTTTGGTAAGACTGGATGTCAGACTTTTAGCTTCTGACTACTCGTAACGATTGGCAAAGATCGACAAACGACAACCGGGACCAACGGCTTAACGTGCTTTCCGAGGCACGGAGGAAACTCGTTATGAAAATATGGTCATCCATCCACGGACCAACCTCGGCAAGCACGGCTTAACCTTAAAGATCGACCAGTGTGGCAATTATAATTTAGCCACGAGCTCCTCTGGGTTTTTTTATAGATATGAAAAATAGATGTAAGCCGATTTTTAGACCTACCCGATATGCACATAAAATTTCATAAAAATCGGTTCAGTTGTTTTGGAGGAGTATGGTAACTAACATTGTGACACGAGAATTTTATATATAAGAAGATAATATGTCACACAATGTCAGGCGTGTTTTCATATATCAGCTTCCGCCAGGCTTCAAGCACAGCTCGAAAATAATCCTACGGACACGCATATACTGGATTCCAAACCCATGTCATGCATGGTGTACCTGTGTGCCAAAATTACAGACTGAAGTCATGTCGCTCTGGAAAAGCTCCTGTACCAGTATTAAGAATAAGAGCTAATTAGCTTGGTAACTGTTAGGGAACTAGTTATGACTATTGCCTAAAGATTTTTTAAGTTGCTTGACTAGTCTTTATAACGCTAACCGACAACATCTCAATATCATGCTATCAATTTTAAAAGCCCAATAAATCATTTCTATACAAGCTGTAGAGTTGCAATAGTAGAAGTGCTGAGTGAATTTGTTCTCGTTACGGAATCACAGTAGGCGGCTAGATCTGCTCTGCTTAATATGCTAATTTGGACATTTTTATTGCCCCGGTAAATAGGCTAGTATACTTATGTGTACATACTGTTATTAAGACCATTAGCAATGTCCGAAATCTCTAGTTAATAGCATCTTAATGTATTCAGTCACTGACTGTCCGCTTGCTCTAGAAACACGTAATTTTGTACAATGGTCCCGTATATTATGTTAGTGATGAGCACTAAGGATGTTTTTTAGGGTTCCGTACCCAAAGGGTCAAAGGGGACCCTATTACTGAGACTTCGCTGTCCGTCCGTCCGTCCATCTGTCACCAGGCTGTATCTCATGAGATACACTGACATACAGAAATTGAAATTTCTACAGATTATGTATTTTGTTGCCGCTATAACAACAAATACTAAAAACAGAATATCTAAACTAATATTATAAAGAGGAAAGATTTGATTGCTTGTTTGTTTGCATCGAATAGGCTCCGAAAATACTGGTCCGATTTAAAAAAATATTTTAGTGTTAGATAGCCCATTTATCGAGGAAGGCTATAGGCTATATATCATCACGCTACGACTAATAGGAGTGGAGCAGCAATGAAACATGTTGCGAAATCGGGGAAAATGTGACGCAAACGAAGTTGCGCTGGACAGCTAGTAATAAATATTTAAGGGGGCTCCCATACAAAAAAGAGATATTTTTGCTCGTTTTTAAAAATAATGGTAGGAACTCTTCGTGTGCGAGTCCGAGTCGCATTTGGCCGGTTTTTAGGGTTCCGTAGCCGAATGGCAAAAAACGGAACCCTTATAGATTCGTCATGTCTGTCTGTCTGTCTGTCTGTCTGTCTGTCCGTATGTCACAGCAACTTTTTTCCGAAACTAAAAGAGCTATACTGTTGAAACTTGGTAATTAGATGTATTCTGTAAACCGCATTAAGATTTTTACACAAAAATAGAAAAAAAACTATTAATTTTGGGGTTCCCCATACAAAGAACTGAAAACCAAAATTTTTTTTTTCATCTAACCCATACGTGTGGGGTATCTATGGATAGGTCTTCAAAAATGATATTGAGGTTTCTAATATCATTTTTTTCTAAACTGAATAGTTTGCGCTAGAGCCACTTCCAAAGTGGTAAAATGTGTGTCCCCCCCCCCCCTCTAATTTCTAAAGTAAGAGGAGGAAAATTCTGAAAATATTTAGGATTGTAGAACGTAAAAAAAAACTATCAACGAAAATTGGTTTCAATAAGATATGATGTTTAGTTTTTGAGATATGGGACTTTTTCATCAAACTGCAGCAGTAACTTTGTTTTTCATAAACATACTATGAAAAACAAATTTAGTTTTGCGGTTGTGTGGATGTTTACTAACTAATACTACTAACTAATGAATGACAGTTCAAAATATTGTTATGATATTGTTTGGAGCTATGGAACCCTGTGTGCGAGTAAGACTCGCACTTGGCCGGTTTTTTTTTAAAGTCTATAGACCTCGTTGAGGTTTAGTGAATTGGTTTCTTTTAGTCAAAGCGTGCTCTGGCCGCATCATCGCTTCACAAAGGGCGAGTTGGCAATCGCAAGCCTATTTAGTGAATGAAAATATCCGTCTATCCATAAAGGGTTTAATTAAGAGATTAAAGTGTGTATGGAAGCTCGGCATTTTGGAAATCCCATCAATACGACTTGTATTGAATACCATGATGTTGTTGGCGAGCTTTTGGATTTCAATGGTGTAAGTTCCCGTTTCACCCGTCGATACGGTAAAATACTCATTAGAAGTTTTTCGAAAAGAAAGCTGAAAGGAATCTTGTCACATAAACTTTTTCATTTAGTAATTATTTAAAGTATCTGATTTTGAAATGCTCAAAATGAATGAGATTGATCTACTTTCGAGTTGAATGGCGTACGATTGAAAAGGCGTATATCTAGTTGTGAAGGTAGGTGATGATATGATCAGGTTTTACTGAAAAATATAATGCTTTTGTTTTCTTAATAGAAAATACATCTCTATCTGCTACCAGTATCCTGAACTATTTACATTTTCACTGATTTTCTAGAAGTTATTCTAAAGCCAACTGCAGCGCCATCTAAACTTCGCTCACTGAACTAATCAAACAACTTGCTGAACTCGTAACTTGTTTAATATATGTTGATTGTGAACACGGGTTTCTTAGCTTAAGTTTAGCAAAGCATCGGCAGAGGGCGTTGCTTTCATACTTGTGTAAAAGTTGTCTTTATTGCTAGAAACTTATAAAGAAACTAGAAAGTTTTTCGATTTCATTGGGAGATACTTAAACCCGGTTTCTGATTTGAGAATATGTCAAACTTTACGTCTACGAGTACTGTAAGATAAAAGTCAATGTAGCCTGCTTTATTCAAAATTTCTTACATTATTAAAGTAACTAGTGCTTGACGGGCAAACAAACAACAATAAAAAAATTAAATAAATAGCCTTTTATTCCGAAACCAGACAATTACACAAACTAGAATGGTTAAAACAAAAAAGTTACAAGATTTCTCGAATTTCGGTGTGCCTTGTGGCATAGGCCTCCTCTAACAATTTCCATAAACGTCTGTCGTGAGGTAGTCTCCACCAGTTTGGACCTGTTGTCAGTTTTATTTCGTCCTCCTAGCGGGTAGGCTGCCTTCCCCGATTTGTTTTGCCGTCTCTTAGCAAACAAACAACAACAAAAATTCAAAACACAAATGGGTACCTATGTGTAAATTTTGCTTTAGAATATAAATGTAAAAAACTAAGGCAGTATATTTCAGGTACCAGATTAATGAAATAAAGCTCGTAGTAAGTGTGCTTTTATAAGGTCAGGTGCGTAATCTGTTTATAACATAATTAGGTGGTCTAGGCACTAGGCACGACTCGACTCCACGGCATTTTCTTAACAGTTGCAGATGTTTAATGTTGAAATCTTTTGAAATAGTTGCTACTTATTCGTGCCAGCTATTTGCGGTGGCGATACTACTGTGGTTAGAGAAGGCAACATTTACTTGGATTTGTTGAAACTTCGTTTAGGGCGCGAAAATATTTTTGAGATTTTAAATCGGCTCTACAGTACTTTTACAGATATTATGTAGTGTGACTGGGACTGTAGCTTAATTTTTATTGTTGTTCGATTATTCAAAAGTGCTTGAAACTGGCCTACTTGAAATAAATGATTTTGATTTTGCTCAGTAGTTTAGGCACTTTGGTGGAACATAAACGTACAAACATGCATAGACAGCTAAAATCATAACACTTTCCTTTGGCTTTGCCGTAGTATAAAAAGGAATACTTTTTGCTGCTGTTGCAATAATCGCCCATAATGTTAAGGAAATTAAATTTTCATCACTACACAACAGATTCACAGCGTTTTTTATTTGCAAATATGGAAAAACAAACAAAAATCACAACGATAATATTTTAATTTAAGGAAATAATCGTATTTACAATAATTACTTAAATCTAAACCCTTACAATATAATGACCATTATGCATAGTGTTAATTTTAATATTGAAATGTTATATAATTAACATTGCACCCCCTTTAATAAAATAAAATAATAATTAATGTGCTTAAAGCATGTGCTCTAAACTTTTGTGATAAAACCTCCTTCAAGTATTTTATTTCATTGTGATGCCTTCTTGGACTGTATTAGCTATACTTTCTACTTTGTTTATTATTTAAAATTATTGTTGATAAAGACTAGAACTTTCTACGGTAACTTCGACATAACAATGAGGTAAACATTTTATATTTACATAGTAATCTATTTGAGAGAAAACAATCTCCCAGACACCTCCTTACAAATATTAGGAATAGTGTATAACAATCGTAATTTTTCACTTATAAATATAATTTCTATTGCTTTGCCTCTTCTAGCTTAAACTGCTATAACCCTTTTGGTATAGTCAATTGTACAATATTAATTCTAAAATATGGCTTAATAATTTGTCTAGTCTTTGTATCACCATCATCTTTCAGCCCTGCAGTATCTTTTCAATCTTTCGCTTTTTAAACCCAGCTGTTCTAACATAGTACATTTAGCTGAGCGACGAGTTCTTCGCTTTTTGATTGGATTAGTTTCTGTCATCCAATCTTCCTTGATCATGTCAGCACCTTTCTCGGCAATCATCATGACGGGAGCGTTGATGTTCCCGTTAGTGATGGTAGGCATTATACTCGCGTCGATCACGCGCAGCCCTTCTATACCGTACACTCGTAACCGAGGGTCTAGAACCGCCATAGGGTCACTGGATGGTCCCATTTTAGCGGTACACGATACGTGATAAATAGTCATGGTGTACTGCCGAATGTAACAGTCCCAGTATTCGTCTGTGTATGGAGGAAGATGTTTGCAATTGGGCAAAGGCTTGCTATGGTATCTTGCACCTAACCTCTTCATAGCAGTCGTTTCTCCTACAGCTAAAGCAGCCTTTACACCTTCTCTTAAAACACCAACATCATCAGGGTGCGTCAAGTAGTTGTGGACCATAATCGGGTAGTCCAGAGGATTCTTTGTTCGCAGTTTGATAAATCCTCGGCTCTTCGGTCTTAGCATCATAGGGAAGACACCGAACACGTCTTGATTGTTCACTTCGGCAAATACTTCATCGTAGAAGTCATCAGTAAGACTGTGAGCTTTCTTGACTTGCGTGCCGCCATCTGACGGAGTAGATGCTGACGTCAACATAAACTCGATATCAGGCCAGTCCTCAGTAGCGTTTGCATATTTAGTATTTATGAAAGCGACCACTTCTAAACCAATACTTGATGTTAACGGTCCGTCTTCAGTAATAGCATATCGCAACGCTGAATTAATATTAACGAGTCGATTCATTACTAAACTGATAGGATGATCTATGCGGAATACAATACCACCAACTGCGATATGATCCTGCAAGTTTCTCCCAACTCCGGGAGAATCTTGGATCACATCTATTCCAACTTCTTGCAAATGGCTGGCGGGTCCAACACCAGACAACATGAGCAGTTGTGGTGAACCAATAGAACCGGCTGACAATATTACTTCTCGTGAAGCATAGACAACCTGCTTTTGTCCGTCTCTGAGAAATTCAATTCCGTAAGCCCTTTTAGTGTCTTTATCAATAAGTACTTTAGTAACGTGTGAGAAAAGGGCGACGTGAAGGTTTTGTCGTAACCTGACTGGTCTTAAGAAAGCTTTTGCTGCGGAACATCTGGTACCCCTACGGATGGTAAATTGGTACCACGCGTAGCCGGTTTGTTGAGCTCCGTTGACGTCAACAAAGTCGTAACCCATCTCTTCGCCTGCTTGTATTAAGGCTGCTCCTATGGGTGTGTTGAATGGTGCATCTTGCACGGTTAGGTATCCTCCTGGAATGAGTAAATAAACTCATCAGCATTTTTCATAAACATATAAGTTTTAATCCTAGAATGTAATGATAGAATGCATACCTGTTGAGTGATGTCGTGTATCCTTAGCTAAGTACGGGTTTCGTTGGTCTTCCGACTTTTTGAAGTAAGGTAAGACATCTTCGTAGCCCCAGCCAGGGTTGCCGAAGGACTCCCATTGGTCGAAGTCACGTTTATTACCTCTGATGTAGAGCATCGTGTTCAGGACTGAAGAGCCTCCTAATACTTTGCCTTTGGTCCAGGCGCAACGTTTATCGATCATAGCTTGGCAGGCGCTGTCCTGGGGTTGAGTACTGGAAAATACATCGCAAGTATTAATGTAGAACAGTAGAAACAAAAATATTAAGCTATTTTTATTCTTTAAACGTCGAGTACGTTTAAACAAAAATAGCCCACTATTTCATAGAGACAAGTTATAAAATCATTCACACTATCAGACAGCCAAAATTACTTAATTTTAGATATTAACTGTTTAAAAGTTCCGGCCAACAACTAGCATTACATATTACGTTAACACCAAAACCGAAATTAAATATAACTGTCGTTCACTTACCGATACTTCCAGTCCAGTTTACTCTTATGCAAATACAAAGACAGTAACGGAACATCGCTAATATCTGTTTCGTGTCCACCTGCTTCTAGTAACAGGACATTCCATCCTTCGACTTCCGAGAGCCTATTGGCCAGGACAGATCCAGCCGAACCTCCTCCAACTATGATAAAGTCATATTTCTCTCGAAGATTTTTTTGGTTGAAAGGCCTCTGTTCAGGATCGAGGAGCTCATAGTTGAAGTACGCCATAGTTGCCAGCATGACTGGGATAAAGGTGAGTTTGCTGATGCCACCGATTGCGAGAGCCGCCTTGGTGGCCGCAGTAACCACGGATACCACTCCCATTGTTGCTCAGTGTTGCTTCATCGGCATCTGGAAGTTGACAGATAGATACATTAGTTGTAAAATGAAGACATCATGTAAATCATGATGGATAGCCGCATAGGCAAGTTTGTGTTTGTTTCGTTAATGAAATCAAAGGTATAGCAAAACATGTTTTGTTTGTCTAGTCAAACCCTGAATAATAAAAGAAAAATTATCCCACTAACACTAACGCATACTAATCGTTTCTACTAATAGCTCTGAAAAGTAAATACGAAAATAAGCGGATGGATGGCAATCATTAAACCAAACATATGATTGCTTCACGTACATTATTGCTTAGAGCGGAAGCTCTCGAACATCCTAGCGGTAATGCTACTTTAATGAGGCACGTTGTTAGGTTTATGGTTCAAAAACGTGTCGGTCATTGTCTGACATAGCTAAGTCTTAAGGATGATTAATTTTCTCAAAGCAATCGACTCCAGAATGGCTCTCAATAAATAAATCAATAACTTATGATTATAAAGAGGTAAATTATACGTATGTTTGTAAGTTTGGATGTAGGGGTAATCTTCAGAACTTCTGATCCGATTTCAAAAGTTTTTTTCACTAATGGGCACCTACATTATCACCGACTGTCATAGGCTATGTTTAAAACATTCTCATGGGAGAAATTCGACAGAGCGGAGCTGCAGGCATAAGATAGTAGTTTTATAAAGTGCAATATGTATCTTATAGTCAAGAAAAAACGAGATATTTATATAATTCATTACATCAGAGTAAATTAAAGCCTGCAATGAGAGAAGGGCAAGGTGCACTGTCCGGGACTTTCAAAACTGGATCGCTTTTAAAACTGTTCTCGGAAGTAAAGAATTTGGACTCGTTATTATCAACTTTGGCGTAAAATTTGCAGATGAGAAGAGATGTAAAAGTAGGCTTCTTTTAATCTTGACTTATATAACTGGTTATTATTAAGAAGCAATTAATGTTATCTTCGTCTAGACTCCTAATTATAACTTTCAGCATTTGTGAATTGTTGTGCCGAGACCAACAACTATCTCAGCTATACATTTCGTCTGTGTTTTCAAACCTACCGTTTAAATAGTTATCTTACAAGCATATCACAAGTATTGTCTAAGTATTTTACACATATCCTGTTTAATGATTCAACATGACCGCACGAAATTCCCACCATTGCAAAACGACACTTAATCATGCAACCAGTTTCTCCAATGGAGGTCATAGGGCCATACAAGACATGAGGGTCTTCCTTGAAGATGTTTCTTTTAACATAGCATTACGTTGATCTAGTGGTCGCAAGTGACTGTTGTAGGATATCCTGGGTTCGGTTTCCAGGTCGGGAAAATTTTTATACTGTATTTTCTTTAAGAATTGCTCAGTAGCAGCTACGGAGTACGGATTTGTATTCGATTGATAGTTATAGCCCTTTATTGCATAGGACGTAAACATAACAGTTGAAATGTGGGTGTACTATAAAGTACACTTCTGCCTAACGCTTCGGTGACTACAGGCTTGATGCTATGTGTAAAAAAAACAATGTAGGTACAACAATTGTTGGACAAGCCTTAGATGGAGGGACAGTGACAAGTTCGGCCATTGTGTGGACGGATATAGCCGACGGATGACAGTGTTCGAAGCTGTTTACGTAAGAGCCTACATTATGCAAGGCAACGCATGTGTCCGCTTATGCTTGCCGAGTCTTCTTTACATATGTTTTGCGTTAGCTTTTATATTTAGGCGTGTTAATTGTTTTCTTATGATTTTTTTCAATGAACGAGTTGACATAATTATATATTATTTATTTAAGAAATAACGTGAGACAGTCAATCAAAACCATTCATGGGTTTCGTTAGTTTATCACAACCTCTCTACTCTAGTCAAGAATGATCACCGATCATTCTTGCAGTCTAGCATATTTGTTGACATTAGTGGGTGAAAACGTCTGACAGGCTAGAATGGAAAAAGAAAACGTATTACGCCGACCCCAAATAAAATGGGACAAGGGCAGGAAGATGATGAGTGGTGAACGAGACCTTCCTTCTAAACGTTCTAATTCTGAAATCAATATAGAAAAATTTACCCAACAAGTATGTACTTTTTTTATAAACGAATGAAGGAAATAGAATTTACTTTAGAAAAACAAACATTTTAGAATTAATTTATCATTGTTATGCCTTTTATCGTCGATGTTACTGTGAGAACCGGGCCAAGCATAGCACCTTGGTGAATGATTGCCACACCGATCATATTGACTGAGACCATCGTGGTTCCACGGCACACTTACTGGATACTTATTATGGGAAGTGTTGCTGGAGGGTTACTACTTGGTTACTACGTACCTTTATTGCTCTAACCAACTTCAAACGTTTCATCGTCACTTTGAAGTCTGTCGAATGCCTAAGCTAGAATTTCGACTATGTCAATTCTAGTAGGTGGTTCGTATTTCTACATATTCGTCCGTCTCGTGCCTGGGTCTTGATACCTGCATAACTTGATTTACGAGATGCATGCTATGAGTGTGTTTGGTATAGTCCAGTTTATTATTTTAGATAAAATTATGCTTGCTTGCGCTGAGACTGGTGCAAATAGAATAACTTGTGTACTTAATGGTGCAAAATAATTATGACCGTCCCAAGACGGTCATAATTATGTCCACCAGGGATATGGGGCTAAGTAGATTTATTGATATGGCTAGATAAATAAACAGCCTTAGAGCGCTAGTTCTATTTCTCAATTTGTCAGTACAAGTGTTTAGCAGACATTTTGCGAAAACGTGAAACACTGATGTAATGTCACACTTTACGTGTAACGTGTGGGATCATGTGTCGACAAAGTAAACCATTTAAGTGGTTGAAGAAATGGAAATTGCGATGAGTAACTGATGTGACGACATCGAAAAATATTATAAACGTTCGTTCTTCTGCAAAGTCAACAGAAATCTAACAGGGATTTTGAAGAAAATTGGAAAGAATTAAACGGCTACTTCGGCTAAATTTTATGGCACACGGATGCAGTAAAATATGCTGGTAAAGTAACATGCAAAACCAAACCGACGCTGGCGCTGCTAATACATCATCAGGATGTTAGCTTATAAATTTCGAAAACCTTGTTGAGAACTGGTGGTCTTTCTTCCAATACAAACATTTTGGTATGACAGACATTTAGTAACTCCGTTAACAAGTCTTTCGCCTTAATATTAATAAATTTAAAAAAATATTACAATAATTGAAAAATGAAATATATTATTAACGAATAAGATGTTTAAATTACTCTTATAACATTTAGACTTGATCTCATATTTCCAAGATAAGCAACTCATCGACTCTCGCGCAATACTTTCACTGTCTGCTGCAGTGCGCATGCGTGGTTGCATCGCCTTTCTTAACCCGTCGCAGTGTCGCTGTGGACGTGCCAGCTGACAGACGTCTGGTATTTAGGTCGAATTATGTAATTATTGTACCAATAGGACTGTATTGGTAATGATTTTGAATAACGTATTTTTAGAATGGTTCCTACGAGAGACTTCAGTCTTATAAGTAAGGTTGTCAAAATGATATATCAATTAGTTTTTTGAAACAGGTTAATTTATGCAGACCATGAAGATCACCTGCTATAGTTATTTACTTCTTATATATATCCTAGTTCTGTGTTTACTAACGACTTCGTGATAATTTTCTCTGTTTTTCTGTGGAGCATCAATAGCCTGACTTCGGATATTATTAGGATGTAACAATAAGTGTGGCTTAGTGTGGTTTTATCATATTTTCTTATCAGGTATTTTTTAATTATTTGATAAACTTCATTTAACCATTTTTGTTGACATTATCTACTGAAGATAATACCAAGGTTTCTTTAATTTAATTACTGATATTAATTCTGCATGCAATAGTCTAAAACATCATTACTTCTTTCACAATCAAAGTTTTTTAATAGGAAGACATTATCCCAAATTATTGATGAAATAATGACTATTGCATCGCACATTTATGAGTCTCATCAATGTACGCTAGGATCATTTAAACTTAATACGAAATAATTAGTTAAAAGAGCTATTTAATGAATTGTGTAATACGAAAAGGAACTGGAACGTATAATGACTATCATATCCGAAATATTGCGTTCGTTGCTAGTAAAGGTGCATTCACACAGTACAGTATGTCCGTCAACTCTTAACAGTGCATGGAAGTTCAATAATTGAGCTAGTCGCTGCTGTGTGAATCCTTCTTTACTTGGATTTACGCCCTTTCTAGTGCCTAACTTATCATCGTCTACCTAGCCTTTTTCCAACCATGTTGGGGTCGGCTTCCAGTCTAACTGGATGCATCTGTATACCAGTATTTAACGTATAGCGACTGCCTATCTGACCTCCACAACCCAGTTAGTACTGGATAATAACGACACCCCTTGGTAAGACTGGTTGTCGGAATTTCGGACCACTGACTACCTGTAACGACTGTCAAAGTTCTACAAATGACAGATGGTACCAACGGCTTAACGCGCTTTCCGAGGCTCGGAGAAAACTCAGTATGTAATGGGCGGTCACCCATCCACGGATCAACCTAGGCAAGTCCTGGTAGGTAGATTAGATTTACAGGCTTACTCTGGTATATTACTTTTCACCGTTAAATTATCGTAGAATCAAATTGTTCTGTTTTTATGGGTTAGTCACCAACTCGACACGAAAGACTGGACTCTAAACGTAAAAGCGATTTAAATTAACTTTCTGGACACATATAAAAATTTTGGGGTGCCAGGTGACGAAATGATAAGTGATACTAATTTTGAGTTTCAGCAACTTGGTCACAAACCCGTTTTTATAATAAATTTCTTTGAAAAAACTCTAAGACTTCGATTCGTATTATAAAGTTGTAGGTGTAGATTCTTTCCGACTTTGATGAAGCGTTTCATACAAATATGATCATAATTAAATGCATTGATTTCAGTTGTCATGCCCATGAAAAAATATTAAATATAATAAAAAAAATTATTAAATATTAATATATTTTCTTTCAGTTCAGTTCGTTAAACTTCACTATTCATTACCAATGTAAGCCTTGCTTTAGGTCGAGGTGCATTTTTGTTATTTACGTTATCAGATTTCGAGAACCTGTTTTACATTAAGTATGAACTTTACTTTGTATGTAACTTTTCCGTTTCGTTCGTTATGTATTTTTTGTTTTTAATATTCTTCCTCTTGTCAGTAGTGTTGGGTAATGTGTGCTTTCGATTAATTTGTTTGATCGTATCTTAGAATATAGTTATCTGTTATCATGAAACTTCTGGCAGTTATGTGTTATTGGGTCCATTCTATATCAGTTTAACTTCCAATCTAAATATAGGAGACCACATTGTATAATTTTAGACAAATCTTCAATCGGTACCCTAGTCTCCAATAAATCTATTAAAATTTCTGTTATACTCTTAGAAATAGTCATAACTATTTCTAAGAGTATAACATTATTTATATGGAAGTTATTAGGACATAAAGGAAATAAACTCAATAATGTAAAATGGCAAAGTACATGAAATAATTAAATCTGCCAGATAAGGAACCTTGCATTATAGACTGCAGTGAAATTCGGAAAGGTACTTAGAAAATAATAAATAGAATACTTAACGTTTTTGTTTTACAATTTACTAAATACGAACGAAACACACGCTACGATGCGAAAACTCAAACTCAACTCAAAGCGTTTGTTTCAATTAATTTTATTACTGACTGTTTGTATGTAAATCGTTGCTGCAAGCTTTCTGCATCAGTGAAGAGCTTGTAGCAGGGATTCTAAATATCTATAAGGCAGTGTTAGGTTAAATGTGTAGGTTAAGTTTACTAACATAGTTGTTAAGAAATATTGCTACTAACATATTAAGTCTTGTTACTTATTTTTTAAATATAAATAAATAAATGGGGAGGTAATAGGTACCTAGTGTTAAATATTGTTATTTATTTGTTTATTACGAACACTAAGGAAGTCTTACGAAATTATACGTTGTTATTAAGAAATTAAACGTTGCGTTATTTAAAGTAAAAAATTATATCCTAAAAGTGCATTCAAAAAAATACACAAGTATTTAATTCCATTTCGCGAATTCGAAACGGTACACGAAACGAAACATGGACACAAGATTAGAATACACTAGTCGTAGTGTATTCTAATCTGGTGTCCAAAAATATGTTTCGTTATCAAGGACGTATTAGGTAAACGCGTTTGACCCAGTAACACGTAGTAGGTAACTTTAATATTACTACACAACTGCCTCTAGTAACAAGTCATCGGAACGCCCCTTAAGACGGACTTAGAATACCTATTTTTCACATTTTATGTTTTTGAATTCAGTTTTAAGGTTTTGCAAAATTTTTTGATTATTTTCCCATTTTTAGTTGTAATATTCGCTATGCATTTATTTTACATTGTTAACAATACATGGTAATAGACCCCCATTAAAAATGGAACTTAGCATATCTAACTATCGAAGGTGTACTGTACCCCCCATCTGCGTACACCTTCAGAGCATACAGGCGTGAAGTTATAATATCGCGTAAACAATAAACATTTAAGCGATTGCAGCAATCACAACAGATTTGACGTCTATTATTAAAGAGTTCCATTGCATATCTGCGTAGATCAGCATCAGATCATCGACATAGTTTTTAACACTACCACCGACTTATACCTGTCATCATCAGCTCAGCAAAAAGAGATGATTACCAGGCTTAATGCCTATTTCTGCCTATAAAATTTGGAGAGATCCCTCGATTTCTCCACGATCCCATCATCAGATCCTGACCTGATGACCATGGGACCACATGGGTAGTATACTGTTTTTAACAATGCCCATAATATTTTATGGTTGCCCTTAATTTTCCTGGGATCCTGTCATCAGATCCTAACTTATGCCTTCCATCATCAGCTTAGCAACATGATGATGATTACCAGGCTCAAATATCTGAATTGCGTTAGAAAAATATATGAAAAACATTGCATGTGCCTATAAAATGTGAGGGGTGCCATCGTTTTCCCTGGAATCCCATCATCAGATTCTGACTTATACAAAGAAATAAAAAATGAAAATCTGTCCACAATTGGCGGAGATATCGGTGAACATACATAAAAAAAAATACAAACAGTCGAATTGAGACCCTCTTTCCTCCACCTTTAAGAAGTTGGCTAAAAATATTTTTGCAACGACTTGGCTATGGGCTTTTGTAACAAATGTCGTGGTTATAAATATGAGCGAGATTAGGAAGAATATTTTTTTATATATCACGAAGTATTGACTAAAATAAACCATGAACCTTTTTACAGAAGCGATCCTTTGAACTTCCTTAATGATGCTTACTTGGAGTAGTAAGAAGATTGGGAACAGTGACGTGCTTAGGGCCCAACAATACGGCAAGCACTGACTGACTGACAGACAACTGAGCAGAAACCCTGAAGGATCATGAAGATTTGTAGGTTAGGTAGGGTAGGTAGTATAGTTAAACCAAGCTTTTAGGCTTGTTTGAAAGTACCGCAAATAATTGAAACGCCAACGAATGAGTTAGGTCAAGATTTCAATGAACGAACCTGACGTCCACTCATACAATGCCATGAGGGAAAAATCATCTTCATGGAGTATATTTGCTTTGAGTGACAGAGGATTTTTACGCTAATTTTAGTCTTATTATGAATGTGACGTCGGATTAGTCATGACTATGATAACTACGATTTGAAGTTGGTACTGCTTGATCTTGACCCCAATTCCGTTAGATTCGTTTGTTGAAGAGATTCTAAAATTTTACAAAATATCTTATCGGGCAAAATCGTACCTAAATGCAAAAACACCGTACTCAACGAGATCGTAATCAAACATGAACGGATCTCGCCAAAGTAAAGAAACAATATTTGGTGTAGGTATCACAAAATAGTCTCATGAAATATTGAACAGACAATGATTAGGCAGTCATTAATGTTAACATTTAATTAGGTACAGATACATGAGCGTAGCCTTGACTCGAATAACATGCTTGTTCTATGTAAGACTAGCTGAGCCCAACGATTTCACCCGCCCTTTCTGTGTTTGCTCGTCTCCAAAGGGTCGTAGCGTGATTTTAAATAGCCTATAACCTTCCTCAAGAATGAAACTATCAAATGCAAAAATAATTTTTGACAACCGACTAAGTAATCCAGAGGTTAGCTGTCCGGCGCAACTTCGTTTGCGTCACATTTTCCCCGTTTTCGCAACATTTTTCATTGCTGCTCCACTCCTATTGGTCGTAGCGTGTTGATATATAGCCTATAGCCTTCCTCGATAAATGGGCTATCTAACACTGAAAGAATTTTTCCAATCGGACCAGTAGTTTCGGAGCCTATTCAATGTAAACAAACAAACATAGAAACAAACAAACAATCAAATCTTTCCTCTTTATAATATTAGTTTAGACTAGCTGCTACTAAAAATTTTGTGTCTTCAGTAATAAATTATACATAATAATAACCTTCCTGTTGAATCAATGATAAGTCTTAGTCTTTTGATGAAAATCGCAACAAAGTCTGTTGCGTACTTTAAAAGATCTAAGAGTTCATACGGCGGGAAGCGAGTTCTAAATTATGTAAAGATAGATGCGTGATGATGAGTTAACTATAAATCTTTTAATTACCAACTGTCAATGGCACACGGCACACTACACGACACTTATCTGGTATCTCACGATACATACACTATAGTTGCGAATATCCATCGTGGCTTCTAAGCAAAAATGCAGTGTTAAGCAAATAGATTTAGTAAAAGCAAAACGAACACTCAAAATGCACGAATTAGTCTGACAGTTAAAACAAATAATGATAGAACGAAATGATGATGAAAAGTCAGAGGTAATCAAATTTTATTAAGATAAATTGTATTGTTATTATTTTTATTAACGTATAAGTCTACGTAATTACTCTCATTAACATTCAAATTATCATCTAATGTCT
The DNA here is from genome assembly GCA_949152445.1 of Cerastis rubricosa. Lineage (NCBI taxonomy): Eukaryota > Metazoa > Arthropoda > Insecta > Lepidoptera > Noctuidae > Cerastis > Cerastis rubricosa. Next base: position 14,267,659 of record OX424545.1, on the reverse strand, counting down.
TTTAACAACACAGCTTTACACGCAAACCTGAATTCCTCAAAATGGTCGCACAAATTTCCAGTGTTCTATAGGTCTACCTATCCCTTTCGGGATCACAGGCGTGATGTTATTTTAGTATTGAGTGGTCACACAATCACTGTCATGGATTTTTAAAAAATAATTAGACCACAAACTAACCGCAAGATTTTGCTATAGAAATCGCAATAATAGGTAATAATGCAAGAATACCTGAAAAAACAATCACAACACTGTTACGAGAGGTTCACTGATCACGACACCATGTGGTTTCCCATTCACTGACGGACTGCGCGCACGTCGCTTGCACCGCGCCTGCGCCTGCGCCGCTTGGTTGCACAACCAACTGGTTGCGAACCTACGGTCAATGTTAATAGGCTAATTTTGATTTAGGACGATTAGGTTGATGCTTACTAAAGGACGTGGGTAAGCACCATCTAGCGATCTTGTGATGTTGTTTATGGAAAAAGAAAACGTTATTTAAGCCAATTAAATAACAGTCCAGGTAGGAGGAAATGGAGCCTGTCATCACTACGCACAGTTTTTCGAAGCTTGAGGTCCTGGTCACAGTGAAATTCCATCAGCGTTAAAAATGATGCTTAAGCTGAATCGAATTGACATTAGCTTCTCTCGAGAGCAGCGGTGGCCCAGTGGCGGCAGCCCCGACTTACGAGCAGTAAGCCGTAGTTTCGAACCCAGGCAGGCGCATTACTTTGTGTAATTTATTTCATCACCGCTGCCCTCAAAAACGGTGAAGGAAAACATCGTGAGGAAACCGGCATGTCCTAGAACTAAAAATTCGAAGACATGTGACATTTACCAAGCCGCACTGGGCCCGCGTGGTGGATAACAGCCCACTTCCTCTCATTGAAAGGAGGCCTGTGTCCCAGCAGTGGGAACATTATAGGCTGATGATAATGATGAAGCTTCTAGCAAGGCGCGGTGATGGCAGTTGGAGTAAAGATGTGTCCGAGTGGCGTTTAAAGACTGGAAAGAGAAGTGCTGGCCGTCCAGCCCCAAGATGGGCAGACGACATTGCTGCCATCGCGGGAATATGCTGGATAAGAACGTGGGGCTTGGCACAAGCATAGAGAACCCCATACCTAGCAGTAAGTGAAGTGGGGCTGTACCATCAACTAATTGGGTATCGTACCCCCGTAAGAACTATCCTTGCTTGCAGCGTCCGGCCGCTATAGAAGCGGTTATTTACGCTCATCTACCAATAGCATCGCAGTATCTGATTTTTGCTGAGCCCCTTGATGCAGTGAATAAAAAAAAAGGCCGAAACTCTACTCCAGCTGGGGTTGCACGGTCAGTGGTTATTGTGATCTCTAAATGAAAGAAATACTTGTCCGCAAAGTATTTGTGCTGACCAATAGGAGTACTGGTGTTAAACAGATGTGGTCATCGTGTGCACGGGATTTGGTTTGAAAAGGGTACCTATTCCCACTTTGGCTATAGTACAAGATATCATGATGAATCTGCCGAAAAGCATAATTATGCTAATCATCAATAAATCAAAATTCAAGGAATTTTACTTTCGATAAGGTAACATTTCAAAGCTTACGAAGACTTAATCACATCACACGCGCTGCCTTCTATTGACATTTTAATAGATAGTTGAGCAAGCTAATAGAAATGACGACATTAATTCTCATTTCGTATCATGAATTTTATGATTAGAACCTTGGGGCTATTGCTCACAGTATGTTTGATAAAAAATGTCTATGGTAGTGAAGAATTCGGTCTTGGATATAGCAACACTGAAATTAGTAGAGAGGAAGTTTTAGTCCGGGATGTTTTTGGCGTTTTTAATAAATTAATAAAAATATCTAAATTTCACAGCTTGATTACACATTTATTATCATTTTCCGCAGGTTTCTGTCGCGTCTTTTACTTCATGAAGATAAAATACATAAAAAAGGATGGTAGAAAATAATAACTGATTATCTGCCTAGCCTTTTCCCAAACTATCTTGGGGTCGGCTTTCAGTCTTACCGGATGCAGCTGAATACCAGTTTTTTACATGGAGCGACTGCCTATCTGACCTCCACAACCTAGTTAGTACTGGGTAATACGATACCCCTTGGTAAGACTGGTTGTCAGACTTTCGGGCCACTGACTATCTGTAACGACTGTCAAAGATCTACAAATGACAGCCGGGACCAACGGTAGAAAATAATAAATATTCGTTGGTAAATGTAACAGAATATGAAGATACTGGAGCCATATCTCTAAAACTATAATCACAGTCAAAATAAGTCTTCAGTAGGATTATAACACGATTATACAACAACCGACCGAATTGTTAAGAGCAAAAAAAACAATCTCAATGAAATGCAGTATGCTGTAACAGCAATTTAGTTAGCAGCACCGCCAAATAAAACTCCGAATATAACACTTTCAGCGGGAAAAGTTAAGGCCAAGTATTATAATGACCGAAATGTATCCGTACCACGCGATCATACTATACTAGATTCGCCATTACTCTAGAACAGGATTTGTATTTCAAGGTAGACTAATTGAAAGTAGGCTGTTGGCGTAGGTCGTTAGAATTCGAAGGAATTTGTAGTGAACTAAAAATAAGGCGGGGAATTGTGACGTTCCTCGTATATGTCAGTTACGGAGTTATAATGAAGGGTTCAATGTGAAAACACCCATAAGGAAGCCGAGAAGCGCTTGTTCTTTCCGTAATTACGATCATTTTGTTCTGGGCCATACCTGGAACCTCCTAGTTACGGAGGATGTGGACGGTCAAAGTTCCAACATTTTCATACATATTAAATATTAGAACTTTACTTTAAATACCTCCATGACCTCTGTCTATTCAATGCATCTATAAACACATTTTTTTTCATTGTAACTGGACACCAGCGCTTCGTCCATACACACGACAAAGGAAAAATGCGTAATAAAAGGGGATAACTCAAAAAGTACCTACCTTCATCATTATCATCACCCTATAATGTTCCCACTGCTGGGACACAGGCCTCCTCTCTCTGAGAGGGAGTGGGCTGTAATCCACCACGCGGGCCCAGTGCGGGATGGTAGATGTCACATGCCTTAAAATTTTTAGGACATGCCGGTTTCCTCACGATGTTTTCCTTCACCGTTTTTTGAGGGCAGCGGTGATGAAATAAATTACATAAAGAAATGGGCCTGCCTGGGTTCGAACCCACGGCTTACTCCTTGTATCCCGAAAAAAAGTACCTAAGCAAAGATAATAAAGTTCTTAGGACCACCGCGTGACTTTTTTCCACCAAATGAAAAAAGAAGCACCTAAATCGGACTAGTAATCACGGAGAATAAGGTGTACATGCTTGAAAAAAAAGATGCTGCTCGAATATTAACAACCTCCTTTTTAAGAAGTCGGTTAAAAAGTGAGTTTTTACACCAAAGAAAAAGTCTTTTCCCAGCAAGATTTTTGCACAGTGTTACTTAGTTTGACGACGCGACGAACGGAACGAAGTGATTGATGTTCCGAATATTTTATGGCAGGTTCTTCATTTTCTTCTTCAACTTAGCCACTTCCACGGCGTTGTGTGGTTAAAGTTTTGTAGGAATTGTTTAAAGGGCTCTTTAGTCTATAGATCCCGAACAAGCGGGACCCGCAGGATCAATCGACCTAGACGATTTTTGAATTGGTCAATTTCTAACGTGTGGTATTTTTTTGCACCAAAACCTATTTAATTTCGCGTTTTGATGAAACTTTTACCAAACAAAAAATTGCATTCACCATAACGCAAGAAGTTACTATAAATAACAGCAGAAATAGAGACGCGTGTTTGTGTCGCAAGAGTGAAGTATACTAATCTAACCAGTGGTGGTATACGTGATGCCCGGCGCATGCGTCAGGCGATGTCGGCGCCCGCGCAGGTACCGCTGCTGTCGATACTAATGTTACGACATTAACTTCTTATGAGGAAAAGATTCGATACTGAACTTTACTGAGTTCATCACGGTTGCAAATGTTCTGGGAGAGCTTTACGACCTAAAACTCTGCTGTCCATTGCCGTCTTTATCGTGTGGTTGGTGCCTGACTTCGTGTCAGACTCTTTATGTCGCCCATGGCCCTCTGACTTGGCTTTACATGCCGTTGATAAATATCTCAGGCATGCTGGTTTCCTCACGATGTTTTCCTTTACCGAAGCAAGTGATACTAATTATACAATGCGCACATGAGTACGAAAAAACAGTCTTGGGTTCGTACTTGAGACTCCATGACTTGGCAGTCCGAAGGTCTCACCACTAGGTCACCCATAACATGATTATAGATAGTTTCTTCGGACTAACTTGGACTAGTTCGGTTTGTTTTAACTCCTCCACTTTTCTGATCCACTTTACTAGGGATTTCGCAACACCGTTGTATAGTTTCCCTAGCTTAACTGATTATTACTCATCAGAAATTAAAATAACAGAGATAACAGAGATGCAGAATCCTAATTCTCATCTCATTTGTAAGAACTGTTTGAAATGTTCTTTCTTTTATCTAAACTAAAATTATAAAGAGCATTGTTTGTTTGCATTGAATAGGCTCCGAAACTACTGGTCCGATTTGAAAAATTCTTTCAGTGTTAGATAGCCCATTTATAGAGCAAGGCTATAGGGTATATACCATCACGCTACGACCAATAGGAGTGGAGCAGTAATGAAAAATATTGAATGTGATAAAATATTAAATGTGACGCAAACGAAGTTGCGCCGGTCAGCTAGTTTTTTATACAGTTTGATTCTGGGGTGTCCTACTATTACATCATTATAAAACAAATATCTCTAATATTCTTATAGGATATTAGTTATTACTTAATTAGGTTTTAATTGTTTAAGTTTCTAATTACTGACCTTTAATGGTATTAAATTATGTAATGCCCAAAATATGTTGTGCGTCATGTAGTCATTAATATTATGATTTAATTGAATCACTGATGGTGATGATGGTTATCCGTTTGAGACAGAAAAACCAACCATCAAAGTTTTACCAGTTTTATTTGTTTTATGGATCAATCTTGAGTTCTCTCGTAACAAACCTTAATGGGCCAGAGAGAAACAAAAAATAGCAACGTCAATAAAAAGTTAGCAGTTGGGACGTACTCATAAATGTTTTCATTACTCATGCTCTGAAAGTAGGTCTGAAGTAGCCTGAGGAGCGGGATGAAAGTAATACTTTTCATCCCTAGGGAGAATCGCTTTTAACTGACAGATGTCAAATCAAATTAGATAAAAAAACTAGTTCTATTTACACATGTTTATTGAACCATGTTCCAACTTTCTATGCAGCCACGATGTAAAATTGAAATAACTTAAAGTATTGATTAAAGAATATATATTTTTATATAACTTTATTATAATTTAGTTTCAACAATTTCTTTAAAATAACATAGATTGGGCAAAATATTTACCATTTTTTCAATGATGAAAATGAAAAATAATTGCTGAATAGCTGGCTGGCCACAGAAAAAAAAACAAACAGGCGGGAAAGCGGCAATCCGAAATAAAATTTACTAATTTTTTCTTTAGCTAATTCATGTTTATATTTTTACTTTCCTTGTATTCGTAATGAAAAGCACAGTGTTTACCTCGTGTTAAAAACTTATTTAGTAAATAAGTTACTTTCACCCCAGGGGTAACAATGTACTATTTCCACCCGTTGCTTTTTGGTTTTGGAGCGCATGAGAATAAGCCTTTTTATCATCATCATTAGCATCATGATATAAACCGAAACACATAATGTCTTGTGCTGGACAAAGGCCTCCGCCACATCGTCACACACAAGCGTCCCCCTTCCCCCTTTCTTCTTGCCGCTCATTCCCGCGTCCATCACCAGGTCTTCAGTAAACTAACAGTTATATAATTTTTATTTTATAATCTATACTGTAATATATCTTATATATAAAACTCTCGTGTCGCGGTGTTTGTTACCAAACTCCTCCGAAACGGCTTAACAGATTTGTACGAAATTTTGTGTGCATACCGGGTAGGTCTGAGACTCGGCCAACATCTATTTTTCATACCCCTAAAACCCATCAAAATTTCCACGCGAACGAAGTCGCGGGCAGCAGGTAGTATTTTAATAAAGATGAAGAGTTTGTTTGTGTGAACACGCTAATCTCAAGAACTGGCAGTCTGATTTAAAAATAGTTTTATGCATTTGACAGCCCAAATCTTGAGAAATCTTTTAATATCACTCTACGACCCTAAGGAGCTGAGCGGCGCCGGGTGAATCTGCGGGACACAGCTAGTAATTTATATTATCATACTTTTACGCACATTTTAATTTTCTCAGTAATGATTTTGCTCCAAAACAGTAGTTCCGGACTCTTATGCAACAGCCTCTTTCAGTTCAACTAAATAAAAAGTTCAACGTTAAACCACTATGTATTGATTTGTAGCTTCGTAACTTTTGCGAAATGTGTATTTTAGTGTTTCATAACTCTGCATCAAATGTGTAGACAACAGTTATTATTTGTTACTACATAAGACGTAACAGTCACTTATCTGAATCCAAGTAAACACAAGAAGTAGGTGAGTTCCACTTCCAGATAAAGTGGTATTTATGCCTGAGTATAATAGACTAGTAGCTGATCCCAGCACGCGTTGCATTGCACGTGCTCCTACTTACTAGGTACTTACCTACCTACATACCATCCTACCTACCTGACTAAAGACCCTACCTACCTACTACCTACCTTAGAACTAAACTAAATCCAATCCCAAAAAATCCAAACCAATCGACAAAGTAGGTATTGAGAGTTAATTTTTTTAAAGATTAATTAAATCGGTTAAATCGTTCTCAAGTCCAAGAAAATTCCCGACCGTAACATAAGGGAAGTCGCGGTTCTGACCGCGACTTCCCTTGTGTTACGGTCGGAAATTTAGCTAGCTAGTATCGAATAAATTGAAAATGCAGAATACTACATTTTATTTCGTTGTCTTCAGTAAACTTATAAAAAATATTAAGTTTCATTTAGTGCAATGTTTATTTAAAATTGTGCAAATTAATTCACACATTTCTAAAGTGTTGCTGATGCAGTTTGCAGAAAGCGAGGGTAAATTACGTAAATTATTGCAGTCTGTATTTTCAAAACTATATAGAAGTTATAATATCAAAGAAAAATTAATAAATTATCTTTTTTAGTTGTGACAACACCGAAATGTCTTCGAAAGTTATTAAAATATAGAGACGCGCCAAGCACATCAAGCAATCAACCTTGTACCTAATTCTTTAACTATAAAATTGTAAATCTATTAAAGAAATTTGACAGATTGTTGTAGCTTGATGTGCGTCTGTCATCATCATCATAATTTCAGCCGAAAGACGTCCACTGCTGGACATAGGCCTCTCCCAAGTGTCGCCATATTGACATAAGGGGGGGTTTTGCCATAATCGCCACGCTTGGCAGGCGGGTTGGCGATCGCAGTACGGTTGTTACTAAATGACAGAGAACGCTGCTGCCCATTCTCTGGCAAGTGCGTCTGTACATAAACGTAAATGGTACTACGGAACATTTTATTCTAAAGCATTAATCGTGTTTTACAATACAAACAAAATTCAGTTCACTATATTATAATTCGCTAAGATTTCACAAAAGACATCTATTTATACCAGTTTAATCCGCGAACTAACCACGAAAATGAATAGCCAAGCCATCAAAAGATAAATGATTCAATAAAAGATGGCAACACAGCACAGACGTTGCGTGCAAAGGTGTGAGTTTTGCAAGTTTGTGATCTACGGCGCGTCTTCAAGGGTGCACCTTGTGGGTATGGTAGCGGCTCAGTGGGTTCTCTATTGTGTATTGTGTTCCCAATGATAATTTGACCGGACTTAATGTAACATAATATCACATGCCATAAACTTAAAATCCCTGAATAAAATATGCCCTAAGTCCGTTTGTCATAAATATTACAATCAATAATATACAAAAGACTTAAAACCGTTTCAATAATAGTTATAAGTCCTAAATTAAAATTATTTCATGTTTTTTTTTTTTGTGAACCTGTCATTTTTTGTTTATCTGTAAGAAGCATGCAACAAGCATACACCAAGCATGCAGCAAGCATCCAGCATCCACGCGAGCATGCAACATGCAGCAGGCATGGTTTTTGTCAGGCCAGCGCGAGTTTATCGTCATAGATGTTACATGTTTAACGCTCGCCACCGCAGCTTCGTCTTTCGACTGCGTGGAGTCGGACAGCGATTCGTTTCTGTCAATAAAATCTCATTTTTAGCAAATGTTTTAGTAGTACTAAGAATTTTGTTATAAACTAGCTGCGCCCCGCGGTTTCACCCGCGCAGACCTTTAAATTTATATATAGTCTGATGAACATTCCGAATAATACACATTATAGAATACAATATTTAGGACATATAACTTTATCTTTCAAACAAAATTAGGAGATTCAATTGTTATAGAAGGTACTCGGTATTATGGCAGAATAGTTTATTATAGTGTTGGCGACGCATTTCGGTAGATTGGTCTCAAAAATGTAGTTTTTAACGCGCGTTTGCAATTTTGCACTTATCACTAAACAGCTAATGAACACATTGTTGGAAATAGTTGTAACACTGGTTAGAATTTAACTCCCGAGTCCAGTGATGAAAATCCAATAGCGTGGTTTTATATAGCCATCGATTTGGGTTATTCCTAGTGTTTGACAAAAATCGTTATAGACACGAACACACGCGCTTGGCTGTAGTTATACGCAAACAAATAAATATTCATTAAAATTTACGTAACTTGACAATCTGTTTTCATGGTATGGGCACTGTGACCTATAGGTGGAATGAGTGAGTCTCGGCGACCTACACCTAAGTGTCGCGGGTTCACGACCCGTGCGTTTCTTATGCAAATGCGGCATTGTTTGGAATATTGTGATTATAATGACATACCAAGGCGCCTGTAATTTCTGTAATAGGCAAAAGATGTATCCGCTTCATTTTCGGGCTTCGAAAGTACGACCATGTGTCGAAATTTCGGAAGCAGCTGACGTGGTTACCTATTTGGCAGCGTCGAGATTCTCACACTCTTTCTTTTATTTTTTCTGTTCTTCATAACCCTAAAGCTCCTTCGTATCTTCGGGAACGCTTCGTATATCTTGTTCCTCGAGGTAAACCCTGTCGCTCATCATCATCTCTTCTCCTTCGCTTCCCTCCCTACTCCTCATGTCGGTATGATGGATCATTTACTGTTCGTGCTGTGCGCCTTTGGAATTCACTTCCACACTCCTTGCGGGATAGCGATTCGTTTATAGACGTGTTCAAGAGAGGAATTAAAGAACATTCCTGTCGACATGATTATAGTATGTATATAATTTTATATGTATGTTGATTGCGTTTATTATATTGTATGTTTTAGTTTAGTTTATAAAATAAGTTGATTTAAGTTTTAAAAGTACTGTTCATGCACAAAGCTTTAACCTCTTTGGCAAATATTCCTGTTAAAATAAGGTTGGCTGTAAGAAAACCCATTTCTGGGTTAAGCTCGCCGTTGTACATAAGCTACATATTATTTGTGTGTATATCTTTTAATTTTATGTGCAATAAAGAATAAGAATAAGATGTATCTAACAGTATAACCTCATTTCGCCAGTTTTGTTTTAGTCCTAGTTTAGCTAATGAATAATTTCAGATGGAAAAACATTTTGCTCGACCTAGGAACTGAACCCAGAACCAGCAGCCAGTAGTGCTTGTGGCCACGAGACCACCGGGGTATTTGAATCCGGGAAATTGATTGTGTGTTTTGCAAGATAAATACTGCGCAATAGTCAACAAACTGAGATACGTTGCGTTCAGTAAAATGAAAGAATAGCTCTTTCGTTTTACTGTTTTATTTCGATATCTGTCTTGAAATGAATGAAATAAAAATATATGGGTGTAAGACGGGTATGGACAGATCAAATCAATATGAGCATTATAGGAAGTAGTTTAGCGAGCGGGGTCGGTCAGACGGAACTAATACACTCCGATCTATCTATTCTTGATGTAGTCTAGTCATCATCATAATCATCATTTCAGCCCAAAAGACGTCCACTGCTGGACATAGGCCTCCCCCAAGTGTCGCCACATTAACATTTTGGGGGGTTTTGCCATAATCGCCACGCTTGGCAGGCGGGTTGGCGATCGCAGTACGGTTGTTACAAAAGCACAGAGAACGCTGCTGCCCATTCTCTGGCAAGTCCCTTAGTCGCCTCTTACGACACTCACGGGAAGATATGGGATGGTGCTATTCTTTACGTCCGACACCATACAGAGTGTAGTCTAGTGTTACTTAACAAATGTAGGATTACTTGTAGTATTGAAAGATTCTGAGAAAATTGGTTTGTAAGAATGAAAAAGGATCATCATCATTAACATCATCATCATCATCATCTTCTTGCCCTTGTTCCGTGTTACTTGAGGTCGACGCAACATATTTTTCTTCGGTTCTACTCTGTCAACCGGGTTCCGTACCCAAAGGGTCAAAGGGGACCCTAATACTGAGGCTTCGCTGTCCGTCCGTCCGTTTGTCACCAGGCTGTATCTCATGAACCGTGATAGTTAGCCAGTTGAAATTTCTACAGATTATGAATTTCTTTTGCCGCTATAACAACAAATACTAAAAACAGAATAAAATAAATATTTAAGGGGGCCCCATTTTTATAAATAATGGTACAGAACCCTTCGTGCGCGAGTCCGACTCGCACTTGGCCGGTATTTTTTTCACATCTTTCCTAATAATAAACATGTTAACTTTATTTGGAAAGATTTACCGATGCATAAAGAAACAATCCATAGAGCAGTACTGTATGGAAGAGTTTAAGAGAAGTATAATAACAGTATATTTTCACAATCGCACCCAACGGTGAAGACTTGCGACGGGTAACCTTGACTTGTCTGTTTTGGCAACGACGCGTCATGTGTGCTAATACACCTGCGCCTGCGCAGGGGACCATGGCTCGCCACGGTACAATTTCTTAACATTCTTCCTCTAACACTACAGCTCACATTTCCGACCTTATAATATTATTAATTTTATGGAATTTATGTAAGTGATGGAGACACACATACATCGTCTGTATGGTGTCGGACGTAAAGAATAGCACCATCCCATATCCCCGTGGGTGTCGTAAGAGGCGACTAAGGGACTTGCCAGAGAATGGGCAGCAGCGTTCTCTGTGCTTTTGTAACATCCGCACTGCGATCGCCAACCCGCTTGCCAAAATGTGATGGCGTTGGAGGAGGCCTATGTCCAACAGTGGACGTCTTTCGGCTGAAATGATGATGATGAGTGATGGAGCCATACATGACGTCTAGGTCTATCTCTTTCTTTCTTTGCGACGAAGGGAAATCCTCTTTGATGCCTTTGGGTGGATCTCTAAACATTGGAATCTGTATCTTGTTACCACTAGCTACGTATTAATTTTCGTTGGGCAAAAGTCTCTGCCCTGCCGTCCCCGGTTTGCGCTAGCCTTAAACTAATACTGCTAAAAAAATTAAATTAAAAATTTTAAAAACCCTCGCCACAAAAAACCTCTAAAAAGCCAAAAATAAATTAATCCAAGCGTCGTATTTCGTCGTAATTTTTTTTTTTCGTGCTTTTTAAACTTATATTATTTTTTCTTAGCCTTGACTGTCCTACTCCTGGGCATAGGCCTGCCCCCTTTCCTTCCAATTTTCTCGGTGTTGCGTCTCTTCTCGCTAATTAACGAAACCAAGGAAGATATAAATTAAAAAAAAAAATGACCATTTTGGGGGGAGGGGGGTTGTACCGCCCCCCCTCAGCAATGCCCATAGTGACAAGCGACAACATTTCAAATCGACTACCTGTGAAAGTTATTTATATCCCTTCATCAACAGAAAAGAGGTGATGATCTTCAAACGGCTGAGCAGATTTTCTCAAAACATAGCTAAGAACAATCTCGATTAAAATACCTTTCAAACGACACCACTTTTATCAAAATCGGTCCATCCGTTTAGGAGCTACGATGCCACAGACAGACACACAGATACACAAATACACAGATACACACGTCAAACTTATAACACCCCTCTTTTTTGGTCGGGGGTTAATAACGAGGTCATGGGAAGTCATCACTAAGATGCTACTGGGACAGCTCTGGCATTCGCCTTGAATGAGGGGCATGTCTGCATGATGGGGAGGAAAGAAGATGAGGCATTTCCTGTGAGGGGGTTCCAAACTGGCACTGTGTTTATGAAAGGTAGATGGTATCCAATTTGATGTCACTGCAGTTCCTACAGTAGCCAACCTGAGCCCGTAAACCTTGGAAGGATTTCTTAGACTTGTGTTTTTCTTACTCTTGTCCTTGGGACTAAAGCCTCATGGTTTCTCTTGCCACTATGACTGGCTACTGCATGATCTGCACCTGCTGCCAAACTTACTTAACATGGTTTTTAAAGAAACTTCACTCGTTGAAGTCTTTTCAACCGAAAACAAAAAGATGACGTGAGATTTCCTTACTCTTAAGTGGTTAATAATGTGCCCAAAAATCAAATTCGCCATGCTCTTACCATCTAAGTTTATATAAATTAAGTTCTGAGAATCATTAAATGTACAATTTTATAGACAGTTAAGTATGTTGTACATAATTGCAATAATTACTAATGAAACAAGATGTCTTGTTCGGCAGATGATAATGGTGACAATTAATATAATATTTTATTAAGTATGTAGTACCGACGTTGGTGAATGAGCTACCCCCAAAACTGATATTGCATGTCAAATCTAATCAGCAACTTAAAAATGTTCTTAAAAAACACTACCTCTCATTGTGCCCATAGCTAACTTAGCATCTATGGATAATGGCAATTGTATATGTGTAAAATGTGAAAATGTCCTTTTTCTGTAGGCTTACTTTAATTTTTGCTTTCTTTTTCTTATTTATAATAAAATTCGAATTTTGTTAGTATTATAATATTGTGGATCTAGAACAACTGCCGACAAACTGTTTTGCAGTTTGGCAGACTTTTTGTATGCTAAGCAATACAGATTTTGAATAAACAAATAAAAAAATAAAATAAAAATATATGTTCTGTCAAAATTGTCACATCTTTACAATTTAGTTGGTAGACGCAAATATTTCCAGAATATGTAAAGGTTTTTTTTTTTAATTTTACGAGATTACTGCACGCTGTGTTTCATCGGCAGATATCAATATAAAAAGCAATAATTTTGTTAAACAATGATAATAATAACGTTAAAGCTTTTCATTTTTTTAGGTTCCAAAAGAACAAAATACATTTACATATCTCTTGCTCTGTAAGTACACCCTTACACCCCTGAATGCCGGGGTGTATGACTATCATTACAGCATAGGTTTTGGAATTTGAAAAAAGAACTGTCATACTCATACTGCACGAAGAATATTTTTAAAAAGTTAATATTTTTTTCTCGGTATCGATTAATTACTCGAATCGGAATCTAGACAATTTATTTTAATAAAGATTTTATTTTAAATATGGAACTATTTGTTTCCACATCGTATGTTAGATGGAATCGATTTAAAAATCAAACTGGCCAGCAAGATGTGACGCGCTTGCGTGCGTGAAAAAAAAGGCAGTCTACTAGTAGGCGCGAAAGCATCGCGAAAATAATAAATTTTCTTGTTTGAGTTCTTTTTCAAAAGTTTTAAACATGTCTAGTGACGAAGACATAGATCTAACGCCCGATTTTATTAAAGAAAGGGCAAAAACAGTTGTCGAAAATATATTACCGCCGAACTCGAAAGAAAGATATGTTCTGTATGGCGGTCAGAAAAAAAAGTGAAATCTCTTTCTGAAAGTGTTTTTAACCCCCGACCAAAAAAGAGGGGTGTTATAAGTTTGACGTGTGTATCTGTGTATCTGTGTATCTGTGTGTCTGTCTGTGGCATCGTAGCTCCTAAACGGATGAACCGATTTGGATAAAAGTAGTGTCGTTTGAAAGGTATTTTAATCGAGAGTGTTCTTAGCTATGTTTCATGAAAATCTGCTCAGCCGTTTGAAGATCATCACCTCTTTTCTAGTTGATGTAGGGATTTAAAAAAATTCACATTTAGTCTATTTGAAATTTGAAATGTTGTCGCTTGTCACCATTGCCACTTGGCATTACTGAGGGGGGGGGTGCACCCCCTCCCCCCAAAATTTATATTTTGTTTAATTTATATCTTTCCTTGGTTTCGTTAACCAGGAGAAGGACAGTCAAGGCTAGGAAAAAATAAAATAAGTTTAAAAAGCATGAAAAAAAATTAAATTAAAAATTTAAAAAACCCCCGACACAAAAAAACCTCTAAAAAGCCAAAAATAAATTATCCAAGCGTCGTAGCGTCGGGGGACCGCTAAGAAGACCGCTTAGTACAAGCACAGAACAAAGCGGACCCCCGACGCTACGACGCTTGGATAATTTATTTTTGGCTTTTTAGAGGTTTTTTTGTGTCGGGGGTTTTTTATATCATATTTTGATGAATTATCTAAGAGGCTACAACCTTCCAGTTTATGGTGCTTTTATTCCATGCTAAAATCTACAATGATGACAAAACATGACGTGAATTTGAAAGATTTTTCTAAACTTACTGCTTTCTTGAAAAGCCAGTCTGACGGCTTTAAAAGCAAGAAATCGAAGGTATTTACTGCAGAAGAAGTACAGAAATTCTTAAATGAAGCTCCGGATGAAATTAATTTAGCAATAAAGGTACCTACGTATTTACTTGCCCTTTTTAATAAGTTACCAAAATATTTCACAAAAATACTATGCGAATTTGGTGCCTTTAATACAACTTATGTCTTTTTTACAGGTTGTTCTAATTTTTGGGATATCGGGAGCCTGCAGAACCGTGGAATTGACAAACTTGACAATAGAAAATGTAGAAAAACATAACAAATTACTACTCATAAAACTGCCTAACACGAAAACTAAAATTGACCGGTCATTTGTTGTGCATGAAGAATTTGCAAATTATGTTGAAAAATATCAAGCTCTTCGGCCTGAAAACGTGGATACAAATCGTTTTTTTCTTAATTACAGTAAAGGAAAATGCCACATACAAGTAATAGGAAAAAACAAATTTACAGGCATGCCAAAGCAAATAGCCACATATTTAAAACTGAGTAACGTAGAGTTATACACCGGGCATTGCTTTCGCAGAACATCAGCGACTCTATTGGCTGATTCGGGAGCCAACCTCACTCTGTTAAAAAGGCACGGCGGCTGGAAGTCCAGCAAAGTGGCCGAAGGTTATATCGAAGATTCGATGGCAAACAAAAGCAAAATTACTTCTAAAATAACAGAAAATATAAACTTGAAAACACCACGTCAAAGCACATCATCTGAGCCATTTTTTAATGAAGAAAATAGTACCAGTCAACTGCCGCCATTTACGATGCAAGAACCTCAAGTCACTCAAACTCAAGTCTTATCATCACAAACTCATATTCAAACTATAAATATTCCTAAAAAGAACGTGACCATATCTCTTACAAATTGTAATAATTTTACTATTAATTTTAATTAAATACACATTTTTTTCTTCTTAATAAATGTTCATTGAAACCTGCTGTCTTGTTGTTTACTAACCTCACAATCGATATGTAAAGCAGAGTATTTATCTCGGGCGTAAGCATCAATTGCATACTCGGGTTAATTAGCGCCTTCGCTTCGCTCAGGCGCCAAAAACCTCGTATGCAATTGATGTCATACAGCCCTTGGTTAATAATCTACTATTGTTGGTGAAAATGTCACGCGACTGCAAAACATATGATTATCTATCGGGTAGTAATTAAACCGACTTCTATTTAATGGCATTGTTGTCGTCCAAAAAAATAACTTGTGCTTTAAATTACTAACTCAGCCACCATCAATGTGCATCTAAAAATTACTATCTCAGCCACCATATATCATCGATGTCAGCTACTGTGTATTTACAATAGGTGACATCGATGCTTCTCAGCATGGTTTTTATTTTATAGCAGCTATATTTGTGATATGTATTCAAGTATTAAGCTTCTAAAATAATTATTTATGACGTCCATAAAGTAATTCTATCGACTTCTAATTTTATTTTAAACGTACTAAGTTATAATTTATTGGTCATAAAATGTACCTAAAATAATAAACAAATAATAAATAATTAACTATAGCCACTAAATATAATAAAAAGGTCAATCTTAGCATTTTTTTGGGTAGAAATAGGCCTTTTTTATTAGTGTTAAAATTCACCCAAACTTCGAAGTTCACGGTAAACACCAATATTTATAAATAATAATAAAATATATATGCGCCCGCTGCGCCTGCTGGTGCTCCTATTAGTAACCTTACGTGACTTCTTTCTCAATATAGCAAACATAGCTATGTAGAAATAACAAATGCACCATTATATCGTTAAGATTAATCATCGCACGATAATGCTTGCTTAGTGCACTAATCGTCTGTATATTACGAAATATGGCCAAAACGTGTGTTACATGTTGTTATATCTTAGAATAATTTATTTATAATGGTGCCAAAGCAAAGTCCCAAGATCGCAAAATACATTCATTTGTAGAAAAAAAGTAATGTTACACGTACGGTGCTTATTAGGCAAGTGAAATATGACTGTACGCTTTTTGAATGGAACGAGATGCGCCTACAGGTTTATTAATAGCACATCTTAGGATGCATCATGTAATTGCTATTGTTTTTACTGAAGGCGTTAAGGCCTGAACACGTTACTAATTAAATTTAACTAACTAATAGCGTTTAAGGCTCAAAAGAGATGCATTCGTGCTATGTTTAATTTGAAATCGACCGACAGCTGTATGCCATTATTTAAAATACACAAATTATTACCTTTACCGTCATTGTATATTTTTGAAATTGCAGCATTTGTTAGGGTAAATCAATCTCTATTTCCACGACTAGCAGACACCTTCCCCCGTAACAGACGTGACAATACTCAACTGTGTTCGCATACGTCAAAGACTGCATTAATGGGAAAAAGCGTTTTCTGTATGGCTCCTAAAATTTATAATAAAATACCAAAGTCATTTAGAGCATTACCAGTAAATTTGTTTAAAAAAAGGTTCGAGATTTATTAACAGATAAGTGTTATTATAATATAAATGACTTTTTGAATGACACTATTTGACATATTTTTCTTATTTTGACATTTACATCTATTTGACATTTTTGGATTTATTTATTTTATAATTACGACCTATTAATGTATTACTGACTATTATGTACGTTTTGAAGTGCCTTTGTTATTTCGTTTAATTTTGTAATTTTATTTTGTATTTTTTATTTTGTAAATTTTATAAATTTGTACGCTTTGCGGGTGAAACATGTACGTTCTATTAATATTGTGACATCCTGCATGCTTAATTTGCATGTATACGCTTGTTTAGACAAATAAAATGATCTTTATCTTTAACTGAGCTTCCCATATAATGCGAGATCAGTATATACTGGTTTTGCATAGCTTTGATTGGTAGTCTTGCGTACACAGGTATCTCGGTAGAATATTCATCGTATAGCGGTCGGTATTTCGTTTACTATTAGTAGTGTCGTTAGGGCTATTCATTCTTTTAACCATTTGAGTGGATTCTGCATGAACTCTTCTTACTTAGGTGTAAAAGTAAAATAAAGTGTGTTGAAAGCACAGAGTTTATTATGACATATAATCCAAATTATGTAGCACCTACTTATTAAGACTAGGCAAAAGACACAACCCAACGTTATTAAAATCATCTGAGCAATGTACCGGACTGCGCCTTGCTATTTATGTGCTGCATGGTTGTTTCAGTGCGTGGTCATAGTCGGAACTAGCGCCGACATCTTTTTTTTCCTCATAAGTTTTCCAATAGCGCCCTTCTGTCTTTGTAGCACTGCAGTTGGGACCAGAAGCTAACACAGCACTCATTACAACATCATCAAAAACTTTTGAGCAATAGGTAAGTTGGGCTTCGTCTTGCTATTAGGAGCAATTCATATTTTTCTAGAATGAAAATTAATTTGTCGTTTTAATAATGTAATAACAGTTATTATTGCCATTGTTAAATTCATGATCAAAAAAGAGGGTTCCGTACCTAATTAAATATTAGTATCAACAGCAAGTCAATCAATGGGGATGGAAACTGTGGAACTAATGGTGCTACCATAGCTGGTTCCAAGCATCGTCATTGGATGAAAATCTGGTAATGTCATTTTATATTTCATAATAGCTCGACCTCATTGGTCAGATTGAGAACCCGCTATAGTCGTCTCATCTGCAATTAGCTGTTAACGGTCTTCCCCATTAAATTAGTTTGATCTTTTATCGATTTATCATTTTGTGTCGAAGGAATTAGCTTCGGCAGTAGTTGTGATAGCAAGCAATCTAATCAGGGAAGTATATTAATTTATCATAAACGCGGTTTATTCTATACAGCCGTTATGTATAAGAGGTATTAAGCTAATGGGCGGAACTTTTACAACGAAGCTATAAACTGAAACTTGATACAATAAACAGCTGACTGTGTTATGTTTGTAGATAGTGTAGTAACAAGGTTTGTATGAAAGGTCATATTTAATTAGCTAGTGCTACTTCGCAGACGGAATGGGTATCGTGTGGGGATGGGTTACCTATATTCATTCATATCGATATTTTATTTGGTCCTTTACTTCAACAACTTTTACTTTGAGAAGAACTGTTTAATATTGAAATGATTTTCATGACTAATTTCCCAACAGATTCGTTAAAATTTTAAAAAAGCCTATAAGTAATGTATTTAGGGATACACTTAGAAGTATTGTGTTCTCAAGCTTACGTTAGCCTAGTCATGTCCTAGTCGAAGAAGAATATTGTTTTTAATCTAGAAATCATTGCGGACTAATACTGTAACAAGCCAATTTTCATTCTCAATACTCAATTATTTATTGCATTCCATATGTGTTAAAAGATGTTAACAAATTAGAGATCAGTATGGACCCTGTCGGGCACAGCAACATTAGGAGAGAGGATAGCTCCCTTTCTCTCAGTAACAATTCATTAATATTATTATAAATTATTAGATTAATTTATCAATGAACAAAATTACATTATAAAATTGTCATACTATTATAAAATTATCTCAAAAATATCAAATTATCATACATTAATAAATTGTCACTCATAGAATATAAATTGTCATTCATAAATCTCTTCTGAAACTTTAGAAAAGTCAACTTACTACTTCAGCCGAAAGATGTCCACTGCTGGACACAGGCCTCCCCCAAAGGGAGATTTTGTCGTAATCGCCACGCTTGGCAGGCGGGTTGGCGAGCGCAGTACGGTTGTTGCAAAATGCAAAGAGCCTGCTGCCCATTCTGTGGCAAGTCCCTTAGTCGCCTCTTACGACACCCACGGGAAGATATAGATGGTGCTATTCTTCACGTCCGACACCATATAGAGCCAACTTACTTATGTACTTACTTATTTTAGAATTTAAGTTAATTTAGATGTAAAAAAAAATACAAGCATCCGAATTGAGCACCTCCTCCTTTTTTAGAAGTCGGTTAAAAATAGAAGACAGTAAAATCATTCTATTCCACAGGTAATTAATTAATTATTCAAGGGCATACCGACAATTATTGATATTATGTCAATTAATCTTCGATAAATAACATAATTAATATCAATATTATTCCTCCTTATCAGATCATTAATTAAGAAACAGTTGCACTGTTACTATACAGTACAAACGATTCTTGTAGTTGTTAGATCAATACAAAATCATTATTCAATAATGTAGCCTCTTTTTCATGACTCAATAAGGGTTCCTTATGTCCTTAATAGATAGAACGTGAACAACACAAATGAATACATTGAGGGAGACAAATAACTTCACAAATACACAGTCATGTTGTCTGTGCACACGGCGAGACATCAAACCATAAATTTCCAGTAAAACATGGCTTTGCTTTGTATAGATTTCACGTACAATGAGAGATCCGCAAAAACTGGTTTTGTATAGCTTGATTTTGTCGTCGTGCGTTCAATTTTATCTTTATTCCTTAATAACTAAGTATTCTTTAATTTATCACAATTTATTGCAGATTGACTTGCAAAGCTGAGAAGAATAATTAAGAAGAATAATTTATTTAAAGAAAGCATTACAAAAAGTGCATTTAGGCGCAGTAGTATCATTACTCTATGTTATAATTAGTACTAATAAGTAAACTAAAATATATTCAACAGATGCAAGTAATGACAGTTCAAATTAGATGTTTGGTAGCGACCTGCCTGATCTGGGTTTATTTACTTAAACCTGATGCTTTAGGTATAGTTGTACTAAACTTATCACGCATTAAAGTTCACTATGTCTATGTAACCACGCTTCCTTAATCATATCGGCTCCTTTCTCACCAATCATAATGGCTGGAGCATTGGTGTTGCCTCTCACCACGGAAGGCATTATACTGGCATCTACCACTCGTAACCCGTCCACACCGTGCACTCTTAGCTCTGGGTCCACAACCGTTGTTGGGTCGCTCTTGGGTCCCATCTTTACGGAGCTTGTTGGATGGTACAGTGAAAATGTAAGCTCTCTCGCCAAGCACTCCAGGTGCTCATCGCTTGCCTTCTTAAAGCCCTTGCATGATTCGATCTCCATCCAATTCAATTTGAATCCTGTTCCCTTGAATGTTTCGGTTTCACCTAATCTCAAAGCGTGTTGCTTCATTGCTCTTAGAATAGTCTTCAAATCTTCTGGATCCTGGAAGTAGTTTGCGTATATCAGAGGGTCTTCGAATGGATTTTTGCTGTTTAGCACAATTTTACCTCTCGACTTTGGGTGTAATAATACCGTGTATACCATTATTACAAAATTGTCCTTATTAATGTCTTGAAATAGTTGATAAGCCTCGTCATTCAGTCCGTGCTTCTCAAAGATATCCAGCATTCCAGATACACTAGGAGGCAATACAAGATAATGATGCTGTATATCGGGGATAGATGAATCAGGATGTGTAGTGTTGATAAAACTGATTACTCTGTGCGGATTAGTATCCTTTAATATTCCAGAACGATTCAAAAAGTACTCTGCGAATGCGCCCACTATGTTCTTTATGGAACTCAAATCTGCATCACCTGGCATCGTATAGAACAGCGGTACAAACACGTGGTCCTGTAAGTTCTCACCTACGGGGAGATCTACAATAGATTCAATATTCTTGTCCTGTAAATGCTTTTTTGGTCCAATGCCCGACAACATCAAAGTTTGTGGCGAGTTAATGGCACCACCTGACACTACTACCTCTTTCTTTGCATTTACAATTATATCTCGTCCGTCTTTGTGAATCTGGACACCCTTTACTGTTTTTGTCCCGGGGTTGAATAAAACTTTGGTAACCAGGCCATTCTTAATCACATGAAAATTCTTTCTGTCTTTAATTGGAGTCAAAAATGCTCGAGCAGTACCATATCTAAAGTTATCTTTGATATTAGCATGGCTTGCTATGATTCCCATTTGACTAGGACCGTTAATGTCAGATGAGTTGGTCATTCCAAGTTCAACTGCTGCTTTAATAATTGTTTGTTCAAAGAAATTGTGTTCTGCTGGTTCGATTATGTGTAAAGGACCTTCTCGGTTGTGATATTTGCTCCTTTCTTCAGTATATTCTCCGGTGAAGTTTTCGCTTTTGAGAAAGTAGGGTAAGACTTCATCGTAGGTCCATCCGTAGTTACCGTCAGCTGCCCACTCGTCGTAGTCTGCCTTGTTGGCTCGTACGTAGAACATAGCGTTGATACTGCTACAGCCACCTAGCACTTTGCCCCGAGGCCAGGCACAGCCTTTACTCTTGTAGCTTCTACAAGCGTCACCTGGCTGTGTTTTGTATCCCCAATCTATTGGAGTATTTAGACTGTTGTAGAATAGTTGTGGAATCTGAAACGTTTAACATAAATACTGTTTATTTTGAAATATTTGTAATCACAAATATTATGTACTTTCGGCTTTAATAAAAATGATAATTTGGACTTACATTCAATTGAAAAACTTAAATCAAAGTTTGTTTTAAAAGAATTTTTCATATAATTGTTTGATCGTTATGACTTCGACTCACTCACTTCGGTACTTAACGTAGGGTTCCCTCCGGCTTCAACTAGTAAAACTTTCCATTCAGGCACTTCACTCAACCGATTGGCGACCACTGCTCCTGCAGACCCTGCACCCACCACTATGAAGTCATAGTTTGGATCTGAAATGCACAAAGTTCATATTAAATACATAACCAGATTTAACGTCTTGTTTGTTGAGATTTATTGACCGTATGCTTTATTCTTTTTTTTGCTGGAAATATTAACAAAGGCAATATGTATTTTAGTTAAAAGAATTATCATTCGAAGCGACAATTTGCAAATTACCTACGCACAATTGCATAATTGCCAGATTTGCACGTCTTTGAGATTATTAATCAGTGATATAAGAAGAACTAAGATTCCTCAGTATGTTTATACAATGATAATATATTATTTAATTTATATTTTATATATACTTCTAATCCTTGTGATATATTTCACAGTTTATATAAGATTTCCTCTCGTCGGTCTCATATCAGAGATCAGTTCACCGAAGTCTGCATAAATTCTTCTCAGTTAAAGTATACGTTATAATGTTAGCCCTATTAGTATAATTATACCCAGTTCTCCTTGGCCTTATGTCTTAAGTGGAAATACTGTGCAAATTCAAGAGAAAAACATTGAATGCATTTTTTATTATGAACTCTGGGTCGTCAAGAGAACTTTAGATCTGTAAAGTTATCCATATTTTACTAAATTAAAAACTTGTGCTTTAAGTACATACTCAAAGGTTTTTTGTTCCTTAGCAATTTTACAAATGTAATTATGTAGTCATTAAACATTGGATTTTAGCCTTCACAATGGATACAATAAAAAAAACAAATCACATTGATTTTCTTGCAAAACAAAAAGGAGGCTGGCGAGTCTGTATTTTGGGACCCACTCTTAGAGGTAGCGTTCATTATGGCAACTTACGCATAGAAAAGAAAATTAAAATTAGGTACACGGAAAGTAAGACGGAAAAGTTGGGAGAAAAGAGATACAAGTTAACCTAAAAATCTTACGATTAAGGTTTTTAATTATGGAATGTCTGCGTAAATAAGATGAATAAAAAAATAATAACATTTAATTATGATTCATCTTAAATGTTTGGATTGGAACGTAATCGGAAAAACTTGCGTTTTTAAAGTGCACGATTACTTAATTTTGAGGAGCTCGTGGCTAAATAATAACAGCCGCCCAGGTCGATCTTTAAGGTTAAGCCGTGCTTGCCGAGGTTGGTCTGTGGATGGGTGACCATAATTACATATCGAGTTTCCTCCGTGCCTCGGAAAGCACGTTAAGCCGTTGGTCCCGGCTGTCATTTGTAGATCTTTGACAGTCGTTACGAGTAGTCAGAAGCTAAAAGTCTGACATCCAGTCTTACCAAGGGGTATCGTATTACCCAGTTACTGGGTTGTGGAGGTCAGATAGGCAGTCGCTTCATGTAAAATACTGGTACTCAGCTGCATCCGGTTAGACTGGAAGCCGACCCCAAGATAGTTTGGGAAAAGGCTAGGCAGATGATGATTACTTAATTTTGAGTAAATAGAAAATATTTATAACTTTTGCTCCCTGAGTCCTAAAAAAAATCTCATAGAATTGTAGTTATGATTATTTTATATTTAAATTTGAATGGAGCTTCGTTAATTTTTAGATTCTTTGGGTCCAATTACGGCCGGCCATCTTTGTCCTCATTATTTTACAATCATCATCTTCCTAAACTTGTCCCATGTTTCTTGTGGTTAGTTCGAGGCAATTCGTTTTTTTTTCATACATTCTCCAACATTTTTATCTCCTTTATCGTCCAGATAAAGATATCTGGCAAAACTGGAGAAAAAAAAACAAGATTAAAATCGTTACCTTCAAGGACAGCGCTCGTAGCATCATCGGGCCAAAGATGGTCCCCCGCGAGCGCACACTGGGCTGCGAAGATGCTCTGTAGCGTTTGCACGAACAGTGGCCCAGCCACCTGGTAGCTGTCCAGGATCATCGACGTCATCGCCGGGTCACAGGCCCACGACATCTTCACCTGGAATTTAGGCAATTTAACTTGAAATTTTAACATAATAAGCAACAAATTATATGGATTATTAGTTTGTTTATGTGGGTCTATACAAGAAAGAAGGAAAGAAAGAAAATTGTTTTTATTTGGCATTAAAAACACCACACACAACAGGTCTATACAATAATATACGTGGTCTGGTCTGGTCTGGTCTGGTCTGTACGGGTCTTTATACAGGACTATATCTGAAAATATAACTGAATACGAGGTTCTGGATCCATGCCAAGATGCCAAGACGGGCAAAGTATTTTTGGGTTTTACATCAGGTATAATTATCTCAGTTAGGGCTACGGGGTACTTGTGCCTTTATGATGGCAATAAGCTTGATAGTCGCCATTTCGACATTTATGTATAAGTTCCATTATTTATCAAAACTGCTGGCTGAGTGTTAGGGTCACCTCTGCTTAAGCCTTCGGAGATAGCAGGCGTGGCATGATACCAAATCATGTATTGTTACAAATTAAACACATTATGTAAGTTTTATTCATCAATAATAATGACAATCTGGTTCTGTATGGTATCGGACGTAAAGAATAGCACCATCCCATATCTTCCCGTGGGTGTCGTAAGAGGTGACTAAGGGACTTGCCAGAGAATGGGCAGCAGCGTTCTCTGTGCTTTTGTAACAACCGTACTGCGATCGCCAACCCGCCTGCCAAGCATGGCGATTATGGCAAAACCCCCCTTATGTCAATGTGGCGTTGGGGGAGGCCTATGTACAGCAGTGGACGTCTGTCGGCTGAAATGATGATGATGATGAATGGCAATCTTATCGGTATCAAAACATCCACAATTTATCGTAGAATTTAGATCTTGATTAGGAATTTACTACCAGTTTTCAAATATATCATAATCTGTATCAACTCACCATCATCACCTTGAATATATGTATTTTATCACAACGTCAAGTTTTGTCAATTAAATGTCCGCATCGGTATGATTTGGCTCCTAAAACACAGGCTTCTGGCCTAGTTTAGGAGGCAGAAGTTCGCATTTTAATATGTCTTCGCTGTACAACTTTTTCACTGTGTGTTATGTAAGTTTACTTTTTTCCTTTGTGTACAAATAAACAATTTATTATATTATTATTATTATTTCTGAGGTTTTTTTAAGCGATATTTTCGAGTATGTTTGATAAACAAAAAATGCAAGCAGAACATACAAAAATGTTAATTTAGGTATCCTTTACAAGTACTTTTAAGTTTTTATTAATTTCCTAACTCACCCGTTGTACTTTCAATAGATGTAGAACGAATGTATGAAAAGGATGTGAGATAGCAGGTGGTTTCTGGTTCCCCCATGGGACAAATCATCATCATCATCATAATCCTATTATGTTCCCACTTTTGGGACACAAGCCTCTTCTGTATGAGAGGGAGTGGGCTGTGATCCACCACGCGGGCCCAGTGCGGGTTGGTAGATGTCACATGTCTTCGAATTTTTAGTTCTAGGACATGCCGGTTTCCTCACAATGTTTTCCTTCGCCGTTTTTGAGGGCAGCGGTGATGAAATTAATTACACAAAGTAATGCGCCTGCCTTTAACTCACGCATTAATCTCATTTACAAAAAATGGGATAAATGCGTCAGATTATGTATGAAAGATGGTACGAAAAAGAATTAGTCAGAAAGGGCATTGGGTAAGTTTGTATGGACCAGTGGCATGATTTTTTTTCACAGCGGCCTCGAAGATGATTGTTCCTAACGTATAGTGGAATATATGATAATAATTACTCCTAAAAGAATTTTGTCGAAAATTATATCAGGGCTGAAATATCTGATGTCAAAGTTGTGTTGTTCCTACTAACAGTTTGCATACTGTTATGTATTTTATCAAAAAATAACTCTTTCCTATCGTCTGCCGTATGTCACTACTTCCCAGAATTTGATCCTTTAGCAGCGACACTATTGAATGGTGTAATAATACAGGATGGTTTTTTCGGATTAGAGTGGAAGCTGACCCCAACACAGTTGAGAAAAGGCTAAGGAGATAAGTACATTTTGATACAAGTGACAACAACAACAACAGCACAAAAACACAACACAACGACGCATCTTTGTCATTGCTGCCGAGGCAACATGTACAAACGCAAGCACATCAAGCTATAACAATCTGTCAAACTTCTTTGATAGATTTTCAACCTTATCGTTAAAGAATACGGTTCAAGGTTGATTGGGAAAATTTGACAGTTTTGGGTAGCTTGACCTGCTGACGTCTGTCATATTCCCTTGACCGTTCATATTGTAATTATTTTGAGTTGCACTAGGGGAAATTCATAGAAAGAATATTGAACTGCTTGAGTTACGAAATGTTGATCCGGTGCAATGGTGTTTCATAGGAAGAATACTGAACGGCTGAAGTTGAGGCGATGCCGACACAGTGCAACGCTCATAAACTTAATTAAAAAATCAGTTATTCAATTATTACAAAACCACAGAAAACATTTATCTGATCATTGAAGACCTAGTAACCTTGACAATGAGATAATTGTTTAAGTAAATAACTATTCGAACCAGATAACAATGTATATTTTGTTCATAAATGTTAATCCATTTAATTATCTCCTTAGGTAAACACCGTGTTACTTACTACGGGAAGGTTAATAATTAGGTTTTATCGCGAATCTACTTTATGTATTATCGATTTTAAAATGGTTAGGTAATTGATCGGAACATTATCTTATCACCTTTTATCTTGATCAAGTAATCACTTGTTTATATAATATTGCAAAACAAGCATCAAGGGGAATAATTTTAAAGGATACGTACTCATAATGATGAAGTAAATCAATATTCTAGGGTTTAATAACACAATATTTTAATTTCTAACTATTCTTGAACACAGATAAATATAAAGAAAGTCGGAAATTATGATCACAGCAAGTACGAACAAATTGGAGAAAGCTGTCTGGGTCAAAACAATCACATGAATTGAGAAAAACAAGACTATTATTTACGAGCAAAACTTCTGATAGAAATCACTGTAAAGATTTAAAATTACATTATAATTAAAATACTATAAACTAATATGAAATTAATAGGTTTTTAAGTCTAACACTGTACAGTAATTTAAACTACCTCAAACTTTTTAACACGTGTTTTTTTTTTAAACCGATCTCTATTTAAATCACTATATCACTATCTCCTACATATTGACTAAACCACAGTCCAGAAAACTATTTTAATCAAAAATTATTCTTACCGATTATTATTATCTTCAAAAAGTTATATGAAAAGTTGTATAATTTTCTTTTTCACCGCATCTGTTACGAGCGAGAGTGCATAGCTGACTCGTCGACTACTGACCGACAACTGTAGGCACGCACTTCACTTACACTATTCACTAGAGTCTATCTGTAGATATATTATATATATATCTGCATATACATAAACAATCAGATCTTTACGCGTCACTACTGAGCTGGTTTTCTTATCTGTGTTATATTAAATTAAGTTCGAAGATTTATCTTGTTTTTTTTTAAACGACTACCTACTTCGTTCAAGTATATTTATCGCCTTGTAAAATGATTTTGGCTAAGTTTATCTAATTAACGTTGCTATACGAAATACAGCAGGAACTGCGTTTTTTTTTTGCTATGTTAAAGCATACATTTAATTATTACATTACAAACAACTAGATATCAAGTAGCGCTTTTCTTATTTTTTTTTAATGTATTACAAGAAAAATAAGCGTTCTCATTTTCTTTAGCCACATCAAATTTTATAGCATTATTTATTACTCGTAGTAGTGTCTTTTGCAATCAGCATCTTTTGCGAATAGGCATTTTAAAAAAGTAAAATATTTTTTTAAACCTGCACTTCACCTATTTTGTATTGACCAGAAACATATTTTTTTAATTTTTGTATGTTATTGCTATACAGAGTTTGAATAAAAAAATATAAAAAAAAAACTAAACTACTTATGATGAGCTTAATTTTTTTATTTAAGTTGTCAACGCGACAAAAAACAGTTTCTTCGTTTCAATAGTGTCTATTATTATGTTATGCTCTATCCAAATAATAAGTTTATTCATTTTGGCCGGCAAAAAAATTTGCATGCATTCTGGGTGATCTCAGATATTTTGTGGTCGAATAACTTCTCGGTGAATTAACTTACGACTTAAGTGTAATAATAAAAAATGCTCTATTCAATTAATAAATTTACTTTTGAAATTAGCCCAATTTGGGTGATGTTCTTTGTGTATCTGCATTCTTATTGTATTTGTTCATCGAGTAGCGCTAGTCTGATAAACTCATACGAATTGAATATCCCTTAATTTTACATCAAGAGGGTTCAAATTCGTTTGTTTTAGGGTGGGTCAGGTAGTTATAGCTATCATCGACTGTACCAAGTTGCATCCTGCATAATTCTAGTGTTTATACTCGTTCGTTGTATGACTTTAAATAGTGTAATCTTTTCCTCGATGATATGACATTGACCCAGCTTTATTATTTATACAATTCAAAAACCTTGAAAAGGAAAATATTCTTGGTTATGCTAATAGCTATTGCTGGGATTCAAGAATAAACCAACTGATTGAAATTATGTTAGAAGAATACAGAACTGAAATATTTAAAAGAATAACTACTGTTAGACTTCCAGTGTCTTTTGCAGAAATATTATAATACAAAATAAATCCTGCTTTTTATCACAATAAAGAAAAACTGAGAACCAATTTGAAAATTGAGGGAAATTAAAACAATGTGATTATGGATATCGTAACATATATATTCCTTAAAATACCTAATCAATCACATATATTATTTTACATAAGATAATCTAATTTGTACAGGAGGCTCATGGTGATTTTAAGGATTTGTTAAAGAAATAAATTCGTTTTATATTAAATTAAATGACTTATAGTTCGGTGTGCTGGTTCAACCAGAACTTCTTGATGAGGTCAGCTCCCTTCTCACCAATCATGATGGAAGGCGCGTTGGTGTTACCTCTAATAACAGAGGGCATGATACTGGCGTCGATCACTCTCAATCCCTTCACTTTGCGTACTCTCAGCTCCAGGTCAACGACTGCGCTCTCGTCACCATCGGGACCCATCTTGGCGGTACTGGTCGGGTGGTACAGAGAGAAGGTCAGCTCCCTAGATATACAGTCCAAGTAGTCGTCGCTGTCCTTGTCGAACTTCTTGCATGCGTCGATTTCCAACCAGTCCAGTTTGAAACCGGCCTGCTTCAGGGCCTTTGTGTCTCCAAGTCTCAGAGTGTGTTGTCTCATTGCCCTGATGACGGTCGCCATATCTTCGGGGTCCTTGTAGTAGTCAGCGAAGAACAGAGGAGATTCGAATGGGTTCTTGCTCGCCAAAAGGATCTTGCCAGCGGATTTAGGCTTCAACAGGGTGTTGAAGATTACCAGCGTGTATTTGTCTTCATTCATTTTCTTGAACTTGGTGTAAGCCTCATCGTTTAATCCGTGCTTCTGGAAAATGTCGATCAAGTTGTACACACCAGGGGGAAGGACGAAGTAATGGAACTGCATGTCTGAGGCATATGACTCTGGGTCAGTTGTGTTGACGAAACTGATGACTCTGTTGGGGCTAGTGTTGATCAATGGGCCTGTTCCTTTCAAAATGTACTCAGCGAAGTCACCGGCAATCTTAGAGATAGAGTAGTAATCTTTGGGACCAGGCTTTGTATAGAAAGTAGGAACGAACAAGTGGTCTTGCAAGTTCTCTCCAACGGGCAGATCAGCCTTGACTTCGATCTTCATGTCTTCCAAGTGCTTCCTGGGTCCGATACCAGACAGCAACATGATATGCGGAGAGTTTAGGGCACCAGCTGACAGGATGAGCTCTTTCCTTACGTTGATGACAATGTCTTTTCCGTCTTTGTGGACCTGAACACCGCTCACGATGTTAGTTCCAGGCACAAACAAAACTTTAGTAGCTTGGGCGTGTTTGATGACGTGGAAGTTCTTCCTGTCCTTGATTGGGTTCAAGAAGGCACGAGCAGTACTAAATCTGTGTCCATTCTTGGTGGTGGTCTGTGACGTCATAACTCCCATTTGGCTCTCGCCGTTGATGTCGGACGAGTTCTTCAATCCAAGTTCGATGGCGGCGTTGATGATCATGTGCTCGAAATCGTGGGACTGTTTGTCGACGGCTACGTTCAGGTTGCCTTCCCAGTTGTGGTATTTCTTGTTCTCTTCGTTGAAAATGCCAGTGAATCTCTCGCTCTTCCTGAAGTATGGCAGAACATCTTCGTAGCTCCATCCTGTGCAACCGTCAGCTGCCCATTCGTCGAAGTCGGCTCTGTTGCCCCTGACGTAGAACATGAAGTTGATACTGCTGCTGCCTCCGAGAGCTTTACCACGTGGCCAGGCGCATCCCTTTGCTGTGTAACTGCGGCAGGCGCCATCTTGAGGTTGAGTTTTGTAGGCCCAATCTTGAGGACTGCGCATGTTGTTGTAGAAAAGATGGGGGATCTGAAAGAAAATTGGTGTGTTACTATTTATAGAACTGAAGACTTGAGAATATTTCATCATAAAAATAAATAATTTTCTTCATTTTGAAGTCTAATATTTACCTCGGTGTTCAGGGTAGGGTTGCCTCCAGCTTCCACGAGCAGGACCTTCCATTCTGGCACCTCACTCAAACGATTAGCTACTGCAGAACCTGCAGACCCTGCTCCTACCACTATGAAGTCATAGTTGGGATCTGGAACGAAAATTATAAACTTTATGGAAAGATCTATCTAAATTGTGGTACTGTAATTATTAGACAATTACTTCGTCATATCTAAATGATTATTCGATATTAAGTGGAAGAGTATTTGGCTATCATGTGATTAAATTGGATATCCGTTTGCGGGGATATATTCTCAGGCGTAGACCAAATTATTATAAACAATATAAGAAATAGTCTCTAATAATGTGAATCAAATGACCTAAAGATTTTAATGGATGGTCTTTATATAGCATGAAACAATTGTTACAAAAATAGCTATATAATTAAGGTTACCGGTTGAAAAACAAGAAATATTAGGCTGGGAACAATACTGTGACCGAATGTCAGTATAACCTCTGAGTGTTATTATTGGTACAATAAATTTTCTCAAACTAGAAACCAATCATTACGACGTTACATAAAACATCGAAAGGTCTCTTTTTAATATAAGTGTATTAATTAATGTACCAATAAACTTTATATTTAGGTTTATAGCTATAGCCAGTTTTATAATAACTCATTTATTTATCTCATAATATTTGTTTTCTGTGGTAAAGCTCGTCTAGTGGCAACCACTGTTCTTTAAATATGTCTATCTGCGGATAATGCAGTGGACTGCAACGTTACTACTTTACTAGTTTTGTTAAACCTATGTTTTAAATATGTTGTAGTGGTTTATTATCCTTTAAATAAATGAAATAAAATAAAGGGAGAGAAAAAAAAATGTGTTATAGTTTTTTACCTTCAAGCACTTGCTGGATAGCGTCAGTAGGCCACAGGTGGTCACCGACAAGCGCGCACTGGGCAGCCAGGAAGGTCTGCAGTGACTGCATGAACAGGGGACCAGCAGTCTGGTAACTGTTCACGATGTTGGCGGTCAACAACGGATCGCAAGCCCACGACATTTTGATCTGATGGAAAAAAGGATAGGGTTAAGGCGATTAACACACTGCCACGCACTACGCAGCGTAGCGCGTGAATGCGAGTTTTAACGTTGCTTGTAAGTATCGCCGTTTGTGTAGCAAGACACGCACAGTCCAACACACAGAAAATGCATCCACGCGCGTTCATTCAGATCACGCACCTAAAAGCGGAGAAAAAGGCGCAAACGCGCGTGAGTGCGGGGCGGGATGCAAGGTATGGCACACCGAGTCTCGCAGTGCCGTGAAGAGTGTGAGTGCAGTGAGGAATAATAACTGTAAAGGCTTCGATCAATAATAGTACTAGATTCCCGATGAGCGCTTCAAAAACGGCACGAAAAATTAGACCACAAATAATTTTGTGGTCTTATTTCAAATTAGTATTGTCCAAGCATAGCCAACGTTAAGACGTCGAGATGCCGTAGTGCGCGTTTAAAAACTGTGAAAATAACCACCGTAAAACCACGATTTTGGAAGGATTTTTTTATTTCGGTAAGTTTATATTATTTAAGTGTTTTTTCGTGAAATAAAAACAGGATAAATAGTAAAAATAATTAAGTTAGCTAATATTTTGATGTTTGGCCAATGTTTGCAACAACGCACCAACTATTGTTACAAACATCGACTGTTTTGGAACCGGCAATACATGGAGTAGTGTTGTTATTTTATATATTATTTTTGTTTATAGATTTTTAGCGAACCATTTCGATGTGCAGAATACATAAACCTTATAAACATTCGAGAATTTGTTCAATTTATTTTGATAGTTTGGACATAACTGGGAACACGCAAATAGATTACAAAAATCTTTATCGGAAGAAAACTATAAGTACCTGTAGGTATTTTCATGAAATACTTTAAAACTGTATTCAATAAACCGCGCCTGTTTCTTTACAGGTTCAACAAGTTTAAGTTCTGATGATACTACAGGAATACGTGACGAGCCTCGTTAGATCATGAAAAACATTGTATGCACCTATATAATTTGAGGGTTGCCTCGATTTCTCTAGGACTTGGTGACAACGGGACCACCACAAGAGTATATGCTTTAGAATAAAAAAAAGAATTTTTAACATCGGTTTACAATTATTGGTGGAGAAATAGGTGGACAAACAAACAAAATATAGTCGAATGGACAACCTCCTTTTTTTAAAGTCGGTTAAAAATAGTACCTACTACTTAGTCTACTACTTTAAAAAAAAAAAATGCCACCATACAAAACGAGCCTTGGCCTAAAAAAATATATTTTGCAACTCCACGTCTTTCAATACTTACTGTGTTCTGAGCATTGAAATATAATACCAAGAAATACGTCTAGTTCTAAATTAGTGTAAGCACGAAATTGTCAACGTAATTTTTTTAACCTTGTCACTTAGATTTTAAGATACATTTTAGAATAAATATTTTTGTACTCATGACTTTTTATTTTCAAGCGACGTTTTAAATTTATTGCCTTTTAGCTTTCTCCGATGAAAGGACTTAAATAAATATCTTTTGCAATTGTTATTAAACTTTATGTGAGGGTGTTAGGGTTTATAATAAACTGAAGTTGTTAATATTATTAAACTTTTTTCTATGAAATATAGATGTTTACGTGTGTGCAAACGTGGACACTTTAGCGATTCATTTTTGTTCCTGATCCTTAATCTAGTTCTATTATTGATCGAAGTGTAAAGGGACTAGTTACCCATGCTAAAGCGTAAATGTCATGGGGAAA
Organism: Cerastis rubricosa; assembly: GCA_949152445.1. Classification (NCBI taxonomy): domain Eukaryota; kingdom Metazoa; phylum Arthropoda; class Insecta; order Lepidoptera; family Noctuidae; genus Cerastis; species Cerastis rubricosa. The sequence continues at coordinate 14,234,238 of OX424545.1, read as the reverse complement.
GATGGGTATGAAATTCCATGGACACTCTTTTCAAATCAAGTTCCGAATTACAAGTCCTGGATTTATTATTGTTGCTTGCATAATGTTGTTAGAAAAAGAAAACAATTTAAAATATGAAGACTAGGATAAGCTCTACAAAACATAAATGTCTCCATACACCACATTTACAAAAAAAAACTTTTATACAAACTTGGGGGCAAGCAAAAGTGTTAACAATACGTGAGGTGGCCGATGACTGGCTGTCAGTTTTATTGGTGCTCAGTATCGAGTGACTTGATTAAACACTTCTGTTTTACACAGCAGATAAAATAATTAATTAGGGACCTACTAGTACATGAAATCGACGAAGGAAATATCGCAGATTTAAAATATTGTAGTCACAAAACAACAGTTTATAAAGGAAGTACAGTACTGTACTTAAAGTTCAGACTTTTTAGAAAAAAAAGGCAAGAAAGACATTTGAAACCGTGTGCAAGACTTTGAGCACTTAAATTCTGACCAATTGTTAAAATTGGTTTTAAAAGTAACAACCAAAGAAATAAGATCAAATATATTTGAGAAAATAAGTAGACTTGATGAAATTAGGACTGACTGAGAGAAAAACTGAATTATTAAAACAGTTGACTTACCTCTTTTTTTCAGCTTCTTCTATATAAGAATATGATGCTGACAGTTCCACGAGAACTGACAGTATGATTATCATGGGACCTGCCCCAGATATAAATACGGAATTTTGTAGGCATATAATAGACGTCAGATAAAGATAATTGCAATTATGTTATTGCCTCAATATCATAATAGCTTATAATTTTGTACAACTTTATCAGCTCTCTAAAGTTTGGGAGTTAGGCATCGTACATACACTACGCCAATTCCACATAATTCCGTTAAAATTTACGTCCTGTGATCGAAGAATCTTCAACCCTTATGCCAATTTGTTTTCGGTACTGTGCAGTCAATGCCTCCTTCGCTTTCATTCTCTGTCTTTGTTAGAGATATTAGGTTATACAAGGCACTGAGTAAACGTCTTATCCTTTCTCGGTGTTTACTTCCATTCTAGCTACTAGGGGGATTTCAACACTAATATTCAGCATGAAAAAATGGTAGCTGTTTTTGAAAAGTTTCAGATATTAGCAGCAGGCCTGCAGCCCGCAACCGTATATCTGAAACTTAGCTCACTTTCAGAATTAAAACTTACTAACAACGGCCAAATACTATGCTCAGCAACGTTTCTTTTAATTTACATGGAGCAAATCAAAACGTATTATGGAGGCAACAAATTTAATTTAAAAAGAACTCAATTGATACTTTGTTACATGTGGAATTTTTGTGAAGGAAACTATAACTATCGGTAAAGAAAAAGGTTTGCATATCAATAAACCTACGTTGTGTTATTTTATAAATAAATAAAAATAAAAAATATAGGTATTTATGGACACTTGTGTCTAGAACAAACCCATAAATGTTTTATTACCATTTGTTATGCTGCACCTGCTATGTTTTCTCTCTGCATCACCCTAAGGTAGACTGGTAGAAAATGACCAAGGCATTAAGTCCGCCTTTGTACAGTGTTTTTTTATACTTTTGCATAAAGTTTTAATAAATAAATAAAATAAATAAATAATAAAAAGTTAGAACGTACGAGTAATGGATTATGTAAGAATCATGCTGTCATGTGAATAATATTTTGATTTGTTTACTTCCACAATGGTCATTTACTTTGGCATAAAATACTCGTTTGTTTTCAGGTTTAAGATAATTATGTTCTTCAGTTTCATGAATAATTGTCAAGTCCGATGCATATAATTGTCAAGTCCGATGCATATAATTGCGCAGTCGCGAACACTGCTTTTATTACTTTTCTACCTCTTCGTGTTAGCTTCCATCGATAAAGAGGTATCCCATCATTATTAATTAGTTAATCAGGTTATTCCGTATGGTGTCGGACGTAAAGAATAGCACCATCCCATATCTTCCCGTGGGTGTCGTAAGAGGCGACTTGCCAGAGAATGGGCAGCAGCGTTCTCTGTGCTTTTGTAACAACCGTACTGCGATCGCCAACCCGCCTGCCAAGCGTGGCGATTATGGCAATACCCCCTTATGCCAATATGGCGTTGGGGGAGGCCTATGTCCAGCAGTGGACGTCTTTCGGCTGAAATGATGATGATGATGATGAATCAGGTTCTTCGGTTTAACTATAGTTTTCGACATTTGGTGTTCTGAAAAGACAATAGCTTTTACTACTTTCTAAGTGGGCATTCATAGGTAGGATATTTGCCTCGTTGGTGTTGTGTCACAAGCGTGGCTCCTGAGCGTTGGATCCTGGGTACATTTTTCGGGTTGGACAAACTATTTTAGTGTACCAATAGCAGCTTGCAGTTGGTCTTGTGCTTAACTGCGAGCTGCTATTGGAAAATTTTTGGTCCCACGTCTGTTTCCCCCGTGCCTCTGAAAGCTCGTCAAGCCATTTGCTGATCTCTATCCGGTCGTATCAGATTCATGTTGCATAGCCTCGGACCATGAAAGAAGAGAGTCCACCTGTGCTTGCGCACTCACTTTGTGCACTAAAATATATTTCGTTTATTGGCTAGTCTCCGCTGAGATTGGTCACCATGACCGAAAATGTAAGTTCCTACTAGGTAAACCTATCGATCTATTGTCGACTAATGCATTCCACCATTGATCGATGGCATCGATCGGCGATCGATCAATTGGTGTGGTAATACCCTAAGGAAGATTATTTTGTAATTCGCTACAAAATTCTTCTTCTTTGTCAAATTCGTAATATCGACGAGCCCTAATGGGGCGGGCACTGCCAAAGGAAATTAAACATAGGTAAACAAAAAAAACAAAGTAAACATAACTTAATGATAAACTTTGTCTGAATTTAAATTAAACCATTGAACATAAAGATACACATGTGGCGCGATAGCATAAAACTACAAATTATGTGCTTTATGTCAAGGAAAAAAAAACGAAAAATAAAATAAAAATACTTTATTTCAGACCTTGATCCCTATGATACTAGTAATACAAACACAGACTACTTTTAAAAACATATATCTGCTGCACTCATCTGACGCACCGGGTACTATAACCAATGCGCCATAATGGTGCTGCACAGCTTTTCACTGATGATCTTCAGAAGCTTTTGTAACGCCCACGCACTCTGCGCATCATGGAAGAAATCATTTTACGTAAGATGGTATTGAAACCATCAGTATGTGCTTCTGCAAACATTCCAGGTGCACTACAGTTACGTGTACTTTTCTATTATATTTACTAATGTCTCATCAATTACCTTATAATTACTTTTTGATACTTTTATTACAATGCATTCTTATTTTAGCGGCGGTAACTTGATATGCTTATCCAGTAAAGTAACTTAAGCGTCAACAACATTTACCTGGACATCTTCCGAGCTATGTTGAGGTCGGCCTCTTATCTAACCATATGCAGCTAATTCCAGTATCTATACTATAGTAATTATTATAATTAATATATTATTATAAAGCTGATGAGTTTGTTTGTTTGCTTGAACGCGCTAATCTCAGGAACTACTGATCGGATTTGAAAAAATATTTCAGTGTTAGATAGTCCATTTATCGAGGAATGCTATAAGCTATATATCATCATGCTACGACAAATACGAGCGGAGCAGCAATAAAAAATGTTGCGAAAACGGGGAAAATGTGACGCAGACGAAGTTGCACGGGACAGCTAGTTTCACATAAAGTTACTTACTATCTACCAAAGTAACATAAGAAAATCTGCGTTTCAACTACACTCTGGTTTGCCTACACTCAATTACCAACTTATAAATATACTTATTTATTCTCTGGCCTACTATTTAAAATTCTAGTAGGTTGTTTACCTACTCACCAACGACATTGCATTTATTTTAAAATGCACCTTTAGCATGCGTTTCATGAAATGTAAATCAATGCATTTAAATACAGTATCAACAACATGAGCCGTTCTGTAAAGCAACTTGATATGTTGACTGTACCTAGGTATAAATATCGAACTACTTATTAACACCCACTTAGGAAAACTTACGCAAGGTTGAGATGGCAAGATTCAAGGTAGATAGGAGTAGGATTTATACTTCGGCGGCTAGAATGATATGCACCCTTGAAAATGTTTTGCTTAAAACAATACTGACCGGGCGATAAGTGGTGACGCTAGAAGAAGGCCTACGAGTTAGTTCACCAGTAGACAGGTGGATTGAGAGCACCAAATGGTATTGGAGTTTTTATCATGTAACGAATGATGTCACGTACGGAAAATGTATTACTAGCATTAGTTGGACGTATTAGATAAAGCAAGTTATTTTTTTTAATGAAAGGAAATGATTACAAACATTTTTTACATTTATTTTAATAAAATAGTCCTAAATACTTGACATTTATTTGTGTTTATTCTATTTCACTTGGGTTAATCTACGTACTACTTAAATCTTAACAAATAAATACATAAGAGATACAAAGTTACAACACAACTTCATACTTCACACCGTCATTGTACAACCAGATCTTGCATTTCTTCTGCCCTCTAGGGGTAATTACTTCGCCAGTCTCATAGTAAAACGGTTCTTTGGGTTTATAAAGCAATGGTCTTGGCTCCAGATTTGCAAATAAATTTTTGATCAAAGGCTTCTGTCGTCCTAATTTTGGATACGGGTAAAGCGGATTATGTAGTTGCCCGTAATTTGACCCAAAGTAAGGATTTTGGTCCCGAATATTTGGAGAACCATACAGATAATTACGGAAAGGATTTTGTGCTGGACTGTTGAACTTCCTTCCAGGATGAATATAATTTGGTTGTAAACGATTCTTCCTTGACACAAATTTTGGTACTTGTTTGAAAGTATTTACCGAGCTTTGCGCTACATTCTGTTTATTTTCTGTTTTAGGTTCGGACTTTTGACCATTATTGTTTTTATGAGGGTTAACTGCAATTGTGCTTTCCATTAACGGAAATAAACAAGTAGTTTCGTTAAACAAGTCCGGTGGGGAATTCAGTTGAAATTTAGTAGGTTCTTCGTTTTCCGTATTCTTCGACTGTTGATAGTACTTAGGTTCTTCAACAGAACAGGTATTTTCTGCATTTGTGACTTCATACCAGTCTTCTTTGATCATGTCTGCAGCTTTCTCAGCAATCATGATAATTGGCGCATTGGTGTTGCCGCTAGTTATCGTGGGTATAACACTGCCGTCGATCACTCGAAGGTTTTTGATTCCATAAACCTGGAAAAGCAAAAGTTAACTTGTTAGTGAAGGAATTATGATTTGCGGTAAAAGAAAGGTACTAAAAATCTACTCAGAATACACCACGAAAATCCACAAAAAACGCGCGTGCGTTTTTTATTGGGTGCGTTATTTATATTTTCTAATGGGGTGGCAGGAACTACGCCACCTGCTAAGTTTCTTACATGTTCCTTTGGCTTTGTCTATGTCAGGTCTAGTTTTAAAACGACTGAAGTTTAAAGGCAGAATCGTCATCATTTGCTAATAACTATGCCGGTCGACAACCCTATAAGATTATAAACCACGACAAAATTCTTACCTTCAATCTAGGATTTACAACGGCAGCCGGATCCTCAGCAGGTCCCATAGCACACGTGCCCACAGGATGGTATATGGTGAGCGAGTGGTGCCGGGCCTGGCACTCCAGATGTTCGTCAGACATCAGCTCGTGAGCCGCACAGCCTGGGTTCCGTCGAGGATTGGGCCGGGCGTTTAGCTCGCGTAGTGCTGGTTGGTTCACTAGCTCTTGAACGATACGAGCGCCTTCCACCTGAAATCATATAACTTTTCGTAAGCTTTGTGCTGCCTTACTTCGATCTATTTGTTGTGGCTGCTTTTTTAGCGCCAATGCGGTTTGTAATACTAGATATCGCAGGAGCTGGTGGACGCTATTCATCGTCATCATCATCATTTCAGCCGAAAGACGTCCATTGCTGGACATAGGCCTCCCCCAATAGGGGGGGTTTAGGGGGGACGCTACTGAAACCGCCCAATTTTGGGCTGACTCAATTTAAATTCTTATCGACAAGCTGAGGAAAAATAAACTAGATTACCTTTTTAGAACTTCGTCATGGGCGTGACCCTTAAAATAACTGAATCTAATTGCCTATCAAGATGGTAGCATGTTTGTAGGTTACAAGACTTTCGATATACGAGCAATTACATAATTATGTTTGATAACATTATAATATAAAGTAATTACTTTAACCTTTTCATTTCCGTGACCCAATGACTGCAAATTATCGCCTTTTTTAAACTTATATTTTTATCAAGACAATAACAAATTATCTACCGCTCAAAGTTAACTACTTGTCATTTTGTAGATATTCAAAAGTTTATCAGCTCATTACAAGATAATTATGTTGTGTTATGTCAACACTCATTTTAAGATTTATTATTAACGTACTTTAGATTCATACTTACTATTACTTTGACGTCTTGTGGGTCGGTGAAGTACTCAGGATAAATCAGTGGTGGCGAGTAGGGGTTTGCATCTCGTAGTTTCAAGTAGCCGCGGCTCTTCGGCCTCAGTAACAGCGGCACGATGGAGAACGACGAGTCATAGAGGATCTCTTCATACAACTCCGCATAAGTGACGTCGTCCAGTCCATTAGCCCGTTTACCAAACAAGCCCCCATCCATATTGTCAGCCGTAGGAGCTATAAACAGCTGTATATCTGGATAATCTTCAGCCGGGTCCTGGTACTTAGTGTTTACGAACGCCATCGCTTCAGCTTCCATCATACTGTACAGTGGCCCATTCTTGTGAACACTAAAATCTATGAAACCTCCTATTGATATTGCTGAGTTTATATTGAAACAATATTCTGTTCCGTTATCGTAGGGGTTGTCGAAGAGGAACGAGTGACCGCCCATTGCGACGTGGTCTTGCAGATTTTTTCCAACACCGCGCAGGTTGACTATCGGGTATATCCCAAGTTCTTTCAAGTGTTCAGCGTCGCCTATTCCGGATAACATTAGGAGTTGTGGAGATTGTATCGTGCCAGCCGATAAAATAACCTCCTTACTCGCCTTCACGATTCTTTCTTTTCCATGTTTATTAAACTTTACACCGTATGCAGTTTTTTGTTCGTCAATCAATATTTTTTCGACCAACGAATGCACACTAACATGAAGGTTCTTTCGTTTAGAAGCTGGTCGTAAAAACGCTTTAGCTGTGCTGCAACGAAGACCGTCACGTACTGTCCCTTGAGACCGAGTGAACCCAGTTTGAAACTCTCCATTCACATCGCGAATGTTGTATCCCAGCTGTTCTCCAGCTTCCAATATCTTCCTTGTTATCGGTTGCTCGAAAGCAAAATGCTCCACGGTCAGTGGACCACCAGTCGAGTGATAGGGATCGTTCTGCTGTTCAGGTATCCTTATATCTTCGGATCTCCGAAAGTATGGTAACACACTCTCGTATCCCCAGCCTTCATTGCCCATTCTCTCCCAGTTATCATAGTCACGCTTGTTCCCTCGTATATACAGCATAGCGTTTAACACACTGGAACCACCGAGCACTTTACCACGAGGCCACTTGCACTTTCTCTCCACCATACTCAGACAGTATCCGTCACTAGGTTCTGTCAAGAACTGCCAGTCGATAGAAGAGGTTTGCAGTACAGGGAATAACACTGGCACTTCTGATAGAACATTTTCGTCCTGTCCCGCTTCTAGCAATAGCACTTTCCAGTTAGTATTCTCTGACAGTCGATTGGCTAGCACTGCACCCGCTGATCCCGCACCAACTATGATGAAATCGTAGCAATCGTAGAGTTCTTCGAAAGGATGGTCTCTGACTCGATTCTCGGCGTCTTCAATATCGGGTCTATATAAATGTATGGCCATGCGGAGGATGATCATGATGCCGAGTCCTGGTAGCAACCCGAAGGTTATCCTTGTGTTGGAGAGGAGGCCCCTGAGTGTCGTGGGGTTGTGAGTCGACATGGTTCCATACTACACGCGCCGCTGCTGGATCCGACACTGATATGCAAATAAATTGAATGGCAACTGATTCAGCAGATTAAGCAAGTTATTGTTTACATCAGGTCAATCCGTATTGTGTCACACTTGTGAGTTTCTAACACAGAGTAATGAATTTGTCTTAAAGGCACATTTTATTATTAAAAAGGCATAAGTAATTTGATATTTACAAAAACATAAATGGGAATCGAACCAAGGATTTCATGCTCTACGGGCGTCGCCAGACCAACGAGGCAGTGAAACATTAATGTTTGAATACTAAAACATAACTACAGTTCACAAGCAAAATAATTATGTGTTTGTAGCGACCAGCAAAAAGTACTATAGTGCCATCTATGACACGACGGACGAACTAATATCAATTTCCTGCGTCTCGCAAGCAAAGTTTACATCGACATAAGACTATACAGAGGAACCCGACAACAACTGTCGGGCAGTTGCCCACCAGACACAAGACCTGTCTGGTCGAAGGATCCTCCCTTTTCTAAGGAGTATCGAGGAACTTTACACCCTGTTCCTCATACCCCCTAAATTTAAATAGAGTTTTATAAATAGAGTATCCCGAAAAAAATACGACTGTAGTTTATGTGTTACGCCTGATACGTTAATTGTAAAGTAATATTTTAGCAAACTATTTCAGCTAAATTGAAATTGAAGAAAATATGAAAATAAAAATACAGGCGTCTTCTGGGTAAGCTCGGACCATCGTCGACTTTGTCTCTGTCATCTCTGACCTAGATGCGTTTGCTCTTGACTCTAAAGAGCAAACCCATCGCAAATAAAAAATAAAAAAATTTAACAGTTATATTCTGATAAAATAATCGACTCGGTTTCCTTTACTTTATTTGATTCCAACTCTATATTTCGTTCATCGTATCACAATAATGAATTAGTGTCAGCAGATATGCAACAATGTACTATTATGCCATCGCAGGTCACTGACTTGGAAATGATGACATTAGAGCAAACAGCGAGTAGTATTAGAATAATTTATTACCTATGAACTATCCTTAATTAAATATTTTACAATTGCGTGCCGTCAATGAATATAAATAAATAAATTCACAATATTCGGCCATGATAGGAAATATTTACAACAAAATACACTCGTCCTTAATACTGATAAATACTTTCGTTTTGTACGTCAATTAAATGTAATATCTGGAACTTCGTCGTTTCAACCAAAACTCTTTGATCATGTCGCTGCCTTTTTCTCCTATCATGATGATAGGCGCGTTCGTGTTCCCGCTTACGATGTTAGGCATGATACTTCCGTCTATGACACGTAGCCCTTTCACTCCATAGACCCGCAGCTGGTGGTCTACAACCGCGTCAGGGTCCCAATACGGCCCCATCTTAGCTGTTCCTACAGGGTGATATATTGTACACGTGTACTGTCTGATCATACACTCCCAGTAAGCGTCTGAGTACCTCTTGATACTCACACAAGCAGGAAACACGTGCTTGTTCAAAACTGAGCCATATTTCTGGAATGCCCGTGTCCTGGAGAGCGCTACAGCGATTTTCACTCCTTCTACTAAGGTTTTGACATCCAATTCGTCTGCTAGATAGTTTGGATAAATGTAAGGGTAATCGTAAGGGTTGGCACTTCGCAATTGTATGAAACCCTTGCTCCGCGGCCTGAGCAACATCGGGATGATACTCCAGACATCCATATTATTGATAGGTCTGAACACAGCATCGTAAAACGTGTCCATCAGTCCGTGTATCTTGCTTATCTGCTCTCCACCATCAGAATTAGTTGATCCAGAAATGAAATGGAACTCTATATCTGGGAAATCGTCTGTTCTGTTCATATATTTAGTGTTGACAAAACCTAAGCCCTCGACGCCTCCCATAATTGTCAAAGGACCTTCTCCTAACATGGCGTACTCCATAAGAGATCCAGCAGTATACAGACGATGTTCTACAATAGATATTGGCTGGTTTACCATAAAAGCTAAGCCACCCAATCCAATATGGTCCTGTAAGTTCCGGCCGACTTTCAAATTTTGTATCATAGGTATTTTGTGTTTATGCAGTTCCTCTGCAGGGCCTATTCCAGAAAGCATCAATATCTGGGCAGAGTTAATAGTTCCAGCGGATAGAATGACCTCTTTCCGAGCTCTGATGCGGTAAATCATCTTGTTTCGAACAAATTCCACTCCAAAAGCAACCTTAGTTCTGGGATCTATCATCACTTTGGTAACGTGTGAGTACATGGATATGTGTAGGTTGGGGCGATCTTTAGCTGATCTTAGGAACGCTTTGGATGTTGAGCAGCGGCTGCCGCGTCGGATGGTCCCCTGGGCTTCCATAAAACCTGTTTGATTCTCTCCATTTATGTCTCGGTTCATGTACCCTAATTCTAGGCCTCCATCAATGAAAGCTTGTATGAGTGGAGTGTGGTAAGGTGCTTCGGAGACTGTGAGGTATCCTCCAGTACTGTGGTATGGTGTGTGGGCTAGGGAAGGGTTTTTGTTGTCTTCTGACTTCTTGAAGTAATAAAGCACGTCCTGGTAGCCCCAGCCCTGGTTGCCCAGCGCCTCCCAGGAGTCATAGTCCTTCCTGTTGCCTCGCAGGTACAGCATGTAGTTGAGTACTGAGCTGCCTCCGAGCACCTTGCCGCGAGGCCAGTTGCATCTGCCGCCTTCCATTGCTAGAATGATATTAAAAAGGATATTATTAATCTAGTAAACTAGGTAGTGTATAGTACATTCAACAGTCATTAGGTATAATTGTAAGGGGGGTATGGGTAATAAGGGTTCTTCCATCAGTTAATGTTACCAAAACAACTAAACTGGATGTCCATTAAAGTTTTACGGGTAACGTAATATTATACTGCGATCAATAATATGTCAAATATAATCTATATATATATTAAAGTCTAAATTTGGAGGGTGTGTTCTTTGTGTAGAGTAGGTATCCACTAAGAAAGGGTTTTCCGAAATTCCACCCTTACAGGGGTAAAATAAGGGATGAACGTTTGTATGGAAATCGGTCATTTTTAAAGATAGAAGCATGAAACTTCATATACAAGCTTCTGGTAAAAATAAATAAATACTATTCTACCGTTTTTGAGAATCTATCCCCCTAGAGAGATTAGATAGAGTTAGAGTGGAGTTAGATAGGGTTTGAATGTTTATATGCGGAATCGGTTTCAGGGTCACTGTAAACGAAAATGAGGTCAAAATTAAAATCACAGTATGGCGCCGAGGAAAATTTTCTGTTTTTCTTCATGGTTGTCGATTTCGTGGTTTTCCGGGTCGCTGAATACAAAATACAATTTTCTTCGGCGCCATATTGGATGTTCGTTTTGACCTCATTTTCTAGGAGAAAATAATGAAATTTAAAATACACAATGTCTCAATATCCTCCTTTAGGCTATGGCTGGCATTGATTTAAGTGAGAACTGTTTCTCACATCGTCAGTTTTATGTTGCATGCCCTCGAGTGAGCTCTGCGAGTAACTTATTAATTTTAGCCCCAAAAGGAAACACCTGAAACGTAATTTACAAAGAAGTGCTAGGATAATTCATTATTGACATAGTTTTCCGGGAGTTTAATAATAGTTTTGATTTTACTGAGTATTTTTGAATGAATAAATTTAAGGTCATTTACACTATTAACTATATCGAAAGGCGTGGATGGTTGACCAAGGTGTTTGAGCTACGGCATCGTAGCTCGGAAAACATGTATAAAATAAATTCCGGTTCAACCCATTTAGGTCATTAATAACCTGAAATAAAAAAAAAACACCGTAATATACTATTTTCTAACCAGAATGGCTTATTACTTTGAAAATCACAGACTTTTACACAACCATTTACCCTAAACTTACCCTTACTCTCGAGCGAAGCCGCAAGCTACAACTATTATCTATAACATTTAAATTACTTTTTTCGACATTATTTTGCGGGGGTAACGCACACGTGGGCAATTGCCAAACTCCTCGCGGGCGAAACCGCGGGCAGAAGTTAGTTATGTATAGTTTTCCAAGACAAATGACTTGTGAACCATATACCTAAACAGCTCGTTCCGGAAGGCTCAGTCTTGTACTGCCAGTCCAACTTGCTGAGCTGCAGGTAGCCAGCCAGAAGAGGTACATCCGATATCTCTGTCTCATCTCCGCCGGCTTCTAATAGTAGTACCTTCCAGTTGCTGACTTCTGATAGCCGATTGGCTACCACAGCGCCTGAAAACATTTGAAGAAATAGGTTTCAGTGTCTACCATTTTAAAACAAGTTTTATGAAATGGTTTGTAGATGTGTTTGTATTTTAAGCAAAATAAATCTGTGCTAGCGGGACTCCTCTCTAGGTCCCAAGTGTCAAAACAAATCTCAAAAATCAACCGTTACATGTTATTATTAGTAATCTTCTTTCCGAGCTAAAAGTTTCCTAGTGAAACCTGCACTTTCAATTTATTCAAAGATTCCCAGAGGTTGCATCTGTACTGGGTACTTATAAGCCCATAGAATATTAAACAGCTTTCCATATTCATATTCCGGTCCTTCTACAAAACAATCCCGTTTGTGGAAGATTTTTAAAACGATTGAAAAAAGACTTTTTAATAGCAAGTCCAACAGCCTTATCTGGTGTTACTCATGTTCAGGGTCTGATCTGGTAGAAATAAGATAACTTTAAAAAGTACTAGGGCAGACTGGATACGGAGGGTGGAAGACAGAATGTTTTGAGATTGGGAGAGGCATATATCCAGCGATAGATTGCGTTAGACTTAGTTGATTGTGGTAGAAAAAGAAGCTTTATACCCACTGACCAGCAGAGCCGGCTCCAACGATGATGAAATCGTAATCGGGCAACATGTTAGCGTCGCCGATGTCTGCTGGCCTACCCTCAGGGTCCGTGGCGTCGAAGTTGTAGTACGCTATTGAAGCCACCAGCATCGGGATGAACCACGCTACCTGGAATGTAATAAATTCGATTTAGTATTCCGTCCTGAAGTCTTTAAGCTTTGAGTATGAAAGAAGATGGTTATGAGAGTAAGCAAGACAAAAGAAACCATAGATGGACTATTTTTAAGATGAACTTTAGATGGTGTCTGGAGCGTCTGACGGTCTGAGATGGTGGCTAGTGGAGAAAATACGAAATAAAGTATCAGAAGTTATTTATGCTAATTACGACACATTTTTAAGCAATCTTGACGTCAAAATTACGCAAGACAATCCCCCCACAAAAGGCCTAACCAACGCCATTTCCTAGTGTTTGTGTGGAGGAGGTGAAGTAGAAGAAAAACTCTGTCGTGCCGACCTCAAATAAATCTGTACAGTGGCATGGCAGAGGACAATGATGATAATGAGTAGCTTCTGTCTCATCACAAAGTTTTCAGCAGTTTTTACTGATTTTTTAAGTCTGTCGGTTTATTTTCGATTGATTAAAACACTAGCGTCCCATTGTCTGACCCAGCTTCTTTCTCTCTTTTTCTGAGATAGAAAAAAATATGAATACTTTTATGTACCTATACTATTACTTTACGGCGACAAATAGGCAAACTGTATATTCATATTTCGCCAGTTATGTATGTTCAAAATCCAGCTCCATTTTGTTATAAATCTAGCTTTATAAACCACTATTGAGCACTAGTAAAAGTGCTCCTTATAAGGCTATAATGAGCAACGAGCAGCAGCCGGTACGGTCTCCGGTTTCCGGCTCCGTTATGGGCCTGGTCCCTAGCCACTAGCCAGTTTAACCAGAAGTGGATGCCGTTTAAGTCTTATAAAGTCACGTAGTAACTTTAAATTCAAGTCTTTAATTTTACAGATATTCCTTATATCCTTATACAAGGTGTTGTTTTGCATCCTCATCAAAATTCAGGATGTTGTCACAAAAGACATAAATGATCAATATAAATTACGGTACCTAGTAAATTAATAAAAAACACTGCGTTTTTTTGTTGTTTAAATTTGTCAATATTTCAGAATAACCCCCTTAACGTGGTTTAGGGATTAGGAAATTATCGAAAAAACGTTTGAGATTTTTTGTTTGTGTGTAAGCGACGTTATAAGGCGGGGATCAGACGGCCCGTGTTTAAAACACGGGTGGTTCACAGTTACCGATTTCAGTAAATAAATAAAAAAATTAAAATTACGTACTCATTTTATTATTGATTCGGGTCGAGAATCATTAGCATAGTTACCTCCTAGAATTTGACGAGGTTGCAAAACAACACCTTGTATAACGAACTTCTACTTTTAAGTTTACTTCATAAGTTAATAAGTAATGTATTATCATCATCGCTGCATATTTTTGCTTTATAATGGTTTTTGGGGTCGCTTGTCTATCGGGTACAAGCGCTACTGCGAAGCATGAGGTCCTCGGTAATTTCCTAGTAGCAGCGGGAGACAGTATTAGGGCCCGGTTGATGACAATAGGGTTGCCCCCTATTACATATGACTTAAACAGAACTGGCAAATTGTGATTGCACATCAGGTATACTTCTGCCCAGATGCGCAGTCCTTCGGGGATTGCAGGGGTGATATTTTGCGTGAACATTGTCATTTTTATTTGTATTGTTGTGTAACCAATATGGGTCAATGACCTGAAATAAACGAATTTTATTTTATTTTTTTTATTATGGTGATTTATTAATATTACCGTACAGGTGTTATCATTTTACAAGTTAAATGTGTAGAAAAATGCTAATGTAAATCGAGCGAAGCGAGCTGATTACCGGGCATAGGCGAAAAAGTCAATCGAGTCCTTATTTTCCGAAATCACTGAACCGATTTTGAGGAAACTTCATACGCATAAGCAGGACACATTTTCGAAATGTCTTTTAAAAAAAGTTAATTGGAAATTTCTGTTTCTATAGAAATTTTAAAATCGGTCTAATTTACCTGTAACATTATGTTTCGAAAATATTTTTTTGTAACTTTTTAGACGTATCTTAAATGTATGCTTATGCGTATGAAGTTTCATCAAAATCGGTTCAGTCATTTCGGAAAATAAGGACTTGAAAGTTTGTATGAAATGTCGTAACGTAAGTCGTAAACGCTTATAACATCTGATGCAAGTTATAGAATCGTACAAGGATCTTTATTATCATCTAGCCTCGGCTGCGCACGGGTGCTTTAAGTAATGAACAAAATTTGATTGAGATTTTCATACAAAAATAGAAATTTGAGTTCATCATCATCATCATCAGCCTATAATGTTCCCACTGCTGGGACACAGGCCTCCTCTCTATGAGAAGGAGTGGGCTGTAATCCACCACGCGGGCCCAGTGCAGCTTGGTAGATGTCACATGTCTTCGAATTTTTAGTTCTAGGACATGCCGGTTTAATCACGATGTTTTCCTTCACCGTTTTTGAGGGCAGCGGTGATGAAATAAATTACACAAAGTAATGAAATTTGAGTTAATTTATATTTATTACTTACTATGTATTACAAAATCTATCTATATGTATAAAAATGAATTCCTATTTCCCTTGGTCACGCCATAGGTTGAGAACGACTTAACCGATGTGATTCATCTTTTTTTTAAACGTTTTTTCATACTTTTTAGAAGGTTTGTAGGTAGGTAGTAAGTAGTAGGTAGGTAGGTAAGTAGTGGGTAGGAACAAGTGCATTGCAACGCATATTGCGGGGATCAGCTAGTAATGGTATAAAATGGATTTTCTTTAGAATTTAGAAAAGTATTACATAACTATGAACTTACTTTGGAAATGCTACAAAATACAAATGAAATCAAAGCTGCAACAACAGTGTAGATATAATCAGTTATTTTGAATAAAAATACTTACATATTGTGCATATAAAGAAACTATAAAGTTAACTTAAAAGATAGGAGGTAGGTAGAGGTGCTTATCGCTGACAATGTAAACTTTTAAAAACAAAACGCATTAAAATATTGCTCTGACCTGTGTCGCGATCTGAATGTTAAGATTAAACTGCTATCAGTTTGGATACTGCAATTTATATAACAACAGATAAAAAAACAGCAAGTAAAAAGCTCAATAAATCTCACACACTAGTAATGACTGAATCACACGTGTTCTGTATGGTGTCGGACGTAAAGAATAGATAGCACCATCCCATGGCTTCCCGTGGGTGTCGTAAGAGGCGACTAAGGGATTTGCCAGAGAATGGGCAGCGTTCTCTGTGAAGAGAGAACTCTGCGCTGCTAAGAGTGTACACCTTTGAGGTAGATTTTTGAGGAACTTTTTTTTTATTATTAAAATGAATTGAATTGAATTGTGCTTTTACAACAACCGTACTGCGATCGCCAACCCGCCTGCCAAGCGTGGCGATTATGGCAAAACCCCACCTTTTGGGCGACGCCTATGTCCAGCAGTGGACGTCTTTCGGTTGAACTGATGATGATGACTAGTAACGAAACTTTTACCTCAAATATTAGCTGTGGAAGAAAATGAAGTGTTACTAAATTATATTCAAGTGTTAATTAATTGGGATATTAAAAAAATTGCTGTTTCCTACATTTTGCACAGTGTACCTACTTTGTCGGAATTGTGGGTTTTTTAATAACCTATGAAATGTTTCTTCTCTGGGCAGTACGCGCGTCGATATCTCCAACACAATTACACAACGAATGAATAAACAACAGGGATTTAGTTCATTCATTCGTCGCTTACAATAATTTGCCTTCAGTAATAAAAGAGATGTTTCTTCTAAAACATATATATACAAACATTCGTCATCATCAGCCTATAATGTTCCTACTGCTGGAACACAGACCTCCTCTCTATGAGAGGGAGTGGTCTCTAATCCATCACGCAGGCACAGTGCAGGTTGGTAGATGTCACATGTCTTCGAATTTTTAGTTGTAGGACATGCCGGTTTCCTCACGATGTTTTCTTACACCGTTTTTGAGGGAAGCGGTGATAAAATAAATTACATAAGGTAATGCGCCTGCCTGGTTCGAACCCAAGGCTTACTGCTTGTAAGACGGAGCTGCCACCCCTGGGCCACCGCTGCTCTCAAACATACATACATACATATAAACGTTCCGGAAAGCGGAAGGAACTAGTATCGCGTGCGCACGCCGTAAGGCTTGCTAGTCGGATGCAACGTGACGTCATAACAAGGCCGATGACATGACTTACACACTCGTGTGTTACTACACGCAAACATAGTAGAACACATATAAACACCTACACCTGCTGATCGCTGTTCTGATTGAAACACATAACGAAGTCAACTATTTTATGAATTAGCTTCATCATCATCATCTGCCTAACCTTTAACCTAAGTCTAACCTGATGCAGATGCACCAGTGTTTTATAGAGAACGACTACCTATCTGACCTGCAAAATCCAGTTAGTACTGGGCAATACGAAACCCCTGGGTAAGACTGGTCAGACCGTCAGTCGTTGTCAGACTTTTGGACCAATGACTACCTGTAACGGCTGTCAAAGATCTACAAATGACAGCCGGACAAACGGTTAAACGTGCTTTCCGAGGCACGGAGGGAACTCGGTATATATAAGGGGTGATCACCCATCCGTCATCGTCCTGTTAATTTACCTGGGAGCCGGCAGCGGCGGCGATGGCCGTGCCCGACAGCACGTCAGCTGCCGCGTTCACTATCGCACTCATCTCCACACCTGCAAAGAAGGACACTGTTACTGCAGGACTGTTGCTTGTGGCGGATTAGATTGATGTAATTGTTGAGCCATATCTTCCCATATCCCATATCTTCCCGTGGGTGTCGTAAGAGGCGACTAAGGGACTTGCCAGAGAATGGGCAGCAGCGTTCTCTGTGCTTTTGTAACAACCGTACTGCGATCGCCAACCCGCCTGCCAAGCGTGGCGATTATGGCAAAACCCCCCATGTTGTGTCAATGTGGCGACACTTGGGGGAGGCCTATGTCCAGCAGTGGACGTTAAAAGGGCTGAAATGATGATGATGATGATGAATTGTTGAGCAAGGATGGATTTTAATTTAATTGAGGACCGTTCAACTACTACTCTCCAAAATCGATATCAAACTTCAACAATTCTCACGATTCAAAGTATTCACTAGTCACTTGAATACTTTGAATCGTGAGAATTGTGCTGTGTATGGTGTCGGACGTAAAGAATAGCACCATCCCATATCATCCCGTGGGTGTCGTAAGAGCCGACTAAGGGACTTAGCAGAGAATGGGCAGCAGCGTTCTCTGTGCTTTTGTAACAACCGTACTGCGATCGCCAACCCGGCTGCCAAGCGTGGCGATTATGGCAAAACCCCCCAAAATGTCAATGTGGCGACACTTGGGGGAGACCTATGTCCAGCAGTGGACGTCTTTTGGGCTGAAATGATTAGTCACTTAACATAACATCACGCCTGTAATCCCCGAAGGCTTTAGGCAGAGGTGAACCTAATAGTACACCCACATTTCGCCAGTCATGTTTAAGTCCCATGTAATAGGGACCGAACTCAATGCCATCAACCGGGCTCGAATCTAGAGTCCGTGACTGAGAAATTCCTGATGGCAAAATCCAACATCAATTTGCCCGACCCGGGATTCGAACCCAGGAACTGATGTTCAGCAGTCGTGATTGCGACAACTAGATCGACGACACTAGTCACTTCTGAAGACGAAAGTCGTTTACTCGTTGCTTGTCGTCATGAACAATATGACTTAGGGTGTTAGCATAAATATACATGTTGCTAGTACAGGCCAGTCAAAAAGAATAGTGCCTTACTTTCTGTAGGTATGCGCTGTTGACCAAAACAATAACAAAAACCGGCCAAGTGCGAGTCTTACTCGCACACAGGGTTCCATAGCCCCAAACAAAATAATTACAATATTTTGAACGGTCATTCATTAGTTGAACTTCCACTCAACCGAAAAACTAAATTTGTTTTTCATGGTATGTTAATGAAAAACAAAGTTACTGCTGCAGTTTGATGAAAAAATCCCATATCTCAAAAACTAT
Organism: Cerastis rubricosa; assembly: GCA_949152445.1. Classification (NCBI taxonomy): domain Eukaryota; kingdom Metazoa; phylum Arthropoda; class Insecta; order Lepidoptera; family Noctuidae; genus Cerastis; species Cerastis rubricosa. The sequence goes on along the minus strand of OX424545.1, from coordinate 14,215,325 downwards.
ACATCATATCGTATTCAAACCAATTTTCGTTGAACGTTTTTTTTTGCGTTCTACAACCCTAAATATTTTCAGAATTTTCCTCCTGTTACTTTAGAAATTAGAGAGGGACACACATTTTACCACTTTGGAAGTGTCTCTCGCGCAAACTATACAGTTAAGAAAAAAATGACATTAGAAACCTCAATATCATTTTTGAAGGCCTATCCATAGATACCTCGCACATATGAGTTTCATGAAAATTCTTTTTTGGGTTTCAGTTCTAAGTATGGCGAACCCCAAAATTTCTTGTTTTTTTTTCTATTTTGTGTGAAAATCTTAATGCGGTTCACAGAATACATCTACTTACCAATTTTCTACAGTATAGGTAGTTCTTATAGTTTCGGAAAAAAGTAGCTGTGACATACGGACGGACAGACACACATGACGAATCCATAAGAGTTCCGTTTTTTGCCATTTGGCTACGGAACCCTAAAAAGTGTGCCCTAATAAAACACTCTTAAAATGGCTCGAAAACCTCCCAGCTCCATCAGTTGTGCTATGAAACTGTGCCACTTGGTTAACAACTGATGAGTCGTGGAGAACCGTTAAATCGACGCGTGCGCCTGTGTCTACGTCACTGCGTCTTTTGGCACAGTGGGTCAGTTGCACTGACGTGACGGTCGTTTTTCATTCACAAAAACTGGCTGTATACTTATTTTGAAACCATACTTTACTTTTTGACAGTTTATTGTTATGACATCCCTTGGGCGTAGAAATGGTGATATTCTATCAGCAAGAAAATGTCAAAAATGTATGGACCGACATAAGCTACCGAAGGGTTAGAAGACAGAGGTGTAGGTATACCCACATTTCGCCAGGTCCCATGTAATAAGGGCGAGGCTATGGCTAACGAGGCAGTCATCGACAAAGGTTTATTCTAATCATGTTAAAAATTCCAATCATCTTAAAAAGTCAACCATGTTAAAAAGTCCGCCATTTGTTTACCGCATTTGTGATGTTGAATTATTTGCAAAGTTTGAGTTGAGTTAGCAGATCTTTTTTTGATAAAAATAATAATTAAATAAATTGTGTTTTCTTTCAGGCAAAATACCCATATACGAACAATGAAAGACAATTAAAATAGTAAAAATAGTAAAGAAATCATTCAAAAATCATAAAAGTATCATTAAAAAAACATTAAAATCTCAAAAAAAAAACTCATTCGTAAAAATAAAATAATCCATAAAAATTATCAAAAAATGACAATAAAAAAATTCAAAAAAATTATAACTTATGAGGTACGAGTGTGTATACATGGTACCCATAGTCCTAGAAAATAAGATACATTATTTCGTCACTTTTTGTTCCCGCTTATGTGAACAGAAATCCAGTGCACACAGATATACCAGATATTGAGTAAACTTACGCATTGTCCTATTAAATAAAGACTTATAAAAACTTTCACATAAATCATCAATCATGAATGTTTGTAATGAAATGATCATTTAGAAATCAGCCATAGTCCACAAAAACTGTGATCACCCAAGCGTCACTAATTGCGACATTAGTTTACATAGAGTGATCGTATCTCGTCAAACCAATTGGGAGTCTGTGAATTACACCATTCACAAATATGCACCTACCAACTTTATTCACTTAATTATAGAGCCCTTTTTAATGATTTAAAAGTGGAAAGTTAGAAAAGCGTCAGAAGCATGACCCACATAATATTGTAGTTTAAAATCAGCACAATACCTGGACTTAACCAGGACGCAGCTGAATACCAGTATTGTCATGGAGCGACTGCCTATCTGACCTCCACAACCCTGTCATAATCATCATTTCAGCCCAAAAGACGTCCACTGCTGGACATAGGCCTGCCCCAAGTCACATAGACATTTTGGGGGGTTTCACCATAATCGCCACGCTTGGCAGGCGGGTTGGCGATCGCAGTACGGTTGTTACAAAGGCACAGAGAACGCTGCTACCCATTCTCTGGCAAGTACCTTAGTCGCCTCTTACGACACCCACGGGAAGATATGGGATGGTGCTATTCTTTACGTCCGGCACGATACAGAGCCCATACAACCCTGTAACTGGGTAATATGACGACATTTGATAAGACTCGGCCTCGACTCGGCTGTTATTGTTTATCGACGAGCCCCTAGTTCTAAAACAACTCTGGTACGATCTAAATAAGAATACACGCACTGGAGCCTACTAATATTATAAACGCAAAAGTTTGTCAAGATGTATGGATGTTTGTTACTCTTTCACGCAAAAACTGCTGAATGGATCTGGATGAAATTTGGTACAGGGATAGATAATAGTCTGGAATAGCACACTGGATATTTTTTATCCCGGTATAACGATCCGGTGGGACAATTACCGAACAAAAGACGAGCGAAGTCATGGCCATGTGCTTGTAATCAAATCTATACCCAGCTCCGCGAATCTAGTAACTTGAAGCCACCGTACACGCTTCGTCTTCCGTATCCCATGCACACAAATCGTTCACGCACTTGCTTACGTCACTTTCTCAAGTTTTCTTCATAGATTCACTTTCATCTCACATGTAACAAGTTCCGCCTTTTTGATTCATTGATTCTCACGAAAATTGGAGTATCTATGACATTTCTGTTAGGCGCTTCTAATTAATGTGTGACAAGCTATTTTGAACTACATTGCTTGGGGCCTTGAGTTTACAATTGAATGCAGGGGTGTATGTACTAACTTGAAGTGCATTCTAATGTATAATCGATTGTAGAAGATAGAAAACATGTAGGATGTACAATCGGATACAAAATAAACGAGCATTTTAATGCCGTTACAGTTGTAACTTCTGTGTTGTTTATTGACATTTCGTGTCAGAAACCTTTTGTTAATGATTGTACTATGAGAGTGACTAAACATGGCTTCCTAATCATAAAGGCATTAAATAGTTCTACTTATATCATGTTTATGTAATCATCTTTCTTCGTTATATTTCAGGAAGTATCGGATTATTTTATTACAGACTAGAACAGTAGGTAATCAAGTTACTAATTAGTGTGCAAATTAATATTATACTGAAGTGTAGGTGTACCTGTACTGTATTGAAAAAAAACTTTTATGAGTTAGAAAAGAAAAAAAAACGCAGTATGGTAAACAAAAATAACATAGGGACTATTGTGGAGGAATTTACATACCTTTGTATGTAGAGTAGAGGATGAAACGTATAGGAAGAAGTGCCACCAATTTTTGGAAAGAAATAAAAAAAAACCGGTCAAATGCGAGTCGGACTCGCGCACGAAGGGTTCCGTACCATTATTTATATAACTATCAAACGTCACTTTTTTGTATGGGAGCCCCCTTAAATATTTATTTTATTCTGTTTTTAGTATTTGTTGGTATAGCGGCAACATAAATACATCATCTGTAGGAATTTCGACTGGCTAACTATCACGGTTCATGAGATACAGCCTGGTGACAGACAGACGGACGGACAGCGAAGTCTCAGTAATAGGGTCCCGTTTGACCCTTTGGGTACGGAACCATAAAAACGCATTATTAAAAGGTAAGAATTAAGTTAAATAAAACAGTTTTTAAGTGTTAATAAAAAAACTTTTGCCAAAAGGGTCTCAGTATTGTATACTGTCTGCAGTAAACTTGAATTCTTACCATGACCCCAACTGACTCATCATCTGCCCAGCCTTTTCCCAACAACAATTGGGTCGGCTTCTAGTCTAAGCGGATGCAGCTGAATAACAGTATTTTATATGGAGCGACTGCCTATCTGACCTCTAGAACCCAATCAGTTCTGGGTAATACGACTTGGAATACGACTCATTCATCATCATCATCATCAGCGTATAACGTTCCCACTACTTGGACACAGGCCCCCTCTCCATGAGAGGGAGTGGGCTGTAATCCACCAAGCGGGCCCAGTGCGTGTTGGTAGATGTCACATGTCTTCGAATTTTTAGTTCTAGGACATGCCGGTTTCCTCACGATGTTTTCCTTCACCGTTTTGAGAGCAGCGGTGATGAAATAAATTACATAAAGTAATGCACCTGCCTGAGTTCGAACCTACGACTTACTGGATAAAAACAACTAACGGAACCGTTTAAAAACATCGTCTGCAATTCATACTTTGTTAGAAAGTGTACTAAAATGTCATTGAAGCGCGGCCAAAGAGAGTTTTAAGTTCGAATGCTTGTCGTTGCCTCCAGAATATTAAAGAGTTCCGGAGAAAATACATCCACTGTCATTATGTAACGTTCCCTTTTGGCAGCTAAACTGTTGCGTAATTAAATGTAATTATATTCAGAAGCTACTGGAATATTGATTCAAGTCTTAAAATAATGATAGAGTTGAGTAATAGGTTTTGCTACCATCCATCAACTATAATTTTAGCATGAATGTAACATAACAACGGTAATGACGCCATGATTGCTATGCTGGAAGCCACACAGCAGCTATTTTCTCTAAAAGAGTTAGTGAGCCTTCTATCTCCATAAGTACCTACTTCCCTCTTAAACTCAGGGCTTAGATACCTTGCATCAAAGATCTGCCTGTGTAATTTATCATGTATTGTTGATGGATTTTACATGTCAACGATTTTCTGACTCTAGGGCATGCCGTTTTCATCATAATATTTTATTGAAGCAGTGGTGATCAAATGAAGCTCGTAAATAAATTGAATGCCTGGATTCGAACTGATGACCTACGACTTGTAACCACTGGGCCACCACTACTCTAGATATGTTGTATATTCCCAAATTGAGTTAGATTTTAATCAAAATCTAGTGAACCAAACAGCTATCCGGTTGTTTACAAAACTATTTAGGTTTGTTTTCGCGTAGGTAAACATTCCAAAGAGAGAATTAAATAAGGATCTCGAAAGCTTTAACCTACTTTTCTTTAGTGCATGGTAATTATCTTACTCGTACAAAAGTACGTAAAACAAGCAAACAATGGCCAAAGTCCGGGTTCCAGTAATATGTATAGAAACGGATCAATGGTCTGTCGATTGCTGTGGGTCTCTGACAGATTTGCCATGCAAAATATGTCGAATACTGAAGACCACCAGACCATTAAGGTGAAAGCGACAGGGTCACGCAAAATTCAAATTTTCTTAGGGTTTTTGCAATTTGCAGGAGACTCTCAGGCTGTATGGTAAACAAAATATGATTTGCGACCGTACCACGTATCGTCAAAGAGACTAGTCCAAGCCTCTGTGTCATCGTAACTGCTGAGATCATCCCCAATGAATTCACAGAAATTTAAAAACATATACCAATAGTTACTGAATTATAATTATTAATATGTAAAAACCCCTACAATGGTGTCTTCACCTTAATTATTGAGTCACCGTGTTATTATTGAGGAGTTAGCGCTTGATATAAAACGCTAGCCAAAAGAATACGAAGAATAGTTTTGCATTACCTATTAACATAATTCGTTTAAGTGTCGCATGGTATTAATATTTACGAGCAAAAATTAACGTGCGCGCATCGAGTGTTAGATGGACACTTGGGATTACAATTTTCAATGTGATAATTTTCATTCCTAAGCAAACTGAAGCCGGTGCACGTCTGAATAGTGAATACAATCAATTATGATATTCGAAATGTTAACAGCACAATAAATCGACAAATATATTAGAAGTTGACTTACGTTCAGTCTACACTTTCACAACAAAACATAATACACAAGAAAGCTCTACGGTTCGCTCCGAATTATATTGAACACTTCGTTCTATTGTCCATTACAAACGCTGTAGTATAATATCACAGATTCCTGAACACTTTCCCTGCTTCTGCGCACATTACACATCACGATACTTTTCAAACAAATCACTTAAACACGCTTGGTTGGTGACCGTTTTTCGAAATTGTCAAGTAATATTTCGATTTTGTGCGTTGTTTCGTGTAACCGAGCGACGGGCACTTTCTTCGACTGTTGTGGATCAACTCCCGCGCAGGTTGAGTATTGGATAGTAGTGAAATGGTGGGGCTCCATTTGATTGAACTTGTGACGGCATATTTACTAAACTTGTTTAGTTGGGTTGTTACTTGCCTTTTCAATTAACTGTGTATCCGTGTTAAGGACTGAGAAAACTTTTCACATAAAGTTCCCTAAATAAAAACAGATTAATTATTTTTATATCACAATCATAATATAGTACTTACTTAATAGATTTGATCTTTAAAAAAAAACGGTAGAATTCTAGAGCAAAAAGATTCTTATAAAAATACGAGCAAATTCGAGTTCTTTACCAGAAATTCAGCGATCGAGTGAAAAATTTATTGTGTGTTTATTCTATGCCTCCTTGAAGAAATACAGAATCCAATAAGATTTTAATTCTATTGTTAAGATATTTCCATGTTTCAATTATTATGTAAAGTCGATGCGTTAAACTAGTCCTTTGTTAGAGTATACTTTCATAGCGTTTTATTTTATGGAACCGTATCATAATTCCAACACAATTGACGGCAATTTGACGGCACAGTTGGCGCAGTGGTTGAGCGATTGACTGCGCTGCGTGACGCGGGTTCGATCCCCGCACGGAATAAATATTTGTATGGCCTACAGATAGTTGTTTCGGGTCTGGCTGTTTGTGTATTTGAGTTTAAATGTTTGTAAACGCACCCACGGCACAGGAGAAATTCCTAGAGTGGGGCAACGTTTCTTAAAAATATATATATATATATATATTACAGATTCCTGAATATATTTCAACCATTACACATTGAAGAAATACAGATTCCAAAATGATTTTAATTCTATTGTTAAGATATTTCCATGTTTCAATTATTATGTAAAGTCGATGCGTTAAACTAGTCCTTTGTTAGAGTATACTTTCATAGTGTTTTATTTTATGGAACCGTATCATAATTCCAACACAATTGACGGCAATTTGACGGCACAGTTGGCGCAGTGGTTGAGCGATTGACTGCGCTGCGTGACGCGGCTTCGATCCCCGCACGGAATAAATATTTGTATGGCCTACAGATAGTTGTTCCATGTCTGGCTGTTTGTGTATTTGAGTTTAAATGTTTGTAAACGCACCCACGGCACAGGAGAAATTCCTAGAGTGGGGCAACGTTTCTTAAATATATATATATACGTGGGACACTCAGAAAGTTTTGCGAAACTAAAAAAAATTGTTCTATACGTACATATATTTTTATTAAATCTTTTCAAAGTACTTTCCACCAGCCTCTATACAAAGATTCATGCGCCTAAACCAGTTTTCAAAACACTTTTTCCAGTCCGCCGCAGACACCTCGTTTACAGCCTGCTCGAACCCAGCCAGCGCATCTTCCGGCGACGAAAATTGTATCCCTTTGAGCTGATTTTTTATTTTTGGGAATAAAAAGAAGTCACACGGTGCTAGATCAGGGCTGTAAGGAGGGTGACCCAGGAGTTTGACTGGCGTGCTGTCCAGGAAGTCCCTCGTTTTGAGTGCGGTGTGCGCAGGTGCATTGTCGTGGTGGAGCAGTAGCCCGCGGAGCCCTGTGTTTGGTCGCTTGTTGCTTATAACAGAGAAAACTTCTGGCAAACATTTGGAAGTATACCATTCGGCATTAATGCTTCTTTGATCCCGTAAGGGAATTGATACCAAGTGGCCAGTCAAATTAAAAAAGCTAGCGATCAAAATCTTACCCCCGCTTCTAGATCGCTTCACTTTGGTAGGCGTTGGCTCATTTTGAAACACCCAAACAGTCGACTGGCGCTTGGTTTCTGGGTCGTATTGATAAATCCAGGACTCATCACCTGTAACGATGTCGTAAACACGCCGAGACGAGCCTGCTTCAAATTTGTTAAGCATATCACGGCACCATTCCACCCGGGCCTGCTTCTGAGCATCGGTGAGGTTGTGCGGCACCCAGCGTGATACTATCCTCCTCACGCGAAGATGGCTGTGTAGAATCTCGTGAACGCTTCCCGATCCAATCTTCAATATGTGTTGAATCTCCTGATATGTAATTCGCCTATTGTCTTGGATTAAATTTTTCACTGCTAGCACGTTTTCTTCGGTAACAGCCGTCAAAGGGCGACCGCTTCTTTCGTCATCCCCCAAAGTTGGTCGACCGCGCTTGAATTCGTTATACCAACGATACACGGTTGCCTTGGAAGGGCCTTCATCCATGAATGCCATTTGAAGTCTATCGTACGATTCATCCGGTTTCAGGCGACACTTGAAATCGTATAAAATCATAGCTCTAAAATGTTCCCGGCGCAGATCCATATTTCAGTGAGACACAATACTTTGAATTAACTCGCAAAAAATGTGGAGGGAAATTTTGAAATTGGAACTTACTTATTTTTACTTATAAATAATCATATTTTCGAAAAACATAATAACTGGCCAGTCTCCCATATATAAAAACTTTTTTTCGCAATACTTTCTGAGGGGCCTGGTATATATATATATTACAGATTCCTGAATATATTTCAACCATTACACATTGAAGAAATACAGATTCCAATATGATTTTAATTCTATTGTTAAGATATTTCCATGTTTCAATTATTATGTAAAGTCGATGCGTTAAACTAGTCCTTTGTTAGAGTATACTTTCATAGCGTTTTATTTTATGGAACCGTATCATAATTCCAACACAATTATTACAGATTCCTGAATAAATTTCAACCATTACATGTAGCGATTATACGAAAAGTTAAGCAGGTGAATAGAATAATTGAAAATCAGATACAATAAAGCTTACAAAGTTTGTCATAATAAATATATTCTGCCTTTCAGCTACAGTGGCAATGCCTTTCATTTGACAGTTCAACAACATTCATTACGTTATTTGCGTTGTTGTGGAGCTACGAATTTTTCAAATTTTTGTTGTGTAGTAGTGAACTTCATTCAAAATCCTTTTGATTTTGACAGAAAGTATGTGATGTAATTGGGGCGCAGGTTTGTCCGTCTCCTGTTCGACTTTTATTAATATTTCGTAGGATGTAATCCACTTATGATTCAGACGTACAAATAACTTGTGCCTGGGAATCTGAGTCCGTTGTAAAACGGATGTAAAGTTGCAATTTATTTGTGAATCGGTATTTTTCCTCTACTTTCATTTTTATAATATTTGCGTGAATCATTTGTGCCGACTAGAAAGCCTGTCTGTGATGATGCCATAATTTGTTAGGCTTTAAAGAGGCTTATGACTGACCTGACCTCAACTAGAAACTACTATAAACGTTTTTTTTTTAAGTATAACAATTTCAGATGTGAAACGTAAGGATGAAAGTTTTGGAAGATCTCAAAAGGGATTTTTGGAATCTTTTTTGCTCAACGAGATTTATCTAAGATCATTTAATAAGTGACTAATTGTCGTCACGTTGTTGAAAATCAGTTTTCGTGCTTAGCACTTGAAAGAACAGTTCTCGAAGGAAAAATAAAACAATAGTTAGGTAGACGGTGTATCGTGTCAAGTTTTTAGGTCGCCACACTTTCTTCGATAGTGCGCGCGTGATGTGTTGGCCGTCGACATTGGTCGCCATGACAGGACGAGCCAGTGACCACGTACTGTCCTTTCATTGTTATTGTGCCTCTGATTTTGTCCTCTATGCTCGTTGTCATAAGGTTCATGCTATGGGCGAATAGAAACCGATCGGTATTCACATCCCATAGGAATTGGCTTGCTATCAAATTGAGGAGCGTTGTACTAGTTCCAGTAAATGTTTTGTTATTTATGTTGAGTTTAAATAATGTATACTCAAATGAAATGGCCAATAAAAGACATTTCGTTGCCTACCATTAAGCACTTATTACTACTTTCTCTTGAAATTCGGTATTTATACGAAACATATTTTTGAGTTTCAAAGCTTTACATAAGTAAATAAAGTGTTACTCGCTCGCGCAACCTCAAAAACTAATCAGATATTCTTTAGAAAAGAGATTCTTGTACTTGTACATTGATATTTTGGCGCGTGGTCATAATCGGAAATGACATCACCATCTGGTTCGTCCAATAGAATTTCCAGAGATAATTTCGCTTTTTACCAACAGCGCCCCTCTTTCAACGTCATTCAATCCACGAAAGATCCTTGTGGCACTGTACGTATTAATTTCATGAACAAAAAGGTTTCACCCACAAAGGTTAGGTTCTAATGTCTTTTCAACGACGTTATGTCACATTTCCCTTATATGTGACAGTTATGTCTAATGTTACCAGTACCATTATCTAACTCTATGCGCGGGAGTCGCTCGCGGTGTCAAGTGACGGTCAGTTACCCACCATTACCGATGAAAGTGAATTTGTTCTCGACATTTACTTACCGTTCGAGAACTTACCATACAATTTACCTAGGTATTTATTTATCGCTCAGATCATCGTAAAGTCGTAAATTGAGTCGACTTTCGCGTTCGATGGAGGCTGGACTGCAACTGGATGCATGCGAGTTGCTTTTGCGTGTCTATGGGCAAATATGATACGCTAGCTGCACAATATTTTCGGCGCGTGATCAAATTCGGAACTAACGCCGCTAGCATTGTTTTTTCATGTTTTATAATTTTTGCCATCGGAGTCCCATTGGTGAGCAAATACCTCCCTCCTCATCTCTCTCTTCCCTCCTCACTTATCTCTATCCAGTGCTGTTCGTTGCCAATCTCTGAAATAAGACTGAAGTTTGTCCCGCCCTCTCCGCCTGGGCCGGCCGCGTTGCCGTTTGCTGTTTTTTTTCAATACACTTCACAAAATATACCAACTTATGTAGTTAAATGTCCACTCATACTATATTTGTATGAGTGGACATGCAACTGACTGAGTACTTTGTGGGAACACCGAAAGTTTTTTGTAAAAGTTTTCGTCATCTATTTAACAATTCTACGAATAAAAGATACAACAAACAAAATAGGATAGATAGAAGAAATATATTATTTGACGCCGGACACACAGGAAGAGGCACTCTGGTGCATGCTGTTCGCCTACGACATTGTTCTTGTTGGTGAAGATGGACCGGAGAGCCAGAGCAGATTGAAAAAATGGCAACAGAAGCTGGAGAATGTTGGTTTGAAAATCAGCAGAACTAAAACCGAATAAATGTTCTGCCATTTCGGCGGTCTCTCCAGACCTGGAGTCATAGCGCTAGAGATGTTGCGTTTCTTCCTGTCTGCTCCGACTTTCAGTATCTCGGTGCAAAGCGATGGCGAAATAGATCGTAGTGTTAAGCACAGAATAAACATTGGATGGATGATTTGGCAGCAGGTCACGGAAACTATATGCGACTCCCGCTTTCCCTTTAAACTTAAGGGGAAGATTTATAGAACAATGGTTAGACCTGCTGTGTTGTATGGATCAGAATGTTGGGGCACAAAAGGGATGAATGAAAGGCTTTTGCTTGTGGCTGAGATGAGAATACTGGAGGGGATGTATGGTGTTACGCGAATGGATAAAAAGAGAAATCAGAACATAAAAGGAAAACTGAAAGTGACGCCGGTGACTGAAAAAATATGTGGTAATCGGTTGTAGTGGTATGGGCATGTGATGCGGAGGAATAAGGAAAATAATGTGAGGAAAGTTTTGTGTAAGAATGTGGATGGATATAAGAGTAAAGGAAGACCAAAGAAACGATGGATGGACTGCGTGAAGAATAATATGGCAAGAAAGGAGGTATACCATGAGATGACAAGTAATAGGGAAGTATGGAGCAAGAAGACATGCTGCGCCGCCCCAAATAAATTGGGATAAGGGCAAGAGAATGATGATGAGATAAAATAAAGTGAAAGAGATGTATAATCATTCTGGTATTTGATTGTATACCAGAATGATTATACAGCTCTTTCACAATTTCCGGGTACAATGGCAGTCTTATCACTGATAGAGTTATGTTTGGGCCAGAGGAGCACGTATTTATGTATCTGATACAACACATTTCGGATTCATGGAAGATACTTATTAAGAATTTAAAAACGACGTGTAGAAGGCGTTTCAACATTTTGATGTATCTCCGAGATACTGTATAGGTCTACAAGGCATCCTTGTCGGTCTATTGGCGCTTGCTGAGCATGAGACCCGGGTTCGATTCTAACGTCGGACAAAGTGTCATTGGTTCTGTCCATCAGGAATTTCTCAGTAGCAGCTACGGAGTCTGGATCTAGGCAATACTTATGAGGATGGCCATTCGGTACACCACTGTCTAACCCCTCGGGGATTACAGACCTGGTATCATGATATGTTAATACTCTATAAGTATGTGTACACTTGTATGAAAAATAGAAAGCGTAGATACATAAAGGACTAGCTTGTAACGGTATTGATGGAGTACGGGAAGGCAAACCCGTTCGCACCACGTGACCACCAGAGCTAGTGGAAGTTGGTCACTCTCAATGAGGTTAACGCCCTTTAACGATACTGTGCCCCCTCCCTCCCTACTACTTCTGCGATGGGATCGAATGTGGAATGGGAATACTTTCGTTTACTTTAGTTTTTTGTTAGGTTAATGTAGGTTAGGGTACTTTATTATTTTTTTCCCCAAATGGTTAGACAGAAGGGTACCTAACAGTACATCCACATTTCGCCAGTTATGTTTAAGCCCCATGTAACACGTGGCGAGTCTATTGCCGTCAACAGGGCACAAATCCAGACTTCGTGGCTGCTACTCAGAAATTCCTGATGGAAAAACCCAAAAACACTGCCCGATCTGGAAATCCAGGCTATGCTCAGCAGACGCCCTTGCGACCACAAGACAACGAAGCAGTAAAAATAGTCGGGTAGAAATAGATATCTTTAATAAAACTAATCGATCAGGTGGCTCTTATTCCAGTGTTGGAAAGAGACGAAGCTATACAGGATGTCTAGCGCCATTTCTTTCCCACACTGGAAAAGGAATAATAGTAGATTATGCACCGAGGGGCTAAAGTTGTGTCTTATGTCACGGGCGTCATATTGAATCTCGAGCGCAATGAAGGATTCGGGATTTAACTCACGAGCAAAGCGAGGGAGTTAATACAAGAATCCTGAATGCAGCGAGGGATTCAAGCTAGCCCAAGGCAAAGACACCTTTAGCCCAGAGGAGGATACTCTACTTTTTACACCTACTGTGAGAAAATAATAGCCATAGTACGAAAAACAAAGTATTTATTAAATAAACAAAAAGTAAGAATAACTTATTTAGAACTAGTTAGTTATATGCACTTTAAATTAATAATTTAAAGTTTCAACATTCAAAGGTGTGAAAACTTTCGATTTCTTTGATTGGTGACTTTCCGATATCCTCTTTAAAAATGCTAATAGCTTAGCGTATGTCTTGATGTCTATATTGTGTTTCATGCTTATTGTTGACCTAAGCATTGAATAAGTACACCATAGGCTACTTGACTTCTGAGTACAAGATAAATGCTGAAAATACACTAATAGAACTGGTTCCGAAATGGACTTGACGCCTTTCGTACTTTTCCATTTTTGGAAATTGTCGTAGGCTTTTATATAAGTTTCCTTTGACTTTTCCGGCAGTAAATCATTGGAAATATTATTAGCTTCGGTTGTAATGAATTTAGGAGTACAATCACTTTCATCACTCGACATTTTATAATACTTTGTTGATAAATTTAAAGTTTAAATGCCAAAAGTTCGCGCCTTTATTGCGTTTGCCAATAAGTAGCCAAGACACGATCAATTCGATTTTCAAAAAAAAAAGTCTCTTCTACGGTTTTGTCGTGTGTGTCTATTGATATCACTCTCATGGAAGTGGCGTTTGTGTAAACTAAGCTTTATACAGGGCTGGTAGAATGGTTTTGGATGATTGGCTGTATGAATTTTGAATTTAGAACGTCATTGGAGACGCTCGTGAAAATAGAGTATTTTTGATAAAATGTGATAAATCGACTATAGTACAGAACGGTTTTATTATTTATTTATTAAATCACAAAATCCACAGCAATCTTTGCGCAGTTTACTTAAAATAAATTAACTAATGTTTCAGCCAATTACTATTACGGTATTACGGCGCGGTACGGTATTTGTTATTTTTAATGCCAGTTTTAATGTGGATCCATTACTTTAAAAAAAAAAATGGTTCGTAGTTATCTAATTATTCTTATAATTTTTGTCTTCGAAAACATGGCAACGATATGAAGAAGCAGTTGTTATGATTTTGTAGGAAATCGAGAATATCATCCACGTGTAGTAAGGGTATCGAGAATAGCTTTCCTCTTTCTGGCACCAAAGGGTGTTTGTTAGTACTATACTGCCAATTTAGCTGAGCATGTGAGATTCCAAATTCAAATCACATTATTGACCAGCGGGTCATAATGAAATCCAGTACAACATTATTGACCGGCTGTGCCCCCGGCCACTAATGACTCACTTTAGGTTAAGGTTGCTTGACATATAATTTGACATTTTCGAGCAGGTGGTGTGAAAAACAATTATGTTTTAAGACGTCATGGTAGGCTAGCTGGTTACTTATTTATAAAACATCTCCTCTCCTCCTCTGTACTAGAAAAACCTCATCATCTTTGTAATGCGAGTATTTAGCCTAACCTATTATTTTCTCCGTGTTGTCCACAGGAGGATGCTTCGGCTCTCAGACGAAGCGCACCATCGTGGGTGGGTGGGCGTGGGCGTGGTGGTGGGTCACCGACGTGCAGAGGATCTCTCTGGAGGTAACGTTAGGTGTTGCGTACTTTACTATGTAGGGTGGATTTTTGAGATGTGATAGTCAATGGTAAATCATATTTATTTTGTAAATATGATGTAATAGCACTTATGTACGACACGTTTTTTTTTAAGAATTTGCGTCAGTAGTTGCTCGGAGTATTCAAATCATTCATCATCATTTCATTGCTAAGCTTACCGCAGTTGGTCTTGAAGATAGTTGTAATCTTTGTACGAAACGTTATTTTAGCTGCCAACACCACTTTTCCAAAATCTGTGCGTTATCATATTATATTATGAATTTAGTATAAAAACGTTATAGACAGTCTCGTTAGACCGTTTACCAGTAACTACAACGGTTTTGGTCGCCTTTAAAGCCCCATAACAAAACTCGTCCTGTATAACTTCGCCTACCACAAAAATAACATCGATCCGGTAGTGTGTTGTATAGATTAATTATACAAGGTGATGTTTTGCATCCTCGTCAAATTCAAGGAGGTAACTGTGCTAACGATTCAATAATAAAATGAGTAGGTATTTTTAATTTTTTTATTTACTGAAATCGGTAAGTGTGAACCACCCGTGTCTTAAACGCGGACCGCCTGATTCTCGCAATAATCGAAATAATCTTGAACACACTCAGTGTTCAAGAGAGCAAGAACAATAACATCTTTCTAAGTCTTAGATGATACTTTACGTTACATTGCAGTAACTTTAGTACTTTTATCACGGGCAGTTATCAATCGAATTGCTAAGTTGACCATGGTCTGTGTGTTCTAAGTTGTAGGCATATATTCCACATATATGTTTAAACACAACTTTCTAAAAATTTGACAGCCTCGTTGGTCTAGGTGGTCGCAAGCGCGAATGCTGACCATGAGGAGCTGGGTTCAATTCCTTGGTCGTGTAAAGTATTATTGGGTTTTTCTATCAAGAATTTCTCAGTAGCAGCCACGCAGTCTGGGTGTACATGTACACCTGTAGCGACCAACAAAAAGCAACTTACTACAAAAAGTACTACAGCGCCATATATGACACGACGGACGAACTACCATCAATTTCCTACATCTCACATGCATAGTTTACATCGACTTAAGAGTATATAGAAAAACCCGACTACAACTGTTGGGCAGTTGCCCGCCAGACCTGCCCTCATACCCCTAAACACCTCTGATTAACCCTTCGGGGATTACAGGAGTGATGTTATGTTATGTTTTTAAATCAAACTGTTTTTCTAGGTCATGACCCTCAACCCAGTCTGCGAATTCGTGGAAACAGCACAGGGCGTACCCCTCTCCATAACGGGTGCGGCACAATGCAAAATCATGAATGAAGACGAACTTCTCACAACTGCCTGCGAGCAGTTCCTGGGCAAGCCCGTCGACGACATCAAGATGACGATACTTCAAACCCTGGAGGGACATCTGAGAGCTATCCTTGGTAAGTGATTTTGAATTTTAGAACAGCGCCATCTTGTATTAATGTGTGGTACTAATTTAAGTGGTAATTGCGACATCTATCGTTGTAATATGTTAGTACTACTTCGTTATGTTACTAGATGTCGCTAGTAATCGGGTTTACAACTATGCATTTATTATTTTAAAAAACAAATACAGGAAAAAAATTATATCCTGTTTTCTAACACACATTTTTTCATTGCAACAAACATGCATTCAAAAGTTCGAAGTTTTCTTTCTGTTTTTAACTGTTACTACGAAGCCACACATGTCTCGCGAGTTCTTGACCCATATTTTGACCAGCGGAATAAACGGTTACAATACTTACAATAGGTGACCGGAACCGGACCGCACACCTGAAAAACCCACATTGTGCCTTCTTGATGCTTCCTGTTCCGTTTTTGTTTCTATACAAAACCATTGGTACTTACTTGCTACTGTTAAACATGCAAAATTAACTAGGCCTGTCGTTTCCGCTTAACACCCTAGCCAGGCAGATTTCGATGAAATTTGGATTTAGGGACTATACATAACCTGTGTTCGGATTCGGACATAAGACATAAGATAGGCTTTGTCCCTATTGTATGTTTCTGTGGGATAATATCTGAACCCCACACGGATGAAGCCGCAGACAAGACCTAGTACCTATATCCATTCCTTTGTAGTGCACTTCGACAAAACAGACGTTGATACGCCTAGCCCTTTTTGCAAATTAATTGGATTAACGGTGATGCGTCAATTTGTATGCTTACTGTTTTGTTTAGGTTAAGCTCTTGGGACTTTAGACCAATAACGCAATATAGACATTAGTTGTCACTCCTTTCAGTTTAGTGACAGTACACACCTCGTAAATGTTAATGTCAATTTTAGTCTAATTTGTACAAATTGGAGTAAATTGGACTAAAACTGACATCGAAGCACAAAATGGTCCGCGCCCTACCCCTAATAGAGCCAGTGACCCAGAACTGGGAAGATTATAATCATAATAGTATAACAAAATTGATTTTCAGTTACCAACGATTCAATAATATAAAATAATCACCTCTTAAAAACTCACTAAAAAAGAACCTCAGATAAGTACCCAATCTTGAAGATCGTTTTTCTGTTCGCATTTCAATTTATCGCTGACACTAATTCCTTTGAATCATTTTCATCCTATTACCCAACTAATGACTCAGCGAGATTCCCCTCCAAAACATTGGCTTCACACAGCATTGCCAAAGCTACGTTTCTATATGAAATTTGGTGCCAACATTGGCACCAATCTTTAACCTGCATGGTAAAAGGTAACAATAAGCATACTTGCATTGGGCTACGCCATTGACCTTGGCTCAAAGATTTGGAGGTGGTGTAACAATGCCGATAACTATCCATGTAACAACAAGTTTTTATAACTTGTCGATGAGTGCGCTAATGTTCATAAATTAAGTTTATCTCTAGTGTGAAGCATACATTATTGTGTTTGATCTATTAGCTGCATATGTTCTAGATTGCAACCTTAAAATGAGAACGGAACCTTTAATTTATAAGTTACTTTCTAGAGGTTTTTCTCTAGATTTAGGCAATGTAAGAATAAGGTTTTTGGCATAATGCTAGGTCTCGATAACACACACATAGATCGTCCGACAGTGCCTCACATTTTATTTTTTATTGTTTCACGATTATATGAAAAAGTTCCAATAAATATATCTCTCTAGGTGAAAAAAATGTAGGTACATTTAAAGGGGTTGTTGCTTATCATAGTTTAGTGTATAGTTGTGACCTCATAAATCCAACAAATAGGTAGTATAATAATTATTATATACAGGGGACGAAAAGGGACACCGATACACAAACGATTAACTTTACGATTAAGTTACATGGGCCCATACCTTTATAATAAAATTAGCAAAAAAATACAGTTACTTATCTTACCTATAAAAACACTAAAACTTACCATAAACAACTTCCTTCTCTCTCAAAATTATGAAGACACTGAAAATATAATTAAAAGTATAAAATAAAGCCGCTCACGCCTAAGACAACACGCAAAAGAAACACATAAACACACCACACACACACAGAAAACACCACACATAAATATACACACAAACATATTCATTCAGACACACACACACACACACACACACACACGCATGCATGCATGCATGCACTTAGAGATTTACCATTGATTAAATGAAAATTGCAATACTTACCTTGCACCGGACCACAATTTGTAAAATGGCTGCTCGAACACGGTGTTGACGAAAGCAACTGGTGCTTATAGCACAGGAATCTTCCTAGTTTAAGCCCAGTTGTACATGTTTTGTATCTAGCCTCTTAAATTAAATTCAAGGTTAAAACTTTTGTAAAGTAGGTTTAAGTCTTGAACGATTAAATATTGTTTATTGTTTAACTACCACGTATGTATTCATTAAATCATTCTGAAGTTCTGAAAATTTACATCGGTAATTTAAAAATAACTGCTATTGCAAACATTTTCACCATGTAGGTATTGCACTTTTATAGGAAACAGCAGATTTTTTTTTTAATTTTTTGCGTAGAAGTCAGAGTACCAGGAAATGTAGTATCGTTAGGCATAATAGAAGCGTAAACAAAATGACCAAGACCTTGCCTTCAGAGTAGAGGCAAGGTTCTGTCTGAGTAGGTACCTACTTATGACCTAGGTGGTCTATTACTTGCCTAGTATTACTACGGGCATAGAACAGGTTTTTTTAATAGACTAAGGAGCATTGCCCTGGATCAGTTAAAGAACATCATTGGATCAGTTAAAGACAGCTTAAATTATTTTAGAAAGAGTCTCGATTTTATTGAGAAAAAAAGAGACAGCTGTGGTTCTGTGGCAAAAACACATTGTAACACTGGAATCAAAGGGACTTGTTTTATACATAGTATTCATATTGAACAGGATTTAAACTGCTTCGTTGCGCCATTTTCCAATGACTAGACCATTGAACATCATCATCATCATCATTTCAGCCGAAAGACGTCCACTGCTGGATATAGGCCTCCGCCAAAAGATGATGGTTTGCCATAATCGCCACGCTTGGCAGGCGGGTTGGCGATCGCAGTACGGTTGTTGCAAAAGTACAGAGAACGCTGCTGCCCATTCTCTGGCAAGTACCTTAGTCGCATCTTACGTCACCCACGGGAAGATATGGGATGGTGCTATTCTTTACGTCAGACACCATAAAGACTTTGAACATACATACATTATTATGGTCGATACCCGGGGTCGGTCAATCTGAAATTTCTCTCGCAGCCTAATGACTTTGAGGAAGTTGGGGGGTTAAACACATGTTATCAAATGTGTGTGTGGATTTCCAGTCGCCACAGACATTGTTAATAAAACCAACCCGTAATCAGCAAATAAATTATCGACGCTTTCAGCTACAAAGGGCGTAACTCCAAATCCCATACTTTTGGCTATGAGCAAAATACAAACAAACTTTCTGTTATATTAATTACCTATAATAAACACCTACCTATAACCTATTGTACTAAAACGAAATATTTGTCTTCACAAAATTTAAACTTAGGGTGTAAAAACAATACTTTAATCTTGTTTATAAGTGAATTTTGGGGTGTATAAACCAAAAATATGAGACCTAAATGTTCTAGCCTCAACCTTTGTGAGATACATCTTTTTTTAGGTAGATGAAGAGTTGTCAGAATATTTTTTAGCAGGGCGTAAGTCACAATTTGTTTTGTTACTGTGTTTGACTCAGTTTTGTATTCAAGAACATATGTTTGTTTGTAGATGCACCAAGTTTGCTGTCGTAATGTAAAAGAAGTGTGTTTTACGACGTCGAACAAGAGTTGTTTAACGTTAAGAAACTCTTGGGGAGTAGAAACCATTTTTTTATCTTAGCTCAAATTGAAATAATTATACAGATAGAAAGAGCGTAAAAAACTAAATAAGATTGTATCAAAAAGTAAATTTGCCCAAAATGGTCTTTACGCCCTTTGTAGCGGCAAGCGTTGTTATGGTATTAGCAAATATAAACATTGAAAGTGGTAAAACCTGAACGTTGGTTTCTGCGCGTGAGTCATTCAAAGCATGCGTCTATCCTGTATCATGCTGTCAGTGACCGATTCAAGTATGGTTAGCAATATTGTTTACCGAAAAAACGTAAAAATAAAATATAAATTTATTTTAATTTATTTAACTTATTTTTCACCGGCTTACGGCGCGGTTTCGCACCCGCTGTTGTTGGAGATTACCCATCCCATGGGAGCATTTTAAATATATCCTATAACACTCGGGGACAATGTAGCTTCCCATTAATGAATGATTTTTCTGAATCGGATCAGTTGTCCTGCAGATTATCTCCTACGTCCTAACTTACAAACTTTACCTCTTTATAATATTCGTATAGATAAACATTGTGATTGTAATAAGTGTTTTACGTAGTAATCTTTTACTTTCAAGTGCTTATTTAGGGTAGGTAGAAATTTGTCAGTATTTTTTATTTTTTCACGTATAAAGTAGGTAATCGATTTTATCAACGATCCTCATTTTGCTGTCCTTATCCCATAACCATAAAATAAATTAAAACATGGCATATAAAATTAATAAGATGTTGTTTAAGTTATATCTATTTAACTTTTATGTATTTTACATCGCACAATATTAACAACGAAAATATGCTAACAATTCAGCAAATACCACACCGAAAATTAAATCGTCGGTCTAACAACAACATCATTCACGCCACTATAATTTCACGTCAGCTCACCACAGTCTACCAATTTTCCGCCATCGAATTGCACAATAAAAACTTTGTGAACACTTTCCTTGTTGTCGGTACACTGCAGACGTGCATAGGGTCACGTAGACCCCATGAGGCTTCGGTACTAAAACTGTAATGAAAAGAAAAGTAACATCGTTATAACTGTACCTGTTAAGAGGTTCATTGCTCGGCTTTTGTGATGGTAATACGTATACAAGTACCTCACTGCCAAGCTAAGTGCCAAGTCTCGTCGATAAGTCTATTGAATGCACTTTCTTATAAAACTTGCCCGTTTTCAATAACATAATTAAATCGAACTCTTGCAATTTGCGTTTGAGTTGAAAATCTAACTGAGCCTTTACTTAGGCATTTATTTCGTTGTCGCGTTGTGTTCACGGAGACTTTCTCAAAGCTATGCTGACCGCAAAATCAACCATCGCTTTTTTGCAGCACTTGAGTCTAATTGACTTGACTGTCTGTCTCTCTGCAATGATAAAACACAAATTAAAATAAGTATATTTTTTACGACATTTTGAAGAGGTTCCAAATTTCCAATCCATTAAAGGTACCATACTTTTCGTTAAAGTTTACATTGTCTGTTGGTTTTTCTGTACTTACCTACGGGTACTTAAACGAATAAATAGTTATGTAACAACTCATGCTACATAATTCTCAAATATTTCAGCAAACATACAAATGCTAAATACAAGATAAATAATTTCCTATTTAGCAAATATCTCACCTATCGGTACCCTCAAGTAAACAAAAAATATCGACGTCTATTCAAGTTCCTATTAAAATTCACCAGCTGACAACGTAGAGCATTGGTTCCAATAAAATTTCACTACCCAGATTCCACAATCATGATAAAGTACTTATTATCTTCTTTAAATGCTGTAACTATTTGAAAAGTAAATCGTACTCCTACCAAATAAAACTTACAGTAAGAATTCTCAGCAAATAAAGAGCGGGGTCCGGATCCTCAAGTGCAGAACACCTGCGTCGTTTCTGTGCTCCCTTTTAGCTCGTCCCAGATCACAAAGTCGGTCTCCCGGAAACATCGTCTGCCTAGCTAAGCGCCTTCCTTTTCAAGGAATCTGTTCTTCCGTCATCTGAGCTTTTACACTTAGGTTGCTGATAAAAAAGCACTTATATTTCATTATATTCTTGTTTTAGAATTTGTAACACAGTAGTCACACGGCTGCCTCGTGGTTCTAGTGGTCGGAAACGCTAATATTGACCACTATTGACTACACTGCTGTTTCTCGCAACCTTCGTCCGCTTGATATTATTATAAAACTATTACTTCCTTCCCCATTTGAATCGGATTTTGTTAACAATTTCAAGGGTTTTAATTTGTTTTCGGAGACACACAGATAGACAGACAAAAATGTACCAATCAAAATAAAATAAAAAATTGCAAATAGTATATTTCATTACGAGTTCGGAAAGCCTGTCATTGCAAAGAGTTCCGACAAATGTCTACCCGAGCCGAGGCGCAGCCGAAGGTGAGGGTTGACAGTCGGAACAAGTTGCAATGACGGTTCCGCACGTGTACTGAACAACTATTTTTAATACAGTTGCGAAAAAATGAAGCAATTTAATAAAGAACATTTTTGGAAAATGGCGCCAACCGTAAAAGAATATAAGCAGAGTTTTTTTTTTTGTTTTCTTTATCCATTCTGGGTAGGCAAAGGGAACTATGCCCATACAGCCAAGTCTTCAGTAGAATTTTTTTAATTGATATGAAATGAAAATTAAATGAAACCTAACCTAACTCATTGAATCAAGACATTAAATCTAATATTGAAACAAATTAGTAGCTTCTTTTTAGAAATATTTGCATGAATCATAAAAACTTCTATGATTTTTTTTTAGTAAAAACTCCGTGGTTGGTTTTTTTTTCTTTTTAATAGACATTATTTTGACAGTTGGGAAAGAGAACGCACGAGTTCGGACAAGGTAAAGAAAAATCTCGAGTGTGTAATAGCTCACATCCCGAACGCTATACGTCCCTGCAATACGCCACTTTTTGAGCAACTGTATTAAAAAATATATTTTGTTGTGAGTACCGTATTCCTTCATATTAATTCGGTAAACACCTGTTATTTTGAACTAACACTTCATTGTGTTCTGTATGATGTCGGACGTAAAGAATACCACTATCCCATATCTTCCCGTGGGTGTCGTAAGAGGCGACTAAGGGACTTGCAAGAGAATGGGCAGCAGCGTTCTCTGTGCTTTTGTAACAACCGTACTGCGATCGCCAACCCGCCTGCCAAGCGTGGCGATTATGGCACAACCCCCCTTATGTCAATGTGGCATTGGGGGAGGCCTATGTCCAGCAGTGGACGTCTTACGGCTGAAATGATGTTAATGAACACTTTATTGACACTTTAAATTTTATTTATTTATATATATGTATGTATTAGAAGACGTTGCATATCCAAGTGGCCAACCTAGTTAAAAATAGCACACTACAAGACCATGCAGCGATAATATCATTAACTGGGTAATACCCCAAGCCGTTTTACCGTTGGAAAGTGCAGCGTACTCGGCCGGCAAATCTCGCAATATCAAGGAAAATGTAGCCATTTTCCTTCTATCATTTGCGATTTATTTTGATTAACTGATGAATTGATGAAAAATGAATTTCATTTTACAAATGGGTTTATACAAACAATTTTACATGTTATTTTTTAAAACTAGATGATAGTCGGTGTTTTGTATCTGACTGCTCTGAGAAGAAACCGCTGAAACAAACTCAGAGGTCATAGTCATTAGGTCATTTGGTTTTGTCATTTATGACATTTATTTAGAGATCAATTAATTATTTGAGTTAGGAAATTTTAATAATTTTGTTAGATTAAATTATGAAATATTTTATAATAATGAAAAATAGTGTATTATATATCCGTGTGTTTGTAGTCTAAGACGTGTTGCTGTATGTTCAATATTATGATCCTTTGTGATTGAAATAAATGATTCTATTCTATTCTATTCTATAGTCTTTTTTTAGGTACAGACATAATCTTGGTCAACTCACAAGCAGACTATGCAGATAAGTGTCTGAGATGGTCTTTTAAAGAAAGAAGCACACAGATGTGAGTGAACCTGTCCTGCTAGTGCAAGCATTTTTCAGTTATCATCTATTATTTAGGTCTTGGCGCACAGATGTCATGTCAACAAATGCCAGATTCCCAGAACTTGTAATGAAATAAGAAGTACCTTTGTGTTATTATATCATTATGCCATGTAATTTTCTATTGTATTCAGTTTTTTGTTTATAAAAACCTTTAATGAATAAAATGTTCGATAATCATTTTTATTTTTCAACGGATCGGTCGTTCTGCGGAAGTTCTTAATCATTGGTAAAGGTGGTTCGAGAGAATGTTTTATTTGAAATCGAGAATTAGATAAATATTGGGAAAGGATTGGATGGAGGTAATTTGTAAAGACAAATGTGAATTACGGGATTCAGTTGTTTAACTAAGGAGGACTAATATCTTGGATTTCTGGGATGTGCTAACAAAGGATAAATTATTCTTAACTTTGACGATTGAGATTAAATATTCAGCTTAGATCAGATTTGTAACTGACAAATTGTACAGACAGCGTCATTAAGTATTAACCCTAACCCCCCTGGCGTACTCGGCCGGACTGTAGAGGGGTTAACACATACTGACGCTGTCTGTACCATAATTTACTCTTACAGTCTAAATTTTAGATTTTCAAACCTATCTGTTATACCTACACAAATCCGATTTTGACTTGCTCTTGATTTGTTGCTGAATTCTGTAACTATTGATTCTTGCAACTGGATTTTGTCTGAATTCGAATCTCGGATTTTTCTGTGTTTCGGATTTTAATACTGGATATTACTTCACAGCTGATTGGAATCCTTACAATAGATGGAAATAACCCTGAATACAAAGCAGCTGAAGCTGAAGCAGGCACAGTAAAAGGCATTTTTTCAAATAAAATAACTACCTTGACATTAACACTTAAGTCTAAGTTAAGTTCTAGTGCAATCGTATCTACTACCTATTACTTTTTATTTCAGCTTCAGGCCTTGGGGCCATGGTCAGGGCTTTTGTCCGGTTAAAGGCAAAAGATAAAATAACTCCATGCCGTTTAGGACTTCAGGCTATCCATTTAATTTTATATTGGCCAACTATTTCTTTGAAAAATAAAACGTAGATAAGACTCCTCACGCGCAGGAGCTCGCGGCTAAATAATAACAGCTGCACGACTCGATCTTTAAGGTTACGCCTTGCTTGCCGAGGTTGGTCCGTGGATGGGTGACCTAGTTAAACACCTCCGTGCATCGGAAAGCACGTTAAGCTGTTGATCCCGGCTGTCATTTGTAGATCTTTGACAGTCGTTAAGAGTAATCAGAAGCCAAAAGTCTGACATCCAGTCTTACTAAGGGGTACCGTATTACCCAGTTACTGGGTTGTGGAGGTAAGATAGGCAGTCGCTTCATGTAAAATACTGGTACTCAGCTGCTTCCGGTTAGACTGGAAGCCGACCCCAACATGGTTGGGAAAAGTCTAGGCAGGTGATGAGATAAGACTCGTCAGGGCTTGATAAATGTGGTCCTATTCCACAAACGACGGGACCACGCTCATGCGACATAATATCGTATCCTGCCTAAGTGCCTACCTCGTTGTTTGCACAATACCGGAACTGATGAACGCTACTGAAAGTGACAAACTCGTCGGTAAATAGGTTCATTCCATTTTGATTACCTTCGACATACTAAGAGAGAGAGAGTAAGGTACAGTTTGAGAATCCAAAATCAAAATCGAAGAATTTATTTCAAGTGATATAGGTTTTTAAACTGACAAGAAAAACGAACAAGAAAGAGAAAAGACCGATTTGTCTGCTCATAAAAACCCACCCGCTATAACTTTAGTTTATCCGTGATCATGGCATTTCAAACAGCGCCGAAATATCGGGAACTCAAAACAAATAATTAACATGGTAAATATTACAAGTGTTATTGATAGTGTTATTTCAAGAGGCCAGTTACAGGCTCATAAACAAAAAACAAATGAAGCTACAGTCCCAGTCACAAAGCATTAATAACTGAAAATGAGTCTGTAATTGGCCATCCCAAAGCGTTCATCTCTGTGAAAAAGAACGGACAAGAAACTACATGGAGACTCTTTTAAATCAGAATATTGTTACAAAACCTTGGCGACATCCTTAATGTTGAGATCTTACATCAAAAGATGAAGAGGAATATTAACGTAGTAGCAATTTATAATTTGACTAGCTGTCTGGCGCAACTTCGTTTGCGTCACATTTTGCCCGTTTTCGCAACACTTTTCATTGCTGCTCCACTCCTATTGGTCGTACCGTGATGATATATAGCCTATAGCCTTCCTCGATAAATGGGCTATCTAACACTGAAAGAATTTTTCAAATCGGACCAGTAGTTTCGGAGCCTATTCAATGCAAACAAACAATCAAATCTCTCCTCTTTATAATATTAGTTTAGACTAGCTGTTCGTCTGCGTCAGATTTTCCCCGTTTTGGCAACATTTATCATTGCTGCTCCGCTCCTATTTGCCGTAGCGTGATAATATATAGCCTATAGCCTTCCTCGATAAATTGGCAATCGGACCAGTAGATCTTGAGATTAGCGCGTTCAAGTAAACAAACAGACAAACTCACAACTACTATAATATTGGTATAGATAATACTCGTATGAAAGTGTTCATAGACCGCTGAAAAGTACCTGCAATTGAGATGACATTAGCTGGTATTTGAAAAGGTTGTAAATTTAGATATCAATTGCTTCTTCCAAGTTTATCTTGACGAAGGTACAGTAAGCTGGTTGGTAGTAAGTAGGTAGGTACACATAAAATATTTGACCTTAAACATTACTAAATATTCACTTGAACCCCTTGTGTAAATTAATGAATTCATAAGTAAATTAAGCCTATGCGTCATTACGGGTGTGCCGGCGAATTGGGAATACCCTAATTGAAATTGTATTATCCTTGTTTATACTAACACTAGGCGACGTCTGAGTTACTACTTAGGGTTTTCAACCCTCGGCTCAGCAGTATCCTCCCCGACCCTCGCTCGAGCCAGCCCGCGATGCTGTGCCAGTAGTTTTAAATCAGCCCCTAAATAATGAAATCATTCAGATCCAGCCTGTCCCCATGCAGTCCTCCCCCAGTGACGCCCTAAGCCGAGGCTCGTACCCCACAGGGGGTGCCCTTAGCGTGTAGTCGCTTAGTTTGTAAGTTTTATGCCCTGGCTGGAGGCCTTACTCTTAAGGCACCCACAGGATAGTCCGGTTAAGCAGACGACAACCTCCTAGGTTGAACTGCTAGAAGCCATTCCCAAAAAAATAAAGGCTCAGCAGTTGTAGAGTTGGAATTGCAACAGTGCAATAGTATTTTACACTATTAATAACACTTGTAACGGGATATTTACCATGTTTATTATTTGTTTCGAGTTCCCGATATTTCGGCAATGGTATTTTGTTAAAGTTTACCATTAGCTACCTATATTCGGGTTACTCAGCTAGCTAGCTACTATGACCTACTCAACTGATTGGATTATTTTTTTTCACTAATAGACCAAGAGCTGAATCTATTATTAAATAGGCTAGTCATCTTTTCATCACTCAATATCTGATAAGAAAAAGTACATGCCATAAAAATCATTTAACAACTTTCTGAATTGTAAAATCTGTCTCGTATCTCTATGTTTGTTGTGTATTCGTGGGTTTTACTTGCAACAACCTCCCCATAGTTCTGTTGCCCATGGTGACAAGTGCCGAGATTTCAAATTTCGAATCGACGAACGTCGAAGTTGTTTATATCCCTTCATCTATAACTAGAAAAGAAGTTGTGATCTTGAAACGGCTGAGCAGGTTTTCTTCAAACATAGCTAAAAACACTCCCGATTAAGAGACCTTTCAATCGAAACCAACTTTATTGAAATCGGTTCATCCGTTCAGGAGATGTGATGCCACAGACAAACACACAGATACACACGTCAAACTCTGCACCCCCTTTTTTTTTAGGATGGGAAATCATCAAATGACTTCTCCCGCTCTGGGCGGAGCGGAAGGGAGTGTCAGACTTGACTGACTAAAACCCATCCATGTTCCTTCTTAGCCGTTTGTGTTCCAGGGCCACGGTATCTCTTTCGAACAACCCGCAGCCCTGGCAGGAACTCTGCACCCCCTAAATTATCGTTTTTTTTCTGAATTTATTACTTTCGTTGTTTTCGTTATTTAGCAAGAAGGCACAACACCGAGATAATTGGAAGGAATGGGGGAAGCCTATGCCCAGGAGTGGGATATTTAAGAGAAAAAAAAATGTAAAAAAAATTAAGTTTAAAATTTAAAAACCCCCGACTGAAAAAACCTCCAAAAAGCAAAAAAAAAATTCGGGTGTTTTTTAAATTTTTAATTTAGTTTTTTTGGTCGGGGTTCGAAAATTTGGGTCGTTTTTAATTAATAAAACAATATAAAGTCGATAAAAAAATCCACAGGGCATGATAGGTGTTAAGGGGTCTGAAAGGATAGCAGATGACCCCTTCAGTCGACCATTTCAATTTGGCACACGATGCTCCAAACACGCTGTATGTATACGACCTAATCTAAATAATAAAATAAACAAAACAACCTTAATTAGCATTGTTTAGACATCGGCACATATGCCATAAATAAAATAGAAAAATAGCATTGTTTTATTATTAAACATTTACATATATTTCAAACCAGTTATGAGCGGTTTTGCACTGATTTACAAAACAAATATTCAGAAAAACAAAATTGCTCAAGTTCAAACATACATCGAATGGATTACTGAAACAATCTGCCAAATTGAAACCTAAATAGCCAACAACAGAAATAACATCTACATCTGTGTTCTCGTTTTGCCTGCTGCAACGAATTGCAGCATAGAGTAATATTATTGAAATAACCGCGAAGTTAACTAAAGGGGAGTGCGGGGGGCAACCTCCGGTTTATACTGTAAAGGACAGCACAACCACGCCATTCGTTCGCTAGCATTTGAACTCGCTACTCGATCAACTAAACTGCTAACTTTCATTGAAATACTCTAGTAACCCAACTGCTACCAAAAGTATTTTTATAAATAAATTCTGTCATAAAAAGAACATCAAAAGTCAATCAACTGTCAATTACGACCACAGACAACTCAAATCATAATTTAGTTTCTTTCCAATTCGAATTCGGAATAGTTCAATGTTGTGCCAAGTCCACGGGATGAACGAGACAGTTGTCTAGTGTTGTGACGTGCCCTTGGATATCGATATCGAAGCCGTATTTACTGCAAGAAGTAGCTATGTCTTTGTTATGGATGAGCGCCTTTAATCTTGGATTAACTGTTGGTGCTACTTTTGCTGTTGTTACGAGGTAAGCATTATAACGTTTTAAAAGTATTTAAGTTTTTCTAATACACTTTAAAGTTAGTATTAACTTAACCTTACTTAACCCAAGTACTTTATTTAATTTCAAATTATGTTTTTACATGTTTACAATTGGATGTTACAGAAATTGTTTGAGTTAGTTCTCCAACTTGTAATAGAGGATAAAGTTGTAAAATTACTTTTAGAACTTAATATAAAAGATTCCTCTGGCTGCGAACATTTAAACCCTTTTGTCTGACGAAGACATCTTTCATTTTCTTCCACAAATAAAATTATTTAAATTGAAAATTTTGATCCCTTTTTGAAATATTTAAAAGGGCGGACAAAACTAAAGATTCTTTTAAAGCGTTCTTGAGCTTTCGCAACGTCAAAGACCAAGCATGAATAGTTTATTCACCTCTCTCCCCCTCTAGGGGTGAGCTCGGACTAAAGTCCGGTTTATATCGAGAGAGCATGGATTCTAGTACGCGAGTTGAGAGCTTGTACTGCAAATCACATTAAGCTCTGGGCTAGATTCAGTGTACTGTATGTGAACTGCTGCTATTCCAATATAACATCGATTTGAATATTAGACTAGTAATGATGTTTCAGTAGTTTCTCGCCCCCGCTATGCTACTTATTGACCTGATGGGAACTAACTTTAACATCTTTAAAGACGTTATTCTCAAATGAGATTCTATAGGACTAAAAATAAGTTGAATGCAACGGGAGTTACTGCCACCAAATCTAGATTTTAACAGAGTTCATATTGAACTTATATTCTATAGTCAAACAGCGTCCACTAGCCAGTCATTGTAATATAATTATGGTGTAAGCTTGGTGAAGCTCGTTCTGAATGATGTCGGACGTAAAGAATAGCACCATCCCATATTTTCCCGTGGGTGTCGTAAGAGGCCACTAAGGGACTTGCCAGAGAATGGGCAGCAGCGTTCTCTGTGCTTTTGTAACAACCGTACTGCGATCGCCAACCCGCCTGCCAAGCGTGGCGATTAAGGCAAAACCCCCCAAAATGTTATTTTGGCAATACTTAGGGGAGGCCTATGTCCAGCAGTGGACGTCTTTTGGGCTGAAATGATGATGATGATGATTACTAAAATTCATATTAATTCATAATATCAAAATTCACAGCAGTCCTAGCATTTAAAATTAGTATGAATCAGTATTATGCATCTATTTTTTCTCGGAATTTTCGTTTGGTTGCGTTGGTTTTGTGCATAAATAATAAATAACAGGAAAGAATATTTTCCTTTTGTTTACAACTCATTCATACATTCAATCTACCTAGCTTCATATTATAATTATTCGTATTTACTTGTCTAAACTAATATTATAATGAGGAAAGATTTGATTGTTTGTTTGCATTGAATAGGCTCTGAAACTACTGGTCCGATTTGAAAAATTCTTTCAGTGTTAGATAGCCCATTTATCGCGGAAGGCTATAGGCTATATATCATCACGCTACGACCAATAGGAGTGGAGCAGCAATGAAAAATGTTGTGAAAACGAGGAAAATGTGACGCAAACGAAGTTGCGCCGAACTTCTAGTAATAAATAAATGCATAAACAACAGCTCTTTCAGCATTACGTGGTTGAAAAAAAAAACTCAACGATCTACCGCAGAGTAAACCGCATGTTTACGTCAATTAATTAATTTAAAATAAATAAGTATAATAATTTTATCGCACTTGACGTTCACGGATAACGTCGATCATTATTTTAAAATATTTTATCGATAAGTTAATGTGATGCCGATAATTTTGTTGTGATGTGCGCCACTCTAATTGAAAAGTATAATTAGTTGAGTATTCTCCTGGTATATAAATAAGGCAATTTAAACAAAATGCCTTACGGAACAGCTATCCAAGTAATAAAAGGTTGTTGAAATGTTGGAAGCCAGCACAATTGGTTAGCAAGCAATTGTCTAAATTGGTAGTAATAATTGGTAGGTACCAGTATCGGAAAATATGTAATAGGTACCTCCTTGACAAACCTATCCAATTAGTGTAAAGTCTATAAAACATACAAAAACTCAAAAAAATTACTATGTTTTAGAAAGAAAGGAATTTAGGGATTTCCATCCATTTCTGGACCTAGTACATGGTTTTATCTTACAATGCTATTTCATCATCGGCCTAGCCTTTCTTCCCAAACTATGTTGGGGTCGGCTTCCAGTCTAACCGTATGCAGCTGAGTACCAGTATTTTACATGAAGGGACTGCCTATCTGACCTCCACAACCCAGTAACTGGATGATAGGAACCTTTGGTACAAGACTAGATACTTTCGGCTTCTGACTACTCGTAACAACTGTCAAAGATCTACAAATGACAGCAGGGACCAACGGCTTAACGTGCTTTCCGAGGTACAGAGGAAACTCTGTATGTAATTATGGTCCCCATCCACGGACCAACCTCAGTAAGCACGGCTTAACCTTCAAGATCGATTATTTAGCTACGAGCTCTTTATCTGACAATGCTATTTGTCAGATAAAATTCATTCATCATCAGCTTTGACCAACAACATTATTTGTTCTATTCATAATACTCGCTACTACATATTATGTAGGTATATCGAATTGATGTTATGTGGCCTTCCCATCCTTATCAATATTTTATGTTTCGTATTTCTGCGAAGTCCTTATTGCATTGCTATTTTACAATAACTTGCATAAAATTATGTATACTAAGAAATCAGTTGTTGCATATTTGCTGCAGTATTGTTTCGTTAGTAATATTTTATTATCTTCTACTACCTGTTACGATTCACTCGGTTAACATAATTCGAATAAGCAATGAAAATCGAATAACATAACTCATCAATCATTATTCAATACTAATTTTGATGTTTAGGTACTTAATTTGATAATGTTGTTGCCTACTAGACCTTTTCCATTACCTTCTCATAAAAATAGAATAAGGTAAAGTATTATTGAAACTTAATAATGGTTCTTTTGGTACCTGGCCACTAATCGTAACTAAAGCCGACATCTTTATTTTCAATTCTATTTCCAAAGACAATTTCACAAATGTTTACCAACTGACATTGACAGGAGGGCTCCTGTCAAAGTCATAGGGATGGGCAAGTGAAAAAAATATATCGATTTTTATCGAATCGATATTTTTAAACAGTATCGATAATTATCGAGCGAAAAATATTGATATATCGTCAGTTTTCGCATGATCGCGGTCGAATGTTCGTAAACCACAATTTTTATGATTTTTAGACTCGATCAGCACAGCCGTAAAAATGGCGATGACCGTATTTATGCACTTGAAATTTATAAGGGTAAATTAAGAAACTTGCGCGCTATATACAGAAGTTTTAATGGCGTTGTATTATGTAATTTTTCTCCAACTCTCTTAATTAACCCACACTCATAGCATTTGATAATCAGAATATTAAATATTTATTTAAATAATGAGGATGACGAATGACATAATTGCTAGCCCATTTCGGGGTCGATACCAACCCAGCGGAAGTTTGCGCGTCGAGTCCCTTTGGGGGCCCGTATCGAATTATATTTTAAATAGTATCAGTATTTCCGTGCACGCAGCCAATAGTCTTACTGTTATATTGCATTTCATGCAGATTGTGGCGGGATTTTTTAAAGATACGCGAGGAGCATGCAACGAGTATCTAATAACATTAAACACGAAACCTAACTTGCGTTAAAAAAATATCGAAATTGATACGAATTCGATACTCTAAAATAAATATCGAATTTCGATACATCGCGATTAAAAATATCGACGATATATATCGATTATTGTATGGAAAAATATCGATATTTCGGTATATCGATATTTTTTGCCCATGCCTACAAAGTCATTAAAGTGCCAAAAGAACCATGCAACACTATCAGAGTATGCTGCAGCTATACAAAAATAACTTTCTCATTTTTCCCATAGTTTTACTGTAACAATACTGTTCGAAGTTTGAACAATAAACTAAATGGACACGTGTTTCATAATGGCGGGAATATTCCGCCGCTGCCTGGCAGGCGAGGCCTGGAACTAATTGTTGCTACTTTGTTCTGTTATTGAGCTGAAATCGAAACTAAAGTTAAGCCTAACTCCGCAGTTTTAATATGTGTGAATTAAATTTAAAGTAGTATAGTAAACAACATAATAAAATGACTGAAACGAACATAATGCAGACTGTTTTTTGTAAAAAAGTGTGATTATCACACTTCGCTTCGTTTGTGTATTACCATTTATCTAATCACACTTCTAAATAGAAACGCTTGATCGGATGTAAAACAGTTATATTTTGAAAATACTAACGCATTGGATTATTTCCCCTTGCCCCCGATGCCTTTGCTGAAACGTAGCTACACGTATACTATACGTATACAAAGTTAAACAAAACAAGTTAAAAAGTTCCATTGCCCCAAGCCTCTAAGTGCAATAATGACGAAGCACGTACTTCGTCTTGTGAAAAGGCCAATGAAATCTGACGCAATCGAAATATCTGGAACCAGTAACCGGCTGACGAAAACTGACCTCCTTATTTGACGTATTATCTGTACGTACTTATGACGTAACGACCGTGAACTTGACTCGAGGGCCGGAACGACCTTGATGCAAGTTTTACGATATTACTGAAGTTTATCAAGTAAAATGGAATCAATCCTGCTATGCCGATTTCCTTTTAGGTCGACTCGTGATTTTTGATGGTTTTGCGAATCAATGTTGTCAGTGGCGGATTTACCAGCAGGCTGAGTAGGCTGGAGTCCAGGGCGGCAGATTTTTGGGGCGGCAAATTTGGGGACCGAATTTCTTCTTTTTTTTTACTACCTCATAGAAATCAAAAATATATCTGCATTATTATTTTATTTCTTAACTAAACAAGTTTTATACAAACTTTCATTTAAAAACAATGCCCCACAAAACCGTTTTCACGGTTTGTCTGTGGGAACAGAACAATATTTTTAAAGATAATGTAATCTACATCTAATAATTCTAATCTCAGAACCTAATAATATTAAAATAATCTTATATAAAATTAAATCTCCCCCAACAATCTGCAAACCACCTTCCTAAAAAATATGGTTTACAGACTCCTGAGAAAATGATCACAGAACACCAAATAATTTGACTGTTTCGCTAGTCTAACGGTGGCAAGCACCACTGCTGAGCCCGAATATTGGGTTCGATTACCAGGTCAAGCAAAGTGTTATTAAGTTTTTCCACTAGGAATTTCTCATAAGCAGCCTTTAGTCTGAATTAAGCTATTAGGCTTAAACATAACATGAAAAATTTACGTTGAATGTACTTCAGGGTACACGCCTGCCTTACCCTCCAGGGATTACAAGTGTGATGTTATATTACCCGGTAAAGGATGAGCTAAATAGTACCTAGTGTGACAATGACTGGAAAAATTTAACGTTACGTAAGTAAGTGGGACGCGTTGACCGCGCCATCAAGAGGTATCGGGTTGAATACGGGTCACGCTCGATGCTCGCACTAGTCGATTTCGAAATTGACGCTGCTAGGGCTTGGGCACGCGTTGCACTTTACGATCGCTCTCGTCAGTTGACACAGTGAAAAGAAAATCTAGAGAGAAAATCTTGATAAATCTTGACTGGCTGCCTCATTTTTGAAAGCAGCAATTTGATTGGCTTATACGACTACAGAAGTACGAGCGCGTTTCACAAATGAAACTGTTCAGTTTCATGTGTGAAATGCGCTCGTACTCCTGCTTTTGAAGTGTTAACACGTTCGTGTTTAACTCTTCAAAAGCGACTTCAAGATGAAAGATTCAAGAAGTAAAGAAAAAGTAAAAATTGGATGTGTCAGTATATAAAAACCGTGATGTCACGTAATGGCCCCTTATTAGAGGAAACTTTGAAATCGGACGTCAACCTTAACTACGATGTAATTTGATGAGGGTTCACTGAAACTTATCCTGACATAAATCAGCTTATGCGATTATTTTCACCTGAAGCCTTAATTTAAAGTCCATAGAGACTTATTTACTTCGTCGATATATTTCTCCTGAAAACACCTAATTTCTTTTGAGAAGTACGGCGAGGTAAAGTCGTTGAAAATTTCTTTCAAAACGAAGATTTTTCGCAGAATTTTCGAGGTTTTACGAAAATGATCTTTTATGAAATCATAAGGATATAGCCGTTTAAATTTGCCAGCAGCTTGGCTTACTGATGCTATTGACGAAGGAAAGTTTTTAAAAGAAGGTTTCTATTGACGAAATTAAGTTTACAAAAGAAGGTTCTTACTTTTGCCAACGTCGAATCTATGTATACTATACCATAACAATATTATGAACGGGCTAATCTCAGAAACTACAGCTCCGATTTGAAAAATTAAAAGAAAAAAAATTTGTGTTAGATATAACATTTATCGAGGAAGGCTGTAGGCTATAATTATATCATCACGCTAAGACCTATAGGACCGAAGAACCAATGAAGAATGTTTAAAAATCGGGGTGTTTTTTTTCCTCTTGAGAGCTTCCGCTGCGTGCGCTGCGTAAACGGTTAAAGTTTCGCAAAAATCATGTCTGACACAATTTTTCCCCTTTAAAAGTTCTAAAAAAAAGTCCGCAACAGCATTTGTCTATCTTTTAAGGTTGGCTCACTATAACCTTTTTTATACTAACCAAATTAGTTCTAAAATAATGCATAGTTTGCGAAGGTGTTTTTATAAACATGATATTAATCCTTATCCAAATAAATACGTTATCCATCACAAATATTTCATTTAAAACAAAATTGCCCTTTGCATCATTCGGTTTCAATGAATATCTTAGGAGATATCGCAGTTTTAAAATAACATTGCAGCAAAATAATGATCAAGTACCGCGCGCGTATTTAAGATATGTAATGTAGGTACCTAAAATAGCTTATTAATGTACGTATTATTTAAACATATTTTCAACTCTTACGTAAACAAAGTCGCGGTTTAAAGTTAGCGTTAGCCCAAAGTAACTATTCCACGCGGACGAAGTCGCGGGCAGAAGCTAGTATTATTATATGAGAAATCTTGCTAGCTGCAAGGTAATGAGGTTTGATTAATTTACTAACTTATTTCGTCTGGCCTTGGTAGAAGTAATACAAAATAAAATAAGTACAGGTCTCAGTCTGAGCTAATGATAGAGTTTTTGCTATAAGACCAACGTTCGTCTAATGATGGAACTAATGGACTGAACTGATGGAGCGAAAATTGTTTTCGGATGCTGTACGATTCTTTTATTTATCTTATGATGTAAGTTTTATCGATTCGCCAAATCTAAATGACACCATGTACCGTCAAAATGTCAAATAATCTTGTATTTGTCTGCTTAAAAATAGGAAATAATCTAAAATATAGTACTAATGTAGAAGATTTTTTCTCATAGCACAGTCATCACAATACTACAAAAGGTTCACAAAACTAGCATGATGTTCTAAAAATAATACTGTGTTTACTGTTAAGTTACTCTGTATGGTTGTCTCATATTCGTGAATAAATAAATTATTCTATGAATTATTAAAATGATTAATAAAACTGTCATCGACACATTCTACCTTGCCCGCACTTTTCCTGACCACGAAATAAATCATGTTTGTACAAAACAGGGGTCAGAGGTAAGGTATACATCAAACTTTTAATGCGGTCCACATACAAAGGAAGCCACATATCATGTCCAGCTGCCTTTCTGTCGAACTGGCCAAATTTTATATATATCCCTCTTTTAGGCCGTTTGCAAAAAAAAATAAGAAAAACGGTTGAATGCAAACATGGAATTAATAAGTACTAAGTTAAATGGAACCTAAAAATGGGAAAGGAATTTAAAACCATGCTAATAGGGCGACAGATTCAGCTCATTTTTTTTTAATGGCTCTCTTTTCTTGCAGTGTGATTGAGGACCGAGAGTGCCAGTTAATCCTGATGCCTGTCATTCATTCAGTCATTACTCTCAGGTCGTTACCATGACTTAAATCGAGTGAATCCGAGCGTACAGCGTTTGTTCGCGTTGCGGATACGTTTAAGTTTACTTTGTAAATCTACGTTTATATATATTTGCAAATATATGTATGAAAAGGACGTAATATTTGACATTGATTTTTTAGGTGTCGAAGGCCTTTTGAGTTTTTGTTTTGACAGAATAGTAGGTAGCGCTTATTTTGCGTTTGCTATAAGTATTCTTGTATTTGCACATACGTAAATACAGGTACACGAATACCTTACTATGCTGTACTATTTGCGCAGGAGATGCTCAAAATTAAAAAGGTGCGTAAAATACTTAGTTTTTTTGTCGTAAGTCAACTTATATATTCCATTCAGCGTACAGCATAAAAACTAAAACTAGGCAAATACACAAACCCAACCTTTGGAACTAATATAAAAAGCCTTCCTATTCAGAAAATGTGATCACAAAACTGCTGACTACACATTATAAGAAGATACGACTATTCAATTAAGTGAAGACGCTCCTTCTGAAACTGCCTATAAGGCCATTACGTCAACCCACGCCCTTGTCTTTTCCTTCCAGTCGTTAAAATGTCACTTGTGTCTTAAAAATAAGACGTTAGCTTTTAGAAGCTGGGGATGATTATAAAAAGTACTCATGACATAAACAGGATTTAATTGAGGAAAACTCTTTGAAAAAATGAAAAGACACGACCATAATTTTCTATTTTTCATGATGAGTTTTGACTGAGAAGGCAGTAAATTCAACAGAAGGAACTTATGAATTTTCCAGTTCTTAACCGTTGATAAAGCGAGAAATGATAACCCATAATGTTCTTTCGACATTTTCCGAGTTTATGACCGCCAAAGGCGCCAAGAAAAGTGCCGTCCCTTTTCTCTGGGATTTAAGCTTTTATAACATCATCAGTTCAAAGATGTTCGGCCAAATTCCGTATTTTATTCACCCACTACCAATATTTTCTGAAAAGTTCCGTAACTTAAGCATAAAGCAAACTACACCAACAATTAAAGAGCTCGTCCACGAAAAACTAACTTTGATTAAAAATGTTTCGCAAACAAACACACATTTGTGTTTACCGTGTTTAGTTTTAAGTTCTGTGACCAGGCCCCCTATTCACAAACGCTCGGATTCGATTCCGATTCGTTAAGTCGGGTGTCTATTTTGTTTTGGCATTACGAAAGCGAGCTAGATAGACACACGACTTTCCGAATCGAAATCGAATCCGAGCGTTTGTGAATACGGGGGCTGAAAGATTTTGCTGTACACCCTTAAAAAAAGAGTTAAACCAATGTTAAACATTTAAAAACCAGTTCAAAACAAAGTTGGATTAAAAAAATTGATAATGTTATGCCATCTGCTGCCAGTTGGAAAACGGTTCCGATTCTGTACGGCTTTTTGCATCTAGCTATTCAGATTGCCTGAAATTCGGACCTCCGCTCGAATTTTTATTCGTCCATGATCGATTGCGTCTCTTTGTGTCATAATATGTATGAGGCAGCCATAACTGCTTGAGCGTGTTCGAATTTCAAAAGTATTTTTGTATACGACTCTGTTCAAATGTACGAATCCTGGTTGGACACAACACAAAGAATCGGATATGCCGTGCACTTCGTACCAGTACCCAGTTCTTATATACCTGTAGCCCTTTGGCAGTTATTTTTAGCTTGGTTTTAGCGCCACTATCAAAATAACAATGATCTTTATTTTCATTCCAATAAAGTTGATATTGCGCTTCTGTCACTGAAAAGCCTGTCAAAATTACAGTGATCTTTATAACTGTTAAAATAACGTTGTTAGTTGATTGCAGCTGTCAGCTGTTTTGATCCCTTCACAACCTTAAGGCATCGTCCAAATAGAACGCGAATGCGCGATCATCGTAAGTTCGCGCACATTTTACTCGTACGAACGCGCGATTAAACATATTGAACTCGAATAGGTGTCCTAACTGACAATCGCACGACGCGGTCGCGCGACTTAAATGTTTGTAAATCTATTCGCACGAACTTGGTTCGTACGAACGCGCGATCAAACATATTGAATTCGAATAGGCGTCCTAATTGAAATTCGCGCGATAACTTCGTCGGCGGGCCGCTGTGCCCGCGCCCCTCGCTCGCTCGCGTCGTCAGTTCGCGCGATGATAGGACACCCAGTTTTTGCCATCGCGCGAACACGCGATGGTCGCATCGCTTACTCGCGCGATGATCGCGCATTCGCGTTCTATTAGGACGATGCCTAAGTCCTTCACTATTCTGAACTAAAGACGGATGATGTAGACGTTGCATTTGTAGGAAATTAAACGTCAAATCTTCAGTGAAAGCTCTCGTGTTGAAGAAAGGAGTGGCATCTCATAAACGTGACCCCATTTATTGGAAGTCGGAGGGATACGTTTTAATACGTACGTTAATCGTCGAGGGACACACTTTATTATTAAAAATTTATGGTAGCTGTTCAGGTTTATAAGGGCTCTAGTTACTAAAGCCATGTGGCTCAACTTTTCAGCGGTATTACAGAAAAAAAAAACTTAATTAAAATGTAAAATTAACAATATAATGACACAAAGTAAAATGATACAAGAATCTATTATGATTTTCAAAAATAGACAGCGACAAAATACTTTAATCCATTTTCAAAAAACACTGCGTAAAGCCCAGCGCACATCAAAATGTACAACATTATTCAAAAGTAAGTACAAAAACTGGTCTCCAACTGTGTAATACATTATGTTTGCGCCCTTTCGATGCTCGTTTATGGTCGTAGAGGAACCCCTTTTTTATATATGGATACTTGACCCACTTACAGAAACCATTAATATCTTGTCAAGCTCAAGTAGATGAAGAGCATCACAAAGTTTTATGTAGGAACGTAACATGTTACTGAGATTGGCGTCGTCGCCATCTTTGAAATGTTCTCATATAAAATTTAGAAATAAAAATTGGAACCACTTTTCATAAAATGAAATGTCTGTGTCTGTGTTATGTTTATGGGTAAGGTATTTATAGTCATGTCGTCTGATTATTGTTTAGTAACTGTTTATTTGTTAGTTTTTGTCCACCATTATGTCTGTTTTGTTTTTTTGTTGTTTTGACTATACAAAATAGAACGAGTGGAGGGAGGCTTTTGCTCAGGAGTGGGATAGATAGGGCTAGAAAAAAAGGACTGTGTTGTCCCACTGGTGGACAAGACCTCCCCCAATTCCTTCCAATTGTTTGGTTTTTCAACCAATCACAGTTGCTACCTAACACTACATTTGACAGCTACTGCCGTATTACTTTTATGAGACTAACTCAGCACTTTAATTTTATACTTTTCTGTCGCGATCCGAGGGATTTTCAAGGAAATTCATAATATGTACATTGCTTCGTAAATGTTAAAAAACTTGTCTGCTCGACAAGTTACAAAACGCAATGTTTTTAGGGTTCCGTACCCAAAGGGTCAAACGGGACCCTATTACTGAGACTTCGCTGTCCGTCCGTCCGTCCGTCCGTCCGTCTGTCACCAGGCTGTATCTCATGAACCGTGACAGTTAGCCTGTTGAAATTTTCACAGATTATGTATGACTGTTGATGCTATAACAACAAATACTAAAAACAGTATAAAATAAATATTTAAGGGGGCTCTCATACAAAAAAGTGTTTTTTTTTTGTAGTTTTTAATAAATAATGGTACGGAACCCTTTGTGTGCGAGTCCGACTCGCACTTGGCCGGTTTTTTTTTTTAAATTATCAATCTGGTATATTGGATACTATTGGGAAAGTGAGTGTATTACGCAATTTGTAGGTTTTTAGTATACCCCGTGTAGCACTATAAAGATTTAGTTTAGTACCTACATTATATACGTGTCTCGCTATTATTAGAAACTGATATAGGTGGCCTATTTAATAGTTTTGTGTGGTGACATAAATAAAAGGGTTTATGTATCGTTCACTGGCGGAGCAGCCTGTCAGTTACTTTACAGCGCAAAATAAATACTTCTAAGCCTTTATCGTGAAAAACTACCTCAGTGGATTCAGATATTCGATAGAATATAGTAAATAGACTTTGTCTTATACTTTTATGATCTCCTAAATAACAGATTCCGTAGCTTGTTTTATTTGAAGAAAAACTGCGTCTAGCAGTCGAATAAGGTTGTCAACCATATATAATATATGGCATAAAACCTGTTTGCTACCACATTTTGCCACTTATGTTTAAATCCTATGTAATAGGGGCGAGCCTATTGCCATCAATCGGACACAAATCCAGACTAACGGAGTCTGCTGCTGAGAAATTCCTGATGGAAAAACCCAACATCACTTTGACCATCCCGAGAATCCAACCATGATAACAAGATAGTACAAAATTTTGTTTTGGAATATCTTGTTATCAGGCAGGCGCATTACTTTGTGTAATTTATTTCATCACCGCTGCTCTCAAACCGGTGAAGGAGAAACATCGTGAGAAAACCGGCATGTCCTAGTACTAAAAATTCGAAGACATGAGACATCTACCAACCCGCACTGGGCTCGCGTGGTGGATTACAGCCCACTCCCTCTCATAGAGAGGAGGCTTGTGTCCCAGCAGTGGGAACATTATAGGCTGATGATGATAATGATGTCATCCGGGTAAGGTGGCACAAATCTGTTACAAAAATAATGAGTTCAACCATAAAATGTGATGTGTCCTATCAAACTCAGACATCTTTTTCAACCCGCTGAAGCGAGTAAAAATATTGGTAAAAAAAATGTTTTTCCGATACAAACAATCGCGTACATTTTGTTGGAAGCCTTTTTTAACAAAAGTGTCACCACAACACAACACAGGTTTTTTCATGTGAAAAAAATCAGTAGGCTTGTTGAAAATACGTGACCGATTAAAGGAAACGTGGAAGGAAAAATAAAAAATACCGGCCAAGTAAGAGTCTTATTCGCACACAGTGTTCCGTAGCACCAAACAATATAATTTGTAAATTTACACTCAACAGCAAAACTAAATTTGTTTTTCATGATATTTTAATGAAAAACAAAGTTACTGCTGCAGTTTGATGAAAAAGTCCCATATCTCAAAAATGTAATATCAAATCTCATTCAAACAAATTTTCTTTGTTAATCTTTTTTACGTTCTACAAACCTAATTTTTTGCTCTTACTTTCGAAATTACAGGTTTTCGCACTTGGCCGGTTTTTTTTAAACATTTACCACCCTCAAGGTTTGTTCAATACATTTCTCCGGCGAACCTATACCCGTTTATGGTATATCATTATGTGAAGTAAAAGAAAATCCAAATCTCGCTTTTGCTCCTTTTAAATCCTTAACCGGCTGCTCCCGCCCTTCAAGGTGAACTTTGATTAATGATCGAAGCCTCTCGAAGTTAAAATTACTACCTCCTTGTGTACAACATAAGCTTTTCAAAGTCGGAAAACTTGGGAAATGATAACACCTCTTTTCAGAAATGTCACAATATTATGGTGTGTACCTACTTTACCTTGAGGGCGATTTAGGAATAAATTCAAGTGATTTTTAGGGTTTGTATATTTTATTCTTCACCTTTTCATAAAGTAGTTAAGATAAATACCTAACTATGAATATCAAAATGTTTCGTAAATTAATTTCATGATAGTAAGTAGTTACAGTGAAATTCTAATTCAATTTTGTGTGTATTCAGTAGGCAGTTTCAAAATATGCGAGCGAGCGTATTAGAAACTTGTTTAACTTTGTAGGTTTTCTTCACTAGCAGCCCGCCCCAGCTTCGCACGGGTGTTAAACAAAAAAATAAAAACCGGCCAAGTGCGAGTCTTACTCGCACACAGGGTTCCATAGCCCCAAACAATATTTTGAACTGTCATTCATTAGTTAGTAGTATTAGTTGGTAAACTTCCACTCAACCGCAAAACTAAATTGGTTTTT
Organism: Cerastis rubricosa; assembly: GCA_949152445.1. Lineage (NCBI taxonomy): Eukaryota > Metazoa > Arthropoda > Insecta > Lepidoptera > Noctuidae > Cerastis > Cerastis rubricosa. Next base: position 14,172,325 of record OX424545.1, on the reverse strand, counting down.
CATAGTATGTTAATGAAAAACAAAGTTACTGCTGCAGTTTGATGAAAAAGTCCCATATCTCAAAAACTAAACATCATATCTTATTGAAACCAATTTTCGTTGATAGTTTTTTTTACGTTCTACAATCCTAAATATTTTCAGAATTTTCCTCCTCTTACTTTAGAAATTAGAGGGGGGGGGGGGGACACACATTTTACCACTTTGGAAGTCGCTCTAGCGCAAACTATTCAGTTTAGAAAAAAATGATATAAGAAACCTCAATATCATTTTTGAAGACCTATCCATAGATACCCCACACGTAGGGGTATGATTAAAAAAAATTTTTTGGTTTTCAGTCCTATGTATGGGGAACCCCAAAATTTATGTTTTTTTTCTAATTTTGTGTGAAAATCTGAATGCGGTTCAGAGAATACATCTACTTACCAAGTTTCAACAATATAGTTTTTATAGTTTCGGAAAAAAGTGGCTGTGACATACGGACGGACGGACAGACAGACAGACAGACAGAGAGACAGACAGACAGACAGACATGACGAATCTGTAAGGGTTCCGTTTTTGCCATTTGGCTACGGAACCCTAAAAATTATAATACACACAAATACACAATCATTTCTTGACATTGATTCCCCTCCCGTACGGTCCGAACCCCAGTGACGCCTTCATCGCATAAGGTGCTGCCTAGCTAGCTAGCTGAGCAGGGTGAGTGGCGACCACACAACTTTTTTTCTAATACTTACATTTTTAAACTCTTGAAACTTTCGTTTGGAATATCCGAATTGAATAATTCAAAAAGCTATATAAAGGTATTGAAGCAATCTTGAATATGAAGTAATAGTAGTAGTAATTTATTTTGATAAGGATTAATACCAAGATAAAAATAAAGAGTCTTTTATAGCGGCGGCACTTCAATTAAATTTTTAAAATAAAAGAACAGTTATTGTGGCATAACTATAATAGTTAGATATGTGCTGTCGCGACACTTTTAGTAAATAATGATGTGTTCTGGAAAGTCGTAATACATTATTTAATTCTATCATCAATAGTTTTGGCAGCGCACGCGATGTAAAGAATATTTTAGGTATATTTTTTTACACCTTGGATTACATTATTGGAGTGTTAGTAAGGATCCCTAATTTTTTGAAAATATAATATAGCGTATATAATATAGCCATGGTGACCATTAATGAGGCTTAAAGAACTTTTAAGCAGAAATTTTAAGAGAACTTTTTTGTGGATGTGCATATATATGTACATGTCGAAATGAAGAAAAAGGGTTTGTTTTTGCTGATGTGTCATACTTACAACGTAATTTTAATGCGTTGAAAAACAAATCATAATAGAAACTTATTTGATGTGGAGTAGTGCTTTGACGATTAGTGATGTTCTTTTGTATTTTTTTTTAAATAGTCGGTTATTTTTTTGTAATGATTATGGTGTTAATAAAGTAAATTGATTGGCTGATTAGTCAAACCAAAAAAAAACTTGTTTTTGCGCAGAGTTACTTTATTTTACGTAACGTACGTTTGTACTTGTTTGACGACTGCAAGAAGAGACTGTTTACATAGTAGTTTAGTATGGATTTAAAAATAAATACTGATATATCACCTGTTCGACTTAAGTACAATAATATCGTATATCTGTATAACAAGGTCCATAAAGGGAATGCGAGCTGGCTGGAAATGGGACGCGATGTTAGTCGCTGTGACTACAAAGATACGCAATTTTCTGCTTCACAATGGAAACTGTCTAGCGGCTGTTATATGACTTTCTAATAAGAGTTTGTATATGTCGCTGGTATATTGTCAAAACCATGATATTACAATTTCACTAGCGATATTATAATTAAACGGTAGATTGTCAATTGACTTCATTTCTTACAATTTAACGGTTTTAGTGGAAGACGTCGAGCGTTCTGATTGGTCAATTCATTGGAATCGCACCAATCAGAGACGGCCTCATAATCTAAAAACCGGCCAAGTGCGAGTCGGACTCGCGCACGAAGGGTTCCGTACAATTATTTATAAGAAACGAGAAAAAAAAAAACACTTTTTGTATGGGAGCCCCCCTTAAATATTTATTTTATTCTGTTTTTAGTATTTGTTGTTATAGCATCAACAGAAATACATAATCTGTGAAAATTTCAACTGGCTAACTATCACGGTTCATGAGATACAGCCTGGTGACAGACGGACGGACGGACAGCGAAGTCTCAGTAATAGGTTTGACCCTTTGGGTACGGAACCCTAAAAACCAGTGACATTGACAAAATATCTTTGTCTTACAATATCATTATATTGTCCCCGTGACATTACAATGAATGATTAAATAAACGAACTCCTTTACAAACATTTACTTGAACCCGTGTGGACTGTAGGTACTTTTTAGATCGACGGCAATCTATTTCGCAAGGGGTGCGGCGAACCGCTTCAGCTGTGCCTTTTTATTTTAGCAGCTGAAATTAAAACGAAGCTCGTGTTTTCACTATTTTTTTTTAATAAAAACCCAAACGTGTTAATTAAAAATGATAATTTTGACAAACGAAGAGAGAACGTTGGATATTCAGTCTTTGTTTGGTTTTAAAATCTTACATATATAACGAAACGCCTTATTACTGTATAGGGTAAGGCAGAGATTTACCAATGGTACAGACAGCGTCAGTATATCCTAACCCCTCAAGTTTTAAAATGTTACACTGCTATAACATTGAATTATTTTCTAATTCTTTTTGAAGATCCTGGTGTAAATGTTAACCCTATTATTGCTAGTCGTTTTACCCAATAATAGAAGTATTACTTAACGTTTTATTGAAAAAAAAAACAATATTAAAAACAGAATTTAAAAGAAAAATAAAAACTTAAACTTATTTATTCACTAAAACAATAAATTTATTATGAAAAAATGATTTAGCAAAATTCAAAAACCAACTATGCCCAACACGGGTTTGAACGCACAAGTCTTTTGGGAGGGTAAGAACTTAATGGAGCTGTGTGTACAACAACATTTCGGTTCAATTTTTACACCTGGGGGTCCGGGCTTATTCTGAGAAATCCCCACTCGAAAAACTCAATAACCCCTTACCCGACCTGGGACCCAGGACCTCATGTTCAGTAGAATCTGCTACCATTAGACCAAGGCCGCAGTCCCCGAAGTAACTTATAACATTAATTATAGTTATTTTTGTTAGAGAATTAATTGAATCTCCGTTATCTCCGGTCCCAGTAATCTAATTAACTAATATAGTACAATAGGCTTCACTGTGACCTAGAATATCTAGATTATAATAACAGTTGCCTAAGAACCGGGCCATGCAGCGCAGCATTCTAGTCGTCAAACTAACCGACCGTGTACGCAATACCACACTGCGCTCCAAAACACAAATTATTGATGTTGCTCAAAAAGCCGCTAAGCTGAAGTGGGACTGGACTGGCTACGACTGCCGCGTGCCCAATGAGCTGTGGGCCAAAATAACCTCTTTCTGGAGCCCTGACACAGCCAGGAGTCGTCGTGGTAGACCTCGTAGAAGATGGCGGGACGAGTTAGACAAGACCAGCGACCAGTGGTCCACATTGGCCCTGGATTGAGACAATTGGAAGTCATGGAGAGGCCTTTGCCCAGCAGTGGGATGACGCAGGCTAACAGTATCAGTATCAGGCACCGGGCGACAGAGATTGCGCCTAAATTGATTTTAATTAGTCCAAGGCGGGCCCATTATTCAAGTTTATTCAGCCGCTTATCAACGGCTTGTCTATGGAAACTCCTGCCATAGACATAAAGAAGTTTTCAAAATGGAGGTTGTAACAGTATTTATGACGCATACATAAACATTTAAAAATACTTTCAACAACTTAAGTTTACTCTCCTTTCACAGTTTTTTTACATCTATTATTTATTTGCTAGGGTTGGTACAATTGGCTTTTTTTGCCTTTCTCCTCTGTCCACCGTCGTGCTATCACTCAATCGCAGTCAATCCATCTTTTCTTAGGAGTTCAAGGCTATACTATGTAAAATAACATAATATCACGCCAGCCTGTACATCCAATGGTAAATCTAATAATAACCACACCACATTTCGCCACTTTGTTTAAGTCCCATTTAGGTACCCAGTAATGTGCGAACCTGCTGACCTACCATTACATCTTAGAGCAGTATTGTTTTACTCATATTACAGTGTGGGAAAGAGACGGAGCTATACAGGATGTCTAGCCGCATCTCTTTCCTACACTGGACGGGAGTAAAACAACAATGTTTTAAGACGTGACATGGGTAGACCATCTGCTGTCACCAAATGGGCACACATCCATGGTTGCAACTAAGAAATTCTTGATGGAAAAGCCCAATAACACTATATGAATAATTGAAGTATCAAAATCCTTCATAATTTACTCAAAAGTCATACATAGTCGTACTAAAGCTGCTCGAGTTTGCTGAAACTTCAGGCAGAATGAAACACATTGTTGTCTTTGTTCAGAGTAAAAGCTAGATTAGTCTGTGTGGGGTAACTGCACTTTTAAGCTGAAAGAATCCTTTTTTTTTAATTCTCTGTTAAATTAATCAAATGCATTTAATTATCTCAACCTTTTTTCAGATAAGCTATGTGTTTTTTTGATGTTAAGTAAACATTAAGGTATGTCTAGATTCAGACCCCGGCTTCGCCCACATAGATTAAAATTTTGCGTAATGAAAAGTACATAATATGTAGTATGTAGCCTTACAAACTCGTATGTTCTAGAGAGAGTTCTATCAAAATCGCCGACGTATTCTGCCGTCGTTATGATTCTCATGGCGGCCCCATCTTCTTTTACCAATACAATTAATAGATACAAATTAAAAAAATAATTACCATCTGACATGTTCATTCGAACGCCACAACATTTTTGAATATTTATGCAGCATTAAGGAACGGGAAATTAAAAAAAAATACTGGCTGGTTGAAAACCTTTGACAAAACCGCCCGAAAAGGTAAAAGAAAAAATAAACATTTTTCTTGTTTTAAAGGCATTGGCAATAGTTTTTCAAGCGTAACGGCCAGTTTCAAATTTGGTTCCGAAATAAGTTTTATGAACAATAATTTTTGTTTTGAAATAAGTTTTTAGTTGTTGCAAACTATTTGAAACGCCAAGCATTTCCCCAACATAGTTTGAAAAATGCTTCATTCATCATCATTTCAGCCCAAAAGACGTCCACTGCTGGACATAGGCCTCCCCCTAGTGTCGCCACTTTGACATTTTGGGGGGTTTTGCCATAATCGCCACGCTTGGCAGGCGGGTTGGCGATCGCAGTACGGTTGTTACAAAAGCACAGAGAACGCTGCTGCCCATTCTTTGGGAAAATGCTTGGCAGATGATAATTGCAAACTAAATCGGTGATATTTTATAACCTTCAAGTTTACATATTAAATGGAATAGGTAAGCAGTTCCCTCCTATTATTAATATTGCAATCCCGCTGTGTTCAGTCCATCGAACTGCGTATTTGGTATTAATGTAATTCGCGCCAACGTGTGCCGAACTGGGCCAAGGGAGTATTCTCCGATATAACCCAATATTGGTTTGTGGTATCGTCCATCAATATTAATATCCTATGCGGAGCCAGAAAATCAATTAAATCTTTATATATCTGCTGGTTGTTATTGCGAAATAATATTAATTTGGCGCACCTGCCCAATGCTTTATAAGTCCTGATTGATTGATCTTGTTATTGACATTTTCCTAGTTATTTTTATCAGGAAATGACACCCCGTAGATATTGAAAACCACATTATTTACCTGCAGATCGGAATAATACTGCGAATTAATGAAATGAGTTTTAAATTAATCTATGTAGGTATCTAGTCTATACTTCGTGAAATGAAAATGTATCAAGTATGTTAAATCTAAGCTACGTCACTCACTTACAACTCAATTGAAGAACGACTTTGGAAACTTGTTATACATTCTGTAACACAGTTTCCGACTGAAAGGAACGCCGTCATTACATTTACGTGCTAACAAGAACACCCTTAGCCACATTAAGTACAATCACTCAATAAGGAAGGAACAAATCGAAAATTGAAATGCATTTTCCACCAATAAACTCTTAGAAAGAAACAGCTGTAAATTCGTTGTCAGCGTTAGTAAGCAAGGATTCTCAACGATAGGATTGATACGAACTCTCTGGAGGATCGTAGGAACGGTGTCTCCGAGGTCAGTCCCGCCGCGGCCGTCGCGAGCGGCGGGTCACGCTGCCCTTGCACTCCTCCGCCTTTCAACAACGCGAAGGCGTTCGTGTATTAAGACCTTAAACCAAACACATTCTACTAATTGGGACCGTAATTATACCAGTGCTAAGACTCGTTTTTGAATAGAATGCGTTGTTAAGAAATTAAGTTACAGAGGTGAACGGAAACACAATGCGTTGTTGATGTTGATACTATGTTTATGGATGTTTTCAAAGCTTTGTTATAGGTCACTTTATAAGCTCGTACTTCGGGTTGGGAAACAAGGCCGTTTAAGATTTTAAATGAACCTTCTATCCCGATATCTTACAAGAATTTTCCAATTTCTTATATTATTTTTTTTTATTTCTTTTTTTTTTAGGGATAAAATTAATTAGGGCAATCAATTAATAGTGTCCGTCCGTAAGAGGATTTTCAGCCGAAACCGTAACTTAAATTAAATACATAATTAAATTGAAGATTAAATTTTAATATTAATTCTTAATTATTTTTATATATATACGACAATTAACTCGTGTTAGAAAAAAAATAATTAAAGTAAAAATAAAAATATTTATGTTGTTATGTTAAAAACTTAAAAATCGACAGCGGCGGGATCACGAGCAGCGAACTCATTCGAAGTTATTCGTACGACACAATTCACGAATATCGAGTGCACGAGAGCACGAAGTTCCGACTAATAATTGGCCGAAACCGAAACCGTGGCCGAAACTAGATTTTTTGGCCGAAACTGAAATCGAACCTTCGGTCGGTCATATGAACGACTTTCAAAAGAATTGACATAAGCTTTTCGGAAGTTAACATGTGTCAACTCAATTACAATTAAAATACATTTTTAGCTTTTACAACAACGTGATGATATTATAGGAGTCAGTCAGCAAAACGTTACTTTTATCCAAAACTACACTAAATTAAAAGTAGGTCATTGTTTCGTCGCCATTAAGTGTAGTCAAGCTCCTAGAGCTGACAGCAACATTTCCCATCATTCAAGAAAAAGCCTATCAATTAACCAGGGCGCCAGTAATGTTGCATAGCTATTTTTTATTTCCCTAGGAACGTCGTCAGATGTGCCAACTGCCATGTCATTACTTACTGTAATTTAATATATTATTGTGTGCCGGGAAAGAGTGTCTTTTATGTACTTACTTTGAGTCATGTGCGTATGAAAGTAAGAGTACCTATGTTGTTTGGGTGTTTCGGTTGGTGATGTTTTGGAGTACGGACACTCGGTGACACATTAAGCTTTCCAGTATAATATGGCCTCGCTTTGTATAGATTTCCCGTACAATGAGAGATCCGCATGATAACAATATGAAATTCGCGCGCGCGTGCTAATGTGACCTATCAGCTGTTAGCCGCGTGACGCCGTTCTGTCTCATTACTATCGTACCGTGCCACAGTGGGTAGACAGAGCACCCGCACGGCGCGCCCCCGAATTTCATATGGCTGTTGTGTTATTGTGATGAAAGTGAATAAGTACAAAAGAAATGTTTCTTTGGGAAAGTTGTTTGTTATCACCAGTCACCATATGTGTATACTTATCCACACGAACTTTCATCACCTGTTTAATTCAGGTTAAGTAACTCTCGGAAAAAAATGTGCTTTCAGTCTGTGTGCGTTCTCTATCAGTTTTGTTTAAACCGATGAAGTTGGTTGTGAAATGATTATAGACACAACATTTTGTTAAGTTGACGTTTCGTTAACATTGATCCTGTAAAACACCAATTTTATTTTTCTGTCTTTCATTTAAAATTTACAGCGATCTTTGAATTCGCAATAGACATCTTTTCCAGGTCGTTAAACTGAAACACTGATAGGTACCTACCATAGCCATACGTGATATATACCATGGCATATACCATATGTGCTAGGACCTTAATTACTTACTTCGTGTTTCAATCATTGATGTAGGATGGATTCGTTTAATCTTCCCATTATGGCAATCAGTGTGAACTGTCGAAGATAGATTTCTAATTCTGACATGTGGTCGATTACTTGCAGTGGACGACCAGCAAGCTCTTTGGTCCCAAGGAATTCATGGAAGATAGTATTATGCCCGTTGTCACTAACGCAAGAAGGTTGTAAAATAAAACATTGGTGTCGCCATTTTTTTTTTATAAGGCTTTGATGTTTGGTTGCCTGTAGGTTATGTATTCCAATTCCAGACGATAATGTGCAGAAACCAGAACATCTTTAATCGTTGGTTTATTATAAGTATTTCAACGTTGAAACAAACTTTCATGGTAGAAAATTAGTCTTAGAATTGGTTTCAGCATAATTATAAACAACAATCGTATTGTTTCGTAAAGGTTTAAACGTGGTATGTGGATCAATTTCTTATGTAAGGTCTACCTTATTTTTATTTGTCGGAAAAATAATGCAGGTACTACCTACTCTATGTAGGTAAGTATTAAAATTTTCTAACGATTAAAATATTTCAAGGGCGTGTCCGTTTGAGACGTAGGGTACTTAAGTAATTAATTTCCAAAAATGTAGGTATAATAAATCCTGTAAGCCCGCAAAACCTTTCCCGGTCAAAATAAAAAGTAGCCCTTTTCAGGTCTTTTGTGTAAATTGCTTTTGTAACGCCTAAAATGAATAAGTAAACCAAGGCTAAGTCCAAGGGTTGAGGTATATTAATTAATAACTTTATGCCTTTTAAGGCAGTGTTCTCGGAAATGTGCTACTTATCGGATGAAAAATTACTGGAACAGCTAAATGAAAGCTCGTTGTTGGATTGTCGACCTCTTCCGCTGTACCGACCGTTGAAAATCCAAAATCACGTATCTATTTCCGTTTTTGCATGTGTCAGTGAAAACAGCAAAGAACATTCAGCGAAAACGGGATTCACTTTAAAACTTACTTTCTTCCCTTCTTGGTAAGGTTCATAGTCTGTTATTCCGATTTAAATTTGGAATTCAGAGTATAAACCAGACAAACAGTTATTTAAATCCATCGTAATAAATGTAAATTAACTGATTCATGCCATTTTGACGAGATCGTAGGCAGCTAATGTCTCGCTTGTTTGGGAGCGGCATATTTAGCTTATGTTATGTTATCAACGTCATCTCATCCTACATAAAAACAGTAAAAGTAGGTGTGTATTTTTTATATTTGTTAAGGTAGGCTGCCCGCCCACGTCAGACTTTTTGTAGGACCAATAATCGGGCCGATTTTTCCTCGGATTATTTTCCTCGATTTCTGACCAACTTCTTGTAGGACGTGTGCATTGCACTATTGCTATCAGTGTGTTATATTTTTCTCCTACAAAAAATCGGTCACCGATTATCGGACGTGGGCGAGCAGCCTTAGGCTATCGTCCGTCTTGGCACTTGATAATGTGGCGACAACGGAAAGCTACAAATCATTTAGAAATTAAAAAGCTTAGTTTTGTTTCTATCAATTGTTTTAAAATTATGTTTTAGATAAGTTAAACGCTAAATGAATCATGTGACTTGTGCCAGCAACCCGGCTCTAGAAGAAACCGCAACTAAAAATATACAGTTAAGAGATTACAATATAGGTCAATCAATTATCTCAGGGAGCCGCAGTTTGTTGAATATTCATAGAGGTTTAAACCACGCTTTCATAACAATCCATACGTCGGTAAAAGTGAAAACGAATGTATTCCCTGCAATAATAATTGCTTACTGTGGAGGATAGTGGAATACCTCACTATAACCTTTGTATTGTTATCTGTAAGCCATCCAAACACAATAAAACTAACAGGCTAACATTTGAACAGTCTTTTAGTTGGTAGTCAGAAGCCAAAAAGTCTGACAACCAGTCTTGCCAGCGGGTATCGTGTTACCCGGTTACTGGTATGTTGTGTTCAGATAGGCAGTCGCTCCATGTGAAATATTAGTATTCAGTTGTATACGTTTTGGACTCGAGGCCGACTCCAACATGTTGGGAAAAGGCTTGGCAAAATGATGATAAATTATTACGTCGAACGTTGACAGAATGCTCAAGAGAGCCTTGATAAACACCATAAGAGGCTTTCGCGTAGAGGCTGGGTCAAGGGTCTAATTAATAGGGCTTTATTTTCGGGCTCTTCAACACGATAGACACGTATTGAGTGGAAGTGTAACCCTCTTCTTTTAGAACAGACACAAGCAAGGGGCTCTTGTCTTTATTTCTGCGCCCTTGATCGGATTTCATTTCTTTTAGATATCTTTTCATAGTATAATTTTTTTTTTTTGCAAAAAAAAACCGACTTCAAAAAACCCTAAACGCACTAAAAAGTTAAAAATAATACTATAACCTACCTATATTAATAAACCTAACCTAACCGACGATTAACCTATAATAAAATTTAATAATTCTTTGGAGTCGGTGCCAAGCAATATAATTTGAATTAATTAATTAATTAATATTTAGAAATTGTAAGATGTTTTGTTTTTCTGGCCTTAGTCTGTCTATATAGTCAAGCAGGTATATTGCTTGGCACCGACTCCAAAGAATTATTAAATTTTATTATAGGTTAATCGTCGGTTAGGTTAGGTTTATTAATATAGGTAGGTTATAGTATTATTTTTAACTTTTTAGTGCGTTTAGGGTTTTTTGAAGTCGGTTTTTTTTTGCAAAAAAAATAATATTTGTTAATTTTTAGTGACATATTTTAAATCTAATAATAAAATATGGGTAGGCCTAGTAAAGATGCGTCTCGTATGAGAAAACGGCGTCAAACTGAAACTGAGAAAAAGGAAAAAGGACAACGATCAAAAGAAATTAGGGAAAGAAATGATCAACGCATTTTGAATAAGAACCCTGATCATCGCGAAAACAGACTGTCAAAGAAGAGGACCTACATGTTACGTAGGTTGAATAAGGAAAGTCAAGTCTGTGGTACACCTGGAAAATGCATACCGTTATAATTACAACAAGTCAACAAGAGTTACGGTGCCTGTCTCTTGGCTTCATCATCAGATTTGATGGTAGAATGGTTCTCATTGAACGCAAATATTTCACTTGTTGTAGAAAATACTAAAATCGCTGTACGTTTTCCTATAAAATTTGAAGAGTTCCCTCGATTTCGCCAAGATTCCATCATCAGATCCCGACTTGGTGACTATGGGACCAAATGGAAAGCATAGGCTTTGAAATAAAAAAATAATTTTCCAAATCGGTTCGTACATGACCGAGTTATGCGCGAACAAAAAACGCAATGCAGAGTAAACGAAAAGTTAGAATATTTAGATTTTTGTTGATTTTTTCAAAACCGCTTGTCTGGTTTCGATAAAATTTTCATGGGTCCATTTGGAAAGTACACGCTATCCAACAAAAAAAAATTTAAAATCGGTTTGTAAACGACAGAGTTATGCGCGAACAAACATAAAAAAAATACAAACATCCGAATTGAGAACCTCCTCCTTTTTTAGAAGTCGGTTAAAAAACGTTTGATGCGGTTTTCATCAATAGACAGGATGATTTAAAAGAAAGGGTTAACACATCAAAATATCCACGCCAACGAAGTCGCGGGTGGCAGCTAGTAAAAAGTAAAATAAAGCGACATGTTTGTAATATTTAGTAATTATAACAGCTGTCGTTCTGTAGCTATAGCCTACCACCGTAAAGAAAAAGCTGTAAATTTATGTTATGATTTACCCAGTGATGTAAAATTTCAACACATTGACCAAAAATAATAAGACACATTAAATATTGTGCCATCATTCAATCAGAACGCCCTATTTAGGAACAAAGCCACACTGCGTTTTGGCGTGGCGTAAGTCCAGTGTGCGATAAACGTAAGTACATGGGTAGGAAGGTACACTTGACATTACAAGTACTAGCCACGTGTCAAGGTCATTACATAATTAGATTTCCGCATTTAGCAGTAGATTTGCAAAGATAATATTAGAAGCAACTAGCTGACCCGCGCAACTTCGACTGCGTCACATTTTTCCAGTTTCTGCAACATTCTGCGATCTTATTGGTCGTAGCATGGCCTATGGCCTTTCTCTATAAATGGTGTATCTAATACTAACAGAATTTTTCAATTCGGACCAGTAGTTCTCGAGATTAGCAAGTTCAATCAAACAAACTCACTTGCAAAGATGAAAATTTCCACCAAGCGGAAAAATCAGCCACTGAAAAAAGGACTTTTGTGATTGTTCGAAACGGACCCTTATAGCAAACGCACACCGGGGACAGCACGAACGAGCATTTTATCTTTACCCAACGTAAATCCATACGTAGCAAGTTATAACAAGGTACAGATTCCAATGTATGAAGATAGACACCAAGGTATCAAAGGGGATTTCCCTTCGCGGCATTGAACTGCGGCCTTTACTCGTAGATAGTATTTTATTTGTGGAAGTATGTCTGTCTATCTGTTTGTTATCTTTTCACTCCTAAATGGCTGAAAGTATTTCGATGAAAAATTGGCACTCAGGTAAAATATCACCAGGTTTAGGACTTATTATCCCGGCAGTAGTCTACGTTCAAATCCCTCCAAGCGGGCGAAACCGCGTGCACAAGCTACTTCGTGTTTTGAAGTGAAAACTTCTTTAGCGGCGTTGAGCACTTTTTCTGTAATGGGTATAAAATCTTAAACTCGCGTCAGGTCACGTGTCCTGATCGAAAATTCGTAAGACGAATTGACATTAGGTTGCGAAGGAATTTGAACTTTATGACATCTGTCATTGAGTTTGGTTTTCCAAAACTGGATAATTATCTTATGCACAAACAAAACCTTCGATTTCTCCAAAGAGGTAAAATTCGTAAAACGTATCGTAATATTTCTGTGTTAAATTTGTTATGTAATGTAAGTTGTCATGTCTGTGTATGATAGCGCAATAAATGAATATTGTATTTTACCACATAAATGATAGAACTAGATAATTAAAGCAATTCGTTCAAAATTATTTCCTAACCATATCCAAAAATGCACAACGTTACTATTCAAGTTTTCACTTCTGCCGGCACTCCCGGAGTGCAACCCGTTTTTTTTATAACATTTTATTTTCCACACATAGATGACATTGACATTTATGACATTTAAGTATGTCGCCTTTTTCCCATGTTACTACTGCTACGATCCTTACATATACTCTTTTTGCCTCGTCCACGTTCATGGGTACATCATACACTCCTGCGTGTATTTTCTTTTACATCTTGAAAAAGGTTTTGCTCAAAAAGCTGCCAGGGATGCCTGGCGAGGATAAAACCTTAATTAATTAGTTGAAGTGATTGAATGCGCCCTTTAAGGTTTATTAAGAAAAAATGCAAACCAAATTGAATTTCAAATCTATTCAAGGTTTCAATTTCAGGCTGTCTGAAATTTAAAAGCAAAATTCTACTTCTCTTTGCAGTCCCATAATAGGTAAGCAGGGGTTTATATTTATATAATTACGGTATTATTTTGGCATTCGATTAGTTACAGCAACGAGTACCAAAATTTGTGTTCCTACAATTAAAGCGACTTTTTCCTAGAATAATGGGTATTTAGTTTGAACGGCCCAAATCGAATGGACCACGGGCAAATAGACCTTAATCAAAAATTGTCAACGTCCGAAAGGACCGGTGATAGAATGATTTCAAAATTAATTTAAAAGGACAGTCGCGCGGGCCTTTCGCTTTGGGCCGTTCAGACTAAATATATGAATAACGACTGCAACTTTTGAGGATCTCTTAGCTACATAATAACAGCCGTACGGATCGATCTTCAGGTGAAGTCACGCTTGCCAAAGTCGGTCCGTGTATGGGTGACCGTGAAAGTTCCGAAGTTCACAACATTAAAAAAAATCGCAATGAAGTGACGGACGTGGAGAACAAGCCTTCGACACTGTGAGGGAACTTTTTACACCCGTTATTTATGTGTTCGTGACTGTACCTATCTAGTACCAAAATACTTACTATACTCTATTAAGTTACAAAAACAAAAATTATTTGATATTAACTTCTTAACTTAAAACCGTGGCGCAGTTTTTGCATCAACATTAAACTTGAATTAAAAACCCATTTGTATTCTATTAAGGTCCGTCGTTACTCTATAAGCATGGCTTACCAATGTCGAACGATGATCGGGCCGCTACATTAGCTATTGTTTAGATTAGATTTGCGAAATTAATTTCAATATCAAGGACGAGTGTAGACGAAATGATCTAGACACATAACATAAGCTATACATTTCCAGTGTAACATGGGCTCGCTTTTGATTTCCCATACAATGAGAGGTCCGCCTATATTGGTTCTGTATTGTGCTTTGATTGGTGGCCGGGTGTACAATAAGGATCGTTTGCACACGCCAAAATGGGACCTAACGCTGCCATCTCGCTTTTTCAATACAGTAATTTAGTGACAATAGTTTTGTATCTCGTGGTTAAATAATAACAGCCGCACGGGTCGATCTTTAAGGTTAAGTCGTGCTTGCGGAGGTTGGTCCGTGGATGAGTGACCATAATTACATAACGAGTTTCCTCCGTGCCTCGGAAAGCACGTTAAGCTGTTGGTCCCGGCTGTCATTCGTAGATCTTTGACAGTAGTTACGAGTAGTCAGAAGCCAAAAGTCTGACATCCAGTCTTACCAAGGGGTATCGTATTATCCAGATACTGGGTTGTGGAGGTCAGATAGGCAGTCGCTTCATGTAAAATACTGGTACTCAGTTGCATCCGGTTAGACTGGAAGCCGAACCCAAGACAGTATGGGAAAAGGCTAGGCAGATGATGATAGTTTTGTATCTCTGATAAGTCTAATGTGTGTGGGCCAGAAACTTTGGACCTTATTTAGATCTATTACGGTCGCAGTAGCTCACAGGATAATTAACTACGTTCTTTAGAGGGAAAATATTCAAGTCATAAAACATAGAAGGAAGAAATGTAAAGGCCACCTTGCTTTGAAAAATTTACTGCTTACGGAATCTGATATAAATCTACGCGAACATTGCGTAAATTCCTCGAGAATTGGACGAATACGCACGCACCTGAGAACTATTTATTTTTAAGATTATATAGCGTGTACCAGAAAGCTGTGGTCATATATCAGTGTGTGATTCTGACCATCAAACTGAACATCTTTCTCCATGGGAAAAACATTGGAAACGCCAAAAAAAATAATCTGCTGTGAAGTACAAAACTTCTGTACTTACTCGATCCCAATGTATGGATCAGCTGATTTGTATTTCGCGATCACATCTCTAAGGTACACGCTGTATACTGTTTAGTAACTGATAGATATTTAAATTTAAACGTTTTTAAAATAAACGTGGATCTTCCTTTGTTTCTATAGGTGGACGTATAACAATTACGTAACCAAATTTGGAGGCAATAGAACTAAATCGAAAATAGATTCGCAAGTACTTAGTCCAAGACAAAGAACCAACAAAGCCATTTGCAAAATAAAGATTACATCATACTATTTCAGGAAGACGTAATATAAAATAACTGCGACTCATTTGTAGACGAATTCAATTGAGTTTTAAATCTTCAAGGTTTGGTATACATTGGTACATGCACTACATATGCCATATTTACTGACGCTAGACACTAAATATTGTGCACTGTCAGATTATCAACTACTAGCTGTCTGGCGCAACTTCGTTTGCGTCACATTTTGCCCGTTTTCGCAACATTTTTCATTGCTACTCCACTCCTATTGGTCGTAGCGTGATATATAGCCTATAGCCTTCCTCGATAAATGGGCTATATACCACTGAAAGAATTTTTAAAATCGGACCAGTAGTTTCGGAGCCTATTCAATGCAAACAAACAAACAATCAAATCTTTCCTCATTATAATATTAGTTTAGATCACAGCAATAAACCGAGCGTTGTAAATCCAACAGTACCTTTTACTTCGACATTATATACAGGGTGTCATATAATTAGTGAGCGATACTGAAACACGTGATTATACTCATGATAACAAACAATTTTCCCAAAGAAACATTTTTTAAACTCATTCACTTTTATCACAGGCCAAAGGCGCGCGCGCGCTAATTTCATACGGCTGTTGTTTTACTGTGAAAAAAGCGAATGAGTATAAAAAAAATATTTGGGAAAGGTGTGTGTTATCATGAGTATAATCACGTGTTTAAGTATCGGTCACTAATTACTAGGCACCCTATATATGTGTCGGCGTGAATTAAAACGAGCATAGAAAACTATTCACTGTAACAGTCTTCTATAGGTAGATAAGTTGCTCTGGTCCTCTACAATCCTGTACAAAAATGCGTTGGAGGGACTATCAAGTACTTATCATTACAAAGCCAACAGATTTCTGTCAATGTTACTCTTAAAATTCAATTAAATGTGCCAGAAACAATTAACAAGCCAGTCACTGTAATGCATGGCGTTTAAAAAACCAATATGTCAAGGGATTTAAAAGTAGAACAATGTAACAGTTCTATTCTCTATGGCCAGTTGAAGAAATTAACCTAATGTCAAGATCACATGCATTAGGAACATGGAAGACAACGGCCCCATTTATTTGAAGATATTGGTTCATTGTGACGTACCTGTTGCAACATAGAGCTGGAGCTGGTTATGTGTGATATGATACATAACAATTTGACAGAGGTGTTGTTCGCCCACATTTAATCAGTTCTGTTTATATGCTATCTACTGGGACTACATTTTTGCCGCTAACCCAACACAAACCCAACATCCGGAGTATTACCGAAACTTCAGCACCTCTCCCTTTACACTAACAGGGAGATTTCTACGTTACATTAATGAAATAAAGTATTTTTATTTTTCATATAACACTCACAAGGGAGCTAAGAGTAGTGGAAGACCAAAGTTAGAATTAAGTTTACGAAAGATGATATAAAAAGACTACTAGAGAAGTATGGAAGAAGAAGAAATGATGCGTCGACCCCAAATAAATTAAGATAATGGCAGGAGAATTTTGATTACTTAGACAAACACACAAAGCAATAAACTGTCTAAATCTATGCAATTTAAATTATGTAGTATGCTATGTAATGTAGTAAATTGCACGATAAAACGCTTTACACAAGCTATGCAGATTCAGATTATCTTTCTAATTGAAACTAACCAGACTCCCTTCAACCTAACCTAACCTAGCTCTAAATACATGTTGAAAATTAAATTATCTTAATAGATCAGGCTATGAATTTAATATCGAGGATAATTTCCTTTCGGTCTGACGAAAATCCGCTTAACTCGTTGTAACTTTGCATAACAAATAATGAAGGAAAGTTGGTATCAAGTGTGATATCAACACGCTAATGTTATGTTTTGTCACGTTCTATGTAAGTTCAAGGATGAGTGTTATATACCAGGGTAGGTACCACTGAGGGTCAACTATTAAATTTAGGTTTATAAACCTAAAGTAAATAGTCGCAAAGGTCATTTTCGGAGACTGGATTAGGTGGATAGAACTAAATAATAAAAATAAAAACTAAAACCCGACTGGAAAAAAAACAGTTTAAAAGTAATGCGCTAAAAAAAGACCGATACAAATTTGAAAATATAAAACAAAATTAAAATAAACCATAAACAAAGTAAACTCCTTAGTTTTTAGTATTTGTTGTTATAGCATCAACAGAAATACATAATCTGTAGAAATTTCAACTGGCTAATTAACACGGTTCATGAGATACAGCCTAGCGACAGGCGGACGGACGGACGGACGGACGGAATGACAGCGAAGTCTCAGTAATAGGGTCCCGTTTGACCCTTTGGGTACGGAACCCTAAAAACGAGCAAAAATATCACTTCTCTGTATGGGAGCCCCATTAAATTTATTTTATTCTGTTTTTAGTATTTGTTGTTATAGCGGCAACAGAAATACATAATCTGTAGAAATTTCAACTGGCTAACTATCACGGTTCATGAGATACAGCCTGGTGACAGACGGACGGACGGACAGCGGAGTCTTTGATTATTTATGTCTCTGGTGACAACCTCCTGAATTTTGACGAGGATGCAAAACAACACCACGTATATTAGACTTCTGCACTGTCCCAAATAAATTGGGGATAAGGACAAGAGGAAGAATAAATTATTGAATTTGTATGAATGAGAAAACAATTCCTATTTCATTCACAACATAGCTCTGTTAAAGTAATTCAAAGATTCCCTGCAACAGACATAAAGTGAAACGCAGATAATCTAAACTTTTTTAATATGACCTGAATGGGATAATATGGCACGACATTTTCACTTTCGACGGAAGACTTTAGTAAGACGGAATAAAAAACTTACTTACTTCTTAAGTGCCTACATTATCTAGCTTTACTCCCCGAGGGTTGGAAGTGGTTAAAAGGGTTTGCTAAAATGCATAATGTATGACTCCTACTATCTTTGTGGATTTGCCATCATTTGCCATGCGACTTTTTGCAGATGTCATAATTAGTCCAGTAACTGCTTTGATTTTTTGCAGTCTTGTTTATGATGTTGGCCCAAAGAAAAAACCGCGAAAACTTAGTTTTGTTTTCATTGATGATTGAGATGTTGGCGATTATAACCCAAAAAAAATCATAACTACCGGATTTGACGTAAACTACCCCGTACTTTCAGGCGACAAGGCTGATCGAAGCGACAAGGTTACTGAACTAAATGTACTGATTACATGTTCGAGTCGCCAGGATTCAGCACAAACGGGCAGTAAAATCTATACTAATATTATAAAGAAGAGAAGTTTGTTTGTTTGGTTGAACGCGCTAATCTCGGTAACTACTGGTTCGAATTATCTATACAGGGTGTAACGGAAAGGGCATATACATACTTAAGGGTGTGCTACAGACCATCAAACTGAACATGTTTCTCCATCGGACAAACATCGTAATAGCAAAGATTGGATTGGATTAGAATTGCTGATATCTCGTTGAGGCGCGCGTGGAACACGAACGCGCCGTCGGCGTCGGCACGGGCGGCCTGTCGTCATAAGACGGGCGGACGGTGAGCTAGCCCATTTTTCACCGTCCACAGACCCGCGGATCCACACATACAATTGAGTTGAATGCAGCTACAGACGTGGCACCGTTGACGATTATTCATTTGGCACTTGGCAAAATGCCTTCATAAGAGAATAAGGCAATCCTGGATATTTGTAAATCTGATTTCCTAATTATACCTGTATGTTAGTTTGAGGATAGCCTTGTCGAGTAATCCAATGTCATTTGCCAATTGCCAGTAGGTACTTATCATATTGGCCGATCGTAATTGAGATCAATTATCTTAATAGGTAGGTATACGATTTGAGGTAGATACAGGTCTGGTTTCCGCTGGCTCTAGTTAGTTTGTCGCCATAATTGCATTGAAGCCATTAGTTATGGCATGTATTTATTTGATATTGCCATGATTCCGTAGTCGTTCATCAACTTTGGACTTATTATAGAGAGGCACCTGGCATTCATAATTTTCAATATTGACTCATTCATTTTATCATCAAATCAAATCATCTTTATTTGTGAACACAGGTATTAAAAAAGGTCTTATTCATACAGTTTTGTTGAACTCTATGTCCTACCAATGAAATTGGTGTACAAATATAGTTTTTTTTTTTGTAATATGTCTGGATTTATAAAATACAAAGTCAGGTTCGAGTAAATAATAAAAATCTAATGTATTAATGTAATAAGGAATCAATTATAATTTATTTTTCATGCATGTCAGCGGCAAATTATATAAAAATTAAATTATATAAAATCTCAAATTTTGTAATATTGTAAACAATGTCAATTAAATGTACTATTCATAAATAAATTAAAAATAAATTATAATAAAGGGCTGGTAATGTCATATTTTATCATTTAAAAAATCTTCGATAGAGTAATACTATGAATACTTACGTCTTATCTATTAGAAATGAATGTAATTTTCTTTTGAATTTTAGGACATTATCTTCACTCCTTATACATTTTGGTAATTTATTATAGACCTTTGGAGCCATTACAAAAATACTGTTTTTGTATAGTGCAGTACTAGATCCGACTGTTTGTAACCGATCACAACGGCGCTGACTAGTTACTCGAGCAAATTTATGTAAATTATTTCTTACGAACATAGACGTTTCATAGATATACAACGACGGCATAGTTAATATTTTGGTCGGTTTGCATCTGTCTGTTGTCTGCAAATTATAAATAGCTCGTATGCACCTTTTTTTTGGCACTTAAATACCATATCTTTACCCGTGGCATTACCTCAAAATATAATTCCGTATCTCAATGTTGAAGCTATAATACGCCGTTAAGACGTGTTGCTCGATTGGCCGTTTTACTTAACATGTGCAAAGCATAAGAATGTTGGTTCAGCATACTGCATACTTTATCAATATGGGAATTCCATTTTAAAGTGTTTTCTATGTTTAGTCCAAGAAATTTAGTCACTTTAACTTCATTAATAGTTTTGTCATTGTATTTAATATTTAAGTCCAGATTATAATTAATTCTTTGTTGAAATGTCATTAATACTGTTTTATCAAGATTTATAATCAAACTATTATTCTGCAGCCAATTCACAACTGATTGTAAAGTATTATTAATATCATCTTCTTCTATATTATTATCATCTTCGAACCCTTCCCATATTTTTGACGTTGGCGCAACTCGTCCCTCTCTCTCCATCAAAATTTATATTCATCACTCTTTTAGACACATGTGTTGACTCAATCATCTGTTACCAATTAATGATAATATGACTTCCTTTAACAAAGACGGCGAGTTTTTTGAAAATTCTCCTAAAGGGATATTCGATGAATTTACGTAATTTTTGCTGATAGGAAATCCCATAATGCACATAATCTTATTAATCTATACTTAATTTTATAAAGTTTGTTTGTTTGTTTGTTTGGTTGGCGCTAATCTCGGGAATTCCTAGTCCGAATTGAAATAAAATATTTTCGTGTTGGATAGCTCATTTACCTATCAAGAAAGGCTATAGGATATATAACATCACGCTACGACTAATAGGAGCGAAGCATCATGTTGCAAAAACGCGGAAAATGTGACGCAGACAAAGTTCCGTGTTACCTTTAATACCTATTTTATCGGCTATTCCACGAGACGTTTTCGGGGATTGCTCTACGTTATCGTTTATATTAGATACGGTTTATGCGGAACGATAAAAATGTCGTATCTCACTGCAGTACTAAATGATAAGAAAATTTAACACGCTTACGACATTGGTACCTACTTAGTGTGTGGGATTTATTTGTTCATTCTTTTCTTGTACAAATAACATTTTATGAATTTAATATTTAATATTAGCAGAGGTCGGAATTAGGTACAGTATTAATGTGGATCTTCCCTTGCGTATGCGCATTGGAATTTTGCAACTTCGGACATCCGATGTCGGATGGTTTAAATTGTGTAAAAGTAAATAACTTTTTTATATAATTAATCACGAGATATTTTTCTGATCTTTAAAATTAATCTCGGGATTTGAGGCATATCCACTTTATTCTTTCGCTGTTTGAAATCAGTGTAAGTACATAAATAACTCTACCTAATTCCGACCTCTGGTAATTAGTTATAGGTCCTTAAGACGAATACTGGAAAGTCTGTCAACCAGTCTTACCAACAGGGTATCTTGTTACCCAGTAACTGAGCTGTGGAGTTGGGATAAGCAGTTGCTCTCGTATTCAGCTGCATCCTGATAGACTGGCAGCCGACCCCAACATTGTTGGGAATAACAGGCAGATGAGAATTGATGTATTTCCATGGAATTTAGAAATCGCGATCTTGGACCAGATTTAATTAGATGATAATATTTACATTATATGATAAATAGGATAGTTCAATAACTAGGATATTTCTCCCTATTTTGGGAAATTTTAACTTTAATTTTACCCTTTTAACGGTAGGTGAATGAATTAACTGCAACAAAATTCTGGTTACTTGATTGGTCTTTTTAGGGTTCCTCACCCAAACGGTCAAACGGGACCTTATTACTGAGACTACGCTGTCCGTCCGTCCGTCTGTCCGAAGCTGTATCTCATGAAACGTGATAGTTAGCCAGTTGAAATTTTTACAAAGTATGTATTTCTGTTGCCGCTATAACAATAAATACTAAAAACAGAATAAAATAAATATTTAAGGGGGCTCCCAAACAAAAACGTGTTTTTTTCATCCTAAAAAAAAAAAAAAAAAAAGGGGGCTCCCATAAAAAGTCATATTTATGCTCGTTTTTATAAATAATGGCACGAGACCCTTCGTTCGCGAGTCCGACTCGCACTTGGCCGGTTTTTTTTTGTTGTTGTTGTAAGCAGAAATCTTAATCAAATAAGTCGCCTGCGCAACATCTAACCTATCTAACAATCCTTATCATTATCATATTAATATCATTCGCAACGTAAATAACGATAAAATTGCTGCGTGTATTCAATTGTGTGTTTTATGTCAGTCGGATAAGATTTATAATAGATTTTGTTGTAAATAGAGCATGTTACATAGGGAAGCGAAGACAGCAGTATTTTTTCGCAACTGTGACCGTCGCGACGTCTAGGTGATATTTATGTGTGAACATTAAATAATACTAACGATATTATTTGAACTGAGTGGTTTATTAACTTTAAAATAATTTATTTGAGTACCAAAAAATAAATAAATTCAAATCATAATTGGAGAATTTTCCAAAAATAACTTTTTTTTGTCAATTGTTTATTCTAGTTCTATTATTTGACTGTGGCTGAATTTAGTCAAGTTTTATTCAACTTTTTCGAATAAGAAGTTTCTGTGAAAAAAATTATACTTGGCAGAATATGTTTAATTAAACATGCTTAGCGTACCTAAGACGTAAGATAAATATACAAGGGTACTAGGAAGTGCATTCAAGATCGATCATACATATTCATCAATATAATATTACGTATACCGCTTATGTATTGGTACCTACCATTTATGTATTAAAATAATTTTATCACCATTTTAATTAACAACGCTTCAGGTTTTCCAAACACCTCATTATTATTTATTTACTAAAGAAGAAAATAAATAAAAGACAATAATAAAAAAGGACTCGAAAAATTAAACCAAAAATATATCAGTATTAGTCTTCCATATACAATTAATATAATAGTAGTAAAGTGCAATAGTGCGTGAGTGAGTGTTAATAGTAAAATTATTAAATAATTTATAAAATAATGTGTATTATTGTGAGTGAGTGTTAATAGTAAAATTATTAAATACTATCGAGTATGGAAATGCTACGGTTGGGACTGGTGCCAGTGACTGGTATCGCTTTGGCCATTGGACTGACATGGCTTAATGTGAAGAAGTGAGTGATCATAGCATTATCATCCTTTATCGTACCCACTTCTAGGACACAGACCTGTCAGAGGAGCTGATTATCATAACCTTCCACGCGGGCGGTTTTGGGATGTCGCATGTCTAAAGGAGGCTGTTCAGCCAAACCTCAGTGTTCATCACTTAGTTTTACCCTCTCGCACTCGTCCTGTCTCGGAGTGTCTCGGCGAGAGTGCACCGTCAGCTTTAGATTTTTTGGTGCTGAAGTTTTTAGTTCAGTGATGAGGTAATAAATAATACAAAGTAATGTATCTGCCTAAGGTTGATCATGTTGATGTCATGGCTGTAACCACTGCCCTCGAGTGACCATAGCTTTTAGAGTTTTCAGAGTAGGGGCTTGTCTTATACTTACGTGAGGTTGGACAGGGGAAAGGGAGTCAGAAAAAAAACATGATTTATATAAGATTTTATTAATATTTTAGAATAGATTATGAGAATAGATATTTTTAGATTTACTTTAACATTATCTTTAAAATATTGTTCCGTTCCCACAGACAAACCGTGGAAACGGTTTTGTGGGGCATAGATTTTAAATGAAAGTTTGTAATAAAATTGTATAATAAATAAATAAATAAATAAATAATAATAATTTTAGTTAAAATACCCGAGCAAACGAGTTTTTCAGTACATGATGATGGTGCTTTGTTTCAGTACATTCAGCAACTTAGCAGTACTGAAATACTAGGTTTATAATATGTACACTATGTTTATCTATGTTTGTCTATGTTTATGTGGATCATCAAGGTTCTGTGTCCCCCGGCAGGCCATATCTCGTTTACCTAGTGAATGATAGAATAATCTATAAGATCTGTACTTTAATTCAAATCGTCTCTACTGACTTATTGTTCTATCGGTAGTAGACGATTTTCATAAACATTAACAACATCCGTAATTAATCTTCTAAGATCTATCAGTTGACAGATGATAAATATATTCAATCTCGTTTCTTTAATCAGTAGCATCACGGCTGAATGCACATAATAATCATACAGACAAAATAATTGGCAATCACTATTCTATTTCTTTGAAATAGTAATAACAACATTGCTTAAGGTAGACCAAGCCAAATTCCAAATAACAAATACATTAGTAGGTGCAACGCTATGCGGAAAAGTTCAGAAATAGCTCTATGATCTTGACAATCACAGAATTCTCAGCAAGGCAGCTGGCTTGATTCAAAAAGCAGTAAGTACTTCTGGATACGGCGCGTATTGTTAGGAGGTTCCTCTCTCAAGAACCCTGACCACCGGTAGCTCGGGTCCTATTCCCGGTGCCGTTGGGCTACTATTTTTTAATATTATTTTAGATTGAAATATTAAAAATATAATTAATTTGGAAAGAGTAAATTCAAGTAATTATTATTATCATTTAATCAAGTAATTTGTCCTAATTAGTAGATTTTGGTCTCAATGCCTTTTTTTACAAATTAATCAATTTATACAATGACCATATAGAACCTTCTATAATTACATATTATCAGCGTGGTTATAAAAATATGAATAATTAAAGGGCCTTTGAACATTCGTCTCAAAGTTCAGAGGGGCTCGTGGCTAAATTTTAACGACCACACTGGTTGGTCTTGTAAGTTGAGCAACGTTAGTGTGCGTCAACGACATGACGGGGGACGAGTGAGACTCTGTGCCCGAAACTCACGTCCAGCGGTTGGTCCCACCTTTTATTAGTTATGTCTTTGACAGTCGCTACGGGTAGTCAGAAGCTATAAAGTCAGACAAACAGTCTTACCAAGGGGTATCGTGCTACCCGGTCACTAGATTGGGCAAGTCAGATAGGCAGTCGCTCCATGTAAAATACTAGTATGAACTGCATCCGATTAAACTGGAAGCAGACTCCTATATAGTTGGTAAAGGTTAGGCAGATGTTCATTTTAAACATTCGCCTGAACTTTTCAGAGACTCGTATTAAAAGGAAGCTATCAACATCTAACCATCTCTTTCTCTCTTGCAGGAACTCTTACAGTAGAAGAGGTGTACAAGGACCGAGATCAGTTCGCAGCTCTTGTTCGCGAGGTGGCAGCACCGGACGTGGGCCGCATGGGCATCGAGATCCTGTCGTTCACGATCAAGGACGTGTACGATGATGTGGAGTACCTGTCCAGCTTGGGCAAGTCGCAGACGGCGGTTGTCAAGCGAGACGCAGACGTGGGAGTTGCGCAAGCTAATCGAGATGCCGGGATCAGGGTAAGAAGGATTACATCAATTTGCGCCTGTAAACCTTGAGATCAGATCGTCACTCACTGGACGCCTGGTGGAGGAAATGGCCGTCGAGGTAGACCGCGGCGAAAGCGGTGTGATGAGCTGCCCCCGTATTTACTAAAGCTCGGATTCGATTTCGATTCGGAAAGTCTTATGTCTATCTTGCTCGCTTTCATAATGTCAAAACAAGATAGACGTACGACTTATCGAATCGAAATCGAATCCGAGCGTTTGTGAATAGGGGGCCTGATCTTATTTGCGGGGCAAACATGGCCAGATATTTTATTTTATTTATTCAGGGACAATAAACAGCAGGCAGCAGGCAGATATCATACAAGATAGAGAGGCTTGGAAGGAGAAAGAGAAGGCTTTGGCCCAGCAGTGGGACACATAAGAGGCTAAAAAAAACCATTAGAGGCTAGTCAGGCTACCTATATAAACACCCACATTAAACCAGTTGTGATTAATTCTAGTGTGCCATCACCTAGGCACGAATTCAGATACTGGTCATAGCATTCGCTCATGAAAGTATCGTTAAATATTTTTGTTTAAAAATATTAGGGAATCAACAAAATGTCCATCCTGGTTTCCGACTGGTGGTCCGACATAACGGTATCAGGGCAAGGCTTTGCGATTACTCCGAACGTAAGCCTAAGTTGAATTGTCAGCAAAGCCCAGTTCTTTTGGTCAATAACTTTTTATTTATTGAGGCAACTTACACCAAAAGAAAAAAAAAATGCACCGAAATAATGTTCAGTTAAACGGATTACTGCGCTGAGTTATTACGGCACTTTTAGGGCTTAGTGGCTTAGGTGAGGCTTAAACTCACGAGCAGAATTGTAAAGTAGTTACCAACTACACAACCAAACTAGCACATGAGTCAATAAAACTGTATCAATTCATTATAAAAATATTAAATAGGAATTCATACTGCAATGAATCTGTCTCCAAACTAAAATCCGAATGAAATCACAAGTCTAAAACTTCATAATAAACGGCCGAAATTTCTGGAAAGCCGCTTGAATGTGAATTATTCAGCTCATTAGGTTCGTAATGAGTATAATAAAGAGTGCTCAAATGGACTGTATTTGGAGCCCGCGCATGCTTGAAGCGGCCATTTATTTGCTGTCCGCATGCCGCCACTTCCACGAACTGCTTAATGAATTTATTGCGACCAACAGAATCTCAATACGAGCTTCTATTGGTTTATTTATTGTTGGGGAAAGAATAACTTTTGCCACTTACAAGTTTCCACAAATAGACATTTAGAAATAGTCGGTCTGTTTCATTTCTTAAGAGACATGATGAAAAAATCTCAAAAATAGTCTGATATAGGAGAAATATCTGAAGCAAGCAAACTGTTTAGGAAACAATAGCTGGCACAAATTACCTTCCACAACAAATATTAGGCGCAGAGCAGACGATGGAGTCAGGACTGTTTGTCGGCCGGACAGAAATAACCGCTGAAATTCAAAATCATTTATTTCAAGTAGGCCAGTTACAGGCACTTTTGAATAGTGGAACAACAATAAAAATGAAGCTATACAGTCTCAGTCACAAGACATAATAACTGTGAAAGTACTGTAGTTGCCCATTCCAAAGCATAGATCTCTATAGATAAGAATGGGCAAGAAACTCCATGAACACTCTTTTAAATCAAAATTTTGTCACAATAACCTTGGTGACATAATTTATGTTGAGATGGTAAATTATGTGTGAACGATGTAGCAAGACGTGCACGTTAAAAGTGTACTTAGTAAAAACAAAAAGAATAATTAAAAGATAAAATAATTAGTTCGAAATGAGCCGTGGCAGCTAAGAGACGACCAGGCACATCTGACAGCGCCCGTTCACGAACATGACGCATGGATCAGCCATCATTCAACTCAACCATTTTGAAGGGAACTACATGACCCACCATCTACACACGCGCCACCATCAGCGTGACATTTGAGTGAGCGTGACATACTCTCAACCGCCAGAGCACATTCAAGTCAATAAAAAACGTAGGTTTCCAGTAAATAAATTAAGTAATTAATCCAGTATATTACTGTGTTATTTTTCCATCCATTGGTTGGTGTCCATTGGTCGTTGTAAACTGTTTGTGAAACCAATTGCCCATAGCGCGTTGGTCGTCTGCTCAGGCATTTACCACTTTAACCGACACGCGCCGGCCAGTTACCAACACTCGCCCAACGTTGGGGCCAATGCGATTTTCCAGAACCTCACGTTGGATAAGTGGCATTAGGCAAAGATTGAGGCCAATGCGTGGAGCCGGCGTGAAACCCATTTTCTTTGTTTCTTTTGGCTTTTCATGTTATTATTTGTCCTGTGCGTTTTTCAATATTTTTGCTGTTTCTAGGGTTCCGTACCCAAAGGGTCAAACGGGACCCTATTACTGAGACTTCGCTGTCCGTCCGTCCGTCCGTCCGTCTGTCACCTGGCTGTATCTCATGAACCGTGATAGTTAGTCAGTTGAAATTTCTACAGATTATGTATTTCTGTTGACGCTATAACAACAAATAATAAAAACAGAAAAATATCGTTATTTAAGGGGGGCTCCCATACAAAAAGTTTTTTTTTTCGTTTTTATAAATAATTGTACGGAAGCCTTCGTGCGCGAGTCCGACTCGCACTTGGCTGGTTTTTTTCTATCAGTAAGTTGAACGTATGTAATGTTTTTGACAGGAAGCGGAGTGCGAGAGGAGCGCGATGGACGTGAAGTACGCCATGGACACGAAGATCGAGGACAACACGCGCATGTACATGCTGCAGAAGGCACAGTTCGACCAGGAGATCAACACTGCGGTGAGTCTGCACTGACCTTCGGCTTTTAAGCTATCATCTGCCTAGCCTTTTCCCAAACTATCTTGGGGTCGGCTTCCAGTCTAACCGGATGCAGCTGAGTACCAGTATTTTACATGAAGCGACTGCCTATCTGACCTCCACAACCCAGTAACTGGGTAATACGATACCCCATGGTAAGACTGGATGTCAGACTTTTAGCTTGTAACTACTCGTAACGACTGTCAAAGATCTACAAATGACAGCCGGGACCGTGCTTTCCGAAGCACGAAGGAAACTTGACATGTAATTATGGTCACCCATCCACAGACCAACTTCGGCTTTTAAGCTATATCGATTGTAAAAGGTTGCTCTTTACTGTTGTTAGTACAGTCACGGGTACCAATATCTATACTTAGCTACTTCTAAAAGTATTTTTTTTACTGTTTTAATACTAATGTTAATTATGTTCTTAAGAACATAGTATTTTGGTACCCATTGCATTCCGAATAAGGTCTCGTCTAAAACTTGCAATCGTTATACATCGAAGAATTTGCTTTTGAATTTAGGTACGTCTGCCACCCAACATACCATTACATTATAATATGCAAGTATGGAGAATGCAACAAAAATGTTTGAGATATAGCCTAAGATCCCGGTATACAACGACCTTCACCGAGCTGGCTAATGGATGAAACTTATTTAAATTGCAAATGGGTTATCTAAAAAATTTCAGTCCAGGATATGATTAATAAATGTTTAAAAAAAAAATTTGAACCAGGTCACCAGTTTGGTTAATAAACAAATTCCATACCAATCGAAAGTGTAAAGCCCATAAAATATGCAAACGTTAGGTTGCCTTTTTTAATTCATTAACCAGACCGGTGCAAGTTACTATATAGTATCGATTTTCCTGTTTATACCTGCCTACCCGAGAATTGTGACGGGAAAAGAAAAGGCAACCTAACGTGTCCATATTGTATGGGCTGTATACTTTCGATCGTTATGGAATTTGTCTATTAACCAAACCGGAGAAAAGTTTAAAAAAAAAAATGTACTGACTGAAATTTTTTAGACAACCCATACTAAGCAATATATTTATTGACATATTAAATTTAATATAAAATAAGTTTCATCTATTAACCAGCTCGGTGAAGGTCGTTGTATAGCGGGATCCTATACTAATATATTTTGAGTAGGTATGATGAGAGTCGCATGTACGTGCATGTGACGACCAGTCAAGCTATACAAAACCAGTTTATCTCTCGTACAGGAAATCTATACAGAGCTAGGCCATGTTATACTGGAAATGTATAGCTTCATGTGTCGCCATTTGTTCCGTGACTTTATAGAGGTCTATGGAAATAATAGATGCCGCCACAACTTGTTGCATAGCGCAAATGAATCTATAGAGATTCATTTGCGCTATGCAACAAGTAGGGAAAAAAGGGAAAGGGAAAGGGAAAGTCTATACTTTGACGTACTTAATACAGTCTTCCCCTACAGCCTTTCCCTATTTTATTGAATGCAAGTTTATGTAATAAAGTGCTTATTTACCTGTTGTAGAAAGCGGAAGCGGCGCTGGCGTACGAGCTGCAAGCTGCGAAGATAAAACAAAAGATACGAAGCGAAGAGATCGAAATCGAGGTCGTAGAGAGACGCAAGCAGATTCAGGTAAGGCACAACTTCTTATAGCATGGACTGAAGGAATTTCAGATAAGAGTTTAGGAACTGCATCTGCGGTGGCACGGTTGGTGCAGTGGTTGAGCGATCGACTGCTGCGCTGCGTGTCGTAGGTTCGATCCCCGCACGGACCAAATATTTGTATGGCCTACAGATACTTGTTCCGGGTCTGGCTGTTCGTGTATGTAAGTTTAAATGTTTGTACCACGATACAGGAGAAATTCCTAGTGTGTGGAATCCCCTATTTAGAGTAAAAAAATATAAAGAAAAATAATCACATAATAAAACTGCATTTTTTTTAGTTTCTTATTGACTACGAAATACATTTTACTTTTCCGTGATAAAAACCAGTCGAGGGTCTATTAGTCAGAGATGAGAAAATTGCTGCTTCAGGCAGAGGTTATACTAGAATAAATATAGCCACACATTTCGCCAGCTAAGTCCTATGTAATAGGGGGCGAACCTTTTACCAACAACCGTAGACAAATCCAATCTCCGCGGATTGTCTACTGCTGGGAGTTCGCTGATGTAAAAGTCAATTACACAGCCTGTAAATTACAGCAGTACTGAGTGTTGATAATTCCGTTTACAGGTAGAGCTGCAGGAGATCTTGCGTCGTGAGGAGGAGCTGAACGCGCAGGTGAGACTGCCGGCAGAGGCAGAGGCTTACCGTCTGCAGACCATCGCGGAAGGAAACCGGTAAGGGACACTCTCTGGACTACTGGAATAGCTTCCGCCTAGGACTTAGCCCTTGTTTTTTTCCTCCACAATACCTTTAAAATGATGTGTAGGACTGGTGTATAAGCTATAATGTATGTGTCTAATGTAATCAGTCATAATGCTATATTACTGTAAAGGTTCATCAAAATCTGTCTAGCAGTTTGTGCGTCAAAGAGCAACACATATCAATTTATCGTTAAAAAAAATTTCATTTATAGTAAAAAAGAAGTAGTCTATCTTATCTCATTATTTTGAAGCAAGGAATCTGTCTATCTGGAATCTGTTAGTTAACAAGTCTGTGAAAAAGATGATTGACATCCGTGAAATACTCCGTCCGTCTTCATGAGTTTCCTTCGTGCCTCGGAAAGCACGTTAAGGTGGAAGTTTAATCGCGCTTTCCCATACATTGTTTTTTTTCCAAATTCTCGATACTTATATGCTTTTTGTAGAAGTAATGAAACAACATGATGTTATTACGAATTAGTGTTGTCGCAAATCCCTTCAAACATAAAGAAATAACAAGGTTTGTAGGATTTCCAGGGCCGAAAAAAAACGAAAAATCTTTGCATGTGTGCGTGCTTGGAGTCACACCATCTACCGGATATCTAAAGAACAATCAAGCCTCTTGCATAAAAAACCTCGAAATAATTATCTGCTAGGACTAGATGGCGTGACGTTGTCATTGTAAGGTGGTGACAGTAAGTCTTAGTGTGTGCGTGACTTGATTTCATTCTTCAAACAAGTAGGTAGGTAGGTAGATAAATATAATTTGGGTAAATTAGATTTATAATTTCATAAGAATGAAGTTAAATATTCTTAAACTATGTCAAGTTGTTCACCCAAACCAATGTTTGAAAGTACCTATTAGGGATGAAATGTGTAATTCGGAGTTGGTTAATGGTTGGCTAATTTTATTGCGTGATAGCTAAAACTTATTAGTTATTAACAAGTAGGTATTCAGACATACCAAACATTCGTTATGAAGCCACAGCTTTTTGTACGTGGACTTTTCGCGGTTTATCTAATAAACTAATAATGTACTTACATTATATAACATTACATTCATTCATCACACTATTTACATTCATGAATGTAGGTAAGTACTACCTGCTTACCTACTAAAACATACCGACGCAGTCAAGGTTATGTTGGGAGAAAATTAAGCGTCGTAACTGTTTCTAATAATAATGATCACAGTGAAAAACACAAACCTAACTGTCGTTTTTGCTTTTAATTTCATTCTTATGTCTAGGGAATAGAAGTCAAAGTCGGTTGACCGGACTGTAAAAAAGGCGAAGTGGTAACTGAACTAGAGCTATTCGTGTTATTGTGCGATTTTCCATCATGCTTTAATCTAGGCTTAGGACTAGCAGAAAAGTTTCCAAATATGCATTAGTATTTAATTTGGTTGAAACTACGTAAACTTACAAACATTAGGTATATACCTACATTCTTTCTATTTCCAAGAAACATTGAAGCATAAAACAAAATACATCAACGTTTAATCTCGAAAATGTAGTCTTTAAATGCTTGACAGTAAAGATTATATTGATCGCATTATAATGTCTGTTAGATTTCCGAGAACCGAAATCTAAATCACAAAATTCGCGCTATCCTTTTTACTCCGCTATGTTACCCTTAGTTAGAAAGAGAGAAAGCGGATTTCTAACGAAATCCAACCAAGCGCAAACTGCCGAGTTTACGTTTGGATTTCATTTGGTGATGGATTTGATTGTCGATTCGGTTGGTGGTAGATCGTTTCCCGCTGTCTGTCCCTATGTATGCTTAGATCTATAAAACTACGCAACGGATTTTGATGCGGTTTTTTTTTAATAGATAGAGTGATTCAAGAGGAAGGTTTATAAGTATAATATATGCATAATATAGTAGAGAAACACTGATAATGTTAGAGGTTTCCAATGTGATGTCGACAGACATTCTGTAGTATATTTAGTATCTGCATTGCACCCGCGCGAAGCCGGGGCGGGCCGCTAGTTATAAATAAAGCGATGTTGGCGGGCACGGGCCGTACCGCCGTACGGGAGAGGAATCAATGTCAAGAAATGATTATGTAGGTATTAAATTTTTAATTTTGAAATTGTTGTGTTATACCTGTGCGAAGCCGGGGCGGCCTGCTAGTTCGATAATAAAAATAAGTAAAGCCAAGGATACACTAGGGGACAAATGTGCCACGACATGTATCGGCGACATGTCAAGCGAAGCCGGCCGATTTCGCCTGACAAATATGGCGACAACGCGCGACTTATGTCCGCAGCGACGTCAGACGAAATCGTGCGACTTCGCGAAACTTCGCCTGACATATCTAGCGACATCACGAAGTTTCGTTTCACAAGGCAGGCGATATCCAGCCACCGAGGTAGTGTTGTTGGCTGCGGCGTACACAATTATTATTAAAAATCAAAGAAAAAAGACGAGAAGATGGTGGGTTAGAAAGTACTATGTAAAGTATGAATTCGCGCAATGTTACGACTCGGACAAAATAGGTAAGTTTATGTGGAATTATCATGTATGTTCACACGGCGACACATCAAGCTTTACACTTCCAGTATAACGTGGCCTCGCTTTGTCTATATATTCTATACAGTGACAAATTTGCATAAACTGGTTTTTTCATACCTTGATCAGCGGTCGTGCGTACCTACTGTTATAATTACATATGTACCTACAATACAACGAAAATGTCACAAACCGTCGCAGCGTCGTGGACACTAAAAAGTAACATTACTCAAGAATGCGTGTATTGTGGTCATTATTTTGACAACCTTGTTCGAGCAAAGTCGACCTTGCCGTCAACTCAAACTAACTAAATCGCAAACTATTAGTAACTAGCACCCCGCCCCGGCTTCGCACGGGTATTTAACAATACACAAACATAAATAAACCCTTCTATTTGCGTCAGGTAACTAAAAAAAGTCTCTGTGGTGTGAAAATCTGTATGGACACCATACAGAATTTCACAACACAGATAATTTTTTTGGTTCTGTATGGTGTCGGACGTAAAGAATAGCACCATTCCATATCTTCCCGTGGGTGTCGTAAGAGGCGACTAAGGGACTTGCCAGAGAATGGGCAGCAGGGTTCTGTGGGCTTTTGTAACAACTGTTCTGCGATCGCCAACCCGCCTGCCAAGCGTGGCGATTATGTCAAAACCCCCCTTACTTATGTCAATGGCGACACTTGGGGGAGGTCTATGTCCTGCAGTGGATGTCTTTTGGCTGAAATGATGAATGATGATGAACTAAAAAATAATAATTATAAACAAAGTTTGAATATTCCCCTCCCGAACGGCCCGTACTCCAGTGACGCCTACATCGTATTAGGTGATGCCTAGCCAGCTGAGCAGGGTGAGCGGCGACCACGCAACTTTTTTCTAATACTTACATTTTTAAACTCGTGATATCTTTCGAATGGAATGTTCGAATTGAATAATTCAAACAGTTCTATAAAGGTATTCAAACAGTCTTGAATATGAAGTAATTTATTTCGATAAGGATTAATACCAAGATACAAATACAGAGCCTTTTCTAACGGCGGCATTAAAATATATTTTTTTAAATAAAAGAACACTTATTGTGGCATAAATATAATAGTTAGACATATGCTGTCGCGACACTTTTTGTAAATAATGATGTGTTCTGCAAAGTCGTAATACATTATTTTATTCTATCATCAATAGTTTTCGCAGCGCACGCGATGTAAAGAATATTTTAGGTAATTTTTATACACCTTGGGTTACATAATTGCAGTTTTAGTAAGGATCCCTAATTTTTTTGAAAATATAATATAGCCTATGTCACCCGCGGATAGTGTAGCTTCCCAACAGTGAAAGAATTTTTCAAATCGGTTCAGTACTTTCGGAGCCTATTCAATGCAAACAAACAAACAAACAATCAAATCTTTCCTCTTTATAATATTAGTTTAGATTTAGACACAGATTAGGACAGATACTTCACTCAGTAGAAAACATCCAATACCTATTACGATAATTGCCTACTCCCTCGCGTCAACAACCACTGTATGCTAAAATGCGCCTAAATGCTCAAGCGTACAGCAGTGATTGCTTCGCACCGCGCGATTCCACAGTAATCGCAGGGCTGCCTCTTCGATAAAATTAAATTAACATAACTTTTTATCTATGTTATTGAGAAGTGTGAATATGTTCTGACTTTTATGTGGCAGTTAAAAAATGTATCATTTATAAAATATTTAACCAACTTAAAAAAAAGGAGGTGATCAGACATACAGGCCAAACTGAGAAGTTTGACTTGTATGGTTTGTAGGTATGTATGTTTGTGCGCGATAATCTCGCGTTTGGCTAAACCGATATCGATGCGGTTTTCAGAAAAGGATTTGTTACATTTAGGAGAACGTTTTAAAATAAGTATAATAAATACTTCTTAGTTTGATGATGATCTTCGGAGATGTTCACTAGAAATGAAAAAAAAAGCCTTAAAAAAAGAGAACCGACTTCAAATAAAGCACTAAGCCATAAGAAATATTTTTTTTTATGGTAGTGCTAACAGCTGGTAATTACGAATCGAAAAAGCACCGACATCAAAGAAAAAATTATTTCTTACGGTTTAGTGTTTTGAAGTCGGTACTCTTTTTTAAAGTTTGTTTTATTATATTTGTAAGTTTGTTTTGTTTTATATATTGGTGCTGACTGTGGAAGAAACCTAGATAAAACATAATTATAGGCACCACACGGCATCGTAATACGCGTACGAACGAACAGCACTATTAAAATTGAACGGCGTGCGCGCGCTTCGCTTGCGAGGCGAAAACCGCACTGAATTTGATAAGCCGGCGGACCGAGACCGCTCGGCTGGGCGGTAGGCACATAAAGCGCGCAAGTACATGGAGTGACGGAGGCCTGATTTAGATATCAAACCCGGAAAGACGGTGTTGAATTTTAGTAACTGTACTGTTGTCATTTTAATTAAAATTCTAGTTTATTAATATATTTTTTATTTAAATTACTTGCTGGTTTTATTAGGATTAGGTACTTGCATTTTTGAGTAAAGCACTATACAAACCTTGGCCCACAATGACTGCTTCGCTGGTCACGCTATGATTGCCTCGAGCTAGCCTAGCTACGCTCTAGGCCTTTCAGCTTGGCCATCATTGCAGCCCTTGCTGTCGCTGTGCGCTGTCGGTCATAATCAGCGCGACCAGCAAAGTAGTCATTATAAACCGCGGCAGTAATGTAGGTACTATTAGGTACGTACGTAGTAAGGTAATAAGAAAACAAACTTGTTTTGATTAAAACAGTGATTACATTTTGTGATATTGAGTATTGATAGTACCATTATTACCTCAAAAATTTAAGAAAACAGGTAGGTAAGTAATTTAGAAGAAATAAATATGTTGGTAGAACTAATTAAAATTTTTATATTTGGTATCCACTCGGACATAAGACTAACCCGCACTGGGCCCGCGTGGTGGATTACAGGCCTGTGTCCTAGCAGTGCAAACATTATAGGCTGATTACGCTGCTGCGGAATATAATTAATCGGACATAAACTGCGATGAATTTTCAAGTAAGCATGCGACGGCACGGCGGCGTGAAGTCTGAAGACTCTCTTGAGCGATCGCTGCATAACCACCCGGGGAAAACTAAACATACTTATTTAATAAAATAAGCAATCCATATTAGGTATCTACAGAGCCCTTCAGCTGACCAGGTCATGACCTCCGACCCATATACCTATCAGCTGGCCAGGTCATAACCCCTGATCTTAGTACGAACCAGCTGATCCATGGTTACCAATATTAATTCTTCGATCGGAATTCGATTGTTTTTATTATTCAACAGATAAATAATAAATTAATTTAGTTTTGATACCTTCCTTTAAATTTTGAATTGAGTATTAATATATCACTACCAACATTAACAATATTTAATTGAGTCTGGAAATACCGGAATTACTTTCCATGTTATTCTTTCTGTGTGCATTTATGATACAAGTACCAAAAATCATTCTACCTACTCCGATCTATGGTGATAAGCATATTACCATCATTATGTATTGTTAACAATGTATTTACATTCATAGCAAATAATTTATTAGGATATTACAACTAAATATGGATTAAAAAAAAATAGAAAAAAAAGTGAAAAAGTAACTTTAGTTTCAGAGAAGTTGGTGGTAAAAAAACTGAAAACAAACATGTCACCGACTTCTGAAGCTAAAGTTATTTTTCACTCTTTTGCTTTTTGAAGACAGTTTTTTTTTTGCAAATAGTTTTAGTTATTTCTTAGGTGACATGAACGAGCATGGCAGTTGAGAATTTGTCATGGTATGGGTCGCTGATGTTGGCACGTGTGTTGCACTTGCATCATACAGCTTCTTTACAACTGTTTGAGCAGAATGGCCGCCGTTATTCGAGACTGGTCATCTCTTAACTGCTAGGTCACATAGTTAATCTTTGTAGGTATTAAATTGTTATACATTGTTCTCGCATGTAGAAGCAAAAAGAATAATGTAACCAGGATTTTGTAACAACTTGTTTTTAAAAAGAGTGTCCATGGAGTTTCTTGCACCCCTAAGACAACCCACTGACCGTACGTTCTTCTCCATAGAGAGACTGAGTCTTTGTCAATTCAAAACTGCCTGTAAATGGTATTTAAATAAATGCTTTGAGTCTATATCAATTGTATTTTTTTGCCTTATAAGTGCCTATATGATTTGACTTTGATTGTTTTTTATAAACAATTTATTGTGTTATGTAGTTGAAAGGGGGGGCAGTGATAAATGGCCTTGACTTATGAATTGTAGGTTGTATGTTCGAACCCTGACAGGCTCCTTACTTTGGGTAAATGAATACTAATACTACTTGAATAAAAAGCATTACTTACAATAGTTAATTATATAATTAGTGTAAAACACAACATAACCACATTCATATTTTGTTTGAACAGAACTTCATTGCGGCATTGAAAACGGACACAATGCTTTTATCAAATGGTACACTTACACAACACATTTATGACAACTAATTTGAGATTCCAGAACCAGAACATAAGATTCTCTTGTTGATGTGTAGAAGCTGATGTATAAAATATAATCTCCCTGTGATGTTTACATACCGTACCTAGAAGTTTAGTCCCTACAACCATGTCTGCTAACTTTCGGTAGATTCGAGTAGAGAAAATACAAAAGATTTTCGCACATTGAATGTTTATTGTTCCCAACAGAGAAAACGTCAATCAAACGAGAGACATTCCGTTTCAAGTTAGGTAGGTACTTTAGAATGGTAATTATTGTAAAAAAAATAGTAACTAAAATAAAAACGTTGCAGTGGCCCTTCTTGTATGTTTTTTTTTAAACATTTTTGTCACAAAATATTGATAAATATGATATCAGCATGTTTCCTAATTAAACGTTTTTGATGACAATGCCATCTAGCGGTTCAGAAATTAACCATTTACGTGTGCATATGTGTGTGTGCATGGTGTGTACAGATATGAAGTTGAGACGGCTGGTGGAAATTTCGAAAATCTCCGTTTGAGAAGAGTTAACAAGTAAGCTGTATATGTGGAAAAATCAAGACAAAAGGCTAGTTTACGCAAATAGAATATTGTCCATCAAATATATTTTAGTTATGCGTAATCATAAATAATACCCAAATGCAAGACTACAGCGCCATCTATTGAAAAAACGGCGGCGGGATGATCAACGGGACCACCTTAAGCCGTTGGTCCCGGCTGTCATTTGTAGATTTTTGACAGTCGTTACAGGTAGTGCGAGTGGCCCGAAAGTCTGACAACCAGACTTAGCAAGGGTTATTGTATAAATACTGGGTAGTATTAACTGGGTTGTGGAGGTCAGAGACAGTCGCTCCATATTAAATGATTGTGATTGCGTCAAAAAAAAAAAACGAAATCAAAATATTTTATTTTACATAGACCTACATGGGCACTTATAAAACGTCAACAAAAGGTGCACTGTTCTGGTTGGTCATTTCTTATGGAGAAGAACCGGCACGAAACTCCATGGTTACTCTTTTAAAATCATTTGTTTTTACAATATTTGAATATTACAGCGTTAGTATTTAAGTATGGGAGGACAACGTATGCTCGACAATAAGTCGTTGCTTACTACAAAAAGGTAGAACAAGAAAAAGAAAAAAACTAAAAAAATATTACTACGTATTTACAATGTCCACACATTCACAAAAAAATAGGTATTTAAAAAAGAATTATACAAAAGTAAAAATAAAACATTATAAGCAGAAAAATTAAACAATTGACAAAAATGTTGTCATCAGTACTGTAATCCGTGTGAGGTACTGTGCCAACAGTAGAAATATTTTAGGCTGATAATTCTACTCTTGAGATTCTTCACTCAGACGACTTTTTGTCAATAGGCGATTGATTAGACATATCAAAAAAATATAATAAAGCAGTATTGAAATTTATAGTCTCATTTTTTTGCTGTTTTCCAGAACTAAAACCGTGGAAGAAGCCCGAGCCGATGCGGAGCGTATGAAGGTGCTGGGTCTGGCCGAGGCAGCTGCTCTGGGAGACGTGGGCAAGGCCGACGCCGAGCGTATGCTGGCCAAGGCCAAAGTCTACAAACAGTACGGAGAAGCCGCCATCATGGCGCTGGTGCTTGAAGCGCTGCCTAAGGTACGTGTCATGTTATTTGATTGTACTGCCCATCATCATTCTCTTGCTTATATCCCAATTCATTTGAGGTCGGCGCAGCATGTCTTCTTCTTCCATACTTGTCTATTACTCATCATGTCATCAGACACCTCCTTTCTTGCCATATAATCCTTCACACAGTCCATAGTTTCTTTGGTCTTACTCTACTCTTTTAACCTTCTTCTCTCTCCCTATTCTCCTTCTTCACGACATTCTCCTCATTCCTGGTAGAAGGGGCATCACATGCCCCTTCTACTGTAATACTGTTATAATATTGTACTGCCCTTGTAAGCTAAAGAGAGGTATCTATAAATATGTGGAGAACAAAAACTTAGCATCCCTTTCGTACGTCACGAGCTGGAAAGATGTGAAATTTGACACAGTTAAAGTTCATTTGGACAAGGAGCGCAGCAAAATAAAAATACTTCTTTTTTTATGAATTAATGACGAATTTCTACCGAGAGCTCCAGTTATATTTTAAAAAGCTAAAAAAACAGTAAGAAAAATATTCATATTTCATTTTTGTATTGAAAAAAAAGATAAACACTTTTCCATATATCCAGTTTACTCAAAACATAGATTTGTTAAGTTACCACTTTTTGACTCACGGAGGCAGTGTAGGTCTGATGAAATTTTCATTTATTTTTGTTTTGATTCTACTACTGTCTGCCTTATCCTTCGCGAAATAACAGACGTGTCCTTATATTACTTCTAACTTATATAACCCTTCGAATCCACCCCCAGATCGCAGCAGAAGTATCAGCGCCCCTGGGCAAGACGGACGAGATCGTGATGGTGGGCGACAGTGGCGCCACGGGCGAGGTGGCGCGCCTGGTGGGCGGCATCCCGCCCGCCGTCAAGACCCTCACCGGCCTCGACCTCGCCGCCGTGCTCAAGCGGCTGGAGCCTACTCGCGCCCAGTAACTGGGAAAGGCGAGCCAACAATTGAGGTAAGAAATGATTATTCATTTTTAAAGTTTAATCATTACTTAATAAAAAAAAGAACTAAAAATGTTTCTTTACCTATGATCGTTATAGACTTTGAAACGATCTAACCGACTGCCCCAAGACGGTTTCATTAGTAAGGCAATGCGAAGATGGTTTAGACCACTAAAACAATGAAAAGAACCCCAAATAGGTAGGTAGGTAGGAAAACGTGTATTGCAATAGTACATTGTGTATTAAGGGCGCTAAGTAAGGAATTACGGTCAAGGCTCTAGTAGAACTTTTTGAGTCGAGGTTCGTAATTCCCGTACCGCCCGTGAAACATACAATGTTTTTCATCACATTTGGGAGTAAATAAATAATTATGAATTATAGCTTTAATACAGCACAACTATTATTACGAAATACGTGAACATTTTTATAAGCGGATGGCTTCCTTTTTCTTACACCACAGATTATACAAATGTTTCGTTCAGAAACGTTAAGGGCAAATACTTACGTAAAAAAAAAAAACAAAACAATTTCGACGTTTTGATACAAAAAACTATCAATTATTAAGAACATTAGTTGAGTATTTTAGTAACGTAGCGAGATTGCAATGATATTCCTGTTAAGAGAACATTTTAAGACAATTTTAATTTAATCTCCTTGCTTGAACTTGCATGACCAGTGTGTTGTGCTATAGATTAAAAAAAAATACTTACCGACCTCGGGTTTCATGACAAAAAGAAAGCTCGAGGGTTTTATATGGGGCATTACGGCCAAGTTAAGCTGTATGTTTAGATACTGTTTATGTGCAAGTGTGATGAAAAGTATCATAAGGTACAGCTAGTGGGTAATATTTGTTTGTGTATTTCATCACCGCTGCCCTCAAAAACGGTGAAGGAAAACATTGTGAGGAAACCAGCATGTCCTAGAACAAAAAATTCGAAGACATGTGACATCTACAAACCCGTACTGGGCCCGCGTGGTGGATTACAGCCAACTCCCTCTCATAGAGAGAAGGTCTGTGTCCCAGCAGTGGGAACATTATAGGCTGATGATGATGAACTTGCAGTTTTCAATCGCTGACTTTGCAGGCATCATGTCGTAAATAGGCGTAAGCTTGGCCTTTGGTCAACAATCTTTTTAACTCACAAACAATATGTTTCGCTCTTACAGACCTAGGAGAAGATAACACGTGAACGAGGCAAGCTAGGATCCGAACAGAAAGTACGCTGTCGCCGCACAGCAGATAAGCAGTCAGTGCCATACAAGTTACCGCAAACACCACAATATATCATGGTACAATATATAGCTATTTAAGCAATAATGTTTATTTTTTCAACTGTATTACGTAAGCCCAGATCGAGATAAAAGGAAAAACGCCGTCGGTTTCTGAACGCCTGGTGGGAAACAGATGGCACTATACGGGACGTGTAGCTCCATCTCTTTCCCATACCAAGTAAGACTAAGACGCCGTGGTAGCCCGCCAGAAAAACTTTTACTGTTATTCTATTTAAAGTCTTTGACCATCACACTTGAGTCACAGTAAAACATTGAAATGTGAGCTTTATGTCATGTTCGTTACGGTTGAATTTTCAACATTTACATGCAATCGTACGGATTCACTAAAGCCCCATTCACCCATTGTGAATGGGGCTTTAGTGAATCCGTACGATTCAAGTGTTTAACGAAGTAGATAAGTACAGTGAGTTAGGACAGTGTTGTAAACCGTTCGGTCAGTAGCGAGTAATACTCGCTACGATACAGGAGGAATTCCTAGTGTGGGATAAATTTTAAAACAATGCTACATTATCGTTAAGCGAATAAAGATCAATGTCAAATCTGTCAAAATTATTGACAGACTTGACAGTGACAGCAACTTAATAGCAACTTAATGCCTATCAATATAAAGATCATTGTGAAAAGACTGGAATGAGGCTTTCAGGAACCGAAGATTTTTTTTTTCATTTCTGTTGGTCTGCGTCAAAATGTTTCGTACCCCTCTTCCTCAATAATAAAGGGGGCGTCTCCGATCAAATCGTTACAAGTATTCGAATTTCTACGTCATATATTTACCTATAGATTAATGTCGAATGCCTAGCTAGTACATACTTGTAGCACATAACGTTCAAACGTACTCATAGCATAACGTACCTATGTATGTACATGTTAACCGAAGATGTATATTTTTCAATAGAATGACTACAGGTAATTTGTCTTATAAAGTTTAGATTTTGTACAACTTAAATTTAAGACAATGTGTTCTTAAGACACTGCCTTTTTCAGTAGATATCTAATTTGTGTGAAACTATACGACAGCACGCGTAGCATGACCGCCGTAGAAACGGGCTATGGCGACGGAAGAATCGACAAACTGACACATTGTCATTGTCTATCTGTCATTATGTCGAAAATGTATAATTATGTCGATCATAATGTCATTAGCAAACCTTAAGTTTGTTAGGTGCTCGCCATTGATTCTTAGGCCACAACCCTCCCAATGGGGAAGCCCGTTAAAAGCTAATTGTAGATGGCACGACTATAGCTGGGTCTCAATCTGACCAATGAGGTCGAGCTATTTTGAAATATAAAATGACATCACCAGATTTTCAACCAATCACGGTGCTTGGAACCAGCTATGGTAGCGCCATTAGTTCCACAATTTCCATCCCCATTGAATTTTCTGAAGACTTCCTCCAGGACCTCAAGTCTGCTATTTTTATAAACATCGTCATTCCAACACGATCCCATTGTCATTTTGCTAAACGTTCGTAATCTGCTAAATTCATAATGGTCTGTCAAATTCTATGCCATTTCTTTCAATGGAGTGTCAGTGGTTGACCATTGTGAAGTCATAATGACGCCATTATAATTAGTAGATTACCAAACTTGTCAAAATCAATAATTATGAAATCAATTATAGGCCATTCTGACACTATTGTAATAGCAGACTTGAGGCTCAGTACTGTAGTAAATAATTTCGGTCAAATTGGGTCTCCTTGTCGAACACCCTTTTCCAGATTTATAATCCCTCCTTCTCTTTCTAGCGATTCTTCCGTAAACAAAACTCGTTTCTACAGTGGTCATTCTACGCGTGCTGCTGTCGAATCTATAATAGTTTTTGTAAATTGTACAAGTTTTGCTTGAAATATATTTCTGATATTATTTTAATTCTTGTAATGGGGAATTAAGTTACACTTAAATAGGTATAAATGTGAATCTGTCTTCACAGTCAAATTGTGTGACAATTTCGACCCAAAAAATGGAATCTTAGTTCATTCTGCTTGTATAAGGAATCTTGTGATTATTTTCGTTTATTCATTTATTATGTTCTACTTTAATAATTGATTATCATGAACATCCATAATTATTAAAGTTAAAATAAGAAGCTAACATAAGAAAATAAGCTTCAGAATCCCACCACAGCTTATTTTGTTTGTAAGAATTTGTTACAACTTGGGAAAGCGTTTTTTTTTTGTGTGGCGTGCGTGTTTGTCTAATTCCAATGGCATTTTTGACATTTTGTAATTTTTATTATTGTATACCTAAAATTAATGAAATACCTTAATTTTGTT
Organism: Cerastis rubricosa; assembly: GCA_949152445.1. Classification (NCBI taxonomy): domain Eukaryota; kingdom Metazoa; phylum Arthropoda; class Insecta; order Lepidoptera; family Noctuidae; genus Cerastis; species Cerastis rubricosa. The sequence continues at coordinate 14,128,322 of OX424545.1, read as the reverse complement.
GGTACTTATACTTTGTTATTTTCTATGTTGTTGCTATTATTATTTAAGTACAACGTCTTGAAATACGTAGTGTGTTTTTTAATTAATATATTTGCACAATAAATGTATCTAAATTTATTTCTGATATTGTATAAGCTAAAATGATTATTTTAATAAAAAATATGTGTAACAATCTGTTTTTTTTTTATTTTATTGAAGCTTTTTAGTGACTTTTATCTATCCTACTTATGCGTCTGAAGTTTCATTAAAATCGGTTCATTTATTTCGGTAAATAAGGACTTGAAAGTTTGTATGAAATGCCGTAAGGTGTTAACGCTCTTAACAGGATATACTGTAAGAGCTAAGAGGTCATGGTAGACCACATGGACTTCACTTTCAGTGATACAATTAATTGAATGATCTAAACTATAATATTATAAAGAGGAAATATTTGATTGTTTGTTTGTTTGCATTGAAAAGGCTCCGAAACTACTGGTCCGATTTGAAAAAATGTTTCAGTGTTATATAGCCCATTTATCGAGGAAGGCTATAAGCTATATATCATCACGCTACGACCAATAGGAGTGGAGCAGCAATGAAAAATGTTGCGAAAACGGGGAAAATGTAACGATAACGAAGTTGCGCCGGACAGCTAGTAGTATATATTGAAACTTCTATCAGTAAGAAAGCCTTATGAATAATATATTCGACATTTTAATACATTACAGATTAACATTTTAGGAGATTAATTATTAATTATAAACTAGGTAATGAGCTGGTTACAACATCTCCCCCCGGATATTCGTCTTCATCAACTGTAACAAGAAAAGAAAAATGTTTTGTTAGGTTACATAACATAACGCTTGTAATCCCGGAAGAGGTTCCATGTAACAGGGGGCGAGCCTACTGCCATCAAACGAGCACAGATCCAGACTCCCTGGCTGATACTGAGAAATTCCTAAAAACACTGCCCAACCCGGGAATCGAATCAGGACCTCTTGCTCTACTACATCGAGTGTGTATGTTATTAATCAGCAAGAATAACTTGACGTTGTTATTCTGAACAAATATCACAAAATATCAAAGATTACTCAAGTCTCGAATTGCTTTAAATATGCGGTGACTGATGGCACACAGGGCTCTTCTCTATGAACGAAAATCCTTCGTTATTGGCGGATCCAGTGTCGGTTGGTAGAAAGAGACATCATCATCTGCCTAGCCTTTTCCCTAACTATCTTGGGTTCGGTTTCCAGTTTAACCGGATGCAGCGGAGTACCAGTATTTTACATGAAGCGACTGCCTATCTGACCTCCACAACCCAGTAACTGGGTAATACGATACCCCCTGGGTAAGACTGGATGTCAGACTTTTAGCTTCTGACTACACGTAACGATTGTCAAAGATCTACAAATGACAGCCGGGACCAACCACTTAACGTGCTTTCCGAGGTTTATCCACGAGCTCCTCTTGGTAGGAAGATACACCTATACTAATATATCTGTCTCTTTCTGCTGACAAATCTCGCCACCATTGCTTAAAACGTTGCAGGTTGACAGGAAATTGCCTAATTGACAGGTCTTAGTTACGATGAACTCCGATTAAGTAATAAAACTTACTTTAACTTTGGCCTCGTAGCTGAGTTCTTTCTTCGTGAGTACATAGGAGAGCTTGGCCCACGCCGCCTCGGCTGTCATGTCGTATGCGGGGACTACGCCACATTCCAACAGGAGCTGGAAAATACGTAGAAGAATAATTAATAATAAGAAGGTCGAAAATTGTATTTGGATATAATGTTTTTTTCTAGGCGGGGAGTGGTCTCGTTAAAGGAATACTTGGTCACTGATTTATTTTTCAATATAATACAGCGGAAGGGGCACGCTCAAACAGTTTCCGTGTATCCAGTGCATCGTTCTGAACCACATAGAACAATTTACGGTTATTAAAAAAACCGACTAAGTTCGAATCGGACTCGCACACGAAGGGGTCCGTACCATTACTTATAAAAACGAGCAAAAAATGACATCAAAGAGTTAATAATAAATGAAAACATAATTAATGACCCTAATGACATATGCAATCAATTTAATAACTATTTTATAGATATGACCAAAAAATGTAACCTTAGCAAGAGTAATAACGTAAGTAACATTGACATTGCCACTAACACTAATAGTATTTTTTTGACTCCAGTTAATGAACAAGACATTATAAAAATTATTAACTCTTTAAATGAAACTAACGCTACTGGATATGACGAAATAACTACAAAAATGATAAAACTAAGCAGTAAAAGCATAGTAGCACCTTTAAGTTATATTATTAATCTTTCTTTTGAGACAGGAACATTTCCTAATAGATTAAAACAATCTATCGTCAAACCGCTATTCAAAAAAGGTAACCGCTCGGATATGTCCAATTATAGACCAATTACATTGATCCCTATCCTATCAAAGATTTTTGAAAAGGCAATGTACGGGAAAATAATCAAGTTTTTAAATAAAAACGGCATACTTACTGAGAATCAATTTGGTTTTAGGAAGAATAGCTCAACTTCACTTGCTTGTTTTACTTTGGTTAAACTGATATCCGAAGCCCTCAATAACAAAATGTCTGTATTATCAGTATTTTTAGATATGAGCAAAGCGTTTGATTTTGTCCCACATAATCGCCTACTTTGTAAAATGGAGAAATATGGCATAAGAGGCAAGGCGCATGACTGGCTAAAAAGTTATTTGTCGAGTCGCCAGCAAAGGACAGTAGTGTCAAAAGTGGATAGTAAAATAAAAAAATCGTATAGTTCAGAGTTAAAAATAAATAGTTGTGGTGTTCCTCAGGGAAGCGTATTGGGGCCACCATTATTTATCATATATATTAATGACCTTTGCAAGAGCCTAAAACATAATTGTACACTATTTGCTGATGACACTACTCTCACAATAAAATCTTCAAATAAGAATGACCTAGAAACTGACACTAACAACGAAATACTAAAAGCAATGAAATGGCTGGAATTTAATAATTTACGTGTGAACATTGAGAAAACAAAATTAATTCAATTTCAAACCTATAATTCTTCGGTAAAACCACCTCAAATACAGTACAATAATTCAATTTTGGAACCCGTACCTTCAACCTTATTCTTGGGAATAGTTATTGACGAAAAATTAAATTGGAAAGAACATATAAACAAAGTCTGCACTCGACTAGACAAATTTGTGTTTGCTCTTCGAAAACTGATGCGAATAGCCGGTAAAGAAACAGCACTCAATGCTTATCATGGCTATGTTGCATCAGTGCTGCGTTACGGCCTCGTGATATGGGGAAATTCAGCAGATGTGAACAGAGCATTCATTGCACAAAAAAAATGTGTCAGAGCTGTGTATGGAGCAGAATATTTAGAGCATTGTAAGCCATTATTTAAAGCGCTAAAAATTCTTCCACTTCCTTGCCTATATATTTTCGAGATTTGTATGTTTATAAAAAGGTATTCGCACATGTTCCCATTGTATGAACACATTTCTAAAAGAGTGAAAAGCAGAAGCCCAAATAAATTACTTGTACCTAGCCAGAGACTACATTTGTATAGCAGGAATTCCAATTGCATGGCAATCAAAATATTTAACCATTTACACCCACGCATCAGAGTGTTGCCCATTAACAAATTCAGGAAAACACTATTTGAATGGCTTCCGGTAAAATGTCCACGCTACTATGGTAGCCCAAAACAAAATACAGTCAAATGTCCAGGCTACCATAGTAGCCCAAAACCAAATACAGTCAAATGTCCACGCTACCATAGTAGCCCAAAACATTAGTTCCGAAAAAACTCACTTACAAATGTTCCACGTCGCACTGTGTCTATGGTTTTGCCCTCTATATTTTCTGTATTAAATTCCGCGTCTATGGCAAAAACAACGAGAATCTCAGCCGTACAAAATTAAATGTCAAAAAAGTTTTAAACGTCAGGTGTCAAATTTCACCGTATTGAGTTGTTGTGATATAATTTCCCTGGTTTTAAAACGTGAGTATTATTTTATTTTAACCCAATATATATAGTGTTATATATCAAAATAAACCTCGTTAATCAAGCTTTACGAATATCTAAAAACATCGTAGGTTAAAAGTCTGTTGAAACGACAATATCGAAATGTAAAAGTGGCGTCATGTCGAGCGTGGTATTTTGTTAATGTTTTTTTAGAAATTATTGAAAAAATAGTTAATAAAGTGCTGGTGTTATGAAAATTGGTTCAATTAAGTAATTATTAGTGTCTCCGCAATATAAAACAGTGAAAAAAAACGAAATCTTAGTGATTTTTTAACGAAAACACGACAAAATCAATAGGTATAGAATTTATCAGAGCAGGGGTTGTTTGGTTTGGTTAATTTGGCTACTAATAAAGTGCTAAAGTAAGGACAAATGGGTATTAAAACAAAGCTTATATAGTCTAGTTTAATTATACATAGGTTTTATTGATACTAATTACAATTCTAATTGGAAAAACTTTAATTCTTGTTGGAGAAACTGAAATTCAACGCAAATTCTCAAGTTTTCATTTTTTTTGAAATACTTTTATTTAGTTGTCGTAATTAGTTTTAACGTAATTAGATTCTGTATATTTTCAGCTATACACACGTATTTTTTGTTTTCGTGTAGCTGCAGTAGTTTACGAGAAATTAAGCTTTAAATGGGAAGTGGCGCGGGGGTCTTGCGCGGCAAAAACTTCCGAGTGCGCGCGGGCATGTTTGCGGGGTAGCATGTTGACCTTGAACATTTGGTTTAGATCTGATCTAATTTTATGAACAGCAAGCGGTTAGACAACTGTTTCTATTCAGTAAATGAATTTTTAAATTTTAAATTTTGACATTATATACATTTTTTTTTTTTATAAATTCTTAATGTTTGTATGTATACCTATTGACATGTAGTATAATTTTTTTTTTTATCCTTGACAGTATAATTAGTAAAATTTGACTTTTCACTCAACTTTCCAACTTGACATTGTATTAAAATCATATTATAATTACATTAATAGGGATATATCTTTATTTTGCGTTTTTGATGACATACTAACTATTATAAATATTGTTGCGGCCTAAACTTGGCCACTGGCTTTTTATGCAAATTTTAATATTTCTACACCGGCAACGGTAGTGTATGTGATACTGTTTAATATTAAGACCTTAATGTACCATTCACTCAGAAATAAATATTATTCTATTCTATTCTATTCTATTCTATTCATAAAAAAAATAATCACTTTTTTTATGGGAGCACTATTTAAAAAAATTTTTTCTGTTTTTATTATTTGTTGTTATCGCGGCAACAGAAATACATAATTTGTAGAAATTCCAACTGTATAACTATCACGGTTCATGAGATACAGCCTGGTGACAGACGGACGGATGGACAACGAAATCTCAAGTAATAGGGTCCCGTTTGACCCTTTGGGTACGGAACCCTAGGATCCCGTTTGACCCTTTGGGTACGGAACCCTTGGATCCCGTTTGACCCTTTGGGTACGAAACCCTAAAACACCAATGTCCTTCAAAAGTGCAATACCTCATCATCTGCCTAGCCTTTTCCCAAACTATCTTGGGGTCGGCTTCCAGTCCAACCGGATGCAGCTGAGTACCAGTATTTTACATGAAGCGACTGCCTATCTGACCTCCACAACCCAGTAACTGGGTAATATGATGCCCCTTGGTAAGACTGGATGTCAGACTTTTTGGCGTCTGACTACTCGTAACGACTGTCAAAGATCTACAAATGACAGCCGGGACCAACGGCTTAACGAGCTTTCCGAGGCACGGAGGAAACTCGGTTTGTAATTATAGTCACCCATCATAACCCAAAGTGCAATACCTGCACGGTAAAATGGAACAGCAGATTTTAAAAAAAAATTACAGATTAAATTTTCTATGTGTGGGGGGCTTCAGAATGACTGAATCAATACATGGTAACCGTTTTAGCGTAAGGAGTTTTTTACACCCAGTATAGTAGAGGATAGAGAGAGAAAAAACAGCCAAGCTAAAGTGGGAGTGGGCTGGCCACGTAGCTCGCCACTCACTGGACGCCTGACGGAGGAAATCGCCGCCCCGCGCCGTCGAGGTAGACTTTGGCGAAGGTGTTGCGACGTAATCTTGTTCGCCGGGCGATCATGGCCAGATATCGCACAGGATAGAGACGTTTGGAAGGAGAAACGGGAGGCCTTTGCCCAGCAGTGGGACAAACGAGAAAAAAAAAATTGAGGATTGTTCCACAAACGACGGGGCACTTAATATCGTGTCCTGCCTAAAGGTACCTACAGTACCTGCAGGAACCAGGTACCTACAGTTGGTTGTTCATTACAACAAATGATGGGCGCTACTGAATGTGCCAAACTTGCAGGCAAATCTTGGGCCATGTCAATTTAGATTGCGATCGATACGTTATGGTAAAACCTCCAGGGTCGCCTTCGAAATTCAAATTTTCTTACGTTTTTTTTACAATGTGCAGGTCAGTATCAGCTTGCCGTCTTAAAGCAGTATTGTTTTACTCTTATTCCAGTGTGGGAAAGAGACGGAGTTATATAGGATGCCTAGCGCTCTTTCCCACACTGGAAAAGGAGTAAAACAATAATGTTTTAAGACGTCATGGTAGGCCACCTGGTTGTATGTTGTTTAAAACATGATTCGCGGCCGTGGACGAATACGGCTTTACTGAGTTATAATCATTAAAATAATTAACTTTCTTGTATCTGGCATTGTACCATATCTCTGGCGAAATCCTCATTCATTTAAACATAAATTAATGATAATTTTATAATAAAAACTAGCCAAGTGCGAGTTGGACTCGCGCACGAAGGGTTCCGTAACATTTACTATAAAAAACGAACAAAAAATCAGTTTTTTGTATGGGAGCCCCCCTTAAATATTTATTTTATTCTGTTTTTAGTATTTGTTGTTATAGCATCAACAGAAATACATAATCTGTGAAAATTTCAACTGGCTGACTATCACGGTTCATGAGATACAGCCTGGTGACAGACGGACGGACGGACGGACGGACAGCGAAGTCTCAGTAATAGGGTCCCGTTTGACCCTTTGGGTACGGAACCCTAAAAATGGAATTAGAATTTCGTGAGCTACCTTAGCGCTTCTACTTTAAGAAGACCATGGTATTGATTACTCACCAATCCAGTCTCATAAAGCGGCTTAGCGATGACAGTACCATTGATGCACTGCGTCACATTGACGACGAGGACTTTGTTCTTCACAGCTGTCTCGATCTCCTTGTAGATCTCCTTCCGTTTGATGGGGATGTTGCCGTTGCCGTACGTCTCGAGGACCACACCTGGTGAGGAGGCATTGATGGTTAACTTGGTGATAATCAAGACTAATGAGGTAATTAAAAAGAGATTGCAATACTTGCAATGCTGGCAAAAGTTAAGGCCTAGGACAGGGTTTATTAGGAGATGCTGTAGAGGATACCTTGCTTAATTCACCTAATTAAACAGCTACTAGACTCCTGCAGTTGTTTATGTGAATACAAAACAACAACAAAAAAAAAGTCTTATGGACTGAAGACTTTTTTCTTAAAACAGTTGGAATTATTTCATTCACAAATCTATAAATATAAAAATGAATCCCTATTTCCCTTGGTCACGGCATCACGCGGCTGGACCGATTTCGCTAATTCTTTTTTTGTTGTGTTATTTATTGTCAGGAGAAGGGTCTTAGTTAGGTAGATAGTAGGCAGGTAGGTAGTAGGTAGGTAGGTAGTAAGGTAGGTGGTGGTAGTAGGTAGGTAGGTAGGAGGTAGGTAGCAGGTAGGTGGTAGGTAAGTAGTGGGTAGGAACAAGTGCATTGCAACGCATCAGCTAGTCAATTATAAAATATAAGTTTTTAAACTGGTCACTAACACTATCAACAACACTTGTAACGGGATATTTACCATGTTTATTATTTGTTATGAGTTCCCGATATTACGGCGCTGTTGCAAACGCCATGATCACGGATAAACTGAAGTTATTGCGGGTGGATGTTGTTGTTGTTGTTGTGGTGGTGATGGTGTTATTGTGTTGTTTGTGTGTTTTGTGACAGCGCCGAAATATCGGGAACTCATAACAAATAATAAACATGGTAAATATCCCGTTACAAGTGTTGTTGATAATTATAAAATACACCAAAAATACTATAAAGACCATTGTAATCACCTTCCATTCCGGAGAACACAGCCCTAATCAGTTCAGGAGTGATGGTCGGGGCAACCTTCAGAATGTACACCTTCCTGCAGACCTGATCGTGTAACCGGCACTCGTTGGGGACAGAGCCTGCAGGGTGGATCAACATCTTGGGGTCCACCTCCAGGGTAGTCTTGGCTTCTAACAGAGCTGGGAAGTTAGGCGAGTCGAACGCGTAGATCTTTGTGTTTGAGACTTTTTTTACTCTGTGAAGGTAAAGTTATAAGGTTGAGTATTGCAAGGAATCGTCAATTTATTCATATCGCCAGTTTCAGTCTGTAAAAGTATGGTAAAAGTCCACTGCTGGACATAGCCCAAAAACTCCAATCTCTTTTCCAATGCATGTAAATGTTGATGGGCTTAAGATTGTCATCGTGGTTAAAGGATTGATAGCCTGTCATCGTGTAAACTCCGGTCTGCTAGCCCAGGGTACGTTGGACGTATACTAGTGACTTAGTAGATACGTATCTCCGGAAGACATGTAATACATTTCGTGTTAAAGGACAAATTCGAACAAGCATTTTTTTTATATCAAGGATACTAAAGTATAACTGGCCGAGTGATCTGAGTTCTACCAAACAAACCAGGTAGCTTCTGAATTCTAGTTCCTAAATGTGATCACCTGTTTGGTAATTGAAATATTTACCTGATCAAAGACGACAAAAGCATACATAAATCGGTTTTATGTCCTATAAAACGTATATAAGGCCATCTCTACCTTGTGCCTCTGAACAGTCTGGCTCCGAAGAACACGGTGACTTCTGGAATGTGCTGCGTGGCTGCGATCAGGATAGCGCACAGCAAGTTGTTGTTACCGTCGCTTCGAGGTTGGAAGATAGGGACCTGGAAGTGATAAGATCTTCGGTTAGCTTTCACAGGCTGACGGTCACCAGGCGTGGGAAAGAGATGGAGCTATACCGGACGTCCAGCTCCAAAAAATAAGCTCATAAAAATAATACTGCTCTAAGAAACAACTGGTGATAGTCAGTGCCTGACCGCCAATTTCCATATTTAAACCTTGAGCACTATATGTAGTTTGGCAAACTATGGGGCTGGATTACAGATGTGTTTCTGGTGAGCTTGTCATACCACTTCTTCCCAGCTAAAATACTAGGAAGTGGATTGCCTAGTCGTTTTGGGGGACTGCCATTCAAGGCAGATTTCAATGTGTAAGAAGCGGTCACATAATCATAGACATTCTGGGTGTCTCCAGCCAGTTTCGTAAGTACCTGTGCTCCAGTGAGTACGACAGTTTTGCCGACGGATTCCAGCATAAAGGAGAGGATGGAAGCTCCGTATGCTGTCGTGTCCGTGCCGTGGAGAATCACGAAACCATCGTAATCGTGATAGAATTTCTGGAACAAAGGAAATTTGATGTTATGGCAGGGGTTGAGGTCAAATAGGCAGTGTTCCATGTCAAATATTAGTTTTCAACTGCATCCGGTTAGAATGTTGTATGTATAGGGAGTGCATCTAGTTGGAAACGGTTGGGTGACGAAATTACATGTTAGGATTGAAATTGTTCGGGAGTCGATTAGATGAATAGGAGGGATAGTTTCTGATGCAACAATATCTAAAAGGCGCACCCTCACTGGAGGGTTCGCCTGTAACGTAACAATCCAAGATTTCATTTTGTACAGTAACAATTGAATGTTACAAATTTTGTGCACTGTAATGCTCGGTTTCCCTCACTCATGATGTTATGCTTGAATCTGAACTGTTACATTCGAGGCGAATGCTCTCGGTGAGGAAGTACCTTAACATGGGCGTGTCAGCCGTTTTCCAGTTTTAGATAAATTGCTGTTTTCTTTTCAGTTTCTATAGCCACCTATCCTAATTTCACATAAAGCTACTGTTTTGCTAAAATTACCTTTATATCTCTGGCCTGTCGAACCCAATCATCCATGGTAAAATCTGAGGAGTCTTTCAGCTCATCGTATTCATATATTTTGTATAAAATCTTTTGTTCTGTGTCCTTGCCATCTGAAACAAACATACATAATATGGATTAGATGATACGTAGTGATTCAGATAATGAAAAATGGTACGATAAGAGAGCAGTAACAGCGTAGTAACGGCCCCGTTTCAAGAATTTGGAGGTCGTGGATTTGACCCAGACAGGAGCATTGTATAATTTATTACATCATCATCCGCCTAGCCCTTTCCCAACTAAGTTGGAGTAGGCTTCCAGTCTATCAGGATGCAGCTGAATACCAGTATTTTACACCGAGCGACTGGCTATCTGACCTCCACAACCCAGTTAGTACTGGGTAATTGAATACCCAATCCCCCCCAATTCCACATTCCCATTTCCCCATTCCCCTTTGGCAAGACTGGTTGTCAGACTTTCGGGCCACTGACTATCTGTAATGACTGTCATATATCTACAAATGACAGCCGGGTCCAACGGCTTAACGTGTTTTCCGAGGCACGGAGGAAATTCTGTAGTAATTATGGTCACCTATTCACGGACCAACCTCGGCAAGGACGGCTTAACCTTAGAGATCGGTCGATCTCTAAGGTTGAAAATTAAAAGTCATTTATTCAAATTAAACCACTTATATCATCATCATCTGTCTAGCCTTTTCAAAAACTATCTTGGGGTCGTCTTCCAGTCTAACCGGATGCAGCTGAGTACCAGTATTTATATGAGGCGACTGCCTATCTGACCTCCACAACCCAGTAACTGGGAAATACGATACCCCTTGGTAAGACTGGATGTCAGACTATTGGCTTCTGCCTACTCGTAAAGACTGTCAAAGATCTACAATGATATCCGGGACCAACGGCTTAACGTGCTTTCCGAGGCACGGAGGAAACTCTGTATGTAATTATGGTCACCCATCCACGGACCAACTTCGGCAAGCACGGCTTAACCTTAAAGATCGACCCGAGCAGCTGTAATAGACAGACAAGAATTAAACGAAATAAGAACGGTGAAAGATAGCAAAGCTAGGAGCCTGTTTCACCACCTCAGTTAAGTTACTTGGCAGATAATTTTATTCAAATTCTGTTCCATTTTTGAATCTATTCGGACATCGTGAAATAGGCCCTAAGAATTCTAACTTCAAATAGTTACTAAAATAAAAATCATAATGCTTTTTACTCCAGTGTGTGAGTCAGGTGGCTTACCATGACGTCTTAATAGTAGATTATGCACCGAGGGGCTAAAGTTGTGTCTTATGGCACGGGCGTCATATTGAATCTCGAGCGCAATGAAGGATTCGGGATTTAACTCACGAGCAAAGCGAGGGAGTTAATACAAGAATCCTGAATGCAGCGAGGGATTCAAGCTAGCCCAAGGCAAAGACACCTTTAGCCCAGAGGAGGATACTCTACTTTTTACACCTACTGTGAGAAAATAATAGCCATAGTACGAAAAACAAAGTATTTATTAAATAAACAAAAAGTAAGAATAACATATTTAGAACTAGTTAGTTATATGCACTTTAAATTAATAATTTAAAGTTTCAACATTCAAAGGTGTGAAAACTTTCGATTTCTTTGATTGGTGACTTTCCGATATCCTCTTTAAAAATGCTAATAGCTTAGCGTATGTCTTGATGTCTATATTGTGTTTCATGCTTATTGTTGACCTAAGCATTGAATAAGTACACCATGGGCTACTTGACTTCTGAGTACAAGATAAATGCTGAAAATACACTAATAGAACTGGTTCCGAAATGGACTTGACGCCTTTCGTACTTTTCCATTTTTGGAAATTGTCGTAGGCTTTTATATAAGTTTCCTTTGACTTTTCCGGCAGTAAATCATTGGAGATATTATTAGCTTCGGTTGTAATGAATTTAGGAGTACAATCACTTTCATCACTCGACATTTTATAATACATACTTTGTTGATAAATTTAAAGTTTAAATGCCAAAAGTTCGCGCCTTTATTGCGTCTACCAATAAGTAACCAAGACACGATCAATTCGATTTTCAAAAAAAAAAAGTCTCTTCTACGTTTTTGTGGTGTGTGTCTATTGATATCACTCTCATGGAAGTGGCGTTTGTGTAAACTAAGCTTTATACAGGGCTGGTAGAATGGTTTTGGATGATTGGCTGTTTGAATTTTGAATTTAGAACGTCATTGGAGACGCTCGTGAAAATAGAGTATTTTTGATAAAATGTGATAAATCGACTGTAGTACAGAACGGTTTTATTATTTATTTATTAAATCACAAAATCCACAGCAATCTTTGCGCAGTTTACTTAAAATAAATTAACTAATGTTTCAGCCAATTACTATTACGGTATTACGGCGCGGTACGGCATTTGTTATTTTTATTTAGTTTGCCAGTTTTAATGTGAATCCATTACTTAAAAAAAAATGGTTCGTAGTTATCTAATTATTCTTATAATTTTTGTCTTCGAAAACATGGCAACGATATGAAGAAGCAGTTGTTATGATTTTGTAGGAAATCGAGAATATCATCCACGTGTAGTAAGGGTATCGAGAATAGCTTTCCTCTTTCTGGCACCAAAGGGTGTTTGTTAGTACTATACTGCCAATTTAGCTGAGCATGTGAGATTCCAAATTCAAATCACATTATTGACCAGCGGGTCATAATGAAATCCAGTACAACATTATTGACCGGCTGTGCCCCCCGGCCACTAATGACTCACTTTAGGTTAAGGTTGCTTGACATATAATTTGACATTTTCGAGCAGGTGGTGTGAAAATATTATTGTTTTACTCCTTTACCAGTGTGGGAAAAGATGGCGCTAGACATCCTGTAGAGCTCCGTCTCTTTTCCACACTGGAATAAGAGTAAAACAATACTGCTTTAAGACGTCATGGTAGGCCAGCAGGGAAGCACAGCGCACTTGTGTCTGTGCACACATTGTACACTTTATAATATCTACTATGGTTAGTGTCAGTTGAGATTGGGCGCCATGACATTCGGTCAGAAGGACTTTGTCTCATGTGAACATAGGTACCTGGTAAAGCTAGATACTCCTTGTGCTCTGTCCCAGCCAGTTTCGTCAGCCAGTATTCGTTGTCGTGTAGCTGAGGCAGCTTCCTGATCACTGCTTCTATGTCCTTTTGTGGCACCAGTACTGGAAGAGTAAATATGTTATTCGTTAGCAGTGATAGCCTAGTGGTGCGAACATCGGACTGCTAGTCCATAGGTCTCGAGTTCGAACTCAAGACACGCACCTCTGATTTTTCGGATAATTTTTTTACTATGTATGTACACTTAATAGACAACACAGGAAAAAAAACATAAAACATTAGAGTACAAAGGTACTGCTTATGTCATACGAAATTTCTTCCAGCCGACCTGCGAAAGGAGAAATGAATTTTTGAGGGAAGTTTTCCCTTTCAGGAACTTCTATTAGTTATTCCTCTCATATACACTGCCTTGTGCAAAACATACTAATAGAACATAGTATCTAATTATCACCTTTATAATGTGTACGTAAATGGGTAACACATATATACTTGAGGTGTTAACTTAAAGTATACAGGCACTCACAGAACACACATACGTATATATAATTAGACTAATTTCTTAGGCAAATTATTATGGATTATTCTACTTTGCCCCATGAAAAAAAAACAATTAGTGAACCCATATAATTTAGTTAATTAGGAGATTTTGTGTTTTTGAGAGATATTTCTCGATAGCATGGCATGTAAAACCAAGTCAATTCAATTCAATTCTTGATAAATGGCTTTTGTGGAGATAGGACCACAATTCTGCCAGTGTCACGTAAAACCAAGTCAGAGGTCCATGGGGAATTTCCATATCTTTTTATTTTTCTCATAACAAATAAAAATAATCAACTAACCTCCTTTTTCATTTTTCAGCATACCAAAGGTACCACCAGTGTAGATAACAAGCACTCTTTTATTTTGCACCATTTTAACTATTTAAAATAATATAGATAAATTCAAAAACTAATGTATTAATTAGTATAACACTACCAATTTGCCGCTGAGATAATGAATGAGCAAATTGCCGGCGGCTTTAGCTCTTATAGTGTTTCACACGAACTTAAGATTCGCGGCGTATCTTCGTTCTCAAGGTGATAATTGTATGTGTCGTGTGTCTTGTCATAAGTGTCGTATCGTGTGAACTGTGCCGGGCTGTGTGCAGCACTGACACGAACAAGAACGAAGTTGTTCTGAACTATTTGACAACTTTACAATCGCAGAGTAATACAGGGTGTTTGAAACTTATTTTACTAACACACGAGTATGTTAAAGGTAGAGCTCAACTGCAAAAGTTGAAGTTCGTAGAGAGTATAATACCTATTATTATTACCACTTAACATCACGCCCGTAATCCCCGAAGGTAATCCTTCGGGGATTAGGTACGGATTTTTCACCTCTGCCTAATGGCAGAGTTGAAAAATCTCAATGCCCATGGTGACAAGCGACAAAATTTCAAATAGACTACCTGTGAAAGTTGTTTATATCCCTTCATCAACAGATAACAGATACACAAATACACATATACACAGATACACACGTCAAACTTATAACACCCCTCTTTTTTGGTCGGGGGTTAAAAATACAGATATTCAGCAACATCCAGCTTAAGGCAGACTCCAGTATCGTTGGGAAAAGGCTAGGCAGATTATGATGTACACTAGTGGTAGATATATATAAAGACACAATTCATTGACAGACTTCTCAAAAAGGAGGTGGCTATGTATTCGACCAGCACCTTTTTTTTTCATGTAGTTGTTACTCGAATTATTTCTCCGCGATTGCCTGGTCCGATTTAAGTAATTCTTTTTGTATTTGGTAGAGGAAGCTGGCGCAGTCTCCAGCTTCCTCTACCAGATACAAAAAGAATAAAAAAAGAAAAACAAAATTCAAATTATTCTAATTATTCTTTTTTCTTATTATTCTATTCGAATTATTATTTCAAATTTTTTTTCAATTTTTTTTTTAAATTCATATGGGCCACTGTGTCCCATATGAATTTTATTAGCTTTGCTAAGATACATTTTGAGTTATCCTCTTTATTATGCAAAATACCCAAAAAAGTGAAAAATAACTTTACTTTCGGGAGTCTATGACTTTTGTTGGTATCATTGACTTTTTGCCACGGACTTCGGAAAGTAAAGTTATTTTCCACTTTTACTTATTTTCTTCAAACCCATTTCATTTTTAATTCGAGTCATTTATGACAACATTCTGTATAGTTTGCGCAAGATTGATTTAACATACAATAATAGTGAGCATGACTTGCTTATCAGTAAGCCTTATCAGCCGTCAACATCTTTATCGGAATTTGACGGTCAATCAAACTTACTAAACTGAACATTTTTTTAAGATTGGATTCGCGTGCTACGCTGTTTCAGTAAATCGTACTGTAGAAATATAAACGTCTGCGGTTATTTATGAATGGGGAAGCCCGTTAAAAGCTAATTGTAGATGGCACGACTATAGCTGGGTCTCAATCTGACCAACGAGGTCGAGCGAATTTGAAATATAAAATGACATTACCGGATTTTCAACCAATGACGATGCATGGAACCAGCTATGCTGGCGCCATTAGTTCCGCAGTTTCCATCCCCATTGACTTGAAAGGAAATAAACAATAACTTCGTTTTCAAATAGCATTAAAAATGTTTATCGTACACCTAATGACCTAACTCATGCTTGTACTTCAGAGAAAAATATTGTAGTTAAAAAAAACACGCTTTAGTGTGACGTCATTTTATTTCTTGTATTATTTTCAACAAACCCTTTCATTTGATACCCATATCATGGGAATGGATAAAATACCGGCCAGTGCGAGTCGGACTCGCGCACGAAGGGTTCCGTACCATTATTTATAAAAACGACTAAAACACATTGTTTTGTATGGGATCCCCCTTAAATATTTATTTTATTCTGTTTTTATTATTTGTTGTTATGCGGCTACAGAAATACATCATCATCATTCTCTTGCCCTTATCCCAATATTCATTTGGGGTCGGCGCAGTACGTCTTCTTCTTCCATAATTCTCTATTACTTGTCATCTCATGGGATACCTCTTTTCTTGCCATATCATTCTTCACACAGTTCATCCATCGTGTCTTAAAAACAGAAATACATAATCTGTAGAAATTTCAACTGGCTATCACGGTGCATGAGATACAGCCTGGTGACAGACGGATGGACGGACAGCGAAGTCTCAGTAATAGGGTCCCGTTTGACCCTTTGGGTACGGAACCTTAAAAATAACTAGTCGACTATCTTCGAGAATCCACCATATTGGATTTAGAATGACGCCACTTACCTAACCATGTAGGTACTGTCATCCAAACCAAACATCACGCACAAATCCAGACTCCGTGCGTGGTACTGAGAAATTCCTAACAGAAAAACGAAAAACCCAACAACACTCTGCCCGACCTGGGGATCCTGAGAATTTGACGACACGGTTGGCACAGTGTCTAAGCTATTGACTGCTGCTTTGCGTGCCGCGGGTTCGATCCCCGCACGGAACAAATTTTTGTGAGGCCTACAGATAGTTGTTCCGTGTCTGGCTGTTTGTGTATGTGTGTTTAAATGTTTGTAAACGCACTCACGATACAGGAGAAATTCTTAGTGTGGGGCAAAGTTCTAAAAAAAAACTAACTCAGGACACAGGCTCAGCAGTGGTCGTAGACACGAGGAAACGAGTATGATCAAACTAACCTCGTGTTAAGTTATCTTTATGTAATTGATATGGTATTACGACAGCCCTGCCATACGGTAAAGATAACAGTTATATCCATTTAAACTTATATGAGATAACAATGAAACGACAGCCTAAGTTTTCCAGATAATTATTTAATTGGTTTCATAAACATGTAAAATAACGTTGCGTTGTCTGCTTAGAAAAGATAGACAACCTAATTATCATTGTATCACCAATTCAAACATCAATAAAATACACTTTATTCAGCTTTCGCGCTGTATTTGACAGGTACAATCCAACAACTATACATAATAATTAACACACTAGAGAAATGTTAAACAAGAAATTATGTAAAAAAAACTAGTCAAAGTTACAACAGTGCAAACACAAATCTACTGATCTACGAAAAGAGCATAATCAATAGGGTGATAGGTCACGACACATTTATCGACCACGAGGCGACGATGATGTTCTATGATTTTATATCATCTTAAATCGTAGGACTATTGGGAAAAAATATTCCCACTAGTTCTACCTTGAAACTGTTTAGTAAAACTAGTAGGAAGCTAGGGGTGTTCTGTATGGTGTCGGACGTAAAGAATAGCACCATCCCATAACTTCCCGTAGGTGTCGTAAGAGGCGACTAAGGGATTTGCCAGAGAATAACCAACGCGAACCGAGCACCTTTTTGCCGACGTTTTATAAGTGCCCCTGTAGGCCTATGTAAAATAAAAATATTTTGATTTTGATTTTGAATAGGCAGCAGCGGTCTCTTTGCTTTTGTAACAACCGTACTGAGATCGCCAACCCGCCTGCCAAGCGTGGTGATTATGGTAAAACCCCCCAAAATGTCAATGTAGCGACACTTGGGGGGCCTATGTCCAGCAGTGGACGTCTTTTGGGCTGAAATGATGATGATGATTGGGAAGGAACAAAATTTTGTTCCCACCAGTTCTCAGTTTGTTGTATCATCCTAAATCATAGGACTATTGGGAAAAAATATTCTGTAGTAGTAATATTAATAGTATTATGTAGAACTGTTTAGTAGAACTAGTGGGAGCGAACTAGCTACTGAGTCAATTTAAGTTCTGTAGAAGCGTTTTTTATTTTTCATTACTCATACTCTGAAAGTAGGTCTGAAGTTGCCTGAGGAGCGGGATGAAAGTAATACTTTTCATGCCTAGGGAGAATCGCTTTCAACTGACACATGTCAAATTATTAAAAAAAAATTGTTAACTACTATTTTCACATTTTTATTGAACCATGTTCCAACTTTCTATGCAGCCACGATGTAAAATTGAAATAAAGTTAAGTATTGATTAACGAATATATATATTTTTAAATAACTTTATTTTACTTTATAATTATAATTTAGTTTCAACAATTTCTTTAAAATAACATAGAGTTGGGCAAAATATTTACCATTTTTTCAATAATGAAAATGAAAAATAATGGCTGAATAGCTGGCTGGCCACAGAAAAAAAAAACAAAATAGGTGGGAAAGCGGCAATCAGAAATAAAATGTACAATTTTTTTATTTAGCTAATTCATGTTTTTATGTTTACTTTCCTTGTATTCGCAATGAAAAGCACAGTGTTTACCTCGGGTCAAAGACTTATTTAGTCCCTCTAACTTTTGGTGCCCTCACTACATTCGGGCGCAAAACCCCGTCTCGGGACTAAATAAGTTACTTTCACCCCTGGGGTAACAATGTACTATTGATTCCAGCAATATCGATACAGGGCAGCCGTTTTCAGTGACCGTGAGTGAATGATCGTGATTTATCGAAGGTATAAGAGTGGGTGTGACGATGTGCGGCATATACGCCTGCTTTGGCGATGGCGTAGAAAGTTGTGGTATCTCAGAGATAACTCAGCAATCAAAATAATCCATCATCAGGGTCATCGCCGCACCTGCTAGGGCTGCGGGAAATGCCAGACCTGCGGTTCTGTTCGAAAGAGATACCGTGGCCCTGGGACTCAAAGGATGGATGGGTTTTAGTAATAGTACAAGTCTGACACTCCCTTCCGGTCCACCCAGAGCAGGAGGGGTCATTTAATGATTCCCATGCGTAAAAAGTAAGAGTCGTCACCGCAAAAATTTTTGCCACGTGTTCAGCACAGAATTCCGAACCCTTCAAAATAGAAAAATTTCATCGTTCATCGTTTTTCAGTTTGCAAAATTTATGGAAGAGCTGTCTTGTTCTTCACTGAGACAAAGGATTGGATGCTTCTGTGAACTCTGGTTATCACTAAACAAAGTAACTGGCATTGTCAACTGGTATATAACTATAATTAATTTCCGATACTAGATTTTAAAGGTAAATTGCCTCCTTACACGCTTCTGAGAGAGCCATATGTACTTGGGTTCGTTACTGGACAATGCAACAGTTTTTTGTTTTGTGTACTTTTGACATGGTAAAAATTAACCCATATGATTTTCTGTCTATTGCACATGAAGCCCAATCTGCAACAACATAACCATATCACTTGTACCTTTAACATACTTCAACACATAAAATTTAGTTTTAATTAAGTATTTTAAGAAACGTTTTAAATGTTTCCAATGTAATTATTCTGATGAAAGCACTATTATTATATTGACTGAGGAAACTAATAGCATAAGGTATATCTGCTGGCCCACCATCACCTCTTAAAGCAGTATTGTTTACTCTTATTCCGGTGTGGGAAAGAAACGGAGCTATACAGGATGTCTAGCGCCATCTTTTTCCCACACAGGAAAAGGAGTAAAACAATAATGTTTTAAGACGTCATGGTAGGCCACCTGGTCTAGTTAATAGGTATACATAAATACATCAATGCACCTAATAATTGCTGATAAGGATATTCTGAACAACTAACAAATCGTTCACCCTTTTCTAATTTTAAATTTTCTTTTCCATTGGAGTATCTGCATGGTATCTGATGCTGCCATGCCGCTTCTCTCCCAACTATAGTCTTAAGCTTTTTAAACACTTCTTCAAGAGCGCTATCAAAAATCTTGGGTGAAAGCGGGCTCCTTGCTTTACGCCTTTTTTGCTCTGGGGAACGATGGGCTGACTGACTGTTAACTAATTGAAGCAGTGCTGTTTATGTATACGTTACGGAGCAGCTTAATGTAGGTGGGATCGATCTCTTGGTTGTTCAAAATATCAAATATGCCCGCCAAGAATAGCAAAAAAAAATCGGACTTTCTCACACGCACCAAGGGTTCCGTAGGACCAAACAATATAATAAAAATATTTTGAAGGCACATTCATAATATTATGTTGTATTGTATTACATACAACAGCAAAACTAAATTTGTTGTTCATAGTATGTTAATAAAAAACAAAGTTACTACTGCAGTTTGATGAAAAAGTCCCATATCTAAAAACCTAAACATCAAATTTAATCTTATTCAAACCAATTTTTGTTGAAAGCTTTTTTACGTCCTTCAATCCTACATTTTTTCAGAATGACCTCCTTACACTATAGAAATGTAAATGAAAGGGAGAGGGGGGCACATTTTACCACTTTGGAAGTGTCTATCTTTCAAACTTTGAGAAAAAATGGGTTTGGGAACCTCAATGTCAGACCTATCTGTAGACATAGCATTAAATATTTTTTTTAATTTGCGTTTCATGTATGGGGAGCCCTTAGTCTTTTATTTTATATAAAAATCGTAAAGGGTTCCGTTTTCTGCCATTCGGCTAAAAAGGCAACCCTAAAAAGGCACAGCCGTACTAGCATCCTCTTTTCTCCAAGTAATTCAGGACATTTTCGACACCCCGTAATGTCGTTGTTGAAAAAGAGAGAAAGACTAAGAAGGCATATAATAATTAGGTATATTCAATTTGAATTCTGAATTTCATTCAAAGTGAACTTGTAGTTTAGGAGCTATTGCAAGTCTGTTCCTTAATTTTGTCACTGACTCTCTCTCCGATCATCATAGTTCTAAAGTACTTGTAGCAGTCATACAAGCTTCGAGTCATGAACGCAGTAAGTGTAAAACCTATTGAGCAAATTTAGTACATTAGTACTCCAATTTCAGTCCAGCTTTCTAGAAATTCGAACTGCATAAGGAACTTTGTAATCCAACACTTCCTTTATCCTTTATATCCTTTGTAATAAATAATATGCGATTACAAAGTTACTTTTACAGTTTATAATTTTTTTCGTTTGATACTACGAAATAAAATCGACTCCACCTATTAGATTTTTTTTTTCGCTCTGGGTGGCAATCAACGAAGATATTATACGAATTTTGAGTTCTTTAAAGTTGCTAAAATCTAAATCGTAGTCATTCTCCCGCACCCGCTTTTTCTTAGAACTAAGTAAATAAGACTCAGTTATACTGGTTAACAAATAGTATATTTTAATATCTTATTTAATATATGATTACAATCTTAATTTTAATAATTAACATCGTGAGGAGGTTCCTCACCAACCTTATAAATTAAATTAAATGCTTTATTTTCAGACCAAAGATCCATAAATAAAATAAAAAATGAAAACTTGCACGTTTCATAATAATATTAAATTGAATAATGCAAAAAAAAATAGCAGACGTTTTGTTTTTTACTATACGTTTTTTGTGTGCCTCCTAACGACTAGGTACACGTAAAGATATAACAGAATCTTTGGTAAATACACGTTATAAAAATAAAATAGTTCACGTAAAAGTAAGTACAGACATTAATTACTATAATATGTACTTATAAGATAACTAATACGTCATGAGCTGGTAAAGCGGGTACGTGTACCTCCTTGTACGTTTGATCAAAATTATACATAATTTTTTACAAGAATTTCGCCTATTGTACTGCTTGGCAGACGCTTCCCGACATCACACTGATCAAACCTTATCTACAACTGAGTGTAACACATCATAGCTATGGCAGTCGCAAACAACACTTGACTCAGAAGATGTACTGCAGAAGCACCTGGTTCCGCTGTTGTGGAGGCTTCAGTTGTAGCACCTTCAGTGGTAACCGAGCTTTCAGCCGTAGAACTCTCAGTTGGAGGAACTTCAGTAGCAGGCTCTGGTGTCACGTCTCCTTCAGCATCAGTCAAAGCCGGGTCTTCAGTCTGACCATCAGTAGCAAACCGTCTGCCCCAAACAGCGAACGTATACAACTCAGCACTACTGTTCTTCAATGTCATCGTATATATGGTATTGGTGCCGAATCTAGAAGTAGTTATATCAAACTCTTTGGATTCTAGAGGCATGATGGAGACTTTGGAAGAGACGGGGTACATGATAGCGTTGTTAGCGTCTAGATCAAAGACGAGGGCCGGAGTTGGTATCGTGGCTGTTATTACCAGCTCCTCGAAAATTGCCGTTGTGTTCTCTACGTAGGTGGAGAACCTGTAACAAACATAGAGATTAGGATGTTTTTCTAAATCTTATACCCATGAGAAGAACGAATTTGCAACCTTGACGAACTAGTTAATTGCGGAGGTTCATGCCTACTAGGGAACCTTTGTCGTTCATATGGAGGATATACCGTGAGTAGATATTGTATGTCAATAGGTTTGCAAACAGCACGATATCGTACAAAGTTTAATCCTTCAGAACTTCAGACTTAGATCAACTTAAGGCTGAATTTATCAACATCGTTCAGTTTTTGTCAATCATTATTTTCATTAGAGACGGAATAATTTTTGAAATACCTTATATACTGAATTATACGCCAGGACTGGTCTTAGAGACGAAGTCGACGACATATGTGGTATACATATTTATACGTCAAAAATTAAAACATACGGGTAAAGAGACTGTAATTTTAAATAGGGGCTGGTTCTCTGTATCTAAATTGATTAAGGTGAAAGGCCAGGGTAGCCTGAAATTGGAATTTCACGGGCTAATCTGGCGCTCGCCCCTCTGGGGCTTTTGATTGTGTTTTGCTTTTTGTGTGTTACCTCATGCCACAAGTCTCCCGTGTATCTCCGGTGCATGCGTAGATGCCACAAACCCTGGTACCACCGGTCGCTACGCCGGAGAAGGATCTCACACCACTGAAAACGCCTGCTCTGTACCTGTAATGCTGGAATCAGAAGAAAATTTAACGACAACTGTTGCAAATGATTGAGATAGTTAAATCAATCTGAGCTCTCCAAACGACGAAGGCAAACTTCATGAGGAAACAGAACTGGGCCTGCATTGCCCTTTCACAGACAGGAGGTCTCATTGGGATCAAAACATACTGGTTATGCTATGGAGTACAATCATAGTACAGCATCTTGAGACGGGAGTACTAATTTGTCTCTAGCAGCGACTGCTGAGGTATCTCCTTGTTAGTGATAGACAGCTATGATACGTCAATTTCTTGTAGAACCAAGATACAATTACCTTTTAGCCCTTGAATATGTGTGATGATCAATCAAGTCTAAATTGTTATAGTCTACATTGTTCTTCTGAGTTTCTTCTGTATGTGAACGCCTCAAAAAATCCAAATTGTTGTCTCCAGCTTATATAAGCTGGAGACGACAATTTAGACAATGAATTAATCTTCGTATACCTCATGACGTTCTCAGTCTGCATACTTACTTATCTCCATCGAAAATATCTAGTCGTGCAGTCACAGGACATAATTTTTCTCTTTTACTATTTTCAATACGATTTATATGTTACTTGGTTCACTGACAGGCTAACAACCCCGCATCGGTATAAACAAACACGTTGTCAATTGATGGGATGGGATGAGCGGAAGTAAACAACTAAAGATACGACAGTAATAAAAATTTAATATTGAATAAAATGTACCTCTTTCATTTGCACCTAAGGACTTTACTGACGACTTAATAAATAAATCTCAAAATTTGAAGCCAGAAATTAAATCCTGCCTGTATTTGATTTAGTAATTAAAACTTATTGCACAAGTGAAAATAACCGTACAAAGCGGTATCGTATGATTCTACCAGTCTCTGAGCCACAAACAAAAGTAACTACAAAAGTAAGACTAAAAGTGCAAACTGTCAATATTAATCACATGCGCTAAGAAAGATAACTTTTATAGACAAAAACACTAATTATTTACAAAATGCCAAGTTCTCAGTCAATTATTCATTGCATTATTTCAGGTTATCAAATAAAATTTCAGTCTTACAGATCCATTCAGCATCACATTTAAACTTACAAGCTAAAAGTACAAAATAAAATTCAAAATGGCACAATTTTCATAAATGCAGTCTTCTCAATCAGTATCAGTAAATATCTGATCCAGCAGAGTGTTGAAATTCAGAATGTCTTCCTCAGATACGCCTTTATTGTGATCAATATCTCTTGTAAAGACTCTTCCCCAGATGCCAAAGGAGACCAGTTCATTCTGAGGAACGTTGATCTTGAAGTTCAGACGCTCCCGATTGCTTCTGATCAGAATTTCGTTTTGTAGCACGGAAAAGGTGTTTTGGTCCTTGGGTCCGCATTTAGACTGGTCCTTCAGCTTTGTAGTTAAGGTGAAGTTCTTGGGACTGAGCGGGAACTTGTTGGTTCTCAGCGTCACTGGGAAGTATTCCACGTTGTCACAATCAAGCGTATCGTTGTGTGTGTTCGCTTGAGTTTGCATATCAATTTCCAAACTTTCTACTGTGTGTCCTTCTGATTGGTTGAACCTGAAAGTTTTGACAAGGAAGTTAACTTTTTCAGTCAACGGTCAATTTAAGATTTTAGATCCTGGATACGTGGAAAATATCAATGACTAGAGTGAGCTGCGTAATGTTTCGTATAGCGCAGTTGATCATTAATTTTATAAAGTTTACAGTAACAAAAGTTAAAACAATTTATAAGAAGAAGAGCGTTTACACCTTACGGCATTTCATACAAACTTTCAAGTACTTACTATCCGAAATGACAGAACCGAATTTAATGACTTAATAAGCACAAGCAAAATTAAAAAAAAAAAACTAAAAACAATTTCGAAATGTTTAAAAAAAATGGAAATTTCTGTTTCAATAGATAATTTACAATCGGTTTAATTTAGCTGTAACACTATTTTTCAAAAAAAATTGTAGTAACTTTTTAGACCTACGTATCCTGCTTATGCGTATGAAGTTTCATTAAAATCGGTTAAGTTATTTTGGAAAATAAGGACTTGAAAATTTGTATGAAATGTCGTGAAAGCGTAGACGCTCTTAAGAAATGACTGTTCTAGATGTATGAACGTGAAGGAAGCAAAAACAGAAGGTGGCAATATTTAGTCGTGAGTGTAGGTATCGGTTAAGGTCCAACAGTTTCCGGTTTTAACTTTAAAATTAAGGATTAGGTAATATCCATACAAAACTAATTTGAAATAAAGACTGTATTGAACAAAATATTACTTTTCATTACTCATACTCTGAAATTAGGTCTGAAGTAGCCTCAGGAGCGGTATGAAAGTAATACTTTTCATCCCTAGGGTGAATCGCTTTCAACTGACAGATTTCAAATTATAAAAAAAAAAAACTAGGTTCATTTACACACATGTTTATTGAACCATGTTCCAACTTTCTATGCTGCCACGATGTAAAATTTAAATAACTTAAAGTTAAGTATTGATTAAAAAGTATATTTTTTTAAAATAACTTTATTATAATTTAGTTTCAACAATTTCTTTAAAATAACATAGGGTTGGGCAAAATATTTACCATTTTTTCAATGACGAAACTGAAAAGTAATGGCTGAATAGCTGGCTGGTCACAGAAAAAAAAACAAAACAGGCGGGAAAGCGGCAATCCGAAATAAAATTTACTATTTTATTCTTTAGCTAATTCATGTTTTTATTTTTACTTTCCTTGTATTCGTAATGAAAAGCACAGTATTTACCTCGGGTTAAAGACTTATTTAGTTCCTCGAACTATTAGCGCCCTCACTTCGTTCAGGCGCTAAACCCCGTCTCGGGTCTAAATAAGTTACTTTCACCCCTGGGGTAACAATGTACTATTTTTTACCGTGAGTAAATAGAGAAAACTTCAGTAATTTATTGATATGATAGTTTTGTATCTCTGATGTGTCGGCCGGAAACCTTTGGACCTTACCATGTATGTATGAGTGTGCTACCTGTAAGGGCAGGTGGTGACGTCATCAGTCTTGCACGCGACGATCACGCAGGCGACCACGCCCACCTCTCGCCGCGCGTATGTGTTGGTGCCATCTTGGATGAATGCGCGGTACCGCACAGACTGTGACATACCAATATGCTGTTGTAAAATTGTTGAATACGGGCCGTTAAGCAAGAAATCGCACTGTGTCTTTATTTTGCTAAGTAAAGAAAACGTTTCATACGAATATACATATAATGTCACAGTCCTATCAGTTAATTAGTAAAACCTACTTTTGACCGGTTAAAACTATTTTAATAATAACTACCATTTACTTAGAAACGTGCTGTAGTAATTCTGGGTAATTATCAGAGATCGGAATTTTGCAACTTCGGACATCCGATGTCGGATGTTTTAACTTTTTTATTTAATAGCTCACGGGATTTTTCTGCTCTTTAAAATAAATCTCGGGATTTGAGGCCTAACCACTTTATTCTTTCGCTGTATGAAATCAGTGTAAAAGTGCACAAATAACTCTCCCTAATTCCGACCTCTGGTAATTATAACTGAATAGAGAAAATTACATTCAATTTAATAAGGGCTTTGACTGACACACCGGTCAAAATTGGTTTTGTCCGATTGACAGTTTTGACTGTAACATATGTATTTTACTTAGCAAGGAAAAGTCAACGCGCGATTTGTCAAATTGGGTGAAAAGAAATTAAAAGAAGAAGAATGTCAGAAAGATGAGTATCAGTTTTTTTTTTAAGATGGCGATAAAATTGACATGAGTAGGTACTGTTTTAATAATCAATACGTTTGCCAAGCGTGGTTAGAGATGGTTTGGCTAGAAGGTGAATAATAATTAATTATAAGTGGCAGTAAATTACAACTGGCCTGACACATAGTCATAGTTTATCATTAAGTCCGGCCATTTTATTAATAAATCTTAAAATATATGGTTAAGGAAAACCGTAAAAAAACTTACCTGTTTTATACAGTATACATAGACTAAACCCATAAAAGCAAGCACTGAATAGAACTTACAATTAAATAAAAAAAACGCGTGCATCATGTTTTCGTGCAAATAATTATGTAGTTAATTTTCGTGTGAGTACGCACAACGATCAATAAAGCTTTACAAAAAC
Source organism: Cerastis rubricosa (assembly GCA_949152445.1). Taxonomy (NCBI): domain Eukaryota; kingdom Metazoa; phylum Arthropoda; class Insecta; order Lepidoptera; family Noctuidae; genus Cerastis; species Cerastis rubricosa. Next base: position 14,101,344 of record OX424545.1, on the reverse strand, counting down.
AAATTAAGCTAATCTCTCATTGTACGTGAAGCTCATACAAAGGGAGGTCAGGTTATACTGGATAGTATAGCTCGATGCGTCGCCGTTTGTACTAAGTTCGCTTGCGGTGCAATGTTAGTAGCTTACAAAACCATTTTATAAGTGTGACGGCGCCTTTGCAGAAAGGCTTCATATGATTCACGTTGCAAACTAAACTGTGACCACAGACGAGAGAGAAGCGGTCTACAATTCTCTCTGGCGAAACGTCAAGTCGTTGCGGGTAGCCATAATGCCATATTGACTTGAGTAGTTGTCAAGGCAAGTGGCGCGCAACAGGACGTTGACGGATCGCCGACGTCTGTTTGCTTAATCTAATTAAATCTGGTGCCACATATCATAAGTAATTCCGATGCAGTGGGTAAGAGCCTTTATCAGAATTGGGATAAAGAATCGCGCCCTCCACGACAGTAAAGCCAAGTGAGGAACATAACCAATAAATTTTTGAAGCAACAAGGAAAGTGACCAAACCTGCGTGCACAAATCATCAAGAGGGTACCCTCACAACATCATCGGGTGAGACCGTTTCTTTTCTTTTTCGATAAGTAGGTCATCTGTCTCATTGCTTAAACATGGCTTGTTTAATTGGTTTATGGGTGACATCATAATCAGTAAACCTTACTGGCATCGGAGGTTATGATTTAAAATGCACGATGGAGATCGTACCATTAAAATAGGCGATATTTTGATAAAATAGGATGTCGGCCAATAAGTTCAGGAATTATTAGATGCTGGCGTAATTTGTAAAAGTTCTTTGACGTTTGGAGTAAGCGCTTGTGTGGTCCACATGTTTCAGTCGAAAAGAAAGTGTTTTTAGTCGAAATATCACTGTTGTCCGGTTCATGCTTTACGATGATCGAAGGGACGCAGGTGCCCGGTTTATGATGTTTTTGTGATGACGTTGGTCGAAGGGACGCTGTTGTCCGGTCCGTACACTGGTATGGTCGAAGGGACGCAGTTGTCCGGTCCAAACGTTGGTATGGTCGAAGGGATAATGTCGTCCGGGCCATGCAGCTGATAGCGGCTGGTTGAGGGGACACATTCATCCGGTCCAACCTTAAGTGTTCACTGGTCGAAAGGACAGTGTCGTCCGGGCCATGCAGCTGATAGCGGCTGGTTGAAAGGACACACCCGTCCGGTCCAGGTGTTAACTGTTTAGAGAAAGGTGTCGTCCGGTCCATGAGTGGTCGAAAGGACACACGCTTTCGTTGTAGGAGAAAGGTGTCGTCCGGTCCATGCGTGGTCGAAAGGACACACGCTTTCGTTGTAGGAGAAAGGTGTCGTCCGGTCCATGCGTGGTCGAAAGGACACACGCTTTCGTTGTAGGAGAAAGGTGTCGTCCGGTCCATGAGTGGTCGAAAGGACACACGCTTTCGTTGTAGGAGAAAGGTGTCGTCCGGTCCATGAGTGGTCGAAAGGACACACGCTTTCGTTGTAGGAGAAAGGTGCCGTCCGGTCCATGAGTGGTCGAAAGGACACACGCTTTCGTTGTAGGAGAAAGGTGTCGTCCGGTCCATGAGTGGTCGAAAGGACACACGCTTTCGTTGTAGGGGAAAGGTGCCGTCCGGTCCATGAGTGGTCGAAAGGACACACGCTTTCTTGGTAGGAGAAAAATGCCGTCTAGTTCGTGAGTGATCGAAAGAATACACGCTTTCTTTTGTTCTGAAACAGTTACAGTTACGACGAGAGTAATGTTTGTCATATTTTGTCAGGATGGAAGAGCGGATGTCTTGGTGATTAGACATTCTTTGTTCCAGGAATACAATAACGCCCGAGGACGGTCGTATGTCAGTCTGGCCGTGACGGCGCCTTTGCAGAAAGGCTTCATATGATTCACGTTGCAAACTAAACTGTGACCACAGACGAGAGAGAAGCGGTCTACAATTCTCTCTGGCGAAACGTCAAGTCGTTGCGGGTAGCCATAATGCCATATTGACTTGAGTAGTTGTCAAGGCAAGTGGCGCGCAACAGGACGTTGACGGATCGCCGACGTCTGTTTGCTTAATCTAATTAAATCTGGTGCCACATATCATAAGTAATTCCGATGCAGTGGGTAAGAGCCTTTAAGTGTATAATTAAATAAATATTGATAAACCATAATAAATATTAAGTCCAACATTTATTTTTTTCTTAGCCTAATGACTGTCCCACTGCTGGGCAGTCCACCATTATACATCGGTAATTATTAGACAACAATTTTAGTTAGTAATATGGTAACAACAGAACTATAAAATTAACATGCAAAAAAAAAACAAAAATTTAAAAAAAATGTGTATACAGTCCCTTCACAGATAATTTTTACCACCGATTTAGCATCACTGGCCAAATCACAGTGAACTTTATTACGTTACAATAGGGATGCTCTAAAGGTGCTCCCCCTCACCTGGAGCATTTGTCTGTAAAGTAACAGATTCTAGCATTACATTGGTAAGGTAAGAGAACGGAACATTGCAGTGCAGTAAAGTAGGTACAGTCAGGGAAGCAGTACTGTAATGTTAAAAATCGAATCTGAAACGTTACATTACAGGCAAACGCTACAAGTGAGGGAGCACCTTTAGGTTGCTGCTACTGACACATCTAGCACTTGACATAACCACAGTAATCTTTATTCTCATCACAATAAGTTTGATTTGAGTTTCTGTGGTGCAGTAAAAGGTAAAAACTCTGAGAAAAGACTGCAGAGGCCAAACGGTAATAAAATTCTAAAAAAATATAATGCAGCCGTCCAAAGTCAACTTACGGTAGTGCCTTCTCTCTGGGCGAGGGTGACCTTGAAAGTGCAGGTGGTATCCCTGTGCGCTAGTGTGAACTCCTGGGAGCCAGGCTGCAGCAACCTGGTGATGTGCGAAGGGAGGGACAGGTCTGTGATCAGGCGCAGGCTGTCGTGGTCTGCTGGGTTGTCATAGATCGGACCTGGGTATGGTTCCGTAACCTGGGGGCATGGATGAAGTTATTGACTTGCTGATCAGCGCTGATTGGTGCTTTTGGCTGACCAACTCCTTGATAATTAAAAAATGCCTGTAAATAAATACTTTGAGTTTGAGTTTGGGGAACAGCTAACAAATCAATATGGCAAAAAAGGAGATTCAGGTAGAGAGCTGGAAGTGGCTCGCGATGAGAAGTTTTTCAGTTGTCGGAAGCTAATGCTTCCGACAACTGAACCGCAATGTTTCTGTTTCGTGGTCAGACCATTGCACACTAATGTGTGCAATGGTCTGACCACGAAACAGAAACATTTCTTTACCGTGGTTCCGTACCCAAAGGGTTAACCCTTTGGGTACGGAACCACGGTACAGAAATGTTTCTCAGGACCCTATTACTGAGACTTCGCTGTCCGTCCGTCCGTCTGTCACTGTATCACATGAACCGTGATAGTTAGAAATTTCAACAGATTATGTATTTCTGTTGCCGCTATAACAACAAATACTAAAACAGAATAAAATAAATATTTAAGGGGCTCCCATTCAAAAAAGTGATTTTTGTGCTCATTTTTAAAAATAATGGTACGGTACCCTGCGTGCGCGAGTCCGACTCGCACTTGGCCGGTTTTTTCAGTTATTAACTCACAATGTCTATGGAGATTTGAAACAAGCATGGGTTTAGTATACTAAGTCCATGGAAACAAGTAGCTTATGGTAAATTCTGACCGTAAAACATAATAGACGAACAAAAGCTGTCTTACTTGTCCAGGTACTTTGGGCACTTTAGCGACAAGTACTTTAGTGGTTGGTACGCCTGGCATGATGCTGATCAGAGCACCGGCTTTGCCTGAATATATTCCAGAACCTGAAACGTAGAAATTAATAAACGGTTATTGAGGTGAGTAGAAATTAATCTAATAAACGTTGATGGAGACGCAGAGAAACACCAACAAAAATATGGACGGATTGTATGAGGAATGGGATTATTCCAGAAATCCCCACCGACAAATCCCCACCAGTGGGGATCTGATATATTAAAGAACGCTTTCATTTACTCCTTTGCAAATGATAGCATATGGGTGACAGAGGAGAATGGAAGAAAAATACGTGGTGTGCCGACCCCAAGTAGCATGGGACAAAGCCAGGAAGATGGTGATAAGACGAAATAGAATCTCCAAACCGAAAGATAGAGATGACAAGGCTTTCATTGAGAAATAGCCACATATTGAACTTTTTGAAAGTAAACAAAATTGTACGTATATTGGGCCATTGTACAAAATATACGTACAATGGCCCAATAAAGAGGCTAAGTGCGGAAACAGCCCAGCTAACCTAACCTAACCTAACTAAACAAAATAATTAAATGTTAAGCAAAATATTAAGTTCAATTGCGCGAAAACGATCCAGGATCCCGCCCGCCAAAATATGCACACATTTTTGCATAACATTTAATAACATGGATTTGCTGTTGGAAAGTGATGCCTGATTGTATAACTTAATTATAAGAAAGCTTACCTGCACTTCCAACCCTAACATTATTGGCTCCAGCTCCTAAGAAGTTCACATCCAGGGCGTAAGCGTACGCCTCCTGAATCTGGACAGCTGAAACATAACAGAAACTGTTTTTAATACACCAATCAATATACCTTAAGGTCGACTTACAGAAGAAGGAACCTAAAGAAGAAGGAATAATAGCCGTTCGGGTCTATCGTCAGGTTAGGCTAGCTTGCCTAGGTTGGACCGTGGATGGCTGACTACCCATTACATACGGTCGACCACCTGTTTGATCTTCATTGCAGAGAAAATAATCTTCGGCGTTTGCCCACTCACCTGTCAAATACGGTAGCTCGGAGAACCACATGGTGGGGAATATGACATCTTTAACTTGCTCCTTCTGCACCACCTGCACAGCCGGCACTTGGAACATGAGGTCGAAGCAGATGAAGTGGCCGAACGTTACTCCGAAATCTGTGGTGAACAACCCCAGTTCGGGGCGCAGGGCTGGCGTATGCGCAGCCTCTCCGAATAGGTTGATCTTGCGATATCTGCAAGTACGAAAGAAGATCTTAGTTTGCTGATTTTCACCTTAAACATCACCAGTTTACAGTCGAAGTTCCGGTGTGTGTCGGACAAAATGTAATTCTTGGAAGGTAGATGTCGTGCAACTGACGATCCTATAATTTATACCAACCGTGACAACCACTGCAAGGTTGACCTTAGGTAAAAGTAATCTACTCGTCAGTATTGTACTATTTCTCGATTTTAGCAGCTAACATTGGGCTTGGGTGGGCCAAAAGTCAGTTCTAACAAAATACTGATTAGGCAAGAATGATCCGTATACCCTGACGGCGGAAACAGCCGCAAAAATATGAAAAGGACTTTTAAAATCCATTGACTTACATTCGAATCACCAAATCTTCATGACACGCGCAAGCTACTATTGTTTCTGGTGCTTAAGGTCTCACCTGTTAATAACCGCACCAGTCCTGTCGAACACAACGTCGGTGTTGAAGATGTACTCCTTCGCCTCAGGGCAGTACTCTTCGGTAGCCTGGACTGCTGTGCAGTCCAAGCGCTCGCGGCCGTTGATTACCACGTAAATGTCATTCTGCCGTGCGGCTGTTGATATGCCTACCATGAACTGGAAAAATTATTTTAACGTCAAATGTTGGAGGGTCACATTTTAGGCAAATTCATTCAAGATGGTAAATGGGAAGCCCAATAAAGACTCGGTAAGCTCTTGGCAATCGTGAATTTCATGGTTTCATGACTGCAAATTGGACTCTAGAATTGCAACGGGATCTCAGAATTCTCAGAATAATTGGTATAATTTCAATTCTACCATCAAATCTTCAAAACAATGCAACTTTAAATTAAGATTTTAAATCCAGACAACTTGTTGATCCACTGTCCTACTTTACATGACCCATATTCCCTTGTTCTGACAGAAGGATGGAACTGTAGATATGAAAATCACAAACCTCATCAAAGATCAAAGGGTACATAGCAGGAACGGGATACTGCCGCAGTGCGCCGTAGATTGGTACTGTGAAGTAAGTCGATCTGTTTGTCAGGGTCAGTTCAGGGAACACCACGATGTCAGCACCCTGAAAACATTGTATAAATATTTTGTTAACTATGCTGTATAGCTAATATTACTTTTGACGATATTCTCGATCCAACGAGCTATAGGAAAGCCCTGGTTTCTTTGGCGTAACCTTGGGTACCACTCGATCGAAGCCTTGCTCCGTCGGCCATATTCGCGTTTAGCTAGATGTCCTACTCGAGTCCACTTGAGGCGCACCGCCCTGTCCCCGACGACGTATAGTTTCGTTCAACGGTGGATTTCGATGTTACGCACTCGATCTAAGAGTTATGCCAAGCATGGCTAACTCCATGGGCCTCCATGGGCCTTTGTGCCCTTTTTTAATTGGTCAAAATTAAATTGGGCTGGATATCAGAAGATCAATCGACCGAATGTTTGATACAATGGCCTTTCACACATTCACTTACAGGTTTGGGATGTGTGGTGTTCACTAGGTACACTAGTTAGGGTTTAGAATAAAACCACCAAATTATCAGTAAGTAGATGAATGACTTTAAGGGTACGTGTACGCCGTGCCCGGGTTGAGTATGCACTGCTCGACACGTAACCCTAAAGCTCATGCTACGTTTATTAGAATGCCACATCTCTTCCTTTTTATATGAAAATATTTATTTCAATTATGCATATTTAATTTCCCATTCGCTAAGGTAGTTTGTATGGAGAAGAATGGGCAAGAAACTCCATACTTACTCTTTTAATTTGTTTTACAAAAATGTGTTGGTACTTATATTAATTGTTGCAATATTTATAATATTAAGTTTATACATCTGGATCTGATCAATTGCTATATATATGTTACCATTTAATACTACGCTAACATAGGTACATAGTTTTAAAATTTATACAATGACTGATAAATTAATAATGTTAATAGACATAATCCAGGTGCAAATATTGTAGGCATATACATTTCTTCTTTAATTTTATATAAAATAGTTTTAAGTACAATACTTACAATATTTAGCATTTTGAAATTCGGTCAATAATTCGTTTACAGTACTAATATTTCTATTTAGAATTGAATTACATTTTAGGTGAGTACATTCAGTACTTGCACTATTTAGCATGAAAGTTACTTTATTACATTATAATTAATTTTAACCTATGGTACGTAACTTTGGTCTTATGTTTTGTGATCGATAACTTTCAATTGGCCAGTTTTCATTACCCTTATTTGTACCTTCTTTAGGTGTATGCTGTTTGTCATGTGTCGGTAGTTTTTAAGAGCTTCGTTATACTTTATGTTTCTGTACGCTGCGGTGTGTATTAAGTTACGGAGGTACTTAATTTAGATTCATCTTCTTCTCCACATGTACTTTTTCTCCAATCCCAATTCTCAATGTGCAACTTTTCTGTTGCTATCTTCGTTTAATAAATTTGTCTTACTTTTGAATGGTTGTATCAACTTCCAGATCTGATTATAGTTACTATCTCCACTTCATCTCTGAACAGTTTTCCATAAAACAGTTCTGATGGCGAGTTTTTTCTCTGTTGTTGTCGTGTACTATTCTATATTAAGTACTTTAACAAATCATCCTTTCAGGCTGATTTTCGCATTGATCAAGTTCATTCTCAATTGACTAAGAATATTTGTATTGTGCGTCCGGGGATCTTAGCTCTTTAATGAGTAATTACTTTTTCGCTAGAAAAGGACCTTGTTTAATTCTTTTTTGATATAGAATGTCTCGAACTATTGAGACTACATAAATTGTCTGTCAAACTCAGATTTTATACTTGCAGGATTTTGGTTTATGTTTATTTGCTCAATACTTATACCGTGTCCTGTATATGTAGAGGGAAATAATAATTCATTATTTCAATCACAAAAAGATAATCTCTATTTGGCAGTGGATCATTATTCCTACCAGCTTCTGATAGAAGTTCAGGCCTCTTAACTAGACTTGAAGATTTGGGCTTGAGACTAGACCTATTTACGGCGTCTTTATTTGCCTATCCCTGGCACCAGGCCTTGTATATAGCCTAGCCTTCAATTTCCAAAAATAAACTGCGTAAATTTTTAATTAAGAAAGCATACTACAAGAACCAAGATTTCTTGAATCATTGATTGAATTGTTGACCATGTATTAATTTGACTGTGTATTGATATTTTGACATTTATATTAACCAAATTAGACATGTGAAATAATTTAAATGTAATGCCACCACTTAATTATTGTATGCCTAGTAGGCAGGACATATTAAAACTTTAATTTATTGCTTAGCCTGTAGCTAACATATGCCCACAATAAAATATTTTGAATTTGTCCAAATGGACAATGCAAGTGGCCACTCAGGCATGAAGAGCTTCTAATACTTATTTTGTTCATAAGACGGTTTCATGGGTTTCATGTTACTTAAATTCATGTTTAATTTTCATGAATTTCATGTTATTTAAGTTCATGTTTAATTTTCATGAATTTCTTGTTACTCAAGTTCATGTTTAAATGTCATGTTTAATTATTTTTATTGAAGGGTTGTCGATTAATTTGAACTTAATATTCGATGCTGCATAACTCATTTTAAGGATATTATAGATCAGCTTCATTTTATTATTATTTTACGTTTGTGTTTGAAAGCCCCTTAAGTCACTCTCAAGGTTTAAATTTTGTGCGAGATTAACCTAGATTAAGGTTTATGATCTATAAAAAGTTCATATTTTTATACCCAAGGAAATTATTGTTTTTCGTTGTATCAGTAATGTTTTTTCAACGTCTGTCAACTCTTGTTTCCGAAAGAAATCATGATATTTGTTGTTATACTGAATTAGTACAGTCAGTACTAACAGAACGTGTATCAGCCTTTGCTCGGCTTCGATATTTTGGGGCATAATACCCAAAAGTATGAATTTAATTAGGAAGGTATAAATGTTCAGTACAAACTATGCTACTGCTCTCTCATAGTCCTTCAATGTTCTTTATTACCGTTTGAATAAGGTTGCTGTTCGGTTGCAGGACCTGACAAGTCTGTCAATTACTACCGATTTCTTTATTCTGATTGCATTATGGTTGTTGTTGGGTTGGTGTTAGATGAAAACCCATTGTGTGCTTGAACATTTCAAAAAATATTATTGACCACTTGTTTGTTTGTGGTCGATTTTACTTTTAATTGTATCGGTTCACTTTTGTTGCACTTTGAATATGCACGGTGTGCTCGTGTAGGCAACTTAATCTTTTATTTTTATTATAATATTGTAAATATTACACAGATTTTTTCTAATACGGCATTTTTTCAATATAATGTCAAGTTTCACCAACATACTGTCATGTCTAACTTGTTATTTTTATTTTGCCAAAATTCAAATTGGTATTTTTGTGCAAATTTTTGCTCTATTACTTTTAGTAATTATTTTACTTTTAGTAATTTTTTTACTACTCGGGCTTTGCCAACGCTCTAACACTTGAATGTATTTCTCAAGTGGTTTTGCCTGATTAGCTACCACGGTTTATTTTAATTGCTTTATTTTTGAATGACTGATTCAATGTTTAACTCTGGACGCTCTTTACTTGCCCGTATTTCTACATTATTCTTAGAGATCTACGCTTTGGAATGGGCAACTACAGTATTTGTACAAGTTATTATGCCTTGTGACTGGGACTGTAGCTTCGCGTCTTTTTTTTTACTTTCAAAAGTGCCTTTAATGGTCTAATTGAAATAAATGTTTTGAGTTTGATACTAAAATTACAGAAACAAAACGGTTTTAAAATTTGGTTTTGTGATACATTTTCTCTTTGAACACTTTTTATTTGGCATTATCAATGACAATTATGTTGTCTTGATACAGGTGACAACTCGTTCGCATTGTGATAACATTTACTCCATGTAGGTATATAAAATTGGTACCATCAGATAAACCCTAATATGGTTTACTTCTAGGTTCAATGTCCATTTTACCAGTTCGTCTTATTTATTATTTTACTTTGATCCCCAAAGAAAGTATTGATTTGATAACAACTTTTACTCGAGAATTAAATAAAATGAACAATTTATTTCAGCGTATGTTTGGCAGCCATGAATGTTTTGTCTGGAGTCGCTTGTTGGTTGCAGACTGCAATTTTGCTTCGTGAACAAAATTCATGAGTTGAATTTTATCATTTAAAATCTACAGTCAGAATCAATGAGCATTTTATGTAAACCTCATTTTCTGTAATTTTTTTTTTTTTTTTTGTTGACATTTCATCATTTTTTATGCGATTTATATTATTCGCAGGGAGCCACTGACTATCATTTTATAATCTTTACTCGGCCCCAAAGAGTAATATTCTTTTAGTGAGATATTTGGTTTAATTTGTTGGCATTTTTTCGTTTGGTTAGGTAACCTGGTGTCAGAGTTTTTATGCCGCCCATGGGCTTCTGACTTGGCTTTACATGCCGTCGAGAAATATAACTCAGGCATGTTTGGTTTACAACTTTAATAAGGCGGGCACTTGTTGCATTTGTACTGTCACTATTGTGGAACTAGCTTAATGGCATTTCTTACAGTTTTTGGGAGACTTCTGCTGTTTTATTTTTCGATTCTTATTGTGTCAACGAGAATTGACATGGTCTTTCTTAATTCAGTCGTGATACTATTGTTGTTCAAATAATTTCAAGGTTGTCACAATTAATAAATATTATTTTTGAATATTTTCACTATTAAATAAGTAAGTGTAATAAAGTTGTATCATAAATGTTGAAGTTAAGATAATCAAACTGGTTAACTTATTATTTTGGCTTTAACAAAAGAAACAAATGGGGTCACAAGTTTTTTTTGTCCTTGTATTGGTCGTATCCGACCAATAATAAAAAGTTCTGTGGGTGCTGATAACACAGCACTTTAAATACTTCAACAAGCTATAGCTTGCAAGTCTCACAAAGAGTTATTTTATAAGTCCCTGTTAAGTGTCAACTGAACAAAGCGACCACTTGAAATTATACACGTCGGAGCTAGGGATGTACGATACTTTTATCGATATTTTGGATTATCCGAATCGTGACCGTACGATACGATTCTACGATCGTATTGAATGGCTTTGATAGATTCACAATATACCTGAATTTTATCATATTTTTTCCTTATTTTATTTTTGTTGACAGTACAAAATGCATTTTAGATTTAGTCAAAAATCATTAGCCTTAACTGATTTCATGACACCTGTTCACTTTTAGCGATAGGTGTGGTGCTAATTACCTCCATTACTTCGAAATTATCGAAGGAGTACTTTGTTAAAATTGTATTAACGAGAAAATGATCTCGGAGGTTCATTGATTTAATCGAAAATTTCTTTCGATAGGCAATTTGTTTTGATCGAAAATTTATTTCGATAGGTACATTAAGTTTTGATCGAAAATAAATTCCGATTAAAACTAGTATTTACGATAAATTGATCTCTTTTTTCCAAATTATCGAAGGAGAACTTGGTTATAATTATACTTACGAGAAATTTTGATCTCGTAAGTTAATTATTTTTTCGATAATGCAAACGGACAAACGGATTTTTTTTTTTTTTTAATTTTTTTTTTTTTTTGCAAACGGATTTGGTCAACAATACATAGGAACTAAGCCATTATATTAATGTCGTAATATAGAGTCGAATCGAAATGTCGAAACTTCATTCCGACATTCAGTTCTGTTTACGAGTTAGTGACGTAATTACTCAGTTCATCGATATTATGCTGCACATCTCTCAGCTTATCGCTGACGCCGATCGCGCATAGGATATTATTTAACATGTAACAAAATAGCTAATAACAATTGTTAATCAAAATAAGAAACAATGACGGAAATAATAATGAATATTCGTATAATATTTTGTATTGTACATAATATTATATGCTTCGTGTAGGTACCCTAGAATAGTTTTTTTTATGTAGGTGCACCATACAAGTAACATTCATAAAGTAAAACATTTCACATTGGGTGACACAATGACGGTGTTATTTCTAAAACCGACAATTTCAAGACAACCACAGTAATTTTTAAGTGAAATATTTACAAAATAAACAGGAAGTAAATCACGGTTACTGAGTTTCGTAATAGTAATAGGTTCGCCCCTATTCCGTACTTGGGACTTAAACAGCGAAACTAGCGAAATGTTAGAGTACCTACTAAAAGTACATTTTTGCCTAATCCTACGATGATTACAAGCGTGATTTATGATGAACTTTGTCACTCAATTTCACTTAGATCACCGTCGGGATTACAGGCGTGATGTTATGATAACGCTTGTTACCACTTTTATTGAGATCACCGTCACATTCTTTTTATAACACTTTTTTTATTAATTTAATTGGATAGTTTTATCGTTGACCAATTTCCGTAAACAAGTACATAATTTCACTTACTGCGCGTTTACTCGTCGCCAATGTGGTGTTCACTAGGTACACTAGTTAGGGTTTAGAATAAAACCACCAAATTATCAGTAAGTAGATGAATGACTTTAAGGGTACGTGTACGCCGTGCCCGGGTTGAGTATGCACTGCTCGACACGTAACCCTAAAGCTCATGCTACGTTTATTAGAATGCCACAGGATGAGCTGGACTCCTTCGACAAAGACTGGCGCCAGGTAGCCCCCAGATTAACAGAAGTGTTAGGAGAATTTAACTTATACCCGCTGTGGGAAAATGCTGGCTTATTACCGTGTCTAAGGCAATTTTGTTTTTTTTTTTTTGTTATATGTTTAGCCACGCCTGTAATCCCCCGAGGGGTTGGGTAGAGTTGTACCTATAATGTAGTAACACCCATTTTCCCCAGTTATGTCAAAAGGAAAATCGAATGCTCCTGAAAAAGTCGTCCTTTTGGTACGCCTTTTTAGCTATTGAAACCCATCATGGTCTTATAGTATCGTAGTTACTACTACATAGTTTTTGAGCAACGTTTAGCTGCATAACCAACAAACCTGATCTGCCGCCTCCTTGATAAGATTGGCATAGTTAGCGAGGTTCGTCGCCACATTTCCGGTTACTTGGTATTCCACGACTGCGCCAATGTAGTGGTCATCTTGAGGTGTCGATTTCTGTGGGAAATAAAAACTTGGTTTATGTACTGAATAAAATAACAAGATAGTAGAGTAAGGGCCTATTTCACGATGTCCGAATTGCGGCTACCTACTTACCGAATAAGTTTAAAAAATGGAACAGAATTTGTATCCATACTATATAGTATTATAAATGCGAAAGTCACTGTTTGTTTGTTACCTTTTCACGACTAAACGGCTGATCGGATCTTAATGAAATTTGGCAAGAAGATAGATTTCAACCTGGGGATGGACATAGGCTATATATCATCACGCTACGACCAATAGGAGCGGAGCAGCAATGAAAAATGTTGCGAAAACGGGGAAAATGTGACGCAGACGAAGTTGCGCGGGACAGCTAGTGAAATTATATATCAAGTAAGTTAACGGGAACTTAATCGTAGGTGGTGAAACAGGCCCTTAGTTATTTAAAAACTGATAACTCTACTGTTGTGAGTGTTATGTTTTTTGCTTTGTGAGTGTTATATTGCTGCTTAACGTAAACAAAGTCTTGTTTTGATTCAAACCTTGCTCGGTATCATATACTAAACTGATAACTCAGTCCATCGTAGTTAAGGCATGCAAAACCCGTTTTCGCTTTCATAGTAAAACCGGATTTTTCCCGGGTTTTACTATGGAACCGGGTTTCGATGCACTAATCGTAGTCTACAGGTGGACTTAGACGGTTTCGACTACGCCACACACAGATACAGACGCAGTATAAGGAAAAGACAGATGGTCTGTCCATTGTTGAAAGTTGTCCTATATAGAAGAATAATATCATTGTTGATGCTCATCGTACCGAAACTGGGTCAGCTGGTCAATTTGCCGGCCAGTAATCTATTCAGACCCAAGGACTAGACAACGTCTAAATAAAAGATTTCCTACTAATATCCATACTTAATATTATAAAAGCGAAAGTAACTCTGTTTGTTTGTTACCTTTTCACGCCTAAACGGGCAAGGAGATAGATTATATCCTGGGCAAGGACATAGGCTATTTTTTTTTCTCACAAATCCACTTAATTTCCACACGAACGAAGTCGCGGGAAGCAGCTAGTTTTAAACAAACGGGAAAATTTGTGAAGTTCTTTGAATGTTTATTACTCTTTCACGCAAAAACCACTGAATGGATCAGAATGAAATTTGGCACTGGGATAGATTATAGTCAAGACAGGACATAGGATACTTTTTATCACAGCAGTAAAATCCCGTGGGACAGTTACCGAACAAAACGCAGCCGAAGCCGTGGCATAAGCTAGCAATCATCATAATTCTTTGAACACAAAGATCGATAAACCACACCGAATACCCACTGCTAATAAGAACTGGGACAGACACGACCACAACAAACGGAAATAAATATGTTTATTTTATTCACGTCGCGTTATTTTTTCATTATGAATCACTTTACCTCATAGGAACTCAGCACAAGACAAAGGAATATTAAAACACTGACAATCGACATTATTTACTGACGAAAATGACTGTTGAAATTGTAATAAAAAAAAAATATTGGATGTAAGTACGAGACATCCGCCTCGTCAGGAGGCTCGCTCGCTACTGGCGAATGGCGATGTGACTTATGTGACTACCTACTGTTTGTTTCTAAAGTCCAAGTGACTCAGGCACGGGCATGCTCAATACGGCCTGACCTAACTTAAGCTAAAGGTCAACTTTGTTTATAAGTCGGTTACTAACTTTAGGTCGTTTACATGTCAACTGGTTCTAGAAGTTGTAGATGATTTCCGTGAAAATTATGTATGGAACTGGATTTTTATTTCTTCCTCATTTCTGTTCTGCTGTATTTCGATTTTATTATTCAAAAGACAAGTGTTGTTTTATCGTGTATGCACGATGATGACACATCGGTCATTAAAAAACCAATGTGTGCAGATCTCTCATTGTACGGAAAATCTGTACAAATCGAGGCCATGTTATACTGGACTTGTATAGCTTGATTGATGTTCCGCGTTGGTACCTATAATTATAGTCACCTTAATTTGTGCTTTCCTTATTATAGATATGGAATTTTACAAATTTAGAGAGAAAATTAAACATTGCTTACAGTTATGTTAAGCAGACATTAATCATTACTTAACTATAAACAACGTTTATAAATAAAAAAGTTCCTACGTTTCACAATAACACGGCGTTTGCGTTTTAAATTGGCACATATCCATAACTACTGCAAGACTTCAATTTGACTTCAATCGATATCATTCGTGTACACCGCACGGAACCGTCAGAAACATTGCCATACTTCTCTTCTTCCACTGAATTAAAAAGAGACAGAACCATGAATGACTTTCACGTGCTACGAAATGCTTTTTTTAGCTTTCATTGAGTTCAGTTAGAACTCAATGAAAGAATGAATGTCTAGAATTCTAGATGATGCACTACGACCAGGATAGCATGATTTCGCTGATGTTAAATTAAAAGAATGCATTTAGTGGACTTTGCCAACGAGTGTGAAAGAGAAAGCATTATTGATGCAATAGATGAGCGTTGATTCAACGGTCAATATATTGATAGGGTCGCTAACCCTTTGGACAGACATAGAATAATGTTTACTATTGTTACAAAGTACGTCCTTATGCTACGCATTTGGCAAACAGATCGTGTTGTTTTGATTATACTAGTACACTTGTTTACTATGAATCCACACACACGCTATTTATTCACGCTGTGATAAGATAGTTTTTGCGAAAGACTTACGATACAAACACTGACACTGATACTGACTTACGATACAAGCACGTTTACTCTATCTAACACTCACTGGTTCCGTACCCAAAGGGTCAAACGGGACCCTATTACTGAAACTTCGCTGTCCGTCCGTCAGTCACCAGGCTGTATCTCATGCATGAACCGTGATAGTTAGCCAGTTGAAGTTTCTACAGATTATATATTTCTGTTGCCGCTATAACAACAAATACTAAAAACAGAATAAAATAAATATTTGTGATTTCCTTTTTAAACCCTGATAATAAGAAAAAAAATTAAAAACCCCCGACGCAAAAGAACCTCTAAAAAGCCAAAAATAAATTAATCCAAGCGTCGTAGCGTCGGGGGTCCGCTTTGTTCTGTGCTTGTACTAAGCGGTCTTCTTAGCCCCGACGAGGCCAGAGGTTTTTTGTGTCGGGAGTTTTATAAATTTAATTTTTTTTCATGCTTTTTAAACTTGTATTATTTTTCTTAGCCTTGACTGTCCTACTCCTGGGCATAGGCCTCTCCCTTTCCTACCAATTTTCTCGGTGTTGCGTCTCTTCTCGCTAATTAACGAAACCAAGGAAAGATATAAATTAAAAAAAAAATGATAATTAGGGGGGGCGGTGCCCCCCCCCCCCCCCCTCAGCAATGCCCATGGTGACAAGCGCCAACATTTCAAATTTCAAATAAACTATCTGAGAAAGTTGTTTATATCCCTTCATCAACTAGAAAAGAGGTGATGATCTTCAAACGGCTGAGCAGATTTTCTCGAAACATAGCTAAGAACACTCTCGATTAAAATACCTTCCAAACGACACCACTTTTATCAAAATCGGTTCATCCGTTTAGGAGCTACGATGCCACAGACAGACACACAGATACACAAAAACACAGATACACACGTCAAACTTATAACACCCCTCTTTTTTGGTCGGGGGTTAAAAAGTAGTTTACAAATTTAAAAATCGGCGATGGGTAATCATCAAAATCGGAGCGGAAAGGAGTGTCAGACTTGTACTGACTAAAACCCACCCATGTTCCTTCTTAGCCCTTTGTGATCCAAGGCCACGGTATCTTTTTCGAACAGTCCCGCAGCCCTGGCAGGCATTGGCCCTCTCGGACTTGCTTGACTTTTAGTTGAGGCGCGCGTGGAACACGAACGCGCCGTCGGCACGGCCTGTCGTCATAAGACGGACGGACGGACGGTGAGCTAGCCCATTACTCACCGTCCACAGGGCCGCGCCTACGGTGGCCGCGACGCCCGGAGCGTCTTCCGCGGTGGCTGGGAAATCAGGCTATCCCTCTCACGTTCCGCCACCTCCTTCGCTAGCATGACTGCTTCGCAGAAGGAGGCGACGGCTTTCCATTCTCTCTCGCTACGGACCATCGATTGAACCAGGGCCGGTCACCGCTGCCAATCGCCACTACGAAGATAGAGGTGCTCAGACCAAGCGGAGCAGAGCTCCACGGTGTGCTCCACCGTGTCCTCCGGGGGATCATCGCAGTGGTAACACCCGGGCGTTTCCTCCCGCTCGATTCGGTGCTAGAACCTCCCGAAGCAACCGTGTCCGGTGAGGACCTGCGGCGGAAGGTGAGGCCGCCGTGGCGCCTTTCCAACCACTCCTCAAAAAGGGAACTTATCGCCACTATTGTGGCGTGCCCTGCACGGGGTTGCGACCGTCGCTCTCTCCATGTCGCCATGAGATCGCGCCGGAGGTCTGTCCGCTGAGCGGCAATTTGCCGCGGCAGCGGAGTTTCCCAGGCGGGGGGGTCCGCTTGGTTTTGTGCTTGTGCTAAGCGGTCTACTTAGCGGTCCACCGACGCTACGACGCTTGGATTTTTTTTTTGTTTTGTAGATTTTTTTACGTCGGGGGTTTTTTTTTAATTTTAAATTTAATTTTTCTATGGGTCGTATTTTTAAGCGAGTTTTTATGACTCTTTTATTTAAAGCTCATTATCAATTCTAATGGAATTCGTAGTTTAGAATATGCATGAATATTATTTTGTAATGTTAATATAATTTGAGAAAATATAAAAAAATGACTCAAATCTCATTACCTGCACCTCGCTGCCTTCGATTACCGTCGTTGTTTTGAGCGATTGTAAATGAGGTCAAAACGATGGCAATTATAAACAATTACAAGACAATTCAATAATATTTTTAATAATGCAATGTTAATTTGAAAAATAGTTATGTTTGTAAATTGTAGAGCCGCGGTTTCTTTTCCCGTGCTGCCCGTAAATTTGTTTTTTTTTTTTTTCATTAAAACAATTTCATATTAATTTCTTTTTCATTCAATCATATTAATTTCTTGGTTTTTATAGAAGGCAGGTTTAATCAAAAAATGTTGTAGATTATCTATGTATTAATGATTTTAGAAAAAAAAAACAGCATTAAGACGACCCACTGACCCGTTATTCCACAATAATTTTAAACTTAGAAATTTCATGGAATATGCACGAAATACGAGAAACACCCTTTAGCGCCGTGATAAGAGGAGTACCTACTCCTTTTTCATCGTTTTCTCTAACCCTAGATAAAGAACACCAAATGAGTTGAGACCGAAAATGAAAATGGTTACTTCTGTGTCAAGCTCTTTTTAAACCAAAGGTAAACTAAATCTTGATAAACTTTTAAAACAAATAACAGGCAGATTCTTCCTTAGATAGGTACTATCATTACATATTATCTAAGTTAATTTATTTGTAATGAAAAACAATCTTGATATAAAACAAAACCAATTTGCTGATACACAAGAAAATAAAGTGTCACTAAGTAAAAGTTCTTGTTCAACACAAAATAAATAAAAACACAATCAAGGGAACTAAATTATACAAGTGTCAAGACAACAATGCCATCTGCATTTAAACTGAAAGTATCTTCTCTCGCAACAAAATATCTGGTCCCCATTTACAAGATGACAGATTCATACCTGCGGCAAACAATAAAATTGAAGCAACGAATGACTGATTAAATATCCGAAGAAAGAACTAATGACTGGACGAAAACCTAACTACCGACATACGTACTCCTATTATGTTTTTCGAAGAACTGGACTGGAAACAATGTGTTGTCAGGCGTACAAAGCGTCCTTAGAAAGGATATCCGTTCATTACCACCAGTGCCACTTTATTGTTGCTTTAGGAGCGTTTACGCGCTACAAAATTTCATTCAAACTTTCAGTCCTTATTTTCCGAAATCACTGAATCGATTTTAATGAAATTTCATACAGAGGTCTAAAACTTTACTAAAAAATATTCTCGAAAAATGGTGTTACAGCTTAATTAGACCGATTATAAATTATCTGTAGAAACAAAAATTTCCAATTAACTTTTTTTATAGACATTTCGAAAATATTTTTAGTAACTTTTTAGACCTATGTATCCTGCTTTTGCGAATTAAGTTTCATTAAAATCGATTCAGTCATTTCGGAAAATAAGGACTTGAAAGTTTGTATGAAATGCCGTAATGTGTAAACGCTCGTAAGTAGTGGTACACATATAAAATTACTCTGCTGAAGAATCAAAGTAGTTATAAACAATTCTATGATTCCTGAAATCCTGAGATATTCCTTCAGCACTACTGAAGCATAAAAACTCTTGAAGATATTCAAAAGGAATCCACTGCTTTTTGAGCATTTGATTATAAACACAAATAAAGTGTACTTAAAACAGTAATTGAACGACCATTTTGCGGAAATACTGTGTACCTAATATTCCACTGAAAAATTGAATGCCTCAGCCTGTGACTTTATTTAGTCTCTCTATACAGTATGGAGTGCTGCAAGGTATCATTATACGCCCAGTAATTTTTTTATTACCACTCGCACTGAGCCCGCGTGGTAGATTACAGCCCACTCCCTCTCATAGAGAGGAGGCATGTGTCCCAGTAGTGGGAACATTATATGCTGATGATGAATTTTATTAGTTTATTTTCCTTTTGTTTTAAACTTTAACTAAGAAAATAGAAGCATGCTATGTGTATGTGTGTATATAATATATGCATGTAAGGCACACTGGCCGCGTTTGGGGGACTGTCCATTAAATTTTTTCACGTTCAAAAAGCACCGTTTTTCAGCCCAATTTGAATAAACGACTTCATCATCTGCCTGAATAAATATAATATGCCAAGTAGGTAGCTAAGTTTTCTGCAATAATAATGTATGTAAATATGAGTGTTCGGCCAAAAATGTTAAATAATCTACGGAGAGTTATCAGCATGTTATCTTCTCATTGAAACAAAACACTGCCTATCTTATGCTCTTCAAAAAACTAGGTACTACAAAACAGTGTATGATGATTACGACCACCAATGGCTATAGCTACTGTCACAGACTTTCTAGTGATTTTATTAGATCCTAGTTTTTTTTTAAATAGAGAAAAATTAAGAAAAGAGCAATAATGTTCGATTTCAGGGCAACAGTACGCTGAATAGCTTTCTAATGGAAATGTGCCCATTTCAAAGAATGCACCCAATTGAATCAAATTTTAGAAAATGCCCTTTATGGCGCTTATTTTCTAAAGGCAGATGTACTTTTTTGACAAAATGATTTTCGAAGGATTCACTCGTTCATGAGCTATCAAAAAATTTTAGGTTAACATCCTGAACGGCGCAGATTTCTAACGATCAGCAGTTTATGGTGAACGTGTGGAAAATTTTAAAGTCGATTTCTCGAAAATACACAGAAGTATTAGCCAAACACGAAGAACATGAGACGAAAACAGTACAAGAGTATTACGACCACATCGTGAGAAGTATCCTGAAAAGCTTCACTTGCGCTATCCTACCCAAGAAAAGTACAAGCAAACAAATAATGTAACATAACTCTAGGATAAGGTGTAAGTAGCTCTAGGATTATGCTCGAAAAACCAGGAAATAGTTTCAAAATCGAAAGAGAAGTTACACAAGGTGACCAACTCTCCCCTAAAATATTCATAGCGGTGTTAGAACAAATATTCAGAGCGACGAAATCAAGGGCCTAATAAACCTAGGCAAAAAATACTTATCACAGTTACAATTCGCTGACGATATCGTGTTGATATCGGAAGACCGATATGAAATGCAGTCTATGTTAGAGTCACTATTTGAAGAGAGCAAAAAAGTGGGCTTAGAAGTTAACCAAACAAAAACAAAACTTTTGACAAACAGACACAACGCACCAATAATAATTTCATCCACCAACATAGAATACGTTGAAGAGTACATCTACCTGGGACACCTAATTACTTTTAAAAACTGCACAGAAAAGGAAATAGAAAGAAGAATCAAATCCGCCTGGAATAAATACTAGACTCTAAAGAGATTCAAGAGTAAGATGCCAACCAAAATAAAAACAAAGACCATGGAAACATCCCTACTTTGCAGTCTCACATAATGCCCGTCAAACATGGCCGCTGACGAAAAGAAATTTAGAAAAAAAACAAAGTGTGCCAAAGAGGAAAAGAAAGGAGTTACATGATCCACAGACTTAAAGACAAAGTAACGAATACAAAAATTAGAAGTAAAACCAAGGCAAAGGACGTGGCCGTAAAGGTACTTGGATTGAAATGGAAATGGGCTGGATATTTCCAAAGAGGACATGAAAGGCGGACAAAATTCACCACCAACTGGTACCCATTGAACAAAAAGCGCAGACGAGGTCGACCACAAATGAGATGGAGCGACGATATTATAAAAACAGTAGGTAAAATTTGGAGTAGAGTAGCTAGAGACAGAATAGCATGGAAACTAATGGAGGAGGCTTTCACCGCTAGTGCTAGCGGTCCTTGTACATAGTATATTAAATAACGTTACATACATAAATCAAGGAACATATTATTACTAACGTTTACAGCATTGAGTCAAATATGTAACACTAATCATTAGTTAAACCAAACAACATTTTAGAAGGAAAATAAAGCAATCTTTTAAATATAAAGAACTCACCTGTACAGAGAGTCCTATACAGGAGTACAGTAAGAAAAAACAAAGAATTCTCATTTTGTAACTAGATTAATTCCCACTCGTAACACGATGGAACTGCGGCGCGACTCGTGCTGTGCCGACTTATCTCAGCATATTTATGTGTACCAATGTCCGTGTACATTGTCGGACGATACGGCACGATAAACAGGCAATGAAGTTTTAAATAAAATATTATTTTTTATACGTAACAATACCTAGTGCTTGATAATTCTAAAATTATTAAACAAAATCCCAAACCACTTGTGAAAACATGTGAATCACAAAAAAATTGGGGATTTTCTTGAAAATATATCGGTATATTTTTCAAATATCAGTAATAAACTTGGAAAACTGAAATATGTACGATAAAGTCAAAACCATTAATTTAGAACAGAGAAACAGCACAACTATTAACATACGTAAGTACAATGAATGCGTTCTGAAAGAACTAAAATAAACCAAGTCCAGAAAGGTTCCAACCAATTCTTACTTAGGATAAACATACTAAAAAGGGTAAAGTTCATGTAAATAGGTAAATAACAACACCTATAAACGCTATTGCAAAAGTATTAACACAACATAAAGCAGAAAAAGATGCGTCTAAATGGAAACATACAGACGCAACTGATGACAAATTCGTGATGTGATACGGGGAGGTCCCGAACGTACCTACAAACACTATATACAAAATATACACGCCTTATGACAGAAGTACATTTATTTATAGGTACATATGTAACATCAGTGGCCAGTTCATAAATAGATACATAAACAAGCAAGTAAACCGATAATGGAACAATAAGTTATCGAGATTTTACGCTTGTTTGTGTAAATCAACGATCTTCAAACATATTCTATAATTAAGTCTCCGTAGGAAAGTGAATTATGTGAATTAAATTGTGATTAGTGTGCCCCTGGGTATCATCGCTACCTATGTTGATGGTATGGCAACCTTTTTGAGTTATTGAGATGGCAACTTATTGAGAAGTATGGAAAATAAAACATGTTACAACGACCCAGGGGCAGGAGAATAATGAAAGTAGGTTATTACTCTTGTTGGCTCTTGCAGTTCAGTGCATAGCTACGGCCCAGACGAAATGAAATTCTGACAGTGGTGTCAGCCTGGAGCCGTGACAGTCGGATTGCCAAATCATTAGCCTCGAGATCAAACGCCAGACACACACGGACCCCTGATTTTCGGATTCATGCCCGTATTGTAACGTACATATTATCACATGCTTCGGTGAAGAAAAACATAGTGAGGAAACCAAACCAGCTTGCCTGAGAGATATTTCTCACATTTTTGGGATTAAAAAGCCCAAAAAAGAGTGAGACTGTCTGACAAAAGTTACCGAAAAGCGTATGCCATGTCAATCCCGTTGAATATTTAAGTAGATATTTTAAAATTTTAAAAGTGATATAAATTTAACATTACCCTACGATCTCTAAAATTGAATAGAATATTCCTTTATTCATTTCATCACATATATTTAACATTTTTAAATATTTTTAAAAATTATATAAAAAAACCTTTAAAAAAAAATAGTAGCTCACCGGCATTGGGAACAGGATCCGGGCTACCGGCGCGGTCAGGGCTCTTGAGAGGGGAATCTTCTAACAATACGCGCGGTGTCAAATCCGGAGACAGTAAAGATACTAATAATTATAGACCTGTATCCGTGTTGCCAGTTTTTAGCAAGGTGTTTGAAAAGGTAATGCTTAATCAAATGCTCATTCATTTTAACACCAACACAGTTTTGCACGATCAACAGTATGGTTTCTCAAAACCGTCCCTTGCCGATATGCTTTTGCGAGTCGTCAATTCATGGCTCAAAGCTCACGTATTTATAATAAAATTAATAAAAGTATTCCTATTTATAGACTCTCAACTCATGAAATCAAAAGTAAATTAAAACAATGGCTATCACCTCTTACTTATGACGAGACAGAGAATATATTAACAATTCATTCATAAGCTCAATCTTCCTTAAATTAATGCTAAGCACCCACCCTTACTTACACATACACACACCCCACACACACCCCACACACACCTCATCCATACTTCACCTTCTAAACACCCAATCACAAGCACTCACTTCACTTACCTACTGCTGACGTATCGTATAAAACGGAAGCCGAAAAATGACCGACTCCTAAGACACAGGTCTGCGTACCTAGTTTAGGGGCCGGAAATCTGCCAATAATGTTAAACTCGATTGTACAACCTTGTCCCTACATGTATAATGTATCTTGCTTTTTTTTTTCTATGTACAAAAAAAAAATATCTATATCTACCAAGGGACGTTGTACAACTGACGCCGGTGTAACCTTATTATAGCATATATTTACAGCGTGGGAAGAGTCCCAAGAATTGGAATATTTTCTGACCTCTCCAAAGCATTTGATTGCGTAAATCACGACACATTAGTTTTGAAACTTGAGCATTACATTCTTGGTAAACTTGCACTTAGTTTGGTAAAATCTTATTTGAGTGATAGGCAACAGCAAGTTCAAATAAATGGAGTTAATTCACAGGGTTTAAAAGAAAAAAGAGGGTTCCGCAAGGGTCAATATTGGGCCCTTTCCTTTTTCTAGTAAATATTAACAATCTACCCTCTTTATTGATATCTAGAGAGAGATGATATCCTTAATATTTAACATAAATAGACAGGCCCAAAATCTAGATAACGTTAATAATGCCCTACTTCAGGTCCATAGTTGGTTCACAGCAAACAATATAGTATTAAATGAAAAAAAGACTAAATACATGAGATTTTCATTACCGAATGTTAAAAATAGTGATTGTGATATAATATTGAATAAAGAGAAACTAGAATTTGTCGATACAACGGTTTTCCTGGGGATTACGTTTGATTCAAGACTTCAATGGGGTTCAGCAGCATATGCTGTTAGAAAAATCCGTCGCGAGATTGGTGTATTTTAGTTACTTTGATAGTATAATGTCTTACGGTATTTTGTTATGGGGACGGGCTGCAGACATTGAGTTTATTTTTATTCTGCAAAAAAAGCGCCATCAGAGCCATATATAATCTCGCGAAATATAGAAAGAATATATAGAATAAGCGCGATTCTCTAAGGGAACTGTTTAAGGTCATCATGACTGTACATTGTCAATACATTTATGAAAACATAATGTACATAAGAAAAAATCTGCATCTTTTTAGTAAAAGATGTGACAGACATAATTACAGTTCTAGAAATAGGGACCAATTAGTTCAGCCAGGCTTCAGACTCGCTAAAGTAGACTCACCTTTCATGGGGTACTGTTTAAGATGCTATAATAAAATTCCACAAAGTAATTTTGAACTGAGTGAGACGAAATTTAAAACATTTACTAAACGCACACTTTGTTAGCAAGCTTATTATGAATTGGACGATTATATCGCTGATAATAATGCTTGGCTCAATGCCGATCCTGCTCCACAAGGACAGGTTCGCATAAATTGATAGCATTAAATAGTATTGTTGGAGCTGCTGAAGATTGTACAACTCTTATCTCACTCGTATCTTTGCATGTATAATTTCAATTAATTTTGTATTATATAATCGCATAGCCCATATTGTGTGAGTGCTATGTACTAGAAAACTATAATTTACTGGAAACCTATCCCTATGTATTTTATTAACTTGAATGTGTCCGGCTGAGAGTATGTCACGCTCACACAAATGTCACCTTGATGGTGGCGCGTGTGTCGGGTCATTTAGTTCCCTTTAAAATGGTTGAGTTTAATGATGGCTGATCCATGCGTCATGTTCGTGAACGGGTGCCGTCAGTTGTGCCTGGTCGCCTCTTAGCCTGGTTGGCTCATTTCGCTTATTTTATATTTTAATAATTGTTCTTTTTGTTTTAACTATGGACACTTTTAACGTGCACGTCCTGCTACATCGTTCTCACATAATGTACCATCTCAACATAAATGATGTAACCAAGGTTTTTGTAACAAGATTCTGATTTAAAAGAGTGTCCTTGGAGTTTTTTGCCCATTCTTCTCCATAGAGATCTACGCTTTGGAAAGAGCAACTGCAATTCTTTCACAGTTATTATGTCTTGTGACTGGAACTGTAGCTTCATTTTTATTGTTGTTCGACTATTCAAAAGTGCCTGTAACTGGCCTACTTAAAATAAATGATTTTGATTTTATTTCATTTCATTTCGTTTGTCCAGAATTACTGCTTTCTGAATCAAGCCCTTGATCCAGCTGCTAAGCAAAAGACTCCTTAGATGTTGGTCGAAGGTTTTGGCTATTAAGCCATATTATTGTTTCTATAGACAAATAAAGATGCTATTTTTTTAAGGTATCCCTGCGTGATACCCTCAGGATTTTCAAACTGACATGGTCACTAACACTATTATTAACACTGAAAACGGGATACTTACCATGTTTCTTTTTTTTTGAGTTCCCGATATTTCGGCGCTTTTGCGTGATCACATTGATCACGGTTAAACTTAACCAAAACATTAAACATTGTAAATCTACCTATAATGCGGGCATGTGGACGGCGAGTGATGGTCTGGCTCATCGTCCGTCCATCTTATAACGGCAGGCCGTGTCAACGGCGCATTCATGTTCCACGCACGCCTCAAGGAGATGTCAGAAGATTGGAAGGGGTCCGAGAGGGCTAATCCCTGCCGGGGCTGCGGGACTTTTCGACAGAGACCCCGTAGCCCTGGAACACAAAGGGCTACGAAGGAACATGGATCGGTTTTAGTCAATACAAGTCTGACACTACCTTCCGGTCAACCCAGAGCGGGAGGGGACATTCGATATTTCCCATCCGTAAAAAAAAGGTTGTACAATAATAGAAGAAAAGAATTGTAGTCTTATGGCTGCGGTTTTATTGAGGCGGAGCGGAGCAGAGCGGAGGCGAGCTGTGTCGCGATTCACCAATCACATGGCATGAAATCCACATCTCTTCTCCACTCCGCCATGTGATTGGTGAATCGCGGCACAGCTCGTCTCTGCTCTGCTCCGCTCCGGCTCAGTTGAACGGCAGCCTAAGGAACCATCCACAGAGATGACTTTACTTAAACCATACCAGTTTACGACCAAAAGATTACAAAGTTCTTATAGGTGCGAAGTCCATCAAAAAATAATAACATCACCTGGAAACAGTTCCAATGTACCATCTAAATGAAACCCTTATCATCAGTCAACAACTTGTCTATACTGATACGAATCAAGATTACAACTTATGTTTGTTATAAAACGCCATATTATCTTGCCGCAATCAAATAATCCTCAAATTTGTTCCCCGACATTTCCTGCTTTATTCCCGAAACCATCAGATATAAGGAGATGCATTTCCTCGCGATAAGCTTTAGCAAAAACTTTCTATCCGTTGGTGTAGTTAAAATATTAATTTCGTTGTATTTTTTTCTGAGCCAAAATTCTTGTTGACTCTTATCTGCAGGTTATACAGGCGATAATTCAGTGACCAAACACGGATCGTAATCAGACTGTACTTTACTACTTTTAATACTAGATAAAAGTAATAAAGAAAGACTTATTATATCAAATCACTTTCAATCCTCGCATTATTTTAATCCTCTTGTTCCTCAGGTTTTTTAAGATTTTCTCAGAAACTAGAGAACGTACTAAAGCGATTCTAACACCGATAAGGTTTTCTCAAATTTGTCTATCGAATAAGTCTTTTTGCTTTTTGAATCGAGTGAGTTTTTGAATTAGTGGTGTTATCGCATCAGTTAAGTCAGCTACTGCCAATAATCTTATCAATTAAACGTTTTTATTTCGCAACTAATTTGCTTATCGTCTACCTAGAGAATCCTGATCTTATTATTATTTTATTCACTGAATGAATTTTCTCAGGGTTGCACCATCACGTGTGAATTCTTAGTATTTAATCCCATTATTTACTTGGTTTACTAATTTATAGAAAAACAAAGAGAAATGAAAACTATAAATAAGATTTCAGCAAAATTAACAAAATTATAAGTTTGACGTACACATCCATCACAACGGTTCAAGGTGATCTGTTGAGATGGACAGACCGTAACAAAAAAATAAAAATAAGAATATTTTGGTTTCTTAACTCATTATATTCTTATTATTTTTTACCGAATTCTAAAAAAGGAGGAGGTTCTCAATTCGGATGTTTGTATTTTTTTTTTAATGTTTGTTCGCGCATAACTCCGTTGCTTGCCAACCGATTTGAAAAAATCTCGAAATCAGACAAGCCGTTTCTGAAAAAATCAACAAAAATTAAATATTTCTAACTCTTCGTTTACTCGGCATTGCGTTTTTTGTTCGCGCATAACTCAGTCATTTACGAACCGATTTGGAAAATTATTTTTTTATTCCAAAGCCTATGCTTTCCATTTGGTCCCATAGTCACCAAGTCGGGATCTGATGATTGAATCTTGGCGAAATCGAGGGAACTCTTCAAGTTTTATAGGAAAACGTACAGCGATTTTGGTATTTTCTACAACAACTGAAGCATTTGCGTTCAATAAGAACCATTCTACCATCAGATCTGATGATGAAGCTAAGAGACAGGCACTGGAACTCCATAATAAGACAATGTATCTTAGCTGTGTTTGGGCTTGTTGGAATTATAACGGTATGCACTTGCCAGGTGTACCACAGACTAACTTCTTGACTTTCCTTATTCAACCTACGTAACATGTAGGTCATCTGCTTTGACAGTCTGTTTTCGCGATGATCAGGGTTCTTATTCAAAATGCGTTGATCATTTCTTTCCCTAATTTATTTTAATCGTTTTCCTTTTTCTCAGTTTCAGTTTTCCTTTTCTCACACGAGAAGCATCTTTACTAGGCCTACCTACCCATATTTTATTATTAGATTAAAAATATGTCACTAAAAATTAACAAATAATTTTTTTTTACAAAAAAAGAAACCGACTTCAGAAAAACACTTAACGCACTAAAAAGTTGAAAATAATACTATAACCTACCTATATTAATAAACCTAACCTAACCTACGATTAACCTATAATAAAATTTAATAATTCTTTGGAGTCGGTGCCAAGCAATATACGATACCTAAATGACTATATATACAGACTAAGGCCAGAAAAAAGCAAAACATAAATCTTACAGCTTATACACATTAATTAATTCATTAATTCTAATTATATTGCTTGGCACCGACTCCAAAGAATTATTAAATTTTGTTAATCGTAGGTTAGGTTAGGTTTATTAATATAGGTAGGTTATAGTATTATTTTCAACTTTTTAGTGCGTTAAGTGTTTTCTGAAGTCGGTTTCTATTTTTGTAAAAAAAATGTTTTGTTTGTTACGCTTGTTAAACACATGATTACCACAACTTTGGTTATTATGTGAAACAGCTGAAACAAACTCAGAGGTCTCATCCCCTTTCGAAGTTCAGACATAATCTTGGTCAAGTCACATGAGGACGACGCTGATGTCTGAGATAGTCTTTTGAAAGAACCACGCAATTAACGTGGGTGGTTTTCGAACATGTACCTACCTTCA
Organism: Cerastis rubricosa; assembly: GCA_949152445.1. Lineage (NCBI taxonomy): Eukaryota > Metazoa > Arthropoda > Insecta > Lepidoptera > Noctuidae > Cerastis > Cerastis rubricosa. The sequence goes on along the minus strand of OX424545.1, from coordinate 14,072,135 downwards.
TGTCCTTACCTTCACAAAATTTCAGCCTTGTTGTCAGTGAACAGGCTGTGACTTTTAAAGCCGACATTTTGGAGTAGGTAGCCTTTCTTGCAGCTTTCAGACGCGCGTTACATAGGTAAGAGCTTGCGTTGTTAGAAACGCCTGTGAATTTGCGGCTTAAGACATTATCATTGTCATTTTAAATGAAAAGAACTTACAACTTTAGGTAGGTACATGTTCGAAGACCACCCACGTTAATTGCGTGGTTCTTTCAAAAGACTATCTCAGACATCAGCGTCGTCCTCATGTGACTTGACCAAGATTATGTCTGAACTTCGAAAGGGGATGAGACCTCTGAGTTTGTTTCAGCTGTTTCTTCTCAGATTAGTCAGATACGATACAAAAGCAGTGTTCAAAAAATACGTGAAAGTGTTTTTAAACAACTTACGAAATTAAATAATATTTATGACTTAAATCAAAATCAAAATGTTTTTATTTTACATAGGGGGGCACTTATAAAACGTCGACAAAAAGGCGCTCGGTTCGGGTTGGTCGTTTCCTATGGAGAAGAACCGCCGAGAAACTCCATGGTTACCTACTCTTAAAAACCAAATGATTTTACAAGATATCTGTTACAGCGTTAGTGCTAAAGTATGGGAGGACTCCTGCCATTATTCATTATCATTTTTTCATACCTTCTTACCTATCTGGCTAGTTGCTTTACTATTCTGTACTCACAGTTGAAGAGAAATTATGTTTTATGAAATAGTCTAGAATCAATTAAGATACTTTATTCACAGTGATTCTCCTGCAGTGTCTGTGTTTGCACACAATTACGTCTTCAATATCTGAGATATAAAATGAGTGTCCCTCAAGGTTTTGTTCTAGATCAGGGATGGGGAAACTACGGCCCGCGGGCCATCTCCGGCCCGCGAAGCGATGAAATCCGGCCCGCGACCATCAAAAATCAAGTGAAACTAAGAAAAAAATGTCTTCGTAATAGGCTTTCGGATGACCACCTTTTTTCACTGTTAAAAATTTCAGCTTCACAGATGGAGCTGGCTTATTATAAAATTTGTTACAATAAAATACCTCCCCCCATTCAACAACTGAATGAAACGAAATTTAAATCTTGCATAAAACGCACACTATGTAGGCAAGCATATTATAAGTTGAGGGATTACATTGATGATAAAAATGCTTGGCGCAATGCTGGTCCTGCTCCACAACCATAGAGGCAACCTGAATCATGTGAATTACCATTTGAAGTTATTGTGGAAGCAGCAGAAGATTGTAAAAATATATTTGCATTGTATAGATTCAATCTAGTATTATATAATTGCATAGCACATGTGTGAGTACTATGTACTGCAAAGCCACCATTTACTGAGTACCTACATCTTTCATTGACGCGAATATACCCTGGTGGTTGAGTGAATGTCATGCTCACTTAAATGTCACGCTGATGGTGGCGGGTGTGTCGGGTCATTTAGTTCCCTTCAATATGGTTGAGTTGAATGATGGCTGATACATGCGTGATGTTCGTGAACGGGCGCTGTTAGTTGTGACTGGTCATCTCTTAGCTACCACGGTTTATTTTTAATTACTTTGTTTTTGTATTACTGATTTAATCTTTTACTCTGGACGCTCTTAACTTGCCCGTATTTCTACATCGTTCTCACATATTTGTAATTTTTAACATGAATGATGTAACCAAGATTTTGTAACATATTTTGATTTGAAAGAGTGTCCATGGAGTTTCTTGCCCATTCTTCTCCATAGAGATCTACGCTTTGGAATGGGCAACTACAGTACTTTCACAAGTTTTTATGCCTTGTGACTGGGACTGTAGCTTTAGCTTAGCGTTTTTTTATTGTTTTTGACTTTCAAAAGTGCCTGTAATGGTCTAATTGAAATAAACGCTTTGAGTTTGAGTTTGAGTTTGAAAATCATGCAGAAACAAAAACAGTTCCACATGTCACATGTCCCCACAAAGACCAGCGTTCCTCAACCTTCTACTTCACAGCTAACTTAAAAGTTTAATTTAATGCTATTTGCAATTTTTAGAGTTCCGTAGCCAAATGGCAAAAAACGGAACCCTTATGGATTCGTCATGTCTGTCTGTCTGTCCGTCCGTATGACACAGCCACTTTTTTCCGAAACTATAAGAACTAGAGACTATAGAGAGACACTTCCAAAGTGGTAAAGTGTGTGTGTCCCCCTCTCTAATTTCTAAAGTAAGAGGAGAAAATTTCTGAAAATATTTAGGATTGTAGAACGTAAAAAAAAACTATCAACGAAAATATATAGTATTCTTATTTCTGTATATACTATAGGCAAACATGCAACAACTTGGCCCGCCATATATTTCGTTACTAAATAAAGGCACGCGAAGGAAAAATTTCCCCATCCCTGTTCTAGATTTCTTGATGATAAAGAGGAAATAAGCTAATTTGAACATTAAAAAAAAGTTAAAAGGAAAATGAATATATTATTACGATGAGATGAAAAATACAATTAATTATTTAAAAAAATAAACTGCTTAACCTACACACTTAACGTCTTTAAAAGGCAAACTCACAGAAGAGGCGAGACGAGTATTCAGGAACGCAGGACAGCTTCCGAAGATCCGCAGAAACAGTCAGGAACGCAGGAGAGCTTCCGAAGATCCGCGGTAACAGACAGGAATGCAAGACAGCTTCCGAAGTTTTAGTAGTAGAAGTCCCAGGAGTCTGTAGTGAGATCTCCTGGGCAGCGATGAAGTACGTCAGAATTAGATCCAGACTCTCCTTGACTCAAGCTTGACTCTATAGGACTGTCTTCTTGACTATCTAGGTTGACTCTCCTAGGTTGACTCTCTAGGTTGACTCTCTAGGTTGACTCTGACCAGGCATCCGTCAGAAATGCCTTTTTATACCCTGATCCTCGTGTTTTCGAATTTATTTCTTCACAAATTCAAATTTTTTGCGCTCGTCAAAACGCAACCAGCTAGTATTCAAAACAGCCAGTAACAATAGGTCAAAAACCTTGCGCATAATATTTTTATAAATATAACTTACAATATCTTTACACAGGAAATATTCGTAATTATTTATCTAATAGGTACAACAATTAAACTCTCGTATTGATGATAATCATTTTAGTAATATATAATCTAAATGAAACCTAAATAGAGAATTTGGCTGGTAACAATTAAAATTAAAAGTAAAGGACACCTGACAAGTTTGATGTAAAAAATGTCACAACAAAGAAAATATTTATAAAAATTGAAACGATTGGTAAAATGCTAATATAAAACCAATAAAAGTATGCATATTACCAGAATTGCCTTTATAGGAATGATAGGGTCTAACCCAAAAGTTTCATTCTATCTAGTCTATTTCTGAACAAACATGGTGGTGATTAATTGCGAGGTTACACGATTCTGGTTTAAAAAAAAACCGGTCAAGTGCGTGTTGGGCCACGCGCAATGTAGGATTCCGTAATTTTCATACAACCAAGTGCGGGTCGTATTCGCTGACTGATAGTTACATACAATTAAAAAAAAAAAAAATCTTTTTATTTCAGACATTGGTCCATAATGTTTGTTAGTAAAACGTCTTAAAAAACTATGTTACATTGAAATAAAAAGACACAGACATATATATATATATTTTAATCAACATTTAAACAAAATTAAAAATTACATTTAAAAAATTTAAAATTACATAGAACTATAAAAAAATATATTAATTTAAGTATTTGCTACCTACTGGGGCCCCGGGCACCCGCACTTGTGCTTGAACCCAGTGCCCCAGAAGGGGGCTGTCCAGCTTGTGGCTGAGGACGTTCAGGATGGTGTTTGCACTCCCACGCGTACGGAGCATCAGCGAAGCAATGCCGCGCCGCAGCACAGTGTGAAAGCCATCTGTGTGCGCGTGCGCAAACATCGCAGACGCACTACAGCAGCGGGGGAGCCCAACCAGCACCCTGAACGCGTTATCATATTGTATTCAGAGAGCGTTGATGGCCCGCTGCGTGTAGTTGACCCACAAATTGCAGGTGTAGAGAGTTTGGCAGAATGCTTTGAACAGTTTGAGTTATCTTTACCTCTAAACTACACCTGGCAAATCTGCGTGCCAACATGTTACAGCGGACCGCCATCGCCCTCCTCTCCCTTTCTATATCCTTATCATCTTTTAAATGCTCGGTGACCACATGGCATTTTAACTCCCTCACTCTTCGAAGAGCGACAGCGTTAAGCAGCACGGGTGCCACCTCCTCCAGTTTACGACCTCTGGCTTGAAATACCAGGAGCTCACTTTTAGCAACATTGTACAGGAGACCGTGTACCCTCGCATACTGCTCACTCACGCCTATCAGCCTTCTAAACGCGGCCATTGATGGGCTGAGCAACACCATATCATCAGCGTAACTAATGCTGTTGATACAGTAACCATCAATCGTACATCCCACTCCTTTGTCCCTCAGCTCATCAATAAGCCCGTTCACGTACAAGTTGAAGAGTGAAGGAGATTTTAACACCCCTGCCTCACTCCACACTCCAACCCGTACTCATCAGAAAGCTCGCCAAGCCATTTGACCTGGTTAGTTTGGTGGCCATACCAATACTTAAAAATATTTACTACCTCACCCGGCACACCTGTATCCTTCAATTTGCACCAGAGAATATCATACCTAACCAGGTCAAATGCCCTGGAGAGATCTAGAAAGGCTGCATACACAGGCGTGCTCCTGTCTGTGTAATACCTGATAGTCTGCTTGAGAGACATAACCACACATTCTGTCGAAAGTCCTGGTCTAAAAGCGAACTGCGCGTCATTTAAATTTAGATGTTCTTTAAGCTGTCTCTCAAGCAGGCCGTCAAGCACCTGTTGTCGTAGCTAATGATATCGGGCGGTAGTTGCACTTGTCGGAGTTATCTCCAGTCTTGTTTTTAATTATAGGCACTACCACCGTCTTCATCAGCTCACTTGGCAGGTAAGAATGCCAAATACAGAGCGTAAGCAACAGTCCGAGGAGCCTCGGCAGGTGTGGCCCCGCATGCTGAAAATGTTCGATGCTGAGGCCATCGTGTCCGGGCGACTTCCCCCAAGTCATGCCCTTAATTATTAGAGCAACCTGTTTTGCTGTGACACGCTCAGGCACTGCTGACACGACTACCCCAGCATCCCCGGTCTGCTCACCTTTAAGCGGGGACTCCACTTGAAAGTGACATCTGAACACATTCGCAATATCTTTTGGTTCACTTTTACCATTGATAAAAGCAATGCTCTAACTAAAAGCCAAACATGACTACCTACCTAATTTGACTTCCTATACAAATCCTCACCTGAACCGACAATTTTGCACGAAATTTTTTTTTTTGGATTTGGATGAGACTTGTCATAGCCGGTGTTTTGAATTTAAATACAGGACACAGAGCTACACTACTCACTAGTCACAAAAAAAAAAGTAATGAAACAATAGCGCGATGCACTGACGCTTAGCGCCATCTATTGACATTTCTATGGAGTTGTTCGAAAATTTCGTGTTAAATACAATTGGTCGACTATTACTCATAAAGTTGTAGAGCCCACTTAAGTGTGATAGTTTTCCTTTAAACTTCGTTATATACAGGGTGTAACGGAAAGGGTATATACATACTTAAGGGGTGCTACAGAACATCAAACTGAACATGTTTATCCATCGGACAAACATCTAATAGCGAAAAAATTTTCTTCTGCCCCATACAAAATTTCAATACCTATTCGACCCAATGTCCCATACATTGGGTCGAATAGGTATTGTAATTTTGCAGCTGATATTTTTTTCGCTATTACGATGTTTGTCCGATATATATATATTTGTCGTCCGATCTGTATAGGTACTACTGCCGTGACATTTGAATTTCTAACTACAACCGTTTAGTTGTTAGAGGGGGGGACACTTGACTCTAACGAAAATTGGTACTTTAGAGCTTGATAAGTCACGAACGGTTTACTTAATCAAAAAACGGTCTTCCCAAACACCTAATATTTTTGAAAGACCTATCCAACGACATCCCATACTATGGGAAGGACGAATAAAAAAATATCATCCCCACTTTACATGTAGGGGAGAGGTACCCTAAGTAAGGTCAGGTGGGGTAAGTGAAACATACTTTACTTTTAATTTTTCATAAACAGCTCTAGCACAGTAATATGAGTTGCATTTATAATAACGATTGATGCGAACTACTCTTCCTTTAATCGGTTATCTATGATACCAGTTCAAAGCTCTATAGTCGTTCTTAAATCGATAAAATCATCGAATTTAAGCAGACTATGGTTTTGTTTCACTTCCCCCGTGTATGGGGTAAGTGAAACTGTCGCCATAATATGTATAATATTGAGTCTGCGAAACAAATAAAAGGGCTAAAATGACGTGTCAAAATGCTTTTATCTAATACGAGTTGTATTTCGTCGGAATAAGGTTTAATTTAGGATATACACTTAAAAAATTGAATTTGGGGTAAGTGAAACATAGTCACGGTGGTCAGGGGTACTAAACCAGTGCAAAAATCGAACAAAAATTAACAACTAAAATAAATTGCGAAAATATTATAAAACATATCAATGTGTTTATTTAGGTACTTATTTAACAAATTCAGCTTACTTAATTCACTTATAATTATGTACTTACTTAGTAGTAGTAGTGTAGTAGTTATTAGTAGTGACAAATCTAAAATAAATCAACAATTTAAACTCAAATAACAATAAAAATATTCAGTCGTAAATGTTTAAAAAAATTGTAGTCTCATATGGCATAAATAGAACAACAAAGAAACTAATGCAAAGATAAAAAATACTCGTATGTCTAGGTTCAGTCTCAATCAAGTAAGAGTCTTCATCAGAGTAAGCAGCTTTATTAGTTTTACGAATGTAATTTCGAGGCATGTATTACAAGACCTGAAAAAAAAATCCGATTATAACATAAATAAATTAAATTAACTTCTCCGTTAAGCAAACAACTCTAAAAATAGTTTATCAAAAAACTCTCATAAAAAGTTTAAAAGTTTTGTTTGTACAATGATTAATTGCTGCCTGTTAATAAACATTTTTTTTTTATTGATGGCTCTACCGAATAATATTAGAGGTCCTCGAACGGTTTTTTGATTTTTGTCGGTTTGTTCGAGATTTTTGCAAAAACTGCCTGCAATTTTAATGAAAAGCAAACAAGTACCTCGTAGTTCGACTAAAAAACTGGTAAATGTTTGGTCAAAATCTATTGGTTAGGTTAGGTTAGGTTACGTTCTGAACGAAATGCAAAGACGATAAACAATAAATTAAGTACTTAGTAAAACTAAACATTTTACGCGAGATTACCAAAATAAAATGTTTGTAATCTCTGGCACGGGGGAAGTGGGCCATATGTTTCACTTACCCCGGCGATCACTGTTTCACTTTCCCCAATCAGTACTTTTCGAGGTTAGAATTTCTACAACTTATAATTCAATTGCCTGCACGTTTAAGCTAGAAATACCTATTAGAACATGAAATCTATAGTTTGAATACGTTCTTTACCTATAAAAATCTCCAAAAACACTATTAAATTGCTTGACACCAGCGAAAAGATTAGACACGTCCAACTCGTGTTTTGAAGTTTCAAAGATGTCAGATTTCTTTTTTTTATATAACCTTGTAGAACGATCGTAGCGACATCTGTGCTAGAGCATTGAAACCTCTTCGTCGATCCTGTTTTATCGACCGATCACTATTAGAGCTGAACTCTATAGCTTAATAGATAGGGTTGGGTGTTTCACTTGCCCCTTCGTTTCACTTGCCCCACCTGACCTTAATTGTTTTATTTTTCATAATTTTATTTTACCTCCGGCGTCATTATAGTGTAAGTATTCTCATGCCAAATTACAACTTTCTAGTACCAATAGTTTTTGAGCTAAACCGCGGACAGACAGACAGACGGACATGGCGAAACTATAAGGGTTCCGTAGTCAGTCAACAAGGAACTTGTTGACTACGGAACCCTAAAAATTGTAATGTTTACCTGATCCTAAGTTAACAGACAGTTGTTACTCTTCGCAGTGATGCTTTACTACCATGTAGGTATCATCATCTGCCTGTCTTTGTCTGTCTTCTTCTCTTGTTTGTTTTCTTCTTCTATTCTCACTTGTCAGACGTCACTTACTTTCATCATTTACTCCTTGTTGTTTCATATCATTCCGCACACCATCCATTCATTAATTCTTTGGCCCTCCTCTCCTTCTTCATCCATCAACACTCGTATGCATCACTCTTATAGTCACGTTTCATCCCTCCTCGTAAACTCATAACATGTACATATACCATGTTGCTATTAGCGTTTACACCTTACGCCATTTCATACAAACATTTTTGAAATGTCTTTAAAAAAAAAAGATATTTCGAAATTTCTGTTTCTATAGATAAGTAATTAATAATCGGTCTAATTTAGCTGTAACACTATTTTTCAAAAATGTTTTTAAGTAACTTTTTAGACTTATGTATCCTGCTTATGCGTATGAAGTTTCGTTAAAATCGGTTTAGTCATTTCGGAAAATAAGGACTTGAAAGTTTGTATGACATGTCGTAAGGCGTAAACGCTCATAGTTTAGATAAATGACGTAATGTGTTCAACTTCAAGTTTCAAACGCCTATTATAATTTTCATTACAACAGCGCAAAACGACTCACTGATTACTTTGAGGAAGCAACTTGTCAGCGCCTGACGTTATGTTAATGCAAACAGTATCGCTCGCATTACTATTAGGTATCACTTAACAGGAGTTCTAAAATGGCCGCTTTAGCAGAATCATAATAGGATAATAATAAAAATCACGTTAAAATTTTCAAAATGGTCACAGACGCAAACTATATTATGAATTTACACTGTGACCATTTTAAAACCTGCAGGTACATATTGTTTGTATGTATAAAGAATAGCACCATCCCATATCTTACCGTGGGTGTCGTAAGAGGCGACTAAAGGAATTTCCAGAAAATGGGCAGAAGCGTTCTCTGTGCCTTTGTAACAACCGTACTGCGATCGCCAACCCGCCTGCCAAGCGTGGCGATTATGTCAAAAACCCCCCTTATGCCAATGTGGCGTTGGGGGAGGCCTAAGTCCATCAGTGGACGTCTTTCGGCTGAAATGATGATGATGATGATGAGGTACATATTATTATCATCCTATTATGATTCTGCTTAAGCGGCCATTTTAAAACTACAATAAGCAACATTTAAGACCCGTTTACCATTTCAGGCTATTTTAGACCACCAGTAGGCAAATAATAACGTACTTTATTGCTATATTTGAATGTCTTTGTTGTCCACGTAACACGTTGCTGTCCGCCTACGTCAACCCATTGTTGGGAAAAGCCACCCCAATAAAAAAAAAACTAAATATTTTATTTTACATAGGCCTACATGAGCACTTCTAAAACGTCGACAAGAGGCACAGTTCGGGTTGGTCGTTTCCTATGGAGAAGAAACGGCAAGAAACTCAGTGGTTACTTTTTAGGGTTCCGTAGTCAACAAGGAACCCTTATAGTTTCGCCATGTCCGTCTGTCTGTCTTGTCTGTCCGCGGTTTAGCTCAAAAACTATTGGTACTAGAAAACTCTTTTAAAATCATTTGGTTCTACAATATTTGGATGTTACAGCGTTAGTACTTAAGTATGAGAGGACAGCGTAGGCCCGACAATAAGTCGTTGCTTATTACACCAGGTAGAAAAATAAGAAAAAAAAATATGATTCACTTTCAATGATTTTCAGCTATTTCTAACTACGAGTACGCTGTTGCTCTATTGAATTTATGCACTCTGCCAAGCGAGAGCTCTTAGAATAGAATAGAATAGAATAATTTTTATTTGCGTAAAAACATGGTACATTTTGGTCTTATAAATAGGGTTGTGAACTTACATGTTTTGCCATAGAATGGCATACTTACAAATATTTGAAAATGTTAAACGTGAATTTTAATACGAAACATAAATTTGTTAAAATATTAATACTATAGCACTTACAATTTAAGGCTTCGTATCCATTCGAAATCTTTAAACAATTAATATAAACTTAAAAATAAAGAATAAAAAACGCAGCAACATGAAATATTTTGTAGAGCTCAGTAACCATATCTATCAGCTACTTTTTTTTCTAGAAATTCTTTTACACTATAAAAACAATTATCAATGAGCCATTTATACAATTTTTATTTAAAATATTTTAAAGGGAGCTCTCTTTAATTCTTTTGGTATGTTGTTAAAGATTTTTATTGCAGTGATTAAACTATTTTTTTGGCATAATGTGCTTTGAAATGAACGTATTCTTAATCTTGTGGGATCTCGACGAGTGTATTTCGAATGCAGGTCGCATGCTATAAAAACTTAATGTTCCTTGACAAAAATACCAGCCTGCATTATGAAAAGGCCTTAGGTTAGGAGGAGGCCTTAGGAAAAGGCCTCTTAGGTTCGATTGCCACACCATGCAGGGTTATTGGGTTTTTCCATCAGGAATTTCTCACTAGCAGCCAGGAGCCCGGTTGATGGGTATAGGATCACCATTAATACACATTTAGCCCAGAAAAACGCTTGACATATTTTGTTTATTTTTTTATTATAATTTAATAAGCTATTATCAGGTAAAAATATATAATGTTAAAAGAAAAGTAAAAATGTATATTTTATTTTAAGCTTTTGGCTTATTTAATGGCAAGTAGAACTCAACTTTACAGTAATGAGAACATAGTGACAAATACTCTGTTTTAGAAACCACCAAGTCTAGGCACGTAGCCTAGACTCTTCGCAGTCATTTCGAGGTTCTACTTACCGAACACCAGTATCACCTACCTTATAATTTACAAGAGTTGCATTAAGTATATATACGTCTATCGAGGATCATAATAAAAACTTCACACAATTCACACATAATATTAATAGCCAGCTAATCCCAAAGTCCGTACCATGACGTCTTAAAACATTATTGTTCCATTCCTATTCCAGAGTGAAAAAGAGACGGAGGACTATACAGGTCGTGTAGCTCCATCTCTTTCCCACTCTGGAATAGGAATGGAAAAATAATGTTTTCACCGTCATGGTACGGACACAGGTCAGTGTCCACCAAGCGCAAAAATCCTCGCGCACCTTTTTGATGTCACTGATTAAACCCTTATGATGCGATTTGCGACAAGAGTCTTTTGCTTCCTGCGCGTGAGTAACATCGCTCCGGTGTCGTTAGTTAGTTAGAGCATGTCATTATAGGCATGCTCTAAATAATACTTCTTCTTACATTTATTTTTCCACAGACGTTGTCGTAAGGCGCGAGTCGAGATTACACTCGTGATCAGCGTTAAGATAAAATTTTCAGAAACACTTGTCCGAGAATTCCCCTTTAGCCAGAAGGAAATGGAAATCTGGGTTTATATATTGCCTGGCCTAGGGATTCTCGGAGTTAAAAAATAAAACGAAAGACTATTCAGTGTAATCAGAGGTGGTCTGTCGGGAATGTTGCATGTGACTCCTCAAACTCTGGCTGTTGAGTTTCTGCCGCCTCAGGGCTTGCGTCTTCGCTCTTCGCCTGCCGACGGGTGACTGAAAGCGAGGCGCGTTCCGGCGGCGGTCTAATACCCCTGCTGAAAAATAACAGTTCGTGGTGACTGAAGGAGGTAGAGTATTTAGAAACACCTGGTTTTGACATTTGGTGTTGCATGCCTTAGAAGGAGAATAAGAAGATTTTTTGGTAGATAGCAAGGTTTATTCCACAATTCTGCAGTTTAAAAACGGTTTTGCCAACGACCTCGCACAAATTTTTGTCTTTGCTTGCAGATTAAAATGACTGGTTTACCCCTTGCTCCAAGTGGGATTGCGGGCTTGCAGGATTCATGACCATTCTCCTGCCCTTACAAATGTATTAGGGGTCGGGACAGCATCTCTTCGTGTTCAACACTTCTCTATTTCATTATCAACTAGCTGTGCCCGCGACTTCGTCCGCGTGGATGTTAACAAAAAAGTTATTTAGTTTTTGTTTAAAATAAAAGGTTATTTTAATATTACAAACAGACACTACAATTTCATTTATTTGTTTATGTTACCGGAAATGTGTGAAACCTAGGAATTGTATACAATTCGGAAATGTGTTAAATAGTATCATAATTATTTTTTACTCCACACATTTCCTAGGAATTGTATGCATTTCCTAGGAACTCTATACAATTCCTATATGACAGAAGGAAATGTATAAAATTAAAAACTATACTATAAGTTAATCTGAAGAATATATTAGATGTTGTGAGACTTTGGGTGAAAATGGTGGTCGTGAACTTGTAGTGCCCCATACATAATTCTAATCAAACCAATTTGCTATAGTTTCTGTAACAATTAAATAATATTGTTGGTTAAAAATTGAATATGCTTTGCAACAAAAGTTAGTGACAGAACCGAATTGCTGCAAAACCGACTCCACGTAGTCTTGTTTGTCCTACCCCTAGAGTGTAATTTAAAATCGCGTAGGCGCAGAGGGGCGAGGCGGCCCGCGGGCTGAGGAGCTGGCGGCTGCGAGCGAGCCGCCGCGGCTGAGGCTGGCCGGCGAAGCCGGCCAACAAGCCGAAGTTGCGGTGGTGAGCGAAAGCCGTCTGCGAAGATTAGCACGCGTGGGGCCGCCGGAGGCCCGCAGCGCCGGAGCCGTGACAGAAACCCTGCCTGCTGCATGTTGCATGCTCGCTTGAATGGTGCATGCTGCATGCTTGCTTGCATGCTGCATGCTTGCTTGCATGCTGCATGCTTGCTTGCATGCTGCATGCTTGCTTGCATGCTGCATGCTTGCTTGCATGCTGCATGCTTTTTTGTTTGCTGCATACTTGCAGCATGATATACATTTCCTATCACGGTTTAGGAAATGTATAGATTTCCTAGGAAAAGTGTTAATTAAAAAATATTTCATACATATCCTATGGATTTTAGGAATTGTACACATTTCCTAGGAATTTTATACAATGACGGATTTCATACATTTCCGTTAACATTTATATTATCTCCTACTATGTGGAGTCTACTTTGCTGCTATGAATGCTATGATTATACACTAGCTGTCCGGCGCAACTTCGTTTGCGTCACATTTTCTCCGTTTTCGCAACATTTTTCATTGCTGCTCCACTCCTATTGGTCGTAGCGTGATGATATATAGCCTATAGCCTTCCTCGATAAATGGGCTACTTAACACTGAAAGAATTTTTCAAATCGGACCAGTAGTTTCGGAGCCTATTCAATGCTAACAAACAAACAAACAATCAAATCTTTCCTCTTTATAATATTAGTTAGATTCCAAGTCCAACTTAAGACGTATTTTAGAGCTCGAGGATTATTAAAGTCACACAAACCTTCTTTCATCAGTTCATAATTATGATCTCCGACAACTCTCCGTAGCCTCTTCTCATCTCGACTGCCGAAGTTTTCGAACGACTCCTGGCTGGCTTTGAGCATCTCATGGTACTGATACATGTACTCCTGGTTAAGTCGAGCGTCCTCCAGGGTTTTTTCAAACCCCTTCTGTATTGAAAACCCGAGAGACTTCGTCAGCGGAGGATCTTGCAACATGTCTTCAGAAAGGTTTACTGGTTTTATATTCTGGAAAAAAGGAATTCGATTTTTTAGGGTTCCGTAGCCGAATGGAAAAAAACGGAAACCTTATAGATTCGTCATGTCTGTCTGTCTGTCTGTCCGTCTGTATGTCACAGCCACTTTTTTCCGAAACTATAAGAACTATACTGTTGAAACTTGGTAAGAAGATGCACGAAACGAAGACGCATTAATATTTTCACACAAAAATAGGAAAAAAACCCTAAATTTTGGGGTTCCCCATACACAGAACTGAAAACCAAAAATTTTTTTTTCATCGTAACCATACATGTATCTATGGATAGGTCTTCAAAAATGATATTGAGGTTTCTAATATCATTTTTTTCTAAACTGAATAGTTTGCGCTAGAGGCACATCCAAAGTGGTAAAATGTGTGTCCCCCCCCCTCTAATTTCTAAAGTAAGAGGAGGAAAATTCTGAAAATATTTAGGATTGTAGAACGTAAAAAAAACTATCAACGAAAATTGGTTTCAATAAGATATGATGTTTAGTTTTCGAGATATGGGACTTTTTCATCAAACTGCAGCAGTAACTTTGTTTTTCATTAACATACTATGAAAAACCAATTTAGTTTTGCGGTTGAGTGGAAGTTTAATAATGAATGACCGTTCAAAATATTGTTATTATATTCCATAGTTTGGGGCTATGGAACCCTGTGTGCGAGTAAGATTCGCACTTGGCCGGTTTTTTAAATATATTTTATAACGACCCCGACCTAAGAGCCAGCCAGATGCATTACTTGGTGTTTTTAAATGAAAACGGTGAAGTGCACAAACATTGTGAGGAAACGGCATGTTCTAAAACCAAAAACTTGCAGACATGTGCGTGGTGGTGGTGTACAGCCCACTGCCCGACCACTCCCTCTTATAGAAGGGCCTTTTCCCCGACAGTGGGAACCGTAAGGCTGAATATGCTTAATCGTTAATCTACACATTGAGGATATCACTTGATCTCCTTCTGACCAGTAGAAAGCGATAGAAGAGGTGTGGTTACAAAGAAACGAACATAAACCGAAAATAGCTGTTCACTCTTCCACTGAAATATGTAGACCAATCTAGAATGTGGACGCTACAATTACGAATTTGTTGCCATAAGTCATCATAGGTCATAATCAACATCGCAATTTATACCATGGTCAGTCCATAAGTCATAACATAGCTGCACTTACATAATCTTAATAACTAATTTTGTTTATAAAAATCACGTGTCGCTATGTTCGTACACTATAATGGGCCTATTTGATGAAGGCAAAGAAAATTAATTAATTTGGTATATATGCTACAAGTGCACACAGTTTAAAAAACAATAAAAGAAAAAAAACAGAAAACTTAAAACAAATAAAAAAAGTAACAATGCCCACATTGTTACTTTTTTATTTGTTTTAAGTTTTCTCTTTTTTTTTCTTTTATTGTTTTTATATAATATATACCAAATTAATTAATTTTCTTTCTAATTTCCGAAACCACTGAACTGATTATGACATAATTGCGAATGTGTATGGTTGGTTCCAGCCTGAAAGATACTTTTGGACCCGTTTGGTGGGTCTTGTGAAGAAAAATAAACATCCACAACATTTTAAAAATCGCTCAACGCGTATAATGAAGTTTTCACTTTAAAATCAAAATCTTTCAAATTAAAATGGTACAGCAGGGACCGGTCGCTTGTTAAGTTAAAAATTGTGCGTAATATCAATGTTACTTAAATTATATAAAAAAATGGTAAACATAGTGTTATCTTAAACAAAAACTACGTATTGCCAAATCATCGGAAGTACTTACGTGCAGAATAAAATTAAATGTAATCATATTTAAAACTAGCTCTCGGGCGCAACTTCGTTTGCGTCACATTTTCCCCGTTTTCGCAACATTTTTCATTGCTGCTCCACTCCTATTGGTCGTAGCGTGATGATATATAGCCTATAGCCTTCCTCGATAAATGGGCTATCTAACACTGAAAGAATTTCTCAAATCGGACCAGTAGTTTCGGAGCCTGTTCAATGCTAACAAACAAACAATCAAATCTTTCCTCTTTATAATATTAAAGTTTAGATTACTCGAAATTATACAAAGTGACCTTTGATTATGTCCCAGTCCCTGTCACAAACAGAAAGCCTATGGACCATCAGGGAGAGATGATAGGCTGATCATTTATTATGCTACCCTCTGAAACAGACAGAAATATCACAAACAATGTTCGCAAAAAGTACGTTACAAGCCTAGACTTCTAATCGTTGGTACTACCGAGTTTAATGACGGTCGACCACTTTTCATCCTAATTACTTAGGGCTTATGGTAAAAAATGCAGACCAACAGAGAACTCGGTAGTACACGTGTCCCAAATGTTGTCCTTCCTTGATAGGCTCACACCCACTCTATCCATCTCAACCACTGATACTAGCTGAGGTTGAGCTACGATCAAGCGTAAAAAGCGCAAAAATTCAGCTGATATCATCTGCCGTACCTTTTCTCTTACGTTCCGATACCAGTTTACTATTTTACATGTAGCGACTGACTATCTGCCACCCCAGCCTTGCTAAGTTTCACGAGACCCTGTGGTAAAACTGGTGTTCAGACTTTCGCGCTTCTGACATCCAGTAATGACTGTCAAAGATTTACGAGCAGTACGTAGTGACCTGGACAGTTCTGTCGTTTGCCCCAATCAAGTCCTGGAGGGTGAGATTAATTGTCATACATTTACTGATGAGCGAGGAGACCAACTACTTTACGAGCTTTCCGAGGCTCGGCAGACTACTACTGAAGCTACCTACACATTCAGACATACTTACTAGCAAAATTTGCGAATTCCACACACATAGGTAGGCATCGTGAGGGAAAAACTTGAGTTTTTTTAGGTAATTTGTTTGTTGTTGTTATTTGAGATAATTGACTTGTTGTTGCTATCTAAACTAATAATATAAAAAAGAAAGATTTGATTGTTTGTTTGTATGTTTGTTACGAATTAACTCAAAAACTACTTGACCGATTTTAAAAATTCTTTCACCATTAAGCTTAATCTACATCTTTACCGAGTAACATAAGCTATATTATATCACAATTTTGTCGGGCGAAGTGCTAGTTTGAGATAAAACTCTAATTTTTAGAAACTATAGCCTTTGTACATGCACAATTTCACTTACAGAATTAACACAAAAGCAAGAACCACAATTTAGTATTAAATATAAGAAGCAAATACCTCTATTAATAAAAATAGAACCACAAAAACAGTCCACACTACGGCCATCACAATAACGAACACATTTGGTTAAAACACAACCCCTGTCTACCGCACAACATCACCATTTGTAAATCGGAACGATACAAAAGGATTCCTCTGAATCTCACTCCATATTGTTGAACAAACAATTGTGTTTTGAAAACGTTATACTCCAGGTATGACACTCCCAAGAATAAAGTACCAAACATACATTGTATAAACTAAAACAAATGAATGAGTAGGTTCGTAAGATCTGGCGTTGCGTCAGCGGAAATCTGATGAATTGATCATACAGATGTAATCAATTCCTCAAACTTCCGCATACCAATATTCTTGTAGTGAAAGCGAGTTGGTGGGATACTGGATCCCTTCATCGCCCTTTCAGTACAGAAATCCAGTCATAGATATTTTATGGTACTCGTATCAACCGCCCTTGGTTGATATCTCGTGGTAGATGTAGACACTCAGCGCTTCTCACCCAAACTTATCACGGGCAAAACTGGTATGGAAATCTCTCCCAGCTTCGATGTTGCCTTCCTATAACTCGTCGTTCTTCAAAGCAATACTTTTATCAAAACATAATAATATAAATTTACATTGTCTTGTCATTGTCTTTATTAAACAACTGTTTAATCATTGTATCAGCTGATTGTCATGCTTATTTAATAGCTCTTATTAGTATCCAATATGCAGTCAGTTAAAAAAAAAAAAAAGCTTAACCTAAAGAACCTTTTTTTGTGTGGAAAAATTCTAATGCCCTCTGCCACGGTTCCCATTACTACCCTAAGTCAC
The DNA here is from genome assembly GCA_949152445.1 of Cerastis rubricosa. Taxonomy (NCBI): domain Eukaryota; kingdom Metazoa; phylum Arthropoda; class Insecta; order Lepidoptera; family Noctuidae; genus Cerastis; species Cerastis rubricosa. Next base: position 14,054,526 of record OX424545.1, on the reverse strand, counting down.
CCAGTAGAAACTCGTAAATTATCAGTCTGCCAAACTAGCAAGCCCCATCACCAAGTGCGACCGATCCACGACCGCATATTCTCCATGGACCACTGCGTGTCACCTCTTTTGGACCTGATGGGTCGAGCGACGATTCAACACCTTGTAGTTTACCACCCGCTGGCCCGTTCATGGTGACCGGAGATCGATAAGTGAACCTAAAGAGAACCTAACAGATGCCTCAGAGATTTTCACCCCATCATCTCTATTACCATCAGTATTTAGGCAGGTCATAAGTCTCTTCATCATCATCATCAGCCTACAGCAGTCCACTACTGCACGTAGGCCTCTTTAATCTGTCGCCGCTTAACTCGATTCTCGGAAACTCTCAGGATTAAGGAACTATGACTTAGACTGGATAGTCTAAGTCATAAGTCCCTTTATCCTGGGTAACTCTAATCCATCTTTTACCAGCCATTTTGCATTGCTCTACCTAGCCTTCATGCATGCACTGTGTTTGTCGAATAAAGGAGTGATTACATTATATACAAAAGCAGAAAGAGCTAGGGCCACTAATGTCTGGTTGACCTGTCGTTTATAAATGTAACCTATCCCCTCAAGGTCGTTCAAGGAATGTTCTTAAATTTCAGAATCAGCAACTTCATTTCAAAGGCCGAAGCAGCAGCATTTCCTGAGAGGATCTCTGACCTTTGACACTTTATATCAAGGTCAAGGGGCAAGGGCCCCTCAAGAACTACTACAAGAACACTTTAGCTGAGATTTACCGCAACTACCGTTTTCATCAAAATCTGATCTCATAGTTCTTTTTTGGCACACATTAGTAGATACTAATCTATTGTTTACACATCCCTAGGTACTTACGTAAATAGACCTGTTATTCTTCGGAGAGTAAGCACATTGCGCAAACTAGATGCAACTAAAAGGGAGAGTTTTAAGCGACACCTTGTTTCAAAAACTAACATTACTTAGTAAAAACTTGTTATAAGTACCAACAACTGTGCAAAACAACACTGCTTTGCAAAATCCAGTTTCACCAAGACTCCCTATCATATTATTGTGCCCAAAAACACGTAATGATAGCCAGGCACTAAACAACAGCTGATATCAGCTCCCGGGGCACTCGAGGTCATTCTCGGACTATATTTCATTCACTATCTGGGGTCAATTTATGTGGCGTGTATCGTCACTGTCAATGGAACCGGATTGAACCGAAAACATTCACATCTTGTGATAGGTCTATCTATCTACAAAATTTCACAATAGTCGTATCTGTTCAGTGGTTCTAAGAAAAAATTAAAGGCTAATGGAAAGGGTACTCGTGTTGCATGAGAGAAGTAGATATTTCTAGCAAATGAGAGCTAGTTTTGTAAAATACTAATGCGTTTTCAGTTACATTAGACGCTGAGAGTCTCTGTATGGTGTCGGCTCTGTATGGTGTCGGACGTAAAGAATAGCACCATCCCATATCTTTCCGTAAGAAGCGACTAAGGGATTTGCCAGAGAATGGGCAGCAGCGTTCTCTGTACTTTTGTAACAACCGTACTGCGATCGCTAACCCGCCTTCCAAGCGTGGCGATTATGGCTAAACCCCCCAAAATGTCAATATGACGACACTTGGGGGAGGCCTATATGTCCAGCAGTGGACGTTTTTTAGGCTGAAATGATGATGATGATGATGATGAGACGCTGGGAGTCTGTAGTTTTCTGAAAGCGTCAAGGTTGCCCGCGAAATTTAAATTTGCAAGCCAGTGTCAGGTTGTAAGTTGATCCTGCCAGGGCTGCGGGACTGTTCGAAAGAGATACCGTGGCCCTGGAACACAAAAGGCTAAGAAGGAACATGGATGGGTTTTTGTCAGTACAAGTCTGACACTCCCTTCCGCTCCGCCCAGAGCGGAAGGGTTATTTGAAGAAAGCACACTAGAAAAAAAAAATGTTAAAATTATGATTAAATTTGCGACTTAGTTGCAAATCAGTTCCAAAACCGTCGAATTTGACTTCTGTCAGACCATGAACTTTTCAGCCCCCGTATTCACAAACGCTTCGATTCGATTTCGATTCGACAAGTCGTAGGTATGTCTATCTTTTTTTGCATTACGAAAGCGAACGAGATAGACATATGACTTTCCGAATCGAAATCGAATAGAAGCGTAATTAAATCGAATAGAAACGAATATTTGTACGTTTCGTATTCGATACGATGACGATACGAAACTTACATGTATTTTGTTCGTGCTCTGAAAATTAGTTCAATTTACGCACACCTGAGGCGCTGTTCAAGTTCCCATACAAAATGCTTTCGTTGACGATACAAATGTTTTTTCGATAGTGATTCGTGCTGGGGGTAATTAGGCAGATGCATCCGTGAGCGGATATATGATGCAAATGTTCTACTTATGTAGGAATGAGGTACTTACTTAATTATGCAATAATTTAATGGTAGCTAGTAGAAGTACCAACATAATAGAAGACCAACCATTCTGTAGATCAAACTAAGTAATTATAAGTAAAAACTGCTGGGAAATTATTTTTTAATACAGTTGCTCAAAAAGTGGCGTATTGCAGGGACGTATAGCGTTCGGGATGTGAGCTATTACACACTCGAGCTTTTTCTTTACCTTGTCCGAACTCGTGCGTTCTCTTTCCCAACTGTCAAAATAATGTCTATTAAAAAGAAAAAAAACCAACCACGGAGTTTTTACTAAAAAAAAATCATAGAAGTTTTTATGATTCATGCAAATATTTCTAAAAAGAAGCTACTAATTTGTTTCAATATTAGATTTAATGGCTTGATTCAATGAGTTAGGTTAGGTTTCATTTCATTTTCTTTTATATCAATTAAAAAAAATCTACTGAAGACTTGGCTGTATGGGCATAGTTCCCTTTGCCTACCCAGAATGGGTAAAGAAAACAACAAAAAAAACTCTGCTTATATTCTTTTACGGCTGGCGCCATTTTCCAAAAATGTTCTTTATTAAATTGCTTCATTTTTTCGCAACTGTATTAAAAATAGTTGTTCAGTACACGTGCGGAACCGTCATTGCAACTTGTTCCGACTGTCAACCCTCACCTTCGGCTGCGCCTCGGCTCGGGTAGACATTTGTCGGAACTCTTTGCAATGACAGGCTTCCCGCACTCGCAATGAAATATACTATATTTTATTGGGTGAAAATCGCGTTTTACGGTAAAACTCAACGTTACGCACAAAAAACATTGTGCTGGTATACTAAAGTTATGAGTACCTACCTTACATTAAGAACTAGATTTTTTGATAGATTTTTTGTGAAAAAGTTGGAACTTTGATCTCCACTATCTCCGAAGTATGGATCTGTATGGTGTCAGACGTAAAGAATAGCACCACCCATATCACCCCGTGGGTGTCGTAAGAGGCGACTAAGGGACTTGCCAGAGCATGGGCAGCAGCGTTCTTTGTGCTTTTGCAACAACCGTACAGCGATCGCCAAGCCGCCTGCCAAGCGTGGCGATTATGGCAAAACCCCCCAAAATGTCAATTTGGCATCACTTGGGGGAGGCCTATGTCGAGCAGTGGACATCTTTTGGGCTGAAATGATGAAATGAATGATGATGATCTCCGAAGTGGAAAGTTCCAGAAGGGTATGGTAGGATATGGCCCGGAACAAAAAAAAAACGCAATAACAGGGAGAACCAGTGCCTTTCGACTTTATCATCAGTCTATAATGTTCCCACTGCTGGGACACAGGCCTCCTCTCAATCTCAATGAGAGGGAGTGGGCTGTACTGTAATCCACCACGCGGGCCCAGTGCGGGTTGGTAGATGTCACATGTCTTCGAATTTTTAGTTCTAGAACATGCCGGTTTCCTCACGATGTTTTCTTTCACCGTTTTTGAGGGCTTTCGACTTCGTTAAAGGGTATTGACACCCATTTTACATCAAGAGTAACATACCTAATTATAATGCCAATTAATATTATTACTACCACTAAACTACTAATATCGATCTCCCAATCGCCAAGCTACTTTGCTAATAATTAGCAAAATAAATGTATTCAACCTATTTACGATAATTGTTTTCATAACACAACCGCTAGTTAACCGCTTTTATAATTGAGAACCGCTTTTAACTGGATTCGCTAGTTATCTTCAACTGTTTTAGGTAAGTAATGTGTTTACCATATTATTATCTTCAGCAATTTATTCATTGAGCTGAATAATCATAGCGTGCTTCTGCCTACACTTTACATTGCCTTAGAGCGTGCTATAGAAACGAAAATACCATGATAGTCTTTCATCATCTTTATTTCAGCCTATATGTCATCGATTGCGGAGCATAGTACCCGAAAAGTAATTATTACGTTATTTTTTGTCCCCAGTCTTGTAACCTTGAAACTCAATAGATTCCGTGGGAACAATAAAGTACAACTTTGGCATATAATATCCATTATCCGTTGTCTTTATTAAGATTTTTAGTAGGTAAAATTTACACACAATTTATTTTATGTAGTTTTCCAGTGTAATGTTATTATTGATTATAATACTATTTTTTAGTCAAGTGGTAAATATGTACCTACATGACATAATCCATTTCTCCGAGGAAATTAAACCAAAACAATAAAATCGATTTTTAAAGATTTCTCAAGCTAAACGTTATCCGCATTCCTTTGTTATCTCTCATGGAATGCGTAAAGAAAAACTTAGAAAACCTAATACCCTTTTTTTTGGGCAGCCGTTTAAAAAACAGGGATAAAATCACCAATCCAAATACTTCGATTACAAAAATATTTCCCGCGGTTGTAGGTGATTGGCCATTGTTGGAAAATAAGCTAATCGGGATGCTTTCGTAAACGACAACTATTTTAGTCGTCAGATGAATTGGAAAACAAAATTCAATAGAAATTATTCGAGATGTATTATGAATGGTGCTAAAATTTTAATAAGTATCAAAAAAACTTTAAAGTAAATATTTTATCAGTTGTTGACTCAGAAACGCATCATAAAAATGTTTACTGACGTAAACTTTGGTATGCAAAGTCGATAGCGATTGCGAAAATGAAGGTGTACCATTTCTGTTCCTGTCAGCTGTCTGTCATTACCAAAAAAATGACAGTTGTCAAAAATGTATTGTTTTCGCGGCATCGGTAAAGTATCGCGTCTTTTCTTTTTTCGAAATGAATACGATTCTCGTTAGCTTTATCGCCACAAACACTAAACTTACGATAGCGATGTCAAGGCTAAGCCGGTGGAGAAGCAGCTAAATACGAGCGTGCTGTTGGGTTTCATGTTAGTACGACCGCGCGCCAGTCGGCGAGAAGTGGGGTAACAAATTAACAAGTTGTTTGATTATTTTGTACAAATCAAGATTGACTATTGTTTACGAAAATGCCACCTGTTTCATTGAATGACGAAGTAAGTACTTTCTTGTATTTTTTTTTCATAATTAGAAAACCGGACAGGTGCGAGTCGGACTCGCCCACCTAGGGTTCCGTACAAATTTGTACGTATTTTATAGACAATTTTTTTTATGATTTAATTACAAATGTACAATTTCCAGATTTTTCCCTGGTCTTGTAGCATAACAGTATAAGTCGATACTACTTATGGAGGGAATTAAACATTTTGATTTCCTTGAGAGTGTCGTAATTTACGTTTTTTGCGGCATAAACGGCCGTATCTTTTTTTAACATTAACTTTAAAGTTAGATTTTTTCAGAGCTTCAAGGGACTGTAGATTTGAGTATATGGTTTTAATTTCAATTCGATACCTCCACGCGTTCACGATTTAAAGAGTCTTGACAGACAGACATACGGACAACAATGTGATCCTATATGGGTTCCGTTTTTTCTCTTTGAGGTATGGAACCCTAAAAATAGTGCAACCATTCATTATGTGGCCTAGTGTTTTTATCCTGGAGTTTATTCAGGATAAATTAAAAATGTTAGTTTTTATTCAAGTTCCAAAGACAATAAGTTTTTTTTTTTAAACTTCTCCCCAATCATGGCTACCGCGGACATTTCACCGGAATTCATTTAGTAAACTCAGCAACAACTCAAAACCAGGATAATTATATTTTAGTTACGGCCAAATAGACAAAAATAATTACATATACCTATTTTAATTATTTTTTATAGGCTCCAAAGAAGAAGCTGCGGGTTGCGATAATTGGACAGAGCACATTTGCAGCTGAAGTATTCAAACTCCTGCAAAGAGATGGTCACGAGGTGGTTGGAGTATTCACGGTGTTGGACAAAGGCAACCGGGAAGATCCACTTGGTAAATATTAAATATATATTATTTATTTTACTTTTCCTTGGTGGTCTGTATATGCTAAGGGGCAAGTGGTGTTGAGTTATTTTTAATTAAAAAGTGAAGTATCAATATTTTCCAGCACTTTTACGATTCCATTATCTGTACACAAATGTGTCGCCATGCAAAATTGCAATAAATTGTATAATTTACATAATCCGAACATTAAGGCTGTATTCTGAAGAAACAGGTTTTTTAATGTTAAAACTTCCAAATATCCACTATCAGACATCAAGAAAATAATTACACATGAAATATCTACCTACAACATTAACACATAAGCAGTTGTAATGGTAAAGATCTCTTTCGTCCCCCTTCACTGATAGGGATACCTAGAAGATGTGTACTGTCATGTTAATAATATTATTATCACCCTACATCTAATTGTATACCATGGACATCTACCGAACATTAAACATATTTTTTTAAATTTAGAATTATTACTGTTTTTGTAAAGTTGAAATTAATTTTTAAAAAGTTTATTAAAACTGTTCGTGCCATAATCTTTCATATGCGGAAAACAATGATGAAATAAATTCAAATTAGAAATAAATACTTATTTTTGTGGTCATTAAATAAACTCGCCTAGCCAGAATTCATAAAATACAATCAGCTAAAACCAAAAAAATAAACAACATGAAGAATCTGAGACATTAAAAAAAAAGTCACTTGTAACAATAAACTAAATCCTCTCTCCATATTGCAATCAAATGGCATTTCTTTTATTCCTCTAAAATTCTGTACATCTTCTTCTTCTTTATGGGGTTTTGGTATCCGCACTTAGTCCCTTAAGTGGACCATTGTGCGTGAGCCATAGTGGCCGTTACTCCAACATATCTGTACATTAATGAGTTTTATTTTAACTTTGCAGCAACAATTGCAGCTCAAAATGGCAAACCAGTATACAAATACAAGACATGGCGGGTCAAAGGTCAAGTGATACCTGAAGTATTGGAGCAATACAAATCTGTGAGTTATCCTACTAATATTGTAAAAGCAAGTTCGTGAGAATGGAAGGAAGGATGTATCGTCCCTTTCACGTAGGGTTGCCATCTCTAAAATTTGGCAACCAGGACAAGACTCATGAAAACCCCGGATCTTAGCCCAGAACCCGGACATGAAAACAGGTTTTTTTTTAAACATAGTGTAATAAAAAACTGTTGATCGCGGAGTACGAGCACAGTGCGTGTGTCGCGGGTGGCCTAAGACTTTAAATTTTTAGACCCGGACTACAAATGAAGCCCGGCCCAGATGCCGTCTAAACTAGGACAAATCCGGGGAAACCCGGACGGATGGCAACCCTACTTTTACATGAAAACTACTAAACTGATTTGGATGAAATTTGGTACATGAGTCGTTGATAACCTGGATTAATGCAAAGGATTCTTTTAATTCTGGTAGTATGATCATCATCTGCCTAGTCTTTTCCCAAACAATTTGGGATCGGCTTCCAGTCTAACTGGATGCAGCTGAATGATGCTGCAGACAGACTGCCTACAGTACCTCCACAACTCAGAAGCCATACTAATGAACTATAAAGTTAAGAGCTAAGCCACAGTTTCGATACAATAACCCAGGAATGGTATAGTGTTAATTAAACCAGGAAACCCATACAATATCAAACAATAACAGTGATGCAATTCAAGGCAATATTTTAGCACCAACTTGAGAACTTTTTTTTGGTACTTGACATTGAACTTGGCTTGACATTTTTGCTCTTTTAGTACTATCATGCTATGCAAAACTAAATAAAGCGGATCTCTCGTTGTACGGGAAGCTCATACAAAGCGAGGCCATGGTATACTGGATATTTATAGCTTGAAGTGTCACCGTGCGTACAAACCGAGAGTCGCAAATTAACACTGTTATATATAAGACGTAATGCACTTGTTTTGATAATTTCAGGAAAATAACCCTTTACTGACGAAGAAGTGTTTATATTGTGAATTAGAAGTACAGTCAGTAGTAAAACTTAAACTACAAAAACCACCCTTACCGCTTTAAAATAAAGGTGCTGACAAAGTCACGTGCAGGTTACTGTACAACTTATTAGTAATATATAAGTGTTCTAAGTAAATGATAAAACAGCACAAACTTATGAATAAGTGATTACATACTTAATTAGAAGACGGTAACGACTGGCCGTCTATCATCTGTCCGTTTGTGCACATATTACTCAAGAACTACTTATCTGATTTACGTGACTTTATTTTTAAATTCGTAGATAATTATATTCAAAATTATACACTACTCGCTGCATACACATGTCTTCGCCGCTTAAATCTCGTTTAAACCAGCTAAAGAGCTGAGAAAAAACACTCCCGAACACGCTGGTTAGTTTAAATATTTAGTTTGGATAGGTTTTTTATTCTTGCCGAGTAGGATCTTAGTAAAAAGTTTAGACAGTTAGCAAAGCTGACTAGCCAGGGTTCCCTGGTCAATCGATATATGGACAACGTTCGGCTGAATGGACTGCTGTTAAGGTCTGTCCCAAATTTACGCCACAACACCGGGTTCGCATTTCACGATGTAGCAGCTTTCTCTGAGTAAGCTCGTACAGACAGCGTCATTAAGTAGTTACCCCCCTGGCGTACTCGGCCGGACTGTAGAGGGGTTAGCACACACTGACGCTGTCTGTACCGTCGTCGACTTTGTCTCTGTCATCTCTGACCTAGACTAGAGTCAAGAGCAAACCCATCGTAAATAAAAAAATAAGCCTTGTCTATCTCGGCCCCCTATTTTTGTAAGATAGTCATTCACTTGACAACTAGCCTGGTCTATCGGCCGGTCGGTCTTTCAATATCTATCCACCACCCTCACTGGGTCTAAGTGGTAGGTTTTTCGCCCACTCCCTCTCACAAAGAGACCTATGTCCCAGCAGTGGGAAGGTTGTAACAATACGGCACGGTTGGCGCAGTGATTGACCGATTGACTGCTGCGCTGCGTATAGCGGGTTAGATCCCCGGACGGAACAAAAATTTGTATGACCTAACAGGTAGTTCTTCCGGGTCTGGCTGTTTGTGTATGTGAGTTTGAATGTTTGTCAACGCACCCACGATACAGGAGATATTCCTAGTGTGGGGAAAATATTCACTTGATTATCTAACTGACATTATTATTGTATCGATATGTGTCGTAACGGGTTATGTCACCGCAGTGAGTGTCAACATTTGAGCCACTATTCCTACTGCACTTTTGACCTCTTGTCATGATAAATGTGATAATTTACAGTGCGTGTAAGTAGCCCAGCTGTCGATTATAATAGAAGACTCATGTAGTTAGTTCTAGTTTATATGTCTAAGCGAGAGTTAGAAAGCCTATACCTACCTAGGATTTTATACATATACTAGCTGTACGCGAGCATGACCACTGTAGAAACTAGTTATGTCCACGGAAGTATCGACATAATGACAGATAGACAATCACAATTTGTCATTTTTTCGATTCTTCCGTCGACATAGCGGCGGTCATGCTACGCGTGCTGTTACCCGCAAACTTCGTTCGCGTGAAAAAATTATAAAAATATTACTTTACTTTCTTACTTGAATCGGATTTTGTGAACTTTTTGCGAACTAAATGGATGGGTGAATGTTGGATGGTATGAAATTGTTAAATTTCATGGGTTTTAATTTTCTTCCACGGAACCCTAATCCTTTTTCGAAAATAAAAGTATTCTAAGTTACTCCATAAAACATAAGCTATCTGCTAATAAGTCGCGCCAAAATCGGTCCCACCGTACCGGAGCCGGAACAAAAATCCAATTAACATTTTTTTTTTGGATACTACTTTCAATATACTTTTATTACATTAATTAAAAAACCGCTAAGTACAGTAAATACTTTACATTCATTAAAAAAAAAAAAACTATTATTTTGGAATTAAAATCAGACACTTCAATTTGATTGGGTGTATAGATTGCATGCCGTGTAGAGTCAAACTGATTTCTCATCGGCAAAAATTACGAACTTACATTAAAATCGTATTCCCCTATTTAGTTCTATTTATGAATATAAAAAAATCTTCTTGTAAAATTACAAGCTTCGAGAGTGCCAGGTAGAGTCGATAAGGTTGTGCGTAAATTCGATATTTTATTAAATAGATAAAGCTCGTAACTCACCATCCGACTTAGGACTCGCTTGTAGCAATATCCAAGCTTAAACTTAATGCGAAGGCCACACAAAAGCCACAGTTTCTCTGTGGCCTTCACAAACCACTAGTTAAAACTTTCGTTATTAGGGAGATACGTTATCTTTGTAATAAAAAAAGTTCGTAGTTCCGGGTAAAACTTTTCCACTGTGTTTATTCATTCTGACCGAACGACCTATATTCATGAAATGTACGAATATTTAGGTAACTTTATCTAGTACCGTAAGCCAAGCCAAAAATTAAACACTAGATTTATACACCCTTTCATCATCATCATCAGCCTATCATGTTCCCACTGCTGGGACACAGGCCTCTTCTCTATGAGAGGGAGTAGGCTATAAACCACCACGCGGGCCCAATGCGGGTTGGTAGATATCACGTCTTCGGATTTTTAGTTCTAGGACATGCCGGTTTCCTCACGATGTTTTCCTTCATCGTTTTTGAGAGTAGCGGTAATGAAATAAATTACACAAAGTTTGCCTGCCTGGGTTCAAACCCACGGCTTACTGCTTGTAAGTCGGGGCTGCCACCACTGGGCCACGGCTGGACTTCCTTATAGACCCTGACTCTTTGACATTACCCAATTATTAAAAGTACTTAATACCAATGAACCTCTGATAAAAAGAATGTCTGATGGTTTGATGAGAAATACGAAAAAAATTAAGACGTGCTGCGCCGACCCCAAAGAAATTGGGATAAGGGCAAGGAGTATGATGATGACCCTCGAAATTCCGTATTCAAAAACCGGGCAATATTCTTCCAAAGATAAGAGGATTCTTTGGAAGAATATTGCCCGGTTAGTGAATACCGAATCCACCAATACTACCTGTCGAAAATATTTATCTAGTGTCCAAACAACTCGGCAAGGAATTCCTGCATACATGTTTGGCCTATTATACACAACATTACATCAGTGTGTGTTAATTACAGTGTCAAATTACCGATAACCTGCTGTCTATCTCACAAATTAAAGTTTACATTTACACGAAGCACGCTCATGGTTGTAAAAACATACAGATATGCAGGCATAAGATAAAGTAGAACAGCTGATCGTTAAACTTAAGATAATATTAGGGCTACTTCCGTAATAACACGTTCTTCGGTTCGTAGAACTAAAGTGAATGGAAAATATTCATGTTGATAATTATGTATAGTACAGTCAGTGCCCTGCATTACCTGGCATTCCACCTCATTTTCTGCTAAGAGGGTAGCACAGTAAAAGGAAGGCACTAACTGTACCTACGACACAGAATACATTGGCAATAAATGTAAGCAAGTCGATCTTTTCTGGACCTTGCTGCAACAGATCATCAATAGAAGGATATTTCTAGATTCTGAAACTAGTCGACCCAAGAAATACAGCTCTCGACTTTACGAGATAATTTAATGACTATAAAAATACTGTCTCGGTCCTGAATTCGGTTCCTGGGTCGCGAAATTTTTTACAGGGTTATTCCATCAGGTTTTTTCTTAGTAGCAACCACGTAGTCTGGATATGTCTATTTATTTATATGCCTGGTTGATGGCAATTGGCAATAGACTCGCCCCTCTATTACATGGGTCCTAAAACAGAACTGGCCAACTGTGGGTGTACCATTAGATACAGCTCTGCCTAACCCTGAGCATTACAGGCGTGAAGTTGTGTGTGTGTGTATAAAAAAGGTAATAATCGTCATTTCAGAAAATGAGCTGAGCCAAGTAAAGCTCTTTCAATAAAACACAATGCAGAATGTAACTTATTATTTTCTTCGTTAACAGGTAAACGCAGACATCAATGTCCTGCCGTTCTGCACACAGTTCATCCCTATGGAAGTCATCACACACCCGAAGTACGAGAGCATCTGCTACCACCCCAGTATACTGCCCAGGCATAGAGGAGCTTCTTCTATCAACTGGTAAGTCTATCTACTTGAGGATCCGATAGCTCAGCTACGGCTACGACCAACGTACTACACAATGCATCCGTCAGCACAATTTTTGAAGTGCCGCGGAGTTAAAAAAAAACGTTGTTTCCCAGGAATATTTTTTGCGCAGAGTTTAATTACTTGGTTCTCGACTTAGTGATGGTATGTTTTCATCTGGTATACTCCTCTTTGTAGATCTTAAATGCGTGTAAAAATTACTGCGTACATAAATATGCGAATGTGCAAGTCACTGCTCGAGAAACGACGTGCTAAATAATTGTTTATCTTAGTGCAGGGAGTTCAAAATTATAAAGATAAGTTTTTCTTAAAATATAACTACAGCCCAAATGATAACCCAGCATATTTATGTCATCACATTTAATGGAATAATCTGCTCTCGTTCCCTCGTAAAGTTATCTTTACGTTAAACCATGTGAAATAATATAAGTTGTAACCCGCTACCTTCGACCGCATGAAATTACTATAAAATATTACTTTCCTATTTGAATCGGATTTTATTACATTAAAATAATTTAATTTAATTTAATTTTATTAAATTAATATAAATTTCAAAGGGTTAATTGCACGGAACCCTATTTTTTATATATAAAAGTTGCTCCTTATAATTTCAGCTATCTGCCAGTAAAAGTCCCGTCAAAGATACAGCCGTTTCGGAGATTAGCCGGAACAACTGTTTGTTCTGGCTAATCTCCGAAACGGCTGTATCTGCACAGACCGACAATTTTTTTTTTGTTGTTAGTCCCTTGTATTCTTTCATACGCATTCAGTAAATAGTTGTTATTTTTAAATACACTCACTTCTTTTCAATTTTATTTATTTTTATAGATATTAAAATGAAATTCTGGCTCTCGTATTCTCGTAAAGTTATCTTTACGCTAAACCATGTGATATGATGAAATGGTAAGTCGCTATGTCATCACAGCTGCCAACACGTTCTATCAGAACTAACGTTACATAATTACAAGTCGCGAGATCGATTGCACGCACATTGCAACAGACTGCACATTCAAATCGATTACCGGCGTACAACATCGATTCTCACATTCACTAATGCCTGTAATGGAAAATCGATTTGTTTTGCTTACCTTTGGGGACTTGTTCTTGAAGACGCTGACGATGGCAAAACACTATCGCACTAATATTATATTCGAGTTAGCAATCCCTTTAAAGCTACCCAAACCTTATGTTACTTGCTTCATATTTTGGAATTTACACTTGTATTATTATGTAGGCATGAGTCAAAAATTCATCATCTGCCTAGCCTTTTCCCAACAATCTTGGGGTCGGCTCCCAGTCTCAGTTTTTACATGGAGCGACAGCCTATCTGGTCTCCACAACCTAGTTATTACCGAGTGATACGATACCCCTTGGTAAGACTTAACGACTAAAGTTGTTAGAATTTCGGGCCACTGACTACTTAATCACAGCCAGGACCAACGGCTTAACTTGCTTTCCGACTCTTTTTGAGAAAAAGGTAGGCAAGTGATGACCTCGCATAAATCTACGTTCCAACAAGTTACAGGAACAAGGTTTAAACCGACATTCTCTCTCTCATTAAGAATTTTCGATTAGCTGCGGTGTTTGAGGTTTCCACGAAGCCTATTTTCCGTAATGACATCGTTTTGTTATAATCAAGTTAAATTACGTTATTATGGTAGTTTTTGCTATTTGGCATCTCGTGTTGGAAAATTGAGTGTAAGCATGGTAATAAGCAAAAAGTTTACATGCAAGGTTTTGTATCCTTCTCATCACGGAGATGCGAAAAAAAAAACAAAAGACGAAGGTGTTGACAGTGTAGGAGAAGATTTTTTTTTACAACGGCTTTATTCGTATCCACGGATAGAACACGCGACCCTCTAGTTTTTCAGCCTTGATAATTTATAAATTATTTTGTGTGAACGTGATACGTATGATCTTTATTATTTAAGTCGTTTAGGAGTCCAAGAAGACCACTCTAGCCAAAACGATTATTGGGAATTTGGTTTGTTCGCTGTATACTCTAAAATTAAATTATGCAAGCAATTAAATTTATGAATCACTAACGGCTTAGATTGAGGAAATAAGTTAATTGCAGTTTAATTAATTGGTTTTCTCCACAACTGGAATTTTTATATCAATACAAATTTATAATAAGACATATTAATTTTCCTCTACAAATCATGATACGATTCACGATATAAATGATACAATTTACTTGAGAATGTATGCGTAGTATATAGTGTTGGGATTTTATCCGGATAAATACTCAAAATGGATAAATACTCAATAAATGTCCGTTTTTACTCGAGTATTTATCCAAAAAGCGGATAAAAACTACCTATAGTTTTAGTTACGTTATCTTACGTAAATGTTGTTATTTTATAAGCAAAAGGATTGAAATAAATGAAAATCGGAAAATATAGTTTTGTACCGTGCTTTATTAATAACTTTAATAATTACAAAAAGCCTGTCATACTCAATCATGGATATTTTCGTCAAGCACTGTCTAAGTTAGATAAAGTTATTCATTTGTGATAAAGTTATTAGTCACAAAATTTGTTACTTAAATCAGTGTAATATTAAGAAAATGACATAATAAGTAGAGAAAAATACTAAAATAACAACAGACCCATACAATCATAATCTTTTTCGTCATAAAATATAGATCACTTTAACAATAAGACAATATTGTAATAACAATGGCTTCACTGCACTTATGAATATTCTGCCAATTACTGATATTTTCTTAAATTAACTACTATCCATATTAGACGCTTGTGCACCTATATCAGAAAAGCAATTTACAAACTGGAATTCACTTCCCGATTCTCTCAAATCCAATGATTCTTCATCAGTATCTGTCTGTACTGGACATGGTGATGGAAAGTCTTCATCGCCACTGTCGCTGTCTGCACTCTCTTGGATAAAAATAAACATGCAACAATCTACGCTGATTGACACAACTGTAAATTGTATTGTCATCTAATTCTAAGTTATGTTCGAATTTACAAGTTTCTAGCTCATCGGGAATAAAGCAGGTTACAAATTCGTAAGAGTTTGTAAAAGTATTTTTAATTACACAATAAACATTGGTTTTCAATCACTATAACACTACCCAAGTAACCATTTGGATTAGCACAATTCAAATTATTTAACTTACCTTGAAACGTTATAATACAACTTCAAAAACAATAAACAAGCCCGTAGATATTATGCTGTTGTAAAACTTACATGCGTGTTTTTGTTTTTTTTAAAAAAAACGTTGCCCCACACTAGGAATTTCTCCTGTATCGTATGTGCTCTCTTTATGACGCAAACCTGGGTGCGTATTGCCAAAATGTATGTTACCACAGACATCCATAGTCTAGTAGTGCTGGACCGCTTAGTGCTCGTTACACTAAAGAGCCAAATGTATTTCAACACAGACATTCTCTGTATTAGTGTACATTATGCTCGTCCTTTTCAAAGAAAACTACGTACGAGTGCAGAGCAAAGGATTTGGCAGTGTAGTGAAACACATTAAGGAGAACTAAGGATGCAAGAGCGAGCGAAGCGAGCTCAGGACATTGGGCACCCGACTCGGACAGGTTAGGTTTGAAAGGGATGGCGGGGTCTAGTGAGCGAGCGGAGCGAGTGAACTAAGACCCCGACATCCCCTTCGTGTTAGGTTACTGTAAACCCTGCAAACAGGAATAGGAGCTACGCGGGGCTAAGTCGACAACGCCTTAGTTTGGAGTTTGCTTTAATAGGATAGCGTAATGTCCAATTTTTGGTTTTAGTTTCACATTAAAATGACATTGTGGTTGTCTGTACTCGTATGCATTGCGCTCTAATACTCTTAAGCAAAATGTCTTTCAACACAGACATTGTCTGTGCCAGTATGAACTATGCTTTTCATTCATTAAAGCAAACTACCTGCGAGCACAGAGCAACCCGTGTCTGTGGTAAAATACAGTTAGGCAATACGCAAGCGGTACAGCACAGACTATGGATGTCTGTGGTAACATACAGTTTGGCATTACGCAACCTGGGCACTACACGGAAACTATGCGGCGCGGGGGTGGAGGACAAGATAAGCAAAAAAAAAAGAAACGGGACAAAAGGTGGCTGGGATAGGGTATTTATGAACCACGTTGTTTCGTTTTGACATCAAAAGTAATAATGTACCTAATAGTGTAGTATTTTGGAAAGCCCAAATAACAATACTAGTCATTAAATTTTAAAAAATAACCATCTGATTCGCAAAAAATATAAATATCCATCATTTTGAGTAAATATCCGATAAAAATGGTTGAAAACGAGTATTTATCCATTTCGGATAAATACTCGAGTAATTATCTTCGGAGAATTTATCCACCGCCCATCACTAGTAGTATATGACTACTTATTAGACGATCCAGCACAATATTTACATTCCATGAGTTTGCATGACTTGCTATTACCTCTCGTGAGTTCTGTGCGTGATAACCAGAGGTCAGAATTAGGTAGGGTTATTTAAGTACTTAAACTGATTTCATACAGCGAAAGAATAAAGTGGAAATGCCTCAAATCCCGAGATTAATTTTAAAGAGCAGAAAAATCTCGTGATTATTAACTTATTTAAGTACTTTTACACAATTTGAACTATCCGACATCGGATGTCCGAAGTTGCAAAATTCCAAATTCAAATTCATTTATTAATTTTGTCCAATGCGCACACGCAAGGGAATATCCATATTAATATCAACATTTCGATCCAAGTACAAAAATAACTCTACCTTATTCCGACCTCTGGTGATAACTGAACTTAAGGTTTAAGATTCAACTCTCTGACAATTTTTATTGGATTTTTCGTAAAATTTCCGGAAAATCGTCTATGTCGTCATCACCGTCCTGCGCTTGCCAAGTTATTTGGGGTCGGCGCAGCATGTCTTCTTCTTCCATACTACTCTATTACTTGTCAACTCATTGACACCTCGTTTCTTGCCATATCCACCTTCACACGGTACATCCATCATTTCTATGGTCTTCCTCTACTCTAGTTTTGAGTATGAATATGGATGGGTATACCCTTCCACATTCATACTCAAAACTTTCCTCACGACATTTACCTCATTCCTTCGCATCACATGTCCATACTAAGCCAACCTATTACCACAATTTTTCAATCACAAAATCATCTATGTGACTGCGAAAAATACCAATTGCCTATGAAGCCACAATCACTTATATGCCAAACATGCAAATCATAATACTCGTTGTCAATTCCATGGTCAAGTTTACAAAGGACTTGGCGAATTCTGTTAAACCACGGTTGCGTGTTTATAACCCAATACTTACCTACCTATTAGCCTCAAAATTACTCAAATCGTACATCGGATGTAGTAAACTAATAACTGGTTTCCTATCCAGGTATATAATTACGTAATTTAGCCATATCTGTTTAGCTGTTTCGATAGGCACGCACGTCATTTTTTTATTGAAATAATAGTTACAAGTATTGCTGGGTAGCAACAAAATCTAGTGTCGTCGTGGAAATTAAAAACAATAAAAAATAAATACTTGTATTCCTTTACGTATAATTTATGCTTATGCGTAAAGTAATACAAGTATTTTTTCTCTGTATGGTGTCGGACGTAAAGAATAGCACCATCCCATATCTTCCCGTGGGTGTCGTAAGAGGCGACTAAGGGATTTGTCAGAGAATAGGCAAGCAGCGCTCTCTGTGCTTTTGTAACAACCGTACTGCGATCACAAACCCGCCTGCCAAGCGTGGCGATTATGGCAAAACCCCCCTTATGCCAATTTGGCAACACTTTCGGGAGGTCTATGTCGAGCAGTGGACGTCTTTCGGCTGAAATGATGATGATGATGATAAGCATAAATAAACTATGACATTCCCACTTCTGGGACATGCCTCATCTCTGTAACAAGGAGTGAGGAAAACCGCAGGCCCAGTGCAGTTTGCGAGATGTCAGATCAGTCAGATATCTGTTAATTTATTGAACAAGATAATAATATACTACATGAAAACCACACCGACTGCCACGTTGGTCGAGTGGTCACTAGTACGACTGCTGAGCACGAGGTCCTAGGTTCGACACCCGGGTCGGGCAAATTGTTATTGCGTTTTTCAATCAGGAATTTATCAGTAGTAGCTACGGAGTATGAATTTGAGCCCGGTTGATGGTAATAGGCTCGCTCTCTATTACATGGGACATAAACTTAACTGGCGAAATGTGGCTGTACTATTAGGTACACCTGTCTAGCTCTTCGGGGATTGTATAAATATTAAATCTGCAACCATTTCTACAGGACCCTAATAGAAGGCGACACAACATGCGGGCTGTCCATCTTCTGGGCGGACGACGGTCTGGACACCGGGCCCATCCTGCTGCAGAAGAGCTTCCCTTGCACCACTGAAGATACCGTCGACTCTATCTACAACAAATATTTATATCCTGAGGGTAATATATACTTGCTAGTTCCTTCTTTGTTGTTTGCCTTTGTTCTTGCTAGTTTTTTCAGCCATTACAAAACATTGCCAAAATTCCCCTTAATTATGTCTTACAACTGCTTTCGAAACCATTAAGAGCCTTGTTTAGGCTCCAAAATAGATCAAAATGAAATTTTATTCGTAAATTGCTCTGTAAAGTATATCTCCTAAAACTGTAAGAAAACCTGATCATTCTGTAACATCCCTCCCTGTGATCCCTCATGAAAGTCGAAATCTTCCCTGAAAGAAAAATATGACAAAAAGCTAATTAATCATCATCATCATTCTCCACACACACCTCCTTCTTATCATATCATCCATCAAACAGCTTAAACAAGCTAATCATTCTTAATATTATTTTGTTCAGGTATCAAAGCTTTAGCAGAGGCTGTGAACATGGTAGCAAACAACACCGCGCCCAGAATCAAGCAAACTGAAGAGGGAGCCACTTACGACCCGGCTCTGTTCAAGGCAGAGACGCATCAGGTAAAATCAACAAAACACTTGATTACCTAGTTTTTTTGTTAATTTGCGTAAGTAAAAACGACACAGAAGCCCGAAGATGACTTTGTACCCAATTGATGCAATGAAACTGAAAATATTACTGGTGAAATTTGGGTGTGCTAAAGCATCATACACCTCAGTCTAACCCTCTGACTGACATTAGACCGCATCATCCCTTCTGTATGGTGTCGGCCGTAAAGAATAGCACCATCCCATATCTTCCCGTGGGTGTCGTAAGAGGCGACTAAGGGATTTGCTAGAGAATGGGCAGCAGCGTTCTCTGTGCTTTTGTGACAACTGTACTGCGATCGCCATCCCGCGTGCCAAGTGTGGCGATTATGGCAAAACCCCCCAAAATGTCAATGTGGCGACACTTGGGGGAGGCCTATGTCCAGCAAAAAAAAACCTTCAGAAATTACAGACGTCATTATGATGTTAAGTGAAAAATACGCGTTGGTCTCTTTGTCTATTCTATTATATCAGAGTAATGAAACAAGTAGCTTGTCATTAACTTTTTTATTACTTGTCGTAACACGTTTTTCTTTTTGCCTCCCTTCTTTATCTTTTCATTATGTAAACTAAGTACTGTGAATGCGACGCAATGCTTTTTAGTCGAGCCAATTTGTTATGTACTTGTGCTGAGTCAGCAGTCACTCTTGCATCCACTATAAAAACGAAACTGAGCTAAGAAACTACATACTTATCCAATTTTAATCTTTCAGATCGACTGGTCAAAAGGCGGCGTAGCCCTTCACAACTTCATTCGAGGTCTTGACTCCTCCCCCGGCGCGACTTCCTTTATAAAACCACAGACTAAAGAAGGCATCGTAGAGGACGGTGACACGACCATAGAGGTTAAGTTCTTCGGTTCTTCTCTATGGGTCGACGAGTACGAGACGAAGGGGGATGCGTTGGTTATTAAAGGCCTGAATAAACCTGCCGTGGTGCACGAAGCTGGGCTGCTTATTACTGCTAATGATGGAGTTAAGGTATGTAGAAATGAAAAATCGTATATTTGGCCCCCACGGCAGTGTTGTCTGGGTGGGCTATACAATTGAAATCCAACCCTATGGCAACGCAATTAGGTCTATATTCCTACTTTACTGTGCGTTGGTAGGACCCAATGATCTGAATAAAACCATAAATTCTTTTCTGTTAAAAAAAGAGTTATTTAAAAAAGTGCATCTGTTCCACTGAAAGCAAATGCAATGGAACTGTTACTGGCGGAAATGTTGTTTTTTATCTAAATTTGTAAAAACATTTAAAAATGTAAATAATATGTAAGTAAAATAAATAAACGTAATAAAAATTTAAAAAAAACATTCCTAATTAAAGTAACACAATTAGAAATTAACAACATAATTATTATCTCACATCAAATCCAAAACTAATATCAAAAACCAAAAATAATAAAATTTATAATAAAATAATTTAATGTCAACTTAATTATATAATAATAGTTCAGTCATTCATCTTGGATCATCGAGAGAAGTGGAATAAATGGGAGAGGCCTAGGAGTGGGAAAATACGGGCTAACTAAAAAAACTCTTTCCCTTACAGCTAAACATCCAACGACTGAAAGTCAACAACAAAATGATAGCCGCACAAAACTTCTTCAAAGCCAACGAAGACAAAGTACAACTAGAACTGACAGCCGAAGAGAAACAGTTTGTAGAAAACGTCCGAGACATATGGAAGGCTATCCTTCGGATCGACATCGACGAAGACACCGACTTCTTCACGTCAGGAGCCGGTTCCATGGACGTAGTCAGACTAGTAGAAGAAGTCAAAGACTTAGCGAAACTAGAACTGCAAAACGAAGACATATACATGAACACTACCTTCGAAGAATTCTACAACATTGCTGTGTTAAAGTCTAGAGGTGGCTCTGGGAGCCAGGAGATTGTCTATGATGGAGTAGAAATGGAATGCAATAAAATGAAGATTAAGTTCCCTACGCAGTTGTTTATTGATGGTAAATTTGTGGATGCTGATAGTGGAAAGACGTTGACGCTGATCAATCCTACGGATGAGAGTGTTTTATGCAAGGTGCAGAGCGCGTCGGTTAATGATGTCGATAAAGCAGTTAAGGCGGCTAAGAAGGCGTTTGATGAGGGAGAGTGGGGGAAAATCAGTGCTAGGGAGAGGGGGGCGCTGTTGTTCAAGTAAGCATTGATTTATTATCTTAGTATTTGGTTCTGGGTTCGATTCTCGGTTCAGGAACAGTGTCATTGGCTTTTTCTGTCAGGAATTTCTCATTAGCAGTCACGGAGCCTGGATTTGTGCCCGGTTGATGGCAATAGGCTCGCTCCCTGTTACATGGGATTTAAACATAACTGGTGAAATGTTGGCGTGCTATTAGGCACACTCTGCCTGACTCTCCAGGGTGTACAGGCGTGATGTTATGATTTAATGATAACTTGATAAGTATACCTTCTTAGAAGGTATAGTTATGTAATGCTTAATGATTTTCCTGATCTGCTAAGTGTATTCTCTTATTAACATTTTCAACTTTGCATGCATACTGCATTTCAATGTTAAAGTAAGTTCTGGTGTTACATTTCGAGAGAAGATCGGTTAAAAACCGTGACGTCTCGGTAGAGTTTCTAGCTAAATTATTACAGTCGCATAAAGAAAAAACTTTATTTTTTTGAAAAGCCTTTCAAAACTTAAATTAAACTATATATCTTATATGTAGTATTAGATATATAGTTTATACTATACTATTGTATACTTTATCTACTACTTAAATTTGAAACAAGCCCGCCACACTATTCCCAGACCACTGTAACTCCTGCAAGCCAGAATCAACAGTGGTAACCACCAGAAAAGCGATGAGACAATGAAGCTCAATGAAGTCCCATAGAAACAATTTAAGGCATCGTCCTAATAGAACGCGAATACGCGATCATCGCGCGAGAAAGCGATGCGACCATCGCGTGAACGCGCGATGGCAAAAACTCGGTGTCCTATCATCGCGCGAATTGACGACGCGAGCGAGCGAGGGGCGCGGGCACAGCGGCCCGCCGACTCAATTATCGCGCGAATTTCAATTAGGACGACTATTCGACTTCAATATGTTTGATCGCGCGTTCGTACGAACTAAGTTCGTGCGAATAGATTTACAAACATTTGAGTCGCGTGACCGCGTCGTGCGATTGTCAGTTAGGACACCTATTCGAGTTCAATATGTTTAATCGCGCGTTCGTACGAGTAATATTCGCGCGAACCTACGATGATCGCGCATTCGCGTTCTATTAGGACGATGCCTAACTGTCTTGGATCCCGCAACTAAATTAATCAGGAAAAATAGTGGAGTAGTAGTAAAAAACATAATTTGCACTATATCTACTACAGACTATAAAATGCACTTTTATACAGGGTTATTGGAAAAACACCAACAACCACTTAAGAGGTCATTCTACTCATCATTATGAACAACTTTTACTATGAGACCAAACCCGAAATCGTGAAAAAAACATCTGCTGTTGCCTACATTTTGACGAGTTATGTAAACATAAAGTACGGAAAAGCTGATTTTAATGTCGCGATTTCAGGTTTGGTCCCGTAGTAAATGTTGTTCATAATGATGAGTACAACGACCTCTTTAGTGGTTCTTGGTGTTTTATCAATAACCCTGTATATATAAAAGACTTTTATATATATACATAATTCACAATACCTCTTCCCAACAGACTAGCCGATCTAATGGAACAACACAAAGAGGAACTAGCCACCATAGAGACCATAGACTCAGGCGCGGTGTACACGCTCGCGCTGAAGACACACATCGGCATGTCCATAGAGACGTGGCGCTACTTCGCCGGCTGGTGCGACAAGATACAGGGCGCTACTATACCTATCAACCATGCTAGACCCAACAGGTAGGGGATAACAAAATAAGATTTTTATCTTAGGGGATATTTTTAAGGGGGATTTCTTCTTTGGATTTTTTGCACTTTGCAGGTCAGTGTCAGGCTGTATAATAAACAAAATGTAATTCGCGATGGTAACATGCATGTAGTTAAAGAAAGAAAAAATTAAAACCGGCCAAGTGCGAGTCGGACTCGCGCACGAAGAGTTCCGTACAATTTTTAGGGTTCCGTACCCAAAGGGTCAAACGGGGCCATATTACTGAGACTTCGCTGTCCGTCTGTCACCAGGCTGTATCTCATGAACCGTGATAGTTAGCCAGTTGAAATTTCTACAGATTATGTAATTCGGTTGCTGCTTTAACAACAAATAAATATTTAAGGGGGGCACGCATACAACAAAGTGAAATTTTTTGCTCGTTTTTATAAATAATGGTTTTTATAAAAACGAGCAAAAAGCTCACTTTTTTGTATGGGAGCCCCCTTTAAACATTTATTTTATTCTGTTTTTAATATTTGTTGTTATAACATCAACAGAAATACATAATCTGTGAAAATTTCAACCGGCTAACTATCACGGTTCAAAAGATACAGCCTGGTGACAGACGGACGGACGGACAGCGAAGTCTCAGTAATAGGGTCCCGTTTGACCCTTTGACCCTATTCAATGACTATTTCATGAAAAAGTCATTCAATGGGATTCAATGAACGTAGAGGGTTGTATTGATGATTTTAATTATTGTAACTCTGTAAAGGAAATCATTGTGAGGAAATGAGGAAACTGGCATGTCCTAGAACTAAAAATTCGAAGACATGTGACATCTACCAACCCGCACTGGGCCCGCGTGGTGGATTACAGCCCCCTCTCATTGAGAGGAGGCCTGTGTCCCAGCAATGGGAACATTATAGGCTGATGATGATGATTCAAGTTATTCTAATCCTTCATTCTCTGCACAGGAATCTAGCCATGACGCGAAAGGAGCCAATCGGCGTGTGCGCACTGATCACCCCGTGGAACTACCCGCTCATGATGCTGTCGTGGAAGATGGCCGCCTGCCTCGCGGCTGGCAACACCGTCGTTATGAAGCCCGCTGCTGTAAGTAGCTTTTCGGCAACATTGATTCCTTACTCTTGAGCAAAGGCGCCCGAGTAGAACAGAAAAAAGTGAATAGACTTGTGAAATCAATAAAATCTTATCTAGTGTACCTACATAATAGGTATGTACTACCGCGTTCACTGACGGTCGACTAGTTTTATACTCGTGAGTAATATAGTTAACACTTTCGCTGCTAAGTTCATATAATTATTTTCTTACTTGTATGCTCAAAATTCACAAGTCGTCTATAACTACGTATAACGAGGACTCGGTAGGCGAAATGTACACGAACGAATTATTGTTGGACCCGTATGGTAAATTGAATTGGTCTTCAGAAACTTTATCATTATTCATTTTTTTTTGTGTGAATGATTTGTGGATGTGATGTGATGTGGAAGGATTTTGTGTGAATGAAGTGATTTGTAGTACTCTACCCTACAAAAGGAACTCTATACTAAAATACTAGCTTTCGTCCACAGGTATGTCCCCTCACGGCGCTCAAGTTCGCAGAGCTATCAGTCCGCGCGGGCATCCCTCCGGGCGTCATCAACATCTTGCCGGGCAGCGGCGCGGTCGCGGGACAGTCGCTAGCTGACCATCCGCTTGTTAGGAAGCTTGGCTTCACTGGCAGCACGGAGATCGGTATGTGACTCAGTTAAATAGTTTAACTTTAACGCACACCCTAACTTTTTTTAAATTCATAATATTTAGTAGATTCCAAATACAAATAAAAATCTATGAGCTTACGACCTTGAAGTGACTGGCCATTTTGTATGAGCCGTCGTATAAAGGGTTAGCAAAGGATAGATGAATAAATAAATAGAACAATTGTTTTGAGTATAAAAGTCACACAGTTTGCTCCTCCTCTTGTGAATGTACTAAATCTTCGAATGACTATTCACACAAACTAAGAGAGTACTCTTAGTTTCTTCTTTCTTAGAGACCTTTTTTCTTTCTTACAGACCAGCACCTGACATTTTTTTATTTTATTTATGATTATACCTGCGTTACTTTTGATACGGCAACTTGATCAAGTTATCTAGCTTTAAATTAAGATAATAAACATACTAACCCGTAAAATTGTCTCCACCCAATCTTAATAGCTAAATATTAACTTCCAGGTCAAACTATAATGAAGTCCTGTGCAGCTTCGAACATGAAGAAGGTATCTCTGGAGTTGGGCGGCAAGTCACCACTTGTTATATTTGAAGACTGTGATCTTGATAAGGCTGTCAGAAATGTAAGTTAAAATCAAGCCTATATCAATAACAATATGACTACATTTCCTTCGTAAACTTCTCTTTGATTTCACCTAAGTAGGTACCTACTAGCATTGTTTGGAACTAGCCTCGTAATTTTGACGTTCAAAAGAACCTTTAAATGACCTAATCGAAATACAAAATTATTTGATGCTACACATTTGGGTCAGCAGCGAGCAGCGGTGGCCCAGTCGTGGCAGCCCCGACTTACGAGCAGTAAGCCGTGGGTTCGAACCCAGGCAGGCGCATTACTTTGTGTAATTTATTTCATCACCGCTGCTCTCAAAAACGTTGAAGGAAAACATCGTGAGGAAACCGGCATGTCCTAGAACTAATATCCTGGTGGTCTCCGCGACTTTGGCGATATCGTTGACCCAATCAGCTTTAGGACGGCCCTGGTTACTCTAACCAACGGTCAAATTCACATTATAATAAACCCTCTTTTATATTTCCTAGGGCATGGCCTCCGTATTCTTCAACAAAGGCGAGAACTGCATCGCGGCCGGTCGTCTGTTCGTCGAAGAGACGATACACGACGAGTTCGTTCGCCGTGTCGTCGCCGAGACGAAGAAGATCAGTATCGGCGACCCGCTGCATAGAGGCACCTCGCATGGACCGCAGAACCATAAGGCGCATCTGGATAAACTTATTGAGGTATGGTCTTGTTTTAATAGAGACTACACGAATGAATCCAGCAATATTGATTATTTCAGCAATCTCTTGGATTTAGGGATTGCAATCCGGAAAAACGGATCCGGTAATCCGGCGGATCCAGCATCATTAAACGTTTACCGGATCCGGCACCAATATACCGGATCCGGCGACCGGATCCGCTGCTTGCAATTTTTGGCAAAATAATAGAGCTTTTGCATGAGTAGGTACTTTTAATGCGTTGCGCGTGTTGTTTTTTTATTATACTTGATTACACTTAATTAACTTGATTAAGAGTTCATTTTGAATCGAAAATCATCCTGATTTGATCAATCAGACCGTCGGATCCGGCCGGATCGATGGGAATCCGGTCGGATCCGGCCGTACTGAAAATGAAGCCGGATTGCAATCCCTACTCGGATTGCTTCAAATATATATAACAAAAAAATCATTGATTTCACACGAATGATGTAACCAAGATTTTGTAACATATTTTGATTTAAAAGAGTGTCCATGGAGTTTCTTGCCCATTCTTCTCCATAGAGATCTACGCTTTGGAATGGGCAACTACAGTACTTTCGCAAGTTATTATGTCTTTTGACTGGGACTGTAGCTTCGCGTTCTTTTTTTTTGTTCTTTGACTTTCAAAAGTGCCTGTAATGGTCTAATTGAAATAAATGCTTTGAGTTTGAGTTTGAATTGCTGTAACTACACTGTTACCCAATTTGAATAACTCGTTAGTTTAGTGGTTCTAAATGCGACTGCTAAACACGAAGCTCTGGATTCGATTTCCAGGTCGGGCAAATACCGACTGTTTACTCCTTCGCTGAATACAAGCGTGATATTACGCATCTAAATATACACATAAATACGCAGACGTGTGTGTTTACGCCTAATAACATGTAAAAGTATAAAAACCTATTTGCAAAATAAATATAATTTATACAGTCAGCGTCCTGCATTACCTGACCCCATTTTTCCTCTTTACTTGTAAGCTAATGCAGGATGCATGGTTGTACAATAACAAACACCTCTGTCTACGCCTACTCAGAATAAAAGTCCGATATAATTTATTCATATATTTCCTTCCTCCCCAGTTCGTCCAACGCGGCGTGAAAGAGGGCGCGAGGCTGGTGTACGGCGGGTCGCGAGTGGACCGCGCGGGGTACTTCTTCCAGCCCACCGTGTTCACTGACGTAGCCGACGACATGTGGATCGCTAAGGAGGAGTCGTTCGGACCCATCATGATTATCAGCAAGTTTAGTAGCAAGTAAGTGTAATTACCCGACTGAAGAAAGGGTTATAATTTCATATTATGATGATTGCAAATGCTTATTTTATCTCACATATATCATTTTTTATTTATGCAACATTTTTCAACATTGTTGTATAAAATTTCATGTCGTCCGTTATTTGTAACTTCGATATGGGTGCACCTTAATTTCAAAAGTATCTATGTAAAGACAGCACATTGTTATTAAATTGTTTTAAAATTACGGAAGATACTATAAAGAAAACAGAAAAGAAGCTGTGACCCAAAACCGCAATCAATAGAGAGATTTGGAAGAGACCTACACTCGGCATTGGGTGGCCAAGACAGAGTAAAACAATTCATCATCTAACTTAACCAAACTTCTCTCTCCCACAGAAACATAGACGACGTAATCCGTCGCGCCAACAACACAGAGTACGGTCTCGCGAGCGGCGTGTTCACTCGCGACGTGTCACGAGCACTACAGTTCGCCGAGCGCATCGACGCCGGCACAGTCTTCGTCAACACGTATAACAAGACAGACGTCGCCGCGCCCTTCGGAGGTTTCAAGCAGTCTGGTTTTGGGAAGGATTTAGGTGTGTATCAGAACAATAGTGTCTAACAGTGGCGTGCCTAGAGGACACGGCATGCCCCTAGGGCAAGCAGATTAAGAAACCCTAAAAGCGCTCCCTCAGCTGAGCATTAGTGTAACATGTAGTGTAACAACAGAAACAAGTGATTGTTACAAATGACAGGTTGCACACTGTAATTCTCGTTTCTCCTCTATCACTGATGCCATGCACTGTAACAATCCAAGATTCGATTTTGTACAGAAACAAGTGATTGTTACAAATGATAGGTTGCACACTGTAATTCTCGTTTCTCCTCTGTCACTGATGCAATGCACTGTAACAATCCAAGATTCGATTTTGTACAGAAACAAGTGATTGTTACAAATGACAGGTTGCACACTGTAATTCTCGTTTCTACTCTGTCACTGATGCAATGCACTGTAACAATCCAAGATTCGATATTGTACAGAAACGAGAGAATCTGAACTGTTACATTACAGACGAATGCTGCAGGTGAAGGAGCACTTTTACATCATGAAGAGTAGTAGGTTATAAGGACAAACCTAGTTTTTGGGCTTGTAGGAAAGTATCCCCACTAGTATCAATATAAATTAACTGGCAAAACTCCATAAACGAGATGGGGTATCTGAATATGATGAAGCAAAAAATACGTCTGTGACGTTTCGCTTGCTGATTTAATTTAATCTTGTTGGACACACAGGTATACGCAAAAGCCCATTATTATTTCCAAATATTAGTTACTGAAGGCTAGTAGTGTTTCAGGAAATATTAGAACAAACACAAACAAAAATATTACAAAAAGGTTTTTCACTGGCCCCAAACTAGGCAAAGCTTGTATGTATCTTGGGCACCAATACAGGTTCATCCAGCCAGGATTTTACATGATATACCTTGAATGTTCAAAGTATTAACACTAACAAATAATAGGATCTGTGTCTGCGACTAAAATATGTCTAAAATATCAGCGAAAATTGTTGAAAGCATCTTTTGTCTTTATAATTTTTAGACGATAGCACAGGTGTTTATTGGCATCAATGCTAATTAACAACCAGATCTGACATTGATAACCCTATTATACATCACTAATATCCTTATCATTTGCTTTCAGGTCAAGAAGCGCTCAACGAGTATCTCAAAACGAAAAACATCACTATCGAATATTAGGTTAAATTATTTTAGTGCCTATCCTTTATTTGTAAGATATACTAATTTTATTAATGTATGTTTATGTACATAAGTAGAATGTAAGAAGACTTTTATGATTATGTGAAATATTTCAATAATTTACAATTATACATATCTATATTTAAAAATATAAGTTTTATTTGTTACAAACTTAATCCTAAGGGCTCATTTACGGAGACGCGGCGCGTTGTGCGGCGCGGCCCGCAGTTAATTCAAACATTTGGTGATATATGGGAACGCTCAGGGTGAAGCGATTTTACGCACGGTTATATGAAATACGATGCATTCGAAGACCACCCACTAGGTGGACCGATGACCTGGTGAAGGTTGCGGGGATCCGCTAGATGAGAGTCGCACGGGACCGGTCAATGTGGGACTTGGGGGAGGCCTATGTCCAGCAGTGGACGTATTTCGGCTGAAATGATGATGATGATTTATGAAATGCTGCCTACGCATAAAGCTTTTTACGGCCAGCCAGTTCCTTTAATACTTTGTACACGGAGAAGCGGCGCGTGTAATATACCGATAGCTTCGACGGAAGACGCGGCGATGCACGCACCCCGCATCTCCGTAAACGTCATACTTTGCCATTTATGATTGCAGTTGTGATAACACGGGCCGCGGCACGCGTCGCCTCTCCGTAAACGGTAAAAAACGTATAACGCGCCGCTAGAAGTGACGCCACACAAGACGCTCAACGTAAATGAGCCCTAACAATTCGTTAACGTCAGAATGGCTGGTTGCCTATGGCAGGCGGCTCTGCAAGTATTTTGAAGAAATGCTATCCAATTGCTTATATTTGCTTCGTTTCTTCAATAATTGCAACATATGACACATTCAGAGAAATATCAATATTTTTTTGACCAGCCATTCTGACTTCAGGATGGATGGTGGCCTCCGTGTTCAGCGTGAAGGACGTAGAATTTTGACGTTTAAGTTTGTTGTATCAATAATTGCTTACGCTTGCTTCATTCAACAATTTAAGTTTGAGCTTCGTACATACGTTAGGTAAAAAATATGCTTTTATTAATATTTGTACGAAGAAGTGCCTGATAATTTGAAAAAGCAACCGTTTTTTTGTGCTACAGCGTGCTTGTTCAAATCGTACAGGCGTTTACAATTTATTATGGGTCACCCACCCGTTCTGTTGGCGCCAAATCGACTTAGATTATATATAATCGACTGCGACTGCAGAATCGACTTATATTATTATTACGTTGATCACCCATCCAAACCAACGGTAGCCGAGGTCAGTATGTGGATGGGTGATCAAGGTTATGCGACGGTTGCCCAGGTCTTACGACGGTAGCACAAAAAAACTGTTGCGTTTTCAAATAATCAAGAACTTCTTCGTACAAATATTAATAAAAGCTATATTTTTACCTAACGTACGTACGAAGCTCGAACTTAAATTGTTGAATGAAGCAATTAGTAAGCAATTATTGATACAACAAACTTTTAGAAATTCTGCGTCCTTCACGCTGAACACGGAGGCCACCATCCATCCTGACGTCAGAATGGCTGGTCAAAAAAAAATGATATTTCTCTGAATGTGTCATATGTAGCAATTATTGAAGAAACGAAGCAAATATAAGCAATTGGATAGCAATTCTTCAAAACACTTTCAGAGCTGCCTGCCGTAGGCAACCAGCCATTCTGAAGCTAACAAATAATCCTTAGATTTGGATCGACAGTCAGATTCTACGACCCCAGAAATAACGATACACTTCCACGCAGATAAGTCTAGAATCTTAAACTGGTACACGGTAACAGGTTGTGCATCGATGTTTACACACTGAAATGGCACCAGCACCACTATACTAAATCTTTAAATGAATTAAATACATCTTTGTATTTAAAATTAGTTTTATTCAGCGCAAATATTAATTTACTTGTAACCAAACCAACGTAATTTTTAACAATAAAAATTATGGACGGAGACATATCGGGATTTAATTGTTACAAAGCATCTCTTCCGATATTATACAAGGTACGAGCATAAAAAATAACTTATTAATATAAAAATTTACAGTACAAAAGCGTTGTAGAAAACGCTTTTAATCCACTCCCTCTGAGTCTCAGGTTTAGGTTTCGCGTTCCATTTTTCAAGTATTTCAGCTCTGTAAATAGAAAAATAAATAAAATTATTGATTTCGTTTAAGACTTGGTCACACCGAATCGCGGCGACCTAACGCAGTGCTCTCTGGGCGTTAAAGAACAAAACAGAGTTTGTAAAATCACGGTGCGCTTCAAAACGGGTTTGATGGACGTTAGAAAGCTGCTAGGTTGAAATGGGATTGGCGTCAGCCTAATAAACTATAACTGCTGGGCAAATTGGTGCCTACATATCGATAGCACCGACGAAGCCGTCCCAGTAACAGCTGCCGTAACAACCTGTCATTTGTGTCCGACAGCTCTTGTCCCGCGCTACCACGAACTAGTTCTAGTTCGAGCTCTCGGACACAGCACAGGTCGACTATATAGCGAATAACAGAATGGTGTCATTTTTTATGATGTGATTCATCAAACAAAATAAACAACTCACGACGACGACACGGTTGGCGCAGTGGCTGAGCGATCGACTGCTGCGCTGCGTGTCGTGGGTTCGGTCCCCGCACGGAATAAATATTTGTATGGCCTACAGATAGTTGTTCCGGGTCTGGCTGTTTGTGTGTGTGAGTTTAAAAGTTTGTAAACGCACCCACGATACAGGAGAAATTCCAAACGTGACGCAACGGTTTTTTTTTAAAAACTCCTATTATTTCG
Organism: Cerastis rubricosa; assembly: GCA_949152445.1. Classification (NCBI taxonomy): domain Eukaryota; kingdom Metazoa; phylum Arthropoda; class Insecta; order Lepidoptera; family Noctuidae; genus Cerastis; species Cerastis rubricosa. Next base: position 14,022,545 of record OX424545.1, on the reverse strand, counting down.
AAAAAAAAATCATGCTGTAGAATTTAGCTAACCGTATGTCCTGACAATGTCGTAAGCGTTTGGGATCGCCTGCGAGAGCGGTGGAACAAGTACCAGTATTCAAGGTTTGCTTATTAGTTGGTTCTTGAGCCTGTTTGGGTGTCACGGCTTCAAGCAAGCTGCGAAGCATTACGGTATCCGAAGAATTGCGGATATATCTGAGAACAATAAGAACAGAGTTACAGTTACGACTCACCTGCTCTTCCGTACTCAAAATACGCGCTTCGGACGTAAAGTTGCGGTCACAAGTCCGTTATACAATACAGTACAATTATCCTACACTTCCCTATCATCTTCTATCTATAATTATAAAGGACTAGGTGTCCGGCGCAACTTCGTTTGCGTCACATTTTCCCCGTTTTCGCAACATTTTTCATTGCTGCTCCACTCCTATTGGTCGTAGCGTGATGATATATAGCCTATAGCCTTCCTCGATAAATGGGCTAACTAACACTGAAAGAATTTTTCAAATCGGACCATTAGTTTTGGAGCCTATTCAATGCAAACAAACAAACCATCAAATCGTTCCTCTTTATAATATTAGTTTAGATAAAATTAGGATCTTCGGAGATACTGATCCGATTCCGAAATTTCATTCACTAATAGGAAGTTACTTCAACTCCCGATTGGCTATATTGAAAACAATCCCATGAGATAACTTCCGACCAGCAAGCCGCGAATAAAAGCTAATGATCAGTACAGAACCAATCAGATCTGCGGAGGTTCACTGGCTAAACAAATTTAAAAATGTTTAAACTTTTTATAGAAATTACAATGTACAAAATAACATACTTTTCAGGAACAAACGGTAGAGGTAAAGGGTTGGTTAGTATACCATGATTGTTCAAAATAGTCGAAGTTGGACTACAGTTATTTTTCTGAAACAAAAATTGAGTCAATATGACAAGAAATGAAAAAAATTAATCAGTATTAAATCAGCTAAAGTAACAATAGGTAATCTGGAATAGACGTGTTCTTGAGTAAAGATCGCGAATCCTGTAGGTGCTAAGTCTAGAATTCACAAGGTTCATTATAGTCCGGGGCTTTTAGATTTGAACCCTGCATTAAATATAAACAGCGATTTTTTTCTTGAATCGTGTACTTGACCTTAGCTCTTCAAATAATAAAAAAAAATTAAACATTTTCCGAGACCGGATCAAGCTGAAAAAAACGAGAACGCGTTTTTGTGAATAAAAACATGGGAAAAAAAGTTAACAGGACAAATTTAGTTACTTTAGGTAAAGGATTGGTGACAGTAATATATTTTTTCAGAATTAAACATTTTCGTCCACGGAAATTACGGTAAAAAAACATTTACGAAATTTTTGGATTGTACTTAAGGCAAAAATATAAACAGCGGTTTTTTTACATAAAATAACTTAAATTAATATATTACACCGCCAATAAACAAAATTAAACAAATTGTACTACCGGAAGTTATTATTACCAGTTTTTTTACAATAGCGGTTGAGGCAAAAAGGTAACAGGGTTTAATTTAGTTTAACTTTCATCTAAAGGCTATTTCTAACCTATTTACACAAAAATTAAACACTTTAAAGAAAATCGTGAAAAAAAAATCAATTAATGTTTACGTAAAATACGTCTGCAAGCTTCATTCTTGTATCACATGCGCAGCACTTTCATAGAAATTTGATCTTTCCGTAATAGAAATAAGGTGTACAATCGCGTAATTCAATAAAACACCGACGCAAACAACAACACAGTCATACGCACACAATGAACGCAGCGCTTATCTTGTTTATGCACACTAGCACACGCCGTACGCCGCACGCTGGTTAGCGCTGACACCGTGCATCGTAATTTAATTTTTACTTTGACAATATTAATTATCGCTCTAATTTGTTTAATTTTGGGGGATTAAGGTTTGGATTTATATATTTCTCATTATTAAATGAATTTAAATCCTGTTACATTTTTGCCGTAAGTAGTATTTAAGATTTTTTGATTTTCTTGATTTTCTGCGAAGTCCGGAGCAGAATTTGTTTAATTTTCATAATAATAGTTAGACATGGTGATATAAATCATTTTAGCACTATTTTTGTCCTGTTAATATTTTTGCCTTAAGTACGAAGTCAAATTATAAGATTTTTAAAAAAAAACGAGTGCTCCGTGGACGAAAATGTTTAATTTTCTGACCTACTTGTAGTACTCGATCTCTTCTACAAATACTCCAAATAAACATACCTGTTTATATTTTTTTCCACCAAGTTATATACATATTAGACGTTTTCTTAAAAAAAACATATACGCGGAGGTGAACTTTTCGCGGGATACAGCTTAATATACTCTCCTGTCCATACCCTACACATTCAATGAAAAAAATCGCTGTTTTTAATTAATGCAAAGTTAGCCTAATTTTCGGCGTAAATTCCCCGGACTATTACTGACAGGTGGACCGACAATCTTCACACTGTGGATAATAATGGATTGATGATATTATGTAGTGGCAATGAAGCTAACATAATAAATACTTATTGTATTTATATAAACAGGAAGCTACACTACAGTTTGAATGAGTAGTGTGTGGGATTGTCCCACGAAATACTAATTGGGTGGCTACATATAGATGACTGCTACTGTTCTTAGAAACTTACAAGCATATTGCATACAGTTCGAGCAATCATATGATTAGTCATATTTGCGCAAACAGCCTGCAAAAATATTAAAAAATAACCGGTAATTTTGACTACATAGCAAATAATAATCGAAAAATGTCAATTTCGTAACAAGTTTCTTTTTTATTTTAAATGAGGTCGGAAAGCGAAAAGTTTTACAAAACAAAATAAGGTTTTATCTCAACATGGGATAATTACAGCCCTATTATTATCCCATGCTGTCCTCTCCACGAGTGAGAACAAAGCGACGGTAGATGACGCCGTCCTATAAAATTCCAAAGAAACTGGAAATCCCCACAGGACGACAATTAGATGGTAGCTTCCCTCACCCGGTATATATGCTTGATGCTACGTGTACCAACAAGCGTTTAAACCGATGTCGTCTTCATCATCAACTCATCATTATTTCTGCCTAAAAACAGCCTCCTCCTCGTGTCGCCCATCCAACTCGCTATGTTCCTGTTGTGGTAATTTTGTTTAAATTTCACAATACCCACAATAGGCCGTCCTCTAATAAGATGGGCCTTAAATATCATGGGTAAAAAACACAGGTGTTACTGTGTCCTACTCAGTCCGCGAATACAGACTGGATTTTATATAAACATACATATAAACAATGAACTGGGACAATAATTCCGAACGAAACACAGTTTGTCAATGTCAAACTGACGTTCCGTGACCTTATAAACTTCAGAATCAGATGTTTAGTTTATTTCCAATTGCTGTGAAAATCGCAATTGTGTAAAAGTGGTATTTTCTCAATTTGCTAGTAAAATAATTTAGCAAGATGAGTAAAGCAAACGTAGTGTTTCGCGATATATCGCCAATTATGCAAAAATTCAGAGATTTCCTTCTTGGAGTGAGTATAAATCGATTTGTTTTGGTCCATTATGTAACAGGAAAGGTTTTTGTAAACAGCTGCATTGTTTGTTACTTTAGAGGAAACACACGAACGCGCTGCGCTTCGAGCCTCTGCTGGCGGATAGGACTCAGCCCCCACCGCAGATTCCTGATGGATCTTCTCACAAGTATGAAATATAACTTCTTAGGTTAGGTTTAGTTAGGTATTTGAACTCGAGAATCCCAGATATAGGTACTCTTTTTAACGTGTATTTCTATTTTATACGAGCACTTCTTTTTCTCTTGAGACGGAAAATAGAAACTATATAAACCTACTCCAAATGTGGACTCCTGATCCACACAGATCCTTATCTCCTGGCTGTTGCAGTTCAATATAATAAAATAAAGCAAAATTAACTACACTATAAGGGGTGTAAATAGATCTAACGAAGCCAATATGCACTTGTTCTCCCCATCATTACATTTTTTTTTGCTAAAGACCTAATAGAGAACCTTCTAGTTATGGAGATATTGGACATCAAAGTTCCAACTTTTTTTTCATAGATTAGTTTTAAAGGTTACAACGTTTCTTTATATACTTTCATGACCCGTTTCCTATTCAATTCATCCATCATCCATCAACACAATGTTTTGAGTGTGTTACATTGAGTTTTACTGTAAATAGTGATTTGCACCCTCAAAAAGATTAATCTAAGAAGAGTATTTTATTTCCAGTCATGCTCATAACTACTACTACACTCGGGATGGACGTCGTGAAGTGGCACCACCTTTGGACCTCAACAAGCAGCTCCTGCAAGCTGCAGATGACAAGTTAGTAGACTATCACATAGCAGTAGTTAGCTTGCAAAACAGTATATATTTTAAAAAGCATTAATGTTAGAGCAACAGATTAGAGGACTTTGCCAATAATGATGCTGTGGAGGTGGCTAGGATTAACAAAATATAAATACTATTGTGAGAATTAGAATATCCACGGCCTCTATTGAGTTTGACAATTAACCTTTGGTATGGTATTGGCTGGAAGGTGGATATGCGCAATCCCATTATACTGCCCGTGCCAACAACATCAGCATCATTTTTTTTTAGATTTATTTTGAGAATCCATGTTCTGGCCTTACCAAAGTTTAAGGGCCACTTGCACCACAAATCACTTGATGCATCCAGCACTAAGTGTAGTTAAAACATTTCCCCTAGAGATTTTCACACCTGTCTTATTCACTACTAGCTGTCCCACGTAACTTCGTCTGCGTCACATTTTCCCCGTTTTCGCATTATTTTTCATTGCTGCTCCGCTCCTATTGGTTGTCGTGATGATATCGATTTAACACTGAAAGAATTTTTCAAATCGGACCAGTAGTTCCTGAGATTAGCGCGTTCAAGCAAACAAGGAAACTCTTTAGCTTTATTATTAGTGTAGATGTAATCAATATCATGCTCCTAACTGCTATAAATTCTCATAATTCGTAATCTTCTTTTCAGAACCCCCAAGGCGGCAGCTAATATGAGACCAACACCGGGCCCCGTTTACCAGTGGGACAAACACTATGAATGAATAGTAGGACATTAGCAAATGGAATAAGAACAATATGAAGCTCTAATTTAAATAAAGTTTATGTAGAATAAGGGCCAATGTTTTTAACTCCTTGAGAATCATAACCCTCCTTTAATTGAGCCAGTTTGGTAAACAAAGGTTTTTATATAAATCACTAGCAGCTGCCCGCGACTTCGCTCGCGGTTTTTTTTTTTGTATATAAAAAATAGTTGTTTTATATATAAGATGTCCTTGTAGTATATGTCCTTTTCATAAAAAAATGGATTGATTTTTAGGGTTCCGCAGCCAAAGGGTCAAACGGGACCCTATTACTGAGGCTTCGCTGTCCGTCCGTCCGTCTGTCACCAGGCTGTATCTCATGAACCGTGATAGTTAGCCAGTTGAAATTTCTACAGATTATGTATTTCTGTTGACGCTAAACAACAAATAATAAAAACTGAAAAAAAATGTTTTTTTCGTTTTTATAAATAATGGTACGGAACCCTTCGTGCGCGAGTCCGACTCGCACTCGGCCGGTTTTTTTCTTAGTTTTATGGTTGTATGTTTCGTAGTAGGTTTACATTACAGAAAATAAATGATACAAACAAGTTTTAATACACTTTTATGTATTTTTCTACAAACAGGCAATGCATAAAACAATAACAACTTTTAAATTTTACAATTCTTATAAAGAAATGGTGCCAAAACTTGGCCAGACATGTCAAAATAGTTTCATATTAACTGATACGCAAAAAATACAAAAAGATCTATTAGATCAGGGGCTTCAGTATGAGCTAAAAATTTACAAAGTTTAAGGTAACCGGCTGTTATGAAGACACGTCAAGCATAAAGCTCGGTTTACATGACTATAACTACAGTGGCGAGCACCTAGACAGTGACTGTTGACTCTACTGTCCGATCGATTTACACCACCATCTAACTCACTCTTGACCCATGTAAATCTGGCTTTACAAGAAGAATGTCACCCACACATGTGAGTGAGTTCACATTTAGTGTAGAAGCAAACCGAAGCCAACTCTTTCTATTATTTTGATGTGCCACATTTACGACCAGCACATCAGTTTGGGGGCATCTTTTAATCACGCGAGATTTTAGGCAACTTTTATAGGCCACGACATATCAGCAAGAGGGAGGGCCTCTTGCTGATATGCTGTGAAACTTTAAGCTTCCCGTCCTCCCCTCTTCCAGCAGCATGTGTATTTTTTATTGTTGAAGGGAAAAGATAGTTGAAAATGTTTTTTTTTTAATGATAATTCGCTTACTTGGGTTTTCTAGACAATACATCACTTGCTCAGGTTTTTGTTTAAATTATTGATAATAGCACAATATTTATTCAACGTCACACATTAAATTCATTTGGGATTGCCACATTATCCCTTATCCCCATCGTGATTTATTTCAGCCCCCCGTTAATCACGTGAGGTTTGTAGAGAGGGACCTCTACAAACCTCACGTGATTAACAACCCCTTTGAGAGTTTGAGCCCTCTGACAGGCATTTAAGCTCATAATAAGCCCTGCGAAAACACTCATAAACACACATGCATGCAAACTATATACATAACTTATTTTATTAAAGTCTATCCTACATCCCAATATTCAATTTAGTACAATATTAATATTTAAAGTATACATGATTATGCTTTTTTTCCCTTCTACTACATTACGGATACAATTCATTCACTAACCACGACCATCTACAATCGGTACATTTCAAATTCTATGTTTAAAAAATACTGGTTAATTTCATTCAATTTTATTAGAAGAATTATGATATTTTATTAATTATAGCTGCACATGATGATGCGAACACAAATTGCGTTAAGCGTTCAATGATTTCATTGGCTCTTTTTTTTGTGATGATATTGTAGCAGCTTTATAGGGTCAGAATTAGGTGCAATTTGTTGCCACCTACGCGTGCGAGTTAGAATTTTATTTCAGAAATCATTGGAGGCAGACGCTTTTTCTACATATACCTTAATCGTATACAACATTGGATTGCAATAATCATTGTTCCTTAATTTTACGTATTCTTATGCAAATTCACCTCGTTCACCGAGGGTTTTAACAACACTGTTGTCCTACCAATATATTATACAAAATATCCAAAATTCGAGTTAGTAACCCTTTCTTCACTTCCTAAGCTAAACGTCAATTGTCCTCTTTAAGTTTATTTTCAACAGTGAGTCACGCCAATTCATCAGACCGTACACTTCCCAAATAAAAATAAAATGGAATGAGGGATTGATACTTCAATAAAAGTAATAAAATAAAGCGTAAACAAAGATACGAAACAGCCAACCCCATCCTACAGAGAGGAGGATATTCCCAGCAGTGGGAACGGCTGACTTAATTTAATCATCACTGGAATCGGTGGTGTCTTGGGCTTGTAAGTGCATAGTAGAGAAGTGACCATATCTGAAGGCTCTGTGCCGCGGAGGCCGGCGAGACCTGTACTTAAACTTGTGTCATTTATCATCACCGTGGACCTGCTTACGGAACTGCATAGCGTCTCCATAGGCTTTCTTCACAGCTTTCCTGTCCGTCGGCTTGCGAGACTCGATGAGTTTTGCTTGGTCGACGCTCTTTTCAAGTCCCAGAGGTTCGAGTTTGTTGGGAGGCAGCCATTGCCAAGTACGTTTGACGTCAAAGAATAGTACGAGGTAGAGGATCGGTTCGTGAGAATGGTTCTTCTTTAAGTTGAGCACGTCTTGAGGGGGGACGGGGAGGGGAACGCCGTTGTAGATGAAGCCTTTTGGTATTTTCGGGTCGATGATTAGCGCTGGGTACCAGGGGTAGCCTCTGTTGAAGAAGTTTGGATTAAAATTGGTTCCTGAGTTTTTAATTCCAGATACTAAAAAGTTTTCCCAGATTTAATACTCGATGTTGAATGTAAACGGTCACTATCGGAGTGTCTAAACACTCAGTCTTACAAAGTAATCAGCTGCATTTAAACAAAAGTAAAGATTTCAATCGGTAGATTCGCTCGACCGCTTTAAGTTGAACAGACAATGGCATTTGAATAGTATTGTCTCGCTCACTCATACTGAAAATCGTAACTATCGTTCCATGCCGGATGCGCGAGTTCACTCTTACCCCCAAGTATCAATATCAGGTATCAGTATCTATAGTCAAGTTAAGTAATTACTTGAGTACAAACGTTTTTATGCAACAGACAAGAATTTAAACGAAATAAGAACCGTCAAAGAATATATAAAAAAACTGTTAAAGCTAACAATTCAAACTTTTGGCAGTTCTATTGCAGCTTTAATCTATTACTAAACTACATAATTAAAATAATGACTTACTCAAGGAAACACTTCCACTTGGTTTTAGATACGGGTGTTAACGTGTACATTTTTAGTTGGACTTAAGTACGGAAAGGTCACATCTAACAACTTAAATATTTGCAAAAATAGCAATCTCCTACTTATTAATATTTTACAAAAAGTATAAACTATATACTTATAAACTAAAACTGTGCTATATAGAAAGGTTAATAAAATGGATGTGTATACAGCTACTGACTTTACTGACCTGCACTTGGCCCAGACGAGTTGTAGCGGTTCCAGTTGTAAGGTCGACGCTTGCGCTGACTTGACGGGGGTCTTTGATGTTGACGATCTTGTTCCTCGGCCCTGAACAGTACCAAAATTATTGTTATGGAATTAATTAGAAAAAGGTTTTGCCTACCTAGATTGTAATTTTTTTTTTGGAGGAAATAGTTAAGTTTTAGAATATTTCGATTATATTTTGTTGAACTCTGATGAGGCCTAACCAATTTTTTGGATTTAAAATTGTAGTGTCTGTTTGTAATATTATAATAACCGCTTTTTAGGGTTCCGTAGCCGAATGGCAAAAAACGGAACCCTTATAGATTCGTCATGTCTGTCTGTCTGTCTGTCTGTCTGTCTATCCGTCTGTATGTCACAGCCACTTTTTTCCGAAACTATAAGAGCTATACTTTTGAAACTTGGTAATTAGAATTATTCTGTGAACCGCATTAAGATTTTCACACAAAAATAGAAAAAAAACTATTAATTTTGGGGTTCCCCATACATAGAACTGAAAACCAAATTTTTTTTTTCATCTAACCCATTCGTGTGGGGTATCTATGGATAGGTCTTCAAAAATGATATTGAGGTTTGTAATATCATTTTTTTCTAAACTGAATAGTTTGCGATAGAGCCACTTCCAAAGTGGTAAAATGTGTGTCCCCCCCCCTCTAATTTCTAAAGTAAGAGGAGGAAAATTCTGAAAATATTTAAGTTTGTAGAACGTAAAAAAAACTATCAACGAAAATTGGTTTCAATAAGATATGATGTTTAGTTTTTGAGATATGGGACTTTTTCATCAAACTGCAGCAGTAACTTTGTTTTTCATGAACATACTATGAAAAACCAATTTAGTTTTGCGGTTTAGTGGAAGTTTACAACTAATACTACTAACTAATGAATGACAGTTCAAAATATTGTTTGGGGCTATGGAACCCTGTGTGCGAGTAAGACTCGCACTTGGCCGGTTTTTTACTACATGCATATGAATGTATTCGGTACATAGTACATATACCAAAATATTTTTTTTTACAATTTGTCTGACTGTCTGTCTGTTTGTTTCGGCTAATCTCTGGAACGGCTGGACCGATTTTGACGGGACTTTCATTGGCAGATAGCTGATGTAATAAGGAGCTCAGGCTACTATTATTTTAGAAAAAATCTAATATTATAATTAAAAAAAAAACTAAGTAACTTTTTTTAAAATTCGACGCGGACGTAGTGGCGGGCACAGCCAGTATATAATAATTGACAAACTTATTTGAAAAATTGACGTTAATATTACAATTTCAAATTGTGTCCGAGATTTATTTTTATTTAATCGAAACATAGCTAACAAATAACACGATAACTTCTAAACTGATCTCGCTCCCTGTGCGTGGTCCAACACGTACTTAGCAAGTATATTTTACTCCAACATGTCTAACAAAAGAAAATACCTTCGAAACTAGTGATGGTTCCTTCATATAAGCCAAAACGCTTGGCTTGTAATTATAACTCACTACTATTCATCATTTAAAGGTTTCTGAACAGTCTACCTCATGGTCTTATACAAGTTTGCCTTAGTATCGATCCCTTGGCACTTGACTGTTCGAAACTATCTACAACTACAAAATGAACAGCTGATTCTTTTTGCTCGATTTCGGGTTGGTCTCATAGTAAAAGTTGTTCATAATGATGAGTAGAATGACCTCTTAAGAGGTTGTTGGTGTTTTTCTAATAACCCTGTATAAGTTTTTAACAAATATTAAACATGGTAAATATCCCGTTTCAAATGTTATTGGTGGATGGCGTCGACCACAAAACACTGATCTGTAAATTACACCACTACGGAATTCGTGGACAAGCTGCTGATCTTGTTCGCTCTTATTTATCAAACAGGCTGCAAAAAGTAAATGTAAATGGGGCGACGTCCTGCGGGTCTATAGTCAAGATGGGCGTGCCCCAAGGTTAAATTCTCGGCCCTTTCCTGTTTCTTGTTTATATTAATGATCTCCCTTATATGATGGCCAAATTTTCGGATATAATTCTATTTGCTGATGACACTTCGCTAATCTTTCAAATTGATAGAAAAGATACGGACGTCTTACATGTTAACGAAAGCCTAACTATTCTCTCGAAATGGTTCGCAGCCAACAATCTTTTATTGAATACGAATAAAACAAAATGCCTTAAGTTTTCTTTACCAAATGTACCACAACGTGACCTAAATTTAAATCTTGACGGCAAGAAGCTTGATGTTATAGCGGATACTGTATTCTTGGGGATTACTATCGATTCAAAACTGCAGTGGGGCGCGCACATTAGAACTCTTTCAGGAAGGTTAAGCTCAGCTGCCTATGCAATCAGAAAAATAAGGCAGTTAACTGATATAGCCACAGCTAGGTTAGTATACTACGCTTATTTCCATAGTATTATGTCCTATGGCATTCTGCTGTGGGGATCGGCAGCAGACGTTGATTCAATTTTCATACTGCAAAAGAGGGCAGTCCGCGCTATCTACAAAATGGGTCCTCGTGAATCCCTCAGAGAAAAATTTAAAGAAATCGATATACTGACTCTGCCTTCACTTTATATTTTAGAATGTATTTTATATGTCCGCAAAAACCGAGGACTTTTCAAAATTAGAATAGCGACTTCCATAATATAAATACACGCAGTAAACACGAAATTGTAATACCCAAATTCAGATTAACCAAAACTAGCAAGTCTTTTCTTATAAACAGTATACGCTTTTGTAATAAGTTGCCGAAGTCAGTTACAGAACTGACCGATGGAAAGTTTAAAAATTATATTAAACGTGTCCTAATTAAAAAAGCATATTACAAAATTAAGGACTACGTTGAAGATAGAGAAGTTTGGCTTTAGCCCCTTCGCACATGCGGCTTCCCTGGTAGCTCATAAACGGCACAAATGTGTGGATGTCTCTAACTATTCTCAATCTTATTTTTTTTTCCTTTCTTTTTAATCACATGTTTTACAATAGTTCTTAAATCATTACACCTTTTGTTTAGAATAGTTACAGCACGGATGACAACATTTGTGTCACTTATTTGATCTAGTCATTTTGTGATATTTTCTATTTATTTTTTGTTGTTGTATAGACTCTTTTTCTTATTTACCGATTGTTTGTAAATGTGTGGACATTGTAGGCCTTATAGATTCCTAGATCCTTGGTAACTTTTTATTTCGTTCTACGTTTCGTAGTAAGCAACGACTTATTGTCAGGCCTACGATGTCCTCCCATACTTTAGTACTAATGCTGTAACAGAAATATTGTAAAACCAAATGAATTTAAAAGAGTAACCATGGAGTTTCTTGCCGGTTCTTCTCCATAGGAAACGACCAACCCGAACCGGGCACCTTTTTACCGACGTTTTATAAGTGCCCCTGTAGGCCTATGTAAAATAAAAATATTTTGATTTTGATGATTTTTTGATTTTGGTATCTACAACTAACTCACATAGAGAGGTATATCGCTGCTTTCACAGTTCGTTTTCCGACACTGGTATATTTACCTACAAGAACATGTCTAATAGACGACACGATACCTTCTCCACCGCGTACAACTCACTTTGGCGGGCGACGTGCGCTCGGTGTCCGACACGTCGGTGTGTGCGGCGCTGCGGCGCGAGCGACGCCGCCGCTCCGGCCCGCTGCTGCCCGAGCGCGCAGACTCCAGCGGCTCGTTGAAGCTAGACCTGGAGGAAAGACCATAGCCGTCAAAATATTGTAAGGCAGTTTTTGCAGGCAAGCGTACTAGCCCTAGGCCGTATCATCCCTTCACACCAGGCGAGTTGCGGCTAAATGCAAGCCCATAAGTATAAAAAACCCCGACACAAAAAACCTCTAAAAACCTAAAATAAATTAATCCAAGCGTCGTAGCATCGGGGTCCGCTTTGTTTTTTGCATATAGTAAGTGGTGTACAAACGGCTGAGCAGATTTTCTCGAATCATAGCTAAGAACACTCTCGATCAAAACACGTTTCACACGAAACCAATTTTATCAAAATCGGTTCATCCGTTTAGGAGCTACGATGCCACAGACAGACACAGATACACAAGTCAAACTTATAACACCCCTCTTTTTTGGTCGGGGGTTAAAAGTCTCTATAGCATATTCAGGATTAAATTCGCTAAGGTGCTTGTAGTGGCGAAGGACGTCTAAACTATATTAATATTATAAAGAGGAAATATTTAATTGTTTGTTTGTTTGCATTGAATAGGCTCCGAAACTACTGGTCCGATTTGAAAAATTCTTTCAGTGTTAGATAGGCCATTTATCGAGGAAGGCTATAGGCTATATATCATCACGCTACGACCAATAGGAGTGGAGCAGCAATGAAAAATGTTGCGAAAACGGGGAAAATGTGACGCAAACGAAGTTGCGCCGGACAGCTAGTTCTTTATAAGCCGATTCCTTCTTGGCTAGGCTTTTTTTTCAAATGGTATTTTTTTACCAGATATTATCTTAGATTGTGTTCGGGCATAACACTCTGGACCTGTCAGTCTCTGGCAACATTGGACAACGCTTATAAAGAAACCAAAATGCGCAACAGTATAAAACATAATTATGGTGGTTCGATTTTATCCTTATTCATCTAATATTAAATAATAACAGCCGCACGGGTCGATCTTTAAGGTTAAGCCGTGCTTGCCGAGGTTGATCCGTGGATACGGGTGACCATAATTACATACCGAGTTTCCTCCATTTCTCGGAAAGCACGCTAAGCCGTTGGTCCTGGCTGTCATTTGTAGATCATTGACAGTCGTTACGAGTAGTCAGAAGCTAAAAGTCTGACATCCAGTCTTACCAAGGGGTATCAGGAGTATAGGCAGTCGCGTCATGTAAAATACTGGTACTCAGCTGCATCCGGTTAGACTGGAAGCCGACCCCAAGATAGTTTGGGAAAAGGCTAGGCAGATGATGATTCATGTAATATTAAATGTAGTGTTCAACAGCAGATCTCTATTCTCTATTCTACCTTGTGTAAGAACTTTTATTACTCCCGGTACATCATCATCATCATTTCAGCCAAAAGACGTCCACTGCTGGACATAGGCCTCCCCCAACGCCACATTAACATAAGGGGGGTTTTACCATAATCGCCACGCTTGGCAGGCGGGTTGGCGATCGCAGTACGGTTGTTACAAAAGCACAGAGAACGCTGCTGCCCATTCTCTGGCAAGTCCCTTAGTCGCCTCTTACTACACCCACGGGAAGATATGGGATGGTGCTATTCTTTACGCCCGACACCATACAGAACCCGGTACATCATTGGTACTAAAAGTGAAAAAAGCCAGGGTCAGCCGCGAAAAACAAATTTTCTTTCGTTTATTGCAATTTGCAGGTCAGTGGCGGGTTGTTTTTTGATTAAAATATGATTTGCAACCGTAACAAATATGGCTTTACAGAGATATAATCGTTAAAATATCGTCAATATACAACCCACAACATTTTATTGAATCCCATTGAATGGCTTTTTAGGGTTCCGTAGTCAACAAGTAACCCTTATAGTTTCGCCATGTCCGTCTGTCTGTCTTTTTTTTCGTCCATCCCATATTGGGGGATAACGTTGGATAGGTCTTTCAAAAATATTAGGGGTTTGGAAAATCCGTTTTTTGATTAAGTAAACCGTTCGCGAGTTATCAAGCTTTAAAGTACCAATCAAAAAAGTACCCCTCTACAGACTGAACGGTTGTAGTTAGAAATACAAATGTCACGGCAGTAGTACCTATATATAACGAAGTTTAAAGGAAAACTATCGCACTTAAGTTGGCTTTACAAGTTTACGAGTAATAGTCGACCAATTGTATTTGACTCGAAAATTTTGAACAACTCCATAGAAATGTCGATGGATGGCGTTAAGCGTCAGTTGTATCACGCTAATGTTTCATTCCTAAATAAGTTACATAAAAAAAAAACAGTTGTTGTTGTTGTTTGTATAGGAAGTCAAATTAGGTAGGTAGTCATGTTTGGCTTTTAGTTAGAGCGTGGTATGAAACTATCAATCAGCGAATACTACCCGCATTTGGCTGTTATAAAAACTACGGAACCACACACTGCGCGCGGCCCGACACGCACTTGACCGGTTTTTCATGAAAGTCATTGAATTGGAATAAATGAACTAAGATTAACTCGCTGACCAACCCGCACTGAGCCCGCGTGGTGGATTACAGCCCACTCCCTCTCATAGAGAGGAGGTCTGTGTCCCAGCAGTGGGAACGTTATAGGCTGATGATGATGATGAACTAAGATTACATGCCATGCGCATAGATACAACCCATATTGATCATCACAATGATTATAACTGTAACTACATACGTGTTACGGTCGCAAATCATATTTTATGAAAAGTTTAGTTTCAAGGGCTACCCGTCGGTTCCCCCATAACAGGCGAGCATAGATAATGTACAGACCCGTCAGTAGAACTCATAGAGCAGGAGCGGTGGGAGCCCTCGTCCTCGTAGTGCGTGCACGACGAGCACGACTGCGACCACGCCGAGCTGCTCGACGACGATCTGCCACAGAAAGGAATCAATTTAGGTATGAAAATCTTAATAGAGAAAAAAAAAACATAGGCCAATGATTGTAAGAGGTATCGTAGTCGTGCCAATGATTGTAAAGCCTCGTGTTCATGGTAAACATTTGTTTAGCAACATGGTTGCATAAACATGTTGCCGAGTTTCTGTCAACATATTGCGGGCAACACTTGTTTTGCGGAGTTGATCACGCCATGTTGCAGAGTTGACGCCCGGCGAGCGAAAACATCAGTTTATCAACAAATGTTGACGTGTGTGGACGCATTTGCAACTGTTTATAAACATGGCGGTAGTGTGGAGCAACGATAAAATTATGCACTACAACACTACTTCTTCAGGCAACATTTTAACGCAGACTGGCGTGTGTGGGCAACCCATACTGTTTTTTTTTTTTTTTTGATAAAATGGGATAGTTTCTTTTTAGCACCTTTTGTCAAAACTTCATGACTAGAGATGTGTAGATTCCATTTATGATTATTTGTTTTGTTGTATATTTATGTCATACTATCTGATTTTTGCGGCTACACCGTTGTGAATTGAAATTCTGTTGCGGTTATAGTCAACCTTTGTTTAAAATAAGTGTGTTTAGTTTTAGGTAAAAGTTGTTATTGATTGAAAAATACTAACAAATAGTTACATCAAAATTTAAATTGTATATGGGAGCTACATCTGCCAACAAACTGTTTTACAGTTTGGCAGAAGTAAAATATTTTGTAGTACGGATGTAACAACGAACAAACGCTCTTTATTTATTTTTTTAAAACAGAGTTTCCAGCAGCATTGCCACAGTTGATCAACAACGTTGATCAACTGTTGCTAAACAAATGTTTACCATGAATACGTGGCTTAAGAGGTATCTTAGAGTCGTAGACGGCTTATTACCCAGGGCCGATTCTACCATTGGAATTGGAACTGACGCCATCAGCACATCCAAACTGGATTCAAAAGCCGGTAGTCAGCGTCATAATTTTTGCGGAATTTTGACACCGACACCTGGGGGGTTACCACGACGTCGCAGTGTTGTTTTAATCTTATTCCAGAATGGGAAAGAGACGGAGCTATAGAGGACGCCTAGCACGATCTTTTTTCTACTCTGGAATAAGATTTAAACAATACTGCTTTAAGACGCCATAGCAGACCACCTGAACGCGGTGTAAATGAGCTGAGCGTGATCTGTTTCATCGGTAAAATACGCCCTCCGTTTAATCAAAATTGAACATAAAATATGAAAATGACATTTATCACTCAAGCGTTGGTCTGTTTTTACTTACGCCGAACTAGATGGCTATTGACCAATCCGGATAAGCTAAGGTACACCAATTTCGGATAAAAAATCAATTTGACAAAAAGTTGCCGCCAGCTTTTTTATTAAAAGCAAGGTTGCTGGATCCGATGAGCTTGCATACACATACAGGGTGAAAATAAAAATTATGTATGTGAGCTGATAAGTTTTTCGCTATTACGATGTTTGTCCGATGGAGAAACATGTTCAGTTTGATGGTCTGTAGCACACCGTTAAGTATGTATATACCTTTTCCGTTACACCCTGTAGATATTTGCATCATCCAATAAGATGGGTATTGAAAATGCCTTAGGATGAAGGTGTATGTATCGAAGGAGTGCAGGTGAACACTTACATAAGAAGTTGGCAGTATCGTCTCACAAATAATTTGTTGTTTTTCTCCATCTATATATTTTTATCTCTCTTTATTTTGTATGTAAATATGCCATCATCATTTTCTGTAATATTGCACCTACTATGTTTTGTCTCTCATCACCCTAAGGTAGACTGCTAGAAAATGCCTTAGGGTCTTTGACCAGTGTTTATAACAATATGTGCATAAAGTTTTTAATAAATAAATGTATTTTACCTGGAGAGCGCAAGGTCACTGTCAGAGCCGACCTCGCCTGGCGGGCCGCGGTATTGCAGGAACGACGCGGGCACCGGCGTCGACAAACTCTTGCCCTCGCTGCCTTGAGACGACCTGCCCAACCATCGTCAATGTACAGCGTTATACGGAAACACACAGAAACTATGGCTGGAAATAGTGTTACGCCAAAATCTACCACAGATAGGTGGTCTACCATGATGTATTAAAGCAGTATTGTTTTAATCTTATTCCAGAGTGAGAAAGAGATAGCGCTACACGTACTCTATAGCTTCGTCCGGATTTTGACAGGCATGTTCATTTAGTCCTTTTTGCCCCTACGTCCATTTTTTTTGAACGGACTTGATATTTTAAAGGGATTTTAAGAAAATAAAAACATTATCGAAAAAAGATTAGTTTAGGTCCGGATTTTTTTTTGTAAACGTCCGACTTGTCAGATCTTTTCAAATTTCGAAATGATAACTCTATTCACAGGGACATTATGCCAACGATATTTTGGGAATTCAAAACAAATATCATTTATTCAAATAAGGGTCAGAATTATACCCAGTTCCCCCAAAACACACGCCCTTCGCTACTTCCTAGTGTTTTAGCGGAGGAAGAAGTGGCGCAAAAAAGAAACCCATAGGGGTATAAAGACCAGGGTGTAAAGTTCTTCATACCAAATAGAAAAGGGAGGATCCTCCTACCGCATGGGTCTTGTCTGGTGGGCTACTGCTTAACAGTTAATGTCGGGTTTTAGTTTTAATTCACAGATAACTTTTACTGCGCGATTTAGGATATTAACGTCAGTTCTTAATTTTTTTTTGTCAAACATGCCAGTTTAGTACTTATTTTACTATGTTCCTGGAGTAATTTTTGTAGTGCCGCTACACCCGAGCACGTGTAGCTTACCACCGAAGAAACGGGTTAAATCGACGGAAGAATCGATCGAGCATCTGTCATTTTGTCTATTTTTCCATCGACATAACTCGTTTCTCCGGTGCTCATGCTATAGGGGCTGCTACATATATGTCTGTTAGGTTAGAAGAAAATTGTACTTATCAAGATAAGGCAGGAAGATTCCTATTGTCTTTGTTTTTTTTTGGCATAACCGGCGTAATACTATTTCCAGCTTAATTAAGTATCGTCAAACATTAATGGCATACAGAAAACTTATTTTAGTCATCCTCATCTGTGTTCCTATCTATAAGGCACTATGTCCCACCGTCGACAAAGAAGCGACAAGGTATCTACTATTTTACTGCTAAAAAATCTACAAAAAGCACCCATCATTGAAGCATTCAAGCAAAATCCATACTAATATTATAAATGCGAAAGTCACTCTGTTTGTTTGTATGTTTGTTTGTTACCTTTTCACGACTAAACGGCTGATCGGATTTTAATGAAATTTGGTAAGAAGACAGATTTCAAACTGGGGAAGGACATAGGCTATATATCATCACGCTAAGACCAATAGGAGCGGAGCAGCAATGAAAAATGTTGCTGAAACGGGGAAAATGTGACGCAGACGAAGTTGCTCGGGACAGCTAGTATGCTATATATTGCTGGGCAAGGAACTGAAAGTGGCGCCGGTGACTGAAAAGATGTGTGGAAATCGGTTGTCGTGGTATGGGCAGGAATGAGGGAAATGTCGTGAAGAAAGTTTTGAGTATGAATGTGGATGGGTATAAGGGTAGAGGAAGACCAAAGAAACGATGGATGGACTGTGTGAAGGATGATATGGCAAGAAAGGAGGTATCCCATGAGATGACAAGTAATAGAGAAGTATGGAAAAAAAATCTGTACTGCGCCGACCCCAAATGAATTGGGATCAGGGCAAGAGAATGATGACTGCTGGGCAAGGAACTTTCATTTTTAGGGCTTTTTACATTGGCTTCTGAATGCATGCAACAGGACCATGGTGGTAAATGATTTAAAACTTCAACTTGTATTAAGAGCGTTTATACCCTACGGCATTTCATACAAACTTTCAAGTCGTTATTTTCCGAAATGACTGAACAGATTTTAATGAAACTTCCTATGCATAAGCAGTATACATAGGTCTAAAAAGTTACTAAAAAACTTTTTCGAAAAATAATGTTACAGCTAAATTAGACCGATTTTTAATTATCTATAGAAACAGAATTTTTCAATTATCTAAATTTTTAAAAGACATTTCGAAAATTTTTTTTGTAACTTTTTAGACCTATGTATACTGCTTATGCGTAGGAAATTTCATTAAAATCTGTTTAGTCATTTCCGAAAATAAGGACTTGAAAGTTTGTATGAAATGTCGTAAGGAGTAAACGCTCTCTGCGGGACTGTTCGAAAGAGATACCGTGGCCTAACAACTGACAAAGAGCTAAGAAGGAACATGGATGGGTTTTAGTCAGTCAAGTCTGACACTCCCTTCCACTCCGCCCAGAGCGGGAGGGGTCATATGATGATTTCCCATCTGAAAAAAATTAGAGGAGTAAACGCTCTGAAGCGTCTTTTTAAACCAGTTACTTTGTACGGCTGATTGTTCAAACTGCCAGCGAGACTTCTGTCTAACAAACAACTCGTTTCTATTTGCTTGCTATACTTGCTTTTCGATCATCATGGGCGATGGGACAAGTGCCTAAACTTTATATTATTTATCGTCAGCGTAGCCTCTAATTTAGAGCGTCATTGACGTTCGACGCAGATAATATTATAACAATACTTGGTTTGTAATAATTTTGGTAGGTTGGTACAAAAAAGTTTTGCATCTCTCAATTAAAATACCTAGAAACCTTTTGTAGTATAAACTCCTTTCTCAATAGCAGAAAACCTTAGGAATCAAGTGCACCGTTTTCAAGTCAAGCAATTTTAATGCATATTAAAAGCGGTGCAAAGCTTTTTTTACCATACAAAAACGAAAGCGGTTTTGCCAAGGTCCGCTTCAAGACTCAATCTTCTCCATGAAATCTATCATTTCACAATCAAATAGAAGCTTTTTATAAAAAAAAAAAAACATATTTGTAATGTTTTCGTAAAAAAAAAACTATCTAGATCGCTAAGTCTAGTTTACATACGTGTTCTTGCCTTCGTAGCGTTTCTCCACTCCAAAAAAATCGTGCTAAAGTGTATTAAGGAATTCGTGCAATAAAAATAATCGAAAATATCTATGGAGCCGTAATTATTTTGATTATGAACACTGAAACAACTCATATTGCTTTTTTGTGTATTTTCTTTAAAAAAAACGCGTTGTATGAGAAAACCGGTTATTTTCCCGGTCCAAAGATATTTCCGTCTTATATAATGTACCTAAACAGATCTGGTGATGATGTAGACTTGTCCTTGTCTTGTTTCCGAGGTCTGCCGCGACCCTTCTTCTTGGGCGAGGGGTCTATGCTGGATCGACCCAGACTGGCTGATAAAGTCGGCAACGACGCTGTTCGTAATGTTTTAATCAAAGTAAAATAAATAGCGAAGATACTCAACAAACCGTTGAATAAAAGCTGCATCAGTGATATTTTAATATGGCCGATAGGTACGATGCAATATTTTCTTAGGCCATGTGTATCATTGTTTCCCCTAAAAGGCTTTTCAAATGCCTTTTGGCTTCTTTAAAATCAATTATTACAGATTTAATACAAAAATCAAATAAAAAAATAATAATAATCAGTCTATACTCTGCAATAGTAAATTGATTATAGAGTAGTTTCCAATTGAAGAGTGAAAAGAGGTTATAATTACCATCCGAGCCGAAGCTCTTGGGTGGCGCAGCGACGGTAGATGGCGACACCAGCAGGGTGGGCTTCCTAAGTGCACCCATGAGCCCCAGGCCTGTAACTGGCAACATTCGCATCTATTACAAGTATTTTGACGACAATTAGGTTGGTTATGAAGCGGCGATCACCTTCGTAAACCCAGAAATACTGGCAATAATATAACCTGTGAAGATATAGTATTCGACAAAATACCATTTAGATACAGAATAAAAATAATTACAAATAGTTGTCCAACACGACGGTTATTTTTTGTATTACAAAAACACCTGGCTAACAACGGTGTATCGTTGCCGCCCGTATAAAAAAAACTTTGTGTTATAAGAAACAGTGTGTTTACAAAAATATAAAAATAATAGAAAAACAGTAAGTATGTTAAAAAAGAAACAGAATATTTAATTTAAAAAAAAAACAACTTTTTATCAAAACCTTATGTTCATTCATGACATAAGAACACTGTGATCTGTCAAAAATCACAAACAATGGAGAAGATTGATCTGTCAAGCCGGACCCTGGTCAACGTGCGAGTCATAAAAGGAGTTTCTTTACTAACTTGGCGTTGGTTCTGGTTGCTTAACTGGAGACTTCTCTGGTGTTGCCAGTTTTAGGGTGCGTTCCACCGGCTTTAGAGGCACTGGTGTCTCGGAGCCTGATGTTGGTGTATCTGCAAATGGGAATATGGAATAGATTAGAATTTTATTTTTGCAAAAATGGGTACACCATAGTTGTTTTAATATAATAATCGAGGCTCAGCCATGTAATATGTTAATGTAAATTTAATTTTATTATTTGGACGGTGATTGGAGCACGTTGACTTAATTTTATAGTCCGGGCACTCAGAGGTTGCCTCATACACGGCAAAGTACTTCGGTAAGCCAGGTGCTCTCCGCGTGATCATCAGCAACATCAAGGAGCTGCTGGTCTTTCTCGGGGAACTAGGGTGGATCGAATAATTTCCCATCCCTACACAAAATTCGCCATTTTGGAGTTATGGATACCAGCCTGTTACAATACAATAAGTCCGGGCACTGGCACAAAAATACTATGATTAGATTTCTGTTCAGCAGTATTTATTTTATCAGTTTCTTTTTCGTCTATCCTCGACAGCACGTTAAGCTTGGAATCCCCACACATGTTTTACAAATGTGTGTATGTGTGGCATATTTTTCACATCGAGGTATAATAACCACTATAACATGACCTCGCTTTTTATGGATATCCAATAAAATAAGAGATTTACATAAACTGGTTATATTGTAATACGGGCTGGTGTCCGCAACTCCACGTCCAACTCAACTCCTCAACTCCACGTCGAACTTTGCCTTTTTAATGAGAAAGTGTGAGTCTCCCAACTGTACAGAATGTGATAAGGTAGAGGACCCATATTCTAGCGGAATGTGTCCGGAACGAGGCTGAGAGGAGTAACTTTTTCTTAGAAAATTGTCTTAGATCTTTTGATGTTGGCATATATAACAGTATTTTGGCTGCCCGTTTGTCCAGGACAGCCAAAAAACTATACAAAATTGTAAACGTAGGTATTAAGCGGAGATAGATGTGGAATGCCCCTATGAGGGTGGCATGGTCATGCTGATCAAACCCTCTATAAACGAATAAAGAATTAAAAGAAAAAAAACTCCACGTCCAATATCTATATATTATATATTATCTATATATTATTTTGCGTATCGAGCATAAACTGGTTTTGTATAGCTTGATTGGTCGCTTGTTGAATGCGTGAATAGACCAATACTGATGATCAGAAACAATATATTTCAATAAGTTTAAGTGTCTTACCGTTATCCCTGCCCCGGTCTGCATGCGCACTAGTCCGTCCGCGTCCGCCGCGACGTCCGCGTCCGCGCGCCCGTCCGCGTGCACGTCCGCGCGCCCACGGCTTCCGCGCGGTTGGAGCTGTCGCCGGGGATGTAGCGCGGTGAGACTGGTCAGTAGAAAGTCATTTTGTTACTTACCGTATAGCAATGTAATAAGCTTTTTTAGTTTACCTTGGAAATCAATAACACTGGAAACGGAATATTTACCATCTTTACTATTTGTTATGAGTTCCAAGTATTTCATAATATCGAGCACTCGAAACAAATAGTAAACATGGTAAATATCCCGTTTCCAGTGTCATTGATAGTGTTAGGGACCATGTCGGTTTAAAAACTTATTAGTTACTAGCTGCCCGAACAGACTTCGTGCTGTCAAAAGTTTTTTTTTTAGTATTAAAACCTTCCGTGGACTTTTATGAATATACAAAAAAATAAAATTAGCCGAATTGGTCCAGCCATTCTTGAGTTATGCGCTTACCAACATTCATTAATATTTATATAGATAGAAGATTACTTCTATCTTGGACATCACTGACATCTGACATCAGTGAAGGAAAACATCATGAAGAAACCTGAATTTATGATTAACCAGCTGTCCGGCGCAACTTCGTTTGCGTCTCATTTTCCCAGTTTTCGCAACATTTTTCGTTGCTGCTCCACTCCTATTGGTCGTAGCGTGATGATATATAGCCTATAGCCTTCCTCGATAAATGGGCTATCTAACACTGAAAGAATTTTTCAAATCGGACCAGTAGTTTCGGAGCCTATTCAATGCAAACAAACAATCAAATCTTTCCTGTTTATAATATTAGTTTAGATATAATCTGGAATCTAATTTGAGCAAGAGTGGTGATCAATGCTCATGTTTTCTCTATGAAGAAACCTTTCTCATAGAAAGCAATGGGACAGTAAATGGTTAGTGATATAATGAGCTAGCTTTTCCTCGCGTTCCTGTTATGCACGGAATTTAACCTACGGGAACGTTTAACATGTAGCCTATAACACTAGGGGGTAATGTAGCTTCCCGTTAGTGAAGAAATTTTCGGAATCGGATCAGCAGTTCCGAAGATTACGCCCTACATACAAACTTACAAACCTTTTTTACCTTTTAATAATATCAGTATTAATGTGAATTACCGAATAACCATACCAACAGTTGTTTTTGTTCTTTACAATTTTAAGTGCATTCCAAACTACATACGAAGTATTAAAGTGTATGCCGTGGTAAAATGATACTTACAGCGATATTTTCATCATCCGAGTCTTTCATAGCGTTGGACTGCCGCCTCTCACTGCGAGCTCTTGACAAACTGCGTTCTTTACGCCTCTCTATAAACACAAAAAGTCACATTCAATTAAATCATCATCATCATTTCAGCTGAAAGACGTCCACTGCTGGACATTGGCCTCCCCCAAGTTTCGCCACATTGACATAACTTGGGAGGTTTTGCCATAATCGCCACGCTTGGCAGGCGGGTTGGCGATCGCAGTACGGTTGTCACAAAAGCACAGAGAACGCTGCTGCCCATTCTATGGCAAGTCTCTTAGTCGCCTCTTACGACACCCACGGGAAGATATGGGATGGTGCTATACTTTTTTTTTCAATTAAATAATGATGTCTAATAACGATTCGACGGGAGGAGCTCGTGGGTTAATAATAACAGCGGCTCAGCTGTGGCTGAGCAATTGACTGCTGCGCTGCTTGTCGCGGATTCGATCCCCGCACGGAGCAAATATTTGTATGGCCTATGGATAGTTGTTCCGGGTCTGCCTGTTTGTGTAGGGATTCAGTGTAAGTGTTTGTAAACGCACCCACGATAATACAGGGGAAGTTGCAAGCGTGGGGCAACGTATAAAAAAACGAGCTTTAGAGGGACGTCATTTTGTCATTTCTCGTATTATTCAGACCAAACCTTTGCATTTGATACCCTCATCATAGAATGCATAAAAAATAACTAGATCGCCATCTTGGCGAGTCTGTCAAAATAGATTTAGAATAATTTCCCTTAGCCATCCATGCATTGTTGCAAAATCTAGCTCAATCGGAAACCGAAGTGGAAGTGGGTCAAATTTATCTTCTAAGATTTTTTACATAAATCGTGTAAATAGACCCTTGACGAAGTCGAAAAGCACTGATTCTCCCCGTCATTGCTATCATTTTTTTGTTCTAGACAATACCTGGGAACCTTCTATTTACGCAGATATTGATATTGATTGAGCTCAAAGTTCCAACTTATTCACAACGTTTTTTTTTCTAAATACTAGTTTTGAAGTTTGCAAATTTACTTGAAATACCTCCATGACCGGTTTACTGTACCATGCATTGAGTTTTACTGTAAAACGAAATTTTTCACCCAAAAAAAAAAGTCATTACGCAGCAAAAAAAATTGGGTGGGTTTACTTAGTTTGGCTTGGTTGACTTGACGGCTTCGTGAAAAATGTCTGTTTACACCTCATATTTACAGGTGAAGCTAAATAAGAACACTGTTGTCATAGTCACAAATGATCAATATGAATCCATAGTTAGAACCCTAGTTACCTGGCGTCCGTTCCCGTTCGCTGTCAGTGCTGGAGCGCGGGCGGCTGGCGGCGCGAGACACGCTGCGGCGCGGCGGGCTGGCGCGGCGCGGGCTCGCCGTGCTGGACCATGTAATACTTCAATATAAGTACTGATAGAATAGGTATGTTGCAGGTGCGTGTGTGTGTGACCGTTGGACTGCCAAGTTATACGTTTCAAGTTCGAAACCCTTCAAACCTCTGATTCATGTGCTTATTGCATAATTATCAATTATTTCGGTGAATAAAATCATCGTTAGAAAACCAGCATGCCTGAGAGATATTTCTCGACGGCAAGCCGCCGTAGATGCGGGCTATGTCAACGAAAGAAACGACTAACTGACACATTGTCATTGTCTATCTGTCATTATGTGGATTCATCCATAGACAAACCTCGTTTCTACAGTGGTCATGCTACGCGTGCAGGTTAGGCGCTAAAAGAAGAATATACAGTGTGGGGGTTAACAGTACGATGAGAGTGAAGGAAGAGAGAGTGCACCTGTGTCGTCGCGCGGACTATAACGCTACAACATGCACTAACACACTTGTTGTGCACTATAACATTTACTGCGCTGAGTGTCCATTGAGAATAACCATAATTTATTTAATTCAAACCATAGATCCATACATCACATAAGCACTTTAAGCCGTTGGTCTCAGCTGTCATTTGTAGATCTTTGACAGTCGTTACAGGTAGTCAGAAGCCCAAGGCTGACATCCAGTCTTACCAGGGGGTATCGTATTACTTAGTTACTGGGTTGTAGAGGTCAGATAGGCAGTCGCTAGGATGCAGCTGATACTGGTACTCAGCTGCATACACTTAGACTGGAAGCCAACCCCAAGATAGGTTGGGAAAAGGCTAGGATGATGATGAGTCATACATCACATACAATGCAGATGGAAAACCCAATAACACTTTTCCCGACCCGGGAATCAAACCTAGAACCTCGTGCTCGTGAAACGGGCAGACATATTGCCTGGTTGCCAAAAACTTTTCTTACCTATTCCTCCTAGGACTGACTGCATCCCGGAGTGGGCTGGCAGGCGAGCGTGGACTACCGTCCGCGCCCACACACAGCGCCTGTAAGCCAGCTTCGCGGACATCACGCCGAGCTTGACGGAACAGTGGCACGCATTGTTCGCGCATTTTTATACCGGCCCTGGAAATAAAATGTTAGCTAAATACTACAAAAAACAGCATTTGTCATTGCTTTATTTGTTTTTTTACTGTTTGACAACAATACAAAAACAAAAAAATATTGACATAAAAACATTGTGCACGGCGACATCAAGTAATACTAATCCATTATAACTTGACCTCGCTTGTATGAGCTTCATCTGTTTAGGAGCTACGATGCCACAGCCATACACACAGATACACATGTCAAACTTATAACACCCCTCTTTTTGATAGGTGGTTAAATAAATTAACTTTTACCAACGTTTCTTCTCCATTTTCAATAAATAAGAAAATATCACAACTATATGTACCTTTAGGATCTTTATGAACTTACTTGTAAAACACAGTATCCTTATTATTATAGGTGAGACAGTTCTCTATCATGAGCTTGAAGTCGGCCTCGATATCGTCTATGGTGGTATACGCGCCGCGGTCTAACTTCTTGCCCATAGTGCTCAGGTCCATCGGATGCTTCACTATGGTGCTGTAGTCTGGTACCTGGGAGGAAATAAAAGAATATATTTGATATGAAATATATTTGTCTACATTTTGTTATTGATTGTCAATTATATGACATTGCGAGTATTAGCGAATATTAACTTTTTGAATACGAATACTTCGGGGATTGGGGTTCTAGATAATGTCAGAAGTTATAGATATCAAGTGTCCTACGGATGGAAGATTTTCTTAAATCATCCTTGTATGATTGATAACTTGACCCTAAAAAGGACGAAGTCACACGTTGGGCGCCAATTTTTGCACACAGTCCCTCGTTGGGCGCCAATTATGGCACACAGTTAAAATCATATACAAGGTTTTTATACTTTTTACACGTCGTACACTACGCGTTTTGATAACATACCTCTTGCAGATCCACAGGCTCAGTGAATATGTCGCTGGCATCCTTCTGCCGCAACATGCGCAGTAGCTTGTGCAGCGCGGCGCGTTCCGGCTGCAGCGAGTGCAACACGCAGCGTTCCCAGACGCGAGTGTATTCTGCCTTTAGACGCTCGCGTTTGCGTACTAGCTCGCACAGTAATCTGATGGGAAGAGGAAATGTTTGATGTTTTGAAAATACATGCAGAATAGAAAAAGTAATAATATATGTGTCTAAGTGAATATCATGAAATATTTTACCTCGCTCTCTCCAAGTCCTGTCGTATCCTCTGCCAGTATTTGAGTTGGTTGCACAGTTCTCTTACATTCACTGTGCCATCTTGTATGCCTCGGGTTCCTGTGATCAAGAGCAATATCATTTGGTTAGTGAGTTTTCTGGGAGATTAAATCAGGGAACCGAGGTGCCGAGATTATGATTAGGGTGGCGAGTCGTCGAACATGTAATGCGTTGAACCAGCAAGAAGTACATATAAAATGTCCATAAACTCTGACGTTCTAATAGAAATTCGTCGAATAAGGGTTGTAGAAAATAGGCGGAGTTCTCAATGTTCCCAGTTTTTAAAATAACCAAGCAGCTAAGAATTCCCCTCTCATGATGACTCCTAAAACGTACCGTTAGTTTTCGGACTTCAACGGAGTTAGCTTGAAAAGAACGCTAGTATACATTTTTCACGAGAAAGTTATTATTCAAATCAATTTTTTTGTAAGCTACAAACCATGATGACTCGTCAAACTCTGCAGCCTCCTCAGCAGCGGCACTCCATTCCGGCTGTGGCGCTTGAGCGTCCAGTACGCCAGCAGGCGCTTCATGAGCTGTGCCCGCGCCGCCGGAGCCCCGGGCGCCAGCGCCGCCACGTCGGCCACGCGCGGCGCGGGCAGCGCCGGCACCTGCACCACGGGCGCCCACGTGCGCTTCAGTGCCAGCACGCGCCGCGCCTGGGGCAATTGGATCTCACTCGAATATTCTAATTCTAATGGTTAGTTTGCAAATAGGTTTTTACAAACACTTTTACACGTCGACTTTTTTTTTAAACTAGATGAGGTTGTTGTTTCGTACCTGACTACTCTGAGAAGAAACAGCCGAAACAAACTCGGAGGTCACTGTCTCTTTTAAAGTCCAGACTTAGTTCAAGTCATATGAGGACCATGCAGATTAGCGTCCGTGGTCTTTTGAAGAAAGAACCAAACAGATTTGAGTGGACCTGTCCAGTCAGTGCAAGCTCCAAGGAGCTCTACGCCACTACGAACAATACCAAAGAATGGACATTTGGGTAGGCCGCATATAGTACTCAAACTGCCTGACAAACTCAACAAACTAGATCGAAATAAGAAGACCCAAATAGTCCTCATATTCACAGCAGTAAAAAAATAATAAATAAATATTTAAAATAACCATGGAGTATCTTGCCGGTCTTTCTCCATACGAAACGGCCAACCCGAACCGTGAAGCTTTTCTCGACGCATTATAAGTGCCCATGTAGGCCAATGTGAAAGAAAATAATTTGATTTTGAAGCGGTATCTCCGGTAGGATTTTTCATCGGAAATAAAAACCGGCCAAGTTCGAGTCGGACTCGCGCACAAAGTGTTCCGCGCCATTATTAATAAAAACGAGCAAAAATCTCACTTTTTTGTATGGAAGCCCTCTTAAATATTTATTTTATTATAAATTTGGTAATTTATGTTATAGCGGGAACAGAAATACATAATCTGTAGAAATTTCAACTGGCTAACTATCACAGTTCATGAGATACAGCCTGGTGACAGACGGATGGACAGAGAAGTCACGGTAATAGGG
Organism: Cerastis rubricosa; assembly: GCA_949152445.1. NCBI lineage: Eukaryota > Metazoa > Arthropoda > Insecta > Lepidoptera > Noctuidae > Cerastis > Cerastis rubricosa. The sequence goes on along the minus strand of OX424545.1, from coordinate 13,993,478 downwards.
TCCCGTTTGACCCTTTGGGTATGCAACCCTAAAAATGAACACCTTCCATACAAACTGCAGCGCTTATAAACCAGAGCTGCTCTTTGCTTTCTGCCATTATGTAAAGCTGTGCGTAGTCTGTCAGTGAATTTAAGATTTTTAAAAGTAGATGTGCAATAAAGAAAGAAATAATAAAATAAAGTTCTACTGCCGAAATACTCAAACGCAATTTAATTTTTATTTGCTGGTGAGAATGCAAACGAACGCTATTTCTTGGTGACTCATATTTGACCGATGCTTTAGTACCGTACTTCTTGGTTATGAGTGGCCAAGTCACCATATATGGCACAATCAGCACCCGGGGAAGCCTGTGTGAGGGCATGGGCTGTAATCAACCACGCGAGCCCAATGCGAACCAAACATATCACAATAAAAAGACGATATGAAGCGAACCTCGGTCAGCTTAGTTATATTTGAATAGCAATATAATAAACGTTTGAGTATTTGGGGATTAATAACAATAAAATAAAAGAAAATTAGAAGAAAATAAAAGAAAAGTGCATGTACTTTTAACGAGGTTTTTTTTCCATCACATACTTGCTTTATCTTCTCTCTGCCTTTCAGTCGGATCGCTGTCAGATCTGTGGATTTTGTATCGCCTTCGGATTCCTGCGCTCGACGCTCCTGGTAAAATTAAATGAAAATTTGAAACGACCAGATAAAACCATGATACAGGCAAACACATAATGTAGGCACCGACCAACCGTTGCGCTCTTTTACAAGGTTGAAACCTTCGAGTAATTTCTGATACTCGAAAATATTCCGAGAAAAATTACAAACTTGCATGTTAGAACTCGTTTTGTAAGACACTTGATATTTATTCCTTGATTCAGCATCTGCTTAGCCTTTACCCAACTGTGTTGGTCGGCTTCCAGTCTACCCGAATACAGATTAATACCATTATTTAATTCAGCAGATGAACAAATGAATAAATTTAAAAAAAACCTGCCAAGTGCGAGTCGAACTCGCGCACGAAGGGTAAATATTTATTTTATTCTGTTTTTAGTATTTGTTGTTATAGCGGCAACGGAAATACATAATATGTAGAAATTTCAACTGGCTAACTATCACGGTTCATGAGATACAGTCTGGTGACAGACGGACGGACGGACAGCGAAGCCTCAGTAATAGGGTCCCGTTTGACCCTTTGGGTACGGAACCCTAATAAAAAGTACTTAATACTATTTGAGTGAAAATCCAGAAAACAGCAAATCAAAGTGTGTGGGTAGTTATAATTACCTGCAATATGTGCGCAGGAGTATGTGCGTCGCAGTACGCCATCTTAGCGACCTGTACTGGCTGGCTGGGGTCACGACCCGCGCCCGCTGCCTCCATCTTCATGTACAGACTGAAATATGCCAAGTTGAGTTAATAACCGTAGTATCTATTTAACATTTCGAGCATATGGTGAATAAACTGAGAAATTCTGTCAAATTTATGTCCGTTATAAGGACTATCTTGTAGTATCCTATATATAAGCATGGGGGGTGCAACGGCACTGTATAAAAAATACTTTATTTATAGAGGGTGGAATTTTTCAATTTCACCTGGAGGATAATTACTCTTAATACTGAAGATAGCAAGAAACATTCATTTATTAAATAAAAAAAAACGTAGCAAACAATTTCGAAAATTGGTTTGCCGTTAATCGAACCAACTATCAGCCGATAGGGTCAAATCTCTCTAACAAACATGAAAAATTCCAGCCCGTATAGTCCTTCTGGTCGTTTTCGGTCACAGCGGCCAATCAGTGGAGATAAGACATCGGCATGGGAGACATTATAGGGCACAAGTGTTTACGCAGGCACAGGTGCATTCTGTTTCTTTACTTTCATAGTCCAATTTGACGGCAATCAGATACGACCGAAGAGAGATCAGGCGCAAGACCAACGACTTAACGTGCTTTCCGAGGCACGGGGGTATCATACGGCCAAGTTTCAAACTCCGGGTGCTTCCAAAGCCCAGCTGAGAAAGGACATCGTTCATTTTGTACCCAAAAATGAAAGTGCCGCCCAAAATAAAAGAATACTGGATTCTTATGGGAAATAATGTCCTGAAGATTTTTTTACTATTACAAGGAACGTCTACGATTAACCCCCACGCTGCTATTTGAGTTTAAAATTACAAAAATTGTAAATGCCGTTAATAAAAAATCAAAAAAAAACAACTTCCATAGGACTTTCATTTTTCAGTACAAAATATTCGAGAATTGAATGATGTCCTTTGGAAAAACCCAATAGCACTTTTTGCCCAAACCGGGAATCGAAACCAGTTCCCACGCTCAGCAGTCACGAGACCAACGGGGCAGTCGTTTTGTTTACACAGACATCAGATGTGTGAGAGTCTCTTCCTTAAATTCATAAATACCTCGACATAAAATGACAGGACAAGAGTAGTAATCTTTTGCAACTTGATTGATACATTAAGAATACTAGCTAGGTCTGTGGATATATTCTACTATTACTCACCCAGCTTGCTGCGCACAGGTGACATGGAAGGCAGAGTAACAGTTGCTCTTGTGACATTGAATACAAGCACCAACACTACGCTGCTTGCACACCATGCATTGAAGCTTCCATCGAGCAGCGGGTATCATCTCGATTGAGTCTGTGAGGGAAAAATAAGTTTTAGTTGCATCAGTGTTGAGTCGAATTTAGTCTAAAGAATGATGTCGATGCCACAGGACGAGTACGTCCCGTGTGGAAAATGTAGTTTATTCTCTTTCTGGTAGGGTATATTTTTCGTTGCCCAAATAAAGCGAATTAGGCCATGTATGTACAGATATAAGGGCAAGTGTAGTAAAATATATCGAATCTTGAGAAACCTGTGGAGTTTTTATTATTTTGCCTATATTTATTAGATATTTTTACTTTAAATAATCGTTTATCAGCATATAAAAATAACATAACAACATGGGAATAATTACAGGATTTTAAATTCTTACCTATAGGCTCCAAAAAGACAGTGTTAGCGAATCGCACTTCAGGTATCCATAATGCGCACACAACATGCGCCCAAGTGCCTTGATCCGTCTGCTTAAATGCACCTAATAACAAACAATATTGTGACTTAATCCTAGAGACAATAAGCGTCAAAGTGGAGCTTGTGGCTAAATAAGAACAGCTGCTCGGGTCGATCATAAGGTTAAACCATGCTTGCCTTGGTTAGTCCGTGGATGTGTGACCCATTACATACCGAGATTTTCCTCCGTGCCTCGGAAAACACGTTAAACCGTTGGTAACGGCTGTTATTTGTAGATCTTTGACAGTCGTTACAGGTAGTCAGTGGCCCGAAAGTCTGACAACCAGTCTTACCAACGGGTATTGTAACAATACCCAGTACTAACTGGGTTGTGGAAGTCAGCTAGGCAGTTGTTTCATGTAATATATCGGTATTCAGCTGAATCCGGTAAGACTGGAAGCCGACCCCAACATATTTGAGAAAAGGCTAGGCAGATTATGATGAATAAGAGTCAATTAACTTTGATAATTATCACTTCAAACATCTAAAGTAACTTTGTGTGTCAATCAAATATGAACTTTATTTCCTGCATTATAAGTGTTTTACACTTACCACCGGTGTTTGGACAAAGCACGCAGTTTACAAGCCGCGATGGTGATTGCAGACATCGCCTGCATAGCCACTGTCCTTCAGGAATGTATGGAACCTATAACAACCATAAATAGATTTGATAAAAAAAATAGAAGAGGGACAGTCAAAGCTTGCCGGTTCTTCTCCAAAGGAAACGACCAACCCGAACCGTGCACATTTTGTCGACGTTTTATAAGTGCCCATGTAGGCCTATGTATAATAAAATATTTTGATTTGTTTTGAAAGTTAACAGACAGAAAGGTATAGTGAAATGTCGCATTTCACAATATCGTACATATCCAAAATGTCGCGCCTGCCTATAAGAGAAAGGCCGTAAATATAGCTGTTGCCCTTGTCACATTCATTCGCGTGAAATTACTTTAAAAATATTACTTCCCTATTTAAATCAGATTTCGTTATAACAATTTCAAGTTTTCATTTCTTTTGTACGGAACCCTAATCTTAAATAAAAGTAATCTAGGTTACTCCTTATAACATCAGCTATCTGCCAGTAAAAGTCCAGTCAAAATCTCTTTCAAAATGGGACACTTGATTTTGTGTCCTCCTGTCCTGTTGTTAGCACATCACAGGAGCTGATGAACGGTACTGAAAGTAGCAAACTTGTCGCCAAATTTTGGGCTGACTCAATTTAAATTGTCATGGACACGCTGAGATTAAGATAGCAAAAACTCACCCCATAGCAGTCTTGATGCACAGCCAGGTTGCACATGTCACAGAACAGGATCACGTTGGTGTTCTGGCATTCGCCATCCATACAGATGCAGCATACTGCATCCTCATCCACTGTAGCTGCTGTTTGCTGGCCGTTCTGAGATGCCTATGAAATATACATGGTGTAGTTGAACTCGAATTTCTAAAGAGAGAGCTTGTGCATTTAGAGACTCTCATAGCTTTAATTACTGTATAATTTGGCAGTAAATAATTTAGATTAATTATAACTTTTATCTTTTATCCAGCTGCGTAATGACAGCCTCCGCAGGAATTGGCCCTTGGTAATTAAGCTATTGGATAGATTCATTATTGTTATAATTCTGGCTTAAAGGAAAATTGATTAACCGATGAATGTGTTGCTGGGGTGTTTATTGACAGACCTGTTCTTCCCAGCTAAACCACCAGGAAGTTGAAAGGAGTGCCTTTTGGGGAACTGTCTTGAATAATTTCGACTTTCAAATGTGTTGATCCTCAGTAATTGATTAGTGTACTTCCAATTTTAATTATAGCCAGGGTCTTCTTTCACCATTGTTGAATAAGTTTGAATTATCCATGGTCATTGACAGGTGTCCACCACAAAACAGACGTACTGACCAGTTTGGTGCTGTTCAAAAAAATAATTTATCTTGTACATGAGATCTTACTTACTTGGAAATAAGACTCCTTCTCCAATCTATCCATGAGTAGTTCCAGCGTATCAACAGTGACTGCAGGCAAGTTCTGCTTCGCACGTGTCTTATTAATTATGGCCAGCCATGCAGTATCCTCCTCATCCACATCATATTCTACTTCCCCATCCAACTCTTCAGCTGATTTCTCTATGAACCGGATGTAGGCGTTTGGTCGAGGTGGGGCATCACAAACGCGCTCATTGTAGTCATCAACAAGCTGAAATTGAAAGTTTGGAGCAGGAGGTGGATGAGTTCTTAACCAGAATTGTGGTAAGCTGTTGTTGTTGTGATTCTCTATGTTAAATTTTATATTTTTAATACATTAATTAGAACCTGAAGTAGCAATTTTCTAGAGTTGACCTAGTTATCTCCTTAGATGTTATCAAGTAGTTCTATGTAATCCTACAGGACATAGAAATGAACTGCATGCGTAGCATGACCACTGTAGAAACAACTTTTGTCTACGGAAGAATCAACATAATGACAGATAGAAAGTGACAATGTGTCAGTTTGTTGATTCTTTCGTCGACATAGCCCGTTTTACGGAGGTCATGCTACACATGCTGTAGTGTAGCTGGAGAAACCAAGGAATCCTGTAGGCCTGAACAAATGTTTTCCTATACAATTTCAGTTTGATTCCAATGCTGCAGTCAGTTTAGAATCTCTCTAAATGGAGTCGACCAGAAACAAACTTATTAATGGAGTTATGATCCAGAGAACTATAATATACAGCCACTTGACCTAAAGGCCAGCAATTTCAAAACCTAAAAATATCTGCATTTGTTGCAGTACTATAAACCAATACATTTATTTATATTCAAATAATTCATTTATTATTCCAATTAAACCATTTACAAGCACATTTACATTGCAAAAGAGGCAGTAAGATAGTAAGTGTTGGAAGATATTTGCCTATACCAAAAAGTATGGATTTATGTGTCCTCTATGGATAAAAAAGACAAGACATGCCATACACTGTTTGAGTGGCAAGGTTTAGTTGTAATGCTGTTGGTCTAAATTGTTTGAAGAAATTGGATTCTGTGACCAAGAGAGACCACTAGGATCACACTCATTCAAAATCAAATTATTACAGACCCCTCGTAACAGTCATTGGACTTTGAAAATTAACTGAAAACACAGGCTAATGAAAGGTACCATTATTTTCTGATGCACCTTATTTTACAAAAATGCTAATCTTTACTTTACCAATAAAAAGACTGTATAATTAAGTTATTTAATAATCATTCTTTATCATAGGTAAACAAGATTGTGGAATACAAAAGTAAACAATAATATTACAACAATGAATGCACCATACCTTGAAGCTTGCTTCAGGTAATTTGACGTGAGGTTCAGCTGGAGGTGTCACAATAGGCAATGGCTTTTCCAGTTCAGCATTCGTCTTTTCCCATTCTTCCAAAGACATTATTGGCAAAGGTTGATCAATGGGAATTCTGCTGATTTTGCCATCTATCTCAAATTGGACTACTTTTTGAGCTTCCGCGAAAGTTAGAGCCTCTTTCGGTGGACTCTGAAGCGCGATGTCACCCGTCGGCACGGCCGCCCTGCCTCTTCCCTTTTTCCGATGACTAGCTACTGCTGGCGTCGCCGGGGTTGGGTTATCGTGATCATAATGAACCAAGTGATACTGTAGGCCACATAAACTCTTGTACACCTTGTCACACTTTTCTAAAGGACACTGATACGGCGGAGGCCGGTTTTGCCGCAGTTTTTTGCAAAATTCAAAGACATCAAAGTCCAAGCCCATTTTGCAAGTTTTTATGACACTCCTTTTTATAAAAGCACAAGCATTGCTTGTAGATGTTAACACAACATTCACTGATTAAAGTTAACACAAACTGGGAACATAATTACTCAAAATAAATATGATTTTACTATAAACACGAAAGTGAAAGGCGCAAAATTATTTTTTTAATTTTTTGTTTGACTTCGTGGTTTACTTGTCAAATAGTGATGTCCCGTTCCCGACTAACAAAATTATAGAAGGCTGACACTTCTGCCAAAATTCATAGAAGCAAAAGCTCTAGAGTAGCCAAAACTGAAGTTTCTCCTCTACCAATCAAATCTGGAAAACCAAGGTGTTTCATATCTGGAAGTAAGCACTTAATATGCACTAACATGACTTTATTTAAGTACAATATTGAAACAGTTTTTACGCCGTTAAGATAGAAACAATTCATGGTACGTTGGTAGCTAGCAGGGGCTAACAGGTAGGTGATTTGGCATAGGGCCATGTTAGAGGTTGATTATTCTCTATGGTTTTTGTATTGTCAAAATATAAGAAAAAGAAGCACTTAAAATAATAGAATTATATTAGCTGTCAAAGGGAGAAATATATGGTTTTAATTTCACGGATTTAAATTCCTCACAACATGGTAGCAGAGGTCCGTGGTTCTTTTTAAAATCGATATTACAAAATACGATAACAGTGTTTATTAGTGAATATGGCAACCAAACCAGATATCACGAGATTTAACATTGGGAACCTAGATGGCACCAACTGGTTGATATGGAAGTATAAAATATCTATGTTACTGAAGGGAATCCCAAAAGCCCTAGATCTATTAGAAGGTAGATATGAAAAAGCTTTATGTACAGATGACAAAACTGCTTCAGAAAAGTTTCAAGAACTAGATAGCACGGTTCTTATAATTCTTACGAGCAATATGAAAGATGAAATTGTTCAAAGAATAATGCGTTTCGAGTCTTCTAAAGAAGTATGGGATGAACTAAAAAGGTTGTTTGATGGAGATGGTGACGATTTAGTATATGACAATTGCCTAAAGTTCTTTGAGTACAAGAAGCAACTGGATGACAATATGGCTATACATCTTTCAAAGCTGAAGAATATTTGGTTCAAACTAAACAAAGAAATTACGAAGCTTGAAGGAAACAATGAGTTACCAGAGGTACTATTGATATGTAAGATTTTAGATACTTTACCAGAGGAATACCTTACTTTCAAATCTAGTTGGCTACTTATGAGTAAAAAGGAGAGGACTATAGAGAGACTAACCTCACAACTCTGTGCCTTTGAAAGAAACATAGATACACAGGCTTCTATGTCTACAAGTGTGAGTAACCAAGCTCTTACAGTTAAAGCTTTTCAGAAGAAAGTAAACAAGGCTTACAATAAAAAGATAAAGTGCAATTACTGTGGTCAAGATGGACACAAGGTAAGAAAATGCTCTAAGTGGTTGAGTGATGGTCGACCTCCCAAGCCAAACACAAATACAAATAATGTGAATAGTACAGTCCTAATGAACGTTGACAGATGCTTATACCCTGACAAAGATAATTGGTATCTGGACAGTGGAGCTACAAGCCACGTCACATTCAGGAGAGATTTATTCCATACGTTTGAAGTTTTTGGTTCACAGCATACGGTAATGACAGCGAATGGCGAGAAAGTAGATGCCACTGGTAAAGGTGACATAAAACTTGAAGCTACGGTTGGCGATCATAAAGAAATGATAACCTTATGCGATGTGTGGTGTGTGCCAACACTGCAGAAAAATTTATTCTCATTATTAGCAGCGCAAGATAGATTACCGCAAAGTTTATTTGAATCTGACCCCGAGTTCTGTAGATTGAAATCTAAAGGTCAAGTCAAAGTTACAGGCATTCGAAAGAAAAGAGGAGGGCTGTTTAAACTTAATGTGAAGAATGTAATGCCACCAATTCTAGTCGAAATTAATGCACTGATACGCCAAGATGTATTACAGATTTATCATGAAAGACTTGTACATCAAAGCAAAACGCATGTGAAGAAGTTAATTGAAAGGGAACTGAAGATTAAGGTACCGAATAATACACATGAATGTTGCGAAGGTTGTAGCTTTGGAAAAATGAAAAGGCGACCTTTTGGAACCAGAGACAGAGCAAAGATACCTGGCGAGATGATACATTCAGACGTGTGTGGACCTTTTCCATTTTCATACAAAAGATATCAATATTTCGTTCTATTTAAAGACGATTTCAGCAAATACCGTTATGTATACTTCATGAAACAGAAGTCTGAAGTCCATTTAAAGCTTCAACTGATGCTAGAAGAAAGCAAAGTAGCTGGTCATGTAGTAAAAGAACTATTAAGCGACAATGGTGGAGAGTTTGACAACGAGAAAACTCGAACAATACTACAAAGATATGGCATCAAGCATAGATTGGTTATGCCATATACGCCACAGCAAAATGGTTGTAGTGAAAGGGAGAATAGAACGCTTGTCGAAGCCGCTCGTGCCATGATGTACGCGCACGAAGAGTTGCCTATTGCCTGTTGGGCAGAACTTATAAATACCGCAGCGTATGTACTAAATCGTACAGGACACACTCCTATTGATGGTAAATCACCATACGAATTATGGTTTAACAAGAAACCAAAGATAAGTCATTTAAGAATCATTGGAAGTCCTTGTTATGCCCATGTACCCAAGCAAAAGCGTACGAAATTGGACAAGAAAGCAAAAAAATGTTTATTGATCGGTTATGATAATGATGACGGGTATCGTCTTCTGGATGGAAATTCACTGGTACGATCAAGAGACGTAGTATTTCAAGAGTCAGCAGTCTGCAGATCTGACATGAAATTGAATATTGGATCTAAATCTGCTGAGGAAAACTCTGAGATGGAAATAAGTCTACGATTACCAACGAATCTTTCTGCAAGGGAGGAGAATAATAGAACGATTCATGATGTAAGGGAGGAAGCAAATGAAAGTACAGATACATTTCAAGAGTGTATACCTCCTGAATCGTTTGAAGATACACCTAACACAGAGATAAATAACGGAATCCCAGAATTATCTTCGGAAACTCAAGATGAGCATGATGTAACTGATGATGTGGACAACGATTTATCAGAGCAAACATTACCAGAACGCTTGGAAGCGATAAACGATGAGATTTTGCCAGATAGAGAAATAGAGAATGAAGGACGAATAACTCTTCGAGACAGATCAAAGCTAAGACCTCCTGCAAGACTTGGTGACTACGTAATGATATCAGTAGATGATAAGACTGAAAATGATGAACCTACAACATATACTGACGTACTACAGAGTCAAGACAAGGAGCATTGGTTTAAAGCAATGAAAAGTGAAATTAAGTCCTTAGAAGAAAATAAAACCTGGTCTCTAGTTGATCTACCCAAGGATCGCAAAGCTATCTCGTGCAAATGGATCTATAAAATCAAAACGAACGCTGATGGTACAATCGACAAATACAAAGCAAGGCTTGTTGCTCGAGGTTTTTCCCAACAACCCGGAGTTGACTTTGACGAAACGTTTAGTCCTGTTGCAAAAATGACGACAATCAGATCGATCATAAGTGTTGCTGCAAACGAAGGTTTATCTCTTACTCAATTTGATGTCACAACTGCTTTTCTAAATGGGTCTATCGATGAAGAGATATACATGAAACAGCCAGAAGGTATCAATGACGGAACTAAACGAGTTTGCAAGTTAAAGAGAAGTCTATACGGACTTAAGCAAGCACCAAGATGTTGGAATAAGTGCATCGTGGATTACTTGAAGACCATAGGCTTTCAACAAAGTCAAAGTGATCCTTGCTTATTTATTCGAAAGCGATTGCAAAATAAAATCATTTTGGCATTATATGTCGATGACGGACTCGTAGCTGCAACAAAGCAGAAGGATGCAGATAAGTTTATGGCAGAACTTAAACGAAGGTTTAAGATAACCGTAAAGCCTGCAGACTACTATCTAGGTTTGCAACTACTATACAAAGATGATGGCTCCATAAGTATAACGCAGAAACATTACACTGAAAAGGTTTTAGCTAGGTTTGGGATGAACAGCTGTAAATCAGTAACTACACCTATTATCAGAGATTCGGAACTACGACAGTCTGAAAGAGAGGGCATAGACGAGAAGTCATACCCTTATAGGCAAGCTGTTGGTGCCTTAGCGTACCTCATGGTAGGAACACGACCTGATATTGCCTACGCTGTTGGTGTCGTTTCCAGAAGCCTAGAAAATCCTTCAAAAGAAGATGTATTAAAGGTAAAGCGAATAATGCGCTATCTACAAGGGACATCAAGCTATGGAATAACGTACAAAAAGGATTGCAAGTCCGGAATATTAGAAAGTTTTAGTGACTCCGATCATGCAGGAGACGTCAAGGACGGTCGCTCGACTAGTGGCATCCTTTGTTTATACGCTGGCGGACCTATCTCCTGGGCAAGTCGTAAACAGTCATCGGTTGCTATTTCCTCGACTGAAGCTGAAATAGTTGCAGCCAGCGAAACAGCACGAGAAATAGTATGGCTGCAAAGACTATTTGATGAAATTTCTGCTCTGAAGGATGTTCCCATACTGCAAATTGACAATGACGCCGCTGTGAAGTTGGCTCAAAATCCTGAACTGCATAGAAGAACAAAGCACATTGCAATCAGACACTTCTATGTGAGAGAACTAGTTGCAGATGGAAGACTTAAGGTTCAGCACGTTGGTACACAACTTCAAAGTGCTGATTTCTTAACAAAGGCTCTTAGCAGGCCATCTATGATAACAATATTGAACCGAATTGGTTTACATTGTTTGTTAAATTAGTATTTTTTTTATATAATAGACTGTACAAAAGGGAGGATGTTAGAGGTTGATTATTCTCTATGGTTTTTGTATTGTCAAAATATAAGAAAAAGAAGCACTTAAAATAATAGAATTATATTAGCTGTCAAAGGGAGAAATATATGGTTTTAATTTCACGGATTTAAATTCCTCACAACAGGCCAGCCCTACGTTGTTCCAGGACTACGGGAAGAAATTAATGATAAAATGAAGGTTTTCAGTTCAGTTAACAGTAACATTTTAATATGTTCAGTAGGTTATACAAGGTGGAGGGACACCCACGCTAAAACGGTTACCACGTATTCAGTACATCATCATTCTGAACGACATAGAAATTAATCGACGATTTAAAAAAAACAGCTTTACATGTTGTATGCATAAAGTTATCACCTACCTAGTTCGCAAATGCCACCCCTAAGGCGACCCACTGACCGCTGTTTCCCAACTATATTGGCGTCGGTTTCCATTCTAACCGGATGCAGCTGAATACCAGTTTTTTACACGGAGGGACTGCCTATCTAACCTCTACAAACTAGTTAGTACTGGGTAATGCAAAAATGTCAAACCTTTTGGTAAGACTGGTTGTAAGACTTTCGGGCCACTGACTACCTATAAAGACCTGTCAAAGATCTACAACTGGGACAGCTTGGACCAACGGCATTACGTGGGGGCGAGGCACGGAGAAAGCTTAGTATATAATGGGACCCATCCAAGCAAGCATGGCTTGCGGTTACGCCCGCAAGAAGTGGCAAATGATTTTGTTCGACGATTCGCTCTTTGCTTCTTCTAAATTTTGTCCCTCTATGGCTCAAACTAAAAAAGCATAAATTGTTTAGCCAATTTGAAGTTCTGAAAATAAATTGACTAAACGTCGTATATTGCCAACGCAGAAAAAAATTGCATAAAATAGAATTTTCAAGAACATTCTACTTTGCTCTATGATTTAAAAAGTCAGCTGTCAATTGTGTCGATAGTTTGTTGTTGTGCGCAGCCAGTGTTAATAAAAAACGTAAAAACTCTTCCTGGAAGTGTAGGTAATCCGAGATATTTTTGCTGAGATTTAACTGTTTTGACTATAGTGAAAATGGATATTTATGGGTATCCCGGTTTTCCGTACAATCAGTCTGATGAACTCGCGAAACAAATGTTTGCACATCAAGCGCTGGCGTCGTCGATGCCCTTCAATCGGGGGATGACGGAACCGCATGCAATGCCTGTGCCTACGGGTGCGCCGTGGAATGTGCAAGGGGTGTCATGGGGCATGTCGTCGCCACCTCAGCTGGTGCAGTTCACTGGTCAGCATCCAGCTATGGACCAAAAAGTCAGCCCTGTTATCCACTGCAAAAGAAAGAGTTTGGATGTGGAACCGGCCATGTAAGTATATTTTTTTAGTATGTTTTACGGTAGTTATGCAAAATATTCAATTGCGCATTTGTTCGAAATGTACTTTCAACTTAATGGTATACCTCAATTTGTTATTATATCTCTGAACCTGTTTGTATACAATTACATAGTAAACAAAAATTCTCATCCCACTACTTTTGATTGTTGATTTTTTACAACACATCATACTAATCTCGTAGACTTACACTCATCAAGACCATATCTTTTTCAACAAAATCTTTTACATAGCTTCATGTTCTTAAGTTGACTGCTGAAGTCCAACCGGTTTGTAGCGACCTGGACAGCTCTGTCATTAGTATAGATCGGAGTAGGTAGATTGATTTTTGGTACTTGTATCATAAACGCACACAGAAAGAATAACGTAAATAAGCCATTTTTTCAGGAATTAATTCCGGTATTTCCGGATTCAATTAAATATTGTTAATGTTGGTAGTGTTATTATTACTACTCAATTCAAAATTTAAAGGAAGGAATAATAAAAACAATTGAATTCTGATCGAAGCATTATTTTTTTTTTTACTTTTAGCCTTTTTAATGGCCACAACTTTTTATAGATTGTTGCACTTAAATTTCAATCAAATCAACCAATTCCGGAGGAATGTCCATATTAATATAAATGTTTCGGATCAATGACCAATTCAATCTACCTACTCCGATCTATGGTCATTAGCCTCATTTAGGACATAGGGTGCAAGTAGATGACTAACTCAAGTTCGTACATAGATTAATAGTATATTTAAGCTTATTTATCTTCCAGACCTGCAAAGCAACTAATAACAGAGGAGAAAATGGCCGCCCACATGAATAGTCTCCACATATCATCAGAATACACTCCGCACTCACTAGCGGCTGATGAGCTCATGGACGTAGGCATGGAACCGGTGAGCGAGAAGCTGAAGGGTCACACAATTATTCTGTCTGAGGAGCTGAAGAAATTGCAGAAGGAACCTTTGTTACCTGCATCACTTATTGAAAGGTAAAGCACTTATCTAAAGTATATAATAGCCTGAAACTGCTCCCCTGTAAAGTTTACTTCAAGAGCAAAGAGGCATTAAGGTTTGATTAGCTCCCTTAATAGGCACATAATGTGCTCTGTATCAACCTGAGGAGCTTGTGGCTAAATAATAACAGTGACTTGGGTCAACCTATAGGTTAAGCCGCAACTGCCTAGGCTGGTCCGTGGATGGGTGACCACCCATTACATACCGAGTTTCCTTCATGTCTCAGAAACCATGTTGAGCAGTTGGTCCAGGTATTCAGAGGCCCCACTAAGTGGTATTGTGGCTTACAGGGTATTGTATTACACAGTACTAACTGGGTTGTAGACATCTGGGATGTGGAGGACCCAGTACTATCTTGTAAGACTGGAAACCAACCCCAATGTATTCGGGAAAAGGCTAGGCAGATGATGATGATAGTGAAACATCTTTTGTGATGTGACTCCTCAGTCACACAACTTGCAGTAAATTGCACACAATTTAAAAAGATTAAATGAATTCAACAATGAAATCTTTTGTGACTCCTAACCTCCTTGACATAAGTGCATAAGATTGAACCTGCTCTATTGTATTGTCAAGACCAAGCTCAATAAAGATTGTAATGCGGCAGTTATCTCTATAGTGCACATTTTCACTAAGACTAGTTGACGCGTAATTGAATTCCTAAGTACACGATGGAAGTGACCCAACACACTAAAGGACTACTATTTATTCAGGTACATCAATTTTAACCAAGACATAGAAATTACAAAGGTGCAATACCTGCACAATCAAAATGTATGGGACAGCCGTTTTTAGGGTTCCGTACCCAAAGGGTCAAACGGGACCCTATTACTGAGACTTCGCTGTCCGTCCGTCCGTCCGTCCGTCCGACCGTCCGTCCGTCCGTCTGTCACCAGGCTGTATCTCATGAACCTTGATAATTAGCCAGTTGAAATTTTCACAGATTATGTATGTCTGTTGATGCTTTAACAACAAATACTAAAAACAGAATGAAATAAATATTTAAGGGTTTTAATTTTTTTTTTCAAAAAATAAAAATTAAAAAGTGATTTTTTTGCTCGTTTTTATAAATAACTAGCTGTCCAGCGCAACTTCGTCTGCGACACATTTTCTCCGTTTTCGCAACATTTTTCGTTGCTGCTCCGCTCCTATTGGTCGTAGCGTGATGATATATAGCCTATGTCCTTCCCCAGGTTGAAATCAATCTTCTTGCTAAATTTCATTAAGACCCGATCAGCCGTTTAGTCGTGAAAAGGTAACAAACAAACAAACATATAGAGATGAGACGTATATACTGGTAGAGGTATATATACCAAGTATGTGCTTCCCAGTACATAGACCGGGTACGGACCGAAATACTGGGTAAATACCTTGAAGGTATGACGTCAGACGCATAGTACGATACGAACCGCTACCACAAGGTAGCGCCCAGTTTTATCGGTAGTTCGGTACGCCGAAGCAACCCGAAGCTACCCGACAGCTTACGAAGGGACCCGAAACGTCATTCGTGCTTTATGAACATTCGGTTGATTTAATTTTACTTATATATAGAAATAACTAGAATTCATTAATAACCATCGTCATACTCTTAGCCGACAGTCCTAAGCCTGGTAAAGTAGGAAGGAAAGATTTCATATCTCATAATGCATAATTACGTATAGGTACTTGAAACATCGTACCTACATTATATTGGAGGCATACCATACTTATCGCATACGTTTACTTATCGAAATCCTACCACACCCTAATACTTAGCAGTATTTTGATACCTGGTATTTGTACCAGGTATTTCGTGATACCCATACCTTAAAGGCCGGGTATGGAGAATGGCAGGTATATCTCATCTCTACAAACATACAAACAAGCAGAGTGACTTTCGCATTTATAATATTATAGTATGGATGGTACGGAACCCTTCGTACGCGAGTCCGACTCGCACATGGCCGGTTTTTTTTAAATTACCTAGTGGTGTGGTTTAGAATTATGTACTAAATACGTAGCTTACGATTTATGAGACTCAGGTCATTTTGGTTAAGACTTTTCTGACCAGACAATCACATTTTGCGAGAGT
This sequence comes from Cerastis rubricosa, assembly GCA_949152445.1. Taxonomy (NCBI): domain Eukaryota; kingdom Metazoa; phylum Arthropoda; class Insecta; order Lepidoptera; family Noctuidae; genus Cerastis; species Cerastis rubricosa. The sequence continues at coordinate 13,977,361 of OX424545.1, read as the reverse complement.
ATCTATAGTCAATTAAAGTAGATAATTAATCTATTGTCTCACTAAGTTGCATTCCATTTTCATATTATGATAACGCATTTACCTTCAGCTTTCATTGTTTCACATACAAAAGCTATTACTTATATTCTTTGTTTAAATTGTAAGTCTTCCTAGAGACATTGCCACGAAAAGTGAAACTATTTTGAGATGCATAACCATTTCAAATGTTGAAGCAAACATTAAGCCTGAGTAGGTAGTAGCGTTTCGAGTATTCGCGAGATGCGCATACTATCGAATATCGTACTTAAGGCCCGAGAATTAAGATGCATATTTCCATTGTTAGACTTCGTGATGCCGTCAGCTGCATCTGCACATCTGGTCGGGGCGTCCGTACAAACGGCGAATCATCAAGCTAAAAATTTCCAGTATAACATGACCTCGCTTTTTATAAATTTCCCGTACAATGAGGGATCCGCATAAACTAGTTTTGCACAGATTGGTCGTCGTCCGTGAATCGCTTAATCAAGAGCCATTTTCTCAAATTAGACGGAGAATCAACGCCGATTGTTGTCAAAATTACTTAAAAACTTCACCACTTCCTAGCAATTTAGGCTAGGGAGAGAAACTAGGGGTACAATCTCGCCAGCAAAAATATGTCTGATAATGAAAACAGCTCCAACATAAAAAACTCAGTTTTCTATGAAATTTCACCTAAATCAAAAGTCGGAGTTAAAACTAGTTAGCTCAGTTACCCATTTTCACTTTTCAACAAGAAAGCTTTGGATACACTGACTGAGACGAATCCACCCGTCGATTGTTTTGATAATAATTAGGAAGACTGGCGAATATTGGCCCCAGTTTAAAAACCTCCATACAAATTAGTTGTCAAAACCAGCGCGAAATTCCGTCCCACATCCCAGGATTTAATTTTATTTATTTATTTTATTCAGACCGACGACAGATCCATAAAGTGATAGTATAATCTTTAATTCTTTACCACATCATCATTTGCCTAGCGTTTTCGTAACTAAGTTGGGGTCCGCTTCCAGTCTAACCGGATGCATTTGATAGACAGTCGCCTCATCATCATCATTATTTCAGCCCAAAAGACATCCACTGCTGGACATAGGCCCTTCCCCAAGTGTCGCCACATTGACATTTTGGGGGGTGTAGCCATAATCGCCACGCTTGGCACGCGGGATGGCGATCGCAGTACGGTTGTCACAAAAGCACAGAGAACGCTGCGGCCCATCTCTGGAAAGTCCCTTAGTCGCCTTTTACGACACCCCCGGGAAGATATGGGATGGTGCTATTCTTTACATTCGACACCATACAGAAGTCGCCTATCTTAGTATAATCTTAAGTTATTGTTAGTAAATAACAAAATTACAATAAATAAACAATAGGTACATTTTAATTGGCGGCATGGACGTTAGCCTGATAAATGGCCCATAAATTTTGTCCGCCACTAGCTAGAATATTTAGTAAACTTAATTTAAAAGAGTTTCCATGGAGTTTCTTGTCCGTGCTTCTCCGTACAGGGGCTACTATGACGTCTTAAAACATTATTGTTTCATTCTATTCCAGAGTGGGGAAGAGATGGATCTAGATGACCTGTATAGCTCCGTCTCTTTCCCACTATGGAAAAATAATAAAACAATAATGCTTTAAGATGTCATGGTAGACCACCTGGTCTAGGTTTAGGAAGTCAGCTCAACTTTCAGACTAACTGAACAACTCCTTGACTTGAAGTGCCTGTAAATGGAAATAATTGCTTTGAGTTTCAGCTTCAGTGCCGACATTCGTTTCAGTTTGATAGCACGCTTGTAATTCCCGAAGGGTGAGGCAGAGGTGTTTAAGTCCCATGTAATAGGGGCGAGCCTATAGCCATGAACCGGGCACAAATCCAGACTCCGTGGCTGCTACTGAGAAATTTCTGATAGAAAAAGCAATTGAAAATTTGGGCATGTACCCAGGTCCTAAAGCTCTGCAGTCACCATTGCGAACACTAGACTAACAAGACAGTCGATTTTTAGTTTAAGTTACTTCAAAACATGAACATTACGTTAGGTTTACTTTAGCAAATGATTCTTATCGGATCACTTTAAGATGTTAAATATTGTTTTTAAAAACTGTTGTGCTATAAATCGTATAGTTTTAGAGCTCCTTCTGCCTGTGATACAGGAGTATCCTATCCAGGCAAAGAACATTGTGAGACCTACATTGTATAAAAAGTTTTTTTTTTTGAAGTGAAACTTCGTATGCGACTTCCAACAAGGTTGCGTTAAACGTTTAACGCTACCATGGAGGGGGTATGAAAGCACTTATTTCCACATTACCAAGTTTCACTTCTTCCGCGCGGAGGGACTTCACGCACTATTGTTGTATTTGACCCATTTTTGGTTCTGAATAATGTTTTTTTTTTATTACTATTTCATTTTCTTATTTCTAGGTTGGAGAAGCCCCACATGTCGCTGGTGGTCTGGAAGCCCAGAGAGAGTATCCTAGCGACGTTAAAAGAGGACGAAAAGAAGGACGAACAAGCTCAACCAAGAAGAAATGGCATCCTAGTTCCCGCCCACCAGTCAATAGAGGATATTGATATGTGATAATGTTGTAAGATAGTTGTATAATGCCTGTTTACACTTAAACCAGGGCTCGGCTAAATTAATTCCTGAATTAAAGCGCGCTGTTAGATTTTCATCGCTCTGCTTTGTGGCGTAAGTTACAAAAAAGCTTTATCAAAATCGGTTCATGCTTTTAGGAGCTATGTTGACACAGACGGTTACACAGATAAATAGAGACTCAGATACATACTTCAAACTAATAACACCCTTCTTTTAGGGGGTTAAAAAAAAACAAAAGACTAATTAAGAATGCATGTTTTTCGGTCTTTTGTCATCAATATACCTTCAGAGCATTTACGCCTTACAATAGTTCATACGAACTTTCAAGTCCTTTTTTCCGAAATGACTGAACCGATTTTAATGAAACTTCACACCCATTTGCAGGATACATAGGTCTAAAAAGTTACTAAAAACATTTTCGAAAAATAGTGTAACAGCTAAATTAGACCGATTATAAATTATCCGTAGAAACAGAAATTTCCAACTATCTTGTTTTTTTAAAGACATTTCGAAAATGTTTTTTAGTAACTTTTTAGACCTACGTATTCTGCTTATGCGTATGAAGTTTCATTAAAGTCGGTTTAGTCATTTCGGAAAATAAGGACTTGTAAGGCGTAAACGCTCATAAGAGTGAGCAAGATACCCCGGGGATTAAGATGCTTAGATAATCGCACGAGTGCACCGCAAGCGCGTGGCTGTGAATGTCCAATGGTACGCACGGCGACCACTTAAGCAATACAAAACCAGTTTATTCGGATCTATCATTGTATTGGAAATCTAAACAAAGCGAGGTCATGTAATACTAGAAATTTATAGCTTGATTGATGTGTCGCCGTATGTTCGACACATTTCGAATGACTACAATATTAAACTCCTGATTTGCTAAGGTAGATTGTTGATATTTGAGCGGGAGAGTCCCCAAAAACACAAGCCCTTCCTAGTATTATAGCTGTACAGAAGAAGTGGTTTAAAATTCAACAACGAGCTTTTATTTAGGCATTACTTTAGGTGCCACCTAGTTTAAATGGAAACTGGCATACTCGGACACTGTGTACCTTTATAAAGATTGTATGTAAGTCAATATCAAGTTTATGTTATAATTATAAGTAAGTTTGTTTTTGCATTGTACGTAGCTGTAGGTTGCTTGGTAACTTTTGCTCTACATTTTGTCAAGATTATGAAAGTTTTTTTTTGTGCAGTAGTAATATTTTGAATGATAATTACTGATATATTTACAGGTAATTATTAATTAATATCATAAATCTTCGAGGTACAATTCGCTATAGAGGTAGAATTCCGAAGTCGATTGTTACCGCAACGGCAAAACCAATCACTATGACAATGCGATGGGTTTTAAAGTAACTCTTCCAAAAAGCCGTACGTCCGGGGTAAGTTAAGTTTCGATTGAGCTGTGACACTAACAGGCACTGTGTAAACCTCCCCCTCACCCCTAGATCGTGGGGCCCTGGGCACTTGCCCAGAGTGCCCAATAGAAAGGATGGCCCTGAAGATTGCGCGTTTGGCGTTGCGTATAAGGTCGCATTCGGAATTGCCTTACCTCTTTTATTAAAAAAAAGTGGATGACTGTTCTGTTGCAGACCATACGATAGAGATGTCGCACCTCATAAACTTGTTATGTATTACAAAATCTAAGCGAGTTTTTATATTTACATAGTAAGTAAAATTGTGCACGAATAAATGCCCCATTTTAATAAGAGTGTAGAACATTGATTGTAAACTTTATGTATAGTAACATAATGTATTTCTCCTTACTTGTCTTATTTTGTAAACAAATAGTACGAGAATCATGAATTTTGTAAACAATCACGTACATACTTTTATTGGAGTATAACGGTGTTGTTATAAGAAACTCCCATGGTACATATAACATCAAAACCGGTCGCGAAAAAAGCATTTAAATTCTTAAATAATCTGAAAATCAATATCTATACAAGCGTATTTGCTTACCAAACAAGAAAGGTAAAGAAAAATACACTTTACGCGCATTCGCGATGGTAGACTTTTGAAGTACTTTTCATTGTGTAGCTAAATGTACTAATTTCTAAATTGTTAATCTTGAATTATTGAAAATTAAACTAATGAGTGTATGTAAGCCTTGTAGTGAAAATATGATGTCTTTGAATAAAAATCGAGAAATTAAAGTAGCCGTGTACCTCTCGCAAACGTCTGGATCGAACCTTGAACATTGACACAAAGGGACCTCTTGCACTACGCGACCATTCTTGACCGCAGAAGCTTTGAAAATGAGAAAAAATTGACCGGAACTGGGTAGTTGAGCGGTCGTGCGACGTACAGTCTGCAAAGGAGATGAGTAACCAGATTGTCATACTACTAGACTAGTGTGAGAATCTGGTAACTTATCTCCTTTGCAGACTGTACGTCTGAGTAATTTTTTCCTACCTCCTTTTTTTTTCTACCTTTTTTCCTACCACAGGGGTAGGATCCTAACATACTCATGCTTCGTCTATGTTCATACATCTAGTCATACACGCACGCCAGTAGCGCGTACTTCGCACCAGGAGGTCTACTCTCTTTCTCCGAAACGAAACTTAGGCAACGAACGAAAATTAAAGGTATTTACGTTTGTGACCTTATTCTATATCATTTGCGGACGCACATAATAACATTTAATACATTCGTTCACGTTAATTGTCTGTAAATTCGAACTTCTTGTGTGCGTCCGCAAACGATATAGATTAGGGACACAAACGTAGGTAACTACGTTTAATTTTCGTTCGTTGCCGAAGTTACGTTTCGGAGAAAGAGAGTAGACCTCCTGACCTTTCTGAAGAGCCTCACCAATAAGGTCAGTGTATTTCTAGGGCATCCCCTCCCGGCGTTGACACTTATATCTGCCATGTAAATACCGGTTAGTCGCTTTTCTTTTGTTTTCCTACCGTTTTCATTAAAAGAGTTCAGTGCTTGTCCGTCGTTTGCGAGAGTCCTTATGATTCATAATATACAAGTAACAATATTATCAAGTAAAATAATAATAGTTGAAGTTGAAATGTAATTTTCCTTTGCTTTATATAAAACACTGTATCATTAATCGCACATAATTTTGAATGTATTCTTAGGTTTAAGTTTGTATAATATATATTATTGATATGATTGTTAAACACCAATGTTGTTTTGACTTAAGGGTGTATTTTGGGGGCCCACGGAGTTGCGGGCCCCATAAATGCAGGGGCCCACGGAGTGGCGGGCCCCAAAAATTCAGGGGCCCTGGGTACTTCAGGGCAGCATTGATGATTGAGAAGAACTTTCTAAGGCCAGAGGTTTAAGTTGTGCTAGACGTGTGTGTAAGGATGGAAGATTTTGTACTGTTTGTCTTTAGAAATAAATGTAAGGTAATAATGTTTATTTTGGTTTTTCTTCTAGTGTCTGGTCACCCTTTAACTCTTGGGGTAAACGAGTTTTGTGTGGAACCCAAGGATGATCGAACGCAGTCCTAGAGATGAAACACAGTGAAGCGCAGTTGTTCGTAGCCAGTCTTATCAAGGGGTGCCGTATTATTAAGTAAAAACTGGGTTTTAGAGGATAGATAAGCAGTCGCTCCATGTAAAATACTGGTATTCAGCTGCATCCGGTTAGACTGGAAGCCGACCCCAGCGTAGTTGGGAAAAGGCTAGGCAGATGAAGACAGACAAACAAAGTTACCTAAGTCTCCGATACAAGACTTATTTATCCATTCATCCACTTGCCATCTATCTTAATGCTGCCCGCCCACGTCCGATAATCGGTGACCGTTTTTTTGCACGCACACATACAAGTTGGTCAGAAATCGAGGAAAATAATCAGAGGAAAAATCGGCCCGATTTTCTGTCCTACAAAATGTCTGACGTGGGCGGGCAGTCAAAGAAAACAATGTTTTCAACATATTTAATTATTTTTTTTATTTCTTAAAATACTCATATTAACAAATTCACATCATTTTAAATACTGGTTCAACAGTTCGAAATACACATTCACGATATTGATTTTTCTTTTAAATATTATTTATTTCTTTTAAGTATTCTTAGTTTATAGTCTTTTTTTAAATTGTACATTATATAAAAATCTGGAAGACTCTTTGGTGGAAATTAAAAAAATAGTAACTTTTTAATATTCCAACACTATTTTACTGAAATTCCTAGTAAATAAGATCTTTATTTATAAACAAATAATCTGAATATCAGTTACACAGCACCATGAAATCATCTATAAAATAAAACAAAAGTACACACATCAATTTAGAACCTTGTGACGTTAGCATAAGGTAGAAATTTAAATCTCTTTGTACTTTTGAAAATTTTAACACTCCAAATAGTTTCTATAAATAACTTTATTAGGCTATATTCTACTTATTATAGTCGTCTGTTTTTAAATATTTACACATTTCTTAAAATAATGTATAATTAATTGTCTTTGAGACTTGGGATGTGCTTAACTGTCTATGCTTATTTGCCTGAGATTTCACAAGTGTATGATAATTATATCGTTTCATATGACATGTCTATGACCATGTATTTGTGTCCACAATTCATTATAAGCACTTAAGATTTATAATTTGTGTGGGTAGTATTGAAATTCCGTCACACAACTCTTAAAAGTGCTAATAATAATTACGTGGACACAAAATTCTTCCGTAAACACGTCTCTATAGGGTTTCATTCCCCTTAATAGAAGAAACTAGATATCAGACCGTACATTTTAAACAGGTTTCAGATTTCGTCAAATAAATAGCATCATACTAGTTTCGTCTAGCAAGTCTTAAGATATCGGAACCTAATTCGTTTATAACTCGTTGCGTTCGTAACATTTTACTTAATCCTCGATTTCCAGACTCCATTCGCTTAATAAAATATAATATCAAAGATTCACGAAGACATTATCACAGGGAACAAAAGAAAACTGTACCTTAGCAATGACACTTAAATATACTGGCTTTTTTCAACATTGTCACAAATGTCAGCAGAGCTATCCCGAATTCGACCAGGTTTTATCGGCATTCATCATGACACGGTTCTGACCACAATTCCACGGCAAGGCGATAATTTGATTGCTTTAATAGGGCAAAATATCACCATGTCTTGGCTCCTGAGCTCTCGATAAAAAAGAAGCTTTAAAACTGCGTTCTTAAATCTCAAAATGTCTTTTTATATTTCCGCTGTCAAAGGACTTGTTTTAAAGTTCCCTCAAGCTCAGAACATGTTAACTTTGACAGTAGCAGTATCCAGGTCCCTCTTCATGCTTTCCAGCTGCTCGATGTCCTGGTCCGAAGTCTCGCACTTCTGCACCACCAAAGAATGATAGAAGTGAATCGCGAACGCCACGAAGACGATTAATACTGGAAAAGAAAGATCATGTTTAGATATTGCACATAACATAATACCACACCTGCAATCTCCGGAGGATAAGGCAGAAATCCAATCGTACACCCACATTTCGCCAGTTATGTTTTATGTAATAGAGAGCGAGTCTATTGCCACCAACCGGGCACAAATCCAGACTCAGTAGCTGTTACTGAGGAATTCCTGATGGAAAAACCCAATAACACTTTGCCCGACCCGGGATTCGAACCCACGACCTCATTGTTTAGCAATCGATCTTGTGACCACGGGTTGATTAAAATGAAAAAAAAAATCAAACATTCCAGCAAAAAAAAAGGAAATAAATCGTATAGGGTGCCGGAAATGACAGAAAAGTGTGAAAAAAAGCAATGGTCCGGAGTAAACTTGAACAAGTCACGGTTATAACGGCATTTCTATCTTTGACTATGATCAATTTCATCATTAGGTAATTAATTTAAAAAAAAATATTGTGGAAGAGCAATTTATAATTTATATCTCAAAAGGTTTTCATGCGAATCTTGGATCAGTTTTCTGTCGATATGCATGCAGTCCTAATTTATTAGTCAACTTATTTATAAACATTTTACATTCCATGTTTTTCATGCAGTTAGAGGTCCAAAAATGGAGCAATGACACAGAAACTTTTCGTTGAAGTTTTATTTTCTGTGCAAGCAGATATACTATATATTCGTTAAGTAATACAAAATGATGATGAAGTTTTAACATACCTGATACACAGACCAACAGATAGACATGGAGAGAGAGATAGAAGAAGAACTCACAGAATGACAAGTGGTATCACTGTACCTGGTATAACGATGACTGTGGCAGCGGTGGCTGCTGCGAACGAGTAGTCCCAGAACTTCACCCAGCATAGGATCGCTATCTCCACCAGGAATAGGAAGAGACCTGGAATAATTAGGGAAAAATTATGAAATGCTGGCATCAATTTGGTAACAGTATTTGTTGACGACTTCATCGAGACTTCCGCAGGGCATGGTTTGCCGTGGCCGACTTGGAAATCTCTAAATAGACTCCGAACTCAAGTCGTAGCAAAGACAATCTCCATAGATGGGGTTTCGTGGACGGCTCAGATCTCAAGTGTATGCTGCGTGTCTCCACAGACTGGCCCACCTTCTATCTTGCGTTGCCATCTGCCCACTTGAGGATCTTATGACTGCATCAGCGAGCGGAGTTCGCATGGCTGAGTTTTGGGCTAAAAATATATTTAGCGATTTGCCGTCGACACACACGCTAAGAAGAAGAAGTATTTGTTGTAACTCTTTCAGAATAGTCGAATCGTTCAACGGACGCCGACGATAGCAATTAATGTCAGTGAGTACACAGTCCAAACTAACTAGTTTCGATTCCAACAATATACCTAGGTATATGAATGTGTGCGCTTTATCTTTTAATTTGCAGGGCCACAAGAAACGCAAAAATCTCATGAAAGAACCAATAAACACAACCGGTGCCTGCAGCAGAATCTGAAAGTCTCACTCCCAAAATATTAAAGCACGTATATGACGAAAACCCTACTAATGTCCAAAAACGCAACTTTCCTGGGATTGCAGTTTATGAATTCTCCTATTTGGTAAGTTGTTTCAAATATTTAAGTCGGATGTTTCTTTACCACTCACCTAAAACAGTACTAAAAGCCCAAGCCAGTTCAATGAATCCCCTCATCCGTTCATGCGGTGAGTCCCTCAGCGCCTTCGCATGTGCCCTGGGTGTCTCCATCTTGCTGACAGCATCTATATTCGGCAGCAAGTACGTCGATATCATCAGCGCGAAGATGTGCACTGCGACCAGGACAGTTGTGCAGACCGCGAACATGACGAAGAGCCATTCCGGAACGTTCGTCGGCTCATTGATCTGAAGTTCCACCATGGCTACCATTGCGAAACCTGGAATTTGGATGGAGTTTTGTTAATGTTTGTTTGTTACAAAGCTTAGCGTGGGGCGCACCAAGCTAGATGGACCGATTATAACAAAATGGCTGTGTCGATGGAAGCTGAATGCAGAGGGCAATGTGTTCTGGCGCAGCTTGGGAGAGGCCTGTGATATGCCGAATTGATATGAATTTTCAATTTAGTAACAGTTACTTAAAGGTTTTTGAAGATACTGGGAGTATTTAAAAAAAAACCCTATTAAAGATTTAGGTACCAAATTTGGGTATTTTACAGAATTCGGGAAAGGAAAAAATATATAATGTCCGACTACTCCAAACTATCCGAAGTTTACAAGCTTGTTAATTTTACTTTGAAATTCCTTTCTGATCAGTGCACCTCCGATACATTAAACCGTCAACCGTGTTTGCATAAATGTGACATTATCCTCTGCTGACCTCAACGACATGCACTGCATACAAAACAGTTAAAGAAGTCCCTTTAACGGAAACACAACATGCACCGGTTACGAGGAAAAAAGAATGGTCCCCAGATTTCCTTTCTAATTTGAACTGTGTGGAATATCAATCGAACGACCCACTGATTCAGATCCTCATTAAAAACAAAGTAATGTTTACCTGACAGCAGTTCAGAGGTAGTAGCAGTGGCTTTCAACTTGGCGCGGGACATGTGAAGTCTTCGCCACGAGAGACCCTCGGGGCCCGAAGGCAGCTCCTCGTTCCACCCGGGAGACATCGGCATGGTTAGCGCTACCTCGCTTACACTCTGGAAACGGGAAGCGAAAAATTAGTATGGTGAAGTAACCAGTTTTTGAAGAGTATGAGGAAGATGGTTGATTCCTATGCTATCAACCTATAGCCTTCTCATAATAAATTTGGTATCGAATCCTGAAAGATAAAGAAGGGGTTGCCCGTGAAAGAAATATCGGTTTTTCCTAAATATTTTACGAAAATAAAGGCGCTGATTTCGTCCAAATCTCTAACTTCGAAGAAAATAATTTTGAAGTGTTTGCACAACTGGCGTGGTTGTCCGATAATTTCAAATCATGTCAATTTAGCACCTGTGTGAAATCAAAATTAATTAATGATACACGCGTCTCTTTTCCGATAAAAAAACTCATGAATATGCAATCAAAATTATTTATCACTGCAATTGTTGAATATGAAGAGAATGAATTATTGACCGTTGGTATTGGATAAGAGTGTGTGAAAAGCCAGGAGTCGGTAGACGGAGCATTGGCAGACTAACACCCAGGGGTAGACTATAACCTACGAAAGATTAGGGCAAAAGGCATGCAAGACTAAATCAAAATCATTTATTTAAAGTAGGTAGGCAAGTTACAGGCACTTTTGAATAGTCGAACAACAATAAAAATGAAGCTATAGTCCCAGTCACAAGACACATTATCTGTGAAAGTAGGTACCTACAGTAGTTGCCCATTCCAAAGCTTAGATCTCTTTGGAGCAGAATGGGCAAGAAACTCCATGGACACTCTTTTAAATCAGAATCTTGTTACAAAAACCTTGGTTATCATATACGTTGAGATGGTGAGAACGATGTAGTAAGACGTGCTCGTTAAAATATCCGTAGTAAAAACAAATAAAAGACCATTCAAAAATAAAATAATTAGTTCGAAATAAGCCAACTAAGAAATGACCTGGGACAACTGACAGCGCCCGTTCACGAACATGACGAATGGATCAGCCATCATTTAACTCAACCATTTTGAAGGGAACTAAATGACCCGACACACGCGCCACCATCAGCGTGGCATTTTAGTGAGCATAATATACTCTCAACCGCAAGGGCACAATTCTGCCGTCCTATCACTAGAAAGCCGTTAAACCCAAAAAGTTGTTTTCGAGATATTGATGATTGTTGGACACGTCGAATGGTATTTCTTTCTGCTTGTTCTTAAGAAAGATGTCTGTCCAGAAATTCTTAGTACTTACTTTTAAAATTCATTTTTGTTATTTAGTGAAGCATCTTATTTCTGTACCAAAAGGCCGTTAACTATACCTTAACGGCTTTTTAGTGAAGTAATTTATTTAAAATTTTAACGTTCATAATATTTCTTAATATTTTTGCACCACTACTTAATAAAAAAAGGTGTTAAGTGATGTAACTGCTTTATAACCATGAAATTCGCTCAGATTAAAGTAGGTAACCATAACTTTCTATATAAGAGGTTACGGGGTTTTAGATGGTTTATTCTAATGTATGTATAATTATGGAAGTACATATAATTATGGAAGTAAGGTATTGTAATATCTAACTACCTTACTTAACTTAAAGGTTGCTAAGTATTTCGCTTGTGGGTTAACTTCTTTCTATTTTAGCAAAAATAAGGAAAATGTGAGATTTAATGACTAGTTCTTGTAAAATATGAATCAAAATTTTATAGGTAAATTAAAAGTTAGGTTAAGCAAAATGCTCACATTGCCCACGCTGTCACTACCACAGTCACTGGGCTAGACTAGCCTCTTACTTTGAATGAAGACAGAGATGTAACTTACCAAAGAATTGGTTAGTATTGATGACATCCCAAAGGAACTGCTTAAGTACGAAGGTTTGGAGGTAAGGAGATCTCATGAAGTCATCGGGAATCTCTTCGTGCCCATGTGGAACGAAGAGTGGGTGCATACTTTAAAAGTACCTCCAATAAGCGCACTATATACTAAGAACAACCGCGACCGAGCAGAGTGCTACTCTTATCGTGGAATTGTCCGAAAATCCATCTCAACAATTCAGATTCAATTCTTCTAGAGACCCAATTTGGTATTCGTCTTGGGAGTGGAACTTTTGAAGCTATATTCTTTATTCGCCGGCTGCAAGTTTAAAGTAAAGGACAATGTCGACTCCTGTTGGAACCTCTGTTTTGTCAATCTTGAAATTTCATATGATAGTGTTTCTCGAGAAGTTGTTGATAAAAAGGAGGAATTATATCCCCGCTTTTCTTTCTTGTCTAAATAAACGGCCTACCAGAGGCGATTAATGAAGAGTGCGTACTGTTTGCTGATGACACAACCTTGATTATTAAAAGTAATGATAACAAAGACCTAGAAGCAAAAATTGTTAAAGCTATAGACAAAGCAATCAAATGGTTAGAAATAAATAACTTAAAAATAAATATGACAAAAACAAATATAATCCAATTTCAAGCACTCAACACAAACACAAACAGTTTAGAGATTCAGTATAACAATTCCGTCTTAAACACTGTTGATGAATGTGTATTCTTAGGTATAACCGTGGACAAAAATTGCAGTTGGAAACCGCACATTGACAAAATACTCAAAAAAATTGATCGGTTTGTGTATGTCCTGAAAAGAATAAGACACGGTTAATCTAAAGACCGCAATGGTTGCTTACCATGCTTATGTAGCATCTGTACTCAGATATGGTCTCATTATTTGGGGAAACTCAGTAGACGTGGAAAGAGTTTTCAAAGGACAAAAAAAATGTATCCGGGCAATATGTGGAGCCGATTTTTTAGATAGCTGTAAACCACTATTCCAAGAACTTAAAATACTGTCTTTACCATGTCTTTATATATTTGAAACATGCATGTTTGTTAAAAAAAATATAATTTATTTGAAAAAAGCAGTTATAAAGTTAATAGTAGAACACGACATAAAGACAAATTGAAATTACCCCAAATAAAATTAATGCTATTTAAAAGAAATATTTACTGCATGGCAATTATTATATATAATCATTTGCCAAATAATCTTGAAGATTTGCCATTGTCGTTGTTCAAAAGGTCATTGTTCAGATTATTATTAGAGAAAAATTATTATAGTGTTAAAGAATATTTAGAGGATAAATCGTTAGTATCATAATAAAATAAAGGTAGCCTAAATCCTACCATATGCCATCATTATTATAATTACACAAAAATTGCAATTTTTATTCCAATAAAATGATGTTTAATTAATTCATTCACACTTACCAATACAATGTATTAGTGTTATTAATATTATAAGTCTCGATTTTTACATATTATAGAAATATTTGTACGCCATATAATGGCAGGATATGCTGGAACCCTTATTGTAACGCCCATTGTACCATATTCTTGCAAATAAACATATTTGATTTGATTTGATTTGAAAACAAAAGGGTTCTGATAAATTGGTAGTGATAAAACGACTCATGGAGGCCGATTTCTTGTCTTAAGATGCAAACTGTATATATTCAAGGATCTGTATCTACTTGTATTTACACTATTTGCTGTCGTCACTCAGGAAACTTTAAAACGTACTTCAGACAGCCTTCGAATTCATTTCCTTACTGATAATAGCCGCACGAAAAACCCGCATAAAAGTGTCTTATACCGGCAACACAATGATTATGTAGGTACACTGATGACCTGTGCTTCCTGGCGGACACTTGCAAGAATTTGCAAGAGCGCAACTCTGAAAGCGACCCAAAGTCCTTGGCATAAAGGCCTGGTTGAGGAGACGCCAGCTAAGTTGGTGAGGGAACGTCTCAAAAATTCACAATGAGAGACTAAGCGTACCTTTAAGCTTCAAGCATGTTCAGAATTCTTCTTCCAATTACTGAAGGTCCGGTATATTTCTGCTTGTCGATTGCGAAGTGGAACAGCTCAGCAGCAGCTCCTAATTCCGGTCCATTCGAAAATGGTCTCAACCACGAGCGACAGAAAAGGATAGCAGCATGGAAAATGGGATTACTTGCTGATTTCTATACTTACTTTAATAGATTGGTTACATTGACAATGGCCCTGCAGGTATCCAGGGCTCAGCAGCACCGTGGCAGCCGATTTGTTGGAAGCCATCCCATTGGGGGTCACGCTGCCGTTGGGGCTGGTGCCTCCTTTAGTGCACACGTATTCTAAGCTGTGGGGTGGGGTCACTGATATCGTGGGGCTGTCTGTCACGCTGACCTTGAATCTGGGAACAAATAGAGGAATAAATCAGCGGGGTTATTAGATCAGAACAGTGGATGGTTAATGTCACAAAATTGTTAGTTGTTCGGTGTGTTAAGACTTGTTTGGTTAGGTTATAGTTTACAGTGGCGTGCAGACAGACCAAGCATTTCATGTTGAAAAGTCCGATCAAATTAGTACAGTCGCAGACAACTTTCGGACTAGCAGCGGAACCATGTCAGATAAATAAAAACTATATTGAGGAATATGTTCGGCCGGCGCGGGCGCGAGCAATATCCGCAATTTTTCCTGTTCCAGTTTGGCCATACCTAAGATAACACTGTTTTTGAGTCCGTCTTTTCATGTACTTACAGTTATACATGAATTATGTTCAGCCTTGGGTCTAACCCTCACGCTTGAGAAGGGGTTACCTTACTATTGAATAATGTATAATGCGTTAGGTATTGAGTTAGATAATAAGCATGTCCATGATGAGAGGGTAGCATTATGTGCATGTGTAAAGTGAGGGACGACTTTCAAACGAACCTAGGTTTCTCTACCCATTACAGTACTACTACATCGTCTACATCATTTATGTCTTCGTAAATATTGTGGAGAAAAATCAACGACAACAACTTCTCGTAGAGTATGCCTTGTGGCATTAAGTCCGCCTATGTACCACCATTGTACATCATCTGCCTTTTCCCAAACGATCTGGGGGTCGGCTTCCAATCTAACAGGATGCAGCTGAGTACCAGTATTTTACATAAAGCGACTGCCTATCTGACCTCCACAACCCAGTAACTGGGTAATACGATACCACTTGGTAACACTGGATGTCAGACTTTTGGCTTCTGATTACTCGTAACGACTGTCAAACATCTTCAAATGACAGCCGGGACAAACATAAAAGTTAGTTGTCAACATAAATATTTAAGCTATATCAAAACTTTTTCTAAACTGTATACTTCAATAAACACAGTTACCTAAAGAAGAAACCGGACCATTCACGATGTTGTGCGTCGAGGGCCCAGCTGCGTATTTTGCATTTCTTGCCAATAACGAGTTTCAGAAGAATTTGAAATAAATTAAACAGTTGTAGGTACCTCAACTTTAGTAAAATTCTTAAGATTTATATTCAATCGAAACTACTTAACTAATTATGCTGATCATAAATGGTGTTTAACATCATCTCAAACGATTTATGTAACCAATGTTTCAGGGAGCTTTTCACAGAGTTAGTCGACGACAGGAAATCCCGCAATAAAGTCTTACTGAATAGAATTTGAATCTTCTTCGTTTTTATTGCCACCTCACTCGAGCATTATTTAAAGCTTAATTTGCGCAAGTAGCTAATGCTCGAGTTCTAGATAAAATTCTGTTAAAAGGGCATTAGACTTTTTCAGATGATTGGCCATTTTCTTTTTGTGAGTGACTGGACGATTAATTTTGAAAACGTTAGTCAAGGATTTACAGACACAATAAATACTTTTTGAACACATAAGTACTTATATTGTTTACTGGTTTTTGTGTTTTTATAGCGTTAACAATAGAAAAGATTACCTTAAAGTCGTTACGAGATGTAATGACTATAATGATGTCCCAAACTATATTTTAACTGAGGATTTACCACTGTTTCTTACTGAGTTTTTTGCGAACTATAAACGTTAGGTAGAAGATGTCAGTATCTAGTGTTCAACTACCGTCTCTTGTTCGATAAATAAATAAAAGATTGCGTTTCGTTTTTTTTTTTTGTGTGATGGAAGCGTTTTTTGAATCTATGGTTTTTCTAAATAAAGATGTTATTTTTACGTGGGTCGTTCTAAACTGTAAGTATTTCAGCATCATTATAAGTAGTTTGGACTCCTGTTTCCAAAATTAGAATTTGTTAGTTTAGATAACTGAATCCACGAATGCACAAATACCTATCTATCTTAAGTTTGCGTATGCTTAAGCCATTTGTAGTTACAGAATAAGGACAGAGTTTCGAGTTGCGGATTTCGTAATATCCTAAGCCAGCTTTTACCAATTGGTGGGTCGCGACCTGGTACCGGGCCATCAAAATAAACAACCGGGTCGCAATTCTACCTTGTTTTAAAAAAATATTAATTTATTAATTAAAATTAATGCACAAGTAAAATGTCTTGGGCATTTCTATCAGTCCACCCTAGAATTTTTTTTTCCACTCGCACATAATAGGCGATACCAATCTATTTTACTTAATGTAATCAGCGGGGGAAGAGGTTTTAAAGTATTGAGTAGGTCACTAAGGGCCAGTGTGACATTTACCGGGCCATGACAGAGTAATGTTTGGGAATCACTGTCCTAAGCGATTAAATTTTGGTTGTCAAAGGCTAGCTAGCATACGTAGGTACCTACGTACCTATTGAGGTACCTAGTACAAGTACCTACTTGAGACAATGTTTTGTTAAGTACATAAAAAACGTATTCTGCAAGTAACTATCAAAACAAAATTATTCACAATAACACAGAAACATAGACTAAAACTTACCACAAAAGTTAGTCACATCACATAAGCCTAAAATACTGAAAGAGTGAACCTTACTTTGGATAGTCATAGCTCGGCGGCTTCGCAATGAATGGGTAGGAGTCAGTGAGGCCTAGGCTTTTGGGCCTGGGTTCGTGCTTGAGGCGGTAGGTTCTGTGAGATCTCTCGTAGATGTGGTCTGATGTGTGGTACCTTTGCAGGGTGCGTGGGCGCGCCTTGCCGCTGGGCGGCGTCTGCGTGCATTGGTCGACACGGGGTGCCTCCTCCACACTCGTCACGAAACTGGCTTCCGAAACCTGGAATTAAGACGGGGTGGTTAGGTACGTATTTATATCGGCAATCATTAGGTAGGATGTTCTCAGGCTTTGAGGGACTATGTTCTTAGGGCTAGGAGCAGCTGGATGAGAGTTGAATGGAGATAGTTGAATTGCGTGCGATTGGAGAGGCATTTGTTCTGTATGGTGTCGGATCTTCCCATGGGTGTCGTAAGAGGCAACTAAGGGACTTTCCAGAGAATGTGCAGCAGCGTTCTCTGTGCTTTTGTAACAACCGTACAGCGATCGCCAACCCGCCTGCCAAGCGTGGTAATTATGGCAAAACGCCCCCGTATGTACACTTGGGAGAGGCCTATGTCCAGCAGTGGACTTCTTTCGGCTGAAATGATGATGATGATGATGGAGAGGCATTTCTAGTAGTGAACTGCTGAAGGCTTATTATGATGTTCGTATTTAGATAAAAAAGGTGGACCAAAGACCTGTGGCGCGTCAGTGATCACTATAATAGAAGATTATCGAACAATCATGCCTAGATCAGACCAGAATGTCAGTGGCACGCCAACGAATTAAAGACGCCATTAAAGTTTCAACTTGGAGATTATCATAACTGTCTAATAGAAATCAACAATTATGTTATCAAAGTCCGGTCATGTTGGTACGATTTCATTAGCAGACTTGGGAGGGGGCTCAGTTGCTTGACTCCCAGCCTGATGAAGGAAACGCAGAACAGGTGACATATCATGACGTCTTAAAACATTATTGTTTTACTCCTTTTCCAGGGTGGGAAAGAGATGGCACTAGACATCCTGTATAACTCCGTCTCTTTTCCACAGTGGAATGACATTAAGACAATACGGCTTAACCTTTTGAATGCTATTGGCACATATACGTGACAAGCAAGCGCGTGCCCTGTACGCCAACGACACAAATATGTGACAATAATTGTGACGAAATAAACAATTTAAAACATTTCTTTTGTGTGTGTTTATTTATATTTTATATAACTTAAAAATGTGATCTATACACGTATATCTTAAATATTCAATGTCCTAACAAGAAATAAGTTAATAACAAGGCTGTTTGTGTTTGTGAGTTTAAATGTTTGTAAACGCACCCACGATACAGGAGAAATTCCTAGTGTGGGGCAATGTTTAAAAAATATGTACTTTTGAAATGTTTTTTTTTATTTGTAAGTATTTGCGGTGAATTTGTGGCTTGGCGTGGAGGGCACGCGCGTGCGTTTATGCTCTGGCGTTAAAAGGGCATGGTAGGGTTCCAGGTGTGTGCTAGGCCTGCTAGCCACAACTTGTCGCGAAGACTGAAGGAGGTTTACGTAAACGTAAACGTTTTCTGGAGTGCACGTTTTTCTGCATGATTTTTGTTTGCCGTTTAGTGGTAAAAGGTGAGAGTGAAGCGGCACCCTAAATTAAAGTTTCAAGATTAGAACATTTTGAGGCAATCTTCAGCAGCTTCAGCTTGAGTCATCAATAGCTGTAGGTATATGTATAAGTGGGATAGATTCAAAGAATTTTGACCTATAATTGGGTTTCGCACACCCATGAGAAAAGAAAAAATATTACCAGACTTTGTTATTCACGTTTCAAAATATTATTCAACTATTCTGAAAATGTTAAATTATTTACACATAGCCGTCAAAGATCAAATTGAATGATGAATGCTCAAACTGTTCATTTACTGATGACGTCACGAACTCAACTAAACTTTAACCATGTAAACGCTGCTAACGAGTTGTCAACGAGCCGTGACACCGAGCTATGGGAAAACGATAGAAAACTGTAATTTCACTGATTGCGGCAGCTTAGCCGATGATTATCGAGTGACATTGACATTGAACCGAGTGCGCGTGCGTCGATAGGCGACTACAGCTGGCTTGTTTATTATTTTTGAAAAAGGAACGTCGAATACAGTCGACATCTACAATTGCAGTTAAACAAATGCGACCTTCTTTTGTTTGTGGTTTTGTATAGCAGCAAGCAACTAAATTAAAAGTGGAGAACAGTTTGGCCGACAATGATGAAGTTTTTTTGCTTACGAATTCGGTTCATCATCATCATTTCAGCCCAAAAGACGTCCACTGCTGGACATAGGTTTCCCCCGGCGTCACCACATTGACATAAGGGGGGGTTTTGCCATAATCGCCACGCTTGGCAGGCGGGTTGGCGATCGCAGTACGGTTGCTACAAAAGCACAGAGAACGCTGCTGCCCATTCTCTGGAAAATCCCTTAGTCGCCTCTTACGACACCCACGGGAAAAGATGGGATGGTGCTATTCTTTACGTCCGACACCATACAGAGAATCCGAATTTGGTTATTTCATCATAATTTTTAGGTTGTAAGTGAACTCATGAAATAAAGTTTACATACTTCATCACACTTGCACGTAAACAGTATCTAAACATACAGGTTAACTTTGCCGTAATGCCCCATATAAAACCCTCGAGCTTTCTTTTTGTCATGAAAGCCACGGTCGGTAAGTATTTTTTTTTTAATTTTATCGCAGCACACAGGTCTTGAAAGTTCAAGCAAGGAGATTACACGCGATTGAAAAATTGTCTTAAAATGTTATCTAAATAGGAAATTGCATTGCAATCTCGCTAGATGTTACTTAATACTCAACTAATGTTCTTAATAATAGTTTTTGTATCAAAACTTTTTATTTTTTCAAAATTATTTTACACTCCGTCATGGCTGTATACCTATATAAGTAACAGTTGCCCTTAACGTTTCTGAACGAAACATTTGTATAATCTGTGGTATGAGCAAAAACCGCCTTCCGCTAAAAAAAAAGTTCACGTATTTCGATAGTAATAATAGTTGTCCTGGCTTGTGTATTAAGGCTATAATTCATAATTATTTACTCGCAAATGTGATGAAAAACATTGTATGTTTCACGGGCGGTACGGGAATTACGAACCTCGACTCAGAAAGCCTCGATCGTAATTCCTTACTTACCGTCCTTAATACACAATGTAGTAGTACGATGGAGGTTGGCAGAATGTACAGACCGCCACCTTCTAAGATTCTATTACAGGGTGTAAAGGACACCGACGCGAAAACGCTTACCATGTATTATATACTCAGTAGGTACATCATTCTGAACCATTCATTCGATGGTAACCAGCATCATTTGACGGCACGGTTGGCGCAGTGGCTGCAGCGATTGACTGCTACGCAACGTGTGGTGGGTTTCATTCCCGCACGGAATAAAAATTTGTATGGCCTATAGATAGTTGTTCCGGGTCTGGCTGTTTGTGTATGTGAGTTTAAATGTTTGTAACGCACTCACGATACAGGAGAAATTCCTAGTGCGGGTCAAAGATCTTTTTTTATTAAAGAAAAAAAAATCCCTACGTAGAAATTTTGAATCGGATATTTTAAAAAAGAAAACAGCTGTCCCATACATTTTGACCGTGTTATTTGGGGGAACTCATGTAATATCAATAGTATTAAGGTGAAAGTCTTTACAGGATCATCATCATCATCATTTCAGCCGAAAGACGTGCACTGCTAGACGTAGGCCTCCCCCACGTGTCGCCACATTGACATAAGGAGAGTTTTGCCATAATCGCCACGCTTGGCAGGCGGGTTGGCGATCGCAGTACGGTTGTTACAAAAACGCTGCTGCCCATTCTCTGGAAAGTCCCTTAGTCGCCTCTTACGACACTCACGGGAAGATAATGGGATGGTGCTATTCTTTACGTCCGGTATCATACAGAAGATTACATCATACAGCAGATTTACAGGATATCTACGAGGAAATCATAAGTACCATAATTGCTGTTTACTAGATTCTAATTAGGTTTATTTTATGATTTTTTTAGGGTTCCGTATCCAAAGGGTCAGACGAGACCCTATTACTGAGACTTCGCTGTCCGTCCGTCCGTCCGTCCGTCCATATCTCCGTCTGTCACCAGGCTGTATCTCATGAACCGTGATGGTTAGCCAGTTGAAATTTCTACAGGTTATGTATTTCTGTTGACGCTATAACAACAAATAATAAAAACAGAAAAAAATAAATATTTAAGGGGGGCTCCATACAAAAAGTTTTCTTTTTCGTTTTTATAAACAATGGTACGGAACCCTTCGTGTCCGACTCGCACTTGGCCGGTTTTTTTTCTATGTATCTTAATTGTTTTCCTCAATTTGTTTACGTTACCTATCTATTGTTTTCTTTGTTTAGTCATATTTTGATGGATTGAGTGGTATTTGTGCTTCAGACGAGAATTAATATTTTTGTGAATCATACTACTACGCAATTATAATTATCATACAACGTATCAGACGGTCTTTATAAGTAGTTTTATACAGCTGTTCAAATATTTTCAAGTAGGTAAGTGTAATAAAATATAATAGTTCAAAAAAACTAAGAAACACGCTTTGGAGTAACGTCATTTTTTTATTTCTCGTATTCTTTTCACAAACCCTTTCATTTGATACCCTTATCATGGGAATGTATAAAAAAATAATAGTTCGCCATATTGGATTTAGAACGACGCCAATTAGCGAACCATGCATGGTCATCCAAACTAAACCTGTATGCAAAATTTAAGCTCAATCGTAAACGGGGAAGGGGATCAAATATAATCTAATAAAAAAAGGGGGCTAATATAATCGAATTAAATAAAAATAACTAATCTACTCACTTACTTATTTATTTTAACGATATACTTACAGGGGATTACCACCTTACATATTTTTTTCAGGATTTTTTACACGAAAAAAATGGTGTCGTGTGGTATTTTCTCCGAACTGGGCTTTACAACTGATATTAATAATATTAAAACCAAATATTTGACATATAACTTAACGATGTCTTAACAAAAACAATTTCAGCGCACGACTGACATACATACGTATGAAAGGTGATTCATACATTCCGCCATAATACACGAGCGCGGTATGAAATTAACGAATTATTATTGTTTCTTCATCTGATAACGGCGAGGTTACACGAACGAGGAACATTATGGTGCACACAAAGGAGACAATTATAGTGCGCGTGCATAACCCTTAATTGGTCGCGCGAAAAAAGTTACTAGAACGGTCGCGTTGGGTGCTTGACACCCTGGTTATAGAAATTAACTACGGAATAATTGCGGTTATGTTCGATTCTGGATCATAAAGGACACGTATTTTATGACACTAACGGAAATTTCACAGCGCCTAATTCAGAATTAAAAAAGTTCTGAGTGGCGTACTTTAATCTCATTCAAGTTTGGAAATGAGACGGAGCTATAGAGGACGTCCATCGCCATCTCTTTCCCTCTTATGGTAGGCCACCTGAACCTTTAAAGATGCGCTGGGGTGCGTTACACCCCACGCGACCAATTACGGGATAATTACATTGCCGGAGTGTAACTTCGAAATGTAGAACATGCCTATTTGTACAGGTAGGTAAGGTACAAAGAGAAGACCAGGAACGGGACGGAGGAAGACAACCGACTAGGTGGACAGACGATCTCATTAAAGTGGCCGGAAGAAACTGGATAGCCATGATACATAACCGTCAAAAGTGGAGAGATTTGGAAGAGACCTACACTCAGCATTGGGTGGCTAAGGGTTGAAGAAGAAGAAGTAAGGTACAGACGCCAGCATATCAACCTACCAAATTTAGAGTTTCAACTTTATCGTTAAATAATTAGGTTCAACGGTAGATTGGGAAAGTTTGGCAGTTTCGGGTACTTTGATGTGCAGGCGTCTGTACCTAGTCTGTCTAGTTAGATTAGTAATTAAAATAGTTATAATAAACAAATTAATCATGTTATCCAGTTTTAGACAGTAAAATACACTCGAAACACTATTGCCGCGAAATCGTCGAATGTCAAGCGAGAAAATTAGTGATGTGTCACATAGCGTCCCCACTGCGCTGTATTGATTTAGTTGGTTTTCGGTTTTCTTCCGTCTAACAGTAACTAGTTTAAATTCTTTCATAATTATCAATAATTAAGCTAGTTTTCAAATACTAGCTTCTACTAGTGACCTTATCCTCGTCGAAAATCGGTTATAGTGCAGCTTTTAATCAGTAAAAGAATTTTTGAAATCGATGAGCAGTTTCGGAGATTACAGTCTGCTACACCTAAACTTACCGCTTTAACACAACATCACGCCTGTAATCCCTGGAGGGTTAAGCAGAGATGCACCTAATAGTACACCCACATTTCGCCCTTATATATTTAAGTCACTGTAATGAGGGGCGACCCTTTGCCCTAAACCGGGCACAAATCCAGTCTCCGTGGCTGCTACTGAGAAATACGTGATGGAAAAACCCAATATCACTTTGCCCGACCCAGGAATCGTACCCAGGACGTCATGAAGCATCCAACTTACCGCTTTTTAGTGTAGTGTACCTACATGACCAATATAAACGAGTTCCTACAGCCTAGCACACATCTTAAAGCTGAAGAGTTTGTTTGTTTGAACGCGCCTATCTCAGGAACTACTGGTCCGATTTAAAAAATTCTTTTGAGTGTTAGATAGCTATCGATGAAAGCTATAGGCTGTATATCATTACGGCCAATAGGGGCGGAACAGCAATGAAAAATGTTGCGAAAACGGGGAAAATGTGACACAGACGAAGTTGCGCGGAATAAGGTAGTCAGAGATAAGACTTGCACTACAGTCTTTTCACAATTATTTTCCCTAGGTTAGGCTAGTTATTTTACTTATAGTTTAAATTCATAAACACCATTGCATAATAGTAGTGATAGCCTAGTGGTGTGTGTGTGACCGTCGGACTGCCGAAAATTGTGACACGCAATTCTGATTTATCGGATTCATGTTCGTATTGTATAATTATTATTATAACTTGCTTTGGTGAAGGTAAATTCGTGAGGAAACTAAACCAGCATGCCTTAAAGACATTTCTCGGCTGTAAATTCAAGTCAGAGGCCCGCGAGCAGCATAAGAACTCTGGATGCCAGCCGGCCTAACATGACCGCCCCGCGCCGTAGAAACGGGGTATTTCTACGCAAGAATCGACAAAATGACAGATTGTAGAAAGATTTCTGTTAGGGACTTAACCACATGAATAAAGCACATCAAACACAGGGAGCGGGCGCGAGACGAAGCGGCTTTAACCCATCTTTTTTTTTTTGTGAATGGCATCTCGCAGTTCAACCTAGGAGGTTGTCGTCTGCTTAACCAGATTATCCTGTGGGTGCCTTAAGAGTAAGGCCTCGAGCCAGGGCATAAAAACTTACAAACTAAACGACTACACGCTAAGGGCACTCCCTGTGGGGTACGAGCCTCGGCTTAGGGCGTCGCTGGGGGAGGACTGCATGGGGACAGGCTGGATCTGAATGAGATCATTATCTATGGGCTGATTTAAAACTACTGACGGGCTTTAACCCATCTGTATTTCATGTTCTTACATGGACCACGTCATTCAGAGAGCGTGCGCGGGACTGGCGCAGGTTGTGCGCTGGTCGGGTGAAGCGGGGGCGCTCTGTTTGTGGTAGCGGCCCGCGCGGCTCTCGCGCATCATCCGACCCGCGCCCGTCCCGCGCACATTTTACGTATTGTAACGTAATTCATATAATTATTCTTTTGTTATGATTCTGCTAAAGCGGCCATTTTAATTTTCGACAAGATTTTGTAAGGTCGGTTACATAATGGCAATAGTTTAGGGCCAAACGGCTGTTTCTCTAGGGCATGAGATGGTGAACAGACTAAACTACAGAGCTCCGCCAAACTATGTATTTGCTGATGATCCATGGATGCTTATAAGATGCGCTTTTCCTATACATATCCTTGTCACATTTACATTCATTTTTCATAAAAAACTTTATCAGTAGCGACACGATACCGGCACTATATGCTATTTTCCTCGATGTTCATGCTAGCGACACTGCAGCTATACGTGTCCCCGCATAATGTGATGTGCAGTACCTATTGAGCATAAACTAGTGTTATCCTTTGTTTTCTGCGCATTTACGGCTGTTTTGTACGTTTTCATAATGTGTGTAATCAGGAAACAAAAAAAAAATAACCACAAACGAATGAATGAGTGACAAAAAGAGTTTTAAGTTTAAATGAGCAATACTCGTAGGTGAACTGGTGACTATTAAAGAAGTATAACTATGGAATAATAAAACGTGTTGAGCCGACTCCTATTTAATTTTTGGGATAAGGACGAGCCGCGATGATGAATGTAAAGATAATTAAATTGTATAAATTGAAGAGCTATTAATTATAAACTAAGTAGGTCCAAACCAGCACATGAAGCTACAACAATCTGTCAAATTTCTTTAATAGATTTTCCACCTTATCTTTAAAGAATACGGTTATTGGGAAAATTTGACAGTTTCGGGTAGCTTGACCTGCAGCTGGCTTCTGTACCTAATATCATGGTTTGAAAGGAAACATTGAAATTACGGCTGCAGAGAGCCGTATGCAAAGATAATACTTATTTACCTAAAAACAAATAGTCATTGGATTAGGTAAGGGCCTCAATAAAATGGATTATAGACCTACTTACCTCCAAGGATAAGATAGTTTCTCACACATACATATTATAGGTAGGTATCAGTGCTAAGATAAGCAATTCTTTTTTGAAGTGATAACTTCTTACGGGAGGGTAAACCGCTTCGTAAAGTAACGCGTAACGGCGCCACTCTGTCTGGCGCATTCCCTTCCTCTCACGCATAGGTACGGCAGCAGTAGGCAGGTTCTTTCAATATTAAATACCTAGTTCAACTTAGATTGGTTTAAGTTATCAGTAGTTATCACTTCTGTCGAGCGTCCCGAGACGCACAAGTTTTTTACTAAATGTTTTTGGCCGCAATTCGCCTGATGTGAAGGGATTGACTGCGATGGCGTCGTGTATTCCCGTTCGTCCCACTGACTTCGTCCCCCTAGTGGGACGAACGGGAACTCGTTATATTTTTTCCCGATCGTCCCACTAATTTTGTTGGTGGGACGAACGGGATTAATTTATTAATCATTTTGATAGTCGCATTGGTCCCACCAAATAATTTCAGACTGGTTGTGTGCAGTTTCATTGTTTTGTCAACACTAACCCGACTGGCCTAATTTAAGGATACTAAAGGGAGAGAATGACAGGTAAACCAATAGGGTTTACGCCAATAAAACAATGTTATCGGCATTTTTTTGTTAACTAGCGGCACCGCCGCGCCGGCGCACCAGAGTCTTGTAATATCACGACAAATTTGAAAGTAAACGACGAAACAACGATTAAACATTTTATGCACAACATTATTTAGTGGGATTAATGGCACTAATCTAAGAACATATTCACATTCGTCCCTCTAAAATCTCGAGTGGGACGATCGGGTACAAATTTAATATTACTTTTGTAAATTCCCGTTCGTCCCACTAGGGGGACGACGTCGGTGGGACGAACGGGAATACACGGATGGCGTGCGTCGCCTTCCCGCGTTACGACACGGCGACGTCGTGCGTCGTCGCAACGCTTTGTGACAATCTATGAGTAAACCCGAAACAGCAAATAAACTGGCTCAAGTTATATTTTGAATCTTAATTATTGCCATAAGACCAAAAGCTGCCGAAATCAGTCCATTTTTTTCGAAAATTCAGAACATCTGCGTCGCATTAATTAAATTGTCTAGTAGCTTATCAGTTGTAAACCCGCCTTCTGCGTCAACCACATCAGACGTTAATGATGAATCGAAACCACGTGTATCATCGTGTCATATCACATCAGTAACTAGTAATTACCATGTGCCATGTGCCTGCGCCGGCTCAACATGGCGGCCATATCCAGTAAACAGTCATTATTTTATTGCTGCGACACGCCTTAACAGAAACACAGTGCTAGATTGGACACTCGTAGTATTTTTAAAGCATCATCTGTATTAACAGTCCTTTCAGTTATTTTACCTCTGATGCTTGCAGTCCAAGTATGGTGTGACCTCTCCTAGCTTAACCTATGAGGGTGTCTTCTGCTTAACCGGACTATCCTGTGGGTGCCTTGAGTGTGCGGCGTTCACCCAGGGGCGATAAACTAAAAAATGAAGAGACTGCACGCTAAGGGCGCCCCTGTACGGTTCCAGCCCTGGCTTAGGGCGTCACTGGGGCCCTCCTCCATAATATAAAGGCTGAATAATATCATTATTTAAGGGTTGATTTAAAACTACAGGTTTGATTTAGACGAGTGATTCAAAGTCAGGTCACGTAAAATAACTGTGAAAGGAAATAAAGGAATGGTAAGTTTTAAACTATCCTGCGTGTACAGAGAAATAATATGTTACTGTACTACCTATTAATATTTGCCTCGTAACCACGCGGAAATGATAGTTTCGAAGGATTCAATAATGTAATTATTTATGTATAGCCTAACAAGTATAATTATAGCTCACTATACTAATTAATTTACATACATTTTCCTCTATCCTCTATTAAATGGGAAAGGAAAACCGACTACATTATTGCAGCCATTAGGGAACTACCAATGCCTACGTACGTAGTGTTTCTTGCTATATAAGATAATAATATATAAGGAAATTTGACCTCCACAACACAACCCAGTAACTGCCACAAACGATACGATAATACACCTTGGTATGACAAGTTGCAGACTTTCGGGAAATCATCGTATGAAATGATTGAACCAAAAAAAATAAAATCTATATACAGTGTGTAACGGAAAGGGTATATACATACTTATGGGTGTGCTACAGACCATCAAACTGAACATGTTTCTCCACAAACAAACATCGTAATAACGAAAAAATTATCTGCTGCCCCATAGAAAATTTCAATACCTATTCGACTAAATGTATGGGGCAGATGATATTTTTTTCGCTATGACGATGTTGGTCCGATGGAGAAACATGTTCAGTTTGATAGTCTGTAGCACACCCATAAGTATGTATATACCCTTTCCGTTACACCCTGTATAAAGGGTGTAAAACACCTCTTAACGAAGTCGAAAGGCACTGGTTCTCCCTGTCATTGCGATATTTTTTTTGTTCTACACCATACCTGGGAACCTTCTTGTTACGGATATATTAGGGGTCAAAGATCCAACTTTTTGACAAGGATTGGTTTAAATACAAGTTTTTAATGGAAGATTTTTACTTTAAACACCTCCACGACCCCCGTACTATTTAATCCGTCCATCAGCACAATGTTTTGAGTGCGTTATATTGAGTTCTACCACAAAACATGATTTTACACCCCCCAAAAAAAAGTCGTTTCCCAGCAATAATTTTTGCGTAAAGTTACTTAGTTTCATGTACAGAATGATTGGTTGACGGCTTCGTGATGAGGTGATTTGCACCCCGTATAAAAATCAATTGTGGTTCGTGGATCTCGCTAAAACTCACTGCGCCGATTTGGCTGATTTTGGTTTTGGTTTTGTCGTAGTCCCGGGAAGGTTTAAAAGGTGAGAAAGGTAGGGTAGGGTAGGTAGGTGGGTAGGTAGGGTAGGGTAGGGTAGGTAGGGCAGGTAGGTAGGGTAGAGTAGGTAGGTAGTGTAGGGTTGGTAGGGTAGGGTAGGTAGGTAGGGTAGGGTAGGTAGTAAAAAGGGCATTGCAACGCATGCCGGGTACAGCTAGTCTGGATATAAAAATAACCGCATAAGTTCATCTAACGAAAGGTTCGTGCCATTGCGTTCACAACTACGCGAACTACATACAATAAGATAAAATTTATATTCAGCTGTACCATGCTAAAGTTTGCGACCATGCCTAGAAGACGAATTTTTGCTACTTTTATACAGGGTGTAACGGAAAGGGTATATACATACATAAGGGTGTGCTACAGACCATAAAACTGAACATGTTTCTCCACAAACAAACATCGTAATATAGAAAAAATTATCTGCTGCCCCCATACAAAATTTCAACACCCATTCGACCAAAATGTACGGGGCAGCTGATATTTTTTCTCTATGATGATGTTTCTTTGTGGAGAAACATGTTCAGTTTGATGGTCTGTAGCACACCGTTAAGTATGTATATACCCTTTCCGTTACACCCTGTATAGAAGTCCAATATCGTAATAAATCATCCAGGACTTCAGAAGACTGAATTATCTATTTTGCGTCAGGAAGTAGAAGTTAGTAGCCTTCAAGGACATGACGTTATTAATATTATAGCCATTATCTTGCCCTAGGCGACGGACGATAGAATCTTTCCTGAGTTACTGTTGACAGTCGTAACAATTGATGAAATGCTTAAACAAACATCCAACATAATTAAACTAGGTACGCACCTACTTCATTCGTCCGTGTGAATTATAACAAAGTTGTTTGTCAAACATATGTTTTTACCTCTTTATCTCAACCTTAGATCTGTCTGGTAGTTGTGAAGTCTCTGGGACTAAATAAATATTAGTTAATCATTGTACAAACAGTAATCAGTCGGTACGAAACACGTAATGTGTGGCAACTACACAAAAACTGTTTGATTCGAGGATTTTAATGTTTTGAAGTTTGCTTTTGTATGTTAGTACATATTAAGTGCTTATATTGTTATCTCGACTGGAACTGAAGCTCTACTGTACTATCGCAAAAGTGGCAATAGGTACACTTTACAAACCAAATCCCGTGCACACGAAGACCACATCTGTTTAACACCGTTACTGCTATTGGTCCGCAACTCCGCAAAAATAGTTTGCGGACCAATAAACGCGACCCTTTTTTTAAATACGTTTTGTTTAAAAAAAATCTTAGTCTCTGTTAATGATCCTAGATGTTTGACCACCGTTTTTCGACCAATAGGAATAAAACAAAAAAAGCGACAAAGGAATAGAAAGTTTTTAACTGTTTTAACGCTGGAAGCAAGGATAGTCTTTACGGGGGTCCGATACCCAATTAGTTGACTGTACATAGGTACAGTGCCAGATTCAGAATCATAGCTTAAGCAAGTTCAGTCTGTAATGTTCCCAGCGCTAGGATACAGGCCTCGTGCGAGGGTCGCAATCTACTACGTACGGTAAGCCCAGCGAGGGTTTGTATCCAGTTGGTTGGTAAGATATCTCGGCAATTTTTGTTTTTGGTCATGCCGGTTTCCACTCGAAAGGGTAACTCTTTGCCGTTTCGGGAGCAGTAGGGAAAATATAAATTACAAGAAGTATTGTCCCTGCCTGCCTGGCTGGGTTAGAACTACGACTTGTAGCCTTTGTAGGTAGTGAGGGTGTTTACAACTGGGCCACCACCTCTAGTTTAGTTTAGATTAGAAGTAGGATCTATTGTAGTACACTATATTTTATGCACGACAGTCAATACTCGATCAAACCATCCGGTAGTAAATCAAACAAAGCACCAACTTACTGGTAAAAAGACAAAATTAACATTGAACTCACTTCGGTTCAATGGCCTTTAATAGTACGTTTGTTTGGGGAAAAAGAATGCAACTCATAACCTCGGCCATGAAAGCCATAAGAACACTTAAGTTAGTTCAGAAGCTTCAAGATCTACTTATTTCAGCTCTACAGTTTAGCAGCAGAAAACCTGCATAAATACGTTTTTGTAACTGTAACTTAAAGTTGGTAATATTTTTGTAAAAATCAATTAATCGTAGAATTTTAAGTACACTTTGCACTGTTAGCCAATTTCCGGAAACGTTATCGCAAAATACGTATACTGTATTGTGCGCACCTATGTTTACATAATGGCTATATTTGTTATTGAACCGTATTTTGATTGCAATTATGCAGTGGCTTTACGCAATGAAAACATTATTATTACTTAATGAAAAAGAAAGTTATTATGCCATTGCAAAAGAAAAAAAAAGTCAAATTTCTAACTAATTTCTTCTTAATTAATTTTGTTCTATTTTGGGATTTATCTCAGTGTAATCTGTTGGGTCATTAATAATAAATTATCGTTCTAGGTGACGGTCGCATTTTACTTGTCTAGAAGCCAAGTAAAAGTATGTTAATGCGTAAAATAATCAACAATAGGATGACGTTATCAATAACAATATTTAGAACTACCTATTCGAGATATAAAAAAATACAATCACCTTTTCTTTCATTTCGGACCGGTACTTTAAAACACTTTGAAAAAAATAAATGCACTAAAATCTCACTATAATAATTTGCATAATAAATTAAAATCACAGAACACAATAAATCACTTTCACTGATATAATTTGAATAAAATAGTCGATTTTGTAAAAAGTTACAAAAGAGTTCGTTTAAAAATTCGAAATGCACATAGACAATAGAAGTTTGCTGCGATCCAAAGGGCGGGAAAAATTGACATTTCGATGTGACGAGCATGCGCGTCAACCGGGAAATGCTGACTGACTCCGCGTTCGTAGAAGATCGACGTTTTAAATAATCTCGCTTCGAAATGATTACTTGTGTGTAGTCGTTAGCATTGCAATTTGAACTATGGGTAGGTACCTACGTGAGTTTTGTTAGCATATCGTCACGCCTGAAATCCCCGAAAAGCGTAAGCAGAGATGCGATCTATATGACCAAATTATAGTTTTAATCAAGGATTTGTAATTAGCGGTTTTAAGCCGCGTATATTCGTGATTAATTGCTCATATCGTTCCCTCAGTGATTATCGTGTCACCAGCTCGTAAGCATAAATTAAGCTGCCTTTAGAACCAAAACAATAGATGTTCAATGAGACGTGGACATAATTTTGTTACCCAAAAGGTTCTGTGATGGCAATACAATGTGTTTGCGCCTCAGCTCATTCATACTCCCAGAGTCCAGACTTGTAAGGTTACATACAGATACAGTAGCTTACATTTTCTCTGCCGAAAATCTTATTTTAACTGTTTGTTGACCTGATTTCGTCAATAAATAGACTTTATAATAAGATTTTTCGCAAAGCTTCTTACGCAAAGTTTTTACAGAATTCGATTCTGACTACTGCAGTTAAAGCTTTCCTGGAGCATAATCGTCATTATCTTCAACTTTTTAAAGTACAAAGGATGATCATACGTAATCACATAATCTAAGATTAAATAACGCTGCATACGTTATAGAATTTAAGAAGCGGGATCGATAGATACCATCTAAGTAATAGGAATGAGTTCCAAGCTATGTATAATATTCAAATTATGTACGTGCTAGTCATCTATTGTTATCGTAGTGTGATCATTATCTATTGTGTAATTCTCGTAATACTAAATTAGTTTTTGCTCACGATTAAGCACGAGGCTTAATATGTCCTGTAGAATACAATGAACTTTAATGGATAAGGCATCAGATTAACATTGATGGTGTAATCCCCGAAGGGTTAGGCACAAGTGTACCTAAGAAAGAAAGAAAAAAACGTTTATTGGCGCCTTCGCCACAAGTACACAAAATATAAAAAAAAAAACTAAAATAAAAAAACTTAATACTAAGCAAGAAATACTGTGTTACTCAAGGCAGCGCCAAATAGGCCCAGTTCAGCATAATGCCGGACAACTAGTGCCCGACGCTGGTTTTCAACTGAACCTTACAGTACACTTATAACCACACGCCTGTAATTCCCGAAGAGTTACCCAATAGTAGATACATCTACACATCCAAATTTCCGTTTATGTTTTTAGTCCCATGGAATAGGGAACGAGCCTATTTTGCCAATAACAGGGCACAAATCCAGACTACGTGGCTGCTCTTGAGAAATTCCTCATGGAAAAACCTAATAATACTGCCCGATCCAGGAATGGAACCCAGGACCTCTAGCTACAAGTCGCGCTTGCTAACACTCGTCCAACGAGGTAGTACGTATACGTACACAGCCTACATTTCGAAATATATATACATACATTTTGGTTTAAAGGCCCATCTAATACCATAATCAATATCTTCTGTCTGTGATCTGATATGCAAACCTTCCCGCTGGCCAAGTGCATAACATAACATGCAGTTTGATTTTAGAATGCGAGCCCCAACGCAAGCTTTTTCAGCTCTAAAGTACCTACCTACTTGCATGATTATTTGGAATTGCATAACGCACAGTAAGTAGACTTTTCCTTTCAATTTTCGCGGAATGATAGTGAATAGATACTTAATGTTTTTAGAAAAAAGTTTGATATTTCGCTCTTCAATTTGAGAGCTTTTTTTACAAGACGACGCAAAAAAAGTCGTTATTCTAAGAGGAAACCGCAGAAAGCATTGTAATGGTAAGTAGGTACCAGAATTTGTTTGATGGAATCTACAAGTAACCGGGTTTGTTCGCTAGTGGGATGTTCCCGCGTGAATGATTGACGCATCAGCACTGTTTAATAGTCTGTCGGCATACAATTGCAGAATACACAATGGAGAAAAGCCAAGACAGTTGACAGTCGCCCAGTCGGTCAGAAGTTTGCTTGGAAGTCATTGGACAATTCATTCATAAATGTAATCTAATCTAATACTATTACTATATATCATTTCATCATCATTTCAGCCCAAAAGACGTCCACTGCTGGACATAGGCCTCCCCCAAGTGTCACCACATTGACATAAGGGGGGGTTTTGCCATAATCGCCACGCTTGGCAGGCTGGTTGGCGATCGCAGTACGGTTGTTACAAAAGCTCAGAGAACGCTGCTGCCCATTCTCTGGCAATTCCCTTAGTCGCCTCTTACGACACCCACGGGAAGATATGGGATGGTGCTATTCTTTACGTCCGACACCATACAGAACATTACTATATGAAGAGTTTGTTTGTTTGCTTGAACGCGCTAATCTCAGGAACTACTGGTCCGATTTGAAAAAATATTCCAGTGTATATGTATGTGCGATATGGGCTATCTATAGCCCATTTATCGAGAAAGGCGACCAACAGCAGCGGAGCAGCAATGAAAAATGTTGCGAAAACGGGGAAAATTTGACGTAGACGAAGTTGCGCGGGACACCTAGTTATATATACAAGGTGTTGTTTTGCGTCCTCGTCAAAATTCAGGAGGTTGTCACAAAAGACGTAAATGAGATAGATTTTCCGTACAATGAGAGATCCGCATGAACTGGTTTTGTAAAGTTTGATTGGTCTCCGTGTGAACGATCAACTAATCATTTTCATTACACAGCTAAAGAAGAAGTTCTGTTCTGACAAGTTTTCTGACTACCTCGTTTAGAGGTGGCAATTCTACTGCTTAGGTCCTAGGCAGGGATTCAAACTGTTATCGTAATAAGTGTTTTTAACACTGTTTTTTAAAACAGGTATAACAGAAAAATACTTTTAGATGTTAATAATAATGTTACCGAATCAAACTGTAAGTAACCTTTTATATGTGTTAATAAGTGTTAATGTGTAACTGAAATAATCAATTATAGCTTTAGTACGCTGCGTTTGCCTGTTACACTTATTACACTGTTAACACTTTTATATCAGTTACAGATATATTACGGTTAAAAACACATTTAAAAGTGTTACATATTTGATTCTGTTACCAATTCAACATGTAACAGTTATAATTCTGTAACCTTTATGAAGGTGTTTTTAAGTCCCTGGTCCTAGCTTTGATTCCTAGATCGAAAAAAGTGCTATCGGGTATTTCCACCAGGAATTTCTCAGAGGAACCGACGTAGCAGGGCTGATTTGTGCAAGCAGATTGCGACCTAGATATATAGCCATCTTGGATGACAAGCACATTTGCAGTGTAGGTAGAAACCTACTTATCAAAGGTTAAATCTGCATAAAGGAACCGTTGACATGAGTTTAATAGCTTTTACATGCAGATTTCAACTTAAGTTACGTTAGGTTAGGTTAGTTAAGTTAAGCGTTCATCTGATTACTTAGATTTTCCCAGTACTGTCGTAATTGTATAAACTGCTACGAACAATGTAGATACGTTAAAAGTTTAAGGCTTTAAGTAAGCTTTGTGCTTACATTGCTGCATTTCAATCATAATTTATAGGTATGTAAAGGTAAGTAAGTACAGAAAAATCATATCACAGGGAATTTCCACATTAATCAAGTAAGAATCTATCCTTCAATTAAATTAAAAAAAAACTTTGATTAATGAAAAACCTCACTACAGGGAAAAATCTAAACGTGAAGAAGAAAATGGACGAAGATAATAAATTACTGAAGGTATTAAGTATACACTAGAAATAAAAGACTTGTACCTATTTTTCTGTTCCTTTCTTGTCTTGTCACCCCAATTTATTTGGGGTCGGCGCAGCATGTCTTCTCCTTCTATACTTCTCTAGTACCTACTCGTCATATCATGAGACACCTACATTCTTGCCATATCATTCCTCACACAGTCTATCCATCGCTCCTTTGGTCTTCCTCTACTCTTATACCCATCCACATTCATACTCAAAAGTTTCCTCTCGACATGTATTTATGTGTAAGTACATAAATTCTTAAAATAATAAATAAATGAAAGAGTGAATGAAATAGGATAGAGATTCGTAGTTCAAATCAATCATTGTCGCTCAGCAGAGTCGTTCAAAGCGGAAGACTCGATCGGGAACGGAAATGACAATTTATGGCTGCATGGCTTGGAAAGTGGAACCGGTCCATGTTCCAGTGCTTCGGTGCGAAAGTAGCGTAGTTAACACTTCTCTGCAAGTGTTATATTTTATTCTACACTGATAGTGGAGTGATTATTTACATACCGAGTTACTTCCGTGCGTCGGAAATCACGTTAATCCGTCGGTCCCGGCCACAGAAGCCACAGTTCATCCAGTCTTATCAAATCAAATCAAAATCATTTGTTTCAAGTAGGCCAGGTACAGGCACTTTTGAATAGTCGAACAAAAATAAAAACGAAGCTGCAATCCCAAGAAATAATAACTGTGAAAGCACTATAGATGCCCATTCCAAAGCGTAGATCTCTATGGAGAAGAATGGGCAAGAAACTCCATGGACACTCTTTTAAATCAGAATCAAGTTACACAAACATAAAAAAACAACACACAAAAACCTTGGTTACATCATTCATGTTGAGATGGGGTGGGCTTACCAAGGAGTAACGTATTACCCAGTTACTGGGTTGTGGAGGTCACATAGGCAGTCGCTTCATGTAAAAAACTGGTACTCAGCTGCATCCGGTTAGACTGGAGGTCGACCCCAAGATAGTTTGGGAAAAGGCTACGCAGATGATGGACTGATAGTAAAATCATTCTTTTTTCAAAAGTTTGTCCTCGTTAAGTTGACGAAATGGGAAACTTAACAGATGGGAAGTAGCCGATTTCATGTATTGCACTTTTGTTTTTTTGCAGGGCGAGGAAATAAGCCCTTATTACATCACCGTGTTGTTTTTTTGGCTTTTATCTAAGTTTCTTGGTTTGCAAGTGTCCTTTTTCACCATCAAAGAGCGACTACTAAATGAATGACTAAATAAAAGTACACAGGTCACTGATGGAGTTACAACTTTAAGCTCAGCATCGAGCTGTCAAATTCCAACAATGCATTATACAGGGTGTAACGGAAAGGGTATATACATCCTTAAGGGTATGCTACAGACCATCAAACTGAACATGTTTCTCCATCGGACAAACATCGTCATAGCGAAAAATATATCAGCTGCCCCATACATTTGGCTCGAATAGGTATTGAAATTTTGTATGGGATACAGATAATTTTTTCGTTACTACGATGTTTGTCCGATGGAGAAACATGTTCAGTTTGATGGTCTGTAGCACACCCTTAAGTATGGATATACCCTTTCCGTTACACCCTGTATTTGGGTGTCCCGTACAAGTTGTAAGTTAGTGAAATTGAGCATAAGTTTCATTTTCTAACAATAACTAATAGATGAGGTTCAAAATAATCTTGAATAATAGTTACAATAATAGATTTTCGCACCAAAACATTATTTCGAAGTATTAAAACCGACTACGATTCGACTGTTTTCATAGACAATTAACACAATCCCTCCATATTGATCTAATGTCAATTCTATAAACCCTACCTAAAAACCTCTTTATTGATCTTGTTTATTTAAAACTTTAAATCGATTATTACAAAATAAATATAATCGAAGGCCAATGGCCAGTCCTAAGCTATGGTGACGATTTTAGGAAAACCCAAATATAGATATGGACTATTGATACTAACATAGACTTTGGAAACTTGTAAAAACTAAGTACATAAGTAAAAACAAAATCTACGTAGGTAGGCTACGTAGGTTTTGTTTTTTAATCGACTCGTCATGACTTAACATCTTTGCAATCATGATCTGATAAATACGGAGAAGTTAGT
The DNA here is from genome assembly GCA_949152445.1 of Cerastis rubricosa. NCBI lineage: Eukaryota > Metazoa > Arthropoda > Insecta > Lepidoptera > Noctuidae > Cerastis > Cerastis rubricosa. The sequence goes on along the minus strand of OX424545.1, from coordinate 13,939,722 downwards.
AAGTATTGAAACTAAATAAACAAAAAATCTCGAAAAACCAGAGTGCCACGTGGGTCGTGGCACAGGCACTCAGTGGTTTTACGGGGTAAAACCATTGAGTGCCTGTAGGCATAGGCAAAAACTTAATGATTTATTCGAAAATGTTATGATTCAATGAATTCATAGTTTTTGCATAGTTTGTCGTCAATCTCATCCGATCTCACGAGGGGGAGAGGTGTCTCGAGAGGGTCCCGGCAAAAATCACGTTGTTTATTAACACAAGAATCAGTGTAAAATTGCGTGAAAATTAGGTTTAATGTAAAAATGTTCATCACAATACTATACATTATGTTTTTACACTTAACTACGTATTTTGATAAATCTCACGTGAGATTAGAGGGGAATGAGGGCGTCAAGTCAAATCTCACGATATCTGACCAAAGGGGGGCAGGGGTTCGAAAAATCGCCAAAATTGCCTCACGTAATTATGATATGTGTTATTAGAAAATGGTAAGAAGATGATCAAACCGTATGCATATAACATCACGCTTATATTTCCCCGAAGAGTTTGGCAGAGGTGTACTTACAGGTACACTTACAGACGATGCGTTGGAAGGCCTCCCACTAGGTGGACCGATGACCTGGTGAAGATTGCGGGGATACGCTGGATGAGAGTCGCGCGGGACCGGTCAATGTGGCGCCACTTAGGGGATGCCTATGACCAGCAGTTGATGTCTTTCGGCTGAAATGATGATGATGATGTACTTAAAGGTGTGACACTCACAACCACATTTCGGAGCTAATTTTGAAGTCCCATGTTTTAATAGGGAGTGAGCCCAATTCATCAAAAGAGATCATACGTGATCACAATTAATCGTGTTCTACTTGCAGGGATTTTGGGATTACTGTTAGTACACTAAAATGCTTACTTGACGAGCAGGTACGCGCCAAGAATACGAAACAATTGATGCGCAGATTATACTTGTAAAAATGCCAATGAGGAAAAACTAGGGCCTTTTTGTTCTGACTTAAAAAAAAGTACTCATTGTACTTTCCTGCTTCGCCGAACAAGACCTATTTATCTATGGGAATTCCTAAACATAACACAAAGAGGTACTTTTACTTCACATGCGAACGTCCAAACTACGCGTTTGGACGAAGTATATGCAATGAGGGGGTTTCCGCTTTTCTCTAGCTCAAGAATGAGTAAATCCGTATATAAACGTGGACGGGTATTACTGATTAAGATAGGATTTAAAAAAATCTTTCACCATTAGAAAGCTACATTTTTACCGAGTAACTTAAGGTATATTATATTACAATTTTCGCGGTCGAAGCCGCGGGCGAAATGCTTTATATTTTTACGTATTACTTTTTAAAAAAATAAGCCCACCGGCATCGGGAACAGGGTCCGAGCTACCGGTGTTCAGGGCTCTTGAGACGAAGCTCGTAACGATACGCGCCGTGTCCAGAAGTACTGCTTTCGGAATAAAACCCTTTTCTCCAGTTGCCAAGCGATAGATAGATAATTATTAGTATGCCTAAACTAGATCCTCCATTATCGACGACGGTAGAAGCAAACAATTTACAGGGTGAAAAGGAAGATCGACAAAAATTTTGCTACTAAGGATTCATGATTATTGATATTATACAACGTGTTGTTTTGCAACCTCGTCAAATTTTAGGAGGTAACTATGCTAATGATTCTCGTCCCGAATCAATAATAAAATTGGTAGGTAATTTTTTTTTTAATCTCATTTACGGAAATCGGTAAGTGTGAAAAACCCGTGTTTTAAACTAGGGCCGTCTGATTCTCGCCTTATAACCGCGCCTCCACAAATACAAACAATCTCAAACGTTTATTCGATCATTTCTTATTCCCTAAACCACGTTAAGAGGGTTATTCTGAAATACTGACAAACATAAACTATCAAAAAAATCCGCGTTTATTAGTAATTAACTAGGTACCGTAATTTTAATTGATTATTTATGTCTTGTGTGACAACCTCCTGAATTTTGACGAGGATGCAAAACAACACCTTGTATTTCCGAATAAAAAATTGCCGTTTTATACAGCCCTTTAAAATGTATGAAATATGTTTTTAAGAACCGGGTAACCTAGCATCTTGTGTCTGATCCACTGAATTTATGGAAACAGCTTGCGTAGCAATGTCCCTTAATTCCAAAATGTTTATCGGAAGTAATAAAATCTTTCAAATCGCAGCGGGTTATAAAAGGCAAACTACTACTAATCACGTGTACATTTTATCGTTTACATTTCACGTGTTATAAAACTCGAGTGCTGGCTTATTGTTACGATTCACCAGATTTACGACTGTATTACTCCGATGGAAAAGAACGGAATTTGTTTGGCGAAAACAGCAAACCAGAGATTCATTTCTCTGCATCCAAACCTTGATCGCACATTAGTGATCACACCGTAAAACGCCAGTTAAACTGGCCCTCTTAACAGTTTGTACTAAGCTAGACCAGCTCGCATGGTCCTTTCTGGCCGCGCCATAAAAGCTACTTGGATCGGAGTTTATATAAAACAAAAAAAAGACACTAACTGTTTGCGAGAAATCAAACAAAATTGATGGCGCGGCCAGATAGTATACTTCCTAGCCGCGCTATCGCCACCGCATACCTACACTGCTTTTTTTTTTTTTTTTGAATGGCATCTCGCAGTTCAGCCTCTGAAGCTGGCTACTGCTTAACCGGACAAACCTGTGGATGCCTCGAATTTAAGGCCTCCAGCCGGGCAAAAAGCTTATAAACTAAGCGACAGCGCTAAGGGCACCCCCTGTGGGGTACGAGCCTCGGCTTAGGGCGTCGCTGAGAGAGGGCAGCAAAGGGACAGGCTGGATCTGATTACCATTATTTAGGGGCTGATTTATAACTACTGGCTCAGCATCGCGGGCTGACTCGAGCAAGGGTCGGGGGGGGGGGGGGGGGTATTGAATTTGGACGTCGCGACGGGCCTCGGCGGCGAGGCCGGAACCGCATACACTGCTATAAATCTGTACTAATAGGTATATCCAGCCCCAGACCGTTTACGGTCACGGCAGCCAATCTTGGTAGAGATTAGCCATCCGCGCCGGATATATTATAGTGCACTAGTGTGTACGCGGGCACAAGTGCACTCTCTGTTCCCTCACTCTCATAGTCCAATGGGACGGCAATCCAACACGAAAATTTGTTTGCCGCAATCGGGAATCGAACCAGCTATCAGTCGATAGGGTCAATCATAACGGTCAAATCTCTCTAACAAACATGACAAATTCAAGTAATAGTTTACAGGGTGGAATTTCCACCAGAAGGACTACCTTCTGGTCGTTTTTGGTCACGGCGACCAATCAGCGGAGATTAGATATCGACATGGGAGATATTATAGGGCACAAGTGTGTACGCAGACAGGTGCATTCTCCATTTTTTTTCTCTCATAGTCCTCTGGGACGGCACCCCGACATGACTGGAGAGATCAGGCGCAGGACCAACGGTTTAACATGCTTTCCGAGGCACGGGGGTATCAAATCGCCAACTTCCAAACTCCGTGCTACTACTGGGAAATTCCTGGGAAAAACCCTATAGCACTTTTTGCTCGACCCGGGAATCGAACCCAATACCGTGGCCCTGGAACACAAAGGGCTAAGAAGGAACATGGATGGGTTTTTTTTAGGCCCCACGCTCAGCAGTCGCGCTTGCGACCACGAGACCAACGGGACAGTTCTATACTTAATATTATTAAGCTGAAGAGTTTATTATTTGTTTGATGTTTGGTTGAACGCGTGCTTATCTCGGGAACTACTGTTTCGAATTGAAAAAAATATTTTAGTGTTGGAAGGCTATAAGCTATATAACATCTCGCTATGACCTATAGGAGTAGAGCATCAATGAAAAATGTTGCAAAAATGTGGAAAATTAGTCGCAGACGAAGTTGCGCGGGTCAGGTAGTAGTCTAATAATGTACAAACTTCTTGGTAAACAAATGTACGTCTATTGTTCGTTCTATTTATAATTAGAAATAGGTACTGCAAAAAGCCAATGTCTATGATGAAAAAATATCGAAACGTTATCTGCATCGTTTATGACAATAGTTTTACAAATACCCGCGTTATTAATGTTTTTCTATGAATAATTATAAGTTATTATTGTATTGCATGGTTAACGTTAATGCGGAAGCGTGTTACATTACAAGTTTAATGACGCCAAAGAAAAAAACCGGCCAAGAGCGAGTCGGACTCGCGCACGAACGGTTCCGTTCCATTATTTATTAAAAACGAGCAAAAAAGTCACTTTATTGTACGGGAGCCTCGTTCTTTTTTCTTTTTTTTCGGATGGGAAATCGTCAAATGACTTCTCCCGCTCTGGGCGGAGCGGAAGGGGAGTGTCAGACTTGACTGACTAAAACACATCCATGTTCCTTCTTAGCCCTTTGTGTTCCAGGGCCACGGTATCTCGGCATCGGCCCTCTCGGACCCCTTCCGATTTGCTGACATCTCCTTGAGGCGCGCGTAGAACACGAACGCGTGTTTCAAACAAAGGCCGTGCCGACGGCGCGCCGTCGGCACGGTCTGTCGTCATGAGACGGACGGCGGTGAGCTAGCCCATTACTCACCGTCCACAAGCCCGCGCCTACGGTGGCCGAGGACCACTGGTTGCCCCCCGACGCCCGGTGCGTCTCCCGCGGCGGCTGGGACGTGAGGTTCTCTCCCACTCACGTTCCGCCACCTCCTTCACTAGCATGACTGCTTCGCGGAAGGAGGCGACGGCTTCCCATTCCCTCTCGCTCCGGACCATAGACTAAACCAGGGCCGGACGCGAGAGGTCGCCGCCGCCGCCAATCGCCACCCCTTATATGTTCATTTTATTCTGTTTTTAGTATTTGTTGTTAAAGCGGCAACAGACATACAACATGTAGAAATTTCAACTGGCTTTCTATCACGGTTCATAAGATACAGCCTGGTGACAGACGGACGGACGGACGGACAGCGAAGTCTCAGTAATATGGACCCTATTGGTACCGAACCCTACAAAAAACCTTTATAATACCTACAGTCTATTAGATTTGAATATTTAATCAAAAGAATAAAGCGTGGAAAACGGCTGTCTGGGAAAGCGTAGAAAACCTTTTAAGAATATAATTAAGGAACTATTTTCTAATTGTATCTTGTTAAAATGCTATTACTAACTATACTGACGAGTTTTCGTTGTACGTAACGTATTTAGACGGCACGCTTGGCGCAGTGGTTGAGCGACAGGCTGCTGCGCTACATGTCGCAGGTTCGATCCCCACACGGAACAAATATTTGTATGACTTGCAGGTAGTTGTTCCGGGTCTGGCTGTTTGTGTATGTGAGTTTGAATGTTTGAAAACGCACCCACGACCTAGGAGAAATTCCTAGTGTGGGGGTAAAGTTTTATAAAAAAAAAAACACTATTTATTTGATTTTTCTTTAATTTTTGCAGCAAACATATTTACAACAGAAGTTCTTGTTCATAAAACGTTTTTATTTTCCGTATGGTTCATTAAACTTAAAAATAAATAACCAGTGCAAAACAAATACCTGCTCGCCTACATTTTATGCTATCTAAATAGGTTGCAATCACATGATTGAATAACACAAAACAATGCACACAATAATTGTTTACTTGGTAAACTTTTCAAATTCTGGTGATTATTATGGCGTGTGGCGCACGGCATAGGCGGTAGCGGTATTTTGTTAGCGTAAATATACGACTCGTATCGTAAAATTATAGTAAGGACAAATAGGACAATCAACCAGCGATATCGATAATGGAAAATTTAAATATAATATGTATTGAAACTTCTGAAAAGTAGAGGTATGTCAATCTTCTAACTTAAACTCAAATCACTTATTTTAATTAGACCGATACAGGCACTTTTGAAAGTCAAAAACAAAACGATGAAGGTACCGTCCCATTGAAGAGCAGCGCTCTAAAAAACGGTAAAGGAAACATCGTCAAAAAACTTGCGTGTCCTAGAACCAAAAAATCGAAGACATCTACTAACACGCACTGGGCCCGCGTGATTACGGCCCACTCCCTCTCATAGAGAGGAGGCCTGTGTCCCAGCTGTAGGAACATTATTGGCTGATGATGATGATGACGTCCCATTCACAACGCATAATATCTTGTGCAAGTTCGGTAGTTGCCTATTCCAAAATGTAGATCTCTATAGAGAAGAACGGAGAAGAAACTCCATTGACACTCTTGTTGAAAGTCAACGCAAAAATACGAAATGTTTTGAAAGCAAGTCCCGCCAGATCCTTTGTACGGTAAGCAGTGCATGTTTGTAATGATGACAGAAAATAATCTCCAATATGACACTGAAGGTTCAGCGTACCTGAAGACGTCCTTGCCTTAATTTTATATCTCGTGGCTAATCCAGAGTAAGTATAAATATTAGTTTAACCGACATCGCTACAGCTGTACCTACTTGTAATAAAACTGCTACTTAAACGAGATATAAAATTTAAGGAAACGAGAATGTAAATCGATATGATAAGTTAAGATTTTCCATAGAGTAAAGATTAATGATTATATTGTTGCGAGTTTAATGATGTGGACATTGGAAACTGTAAAATTAAGTATTTGTTATAATTATCAATAACGTTTAGGATAATGTCTTGATAATTTACCACTGCTCAAAGATTATAAAATAGTCCTGTTTTCCACAACACAGGAGAAAGTTCATTCACAAACATACTGACCCGGAAAAACTACTAACCATATTTACTCTAATATTTACATTAATGTTTATTCCGGGAACCGAACTGGCGACACGTAATTCAACAGGCAGCAGTGGCCGGGATTTGCCAGTAGGCTGAGCAGGCTGGAGCCTAGGGCGGCAGATTTTTGGGGCGGCGAATTTGGAGACCGATTAACTTTTTTTTCTTTTGCGCCCTCATCCGTTGAAATGGATTATTCCAGAAATCCCCACCAACAAATCCCCACCAGTGGGGATCGTTACTTTTTTTTCCAGAAATCCCCAATCAAAAAGATTTCTGCATGGCGGTTTTCTGGTGTTTTACAGATAAAGGTCTGCAACTTTGCGGATGACTTTCCCCTCTCACTTGCCATTGTACATTCGGTGTAGCAAACTTCCATATTCTAGAGTAAAATAGCTAGTTCGCCGCCCCCCTACCAGTAATCGGCCTCTGCGCCCTCAGCCCAAACTTTGTATGACTGAAAAGAGTGAAATTGCAGAAAATCGCACATGATTGAGCAGTTGAGCTTTGATTAGCTCAAAATTAAACCCATCTCAATTATTTTACGTGTAATTTCAACGAAATTGTTGGATTGTAAAAATAATCTAGGACATGAAAATGTTAGAGGCGGCAAAAACTTTATAGCCTATACCTTGATTTGTAAATCCGCCACTGACAGGCAGCCAATCGTTGTCGTGTCAAGTCAATAGCCAACTTTATTGACGTTGAAACAATTTACAAAATAGAATGGTTACCAACAGGGGAAATTTTTAGCAATTCGATTTTACGGTAGGTACCTTTGTTGAAAACCAACCAGTCTTATCGTATCACCCAGTACTAATTGGGTTGTGGAGGTCAGATAGGCAGTCGGTCGATGTAAAATACTGGTATTCCGCAGCATCTGGGTAGACTGGAAGCCGACCCCAACATAGTCGGGAAAAGGCGAGGAATATTTATAGCTGCATTCAATGTAATGCAGCTATAAATATTCCTCACACTAATATATTAAGGTATTTACTTAACTATCTACTTACGACCTACCAACGTCATTAATAATTAGCAACACAAAACAATGAATAAGATATGACGGTCGTCGTCTCTGTCTTGTAGATGAGGTTTGCATACAAAAAGACTTGCTTACAAGATGTTCAAATAAATATTTTTTACTGAAATTCTGTTTTAAAATATTTGCACAAACATGTGACTGGAAAGTAAATATTTTGGTTATTTCGGACTATTTTTGAGTGGCAAAATTTCGTTAAAATGACCAGATTTTTGGCATCATGTGAGGCAAAGTTTTTTGCTAAGGAATACGTACAATTTTTTTTTCTAATCAAATATTTTGATAAGTTATCTGTTAAGTCCGAAATTAGTCCAAAAATTCAGTACAACAAAGACTGAAAACAAACGTGAGATACATTTAACCAGGTCGGGTACCTACTTATTAGAGTTTTCATTCAGTATTTATAAAAATGATATTGATTTAGGTAAGTATGTCCAAACCGCGATAGATGAAAATTTTCACGATTAAGTATATCGAATACCCTATACAGAAAGGTAACAGAAATTTGACAAAGTTTTGTTTTTTTGATAAAAATTATGCCAATATTGTGAGGAAACTTCATTGATTAAGGCGGCACTTACCTAGAAAGCTGCTAGCTCGAAAGAAACTTAACAAAAAAAATATTTTTGCTTTAAACTAATTGTCAATCCACTCTCTTCATATTTAAGTTTTAATAAACTTTCGTAAATTATTTAACATAGTATTTTAAATATCCAAATAAACGTTGGCTCAGGTTAAGTTTCCGTGCATCGGGTAGCAATGTTAATCGCATACTGTGTGGGGCTATTTACAAAAGTAGGCGATTTAACGAGCAACGCTAATACCTGTACAGCCAATGAATACCTACTTACGTACTCTTGTACAATAATTTCAGGGCTGAAACTATATGATGCATGAAATGGCACGCAGTTCGTGCATCGGGACCATAGATCGTCGCTGATCTTTCTAACAGACGTATCTGTATTTTCGTCAAAAATGAGTTATTCATACTAGTTAAAATTATTTTGAAGACGAAACGATCGGTCTAATAGACGTATCTGTATCTTCAAGCGTTACCGAGAAAACACATTTTGGCAGGTAGACGTAAGTAGCTTTTTACACAAATATGATTTCTGCTAACTGACGTAAGTACATACGTTATTTAGTTTGAATTTTTCGGAATCAATATTTTAAGCAAAAAAAGCCCTATCTAAATACGTCTTTTAGTGTGAACTAAAATATCGAATAAATGACTACATTTTTTCACTTACGCCTAAATTTAACCGAACACTATGAAGATGAAACAGGAGTGCGGGGTGCGGGGTTTACAGATCACGCCACCCCGTTCCAACATTGCAGAACTAAGCACCTAGAGCATGCCTGCTCTAGGTGCTTAGTTCATCATCATTTTGAAAACGATGCTTCTTGTGAACAACATTTCCAGTATTTTAACTACCCAAAATGATATTACAAGAATAGACAATGATCAAATCTATCTAAGAGAGCCAGAAACCAGAAATGAATGTTCGGATACAGCTATATTACAGCACATGCAGATAGATCAGCTTAGACCGATGAAAATCATCAAAAACAAACATGTGAAGTTGTTGGATGGCAAAAAGAAGTTTTGAGTTCTTGCTTTAGATGTCTAATTCTTCAATATTGGGATCATTTTGTAAAGACGTCGTTTCATGTGAACTACATGCTCGACGCGATATACAATCTCCTAATATTAGTACGACTATTACGAGCAAAGCTCCAGAGGACTATGAAATGGAAGGCGATCCTAGAGGATTAGAATTTACATATAGTAAAAAAATAAATAAAAAAAAAACAAAATAAGCTTCTGAAAGACCAAGGCAAAGAATATTCTACTCAAGTAAAGAAAACTAAAATGCCAGCAAAAAAACTAGGACCTCGATGCAATCTCAGTTATTGCCAACATCTAAAGCTAGTCTGTTACAAATTTGATGAGGAAAGTCGTCAAATTATATTTGAAAACTATTAGTCACAAGGCGATATACAACTTCAGCGTGAATTTGTAGCCAGACATGTCGAAAAATCTGAAACTCTCCGAATAACAGTTGCAGTAAATTCGAGAAGAAAATTAACGTTTAATGATTATTTAACACTTAATAGAGTAAGAGTCAATGTTTGTCGCTATTTATTTTTGAACACTTTGAGCACAACTGAACGCGTTCTTAGAACTGCAGTCCAAAAAGTGTCAGAGTCTGGAGTTGTCATGAAAGATAAACGTGGAGGCCGTCCTCAGAGCAAGCAAGAACTCGACGCACGATCTCGAGATCTATGTGTTAAACATATAGATCGCTATCCTAGGGTCGAGTCACATTATTGTCGTGAAGGTAGAATTAGAGAATACCTTCACTCAGATTTTACCGTTAAAACAATGTACAGAATGTTTATCAGGTCTCTGGAAGGAAATCCATTGAAACCCAGCGTTACCACATAAAAAAGAGTTTTTAAAGGGAAAAATTTGTCTTTCCACCGCCCGAAAAAAGACCAGTGCAGCCTCTGTCTGACATATTATAATGGTACCGAAGAAGTGAAAGCTAAACTGCAAGAAAAATTTCAGAAGCACCTATTTGATAAGCTTACTTTTCGCAATACGAGAAAAATGTGTTTAAAAGAGGCGAAAGAAAATCCTGGCCGGGTACAACGCGTTACTTTTGATCTTCAACAGGTAATTCAAATACCTATAACAAATGAAAACGCAGTATTTTACAAGAGGCATTTATCGACGTTTAATTTAACTGTCTATGACTTAGGTATTCGTGATTGTTGCTGTTTTACATGGTATGAAGCTGTAAGTAAAAGAGGAGTATCAGAAATTTCGACTGCCTTAAACATTTTTCTCAGAGAAAGCGACAAAAAAGGATTCAAGCGAATTTATCTCTTTGCAGATGGTTGTGGAGGCCAAAATCGCAATTCGATTGTGGCTGCTGCATTGATATATCCTGACTAATTCTTTAAACATTGAAGAAATCTCTTTGCGATTTTCAATTCCAAACCATGGTCAAAGTGCCGGCGATTCTGCTCACAGTGCAATCAGCTATGCTGTCAAAAAAGCTGGAGATGTTTTTTCACCAGCGCAGCTTATCCCGATAATGAGATTAGCTCGAATAGAACAGCCTTACCGAGTATTTTCCATATTACATACGGACTTTTTCGATTTTAAAAAACTGTCTACAGACATTCTATTACTCTCACTGAGAAAAGACGACACAGGAGCTCATGTGAATTGGACTGAAATTACCGAATTTCACGTTCAAAAGTCTGATCAAATATTTTTTTTTTTTCAAAACTTCTCTCGAACAGGAATCGTACCGCAGTTTGACTTTAAAAAGACAAAAAATGTTTCTTTTATACGCTGAAATCCGTTCACTTAATGAATATCCACCCAAAATAGCGACTGAAAAATATGAAGACTTAATGTCTCTAACAAAAGGTGATACAGCTGTTATCAGACATCCCGATTATGTTGAATTCTACAAATCATTGATTTATTTATATTTCTCCTACCAAAGACTGAATATTATGGTACAGTTTTGATGATTAGATAAGAAATATACTTTGTGTTCATAAGTTTGTTTTTGATATGTTTAAAATATTAGGTTCCTATTTAGTATTAAGTAAGAGCCCAAGCCCATTTTTATCTTAATTAGGTAAATAACGTTGACTGTCATTTGATTAAGCTATTAAAAATTGATTTATTTCTGTGACTGATTACTTTTAATAGGTTGGGTAACATTAAACCTAAATAATAATGAGAATTTAAATTTGAAGAGACTGTTTTTACGAAACTTTAGGATCTCATTTCACATTTTGTATTAATAGAAGATATTGGGAACATTTTTTTTTTTATAAGTACAAACTAATGCCCTTTTGAATATAGAAAAGTTGATTCTGCGGATTGTGTGTTATTTTGCTATCCTTTACAGACGTATCTGAAAACTATATGAAAACATTTTTTTACAAAGATCTAACAAAAGTGACGTATCTGTTTTAAATGCTTATATTTTTTTATCTAACAGAAATATTTACAATTCATATTTATATATAGGAAGAAACCAAAAAATAATATAATTCATGCAATTTTATTTTTATCAGTCGCTTATTATGAGAGTTACAATTCAACAAACATAGTGCGAAACCGCAAAAAGCTTGTCCTGAAAAGTCACCTCAAAGTTAGTTCCGTCAGTTAGTAAGATGAGCGACGAGATATAGGTACCAACTACCAACATAAGTACGTCTTTTCATTGTTTCATCATCATTCATCATTTCAGCCCAAAAGACGTCACTGCTGGACATAGGCCCCCCACCAAGTGTCGCATTCACATTGACATTTTGGGGGGTTTTGCCATAATCGCCACGCTTGGCAGGCGGGTTGGCGATCGCAGTACGATTGTTACAAAAGCACAAAGAACGCTGCTGCCCATTCTCTGGCAAGTCCCTTAGTCGCCTCTTACGACACCCACGGGAAGATATGGGATGGTGCTATTCTTAAATATTTACGTCCGACACCATACATAATTTTACGTCCGACACCATACAGAATATTTCATTGTTTACCTATTGTAAAAATGTGCAATCTCAGAAGAAACTCGAAAACGATTAGCGTACTTAAGCATATCTTTATGGAAAGGATTAGGGGTGTTCAATCGTCTTCTTCTACTAGAAAGGTGCTAAGGTAAATTGCAATTCTTCAATTACCTAGCAATTTTATATTCAAGGTGACAGGGAAACCCAACCTATCGTGCACGCGTAGCATGACCGCCGTAGAAACAGGGTACCTATGTCGTCAGAAGAATCGACACAGACTGACACATTATCATTGTCTATCTGTCATTATGTCGATTTTTCCGTAGACAAAACTCGTTTCTACAGTGGTCATGCTTCGGGTGCTGGAAAGAAATTTGAGAGAAAGAAATTCCCTCGAAAAAGTACTTTTTGATAAATTGGTTTTCGAATGATTCATTCGTGCATGAGCTACCAGTAAAGTATCAATTAAATGTTTAGAGTGCAGTAGTTTTTTCATTATTAATTAATTATTTTTGGCAACAAGTCAGAACAATAAAATAGGAGAACCCACACAGCTCGGTAACCATCGCGTTTTGACCCCTAGTTGACTGGACTTAATTTGTTGCTAATGACCACTAGCAAAATGTCAATGTGGCGACACTTGGGGGAGGCCTATGTCCAGCAGTGGACGTGTTTTGGGCTGAAATGATGATGATGATGACCTCTAGTATAACCCCTTTCAAGAAATAGGTCTAGTTTCCCTGTCATCCTTTATTTCAGTACCTAATATTGTTTTCATTGATTTAATAAATAAATAGGGTAACTCAACCAAATTGGTATACCTACAAAACACTGTCCAAAGATAGTGTTTCCAGCAAATATTTAATTGATTACCACCATTTATTTATACTAGAAGCCAGCTAAATATAGAAACCACAAAACAGAATACCGAGAAATGCCACCATATCATGATGTTTTTTTTTACATCTGTTGGATAATTGACACGTAATAGCTACATATTTGTCTGTATTACCAACCAAATAAATAAGGTAACAGTGACTTATGTACGATAGGTAAGCCCTAATGTAAATTCTGTATTTTCCCACATTTTATGCGGTAAACAATAGTTTCCATGGAGATATACTTAACGATTACGATATACTATAATAGTTTGTATTAAATAAAACTCAGGGGGTAAATCCGTAAAACACTTACAGTGACAATGCCTTTTATTTTGAAAATTCAGCCACATTTATTGCGTTACGTTTTATGTTATCGTGCGTCGTCGTGCAGTCGAATTTTGCGAGCAATTTTCTAGGATTTTCTTTCGTATTACTTGAGGTTGTGATAGAACGCAGTGTCCCTCAAGTTTGATTGAAGTTTTTCAGGTACACACGACCATGCTATATTGAAAAAGTATAGCTTGATGTGTCACCGTGTATACAGACAGCGTCATGAAGTAGTTACCCCCCTGGCGTACTCGGCCGGAATGTAGAGGGGTTAGCACTTACTGACGCTGTCTGTACCTAGCAAGCCTATATCTACTTCATCATCTTCTCTGGCTTCCAGTCTAACTGGATGCAGCTGAGTACCAGTATTTTACATGAATCTACAAATGACAGCCGGGACCAAAAGCTTAACGTGCTTTCCGAGGCACGGACGAAACTCGGTATGTTATTATGGTCACCCATCCACGGATCAACCTCGGCAAGGACGGCTTAACCTTTAAGATCGACCCGTGCGGCTGTTATTATTTAGCCACGAGCTCCTCCAGGCCTATAATGATATCTACTTATTAACTGAAAATCCCGGACAACGTCTTTCAAAGATGCTGTGTATGAATCTCATTATTTTTTACTATAAAACCAACAATGGCGAATCGGCAGCCCTGAAACGGTGTTTCTGTTATGGGTAAAAAATTAGATGAAACGCTCGCTAAACGCTTCTATCAATATTGACGTTTGTGCGAACTCTTGAACAGTGATAGCATTGTTTTATTGAATTATCCGAACAAAGTGACCTATAGGAAGTAGACTTAGTTACGTGCTCATTAAAATAATCTGTCTGGCTCGTTGGTCTTGTAGTCGCCAGTGCTACTGGTGAGTATGAAGTCCTTGGGTTCGGTTTTCGCGGAAACCAGTTTATGCGGATCTCTCAATGTACGGGAAATCTATATAGGGTGACTGGGTGACCGATACCAAAACACGTGATTTTACTCATGATAACAAATAACTTTCCCTAAGAAGCTTTGTTTTTAAACTCATTCACTTATTACAACAGCCATATGAAATTCGCGCGCGCGTGCGCCTGTGTCCTATCAGCTGTTAGCCGCGTGACGCCGCCGTTCTGTCTCATTATTATCGTACCGTGCAACAGTGGGTAAGCAGAGCACTCGCGCGGCTCGCAAGCCCGCTTTGTAACCTGCAGCCAGCGGCCGATTCATCATACGGCTGAATGAGTATAAAAAAAAAAGTTTCTAAGGGAAACTTGTTTGTTATCATGAGTAGAATGACGTGTTTGGTCGGTCACTAAAATAACCAATCACCCTATACATATGGTGATATGAACTTGAACACTATTGTGTAGAATCTGGTTCTTCTAACTTAACAGACAGATGTGTTGCTGGGGAGTTTGTTCCGCCACTTCTTCTTCCCAGCTAAAACACTAGGAAGTGGCGAAGGGCCGGGCGTTTTGGGGGACAGTCTCTTGTAATTTTGACGTTCAAAAAGTGCTGATTATCAGCCTAATTTGAATAAATGACTTTTGATTTTGATATTATAGCGAGGCCATGTTTTAGGTAAGAAATAAGAAATAGCATGACGTGTGGCCACGCCCCTCGGAGATTACGACCGTGTGCGATGTTTTGTTTATGCTTTAACGCTAAAATAATGAATACACAATTAGGTATTGCGAAAGCCAATTGGTTACTGTCAATTAGTACCTAACCATGGTAATTTTAAATTAGAGTTTACTCTAGTACCTATAAACTAATTGCTGAAGTAACCGGAAAAGTACTTTCTAACAACAAGACACGAAAGAGTGAATAGCATGTAGGTAATATAGAACTAAGTACCTTTTTTTTTTTTAGGATGGGAAATCATCAAATGACTTCTCCCGCTCTGGGCGGAGCGGAAGGGAGTGTCAGACTTGACTGACTAAAACCCATCCGTGTTCCTTCTTAGCCCTTGGTGTTCCAGGGCCACGGTATAAAAAAAAGGTGTGCCTAATAATGGGTCAGAATGTCGCCTTAAGTTTTCGATTTAAGTGTTTAATTACTCGAATGAAAGGCGTTCATTTCAATGTGATGTACCTAAGACTCTAAAAAGTCGTTAACTTCAATTACCCAATTCAATAACCCGCAAATATTTTAATATCGATATGACCTGTAGACAGGTAAACAAAGTGCACGTCGCATGCATTGAAATGATTACCGAAGTAAACTTCTGACAATTTTTATTTCATATTTCATACATTAAATGAATTCACAGATGATTATAACACGGCCAAAAGGGGGTGAGTAGGTACCTACTTTGGTTTGCGAGTACTTACAATTAAAGATCTTACTATAGAAGATGTAGACATACTGCGCCGACCCGAAATAAATTGGAATAAGGTAAAGAAAATGGTGATGATAATTACGGATCACCATAAATTAAGAACCAAACACTGTTTTAATAGTAACCATTTTCAGTTTAACTAAGAATATAAATAATCAACGAAACGCGGTCACGAACCAACTAAGGTGGAGGATTGGATGTCTTCCAATTAAAGACATAGCTATGTGATAGCTGCTAGATGCACCTATTATTACAACTGCTCAAGGGCAGTATTGGAAATCGTTTACACAAAAAATTTAAACAAAAACGAACACTATTTTTTTCACGCAATTTTTTATCTGTATTAAAAAAAGCTTTGACATTTCCTGTCAAAGCATATTTTCAAGTAATAATTTGGTCTCCATAACTTAGTCTTAGATACTAGTAAAGTTTAATTTACCAGTTTTCTTAGATCCTCCAACCACCCTGGGCATGGTTGTGTTCACTGACTCTGACCAATATCACATGCACTCTGACCTGGAAAAATTATTACTGGTTCTGTCCAACCGATACGGAAAAAAATATTGCAGTCGCAGTTCCTGACACCTAGTCCGACGGATGACGATTTGGTATAAGTATTCTACTCTTTGGGATAATGTACTGAAGTACCTTAGTATGTCCCGTTACTGCAGCCAGTCGTCAACCAGTTCCTATCTAAGTAGGCTTCTATCTCTCAGGTTAATGTATGATGTTTTTACAACTTATAAGTCCTAATAATTTTTACATTTGTGGAAATCGAACCCAAGACATATCGATAAAGCAGCGCTAAACCTTAGTTTTTTCAATGCTAATTAAATAATAATAATTATTCTTTATTTGTCAGACAACAATCGATCCAATGACACACAATTCTAGATGTTAGTAGACAATTTAGCTTAAAAAACTATGTTTGTACTTATATTCTATTAAAGACAGGGTGGTGTTTATATAAAGATGCCTCATTATGGGGTTTTGATCATGCCTATCAGCAATGACTCTCAGGAGGCTGTTGCTACTGCTCTGCAATCTGCCGAGCAAAGACTCATTCTTTTTGCGCACGACAGCTGAGAAACTGTCTACTCTGGCGTGCGCAAACATTGCAGAAGCACTGCAATATCGTGGCAGTCGCAACAGCGCCCCGAGAGCGTTGTTGTATTGAACACACAACGCATTGGCGGCACGTTTGGTACAACTGATCCGTAGGGCGCTCGAGTACAGAGATGTGCAGTATGCATTAAATAATGTGATTTTGACTGGAACTGTACATCGAGCTAACCTAATTAATATTGGGCCAATATTTGCCCTGCGCTCTCGTTCAACATCTTCATCAGCCCTAAGATCGTCAGCAATGAAATGTCCTAGGTATTTGAACTGGCGTACCCGACGAATAGGGACGTCGCTAATTTCAATAGGCGCGAGGCGGTAGATTTTCTGGACACTTCTTGCCAACGGCCTTAAAAACCATGAGTTCCGACTTTTTTACATTATACAATAACCCATGGTTGGCAGCGTAGTTCTCACAGATCTTAACTAATTTTCTGAGTGCACTGACAGAGGGAGCCAGCAACACCATTTCATCGGCGTAGCTGATGATGTTGAAACACAACAACATCAGCTACGCCAAAATAATGCTGTTTCATTTTGGCGGTTCTAAATGTTTACGTCGATTATTAAAAGGTATGTAGGTCCGCATAAACTGGTTTTGAACAGCTTGATTGGTCGCCGTATATATACCTATGTAGCTATCCAGTGAACTATAATGAATACTTACATTATCTGGTACTTCCAACATGTTGTTTGCAGAAGACATCATAATCGGGGAAACTTGAAGAACATGATGATTAAACCTGTAAAGAAAGCAAAAAAAATATCAAACAATCATTCACATATTTTAAACGATTTAACAGAGTGTTAAAAGCCTAGTATCTAAATAAGTAAAATAAAAAAAAGTATAATAAGGGTGTTTACAAAGTTGGATTCACACGCCATTGAACCAAAAATCCAAATAATACTTTTGTTAAAGCCTCCTTGTTGTTTGTTCAGCTGCAGTGACATAATTACTTTTTTATAAGTCGTGTCACTTGTCACCTTTCGTTTGTTCTCTAATATACGTTTTCTTTAATTATATTTTCTATTATTCTATTACAAAACCCTGAGTTTCGCTTGAGACGCTTCACCGCACATTCAGCACTCTGCT
Organism: Cerastis rubricosa; assembly: GCA_949152445.1. Taxonomy (NCBI): domain Eukaryota; kingdom Metazoa; phylum Arthropoda; class Insecta; order Lepidoptera; family Noctuidae; genus Cerastis; species Cerastis rubricosa. The sequence goes on along the minus strand of OX424545.1, from coordinate 13,921,659 downwards.
ACAGGTTATGGGCTAGCGGAAAAAAAATGGAAACGAGCGAAAAAGTGGAAAATTTAAGTACAAAGGTACATATTACACCACTTCAAGGAAAGAGTAACTGGGATACATGGAAGTATAAAATATCCATCCTTCTAAGAAGCATACCCGATGCATTGGATATAGTCGACGGAAAATGTAAGAGACCCGTGTTGCCAGCAGGTGTAGGAGACGCAGAAGTTACTGCATTTAAAACGAAACTAGCGCGTTTTATACAGGCAGAAAACAATGCAATGATCCTGCTTTCAACAAATTTAAACGAAGATACCGTTAGAAAGGTAATGTCATTCACATGTCCTAGAGAAGTTTGGTTAGAACTACATCGGTTATTCGACGGAGATAATGAGAATCGAGCTTATAATCTCTGTTTAGAATTCTTCGGTTTTAAGTTAGATTACTCTGATGATATGGTCACACATATTTGTAAATTGAAAACTCTCTGGTGTCAGTTGAATAGAGAGATTGGTAAGGATGATCCTAATATGAAACTACCAGAAATATTCCTCATTTGCAAAATTCTTGACACATTAGATCAGAAGTATTTCGAGTTTAAATCAAGTTGGTTGTTGTTAGCCAAAGAGCAGAGGACAGTAGAAGGTTTGACAAGTCACCTTTGCGCTCACGAGAAGTCACTTGAAAAGAAGAATGGTGAATCGAGTGAAGAGGTATTTGTGACGACACAGAATAGCACGATTCGTAAAGACAAGAAGAATAAGGATAAGCATATGAGATGCAATTACTGCCATGAGATGGGACATCGAGTAAGATCCTGCCAAAAGTGGATGAAAGATGGTCGCCCGCCAAAAGACAGTAAAGACAAGCCATCTTCAAGTCAAAGTGCGAATATGGCTATTATGAGCGTGGATATTATGGCATTTATACCGCAAGATAGAGAGTCATGGTACGTGGACAATGGAGCGACTAGCCACGTAACCAACAGGAGTGACCTATTCCAAATATTCCATGAGTTTCACGAGATCCAAGGAGTTACTACAGCGAATGGTAACATTGTTCAAGCAAAAGGCAAAGGAACAATTTATTTGGAAGCAGATGTCAAAGGAAAGATTGTGAACATAGCCCTCACAGACGTTTGGTATGTGCCAGAGATCCAGAGAAATCTGTATTCAGTGCTAGCTATGCACGATAAACAGAAAAATAGCAAGTTCATCTCGACCCCGGAAACTTGCGAAGTAATTTTGAATGGGGAAGTATCAGTTGTTGGCAAACGTAATAACTGTGGAGGACTTTTTAAGTTGAAAGTTCGCAATGTCCTGCCACCAGTACCAGTACTTGCCACTACTACAAGTGATTTGATGCAGCTGTATCATGAGAGATTAGCGCACCAAAACAAAAGGCACGTTAAGGAAGTTATTCAAAGAGAATTAGGATTGTCTCTTCCAATAAACAAAGAGTTGTGTGAAGCTTGTATCTACGGAAAGATGCATAGATTAAAGTTTGGCATACGAGAGAGATCTACACAGCCAGGAGACATAATTCATACAGATGTTTGTGGTCCTTTCCCTATGAGTTTTACAAAATATCGTTACTATGTACTTTTTAAAGATGACTACTCCGGATACTGCATGGTTTATTGCATTAGAAACAAAAGCGACGTCAAAGACAAATTGAGAATAATGCTACAAGAAGCAACGGTCGCAGGACATGTAATCAAAACGTTGTTGAGTGATAACGGAACCGAGTTTGACAATAAAGAAGTTAAAGATATTTTAAATCAAAAAGGAATTAAACAACGTCTTGTTATGCCGTACACGCCAGAGCAGAATGGCTGTAGCGAGCGCCAAAACAGGACTTTAGTAGAAACCGCAAGAACATTAATGAATGCTCAGAGAGAACTGCCAAAAGCATTATGGGCAGAACTAATAATGACAGCTGTGTATGTTTTAAACCGAACAGGCGCAACTAGAGAGAAGGACAAGTCACCCTATGAATTATGGTTTGGGAAGAAGCCCAACATAAAGCACCTTAGAATAATTGGTAGCACGTGTTACGCTCATGTTCCGAAACAAAAACGTAAGAAGTTAGATAAGAAAGCAACTAAAGGCATTCTCATAGGATACGACAATGATGACGGTTATCGTATCTGGTATGAAACACAGCATAAAGTTGATAATCTAATCCGATCTAGAGATGTTGTCTTCGAAGAGACACCTATTCCAGGGGTTGAAGTTAAAGTTAAAACTTCAGGAGAAAATGCTAAATGTGACCCAAAACCAATTGAGAAAGATTGGACCGTATCATATCACGCATTTCCTGAAGAAATTATTCAAGAAGAGCATTCGCAAATCGCTAATCCCTTGAATCGGGAAGTCCAATCAGAACAGAGATCTATTCTATTAGAGGGAGAATTAGAAGATAGACATTCAATGAGACCTATTGAGACAGCAATAGAGGCATATGAATCAAATGAACAAAGACAGTCAGTCCAATTAGAGGGAGTAAATGAAGGAGAGTTTATAGAAAACGAAACCACATTTTCAGATAGTGAAACTGAAGAAGAATTCGTAGATGCTGTTCCTACCTATGTGGAGACTCCGATGAATTTAGCGGGAGACGTTTCTCTACCGGACGTTCCAAGATATAATCTCAGGGACAGAAGTACTCTACGACCTCCACGTAAATTGGATGACTATAGTTTATTCCTAGTCGATACTGAAAAAGAACCTTCGACGTATAAGGAAGCAGTATCAAGTGGAAAAAGTAAAGATAGATGGTTAGAAGCCATGAAGAGTGAAATCGATTCTTTGCAAAGATTAAAAGTATGGGACTTGCAGAATCTACCGAGCAATCGAAAAGCTCTTCCATGTAAATGGGTTTTTAAAGTCAAAAACAAACCTGACGGTACAATAGAAAAGTTTAAAGCTCGACTGGTTGTAAAAGGGTTTAAGCAGAAGAAGGGCTTTGACTACAACGAAACCTTTAGCCCAGTAGCGAGGTTAGCAACTATACGATCTTTGCTCAGCGTTGCAGCAAGAGAGAAACTTCATCTTATTCAGTTTGATGTTGCAACAGCCTTCCTAAACGGAAATTTGACTGAAGAGATTTACATGCAGCAGCCAGAAGGCTTTGAAGATGGAACATCCAGAGTATGTCGTCTAAAGAAAAGCCTTTATGGTTTGAAGCAGGCACCGCGCTGCTGGAACTACTGTTTTGCAGAAACACTTGAATCTTTAGGCTTCAAGACAAGCGACGCTGATCCATGCTTATATACAAAATTTGTAGGAGATAAGAAAATCTTAATAGCACTCTACGTTGATGATGGTTTGGTTGCAGCGAGTAATGAAAACCTTGCAAATAGTTTTATCTCTGAACTAAAACAGATTTTGATGATTACTACCAAACCAGCTTCATTCTATCTTGGGTTGGAGATAGAACAAATGAAGGACGGCTCGATTTTCATAAAGCAAGAAGCTTACGCAAATAAGGTTTTGGAGAGGTTCAATATGAAAGACTGTAATCCAGTATCGACTCCTTTACAGAAAGAAGGAATTATCGAAGAAGGGAAAGCTGACAAAGAGTCACAGTCATTTCCCTATAGAGAAGCAGTAGGCTCGCTCGCTTACTTGATGGTGGGCACTCGCCCTGATTTGGCGTATGCTGTAGGAATGGCTTCGAGGAGCTTAGAAAATCCAACTTCTAGCGACTGGCGTATGGTTAAGCGGATAATGAGATATTTGAAAGGAACATTATCAAGAGGAATAATGTATGTTCATGATGCAAATTCTCCTAACCAAATAAAAGCCTACAGTGATGCTGATCATGCTGGATGCTTGAAAACAGGACGTTCTACGACTGGAGTATTATGTTTGTTTTCAAGAGGAGCTATCTCCTGGATGAGCCAACGACAACCTTCAGTCGCCATTAGCACTACAGAAGCTGAGCTTGTGGCAGCAAGTGAAGCTGCAAGGGAATTAATTTGGCTAAAGAGACTGTTCAAAGACTTGAATGACCAAAAAGAAATTCCAGTTTTGTTTGTGGACAACGAAGCAGCGGTGAAACTAGCACATAATCCAGAGTTTCATCGTCGCACCAAGCACATTCGTGTGAGGCACTTCTTCGTGAGGGAGCTTGTGCTTCAAAACGACATCGTGGTTGAGAGGACTAGCTCTGCTACCCAGTTAGCAGACCTCCTAACTAAGGCCCTGCCCAGACCCAGATTGCAGGAACTAGCTCAGAACTTGGGTCTGAAGGATAAATTCAAACGGCCGACTAGCAGCTGAGGGAAAGTGTTAAAGCCTCCTTGTTGTTTGTTCAGCTGCAGTGACATAATTACTTTTTTATAAGTCGTGTCACTTGTCACCTTTCGTTTGTTCTCTAATATACGTTTTCTTTAATTATATTTTCTATTATTCTATTACAAAACCCTGAGTTTCGCTTGAGACGCTTCACCGCACATTCAGCACTCTGCTACAACTTTGACAGTAACTACGACATTATGTGTTTGGATACATTTTAATCATTATTATATTTAAAGTTTGGAGATAGATAAGCCAGGTTTAAGACCACTAAGATGAACATCTTGAATATTTTTGGAAATTAAGTACGCAACAGACTTCGTAAACGATTCACTGAGCCGTTGCCGTTGACACTTGTTTAGACATATATCGCTGACAGCAGTGACAGCTGTTCACCGAACAAGTTTCTGTTTACATAAGTTTCCCATTGTTTTGAATTTAATTAGAGTTGCTATTCAAGTCGAAATGATAGTTAAATTAGACTATAAAACAAGTTTGTGTTTAATTCTCAAAGCAAATTAGATTTTCTTGGAATTTCGTCGTGAATTTGTTATGTTTTAACGTGCCCGGAACTTCGACGGTGAGTAGTAAACAAAGTTGTTTTGATATCCATATATTTTGTAACGGTCAATAACATTAAAAATAGAACGCGATCGCGCATTGGATTTGTATTTTTGTTTAATCTAGAACTTTGTAGACCGGCCCAGTTTAGTATCTACCTACGCAGTGAAAGTTTCGGCTACGGATAAAATTGGTGATGATGTCGCATAATACTTGGTTGTGAAAAGGATAAAACTCCTTTATTCTCTAGGACAATTTTAAGCACAAACTTTCACTTTACATAAACTAACTATCTAAATATCAACCAATTTAAAAACAACAGGACACTTATGCAACAAAATACTTCTCCACATCGTTGTCATCCGGAAACTTGCCCAGAAGACTAGCAGCAATGCCACATTGACTGGCACAGCTAATTCTTTGCCCAAAGAAATAGCCAGCCTTCTATTCTTATTCTTAATTATACCTTTATTTCTGCTATCTTTATTATTTCATCTACAATTGCAACCAGGGCTTTATTGTAGAACATAACTACTTTTTTTTATTTAGTTTTTTTTTATTGATATTAACATCAACAAGTTAATATTCAGCCAAAAGGTGGTCTTAAAGACTTAGGGGCTTCAATTGGAGTAAGAAAAAGGATATAAGCGTCAAACTATTTTCATTTTATATATTTTTTATTTACGATGGTTTGCTCTTGACTCTAGTCTAGGTCAGAAATGACTGAGACAAAGTCGAAACTAACAAACATACTATACTATATTATGTAAACTTACACTTCCTGAAAGTTAGACTACAGGCATATTTCTAGTCCATAAAGCTAAAGAGGATACTCTTTAGATATACTTCCATAGTAGTGCATCCGGAGCACATCAGGATATACTGTAACAGTATATTTTCATTCTACTTCAGTCGGACAACCTCATAAAGCTGGCACAGGTCCAATTTGTCAATGTGCTGTGTTGCTAGCTACATAAATAATGCATGGAAGTTTGCATAATAAGGTCTATTTGAATCCAGTATAATATGGTAAGAGTAACAAAAAACAAAATAGGCCTGTGGTGAAGCCCAAAGGGTGTTTTTTACAGAATAATGTTAAAAGCCTTTGTCTAAACTTTCGTGGATCACAGGCGTGATCTTAATATTATTAGGAGATAACTCTCTGTGTTATCAGGAATGCCTTAAAACAAGTGGTTAATATTTTAAACAAGTGGTTAATATTCTGGTTTACCGCTAATAATTTAGTATTAAATGGGAAAAAAACTAAGTGCATAAGATTTACTCTACCAAATGTCAAATGTAGTGATTGTGACATAGTATTAAATCAAGAGAAACTTGAATTTGTCGATGAAACTGTTTTCTTGGGGATCACGCTCGACTCAAGGCTACAATGGGGTTCTCATTTAACATCTCTTGCAGGACGGCTGAGTTCAGCAGCATATGCTGTCAGAAAAATCCGTCAATTTACTGATGTAGATACCGCGAGGCTAGTGTATTTTAGTTATTTTCATAGCATTATGTCATACGGTATTTTACTATGGGGACGGGCTGCAGACATCGAGTCTATATTTATTCTGCAGAAAAGAGCTATCAGAGCCATATATAATCTACGTAGGCGCGATTCTCTAAGAGAACTGTTTAAGGAAATTAACATCATGACGGTACCTTGTCAATACATCTATGAAAATATCATGTACGTTAGGAAAAATCTTCATTTATTTAGTAAAAGAAGTGACCGGCACCACTATAATACTAGAAACAGGGACCAACTGGTTCAGCCAGGTTTCAGGCTAGCTAAAGTAGACTCATCTTTCATGGGGTACTGTTTAAAATGTTACAATAAAATACCTCCCCCCATTCTACAACTGAATGAAACGAAATTTAAATCTTGCATAAAGCGCACACTATGTAGGCAAGCATATTATAAGTTGGGGGATTACATTGATGATAAAAATGCTTGGCTCAATGCTGGTCCTGCTCCACAACCATAGGGGCTATCAAATTACCATGTGAAGTTACTGTGGAAGCTGCAGAAGATTGTATAAATATCTTTGCTTTGTATAGATTCAATCTCTTAGTATTATATAATTGCATAGCACATGTGTGAAAACTATGTACTGTAAAGCCACCATTTACTGAGTACCTACATCTTACACTGACGCGAATTTACCCTGGCGGTTGAGTAAATGTCATGCTCACTTAAATGTCACGCTGATGGCGGCGGGTGTGTCGGGTCATTTAGTTCCCTTCAATATGGTTGAATTGAATGATGGCTGATACATGCGTCATGTTCGTGAACGGGCGCTGTCAGTTGTGCCTGGTCATCTCTTAGCTGCCACGGTTTATTTTAATTATTTTATTTTTAACTTTTTTTCGAATTATTGATTTCGTCTTTTACTCTGGACGCTCTTAACTTGCCCGTATTTCTACATCGTTCTCACATACTAGTAATTCTCAACACGATTGATGTAACCAAGATTTTGTAACATATTTTGATTTAAAAGAGTGTCCATGGAGTTTCTTGCCCATTCTTCTCCATAGAGATCTACGCTTTGGAATGGGCAACTACAGTACTTTCACAAGTTATTATGTCTTGTGACTGGGACTGTAGCTTCGCTTTCTTCTTTTTTGTTCTTTGACTTTCAAAAGTGCCTGTAATGGTCTAATTGAAATAAATGCTTTGAGTTTGAGTTTTGAGTTTATATTTTGTCAGCAAAAACTAAGAACTTATGATTCGGAATCTTGCACTTAACTATTTATTATATTAAAACTTCTATTACATAACTAATTAAAAGGTAAAAAAGATGGCATTGACATGCATTGTGTGCACACAAAAATACATTAACATCTTTAGTTGGTATGCGAATTTATGTCAAATGAAATCGCTTAAGTAAATATTATGCTAATTCTATTACCTATGCTAGCCACTACGTAATATGTTAGAACATGTTAACAAAACATTGAAGTAATAGAATATTCAATTTAATTATTCAACGTCATCAAGTTCGCGCCATTTTTTGCCTCTGCCACGGCCGTCCCAGTCTCGTAAAATGATAAAAATAATTGTCTATGAGTCTTTCCCGCCAATGTCGAAGGGCCAATAAAAGTGGCCCTCAGCCACTTTCTAACTTCCGCGCGCGGTCGGAGTCGAACTTCTTTTGGTTATGTAATAGGTAGCCCTTTTCTAATGTGTTATAAATAAATATTACGCTATTAATTATAATTGCCGAATAAAATATCGGTACCATAAGTTGATACTGAAACCGGTTAGTTAGCTTGAACTGGTCAAAAATAATATTACATACATATGTATACTAGCTGTCTCGCGCAACTTCGTCTGCGTCACTTTTCCCCGTTTTCGCAACTTTTTTCATTGCTGCTCCGCTCCTATTTGTCGTAGCGTGATGATAATAGCCTATAGCCTTCCTCGATAAATGGGCTATTCTAACACTGAAAGAATTTTTCAAATCGGACCAGTAGTTCCTGAGATTAGCGCGTTCAAGGAAACAATCAAATTCGTCAGCTTTATAATATTATTAAGTATAGATAACTTAAGCAAGTATAAATCATATTATTTTAAAGCATTAATTGTTCTAAAAATATACGTTTTTAAATAAATAAGTAAAATAAGAAAAACAATAAATAGCCTAATGTAATGGTTTTGATTTATTATATTTATTTCAAGTTTTATACATTTCACTTGTTTTTTTTATATCTACCAACAGTTTAAAAATACCTATGCTATTTTTAGGGTTCCGTACCCAAAGGGTCAGACGGGACCCTACTACTTCGCTGTCCGTCCGTCCGTCCGTTTGTCACCAGGCTGTATCTCATGAACCGTGATAGTTAGCGTGATAGTTAGGTGAAATTTCTACAGATTATGTATTTCTGTTGATGCTATAACAACAAATACTAAAAACAGGAAATAAATATTTAAGGGAAGGCGCGTTTTTATTAATAGTGGTACGGAACACTTCGTGCGCGAGTCCAACTCGCACTTGGCCGGTTTTATTTAAACACACATGCATAGGCACCAAACAACACAAAAATGTCGTGTGAAAATTTAATGATTACCCGGACGATAACGTATGGCATGTTTAGTAGTCGTGTGATTACTTAAGTACTGCATATTCTGACACGGATTGTTTGTTATACTTAATTTTGAGTTCTTTTATCAACTGAGGAACGTATCATTTACAACTCTTGTCACTTTGCCCTTTGTTAGTAATACAATCAGCGTCCTAATTCATATACCTACCTATCTATGTTTGAAATATTCATTTGCTCTACATCGTTATCAACGCAAAAAAACGTTAAGATCTTGTTTACAATTTTAACTACGTAACAGAAAAATACATATTTTACCTTTATTTTGCAACTTAGTTAATGGAAATCTGTCTGTGCAACTTTTAATTCTTTTTTTGCTAAACGGCTGCCTTCAGGGACTCAAAATGTAGCCGTAATAAGTGTTATTAACACTGGTTTTAAAACAGTTTTAACAGAAAAACACTTTTGAATGTAACGGAAACAATAATGTTACCGAATCAAACTGTAACCTTTTATATGTGTTAATAAGTGTTAATATGTGTAACTGAAATAATCAATTATAGCTTTAGGTACTTATAAGTAATTGCACAGTACTGCTGCGTTTACCTGTTACACTTATTAACACTGTTAACACTTATATATCTGTTACAGATATGTTACGGTTACACTTTTGATAATATTTTGGGTTAACACAATGAAAACACATTTAAAAGTGTTACATATTTGATTCTGTTACCAATTCAACATGTAACACTTATAATTCTGTAACCTTTATGAAGGTGTTTTTAAGTCCCTGGCTGCATTAAACTATTTTTTTTAAACGTGTCCCCGCACTAAGAATTTCTGTCCTGTCCTGTATAGTGGGTGCGTTTCATCATTCATCATCATTTCAGCCCAAAAAAGTCCACTGCTGGACATAGGCCTCCCCCAAGTGTCCCACATTGGCATTTTGCGGGGTTTTACCATAATCGGCCCGCTTGGCAGGCGGGTTGGCGATCGCAGTACGGTTGTTACAAAAGCACACAGAACGCTGCTGCCCATTCTCTGGCAAATCCCTTAGTCGCCTCTTACAACACCCACGGGAAGATATGGGATGGTGCTATTCTTTACGTTCGACACCATACAGAGCAAGAGAGTGGGTGCGTTTACTAACATTTAAAGTCACAAACACAAACAGCCAGATCCGGAACAACTATCTGTAGAATTATGCGAACGTTCAGATGGAATATACAATATTTTGATGGTGATTCTGTACTAATGGACTCGTCTAAGCTAAAGTTAACACGCATTATAGACCACGTCAGAACCTGCAAAACCAGTCGTCAGCCATTGACACTAACACCTGCCTAGCCTGGGTATTTTAACTTAGAAAGTTGAATTGTTTTTCCAATAAAACGATAGGAATAGAAATAACAGGAAAAGAAAAGCTATAAAAATATATGTTTATGTCCTACTAGCTGTCCCGCGTAACTTCGTCTGCGTCACATTTTCCCCGTTTTTGCAACATTTTTCACTGCTGCTCCGCTCCTTTTGGTTGTAGCGTGATGATATATAGCCTATGTCCTTCCTCAGGTTGGAATCTATCTTCTTGCCAAATTTCATTAAGATCTGATAAGCCGTTTAGTCGTGAAAAGGTAACAAACAAACGAGCAGAGTGACTTTCGCATTTATAATATTAGTATGGATTGTTAAGTTGAGGTGCGGTTCTAACGGATTATCATAGTTTCTGTCACGGATAGCGGGGTATTGCTAATTAAGAACAATTTCCTTGTCGCCAGTTATTGTCGGCATGCGAACTTAAGCTTAGACTAGACACTGCCGTAATTATAAACTACATTTTCTGCATTCTGCCTGCTATATTGTATTATGTAGTGGTTACTCGGAAGATTTGCTTGGGTCACGAGATCCGTGACTTGGAGAGATGGTTCCATTTCTATGTCTAACATATAAAATTCTCGTGTCGCGGTGTTTGTTACCAAGCTCCTCCGAAACGGGTGAACCGATTTGTAGGTCGGTCGGGTAGGTCTGAAAATCGGCCAACATCTATTTTTCATACCCCTAAATCCCATCAAAAATTCCACGCGAACGAAGTCGCGGGCCTGTAGTGTGCGGGGATTGAACCCGGGACACGTAGCCCAGGAGTCGATCGCTCAACCACTATACGAACCGTGCCTTCAAAAGTTAATAGTTAGACCTATCGTGGGGAGAGATTCAACGTTATACTGAGTCCAGTCGGAAGAGCTCGCAAAGCCATTCCGTAGTTTTTGCGTGAAAGAGCAACAAACATCCACCCTTCATCACAATCATCACAAAGTTTCGCATTTTTTATATCTATATCTATACTAATCTATATCTATGTATATACTAATAATAAAGCTGAAGAGTTTGTTTGTTTGTTTGAATGCGCTAATTTCTGGAACTACTGGTCCGATTTGATATTTCTGTGTTAGGTAGCCCATTTATCGAGGAAGGCTATAGGCTATATAGCATCACGCTACGACCAATAGGAGCAGACCAGCAATGAAAAATGTTGCGAAAACGGGGAAAAGTGACGTAGACGAAGTTGCGCGGGACAACTAGTTAGTAGGATAAAATGTTTTATCAAAGCCGGAGAGGTGATCTGTACCTCAAGACTTCCAGACAGCTTTCTCTATATAAACTTTTGCATAATTATGTGAACTAGCGCCTGTAGTTCTTGTAGTCGAGATAAATAAAGACTTATGATATGTTTCATATCATAAGAATGAATATCCACTGAGTTCCGACATGCGGTGTCCAGGAAAAAAGTCGGTAATTTTGCATTATTATAACTTTATAAGTCAATCAACTGTCGCAACGATTCGACGAGTTATAAACTATTGTTTACTTAATACGTTTTTGAGATTCATCACTGCAATCTGCACTTATTTCATTATGTCCTATTGTATTCTTGATTTCTTTTAGATTTATTAGGACGGACACACGTCAGAGAATATTACTGAGAATTATCTAATTCATATTTATTGCGTTCTATGACTAAGCTGTTTGTCAGAAATGACAGACATATTCTTCTGTCTTATTTATCTACTATTATTTTTACTATTACTAGCTGTCCCGCGCATTTTCGTCTGCGTCACATTTTCCCCGTTTTCGCAATATTTTTCATTGCTGCTGCACTCCTATACAGCGCCATCTATTAATACTTACTCAATCCAGTCAACAGATACCGCCATCTGTTAGAATCGTTTGGAGCTAACAGATAATTAGTATTAATTAAAATAGTATTGCGATTATAAATTGAGATGTAAGCTATCCTATCTTTCAAGTTTGATCAAACTACACACGGTGTGCAATTTTGATTAAAATCGGTTAAGTAGTTTAGGAGTCCATCCCCGACAAACAACATGACACGTAATTTATAAATATATAGAAGAAGAAGATAAAGCTGAAGAGTTTGTATGTTTGTTTGGATGAACGCGAATACTTAAAAAAACGTAAAATTATTTTAATGTTGCATACCCCATTTCTCGTGGAAAGCTATAGGCTATATAACATCACGCTATGAACAATCAATGGAGCGGAGCATCAATGAGAAATGTTGCAAAAACGGGTTACAAATTTCGCACAGACAAAGTTGCGCGGGTCAGCTAGTACTTACATAAGAGGATTCTGACTCGTGTTATGTATCCTACCTTTATCATTATCTGTCTATAATGTTCCCACTGCTGGGACACAGGCCTCCTCTCTTTGAGAGGGAGTAGGCTGTAATCCACACAACGTGGGCCCGGTGCGGGTTGGTAGATGTCACATGTCTTCGAATTTATTTATTTTTAGTTCTAGAACATGCCGGTTTCCTCACGATGTTTTCCTTCACCGTTTTTGCGGGCAGCGGTGATGAAATAAATTACACAAAGTAATGCGCCTGCCTGGGTGCGAACCCACGGCATACTGCTCGTAAGTCGGGGCTGCCCCCACTGGGCCACCGCTGCTCTCCTACCTGTATAATGTATAGTGATTACCTTATTATTTGTAAATTTTTAACGGCATACGCGTGCGTCTGTCACACGTGATTTATAATAACAAGTCGCGATAATAGTGCCGTTGCAACGTGAATTATGCGCCTGATGGCTCAGGTGAGTTCATATGCACTGACGTTCTCGTTAAACATGTTTATTTATTTATTTCCATGCAAATTGTCATGCCAGACTTTAGAGTAAGCAGAATTTAACGGGACACATGAAGTTCTTGCAAACAAGAAATACATTAAATAGACGACGTTTTTATCAGCCCGGTCTGGATTTGTGCCCGGTTGAAAGCAATCAGCTCGCTGCATATTACGTGGAACTTAAACATAATTGACGTAAAACATAATAAGTACACCACTGCCAATTCCTTCGGGGATAACAAGTGTGATAATATGTTTTTTTAATTGCAGATTGGTATAGCATTTTAATATAAAGGTCCAACTAAATTCACATCATTCAAATTCTTGAGTCAACATAATCATCATTTCAGCCAAAAGACGTCCACTGCTGGACATAGGCCTCACCCAAAAGGGTGTGGGGCGTTGCCATAATCGCCACGCTTGGCAGGCGGGTTGGCGATCGAAGTACGGTTGTTCTAAAAGCACAGAGAACACTGCTGCCCATTCTCTGGCAAGTCCCTTAGTCGCCTCTTACAACACCCACGGGAAGATATGGGATGGTGCTATTCTTTACGTCCGACACCATACAGACGAATTCTTAAGTAACCCCATCGAAATCCGTTTAGGATTAGGGGATACGTTATACCGGGCCAAAGAGTCAATATATAAAGATTTTACTGGCTATAATATGTCAAAGAATCTTCTTACGGTTGGTGGACCGGTCCAACCTGACTCGTTAATACATATTATAGTTAGCTGGATATGGTAACGGATATTTTTGTGCGTCTGCATTTGAACTTAGAACGTACAGTTGGAAAAAGGATTAGGTGTGCATGCACGATTGAGATATCGACAGTATTGTTTTTTTTACAATAAAATTATTAATTTAATTAATTAATTAATTAATTATTAAAAAATCTACTTATATGTATATTACAAGTAGTCAGAAGTCGAAAGTCTGACATCCAGTCTTACCAAGGGTTTTCGTATTACCCGTTTACTGGTTTGTGGAAGTCAGATAGGCACAGGCCACTAGGCAGTCACTTCAGGTAAAATACTGATACTCAGCTGCATCTGCCATCACAAACACTTCGATTCGATGTCAATCGACAAGTCGTATGTCTATCTTGTTTTGGCATTACGAAAGCGAGCGAGATAGACATTGATGTGAATGATGTGGATGATGTGGATGTGTGATGGTGGAATCGAAGTGTTTTTGAATACGGGGGCTGGTTAGACTGGAAGCCAAGCCAAGCAAGCCGAGCGAGATAGACATTGATGTGAATGATGTGGATGATGTGGATGTGTGATGGTGGAATCGAAGTGTTTTTGAATACGGGGGCTGGTTAGACTGGAAGCCAAGCCAAGCAAGCCGAGCGAGATAGACATTGATGTGAATGATGTGGATGATGTGGATGTGTGATGGTGGAATCGAAGTGTTTTTGAATACGGGGGCTGGTTAGACTGGAAGCCAAGCCAAGCAAGCCGAGCGAGATAGACATTGATGTGAATTATGTGGATGTGTGATGGTGGAATCGAAGTGTTTTTGAATACGTGGGCTGGTTAGACTGGAAGCCAAGCCAAGCAAGCCGAGCGAGATAGACATTGATGTGAATTATGTGGATGTGTGATGGTGGAATCGAAGTGTTTTTGAATACGGGGGCTGGTTAGACTGGAAGCCAAGCCAAGCAAGCCGAGCGAGATAGACATTGATGTGAATGATGTGGATGATGTGGATGTGTGATGGTGGAATCGAAGTGTTTTTGAATACGTGGGCTGGTTAGACTGGAAGCCAAGCCAAGCAAGCCGAGCGAGATAGACATTGATGTGAATTATGTGGATGATGTGGATGTGTGATGGTGGAATCGAAGTGTTTTTGAATACGGGGGCTGGTTAGACTGGAAGCCAAGCCAAGCAAGCCGAGCGAGATAGACATTGATGTGAATGATGTGGATGATGTGGATGTGTGATGGTGGAATCGAAGTGTTTTTGAATACGGGGGCTGGTTAGACTGGAAGCCAAGCCAAGCAAGCCGAGCGAGATAGACATTGATGTGAATGATGTGGATGATGTGGATGTGTGATGGTGGAATCGAAGTGTTTTTGAATACGGGGGCTGGTTAGACTGGAAGCCAAGCCAAGCAAGCCGAGCGAGATAGACATTGATGTGAATGATGTGGATGATGTGGATGTGTGATGGTGGAATCGAAGTGTTTTTGAATACGTGGGCTGGTTAGACTGGAAGCCAAGCCAAGCAAGCCGAGCGAGATAGACATTGATGTGAATTATGTGGATGTGTGATGGTGGAATCGAAGTGTTTTTGAATACGGGGGCTGGTTAGACTGGAAGCCAAGCCAAGCAAGCCGAGCGAGATAGACATTGATGTGAATGATGTGGATGATGTGGATGTGTGATGGTGGAATCGAAGTGTTTTTGAATACGTGGGCTGGTTAGACTGGAAGCCAAGCCAAGCAAGCCGAGCGAGATAGACATTGATGTGAATTATGTGGATGATGTGGATGTGTGATGGTGGAATCGAAGTGTTTTTGAATACGGGGGCTGGTTAGACTGGAAGCCAAGCCAAGCAAGCCGAGCGAGATAGACATTGATGTGAATTATGTGGATGTGTGATGGTGGAATCGAAGTGTTTTTGAATACGGGGGCTGGTTAGACTGGAAGCCAAGCCAAGCAAGCCGAGCGAGATAGACATTGATGTGAATGATGTGGATGATGTGGATGTGTGATGGTGGAATCGAAGTGTTTTTGAATACGGGGGCTGGTTAGACTGGAAGCCAAGCCAAGCAAGCCGAGCGAGATAGACATTGATGTGAATGATGTGGATGATGTGGATGTGTGATGGTGGAATCGAAGTGTTTTTGAATACGTGGGCTGGTTAGACTGGAAGCCAAGCCAAGCAAGCCGAGCGAGATAGACATTGATGTGAATTATGTGGATGATGTGGATGTGTGATGGTGGAATCGAAGTGTTTTTGAATACGGGGGCTGGTTAGACTGGAAGCCAAGCCAAGCAAGCCGAGCGAGATAGACATTGATGTGAATGATGTGGATGATGTGGATGTGTGATGGTGGAATCGAAGTGTTTTTGAATACGTGGGCTGGTTAGACTGGAAGCCAAGCCAAGCAAGCCGAGCGAGATAGACATTGATGTGAATGATGTGGATGATGTGGATGTGTGATGGTGGAATCGAAGTGTTTTTGAATACGGGGGCTGGTTAGACTGGAAGCCAACCCCAACAAAGAGGAAAAAGGCTAGGCAGGTGATGAGTGTTATTTTTTAATAGAACTCACATTTTTACGATTTATGAACAAAGTTAATATGTTTTCTAAGTTAAAAGTTTTCGTAACGCATGTGTACAACTGGAGTTTAAATGAACTGCTGTTATCTGTACTGTGGACTTTTCATAAAGATTTAAATCTATGATACTAAAGACTAAATCAGAATACGCCATATAATTATAATAATTATCTTTTTGATTCAATAATCTCAATCAATTTAAAATTTAAAACATAATAACTAAGAGTTTGTTTTGCAAAAGCAAATGTCGTTTTTTTAGAAAACAAATTAACCCACATTTTATGAATGAGTTGGTCATTTTATATTTATGTATCAGTGATTTTATATAAAGTGCCTCTCTTTATTGATTCCGAAATCAGAAATATTCTCAGAAATAGAAAGATGTTTTGGTGGATCTTCTTGGAAACAGCTGTGTTCAAAACACATTTATTTTTTCCGTTTTTTATTGTTACATAAGTAACAAAGTTCAACATAATGGTTATTTTATTGGTCAATGTTTTCTATCAACAAATTTTTCGGCGAAACGTGCTGTCTAGGAATAGAGATTTCTATTAACTTTGCTTTCTGTATGTAGTGGTATCGTACAAGCGTGTTTCTATCTTAGGTTCCACACTCGACAACTGATGTAATCGTGATCGTTTTGATTATGAATCAAAACTTCGAACATAAAGATATCATAATAATTGTATAAATGCTTGTAAAATTTATTCTCTGAAAGCCCTGCTCCAATTTTAAGAAATCTTTAACTGATAGGAAACTAGTTAGCTTATAGTACAGATTCGAAAGTGTTTTGTAGTAAAACAAATACATACTTACTAAGGCACGCAAACAAAATGGCTGGCAGAAACTAGTGTCCTGTCCCGAACAAATATGAGTAAATTAAAATTCGGATATTAATTAAAACTGATAACAAAAAACCTCAGTTCTTTAAACCCAAATCATTGATAACAATCTGCCGTCAAATCGTATCTTATTTACACGAGTTTAATCACTATACATAATATGTTAAATAACTTGTTCCTTTCGGTCGTTGCACTTTACCCCGAGGAGGAAACCCAAATTGAAAATCAAAATCATGACCTCTATTTATAAAACCGGCTTAACCGGATTGCAACGATCCTTTTATCGCCCTAAAATCTTTCAAATGGGACCATGAAAACGTTTACAACTGTATGAACAGCTGACAAAATAGATTAGTAACCATGAAGTAACCGTTCATGAAATTACAATCGTTGCTTTACGAAGCTTAAATTAAGAATAATAAAAGGCTTTGAAATATTTAGCCTTTCACCATTTTCTTTTATAATATTAAAATCCTTCAGTTCAGTTCAATCTTAGCCGTGAACACGACTTTGATATCTTATATTTCTGAAACATGACGCTTTAGAAGAAAAAAAAATCTCTCAAAATAAAGTAATGTTAAATCGATACGAGCTATTGATGACACAGGTTCTATCAATGCATGGCCTTTTTTCAAAATAAATTGGCAAAGATCTTCCAACTGTGCCTGATTTGCCTGATCAGATCCTCAAATAAAGCGTGTCGCCTTTCCCCAGGCTGATCAATTAACAATTCTATTCATTTTTACAATTCAGCAACATTTTACATTGCATTATTTTATTTTGTCGAATTTAGGACACACTCAGAAGTATTATGCCAACGATAGAATGGCTCGTAACGTAACTCTTTTGTTGACTGTACATTACGAAGATCCCTTGAGTAAAGGTGTCATGCCATTCCATTTGGTCATGGAATTGGCTTCGCTGCCAAAAAGTACTTACTGTAAACTATAAATTGGTACTTGGAACACAGCACTATTATTATGATGTTCAACAAATTATAAAATTAGGAATTTATTTCTAAATGTTGGTTAAGGTTAAGAGGCGTTTGAACATCATTAATGTATGGTTATGCTAATCATAATTATATGAAAGAACAAAATAAAAAAAATTCAATACAGAAAAAAAATACCATTATTTTATTTTATTTTCATAATACAATACAAAATATTATCATATCGTACACAATATTAATATAATTACTGTATTTACTGACATCCGTACACTCACCATTTAGGTTCAGTTGAAAACCAGCGTCGGGCATTATGCTGAACTGGTCCTATTTGTCGCTGCCTTGAGTAACACAGTATTTCTTGTTTCGTATTAAGTTTTTTATTTTTGTTTTTATAGTGTATTTTTAATATTGTGTGTACTTGTGGCGATGGCGCCAATAAACGTTTTTTCTTTCTTTCTAACCCCATTAACTTAAAAATCTGAGTTTCAAAACCTAAAACAAAATAAAAATATAATGGAAAAAAATTGAATTTTGTCAAATCATCTAAGTACCTATTTACTTATTTAAATAAATTATAAAAGCTATGAGTTAGTTTTCGGTGTAGTTTAGATTTAATTTTTTAAACTATATTACCGATAGCACAATACACAGACACAATTTGCCTCAAAATCCAGCATTCATTAGTAACTATCTCTTGGCAGTGTTCACCTGTCTACACAGCCTTTTCAAATACATTCGTTCCACGTACAGACGGCCAGCACATTAAGCTACAACAATCTGTCAAAATTCTTTAATAGATTTTCAACTTTATTGTTAAAGAATTAGGTTCAAGGTTGATTGGAAAAAATTGTCAGTTTCGGGTATCTTAAGTGTACATGAGTGACATGTACTCGCCAAATTGACAATTGACTATCAGCGTGAATCATTGTTTTGTCTTAAATGTATTCTTTTCTTGTGATAATAACATTTTCGTTTTCATAAAAGAAACTGTATTGTTCAGAGCTTATTGTGTAACATTGCAGCATGTTTCTTTGTGATAATATGTGGTCAATGTTTTTGTCCGAGAGTGTACTCGCGCAATGGGTCACAAACGCAAGTCAGACCACAGACGGAATAAGTCTGTCATCCTATAACTCAATGATCATCATCAGCCCCCGTATTCACAAACGCTCGGTTTCGATTTCGATTCGATAAGTCGTATGTCTATCTTGTTTTGGCATTACGAAAGCGAGCGTGATAGACATACGACTTTCCGAATCGAAATCGAGCGTTTGTGAATAAGGGGCCTGGTTAGCCTGGTTAGCGATTTTCCGACTGACACCGGTCAATATTGGTTTTGTCCGAATAACAGTTTTTAATTTAACTTACATCAATGAAACCGTGAATGTTTTTTGATGACCTTTGAACGTTAACGAACTGAATAACAAACCTGTATCTATGTATTTTGTGCAAACCGGTTTGTATTTAACATAAGTGTTAATTAATTTCTTGAGAACTCAATTATAATTGTAAAATAATTATGCATCTTGAATTCTCGATGTATACGTACATGATTACTTGGATACCATATTATGCATCATATGTGAATACATAAGTCATTTTATTGAAGTAAAGTTATCAGCTCTGATCAAAATATGGTCGAATACAAAACAACAAACTGCAACACAGGTTTAAATAAACCCAGTTCGGCCAGGTCGCTACCAAACATCTGAATTGAACTATCATTACTTGCAACTTTTGAATATATTTTAGTTATAGTTTACTTAAATGTACTAATTATACCATTGTATGAGAAATAATACTACTGCGCCTAAATGTACACTTTTGTAATACTTTTTAAAATAAGTAATTATCAGAGGTCGGAATTAGGTAGAGTTATTTAAGTCATCGAAATGTTAATATTAATATGGATCTTCCCTTGCGTGTGCGCATTGGAATTTTGCAACTTCGGACATCCGATGTCGGATGGTTTAAATTGTGTAAAAGTAAATAACTTTTTTATTAAATAAATCACGGGATTTTTCTGCTCTTTAAAATTAATCTCGGGATTTAAGTCAAATCCACTTTATACTTTTGCTGTATGAAATCAGTGTAAGTACTTCAATAACTCTATCTAATTCCGACCTCTGGTTTTATTATTTTTATTATAGATTATTAACAACATCATCTGATAAGTCTTTTCCCAACTATGTTGGGGTCGGCTTCCAGTCTAACCGGAAGCAGCTGAGTATCAGTATTATACATGGAGCGACTACCTATCTGACCTCCACAACCCAGTTTGCACTGGAAATACAAAACATTAGCTTGAATTCTTTACAAAGTAATCTTGTATTTCAATGAAGAATCTATGCTTTTAACTGAGCATGACTAAACAAACATTGGTACCTGCTCTGAAGGGGAAATACCTATCAGGTTTTTGTTTCACAAAAAATGACCGTTGATGGTGATGAATCTTTAAGAAGAATTAAACCATTTTTTTGACATTACAAAACATAGGTACTTGTACAAACAGAACACAAGACGTGGGAAACCACAGAACTAAAATAAATATACCAAGATTGACGTATCGGTGCAAATTTTGCTGACAAGCAACACCACCTTGAACTGCACACTTAAAGTGGTTAGACTATACAGCTTGTACTAAGCAATTGACTGACCACGTCATTGTTTGCAAACCCATAAGTTTACTTCGCTGTAATAAAGTTAATAATTTGTATAATTACTTGCTTGCTTGTGGCCTACCATGACTTCATAAAACACTAGCTGTCCGGCGCAACTTCGTTTGCGTCACATTTTCCCCGTTTTCGCAACATTTTCATTGCTGCTACACTCCTATTGGTCGTAGCGTGATGATATATATTATATAGCCTATAACCTTCCTCGATAAATGGGCTATCTAACACTAAAAGATTTTTTCAAATCGGACCAGTAGTTTCGGAGCCTATTCAATGCAAACAAACAAACAAACAATCAAATCTTTCCTCTCTTTATAATATTAGTTTAGATTATTGAAGTGAAACTTCTTATGCTACTTCCAACAAGGTTGCGTTAAACGTTTAACGCTACCATGGAGGGGATATGAAAACACTCATTTCCACATTACGAAGTTTCACTTCTTTCGCGCGGAGGGACTCTACGCACCATTTTTGTTTTACTCCTTTTCCAGTGTGGGTTAGAGATGGCGCTAGACATCCTGTATAGCTCTGTCTCTTTCACTTTTGGAATAAGAGTAAAACAATACTGCTTTAAGACGTCATGGTAGGCCAGCTTGTAGCTGTAATTTGCTGGTTCAGAGATGGTAGAGGTAGTGATGATGTTAGAGATGGTAGATTTCGTAAGATAAGAAGTACCTTGTTACTTAATTACTTGTAAGAGTAATGTAATGACTGAAATTAAGTTTTTTTTGCTTGAGTACGCTGTAAAAAGATTATGGTGGAAATGCCAGGTTGATCCGTGAAATTCAAATTTTTGTTTTTTGCAATTTGCAGATAATTTAATCCTATTGTATGTCCGTTTCATGAAAAAGTCTTTAATGTGAATAAATGAACTTCGTGGGGTGTATTGATAATTTTAATCATTATAATTCTGTACAACTTATACTACTACTGTACTATACATACTTGTAGAGGTAAACACAATCGATCGATAGGTACGAACTATCGATCGAAGTCGACTAATCCATTCTACCACTGATCGATGGCATCGATCGACCATCGAACGATTGGTGTGGTAACACCTTTAAAGAAACCTATCATCACTATGGACTGTTCACCATAGACTACTCTCTATAGTTCCATAGAGACGAGTGATGTATCTCAAACCTATTTGGAGATGTATTGAGACTTTAATCTTATCTCAGTAAGTAAGTAGTCCTTAGGCATCATCTCAATTTCCCATCTCATAAAACTGAGTTCTATTCCTACTCCTTTTCCGTTCATGCAGTACGACTATGGAACTCACTTTCGCCTAACATTCGAGAATCTAAAACTTTATTTCTCTTCAAAAAGCAAGTCAAAGAACATTACTTTTCCTCTATACTGTAATATTCTGATATATATTATAGGTATATATTTACTTTTATTTGAATTTTTATATGTGTATTTATTTGTATGTATGTTTATTTATATAGCTTTAATGTTTGTTTTAAGCTCTAATTTAATTTTTTCCTGTTTTATCTTTTCTGCACACTGTGTCTACATTTCTAATCCAACTTTCCATTCGCAGGTCTGCTGGAAGAAATTTCTTTTGAAATAAGCAGTACCTTTGTGTTCTTGTATCTTACTGTATTGTCATTTTAAGTGTTTTGTGTGTACATAAATTAAATAAATAAGTCTTCAACTTATCCAGTATTATTGGAAAAAGCCTTATCGCATTTTTTCTAGAATCTAGACTCGAATCTAACCTACTTTTTATGTTCAAGATTCAATCTAAGTTAGTAGGGCAGCTCCCACATCGACTACACCAACTATACAGTAACATTTCAATTCAATTCTGACAGATTTTCTATGTAATTTTACTTAGTACTAGTATTTGCCCGTGGGTTCACTCGAATTATGCTCAGTAATTATCCCATGGATATGTTTTAAATATAGCATAATTATGACACCCGGTGATAATCTTCTCGAGGCATAGAATTCTCGTTATTGAAAAAATTTTTTCGGATTCGGATTAGCAATTCCGAACCTTACTCCCTTACTTCAAATTTATAAACTTTACCTCTTTGTATTTAGATGAAAAAAAATGGCTTCCAGTTTTCATTCAGAAAAGATTTTAATGTGCAACTGAAGTTTTTAAAGGAAAATGTGTTAAAGAGTGTCAGAGTTATAAACTCAAAGAAAATAATGAAAACGATTGCACCCACATTTTCAGAGGATTGTCATCTTGCAAAACACGAAAAAGCCATATTAAAGCCCAATTTCATCAATTAAGCAATTTCAACTAAGTATTTGGCTGCATGTTTAATTTGATTCATGAAAGAGCTGTGGCAATTTTCTCCCGGTTATTAGATTAAGAGCGGGGGTACTAAGTGAATTGTTACTAACGACAGGGAAATTTATCGTACGCCGATTGGTAGATGGGATGATATATTATGTTGATGTAATGGTCTATTCGCTTTTCACTAGTTTTGTATATTTCATTTGTTGGAAATAAATAACACTGTTGCTCCAAACGTAATTTTAGATTCCAAGTCTAAAATTACGTTCATTGTTTTGTTCATTATTGTCATAGTGATAAACAGACTTTTTCACGGCTTGTTTTGTGCTTTTCAATCGGGTTTTTTATAAATACTTTTTCCTATTACTATTTGGATACTATCCGAAATGGATTGATGTTGTTTATGGTGTCATCTTTCAAACCTGCACTAGACTTACAGGCCTGAAGAATTTATTATGATGTTATTTTGGCACCGGTCTCAATTTTGCAGTTTTCAAGTTGCTATGCAACACTGACTGAGAGCAGCGGTGGTCCAGTGGTGGCAGCCCCGACTTACGAGCAGCAAGCCGTGGGTTCGAACCCAGGCAGGCGTATTACTTTGTGTAATTTATTTCATCACCGCTGCCCTCAAAAACGGTGAAGGTGAACATCGTGAGGAAAGCGGCATGTTCTAGAACTAAAAATTCGAAGACATGTGACATCTACCAACCCGCACTGGGCCCGCGTGGTGGATTACAGCCCACTCCGTCTCATAGAGAGGAGTGTGTCCCAGCGGTGGGAACATTATAGGCTGATGATGATGATAATGATGAAACACTGGCTCTTTCCACAAGAGACCACTTTTGACGTTATTTCTTAGAATTTGTAATGACGAAGTGATCACACAAAAATAATAACCATCAATTTTCTATTTGTTTCATCTCTATGAAATGACAATGTGTTTAGTGTCTATTAAATACCGCTTATATGTATAAATAAACACTTGTTTTCAGCAGAGTTTTTATCACTTAAATGCGAAATCTATTATGGTCACAATGCCATTGTTAGCTGCAAAAAATGTTTGGCTTCTTGTTTGCAGTTTGAAGCGTCATATTGAAACCATAAAAAAGTTGCCATGGAGGTTCGTAGAGCGAATAATACTTGAATGTTAGTCATTCCATAATCCCACGTTCGCTTTTTAACTTTTTTTATTTGGTTCAATCCACTAGAGCGCATCTCTAGCACGTTAAAAATCACACTATTGGAATTTGCATTGAAAACCCAGTGCGCGGTTATAAACCTCGATTTTTGTGTGTTCATTGACTTTATTTGTGACCGACTTCCGAAAGTAAAGTTATCTTCCACTCTTCAGTGTTTTTTTTGGTAGTCAGTAATTAATTTTTTTTGCCCTACAAATCGGTGTCCATACTTGAAAAAAAAGATCCTGGTCGAAAACATAGCCTAGTCCTTTTAAGAAGTCGGTTAAAAAGCGACAATTCGAAAGTGGGTTTAGCAAGGGGCATAGATTAACAGTTTATCATTATACATATTCATGCAGGTATTAAGAAAGAGTAGAGGAAGATAGAGAAACGATTGATGGGCTGTTTAAAAGATGATATGTCTAGAAAAGAGGTGAGACTCTTGAGATGACGACTAATAGAAGAAAGAAGTATGGAAGATAAACACTTTTCTTTCTTTCTTCTTCCTTCTACGCCGACCTAAAATAAATTGAGATAAGCACAGGAGCATGATGTCCAATGTCAATATTGCCTAATATCGATATTATTTTGAAACTTTAATCTAAAATCAATCGAATGCGTACTACATCGATTAACGCTCATACCAATTTCTTTTCTATGTATAGAGAATCGATTTGCGACTATGCATGGTATGGAAGCGATAGTTTATAGAAGGGGGAAGGAAATATTCCTTATGTAATTGTAATATTTACGAACATCTCGTGGCTACATAATGAGAGTTGCTCGGGTCGATCTTTAGGTTAAGTCGTGCTTGCCTAGTTTGGTCCGTGGATGGGTGAATACTTCACAAGCTCGGTATGAAATGGTACAAATCGAGCTTCCTCCGTGCCTCGGAAAGCACTTAAGCCTTTGGTCCCGGCTGTTTTTTGTAGATCTTTTACAGGCGTTACAAGTGGTCAGAAGCCGAAAGTCTGACATGCAGTCCTACACAGGGGTTTCGTATTACGCAGTTACTGGGTTGTGGAGGTCGGATAGGCAGTCACTTCATGTAAAATACTGGTACTCAGGTGCATCCGGTAAGACTGGAAGCTGCCCCATAGTTTGGAAAAGGCTAGGCAGATGATAATGATTGTAACATTAGGGGCACACTGGGTCGGAAAAACTGGAAATCATGGAGGCCTTTGCCAAGCTGTTAGATGACGCAGGCTGACGTTAACAGTAATTGTAATGGTTAAAGTAGAGTCACTCATCGGACCAAAGGACACCTGCGGAAGTGTCCTTGGGTCCGATGAGTGTGAGGTGTCAGTTTGCCTGCACTCTCGACGACCTGAACAACGCCAGCTGAAATAAACGTGGTCACCTACGGGCCCAAACCACAGCCCAAACTGTGTAATTTGGAAGTAACATCAATATGACATGAAGAAGAAGATCAAAGTTCTCGTTACAAAGATCATGAACAACAAATTCACTGGCATTTGGTATTATAATAAGGCTTATTCGAGTCAATGATGATCAGGTTATATTATAAGTATTATGCAACATACAAAAGGTTTCTAAGTCGAGGCCGGTAAGAATCATAATGAGCCGGTCACAAGTACAGTTCAAAATTATTTATTTGCTTCTGAATAATCAGCCGGCAGCAGAGGAGCAGCGGTGGTCCAGTGGTGGCAGCCCCGACTTACGAGCAGTAAGCCGTGGGTTCGAACCCAGGCAAGCGCATTACTTTGTGTAATTTATTCCATCACCGCTGCACTTAAAAACGGTGAAAGAAAATATCGTGAGGAAACCGGCATGTCCTAGAACTAAAAATTCGAAAACATGTGACATCTACCAACACGCACTGGGCCCGCGTGGTGGATTACAGCCCACTGCCTCTCATAGAGAGGAGGCCTGAGTCCCAGCAGTGGGAACATTCTAGGCTGATGATGGTGATAATGAATCAGCCGGCTGTGTTGCCAGGCTGTCAATATGAATGAAATGGTATTTACGTTTAGAAGGTTCTTATCATGACTTAATTTAAATAAATGGTTTTTGAGATTGACTTTGACACCGTCGTTGGTCTAGTTGCCACAAGCGCGACTGCTGATCATAATGTCCTGGTTGCGATTCCCGGGTCGGGCAAAGTGTTATTGGGTTTTTCAAAAGGAATTTCTCAGTAGCAGCCACGGAGTCTAGATTTGTGTTGATGGCAATAGACTGACCCTATTACATAGGACTTAAACATAACTGGCGAAATGTGGGTGCACTATTAGTTACACCTCTGCCTAATCCTTCTGGGATTACAAGCGTGACTTTATTTATCAGTACAAGAAGTTAAGAAAATGTTGTTTCACAAATAATTTTCTTTTCAAAATGCTTGTATTGTGAACGTCTTGTTGTTCTACAAAGTGTTGTTTTGCATCCTCGTCAAAATTAAGGAGGTTGTTACAAAATACATAAATAATCAATCAAAATTACGGTGTCTAGTTAAGTATTAATAAACACTGATTGTTTTGGTTGTTTAAATTTGTCAGTATTTCAGAATAAGCCCCTTGACGTGGTTTAGGGAATAAGAAATTATCGAATAAACGTTTGAGATTGTTTGTATGTGTGAAAGCACGGTTATAGGGCGAGGATTAGACGGGCCGCGTTTAAATCACGGGTGGTTCACACTTTCCGATCTCCGTAAATAAGAAAAAAAAAACCGGCCAAGTGCGAGTCGGACTCGCGCACGAAGGGTTCCGTACCATTATTTATAAAAACGAGCTAAAAAATCACTTTTTTGTATGGGAGCCCCCCTCAAATATTTATTTTATTCTCTTTTTAGTATTTGTCGATAGAGCAGCAACAGTAATACATAATCTGTAGAAATTTCAACGAGCTAACTATCACGGTTCATGAGATACAGCCTGGTGACAGACGGACGGACGGATGGACGGACAGCGAAGTCTCAGTAATAGGGTCCCGTTTGACCCTTTGGGTACGGAACCCTAAAAACGTAGCCATTTTATTATTGATTCGGGACTCATTACAGTAGTCACCAGAATTTGACGAGGATGCAAAACAACACTTTGTATTATAGTGGTCGTACTGCTGAGCGTCTTTGGTGATTCCCAGGTTGGTTCAATTTTTACGTTGATTTCTCCAGTAGCAGATTGAAGTCTGTATCTGGGCCCGGTTGTAAGCAATAGTCTCGCCCCCTATACTTACTATGGGACTAAAACATAGGTATGTAACTGGAGAAATCTGGGTGTGCGAGCAACAAAATTACATATATTATTTCTTGAAACAGGAAAAGAAGTTTTTTTAATTACAACTGTAGGTGTTGTTATCGATTGCGTAATATGATTTGTTTGATAAATTATCAAGCTTTTGTCATTTTCTCAAAGAAGGCTTTATTTAAAAAGATGTGGGCGTTTCGTTAGCGCTTCGCTGTGTTGTTCTGTCAAGGAGGTCGCGAGCCCAGACAAGCCGATTATGGAATTCGTAAACATTGATTTCTGATGGTGAGGAGCTCGTGGCTAAATTATAATACCAACTCGAATCAATCTTTAGGTTAAGCAGCGCTTGGCTAGGTTGGTCCGTAGATGGGTGACCACCCATTACATACCGAGTTTTCTCCGTGCCTCGGAAAGCACGTTAAACCGTTGGTCCCAGCTGTCATTACTAGATTTTTTCAGTTGTTACAGGTAGTCAATAGCCCGAAAGTTTGTCACCCAGTCTTACCAAGAGGTATCGTATTACCTAATACTAATTGGGTTGTGGAGGTCAGATAGGCAGTCGCGCCATTTAAAATACTGGTATTCAGCTGCATCCGGTTAGACTGGAATCCGACACTACATATTAGGGGAAAAGGCTAAAGCAGTTGATGATTAGAATACACTTCTCTATTTATTTATTTTTCAAATTATTTTGGAAGTATTCCTTGGGGGACTATCAGAACTTAATGTAACTATGAACGGAACTTCATAGTTCGTAAGGTACTTATGCCATGCCCACGAGTCACGACGGGTTTTCCCATCGGAAATAATAATACGAACTTCCACTACAAGTGTCCATCTTCTATTTCACCTCTTTAGGGTGGATTTTTCGTCATTAAAGAAAGTCATACCTATGCAAAACTTTAAACGGTGCGTTGTTAGTCAGTGTCTGAATAAATTAAATATTTAAGATATTTATTTATGAATTTAATTAAGTGTTTTCATTTAATTTCCTAGAACAAAACAACAAATATAACTCTAAACTGGCACGTGATTGATAAATAATTAATATGTGTTTAATGTCGTCCGTTATGCCGCTTATGCGTCATTTCAAAATAATAAATAAGAATTTTACATTAACTTTTGCGTCATTTCAAAATAACTTTTTTTTTTTAAATTTTAAAAAACCCCCGACACAAAAACCTCTAAAAACCCAAAAATAAATTAATCCAAGCGTCGTAGCGTCGGGGGTCCGCTTTGTTCTGAGCTTGTACTAAGGGGTCTTCTTAGCAGTCCTTAAACCGTTTTAAACTTATATTATTTTGTCTTAGCCTTGACTGTCCCACTCCAGGCCATAGGCCTCACCCTTTCCTTCCAATTTTCTCGGTGTTGCGTCTCTTCTCGCTAATTAACGAAACCAAGGAAAGATATAAATTAGAAAAGACAAAAATTTGGGGGTAGGGCAGCAATGCCCATGGTGACAAGCGACAACATTTCAAATTTCAAATCGACAACCTGTGAAAGTTGTTTATATCCCTTCATCAACTAGAAAAGAGGTGATGATGTTCAAACGGCTGAGCAGATTTTCTCGAAACATAGCTAAGAACACTCTCGATTAAAATACCTTTCAAACGACACCACTTTTATCAAAATCGGTTCATCCGTTTAGGAGCTACGATGCCACAGACAGACACACAGATACACACGTCAAACTTATAGAATTTTCCATTCGATTTTGCGTCATCAATTTTTTTTTCTGGCCTGTAATTTTTTGAATGTTTTTTCATTCCGTTCATAAAAACATCTTTTGAGAACTATTTCATATTCGACCTATTATTATCTATTTGTTTGTCAATGAAATTTTGATATCGTTGCATTCAGATCTGGTTAATCATCACAGAGGTGCCTAAAGTAATAAAAATAAAACCAAACTACTATACTATACTTAATTAGTCATAAAACAATCATTGACCTTTTAACCAACCATTCAATCAATTCACAATCAATTTCTCTCGAAAATCATCATCATCATCTGCCTAGCCTTTTACCAAACTATCTTGGGGTCAGCTTTCCAGTCTAACCGGATGCAGCCGAGTTCCAGTATTCGTAACTGGGTAATACGATACCCCTTGGTACGACTGGTTGACACACTTTTGGCTTCTGACTACTCGTAACGACTGTCAAAGATCTACAAATGACAGTCGGGACCAACGGCTTAACGTGCTTTCCGAGGCACGGAGGAAACTCGGTATGTAATTATTGTCACCCATCCACGGATCAACCTCGGCAAACATGTCTAAACCTTAAAGATTGACCCGTGAGGCTGTTATTATTTAGCGACGAGCTCTTTGAAATAATTTCTCTCAAAAATACAACCACAAAAAGTTAAAAGAGCTTTTGGTGGTTATATTTCCGAGATAAATTGATTAACCAGGACAAGGACAGGGGAAAATGTGACGCAGACGAAGTTGCGCGGGACAGCTAGTACTAATAATAAAGCTGAAGAGTTTGTTTGTTTGCTCGAACGCGCTAATGTCAGGAACTACTGGTCCGATTTGATAAATTCTTTCAGTATTAGATAGCCCATCATCATCTTTTATCGAGGAAAGGCTATAGGCTATATATCTTCAAGCTACGACCAATAGGAGCGGAACAGCAATGAAAAATTTTGTGAAAACGGGGAAAATGTGACGCAGACGAAGTTGCGCGGGGCAGCTACCTTTTTTCTTTCTTCCCCACTGCTGGGATACAACCTAATCTGAGTGAGAGTGAGCGGCAGTAAAGAATTACCAAACAAATACATCCTTTCATCTTAGCTACATAGCTTTGATAGTGCCATATAGTTTTTACATCTTAGAACCAATTTGTTAGAAGCGTGGGTAGTTTTGACATTGTGTAGTGAACACCTAAACACTACACGTTAATTGAGATCCTCCCACGCAGCTGAAGAGTACTACTTTTTATGCGTATTGTGACGTCACACGTTTTGTTGATACAATGTTGTCATTACGATGTCAGAAGTTTCTGACGTGTGTTGTCGGTTAATAAAAACAACAACAGTTTCCTTTGATTTTTTCACTTTGTCAAAATTTGTCCTATGTAGTAAAGCGCAAATCCAGACTCCGTGGCTGCTACTGAGAAATTTCTGATGAAAAAACCCAAAAACATTTTGCCCGACCCGGGAATCGAACATGCTCAGCGGTCGCAGCTGCAGCCACTAGACCAACTACACTCAAAACAAAAACATGAAGTTTGTTGCAGATGATGCTTTTCGCATTCTAACGATTGGTAAACCCCAGAGCCAAACTATAACCAAACCTTTGAACAGTAAACATTAACTAAAAAAATAATTAAACGTAGATCAAAGTCCGTCGCGCTGCTTTTGAAGAATCATGATGACGACAAAAAAAATACGGATAGACTTTGGTACTCTATTAAGTTACTGGGGAAACACAGATTTAAGTTGATCGCAATAAAGTTGAGAGAGCCTTGAACTTTGAAGTTAATATTAACTTTTTACGAAGGTTTAAACCGAGAACCAAGGTTACCGACGTAGCCTGAAGCCAA
The DNA here is from genome assembly GCA_949152445.1 of Cerastis rubricosa. Lineage (NCBI taxonomy): Eukaryota > Metazoa > Arthropoda > Insecta > Lepidoptera > Noctuidae > Cerastis > Cerastis rubricosa. Next base: position 13,890,672 of record OX424545.1, on the reverse strand, counting down.
GCTAAGCTTAAGTGGCAGTAGGCAGAGCACATTGCTCGCAGAACGGATGGCCGATGGGACCGACAAGTACTGGAATGGCGACCGCGAACCGGAAGACGTATACGTTGGAAGGCCTCCCACTGGGTAGACCGATGACCCGGTGAAGGTTGCGGGTATCCGCTGGAGGCGAGGCGCACGGGACCCGTCGATGTGGCGACACTTAGGAGAGGCCTATGTCCAGCAGTGGACGTCTTTCGGCTGAAATGATGATGATGATAAAGGTTTAAACCAGGAGCAAAGTCTTACTAGTATGAAGACAAAAATAGATACATAGGTAAGTGAAGACTTTGCTCCTCGCTCCGAAAAACCCGTATAAATAATTAAGACTTCAGACAAGTTATCGTATAAAATTAACATACAGCTATTGAGTACAAATTAGGTTTCTCAGAATTTAATGTTTTGTCTAATGATGTAACCATTCATTTGAACTTATTCTTCGAAGCACTGTTTAAGGATAACTGGAAAATTCGCGGCTACCAACTGTTTGTGTAGGAAAACTTTGACAATATGTCACACTAGTATGAGTTTGTTGGTTTATTGAGGAGTCATGAAGTGCTGAACAAATATTATGTCACTCACTAGATGTAGCTTCAATGAAGTGCACTTATCAAGGCTCTTCTGGGACATTTAATTAAAAATTTAAATCATGAGATGGCTAGACCAATGGTTGACCGATCATTCATCACGTTCATAAACTTGAATAGTAATCAGTACTTGCTCGCCCAGTGCACTCTACTCAGTTCGGACTTCGGACACAGTTTCACGAGATATAAGTACGATGAAGTCACAATACATAATAATGCTCCAGCGACAGTGCTGCGAAAGCGACATTTTGCGCCTGAGCCAGTGCCTTGTCTATGCCGAATTCGAAGTTCAAATGTATTTTTTAGTCTTCTTAAAACGTTATTCAAAAGTTCTTATTATTATAATTTCAAAGAAGGTTCAAAGTCCAAATACCAAGTAGGTAAGGTTTCAAATGTTCGTGAGATGAAAAAGTCTCATTAAGACTGAGCGAAAATTGTTTATTATTTTGCAAACGTATAATCAAAACGGAGGAAATGAGTCATAATTACATGGCGACGCCGCGGAAGCCTGCAGAATACTAAATACGAATGTAACAACACATTGAACCCATCTGTCATGACATTAAGTGCTATTTTGCTTTAATTTATGACAATTTTGTACAGTTTTTTGATTAGCTGAGATTTTAGATTGGCTCTGCTGAAATTATAGAGATGTGATGGCAGACTAGACTTACAGAAAAAATTGCAAGACTTGGTATTACCTAAGTGTTTTGTTTTATGAACTCCAAATGAATACGAGTAGATAAACGAGCATCGAATGGAATTTCATACATACTAGTCAAGTCATTATCATATTCCTGCAATTGTCCCATTCTACTTGGGGTCGGCGCAACACGTTTCTTTTTCCATTCTCCCTTATCGTTCGTAACGCGATCATTTACTTCTTTTGCGTTCATATCATCATCATCATCATTCATCATTTCAGCCCAAAAGACGTCTACTGCTGGACATAGGCCTCCCCCAAGTGCCGCCACATTGACATTTTGGGGGGTTTTGCCATAATCGCCACGCTTGGATCTCCAACCCGCCTGGGGTTGGCGATCGCAGTACGGTTGTTACAAAAGCACAGAGAACACTGCTGCCCATTCTCAGGCAAATCCCTTAGTCGCCTTTTACAAACCCACGGGAAGATGGGATGGTGCTATTCTTTACGTCCGACACCATCCTTATCTTCGTTCATATCATTCCTCACAAAATCATGAGATTCAAATTCACCCATTGATCTTTTATTTGATCTTCCTCTCCCTGTCCATCCATCAACATAAAATTCATCACTCTTTTAGTCACATGCAATTCGCTCCTCATCACATGTCCATACAGTTTTTATGTTAATATATTTATTTTAGGTACTTTATTACTGCACCATCATCATCTGCCTAGCCTTTTCCCAAACTACCTTGGGGTCGGCTTCCAGACGAACCGGATGCACCTAAGTACCAGTATTTTACATGAAGCGACTGCCTATCTGACCTCCAGAACCCAGTAACTGGGAAATTCGATACCCCTTGGTAAGACTGGATGTCAGAATTTTTCTTCTGATTACTCGTAACGACTGCCAAAGATCTACAAATGACAGCCGGGAACAACGGCTTAACGCGCTTTTATAACTGCACCAATTCATTGTTAGATCTACCCAGCTGCATATATCCGGAAATGTAAACGGTGTCAATGCAACCGCTATGATATTATTATGCTCCCCCTCGCAGTCTCGCACAGTCGCTGATCTTGACGGTTTGCTGACCCGACTGTACCGTAAATGTGCCTATACGTACTAACAACAAGTAAAGCGAGTACTTACATATGTACAGAAAATACCTGCCTAAAGAGTATTGAAAGAAAAAGAAAGGAAATGAGTTTGTTTGGACACATGCCACAAATGCACACAATATTAAACAAAATTAACAAAAATTACTTAAATCTAAACAAAAACAGGGCTAATTATTGCATTTAAATTCATACTATTAACACGTAGATTGTAGAAAATATAGTGGATATGTGTAAAATAACTTTCAGAATTGGAACAAATCTTGTGCAAAGACAATTATTGACTGGAATGATAATCCAGGAAGATGAGATGGAAATCTATCAACGAGTTATATCTGTAAAACAGTAGTACATCTTCCCTTTGGGAATCATTCCGTTCATAGAGTATAATGTATGCAAGATAGATACCTATGTTAATATGAACTATGTCACCCAATATGCAACTACATTTGCGCAGTGATGCATTTGTCCTTGCTCACTTATTAACATTGAATGAATTGATGAGTACTACTTCTTTCTGTTCTTCTTCGATATTGTATTCAAGTTTGGCTTGTGAGCCCCGCCAATTTGTATACAAAACACCAATTAAAATATTGTTTTGGAGAACTTGGCAAAGAATGAGTATTCGACAAATCGATTTAGCTTCTGCTAACGGAATTATGTCGGCCAAATTGATTGATATGATTCACGGGCAGAATTAAAATACATACTGAGGGGTTACGAAGTGCGGATAGTTTTTAATGGCAGGCTGAAATGGTGTGAAAATCACCAAGACGAAATTAAAATAGACATCTTAGCCTCACGTCACGCCAAGTCTGACGTTCGTAGTTTCTGGAAATGTACCAGGAGGATGAATGGGGCCCAGGGCCTCCCTGTGAGCGTTGATGGAGTTACGGAACCGCATCTAGTGGCTGAACTGTTTTAAGACCATTTCACGGTGTGGTCACAGTTGGGAACTTGGGACCAGCTCAGTCAATGATCGATACTAAAACCCAAATAGGGACAGTCTCAAACCTTATCACGGCTAAAGATATTAGGTTAATAGCTCTTAAAAATATGAACAGAGGAAAATCCCCGGGTCATGATGGTCTCAGTATCGGGTTGAGCTAGGGTTGTCACTTGCCTAGGGTTCTAGCACTACTTTTTAACTTGTGTGTTGCGCACTCTCACCTGCCTGACATTATGATGAGAACAGTGGTCGTATCAGTGATTAAAAACAAAACTGGGGATGCTTCAGATAGGGCGAATTATAGACCCATCTCTGTGGCAACTATTGTGGCCAAGGTGCTTGACAGTGTGCTTAACGTTCAGTTACAAAAACATCTGCGGCTGCACGATGCACAATTCGGTTTTCGACCAAGTTTATCCACCGAAAGTGCAATCACTTGTCTTAAGCACACTGTCAGGTACTACACTGACAGGAGTACGCCAGTCTACGGGATGTTTCTGGATCTTTCCAAGGCCTTCGACCTGGTCTCATACGACATACTTTGGGATAAACTAAAGGCGACAGGTATCCCCAACGAGCTGCTGAATGTTTTTAGGTACTGGTACGATAACCAATCAAACGTTGTCAGGTGGGGGAATGAGTCATCTGTACCATACAGGTTGGAATGTGGCGTGAGGCAAGGAGGCTTAACCTTCCCTAATCTTTTAAATCTATATCTGAATGCATTGATCGAGGAACTCAGCAGCGTGCATGTGGGCTGATTTATTGGCGGGTTGTGTTTCAACAACATCAGCTCATCAGCTATGCCGATGATATGGTGTTGCTGGCTTCTTCGATCAATGCACTCAGAAAATTAGTTAAGATCTGTGAGAACTATGCTGCCAACCATGGGTTATTGTACAATGTAAAAAAGTCGGAACTCATGGTTTTTAAGGCTGTTGGCATGAAGTGTCCAGAAAATCTACCGCCTATTAAAATTAGCGGCGTCCCGATTCGTCGGGTACGCCAGTTCAAATACCTAGGACTTTTTGTTGCTGACGATATTAGGGATGATAAGGATGTTGAACTAGAGCGCAGGGCATTGGCGGGCATTTTTTTAAACGATTTAACATAGGGTTAAAAGCCTAGTATCTAAATGAGTAAAATAAAAAAGTATAATAAGGGTGTTTATAAAGTTGGGCGGGAGGAAACGCCCGGGTGTCACCACTGCGAGGATCGGCCGGAGGACACGGTGGAGCACACTGTGGAGCTATGCCCCGCTTGGGCTGAGCACCGCCGTGTCCTCGTAGCGGCGATTGGCGGCGGCGACCTCTCGCGTCCGGCCCTGGTTCAATCCATGGTCCGGAGTGAGAGGGAATGGGAAGCCGTCGCCTCCTTCTGCGAAGCAGTCATGCTAGCGAAGGAGGTGGCGGAACGTGAGAGGGAGAGAACCTCACGTCCCAGCCGCCGCGGGAGACGCCCCGGGCGTCGGGGGGCAACCAGTGGCCCCCGGCCACCGTAGGCGCGGGCCTGTGGACGGTGACTAATGGGCTAGCTCACCGTCCGTCCGTCTTATGACGACAGACCGTGCCGACGGCGCGTTCGTGTTCCACGCGCGCCTCAAGGAGATGTCAGCAAATCGGAAGGGGTCCGAGAGGGCCGATGCCTGCCAGGGCTGCGGGTTGTTCGAAAGAGATACCGTGCCCCTGGAACGCAAAGGGCTAAGAAGGAACATGGATGGGTTTTAGTCAGTCAAGTCTGACACTCCCTTCCGCTCCGCCCAGAGCGGAAGAAGTCATTTGATGATTTCCCATCCGAAAAAAAAAAAAAAAAAAAAAAAAAAAGGGCATTGGCGGTGCGTGCAAATATGTTGGCCCGTAGGTTTGCTCGATGTACAGTTCCAGTCAAAATCACTTTATTTAAAGCATACTGCACATCTCTGTACTCGAGCGCCCTGTGGATCAGCTGTTCTAAACGTGCCGCCAATGCGTTGCGTGTGCAATACAACAACGCTCTCAGGGCGCTGTTGCGACTGCCACGATATTGCAGTGCTTCTGCAATGTTTACGCACGACAGAGTAGACAGTTTCTCAGCTGTCCTGCGCAAAAAGAATACGTCTTTGCTAGGCAGATTGCAGAGCAGTAGCAACAGCCTCTTGAAAGTTATTGCTGTCAGGCACGATCAAAGCCCCATAATGAGGCATCTTATAAAAACTACCCTGTCTGTAGTAGAATATAAGTACTAACATAATTTTTAAGTTAAATTGTCTACTAACATCAAGAATTGTGTATGTCATTGGATCGATTGTTGTCTGAGAAACAAAGAATAATTATGACGTCTTAAAGCAGTTCTTTATTCTCGTGTGGGAAAGAGACGGAGCTATAGAGGATGTCTAGCGCCATCTCTTTCCCACTCTGGAATAAGATTAAAACAATACTGCTTTAAGACGTCATGGTAGGCCACCTGGTAACTTGTCTAAGTATTCTCGGTTTGTGACAATTATCGGGATAAGGGTGAATAGAAGTCTAGCCAGGAATTACTATATCGACTTACTACTAGACTTACTTATTGAAAAATATTGACGATTATGTGTACTTATAAAGTATCAGCATAGCGTCGTTGAAGTTTTACTACGACGTAAGTCAAAATATAACAACTTTACAGAAGAGTGCAAAATACTGCATAATTATATCTATGTAGATAATGGTACAGACGCGAGCAGGTCAAACTACCCGAAACTACCGTAAAATTTTCCCAATCAACCGTATTCTTATTCTTTAACGATAAGGTTGTAAATCTTTTAAAGAAATTTGACAGATTGTTGTAGCTTGATGTGTTGGCGTTTGTACAATACCATTTTATAAATTGTGTTCACTTCTAATTCGTCGACGCTGTTTTTGCTGATTGGCTGAAACAACCCGTCTTCCTATTCTCGCAAACGGCATCAAAAATCAAAATATCAAAACTGCCGAAAATTAACTTACGTGGTGCTACAACGGGGGCAATTATACGGGGTCCCCGGACCACGGGGCCCCCCCTGACATGCGTAAACAAAAATTAATAAAAACTTTAGAAAAACTAAAGTCATCATCAGCTATAAATGATTTAATAAATCAGTTTGCCGAAAAAAGGCAAGGAGAGTGTATTATTTAATTTGAATTGTTTGTAAAAAGTTTGGAAAAAGTGACAGATAGAATAGAATAGAACAGAATAAAACTTAATGCACAGACAGACAGATAGATAATAACAGACAGACAGATAAAAATGATGAATAAATATTTCTTTTAATTTTATGCAATAATTTTTTATTTGTGTGAATTCTTTACCCTTCATAAGGCCCCCAAACAAATTTTTATACGGGGCCCAAGCCTCGCTACGCCACTGTGTTAGAACTTTAAAGACGAAAAGTAATACTACATTTAAAACCAACAAAACTATGCAAAGGAAATACTAATCACGTTTTACAAGAGGTAATGTGATATATGCTCATAATTCTGCAATACAAAGGTCAAGTATAATCTGCCAAGCAATTAATGTCCCGTGCTTTAATTGACGACCCAGATTGCTTGATTGATCCGACGATCCAATTGCCATGATTGAAACTTCCATCGTAGATCTGCATTCCTGGTAGCAAAAACTCGACTTTACTGCCTTCGGTTGTAGGTACAGTTTGTTTTCGAGAATTTAGAATATTAATTCCAGCATGTATAATGCGTGAGAACGTGTTTTAAATTAGTCAAAATCTGCAAATATGTATAGGTATTATAAATGCGAAAGTTTATCTAGTTTTTGTCGGAAGTTTCCGACGCCTAAAGTTTTTTATTTTGAATGTGTGTTGATGTTGTTTTTGGTGTATAATCAAAACTGCGACTTGGTTCAAGGTGAGTTGGTGTGATGACGTCTTCAAAGATTGTCTTGTGAACCAACCATACAATCATACATTGTGGATCAATACATATGGTTTTAACTGAGGATAAGATTTCGGTAATCAAACACGAATAATTTACAACAGTTTTCAAAGTTATAGGACACCATTATTGTCATATCTTGTTCTCCTTCCGGTACCTTATTTATACAGAGTGATTTGTTTAACTTGTACAATACTTGAACGTGTAGAAAGTACTCATGAAAATGAACAACTTTTGCTATGGGACCGAACATGAAATTGCAAATAAAAACTGCTGATCAATACATTACAGAGATTTTTTTATGAGATTTCATAGACCTCTGAGTTGGTTTCGGCTGTTTCTTAGAGTAGTCAGGTACGAAACACCGGCCCCATACAGTTAAAAAAGGATGAATTAATGTTTGTAAAAACCTATTTGCAAAATAAACATCACAAATCATAATGTATAAGCCGTAATAAGCCTTCTCTCTTTTGTTTCATGATAAATGTTGGTAATTCTCAGACGGATCTTACTTCTTCTAAGAGGTTCTATGTTTCTTTTCACTCACGTGTGCCAGCCTATTAATAGATTCCGGTTTCATTTAAAGTCGTGAGCTCTATCAGGCTCAAAATATTCAAGATCTAGCAAAAAAATCTTCGAGAATGTAAGCAAAAACTAGTTACTTGTTGTTTTTTTTTTTAAGAATATAATATCCAAAACATGTATACGAACATTATAAAAAGACGATAGAACAACATGGCGAAAAAAGACATTGTTCAAACTTTGACTTGCAAATATGCCATGTCATACTCCAAATCCAAAGATCATATTTTAAGTCGGCACAACAGTTACTAAGAATTTAAATTAACTTGGAAATATGATGTTTATAATAAATGTCTCGAGTATGTTAATTAATCACGATTCCAATATAAATACCAGTGTGGACTTCATGATACGCAAAATCGATTAAAACGCTACAGAGTTCGGACGAACACATTTGTAAGCTCAGTTAATTCGTTTATCTAAACACGTTGTATCGCTTCTTATTAAATTGTTAAGTTATTGTTGGAACTTGTAATTTACTGGCAAGTGGCAAAGATATATTGTAAGGTAGTTTTCATAATATTATCGTTGGATACGTTTAGAATTTTGCAAATCGCTCCTAACACAGTCTTTAAGAGGTTAATTAATGAGAATTTTATAAAAGAAGATTAAATAGTTTTCATTGTTTTACGATAAATTAATGTCCTTCCAACGTCATTCTCCAAGCGATATTAAGGTACCTATCTCTTGTGTTTGAATGAGACAATCAAAACCAAGATGCCTTAGAGGCAAATTATGTTAGCATAACTTCCAGTTTAAAGGGGAAAATACAAGTCCTTGGTTAGACTTGTCGTCTGTATGGATCAGAATGCTAGGCTGTGAAGAAGATGGATAAAAAACGATTGCGTGTAGCGGATATGAGAATGTTGAGGTGAATGTGACAGGAATGGATAAAGTAAGGAATGAGTATATTAGATGAAGTTTGAAAGTGGCATCTGTTACAGAAAAAATAAAGGAAGTCGTTTGTCATGGTATGGACGTGTAAGAAAAGGGATGAAACGCATGTGACTAAAATAGTGATGGATATGAATGTGGATGGATGGAGAGGGAGAAGAAGACCAAAGAAAAGATGGATGGAATATGAAAAAGAAAGAAGTAAATGATGCCGTGTCGTCTGACAGGGGAGGATGGAAGAAGAAAACGCGTTGCGCCGACCGACCCCAAGTAGAACGGGCCAAGGGCATGAAGATGATGATGATAACTTCCATGTTACTAGTCCGCTTCTAAAAATCAGTATAGGGTAGAGTCAAAAGGAATACCGACATGAAATACACAACAAAGGTCAATTTCCCATAACTGTTTTGAACCTATTCTGAAGTCGTTAAATTGGAAAACCTTGGTTGTTGTTGTGACATCACTATTTAGTAAGTAATTAGTGTCACAGCACTAGTGATTGTCTATGACACACATCCGTCTGGTTGCCATAACTTGATCTCAACCCGTCTACTACGGACTGTCTGTATAAATGTAACCTGTGCCCTGTGATAATAAAACATAGTATACCAACAGTATCTTTCATCATCATCATCGTCATTTCAGCCCAAAAGACATCCACTGCTGGACATAGGCCTCCCCCAAGTGTCACATTGACATTTTGGGGGGTTTTGCCATAATCGCCACGCTTGGCAGGCGGGTTGGCGATCGCAGTACGGTTGTTACAAAAGCACAGAGAACGCTGCTGCCCATTCTCTGGCAAGTCCCTTAGTCGCCTCTTACGACACCCACGGGAAGATATGGGATGGTGCTATTCTTTACGTCCGACACCATACAGAGCGCAGTATCTTTCATTGCTACTAAAAAACATAACATGGCGTCAGAAGTCATCAAGAAAAACGATCAATCGTAAAAAACGTGTCGTGCCAATGTCGACGACAGTGCCCTGTGATAATAAAACATAGTATACCAACAGTATCTTTCATTGCTACTACTGAACATAACAGTTGTGACATGCCAATATGGCTTGAGTGTCTAAATTAACATATATTACACATTCAGTATTCTTTTCATATAATAATTCGCAGGAAACAGCAATCTTACAATATGTCATGTATGCCGAGTCGGGACAATACAGTAGTGTAGAAAAAATGTTCAGGCAGTTTTACAAATTATTCATTTCGCGCTTGAATGAGGATGTTATGAAAACATTTGTCATTTGTTACATAAAACACAATGCATTGACTTGTGATTTTCATGGCGATTCTGTCTTCTACGGTTGCCTTCAGTTCGTCTTTTTATGTTTTTTCAAGAAATGGCTCAATTTAGGCATGGTTATTATGTTGATCTCTGTTACAGATTATTTCATCAACGACGTTCTGTCATAACACCTTTTTTACTTTTTTTTAAGGATGGGAAATCATCAAATGACCCCTCCTGCTCTGGGCGGAGCGGAAAGGAGTGTCAGACTTGTACTGATTTAAACCCATCCATGTTTCTTCTTAGCCCTTTGTGTTCCAGGGCCACGGTATCTCTTTCTAACAGTCCCGCACCCCTGGCAGGCACCGGCCCTCTCGGACCCCTTCCGATTTGCTGACATCTCCTTGAGGCGCGCGTGGAACACGAACGCGTCGTTCACTTCCGTTCCGCGCAACTTCGTCTGCATCACATTTTCCCTGTTTTCGCAACATTTTTCATTGCTGCTCCGCTCCTATTGGTCGTAGCGTGATGATATATAGCCTATGTCCTTCTCCAGGTTGAAATCTATCTTCTTGCCAACTTTCATTAAGATCCAATCAGCTGTTTAGCCGTGAAAAGGTAACAAATAAACAAACAGAATGACTTTCGCATTTATAATATTAAATATGGTATGTGGATCCCTCATTGTACGGGAAATCTAAACAAAGTGAGACCATGGTATACTAGACAATTATATAGCTTAATGTGTCCAAGTATGTATCTCTTGAAAATTAAATCAACATTTGATAAAACGAGATTGAATTTTTCGCCAATACACAATACACAATTGTGGGCCAGAATTACCTGAAAATATTTTAGACAAGGGAGGTTTAGCTAGGACTGGATATACTTAATTAGAGTTAACGATAAAGCCTAAATACATTGGAGTCAATGTCCTACCCCCATACATAGCAAGTCCATTAGAAATGCATTATGTGTATCTGTGCAGTACTATCATAACTATGGCAATGTTTATATAATTACTTTAGGTTGGCTATACTGAACGCATAGAATTAATGTGTTATATGTCAAAGTTGGTACGTTGTTTTTAAGTTCCGTTTCCTTTTTCCTCTTCTTGTACGGTTGCTCTCGTAATATAAGAGTGCAGTATGTGATTAAAATAAAAGGACTTGTGTTAAGTTTAGATTATCTGCATTTTATTTCAAAAACAACATCAATAACATTACTAGAGCTCTGTGCCCGCGCGTGGAATTTAACAAAAAAGTTATTTTGTTTTTTATTATAAATAATTTTAGAATTTTTCTAAAATAATAGTAGCCTAAGTTACTCCTTATTACTCAGCTATCTGCCAGTGAAAGTCCCGTCAAAACCGGTCCAGCCGTTCCAGAGATTAGCCGGAACAAACAGAAAGACAAAAATTGTAATAAAAAATTGGTATATTAAATAAAAATAAAATTGGTACTTACAGTATATACATTCATATGCATGTAGTAAAAAGCGGTTATTTTAATATTACAAACAGACACTTCAATTTAATTTATTTGTATAGATTAATATGGATTATTTGTTGTGAGTGTAACATGTCCGTCTGATGTTTATAAATCTCGATCAGTGATTTTTGTATTTACATTATTTTATCCACGGATACATTATCATTAATTTCATAAATATCCTCAGTTCACCTGATCTTTTATCATACCAATCAAAAATATGATAGCCTCCAAAAATGCAGTATCATGTCGGTCAGGATTGGCAATACGTTGATACACATCGTGGTTGACTGGATGAGGCACGTTTTTAAAACGCATGTCGTACTTGAGAATTTAATTTTACGCCATTGTAGAGATTTCTTTAATTCAAATTAGGTGAGCAGCGGTGCGGAACTACAACATCGTCTAGTGTTCGGAATCGATTACGGTTTTGTTCTCGATACTGTTTTTAGTTCCGTGTGCATTCGATTTTATCGAGTACGTGTACAAATGATCGTTTCTTCTAGTTCCGTATGGACCTAAAAGGCGATCTTTGATTGTATCGGAAGAGGTGCAGGCTCTGCAATAATTATACCTACTCGTATCAATACTTTCATTATTACTTTTATTAAGTACTAGCTGTGACCGCGACTTCGATCGCGCGGAATTTAACAAAAAAGTTTTATTTACAATATTTTTTTTTCTGAAATAGAAGTAGCTTAAGTTACTCCTTATTACATCAGTTATCTACCAGTGAAACTCCCGTCCAAATCGGTCCAGCCGTTCCAGAGATTAGCCGGAATAAACAGACAGATAGACAAACAGACAGACAAAAATTGTAAAAAAAAATATTTTGGTATATGTACCGTATATACATTGATATCATTGATATATAAAAAACTTTTTATAATGATTGATATGCATGTAGTAAAAAGCGGTTATTTTAATATTACAAACAGACACTTCAATTTTATTTATTTGTATAGATGTTATGCATGTAGTAAAAAGCGGTTATTTTAATATTACAAACAGACACTTCAATTTTATTTATTGTATAGATTTATTTAATTTTATTTATTAGCTGAAGACTTTGTTTGGTTGAAAGCGCTTATCTAATAAAAATAAACTAAACGTTCGAATTGAAAAAATCGTGTGATGTTGGATAGCCCGGGTCCATATTGGCTCACCTAAAGTTCTTTACCCGAAATTGTTCTTCCTAACGATTTGTAATCCGAATGATCATTCTTCCTAAAATTTTTCATCCTAAAGTTTTCATTTATACTATTTGTAGTGCTACCGGCGATGTTCATAACACTCATGTTTCCGAAAATTGTAATTAATAATATCATTAATGTAAATAATTTAAACTCCTACTGTTTTTTATCATAACTCTTTTATCCCTAAACATAATTACCATAATAATTTCACTGATACTCAGATAGAAACATTTACCAAGTGTAATAAAAATATATGTGGGTAGGAGATGATATTTATGGTTTTAATTTGGGTGGGGATTTAGTCAGAGTGTCGTCTTGGGGGCACTATGAAAAAATACTTAGAAAAAATTTGCGACCAATTTCGAGGTAGCGCTCGCCGGCCGCTGCCGCGGCACCGCTCGCTTCGCTCGCTCGGCTAGCGCGTAATTGGTCACAGTTCTAACCTAACCTAACCTATGGATATCTTTCCAGGTACACACCGCAATAAATAAAAAAGTAAAAGTTACGCAAAATCAATGTATAAAATACTGATTATTATGAATAAAAAGAAATCTAAACAAAAAAGATATGACTTTGAATAATAGTGTAAAAGATGGTTATGTTGAGAAAATATAGGAAAACAAATAAAAGTATAATAGATGTTTATTGCTACTGACATTATGAAGTTGAATGCTTCGGAATTATGAACATTAGAGACAGAGTAATTAGGAATTGCGATTGTTAGGATGAAAAATGTTAGGAAGAACATTTTCGGATTTCCAATTATCGGAGTTGAAAATTTAGGTGAACTTTGGCGCACCCGGATAGCCCATCTACGAGGGAGGCTACAGGCAATATAACTTCACGCTACGGCCAATAAGAGCGGAGCATCAATGATAAATAATGCGAAAACGGAGAAAATATGACGCAGACGAAGTAGCGGGGGTCAGCTAGTCTACGCTATTCCTATTATGATCAACAATCAACCATACCCTCATATCTATATGGTATAGAGTTGATTATGATGAAACTTAATCATCATCATTTCAGCGCAAAAGACGTCCACTGCTGGACATAGGCCTTCCCCAAGTCACATTGACATTTTGGGGGGTTTTGCCATAATCGCCACGCTTGGCAGGCGGGTTGGCGATCGCAGTATGGTTGTTACAAAGGCACAGAGAACGCTGCTGCCCATTCTCTGGCAAGTCCCTTAGTCGGCTCTTACGACACCCACGGGAAGATATGGGATGGTGCTATTCTTTACGTCCGACACCATACAGAGATAAACTGAAACTTAATACTTAAAGCTAATAGGAGTAAGTTATCGGAACTTGGGTCTAATAGCACTGGATCTACCAGTATATGGACAGGTTCCGCAGGTTCATTAATTTGAAAGTTGGCGATGCCACAGGTGTTGTCTTTTCAAATCAAAGCATTTGTTTCCGTTCGTTGACATTCACAGCCTAATGAAGATGATGGATGTTTTGTTTGAAAGTTTTTGCTCTGTGAACCTTTTTGGTCAATATTAAATAAATCTTGCTTTGATAATGACCATCTTATTTTGCATATAAAGGCTCTTACCCGCTGCATCGGATTACTTATGATATGTGGCACCAGATTTAATTAGATTAAGCAAACATACGTCGGCGATCCGTCAACGTCCTGTTACGCGCCACCATACTTGACAACTACCCAAGTCAATATGGCATTATGGCTACCCGCAACGACTTGACGTTTTGCCAGAGAGAATTGTAGACCGCTTCTCTCTCGTCTGTGGTCACAGTTTAGTTTGCAACGTGAATCATATGAAGCCTTTCTGCAAAGGCGCCGTCACATATCTAAGCATTATGTACGTAACTGTTGTGTTTTTATTTTATTTTATCTATTAAGCCATGACAATTGCCTCATGACAATTAACATTCTAGAGATGCTCAACGCCGTTCTAGCTGCCAACCCTGAGTGTGATGTGTTTGCGGATGAATGGAATAAAGTAATGCTCAGGGACCGAAACTGTAACCGTAATAAGTTTTTAAAACAGTTTCAATAGAACACTTTTAAATGTAACAGATACAATTACCGAATCTATCTGTAACCTTTTATATGTATTTTTCTGTTAAAACTGTTTTAAAAACAGTGTTAATAAATGTGTAACTGAAATAATCAATTATAGATTTAGTACGCTGCGTTTATCTGTTACACTTATTAACACTGTTAAAACTTCTAGATCTGTTACAAATACATATCTGTTACACATTTGATTCTGTTACCGATTCAAAATGTAACACTTATAATTCTGTAACCTTTATGAAGGTGTTTTTAAGTCCCTGGAATGCTTATATGTCTGGTGTTCTGTGAGAAAAAGTATGCAAGAATGTCCACTGTTCCGTGTTAGTTTTAGTTTAACTGATTAAATGTCGTCAACTTTATTTTCTGCCATTTTTATGTTTCCATGTTAATTACTGTAATTGGTGTTATACCGTTTTAATTAACTATAAATAAATAAATTCTTGATTGTGAAACGCAAACTGTGAAAAGATAGGATCTTGTTGGTAACCGGGGTTAGCGATCCATCCGTAACCAGAGATACTTATTGAAAACGTCTGTAAACCATGCAAGTTGAAAACGGCTGTATAGCCGAGCTTCCGCGGAAGTGTGAAAGCCATCAACCGTGAGACGCACTCTTGGACAAGGTTCAATGAGTTCAATGCTGTTTACATACATACATAAACAAAATCACATATACATATACATTTTACTGTGGGGATAGGCAGATTAATCTACAGAACTCATCTGTTTGTAACTCATTCACGCAAAATAATTTTGAATTTTGGCACACACAGATAGTTTATAACCTGTAATCCAGGTTATAAACTATCTGTGTGCCAAAGCACAAACACATAAAATACTTTTTCATTACTCATACTCTGAAAGTAGGTCGGAAGTAGCCTGAGGAGCGGGATGAAAGTAATACTTTTCATCCCTAGGGAGAATCGATTTCAACTGACAGAAGTCAAATTATAAAAAAAAAACTAGTTCTATTTACACATGTTTATTGAACCATGTTCCAACTTTATTTGCAGCCACGATGTAAAATTGAAATAACTTTAGTTAAGTATTGATTAAAAGAATATATATTTTTTAAATAACTTTATTATAATTTAGTTTCAACAATTTTTTTAAAATAACATAGAGGCCAAATATTTACCTTTTTTTCAATGATGGAAATGAAAAATAATGGCTGAATAGCTGGCTGGTAACAGAAAAAAAAAACAAAACAGGCGGGAAAGCGGCAATCCGAAATAAAATTTAAGATTTTTTTCTTTAGCTAATTTATGTTTTTATTTTCACTTTCCTTGTATTCGTAATGAAAAGCACAGTTTTTACCTCGGGTTAAAGACTTATTTAGTCCCTCGAACTATTGGCGTCCACGTGAGCGAAACCGCGGGGATAACGTAGTCCTTACATAATCTTTTCGCCTCGTCCACGTTCATACTCGCATGTCGGTGGCGAGTACTACGCTCCTGACCTTTCAGAAGAACCTCAATAATAAGGTCATTGCATGTCCTTCTAGGACGTCGTCCTGGCATTCCCATCACATCTGCCTTATTTACAATGCTCACAATCTATACTAAAATTATAAAGCTGAAGAGTTTGTTTGTTTGCTTGAACGCGCTAATCTCAGGAACTACTGGTTCGATTTGAAAAATTCTTTCAGTGTCAGATAGCTCATTTATCGAGGAAGGCTATAGGCTATATCATCACGCTACGACAATTAGGAGTGGAGCAGCAATGAAAAATGTTGCGAAAACGGGGAAATTGTGACGCAAACGAAGTTGCGCCGGACAGCTAGTATTTAAATATTCCTAAAGGTATATAGGTAAATCGTTTTTTTGCTTTTTTATAGATTATACAAGATGTTATTTTGCATCCTCGTCAAAATTCATGAGGTTGTCACAAAATATATAAATAATCAATTTAAATTACGGAACGTAGGTAGTAAATTATTAATAAACGCAGATTTTAATGGTTTACGTTTGTTGGTATATCAGAATACCTAACCCTCTTAACGTGATTCAGGGAATAAGAAATTATGGAATAAACGTTTGAGATTGTTTGTATGTGTGAAAGCGCGGTTATAGACGAGAATCAGACGATCAGATGATCAGCGTCCGTACCATGACGTCTTAAAACATTATTGTTCCATTCCTATTCCAGAGTGAAAAAGAGACGGAGCTATACAGGTCGTCTAGCTCCATCTCTTTCCCACTCTGGAATAGGAATAGAACAATAATGTTTTAAGCGTCATGGTACGGACACTGATTTAAAACACGTGTGGTTCACACTTACCGAATAACGTAAATAAGAAAAAAAAAACAATTCTTGACCCTTGAATTCTTGACATTTTATTATTGATTCGGGTCGAGAATCATTACCTTTACCTTCTTGAATTTGACGAGGATGCAAAACAACACCTTAAGGCCTAGCCATATCACAAACGATTCGTATCTATTCTCTTTCTATAATTGTTGACGCCCCGGCGTAAGCGATTGTAGAAAGCGCTATGTTGGTAGCCAAGTTGACATCACTGAGTCGATCGCTCGTTCTACAATAACCTTAGAAAGAACCTATACTTTAGTCTATGGTGAGCGTTCCTAAAAACGTCAAACTAACGTCAAACTCGCAGTTGTGATGTCCGCGGGCTGAACTTTTGTTTTGTATTGTTAAGAAGGTATTAATTATTGATATAGGTGATTTATAGGTATGCGAAATAATAATATCACAGTGCGGAATGTAAGTTTAAACATTACTGTGACTCGAAATGTTATGATCCTGCATTTGAATGAAAGATCGAAGTGCTAACTTTTATAGGATGAAATTAGATCTTGAGCAAGACTGTAACAGTTTGCAGCTCTCATGGAATTCATGGCAAGGTACGTAAACTATTAGTTATTTCGTAAATATATTCCTTTGTTATTTAAAATCTATGCTTATCTTGCCCTTGAACATTTGAAACATAAGCAATGACGTGATACGAGACAAGAGGTAATACTTACGAAACAAAGAAAACAATTGTGTTTGATCCTTTACTTTACCAAATTACCAATAGACCCTTTGTTTCTCTGACATAGTTTTAACTTATGTTCTAGCCATGGGGATATAACAAATTAACGAGGCCCCAGAAAGGGCCACAAGGCCAAATAAAAGCTGACCGACTAGCAGGAACTGGGAGAATGGCTAGACTCCAATGATGGAGGAGTAATAAAGCTAATGGACAGATGGAAAAACCTAAGATTTCACCTGTATATGTATAGAACACATAAACCACTGGAAAAAATATATTTTATGGTTTTGGAGTTATTGTTCTACAAGATGTAGTACATGACTAAAACAAAGAAAAAAGCCATGGCAATACATGTTGAGGCTTCTGGTACTGGTGGTGGTCTAAGCAACAGACTAACTGGCACTAATTGAGAAGATAGAGAGTCTTTGATGTTATGTTTTTTTTTTATGCTTATTACTATACTTACAAGTGTATTTTTTCTAATTTATATTGTTTTAAATTTTTCAGGACCACCACCACAGACCAGAAATTCTGCACATACTGTCTGTCCGTCCCAACTGCTGCCGATGATAATGTTGCATTTTATTCTTTCTTATTCTATACAAGGTACCTATAATTTATTTCGAAAGATGCAATGTTTTGGCTAAATAATTCATTTGAACTTAATTTAATATAACTATAATTATTTATTTTCAGCAACAGCAACCATCTACCAGCCCTCCTTCGCTGCCGCCACCAACAGTGCCAACGCCACCGCCTGGCACGGCTGCTTCGAGCGCGTTCACGCTGGATACAAACACCCTTTGAACGAGCCACATGCAGAAATTTAAATGATACAATATAGAAAATTCACCACAGTTGAAACTATAATATGTAGTGGTAGTGGTCTCGGCCGTGAGCTAAGTACATTTCAAATTGCCTACAATATCAGAGTAACACTTAATTTTTATTTTCTATTTTTGTTATCCAGTTTACTTTTCACTTCTCTAAACGAATATACAAATTGTATGTTTGTTTTCTTTTAATTATTATAATTGATCTTTTATAGTATTAAATAAAACCTATTTTAATTTAAACATTAATTGTAAGAACTGAGACTAATATTTATGTACAGTAACCGCAGGTTGATTTTTATGTTAAGTATTTTCTAACAATAATACTTAAAATGTAGAGTGAATTGTAAATACCAAGTATTAGGTAACTAAATTTCTTCCTCCTTAACTACCATGCACACCGCTACCAAATTATTATGAATGTCAGTGTATACAATAATAGTAAACTTGTTTGTAATAATAAAGCTGTTTTATTAATAATTTAATATCTAAGAACATAACAATCAAAATAAAATAAACTGGACATTTTCAAAATACTACAATAATTTTTAAATTATATTAGGAAATGTCATTGAATTCTTATTAAAGCTTAAAATAATCTTACTATAACCCATTCAATAAACAACTCATCATGCCTCTTCCTTGGATTACTTCACTCTGGCTACCCAGTCGCAGTGGGTGTGGGATCTTGCATGATTATTATCAACTCTGTTGTCACATGCATCAGGAAGTGGTTGTGATGATGGTAAGCCAGCTTTCAAAGTTGTGTTGTGTTACAAACAACATGCCATTTTAATATTGCTAGCTACATGAAGATGAAGAACCCTGTCTCTAAGCAAACATCTCCACCGTGCTTCGAGTAATATTAAACTCAATCCAGTTACAGGCTTGCACAAGCTTTTGAGTGTATTGTTCTTCCCTAGAACCTTGAAGTACTTGGAGGATATGTGTCATTAGGGAGTTGTGGGTATCTAGGCACCTGTAAAAATTAGTTTAGACAAAACACCGGAAATCTCCTTTGGCATGATTTGTTCTTTTTACTTTGTATTATAAATACATACCTAGTAACCATACTTGTTCATTATTTTGATGAAGTTCACGCATTACCTACTTAGATGATTCAACTTTACTAGAAGACCATATACCCTAAATAAGTGAATCATGTGTAGCTCCACCAAACTTTACATTCACATTTCAAGGAAGTTTTGTGCGGGTATTCTTGACAAAGGTCTTGAAAAGTCGATTTGTCAAGCCGAAATTGCTGCCCAAATACAGTTTCTGGCATTTCACGTATTATCTCCATGCACTGACGATTTATGTGCCTTAGCCACACTTCTTCATTATGAGCGCACCACAACATATTTAAAGTATGCATTATAAATACTAAATGCTAAATATAGTCCAAAAATTAAGGTAAACAAACAAAACACTTCACGTTCTCAACACAGCTGTATCATATAGACGCCATTTTTTTAGCGTTTTCTATTGGGTCTGGGCGATCGCTAGTTGAGCGTACAAAAACTTCGATA
Organism: Cerastis rubricosa; assembly: GCA_949152445.1. Lineage (NCBI taxonomy): Eukaryota > Metazoa > Arthropoda > Insecta > Lepidoptera > Noctuidae > Cerastis > Cerastis rubricosa. The sequence goes on along the minus strand of OX424545.1, from coordinate 13,870,645 downwards.
TCGTTTCGTTAGCGCTTGTCAAAACTGTGACATGGCTAGCATTTACACGGGATGTAGCAATCAACATTGTAGAAAGGATCACATTTCATTCTATCATTCTGAACGCTTGAATAAATTGTAAAGTTGGCTACGAATTTTCTATTCGTTTGTTCTGACCACGTGATTTAGCGTTGAGATGACGTCATTCCCATACATTTGACTAGGTTTCTATTAGCGTTAACGATTGTAGATTGTCAACATGGCTAAGCCTACTTGTATATCTATTGTAAGTGAACGTTATAGCTGCGGAAGTGTTGGCTGTACCTATCGATGATAATGTCGACTCGTTTAATTTTCTTGTACTTAAAGGTAGTTTTATTTAAATGCATGTTAAACTTTGATTCCGAGTAGACAATCCTAACATCACGCCTGTATCAATAACACTAGTAACGGGATATACCATGTTTATTATTTGTTTGTTATTGATAGTGTTAGTGACCATGTCAGTTTAAAAACTTATATCACGCCTGTAGTCCCGGAGAGTTAGGCAGAGGTGTACCTAGAGTACAGTGAGTGAGTACAGTAGAGTAGAGTGTAGAGGGGTACACCCACATTTCGCCAGTTATATTTAAGTCCCATGTAATGGGGGGCGAGCATATTGCCATAAACCGGGCTCAGGTACTTCGTGGCTGCTACTCAGAAATTTCCGATGCATCACGATGTTTTATCCAATGAATAAAACTTTATATAAACTTGAACACTATTGTGTAGAATCTGGTTCTTCTAACTTAACAGACAGATGTGTTGCTGGGGAGTTTGTTCCACAACTTCTTCTTCCCAGCTTAAACACTAGGAAGTGGCGAAGGGCGGGCGTTTTGGGAGACTGTCTCTTATAATTTTGACGTTCAAAAAGATAATTTGAATAAATGACTTTTGATTTAGATTTTTTGTTTTTTACCCGACCCGGGAATCGAACCCAGGGCTACACGCTCAGCAGTCGCGCTTGCGGCCACTAGACCAACGAGACAGATTGCGAGTAGAGCAAGATGAAAAATAGACTCACTAGGACTGACAGAAATTTTCAATCCTGATCAAAAAAAAAAACAAACTAACCAGTTTGTTATTCACCTTGATTGTAGTAACGGCAACGGTTTTTTTTTTTGTGAATGGCATCTCGCAGTTCAACCTAGGAGGTTGTCGTCTGCTTAACCGGACTATCCTGTGGGTGCCTTAAGAGAAGGCCTCCAGCCAGGGCATAAAAACTTATAAACTAAACGACTACACGCTAAGGGCACCCCCTGTGGGGTACGAGCCTCGGATTAGGGCGTCGCTGGGGGAGGACTGCATGGGGACAGGCTGGATCTGAATGATATACGTCATCTACACCATCATTGATTTAATACTCAGAATCAAGTGTCTCTAATTCACACGAGAACTTCATGGTTCGCACAATTTTTTTGCCACATTAAGTGCTGACAAAGAGGAGTGTCGGTGCCCCTTAGTTTTTGCCCTATAACTTGTATAACGACTTCGGGTCACCCAAGATTAAGTTGTTTATTCAAGTACGTTTTTTCATGTCTTTATCATTAGTTACTAAAACCCTCGAGTGAGTAAAAAAGAAGATACTTTACGTCGTGCGACTTTGACAGTTAAGCCAAGATCAGCTGGCCTACCATGACGTTTTAAAACATTATTGTTTTACTCCTTTTCCAGTGTGGGAAAGAGATGGCGCTATACATCCGGATAGCTCCGTCTCTTTTCCACACTGGAATAAGAGTAAAACAATACTTACTGCTTTATGACGTAGGTAGGCCACCAGTAATTATAATCTAAGATTTTGATGTAAAAAGAACTTAATTACCAAATGTCTTAGATGCTTATTTAATTGTTTTGTTATCTTGTCAAAAAACAATCATAAAGGCAGTTTCCGTCTGTTGGCCCTGAAAACATAACTCGTCTTGCTTCCTGGACATACAATTTTGTTGATGTGCACACAGACACTCAAGTTATACATTTCCAGTATACCACGGCCTCGCTTTGTATAGATTTCTCATAAAATGTGAAATCCGCATAAACTGGTTTTGTATAGCTTGATTGATCGCCGTGCGTAAGAAGAAGAAAGAAAGAAAAAATATTTATTTGTCGCAGGGACGTGACGTGCATACAAAATGTCAAAAATAAAATAAAACAATAATCATACAACGCAAGAAAAAAGTGTTTAAAAGTACTTACTGGAGGGAACAGAAAAAAACGGGTTGCACTCCGGGAGTGCCGGCAGAAGTGAAAACTTGAATATTAACGTTGTGCATTTTTGTTATTTTGGAACGGTTAGGGAATAATTTTGCAAGAATTGCTTTAATTAAAAGTATAAAAGTACTATTATTTATTTGGTAAAATACAATATTCATTTATAGCGCTATCGTACAGAAACATGACAATTTATATTACATTAAAAATTTAACACTACAGAACTATTACAATCCGTCTTACGAATTTTACCTCTTTGGAGAAACCGAAGGTTTTGTTTGTGTGACAGATGTCATAAAGTTCAAATTCCATCGTAACCTAATGTAAATCCGTCTTACGAATTTTCCAGTTCTGGAAACCCTAACTCAATAACAGATTTCATAAAGTTCAAATTCCTTCGTAACCTATTGTCAATAAAATCTGATGGTCACCTGTCCTGACGCGAGTTTAACATTTTTTACCCATCACAAAAGTGCAAAACGCCGCTAAAGAAGTTTTCACTTCAAAAAACTACAAACTACATCAAAGATGGGAGATACCGTAGCATATTCTAAAAGATGGCGGTATCTGTTTACTGGATTGAGTAAGTATTCAATAGATGGCGCTGTATAGGAGTGGAGCAAAAATATTGCGAAAATGGGGAAAATGTGACGCAGACGATGTTGCGCGGGGCAGCTAGTACTTATCCATAATGTTTAGTATAATATTCTCAAACAGACTTATGATTTACTAGCCGCGCACCTTCGACTGCGTCAAAAGGAATATTTTTTTCCAGTTTTTGCAACATTTTTCATTGATGCTCCGCTCCTATTGGTCTTGGCGTGATGTTATATAGCCTGTAACCTTCTTCAATAAATGGGCGAAACAGCACTAAAAGTTTTTCTTTTTTCGACCCATTAGTTCTCGAGATTTGCGCGTTCAACCAAACAAACAAATCAATGGACTCGGAGGTCTATCTAGCATTAATTGTACTCGTGTGACTCTGTCTAAACTGATCTCGTAACTTGATTAACTGCTTAGAGAGCGACTCCATGTTAAATTAAAATCTTATAGACGCTTAAACGGATCAGCTTGTAGAAAGCGCTGCGTGTCCGTTAAGTGATCAATTCAAGAATTATTATTTATTACTAAACCAGTTTAGGATTCTTGTTTATGGATATTGCGAAACAAATCGAGAAACCCGACACAATCAAGCTACATAAAACCAGTTTATGCGGATCTCTCATTGAACGGGAAACCTAAACGTAGCGAGGCCATGTTATACTGGACATGTATGAAGCTTGTTTTGTCTCCGTGTGTACAGATCGGAATAGAATGGTTGATTTAAAATCATTATAAGAAGGCTTACGTTGATGTTTCTCTTGTGATTACTGACAACTTAATCAATTTGAAGAGAGCGTTTATGCCTTACGAAATTTCATACAAACTTTCAAATTCTTATTTTCCGAAATGACTGAACCGATTTTAATGAAACTTCATACGCATAAGCAGGATACATAGGTCTAAAAAGTTATTAAATTCATTTTTTATGGTGTACCTCCAAGGTACACCATAAAATGCTTGCTTCTGTCGCTTGGTTTGCGGACTTTTCTCCCATCTGTCTAGAGATAACCTTATTTTTCCGAGGCACACCAACTAATGACCACGATACACCAGTGCGCCGCGGCACACACTTTGTGGAACACTGATCTAATCGATACCAATCAGGGCCTTCGGAAGAGGTCTCGACAAGAACAATGGGTCGCACAAGCTTGACTGACATTATAAACTGATACAAGTAAAAAAGTCATGGCCTTACTGATTAACTTAAAGTTTAAACGGAACTGCCTGATTGAGCACTTGTAATGCAGGAAATCCCTCTACAGTCGCGTGGATTATATTAATAAAAATAACGATTTATTTTCTCCCACAAATTACAATTACAGTATGATTATGCAGATGTTACAATGATTGGATTATTATTTCCTTTATTAATTTCGTAACATATAATTTACATTTTTTTATATTTTTACAAAATAATATAAAAAACATTTAAAAATATAAAAAATAGTAGCGTACCGGCATCGGGAACTGGGTCCGGGCTACCGGTGGTCACTCTTGAAAGAGAAACCTCCTAACAATACGTGCCGTGTCCAGAAGTACTGCTTTCTGAATCAAGCCCTTGATCCAGCTGCCCAGCGAAAGACTCCTGAGATGTTGATCGAAGCTGTTGGCAATTAAGCCATTGGCTGACACGACTATCGGCACAATGACTGCTGTACTCTACTGCTTGGATTATTATTATTACTATTTAGTTTTAAGCCCCCTTGCACCACAACTAAGTAAATTCTTTTAGCGCAAACGTCTTTCTGCTTCTATCAATTGTTTGATAATTATAGAAACTTATAAAGAATACATATCCATCGCCTTGAAAAAAAAAAATGTATTGAGTATAGTAGTAGGGGAAGACAAAAAAAACGATGGATGGACTGTGTGAAGGATGAATGGCTAGAGAGGAGATGTCTGTTGAGATGACGAGTAATTGAGAAGTATGGAAGAAGATATGCTGCACCGACCCCAAAAAACCGGGATAAGGGCAGGAGAAGGATGATACTAGCATATCCTGTGCCTCAAGCATTCCGCATGAATCCTTCATGATCATTATCTCATATTGTGATATAAATAACTATTTGTATGTTTTTTAATTTAGTTATAATTATTTAAAGTTAATGTAAGCATGACGAAAGAATCTGTACGGTAAACTATATAGTGATACTGTTCCTTAAATCTTGGTTAAGTTGGCTGAATGGTTTTGATAGGTATTTTTAGACGCAGAATGTACAATTCGCAAAATGGTGTGTAGATGCTCATTTGTTTTTTTGGAACTCGAAGAGCGAGATTTAAATTTCGAGCTACACGAAGAAGGTTCTACCGAGATTTTTTCGAAAGAGACTTATTCATAGATTGGTATTGGCTACAAATATGATTGATGAAGTAGAGTTGTAGACAACGCTATGATTATAGATACAAATGCTAAGTGACTGAACTTTTCACTGGTCGTGATGACAAAGAAGTTCGCCACACAAACAATAAACTTATGTCATCAACGAGGCAGTAAGTGGTTATTGTACGAGTTTAAATACCTCGTTTATGAAACATAAAATGAAAAATAAAATATTATATTATTATACATTTCAATAAGTATGTGTGTAATTGTTAACAATTTTTAAAGAAAACGTATGGTATGTTATGCATAATAATGTAAATCAACCTAGGTACTGTTTTTAAGTGCGATAATAATAATTACCTTTGCTTCGGTTATTATTATAATGAATTATTACATGCTCGTGGCATTGGACGGGTTATAAACATTTTATAGTTTGTTATTAGTGTAGGACAGAATTACGTTTGACCGGAGTTTAGTTTAGACTACATCTTCAATCACTTGATTAGAATATATACAATCAATGTTGCTATCATAATAAAAGTAAAACAAATGAAAATATTGAGACATTATTGAATAGCTTACCATTGGATGCATTAGACAAATTACTGGCTGCAATCACATCGATCGACGCATGAGAAAATGTCCACCACCTGTATGGCTGTGTTCCTTGACCTTCCAGAAGCGTGGCACAAGTTCAGCCCAACGATAAACGCGCTTCCGCCAAACATCGATTCCGTACACAACTATACACTCGATTATAGTTTCGAACTAACTCGATATTCACTCGCGTACCGATGAAAGCGTTTTGTAAACAGTGTTCCTTTTTCAAAACTTGTCCGTCGTCGGCCGGTCGGTGCGAATCGAATTCGTTATCGATGCTATCGGCTGTATGTATTTTGTTTTTTTTTTCTCGATTTAACGGTGTTGTATAACGCGCGAGTGGAGGCAGGGGCAACGTGCGTGCTGCCGCGACGATGCAGCCGGTCACAATAAAGCAAAGAGGTTGGATTCTCTAGCGGCACAGTCGAAGAAAAGGCATAACATGTCGGCTCGAAATCTCATTGAATGCGATTAATATCAATAAACTATCGAGAACGCATTCACTCAGAAAAGCGGATTGAAAACAATAGAAATATTTTTTTGCTTTATTTCTTCGTACTTATTTGTCATTGACTCAGATGTTTGCCCAACAGGTGTTAGGATGATTTTCTTCGAATCCGATAAAAGAAACTCATAGGTTTTCACACTTCTTTTGCACAATTGCTACAAAGGTTTTCCAAGTAATAAATGCTCTATGGATAATATAATTAGTTACCGCATTTTACCATTATACAAATAAATAATGCAAGAAGTCACGTTTTGCTGGGTCTTTCCTGTTTCTTTGCGTATTCTCTCATCATCTTCAGCAAAACCAAAAAGGTTTGTTTATCTGTGATCTCGGTACATAGACGGGCACGTCAATCAATTAATTAAATTAATTGGTGTTATTCAAAAGGAAATAATGTATATTTGATGTCTATGTATCGTTCTATGATTACAAGAACTCCGTAGGTACATTATGGTCTAGCAGTAAATAAATATTGCTTTACAAATATTAATTTATTTAAACAGTTGTTTTTTTAATAGGAGTATTGAAGGATAACCTACAGAGGGGTGATGTGATTCGCGTATTAAGAATGCACCCATTCTGAAAGTTGGAATTATTGCGAATAATAAAATGTATGAATTAATTTTATTACTTTTCCTATAGTGCTGTATTGTTGATAGATGGAGTGAGAGAAGGAGGCTAAAATAAAGATGTTTGGATTGTGTGAGGATATGATATGACAGAGAAAGGAGTAAATGATGCCGTGACGTCTGCTAGGGGAGAGGAGAAAATGGAAGAAGAAAACGTGTTGCACCGACCCCAAGTAGAATGTGACAAGTCCTGGGGAACAGGAATGGGACCTGCTGGCGTCTGTACCATTACCGACATAGGTATGATTATGTAGTTATTTGCACTCTCCTGTAAAGTTCATCATTCTATATACACAGGCTACCTCTCTATGTGAGGGAGAGAGCTGTAATCCACCACATGGGCCCAGTGCGGGTTGGTAGATGTCACATGTCTTCAAATTTTTATTTCTAGGACATGCCAGACCCCTTTTTTTTTTTTTTTTTAGTATTGGAAATCATCGAATGACTTCTTCCGCTGTGGGCGGAGCGGAAGGGAGTGTCAGACTTGACTGACTAAAACCCATCCATGTTCCTTCTTAGCCCTTTGCGTTCCAGGGGCACGGTATCTCTTTCGAACAACCCGCAGCCCTGGCAGGCATCGGCCCTCTCGGACCCCTTCCGATTTGCTGACATCTCCTTGAGGCGCGCGTGGAACACGAACGCGCCGTCGGCACGGTCTGTCGTCATAAGACGGACGGACGGTGAGCTAGCCCATTACTCACCGTCCACAGGCCCGCGCCTACGGTGGCCGGGGGCCACTGGTTGCCCCCCGACGCCCAGGGCGTCTCCCGCGGCGGCTGGGACGTGAGGTTCTCTCCCTCTCACGTTCCGCCACCTCCTTCGCTAGCATGACTGCTTCGCAGAAGGAGGCGACGGCTTCCCATTCCCTCTCGCTCCGGACCATGGATTGAACCAGGGCCGGACGCCGATATTATTTGACTATTTTAGTAGCTATGTCGTAGTATTATGCGTCTGATATTTACAGTCATCATCATCAGCTTATAATGTTCCCACTGCCGGGACACAGGCCACCTCTCTATGAGAGGGAGTGGGCTGTAATCCTACGTGGATTGCGGGTTAGTAGATGTTACATGTCTTCGAATTTTTAGTTCTAGAACATGCCAGTTTCCTCACGATGTTTTCCTTTACCGTTTTTGAGGGCACCGGTGATGAAATAATTACACAAAGTAATGCGCCTGCTTGGGTTCGAACACTACTCGTAAGTCGGGGCTGCCACCACTGGGCCACCGCTGCTCTCCAGGAAGATGAGTGACCTATAATATCAATTATAAATGACAGATAGCTAAGCCCTCCGTATTGCTGTCTGTCCCTCCGCTCTCTAAATGATTTTAAGTGAGGATCTTACAGATATGATATTTCTGGCCGTTACAAGCTGAAATTAAAGTTGATAATGAAACCCTGAAAACCTAAACTATACTACTATCATTATATTAAAAGTCATGAAAACAAAAACAAACAAATGTCAATATGACGTTGTCTTTTGACGTAATTTGTATACAAGGGGCAATGCCATGTTACCTCTTTTTCAAGTTTTATGAATACTATTGTAACCTTTTACGATGTTTCAAGCAAAAAGCAAAGGTATATCTTTCCGTCTTTTTAGTTCATTCATGAACTTTAAGGGCATAGAAGTATTATGGTCTCATAGTTTGTTTTTTGGCAAAAAAGGTGGCCAAAAATGCCAATTCAATTATAGCCAAAGCTTATAGCATATGGAACAGGGTGTAAAGTTCCACATCCCCCGTAGTAAAGGTCTGGTGACCTAACACCTGTCTGGTCGCAGGATCCTTATCCTGCGACCAGACAGGTGTTAGGTCTGGTGGGCAACTGCCCGACAGTTGTTGTCGGGTTTCTCTATACCTATACTCTTAAGTCGATGTAAACATTGCTTGCGCGATTCAGACCATATTAGTTCTTCTGTTTTCTCATAGATGGCGCTGTAGTACTTTTTGTTGTAAGTTGCTTTTTGTAGATCGCCACAAGCTCTTTACCTACACAAGCTTAGCCGCAATAGAAAAAACCGGCCAAGTGCGAGTCTTACTCGCACACAGGGTTCCATAGCCCCAAACAATATTTTGAACTGTCATTCATTATTTAGTAGTATTAGTTAGTAAACTTCCACTCAACCGCAAAACTAAATTGGTTTTTCATAGTATGTTAAAAAAAAAACAAAGTTACTGCTGCAGTTTGATGAAAAAGTCCAATATCTCAAAAACTAAACATCATATCTTATTGAAACCAATTTTCGTTGATAGTTTTTTTTTACGTTCTACAATCCTAAATATTTTCAGAATTTTCCTCCTCTTACTTTAGAAATTAGAGGGGGGGCGACACACATTTTACCACTTTGGAAGTGGCTCTAGCGCAAACTATTCAGTTTAGAAAAAAATGATTTTAGAAAACTCAGTATCATTTTTGAAGACCTATCCATAGATACCCCACACGTATGGGTATGATTAAAAAAAAAATTTGGTTTTCAGTTCTGTGTATGGGGAACCCCAAAATTTATGTTTTTTTTTCTATTTTTGTGTGAAAATCTTAATGCGGTTTACAGAATACATCTACTTACCAAATTTCAATAGTATAGTTCTTATAGTTTCGGAAAAAAGTGGCTGTGACATACGGACGGACGGACAGACAGACAGACAGACAGACAGACAGACAGACATGACGAATCTATAAGGGTTACGTTTTTTGACATTTGGCTACGGAACCCTAAAAACGGTCCACGTTTTGTTTATTAAACGTCTTGATTGTGAAGAAGCTTACAAAAAAGAAATATTTGATTCGCAATGTTGGGAAGGAAGGTTCGTTATGAAAATCGTACTCCAATACTTTGATAACAAGCCGGTCTGTCTAGTGACACACCCGCTTGTCATTCGTGTGTCAAAATCAAAAAGGTTCGGGATCAAAACTTTGTTGAACTTTATTCACAATGTCCGCTCCATAATTCCTTTAAATCTCTTTGATCTATTTCGACTTCTAATAAGATTGGCGAAAGCTCTCGCTGTTTCTTTTCGAGGCCCTTTTTTATGTATGGGAAATCATCATCCTGCTCTGGGTGAAGCGGAAGGAAGTGTCAGACTTGTACCGACTAAAACCCATCCATGTTCCTTCTTAACCCTTTGTGTTTTAAGGCCACGGTATCTCTTTCGAACATTCCCGCAGCCCTGGCAGTCAACGGCCCTCTTGGACTCCTTCCGATTTGCTGACATCTAAGCTAAAGTATTAAATCAAACCTGTCTACACTTGAAGCTTGCTAATACTTACTGTACACGTTTAACCATGACGAGTAAAAAGTTGTTAGCCACTATGTAGCGTGCTAGACATATAACCTGTTCCCAACGTTGACTTTTTACATCTAACTTGGTAATATCAACATTCAGCCAGCTTGTACACTAGGCGACACGTTAATCTAGCTAGCATTTCCAGGGGGTTCATTATGACGTCTTAAAGTAGTTTTGTTTTATTCTTATTCCAGAGTGGGAAAGAGATGGCGCTAGACATCCTGTATAGCTCCGTCACTTTCCCACACTGGAATAACAGTAAAACAATACTGCTTTAAGAGGTCATGGTAGACTAGCAGTACAACATATTAAACCTTAAATGCGTGTGATTGTTCTGTTATCTTGTCAAAAAACAATCATAAAGGTAGTTTCTGTCTCTTGGCCCTGAAAACATAACTCTTCTTGCTTCCTAGACATAAAATTTTGATGTACACACAACAACACTTCAAGCATTTCCAGTATAAAATGGCCTCGCTTTGTTTACTTTTCCCGCACAATGAGAGATCCGCTAAACTGGTTCTGTTTAGCTTGAATGGTCGCCGTAGGTACACATTTTTTTATGCGTTGCTAATTATGACAACCACCATAAAGGACTAACGAGACAGACGACGTGATTAAAAACATTTTATTTGTTTAGTTTTTGGATTATTGGAAGGTTAAAACGGAAATCAGAACCTTTATCAAGTTTTGTGTGACAGAACGTATGTTTTGACAAATTCCGCTTATGGGGTCAGTTTTTGGGATTAATTAAGGTGATCTTGAAAGAGGCTCTGCTTTGGGCCTTTTTCAAGTGGAGTTTTCAGCAGAATCTGGATCAGGATTGAAAGACAGACTCCTAGATATATAAAGTGACTGGTAATTAGTGACCAATTTCCTAAACACGTGATTAAAAGTTAAAAGTGAATGAGTATAAAAAATGTTTCTTTGGGAAAGTTGTTTGTTATCATGAGTATAATCACGTGTTCACGGCGGGCGGAGCGGAAGGGAGTGTCAGACTTGCACTGACTAAAACCTTTCCATGTGTGATCCATGTGTGTTCCTTCTTAGCCCTTTGTGTTCCAGGGCCACGGTATCTCTTTCGAACAGCCCCGCAGCCCCGGGTCAATGGCTACCTAAGGTATACATATAAAAATAGCTAGCGTTTACACCTCACGGCATTTCATACAAACTTTGTAGTTCCTTATTTTCCGAAATGACTGAACCGATTTTAATGAAACTTAATACGCATAAGCAGGATACATAGGTCTGTCTAAAAAGTTACAAAAACATTTTCTAAATGTCTTTAAAAAAAAAGATTATTGGTCTGTTTCTATAGATAATTTATAAGCGATCTAATTTAGCTGTAACACTATTTTTCGAAAATGTTTTTGGGAATGTTACGTTACAGAAAAATAAAACGAGAGCGTTTTAGCGAGCGTTCTGGCGAGCATTCTAGCGAAAGGACAGTACATTTGCTACGAGCTTTTTGCGTTCGCTAGAAAGATCAATAAGTGGCGATGTTTGTATCTATGCTTGAAATGATTAGGTGGTAAGCCTTTGAAGGCATAGGTATCGATCATCCATTATTACTTTAACCATAGAGAATTGAAAGAGACCTCGTTAGTTTTCTGCCAGTCATGGCGAATAATAAACATTTGCACTTGTACACGCGACTACAAATTAAGCTATCCAAAAATAAAATTAAGCTGATCTCTAATTTGTACAGGAAGCTCATACAAAGCAAGGTCAGGTTATACTGGATAATTATAGTTTAATTAGTCACCGTGTCTACCTTGTTTTTAATTTAGTATTTAACTATTCTTGGACCGACTTTGAAAAATGTACAGTCATACATGTTTTATGAACAAACATTGTACAGTACAGCTGCACTCTACTGAATAAATAAATAAGTACAAAGAGTTCTTAGCTGCTCAGAGTTTCCAGCAAAAAATACTCAGGACTTACTCATCATTAAACATTAACAACATGGTAACATCGTACCTATTAGTGGCTAGGTCAGTAAAAAAAACCTTTGATAAGTTAAGTAAAAAACCTCTTTCATTGATATTATTAATCAGCAGATGACTTGTTGCTTGGAAAGATAAAAAAGTCTCAATACTGAATACTCAAACCGTGTATGACGTCAGTTTAAAAAAAAACCGGCCAAGTGCGACTCGCACACGAAGGGTTCCGTACCATTATTTATAAAAACGAAAAAAAAAACTTTTTTGTATGGGAGCCCCCTTTAATATTTATTTTTTTCTGTTTTTATTATTTGTTGTTACAGCGTCAACAGAAATACATAATCTGTAGAAATTTCAACTGGCTAACTATCACAGTTCATGAGATACAGCCCGGTGACAGACGGACGGACGGACGGACAGCGAAGTCTCAGTAATAGGGTCCCGTTTGACCCTTTGGGTACGGAACCCTAAAAAAGTCTAGAATATAATATTAGAATTCCGCGTTTTTTTGTAAGAGGGACGATTCATAACTTGCTTGTAAATGATTACGACCTGAATCATAGCCAAAAACTTTAGCACCTTGTAAATTATAATATAATTTAAAACATCTCCTAAACGAAATAGCCGGATTTTTGTTTTTTTTTCCTGAATTAGTATTCAGTTATGTATAAAATGAAACGATTAAGCTAGGTTGGATCGCCTCTTGGGGATACCCAGAATCCAAATTTTATTAAAGAATTATTTTTGAAAATTCATTAAAATGTATCTATGACATGTAATACTTTCTATGTAGCCAAATCTTTTGAAACGACTCGCATTATCTTATTTTGTTTTTTAATTTGATGACGCAATATACTTCGCTAACCTGAAAGACAAAGAGAATATAAAGACGCGTCCAACATCTTGTTTTATGAGACATGCGGTTCTAATGGCGCACCAAACCGTACTGACTCCCTCGTGCCCTCGTAGCTTACTCGAAAAACTGTGGAAAGCGGATGTCTTCAGTGAGCATGCGCAGAAGTTCCCGCTCTCGTTATGTTGGTAGACAGAATGTTATGCTGCTTTCGTTTTCGTTCCCGGCATTCGCGCCGCGGTAGCCGCGGTGGGTTGACATGGATGTACGATTGTGGATATTTTGGGAGCATGAGGATCGAATTCGTTTTCGCCACTTATAAAAGGCGCGTCGCGTTGCGGCACACGCTAACCTAAAAGCCTGTAGAACTAAATTAATAATAGGGGTTACAGTATATATTTATGAATGAATATAACGCCACTAAAATAGTTGTTTGCGCTATGCAAACAAAAACGCTAAAGCGTTGGGTACATGTAGGTATAGGCATCATAAAATAAACATGTATTAGTGATTACTAACACTGACCTTCTTACAAATTCATCGGAGCCTGGCGTTCATTAAATTGTTCTTACCAATGCATGTCAGCACCAGACGTGGTGCATATTATACAATTATACGTTAAATACAATATTAATAATTATGTTTAACGCAGGCACGAAATACGGAATAGAGTTGATATTTTACTAAGTTCCTAGAATGACTAGGAACATCACATTTAGTTACTCGGTGAATATAGTTACATTATGACTAAGTACCTAATAGTTGGTAAGCCTTGTTTTACTTATATGGGAAATCATCAAATGACTCCTCCCGTTCTGGGCGGAGCGGAAGGGAGTGTCAGACTTGTACTGACTAAAACCCATCCATGTTCCTTCTTAGCCCTTTGTGTTCCAGGGCCACGGTATCTCTTTCAAATAGTCCCGCAGCCCTGGCAGGCATCGGCCCTCTCGGACCCCTTCGCGAAATACCAAACGGCAAACTGTATGTTACCACAGACATCCATAGTCTGTGCTGCACCGCTTAGTGCTCGTTACACTAAAGAGCCAAGTGTATTTCAACACAGACATTATCTGTATTAGTGTACATTATGCTCGTCATTTTCAAAGCAAACTACGTACGAGTACAGAGCAAAGGATTTGGCAGTGTAGTGAAATACATAAAGGAGAACTCAGGATGCAAGAGCGAGCGAAGCGAGCTCGGGATATTGGGCATTCCGACTCGGACAGGTTAGGTTCGAAGGGGATGGCGGGGTCTAGTGAGCGAGCGGAGCGAGCGAATTAAGACCCCGATATTCCCTACCTGCGAGCACAGAGCGACCCGTGTCTGTGGTAAAATACAGTTCGGCAATACGCGACCCCTTCCGATTTGCTGACCTCTTGCCGATCTCTTTGAGGCGCGCATGGAACACGAACGCGCCGCGCGCCGTCGTCGCACTATGGGAAAATTGCGTGTGTTTCGTCTTAAAACCAATGTTACATAAACTACTCAAAACTCCATATCTCAGTTGTTTCAAAACCAAATGAGCTGTAATTTTGCACACATATACGTATTATTTAGTAAATTTATTAATATATAGTAATTTATAAATTACATTGATTTAGTAAATTATGTTCACTAGTTAATTAAAAAAATAAAACTCAAACAAACAACAAAGTTAAAAAAAAAAAACATTCATTCTATATGAAAAAATAACAAAATTTGTCTTTTGTTGTAATTTACTTACAATGGAATATAAACTAAGTAGTACACTACCAAACGACAAAAAAATGTACAAAATTCAGCTAGGTCCTACAGATCTTCGTGGACAGCAAGAAGGGCATTGGCTTCATCGAAAAGTTCTTTGGATATTGTTTCTGAGGTATTTCTCAAACTTGATAAATATGGATCAGAAGTGTACAAGCAGGTATGGAACACGTCTTCATTAGTAACCGCTAGGGCTTGCATTCGAATATTCGAACATTCGAATTATTCGAATAATCAACTGTTTCAAATATTCGAATATAAAATTTGCGATATTCGAATATTCGACCAATTCCTAGAATACAAACATAACAATCATATAAGCACAAAACATTCAACGTTGACCCGCAGGCGTTACGAGTGTAACGACAGGATTCGATAACGATCTGCAATAATAACTGGCCGGGGAACTGCAGAACGTTGTGCCAATATTTTGAAGGACAAACTAGCATCTCATGATCTTTTTCTACTGGTGACTGACGGAGCAAGTGTGATGTGTGCTACGGGTCGTTATGTTTTGCACATGGCATCCAATGTGCAGTGTTGGATGTAATTTACAAAAGACACAAAAAGTCCAAGAAGAATCAATGAGCCCAATAAGACAGGGGTGACATAACAGGATGATGACTCTAACAGTGATGAAGAAGAAGTTGGATTTGTAGTTGGGATTGAAAGACAACTGAACAGGAATTAATATGTATCATCATCATCATTTCAGCCCAAAGACGTCCACTGCTGGACATAGGCCTCCCCCAAGAATGGGGGGTTTTGCCATAGTCGCCACGCTTGGCAGGCGGGTTGGCGATCGCAGTACGGTTGTTACAAAAGCACAGAGAACACTGCTGCCCATTCTCTGCTAAGTCCCTTAGTCGCCTCTTACGACACCCACGGGAAGACATGGGATGGTGCTATTCTTTACGTCCGACACCATACAGAAGCAATATGTATACGGGAATGTAAATCTGTAAAATGTTATAGACCTTTTTTTTTTTTTTGGAAATCACGCACCAAGATTGAGTGTTACTACCTTCCAAAAGAACAGAAAAAAATGGGCTTGAATGAAATTGGTTAGATTGGTAGTAGTTTGGCTGATATGATCACAAGGTGTTTGATACTAAAAGAGCCTATCATGAAGACTCTTATTGATTTAAAGAACGAAATCACATTTAGTTCTGCTGAGCTAGCTTTACGTCCACTTCTCTCAATATTGTAAAGGGTTATGCCTTGTGCCAAGAAAATGCAAATCTGCTTACTGCAGAGACTGCTCCACAATTCATGGTTGCGAATCTTCAAGCGACAAACTCTTCAAGCGACAAACAGTTTTACAAGTGATCAGCTACTCTAGGCTCTGAACAAAAGAATAACTGATAGACGCCTACTAGATCTAGTGTGTACATTAAAATACCTACACTATCCCAGAATATATTACGTAGAGACACCTTCGGATATTTTCTCATCTCCAGGAAACGACACGATTGTTTAAGTAATAACTGAGATTAACGACAGAACTATAGTCAAATGCAATGCTTTGATGACAATGACGATAGACCCTTAGTTGATCACCACCAGCAGCAGCGATAGCGACAAAATGGAGCAATTCAGGAAACTGCAATAAGCTTTAAGGAAGAACTTAGAAAAAAAACCTTCAACGATTATTCCATGGATGCTCTAAGTTTCGTTAGGTCCCACTTCCAGGAGAAACCTTGAAGGACACGCCAAAGGAAGGATTGAAAATGTACTGTAATTTTCTGTACTACTAGATCTGATCTGATCTCGTGATTTATTATTTGTGTTATCACTAAGATTTAAAGTTAAATTATCAATATCACACATTGTTAGTGTGACATTGACAATTTAGAATAAAGAGAACGATTTTACATCAAAGGTTTAATTGCGTAAAAAAATATTATTTTCATTTTTTTGTAAGACTGCTTTTGCTTTAAGTTATATTATTTTTATTTAGAGAATTAAGACTATTTAGAAATTAAAAGCCATTGATTTCTAAAAACTTATTAAATATTCGAATAAAATTCGAATTATTCGAATATACCCCAAAAAAATATCGAATATTCGAATTTCAAAATTGTCGAATATTTGCAAGCCCTAGTAACCGCTCTTGAACATTTTGTGAGGTCTACACTTTTTGTAATCCTATTTCGGGATTCTTGGGCGTCTTCGGACACTTACACACACGGACCGATAGGTAAAAATCATAACACTTACCTAATGATTTTTTTCTCCGTGGATAAGTATTTTTTTACGGAGGAAGGCATATAATATATAAATAATGCATATTTACGTACAGTTGGGCTGTACTATATCCGTATTCACCGAACTTTCTTGAAACAATAGCCAAAAATAAAGAAGCGAAAACCCTAAAAACATACCACCTTAAACTAGGTATATTGATTTATTAACCAAAATTTATAAAATTAATTTTGAAACGGATTGATGAGATTATAAGCATTCCAAAAATGTAAAATACTTGTCTAATTATGTCAAAAACTTTCGAGTAATGTGGCGTTCAATTTTAGTAACGTATTGCGTCATAATTACGTTATTGAACATGAGTTAGTTTTGATGCTTATTTAAATACAATAGGATAAACAAAAAAAAACACTAGCGAAATGAAAGTTTATTTAATAGACTATATTAATTTATTATTTCTTTTCCATAACAACGACTTTCACTTGAAACGGTTTTGAGACGGCTTTGTATGGGACTTGCCCATAGTGCGTCGGCATGGCCTGTCGTCATAAGACGGACGGACTTGGTTGGTAAGCCTTTGAATGACCTTTGAAAGAACTAAGGACCTAAGTATTGATCAACGATTATTGCTTTAACTAAAGAGATACTAGGTTATGCCTACGGCTTCGCCCGCGTTTTGTTCGGTTTTATTCCCTCGGGATCGTACCTACTTTCGGACTATCATGTATCCCTGTGCCAAATTTCATCCAGATGGATTTAGTAGTTTTTGCGTGTAACAGTAACAGACATACATACATTCATTCTCACAAACTTTCTTTAAATAAATATAAATAAATAAAAATTATATTATACTTTCTCTGACAAGTCCGTTAGTCGCCTCTTACGACACCCACGAGAAGATATGGGATATGGGCTGTAAGTCCTCCATGTCCTAAAAATAAATAAATAATTAAATTATGCTAGTACAGAGAATGAAGGGTTGCTAGTATAGGGTTTTTATCGCTATTTTTGCTACTCAGCTTGAACACAAAGAAATTACAGCTGTCTAAAAGGAAACGTTTCACCGTTTGCTTTTAGACAGCTGTATGTTTTTTCTTTTCTCGTCTCGTTCGACTTGTTAGTAGTCTGTCTGGAGCTGTAACCTGCTATACAAATTTTTCTTTTGTAACGTATATTTTTTACCTATATCCTTTAGTTTATAGCCTGGTGGTTTGACCAGCGGACTGCCAAGTCATAGATCTCAAGTTCGAACCCAAGACACGAACCTCTGATTTTTCGGATTCATGTGCGTATTTCATAATTATCACTTGCTCCGGTGGAGGAAAACATCGTGAGGAAACCAGCATGCCTGAGAGATATTTCTCGACGATATGTAAAGCCAAGACAGAGACCCATGGGCGTCATAAAACCTCTAACACTAGGTTAGGCGCTCACCACACGATTAAAAACCTTTCTCATTTGATGTCCTGGTAGATAGTTTGTCTACATAATTATCTATATATATAAACTAATATTATTTTCAAACTCAAACTCAAAGCATTTATTTCAATTAGACCATTACAGGCACTTTTGAAAGTCAAAGAACAAAAAAGAAAAACGCGAAGCTACAGTCCCAGTCACAAGACATAATAACTTGTGAAAGTACTGTAGTTGCCCATTCCAAAGCGTAGATCTCTATGGAGAAGAATGGGCAAGAAACTCCATGGACACTCTTTTAAATCAAAATATGTTACAAAATCTTGGTTACATCAATCGTGTTGAGAATTACTAGTATGTGAGAACGATGTAGAAATACGGGCAAGTTAAGAGCGTCCAGAGTAAAAGACGAAATCAATAATTCGAAAACAAAGTTAAAAATAAAATAATTAAAATAAACCGTGGCAGCTAAGAGATGACCAGGCACAACTGACAGCGCCCGTTCACGAACATGACGCATGTATCAGCCATCATTCAACTCAACCATATTCAAGGGAACTAAATGACCCGACACACCCGCCGCCATCAGCGTGACATTTAAGTGAGCATGACATTTACTCAACCGCCAGGGTAAATTCGCGTCAGTGTAAGATGTAGGTACTCAGTAAATGGTGGCTTTACAGTACATAGTTTTCACACATGTGCTATGCAATAATATAATACTAAGAGATTGAATCTATACAAAGCAAAGATATTTATACAATCTTCTGCAGCTTCCACAGTAACTTCACATGGTAATTTGATAGCCCCTATGGTTGTGGAGCAGGACCAGCATTGAGCCAAGCATTTTTATCATCAATGTAATCCCCCAACTTATAATATGCTTGCCTACATAGTGTGCGCTTTATGCAAGATTTAAATTTCGTTTCATTCAGTTGTAGAATAGGGGGAGGTATTTTATTGAACAATTTAAACAGTACCCCATGAAAGATGAGTCTACATTAGCTAGCCTGAAACCTGGCTGAACCAGTTGGTCCCTGTTTCTAGTATTATAGTGGTGCCGGTCACTTCTTTTACTAAATAAATGCAGATTTTTCCTAACGTACATGATATTTTCGTAGATGTATTGACAAGGTACCGTCATGATGTTAATTTCCTTAAACAGTTCTCTTAGAAAATCGCGCCTACGTAGATTATATATGGCTCTGATAGCTCTTTTCTGCAGAATAAATATAGACTCGATGTCTGCAGCCCGTCCCCATAGTAAAATACCGTATGACATAATGCTATGAAAATAACTAAAATACACTAGCCTAGCGGTATCTACATCAGTAAATTGACGGATTTTTCTGACTGCATATGCTGCTGAACTCAGCCGTCCTGCAAGAGATGTTAAATGAGAACCCCATTGTAGCCTTGAGTCGAGCGTGATCCCCAAGAAAACAGTTTCATCGACAAATTCAAGTTTCTCTTGATTTAATACTATGTCACAATCACTACATTTGACATTTGGTAGAGTAAATCTTATGCACTTAGTTTTTTTCCCATTTAATACTAAATTATTAGCGGTAAACCAGTTATGGACCTGCATTAGAGCGTTATTTACGTCGTTGAGGTTTGTGGCACGTCTGTTTATTCTAAATATTAAAGAAGTGTCGTCAGCAAACAACACCATTTGTGGTTGGTTTTTAAACAAATGGGATAGGTCATTAATATATACTAAAAAGAGGAAAGGACCCAATATTGAACCTTGTGGTACACCCATTTTTACTTTGAAACCCATTGAGTTTACACCATTTACTTGTACTTGCTGCTGTCTATCATTCAAATACGATTTTACTAAACTGAGCGCAAGTTTACCTAAACCGTAATGCTCAAGTTTCAAGAGCAGGGTTTCGTGATTTACGCAATCAAATGCCTTCGAGAGGTCACAGAAGATTCCTATGGCATCTTGTGCCTCTTCCCACGCAGTATATATTATGTTTTAATAAAGTGACACCGGCGTCAGTCGTACAACGTCCTTTGGTGAAACCATACTGTTTGTCTTGTAAGATTTTATTGGTGTTAAAGTGGGTGAGCATTTGATTAAGCATTACCTTATCAAACACCTTGCTGAAAACCGGCAACACGGAAACGGGTCTATAGTTATTGGTCTCTTTACTGTCCCCAGATTTGAAAAGTGGTATTACCTTGCTGTATTTCATAAGGTCTGGGAAGACTCCCTGGTCCACACACAAATTGAAAATTAAGGCTAAGTACGGTGCTATAGTGTCGATAATGGCTTGACAAACTTTAACAGACATTCCCCATAGATCTTCGGTTAATTTGATTTTGATTTCCTTAAAAGCTTTAATGACTGTTATGGGGTTTATATGCTTAAATTGAAACTCAATCGGACAGGCTGAAACGTTCTCTTTCAATAAGTCAATGGAAAGCAAGGGTGAGGAATTTAAGGTTTCGGTAGTTTTAAGCGGGATATTAGTAAAAAAATCTACAAATTCTTGAGCTACTTCGTTTTTAGAACTTAGAAGACCATGTGAAGTCTCTAGTCTGATATCATTATTATATTTTTTATTTCTATTTGTTTCACTATTGATAATTTTCCAAACCGTCTTTATTTTGTTATCGGCGGACTTAATCTTGTTGCTAATAAATAAGGCTTTAGCTACCTTGCAAGTGTTTTTAAAGATTTTTGAATAAGTTGCAACATATTTATTGAAAGTTTCAGAGTTGATGTAAGGCTTAAGGCCGTACAACTCAAACAATCGCTCCCTACTTATCCTAATACCCTTAGTTGCCCAGTCACTGAACATAAATTTAGGGTAAATAGATTTAGTTTTCATTTTTAATGTATTATTGAACTCTATGTTAACCACTGAAAAGAATTCCTCATAAAATTGATTTACATTTTAAATAACATGGCCCGGAATGCCTAAATTACTAATTGAGTTATTATTAAATTTATTTAAATTCCTGGGTGTTATTTGTCTAGAGTTTATCTGGATTTTTTGTAATGGTGTGTAGGACTCGAAAACAACGGTTTGCCCACTGTGATCAGAAAGGAGGTAATTAACAATGGATTTATCTAAGAAGTCGCAGCAACAAAAAACATTATCAATACATGTAGCAGTATTTGTAGTAATTCGGGTTGGTTCTGAAAACACGTTTAACAAATTAAATGATTTAAAAAGATGTAATAATCTACTGCTATTAGAATTTTTGTCTAAAATATTAATATTAAAGTCACCACAGATAACCAGCGATTTTTTACCCGTTGCAAGTTTTGCTAAAGCATCTTCCATTACTGACTCAAATATGGCGTAGTTTTGATAATTTGGGGGTCTGTAAACGCACACTATTATATGCTTATCCAGCTCAACACAAGACAGTTCAATATTATGCTCAACCGATAGATCAACAATATCGTTCCGCAACTTAAATTTAATATCATTTTTAACTAAGATTAATGAACCCCCACGCATCTTAGATTTTCGGTTAAAGCAACTGCCCACACTGTGATTGGCGTAATTAATTAGCATTTCATAGTCTTTTAACCAATGTTCAGTGAAACAAACAATCTCAAATTTTGTTTTTTCTAAAAATAATTCAATCTCTAATTGTTTTGAAGAGAAACCTTGAATGTTTTGATGGAATAATTGCAAGGAATTCTGCTGAGCCCCTTTTTTACATTTAGCTATTTGATAGCGAGAAGGTATAATGTTACTGGTATCTTCTGTTGTCTTACTAACTAGTTTAAACGAGCATCCGGAGTGAGCCCCAAGACTCCTGTGCCATCACCAGACAACAAGCTCCTATCACTAATACTACTACTACTACTAATACACCCTAATTGAGAATTTTTCATGCTCACACATAGAACCTCCTCAGTAAAATAATTGTAAATAGAGAAAAAATCTATATTAGTATGATTACTAATCGTCGCAGTGTTAATAATACAACTAAACTTAGACATACTACTTATGTCTGTGTGAATATTATAAGCTAATAGCCTAGCTATTTTGTGTCTACATCCAATAGGTAGATACACATTACCACGTGTCGACCTAAGTTTATATACAAAAGTGTTGGTATCAAAATAAATAAGTTTGTCACTATAGTGACCTACTAAAAAGTGCAAATGGTTATTCAATAAGTGTATATAATTGTTCTTTCTATAACCTAAATTTTCAATATAAGGAAAAGCACACAATATTATTTTACGACAATTCAACTTTAACAACTCAGTTACACAGTCTGTGATGTCATCTTTTTTAATTTTTGAACTATTTCCTACAAATATAGTTATATCAGTATTAATATTATAACAATTTCTAGTCACTGAAGCCATTATCTGTTTGTATGTAGACCCTGGCATGCAAAGATTTTGATGGGAACAACTCAGGTTATTACTAACAAATTTTCCTACACCTCTTCCTATACTATCTGAAAAAGGAAAGATATATAAAGAGGAAAGATTTGATTGTTTGTTTGTTTGCATTGAATAGGCTCCGAAACTACTGGTCCGATTTGAAAAATTCTTTCAGTGTTATATAGCCCATTTATCGAGGAAGGCTATAGGCTATATATCATCACGCTACGACCAATAGGAGTGGAGCAGCAATGAAAAATGTTGTGAAAACGGGGAAAATGTGACGCAAACGAAGTTGCGCCGGACAGCTAGTAGGTATATAAATTACGCCTCACGTTGTTTGTCCGGGATAGACTCCTAAACTACTTACCCGATTTTATTCAAATTTGCACACCGTGCGCAGTTTGATCCAACTTGAAAGATAGGATAGCTTACATCTCAATTTATAGTCGCAATATTATTTTATTGCAAATTAAGTCACAATTATCTGTTAGCTCCAAACGATTCTAACAGATGGCGGGATCTGTTGACTGGATTGAGTAAGTATTCAATAGATGGCGCTGATAGGAGCAGCAATGAAAAATATTGTGAAAATGGGGAAAATCTGACGCAGACGAAGTTGCGCGGGACAGCTAGTAGGTAATAAGAACCAATGTGTGCAAGCCTCCATTGAAGATCGGAGACCGGATTGCTCGAATGTGAACGGTGGCCTTTATACTGTGGTATTTGGGATGGGCATGCTTCTAAGACTGTGGCACTGAGCCTGTGCTTAGGTGTGCCTTTTATAGTTCCAGAGCTCTATTGTTGCAGGGCCTTAAATGGGTAGTATTTTTTTGCAAACAATTTGTGGTACTTAGATGAGGATTTATAGACTAATGAAATATTTATGAACGATAAGTACACCATCCGAATATTTTGGTGCGTATTAGGACTTGAGGAGGTAGACTAGAAGCAATCGCTTTTAAATCTTACTTTTAATCACTATTATAGCTGCCCGGCGCAACTTCGTTTGCGTCACATTTTCCCCGTTTTTGCAACATTTTTCATTGCTGCTCCACTCCTTTTGGTCGTAGCGTGATGATATATAGCCTATAGCCTTCCTCGATAAATGGGCTATATACAACTGAAAGATTTTTTCAAATCGGACCAGTAGTTTCGGAGCCTGTTCAATGCAAACAAACAATCAAATCTTTCCTCTTTATAATATTAGTTTAGATTTAGATAAATGCCAGAATTTGTGCGGATAGATTTATGTTACTCTTTCACGCAAAAAGCACTGAACGACTGTGGTAACAGTTTTAACGTTGGTGGCCCTTCCATTTTGTATAATCATTCGCATTCAATAAATTCCTAGAATTGATTCAATATAGTCGGGATATCCAATTTGAACTGGTTTCAATTTCATCTGACATCGGATGCAAATTCGTGGAAATCGTGTCTGTAGCGTAATGCGAAAACCCCTTAATTAAGAATTTTCATGATAATAAATTCAGGAAATGCTACGTATAAATTGAAATTCTTTGGATATTCTATGTTACCTGCGAATATTTTCAGTTTTTCATTTTAATTTACTCTTTCCTTTTTTTTCTAAATATTTAGTCGTAATTATTCTGTAGCTTTAATTAATTAAATTATTGTTTTCACAATTTTTTTATCTCAATGTTAATAAAAATTATTTATCAAGGTTTTAAAAATGTAGGTATTTTTGTTTGATTATTGTGGTTTGTAACTGAAGTTAGAATAACCAGGCTAATGTTCCCACTGCTGGGACACAGTCACAGTTGCACAGCTGAAATAGGCCACGTCTTTGCGAGACATGGTTGATACTCTCAGCATTTCGGAGAGGCCGTGTAATTGGTATAAGTTCGCCTTTCATTTTACCACCAGCTTTGGTGGAATATCTGATTACGGAGGGATGTTGAGTACAGTGTTCTATAACATAAATATGTGTCTACGTACCAGGCCCGAAGGCACCTAAGAAGCCGATTCCTGCCGGCTTCCCTTCAGGAACAAGGCACTATACGTAGTGTCTGCTGTAGTTAAATAGTAAAATTTCTCTAAAAAAAGCAATTCGTAACGCATCGAATAGGTAAGTCATTTAAATCATTTGCGAACGCTACAAAACCTAGCTACCAACATGCAATCTGTAGCGCCCGAGGTAATTAATCTCTTTCATAGCCTGCATTCTTTTGTTTTCCTTTTTCTACCATTGTTACTTTCCAACTGTTTTTATTCTACATACAACTTGCTGGCAATAACTTCAACGTTTCCAACATGTAGTGGACTATTTACACGCGGGCCCACAGTGGGTTGGTAGATGTCACATGTCTTCGAATTTTTACTTCTAGGACATGCTGGTTTCCTCTGAGAGCAGCGGTTTTCCATTGAGAGCAGCGGTGACGAAATAAATTATACAAAGTAATGCGCCTGCTTGGGTGCGAACCCGCATGGTTTACTGCTTGTAAATCGGGGCTGCCACCGCTGGGTCACTGCAAAACAGCTGTTTCGTACCTTGCGTACGCGCATCACATACGAAACACTATGAGTGACTTTCACAGTGATCTTGGATGCTGAACTCATCATGATCATTAACTTATTATCATTTTGATGCGCTAAAGAGTTGAGTACGACTAGACGAGTTTTCGTGGTTCAATATACTTATCTCTTGTAATCTTCTTAATTGTAACTTGATACAAACTCTGCTGGCCTACCATGACGTCTTAAAGCAGTATTGTTTTACTCTTATTCCAGTGTAGGAAAGAGACGGAGCTATACAGGATGTCTAGCGCCATCTCTTTCCCACACTGGAAAAGGAGTAATACAATAATGTTTTAAGACGTCATGGTAGGACATCTGGTAAGCGTTAACTTGAAGCTGACACCTGTTTATTGTAAGAGGTATTTTGATCACTGAGTATAATCATTAAAATCATCAAGACAACTTTTTTTTATTACATGCACATATTATTAGTGTCCGACCAAAGCTTCAAAAAATGGGCCGATATTTTGGCGGAAGCCGAAGTTTATGCGACGAAGGCGATGCGACGGGACCAGGGGTCACAGCGGTCACACATTTCTAATTAAAAAACACCGGCTTACAAAGATTCTTCATCCACAAGTGCGGTCACCTAAACGTAACATAGCACAAATCATCGTCATCATGGGAGTGGGCTTTAATCAGGGAGTGGGCTGTAATCCACCACGCGGGCCCAGTGCGGGTTGGTAGATGTCACATTTCTTCGAATTTTTATTTCTAGGACTTGCCGGTTTCCTCACGATGTTTTCCTTCACCGTTTTGAGAGCAGCGGTGATGAAATAAATTAAACAAAGTAATGCGCCTGCCTGGGTTCGAACCTACGACTTACTGCTCGTGAGTCGGGGCTGCCACCACTGGGCCACCGCTACTCTCAACACAAATATATAGCACAAATATTTCCTTAGTAAACAAAAAAGAGCAACCATATTTCAAATTCATAGAAGACTAGTTGTCCTGCGCAACTTCTTCTGCGTCACATTTTCCCCGTTTTCGCAACATTTTTCATTGCAGCTCCGCTCCTATTGGTCGTAGCGTGATGATATATAGCCTATGTCCTTCCCCAGGTTGAAATCTATTTTATTGCCAAATTTCATTAAGATCTGATCAACCGTTTAGTCGTGAAAAGGTAACAAACAAACAAACATACAAACAGAGTGACTTTCGCATTTCTAATAATTTAGTATGGATTCAATACTTAAAACTACTACGGAAAGTCCAGGAGCGAGGTCATCTAAAAAGAACGGTCATTGCATAAAAAAAGGGCGCTCTATAAATCCTGTATGACCCTCGCTCGAACGTTGGCCTAGATTGGGCGGCCAACCTGTTTACTTCAATTCGAACATTTGTCGCCAACGCCAACGTTGGCTGGTTTATTTATCTCGTTTGTGCTAGTATTTGTTTTACTTGGTGTTGGCGGCTCTGTCTAACTGCGTCGTTGTCTCTCTTCAATGTTGTTGTCAGTATGAATTAATTCCTTTTTTATCCCTGACCAACAAAGAGTAGCGTTATAAGTATGTAGTGTGTGTTGTGTCTGTGTGTATTTCGTTTGAAAGGTGTCTTAATCGAGAGTGTTCCTAGCTGTCTTTCACGAAAATCTGCTCTCTTTGAAGATCATCACCTCTTTTCTAGTTGATGTTTTTTTATACATTTTAAATCCTGTCACTTGTCAATGATATTACAAAAGTATGATGACCTTGACCTGATGCCCAGGCATCACCAGGATCATGCAGGATACCCAACCTGCTAGAAGAACTCTTCAACGTTGTACGGCATCTACCTTCTATTTGGGCTCATACGATGCTTTATAACGAGCACTATGTCTAAAGGTTACCCGAAATGTAAACATATTTCAATATTGCAGTTCAATATTTAGTACAAGATTAAAGTATTGAAGACTACTGCTTCTCAGTCTTTGCAAATTATGCTAAAGCGGATCTGTCATGAGGACTAATTAAACAGCTTTCTTTGATAGAGTCGATGGTAGATTATCTATCAGTAACATAAGTTTAAAAACATGAAATAAAAATTAAACAAAAAAACCTACTTATTGTCCCTTTACGTTTCATATAAGTACCTAAGTAGAATATTTTAAGCCAAATTCTTAAAAACAACCCTAATCTTGTGAGTTTTTGGTGGCTGTATTACAACCCACCTGCGTCATCATGAGTGAACGCTATGTTGTATATAAAGGGTTATCGGTAAAACACCAACAACCTCTTAAGAGGTCGTTGTACTCATCATTATGAACAACATATACTACGGGACCAAACCTGAAATCGCGAAAAAAAATCATCTGTTCCGTACTTTATGTGCACATAACTCGTCAAGATGTAGGGAACAGCTGTTTTTTTTTTCACAATTTCTGGTTTGGTCTCATAGTACAAGTTGTTCATTGATGAGTAGAATGACCTCTTAAGAGGTTGTTGGTGTTTTACCAATAACACTGTATAAGCTCAATACAATTATAGAAGATCAAAAATAAAATATTTTTTTTACTCCAAATTAATAACTTCTGTAAATTTAATCAAATATCAGCCAACTGCTCACTATCAGATTACACACCTACGCAGATCTTAGATCAAAGACGCTCAGGGATGTAATTATGTATAGTGAACCGTTTTCCTTGTATTTAATCCTCTAAGTATATTACCTACCACTGGATACATAGCAAAAGACAGCTCAAAGTACTACATTTCTCTAAGTCAGATTGATTCTAACAGGAGCAAATATAACTGAAAGATGCAATATCTTTTACGCGGAATTCATAACTGGAAGCATTGACTAGATTTAATTCAATAAGTAGTTTCTTGCTTGGTAGGGTTGGCTTTTCAAAGGAAGTGCTAGATTAACGCTTAGTAAAGCTTTTACACTGTGTGCTATGAAATACATGTCGCTTTTCGTGTCTATATTCTTCTTCGAGACGAACTTTAATTTCAGTTTATCAGTTTTAACTCTTATTTAGAGAATTTGTGCCAGAATGTTTATGTATATCGTTTATAAATACTGCCTTTAATTTAGGTAGCAACTTCAGTTTAGTCTAAGTTTACTCAATTCACGAAGTTATTAAAACTAGTACCTAAATAATTAGCAAACATATTTTTATCATGATAACAATTGCCACACCCAGTCAGCCACCACAAATTGTCGCTATCCTACTGTTTGGCAGTAAACTTGACTATTTAACGATGAGCTCTTTGGTTAATTAGCAATTTAAATGTCAAACGGTCAAGGGCTTTTTGAAACGGCGATTCCAATTTCAAATATTTAAATACAATCGAACAAAAGCCGGTGTGTTCCTTTATTTCGCGGAGAGGAGCTAGTTGTAATGGGAGTATGAATAAGGGTCGCGAGGATCAGATGAACCCAAGAGACCCCTTCAGAGTGAACCAGTTTTTTGTTGCAAATTATTCCAGTTTTATTTGTGGATGTGGATGTACATCTTTTAGCGGCTTTTGAAAGTACGTATCCCTATTTTTTGCGAATGGTCTGAGAGTAGGGATTTTGTTTGTATCATTGTGCAATGTGCAGTGTAGCGAAACTTTTACGCGATGATCGTTGAAAAATGACTTTATGAGTAGGTTCCACGAGTTTATTATTTTGAAAATGGGTCGCATAATCGTTTCGCATCAGGCGATTTGTGGCCAAACGCAAGCCCTGTCCAAAAGTATTAAAAAAAAAAATGTAAAATAGAAAACTGGAAAAAAAATATCCCCAATTTCACTTTTTAAACAATAAGGACCTTCATCAATTGTACAAACTTTAGTAAACATTTCATAATTTATATTTCATAATTCAAATAAATTAAAATTAAGTTCGGATTAAGCACACAATTTTCCGAAACGCTAGCTATCACAAATTAACAGGACGAAGCTATTCCAACACTGAGCGAATGAGTGAATGAAAACGGTGATGGAAACTGTACGATTCAATTTTCACAGAAGTGAACTAAATCCGTTTAACCTGGCTCGAACCCGAACGGTTGAAACAAAGGCCTTTGTTATTTTCATCCGTGTGTCTGAAACTATTTTATGTAAACCTGTACCTTATCAGTGACGGGAAAAAGGCGCTTTTTATATGTAGATTCTCCGGAAGGTATTATATAACATTAAGAGCAAATTAATAAGGTTTATTTAGATTTTTAGTTTCATTCGTATTCAACCAAATTAAAATTTGTTTTTATTTTTAAAATAATTTGGACGACACAATTACTTAGGTATATCAAAAGCTTTTGAGTCGGTATTTTACAAAAAAATACGTATAATTGAAGTGTCTGTTTGTAATTTTTAAATAACAGCTTCTTACTCATTGCCTATTAGGCAAGTATATGCGGTACTTAGAACAAAAAACCTTTTTTCATCTGTCTGTCCGTCTGTCTATCTGTATGTTCTAGCTAATCTCCTAAACGGCTGGACCGATTGAAGGGACTTTTACTGGCAGATAGCTGATATTATAAGAAGTAACTTAGGCTACTTTTATTTTAGAAAAAGGATTATGTAGTTCAGCGCAGAAAAAAAATAAAAAACCCTGGAAATTGTTAACGAAATCTAATTCAAATAGGGAAGTCATATATATATTTTATAATAATCATTTCACGCGGACTTAGGTCGCGGGCAACAGCAAGTCTTTAGTCTAAACTAATATTATGAAGAGGAAAGATTTGATTGTTTGTTTGTTTGTTACGATTTAACTTAAAAAGTTCTCGACCGATTTTAAAAATTCTTTCACCATTAGAAAACAACATCTTTACCGAGTAACATTAGGCTATATTATATCACAAATATCACGGACGAAGTCGTGGGCGAAGTGCTAGTAACTTACATTTGTGGCAAATTCAATACAGGTACAGACATAAAAGGGTAAATAGACCGTTAAACGAAGCCGAAAGGCACTTTTTCTCCACATCATTGCTATCATTGTTTTGCTCTAGACCATACCTGGGAATCTTCTAGTTACTGAGATATTGACTGTCAAAGTTCCAACTTTTACACCAAGGTTTTTTTTATGTACTAGTTTTTAATTTTATTACTATAAAACTACTATTCTATTCAATGTATCCATCAGCACAATGTTTTGAGTGCGTTACATTGAGTTTTACCGTAAAATTTGATTTTTCCCCCAAAAAATAAAAAAGTCGTTTCCCAGCAATCATTTTTGCGTAGGGGTACCTAGTTTGATGTAGAGAATGCTTGATTGACAGCTTCGTGAATGGCCTGTTTAGACCTTGTATGATTGTATGTAGTATGTAAAGCCTGTGATCAGGTAGTAGGAGCACATTGTGAACATTCTCTCAACATCTACATCACGCGCAAGCTTTTC
The DNA here is from genome assembly GCA_949152445.1 of Cerastis rubricosa. Classification (NCBI taxonomy): domain Eukaryota; kingdom Metazoa; phylum Arthropoda; class Insecta; order Lepidoptera; family Noctuidae; genus Cerastis; species Cerastis rubricosa. Next base: position 13,840,089 of record OX424545.1, on the reverse strand, counting down.
AATGCAGTTCAAATTTTATTTCACTGGGAATGCCACAGGGGAGAGTTGTAGGTCAACTTCTGTTTAGAATTGTAAATATGTATGTCATGTGTATTTTTATCTCTTTTTTTAGTTAGCCTGATCTTTCCCACTCCTGGGCAAAGGCCTCCCCCAATTCCTTCCACTTTTCTCTGGTTTTTGCGTCTTCTTCTCTATTGTATTCGAAAAATAAATTTATTTAAAAGAAAGCTAATTAAATTCAGATCATCCATTACATCCAAGCCATTGAGTTGTCAAGTATACTTAGGTATCACTATCATTGATTTGTTAAAGGCAACTTCAATTGAGCCATCAACTTTCTAAATAAAAATTTATGAACACAATTTAACAATGTTTATTATAGTAATAGCAATAATTATCTATATCTAATTAATATTGCTATTTTTACTAGCAGTCTTACTGAAACAAAAACATATTTTATAAATAATGGATTACAATACAACGAGCATGAAGTTTGCTCGGAAATATTTTAAGTGACACTCCACTCTATATTAACAAAAAATATTTCTTTACGGGCAATATTTCACACCTAATCACCGTCTCGCGGTTTACCTTTATTAAGTGGCTTTATATTAGACGGTATTTAACCTTAACGAATTATGAATGTTTGCAATATTTCATTTTTATTTCTGTGATACATTTGGTAGTTTATTGAAGTGAAACTTCTTTTGCGACTTCCAACAAGATTACGTTAAACGTTTAACACTACCAAGGAGGGGTTATGAAAGCACTGTTGCGTTAAGTTTCACTTCTTCCGCGCGGAGGGCCTCCACGAACTATTTTTTTTGAAGTGAAACTTCTTATGCGACTTCCTACAAGGTTGCTTTAAACGTTTAACGCTACCATGGAGGGGGTATGGAAGCACTGTTGGGTTAAGTTTCACTTCTTCCGCGCGGAGGGACACCACGCACAATTTTTTTCCGAAGTGAAACTTCTTATGCGACTTCCAACAAGGTTGCGTTAAACGTTTAACGCTACCATGGGGGGGTATGAAAGCACTGTTGCGTTAAGTTTCACTTCTTCCGCGGGAGGGACTCCAAACACTATCTTTTTTTGTCTTTGAATTGTATTGTAAATTAAACTTACATTGTAAGTCGGTATTCTCTAAAATTATAGAGACAGCATAAAATTGTTTAATGAACAAGATAATCTCACCATGAGAAACTAAACCGAATGAATAAGAAACTTGAATAATGAATGAGATATATATAAACAGTAGGTAAAGTATGTAAACTGAACGAGAAACTTAACTTAAATAAACACTCAACAAAATCTAAGAAAAGACGTACCAAGCTTGGAGTTACGTCACTCCAGTGTGGGAAGAAACGGAGCCATAGAGGACCTCTAGCGGCATCTCTTTCCCACTCTGGAAGAAGATTAAAACAATATTGCTGACGTTATGGTAGGCTACCCTGATAGATAATTTTACACTCAATAGGATTTTTTTTTCGCAGTTCTCGAGTGATATGGGGATTTTCTTCAGTGCTTAAGCTGTTTTCATATTTAATTATTCTTTCAGAGTTTATAAAAAACAACAAAACAATTACCAACATACCTCAATGTGAATGCTCCATTACACCAACAAAACAACACAGGTACTTAGTTCTTGCGACTAAACCTTGTTTGTTACCTTTAACTGAACTCGAGGATTCGGCTCATAAACTCATTAGCTACACTGTGTAGGTTTCTGCCATGACAGTAAATTATTTTTTATTTGAAAATGTTTTCGTTATCTACTCTCTAAGTTAGTCAGTCCTCGTTAGAACTTTATTTAAGAAATAATTTAAAAGCAATAAGAATTGTAAAAAAAATGTGTTCTTGACCGCCTAGACCTCTTTAAAATATAGAGCAACTAACTTATTGTCACGGCTGCGTCCGTGTTTTGTCGGGATCGTACTACTGGGATAAAAATTATCTTATGTGCTGGACCAGACTATTATCTGCTCCTGTGCCAAATTTTATCAAGATCCCTTCAGGGGGGTACTATGAGGTCTTAAAGCAGTATTGTTTCATTATTATTCCAGTGTGAGAAAGAGACGGAGCTATAGAGGACGTCTACCGCCATCTCTTTCCCACTCTGGAATAAGATTAAAACACTTTTTTACTATTTTATGAAAGAGTAACATACAGCCAGATCCAGACATCCACACGTCCTCACAAACTTTCTTATTTCTAATATTAGTACAAAGTTGGCAAATCCTCAAATGACTTCTCCCGCTCTGGGCGGAGCGGAAGGGAGTGTCAGACTTGTCTGACTAAAACCCATTCATGTTCCTTCTTAGCCCTTTGCGTTCCAGGGGCACGCGCACGGTATCTCTTTCGAACAACCCGCAGCCCTGGCAGGCATTGGCCCTCTCGGACCCCTTCTGATTTGCTGACATCTCCTTCAGGCGCGCGTGGAACACGAACGCGCCGTCGGCACGGTCTGTCGTCATAAGACGGACGGACGGCACAGCCTACAGATATAATAATCTAAATCTATAAATATTCAAGACTTTTGCCTTTCTGCAAGTAAAAATAATCAGAAAGACGCTGGATAAACCTGAATCTTATGATAACTCTTGTTTCCTTCTTTACAGAATCATGGAAGACCCAGATTGTATCAGCAGATTCTTCAGTGAAGGGAAGAATCTTACAGCTATAAGCCCTCCAACACTACAGCTGTCTGTCTCACCCACCAAATCATTGGATTCTTCCCAAGATCTAAGTCAGGCCTCCATAGAGTCTGAAGAACTTAGTCTATCACAACTGACCATAGAGGAACAAGAACCTTTATTAATACAACCTTTTTTCAACATTACACCAAGGAAAATGCCAGTATCACCACATTATGTGGTCGAAGAAGAGTTTTCTTCAAACCCCTGGGCGATGTTAATAGCAACGATATTCTTAACGAAAACTTCAGGTAAAACTGCCAGGCCATACATGAAGACTTTTTTTGAGGAGTACGCAACTCCTTATCATGTTTTAAACGACACTCCAGCATCATTAGAAAGATTTTTTGATAACCTGGGATTAAGGAAAAGAGGTCAAATGATATGGAAGCTCAGTTATCAGTTCATTTCTTCAAAATGGCGCAGAGCAAGTGACTTATGCGGTATTGGAAAATATGGCGAAGATGCCTATAGGATATTCTGCTTAGGACACACGGATCTAGATCCTAATGATAGGTATTTAAAGTTGTATTTGGATTGGCTTAGAGGTCATACTGAGTTTTTGGAAGAAAATGGAGCGGTGGACAGTGAATATGTGATTGAAGACCCAATTATGAAGTATTACAGAATTACTTTGAGAGATGGTACTTCCATTTCTGTGAAATGAGTAAAAGTTCTGTAATACATGTGATGTAAAACTGCAAAAGCTTGTGCAAAACTTGTTTACCTCTATTACTAATGTATAATTTACTAGGCAGTACCGATACTGATAGTGCCGATAGAACCCCACATTTCCCGAGTTATGTTTAAGTCCCATGTAATTGGGCGCGAGCCTATTGCCATCCATGGAGATGGGGACATTGCTATGTTAAATTCCTACTGAAAAAATCCAATCATAGTTTTCACCGACGAAAACTGATTAATAATTCTGTTTTTCTACCCCGCAGCGCGACTGTAAAGTCGGTTATGTTTTTTATATTACATAATTGGTATGGGCATATGATGCCAAGAAATGAGGAAATGAGTATGAATGTGGATGGTTATAAGAGTAGAGGAAGACCAATAAAACGATAAATACACTGTGAGAAGGATAGTATTGCAAGAAAAGAGGTTTCTGATGAGATGACAAGTATGGAAGCCCAAGCCCAAATAATTGGGAAAAGTTCTTATGCAAGAGTTCAGGTGTTCCAAATGATGTACTGAACCAGGAATACGTGGAGCCGTTTGTGCGTCAGTGTCCCGTCCAATCTGTATTTATTAACTTTTTAACACTTATGTCAACAATAAAAACTGCAAATACTACGATTTCGGCTACTTTCACTGGTGACAGTAGGTACTAAAAATTCACTGTAATATTTGTGATTAACGAGTTATTAGGCTATAGGTGCCTACATTATAAATTGAAAAGTTGAACATAATTATATCCCATATATTGTGATTTTAAATTATATTTTATGTGAACGTGCCATCTATACTGATCAAGCATATTAAATTATTTCTGTTGTTTCATTTATCCACTTACTTTTCTAAGATAAAAGCTTGGCTGCGAATTCAAACCTTCGAAGAAAAAAGTAAATACGTACCTATCGCATTATGTATCTAGGTACTCGCTTTCACTGACTCTAAGATTAAATTAATGTCTTAATATACAAGGTAATGTTTTGCATGCTCGTCAAAGGAGGGAACTATCCTAATGATTCTCGAATCATCTTCTACTAAAAAGCTGAAGAGTTTGTTTGTTTGTTTGCTTGAACTCGCTAATCTCAGGAACTACCTACATGTCCGCTTTGAAAAATTCTTATATATCATCAAGCTACGACCAATAGGAACGGAGCAGCAATAAAAATGTTACGAAAACGGGGCAAATATGACGCAGACGAAGTTGCGCGGGACAGCTAGTCAATGATAAAATGGGTAGGTAATTATTTTTTCTTATTTACGGAAATCGGTAAGTGTGAACCACTCGCGTTCTAAACGCGGCCCGTCTGATCCTCGCCCTATAACCGTGCTTTCACACATACAAACAATCTCAAACGTTTATTCGATAATTTCTTATTCCCTAAACCACGTTAAGGGGGTTCTTCTGATATACTAACAAACTTAAACAACCAATAAATCAGCTTTTATAAATAATTAACCAGGTACCGTAATATAAATTATTTTTTTGTGTCTTTTGTGACAAAACTCCTGAATTTTGACGAGGATGCAAAACAACACCTTGTTTAACAACGTTGGAAACTCAATTCACAATAACAGAGCTTTGAAAATACCAACACCCTTGAGGTCGGGTTTGTACTACTTACTTCGTAGTAAGCCTAAAGTTTCGACGACATTAGTTTCAAAGCGCCTTCTAGTTTACAACTAGGTACTTTATCACTCTCGTGTGACTGGAAAAAACGCCTAGTAGATATTTGAACGCAAATTATTTACATCAGGATACTTGCAGTTTTCAAATGGGCCACACAATCACAGGGTTGCCATACTTTCGGGTATTTCCGGAGAAGTCAAATCGGGGATCGAAAACAGGGGGATATTCTATAAGGTCTAGAATTTTCATAAAAATGAGAATAGATGAACACGGTATATAATATAATAAATAATTTCAAATATAATAAAATTATATTTGAAAATTTTAGAGATAACATAATAACTTCATAGATCTAATTTAAATAGCTACATTAGTTATTAAATATAATATATGTTGCAGAACAGTTACTACATATTTCTTACTGAAATACATATTTTTAGAAAGGAAATTAAGTAGAAATACAACTATAACAATTCAAAGTTAAAAATACGTCCGGAATCTTCTCCAAACGTCCGTAGTTTTCTCCGGAAAACTTTTAATAGATCTGGGAACCCTACACAATTAGCGTTTTGACTCTGTAGTCAGGTAGGGGTAATTTTCAGAATCAGAATAAATCAATGTATGGAACAGCAGATTTTTTTCAAAGTTACCGATGAAATATTTCTATGTAAGGGGGCAATGATGTACTGAATAAGTACATAACGGTAACCGTTTGAGCGTCGATGTCATTTACACCCCGTTTAGAGTACGCGTACCCGAAAAGAGTACAATACTATAAACGTATATAGTAGGTATTGTACTCTTTTTCAAGTATGACAGAGTACGGTTGGCGACCCCATTCACTGCATCACTCATACATAAATACTGTAGAAAATACTAGGTATGGTACAGAGAAATTAAATTAAACTTTAATTTAAGTTATTAAAAATCGCGTACGTTACGTTCCCGGGTGTCAGATTGCCGTCCCATCGGACTATAAGAGTATGTACACACTATAATAAAATATCTCCCACGCTAGATTGGCTGCCAGGACCAACCCGATCAGCCCCCGTATTCACAAACGCTCGGATTCGATTTCAATTCGGAAAGTCGTATGCCTATCTCGCTCGCTTTCGCAATGCCAAAACAAGATAGACATACGACTTATCGAATCGAAATCGAGCGTTTGTGAATACGGGGGCAGGAGGGCTTCATACATCAAGCTACCAAGCCTTTTCGTAAGTATGTTTGGGGTCCACTTCCAGTCTAACCAGATGCAGCTGAATACCAGTATTTTACATGGAGTGACTGCCTATCTGACCTCAACCTAATAAATAATACAGGTAAGGCTATTGTCAGACTTTCAAGCCACTCACTACCTGTATCGACTGTCAAAGATCTACAAATGACAGCCGGACGACTACCTATAATGACTGTCAAAGATCTACAAATGACAGCCGGGACCAACGGCTTAACGCGCTTTCCGAGGCACGGAGTAAACTCGGTATGTAATGGGTGGTCATCCATCCATGGACCAACCTAGGCACGCGCGGCTTAACGATCGATTGTTACTATTTAGCCACGAGTAGAGGACTGTATACATTAATAAATAAATACAGCAGCTTTACAAAAGTTATAAATAAATTCCACGAAACAGGATTACTCACAAATAAATAAATAGAATAGAATAGAATAATATTTATTTCTCAGTGAATGGTACAATAGGATCTTAATATTTAACAGTTTCACATACACTACCGTTGCCGGTGTAGAAATATTAAAATTAGCATAAAAAGCCAACGTGGCCAAGTTCTAGGCCGTAACAATGTGATTATAATAGTTTGTCATCAAAAACGCTAAATAAAGATATATCCCAATTAATGTAATTATAATATGATTTTAATACAATGTCAAGTTGGAAAGTAGAGTGAAAAGTCAAAGTTTACAAAATAATTAAATGTCAAACGATTAAAAAATAAAAAAAATAAAAAAATAAAACAGTACTACATGTCAATAGGTACCTAACACAACAATAATGATTATGATGAATTTTCCACGCCGAATATCCTTGCTTCCTGTTGACTGCTTACATCCGCGCAGTGCTTCCTCCTACCGTAAATAAATTTATTTTCACTTTAGCTTCTCATTTAATAAAACCTAATTAAAAAATCTTTTACTACAAGTGGCTTAAAAATTTTTCGAGCTTTTTTTTTGGAATGGCGTCTCGCAGTTCAACCTAGGAGTTGTCGTCTGCTTAACCGGACTATATTTTTTTTTTGTTTTTCTATCCCCTCTCCTCCCATGGTTAGATTTCGTGAGATTTGACTTGATCCCCACCTTATGAGATTATGATATTATTACATTACGAGATTTTTTTAAATGCGTATTTTAATGTAAATTATTGAATAAAATAATGTATTGAATCTAATAAATTAGTTCAATTAAATAAAATAATTTATTTACTAATAAATTAATTCAATAAAATAAATGTTATAATTTAATATGCTTGATTGCGATGGATTTATTAAAAAAAAAACATAATGTGGTATAACATGTTATTGAGTAGGATTTAGCCATATTTTAATGGAGACATAGTTTTGTTTAATTATTTAAACCATTATTGCCAAGAAACTCGACTAACATCTGCTCTCGTTAGACAGCTGGATCAGGGTCTTGATCCAGAAAGTGGTACTTCTGCACACTCGTATTGTTAGGAGATTTCTCTTCTTTGTCTTGATACCTGACCTAACTTTGACCCTGTTGGCGATACCGATGTGCTACTATTTTCGATATTTTTAATTATTCTTTTACATAAAAATATTTAAAAATGTATTTAATGTGACATATTATAGAGGATAATAATAAGATGGCTATTTGCCCCCCTCCCAGTTTCCCTCGTGGGATTGGGTAAGATTCTGGTCGACCCCCACCCCCACTCTCCCCACCCTCAGTCCCCTCAAGCGCCTCATGTAATTAATTGATACTCATTTTAATGCCATAGTATGGTTGATCAAATTCATTAGTTCTATTGTTACACCCATATTTTAAGAATTAACTGTCTTGCAAATAGTCCAATAATAACTTGTCCGTTTACAACATTTACACTGAATGCATAAATGTTGATCGTAAGAGACCAGAAAACAATAAATTAGTATTTGATCTGCGACCCAAAATTCTAACAAACCATACCACCGCCACATCCGTACGGTGACACTCCACTTAGCCCTTTGAAAAGGGGCGACAGACATAATCTTTCTTACTCATAATAACCAATACTCATAGCAATCACCCCTCTAACCAGCATTTCCGATATAAAAAAATTAAAGGCACACTAAACACACTAAACGTTAAAAAAAATGCTCACTGCTTATTTATGCATAATAAACATAAGTCCAAAGATTATATAATCGGGCTATGTTTGACTGACAATTTGTAGGAGCAATAAATAACTCAAAGTCTAATATAAGTTTTTTAACAGTAGCATCTGAATAATACTGAAATATTTTGGAAGTACTTTTAGTTTTATAATAAAAAAGATCAAATCAAAAGTATTTCACATTACCCAGTATGTTATATAGATTTATGCCAAAAAACAGTGGTTTTGCGATGTTTTGAACGCTCCCGCCATCTTATTTCATAAATAAACCAATAGGGCATTTCACGTTGTACCAACCTCCAGTAGTTTACCGGAGTGATTGCTCGCCGCACGGTTGGCAGCAGTGTCGACTATTGCAAATGGTGGATTGCGTTACTTTTTCTCGTGCTCCGTGTAAAATATTTACGTAAAATAGTGTTAATTTCGTGGTGCAGTGTTTCTGACTAACATAAACATGTCGGAAACACTGCCGAATACTAAAAAACAAGTTCCAAGACAGCTGGTGAGTGTTTATTGTTAGATTTTTACGTATTTAGTCCCGGGTGACGCCATGGTGGCTTTATCTGGGATCACGTAAACATGAAATGGTGCATCGCTGCATCGTGTATCGATTTACGAAAGTTACGGGATGACGATAGGAATCTTTTTGTGAATGTGGTTTTTGTGTGTGATGATAATCATTGAGGGTCATCGGACTCAGTTTTTTGTGATCACGCCGCGACCGAGTTTAAAACGCGGCGGCCGTATGCATTCGCGCATGCGAGATGGTGTCAAAATCTATAATAGTTCCGGAGATCGCGGCATTGCGATTCAGCGGTGTTGATAATGAACTACGTGACAATAAGTTGCGCGCGCCAGCGACGTCTTCAGCGCACGAGGCATTGTGGGCATCTGGTAGGGACAGAGTGTCGAAGGCGTTTCCCTCCCGCGGGCTGGCGGAGAGCAGGCGGCCAGGGGCGTGCGCGCTGCGCTGCGGCCACACGTCGAGCCCGAGTCCGCTCACAGCTCGCGAGCAATCTACTTTATTACTTGACTAATCTACCGTCGAACAATTACACGCTGGTCGAGAGTCGATCGTCTAAAACCCTTGCATATTGATTTAAATAGGAAACTACACGATTGTCGAGCGACAGAACGCTCTTTGTTACGCCGACCGCAAACAGCCCTCGCATCAAAAGTTTTATTGTTACAAGTTTGTTTCATTTATTCTTTTACTCGTATTTCATTGGCCTTGGTTGGAAAAAATAACCTACTTCGATCACGAGTCGCTAAACGCAGTGTAGTAAATGCACTTTTTGTACTCGATCGGAAAACGATAAAGAAAATTCGTCCGCAAAACTTGTCACACAAAGTGTTCAAAAGTGAAAGTCACTAATCACTTCAGCTGTTCGTATTTTCAACTACTTTTAAAGCTTTACTTTACAGATGTGGCAACTATACATTCAACAATAACATTGAAGTATTTTTATCCAAGCAACCTAATATTTCATGGTGTTTACTATACCAATGTAATTAGTGGTAATTATTAATTCAAGATTAGATTAGGTTGGAAAATTAATTTTGCTGCCTATTATTTTAATACACCAATAGTCAATGTTTTGTAGTAAGTTCAGTTTTGTTTGACCATATTTTTAGGCCTATTAAACAGAGTGTTCAGTGTTTCCTGTTCTGCTGTCAGATTATGTAACAAGTTTTCACTTTAAAATTCGTAGCAACAGGGAATACTATTATTACAAGCTGAATGACATAGTCGGAATTATTGCACAACTAAGTGATTCCCAAATATAAATGCATTTCAGTTTCCTCATCATTAGAACCACATTAAGGTAGCAGCTATGACACTAAATAACAGATCCAAAGTAAGCATTTGGGACCTTAGAAACTATAATATATTCAGTCAAAGATAGATTAGTAAATATTTCTTGTCTCATTCTTAGCGTGAGCGCAAACAACGCAAGCTCTATTCCGATGAGTGGGCCCTGGGTGACGATGAGGCTGAAGGTGGCCGGGGTTTCTCCCTGGCTGACAAGCTGGAGAGCCCAAGATTTGAGCATTCCGGAGCAGTGCTGGACATGCATGGCACGGACCTGACTGTGTCCTACTTACAGAAGAATGGATTTACTACTCCGCTGCTGTTTAAGGAGAAACTTGGATTGGGACTCAGGTATGTAATGAACTAATTGTTTATTTTATTAAGGAATTGTGTGAATTATTGATGATTCATACCTCTTCTAAGATTTTAATGAGTTCTGAAGCTTTTGAATTTTTTTTCTGAAATAACTTGTGAAAAATTTAATGTACTGCTTCAGTTCAGGCAGGTTTTTATTTACTTTGTCATTTTTCCGTTATTTCAGTCCTGGTGAAAATTAGTTGTTATTTAAATTATTTGGGTACAAAGGCAGACACAATGCCTCGAGGCATTCTTTACCAATCAAGCAACAACAATATACAATTTAGTATAATCTTTATTTTGGGATAACTCACCTCTGATCTTGTATTCGCTAGAATCAAATTTATTTAGTACCAATACTGCTTGATAATACTTATATTTGAATTTATGCTGGAATTATGATTCCGTAGGTATTACGTATTATGGCGAATGATAACGACGTCCCCTTCATTGATATTGAAATTTTATCATCAACCTGTGGTCATCATTTTATGAACTTCAAATGTGAATAATTTTGTCATGAACTCGAGAGTCATTGTTGTACAGTAGTAGTAGCTAATATAGACTTTTCAGACTAACATGTGCCACACATCTTGTAATAATAGGAAAGTCAATAACACATAAAAAATAATTTCTGTATTTGCACGCGTACTGACGATACCATGAGCTTTAGTGCACTTTCAATAGACTATAGGCTAACAGAGTGCGTAATCGACTAATGCAAGTTACTATCATGTTAACGTATACGATAATGATTCGTATGACAGACGGAAATAATTATAACTGATACCACGAGTACCCGTGGTAACGCGTATCGGGACTTCACTAACCTAGTTTTATTCTACGCGTTGATCCCCAGTCATACCGTAAATAAAATGACAGACCAATGCGTGCGAACTACATGCTATTGTCTATGGTCGGGTCGAACAGTTGTTTACGAGAAAAACTCTTGGAAAACTTTTCTTATCTATAACCTATGTATTCGTAACTATGCGTATCTCGCATTTGTAGTCATGTTCGGATTCACTAATGTTCCTATCCATTAGAATATTTTTTTTGGTCTGGCCTTATTCAGGCTGTTGTTATTGTTGTCAACCAGGTTAAAAAGCTCCGTATTGTAATATGAGTAAGCTTTTTAGAATGGGACTCGAAAGAAGCGGAAACAAGTTTTCTAAAGAGTTCTTAGATAAGTTCACATCTTTCAAATTTTATGACAATGTGTGTAGTGTAGAGCAACCGTTCTAAATTGTAAAGATAGCTTATATGGATGGAGATCTCATTGTTGCCCTTTAATTTCAAACGACAATAACATAACCAAAAAAATTACAAGTTAATAATTAATAGCAACTCACGCTAAAATAAAGCTCAAACATTTTCTCCCAAGCAAGAGGCATTGTTTTGTTGAAGTAAGTCGTAAAGTAAACGGACAGTGCACTAAGTGGTTTATCTCAGCACCTATTATCTCACGATCGTATTCGTCCTCAATTACTGGGCTATTGCAACTTATCTTACGTAGGTACTGGGGGCTTGATTAATATTGTGACTTGCATAAGGTTACCATTTCGGAGTTTTAAAACACAATAAAAAGAGATTTTAAGCTGGAATTTAGTAGAGAAGTCGTGAGATTCTTCTTTTTTAGGGTTCCGTACCCAAAGGGTCTAACGGGACCCTATTACTGAGACTTCGCTGTCCGTCCGTCCGTCCGTCTGTCACCAGGCTGTATCTCATGAACCGTGATAGTTAGCCAGTTGAAATTTCTACAGATTATGTATTTCTGTTGACGCTATAACAACAAATAATAAAAACAGAAAAAATAAATATTTAAGGGGGCTCCCATACAAAAAAGTTTTTTTTTTTTCGTTTTTATAAACAATGGTACGGAACCCTTCGTGCGCGAGTCCGGCTCGCACTTGGCCGGCTTTTTATTTTTTTCGGTACTCGATACACCCTTTGTATTATCAAAAAATATCCCTTCAGGTACAAAATTCCGGAAAAAGTCTCCTATGAAAGGTTCGGAAAAATCTGGACAGATGGCAAACTCTATACTAGCCCGAGTTGATAATTTGTTTTTAATTGTAATAATAAAATAAATCACGATTACTCTTTAGTAATTTGCGCTCTAGGCTGGTTGCATGAGAGAAAAAGTTCGAATACAACGTTTTTGCATCTGCACAAATTAATAGTAAGCTAATAGGTACAGCCTTATTTTTCATGAGAGAAAAAGTTCGAATACAAAGTTTTTGCATCTGCACAAATTAATAGTAAGCTAATAGGTACAGCCTTATTTTTTTCGTGCTTGCCACTCTGTAAGGGTTCACTAAAAATCATCGTCTTTTTGTACCAAATCAGGTTTCTAAACGAACTTCGCCGTAAATAAGGCAGGGTTAAAAACACGTTTAAAAAATATCTCACCCGTACCCTTGAACATTCTTTGACAAAGTATTTTGACGAATAACTTGATTGTCATTGTGTAATACGGGCCTAACTTAAGTGCGAAGTTGGTATCCTGCGTGTCTCCACAAGGCTCACAAAAAATATCGCCAGACTGGGATCTCTTATCTGTAACGTGTTTTATCACGTTGACTAACGAAAAAAGTTGGACTCGTTCTGACATTTTTTGGTAGAACCCTAATCTATTTCTGGAATGCCCTTAGCATTTAACGATAAACTAACACTTTTTAATGGTTAGTTCACGAACAAGTTAAAAATAGTAGTTAAGTGACCTACCATTATTTTGAGTTATTGAGTAATTAATGTTTTGCATTCCCATTATAATGTCTTCATTATAACAAGCATTACAATTAATTCTTGTGAAACAAAACGAATGACTGCATCACGTTTTAAATAAAATATCTATTGGCGTTTTACTGTATTATTAACAACTTTACTGGTAAGCAGTGGTCGATAATGGTCTATCGTGTGAGAGAAACAAATCGATTACGAATCGCCAGTGCCTGTTACAATGTTCACACTAAGTCTAATATCAGAGAAATAGATTGCTATCATTATTGCGGTAGGCCCCCATATCGTATGAAAACGTATTGTTGTTGTTTTACTGTTCCTTGACTGAGTACGCCGTTTTGATGTCATCATCATCATCATTTCAGCCCAAAAGACGTCCACTGCTAGACATGGCCTCCCCCAAGCGTCGCCACATTGACATTTTGGAGGGTTTTGCCATAATCGCCACGCTTGGCAGGCGGGTTGGCGATCGCAGTACGAGTTGTTACAAAAGCACAGAGAACGCTGCTGCCCATTCTCTGGCAAATCCCTTAGTCGCCTCTTACGACACCCACGGGAAGATATGGGATTGGTTTTTTTTTTATAGTTAGATCGTTTTGATGTGCTTAGGTCGAATTCTGTCAACAGAACTGTATTTATGTGTGACTTTCGTAGCATTTTATTTATAAAAAGTTTTCAAGAGTACTGAATATTTTGTTGGTTCAAGTTATCCAGTGTAGGTCTTATTATAACTCATACCATTTCAGTATGAGGTGTACCTACAGGCTAATTGATTATACTCAGAAGTTTGCCGAACACAAAGAAAATCAATTATTTCATTATTTCTCTCTTTGACCAAGCTAAAGTCCGTAAGTCAATAAAGGTGATGGCAAAGAAAGGTCTATAGAGAAATATACCAGCTAGGTTAGAAGTTGTACTCTTACTCTTTTTTTTAAGTTTTCTACCATTTGTGTAAGCTTCTTGCAATGAATGACTAGCATTGTTCGTAGGCGGTACCAAAACATCCCACGCGATGTTGAGCTTTAAGTCATTACTCGGTTACACCGGAATTAATTAATTATTTTTTAAGCAACCCTTCAGTACTTTCCAAGTAATTCCAGTTTTAAAAACAATAGTTTTCAACCACTCGTCACTTTCGGAAAAGAACCGCTAGCGTAAAACTAATAAGCTAAAAAAAAAACTTAAATTTCGGACCTCCTTAGCCTTTTTGACGTCGTTATGGTGGAAGCGACAGGGTAGCCTACTATGTATTTTGATTAAAATATGATTCGCGACCGTAAACAAATATGACTTTACTGAGTTATTGTAAATTAAATCATCAGAACAACGCTTTAAAGTTAATTTTAACTCTATTGAATGACTTTCCTCAAATGGTCATTCAATGGGATTAAATGAACTCGATACGCTTGTATTCATTGTTTGAATGATCATAATTCTGTAAATACAAACGTATTAGGGCCACGAAAATGTTGTTCAACATACAGCATGAGATTGACCGGCAAATGACAAAAAACGTATACGTACGCTTCCACCTTAACGATACTGGCTGAATTGCAATTATAAACGTTATTTGCGTACTAAGTAGCATGGTAACGGATTTCACATGATAGTCCTTTATCAGTTCAATTTTCATTAGTTAATTTTAAACCTTAGTCGCGTAGTTTAAGTATTCATTTCTTGTTCTAACTGTATAAAAACTCAATACACTCAAAACAATATTCTATTGGAAAAGTCAAGGGAATCCTAACATAGGATAAAATAAAGTCGCTTCCCGTGTTTGTACGCTTAGATCTTTTAAAGTACGCAATGGATTTTGATGAGAATTTTCATCAATGGACAGAATGATTCAAGAGGAGGGTTTATATGTATAATTCCCATCACATCACATTTCACTTTTAACTACTTTTCTGCTTTAAAATCTTGAATAGCGCCCATTTAGATATAACTTTTAACATATTGTGGAAAATTTCGTAGGTTATTCATTATAAACCTTGTTTATTTATAACTTAATGTAAGATTTTAATGTATAACAGTTTATTTTCCCGAATAATTAAAAGAAAAATAATTATCCCTTAAAAGCACATCAAATATTCCACGCGAACGAAGTCTCGGGCAGCAGCGAGTCTAATATAAGTTTAATTTCTCACTGTTATTCATTATTTTATACTGCTAGGATACATAGGTCTCACAACTTTATTGTAAGTACTGTAACCGATAGACGTTGATAATACAATAATATTTTACTCATAAAATAGCTCAAAGATAAGTTTACTAGCAAAAATAGAATTTTACTTACACGTTCCACGTTGCTATCTGTACCGTAATCTTTATTACTTTTCTGAAGCACTATTTCGTGTAAGGACCGGTGTGAGCTTAACTCTGCGTTTTATGTGTGTATAACTGATTAAAAAAAAATGTATAAATTCTTTCCATACATAATTATGTATAAGTATATCCCAGCATGAATCTGATTCCGTACCTACATATTCCATGTAGTTGTCTGAGGTAAGCCTCTGATTGAATCTTGAATGTTTTGTTAGTTTTCGGTGATAAGCAGTAATCGGAGTAGGTAGATTGTTTTTTGGTATTTGTATATTCTTTCTGTGTACGTAAATGCACACAGAAAGAATAACTGGGATAAGCCATTTTTCCGGAAAGTAATTCCGGTATTTCCTGATTCAATTTATTAATGTTGGTTGGATATTATTACTACTCAATTCAAAATTTAAAGGAAGGTATCAAAACTAAATTAATTTATTACTTATCTGTTGAATAAACAATCGAATTCCGATCGAAGCATTAATAATAATTTTTATTTTTAGCCTTTTTATGGCCACAACTTCTTATAAATTGTTGCACTTAAATTTCAATCAAATCAACCAATTCCGGAGGAATGTCCATATTAATATAAACGTTTCGGATCAATGACCCCAATTCAATCTACCTACTCCGATCTATGGTGATAAGTGCAACTTCGGAAAAAGGAAACTTCTTGACAGGGCTTGTTAACGTTACCAACTAACAAAATAATAACCATTACTTAACGTTAATTCTAATGTGATACCTAATTAACGTTACAAAATATAACGTTAATTGATAACATTACCAGTAATTTAACGTTAAATACCATTAACGTAAAATACGAGAATAACGTTACTTTTACCGTTAATTTAGCTGCAACCCGGTCACATTCAAGGTTGTTAGCGCGGCGTGGTGAGGCCGAGCGGGAGGGCAGCATCGCATATTGAAATCAAGGCTTATTTTACTTATGTTTAGTAGTACGCACGGCGACAAAATCGCATTGTACGGGAAATCTATAAAAAACGAGGCCATGTTATATTGCAAATGTAAAGCTTGATGTGTCGCTGTGTGTACACTACTACCTATTTATTCCTTTAATTTAAATAGTTTTTACAATTAGCGACTAAGCACATATTTGTTTTTTAAAGAAGACTAAGTTATAAACGAGTGCAATCATGTACCAACGAAGCAAATGGGACGTAAATGAAATAAGCTGTAACGTCTCCAATTTACCTCCGTTGGATTTTAACCAAGACCAACCACGACCTAGCGACCCACGAAATGCGGCGTTCGCAACAGTGGTCGCTTTCGAACTGGATCGTATGCCAGAAGAAAAACGTAGAGTAACTTATGTCAATTTACTCAACGTTATTAGAAAAGTGCGACAGGAAAACGACTTGGATAACATAATTTTGCCAAGTTACGTAGAATCAGAGTAATAATTATAAGTAAATTCTAAATTGATTCAATTCTTTTAAATACTATAATTATGATTTCCTTTATTCATTTTCATTACGTAGTTATAATATTTTTACATAATTATATAAAAAAAAAAAATTGAATAAATATAAAAAATAGTAGCCCACCAGCATCGGGAACAGGGTCCCGGCTACCGGTGGTCAGGGCTCTTGAGAGAGGAACCTCCTGACAAAACGTGCCGTGTCCAGAAGTAGTGCTTTCTGAATCAAGCCCTTGATCCAGCTGTCAAGCGAAAGACTCCGCAGATGTTGGTCGTAGCTTTTGGCTATTAAGCCATTGGCCGACACGACTATCGGCACAAAGGTTGCTGTTGTCAAGTCCCACATGTCGACAACCTCGCGAGCTAGATCTAGATACTTGAATTGCTTATCTTTCTCTGCTTTCACGAGGTTCTCGTAATGCGGGATCGTGATATCAACAATCATTGCACGACGCCTCAATCGATCTATCAACACAATGTCAGGCTTATTGGCAACAATAGTCCTGTCAGTGACGATAGATCGATCCCAATAAAACGTGATATTACCATTATCGAGAACTGGGTCGGCCACATACTTATAGTATGGCACTTCTGATTCCACAAGGTTGTTTTTCAAAGCAAGTTGCTGATGGATCAATCAAATCAAAATATTTTTATTTTACATAGCCCTACAGGGGCACTTATAAAACGTCGGCAAAAAGGTGCTCGGTTCGGGTTGGTCGTTTCCTATAGAGAAGAACCGGCAAGAAACTCCATGGTTACTCTTTTAAAGGATAGGATAATCCTGGCAACAAGGTTGTGTCTATGCAACTACTCTCCATTGGCCAAACGAGAACACCCAGAAATAATGTGTCGGATCGATTTTCCCGGACGGTGGCATGCCCGACATATGTCAACCGTTCCATCCTTTACTATGTGTTTCCGGTAATTATTCGTCAGCATAACCTCGTCCATTATTGTACAGACAAAACCTTCAGTTTCCCCGAAGAGGTCACCAAAACGCAGCCAGGATACAGACGCTAAGAAGTCTACATCGGACCCATGTAAGGCCCAGTAAAAACGTCCTTGAAGCTCCTTGCTCTGCCATACTTCCCTGCGGTCATTAGTGTCTAATACTACAGGCTTACGCCAGTTCTCGTTAGCCAAGAAGATCGGGGTAAGGCCCTCGTCTACTGAGACCACATCTCGGTGCATCCCCACGTCGGCTTCTAGGAAGTATTCCCTGAGACTGCATACCTCACGGTTGTGCAGGATCTTAGCATTTAAGAAGCCACGACCCCCACACTTCCGTGGGATATACAGTCTCATCATCGGCGACCGTGGGTGATGAATCCGATTTGCGGTCAGCAGTACGCGGACCTTCCTATCTAGGGCATCAAGTTCTGTCTGAGGCCATTTGAGTATGCCGAAAGAATACATCAAAACTGGCATGACCCAACCGTTGAAGGCGCGCACCTTGTTTCCTCCTGACAGAAGACTGCTTAGCACCTTATTCAGGCGGCCAAAGAAACGCTCCTTCAACGATTGTTTCATGTCAGCAGTATTGATGCCTAATGCTTCCGATATACCCAAATACTTGTAGGTTTCTGTTGAGGAGAGGGATCTAAGGTGTACGGAATCCGAGAGTTGAGTTCCCACGGATTCCGTAATCTCCCCCTTCACATGCATGACTGCACATTTGTCCACACCAAATTCCATCCTGATGGCGCTAATGAAAGTTTCAGTTACCTTCAGTAGCTTCATCAGTTGCAAATTGTTGGGGGCAAAGATTTTCAGATCATCCATGTAAAGAAGGTGAGATATGACCTGACCACCTCTCCTCAACCGATAGCCTAGACCTGAACCTTCCAGCAGTGTGCTAAGAGGGTGCAAGGCTAGACAAAACCACAATGGACTATCACCCTGAAATATACCACACTCTATCCTTATCGGTTTGCTGTTCCCCTGCATCTGTCGACATCCTGGATAGCGAAGGACCGTCCTCCATTGCCCTATACACGACTCAAGGAAGGCGCGTAGAGTTTATTATTTATTTATTTATTTATTAACACTTACATTTGTTTATACTGGCAAGACCCAAGCTAATAAAAGAGAGAGAGAGGGAGAGAGAGTTATCTATCTTGTACAACTCCAACAAAAAAAATCTATCCAACATGTAGACAGATGCCTTTGGGAGCGGCACACGTGTTGCCTAATGGCCATATCAATGAGGAGCAGCTCCTTAGTACCACGGGAACCGTTCTTACATCCATTCTGAGAGGGAGACATGATGTAATTACTCATAATATGTTGGTTAATTTTAGCTCTCAAAATGGATGTAAGAATTTTATAGACCGTTGGTAAGCAAGTGATATGTCTATAATTTTTGGGCTCCGCAGTACTACCTGATTTATGGAGCAGGTGGGTAATGCCTGTCGTCAGGAACTGGGGCAGCGACCCTGACTCTAAGGCTGATTGAAACTGGGACGCCAAGCGAGCTTGCGATCTTTGGAACCATTTGATTCAGAAGTTGTGCAGTCCATCCAGTCCTGGAGATTTCCAGTTAGGTAACGGACGGACTGCACGAGCTACGTCTTGGGGGCTGACAGCTGGTTCAAGCACCTGAAATAGAAAGAGCATCCGACCACGGTACGCAGTCAAGTTGCTTCCCCTCTGAGTAGCCCCATAATATGCGCGCATGACGTTCTCATTAATGGACTGAGTCCATCGCATGCGCGACACATTTCCACCGGCAGCGGGGAGCCTGTTCGGGGCCTGTTGCCTCGAGGTCCCAGGCCCGCTGGTGGCCGTCCTCTTCCTCGTCGTCGTGGTGGTGATGGCGTCGACGGCGGGGAGAAAAACTCGTCGCTGGAACTAACAACGACGCAACTGCAGCGACCGGCGACTCAGCGGCTACAGATGTGGCTGCGAGGCGGAGCTCAGCGACGAGCCCAGAGATGGTGGGTGTACTTCGTTTAGTCGGGCTCTGCGTCTCGTCAGCGTTGATGACAAATATGACGTTTCATTTTCATAAGATTATTGCATTTTTGTTTAATTAGATCCGGTTTTGTGTATTAAGTAACTTTTTTTTTTATTATTATTTTCTTGGTTTAATCAGTGTTCTGCGTTATTTTATATTAATTAAAGTAAAAAGTGAGAAAAACTTGTCTCGTCAGTTTGACACTCGAGCCACAGATTTATGATGATTATAATTATTATTTACTATGTCCCATCACTACTCGCATGCGAGGAAGTTGGCAGAAGCTTAACTGTTTAAAAATAACGATAAAAGTAACGTTATTAAACAATTAACGGTTATAAAGATTAACGATAAAATGTTTCAAAAATAACGTTAAATCTATTAACGTTATTCTAATATTAACGGTAACTCTGTCAAATGAAGGTAACGTTACGAAATTTTTAACGGTATTTAAAGCCCTGCTTCTTGATTCATAAAAAGTAAAAAAAAAAACCGCGTAAACAGCGTCAATCTGTACAAGGCCGTCCAAATTTTCAGAGATAGTTCACAAAGGTCATGAGTGAGTGGTGGTTGAGCGACGCTTGACAAAACTATGTTGTTCGGGTATGATAAGATGACGGATATGAGGATATAGCGCACTGTGCACAAGTCGTTCAAAAACCTCTGACAAAGTGGAAAGAATGGAAATGGGCCAATAATTCTCTACATTATTTTTATCTCCACTCTTGTACACAGGGGTGATAGAGGCTCGTTTCCCTTTCCAAACTATATCCTTCAAACATTTATTAAAAATGTGTTTCTTTTTCTCAGCGTTCACGAGGTTTTCCATTATTATAATATTAAAATCAATCAAACAACACAATTAAACCAGGTGTAAGGAAATATCTGGAATCTATGAAACGGATCTCAGGTTCAGGAGAATATAATATTTTTCATAGAATTTGCATTTCAAATAGAATACGGACGACATTTAAGTTATTGGAAAATCCCGAGTGCATTGTAAGATGGAAAATAGGTACTCTCGTCGACATGTTTACAAGAGGGAAACGACTTCAGGGAAATTGTGTGATCAATATTGAGATTCTTTTTTAGTCTGATATGTTTGAATTGTTAGTAATTAAGTAAATATAGACTACGTGCAGGCTAGCCTTAATTTATCGATGCCACTCTTGAGAGTAAAATTGAAATGAGGTTTAAATTCGCTCGCTATATAAAAATACAATAAATTAATAAACTTGCATTACGCACAAAGAGAGGAGGCCTCTGTCCCAGCAGTGGGAATATTATAGGCTGATGATGAAGACGCACAAATGGTGGGTCTGAAATTAACACCTAAGTCCGCAAAAAGATTTCCGAAAATTCGTTTTGGCTTAGGAAGTTAGGAAATTCTTTCGGACACGCTGCTAGTTGTAATAGTATTTTATAGTGTCACTTAAGTTTTGTTACGAGAGTCCTCTGCAATAACTGCTGTCTGCTTCACTGTACTCACGATGCTACTTCTGAGTTTTCTCATTAGGGGTCGTCCTTTATCACGTGAGGTTCAAAAGGGGGGGGGGGGGGTCAGAAAAAATTACAACTAATCACCAGGGATGAGATAATGTGATCCCAATCATCCCAATTCGTAACGCTGAACCTTTTGCTATAAAGTTTCCAAGGTATCCGAATGCAAAACAGAAAACCTCAACAAACCAACACATCACACAAATTAGGAATAAATTATGATTTTTTAAAACAAAGGAACCAATTTGTCACGTTTTGTGGTTGTTACAGTTAGTTACATCTTAGATTTCGTAACTTCGAGGGTGGATCAATAAAGTAAAACAAACTCCGCTCAAGTTGGCTTTTTTTCAACGAAACCTGATGCTTTAAGAAACTTCCGAAAAGTTTACTCTGAAGCTTCAAAAGTGCTTTCTAGAACTTGATCCAATCGTTTCAGAGCTGGGTAATATTTGAGCACTTTTCCTGTTGCTTAGTAAGCGGTGTTGTAGATAATAATTTTTAACACATATATATATATAGCATGTTCTGTATGTTGTCGGACGTAAAGAATAGCACCATCCCATATCTTCCCGTGGGTGTCGTAAGAGGCGACTAAAGGACATGCCAAAGAATGGGCAGCATTTCTCTTCAAGCGTTCTCTGTGCTTTTGTAACAACCATACTGCGATCGCTAATCCGCCTGCCAAGTGTGGCGATTATGGCAAAACCCCCCTTATGTCAATGTGGCGTTGGGGGAGGCCTATTCCAGCAGTGGACGTCTTTCGGCTGAAATGATGATGATGATATATAGCATAGCAAAATCAGCCTGTAACATATTACTAGAATACAGGTCTCCTCTTTGCGAAGGGGCTTGGGTCATAGCAATACTTAAAATTTATTTTTATGTCGATCAGGGGCCATCTTTTAATCACAGGAAGTTTGTAGGTCCCTTTTGTAGCCCCCTGATCCCCCTGGTGATACGTGGTGAGGTTTTAGACTTCCTCTCCACCACCTCGCAGCATCTCTTGTACTTTTGAGAATTGAAAAGATCAGATTGTTTTAGCATCTGTTCTAATAAAAAAAAACTTGTGCTTGCTTGGCATTTTATTTATTACTAGCTGTGCCCGCGGCTTCGCTCACGTGACCCCTTATTCTTATAGCATTGTCAGGGAAAACATGGAAGGCAACGTGAAATCTTAGTACTTATATTCCTAACATACTCTACATATATAATATACTAATAAACTGACTTACTGTTAGTTTAAACTAAACTAAACCCGTTGGTACGCACGGCGACCAATCAAGATGAGCAAAACAAAATAATCATTGGTAACAAAGCGAGGTTAGGTTATACTGCAGATGTATAACTTGATGTGTCGCCGTGTGTACTATACTACTACTACACTATACTATCTTTGTTTTAAGTATTAAAGGAACTCTTAGCAATGTAAATGTGACCAGCACAGATACACAACTTCCAAGTTTGGTTTTTCAACGCATTTAAGTGCATTCATTGCGGAATTATGAAATCTATCCATTTTGGTCGCACTCACCTCACCATTTATGTTACTCAAGTTTTCAAAAGAGTTTAGTCGTAAATCCGTAATATTCTAACCATAGTGATACTTACTAAACATGTACTTCTATGGTTGTACGTGTTATAGCAGCTCAATGTGAATACGGGGCTCCCGACCAGACCATGGCTGACTTGTGTCCAAAGTGTCCCTGCGTTTTAAAGGACCTTCTGTCAAAACTGGTACTGAAACCGCAAATAACGTAGCCACCTGGGTGTTAATAATCTCATATGACGTACCATCGATGCGAAAGAAGAAGAAGAACAGAGCAATAATGTTAGATCTTGTATTTCGGATGATAGACCATGATTGGCAAAGCGGATACTTTTCCAAAGACTCTGGTGGATGGACGAAAATAAGTTGAAGCGTTGACGCAGGCATCGCGCAGATCTGTAATGTAACAAATACTGTCGAAGCAAGCCCTTCATCTATTCACCATAATAAATTTATGTTGACTATAATTATCAATATTTTGCTCCGAAGTTCAAATGCAGGTGCAGTCACATTTAAACGTTAAAGACGTGCCATGAAAAAACATGTACTTACTTTTTAGGGTTCCGTAGCCGAATGGCAAAAAACGGAACCCTTATAGATTCGTCATGTCTGTCTGTCTGTCTGTTTGTCTGTCTGTCCGTCCGAATGTCACAGCCACTTTTTTCCAAAACTGTAAGAACTATACTGTTGAAACTTGGTACGTAGATGTATTCTGTGAACCGCAATAAGATTGTTACACAAAAATAGAAAAAAATAACAATAAATTTTGGGGGTTCCCCATACTTAGAACTGAAAACCAAAATTTTTTTTTCATTTAACCCCTATGTCTATGGATAGGTTTTCAAAAATGATATTGAGGTTTCTAATATCATTTTTTTCTAAACTGAATAGTTTGTGCTAGAGCCACTTCCAAAGTGGTAAAATGTGAGCCCCCCCTCTAATTTCTAAAGTAAGAGGAGGAAAATTATGGTAATATTTAGGTTTGTAGAACGTAAAAAAAAAACTATCAACGAAAATTGGTTTCAATGAGATGTAATGATTCGGTTTTGAGAAACGGGACTTTTTCATCAAACTGCAGCAGTAACTTTGTTTTTCATTAACATGCTATGAAAAACAAATTCAGTTTTGCGGTTGAGTGGAAGTTTACTAACTAATACTACTAACTAACGAATGACAGTATAAAATATTGTTATTATACCTTACAGCCCTGTAGTAGGGACAAAAATATACACAACCAATTCTTGGCCCATATGTTTTGTACTTTCATTCAATAATGATTTCCGTTTGGTTTGGGTTTTAACAAAAAGTTAGCATTGACTTAGTTTAATCAGGCAACCCATTCGCAATTTTTTTTTGTGTTGTGTACGTTTCTTATTAAGCAACGACTTATTGTCAGGCCTACGATGTCCTCCCATACTTTAGTACTAATGCTGTAACAGAAATATTGTAAAACCAAATGATTTTAAAAGAGTAACCATGGAGTTTCTTGCCGGTTCTTCTCCATAGGAAACGACCAACCCGAACCGAGCACCTTTTTGCCGACGTTTTATAAGTGCCCCTGTAGGCCTATGTAAAATAAAAATATTTTGATTTTTTTTTGTTTTTTTTTTTTTTTAATATAATAAAATTCCAAAACAAATCCACGAACTCTATGATTTGCGGCAGTCATACCGCATGTATCAACAGACTGATTAATAATTAAAATGGGAAGTTTTTAAGCACCATTTAGAAACATCGATTGGGATTAATAAGCAAATAATAATTAATATACGTAATAAAAAAATGTTTAACGTCATGATATTTATTACAATAACTGTATAAACCTGGATACTAACTTGCAATCCAGTATAAATACTAACTGGATGCTTGTTTTGTCCAATCTATTATGTTGCCGTGCCCTAACCGGGTTTCATGTTGGAACTTTGCTATATATGTAACAACTTGTAAACACATGAATGCAATAAAGAATTTGAGTTTGAGTTTGATTATTATCTAGATCTAGAGTGGATGTGTGAGCTATGTGAGCTACTATTTTTGGTGGGAAAACATATATACTCATTCTTTCACGGAAAATCTTAACATCGCGATTCAGAAAATAGCGACAAATGCACAACGCCATCTATTGAGCACGGGGTTAAACTGCCAAAATATTATGTATGGAAAGCAATCGAACAAACACTCTGCTACGTAGATCTTCAAAGCAGCGCTATTAAGAGTACCTTTTCCTATCATAACTTTTTGAAAACCCCGGTCAGTCGATTTTTAAAGTAATCCATTTTATTTATTGGTACCATTTTAGTCCAATAGATGTCGTTGAATGTATCTTACCTTACGTAATGATGAAAAGTTCTTCTCGAAAACTTTAAATTCATATATCTTTTGATAGAGAGCACAGATTGCAATGAAACAAAAACTAAATGTTACTTCAAGTTACGCACAATTGTTGTATATAAAAGTTATCTACATTGCTTTCGTACATTTTACGTGATGCCCGAACAAATAAACAGACAAAAATTCTAAAAATGCTGGAAATGGTTTCTGTTGGTTGTCCTTTAACACCCTGGCTATTTTTTTTGGAAATATTTTCGATGTACAAAAACGATTTTTCAACAGATTTATTATATGTATAGATACTTTTTATGTGTAAGTAGTCAGAACAAAACAGGAAAAAAAAACAAAATATTTGAGTACAAGTCAAATACATTATTTTACACGTTACACATTCAATTACACACAAGTCCAGGCACTGGGTTACTACTAAATTTGTTGGAAATACCCAATAATACTGCCCACCCCAGGACCAAGCACTGGACCAACGAAATAGTCGAGAAGTAAATAACATTCGGTTTGTTGCAGGGTCCCAACCAGCAACTTCACGGTGAACGATGTGCGCATGTGCGTCGGATCGCGTCGCATGCTCGATGTCATGGACGTCAACACACAGAAGAACATTGAGATGAATATGAAGGTAAGAATTTATAAAGTTGTCATTGATAGTATAAGCTTGGGGATTCTGAACATCATCATCTGCCTAGCCTTTATCCAATGTTGGGGTCGGCTTCCAGTCTTACCGGATGCAGCTGAATATCAGTATTTTACATGGAGCGACTGCCTATCTGACATCCACAACCCAATTAGCACTGGGTAATACAATACCCCTTGGTGAGACTGTTTGTCGGACTACTGACTACCTGTAACGACTTTGACAAATGACCGTGCTTTCCGAGGCACGGAGGAAACTCGGTATGTAATGGGTGACCACACCCATCCACGGACCAACTTAGGCAAGCGCGGCTTAACCTAAAGATCGACTCGAACGGCTGTTATTATTTATTTCTTCGAGCTCCGCCGGGAGTCTGACCATCGACCTCTCTATAAAAAGAGGTTTCAAGTCCAGTACAGGTATTAAAGCAGACAACTATCAACATCTCCAAATTAATTCTATGACCTTGGCCTACTCATACCAAGTTAAAAAAAAAGTTAAGTTAAAGCCAATCAGACCAAAAAGGAGCAGCGGTGGCCCAGTGGTAGTAGCCCCGACTTACGAGCAGTAAGCCGTGGGTTCGAAGTATTGAACCCAGGCAGGCACATTACTTTGTGTAATTTATTTCATCACCGCTGCTCTTAAAACGGTGAAGGAAAACATCGTGAGGAAACCGGCATATCCTAGAACTAAAAATTCGAAGACATGTGACATCTACCAACCCGCAATGGGCCAGCATGGTGGCTTACAGCCCACTCCCTCTCATAGAGAGGAGGCCTGTGTCCCAGCAGTGGGAACATTATAGGCTGATGATGAGACCAAAAAATTAACAAGTCTGAATTAGTCTACGAAACAAGTTGAAAATAAGGATGTTCTCAAAAACTAAAAACATGTCGGGATACCATGATACTGTTTGCATCGGTCATTGTTTTCCTGCACACCTTATTGAAGATATACATATTATGAAAATTAATCTCAGTTATTAAACCCGAGGCTTTAACCAATCCCGTTTAAATAAATGACCAAAAAAAGATAATTTGGTTACCTGTTACTAAAAAAGTAATACTGGTATGGGCTTGGTTGACCTGTTATCGTGGATACAGGTAATATCTATCAAAATATTTAGCGGATATAAAAAGTTAAGTTATTTTTTTCAAGTTTGGAAATCGTCTTCGCATCGGTGTCCCTTACAACTTGTATATACACACATCAAAAGTGTCTAGGGATCAACATATATTTTTGCAATAACTTTTCTCCTGATTGATATTAATTAAAATTTTCTTTAAGGATTCATCAAATAAAGTGTTTTCGTTTGTCACAGTAACGATAAACCAAGTCACCTTTGCATTCATAAAGAAATTTGCCATTTTCTAATAAAGGGATTTTTGACATTTGAACCACTAACATTAAAGTTCGAAAAAAAGACTGAAATAACAGTTTTCTTTAAAATTTTATTGGGTAACTTAAACAATTAATAATCCGTGTTTCTACCGCGAACACTAACAACACAAGAACATCGGTTTGGCATACTCAAAATGAGTTCATCCAAATCACGCTGTGGAATGGCCGCCCATGTTCGTTGCAACAACAAAAAAAGGTCTTCTTGCGACTGGATACCCTCCATATTCGGCAGAGCTCTTCTCTGTAGCATATCCCATGCATGCTCAATCGGGTTCAAGTCTGGCGACTGAGCAGGCCAGGGCAGGACATTGATGTTAGCTGCGGCGAGAGTCTGTCTTACAACTCTTGCGGTGTGCGGTCGTGCATTATCATGCATTAACTGAAATAAGGGACCGATTTGCACTTGTAGAGGAACGATGACGTCTGATACAATCGTCTCAGCATAAATTTGAGCGTTGAGGTTGCCTCTGATCCAAATCAACTCAGTTCTTCCGCCGATCCAAATACCCGCCCATACCATGATGGTTCCACCACTATAAGGATGGACTTCCTGGCAGGATTTTAATCGCTGTTGGCGTCCAGGGGTTCTCCAGTGTCGTATACGTCTTGTATCCGGTCTCATACCAAAACGAGACTCATCAGAAAAGCACACGAAACGCCATTGTTCTTCTGCCCAATTTCTGTGTTCAAGAGCCCATTGATATCGAATCCTACGATTGTGCATTGCTATAGGTGGTACCCGTAGCGGTCTTCGGGAATGAAGGTTCACTTCATGCAAGCGGTTTCTGACTGTTTGGTCGCTAATTAAGTTCCCTGAAGAGTGATGAAGCCTCACGGCTAACATCATGGCGGTTATTGTTGGAGCTCTTCGAGTTAAGATTTGAATGTATCGGTCTTGTCTCCGTGTGGTGCAGCGATACCGTCCTCCATGGCGCTCAGCCACGGTACCAGTGCTTCGGTAACGTGTCCAAAGTCGACTGATAACACTCTGACTTGTATTCAGAGCTAAAGCCACAGTACGTTGCCGGGAACCAGCTTCTATCATTCCCACGGCTCTGAGCATTTCTTCCCTGCTTAAATGACGTCGCCGCTCCATAATAACGTTGGTTTTAATCAGTAGTAGGGAAACAGTAGCACTAATAATGTCTTCAATGCGTTGTATGTTTTTATAGGGAAAATATTGACAGCTGATTTTCATCTTTTACTCGAATTTGATTCACAGTTCCTGATTCAAATTATGAAATGCACCAAAAAGGATCCATATAAATTTATAAAATCATAAATTTATTACAAAGCCACATCTCAATCTCAAGAAATCCGCATAAAAATGCTTGATCCCTAGACACTTTTGATGTGTGTATTATGCATTTTCCTAAAATTTTACATTTATTTTTATTATAACTATGTGAACGTTTGTGAAATAAAGATATTATATTGTAAACACTGCTTCAGACATCAAGGCGTGTAAAGGTAACAAAACAGACAGACAGACAGTTACTTTCGCTTTTATAATACTATAGAATGGATAAATACGGCGTGCAGGAATTAAAATAAAATTGAATGTTTTCATTAATTTTCACGGCTCGTTAATGAATAAATCATTTTCCTGCGATTTCAACAGTCGTGCCGTAGGGAACTTCATAAAATAAACACCGCGGCGAGAATGTCGCGCTTTTGCGCTCAGTAAAATATGCAGCAAGAACGGAATTATTGTAATGGATTGTTTGTTATTTGTACTACTTATAATAATAACTCATCGTCGTTTTCCTGACCTTTCTCAATAGGTAATAATAACCTTATTTTATTTTCATTTATTCAGTTTAATACTGAACGATTGCTAGCGCTTTATAACAAAATAAATAAATAATCAGACTAACAGAATCTCCTGCCTTTGAAGACTAAAATTTCTTTGGCACAAACGCTTATTCAGCCGATAATTAGATTATGCCGACGCTTGCTACCTGGATGCTACTGAGGAGCAATTAAATAAGCTTGAGCGTTTGCAAAATTTATGTATTCGCTTAATTTTTGGACCACGTTTTTCACCTTCGCAAAGAACTCAAGTGGCTCCCAATCCGCTTTTCCTGTGTTTTCTACGTTGTGTACATAAATAGTAAAATAAATAAAATCCCCACTGTTGGAATATTGGCCGCTTCTCAGTGAGAGGGAGTGGGTCGTAGTCCACCACTTGAGCCCATTGCGGTCTGGTAGATGTCACATGACTGTATTCGATTTTTTTTCGATTCGGTTTTTGATTTAGTACGTGCTAGTTTCCTCACGATGATTTCCTCTACCGTTTTGTAAGCATTGGAAATGAGATAATAATTACAATTAAGGGTCAAATCCATACAGGATTCGAACCCACGTAAGTCCTGGCCCAATACAACTTTACTTTTAGGTACATGACCTCCATCATGGATCCATCTGAATTCATAACGTGTAACGTCAAGTGAAGGGATATCTATCTTTCATAGTTCCAAACAACCGCGACATTTATGTCACAGCATGACATATCGCTTATACCAATAAACGAAGATAGCCAGCACTTGTAATATTTTACTATACTATAACCACAATTCATTTTCAAATCGGTCATCAATCATTATCTATAGTTGACGGTGGTAATCGCGTCGCCGATTGTCGTATCTACGTTTTGTTTACACTAGGCCTAACCGGGCTCGAGTCGAGAGACTGAATTTACAATTCATATAGACTGTATTGCCGTTTTCGCAATCTGTTTGTGTATGCTGTTTTGCACTCACAATGTGTGTTGTAGATTCTGTTTATGTACCTTTGTGAAGAATTCTTCTTGGACGTAGAGTCGTAAGTAGGTACTGCTTTTATCTGAGCAGGAACTTGCAGCATTATCACGCTGTTTTTCGGCTGAATAAAAACTATTCTGTTCGTGTAAGTCGACCTCATTTCTAATCAATTACTTTTTCTTACTTCGGTTCAAATTTAAAAATATGACGATTCCATGGGATGTCACGTAAGAAAATTTTTCTCAGATGGACGACGAATCTTTGGAAATAACAGACATATTATTCCGTTTCGTAATTTAATTGATAAATTATTTGTAGTCTAAAGTCAAAAAAAACCTAAGAAAGATAATTTACATTTTGTAGTGCTGTACTGAATAGTCGGTTATAAGTGATTTCACCAAGAACCGGTATGTATTTGAAACATTTTAAATTTTTTCTGCTTAAAAGATTCTCTCGGAGCATGGTGTTAATTTTTCTGTATTTTTCTCACCATAGATTCGCTCAGAATCGGTTCTAGGACTTTTGTCCTAGCTAAGATCTAGTGACCCATATACTTTCGGCGCCGCGACTCAAGGCCGACCAGGGGTCGGGAGACGCGTACTGGCGGTTGGCTCCGAGGCTTGCCGCCTGAGACCCGGAGCAACAGCGAAGATCCGATTTCGAGCGAGGATCCGGACCTTCAGGGAACAAATTTTGTTTTAATCCTTTTTTTTAATCTTTAGCAATAGTATAGTTTCTTTTTTTTGTACAATCATTTAATTTATTTAAACCCTATTCGTGTCAAAAGGTCGCGCAATGTATTTTTTCTGGTATAGTATTTAAACTCGGATACATTTTGATCGCGCCTAGGGCTGAATAGGTGTTGCAACCCCTTTCTCACCTTGTTTTAATTTTCAAAATTACAGATTTTATACAATTCTGAACAACCCATTTCGCTGCTTTACATAAAATAATATTACATGTCGCCCATTATTTAATTCCTTTTTTTGATCCTTTTAAATTTTATATAAAAAATTGTATTAGTTTTTTTTTTTTATAACAGCAAAATTATACGTATTAGCATGTAGCTGTGACGACTTTTATTTTTATTTACGCTACAAACTGTGATAAGATATTGTAATAAAACTGCTGCACTCCGGTATTATATGTGTTTAATTCGATGCTATAAAGGTTAGGGTTTAGACAATACAATTCGTATAATTATATTATAGCCTAGGTACTTATGAATATTGCTATCTAAATTAAAAGACCAAAAGTGCGTGCCCTCAAACTTCGACGCGCCAAAAATTACCAAGCCGCCTTTTTTTTTTTTCAAACCATAGCCCCGTTTCCCGCGCGCGCTTTACCATAGATCGCACAAATTCAACCGTTTTCAGTGCTGCCAGCACATTTAGTCGATGACAATAAATAATCTATTACAAAAATTGTTGTTTTACACATCGGAACCTAACAATATAGAAGAGGGGTATTTGTAAAAAAATACAAAATAATGGAAATAATAAACAAAGCCTTCCTTCACCTATAATTTACAACTTAATATTAGGTCTTTACCTATGAAATTGCCGTTTTGTTTAAAAAAAGTTAAAGTATTTTTTTTTTCGAACTTATTTATTTCTTTTATTCAAAGTAATCACCCCTGCAATCAATGCATCTTTGCCAACGCTGTGGCAGTTTATGGATGCCCTTCTTGAAAAAATCAGCTGGACGGGAGACAACAAACTCTTCAAAGGCGTTTTGTACTGCCTCTCGGGAATTGAATTTTTTTCCCGCTAAAAAGTTGTCCAAATTTTGGAAAAAGTAATAGTCGGAAGGCGCAAGATCTGGTGAGTATGGCGGATGAGGGAGAGCTTCCAAACCCAACTCATGCAGCTTAGAGACGGTCTGTTGTGCAGTATGGGGCCGCGCGTTGTCGTGAAGTAGCAGTGGAGACGACCGATTGACCAAAGCTGGTTGCAGACGTGCGAGTTTCGCCATCATTGTGGTCAGTTCTTCAATGTACACATCTGCAGTAATGCTCTTGCCGTTTTGTAAAAAGCTATGATGAATCACACCAGCACTAGACCACCAAACTGTGACCATCACCTTTCTAGGGGTCATTTTTCGTTTTGCACATTGCTTTGGTACCGAACCAGGATCTAACCAACTTGCTGAGCGCTTTCGATTGTCAAAAAGAATCCATTTTTCGTCTCACGTAACAATTCGGTTCAAAATTCCTTCATTTCTGTGCCTGTTAAGCAGCGCAAGGCAAGTCTCGACGCGTACGTTGCGCTGGCGATCGTTAAGTTCGTGGGGCACCCATCTATCAAGCTTTTTTATCTTGCCAATCTGTCGCAAATGGACCAATATTGTTTTAATGCTAACATCAAAAGCTGCTGCTGCTGCCAGCTCAGCTGTAGATTGAGTTTCATCAGCTTCAACAATCACCTTTAATTCATCATTGTTGACCAAAGTTTCCGGACGACCACGAGGTTCATTTTTCAAGTCAAAATTCCCAGAACGGAACCGAGCAAACCAATAACGGGTTGTGCGTTCGTTTGTACAGTTCTCTCCGTAAACGTCGTTGATGTTACGGGTCGTTTGTGCCGCGTTGGTGCCACGACGGAACTCATATTCCATAATTACACGAAATTTCAAAGTATCCATTATGAGGAAAAATTTTGAAATGTAATGAAAATACAACGCTAATCAATAAACAAAAGACTGATTTTGTAAATAGAATGTCATATTTTTAAAACAAAATTAATTTGAATTTAGAACTCATAGCCAATCAAAACTTTTTTTTGTTAGAAAAAGTCTGTACTGCAATACGGCAATTTCATAGGTAAAGACCTATTATTTTTTTAAACTTGGCCTGGATGAAGGCCTACTCTATTTTTTCCATCTTAAACATCATGGGCCGATCTGATCTACTTTATCTCGGCCAGTCAGAAGATGTCATCTCGCCATCAGCGGCAACTAGGATTAGATTCAGCAGATAGGATATTTGTAATTAAAAAAAATACAAAATAATCGTAACATAACATAAAAAATAAAACGTGTCCGTCTCCGGACGCTCGGCAGAAGTGATAACTTAAACTAATCTAAGCCTGCTGCCGTATGCGTGAGAGAAAGGGAAGCCAGACAAAGTGGCGCCGTAAC
Organism: Cerastis rubricosa; assembly: GCA_949152445.1. NCBI lineage: Eukaryota > Metazoa > Arthropoda > Insecta > Lepidoptera > Noctuidae > Cerastis > Cerastis rubricosa. The sequence goes on along the minus strand of OX424545.1, from coordinate 13,806,772 downwards.
GCGTTACGTTACGAAGCGGTTTAACCTCCCATAAGTTATCACTTCAAAAACAATCATTAATCTGGGGTCGATAACTCGAGAAACCAAAATTCGCTAACGTCTAAATTACCGATCTCTCACATGCACTGAAGCCGAAAAGCGTTTTTGGGGGTTATTTTTGTAAATTGATGATAAAATCTTAATAATAATTTTAAGATATCATGTACATTAGTCCAAAGTAGTTTAAGAAAATGGCTTAAGTCCAAAGTCCGGGGAGATGAACTGTAAACTTGAACCTACTAGATACTACAGACAGACAGCTTGAAGCTCACAGTAAGCGCTTTAAAGAATATAAGAAACAACTGCTAACAGAACTTATCCAACTGTTTCCGACAATCTCATGAAAGGGCAGAAAAATAGGCTTATCTCTTTTTGTATAAGTTTTAGTAGGTATTTCAGGATAAAGTTGACTCGACAGTTTCAAATGACTAATCTGGTGATAAGTCATTTGAAAACTGTCGAGTCAACTATCTACTAATAGTAAAGCTTTGTGGTCAAAGCGTTACTATTGTTTTGCGTTTAAGTTCCAGAAACCATAGAAACCAGAACTACGACTTTTATTATCAAAAATTAAATTAAAAATTTAAAAAACCCCCGCCACAAAAAACCTCTTAAAAGCCAAAAATAAATTAATCCAAGCGTCGTAGCGTCGGGGGACCGCTTTGTTCTGTGCTTGTACTATGTGCGGTCTTCTTAGCGGTCCCCCGACGCTACGACGCTTGGATTAATTATTTTTTTTTGGCTTTTTAGAGATTTTTTGTGGCAGGGGTTTTTTAAATTTTTAATTTAATTTTTTTTCGTGCTTTTTAACTTATATTATTTTTTCTTAGCCTTGACTGTCCTACTCCTGGGCATAGGCCTTCTCGCTAATTAACGAAACCAGGGAAATATATAAATTTAAAAAAAAAATGAACATTTTGGGGGGTTGTACCCCACCCCCCCTCAGCAATGCCCATGGTGACAAGCGACAACATTTCAAATAGACTAACTGTGAAAGTTATTTATATCCCTTCATCAACAGAAAAGAGGTGATGATCTTCAAACGGCTGAGCAGATTTTCTTGAAACATAGCTAAGAACACTCTCGATTAAAATACCTTTCAAACGACACCACTTTTATCAAAATCGGTCCATCCGTTTAGGAGCTACGATGCCACAGACAGACACACAGATACACAGATACACACGTCAAACTTATAACACCCCTCTTTTTTGGTCGGTGGTTAACCCCTCTTTTTTGGTCGGGGGTTAAAAACATTTGGCATAATGTACAAGTATGCTATGGTATGGTACGGCAAGAGATTTACCTAAATATGAAGTCATTCGGTTCGTGCCAAAAAAAAAAAAAAAAAATTAAAATAGGATCGTATTCCCATGTATACACACGGCGGTAGCATTATACTACACAACACACACGCACACATTTGCAGTATAACATGGCCTCGTTTTGTATAGGTTTCCCGTACAATGAGAGATCCGCATAAACTGGTTTCGTTTAGCCTGATTTGGTGTCGTGCGTACAACAAACGCACTAAAGGCAATCAAGGTATGCCAGCCCGGGCATGCACGAGGACCGCAGGGCAAAAGTCTCCACAAGAGGCTAGCCGGAAAACGGACGGCGCCGCCGATGCCGACCCAGAAAGAGGTGGCGAGACGATCTGGACGCGTACCGTGAGGGCTGGTTCGAGGAGCCACGGGAAAAAAGCTCGATAAAGGAATTTGGAGAAGCTTTTGCCCAGCAGTGGGACAGTACACGCCGATTAAAAAATATCTAATCTACATACCAGATTAATAACTAAATCAAACTTTTAAAGATTCATAGATTGACTTTTAATTTAGGACCCAATAAATCATTACGCGTGCTAGCTCTTTTATCACATTCAAGACACACCTCTACATTTGATAAGAGTTTGCGTACATTACAGATAATTTGTAGCCGTCAGCGTCGCCGTGTTACGGTTTTATTGTCGGACCGGCTAAATATAGATGACGTGGGTGTGACATCAAACCGGAATGCGAGATGCATTGACATGTCATTAATTAATCGTTTTTAAGTTTCTGATTAAATGGTTCATGATTGCTCGTCGGTCTCGTTAAAATTTATAAGATATTTGTACACATAATTCAATATGCCAGCATAAACAGCGTAACCTGTTCCCTATATTGGGCCTCCTCTGTGTTGCCAGGGCTGCGGGACTGTTCGAAAGAGATAACGTGACTCTGGAACACAAAAGACTGAGAGGGAACATGGATGGGTTTTAGTCAGTAAAAGTCTGACACTCTCTTCCGCTCTTCCTCTGGGCGGAGCGGAAGGGAGGGAGCAATTTAAAAATTTCACATCCGATAAAAAATGGCCTCCTCTGTGAGAGGAAGTGGTTGGTTCATCGTGTGGCTACAGCGGTCACACGGTTTTAATTTATTTATTCAATTAAAATTCATAGGACGTTTTATGTGAATCTTTGCGAAGTTTTGACCAAACTATCGCAAACTCCAACAACAATTCCAACACACGTAGCATGACCGCTGTAGAAACGGGTAATGTCGACGGAAGAATCGACAAAATGACAGATAGTCATTGTCTATCTGTCATTATTTCGACGGATTTTGATGCGGTTTTTTTAGTAGATAGAGTGATTCAAGATGAAGGTTTATATGTAAAATACCTACATTACATAATATAGTAGAGAAACACTGATAATTTTAGAGGTTTCTAATGTGATGTCGTAAATAAACAGTATCAGCATTGCACCCGTGCGAAGGAGGGGCGGGTCGCTAGTTTCTATTATAAAGTGAAAACGTTAACCCATTTATTCCAAGTCATTTCACGATGGTGTCGTACCTTAAGACGATATATATTAAGTGTCCCGCGATTTTTCCTTGCTGTATTGTGATCAAATAAATAATTTCGTACATCTTGAAGAGAAATAAACTAAAATATACCTTTTATCGGTTTTCTTTGAACCTTACGTAACCTTATACCCCCTTCTTAGTTTGTTAAAATATTTCCAATGTTGGGATTACAATAAGTTCTATAATTAATTGATAAATTGAGAATAGTTACAATAGACTATGCAATGACCAGACATTACAATGCCATGCTTAATTACATATTTTAATTTCCTTATCATAATAAGAAGCTTTTAAATACTGAAAGCTTGTTATTAGTTTACATTCATTTATATTCTACTAACTTTCTCTATTTTAATTTGTTACCGTAATGGTTGGTAATCTACTCACTTTCTTGATGTGGGTGGCGCCATAAAAAGTCAATAAGACCCGTTTACACCAACACTAAACGTCATCTAAATAATAACGCAATATTGGATTTTCATGAAGAAGAAGCTATTGAACCACTTTCTATTACTCCTGTAACCGTCTATCCGTTTACCACGCGCTGTTGATAGCAATTTAACATATTATCAGTGATTTACGATGAGGCTCGAGTCGCTGTCTTCTTCTTAGTCGTTACGCTCTTGACAGCAGGTCGTGGTCGTCCTGAAGTGTTGCCACTATTTGCGGCAGATGTAATGCGTCTCACAATGTCCCGCCACCTCGCCCGATCAGAAGTCCGGGTACATTCCTGCACGGGACCGCCCACAGCAGACTTGACCTGGTCGGTCCAACGCACGGGTGACCTTCCACGCGGTCTAGTGCCCTCCAGTTTTCCTTGGACGACTAACCGCTCTATGGACTGACTGTCTCGCCTTGAAACGCTCTATGTAAAATACTGATATTCAGCTGCATCCGGTTACTTAAGAAGACCCTTAAGTTGGGAAAAGGCTAGGTAGTGATGACGAGTTCTCAATAGTATCATTTAACTTAATGTTTATAGACTCTTGGCATATTCTCTTCCTGGTATGGAGGGAAGTGGCATTTTTCCTACTACGCTATTCTTTTCTGATTAATTTCGTTGTGGGATCCAGGACTGTTAAATAAATGGTTTTTCTGGGACTTCCTCGAGCAACTATTTCGGCGGTTTTCTGCTGGTCGCCACTGTTGATTCTGTCTTTCAGGAGTTTCAGTGGTTTGGGAATATTGTGGCGGGGTTGTCCCGTATAAAAAATAAATTAAAGTCTTGGCATTGGTCAAAGTTTAAATTATTGCTAGTTTCCCACATGTATGCATGGTAACCGTGATCTAGAAGAACGGCTACCTAAAACAAGCAACTGCTGCTTAAAAGGCGATTCCAAAGTTAATTGAATTTACACAAGTGGTTAAACTATTTATACATTTATCTCGTCACCCAGGACTGGCAGCGCTACTACGATGACCCTAACAAGGAGCGTCTTCTGAACGTCATCTCACTGGAGTTCTCGCACACCCGGCTCGAGAACTATGTGCAGGCGCCGCGCATCGTGCGCCTCATCGACTGGGTGGACACCGTGTGGCCACGGCATCTCAAGGATCAACAGGTATGTTGCTGCAGAACTTTGGACTACTTTTGTAGAGGGACCGACGGACAAAGTGGAATGTTTAAAGTTTTTTAGGTCCACTTAGCCCCAATAATCTGCGTGTTTCCGTGGAACAGATATGGTTGGATTTATTTTTCCCCTTTCTACCACTGGAGGGACCAATTGATGGGGGCATAGTAAAATAATCCAAGATTGTGTTATAGTGACGTAACATTTTCATTGCCACCTAAGTTTTCATGAAGTCACATACATATATTGTGACAAACACGCCACGGGTGAGCGGCATTGCAGAACGAATTGATTCCTCAATATTTTATCGTTTAAATATTGGAATAGGAAATACAGCTTAACTCCAAAATAATAGGTAGAGAAAGTTTCAAATTCGCGTGGCGAGTCAGCTGCACCTCGAAAATAATTTACAAAAAGGCATTGCGTGTCTACGGCATCGGTGATGGCGGCGCTCTATTAAGAGCTGTCATATCCAATCCTACATTCAATTTTCCTAAAAGCAGCCCACCGTCTCGCATAATGATGTAGATGCTTGTTAGGCTGAAACAGCTAATTTGTGATATCACCAACGAAATATTGGTGCCAATGTTGGTCCATGAGCAGATAAAACGATGTATAGTTTGTCTTTAAATTGACCAACAACCTGGCTGTACGTTTTATTAGTAGTACATCTAACTTATTTCGCGTCGATCACGCAAGTTTTAGTTTCGCAGTATCATTAATTCAACATCTCATGTTACAAAACCCACAGCAATAATATTCCAAAAGTAAACATTTTACAAATAACATTCACTCACAAACCTAAAAGAAAATGTTTACTACGAGATGCGGCAAAGTAAAATAATATTTTGCAAGAGTTTCCTAAACTGAAAGTATCGGATGGAAAATATGCTGACTTGGGCGGGACGGACTCGTTTGAGATCGTGGGCCGTCGGATTATTTCGGGTGACCGAGTGTGTTCGGCAACATTCGCCCCCGCCCCTGCGACCTATGCCCTTGAACTGGGAAAAAGTATCTATCTAAACAAAACAAACAAGAAAGACAAAGGAAACGTAACGGACTCATTATAAAGGGCTAATAGAGGCTAGTGTTCATATCTTTGATCGTAACTATGTAGTTTATGAATGGGTTTGAAGTATACGTGTCACGCACGAGTACGTACGACACGACCTGAGTATTACATGGTCCATCCGCACGCGAGCACGACCATGTCGAAACATTTATTTAGATCCAAAGTACTTTATTATCATTTGAGGACGCATGCGTACACTTACTACTTTACAAATTACAGTGGTCGCTGAAAGACATTGAATTATTCTTCGGAAATGTCAACACAACAAAATTCATAAAATGAAGAACAAAAATTTTTGCAATCGCCTAAGATCCCGGTATACAACGACCTTCACCGAAGTGGTTAATGGATGAAACTTATTTTATATTAAATTTAATATATCATTAAATATATTGCATATGGGTTGCCTAAAAAAAATCAGTTTTAAATTTAATATAAAATAAGTTTCATCCATTAACCACCTCGGTGAAGGTCGTTGTATACCGGGATTCTATACTATAATAAAACATTAGCCTACAGTATGTGTGGTAATTTAATGCAAGTGCCCTGCTGCAGTGGGGCAGTTAAAGGCTGGTATTATTATTTCAAACAACAAACGTCTACGTATAGCGATTTGGCTAAATTCCTAGTATTAAAATTAACAATGTATCGCACACTGATTTTAGTTTATGCGTTGTACACATGACGTCATTATCAAGCTACACATTTCCAGTATACGCCGACCGCGCATTGACTATCTTTCCATACAGTAAAAGATCAGCTAATACTTCAAAAGTCATGATCTGCCTAGCCTTCTCCAAACTATCGGGGTCGGCTTCTAATCTGCAGCTGAATACCAGTATTTTGAAGCGACTGCCTATTTGACCTCTACAACCCAATTAGTACTGGATAATACGATACCCCTTGGTAAGACTGGTTGTCAGAATTTCGGGCCGCTGAGTACCTGTAACTACTGTCAAAGATCTGCAAATGACTGCCGGGACCAACGGCATACTGGAAAAGTATAGCTTGATATTTTGTCGTATGATCTTTATGAACTTTGTTGTAAGTATGTTTTAAATTGCTTTTTCAGACGGAATCAACCAATGCTCTGGACGATATGATGTACCCTAAAGTACAGAAATACTGCTTGATGTCAGTCAAGGGCTGCTACACAGATTTCCACATTGACTTTGGAGGTACCTCGGTCTGGTACCATATTTTGCGAGGTAAGTTGTTTTGACTCATGAAACTAAAGCAAATATTTCAAATTGCACCTGTAGTGTTTCTCTTTCATCAATCACCTCTCGGTTGGAAGTTGTTTTGAAACGTTTTATTTCCTATTTTAGGCGCCAAAGTATTCTGGCTGATCCCTCCAACTGAAAAGAACTTGCAGCTGTATGAAAAGTGGGTGCTTTCTGGCAAACAGTCCGATGTCTTCTTCGGCGACACGGTCGAGAAATGCATTCGAGTACATGTAAGTATTACTGCTAATATAACATATAATCACGCCTGTAATCCCCGATAGGCTCAGCAGAGGTGTAGGATATAACCTATAGGACGGCCACATTTCACCAGATATGTTTAAGTCCCAGTTAAAGGCGCCTCTATTGTCATCAAACCGGGCACTGATCCAGATTCCGGCGTAATCCCTCGTGGAAAAACCAGGTAACATTTTGTCCGGCTTAGGAATCAAAAGTCGAACACAGAACCTCTATTATCATAAGTTTCATCATCATCGTTTCTGCCGAAAGACGTCCACTGCTGGTCATAGGCCTCCCCCAAGTGTACATAACGGGGGGTTTTGCCATAATCGCCACGCTTGGCAGGCGGGTTAGCGATCGCAGTACGGTTGTTACAAAATGTTGTGCTGGTTGCAACACCTTCTTGTTTTTGTTAACTAGCATTAAGTCAAGTGCACTTAATTAGATAAAAATTTTAATGTTAACATTGTAATCTGATTGAATAAATAAAAAATAAAAAAAGCACAGAGAACGCTGCTGCCCATTCTCTGGAAAGTCCCTTCGCCTCTCACGACACCCACGGGAAGATATGGGATGGTTCTCTTTACGCCGGACACACACCGTACAGAATCATCAGTTTAAAATGAATTAAAGGTCGTTCAACATAACGACCGTTAGGTAATCGACGTAATTTTCGCCTTTACGGGTTAACTAAATAACTACGATGGTTAGTCGAGAACTGAAATACTAATAAAACATAAACGTGTGATTCTGCGACGCATACCACGTACGCAGCGGTTTCACACAGCAATCGTGGTTAATAGCTTCATAAAAATACGCTCGGCACTCGTAAATTATAACATTAATGAACTATGATGTTTTATATCATTGCAATGTTAAAATTTTACTTTTTTGCTAATCAAGGAGAAAGATGAGGGAGCATAATATAATATTGGAATTTTGTTAAATCGATAACATATTTGAATTCTATACTTATGCTGAATTTATAGTTAAACCTATGGTAGGTGTGGTATAGTTGATTGCTGCTCACCTATCTCATTTACATAGAATATTAATGAGAATATCAAAGAGACCTTTTTTTTTTACTAAATGTCATTATTTGCCTGGTATTTCCTAACATGTTGGAGTCGGCTTCCAATCTAACCACTTGAAGCTGATATTTTACATGGAGCGACTATATGTAGTGGGAATCTATTACTAATGTAAAAAAGGATAGATCATGTATCTCATATTAATATGTATGTTTATACTATTTCAGCTGCAAGCCGGCCACACATTCTTCATCCCGACCGGTTGGATCCACGCTGTGTACACTCCAAGCGACTCCTTAGTCTTCGGCGGCAACTTCTTGCACCAGTTCGGTATTGAAAAACAACTCAAGATTGCTCAAGTTGAAGATGTTACTAAGGTGAGATTGAGTTTATTATCTTTTGAATAACTTAACAGTTCATTGACTAATTATATAATTATTATTTAAGAATAATTTATTTAAAAAATATAAGGTATAACGTTACATACAAGTTCTATTAAATGTATGTCAAGTTCACTCATGATTTATGAACTAGGTAATCCTGTGTTTCAGGCGTATAACTGGACTTTGTCTTCTTTTCTGGTTAAGTGTGATTCTCACAAGACCTCAAAAATCATCACTGCCTGTTGTGGCTGTGCACTTTGTACTGATTATTTGGTGCTGTGGTTTGGACTATTTGGATAATTTTATCACTACTGCTCACAAATTGATATTAGAAAACATCGTGCTACCAGCGTGTCCTAGAACCAAAAATTCAAAGACTAGGGCCATCCACCGACTGTGCACTGGCCGCACTAGGTCCGCGTAGTGAATTATGGTCTTGAATTTCTCTCGCAGAGACGAGGCCCGTGTCCCATCTTTGGGAAAATTAAATTGTTCGCACCATTACAAATTCAGTAGCTACATGAAAACCATTACTTTTTCCTGTGGTGGTTAAAGGTGCACAGAGTATTGTCCCTACCTCCTGAGCTAGGCGGAAACCTGTATCTCAGGGGATAAAAAAATTAACCCCTGAAAAAGAGGGAAAAAAAGTAAATAAAATGCGAGCCTGTGGACGGTGAGTAATGAGCTAGCTCATCGTCCGTCCGTCTTATGACGACAGACCGTGCCGACGGCTCGTTCGTGTTCCACGCGCGCCTCAAGGAGATGTCAGCAAATCGGAAGGGGTCCGAGAGGGCCGATGCCTGCCAGGGCTGCGGGTTGTTCGAAATAGATACCGTGCCCCTGGAACACAAAGGGCTAAGAAGGACCATGGATGGGTTTTAGTCAGTACAAGTCTGACACTCCCTTCCGCTCCGCCCAGAGCGGGAGGGGTGTTATTTCATGTTTTCCCATCCGAAAAAAAGGGAATAAAAAATAACATTAGTTTTTTTCAAGTTCAAAAAAAAAAACGAACGCTCATCATAAGTCTACAATATGTCTGCTGCTACATTGCCGGATATAAGGGCAATCCAGTCTGTTGGCGATCATCGCCAGGAACAGTCCTGGCTCTGGTTGGCGCTGCCCTGCACTCTGCGCACCACTTGCGCATCGTGGCGTGAAAGTAGTCGGCGCGCGCCTTCGCGAACATGATGATGCCAATACTACAAGTTACAATTCAACAAACAATTCCTTCGTACAATTTCCAGGTTCCTCAAAAGTTCCGCTACCCATTCTTCACGGAGATGCTGTGGTACGTGCTGGACCGCTACGTGACGGCGCTGCTGGGCCGCTCGCACCTGGCGCCCGAGGGACAGTCCGCGCTCGCCACGCCCAAGGAACACGTGCATCTCACGCAGAACGAGCTGCATGGTCTCAAGGTGAGATCAAGTAATTTATACAATTTGGGCTAAGCAGCTCTTTGAACGTCAAAATAAAGTTAGGCTGTCTCCCAAAACGCCTACTCTAACTTTTTTAGAATTTCAAAGTTGTGCACTCGAAACTGTTCCGAAGAAATTGCTCTATCGTAAATAACCCTATTTAAGAAAAAAAAAACTAGCTAACGACACCACACAGACGTGATCTTACTTTTGGAAGAAGAAGACATGCTGTGCCGACCCCAAATAAATTCGTTACGTGAGCGATGATGATGGTTTCCTGGAACAGTCTAAACTGCAGTTCAATAATTTAACCGACTTATTTTAAGCAGACTAAGACTTAAACACAGAATTTTCTATAACCCTCCATCTCATAATTTCCAGGCAATAGTGATGTATCTCCACCAATTGCCGGCTGCTCGCAAGTCAGTACCCGAGCTACTGTCCGACCCGATCGCGTTAGTGAAGGATGTGCGCACTCTCGTGGAACAGCACAGGCATGATAAACAACATCTGGCTATCACTGGCGTGCCGGTACTCAAAGGTTCGCATAAAATAAGTTTTTTCGTATCACATTTTATTCAACATAAAAACTGACACTTATTATTGAAATTTTGATTTTGGTATATTAATATGGAATGTCTTAGGTGTCGGAAGGTTCCAAACATAGAGGAAGAAACTCTAGAGGTTAGCTTTTGATAACAGACATGCGAATCGAACAACCAAATTTTGTGATGAGGAATTAATTTTCTTCGTATTCATGGTAAACAGCTTGGTTTTCGATGAATTTGTAACTTTTGTGCATTGCTAAGAATGAAATTGTGGCCCTCAGGTCCGGACGACGTGGTGAGTACGGAGAGGCGGCAGTCCAGCGGGCGCGGCGGGCGCGGCGGGCTGGCGCGCGGCCCGGCGCGGCCGCGTCCCGACCACGCCAACAGCGCGCCGCGCAGGAGGCGGACGAGGTATCAGCATCGCAAGCGTCCTGCTAACCATGACGTGAAAGTCGATTCCAATAATAATAACATAAACACATTATTATTATTGGAATCGACTCTCGAGAAGACCTGAAGCTGCTACCCAAAACGATATTAAAACATATGCGGTTATCCTTCTTTTCGAAGCACAGGTTTTATAATAATATATATTAGAATAAATAAATTACCCACATACATAAACTTTTTCCGCTTCGTGTAAAAGATATACGATCAATCAGAAGCTTATAAAAAGCAGTAAGTAAATATTTACTTAGTGAAAGTCTTAGATTGCTGCAGCAAAAAAAAAAGCAAACATGCCAAACTAAATATAAAAACAATATTAATTGTTATTTTCATCTGTACTAGAAATTCTGAAACCAACGTTATCTTCACTAGTATAAAGTTAGTATTGATTTAAAAATATCGTCTTCGGGAAATGAGAATTAGATCAGACTATACAATCTTCCGATTGGAGTAATATGAATTACATACCACATCATCAACACGTTATTCTGAAGTTCATTAGTAAAAAACCGTGCTGCACCATTATGGTGCATTGGGTACATATAGATATCTGGTGCGTCATGTGAGTGCAGCTGATATATGAATATCTGATTAAAAAACAGAGGCTGTCTTATGAACTGCCGATAGAAGGGAAAACACAAAAAAAGTTTTTTTTTTACTTTTAAATCTTAGTATTTAAATGACATCATTTGTAAATTAAAATTATTAACATTAGTCTGGTTTGTTTATTGGCACTCGAAGCATTAATTAAATACATTTTTATATGGTGCTTTTTGTGAAGTTTTCACTTCAAAATCTTTTTAAATTTTTGTTACAATCATAGCTTTTAAGTATTATGTATCATTTGCAGCAAAGTCAGAAATAAAGTGTTTTTATTTCATTTTTATTAATTTCAGATGTAAGAAATGCGAGGCGTGCCAGCGTACCGACTGCGGCGAGTGCGTGTTCTGTCACGACATGGTCAAGTTCGGCGGTCTGGGCCGCGCCAAGCAGACGTGCGTCATGCGCCAGTGCCTGCAGCCCATGCTGCCCGTCACGGCGTCCTGTGCCGTCTGCCATCTGGACGGCTGGATGCAGACGCCTGTCGCGCCACAAGCTAAGGGCAATAACGGTAAGTCTTTAAGTCTTTTTAATAATAATTATCCAGCGCTACTTCGAAAGTAATGCCTAGTTTCCGAGGTATTGTTGAGATATCTGGAATGCATATCTATGCCATCTTTGATTTAGACTGAAAATACACAGCCACGAACGCAGTACACCGTTCTAAACGCCCCAAAAGCGAAATTTTACAACCATTATTAAAAAGTGCAGTACCAACACGGTCAAAATGTATGGAATAGCTGCTTTTAATTATGAAAACTAATAATACTATTAGGTTATTTTATCCAACACCTTTTCTTGCAGGCCGCAACGGTCCGTCATCCCTGCGCGAATGCTCGGTGTGCTACAGCATCGTGCACCCGGCGTGCGTGCCGCCCGGCGGACAGATCAACGAGGACCTGCCCAACTCCTGGGAGTGTCCCACCTGCACCACCATGGGCCTTAACCATGATTACAAGGTAACAAGCGTATAATCTAAAAGAGCTTATTAACGTCTATGCATAAGGGGCCATCCATAAATTACGTCATGCGTTAAGGGGAGAGGAACGGGTCGAGGAAGTGTGGCAAGGGGTGGGAGGGGTCCTAAATTTCGTGACATGATTTCAAAATTTAATACATTTATTAAAACACGAAATTCGAACTATTGACGAAAAACAAAATATGAAATCTAAAATTGCAATGTATTTGACGTCACATTAGGGAGGGGCGGGAGTCTCACAAATGTGACCAGCTGTGACAAGGATGTAGGGAGGGGGGAATCTTGAAATCCGTGATGTTTTAATAGTTGACCCGAATCCATTATTTACGTCACCGTCAATTAGGCTCAAAATTCATTTGATATTTTTATTAATTTTGTCCTAGTACCATATAACTTATTAAAATTTATTGAACTTTTGTTTGAATTTCAGCCTCGTCACTTTCGAGCACGCCAGAAGTCATCGGACCTCAGGCGAATGAGTGTGGGATCCGACGTCGGACAAATCGGCCACGGCTTACAGGTAAAACCATCACAAAATTGTGGACATTATTGAGGGTTGATCCCTCATTAGCCTATAATGAATTAGGTTCCTTATTGGAAGCTCCCTCGCTTTGGCTCCCCCTGCTTTACATTGTTTTGAAATATAGACATTTATATTGTAGAATTGTTTCCCGGGCTGATGTCCGCAAGTACACTTTAAATTTTAAAGTGTACTTGCGGACATCAGCCTTTAGAAGTTCCAAAGCGCGTATTTTCCGACCGGGAAAGCCACCAACGCAATGGCTTTTCTAACGTTGAACTATAACCAATTTATGGCCAAAAAAAAAATTGTTTTCAGAATAAGGCACCAGGAGCCACGCAGTCTCAGCTCAAATCGGAAGCCGGCTCGGATAACGAAGGCAAGAATGAAGTTCCACATATCAAGTCTGAGGACGGTAAATACGCCATCATTCAGTAACCGTCCGCTGCTGAAATAGGCCAAACAAATCAATAGGCCCGAAGAAATGGCTACAATTTATATTATTTTGACGAAACTTACGTTATTGTAAAGCATAAGCTACAGATTGTGTTCGCTGATCTTTTACGCTACATTTTCTTGACGTAATCCCTTAGTGTTTTTAACAAGAGTAATATAAGTAAGGTTCCATTTTACTGTTTACAAGCTTGGAAACAGCTGATCTTAAAAACAAGCGATCAGCTACTAGAACTTCTATTATATTTAGCTGATCGTTTACAGGTATGGTTAAATCTTTCTCATTACTTCAAGTATTTACCTGCATGCGCGGCCGTTGACCCCCGATCCGCCCTATTTACTAAAAGTTGATATTTTGAAAAAAACCTTTTGTTTTTTTCGTTAAATTTTGATACTACTGGGGTTACGCCTACACTCCACGTTCCTTGATTTGAATATCGGAGATTTGTGTATTAATAGCAATGTTTCCCAACAGAAATTAAACGCGAGGATGAAGGCCACCCTGTCGGCGAGGGCGAGGGCTGGGAGCCGCTGCCCAAGAAGCGGCGCGCGTCCGACGAGGACGAGGCGCCCAAGAAGCAGGCCCTGCGCGCGCACCTCGCGCTGCAGCTCACGCACCACTCCGCTAAGGTTAGGAAAGTTAGTCGGACATCATTACTTTTATTATTGGTATCAGGTGGCCGTACCCATGGCTTCTTAAAGCAGTATTGTTTTAATCTTATTTCAGAGTGAGAAAGAGATGGCGCTATACATCCTCTATAGCTCCGTCTCTTTCCCACACCGGAGAGACATTAAAACAATCCTGCTTTAAGACGGTATGGTGACGGCGTGGCCCAGGACTGGCCACGTAGCACGAATGCTCCCGGAGAGGTGGGCACGGATCGTAACTGACTGGTCACCTGTTGTGCGAAAGTAGAGCGCGGCGAAGGTGTTGTGACGATCTGATCTTATTTGCGGGGTGAGCATGGCCAAAGATCGCACAGGATAGAGAGGTTTGGATGGAGAAAGGGGAAGCTTCTGCCCAGCAGTGGGACACTTGAAGGGAGGAAAAAAACACCTTTACCCCGTTTTACACACACGGAAAACGGGGTCAACGGGTCCCGTGTTCTTCCCCTAGAGAGCGATATGAAGTGGCCATATTCGCGCGAAACTTCGGCTAAAACGTGGCGTAAGGCTAATGGTTGGGTTAGGGCACGCCACAATAGTGGCGATAAGTCCCCTCTTTGAGGAGTGGCTAGAGAGGCGCCACGGCGCCCTCACCTTCCGCCTGACGCAGGTCCTCACCGGACACGGTTGTTTCGGGAGGTTCCTGCACCGAATCGAGCGGGAGGAAACGCCCGGGTGTCACCACTGCGAGGATCGGCCGGAGGACACGGTGGAGCACACTGTGGAGCTATGCCCCGCTTGGGCTGAGCACCGCCGTGTCCTCGTAGCGGCGATTGGCGGCGGCGACCTCTCGCGTCCGGCCCTGGTTCAATCCATGGTCCGGAGCGAGAGGGAATGGGAAGCCGTCGCCTCCTTCTGCGAAGTAGTCATGCTAGCGAAGGAGGTGGCGGAACGTGAGAGGGAGAGAACCTCACGTCCCAGCCGCCGCGGGAGACGCCCCGGGCGTCGGGGGGCAACCAGTGGCCCCCGGCCACCGTAGGCGCGGGCCTGTGGACGGTGAGTAATGGGCTAGCTCACCGTCCGTCCGTCTTATGACGACAGACCGTGCCGACGGCGCGTTCGTGTTCCACGCGCGCCTCAAGGAGATGTCAGCAAATCGGAAGGGGTCCGAGAGGGCCGATGCCTGCCAGGGCTGCGGGTTGTTCGAAAGAGATACCGTGCCCCTGGAACGCAAAGGGCTAAGAAGGAACATGGATGGGTTTTAGTCAGTCAAGTCTGACACTCTCTTCCGCTCCGCCCAGAGCGGAAGAAGTCATTTGATGATTTCCCATCCTAAAAAAAAAAAAAAAAAGGATAATGGTTGGGTTGTCTTTTATGTGGCGAAGGCAAAGAAACGTGTTATGCCGAGTATTATGTGATTTATTACTGAATTAGCTAAAAGGTATACACCACCACAACCTATACAACTCGCACGTTGTTATTGCCAAATTCACTTCAAGACATTAAAAAAAATTTGAATAAAAAAAATAAACTTGACCTGTGGTGCCCCACATGACGTTTTATCCTAGAAGACGTTCTTGTATCAACTAGTTCTGTCTTAAACCAGGTGTTTATGAATCCGCAGATAATGAAGAAGCCGATATACCCGATCCGGCCGGCCCCGCCGCCGAGCGCGGCCTGCAACCCGGCGGGCTCGCCGTGGCTGGACCGCGAGGCCATGCTGTCCGTGTTCGCCAAGCTCACGCCGCACGAGCTCGCCACCTGCGCGCTCGTCTGCAAGGCCTGGGCTGAGTACTCGGTAAGTTGAACATGTTATAAACATGAATAATGCTCTATGAAGGTATATTTACACTCGTGCGCTTTCATCTCTACCTGAGACACGCGTGTGACGTTAAAGCGAATGCAAGCTTAAGAGCGTTTATATCCTACGGCATTTCATACAAACTTTCAAGTCGTTATTTTCCGAAATGACTAAACAGATTTTAATGAAACTTCCTACGCATAAGCAGTATACATAGGTCTAAAAAGTTACTAAAAAACATTTTCGAAATGTCTTTTAAAAATGAAGATAATTGGAAATTTCTGTTTCTATATATAACTAGCTGTCCCGCGCAACTTCGTCTGCGTCACATTTTCCCCGTTTTCGCAACACTTTTCATTGCTGCTCCGCTCCATAAGGATATATATAATCACGCTACGACCAATGGGTCGTAGCGTGATTATATATATCCTTCCCCAGGTTGAAATCTATCTTCTTGCCAAATTTCATTAAGATCCGATCAGCCGTTTAGTCGTGAAGAGGTAACAAACAAACAAACAGAGTGACTATCGCGTTTATAATATTAGTATGGATTAAAAATCGGTCTAATTTAGCTGTAACATTATTTTTCGAAAATGTTCGAAAATAACGACTTGAAAGTTTGTACGACTTGTGTTTGTGTTTGAAATGCCGTAGGGTATAAACGCTCTTAACGTCACGCCGTTTATCCACAAATGGTTGGGCAGATGTGTATCTATTAGTACACCCACATTTAAACAAATAAATACATATTTAGCCAGCAATGTCAAAGTTCCATGTAATAGGCGTACAGCGAGCTTATTGCCATCAACTGGGCACACTCTGTGTGTCTGCTACTAAGAATTCCTGATGGGGAATCGGACCCAGGACCTCTGCTCAGCAGTCGCGCTTGTGACCAACAACATCATTTTAGGGCAAAGCGTTGACATTGACACAAAAACCGAGCGGAGCGAAAACGTGCAAAATTCGACCAATCCTAGGAAAAACGAATGACGCGATGTGGATTTTAATCGTGATTTACGCTTATCGCCTCGCTCCGCTCGTCACCACTTTGATGGAAATCCGGCCCAATGCGCTGATTCACTTGGTGAATTGGGTTATTACACGATATTGATGTCTGACTTATGAGAGCTGCAATTGAAAGATGAAAATGGAAGCGCGCACGATAGGAAACGATACCTGCGTTGCAGTTGCAAGAGATAATATTGACCCTATATTTCCAGATGGATCCCTCTCTGTGGCGCAGCATGTCATTCGTGCAAGTGCGCGTATCGGCCGCTCAGCTGGCCGGTATCGCCAGGCGACAACCACTGTCACTGGGACTCGAGTGGTGCCATCTTGCTAGGAGGCAACTCGCATGGTAATTATTAGTTTAGAATTTGATTTACACTTGATCTCACTGTTATTGTTTGGTGCTACAGAACCTTTTGTGCACGAGTCCGACTCGCACATGGCCGGTTTTATTATTTTGTCGCAGTAGGTGTGAAAAGTAGAGTATGCTCTTCTGCGATAAAAGTGTCTTCCTCGGGGGTCGGAAGCCCTAGAATACGTCGCTGCGTTCTAGATTCAAAATATTACCTGTGACGTAAGACACTGTTATCCCATTGGTGCCTAATTTATTATTTTGTGCTTACATAATCAATGAAATGTTTGGAATAACTGTTTATTAGGTTAAACGTTTTTGGATGTAAAAAGCTAACATAATGATGTACATTTCGTATTGTGCAGGTTACTAGCCCGGCTGCCGGCGCTGCGCTCGCTGTCGCTGGCGGGGTCGCCGGCCGAGGCCGCGCTGGCACTGCGCAGCGGCGCGTGCCCGCCGCTGACGGCGCTGGACCTGTCGTTCGCGCGCGCGCTGGACGACGCCAAGCTGCGCGGCGTGCTGGCGCCGCCCGAGAGCTCGCGCCCCGGCGGCGGCACCACCACGCGCGCCGAGCCCTCGCGCCTGGCCGCGCTCGCCGTGCTGCGCCTGCCCGGCACTGACATCACTGACGTCGCCATGCGCTATGTCGTACAGGTACAGACGCTCATACTGTCTTAAATTGTATCCACGCATGCCCAGTGCATGTTGGCGGATGCCGCAAATTATTCGAATTTTCGGCCGTAAAAGTAATGTTTTTTTTGGTTTCCAGGCATTACCAAAGCTAGTGGAGCTAGACGCATCATCGTGCGCACGGCTCACGGACGCGGGCGCGGCACAGCTGGCACACCACGGGCTGCAGCGCCTGTCGCTGGCGGGCTGCCGCCTGCTCACCGAGGCCGCGCTCGACCATCTGGCGCGCTGCCCCAACCTCGTGCGGTAAGCACACCTTCAAATACGCAGAAAGACATTTCATACAAATTTTCAAGTCCTTTTTTTTTCGAAATGACTGAACCGATTTTAATGAAACTCCATACGCATAAGCAGGATACATAGATCTAAAAAGTTATTAAAAAACATTTTCATGAAACAGTCTGTATGAAATGCCGTAAGGTGTAAACGCTCTTAACATTCAGCGGACAGACGGCCATTGCTGGATATAAGCCTTCCTTCTACCCGTATCCAGCAGATTGCCGTGACCTTCACCAGGTTCTAAAGTCAATTCATCAAGTCGCGCTCTCGGCTATACATTCTATGAACGATGAACCCCATCTGACATTTGTCGGGTTGTCGGCCACCTGGGTTCTCTTATTTGGCTCTCTCGACAATAAAGATTTCTGCAAATAGAATAGACACTGACCTGAATGATTTCTTCTGTACAGGCTGGATCTCCGACATGTGCCTCTCGTCTCAACGCAGGCGGTCATCAAATTCGCGGCCAAATCGAAGCACAACCTGCACGTTAAGGACGTGAAGCTGGTGGAGCTGCGGAAGACCTGATCCGAGGCAGAGGGCGCGTCGCCGGCGCCCGAGGTCGCGGCCGCGCAGACGGACGCCGCCTGAAGCCTGAACAGTGATATATAGTGAGTGACGGTGTGTTGGTCGCATACCACAGACAGTTTGGTTCACCTGTTGCCACGTGACACGCGAACTTCACGTTGTTGATATTTTAAGTTAGCACATTCTAGTCTAGTTCTACATCATCGACCCTAGAAATAACCCGCAATCCATTGTCTTCTTTCATGACAGCTTCTCTCAAGTACTTAATTCTAATTGGCATTTAACCTAAGATTTGGTTCGATCGTTTTGTTGAATGTTACAATAGTGTGAAATTTAAAATAAATATGATAGTTTCTCGAAGATTTTGTACTAGTTATATTTCGCACAACATATCAGACTATGCTATCAACACACAGTTTCTACAACCTAATGTAGATATTTTTGCAAAGACTTGATGCCTACACTGGTACTATTATTAACGTGATACGATTTCTGATTAGGAAAAATATTATTAGGAAAGAAATTTTGTTAGAAGAAAAGTACTCAAAATTAAGTCTTAAAAAAAATGTTCAAATTGTACCAGTTTTTAGTTGACTATTTCAATTCTGCAATAAATGACTTGTGCCAACATATAGATTCTATATGAGAAAGCACATTTATCACTGCACAATCAAATAAAATATATCATAGTTATATATATTAATTTTATTGCATGCTGTTGCATCGGTATTATATTTTATTGTTAGTTTACGTTTGTAACTCTTTTAGTTGAAGACCATTTGGACCACGAGAGGCTCCCATTTTAAATATTGACTGAAAATTCTGAAATTATTGTTGAAACTTGTAAAATAGCATTTTGCAATATCACACTTAGCTCTAGCGTGAAAGTATATTTTTATTAACTTTGTATTGTTATGTGCAATAGATGTACAATTAAAAACGTACATTGCATATCTATTGTCAAAGTTATGTGTGATATTGCAGCCTGATGATACAGTATAAATTTTTATGTATGTATGATCATATTTTCCGCAATGTTTTTGTTGTAAATAGCATTTTATTTTATTTATTAAACAGTAATATTCCTAAAGAAAGCTAAGTTTTAGTTACATGACAATTCAAAATTGCTTAGGTTGTATTGTTTAGTTCTAGTCCCTTTGTAGGTTTAAGCTGTAAGTTCTATGACATCGGGCGATTTATGTGAAAGTATTATCAATTGAGGACTGTGTGAATGGCCTGGAGATGTCCTACCAAGAGGATAGTCTAACAAATTGGCACGTCTGTGTCATATTAACTTGTCTGAGTATCGTCTTCATAGAGACATCTTTAATGTCACATAGTCAATTCTCCCGCTGATTCACTCATCATTCAACATGCTTTTATCCAAATAGCTTTTGATTTAGACATGCGACTTACCTCGCAGCTGGCCCCCATACCATAAAGTTACGGAACAAACATCTCAAATATTCGCTCCAAAGAACTCCATTTTTTAATTTACTTCCATTAAAATTATAATAAGGAAAGACAATATTGTAAAGACACAGTTTAAAAAAATATATACAGATGTTATTTGGGCACCAAATGTAAAGAAATTCAAGATTTTATGATTATTTTAAATTAAAAAATGGAGTGACATACCTGTTTACTTCCAGAGCCTGTACATAAGAGAAACAGTTATGTCATACGTTAGTGTGTAAGATAACCGACTCTGGTCACAGTAAGCGAGGTCGGAGGGCCGCCTATAGTGTTAGTATAGGAGAAATACCTTTTAGTGTAACTAATAAGATTTTTTTTGTACACATTTGTCGAATTTTGTGAAAGACGCCAGTATATCAGTGTGACGTAGTTGGAGAAAGATGTTTTACTTATCAGATAATATGCAAAGATTAATAATAGTTATAATATTATATTATATTATTATGCAGTTATATTATATTCCTTTCCAGCCCGGTAGGACTGGAAATGGCAGCCTAGTAATACTGGCGTCGAAAAAGCAGCGATATAATTTGACGATTGGTACTAACTCCACGGACTGTATGTATGTACATTGATAGATAAGTTCGTTATCGAGTAACATTATTACTTGGAACCGTAAGCTCCACGATATCGAGCTAGATTCTAAGCATTGTGTGCCTCTGTTATAGACAATTAGATATAGACAAAAAAAAGATTGTTTGTAAAAAAAAATACTTGTGACAACTATGATCATCAAAATTTACGGATTTAGATAAAAAAAAAAACAAATTGATGAGTGATTTTTGAGCGTTAATTTTAAGATAGATATTATCTAGTTTTGTAAGCTGCCTTTATGCGAGTGTTGATCAATATGGGATAGCATTTTTATATGTCTCGCAAGGCATTGTCGTTGGCAGTTACGGTGATATTACATGCCAATGGCTAGGTTTATGTAAAGCGAGATGACGCGACGTATGTTCGTACCGCGTTCTCGGAAAGTAACATTGTATCATTGGTTACCATAAGCATAAAATAATATTGGAAATTAATATTTACAATGAAGTATTTATTGTGTTTTATTTCTCTAGTTTTTAATCCCCTACATACCACTATTTTCATAACATATTTATGACCCAAAAAAAGAGTGTAATGTTTTCAGGGTTCATGTATTATCAACATAACAACATACTTACATTATCCTGAGGGTTAGTTAGAAAGAGGGATGTCTGTGACTACCGCGCCGGAGCACCAACGCCAATCGCTTCCATATTTGGTAAATTATCATTTCTCAATTGGTTCTAATTAGTTCTCGAACATCAAAATGAGTACCTTAGTAGTTTTTGAGAAAGTCGACTTTGAAGGTGATCGGTAGTCCCTAGATCCCTTCAGCAGGAACACCATGAGCGTAAAAAGAGGGCATGCAGCCATTGTAAGTATACAAATAATTACTACTCTTATAAGTGATTCATGTGTCACTGACTCTGGCAGGGCCACCATCAGGGATTTTAATTTTGAAAACACAAAAACTTAGTCGATATTTGGCGACAAATTTCGACTAATTAGTCGAAATTTGTCGCCAAATATCAGAATTTGTCGGTCACTGGTTCAAAAGATAAGGGTTTATAGGTGGCCGATCTGGAGAGACTGTCACTGACTCTGGCAGGGCCACCATCAGGGATTTTAATTTTGAAAACACAAAAAAATTGTCGCCAATTAGTCGAAATTTGTCGCCAAATATCAGAATTTGTCGGTCACTAGTTTAAAAGATATAAGGGCTTATAGGTGGCCGATCTGGAGAGAGTCTCCCCAGCAGGGCCATATTTATATCTCAAAAACTAGGGCACCTAGCAAAGATCTGTTTTCTCCCATATTTTGTCGCCAATTAGTCGGAATCAGTCGCCAAATATCAGAAAATTTTCGGTCACTGGTTCAAAAGATCAAGGGTTTATAGGTGGCCGATCTGGAGAGTCTCCCCAGCAGGGCCACATTTATATCTCTGAAACTAGGGCACCTAGCGAAGATCTGTTTTCTCCCATATTTTGTCGCCAACTAGTCGCAATTCGTCGCCAAGTACTAAATACTTTATGTAGTTTCTAGACAGTATCTATGACATCTTATGGAGGAATGTTTGTTTCGAATTAAATAAATATAAACTTATTCTATAATTTCAACCCACCATAGGGAAGCTGTATTCATTACCTGTTTATTTAACACAATGTGCACTTACCACTTACACGCGTGTACAGACGAGCTGCTTAGAACGAGTTGGCCGTCACGTAAGTTAAAGTCAGCCAGATAATTAAAGTGGAACTTATTATGAATAGTTACAAACTCGAGTGTTGTTATCTCTAGGTATTCCTAAAATATAAAAACGGAGAAAAGAGCGATATAATAAAATTTATATTATAATAAAATTTGATTACAATTGACAATACGTTTAAGTATTTTAAACATTTTACTAAAGGTACGGTATTTTTTTATTATTCTAACGTTAATTAGAGCTTAACATTGTAAACTGGTAAAACAGTTGCATGCGACTGTACATCTTGACACCAAATAGACCAAGAGCAAGCTTTAATGTTTTCAAAGAAGTTTAAGCCACTCTAACCTAGTAATTTAAAACGTAAAAACATGATTTTAATTGAGAATTTATCTCTCTCGGACATTTCTAAAAACTTTAGACCGATAAAACTAGAAGTATATTACACAAATGAACAGAAATATTTTGTCTTGGTAATTTTTCGTGAACTCTCCGATCTAGCTCTTGGACTATACCTTACTAATTGAACTCATTATATCTCCTAAACTAAGACCCGATTAAATCTGTGACTTGGCGACAAATTGCGACAAATTGGCGACAAAATATGGGAGAAAACAGATCTTCGCTAGGTGCCCTAGTTTTAGAGATATAAATGTGGCCCTGCTGGGGAGACTATCTCCAGATTGGCCACCTATAAACCCTTATATCTTTTGAACCAGTGACCGACAAAGTCTGATATTTGGCGACTGATTCCGACTAATTGGCGACAAAATATGGGAAAAACAGATCTTTGCTAGGTGCCTTAGTTTTTTGAGATATAAATGTGGCCCTGCTGGGGAGACTCTCTACAGATCGGCCACCTATAAACCCTTATATCTTTTGAACCAGTGACCGACAAATTCTGATATTTGGCGACAAATTTCGACTAATTAGCGATCAATTTTTTGTGTTTTCAAAATTAAAATCCTTGATGGTGGCCCTGCCAGAGTCAGTGACACCTGGAGAGAGTCTCCCCAGCAGGGCCACATTAATATCTCAAAAACTAGGGCACCTAGCAAAGATCTGTTTTCTTCCATATTTTGTCGCCAATTTGTCGGAATCAGTCGCCAAATATCAGAATTTGACGGACACCGGTGTCACTGACTCTGGCAGGGCCACCATCAGGGATTTTCATTTTGAAAACACAAAAAAATTGTCGAAATTTGTCGCCAAATATCAGAATTGGTCGGTCACTGGTTCAAAAGATATAAGGGTTTATAGGTGGCCGATCTGGAGAGAGTCTCCCCAGCAGGGCCACATTTATGTCTCAAAAACTAGGGCACCTAGCATAGATCTGTTTTCTTCCATATTTTGTCGCCAACTAGTCGGAATCAGTCGCAAAATATCAGAATTTTTCGGTCACTGGTTCAAAAGATATAAGGGTTTATAGGTAGCCGATCTGGGGAGAGTCTCCCCAGCAGGGCCACATTTATATCTCTAAAACTAGGGCACCTAGCTAAGATCTGTTTTCTCCCATATTTTGTCGCCAATTCGTCGCAATTTGTCGCCAAGTCACAGATTTAATCGGGTCTTAGTTTAGGAGATATAATGAGTTCAATTAGTAAGGTATAGTCCAAGAGCTAGATCGAAGAGTTCACGAAAAATTACCAAGTTTTTTTTTTCTATTAATATATGTAATATACTTCTAGTTTTATCGGTCTAAAGTCTTTAGAAATGTCCGAGAGAGATAAATTCTCAATTAAATTCATGTTTTTATGTTTTAAATTACTAGGCCTAGGCCTAGGTTATTAGTGGCTTAAACTTCTTTGAAAACATTAAACTTTGCTCTTGGTCTATTTTGTGTCAAGATGTACAGTCGCATGCAACTGTTTTACCAGTTTACAATGTTAAGCTCTAATTAACGTTAGAATAATAAAAAAATACCGTACCTTTAGTAAAATGTTTAAAATACTTAAACGTTGAAAATGTATTGTCAATTGTAATCAAATTTTATTATAATATTAAATTTATTATATCTCGCTCTTTTCTCCGTTTTTGTATTTTCGGAATACCTGGAGATAACAACACTCGAGTTCGTAACTATTCATAATAAGTTCAACTCTAATTTAACTGGCTGATTTTAACTTACGTAAGAACAGATTAAATCTGTGACTTGGCGACAAATTGCGACTAGTTGGTGACAAAGTATGGGAGAAAACAGATCTTCGCTAGATGCCCTAGTTTTAGAGATATAAATGTGGCCCTGCTGGGGAGACTCTCTCCAGATCGGCCACCTATAAACCCTTATATCTTTTGAACCCGTGACCGACAAATTCTGATATTTGGCGACAAATTTCGACTAATTAGCGACAATTTTTTTGTGTTTTCAAAATTAATATCCCTGATGGTGGCCCTGCCAGAGTCAGTGACACGTGATTCATCTATCTATATAAATGAATCCCTATTTCCCTTAGTCACACCAGTACTTGAGAACGACTTAATTCATCTTCACCATCATCATTTCAGCCGAAAGACGTCCACAGCTGGACATAAGGCCTTCCCCAAAGGGGGGTTTTGCCATTATCGCCACGCTTGGCAGGCAGGTTGGCGATCGCAGTACCTACGGTTTGTCTCTCGGATAAACTAGAAGTATATTACACATTTTAATAGAACTTTTTTTCTCGGTAGTTTTTCGTGAACTCTTCAATCTAGCTCTTGGACTATACCTTACTAATTGAACTCATTATATCTCCTAAACTAAGACTCGATTAAATCTGACAAATTGCGACCAATTGGCGACAAAGGTGCCATAGTTTTAGAGATATAAAATGTGGCCCTGCTTGGGAGACTCTCCAGATTGGCCACCTATAAACCCTTATATCTTTTGAACCAGTGACCGACAAATTCTGATATTTGTCGAAAAATGTCGACTAATTAGCGACTATTTTTTGGTTTTTTCAAAATTAAAATCCCTGATGGTGGCCCTGCCAGAGTCGGTGACACGTCCGGTTGTTGCAAAATGCACAGAGAACGCTGCTGCCCATTTACTGGCTAGTATCTTAGTCGCCTCTTACGACACCCACGGGGAGATATGGGATGGTGCTATTCTTAACGTCCTACACCATACAGACCATCATACAGACAGCATACAGATTCAGATCATACAGACACCATACAGATTCATCTTTTTAATGTTTTCTAATAGAGTCTACTAGGATAAAATGAACCCCTCTATTTCTCTTGGTAACGCCGCGCCATACCTAACTTGTGAATGACTTAACCAATTTCATTCATCTTTTTTTTTCATGTTTTGTAATAATTTGTAGAAGGTTCTTAAGTAAGTAAGTGGGTAGGAACAAGTGCATTGCCACGCATGCGGGGATCAGCTAGTTTCTTAATAATAAAACAACAAACATTTGCATTTACCGATAAATCAACGATGATAACTTTCGCGTTCTCGTTCAGCAGCTTCACAAGTTTGAATGTGCTGATTCAAAGTTTGAGGAGCTTGTCGCTTTCCTCAAACCTAAATAGAAAATTACTAGCCTGAAAGATCAAATTAATACCCTAAATTCAATTAGAGTAAGTAGTCCAGTAGTTTACGAGAAATGCCATGGTGGGGTGATGGCGGTAGTCACGGTAGTAGTCAAATTTTCATTTCAAGATTTCCCTATTATAAGCTCTGATTTCTTCCCAAATTTATACAAAAAAAAACTTCTAAAGAAGATATAGTGACCAAAAATTCAGATTCCTAAATGTTGTATTTTATGATAAATTAGCTTTAAATATCGAACTACTACGTCATACTAAATCTCCGCGTAGGTAGTACCCGACCAAATTAAGTTGACATTTATGGATTAGAAAAATGTGTTTCCACATATCAATGCGAGACAATTTGTGTACCTATTATGTTAGAAAAACACATATCATAAACAGCTCAATACCATTGCCAACATAATACCATAATACCGTTATCAGGCCTACGATGTCCTCCCATACTTTAGTACTAATGCTGTAACAGAAATATTATAAAACCAAATGATTTTAAAAGAGTAACCATGGAGTTTCTTGCCGGTTCTTCTCCATAGGAAACGACCAACCCGAACCGAGCACCTTTTTGTCGACGATTTATAAGTGCCCCTGTAGGCCTATGTAAAACAAAATTATTTTGATTTTTTGATAATTTGATCGGTACGCGGAGATTTAGTATGAAAAAGTAATTAAAGCTAATTTCTCTCAATAGTAACAATTGCTACGGTCTCCGTCGATCAGATAGTCAGTCGCTTCATGTAAAATTCTGTTATTTGGCTTCCCTAATTATTTTGTCGCTATTTCTTATCGGTTTTAGGAACATATTTTAATTTCTAAAAAAACACCCTGTAGGTTCCTACAGCTGTACCTAGCATACTTATCAGTACGGCCCAATTTATTAAAAGTTAGTAGGTATTTAAAATGCTATGCAAATGGTAAGTAATTATGAAAAAAACGCGTAGACATTTCGGGAATCGAAATCACAATATTATTTGCCATAAAATATTGAATGGTATTTCATAGTTGTAATTATTGATATGTACTTATGTAATGATAAACTTGATAGTCAGAATTTTAAATTAATGGTACTGCTTCAACGAATTTCCTATCATGTAGGTAGGTAGGTACTTACCCAAATGAATCTAATTTATGTCATGCCAACGGCGAATAATAGAGCCGAGATTTACAATAAGATACTCAGGGCTTAAAAAATACTGAATTGGCACTTCAATACTAATTTACGAAGACCCTCTTATATACGGTATATACCTACAGAAGAAGTACCTATTTCTATTTCAACACGCACTCCCCTCTTATAAAATACGAGAGGCGTCGAGATTAGTCCAGAATCCAATTACATTTTCCAAATTTCCCATTTTTTCCTCGCCGCGGGTTCAAAGCTCACAGAAAATTATTTTCTTCGCTCCCTAAGAAATGAAAAATAAACGTGGTACGGGAGGAGCGTCTCTGAGAAAGAACCTAAAGCAATCTGTACGTGGGAGCAGGATGGAGGATGGATGGATACTGTAGCGTGAAAGAGATAGTTAGAAGAGGTTTTTGTTCGGCCGCCCGCGGGGATTTGTCAAATACGTAGTACGCGCGCTTTTTTTCTTGTTTTTTTTTTCAGGCGGGAGGTTGTGACTTCAATTGCAAATGAACCTGCGCTGAAGTGCAAACTTCGCTCGAGGGCGCAAGAAAACCTGACACAGAAAAAAAACATTTTCATAAATCTGGGTCAATTTTCAAATATAATTTGTAGGCGTTGCTTTCAGTAAGGAAAATGAAAGTCTTTTTGGTGATAGGCCAATTTTCGTCTTGTTTGTTTTTCACTCAACAGACATTTGGTTCGTACAAATATCTGAAAACTTTTCTATCTTGTGTCGCCGAAGGAGGCCGAGAAAACTGGCGTAATGACTTAGAAGCGTTAATAGGAGATTGGCCGGAGAAAGCAAAATAGGTAAAGAAAAGAGTCGCGATTGCTAAGTATGAGAACCTGTGTTCGATACCCGAGTCGAGCAAATTGTGATTGGGTTTTACCATCAGAAATTTCTCAGTAGCAGCCACGGAGTCTGGATTTGTGCTCGGTTGATGGCAATAGGCCTACCTCCAACTCATGGGACTTCAACGTGGCGTAACTGGCGAAATATGGCTGTACTATCAATAACACTAGTAACGGGATATTTACCATGTTTATTATTTGTTATGAGTTCCCGATATTTCGGCGCTGTTGCAAACTCCATGATCACGGATAAACGGGTGTACTATTGAGTACCTACACCTGTGCCTAACCCTTCTTGGATTACAGGTGTGATATTATGTTAAAAGAGTGGAAACTCAAAAGCTATGGGGTCAATAGACAGGTTGAACAAAAAAAGTTAACTTTTCGTCACATAACACTAAATTTTTAGTTAGCCTGATATCTTCGATTTCCACTTAATCCTTCACAAACAATCCCAAACAACACAGCATCCTTGTATCACAGAGAAACATGGACAGATGGCCAGA
This sequence comes from Cerastis rubricosa, assembly GCA_949152445.1. Taxonomy (NCBI): domain Eukaryota; kingdom Metazoa; phylum Arthropoda; class Insecta; order Lepidoptera; family Noctuidae; genus Cerastis; species Cerastis rubricosa. The sequence goes on along the minus strand of OX424545.1, from coordinate 13,778,408 downwards.
CGATTCAGATACACCCCTCCTGCAATTGGCCGCAATATAAAATGAATTACATACTTGTTGGCGTAGACATAATGTTACAGTTTTATGGTCGCCGTACACAGGGGTTGTTCGACCTTTGGGTTCATTTGCATTTTTATTGGAAAATGATCGTAATTATCTAACATGGTTATGTTTTTGAAGTTATTTTCTGTGGTCGCAGCAAAGCTTAGGTTGGTTAGTCGTTGGTCCCGGCTGTAAGTTGTAGATCTTTGACAGTCGTTACCTACGGGTAATCGCAAACGTTGCTCGAGGCTTAAAATACAGTTCGGAAAACTTTGAATGCAGAAGAAGACACTAGTTATCCCCACTAGTCAGGAACAGACTTTTGCAGAGACCTAAGAGCCTTGGGATCACTGGCGGTACTACTAACATACAAGCCTAAAAGCTTGGCTTTACCTTAAAACCTATTATTCTGCATGATGTTAATATTTCTGAACAGTCTGCTTGCCTTATGCGTTGGAAAGCCTGCCACTAGGTGGACCGATGACCTGGTGAGGGTTGCGGGGATCCGCTGGTACGAGGCGCACGGGATCGGTCAATGTGGCGTCACTTGGGGTAGGCCTATGTCCAGCCGTGGACGTCTTTCGGCTGAAATGATGATGATGATGGGCTTGCTGTATTGTTGGCCTCTTAGTACGCCACTGCTTCAGGATAGTTAGTTTAAGTAGTTAGTCATTGCTATTAGCGAAAAAACACGAACTAACAACAGCCGTACTTACTGGAGATAGATTCCCTACGCTAGCTGATATCAGGTGGGCTGGAGGGTAGATATCGATCGGCGCCCGCACGCCACGCTAACCGCTGATTCGCGCGCCGCTGACGTTGACGGCCGTCTGGCAGCTGCCTTGTGTACTGTCGTGAAGGTGGACGGGTAGCGGCAGCAGATTCGTTGATGGATGGTCGGAATAGGAAAAGTATTTCATAAACGTAACTTTTTAACGTTTGGATTTCGCCTGTACCGTGGGTGCTATAAGAAACATTTAAACTCACAATCAGCCAGCCCTGGAACAACTATATGTTGGCCATATAAATATTGATTCCGAGCGGGGATTGAACCAGCGACACGCAGCGCAGCAATCAATAAGCTCAGCCACTGAGGCAACCGTGCTTTCTGGGTGATGTAAGTAGGTAATCGTCGTCTCCTCACTTCAATTTAAACATCTCTGTATTTTGCATCTGCTACTGACCAGTGAAGCGATTTACCTAAAAACTATTAAGAAAACATCCTCCAAATTCAATCATAAATGCTGATGTATTATTGCCAGAATAAATGGTGAGGAAACCATCTTTAACAGACCAATCGACACTAGTATTTTTTAAGCACTTGTAATTTTTGCGTGTAACCTCACCCGCAGGAGCACGCAGCGAGTACGAGTCAACATGGCAATGGCATGATTTCAGGGCAATGGGTACTTAGGTATGGAGAAGCTCGAGGCTAAATAAAAACAGCCACTCTGGTGGATCTTAAGGTTAAGCCGCGCTTGCCTAGCTCGGTCCATGGATGGGTAACCACCCAATACATACCGAGTTACGTCTGTGCTTCGGATTGGTAATTTGTAAATCTTTCACAGTCGTTACAAGTAGTCAGTAGTCAACTCCAACAACACCCAGTCTCACTCAGAGGTATCGTATTACCCAGCTAGTACCGGGCCAGTACTAACTGGTTCGTGGAGGTCAGATACTAGGCAGTCGCTACATGTAAAATACGGTTCCCTATCCATTTGCATAAAATTTTAAGACCTAATATAACTTAGCATAATTTTGTTTGGCATTATTATAATTTCGCATAATATAATTACGCATAACAGCTTACGCATAATTTTTTAAGCATTATTTCTGTAACCATAATAATGATTAAGCATAATATTCTAAAGCATAAATTTATAAAGCATAAAGTTCTAAAGCATAACTTTTTTAAGCATAATATCCTAAAGCATACATTTATTTACGCTTGCTTTTATGCTTGCTTGCATGCAGCAAACAAGCAAGCATGCAGCATGCAGCATTCAAGCGAGCATGCAACATGCAGCAGGCAGGGTTTCTGTCACGGCTTCGGCGCTGCGGGCCTCCGGCGGCCCCACGCCTGCTAATCGTCGCAGACGGCTTTCGCTCACCAACGCAGCTTCGGCTTGTTGGCCGGCTTCGCCGGCCAGCCTCAGCCGCGGCGGCTCGCTCGCAGCCACCTGCTCCTCAGCCCGCGGGCCGCCTCGTCCCTACGAGCCTACGCGATTTTAAATTACACTCTAGGGGTAGGACAAACAAGACTACGTGGAGTCGGTTTTGCAGCAATTCGGTTCTGACACTAACTTTTGTTGCACAGCATATTAAATTTTTAACCAACAATATTATATAATTGTTACAGAACTATAGCAAATTGGTTTGATCAGAATTATGTATGGGGCACTACAAGTTCACCACCACCATTTCCACCCAAAGTCTCACAACATCTAATAAATTCTTCAGATAAAAGTTATCTCGCGATTGAAAAATCATTTAAGTTACATAATGTTATAAATCATTTCCATGAAAATTGTTTTTGTTATTTATATTAATTGTATGCCTAAATATTATTATGCTAATAGTCATTAGGCCTACTAACGTTATGCGAATCAAATTTATGCCAAAACAAATTAGTCTTTAAGATGATTATGCCAACATAAAATGTATGCCTAAAAAAATTATGCCGACGTATTATTATGCCAAAACAAATTGTGCCAAAATCGTTATGCCGAAGTATATTAGGACAAAGAACATTATGCGAAAAGAAGGGATCCCGTAAAATACTTGTAGCTGCATCCGGTTATACTGGAAGATGACGCCAAAACAGTTTGGAAAAAGGCTAGGCAGTTGATGAAGTCATATTATTTCTACGAAGAAAATTTTACCAAATTGTTAGTTTTACCCTACTGATGGCTTGTCGTTGCGATGGTAATACTGCTCAGTACGAGAGGAACCGCGGTTTCGGACATTTGGTTCATGCACTCGGCCGAGTGGCCGGTGGTGCAAGGCTGCCATCCGCGAGATTATGCCTCTAAAGCCGAAGCCAGCCTATGAAATTAGCACTAAATTAATAGAAATTCAAAACTATTATTTGTCTGCTACCCCTACATAAGGCCAAGCCACCACTGAGTGGCGTGCACGCGACACGACAGCCGCGTCTGCCATCACGCACATCGTTCGTCGAAAACCTGTGGTTTACAGACCTAGCTGAATAAATAACAGTACGAGAAATACCGGTGTTAACATGACGGTAATTGTAATAGCTAACTCGTGTACACTTGGGTTTAGGCATCATTTATTAATTAGTGATTGGATTTCTTTGATTTGGAGGTCTGTATAATTTAAGTAAGTAGGTAGGAAGTGGTCTCTCCTGCCTAGTATGAGGTATGATTACTGGGTCGGGCGGAATAATACTTACTGGGTTTCAATCAGGAGTTTCTCTGTAGCAGCCACAGTCAGTACAGCAGCAGTTGATTTTTGTGGTTGATGACCGCTGGCTCGCGATTCCATAGGACAACATTACTTGACTGGGGAAAGTATAATCAAAATTAAAATATTTTATTTTACATAGGCTTAATTGCTTACATGGGCACTTATAAAATGTCGACAAAAGGTGCACGATTCGGGTTGGTCGTTTCCTATGGAGAAGAACCGGCAAGAAACTGGTTACTCAAAAAAATCTCAAAAAAATCAAAGTATCGGAGGGCAGCGTAGGGCCGACAAGAAGTCGTTACTTACTACAAAAGGTAGAACAGGATAAAGAAATTACTGCCTATTTGGTTTACCCTGTTAAATAAAATAAACTAATATTATATATATCTGGCTAGTAGCAGCTTCAGCTAGATGAGAGAGTTGGCGACGATAGAGCTAAATGTCGTTCAATTGGAGAAACCGTATTATGTCTAGCTGTAGACTACTGTTATAGGCCCCTAGATTTCCCCTAGGGGAAACTTCCGATAATGATAGGTGAAACTTGCCCGATTTCTAAATTTTGAATTACGAAGATTAAGATCATCTTGTTGCCCTCTGTGCGCCAAAACATGCAGTTGAAATGATCTTTGTGCCACCACCAACTACATCGACACCAAGAAAATAAACACGACAAGGACAAGAAAAGATGGTCAATTCGTAGATAAACTCTGGTCAAATAACATTTTTCATCACTACCGAACATCATGAAAAATCATTTTTCTGGCAAAACATCTCCATTATCATACAAACACAAAAACCGGATTTCCCTTTAAATCACTCGATTACGCAAAACATTTAAGGCTCAAGATTGAAGGCAGCATAATAAAAGTTCAGCGGCAGTGAATGAGAATGAATTATGATAAGCGAACGAATGAACGAATGGGAGGTGAGCAGAGAGTAGCTGTAATCGCGACATGTGTCCTAGCGAGCGTGATGGATGTGGCGACAAAATTATAACATATTATTGTGCATGCGGCCGAAGAGGGTGCAACTTTAGTATCGCGTTCTAGAGTGATGCTGGACGAATCGCCTCTTTTTTTTTACTGATCTCCCTTAAGGTGACAGTCTGACCGAGATCGAACACATTTAAAACAATGTATTTTTCGCAAAATTATTATTTAGATTGCACCGTTCTGTTATTTTTGGGTTATTTTAAGTACTTAGCTTAGCGATGTGTTTCTATTAATATCTGTAAGGTCTAATAACTATTCAATAAACAAATAATCACAATCGATGTATATTTTATTTTCAGCCTGGGTATTATTTCACCGAGATTATACAGATTGGTAGATTTTCATAAAGTTATTATAATTGACTTAATCTACAAAGGTTTTGCAAGTAAGGAATGGTAACTTAGTAAACACATACGTGCCTATTTTTTTTCTTTTGCAAATACAGTGGGTGCAGCGCTATGAGCAATAATTCCAACATCGCACCACAACCGTCCGTACAGCCCATCGACGGGTGTTAGTAGCTTGGAGCCGGGTATTCCCTGAAGTTATTATGGCCCACTGAACCGGGTAACGAACAACCCCTCGCCCCCTTCAACCCCCGCCCCTGAACACCCCGCTGTAAATAATACATTACACCCTTTATGATAAGTGTGCGCCGATGAGTAAATATGGTGAAGATTCATTGAGAAATCTGTTATCTTTGCGAGGAGAGTTTTTGGTGGTAATGGGAGACGTATCATATAGAAGTACTAGTTGCTGCCTGCGACTTCGTTCGCTTGTAGGTATATTTTGATGGGTTAAGGGGTATGAAAAATAGATGTCGGCCGATTCTTAGACCTATCCGATATGCACACAAACATACAAATCGGTTCAGCCGTTTCGGAGGAGTTTGGTAACAAACACCGCGACACGAAACTTACTTACTAAACTTAACTAAACTAACTTAAACTTACTTTCTTTCTTTCTTTCAAGAGAATTTTATTGATTCGTACCAAATTTCAAGATTCTGAGTTCACGGCAAGTACCCTGTAGGTTTTGATTTCCATGCGAGTGTCTAAAATTTGTGGATATTTGCGGCATAACCGGCTGTATCTTTAAATTGCGTTGGCTTAGAAATTTTAATTTTTTCACAGCTCCAAGGGAAAGTAGACCTGAGTTATTGATATAAATTCCAGCTTGAAACCTCCACGCTTCCTGAGAAAAAGGGTCTTGACAGACAGACAGACGGACGGACGGACAACAAAGTGATCCTATAAGGGTTCCGTTATTACCTTTCGACGTACGGAACCCTAAAAACGACCAGCTATGTGTGTATTGTTTCTTTTTCGCGATGAATATTTACGAATGCACAATATAGAACTAAACGAAATAAAAAATAAATAAGTTTGTAAGTATTTCATAGCGATTTTCAAAAAAACTGTAAAAAGAAAGTAATTTCTGCTGTTGTAACCGATAATATCCTATAACAATCGATCCATCTCAAACCGCTTCTCTAACCATGGGTCGCATTCAACACTATAATATGTAGTTAATGGCTTTTTGCTTATTTTTATCTTGCATTAAGCCAACTTGTGTTAATTAAATAAAATATAGTTTAGAGATAAAAATAATTGTGTCAAAATGAGCGCATAAATCTTCCAAATATCGCTTGCTTCACTGGGATGACGGATCATGTATTTATAGCAATTAATGAAAATGGCATCGAACGAAATCTCATTGTATTAAATTTTTGAAATGAAAACTTCTTTAGCCGCGTTGAACCGATTTTTGTTAAGGGAAAAACTTATGAGTTCGCGTCACCGATGACCTCGACATGCTAGTGACGTATTGTGCCAGATTAGTGACGCGTAGTATAACTAGGCTATTATTGATTTCACAAATTCAAAAAAGAACACTGTAATTTCATCGTTTTGAGTTTTCACTTCTGTCAGCCGTCCTCTATTTTTTTTTTTAAATGATAGACGAATATCGTTAGCATTAGACAAAAACGATGACTTTTAAAAAAGGAATACAGAGTAAGCCAATAAAAATGGCCCAAGCCAAAACCAGTCATTGAAAATTCAACTTTTAACTCAAATCAACTAATATGAAAGATAACACGCGCTGTCAAAACATTTGACAACAATGGCTACCGTGGCAAGGTGTCGTCTGTCACCAGGGTAGCAGGGCAGCAGGGGTGGCTACCCTTAACTAAACTAGTTACGATTAACAAGCCTAGGTGGCCCAGAAGGCACTCCCAAGCGGCGGTCACATTTCATTTCGGTACAATTCATTTTATTCAGTAAATATTAAGTACTTAATTTGGGGTTTGTGTGTGTTTTCTGTCTTTAATTAAGGACGCACTGATTTTCTAGTGGAAAAAACATTTTTGAAATAAATATAATTACTAAATCATCTAGAATAAAAAATAAAAAAAAAACTATTAAAACAATTACACATTACGAAATTCTCTGTGCTCTGTATATGGTGTCGGACGTTAAGAATAGCACCATCCCATTTCTTCCCGTGGCCTGGGTGTCGTAAAAGGCGACTAAGGGATTTGCCAGAGAATGGGCAGCAGCGTTATCTGTGCTTTTGTAACAACCGTACTGCGATCGCCAACCCGCCTGCCAAGCGTGGCGATTATGGCAAAACCCCCCAAAACGTCACTGTGGGACACTTGGGGGAGGCCTATGTCCAGCAGTGGACGTCTTTTGGGCTGAAATGATGAATGATGATTACGAAAGCCGTCGCTTTTTCTTTTTTAAAAATAATTTTCTAAATTCCCTATAAAACACTGAAACTTGTAAGAGGATCTGAAATCCTTTCAAAGATTTAACCAATTCAAGTTATCCCAGTCAGTTTATAGCTGGAGCTTCTCCCAAGCTCTGCCACAACACGTGGTTTTTCGCATTCCGTATCCAATCTATTATAGCCACAGGTGACAAATAAAAGAAAAAACCGGCCAAGTGCGAGTCTTACTCGCACACAGGGTTCCATAGCCCCAAACAATATAATAACAATATTTTGAACTGTCATTCATTAGTTTGTAGTATTAGTTTGTAAACTTCCACTCAACCGCAAAACTAAATTTGTTTTTATAGTATGTTTATGAAAAACAAAGTTACTGCTGCAGTTTGATGAAAAAGTCCCATATCTCAAAAACTAAAAATCATATCTTATTAAAACCAATTTTCGTTGATAGTTTTTTTTTACGTTCTACAATCCTAAATATTTTCAGAATTTTCCTCCTCTTACTTTAGAAATTAGAGGGGGGGGGGACACACATTTTACGACTTTGGAAGTGGCTCTAGCGCAAACTATTTACTTTAGAAAAAAATGATATTACAAACCTCAATATCATTTTTTAAGACCTATCCATAGATACCACGTACGGGTTTGATAAAAATAAATTTTTGTTTTTCAGTTCTAACTATGGGGAACCCCAAAACTTATTGTTTTTTTTTTCAATTTTTGTGTGAAAATCTTAATGCGGTTCACAGATTACATCTACTTACCAAGTTTCAACAGAATAGTCAGAATAGAACAGACAGACAGACAGACATGACGAATCTATAAGGGTTCCGTTTTTTACCATTCGGCTACGGAACACTAAAAATGACAAAAAAGAAAAAAAATACGAAGAAAATGTACTAAAGAGTGGTGCTCAATAGATAGTACCTACCTAACAGGCTTGCCCTTACAATAAATCTTTTTCTAGTCTAACCGTTCGGAAAAGATAGGCGATATGTTCTTTAGGATTCTGTCGAGTGAAAATCACAATTTATGATGGTAATTTAATATTTTCCATAGTTCACAAATAATTATAAATTCTATCACCACATTTCGTGTGGACATTACATGGATAGTCCCCAGGTCGCTGCTGTGTGTACATAATGAAATAAGTGCAATATGCGTCCTCTGTCCCAGAAGGCCGCGCATTTACAGTTCGAACCGAAACAGAAAGAGGATAGATAGGAATGGATATGGCATGATTATTTATGGACCGCACAACTTAGCAAACGATTTTTAGTATAATGTGCTGCTTCTGCTACTGTTAGCTTGCACCAACCCACTGGGGGGCAAAGGCGTCCCTCTCACTCCATGATATTCAGTTATTTCGATCCATTGTTAATGTGGCAATTGGTTTGGTGCAGCTCGTTCGCTATCTTTTACGAGGTCAGCCGCGACGCCTTCTGGCTTTGTGGGGGCTACACATAGTGGCTATTTTGGCCCACAGTTCATTGGACATACGACAGACGTGGTCAGCCTAGTTCGACTTTAGCTAAGCATATGTAGTTAGCATAATGAATGATACCTACTGGAAATATTTGACAAGTACAAGTGTCGGCTTTCCTAAATCACGAGGGCGCAAGTATAACACTAAAAACAGTAGACTTCCGCCATCTGGGACAAGTTTATAGGTACCAAGACATGTTCAAGAACAGGAGTCTCTAAGAACACAACACTTTAACTTAGATGTTTCGCGTTTGCATCCAGCTGACCTACGACTCAGTCCAAGATGAAAGGTCAAAGTTCTTTAATCATATTTGACCATCGACCCAACCAACTGCCAATGTAAAGCCGCCGAGTTGAAAGACTTTTTATTACCGTGTCCTCACGATCGTAACTCCAGTACCGTTCAGGTCTCTCGGGAGAGAGACCAGCCAGAGCGCGATCTATTCTGATTTATTTGTCCTCCCTGGGTACTACTCCTATACAGCATGTAACAGAAAGGTCTGTTCATATTTAAGGGTGTGACCACCAAACTGAACCAGTTACTACATTGGATCAACATCCACGAAAATATAATCAAATGTCCCATACATTTGAGTACGTAGAGGAGGTACTGAAATTTTGGCTGAATATTTTTCCACGATCACGATTACCGTGTTGTTCCCATGGAAACCACGGGTAAGGTATTCAGTTTGATGGTCTGTAGCTATACCACACTCTCAAATACGACCATGCTTTTCGAAACATACTGTATAATACGGATGGTAGCTAGTGTTGGCACGCTGGTGTCGTCTTTGTTTACTCGTCGCTTGTTTTTAACTCTGTTTACCGACATTGTTTGATGATGCTTTCAATTGTCATTGTGTATTGAGTGGGTGGAATTTTAGAATTTGATTGAGTTGTTCTGGGTGTCGATTGACGTTTACAGCGGGATTTCAAACAATCGTTTGTTTAAATTTCTTCAGTTGTAAATTATCAGTTCGTGATCATACTAGTAGTTTGTGCAGGGAGTTCAGTTTTCTTGGTTAGGTACTTTACTTTTTAAGACTGTTAAAATTTTATTGAAAAGCTTGCTTAGAACGAAGTATGTTATGATGCTATATTTGATCTGGAAAGGTTAAATGCTAGGTCAGCTGTGTACAAACTTGTTAGGCAGATTCGATTTAATCTGATGTAGAAATCGATATTTATTACCCATAGACAACAGGATCTACAAGTTGTTTTGCCAATCACTAATTAACTATCCAATAAACTACTAAATATTGACAGCTATATGATATCTAAATTAATAGCAATTACGTACAGAACATTCTAGATTTAAGATTTATAATTCGTTTAATTTATTCAAAATCATTGAATTGATGTGACATAAAAAGGTGTCGTTTTAATCGTAAAAAAACACGATCTACACCCGTGGGATATGCAAATAGTGTAGAATTTCGCATTTATAATTCAAATCCGACCGAACTTAGGCGAATTTCCTCCCCCAATCTGCACACAATTGACGTCTCGCCCGAGACCCGCGCTTTTGTGCGCGCGACGTGAATGCGCCGCCTAATCTCGATCACGTGACCGCCACGCGCGCCTCTCCTGCATACGACATGCCCGTGAATAGACAACTTTAGAAATGGTTCCCTTTAATTCAACCAGAAAAACAAAACACAACTCTATGCCTCCAACCCAAATGTCAAAATCCGACTGTCAAATTTTGGCGGTTAATCCTAAACAAGATGGCTACAGAGTAAAAAAAGCGTGTCCTTTATCTTAACTGATTGGATAATCTGTGTTCAAACGCTATAGTATAACGTATCGGAAACAGAAATATAACTCCCTAGTCCTGATTAAGTTTTCTGGTGTGGGGCGGTCCCAAGTGCGAAATTACAGTGATTTTTTGACGTCGGTATTGGGTTTCCTTTGTGTCGAGAACAGTCTAGTTTTACGTAAAATCCGGCAAAAATGGTCGGATCTAATTATTAGCTTTGTCCCCGATCCTTAGGGTTCGATTGTTGGTATAATGAAGTAGGATATTTTGGTTAACAGATTGATACGTGATTTTTGGATTAAATGTATTGTGTTGCTAATAATATTGGTTTTATTAGCGGTTTTTATGTGATTAGTTACTTACTATATCAGCGCTCCCGGGAGGTATTTTTTCAAAAACCGAAGTGCTTGTTTCTTTTCCAGTCACTCAGATTGGAATGAGACTGAGCAACTTGGTGTCAACAAAATGCCTTGAGAAAACCTATTATTTTGACCGCTCGTGTAGGCTTTGGTAGAACTTGATTTTGAATAAGTAAATGTAAGCAGGTTGTGATAGTTTTGCAAATCTGTGAATACAAGTATAAACCTAGACGAACTTTGACTGTATTTGATTTAATGCAAAAAATACTTTAAGATTGTAACTAGACCACAGACTAGCAATAGTCTCATTTGAAAATAATAAAGTCAACACTAAAATAAGAATACAAAAATCATTACTACGCTAAAATGTTACATGACATTGGCTAAATGCATAAAGTGCGAAGCCAGAAAAAAAATAGTTTCCTTTCCGTTTTAAATCATTATGTTCCATGAGCTGAAGATAAGCTTATTACAATAATTCGTGTTGTTATTTGGCTTCCCTGTCTCAGTTTTTCAGCAGAGTGTATTATTTTTTATTTATTTAAGTATTTATTTAATTAGGATCTCCAACAAAGAATGTACACAGAACATGCGAAATAAATTATGGATGACAAAAGTATCGCGTAGGTGTACTCCTTCAATTATGAAAAGCCTTATAAAATGCTTGTAGTCACGATATACCTATTAGGTCTACAGCAAACGAATTAAATTAAAATTGTTTTTAACAGTATAGATAAAAATCTTGCTCAGCGCAGCAAAAAAAAAAATGCTGACTAGACCGTTGGTTGATAGGGTTGTATATTTTTGCAAATATTAAAACTGTTTGACCCCTGCATATAAATGAGGTATTTCCCGCGCCACCGAGTCGGGAGGTCGGGACCACCTGATCATGTATTCATGGGGGTGATCACTGACGCCATGGAACCATGGAGTAAGAAATAATCGCGATTAGATACGATGGCTTGGGTTGTTTTTCTTAAAAGGAGTATAGTGACTTCTATAAAAGGAGGAGGGTATGTCTTTCACCGGCTCACCGGCTCACCGGTTTTTTCTAAGTAGAGAGAGAACACAAAATAAAATTTATTCAAATATGATTTTGCTAGGGGGACCTAGCATTAGTTACTTATTATGTTGAGGATTCAAATAGAGTTTATTTTGTCAGTGATCTTTATTATCTTCTGACAGGTTTTGTCACCAATTAAAATACCATCGTAATTTCTTAGATTTTAAATTCATTGATATATTCAGAGGACTTGATACCGAAAGTTAATTATGATTTGGTAAAAGGTTTAATACAAAAATATAATTCGTTTACGTCTATTTCTGGCTCCCTAACTAGGATGAAAGTAATTTAAACAAATTGTTCTTAAATTAATTTACAGAAATATTAATTAAGGAGGCGTTAGACAACGAACATAAAATTATATTATTGATTACATTGATTAATCAGGTGGCAATTTCACACATTAAGTTAAAGGAGAAACGGTAAAGAAAATTCACCATTATACCAATATATTTATAGCTATAATAGGAGTAATTAAATTGATTAACAAAATTAGAGATTCAATTAATTGAATTCTTGATTAACCGCGGCAACTGGTTTTCATTTTATATTTCAACTAATTGGATTGTTAAAATCAATTTTACGATAAGAATCGGCCATAAATATTAAAATATCGAGGTGCATCATCAAGTTCTTGATAGCAATTGATTAATGTCTATTGCTTTAAATTTTCATTACATTAAAATGAGGTAGCATCAATAGATCGCGACTGCGGTAAAACCAAATGAAATAAGTTGCTTAGAGCACATGCCTCGAGTCATCGCGATACCACTTTTGTTCTTTTTAGGGTTCCAAACCCAAAGTGTCAAACGGGACCCTGTTACTGAGACTTCGCTGTCCGTCCGTCCGTCCGTCTGTCACCAGGCTGTATCTCATGTACCGTCATAGATAGCCAGTTGAAATTTCTACAGATTATGTATTTCTGTTGCCGCTATAACAACAAATACGGAAATCTGAATAAAATAAATATTTAAGGGGGCTCCCTTACAAAGAAGTGATTTTTTTGCTCGTTTTTATAAATATTGGTACGGAACCCTTCGTGCACGAGTCCGACTTAAGCCCGCCACACTATTCCCAAACCACTGCAACTCCTGAAAGCCAGAACCAACAGTGGCGACCACCAGAAAAGCGCCGAGACAACGAAGCTCGACGAAGTCCCAGAGAAGCAATTTAACTGTCTTGGGTAACGAAATTAAACAGAAAAGAATATAGGAGTAAAAAAAACATAATTTCCACTTCCCTTCTACGAAGGAAATAGAACAAAACAAGGCCAATAGGCACTAAGGGCCGTTTATTGCCTATTGCACCAAGTATAAATATTATCATTAATATTTAATGGGTCCTAGTTGTGATACGATAACAGAGGAGCTCGTGGCTAAATAATAACAGCCGCCCAGGTCGATCTTTTAGGTGAAACCGTGCTTGCCGAGGTTGTTCTGTGGATGGGTGACCATAATTACATATCGGGTTCCTCCGTGCCTCGGCAAGCACGTTAAGCCGTTGGTCACGGCGGTCATTTGTAGATCTTTGACAGTCGTTACGAGTAGTCAGAAGCTAAAAAGTCTGACATCCAGTCTTACCAAGGGGTATCGTATTACCCCGTTACTGGGTTGTGGAGGTCAGATAGGCAGTCGCTTCATGTAAAATACTGGTACTCAGCTGCATCCGGTTAGACTGTAAGCCGACCCCAAGATAATTTAGGAAAAAGGCTAGGCAGATGATGAGTTGTGATACGATAACAATTGCGGATTGACAGTAGATAATCAGGCGAAGGAAACAAGTGACTAGCTGACGCTTACGCAAGTTGCGTCGCATGTCACATCACCCGAGGCTGTGCACGGAGCTTAAAAGTGTACATATAAGAGAAAACCTCTTAATATGATAATAAATTGAATAGGTAGTGAACGCACTAACCAGAAGCAAATTGCTTCCATTGTTAAGCGTCCAGTCTATTTTGGTAGCCACAATGGAAGCTAAAATATACTTATTAGGATATTATTTTCTACATTTTGAGTGTTAGGTATCTCATTTTCTACGGTGACTATAAATAGAATACTTAACTGTTACAAAAATATATTTACGATAATCTAAAAAGTGTTCGTAAAATAACTGAGAATCTGAAGCTAATAATATTTTTTGCCTATCTTGACAATAAAGGTAATAGCGTTTTTTTATATTAATGGATCAGATGATTTAATTCCCGATTCTAAGGTTGATTTCTTAGTCATCATCATCATCCTTTCAGCCGAAAGACGTCCACTGCTGGACTTAGGCCTCCCCAAAAATGGGGGGTTTTGCCATAATCGCCACGCTTGGCAGGCGGGTTAGCGATCGCAGTACGGTTGTTGCAAAAACACAGAGAACGCTGCTGCCAATTCTCTAGCAAGTCCCTTAGTCGCCTCTTACGACACCCACGGGAAGATATGGGATGGTGCTATTCTTTACGTCCGACACCATACAGGACTTGGAGTTAATGGAGAAGAACCGGCAAGAAAATCCATTGTTACTCTTATAAAATCATTTTGTTTTACATTATTTAAACGTTACAGCGTTAGTACTTAAGTATGGGAGGACTACAAAAGATAGAATAAGAAAAAGCAAAAAAAAAAACCGAATCCAATGTTTACGATTTTCGTAGTTCTATCGGGTACTTGCCGAAAACGATATTAGGATAATGTAAGGATGATTGTAGCGGGGTCCTTGTTTACACGGGGCCGGGACTCCCTTCACTTGTGTAGATATTTCCATAAGCTTTCCTATACGTTGTCTCTGATCGCATTTTAATTTTTATAATCTTTGAATTTGTAAGCCCCGTTAGTCTAGTTATCATAAGCGCCATTGCTGAGCATTGGATTCTGGGTTCGTTCCAGGGTCGGGCGAAGTATCATTGGATTTTTCCTTTTCCAGTCTTACCAGGGCGTATCGTATTACGTGTGTTGTTGTGGAGGTCAGATAGGCAGTCGTTTCATGTAAAATACTGGTTCTCAGCTGCATCTGATTAGACTGGAAGCCGACCCCAACATAGTTTGGGAAAAGACTAGGCAGATGATGATTGTAGTACAGACCAAGGCCTCAAGTCTGCTATTACAATAGTGTCAGAATGGCCTATCATTGATTTCATAATTGTTGATTTTGACAAGTTTGGTAAGCTTCTAATTATAATGGCGTCATTATGACTTCACAATGGTCAACCACTGACACTCCATTGAAAGAAATGGCATAGAATTTGACAGACCATTATGAATTTAGCAGATTACGAACTTTAAGCAAAATGACAATGGGATCGTGTTGGAAAGACGATGTTTATAAAAATAGCAGACTTGAGACCCAGCACATAAACCTACAACAATCGGTAAATTTTCAACTATAAAATTGACAGTTGCGGGACCTTGTTCGGTTAGCTAGCGTCTGTACCAAAATATTCAATTACCGACAGTGTAATCGGCTAAATGGATTGGGCTGATGGGCTACCGCTTAAATATTAATGATCCTTTATTAATTGGCTAAATCAGTGCGCTCTATTTGATCGCTTCCCTTTGATGAATTTGGTCAATAGATAGGCGTTTCTCTGTAGTGCCTTAAAATATATATTCCTTAGAAATAAACTGCCTTTTGCTCGAGATATCAGCCGCGTGGAGGACGAAAATGATCCGATGACCCTGGGATTTATAGTATTCTATGTCCTTACCCAGGTCATGGACTATCTGTGCAAATTTCATCGAAATCCGTTCAGCTGTTGGAGTGTAAAAAGGTAGGTATGGTTCAACGGACAGACAGTACTTTCGTATTTGTAATGTTAGTACTCAGTACCTAGGTAGTAGGTATGATCTCTGCATTAGAACAATGTATCTAGTTATCAGAAAAATAAATAAGAAATATGCAAAAATCATCCCAGAAGAATTAAATTTAACTTCAAATAGAATACCAACTAGATTAAAAACATTTCAAGTTCCAAAACACATTGCATTTTGCTCTAAATTAGAAAACCTCTCAACACAAGAGTATTACAAAAATTATCGGGCCCATAGTGCGACCCTGTTGAAGCCCTTTCAACAATATTTTGGCCTGGAGCTACGCTAGCACACTGTGCAAAGTTTGCTGAGCATTTTACGCGTTTGCCGAGTGTTCGTCCCAGTGGGCGACCTTTTGTCTCTGCAATGTTACAAAAATTGTAACAAGAAAATCTTTTGAGTTTATGCTTTTAGGGTTCCGTTTGTCAGAATCATAAATGTTTCGTTTTATGTGTTCTATTAGGATTGCCTTTGACGGCTCTCATATACAGCGCATTTAAGCACGTGTATGAAAATCGATAGCAGATAACGTATTAGAAAACAGATTCTATAGGCCACACACACATAAATACGATAATATATTTATGTTGTACGAAGTACAGAAAAACTGTATGGTGAACTTGAGTCTTCTGGGTTAGGCAGCAGCGGTTCGTCTAAACACAAACCTTATATTTTTTTTGTTTTTTTTTTTCTTTAAACTAAACCTATATATTGACTTTTTCTTTAATTTAGCAGATTTTTCTGCGATATTTTGGCAACATTTTGGTCCTATTAATAGGTTCAACCCCAAATCGCCTGTGGCTATACCGCCCGGCGCGTCAAAATATTGTTGGGCGCTCGACGCACGCGTCGCTCACCGTGCGTATGCGCCGCACAGCTGTTACACTTTACACATGTTTTTTTTTTATATTTTGTAAAAATGAAATAGAATAGTAAACTTAAATTATATTGATATCTATTTTTCTAAATTTTCAGCTCGGATCTTATCGCTACCTTTTTCCTGAACTTTCTATCAAGACTTTTCGAAGTAAACATTTTTGAACAACATTAAAAGACATCTGTGAATTCATAAAAGAACATATAATGTAAAACTAAAATAAAAAAGTACCTACTATGCGCAGACGAGACAAAAAAAAAGAAATGTAACTCCATATTATTGCGTAATTCATTTCCTTTTATACTTAGTTTGATTTTAGTTTTTTTTTTTTCCTGGTCTTTAATTGTTTATATTTATTACCATTAATAAAATAAATCAATAATCATAGTATTTTCTTTTTTCTATCCCATATTTTCAAAAAAGCACCAGCGGTAAATATTTTTGGAAATATGGCTTTTTTGAAAATATGGGATAGAAAAAAGAAAATACTATGATTATTGTTTTTTTTTGTAATATGAGTGGGTATGGGGATACACCCCATCGACACATTGTACGGCAGTTAGCACAGAGTACAGTCCACATGATTGACGACTGTCTACTCGAACTGAGAGCGATTACCGAAGTAATTCTATTTGGTGAAGAGGTGTCGAGTGCTTTAAAGTTTGATACTCAACGAGTTACACTCATCGATCGGATGGGGGGAGAATCTGAAGCAGGAGATGTGTCCCATGGAGATTATGATTGTTAAATATTGGTGGGACATATGTATATTCTACGTTAAGCCGTTGGCCCCGGCTGTCTTTTGTAGATTTTTGACATTCGTTGGTGTCCGTTTCAACCACGCGGCCACCTCATAATACTTGATGAAACTTTGCCAGGAATAAGTCCTAATTTGTTCCTATACACACCTCTTTTCGTGAATTTGTTCCAAAAAAAACCAAGGCGCTATGACCAAGAATAGTTGGCCGCTAGAACCGCCACTTGCCGTAGTCATCGCCCGTGATTACACAGAAACTATATGATGGAGATAGACGAATTATGCATTAAAAGAAAGGTCTTAATTTGTTCCATTTGTTTCAAAAATAAAAAACATCAAAAAGTAAATAAATGAAAAGTTATGCAATATTTAGTTTTCAGGTTATGAGTAGGTAGGTATCTCACCTTATATATCAAATTATTAGAAGCTAATGTGTATGGACAATTAGTCCCTAATTTGTTACAGCGAATAAACAGAAAAAAAAATACTAGAAAGTAGGTTCAATGATTTGTTAGAGTCGATTTTAGTTGGCCGCTCGGACGGCAATATGCCTAAAATATAATGGCGTTTATCTCGTTATTAAAAGCAGGTTTAAGCTTAGTTATAGTACTAATTGACGGGTAACGTAACCTAGTTTGGATAAACATGGAGAATATAACTGCAGCATTCATATTTTAGAAGAAATTTACAAAAAATCTGTAGTATGAGACCGTATGAGAGTAGGGTGACCATGATTACATTGGTACGACGGCATGTTTTTAATGTTGGACTCTGTTTGAACGAATACGCGGTTCGTTTTGCGGCCATTGTCTATTGTTCTTAATCCGAAAAAAAATATAAGAAAAAATAATAAAAGAAAAAAATAATAATAAAGAAATAATAAGATTTTCAAAAGGACATTTTTTCGTTTGGGAGCAGCCAAAAGCAGGCTTGCTTCAAGTCATCATGAAAAAGTAAAAATTTAACTTACCGCAGTTCATTTGGATCCCTCTGCAATACTTTTTGGTGGTGAGTTCCACTTTAACAAATCCTATATAAGTGACACAACTCATAGCTAAGCACTCTTAGACACTTCTGGATTTAGTGATAGTTGTCTCAGTAACTTAGTAGTTTGTAAATCTCGGGAATTAAATACGTACGAGGTACGAGCACACAGTTAAAAATTCAGCACAGTAATGAATATATTCACAACAAAAAATAATCGTTCAAACCCCTTGTGACAAATATTTTTAACAATAGTTTGGAAACAATAGAGATCCTTTTTCTGGAATCGTTCCCATCATAAAACACCTGTGGAAAGTCAATGAAACGAAAATTTAATCAGTAAATACTTTAAAGAATTAAGAACAATAGACAATGGCCACAAAACGAACCGCATATTCGTTCAAACAGAGTCCAACATTAAAAACATGCCTTCGTACCAATGTAATCATGGTCTACTCTCATACGGTTTCATACTACAGATTTTTTGTAAATTTCTTCTAAAATATGAATGCTGCAGTTATATTCTCCATGTTTATCCAAACTAGGTTACGTTACCCGTCAATTAGTACTATAACTAAGCTTAAACCTGCTTTTAATAACGAGATAAACGCCATTGTATTTTAGGCATATTGCCGTCCGAGCGGCCAACTAAAATCGACTCTAACAAATCGTTGAACCTACTTTCTAGTATTTTTTTCTGTTTATTCGCTGTAACAAATTAGGGACTAATTGTCCATACACATTAACTTCTAATAATTTGATATATAAGGTGAGATACCTACCTACTCATAACCTGAAAACTAAATATTGCATAACTTTTCATTTATTTACTTTTTGAGGTTTTTTATTTTTGAAACAAATGGAACAAATTAAGACCTTTCTTTTAATGCATAATTCGTCTATCTCCATCATATAGTTTCTGTGTAATCACGGGCGATGACTACGGCAAGTGGCGGTTCTAGCGGCCAACTATTCTTGGTCATAGCGCCTTGGTTTTTTTTGGAACAAATTCACTAAAAGAGGTGTGTATAGGAACAAATTGAGGACTAATTCCTGGCAAAGTTTCATCAAGTATTATGAGGTGGCCGCGTGGTTACGGACACATTCGTTGCAGGTAGACCGTGGCCCGAAAGTTGGACAACCAGTCTAACCAAGAAGTATCGTATTACACAGTACTACCCAACTGGGTTCTGGATATCAGTTATACAGTCGCTCCATCCAAGATACAGAGAGGAGGAGAGCAGCGGTGGCCCAGTGGTGGCAGCCCCGACTTACGAACAGTAAGCAGTGGGCTCGAACCCAGGTAGGCGAATTACTTTGTGTAATTTACTTCATCACCGCTGCCCTCAAAAACGGTGCAGAAAAACATCGTGAGGAAACCGGCATATCCTAGAAATAAAATTTCGAAGACATGTGACATCTACCAACCCGCACTGGGCCTGCGTAGAGGATTACAACCCACTCCCTCTCATAGAGAGGAGGCCTGTGTCCCATAAGTGGGAACATTATAAGCTGATGATGATGGTGATCTAAGATACTGGTATTCAGTTGCATCCGTTTAGACAAGAAGCTGACCCCAACACAGTTGGGCAAAGGCTAAGCAGGTGATGGTGGGACAGTTGTGGAATTAATTTTTCAGTTAGTGAAGAAAAATTATTTAGTAAAGAGAGTAACACTTAAAGCAATTAATGCAGAAGCATGAGTGAATTCGTCAACGCAGCAACCTCATCTTAAGAATGTTTGAGGAACAACGTGAGGTTTTTTGCCAAGATTATATGTCAAACACTAGTTGACCCACGCAACTTCGTGTGCGTCACATTTTTCATTGCTGCTCCGCTCCTATTGGTCGTAGGATGATAATACTGGGTGGCGCAAAAGTAAAGACCCTATTTGGTTCAGCTATAACATTTTTTCTAAATTAGAAAACTAGATTTAGATTTTTTTAAATGTATATTTGTGCCATTAAATTTCGTACCATTAGGATTTAAAGATGATGTCTTTTAAATGGTGACCTCCAGAGTTGATACACATTTGAGCCCTATTTATGACATTTTGCATAACTTGCCGTAACACTTCCTGCGATATGTTCGTTATTTCTTGACGAATGTTTTCTTTTAGAGCTGCGAGAGTCTGTGGCTTGTTCACATACACCCGAGATTTCAAAAAACCCCAAAGAAAGAAGTCTGGACTGGTCAGATCGGGTGATCTTGCAGGCCAAGGCAAATCGCCAAAACGAGAGATAACTCGGCCTGGAAAAGCGTCCCTCACTAAGTCCATAGTGTCGCGCGCTGTGTGTGCCGTAGCGCCGTCTTGTTGAAACCAGATGTGCTCCAGCCCCAATTCGTCCAAACTGGGTATCAAAAACTCACGTAACATGGTTCTGTAGCGTTCTCCAGTGACAGTAATCGCATTGCCTCCAGCGTCTTCGAAAAAATAGGGTCCGATCACTCTGTCAACACAGATGCCACACCATACAGTAACTTTTAGTGGGTGTAGAGGTGTTTCTTGAATAATGCGCGGATTATCAGTGCCCCAGAACCGAGTATTCTGCTTATTGACATGCCCTGAGAGATGGAAATGCGCTTCGTCACTCATAACCAATTTTGAAGGAAAATCATCCTCTTCAAGGTTGAGGTTTATGACGCGCTGGCAGTAATCTAGACGAGCTCGGTGGTCAGCAGGCAGCAGCTGATGAGTCATTTGAGTTTTATACGGGAACATCTTTAAGTCTTTCACCAAAATACGCTGCAGGGTCCGTCTGGAAATGCCCAATTGCGTGGCACGTCGCCTCGTTGATGTTTCTGGACACTCTTCCACATCTTCGCGCACAGCATCGATATTTTCAGCTGAACGGCCTGTTCTTGGTCTCCCAGACTTAGGTCTATCCAATGTTGAGCCAGTTGCTTCAAGGCGTGTGGCAAAGCGTCGAATTGTGCGACCAATCGGTGCCGGACGGTGGGGAAATCGTCGACGAAATTCACGTTGTGTTCTTATCACTGATGAATTATTCCGTAAGAACATTGACACAATTATTCCACGTTCTTGGGGAGTAAAACGGTCCATGTTTATTTTCAGTGTATTTTACATTTGTTCACTACACAATTTTCAACAACAGAATGACAGAAAATGTCATATAAAAAAAAAAAAGTATTTTCTTTAGTGCCAGTACTTTTGCGCCACCCAGTATATAGCCTTCTTCGATAAATGGGCTATCTAACATTGAAAGAATTTTAAAATCGGACCAGTAAATCCTGAGATTAGCGCGTTCAAGCAAACAATCAAACAAACAAACTCTTCAGCTTTATAATATAAGTATAGATTAATATAGTATAGATTAGTATAGATGACTGTGATACAAATAATCGAATGTAACATCTTGCATAATCATGTGTGTGTCACATGTGTGCGTGTGTTCATGTTTTGGACATATCAAAAGGATAAAATAACTAAGTCCTCGGCTTCCCTCACTTGAATGATGGCCACGAGGATTTCCCCACCTTAAGCAATTGTTTTATCTTTAGAATACGGAAAAATAAATGCATAATGTAGGTCGAATGCGGTAGCCTGTCTTGACAACACATAAACGACTTACGACGCACAACCCGATGTTTTTCAATTCAATCATCATTTATGTGTGTTTTAGGCGCAAATTATACAGAAACGGCGTAAGGTGAAGGCGCGGCGCAGGCACGTCGTTTCGTCGTCTGTTCCGCGTCGCTAGCAGGCGCGACTGGAGTGGCGCGCAAGCAGCACGACGTTTTGTTGTACAGTAGGAGCAGAAAAATCGTTTACGATAGTGAATTTAGTAGTATAACCATACTAAGCCGGTGTCAAACGAATAAAAGTCGTAAAGAGCTGGATATTGTTCAATTATCTCGCAGAACTCTGCATTAAATCGACCTGCGAATAAAAGTATATAAAAATGCCAAAGATGTTTTAGTAACCTTAATGGATATCAACAGTCTTTCTTCAGGACATACTTCTGTAGGAAAAAGATCAAGATAATTGCAAAAATTTTCCATTATTTTAAAATATCTATGCTTTTGTGACATTTTCCACACCCCTACCCAATATCTTCGGTGTCTCTGCACATTAATGAGTTCCTGCAAAGCAAGCGCATCTTCGCCGTCTGAAGATGAAGACATGTTATCACAATAAAGTCACCCTGTATAATGACTAATTGCGGCGTCTCTTCGCCTCTTTGGTAAAATTTAAATCGCGTCCGTGCCTTATCTGTTCCACGCCTGCTCTGCGCCTGCGCCGCGTCTCCACCGTACACCTTTTCTCTAAAATTCGCGCCTTACACAAGAGTACATCTCACACTTGAGATTTGCAGATGACATCGTCATATTGGATGAATCAATGCACGACTTGCAGGAGATACTGGATGGCCTAATTGATTCTTCTATACGCATTGTTTTTGGTTGAACTTGGACAAAACGCAGGTTATGTTCAACGAACACGCCGCCATAGGACCTATTGTTGTCAATGGCGGTCCTTTTAAAGTTTTTCGAGAATATGTTTACTTCGGGGAACTCAGTTTGGTAAGGATAACTTTGAGAGGGAGGCTAACAGAAGAATTCAGATATTTTCATACATACACATACCAATTAACCGTTACAAAAATCGCAACAAATTAACCTTTTAGTGACATACCTAACCTTGCACCAGACCATAATTAAGTGCACTCAGTACCACAGATTACAGTTTTGCTCACCATTAGCAGAGGGCTAATTATTGTGATGTGGTGCACAAAATGCTACCCTTGTTACAACTGTGTAGCGAACTTTATGCCTGGTTGGAAATATTGGTCATAGAGTAGAGGAGTGTACTGCAGAGGGTCACGTTTCGGACAGAATCTTAATATTAATGGAGCTTGAGATTTCTCAGTTTGAAACCGTGATGATTCAAGATTTTTAGCTCATATAAAGCCTTTCCATAACTATGAATCTTAAAGGGAATTCTAACTGTTAGATAATAATATATTACCTATATAGATTGGAGACAATGTGGCATTGTTTAAAAAAAACATGCAAACATCAAAGTTGCAACCAATTTACAGATTCATAGCCTTCTAATATTTTTTTCCACTATCTCTTCGTTTTGCCTCAGAGAGGCAAACGTAATCACTCTAAAATAAGCACGCCAGCAAACTTAACCATTCTCTTTATGAATCCACAAATGAATAGTGTTCTAAACAAATCGGCAACAAGGTGGGGCGTGGCGGCATCCCGCGGCGCGCGTCTGTCGTCGTGTTGCCAACACAAAAAAATATAATTCTACCCATTGTGCTGGCAACCCCGATGACAGGTCGCCATAGGACACATGTTTAAGGCATTTTGGGGCAATTCCTTCGTGTAATGGGCGGTGTTTTAATGTTCTCTATGGATTTATGGCATGGGGTCGGGTCCCTCAGTTTGGTTTAACTAAGTTAGTGGTGAAATTACCTCTGATATTGTGGATATGATGAGCTGTTTTATGGTTAATTACTGGGACTGTTCGTAACTGTTTTCTGTAATATAACTCTTAGTAGACATGTATGGTATTCGAAACTAGTAAGTACTTATAATTTCCAGTGAAGTCAGATATTCGAACTTTCTGTTTTCATTTTTAAGGTTATGGCTTGTAATAATAAATTTATAACTGTGTCGTTGGTCTAGTGATCGCATGTGCGACTGCTGAGCATAAGATCCTGGGTTTGATTCCCCGGTTGGGCAAAGTGTTGTTGAGTTTTTTCCACCAAGAATTTCTCAGTCGCAGCCACGGAGTTTGGATTTGTGCCAGGCTGATGGCAATAGGTTCGCCCCCTATTACAAGGGACTTTAATTGGCGAAATGAGGGTATACTATATTAGGTACAACTCTGCTTAAACCTTCGGGATCATAGGCGTCATGTTATATTATGAGTAAAATAACAGACAACGTAAAGAGAAAAAAAAAATGGGCATCGCTTTTAAGTCTTTACATATTCCTACAAAGGCTTTCATCAGGATCGCAATAAACTGTTCGTTTGTTTATGTCAATCTATAGACGAGTGCAATAAGAAAGAAAAAAAACTTGAAACGTCAAGAGTCAATTGTTTCTAATATCTAATCAGAATCTTCTTCAATCGCAAATTAAGCGGAGATGGCGGAAAAACCAGCAGTTTTGTTTACGTCGAATATAATTATAGGCTACCTAACCTGAAAATGTTTAGTGTGTGTGTGTGTGTGTGTGTGTGTTTAGTGTTTAATGTTTAGTGTTTAGTGTTAAAAAAAATGTTTTTTAAATGACTTTTAATACACTTAACGGCACTTTTAGAATGTCCATGACGTTCTCAAAGACGTACCTTTGATTAAGAAAATTTATATTTGGCTCGACTGTACTTTTTGAACTCCCATAAAGGGCCAAATCACCAAAAACAGTTACAATAATTAGAAGTTATTCCATAATCCAAGCTTTTAGAACCATCAATTCATCAGCATTACTTGCAAACGCAATCTATCAAATCGACTGTACCTTCATTGCATAAACAATATAATTGAGGCGCCAAAGAACACTGGAAATCATTTCTAAACTTCATCATAATATCACCATTTCATCAGTTAAGGTCAATAGTAAAAAAGTAGTGAGTAAACTAGTTGAACGAGTGAATGAACGAACATCGGCGATCATCAATCATTCAATCGACCGATCATTTGTTTGATTGACGGATAGACAGTGGAATGCAAATGAGCTAGAAGCGATAGCAACCTCGTTAGAACGGTATCTAAAAAAACTTTAACAGACTTAGATTAAGTGAGAGACGCAATTATTCAAATTTAAATGCCTCTTTCTTAAATTTAGTATGCCATAAAGTCAACAGGCACCCTTGCTGTGATACGAGCAACATTACTGCTTATCTATGCACGTCAGACCCGCCTGCACCCTTCGAGCGTTATCGTGATACTGCCAGATATTGTAACAATGCAACCCCCTTCCAATGGTGTATCTTTTCGCCGATCGCCAGGGGATTCGCGCGGATTCGAAATTTAAAATTTCGAAAATGGTATTTATTTCTTTAATTTGCTTTAGTTTTTTTTTGTTTATTGGAATGATTTGCGTGTCTATGGTACGGTTGCTTTATCTACAGTAAGTAATTGCAGTAAAGAGAGATTTCATTGTTTTGTTGAGATTTCACTGTCGAGAGTTCCGGATATTCCGATTTGGTTCTCCAACAAAACATAATGGATCAACATTTAATAAATGTAAAGAACCTAGACCTAATATAATTTATAAGCATTGAATACGACTTCTATACGAATTTGACATAGAAGCATTCTGAAACTCGAAGAAACGTTATGTTTATGGTTTGAAATTTTTTTCAGTTGGCTGATCAGATTTTTGGGACTTGGGACTTCGTGTTTAAAGCAGCAACGTAGGTACCCAAAAAAGAACCGAAACGTTAATCTAGAAACAGGCTCTGCAGCAAACTTAACAATAAGTATTTACACAATAAACGTTTACCTTATTTACCTACTAAGACATTAAACTCCATTGGACAATCAATTAATTTCCAACTACCCATACATCACATATGGACAACTTACCACTAAATTAAGAGTGCTTCCACAACAAAAAACTTAAACAGACCGAAATTAATCGCGGGAGATAGCCATAATGAAATCGGGTTCATCCCTCGCCATAAGGACCCATCTCTTGAAGCACCCCCAGCCCTGGGCGAGTAGACAACTGTTGCGATGATACCGATATGTTGTTGTGTGTTGTTGGATTACATACTTGGACAACTGGTGTTGTTTGCAAGTGTGCTTCGTGTGGTTGAACGGATGTGATTTTGGGAGGAGGTTGCAGATATAGCGGTTACTAGGTGAATCGTAGGACGAATAAATTATCGAAGATCATTGAGAGATTGTTTCTGAAGATGAAGTTTAACACCATCTGTATCGACAAATTGACAAAACATGTGTGTGGGAAAGAGATAGCGCTAGACATCCTGTATAGCTCCGTCTCTTTCCGACATTGGAATGAGAGTATCCTTTAGTATGTAGTATGTATCCTTTCCGTTACACCCTGTATAGCTGAACATTCGAACCAACTTGATTCCGACTAAATTCAAGAATTCATCTCCAGAGTGGCAAGTGTTTTATCCACTGGTAGCCGTTCTTTATACTACGATAACCCTTTCTGTAAAGGAATAATGTTGCTCTTTAACGTATAGCTGGAATTTTACACAAACATGAGGTCCCGGGTTCGATTCTCACCTCAGACAAAGTGTTATTGGGTTTTTTCCATCAGGAATTTCTCAGTAGCAGCCACGGAGTCTGTATTTGTGCCCGGTTGATGCCTATAGGCTCGCCCCGTATTGCATAAGACATAAACATAACTGGCGAAATGTGGGTGTACTATTAGGTACCTACACCTCTGTCTTACTTTTCTGGGATTACAGCCGTGATGTTTTGTTATTTAATACATACCTATCGAATTTGCTATCAGCGGCTAACTTAACAATTTGTTCTGTATGGTGTCGGACGTAAAGAATAGCACCATCCCATATCTTCCCGTGGGTGTCGTAAGAGGCGACTAAGGGACTTGCCAGAGAATGGGCAGCAGCGTTTTCTGTGCTTTTGTAACAACCGTACTGCGATCGCCAACCCGTCTGCTAAGCGTGCGATTATGGCAAAACCCCCCATGTTATGTCAATGTGGCGGCACTTGGGGGAGGCCTATGTCCAGCAGTGGACGTCTTTCGGCTGAAATGTTGATGATGAACTTAACAGTGACAACTTGTTAGTAGTAGTCAATCAGAGGCGCAACATTGTCAGCCCACTTATGACCAGAGGTCGGAATTAGGTAGAGTTATTGGCGTACTTACACTGATTTCATACAGCGAAAGAATAAAGTGGATATGCCTTAAATCCCTAGATTAATTTTAAAGAGCAGAAAAATCCCGTGATTTATTTATTAAAAAGTTATTTACTTTAAACAATTTAAACTATCCGATATCGGATGTCCGAAGTTGATAAATTCTAATGCGCACACTCAAGGGAAGATCCATATTAATATTAACATTTCGATGCAAGTACAAAAATAACTCTACCTAATTCCGACCTCTGCTTATGACGCAATTTAAACACATTTTGCACTGTTATGTTACAAACTATCGATTGTACAGCATTCAAGTCGACCATCCACTTGTAAGGAGTCTGTTAACATTATTTCGTACCTACATAAATTGGTTTCCATTCTACAAAAGCAGAATTGATCAAACCTCTTTTTTTAATTGTGTAAAAAGGAATACAAAAACTCGATTGACAACAAAAAAAGACTATTATAAATACAATTTCGGCTTCCAAATTGTCTATTTAGTTTGGGGTTAAGAAGCCGTAGTGTGCCACAATGGGGTGTATTTTAACACCGACAATTTTGATGGGACCGGTCTTTTTAGCCATTATAAGCGAAGGGTTAGCGCCCCCGTATTAAAGGACCATTTTTTCCTGTCACTTTTGATATATTTTTTTAACGTGCTGAGTTAGGTTGTTACGAAAAAATCTGTCGACAAACTTTTTGGCACCTTGTAGAAAAAGTTTGCGCTTTTGGTGTTTTTGTTTATCTTCAATTTAATGCTCTTCCTAAAAAATGTAATAGATGTCATAGAATTTAATTTTCGAAAGAAATATTGTTGTAATCTTAGTCATTCGCACACACGGCGACATTTCAAGCAATACATTTTTTCTATTGCATGGCCTCGCTTTGATGTCGCACACAATCGCATAAGCTAGATTTTGTATAGCTTGATTGGTAGCCGTGCGTACCGTATATTCTTTCGATTGTATGGTCGATTGATCGGTTTTTAATTCACCAAATGCAAAAAAAAACTCGACTCGTGTCCAGTTATCCATAGGGTTTATGTAACAAGAGATTATCCAGTACCTTTGCATATTTCCCTAAGCACATTTAAAATATAAACTAAAAATAAAGCAAACCAGCCACATATGTATTTAAACACCATTTGCGAAATTGATGAATGTTTCACGAGTTCAGGGCTGTGATAAATTTGTCATTTAATTCTCCCATCTCTCCTGGGATCCACTGTGATGGAAATATACGGGGAAGTTTTATGGCAGGGCACGTTAGGTATGTTTATTTTCTAGAGCTTATTGGTAAGGAATAAGGATTAATTTATTTTAAAATGACCATAAAGTTAAAAACCGTGATTTTAACAAATGACTATTAAAAGTTTTGTACGCCCAAGAAAAGAGCTCATTGGAGCGCAGCACACAAATACCTTGAGTGTGAGCAATTGAATATTGCAAACGCTTCAAATAAAATTTAAGCAAAAATACTAATTTAAATACTGTGGTACAACACAGAACCTTACAAATGCGACATACACTGCAAGAACTACACCTGAAACGATATAAACTACGAGACAAAGAATGCATGTATAAAGATAAAGGCTTCTAGTTTGGACAAGATGGGACAGATCTTATACCGATCGATACGGGTTAAGTAAGTCCCAAGCTTCCTGTAAAAGAACGCATATAGAGATACAGGTGAAAGAAAGAAAGAAAGAAAGATCCCCAATGCCCTAAACCAATTTATTTGGGGTCGGTGCAGCTTGTCTTCTTCTTCCATACTTCTCCATTACTCGTCATCTCAGCAGTCCTCC
This sequence comes from Cerastis rubricosa, assembly GCA_949152445.1. Classification (NCBI taxonomy): domain Eukaryota; kingdom Metazoa; phylum Arthropoda; class Insecta; order Lepidoptera; family Noctuidae; genus Cerastis; species Cerastis rubricosa. The sequence goes on along the minus strand of OX424545.1, from coordinate 13,749,491 downwards.
CTTTCTAGCTAGTGTTGCCAGGTCCGATTGGATCTCAAAATTGGGACGTACCGCGCAAATCAGGACGCCTGGCAACACTATTTCCAGCCATACCATCCTTCACACAGTCCATCCATCGTTTCTTTAGTCTTCCTCTACTCCTACAGAAATCCACATTAATACTCAAACCTTTCCTCAAAGATTTTCCTTATTCCTCCACATCACATGTCTATACTACGATAACCGACTACTACACAACTTTTTAGTCATCGGCGCGACGTTCAGACTTCCATTTTATCCATTATATCCTTATTTTATCCATTCCCTTTACACCACACATCTCCCTTAGCATTTTCATCTCAGCCACTTGCAATTGAACTGTGGCAATTGGAGAGAAACAGGTGCATAAAAACATTTAAAAAGCCACATACATCAAAGATCTTTTCGGATCTTTTTGCAAGCATCTAAACGCTGTGCTCCCGGTTAAAACACACTCCCGTATATTTCTACCAAAGCAGAGGGTAGCAACTGTCCTGTTGGAACACACTGGCGACTTTATAAGCGTCGGGCTAAACACGCAGATGCGACGCGGATGATGTATGATTAGATTCACCAAGATTAGGGGAGCAGGCAGAATTATTGATGATAGCTAACAATGAATAGAACATTTGTTTTTACTGGTCTCAGGAGGTACAGATTTCGAAGTATTGTTTAGGGGTCAAATGGTTTTGAAATAGTGATGGTGGATAATATTGATTACAAATAACTGGGATAACTTACACCCTGGATTGTTTATTCCATCCGGATTTCCAGCTACGAAAAAAAATGTAGCGTCATCTATGTATGTTATTTTCTCAAATCACTTTTTTCATATGCAGAGGTGTATAGTCACGAGCACCAATATGTAAACACTTAGCAACTTTTAAAAATGATTATCTCCGAAATGAGAACACTCATGTAAATATCACGTTGTTGCAAACATAGTATTTTGGAACTTATATTATTATGAAATAGATTTCGAAATTACAATCGTTATTTCTCGCGAAAACCGCTTTGAAATTTAGGAAAGTGTATATATATTGCTGGACGTTACTGTAGTATCTGATTCGAAGTATGATATTCAAAACTATCGAAAAGCTAGTGCTAGCCCGTTTCTAGTGTTAGCGACAGTGTCAGTTTAAAAACTATATTGATAAGGGTCTGGAATTTGTACAATTCAGGGCCTCTTCTTCGACGGAGTAAAATATAAGTTGGGCAATTAAGACCATCAAATACTTTAGTGTTAGTACTGACATTTAAATCGACAGTTATGATTAAGTCGGCTTGCCCGCAATTTTGGAACAAATTTATTTTATTGACAAATTCCTGTTGGAAAATCTCAATTATTTCATTATTATTGAATAATACCCGATCTATAATCGAACGCTCGCCCTCATGTTTAGCTAACTGTCCAGTTTTTTTCCCTTAACTGTAACAGAACATTACATCACGTCTATAATCCCCGAAGGGTTTTGCAGAGCTGTACCTAATACTACACCCACATTTCGCCAGTTATGTTTAAGTCCCATGTAATAGGGGCGAGCCTATTGCCATCAACCGGGCACAAATCCAGACTGATACTGAAAAATTCCTGATGCAAAAACCTTAACTGTATGTTACTCTAAAACATTGCCCCATTTGCATTGAAACCATAAATTATAAATCTTAACCCACCCAATTGATACAACAGTTGATACAATTTGTCAGTAGTGGGGCTTTGAATTAAAACGATTCTTTTGTGTCACTCGCTGGGGTTCATCCTCAAATAATTGCTTGTTTACATTGACAAATGTGCTCGAATGCTCGATGTCGAGCACTGACAGAATAGGATGCTTTAGTTGTTTCGAGCACTTGATTGATGGGACTTCATGTTTTTATAGTTTACCGTTTTCCAAGAAAATGATTGATAATAGACTAAACCTAAACCTGTTGGTTTTGGAGTCAGCATATAATCTAGATAAGAATTTTATTTTACAGATTTTAGTTTAGTTTTCATCTTGTCATATCTGCCTAGTTTTGTACAATTTTGTTGAGGTAGCCTTTCGGTTGGACAGGTTGCAGCTGAATACTAGAATTTTACTTGGAGCTGCCTATCTGATCACCACTACCTAGTACTCTTTGGAAGAACTATCAAGTTTCTCTAATTAAGTACAACGTAGATATTAAATGTCTTTATTTGTAACAACCTTTAAACAAGTCAAAATGATTATTTCAGTAAAAATCGTTATTAAAGATACGATTTTAGTTTTGTTGTTTAGTAATTGCTTGTTCTTACTTTGTTTAAATTCTTGTCAACTGCATTAAAAAGATTGCTTATGAAATTACATAAACTCAAATAATTGCTTTAATGAGATTCTCATTACAAAACAGTTGAACACCGACGTATTCGAAAAAAGAACCCAATACGATAAAATTCAAAATATCCAACATGAATACTAAAAGAAAAAAGTACTCACCCACAGGAATCAATGTTCAGCTAAAAGGATTTGTCTAATTCGACCTGACTGGTTTGACGCGTTAAGACAAAAAAAAAAGTAAAATAAAAAAAGTTGACGCGACCGCGCTTACGAGGTTGTTAAATCCGTCCTTCTGATAAAGATCTGTGACACGTTGAAAAAAAAAGTGTCCAACAACACCTGGGACCAGAGACTACTGTATTCAAATACATTTTTTAAGAATCCCCCGTGGATTTTTGGGAAACAACCCTTAAATGTGTGAGGTCGATTTTTAAACGCATTTGGATAGCATTTTTTTGAATGACATAATTTTTGTGGTCGAAATTGAGGTAGTTATGATAATGTCAGGGTTTGAGTATATTTTGTAAAACTTGGCTCGTGTCCTCCCAAAGTTTTGCGCCAGAATCAATTTCTGGAATTACGGCGTCGCGTGGGCGTCGGTTTGCAATTATGTTATGAAGTATAATTATTTTAGGCAGAAGGTTTTTGTTTTGTTATTCTTAACAAGTTCATAAGGTAGTGGTGTTGTTTTCCTTAAGCTGTGTCGTTCTTAACTTCACCTAAAGATGAGTCATAATTCTGCAATATTATGTCAAGTGTCTATAAACCTTACTACTTACTAGTGCCATAGATTTCTTTTCTTCTTCTCAAATAGCACCTATTTAAGTCCATGAAATCCCTCAAAATTTCTAAGAAAAGGACACCTTTATCGTTTCACTGACTTATTGACTTTAAGAGAACAATCAACGTCTTCAATGGTGTGAAAATTTTGTCCACCCCACAAACCTCAAGTTCTTGGACAAAAAACATCCCAACCACGCGTAATTTGCCACCGAAAATTCCACTTTGGTTATGGAAGATAGAGTTTATTTTGGTTTTTTATGCGTTAAGTGGTTTGTCTCGCCCAGCCCATTACAACGCGACTGAGCGATCGATCTCGGTAGCTGCATGGACATTGTATTCAAATCGCGGACATTTAAATACAAAAACGCGATTATGTGACGATGCATCCGCCGAGATTGGCATCTTTTGAGTACGCACTAGGTGGTATAGTTGACGCGTTTTATTTGAACTGAGTATGGTCTTGCTTCGTTAATCCTGGCTTGCTTGCCTCGTGACGTCGCATGTCTAAGCAGAGCTATATTTTTAGTGCAGTAATAAAATACTTGTAGCTCTAGCTTATCAATGAAATAGGCATTTGACGATAACTATGATTGTTTTTCCAGAAACATGAAGTTTTGATTAGTAATTATTTAAATGTAGGTATCTCCTATTTTTGATTTTAAACAAAGCAATACTTGGTTATAAATTTTAACTACGTAACAGCACGTCGCTCACAACAGCACTCCTTAACAATAATTGCAAGACATCTGCTCTCTTTTCTACTCAACAATTACCCTTGGCCCTTACTGTTGTCCACCCATTTACAAATGCGGTTTGCCCGTCGCGTTTTTCAAGCCAAGTGAGTTAACTAAAGATACTGGTGATTTAAAGTTTGGAGGAAGCTCAGTAATCTGTCGGTTGTATGTTGATGTTGCACTAATTTCGAGCGTTTGGAGTGATGCACCCATTTCGAGTGATGCACGCATTTCGAGTGATGCACCCATTTCGAGTGTGATGCGTCCATTGTGGCTGCTTCCGGTTTATGATGATCATTGCTTCATTCATGCTGGAGTTTGTTTACTTCAGCTTTACTTTTGATGGAATGAAATGATGGGTATAAGTAGATCGTTGAAAGATAGCTCGGAGAATTTGAATTATAAGAATCCAGTTGGAATCTACGCCATTGTGGATGTATTGTAACTTTTTTTAAAGTTTCAATAGTGTTGCCTCTCTAACACCATTATACAGGTTTAGTAAACATGACACCCTTCTAGTCCAAGCCAAACCCAGACACATCACATTTAAACTCAGATTACTTCTTGGCCCCTAAGGAGGGAATCACAAAGTTTAACGCACAGACCAATTAATGATGTTTTTTTTTCACCGAGATTTAAAAAAGTTATAGAGCGAACGTTGGGAATATTTTCATACGAACATTTTCGATTTTGACACACGAATGCTAACGATTGAATGATTTGAATGAATTGTTAGTTTTGTAAGCCCGTTATGTTTAATTTTTGGTGTACAATAAAGTTTTATTCTATTCTATTCTATTCTATTCTATTCTAACTGATAAGCAGGCTTATGACACTAGATAGAACGATTTGTTACTGAGTAGTACCAAGTTTTGGATTACGATTTTCTATGTCTTGCCCCGTCTATCGCTTGTAAACAAGTGAATGTCTTTGTTTTTTTTTAAAGTCCAAGAAACTGTTAAAACAGTAATAACGACAATTTCTCACAATACAGACCAGTCCACAACACCAAACAAGAACTCGAAAGGAATTTACAGCAGCAACAATAAACCGATACTGTAGTAGTCAAATGTCAATAACAATAAATGTTATCATCGTGGGAGCCGAGAGACAATCCGTTTCGATCCGTTCCGATCCGTAACCCGTAATAAATCCACTCACTGATCAATACGGACCTATAAATGCTTCAAATCGTCAGCCTGACTCTAATCATATAGATTAAAAACATGATAGAGGTGTAGTAGTCTAGTAAAGTTTTGAGCTGGGTTTCTTCATAATTTTCATCATTTCAGTCCTTTAACGTCCACTGTTGGACATAGGCCTACCCCAAGTTTCGCCACATTGACATAACATGGGGGGGTTTTGCCATAATCGCCACGCTTGGCAGGCGGGTTGGCGATCGCAATACGGTTGTTACAAAAGCACAGAGAACGCTGCTGCCCATTCTCTGGCAAGTCCTTTAGTCGCCTCTTACGACACCCACGGGATGATATGGGATGGTGCTATTCTTTACGTCCGACACCATACAGAACGAGGTATTGGGTTTCTTACTTGTATCGTATTCTATAACGGTCTGGTGTCCAAATCCCTGTCCAAAGCGCGTATTTTGCGTATTTGGCGTCGATCCAACCAAGTTTCTCGAGCAAGGCCTGTAACTCCTTGGTTTTACTGACGATCTAACGGAGAGTACCTGGGTTACCGAAGTACTTTACCCTGTATGGGGCAACCTCTGGGGTGTGTAGAAGCACGTGGACTGCTGTCTCTTCTTCCTCCACGCAGGCTCGGCATAATGGGCTGTCTGTAACTCCTATGGCAAAGTGGTGTTTATTAAAAGAGCTGTGTTCAGTGGTGGCGGATGTAACTCAGCGGTAGATTGGAAATTTAATTTGCTTCATCCAAGATATCATGTTTATCGAAGGAAGTTCTAGTTTCGTTCACTCGTGGAGGCTCAAACGTTGTAGGCACAATATGTAGGAGTATCAAGAATATCAAGATCATCTCTTGCTCTATGGTACACGTCTCGTATGTCACTTGGATTAGGCGCGCGCGCAGGTAGCCTGCTCTGAATGAATTGTCACTGTCGACTAACTCTGACACGTTATGTAGGGCTGACACAATGCTATATGTGATAGTAAGAAGTTGCTGCTTTAATATGTAGGGACTCAAACGTTTTTGTGCATATTTATTTCAATGTTGATATCATCTAAATCGATTTGGTACTTTTCGAAAATGTGGTTATTTCTTTTATCCGAATTTGAGAATGGTGAAATCATTTATTGTGCATACCGCTGCCTAAGCCTTTGAGGATTACAGGCATGACATAAAGATGAATGAAATGTATCTACAGTATTTTAAATGTTTAAGCTAAATAATTTAGGCATTCAATTTTCGTTTTTAGACCTTTTTGGCTTTTTCTAGGACTTTTTATTTCTAATTGATTGCCAGTGCCTACTTATTTTGGTGAACCGCTCCAGTTTTTCAGGTCATTGTTAAGTACGTACTAGTTTTTACACTGCATCCGTTTCTAACAGCGCCATTATGAGTACCGTTACTTCCAAAAAACCTCATCTCTTTCACACTCCAATAAAAGTTCCGAAACACAAACGCTACTTAATTATCCAATAAACCGATTAGCACCTAAGAAGCAGCCCTGTAACACACGTTAATCCCTATGAGCAACACGGGTAGCCGAGGGCTCGTGAGAACTGCGCCGGCGCAGCTCGCGCCGTGACGAATGTCACTCACGGATCGCCTGCGCAAGTACCTCGTCAACTAAGTGCTGTTCAAGGTAGTTGCTGGAAGGCAAAAAGTGGTAACTTGATAAATGTATGTTTAGAGGGCATATGTGATTTATTTCTCTTATCATTATCATCAGCATAGACTTTTCCCAACTATATTGGGGTCGGCTTCCGGTGCGTTTGCCTATTTGACCTCCTCAACTCAGTTAAATATTGGGTAAGAGTGATCAAAATATATTTCAGAAAATGTAGTATGAAAATGGCAATGCAATTTGTAAAATTATCTAAATCTAAACTATATTATAAAGCGGAAAGATTTGATTGTTTGTTTGTTTGTTTGCATTGAATAGGCTCCGAAACTACTGGTCCGGTTTGAAAATATATTTCAATGGTACATAGCCCATTTATCGAGGAAGGCTATAGGCTATATATCATCACGCTACGACCAATAGGAGTTGAGCAGCAAAGTAAAATGTTGCGAAAACGGGGAAAATGTGACGCAAACGAAATTGCGCCGGACAGGTAGTTGTTCTAATAAGAATTCAATTATTTTGAGTGGCTAACTCTGATGTGACATGTTTCAAGATGAACGGAATTTTCGATTTTATGGCATACCGCTATTTGGCGTACGGGGGAAAAGGTATGGTAAGTAGTTTGTGGTATGTGGTAAGTTATATGATGCGATTAGTGTGAGCGGCGGGTGGGTGCGAAATGTGATACTTGGGTATCTATCCTACTGCTTAAGAAGCGACTAGTTATCGACGATTTTCTCGCTTAAACTTTGGATCTGCGAACTAAAGTATCGAGTGTGATCGGATTGTCGTGGATCCACGTTCCGGTAGTATAACGAGATTCCGCGAATCCACGTTCCTGCATACCAAAGATTATAAGCTACATTAAAGATTATACATACGTCCCATGTAAGTAAAAGAGATTGTATTGTAATCCACGTCCAAAGTGTAAAAGCATTATTCGATCCACCCTAGTTCCCCGAGAAAGGCGAGCAGCTCCTTGGTGTTGCTAAAAAGAGTAGTAAAATAGATACAATTATCTTATAGCTGACACCGCCTCCGGCGTGGTTGTCGCAGCGACAAGAGATATTATCGAAGTAGTGTACTCGCTCAGCGACGCTCTCTTGCTAAGGTATTCTACATAGTACACACGATCAATCAAGCTACACAATACCCAGTTTATGCGGATCTCTCATTAGACTGAAAACCTATACAAGGCGAAGCTTTGCTGGAAAAGTACAGAGTGTGTTGAGATGTCGCCGCGTGTACGCATACCAGCACGCGTAGCATGGCCGCAGTAGAAACGGGCTATGTCGACGGAAGAATAAACAAACTGACACATTGTCATTGTCTATCTATCATTATGTCGATTCTTCTGCAGACAAAACCGTGCAGCAAGTATTCGCACGTCGCCGTCGCGAATTTACTTCTGGAAGTCGTTTTTATCTGCTAGCTCGCTTCTCGCTAAACGTGACGTAGGAGCCTTAAGTATGGAATAAAGATGACGTTCGTTATAGTTAAAGACTTGCAACTGATGATACGTCTGATTAAGTCATCTCACTTAATCAGACATATCATCAGTTTGGTTGCGGATGAGTCATCTGAAAGTATCAGTACGTTTTTAGCTAGTTATGTCTTGTTCTAGATGATCATTTTGTGGATGTTTGTAAAAAATCTTGATGAATTTCATGTCAGAGCTAGTACTATAATGCTGTTACTGACAAACGTCCATTGTTGAAGGTGGATTTTAGAGTCATAACTCTACAAATTTCTGGAAGTAAGGAAAGATAAGCGGTTTAAACCTCAGTGATAGCGGTTTTGTCCGGTTAAGCAGTAGCCAGCCTCAGAGGCTGAACTGCGAGATGCCATTTACAAAAAAAAAAAAAAAAAGTGATAGCGGTCTTAAAAGTTCAAGTGCAGTATAGATGTAGACAGCTTTTGGTCATTATAAAACCGTAACGGAATTATCAATAACACTTGTAACGGGATATTTATTATGTTTATTATTTGTTTTGAGTCCCGATATTTCGGCGCTGTTGCAAACGCCATGATCACGGATAGACACATAGTAGCGAAACATACAAAAAATAACAACACAAAACATAGGAGTAACGTGTAGATAGTAGTAGTATACTGACCATGTCAATTTAAAAACTTATATCGTAACGGAATTTTCGAATTGGTCCAATTCATAGACTGAATTACTGAACTCAAGAAGTTCAAAATACCGATGTACGGTACATATGCCACCGCCGCCGCGCCATACAAAACTATTATGTCATTCTATTATTAAGTTTTCTCAAGGTACCCACAGTACAAACGTAAAATTTTTGTTCAATATAGGTACTCTCCCTTTATTTCAATCAATTTTTGTTTGGATCATCATCATCATCATCATTTCAGCCCAAAAGACGTCCACTGCTGGACATAGGCCTACCCCAAGTGTCGCCACATTGACATTTTGGGGGGCTTTGCCATAACGGCCGGAGGGTAATCGCCACGCTTGGCAGGCGGGTTGGCGATCGCAGTACGGTTGTTACAAAAAAAAGCACAGAGAACGCTGCTGCCCATTCTCTGGCTAATCCCTTAGTCGCCTCTTACGACACCCACGGGAAGAAATGGGATGGTGCTATTCTTTACGTCCGATACCATACAGAGCAGAGCAGAGTTGTTTGGATATTAATCCTTAATTTTATAGTTGGAGCTAGAAAGGTTTGGACCTTACCATGTTTATTATCACCAAATCCCTGACTAAACTCAAAATTTAATTTTCAAGACATCTTTGCTTAAAAAAAATTCCCACAGCCAATATTTTTCTTCATCTTAAAACAACATACCTCTGGCCCAGCCTCCGCAAAACTCCTGGCTCACGATGCACCTCAGCCATCTCCTGCATCTGACGGCGGCTGCCAATCAAAAGGGCTTTAACCTAATCCCGGTTAGGATTAAGGAAAAAATAAAACCGACAGACCCCTCTGTCCTGTACAAGCGTTCACGCTTCACCGCTTTCGTATTTTCTACAAAGTTTTATATGCAGATGAAAAAATGAAAGAAGAACGATTTTGAACTCTGTGTGTAGAGTGGTAACGTTTAATGGGTTGTTGAAAGCTGGTGGTGGATCCTTGTAATACAAAGTTCGGCATTTGACGCTTGAGGTTTCGCGTTTGTAATGTAATTGTTGTATAAATGTATTGTTTGTTTTGTGAAGTTTTTGCCGGACTGACCGGGGGGAGGTGTAAAATTCGAGATTACTTTTTTTTTGTTGAGGAAACTGACGGCGATTCAGCGTTATAAGATATTTCGATAGAAGGTACTTACTTATATTATATTTAAATGAAATAACTTCTGTGAAATTATTCTTGATGTGGAACTAAATGCTGATGCTACTTCGGAAAAACGTTGTTACACAAAATGTTTCGTCCATAACGATTATACACAACGTCAAGTCATTTGAAACAGTTTAAGCAAATCATTGCCATTAAAAAAAATACAAGAAAACCAAAAATAATTTTTAAAAGAGTTCTTTTTTTGCAGGCATGCCTTCTACTAAAATTATTTGCGGTCCGTTTCATACAGTTAAACAGAAATGCTTTTGAGTACATGGGAACTATACGAATCCAGGGTGTCATTGAAAGCGAAATTTTTCGAATCCCCAGCCCCCTTTCCTGTCACTCACAAGACCACCACTAACGAATTATCAGCCGATCAACATAAGTACGACTTACCTTCGCTTTCCATGAAACCTATTCAATACACGGATAAACCAACAATAAGGCGTTGAAATCCATACCTCCACCATTCTTTGTTCCCCGCCGAAAAAAAAAACATTCACGCTAAAAGTTGCCAGACCGAAAAATAGAAAAGGACATATCCAAAAACAGATTATGACAAGCCCTTGTTGTGTTTGTAAACACAGATCCGGACGATACAAAAGAGTGTCGTAATGTGACACCTTTCTTGATTGGTCTATAAGTAGCGGTATTGATACCTGATTTTTGTATTGTGGCAATACTTCGCGCTGATTGGCGGTAAAAGGTAAAATAGGCAAATTGTTGACGTTTGGCGGCTAAATGGATACAGCTGCGTTCGGAATAATGTTGTTGTTGTTAAATAATATTATTTTGATCTTTGTAAAGATAGGCGGGATCCATGCGGATGTATGGGTGGACCGACAGGATCATGGGATCTGTTAATTTCTGCTACGGAAATGAAATACGATTGTGGATTGTATAATGTTACATACAATATCGACTAGTCGAGCTTTACTTTATCCTATATTTGAGGTGGTTTCAGGACATCGTTTTAGGGTTTCACTTTTGATCTTTAATTCCTCGAAGTACATTATTGCTGTAAGATTTTTATTCCACTCATTAGCAAGACTAACTTATTTTCAAAAAACTTTAGTTGCTTGACAAAGCCTAGACTTCTCATTGCTTGATCACTTTCTAGGATTAATAATTTTGTATCTTTGCTTCAAGTTAAACTGCCAGTAATTGTACCTAAAAAAAGAGTTGCCAACATAGGTTGCCATATTGACCACACACGTCGGTCACTCTATTCTTTTGGGATGCAGTTATCGAAAAGTATTGTTGTTCATTGAAGAGTAAAATTTACCTAAACAATACATGATATACTTTTGTTCCTTAAAACGCATCTTTTAGAATAAATGAGACCTTATATTCCTTAGGCGTTACCTGTATTTTGAACGGGAAACATGGAGGAACTGTGTTTATTTAATGATGAGAGTTAAAATAGAATAAGTTGAAATTAAATCTTTCATTTGAAAACCGTAATTTTCGACGTTGCTTTAGCATAATCCTGGGTGCCTAAAGACGCAGTTAATATTATGAATTGCTACTTTGCGACCATTTTATGAATTGTAATGCGATTCATATTAAATAAATCCCCTTAGTATTGTCAAACTTAATTTTCCTCAGATATGCCTGCTCCTCTATCCTTTCCTTCAAGGTATCATAGTACTTACTAAAACTTATAACAACATAGAATTTAATTTCGATATTAGTATTTCGTGGAAACATAAGCAAACGATTTGTCAAAATCATATAATGAATTGAATCACTCCCGCTATGCCGATTTCCCGCGTCACTCGTGATTTTTTATGGTTTTATGCATTGTCTTTAGATTCATCTCGGCGTGGCTGACACAGAGTACATGAAGTCACATTACAGGCGAAGTACATTTCATGCAAGCACAAAGTTCTATTTACTTCACTAGCAAATCTATTCTTCGCTAAGAAGAATAGATTTGCTAGTGTTGCTGGCAAATTTTCATAAAAAAGGCCCAAAATTCAGCTATGTGAAATCTATTAGCCGAATATACAAAATTTAAAACAAACATCTAAGTATACAAACTGTGGGCAAAATATGAGTCTTCCACCAACACACCCCACCCCACCCCACCGCTATTTCCATTTAACGATAATGAACGAGAAATAATTAATAAATATTTAAAATTTATATCGACTGTGTGCTCATTGCCATCGTCGACGAGCATTTATTAATTGACGACATTATTTGTGATTTTGCGCGTAGAATTTTTAATTTATTTCGTGGAATAGCTCTCTTTGAAGTTCGAAATAAGTTCAAAGGACACACGAAAAACAAAATGAAACGGCTCCCTGAAATGGGTACAGAAAGTGAGCTGTGAAATTACAACATATTATTGCGCCTGTGATATACGAAAGGTAAAACAGAGGTGTACTAATATTACACCCACATTCAGCTAGTTTTATTACCCAACCACGCACGAGAAAAGGAAGGGTAATTTAAGTCCCATGTACCTAGTAAGGCCCTGTGGCCCAGTGTTGGCAGCCCCGACTTACAAGCAGTAAGCCGTGGGTTTGAACCCAGGCTGGCGCATTACTTTGTGTAATTTATTTCATCACCGCTGCCCTCAAAAACGGTTAAGGAAAACATCGTGAGGAAACTGGCATGTCTTAGAACTAAAAATTCGAAGACATGTGACATCTACCAACCCGCACCAGGCCCGCATGGTGGATTACAGCCCACTCCCTCTCTTATAGAGGAGGCCTGTGTCCTAGCGGTGGGAACATTATAGGCTGATGATGATGCACGGCTAAGTTAAAAGGAAGGGTAGTTTAAGTCCCTTGTAATAAGGAGCGAGCAACAGGACAAAAGTCCAGAGTCCGGGCTGATACTGCCTTTAAAATTCATAATCATCATCATTATAACAGCCCGGAATCAATCAGGGTACTGCAGGTCTCCCATTTTTCCTGCCATACTTATCGGTTCTGTGCGTCCCTTAGCCAGATGTTTCCTGCGACTTTGAGGATATCGTCGACCCCCTGAGTTGTAGACCGGCCCGGGTTTCTTTGTCCTAACGTTATTAAATTATACAATATCACATATGAACTAAATAAATCCCCACTACTGATTAACTGACTCATCGTGATTACATTCAGCTATTTGGCACGCCTGTTCGCCAAATATTCCTAGCTGAATGAAGAATGAAATTACTTTCTACGAAGAATGTTCAGACGTCGGATTAAGTTGATTTGAATTGTGGATTTTCGACTCAAGCATATGAGTCATATTCCTATGGTTTAGGAATTTGAACGATCTCATCATTGCATTCTCTTGCCCTTATCATAAAGTCATGTCTTCTTCTTCTATACTTCTTTATTACTCGTCATCTCATCAGACACCTCATCCATTTCGATGTATTCCCGTTGTCCCCGTAGGCCGTATCCCCGTTAAAGGGGACAAAGGGAATTTAATAAAATAATTAAAATTACTTCCCGTTGTCCCCGTAGGCCACGTTCCCGTTAAAGGGGACAGCGGGAATTTAATAAAATAATTAAAAATACTTTCCGTTGTCCCCGTACGCTGTCCCCGTTAATTTCTTGTAATATATGCTTTTCAAATTATTGATGTCTTGACATATCATCCTTCACACAGTCCATTGATCGTTTCTTCGGTCTTCCTCTACTCTATTACTTTTATTTGTTCATAATTGCTTAGTTCAAACTGCGTTTAGATGTTTTTCTGAAGGCTAGACAAGTGGAAATCTTTTTCAAAGCATTTCGCATTTTTACGGCTGTTTTCCACAGGATTTACACAAGCTTTTCGGTCGCTTATGTCATACCGTGACATTTGTGTCAATTCTATCCTCGTTTACGCAAGTAGAATGACACTTTGTCTAATCTTCTATTCTCTTATGATGCTCCAATTTCTAAGAATAGTGTGATCCAAGCATATGAGTAATTTTCTTGGGGTTAAGCTACATGGACTTACTTTAACTTATTTCTCGCAATAGTCTAGTCACTTCCTACTTATTTTTATATGGGCTTGTAAAGGCTAGGGAAGTGGCAATCTCCTTCAACGTTTTCTATTACTGCAACGACGTTCAATGGCGTTCATGTAAGCTTTTTGATAGCATATGTCAGTCCTATACATTTTTGATTTTTTTATCATCGTTTTCTATTTCGATTTTTAGATATTATAGAAATATTTGTACTCACTTGATTTGATTTGAATCCCATAGAGGCGCTTGGTCCTCTACTTGTCTAGTTTATTGTTTTTTTCTCAATCGTGTAGTCTTTTTGGTCTAGTGGTCACAAGCGCGACTGCTGAGCATCTGGTCCTGGGTTTGATTCCCGGGTGGGGCACAGTTTTACTGGATTTTTCCATCTGGAGTTTCTTAGTAGCAGCGACGGTGTCTGGATTCCCAGTTGATGGCTATAGGCTCCCCTCCTATTGAACTTAAAAATAACTGGCGAAATGTGGGTGTACTATTATCATCATCATCAGCATAGAATGTTCCCACTGCTGGGATACAGGCCTCCCCTCAATGAGAGGGAGTGGGCTGTAATCCACCACGCGGGCCCAGTACGGGTTGGTACTATTATAGGCGTCATATTATGTTGTGTGAAGTCTTTTTCCAGACATGTTCAAACCAGCGTCTAGTCTTAGCAGCTACGGCAGATCACCAGTACATCCCTCAAATTTAATAAAAACTAATACCCCTTAAACCAATCTAAAAAATCAAGTACTCCAATCCCAAAAACATTAGCAAAGTAATACAAGAGTTGCTTAGCTGGCGAAATATCGGTAGCATGCAAAATTTTACCCTGGCCACTCGAGAACTAATGATCGGCGGGCAGATACGGCCCGCCCGCTCCCCAGGGTTGTCGCGAGAGGCTGAGCATGTGGTACATGGGAGGCTGGAGTCAGTGGCTGTGGGCTTTTGTGGGAATCAAGATTGATTGTGGAGGGAAGACAGGTAAGGTAAGACTGGAGACAAATGTTTTAGATACTATACTAGTTGAAAGGACACTCACAAACGGTCACGTGTTCAGAACCACATAAAGTTCGTTGTGAAATTATCTGAGTACTAGCTGTCCGGCGTAACTTCGTTTGCGTCACATTTTCCCCGTTTTCGCAACATTTTTCATTGCTGCTCCACTCCTATTGGTCGTAGCGTGATGATATATAGCCTATAGCTTTCCTCGATAAATGGGCTATCTAACACTGAAAGAATTTTTCAAATCGGACACTGGTCCGATTTCGAAACTACTGAGTTTCGGAGCCTATTCGATGCAAACAAACAAACAAATCTTTCCTCTTTATAATATTAGTTTAGATATTCTTATGTGAAGACCTTTCAATTAATAAAAAGAATGCCATTTTCTCATTTAACGGTACGAAAGCGATTTTCTGTGCCTAGAACAATAGTAGAAGGTCTTAGTGTATAAAGCAACCCTTTTCTAGTTACATTCTCTTCATTATCACACCCAAGTGCAAACCACAGAACTAAAACAAAACCTCATTATTCCCCAAAAACTAAACTAAATAAATAACAACACAATCCGCAAATATAAAGTTGGCAACATTTTTCCCTACAGGCAACCCTACACCCCGGCGTCTAGATTCTGTAATGAAGCAATTTAAATGCATGAGGCAGGGCGCGAGACGCGATGGTGGGGGGAGAACCAATCATAAATCAGGAACGTAACGGCGCGACCGTTACGTTTGAATTCAAACTTTATTTTTTAACAGACAAAGTATCTTTTACTTTGCTAATAGGTTGTAGATACGATGTTTAGTATTTGAGAGCAGGTTGTAGGTATAGATGATAGTGCCCGCGCGGGGTAAGTACGGGTATATCTCCGCAGGTAGAGGATTATAGGAGGGTACGGAACTACACAGGCGAAAATGTTTTCCTAACTTATTCGGAATAGAAAGGAAAAGTCACGGAGAAAGTGATATCAGTTTCGTGTGTTATTTTTAGTCTGGTTGGTACTTGATTGGAAGCTCCCGGTCCTGATTGGAAGGCTTTTATTGCAGTCAATATGTGGGTACGAAATTAAACGTTGTGAAATATAGGACTGGATTTTTCTCTTCATTATTCTTACTACGGCACGCTTTTCAGGCTGATTACTATTATCAAATAGGAGTCAGAGTTCATCAAGCGTTTGTGCGGAATTGCGTGTTTCAGGGGCGTTTCACTTATACAGCACTTTTTTGCGTAAGATATCCCGAGATCACAGTCTGGGGACAGTATATTCCGAGATGGCAAACTGGATCTTTCACATACCAAGAACTAAGATGGATCCCTAAGTAACACATAGATGGTCTGGATATAAGACAGAATTTTGATTTAATTGAATTTTGCTATCACTGGCCATTTCGGCTTTGGACGATTCTGGCAGATAATATACTGAAGTATGTCAGTGTCCGTTGTTAATAGCCGCTCCACAATCTGTCCGGGTTGACCGTATCTTTATTTAACTACTACTAAATGTTTTTTTTCTTTTATCCATTGACCACTTCAATCCAAGATCAGAAGTCAATCATCACATACAGTAGCTACAATAGGTAAGTCATCAGGAACAGTAAGACGGTGCGGAACCATTAATATTGAGCCGCGCCAATTTATATCCATTCCGAGCCCTCGAGTGACGTCATGAGAACTCGATCGAACCGCCTACAACCCGTTTAGGGCTGCTAGGATAAGAAAAAATTGTTCTTCTTGTTGTGACTTCTGTATTGAAAGTTATTAATTGGTTTGAGAGAGGAGAGGATAGAAGTCAGGTATAGGCAGTTGAACGAGATAAAAAACTGGTATTTAGCTGCTTTTAGGTGGAACGTTATGCCGTTGGTCCCGGCTGTCATTTGTAGATCTTTGACAGTCGTTACGAGTAGTCAGAAGCCTGACATCCAGTCTTACCACGGGGTATCTTATTACCCAGTTACGTTAGGGTTGTGGAGGTCAGATAGGCAGTCGCTTCATGTAAAATACTGATACTCGGCTGCATCCGTTTAGGTTAGCCGTCAACCAAGCATTTTGTACAAACTAAGTAACTCTACGCAAAAATTATTGCTTGATAACGACTTTTTTTTGGGGTGAAATAAGTCATAGGTCATAAGTCATTTATTTCGAAACAACATGCATTGTGTAGAAATTTTGTAAAATAAAACAATATCATTAAAACATTACAATCGAAAACATTAAAAAAAATGCATAAAAAAAATTTACCATTCATAATTGACATAATAACAAATTCAGAAGGACATTTAATCCATATTCAGTTAAAAATAATTTAAGTATATACAATAGACCACAAGGTCAGAAGACAGTTAAAACGAAACGAAGATCAAATTATTATAAAAACGATGTCATCTTCTTTAAAAGTGCAAAAAAAAAAAAAACAAATTGTGTTGAAAAGATTAATAATATGTCTACTTATTTTCTGTGATTATCGATAATAAAAATAGAATGTCAAATTTAATAAAACAATAGAATAAAAAAACAAATGGATATAAAAAGGTCAGTAATAATATGTCTTAGAATTTGTAAAATATCCGATAGTAAAAATGTAATGTCAAAGATAAAATTTATAATAATTATTACTATTTTTATATTTATAAATGTTTTTTTTAATATATTTTTGTAAAAATATTTAAAAATGTAAATGTATGTTAATTTAATGAATAAATGTAATAATAAGTATAAAAAATTCAAAATAATGACAACATTCAAGTTAAAATTAACAATTACGGTTGTCGCTTATCATCTAGGTACTCATCAAAAATCACGTATTACGGTAAAACTCAATGTAACGCACTCAACACATTGTGCTAATGGTTACATTGAAAGGTAGCGGGTTTATTGGAGGCATTAAAAGTAAAGATACAACATTAAACACTAGTATTTAAAAAAAAATGGTAATTAAAGTGGAACTTTGACACCCAATATCTCCGTAACTAGAAGGTTCCCAGGTATGGTGTAGAACAAAAAAATGACCGCAATGAAAGGGAGGACAAGTGCCTTTCGGCTTCTGTACTTTGACACCTATTATAACGAAGCTGAGCACTGAGGAGGTTTTTGAAAATGTAGGTGCCCCCCAACTAAAGCATCCTCTATTTAGGAGCCCGAAAATTTATTTGGAATTTTTTATTTTTGCGGAATTGCGGAGGGACATCCCTGGGTACCCAGAGTGTTGTGCGCCTCTGGCATGGCAGTGCGCGTGACAGGCAGTGTGCACGTCGCCTCACCTGATGGGGCCTGCCCTGCTTTTGAACCGCTAATCAATTCTGCGGTGCCATTCTTGTTCTGTTCTCTGAGTTGACGTGTGTATAGCGTGTTTGGGGTGGAACAAGTGAGGGTGAAGACAAATGTCGAAATATGTGTCTTTTCGTATATGACATTACGATTTATCAGAATAAATCTTGATTCTAAACTCACTAGCGTTGAATTTTATTGATGGATAGGTAATAAAAAAAAACACCTGTTCCATCATGCTTTATGAAAAATATTTTTTGCTAATAAATTTTATTTATTTATTTATTTACTCCAAACATACAAATATCCTTACAGGCTAAACCCAATGCGATATTGTAGCACACTTAAAATTTAAATAAATTATTTTTTATTAAACTTCAAGATATGGTCAAAATATTCATAATACGTAAATGCACATTGCTTTAGTAACCAATATTCTACAGCACCATTATGTCGTCTTTTTTTTTTAAATCTGCCTTGGGAGACACGGTAAGTTTTAAGAAAATATCAGTAGGTACATGAACTTTACCACGCTTTCAGCTCGGGAACTTTACAAAAAAAGTAAACAAATCAAACATTTAAAGTCCTGAACACCGTACATTTCTCACAATCAACAGTTTATGGTGAAGAGGTGGAAAATTTCTAAAAACCTCCTTAAAATCAACCCAGTTCCAAGTTATCGGGGTCAAAATTGTCCCAAATAGGACTAGTACCCCATTGCGAGGAAGGCACCATTTGCCCATCAACCCTGTACAACGAAACATTATCTAAATTATAATAAGATAAATTCGAAAGTTACTCAGTACCTAAGCTAAGTCTCAAGTACCAGGGCACCATATAACACAAGCAATGGACCGGTTCTCTTGAAGGTGCCTCCGCAGCGGTAGTCCATAAATCAGGGACGCCCCTCGCTTGTGAGTTCCGCCTTCTGCGTGCTAAGAATAAGAGGTGCTGAAGATCTGCAGATAGCCGATGTTGCCCGTACCATGGTGCAGGTGTATGGGTTTGATAAACTGCATAACATCAAGCCTGTAATTCCCGAAGCTTTTGGCAGAGGTGTACCTTATAAAACACCTACATTTTACCAGTTATATTTTAGTCCCATGTCATAGGGGACGAGCCTGTTGCCTGGACACTATTCCAGACTCGGCAGCTACTACTGAGAATTTTTTGTTGGAATAACCCAGTAAAATCAGCAGCTCAGCAGTGGCGACACAGGAATCTGAACGGGAAGTAGTGTAGCTATTAAAAGCCTCACACTACTCCATAATTTTAAATGTGGTATATTAACGTTAAGTTTACTTGGGATAATTATAGAAAATTTAATCTAGATTACAACGCTCAATAGTTTTTGAATTGGAGAAGTCGGTGAATCCCGATAAAAACGTATCGGAATTCATTTACTTCTTTTTAAAGACTGTTTATCAAAACCAAGGATTTAGGCTCAATTACTGCCCCCACTAGCCAAAACTTAAGATATAATTTAGAATAAATATATCTAACACATTTTACTCCAAGAAAACACTTGATGCCACTAACTATGGTTTCCAGTTAATCAATCATAATAACAATTATTGTTGAAACTTTCCGTTGATACCCTATTTGCAAAAGATAAATACGAAGTTGAACACTACAAAGTGTCAACATTTTTTCTATGTCGATTAATAACTGCTTGTAGCATGTGCAATATGTGCAGTAATTAATCTAAATCTAAAAAAAAAAATAAAGAGGAAAGAGTTGATTGTTTGTTTGTATGTTTGTTTGCATTGGTTAGGCTCCGAAACTACTGGTCCGATTTGAAAAATTCTTTCAGTGTCAGATAGCCCATTTATCGAGGAAGGCTATAGGCTATATATCATTACGCTACGACCAATAGGAGTGGAGCAGCAATGAAAAATGTTGCAAAAACGGGGAAAATGTGACGCAAACGAAGTTGCGCCGGACAACTAGTTATTAATAAAATACAGTGTGAAGGGCTGCATTTAAATAATGGCGACAAATGGTAGCGGTTAACGCCTCTTGCTATTATATGTAAATAAATTATGGTTGAAACATTATCTAAAAAAATAAATAGAATTGAAGTACGAGTATCTGTTTGTTATATTAAAATAACCGCTTTTTACTATATGCATTTGAATGTATACATACAGTACATACACGTACGGTACATACATATATCAAAATATTTTTTTTTACAATATTTGTCTGTCTCTTTGTTTCGGCTAGTCAACGACGGGAAAGATTTTGACGGGACTTTCACTGGCAGATAGCTGATGTAATAAGGAGTAACTTAGGCTACTTCTATTTTAGAAAACATCTAAAATTATTATAAAAAAAATTAAATAACCTCTTTGTTAAATTCCACGCGGACGAAGTCCCGGGCACAGCTAGTTAAAAATAAAAAAAGTTCATTTTTTAGAGTCTAACGTCATCTTCCTTAAGAAATCTGTCAAAATTGTAATAAATAATGATTTATCTAAATAACGGATTGTTTAAAGTAACCGTTTTGAACAATGGCTACCTAATTTGCTACCCAATAATTACAATAAAACAAAAACCTTTTTCACCAACCACATTTACTACCAACATTAATAATCTTAACAACCGTTTAATAAAAAATAAAAAAAAAACCTAATCAAAACTTTGTTTTCGAAATTCGAATACTTTTTCTATAAAGGAGAATGGGCGGTTCGGTCATGTCATTACGGCTTGAGCTCTGTCACTGTTCAAACGGCTGGACGAAACGCTTGGTAATGGTATTCCGCCTACCTATTCCAGCTATGCCGAGATACGCATCGGTGGCCGGTCAGAACCGCCTACCGCAGAACAAATGAGCTACACAACACGCGATGACCTGCCCGTGGAATTTTTATGTGCCTATATTTTTATGGGCAATATTTTTATCGATGTCTAAAAAATGACAAAAAGTTAACCAAACATATTTTTTTGCCTCGTTGGTCTTGTGTTTGTAAGCGCTACAGCAGAGAGTGAGATCCTGGGTTCAATTACCGGGTCGGGTAAAGTATTATTGGGTTTTTTCTTCAAGAATTTTGGCGTAGCAGCCACGTAAGTCTGGATTTGTGCCCGGTAGATAGCATTAGGCTGGCCACCTATTTATTACAACGGACATAAACATAACTGGTGAAATGTGGGTTAGCAGAGGTGTACGTACCTAATAATATTCATTAGGTACTTACATCTGTGCTAACCCTACGGTGATTACAGGCATGTTGTTATGAACTATTTGAAATTAGAGAAATCCTATTGAAGCTACTTAACTAGAACTTCAAAGACCGGTAATTACTTTATATATCAGTTAGTACTGAATATATCTTTACCAGTTTCAAATAATAGCGGTAATCCGGAGGGCCTAAACAACTATAAGCAATATCTCTCAGGATGATACCAGCTTTTGGGTAGGTAGCTTGTGTTTCGCACACTTTTCTGACATTGTCTATGGATAGAATTTTGCCGTTGTTTATAGGCCGTAAGGTATTGAAAAAAAAATTGCAACAAAAAAAATCAAAACAAAAAAAGAGACACCAATTCGGACCAATTTAAACCCCTGCGTACCAATACAGTTACGTTCATAAATACTAGTAAGTCCCTACTTATAAAACATAGATCATTTATTATCACATAGGACGACGTCGTTCTCCCAACGAAGAATTGTGTTGATTTTCAAAAGAATACGAGAAAAGAAAATCGTCGATACGTTGTCCTACTGCTAATTCACCATAATATTGATACTACATTGTTTTAAAATTATACAATGTTTCAATAACATTTGCTGACTGTATTACCGATTTTTCAGAGAGAACAATTGCCGAGGCTTGTCCTTTATTATTATAGTCGCAGTTATCGCATCCTTTTCGTTTTAAATTAAATGTGTAATTTTTACGTTTTTAAAATTTTGTTTATGGTTTCTGTAGATAAAGGACATTGCGATTAAACCAACTACATATAAAGATAAGTCGTGTTAATTAAGAAATCCCAATAAATAAAAATAATAAAACAGTATAATCTATGAACCAAGACTCATATAGAACTACAAATTAAATGGAACTCCTTCATTATAAACAATAAGATTGTAAAGGGTAGCGCGCAAAAAGTTTATACTTAAAAAGATGAAATATTTTTGTCCCCCTTGATATGTAGTAGCAAACGCAGTTCCATAAATGTTATGCTGCCATTTATAGGACTGCGTTAATAACTTGAATTACATTTCTACAATTATCACCGTTGATACGTGCTGAGTATGAAGATACCTCTAGGTAACTTGTGCAATTGTAACTAGAAAAGGTCTTTTACAAAAGCCAACCTCAAAACATTTGAGGGAGAACGTGAGAGCCTTCGAAAAAAAAACATTCTACCAGCGAACAAAATGAAGGAAAAGTTAAAACTGTACTAGGTAGAAGGGACGCATAAACGATTACCTTATTGTATTCTATACATCATTACCAACCCCATCATTTCATCATCATCATTTCAGCCGAAAGACGTCCACTGCTGGACATAGGCCTCCCCCAAGTGTCGCCACATTGACCTACGGGGGTTTTGCCATAATCGCCACGCTTGGCAGGCGGGTTGGCGATCGCAATACGGTTTTTACAAAAGCACAGAGAACGCTGCTGCCCATTCTCTCTAAGTCCCTTAGTCGCCTCGTACGACACCCACGGGAAGATATTGCTATGGGATAGTGCTATTCTTTACGTCCGACACCATACAAAAGACTGTTATATCTAAAATCAACTGTTCAGCTGTCACATCCTTACTAGCCATATCATTCTTAACAATAGTCCAAATATCGTTTCTTTGGTCGTCCCTTACTCTTAAGCCGTTCACTTTCATTATACTTAAAATTTGGGTCAAGATACTTTCCCAAACTGTACCTAATGTTTGCCCATTGGTTGGCCGCGACTGAAAATAAGACTTTAACCATGAACCCGTATTCTATTTTCAACTTCAGGTCTATTCAAATTGAAAACAACATTCTCATCGCACATGATTGAATTTTGAAAGCGTTGTGCACTGCTTGAGGAGCTCGTGGCTAAATAATAACAGCCGCACTGGTCGATCTTTAAGGTTAAGCCGTGCGTGCCGTGGATGGGTGACCATATTTACATATCGAGTTTCCTCCGTATCTCGAAAAGCACGTTAAGCCGTTGGTCCCGGCTGTCATTTGTAGATCTTCGACAGTCGTTACGAGTAGTCAGAAGCCAAAAGTCTGACATCCAGTCTTACCTAGGGGTATCGTACTACCCAGCTACTGGGTTGTGGAGGTCAGATAGGCAGTCGTTTCATGTAAAATACTGGTATTCAGCTGCATCCGGTTAGACTGGACGCCGACCCCAAGATAGTTTGGGAAAAAGCTAGGCAGATAATGGTGCACTGCCCTTTGTGAGTTTATCAAAATCTAGAATTGACGATAATTTCAACCACTGTCAATCAAAAATAAAATATGACACCAGAATCAAAGTGTGCAAGTGCTCAATGCGTATAAACATGCGAGTAAGAAAAGCCAGTACAAAACATTGCAGTCGAGACTCGAGACCATAGACAAATGTTGACTCGCCGGAGCCTGGGAAAACCATACAAACACTGGAAACCATTTCTCATTGTTAGTCTTTATAAAGGGAAATATTTCTCTTAGAAATGGTAGTAGCGCGATGGATCTCCTGAAGTTTATAGCTCTCTACTTCGTTATAGTAACAATGGTGGCAGGGAGACGACTGACAAACGAGGGCCATGAAGCACAAGAAAACGTGAGAATTATCGCGAGGGATTCCAGTCAGGGTCCAGTCATGTGCACTAGATTAGCGAAAGAACCGTATTTTGGAGTGGAAATGTTACTGGGGCGAATCTGGAGGATTTATTACACATGGAACATGGACTTACAGAACCAGTGTCTGGATATGACGTTCCGGAATGCGACGCCGAAGGTGAGTTTTCTTTTTTTATTCAACACTAGCTGTCCCGCGCAACTTCTTCTGCGTCACATTTTCCCCGTTTCCGCAACATTTTCATTGCTGCTCCACTGCTGTTGGTCGCAGCGTGATGATATATAACCTATAGCCTTCCTCGATAAATGGGCTATCTAATACTGAAAGATTTTTTCAAATCGGACCAGTAGTTCCTGAGATTAGCGCGTTCAAGCAAACAAACAAACAAACTCTTCAGCTTTATAATATTAGTATAGATAAAACTGTCACTGACCGGTAAATTGTAAAAAAACGTAAGAAAATTTGAAGTTCGCGGGGCACCCTGTCGATTCCACTTTAAGTATCATCTGCCTAGTCTTTTCCCAAACTATCATGGGGTCGGCTTCCAATCTAACCTGAATACCAGTATTTTACATGAAGTGACTGCCAATCTAAGCTACACAACCCAGTAACTGGGTAATACGATAGCCCTTGGTAAGACTGGATGTCAGATTTTTGGCTTATGACTACTCGTAAAAATTGTCAAAGATCTACAAATGACAGCTGGGACCAACGGCTTAACGTGCTTTCCGAGACACGGAGGAAACTCGGTATATAATTCGGTCACCCATCCACGGACCAACCTCGGCAAGAACGGCTTAACCTTAAAGATCGACCCGTGCGGCTGTTATGATTTAGCCACGAGCTCCTCGGTAAAAGCTTATGTATATTTGTCTTAAGTTTTTAGATAAATAAACAATAATAATGACTGCCTCGTTGGTCCAGTGGTCACAAGCTCGACTGCTGAGCATGAGGTCCCGGGTTTGATTCCCAAATCGGGCAGAGTGTTAATGGCTTTTCCATAAGTAATTTCTCAGTAGACTCAGTGCTCGGTTTATGGCAATAGGCTTCCTCTATTACATGAGACTTTAACATCTAGCAAAATGTGGAAGTACTAATGAGTATCATCATCATCATTTCAGCCGAAAGACGTCCACTGCTGGACATAGGCCTCCCCCAAAGGGGGGGGGGGTTACCATAATCGCCACGCTTGGCAGGCGGGTTGGCGATCGCAGTACTGTTGTTGCAAAATGCACAGAGAAAGCTGCTGCCCACTCTCTGGCAAGTCCCTTAGTCGCCTCTACACACGACACCCACGTGAAGATATGGGATGGTGCTATTCTTTACGTCCGACACCATACAGAACCTAATGAGTATACCTCTGCCTAAAATACAGACGTTATAATAAGTGTTTTTTTTCATAATTATTTAGCACGAGCCGTTTAGATAATGTGTATGTTTTTTAATATTTTGACAAGAGTCACTCTCTGAATGATGAACATGTCGAAGACCAAACTGATGTCAAACACAACTAACCATAGGATTAAAGTGAATGGTGAAGAATTGGAATATGTCCATGAATACTTGGGCCAGTTAGTCTCTTTCCAGTCTAGACAAGACAAAGAAGTCACAAGACGAACCGAAAATGCCTGGAAGAGCTACTGGTCCATGAATGAGCTTATGAAGGG
The DNA here is from genome assembly GCA_949152445.1 of Cerastis rubricosa. NCBI lineage: Eukaryota > Metazoa > Arthropoda > Insecta > Lepidoptera > Noctuidae > Cerastis > Cerastis rubricosa. Next base: position 13,723,916 of record OX424545.1, on the reverse strand, counting down.
AAACCTTCCTTTGTGGCTAAAGCGAAAAATCATGGACATGTGCATTCTTCCCATTTTGACCTATGGATCCCAGACTTGGTCTTTGCTAAATATTCAAAAATCCAAACTCAAAGTCTGCCAACTTCAGCGCAGCATTCTAGGCGTCAAACTTACCGACCGTGTACGCAATACCACACTGCGCTCCAAAACACAAATGACTGATGTTGCTCAAAAAGCCGCTAAGCTGAAGTTGGACTGCACTGGCCACGTCTGCCGCATGCCCAATGATCTGTGGCCCAAAATAACCACTTTCTGGAGCCTTGAGACACCAGAAGGCTTTGCGGTAGACCTCGTAGAAGATGGCGGGACGAGCAAGACAAGACCAGCGATCAGTGGTCCACATTGGCCCTCGATCAATTGGAAGTCATGGGGAGAGGCCTTTGCCCAGCAGTGGTATGACGCAAAAACAAGTAACAGTGTCAGTATCTCTTTCTCTCTCTATCTCCCTCTTTCTGCGTCATAACACTTTAGATTTCTGAGGTATCACCTGTCTTATTAAACTTAGGAAACCAAGTTTTCAGAAATCATCGAGTGATTTTCAGTGTGTGTACATTCTCCAATACTACTGATTTCTCAAACAAACCGCACGGAAAAATATTCACATTAGATATATTTCAGTGTGAAAATTTGACGTAGTTATGCAAAAAGGTTCCAATCTACAAGTCACTGAAAACCAAGATAACGTGACCAGTCTACGTTATTTGCAACATAAATCATATTAAAAATCGAAAAGTGATTCAGACCTCATATCTTACTTCTTTATTTATAATAAGATATTGCCCGCAACCTTTGTTTTGTGAAATTATTATAAAAATGATACTCGGGTCGGTTTTTGTTAAGGGATTTATGCATGTCCAATTCACATACATAACTTCTTTGTTTAGATTATTAATCGCATCTATAATGACATGGCCGAATACTTGGAGACGGAACCCTACTGGGACGCCGCTACTGTCCTGGTCAGTATGGGGCGCGCCAGGCATGAGATGCTCCTGTTTGCAGACCAAGGAGCCGCCGGGAGGTTTCAAGGAGTGCCCAACATCGTCAGAGATGGGAGTAAGTAGCTTATCAACGGCTGCCCTGTAGTGGCATAGTACAAAAGTACTTCAGCGCCATCTATGACGCAAACAGGGGACTAAAATCAAAATACTGCATTTCAATGTTATGGTTAACCGCGACCAAGAACCCGACAGCAACCTTCACGCACTAGCCCACAAGACCCAATACCCATCTGGTTGGTGGATCCTCCCTTTTCTATGGGGTCTAAAGCCCACGGTAAGTTCAGGGATCGATTGCTATTGCGATTGTTATTTTATACTCAGAACATTCGCAACCCAGTCAGCCGAATTATCGTAAAAGTATGATTGTGAGATTAAGTCGGAGTTCCTGATATTCTGATGATAACAAATTGCACAGTCCCTCCACATTCACTTTGAGGACCAGCAAAATATGTCAAGAGAAAAGCTGGCAGTCTTCTGCCTGCATTAACGGTTAGGACTGTGATGACAACAAATTGCACACAGTCTCTCCACATTCACTTCGAGGACGAGCAAAATATGGCAAGAGAAAAGATGACAGTCTTCTGCCTGCATCAACGGTTAGGACTGAAGTCAAGCGTTGTAGTCTTAACAGTAACACATAAGTAGTATTATAATAGACTTAAAAAGGTGCGACAAAATGCACAAAATGACATTGAAAAGCGAAAGAAAAAGTTTAGGTCGATCGGATAGGACTACAGTAATATCAAAAACTCCACGAACGAACTGAACAGTTGGCCTACCAGGACGTCATAAAGCAGTATTGTTTTTTTCTTATTCCAGTGTGGGAAAGAGACGGAGCTATACAGGATGTCTAGCGCCATCTCTTTCCCACACTGGAAAAGGAATAAAACAATAATGTTTTAACACGTCATGGTAGGCTACTGGAACAGTTGCTTGGTTCGAGTTGAAATCTGAAAGATGACGTGAACCTGAACCTTTGGGTCAAGAAACTTGCGCAAGAGTTCTTTATAAAAGCTGTAAACGGACCCGTCACGAAACTGTCAACCAAGAATTCTGTAAGTACAGTCGCGGACTTTAAATGATAAGCCACTTGCCACTGTTCGTATAGTCGGTTTTATTCGTACATAGTACACAGTGACTACCCGAAGTGAACCAATTGCAGGTCTAGCAACCATTACCTAGCGACAATTTGTTTTAACGTAGCCATGGTAACGCTTAGCGTACGGAGAAATTATGATTGGTAATTTCAACATCGGAAAAACTCGATACCACGATTTTATCCGAACGCATGGCGTCCAAGATGACGTTCATGACAATTAATCGATTCAACAAAATTCGAAATAATCAAAAATAATCAAAAATGTTCTTTAAATAAAGTATTTAAAGAACAGATATAACATTTAGAATTAGTATTAAAAAATCTGAAAAAGTTGGAACTTTGACCCCCCAATATCTCCGTAACTAGAAGGTTCCCAGGTATGGTCTAAAACTACAAAAAAAAAAATTGCAATGATGGTAGAACAAGTGCCTTGGATTCTTTGACGGGTACTTTTACGCCCATTATAACGAAAGTGAGCATTGAGGAAGGGTTTTTAGAAATGTAGGTATCTCCCAACCAAAGCTTCCTCTATATAAGGGCGCCAAAAATATATGGAAGTTCTTTACTTTATCTATTGGAAATTTTATCGGATACACGACTTTTTTTATGTCTGGCATCTCGCAGTTCAGCGTCTGAGGCTGGCTTCTGCTTAACCGGTCTAGTCCTGTGGATGCCTTGAATTTAAGGCCTCCAGCCAGGCAAAATCTTATGAACTAAGCGACAACACGCTAAGGGCACCCCCTGCGGGGTACGAGCCTCAGTTTAGGGCGTCGCTAGGGGAGGGCAGCAAAGGGACTGGCTGCATCTGAAGATACAAGACTTGTTTAAAAAAACCTTTTTAAACTCCAGATATATCACCTGCGAAGACTTCAGTGCCGCTACTCAATTTCCATTTGAAGCTGATGTACGGAGGCAAGTACCTGGTGATGGCAGACTGTCAGATTGGTGTATCAACGCTGTCAGCTCCCAAGAAGAACATCCCATATCGCGCAGAGATCGGTGGCATCGCCAGTAACCTCGACTTCGGACCCGGTCTCCAGGCCTGTACATCTGATAGAAACAACGATGAAAAAAACGAACGTAAATGAGGAATAAAGAATGCTTGCACGTTGGTTTCTTTTTGTTTGGACCCATTGCAAATAATGATAGGATTACAACCAACTTCTGATTTCTGGGTAGGTTACTTAGGTACCAAACTGATTGAGGGCAGTGATATTAAAAACATATTTTTACGCACATAAACCCACGCCATTTTCAATGGTTATAGGCAGAAACTTTGGGACTTTATCTGATACGATCCTTACGCCTCTTCCACGTTCATGCACCTGGTCATATACACACGTCAGTTGCGAGCGACCATTCTGAAGAACCTTATCATTAGGGACAGTGTATGCTCTTCTAGGGGGTCCGCTCCCGGCGTTCCCACTCACAACTGACTTGTTTTACCTTTTGTTAGTCGGCTTTCACTCATCCTCTCAGCATGACGTACTTGTCTTACTACTTGTATTACTCCCTGACCTATAGATTTTATTTACAAGTCGATAAACTTAAACACTCTCTTTTCTGTTTTTTTCCTGTATTGCTGGTGCGTTTACGACCATTTAAATTCACATACACAAACAGCCAGACCCGGAACCACCTGTAGGCTATACAAATATTTGTTCCGTGTGGCAATCCTAAGCACGACACGCAGCGCAGCAGCCAATCGCTCAGCCACTGCGCTAACCGTGTCAGCATATACATACATAGGTACCTAATACAAAGACCATTTGCTAGATTCCCGCATGGAACAAATATTTTGGTATTTGGCTTCACGTACTGCCGCCGTCGAGCATAGTCACTTTGTTCGACGACACGACCTTCCGCCTCGCTGCTTCTTTAGGCCTTGGAGCCGCCTGCTGTTCTCCTTATCGCTGTCACTGTGGTGAAGCTATCAACAGCCTCGGACACGGCGGTCTGTCATGCAGCCGTTCTATGACAGTCCAAATTGCAATGCACACTAATAAGTCTCGTGATGGCATCACGTGGTTGCCATGTCAAAAAAGGGATAAGGCGAAAAGGCATTATAAAAGGGATTACAAAATTACTGATGAGAACTGGTGCCTCTATAAGAAACTGCGTAATCGCTGAGGTCGTATGTGTAGGGATGCTAAAAGGCATTACCATATACAACTCAATTCAAAACTTCAACACATAACAAGTATGGCAATTTCTTAAATACCTTGGAATCGCCAAACTTGCGAATGACAGCACGCTTGATATTGGCTTGAATTTAAATTTTTCCTAATCCCTAGTGACCCTGGATGATAACCTTAAATCTGACCCTCTTAATGATCTCCCTAATCTTCCTCGTGTACTTCATTCTCTTTTCACCCAGTTACAGAAGGGGATATTAAGCGGGTCATTACATCTATTTCCACTAACGTAGTGATGAGGCGGTGATGATGGCCTCCTACTTCAGATACTTCTTCCTAACCCTTCGTCTTTATTCCTGTAATTTTCAATTTTAAAATATTCCTTCTTTACTAGCTCCTTTCCTTCTGCTTTGGAAGAAGGCCTATGTTTTGCCTCTTCCTAAAGTTTCAAATCCCTCTTCAGTATCCCAGTTTCGTCCAATCTCCATACTTCTGTTTAAACTCCTTGACAGTGTTGTTAATAATCAATTAACTCGTTTCTTTTTTTCTAATAGCCTGCTTAGTCCTTACCAGTCTGGATTTCGTCCTGGCACTGTATCAGCCCTACTTAAAATAACTGACGACATCCAATTGGCCATGGAAAACCGGCTCCTTATGGTGTTGGTTTTATTGGACTTCAGCAGTGCTTTTAATAAAGTTGATTTTTACATCCTCTTGGGTATCCTTTCCTCTCTAAACATATCTGCTCCTGTGACTGCTTGGTTTGATTCTGATCTTCGGGGTCAGTCGCAGTCGGTACACTTGAATGAGGTTTACTCTGATTGGTGTGATCTTTCTGCAGGTGTTCCTCAGGGTGGCGTCCTTTCTCCTCTTCTTTTCTCCGTTTTCATAATGGCTATCTAAGGTATTTACTTCTCATTATCATCTCTATGCATACGACTTGCAGATTTATCGCCATTTTAAACTAGAAGAGCATCCAGTTTTTTTTTTTTTTTTTTGACATGGCCACTCGCAGATCAACCTGCTAATGTTATTTCTGATCAACCGGGCAATAAGAGCATCCAGGAGCCATCGATGTCATCAATAATGATCTTCAAAATCCCAGTCATTGGGCTACAAATTTTGGCGTGTTAGTTAACCCAACTAAATCACAAGCTCTCATTATTGGTGGCAGATATTCCGTCAATTTATTGGGTCATCAGTCCCTCCAACCTTATGTGTACAATGCTGTCGCTTTAGCCTACTCCAAGAAAGTAAGAGACTTAGGGCCCCAACTAGCAATTTTGCCCTATAACCAAAGCTTATTTCTCAAAAAAGCTGCGTAAACGATGTATAAAGGTTTTGGCGGTGGTAGGGTGTTGTGTAAAAGCGTTTGAGAATACATTTTGGCTCTATCAGTTTATACAGCAAAAACGACCTATTAGGTATCAAAAGGTATAAAAGTTTGCTCCAAGCGTAAACGTCAATTACTTTAGAAATACAGAAAATCACCAAATAAACAATTGAAAGATTTATACAAAACGTATAATAAAAGATTAAAAACAATAATTAAATTAACGCAAAAATCTCAAAACGATTACTATATTAAAACATCAGTAAATAAAGCTAAAGCTACTTGGAAGGTCATAAATAATTATAAAACAAATGTCCACCAGCAGTTTAAAAAAATTGACAAAATTAATGTAAATAATAAAACAATTTCAGATCCAATTACTATTGCTAATGAATTTAATATTTTTTTTAACTCCGATACCTGATAAACACACTATTATCAGAAATTCCCATTACAGAATTACGTACAATAATTCTAACTCATTCTTTATGAACCCATGTACCCCAGAGAGTATTGTTCAAATAATAAAATCCCTAAAAAATACAAACAGTGCGGGTAAAGATGGAATATGTACTAGAATAATTAAGGCAGTGGCGGATATAATAGCGCCAGTACTGTGCTATATAATTAATAAATGCATTGAAGATGGCATTTTCCCATCAAAATTAAAATTATCTATTGTCATTCCAATATTCAAAAAAGATGATAGAGAAAATATGAATAGTTATAGACCAATATTTTTAATACCTATCTTATCAAAAGTTTTCGAAAAAGTCATTTAAAACAATTTATACAAATATATGGAAAAACATAATATACTTGCGCAAGAACAAATGGGTTTCAGGAAAAATAAATCTATTAACGACGCATTCGACACTTTTCTCAGTACGGTACTAAAAGGCATGGATAGTAAAAAACATATCTCAGCATTATGTATGGATATGACAAGGGCCTTCGACTGCATCAATCATAAAATATTTTTAAATAAATTAGAGGCGTATAGAATACGGGGAAAGGCTAGAGATCTCATTGAATCATATTTAAGTAACAGAGAACAACAAACTGAAATATCTAGCATTTCACATGTCACAAAAGACGAAAAAAAAAACCTTTGTCAACACCAATAAAAGTCCGCAAAGGTGTACCGCAAGGGAGTATTTTAGGTCCTTTGCTCTTTATTATTTATATTAACGACCTCCCCAAATCCATCAAATCCTCCATGGTTCTGTATGCTGACGATAGCACTGCGATAGTAGTTTCTGAAGACCTCTCGAATCATGAACAAGAGATAAACCATACGCTGTCATATAGATGAAGTTCATTTAATTTTAACCAGTTAACTCTATAGTTAACTGGTTAAAATTAAATGAACTTAAAATAAACCTAACTAAAACATTTATAATGACTTTTAAAACTAAAAATTCTAAATCAAATACTTTCAATACACATTATGAACAATTACAAATAGAAAAAATAAACTCGACAAAATTTCTTGGACTACACATAGACTCGCAATGTGCCCTGCCCACTGCCACTTGTGTTTGGCAATTCTTCGGGCTACGTCGGTAACCTTGGTTCTCTTGCGGATGTCCTCATTTCTGATTTGATCACGCAAGCAAACTCCGAGCATAGCTCTCTCCATTGCCCTTTGGGTGACTTTGAGCCTTCTGATGAGGCCCATTGTGAGCGGCCACGTTTCGGTCCCGTATGTAATCACTGGCAACGCACACTGGTTATAGACTTTCGTTTTGAGACACTGCGGTAAGTTGGACGAGAAGATACCACGCAGCTTCCCGAACGCTGCCCAGCCGAGTCGGATTTGACGATTGATCTCTTTCTCGAAGTTAGACCTACCCAACTGGACCGTTTGTCCCAGGTAGACATAATCGTCTACAACTTCGATAGTAGAGTCTCCGATCCGGTCTCCGATTGATAGGAGTGGGTGTTACATGGGCATTCAACATGACCTTGGTTTTGTCCATGTTCATTTTAAGACCCACTCTTTCGGAAGCTCTACTGAGGTCATCGAGCATTGTACTGAGGTCCTCCATGGTCTCAGCCATGACCACCATATCGTCGGCAAATCGAAGAACAGATGGCCGATGGGGCCGAAAAGTTCTGGAATGGCGACCGCGAACCGGGAGACGATGCGTTGGAAGGCCTCCCACTAGGTGGACCGATGACCTGGTGAAGGTTTCGGGGATCCGCTGGATGCGAGTCGCACGGGACCGGTCAATGTGGCGACACTTGGGGGAGGTCTATGTCCAGCAGTGGACGTCTTTCGGCTGAAATGATGATGATAATGATGACACATAGACTCAGACATGAGATGGAGGACACATATTGAACAAGTATGTACTAAACTAAGTCGGTATTCATATGCCTTATACATACTTCGTAAAGTGGTAAATCAAAGTGCACTTCTAATTGCCTACCACGCTTACGGTGGTTCGACTTTAAGGTATGGTATAATGTTTTCGGGGAATGCCACTGATCGAGAAAGTGTCTTCAAAGCCCAAAAGAAATGTATCCGGGCAATATGTGCTTTAAAACCTACAGATACATGTAAACCACATTTTATAAATCTAAAAATATTGACATTCCCATCACTGTATATTTATGAACTAGCCTTAGACATTAGGGAATATGAAACGTTAAAAAGCACCAGGCTGGCCAGTACACTTCGTGAAATACGCCATAGAACGGTTATGTTTGACAAGAGTGCATTTTGTATGGGAACTAGAATTTATAATAATTGCCTAGTTATATAAAGAAGGCTGAGAATTTTATTTCGTTTAAAAATAAATCATATCTAATTAATAAAGCCTATTATAATGTAAATGATTATTTAAATGAAACAATGTAATTTAGATGTATTAACTATTAAATTATGTAACTATTATTATCATTCATTTATTTCTGTACATACATATTACATTTTTAAATATTTTTACAAAATTATTTAAAAAACATTTAAAAATATAAAAATAGTAGCCCACCGGTATCGGGAATAGGGTCCAGGGAAAGGAACCTCCTAACGATACGAGCCGTGTCCAGGAGTACCGCTTTCTGTATCAAGCCCTTGATCCAGCTGCCTAACTAGAGCCTCATAAGATATTGGTCGAGGCTCTTAGCAATTAGGCCATTGGCTGTTACGACTATCGGCACAATGATCGCTGAGTCAACATTCCACATGTCGACAACCTCGCGAGCCAAGTCAAGATACTTGATTTGCTTATCTTTCTCGGCTTTCACGAGGTTCTCGTCATGTGGAACCGTTATGTCAACAATCATTGCGCGCCGCTCTGATCGATCCACCACCACTATATCAGGCTTATTGGCAACAATAGTCCTGTCAGTGATGATGGATTGATCCCAATACAGTGTGATATTGCCATTTTCCAGAACTGGGTCGGGCACATACCTATAGTACGGCACTTCCGATTCCACAAGGTTGTATTTCAGAGCAAGTTGCTGATGGATAATCCTGGCTACAAGGTTGTGTCTATGCAAGTATTCTCCGTTAGCTAGACGAGAACACCCGGAGATAATGTGACGGATCGATTCGCCCGGACGGTGGCATGCCCGACATATGTCAACCGTGCCATCCTTCACAATAAATTTCCGGTAGTTATTCGTCATCATAACTTCATCCATAATTGCACAAACAAAACCTTCGGTTTCTACTATTATTATTAAAATATTTGCCATTGCATGTAACACATATTTGCTCACCAGTTAAGGTAGAATATGGCAGTAAGAACTCTTGTTTGTACTCTTGTATGTACCCATATTCCAGCAAATAAATGATTTGATTTAGGAATTGATGTAAAGGTTTACTACGCGAATTTGTATAGCAGTTATAGTCAGGCATTATAGCAACTCCAATGTGACTATTATTCAACGATAGGGCTTTATAACAGTGTTGACGGTCACCCTAATGCGCCTGATTTACGCAATAAAGGTTCGGAACAAACTATAATGGGTCTTCCATTATAGTAGAGATGAAGACTCAAGAATAGGGCGATATTGTGATATTGTGGGTTTTGAGATCGCCGTTACAGTACATAGTAATATAGTGGGCACAAAAAGTCTACAACAGAGTGATTTGGTGATATAGCTGAGTTTCAAATTACATTTATGTCCCTTAATTGTCATAAAAAGGTTAGTTAGCGCTCGTTATAGTCGTAGTGATAAACTTATCACCACCTTTTTGTAACAAGATTGATTTTTTATAACTGTTATAGACCTTCTATTACACAGTAGTACTATAACGGAGATCCTTTCTCTTTTAAAACATAATTACTGTCTATAAAGGTAGGCTAGCAATGCTTTTAAATGATAATTCAGTTTTGTAAAGGCATTTCTATCGCTCTTCTACAACAATATTGACATTTTCATTTAGCGTAAATAATGGTGGTTGTAATCTGTCATAACGAGTGCTATAGTAGAGTTCAGGAAGCTGGAAGTATGTTTATGGCTTAAAATTCGTAATTGATTAAGTGAAAACTCAATAATTCGAGGGGGGCATTCAAATATTGCCGTAAACATGTACATAGATTATCAGTAAAATTAGTTGCACGTTATTTTCTCCGTAAGAGACAAATAATTTAATTACAAACAAATATCTAACTTCCCACGATATCCTCGTATTCTCTTTTATTATCTTTTTCTCTTCAAAAAAAGACTGAGACTGCAGCGGCGTGAACGAATGTAAACTGAATGAATGACAAAAAGGTACTTTAGTAGCGTTGCGGTGGCATATGGCGGTGGTGTATATCATCGAATATAGAGATTTCGTTACTGTTACACCAACTGTAATAAGCCAAAATTGTCATGCCTGATACCTCTACAGTTGTACTTTAAAACCGAATAGAGATATAATTTCGGCACTTTCTTTGTAGGTGCACCTTTATTGGCCATTTATGTGACCACCGATTGGTTTTTAGAAAACGTTCTATGGTCTTCTTTAAAGCTAACTTTTGCTAGTTGGGGGGTATTCTTGGACTGCAACCTATCTTGGCATGTTCACATTGCTAAAGTAAGCAAGAGGGTGTTTTGTTCGTATCGGTCACTTAAGCGTCTTCAAGTTCCTTCCCGTTCAAACTAAAATTACTCTTTTTCAATCTCTTCTTCCACCTCTTCTGACCTATGCTAATGTCTGTTTTCTTGACGAAACTGAAGAACTTTTTGATAAGCTCGAACGTCTGCAGCATTCGTTTCATTTTCAGGCTTCAAAAGTACGACCATGTGTCGAAATTTCGGAAGCAGCTGTAGTGGCTACCTATTCGGCACCGTCGAGATACTCACACTCTTTCTTTTCTCCTTTCTGTTCTTCATAACCCTAATACTTCGTATCTCCGGGAACGTTTCGAATATCTTGTTCCTAGAGGTAAACCCTGTCGCTCATCATCATCTTTTCTCATTCGTTTCCCTCCCCACTCCTCATGTCGGTATAATGGATCATTTACTGTTCGTGCTATGCGCCTTTGGAATTCACTTCTTCACTACTTGCGGGATAGCCCTTCGATAGACGTGTTCAAGAATGGAATAAAAGAACATTTCCTGTCAACATGATAATAGTGTGTATATAGTATTTTATATGTATGTTTATCTATATATACAACGTGTAACGTTAAATGCGCAAAACCTGAAAATAGTTTGATCAGAATAATGAGCAGAATCAATTGAACCACATTTTAATATAGGTCACATTTTTCAAAAAATCTTCATAGAAAATGTTGCCCTGTCTATTTTGTTCATGGGTATAGCCATCACGTGCGCAAACCCGCCAAAATAGGTAAACAAACACAATTAATGTTTGTCGTCCAATTTAAATTTTCAAATACGCGGGAAAGAAAGAAAGAAAGAAACGATCAGAATTGCCAGTAAAACTAAAACAGCACATAAAACCTTTACGTTTTTTAAAGGTTTTTTTTTCTCGCAGATTTAAGTCAATTGAATTAAAAATCATTTTGGGTGTCTGAGGTTTTGCGCAATTAACGTTACACGTTGTATATGTAAATATTGTATGTATAAGTTCGATTTATAAAATAATTTGATTTCAGTTTTTAAAAGTTTTGTTCATGCACAAAACTGTATCCTCTTTAGCAAATACATATTTTTCTTAAAGTAAGGTTTGCTGAGAGAAAACCCAGTTCTGAGTTAAGCTCGCCGTTGTACGTAAGCTATATTATTTGTGAGTATAACTATTAATTTATGTGTGCAATAAAGAATAAGAATGTTTTATCCCCACTGCTTTTGTTTCAAATCAAATGAAAATCATTTATTTCAAATAGGCTAGTTACAGGCACTTTTGAATGGTCGAACAACAATAAAAATGAAGCTACAGTTCCAGTCACCAGACATAATAACTTGTGAAAGTACTGTAGTTGCCCATTCCAAAGCGTAGATCTCTATGGAGAAGAATGGGCAAGAAACTCCATGGACACTCTTTTAAATCAGAATCTTGTTACAAAAACCTTGGTTATATCATTAATGTTGAGATGGTAGATTATTTGAGAACGATGTAGCAAGACTTGCAGACGAAGTGTGAAAGTGTGTTTCAGACGATAAGTTTCAATTCTAGTGTGTCAACTAGAAATATCCGCTAATATGACACCAACGAATGTGAATGTGGTCCTAAGCGTATAAACAATGACATTGAGGCCGTATACAATTGTTGAGACTGGGAAAACCATACAAACAATTTTTCATTGTTAGTCTTTATAAAGGGAAATATTTCAGTTGCAACGATAGTGGCACGATGGAACTCCTGAAGTTTATACTTCTGTACGTAATAATAGTAACAATGGTAGCAGGAAGACGAGAGCATTCAGAAGACTCTGTCAGACATGTGTTAAAACAACATCTGAAGATGCTCATGAAGGATACCAGGGCGGGTCCAATCATGTGCACCAGATTAGCGAAGGAACCGTATTTTAGAGCGGATCTGTTGCTAGGTCGAGCCTGGAGGATCTACTACACATGGAACACGAACATATCGAATCAGTGCTTGGATATGATGTTCCGGAATGCGACGCTATCGGTTTGTTTTCATTAATTTGTTTTTACGAAAACATTTATCATGAGCTTTTTAAAAAATTGTGGATTTTTTCAACTATTTTGGTAACTCTTACGAGAACTATCAGGTTAATGACATCACGTTGTCTTATTGAAGTAAAGAAGTTCTTAATTAACACTCGGCACTGAAAAATCATTCAAATCATTCATACTAAAGATTTATTTTTCAGTGCGAAAATAGAGCAAAAATATCCTTGAGAGTTACTGATATTTGGGAAAACTACACCAAGTGTGTCCTTCATGATATCCAGCCTCTTTGAATGACATTTCGCTGTGTCATCATAAATCATATTTATTGCTGTAAGTCGGTTTCAAAGACACTTTGACACGACACAATAAGTTATATTTTAAAACTGGATGAGGCCAGTATTTCGTGGACTATCACTGGCTCTTTTAAGCTCCAGACATAATCATGATCGAGTTACACGACGACCATACAGATTAGTCCATCCATTTCTAATCTGCTACACATCACTTCTTTGTTCAGATGATCAACCGCATGCATAAGGACATGAGCGAATACTTGACAACTGAACCCTTCTGGGCCGGTGCCTCGATGCTGGTTAGGATGGGTCGTACCAAACATGAGATGCTCCTGTTTCCAGACCCGTTATCTCCCGGGAGGTTCCAAGGGGTTCCCAACCTCATCCAAGATGGGAGTAAGTAGCTAATCAACAAACGGCAGCCTTGTAGCGTCATAGAACAAAAAGCGCCTAACAACTACAGCGCCATCTATGACGCAAACAAGGGATTTAAATCAAAATCTTACAACGCAATATTATGATTACCCGCGAGTTAAGCGTATATACAAGATTCCGACCGCAACTGCCGCGCAGTGGCTCCCCAAACAATAACACAATACGCATCTACGTGGAGGTTCCCCCTTTTCTATAGGGGTCTAAAGGCTCTTCCCAAATACGTAAGGGCGACCCCTTTACTTCTAGTCTACCTGGTTGCAGCTGGTAACCAGTAGTTGTATGGAGCAACTGCCTATTTGATCCTAACCTAACCTAACCTAACCTAGTAAGAGGAATTATAATACCTTTTCGTAAATGTAAGGGTGTGTGATTGAGTGACATTTACTGTTATTCCGATGACTACAAATTGTGCAACTTACTTATGATACTGCCACTTCAAATTCACTTCTAGGAACAGCAAAAAAAGGCAAAAGAAAAAGATGATAGTCTTCTAATCTACCTGCATAAACCAGTAGGACACCATTGTTGTAGTCATAACCGTACACAAAAGTAGCATTTATTGCTTAAGGAGGTCCTTAAATGTGCGACATTTTGTAAAACAACATAAAAAAGGAGGAAAAGGCGTTTTGGTCGATCAGACACCAAGTGATACCAGAACTCCAACGAACTAAAAAGTTGCTTGGTTCGAGTTGCAATCTGAAGGGAAGAAGAACTCTGGATCAAGAAGCATGTAATTTTGCATTATAGTTTTTTATAAAACGAAAGTCTTCTTGTTCTTCGACCGCTGGCACGTCATTTTTTATATCTTGTTAGCTCAGAAGTTCGCCACTTTCACCGTCTTGTTGGTGGCAGCGCAAAAGTCCTTTCGGCTGCATGGTCTAAGAGGGCAGGATAGGAAGTGAAGCATAGTTGGTGACACAGATCCACAGCCAAAACCCACTGATGTTTCATTGAGGTAGCCCCATTTAACAAGGTTGGAGTTACATCTTCCCACTTCAGTCCGGAGACAGTTCAAGGTCTGAGGTGGACCACGGAAGGTTAAACCTTGTAGGAAAATGCTCAATATAGATGGTGGTAAGTCGAGAGTGGGAGGGAACAGCTATTTTCCCAACGAAGGTGAGCACTAAGTAAGAGCAAGAATTTAAAAAAAAAATGTTGTCCCACCAAAGCATCTGTCTTGGAGCCGGAAATTTATTTGTAAATTCAATATTATTATCGATGGGCAATTTTATCAGGCTTGTTTTTAATAAAAACCCTATTTATACTACAGATTCACCTAAGCTGAATTCGGTGCCGCTACTCAATTTCCATTTGAAACTGATGTACGGAGGCAAGTACCTGCTGATGGCAGACTGTCAGGTTGGTGTGACGACGCTGTCAGCACACAGAAAGAGCATCCCTTTCCGCGCGGAGGTGAGCAACATCGCCAATAACCTCAACTTCGGACCCGGCCACCATGCCTGTATCTCTGATAAGCATAAGGATGAAAACAAACGTAAATAAGGAATAAAGTATGCTTACACAGTTGCACGGTGGTTTTTTTTATTTGATCCTCATCATTATCTGCCTAGCCTTTTCCAAAACTATCTTGGGGTCGGCTTCCAGTCTAACCGGATGCAGCTGAGTACCAGTATTTTACATGAAGCGACTGCCTATCGGACCTCCACAACCCAGTAACTGGGTAATACGATACCCCTTGGTAAGACTGGATGTCAGACTTTTAGCTTCTGACTACTCGTAACGACTGTCAAAGATCTACAATTGACAGCCGGGACCAACGGCTTAACGTGCTTTCCGAGGTTTTGCCATAATCGCCACACTTGGCAGGCGGATTGGCGATCGCAGTACGGTTGTTACAAAAGCACAGAGAACGCTGCTGCCCATTCTCTGGCATGTCCTTTAGTCGCCTCTTACGACACCCACGGGAAGATATGGGATGGTGCTATTCTTTACGTCCGACACCATACAGAACACTTGATACTTATCTATCATTAAATCCAGCTTGAGGGCATTGACCCTGAGAACATACTTTTACATACACACATACACTCACGCGTTTTACACCGAAGGGGGTACAGATCGCCACCTGGGACCCTTACATACTTCTTTCGCTCCTCTCAAATTCATAAACCTGGAGTCCTACCATGACGTCTTAAAGCAGTATTGTTGCCTTATTCCAGAGTGGGAAAGAGATGGCGCAAGACGTAATATATAGCTCCGCCTCTTTTCCACACTGGAATAAGATTAAAACAATACTGCTTTAAAGCGTCTTAGTAACTCGCACGTATCGCACCTGAATATTTTGTAAAATGTCACCAATATGGTCAGTGTATGGCTGTCTAGGGCGTCCCCTGGCAGCGTTCCTACTCACATCTGTCTTGGAAGTAGCTTTTCTTAGGCGTGTCTCACTCATCCTCTCAGCATGACGTATATAACGCTATAATTCCTTGCCCAATATTTTATTTACAAGTTGTTAAATTTAAGGAATCGCTTTCCTGAATTTCTCCTGTACCGTGGGTGAGTTTATAAACATTTACACTTTCACATACACGAACAGCCAGACTCGGAACTGCGTGTAGACCATATAAATATTTGTTAAGAGCGGGAATCGAACCCCCCGATAACAGGCGCAGCAGAAAATCACCCGATAGCGGCCGGGAATCACTGTATACCGTCTGGGACCCAGTATGCTTACTGCGGATGGGGAGATCGTGTCCTTCGACCCACTCCTTCTGCACTGCCTCCTTTGTGACCATTGCGTCACCATGGACTGAACCACGACCGGATGCGAAAGATTATCCGCCGCACCAACAGTCAGTATCATGGCACTGCGTTTCCCAGAATGGACACTCTTCGTCCTTTGTTTAGTCTGCTCCTGATCAAGTAGTTTCGATATCAACTTGTACGCGTAGCGTGAGCACTGTAGTAACAATTTATGTCGACGGAAGAATCGACATATTGACAGATAGTCATTGTCTATCTGTCATCACGTCGATTCTTCCGTAGACATAACCCGTTTCTACAGTGGTCATGCTACGCGTGCAGATCCAATTCACCATCAGGTCACTTAAAACAGTTTAAAAAACGTCCGCATAAACCAATAACGAAACATGTGGCATGAAGGGACGATTACCTACACAAATAACATCGTAAGTATAAAGGAAATTAAAATAAAAACAGTCATCGAAAGAATTGTCGAAAATACGAGTAAATCTGAAGGAAACAAAGATCCCATTTCATTTAAATGTGTAAATAACGAAACTGTTACAGTCAACAATAACAAAATTGACATATAAATAGCTACCACGAATGTTTTTCTGTCAGTGTGCAACCGTACAACTACTAAATAAAAAATAAAAATTGCTCTACCGATTAAAAAGTAAACGTGAAAAAAGTGACTAAATAAATTCAAACAATATTACGAATTGATTGGTTCGAAGTCTTGAAAGTTGCGTGAAGAGAATGTTATCCATATGCTTAACGCTCCTCCTAATTTCTCTGTCGACTCAAGGAATCGCGGCACATAAGGACTTCGGCGAAATAGATGTATCGAACTACACTTCCTGCGAGAAATTTGTGGAGAACGCCACTTTTGATCCCAAGAGTGTGCTAGACATTGACTGGAAAATCTTCTACTTCTGGAGCCCTGCCTTCGAAGAGAGTTACGATATGAGATTCAGTGTGCCGTCAGACGTGGTGTGTTTTTTTTCTATACTTCACCCTGGTAGTCCCTGAAGGGTTTGGCAGAGGTGCATCTATAGTAGGTACACGTGTTGCCATCAAACGGGCACAAATTCGGAGTCTGTGCTGCTAATGAGACAGTCCTAATGGAAAAACCCAATAAGACTTTGCTTTGATTCGAACTTAAGAACTCAAATTCTACTACGCTTGCGACCACTGAACAACAGGGCAGTCAAGGCCTTTGTAAATTTTTAATATTTTTGTAAGGTTGTGTTTCTGATTGTTCTGACGTGGCCAACGTTACGCTCTACCGGAGAGGTTCACCTGTGAAGGAAGACCAGAGTTTGTTTTGGAATTATTTGGAATATACCTGTGTAGTTCTTGGAGCATACTTGAAGATTGAGAGTATTATTGGATTTTTCATGGGCCATTAGGAATTCCTCAGTAGCAGCCCGAGGTTTGGAAGTCGGTGGCGTGGTGACACTACTGTGTCTCGGAAAGCCTAAAGCTGTTGGTCCTGCGCCTGATCTCCCCACTTCTGTCGTTCTGATAAGAGTGAATGATCAAAAACCTACCTGTTATAGCATACACTTATGCTCTATAAACCCCTGCGTACTTAGCTAATCTCAAAAGGCTACCGTGAATGAAGTTCGGTCACAAAGATACTATTATTTTGCACAAGTCTTAAGGACTAAAAACTACCCTTCCACCAACTTATTTGTGCAGGCGGGAAAATAAGGAACTAAAATAAATGTACCAAGTTTGACATTAGGCTGCAAATTTTCTTGACAAGCAACGCTACCATGAACTGCACACATATGGTGGTCATACTACACTTCTCAATTTTTTTAACATTGATATATGTAGCGGTTTCTTTTTCCAGCTACTGGACCGATTTCGAGTGGAGTTAGATACTGAGTTAAAGCCTCCTGTGAATTGGACTAACGCGGTGCTGTTCATGGAAAGTACTATCGACTTCAGCGCACTGATCGTCAAGACCACAGTCAATGGCTTGTTCCAAATAGTTCCGACCTTCGCTTTTGAGTGTACGTATCCAGGCATACTAAGTAGAGGAAGGATTATATGCAACTTTAAAACCATCGAAAAATGAACGCAAATTTGCATCATAAATGCTCGAAATATGGAACAAAAGTGCCAAAATACGCAATATAAAATTGAAATAAGTACCACAAAACTATGTTCTATCGACGAGATATATTTATCATTTTGGTACTTGAAAACGTTAGTTATCGAGTACTGTTCCAAATTATCAGTAGTACGATTGAACCTTTTATTATTTTGAAAACGATCGTTCTAAATTCACTGAGGTCAATACGGCACATTTTCGCATTTTTCCACTTTCCCATACTACAATACCTACTCGACCCAAACGTATAGGATTTTATTTATTATTATAAGCCTATATTGTCCCACTGCAGGGCAAAGGCCTCCCTCCCCTCCTTCCACTTTTCGCGATCTAGTGCGATTGTAGGCCAATCTATAGGATAGTATTTTTTTTCTCGATTACGATATTGGTCCCTTACAGAAAATTATTCAGTTTGATGGTCTATACCACATCCTAAAATATGAGCACACCTTTCTGAAACATGCTGTATATCAACATTATATTTTGTATTTTATTACAGATACCCACACACCAATACTGACATTCGCCTTTAAATTAGTAGAACCCGGATATTTGGGCATCATGAACTGCAAGTACAGAGTTTGCTACGCTCTGGCCCCCACCAACAAGTTGCCTCATCATGATACTGTAAGTACAGAATTCCCAGGAAAAGTATTCGGTAGTCATCGTTTATTTTCGACTAGCTGTCCGGAGCAACTTCGTTTGCGTCACATTTTCCCCGTTTTCGCAACATTTTTCATTGCTGCTCCACTCCTATTGGTCGTAGCGTGATGATATCCTATAGCCTTCCTCGATAAATGGGCTATCTAACACTGAAAGAATGTAAGAAGAAATCGGACCAGTAGTTTCGGAGCCTATTCAATGCAAACAAACAAACAATCAAATCTTTCCTCTTTAAAATATTGGTTTAGAAAAAAAACGAACACGCGATAAATATAAGTGTTTTTGTTTGTGAAGATGAGGTTACAAGGAGCTTATTCCTAAAACGTCAAAATTTCTGCTTTGTAGATCCAATGTTTTGACTTAGGTGATGTTATTCAACGAGTCAGACAGACTTAATATTTGGTTCATTCGTTCTAAACTGGTTCTTCCGATTCCAGGGCCACTTTGGACCACTGATTTGACCAGCTTTTACATGAATTGCTTGCGTGACCAGCTTGCGTTTTTTACATGAATTATGTATTGTTTTTTTCCAGTTGGCTGAAGAAGCTAAGAAGTTAGGCTTTTGGAGCGATTTCGGTCGGACGCATATAGCGACGATCCCTCCGCTTCCCACCCTGGCTCCTGAACCTTACGAGATGGATGATGATGAAGAGGATGAAAACGTGGAGATTATACACCACCATCACAACCTGCAGTTCTTGTGATTGAGCTTTAGCTAATAGGAATATTTATTTCGTTTAGCTATATAGGTTGAAAGAGACAGCGACGGTAAAACGGTTACCATACCACGTCGTATTCAGTACATATCAGGAGGGTTACTATGACGCTTAAAACATTATTGTTCCATTCCTATTCCAGAGTGGGAAAGAGATGGAGCTAGACGACCTGTATAGCTCCGTCTCTTTTTCACTCTGGAATAGGAATGGAACAATAATGTTTTAAGACGTCATGGTACGGACGCAGTTCCTTACATATTGGCCATGCACCGTTTTTTTTAATTACTGACGAAGTATTCCTATGTTCAGAATGCTGTATTGAATACGTTGTAACCGTTTGAGCGTCGGTGTTCTTCTCACCCTGTATAGGTTGGTACTATGGGGTCATAAATAAAAGGCGTTTCAGAATTGATTTGATTAATTTTATTGCCTTCAAAACTACACTTTATACTTGTTGACACATGCTGTCAGCCCTTCTAGGCTCCGTCCATCTTTTCTAACTATGAAAATTAATGTTTATCTCGTTATTATAATATTTGGTTCGATTCCCGGGTAGGGAAAAGTGTTATTGGGTTTTCTTTCAGAAATCTCAGAAACAGCCATGTAGTCTGGATTCGAGCCCGGGTGATGGGGTGGCAGCAGCGGAGGCTGCAGCTGGAGACCAGCGGTGGCAGCCCCGACTTACGAGCAGTAAGCCGTGGGTTCGAACCCAGGCAGGCGCATTACTTTGTGTAATTTATTTCATCATCGCTGCCCTCAAAAACGGTGAAGGAAAACATCGTGAGGAAACCGGCATGTCCTAGAACTAAAAATTCGAAGACATGTGACATCTACCAACCCGCACTGGGCCCGCGTGGTGTATTACAGTCCACTCCCTCTCACAGAGAGGAGGCCTGTGTCCCAGCAGTGGGAACTTTTATAGGTTGATGATAATGATGATGATGATGGGGTGGCAATAGGCTCGTCACGGATCACATGGGACTTTAACATAGCTGGCGAAATGTGGGTGTACCTACTCCTAGGTTCTTACACTGCTGCCTAACTCTGAATTTCGGGATTATAGGCGCGATGTTATATTTAGCATACAAGGATTGGCTCACCAGAGGTGGCATACCAAGAATGACAATTTCTTTATAAAAGCGTTGTATATTGTACATACGAGTACTATGACTTTCAACAAAATTGACTGGCTCTTCTGTGTTACAGACCCTACAATACTTTTTGAACTTTACTATAAACGTTTTCGCTTATAGATTGTCACTTTGTCCTTCAAGACTTCAGGTTAATAGACGGTTAAAACAATGAGATAATTATTAAACAAAGAACTACATATCAGGAAACAGGGTAGATTCTCCAACTAAAAGATTTAATTTCAGCACAACACTTTTACTTTTTATCAAATATTAACACTTATCAATTCGTAGTCGTAGGGGTAGCTGACTATTCACCTCGATGGTCACACTCAGACTGCCCAAATATTCGACGTCGACCATTTCATCAAAGCTACCCCCACTTTAGAGTACAAAACAACAACCATCGTTTTAAGTCTAGTTTCTTTATTAACGGAAGTATCGAATATTACACTTCATTCATCATCATTATTTCAGCCCAAAAGACGTCCACTGCTGGATATAGGCCTCCCCCAAATATCACCACATTGACATTTTGCGGGGTATTGCCATAATCTATCGCAGTACGGTTGTTACAAAAGCAACGCAAAGGAACGCTGCTGCCCATTTTCTGACAAATCCCTTTGTCGCCTCTTACGACACCCACGGGAAGATATGCGATGGTGCTATTCTTAACGTCCGACACCATACAGAACACTCTGTCCTACGCTGAGTCTGTATTCGGTTGTGAGTGTACCTTTACCTAAATGATGGTAGTTTTGTAAACCTTCGTGTTGTCACAGTCACACAGTGTATTCGATATACGGAAACAAACGATAGTGGTGTCAAACTACATGTTTTACAAATACTGGGGTCGCCAACATTTGACATGTTGGTAAAATTAGAAATTGAAATTATGGATTTGATGTGCTTTTCATCATGTTTCTTAGTTACAGTTAATCTATATACTGTTAAGAGATAATAATTGTAAGTTTGAGTAACTTCTTTTCATCATTATTCTTCTGCTCATAACTCAATTTATTTGGGGTCGGCGGAGCATGTCGTCTTCTTCCATACTTACCTATTACTTGTCATCTCATGAGATACCTCGTTTCTCGCCATATCTTCCTTCACACAGTCCATCATCGAGTATCTTCTTCTGAATCTAGTAAATTATAAAGAATCAGCATGACAACTTAAGATAATTAAGTAGTTTAGCGAGGGAGTACGAATGGTAAAAGTGATGGTAAAACAAAATTGTGGATCGTATTTGGGACTTTAATTGATGAACCGAATTGAGGTTAGTAGCTGATAAGTTTTTGACGTTGAGACTTATAAATTTGGATTTAATTAACAGTCCACTGATGAAATACCTCATGTGTTCAACATTTCATTCTACTTTATTTTCTTTCTTTTTTCTTTTTAAATAATGTTAGCTATTACAAAACCTACATTAACGAGGCCACTTACTTACACAAAATATTAAAATAGTGAATTCAAATCAGATTTTGACGTACCTCGGTAAATAATATCTAAAGAGGATATTTTCTTATTACCTATGTACCAAAAAATCAAAGATTAAATCTGCTCTGATCTTTTTCAAATTAGGTATGGAAAAAAAATGTGATCTTTTGTACTTTGTTTATTTATATATAGCTAATATAAGTTTTAAAGATCTAGCCTATCAGACACATTTGTGGCAGCAGTAAAATTTATGACAAAAAATTGTTGTGAACTCCTGCGTCTTCCGTCGATCCTATAAAAGAACTTTACTGTTTCTTTTCAATATAATTGGGACAAAAATGCGCGTTTTGTTGTGTGCGTTCCTCTTCGTCTTCGCTCAGACTGGAGAAGGAAAAGACTACGACGAATATGAAGCTTCAGTGCCCTTCCAGAATAAACCTGAATTTTATAACCAAAACTACCAAGAACCCGTGCCCTTCGGACACATCATGCGAGACGGTTTCGGAGACCCCTTTTCAGACCTGCGACAACCATTGGACGGTTTAGAACTAAGCCTGAGAGAGCCGAGGGACAAAAAAGAAGCGCTGGCACTATTGAAGACTGCCAAAGGATCAGCAGTTATTTTTACTGATCCCAATGTAGCTAGACAGTACGGTAATCCCAATCCTAAAGAAGAAATGCTGATAGAAAGGTATGTTAATCCACTGCCAGAGGCCAATGAGACAATGTTGAAATGGTATGATTTGCCGACGATGCAAGCCAGGAATGCGATGAAGCCTTCAAAGCAACAATATATCGCGAGGAAAAAGTCTCCTTCCCAACGTCCCGCTGAGCCATCATCGGTACCTGGGGAGAAGAGTGCGTACTTCAGAAAACATTCGTTCGACTTAGGCAGGGGACTAGACCGGATGCCTATGAACTGGACCACTTGCGACCAATTCGCTGTTGGAGCAGTTTTTGCTCCTAAAGATGTTATAAATGTGAAATGGACGCCGTTTTATATTTGGGATACACAAGGCATGTCCTATGCAACAGAACATACTTTTGAGTATCCAACTAGTAAGGTAAGTTGTAGTTTAATTGGATTGAAAGTATTTAATTGTGTATACTTTACAAAAAACCTGTTTATGGCTGGGATTTTACCATCATGAGCGCCAGGGTAGCCCGCAAAGTTCAAATTTTATTACGTTTAATGCTTTTTGCAGGTCAGTATCAGGTTGTATGTTGCTTAAAATATGATTCGCGGCTGTAACAAATATGGCTTTATAAAAGGTGTGGTTTTGCATCCTTGTCAAATTCATGGAGGTAACTATGCTAATTATTCTCGCCCCGAATCAATAATAAAATGGGTAGGTCACTTTTTTCTCTTATTTACTGAAATTGTGTGTGTGATCCACCCGTATTTTAAACGCCGTCCGTCTGATCCTCGCTCCATAACCGCGCTTTCAAACATACAAACAATCTCAAACGTTTATTCGATAATTTCTAATTATCTAAACCACGTTAAGTGGGTTATTCTGAAATACTGACAAACTTGAACAACCAAAAAAATCATCGTTTATTAATACATTTTTAACTATTCAATTAATCTCTTGTGACAAACTCCTGAATAATGGCGAATATGCAAAACAACACCTTGTTTAGTTAAAATCATTATAATCAGCAATACATCCCGTTAAGTCCATTGATGATCATGAATGATTATAATTCTGTAAAAAAATGCTTATTACGAACACAAATCATAAAAAAAAAAATACTTTGCGGTCTTTTAAATTTGGCAATTTTCGGCGTGACGATTTCTGCTCAATGTGTGAGGGACAGTAATAACTGAACTCTATTCGTTATTATATTTTTTTCTAAAAGAAGCAGCAACCACTTTCAAAGCAACTTTTAATAGAAAGCTTTTCGGTAACGATAATTCAATACATTTTTGACTTTTCTATCATTGTTATCACTTATAGAATGGCAGTTGTCGAAGCCATCATACTGTAAAGTGTTTTTTTAAACCAACTATAATTTTTGGATAAATAAGATTTTTTGTCGGATTTTATTACTGGTATTCTTTGTCATGAACTGAAATTAAGTCGAACTAACCCCGCCTACATTCCACCCTGTTTGTTTATAAATTGACATATAAACACTTACTTTTCATTTGTCAAATTTGGAAATACCGGAAAACCATTATTAACATACATCTTTAACATTAATTAAAGTGAGATATGGTATTGATTGAAGCAGGATGCAATTATGGGTTTGACAAAGATAGGTAGCTGGAGGAGGTACCTTATTCGAAGATCCGCCAATTGCGGCCAATAAATTCTAGAAATACGATTTGGTGCGTGGTTTCAACTGTTGTCATGGAAATTACGAAGACTAAATCCAAAAATGGATTTGGTTTGGCTCTTAGAATATGGGTCTTATCTAAACTTTTTATACGATAAAAATGTTTATTTCAGCTGGTAAATGAATATCATTTGAAATATAGTAAAATGGTGAACAAAACTATCGATTGGCGCAAAGCTAAACTGTTAATGAAAGGGGTTACTGAAACGCTGCTCATAGCAGCTGACAAAAGAGGCTTGTTCCATGCTGTCGTGAAGCATGAGATACCGGACTCTGCTTCAAGTAAGTTCAAAATCACGCTATTAGCCAGTACGTAACTTTGACATAACTGGGGATCTCAATACTTTAGGACCATTTTACGAATTGTAATGTAATTCATATTAATAACGTATTATAATTCTGTTAAAGCGGCCTTTTTAGACCCCCTGACGATCTGGGGTTGTACACAAGGCGACACTTCAAGTTATACATTTCCAGTACATAATATGACCTCGCTTTGTATAAATATCCCACTGATTCCCAGTATGTCAAAGTCCCAAGTAATACGAGGTGAGTCTATTGCTACGTACCACAAATCCAAACTCCGCATTGCAACAGAGAAAGGAGACAATTTGTTTGGAGATTATTTCCACTACATAAATTGTTGCATTTAATAATGAAACGTATATTGATTTCTTCCTTATAATTGCCCGATTGCAATGGTTATATTAGCTAAGCCTTGTCTTACGGAAGTATTGAGATTTTAACTTAAAATAGTGCACTATTCAATAAAAAATAGTAACAAAGTTACTCATTCGT
Organism: Cerastis rubricosa; assembly: GCA_949152445.1. Lineage (NCBI taxonomy): Eukaryota > Metazoa > Arthropoda > Insecta > Lepidoptera > Noctuidae > Cerastis > Cerastis rubricosa. The sequence goes on along the minus strand of OX424545.1, from coordinate 13,698,607 downwards.
GTCAAAGAGTAAATTTCAAATGAAGTTGTCTGTCAACTACTAAAATGGCGGATTACAACGTTCCGTGCCGATGATTTTTTCCCTATTCACGCATGTCTTGTCCAAAAAAATACAAGGAAAACAACAGGAATAAATTGACTCGCTAAAAATAAGATTCTGTTTAAATTGGTTACGTTTTTTTTTAATATAATATTAGGTTACGTCTTATAATAAGTGGCCTTAAAAAAGTTTGTCTCCTTTCCAAATAATACTTTTCTTGACCCACCGCTTAAACATCATGCTCAAAAAACTAATTCACTTTTCTTCTCTTTTACAGAATATGATCTAAAACTACCTTCGATAACATTACGAATGAAGATAGAGGATCCATACTTAGTTATGACATTCTGCGACCAATATTTCGCAGCAATCATGGCTGTCTCTGGTAACGAACCAACTGATGCATCAGAAATGATCGCTGAAGCAGCTACTGTCAAATTCATAGGGACGGGAAGACCGGTTTGGAGAAATTTCGAAGAAGAGAAAGAGAAGATTAGAGCGGAGAAGGATGCTAAGATACGGGAAGAGTCTGAGAAGTTTTTATATATCAATGATGCTCCTCCGAACATCGGCATCGAGGAGAGGGATTGAGGAGAGACCGTAGATTATTAGGTTGGGCCAACGAGTATGGAACTACTGACATGTTACAGAATAAGGTGAATGCGCCAGGGTACTCTGCGAAATTCAAATATTCTTTGTTTTTTTTTTTTAGCAATTTGCAGGTCATTTACAACACTATTGATTAAAATAGGACTTGCGACCGTAACAAACGTGGCTTTCATTATTTCAGCCCAAAAGACGTCCACTGCTGGACATAGGCCTCCCCCAAGTGTCACCACATTGACATTTTGGAGGGTTTTGCCATAATCGCCACGCTCGCTTGCTTTTTTTTCGCTTCGGGTTGGCGATCGCAGTACGGTTGTTACAAAAGCACAGAGAACGCTGCTTCCCATTCTCTGGTAAATCCATTAGTCGCCTCTTACGACACCCACGGGAAGATATGGGATGGTGCTATTCTTTACGTCCGGCACCATAAAGAACGAAAAAAAAAATGTATAATTTAAATGATTAAAATTCTGTAACTAAATACGTGTTACGGCCGCAAATCATATTTTCTTTAACATCTGCAAATTGTGAAAAATCAAATTTAATTTGAATTTAGCGGGCTAAACAGGCGCTTAATGCAGGACATTTGATTTTGACAAATACATTATCATCTCTCGAAGTCTGGTGTCCAGAGTTTGATCTACAATAGTTCGTAGTGCATTACCGGTTTGTTCAACTCCTGACAGGGATATACAGCGTGTATTAGAAAGGTGGTATATCCAAGCATGCGGTACACCATCAAAGTGAACAAATTCTTCAATGTATTTGTGTAAATAAATAAATAAATGCAACCAACAACGTAATGTAAATATCACCCTGAGAAAAAAGTGACCTAACACGAAAATGCTGCGAATTGCGTTAAATACCTAAAACAACTCCTAACATAGTTCATTGTCTGTCAAAAACTGTCAAAAAGTGACGATATCGTGCTAGAAAAGGAGTAATGAAATATTTCATCACATATCTTATTGGGAATTCCCTACAACTCGAAACACAATTTTGTAATTACCCACAAAACGCAAATTTCGTGTTAAGTCACTATTGTTGTCAGGGTGCGTATGTAGTCAGACCATCAAACTGAACATGTTTCTCCATCGGACAAAAATCAAACAAAATTTTAATACCTTTTCGACCCTAATGTATGGGGCAGCTGATTTTATTTTCGCTATTACGATGTTTGTCCGATGGAGAAACATGTTCAGTTTGATGGTCTGTAGCACACCCTTAAGAATGTATATACCCTTTCCGTTACACCCTGTATTTGGTTAAGAACAAAAAAAAATATCGCTATTACGGGAAAAACAAGTGCCTTTCGGCTTCGTGGCTCTATTTACACCAATTCATTTCAATTTCAATTTATTTGTGCTCGCCAATGTATTCAACTCTCAAAGAAGGACTATATAAATGACAATCATATTCCATAAATAAATAAAATTGTTCGAAACAGAAAATGTTGTTTGTGTACTGATTTCGTCGAACTACGGTAAAAATGCAATACATTCGAGCAATCGACAAACAGATGAAAGCGAAACATCCTGTTTACTGGGTATAAAGAATGATCGTTCCGATGCAGATGCATTTAGTGTACTTGAAAACAGTGAGTAAGATAGAAAGAACGGTTATAGAAAACGCGGAGAATTATTTTCGAAAATGTTTTGTCTCAACGACATGAGTTCGAGAATTAAGTTAGCATCAATACTGATAGTTCTAGCATATTTAGTTGTAACTAGCAGTAAAAGAGTGAAAGTGAGGCAGGGTCCTTCAGGAATGCCCACTGATGAAGGCACTAACTGCTCGGAGTTCGCTAAGTTTGGCAGGTTTAATCCTTATTCTGTGCTGAACGAGAAATGGTTTGTCTTCTACTACTGGGCGCCAATAAGAACACTCACAACTTATGTTTTTACCGCTCCTTCGGCTAATGTGAGTATCTCTTTGATATTTTGGTTTCTTAACTCTGTACCAATCTTTAGGTAAAGCTGCGCCTGCCTAGATTGGTCTGTGGATGGGTGACCACTCATTACATACCGAGATTCCTCCGTGCTTCGGAAGGCACGTTAAGCCGTTGGTCCCGGCTGTAATATGTAGATCTTTGACAGTAGTTACAGGTAGTCAGTGAACCGTAAGTCTGACAAACAGTTTTTAAAAGGGGTGACTTGCATGCAGTACTCACTGGGTAATGGAGGTCAACCCCGCGGACCAGCGGTGTCGTGTGATAATCACCTTATGGTGGTAGGTACTTAACCTTTACTTCCTAATTTCGACTTAGGTGGTTTATTTCCACACTTCTACTGTTTTTTTTTTGTGAATTTCATTTATTGAATATTTTTTTCAGCATACCAGACGATTGAAGAAATTGTTTGCAGGGAACTGTGTCCTGCCGGTGCAGTGGGATGTTCGTCAGTTACTGATGGAGGATGACAAGAACTATATCAGCTTACTGGTAGAACGCAGCGACAGGGGAGAGTACTGGCTTTACCCTGTCGTTAGAGGTAATTGTCTAAACTAATATTATAATGAGGAAAGATTTGATTGTTTGTTTGTATCGAATAGGCTCCGAGACTACTAGTCCGATTTGAAAAATTATTTCAGTGTTAGATAAGAGAGAGAGAATAAGCTTGCTACATGATTCTTCAGCATAAATATAAAACATCTCTGCATAAACAAGTTGGGATCACAACGTTAGCAACAAGCGAGGCTTAATTAAAAATTGCAACAAGTTCATTGTTATGTTTTATTTTTTTCAGTAAGAAAAAATGAGAAAATTACTCCTCGCGATATTCGCTTGAAACAGACCGGAGACAATCGTCTTCTTGGATTATTGGATTGTGCCGTGAGTTTAATTATTTATTATATATAAATTCTACAATAACATCCTCTCCTCTCCGGTCTCCTCCTCGAAGTCAAATACTGAGCACAAAGATAGTGTCTTGCTAGGTGCTCACCAGCAACAGCACCATCTATCCAAACTATTAGGGGCAATATTTTAAGCCACTTTTAACATCTCATGGTAACCAGTGTAATTGCTTATGTATTATCAGGCTCATAAACACTTTTTTTTTAGGCCCGCATCGTTTGTCTTCTTATTCCATACTTCTTCTATATTAGTTGTTATCACCTCCCTTGTTGTCCATGTCCTTTCATACAAAAAGTCTCTAATTTCAGTGATCTTCTTTTACAGCCATCACATTCATACTAAAACATTGATCACGACATTTTTTTCATACCTCCTTTGTCCCTAGAATTCAATAAATAATAATTGAACACGATGCTATTCTATATTGGCAATACGCGTTTATGCATGAAAGGTCCAAATTACTGGTAAGTGGCTGGACACCTGATCAGCAGCTCTTCCTACTAAGCCAAATCTATTTGTGGTAGCCGATCTAACTCGCTCAAATGTGACACGTGACGCGCGCTTATGCTCCCGCTCCCGCTCACATTTTTGCCGCGCGGCACTTCCCATTTAAAGCTTATTTTCTCGTAAACTACTGCAGCTACACCAAAACAAAAAAATACCTGTGTATAGCTGAAACTATACAGAATATTTATATGTTAAAACGAATTACAACAACTAAATATAAGTACTTAGAAAAAAGAGCAATGAGTATAGAGCCTGTCCGTGCCTTTACCAAGAAGCTATTGACACTTTATTATTATCTACCGTTTCAGATAAATAAAAACAATCAAAGTATAGGGACACGCTTTAAAACTCAAATACCCTTCCGCACGTCTCTTGACTTTTCATTATTTCTGAGAGTGAGAAAGTCAGACAGACCCTTTTTAATTGCTTTCATCTTTTTCCCAGGACGATACTCTAATAGTTATGTCGAGGCTCAATGACGTGCCTCCAAAGGGAAGACTACACGAAGAGGCGTCGAGACTTGGATACCGAGGCAGAAAAGGAAAATCTTATCTGTACCAAGGGCACGAGTGGGGGCCCATCGATGAAGCTGATGAAGACATGTTCTGGGACCGCAGAAAACCAAAAACCATTCCAAAAGATACATCTACAGAAGATAAGAGTTCAGAAGAAAGCAGTGAAGAAGCCGAACAACCAACTAATGAACCAGGCTATTCTAAAGTAAAGAAACCAAAGACTAAAAAAAGTACAGTTCTTGCTCCAGAGAAACCCCAAGATGATGAGATGTGCGCTAAAGTTATGCCTGAGCTATGGAACGATCCACCACCCAATCCCAATCCAGATAATCTACTAACGCAAGAGGATCTCAAGGAACTGGATAGCATGATAGATTTCAATGATACTCTGACTATAGAGGGACCAGATGGCTCAACTGATAATAAACAACAGAGCAACGTAGACAAGGAATCAGAAAATTTACCAGAAAACGATAAACTACAGAATCACAATGAAGCACAAAAAATTGATATGCCACACTCAACTGACAACAAAAATGAAAGAAACTCAAATAACGAATCCGATAATCCACCGGAATATCGAAAATTAAATGATCACAAGGATGTGCATAAAATGGATACACCAGATTCAACCAAAAAAGGAAAAATCAACATAAATGAGGATGTACATAAAATGGTAACACCAGATTCAAGTGACAACAAACAAAAAAACAACATAAATGATGACGCACATAAAATGGAAACACTAGATTCTGCTGACAAAAAAGAAAAAAGCAATATTAATGACGACGCACATAAAATGGAAACACTAGATTCAACTGACAACAAACAAAAAAACAACATAAATGAGGATGTACATGAAATGGAAACGCCAGATTCAATTGACAACAATCAAAAAAGCAATTTAAATAAGGAATCAGAAAATCCACCAAAAAATGATAATCCACATAATCATAAAGTCTGTCCTGTAACCGAGGAACCAGATGATGACAACGAAGAATGTGTCGTCTGTTACAAGTCGCAAGTTAATTATGTATCAGGTGAATCTTATATACCTGACAGTTCCCGTTCGATGCCTGGTTTAAAGGCTAACGAGGATGCATCACCTAAGGAGGTACCGAATCTAAAAGTACCGTCTTTTAAAATAGGGGGTGTTGAGCTGCCACTTGAAAAAATAACGCGAACCGAAGTACCGATTGCCAAAGTACCAGCTGCTGAAACACCGCGTACCGAAGTACCGACTCTCAAAGTACCATCTATTAAAACACCGCGAACCGAAGAATCAATTCCCACAGTACCATCTGCCAAAACACCGCGTACTGAAGTACCGACTCCAAAAGTACTACGTACCAAAACAAGGCGTGCTGAAGAACCAGGTGCTAATGTACCAGGTCGAACACAGGCGCCTCCACCCCTAGACCTGAATTCTAGTGAGATAATATATTTGACTCCAAAGACACTAGATGATCACAAAAGTTGAGAGAACCAATACCTTTTGTTTAAAGTTAAGCATATTAAACCTATGTAAATAAACCCTTAAAAATGCGAACAATATCATAGTATATTGTGTATGTCTAATTTTGTTATTGATTGTTTTAACGTGTATTATTTTAATTCATATTTCATTGCTGGACATTGTTTATGTAATTCTTATGTAGTACCTATGTGTAGATTAATTTGTTGTTGATTATGTATTTTGATGTATCGTGATGTGTTTTTTTTTTTGATTTTTTTATATAATGTAAGGTCTATGTCTGAAATAAATGAATGAATAAATAGTTCAATTTCTAGAAGTAAGTAACTACGCTCAAGCAAACTCAAATTAATTAGTAATTTTTAATTAAAAATTTTGAGAACACAGTATTATAAAATTCGTCCGTGTTCAAGCTAAAAATAAATGCTAATACATCTTCCGAAAGTTTCTAAAGGTGTGGCTGACAACTGCATCTGAATTCATGCCGTTGTTTTAAAGAAATAATAGGTCTCACTTATATACGAAAGGCAACTATGTTTAACATATTATGAGTATGGATATAGACCTACACTAGTCTTGCATTTGAGCATGAATATGGTACCCGCTTGCCTAAAAGTGTCTCCTTTCAATTTCAATGTTCGAAATCAATTGTTGTGTTGTTTTTTTAATGTCAATTGTACGAAATATACTATTACCCAAAGAGCCTTCTACAAGAACCTACATTCCCAAGTTGATTCAAGTAATTTGTTCAAACATTTCTCTATTAGCAGCGTAAATATTTAAAGCTATTGTTACGAGACGAGGCCTCAGGGCATTTTTGATAATAACCGGGTAATTAAGGGAATAGCTAACTTAAATCGTGGTATGAATAATGAAATTTCAGACGGTAGGTAGGACTTGCCTCGGCTTCGCACGAGTGCAACATTTTTCTTTTTGATATTTCTTGAACATTCTTCTCTATTGAGATCTAGGCTGTGGAATGGGCAATTAGAGTACTTTCACAAGTTATTATGCCTTGTCTCTGGGACTGTAGCTTTGCGTTTTGTTCAGCTTTTTTGACTTTCAAAATTGCCTGTAATGGTCTTATTGAAATAAACGCTTTGAGTTTGAGTTTATTTTCATACTAACCTATTTTAGCATCATCATGAAAAAAACTGTTTTCCGGTTGATCCTCAAAACAACAGATTTCATGAAAATCTAGTTCTAAAAATTACAAACACAACGAAAAACAAAATCTCGTCGTAAGCCGCATCGGTCGGGCTGATTTTGTTTGTTGTGATGATTACTTCCATGCAGCATTTGATTAAATATATTATAGTATAGGTAGATTAGTTGAAGAAAAAACCGGCCAAGTGCGAGTCGGACTCGCGCACGAAGGGTTCCGTACCGTTATTTATAAAATCGAGCAAAAAATAACACTTTTTTGTATGGGAGCCTCCCCTTCAATATTTATTTTATTCTGTTTTTAGTATTTGTTGTTATAGCGGCAACTGAAATACATAATCTGTAGAAATTTCAACTGGCTAACTATCACGGTTCATGAGATACAGCCTGGTGACAAACGGACGGACGGACGGACAGTGAAGTCCCAGTAATAGGGTCCCGTTTAACCCTTTGGGTACAGAACCCTAAAAACTTGAGCAAATGATGTTCCCAGGTAGGTATCTCTACGATGGGTGTTTAGAAAATTATTTTTATGTATCACACAAAGCACACCAACTTATTTTCTTTTTTGTTACGTTTTGTTTGTGAGTGCATTTATATGTTTAGTACACGTTTCAGATAATTATATTTTGTCTTATTTTTAAACCTTGACACTGCCCTGTAAGATGTAAATACGGTAAAAAAAAATTTTTGCGGGCTTTACAGGCGCTTTCAAGTTAAGCTAGGAACTTTTTTTCATATTCTAGAAATTTTGATTAAGACCGAGAGCCCGAGGCCGAGATAACACTCTCGTGTCCACAAATTAACCTAATCTACTATCAAATACTGCCAACAAACTGTTTTGCAGTTTGGCAGACTTTTTGTATGTTATTGCTAGAAAGATTTTGAATAAAAAAACAATAAAAAAAAACAAACGAAAGCAGTATAAAAATGTACAATATTCAGAAAACGCAAATCCTCTCACGTAATCCACTCCACTCTTTGGAAACCGATTAAGCATTCAAAATGAGCATATTTAGTTTAGTTTACAATGACATTTACTATCTAGACTTTTTTATGGCTAGGAAGCGGCGATCACCAAAGAACCAGTCCACCATTATAATACTACACGAAGCGCGTTAAACCGTCTGCCTTGGGAATAAATTATTTAATTTATGGGTTATTTTTTTTTATGGCAACCTTTAGCCAGATAGGTAAGGTTCCGAAATTAAAAGAGGCCGTTATGTGGTTATGTTCGAAAGAGGTCTGATAACTATTTTGTGATACTGGGAAGCTATTAGAGTGTTAAAAGATTTTTGAAGGTGAGATGTAGGAGCTCGTGTGATGGTGTCGTCAGCGTGATTGAGCTGACATACTGTATGAACGGCAAAACTCACCGGATTGGTCTCTGGACATGCTGCGGACGACTTATTTAGACAAAACATTTACGTTATCTGTCAAAGTCCGGTGTCCGGAGACCAGTCTGCAATCAGTCAGTACCTACTAGTTTGACGGCACCGCTCCGGACACGGACATCTCTAAGCGGAGACTGTCTAACAAAAGTTTATGTCAGTGTCCGTGTTCGTATTAGCTTGACTGATGCTTTACTTAGTTGTCCTGGACAAACTAGCAAGACGTAGGTAAAATATATAAATATATAATGATCTAATATATAGAAAAAAAACACCGTCATTGGTGTGTTTTTAAACTATCAGTGATTGCTATATCAAAGCTTTTGTTTTTTTTATATTCTCTTGAAACATGACTGACTCGTTGGAGTAGTGGCCGCAAGCGCTGACCGCTGGACTGCTGACCTTGAGGACCTGGGTTCGATTCCCGGGTCGTGCAAAGTGTTATTGGGTTTTTCCATCAGGAATTTCTCAGTAGCAGCCACGGAGTCTGGATTTGTGCCCGGTTGATGGCAATAGGCTCGCCCCCTATTACATGGGACTTAAACATAACTGGCGAAATGTGGGTGTACTATTAGGTACACCTCTGCCTAACCGTTCGGGGATTACAAGCGTGAAGTTATGTTTTGTTGAAAAATATTATATGATACTATATTGTTGATGATAGCCAACTGGCTGTTCCTAACTACCTCGTACCAACAGGACGGTGTTCCTCATCATCATCAGCCTATAATGTCCCCACTGCTGAGACACAGGCCTCCTCTCTATGAGAGGGAGTGGGCTGTAATCCACCACGCGGGCCCAGTGCGGGTTGGTAGATGTCACATGTCTTCGAATTTTTAGTTCTAGGACATGCCGGTTTCCTCACGATGTTTTCCTTCACCGTTTTTGAGAGCAGTGGTGATGAAATAAATTACACAAAGTAATGCGCCTACCTGGGTTCGAACCCATGGCTAACTGCTCGTAAGTCGGGGAAGCCACCAGTGGGCCACCGCTGTTCTCAGTCGGGCCTGCCACCACTGGGCCACCGCTGCTGTCATAAAAGTATACTCTGCTCTTGTATTAATAAATAAGATTGATGATACCTATTCATTTATCATTCTTGGTATGCTCTGTTTCAATTTAGAGTCCATCTTGTTTTGTCTCGTTTTGAACATTACCGTTGGCAATTCTTTGGCAAATAAACATGCAGAATTAAAATTACTCTTAAAAGTTTAATTAATTTAAGTTTAGCAACAAACAAACGATTATTCCTCTTACTTTCCAATCATCATTATGAACAATTAAAAGTTGCTAGTTTTTCTCGTCTTCGCTATGAGTATGTACAGTGGAGGAAGACCAAGAAACAGAAGATGGACTGTGTGAAGGATGATATAGCAAGAAAGGAGGTGTCTAATGAGATGACGAGTAATAGAGAAGTTTAGAAGAAGAAGACATGTTGAGAAATGACTGAATCCAAATGAATTGGGATAAGGGCAAGAGAATAATGTTGATGAGTTTTTCCTGTCCATCACTAAAACAATATGTTTGCTGCCGCCAAAGAGATTTAAAATACTTATACAATTATGAGTAATAGAGTGGACATTTCATATACAATATTTTCATACAAAATTTTTTATCCCGAATATTTTCGATTTGACACACGAATGTTAACTGATAAACGGGCGTGTGACACTAGAGAGACCGATTTGTTACTAAGTAGTAACAAGTTTGACACAACATTGCATTACGATTGTCTTCGTCTTTTTCCGTCTTTCGTTTGTAAATATTTCGTTTGTAACGAATATAAACCGAATTCAAGTCCACTCAAAATCAAAATCAAAAGTCATTTATTCAAATCAGGCTGATAATCAGCACTTTTTGAAAGTCAAAATTACAAAAGACACTCCCCCAAAACGCCCGCCCTTCCCCTTGGTTTTATCATATCGAGTTTTGCCACAACGCGAAGTGCAACAAGTCAAATTTTTTCACAAAATATTTTTATGTTCGTCAAAGTTATGTCACATGAATGCAATCTGTTAAGCGGACGTGTCACACTAGCTAGCTAGACTGATCGAATTTTCACTAAGTAGTAAAAAATATGAATAACAATCATCTTCGTCTTGTCCCGTCTATAGCTGGAATTAATTGACTGTCTTTGGCTGCCGCGAAGCAGCATTTGCTTTTCGTTGCGGTTCAAAATGAGACAGGTCAAATGTACCTCTAAGTCCATAGTGTTTGAAGTTTAAGTTGCCAACAAGTTTCATGACAGGTTGACAGTTGAAATTGTCAACTTTCTGCTTAGCGTCATGCGTCTTGGATCACAGAAGCACGATGCCTGACGATTTCGTTACTAACTAGAAATAGCCTGCTTTTACGCTTCCTGCAATCATGTAGAAACATATAACAACTTATTATGGATCCTTAACTTTGAAAGGTTACCTCTAAAGTGTCTAAGTTATATTTTAAGCTAAGCTAAAAGTAAGTATCTTCTCGATAACCAGTAGCGGTTATTAAAGCCGCGGGAGCTCTATCCAAGTCTATCAATTTTATGCCCAAGCTAAAGCTAAAAATTTGCTCCTACTTTGTAAAATCTGTGTTCCATAGGCTTTGGCTTATTCCTATAGGTAAACTATTAAAGGATTTTTACTAAGTAAATATTCCCGGCTGTCAATTGATCTACAATTGACAGCCGGGACTAGAGGCTTTACTTTTGTCAGTTATTACAGGCAGTCAGTGGCCTGAAAGTCTGACAACCAGTCTTAGCAAGGGGTTATTACCCATTACTTACTGGATTGTGGAGGTCAGATAAACAGTCTCTCTTTGTAAAATACTGGTATTCAACTGAATCCGGTTAGACTGGAAGCCGATCCTAACATAATTAGGAATAGGCTAGGCAGATGATGATGTAGTATTGTAGTCTATTCCTCTCGCTGGCCTAGTAATCGCAAACGCTACTGCCGACCACGCCTGCCACCGACCAGATTTCGATTTCCAGGTAGAACAATGTGTTATTTTTCTTTTTTTGTTTAGTTTCGTTTTAACAGTTTATTAATTTTAATATATTACATATGTACATTATTTACAAGCTACAAATAGATATAAAATAAAAATGTAATATGTACAAGTATCAAAATTACAGGGCGTCAAAAAATTCGTCGGCATCACTGTCAACAGGAAAAGTGCCCAGAAGGCTGGCCGCATTGCCACGTTGGATGGCAATGCTGATTCTTTAACCATAAAAAGTTTTAAAAGTTTATCGAACCTTTTCTGTATGCTGATGACCTAAAATTTGCACGAGTAATAGAGTCAAAAAGAGACTGCGAACTTCTGCAGCACGATCTTAACCAGGTTATAAAATGGTGCCACAATAATAAAATGCAGCTAAATCCGAAGAAATGTTACCATGTTAAATATACGCGAAAAATTAGTTGTATTGACACAGAGTACTTCATAGACCAAGAGCGAGTCCAAGAAGTGGAAAATATAAGGGATCTTGGAGTACACTTTGACAGAAAGGTCACTTTTGTTCCTCATATTGATAACATTATTAAAAAGTCATCAAAAATGCTTGGGTTCCTACTTCGTAACACCAAAAGCTTTCGTAAAAGTAGCACCAAGATAATGTTATATAACAGTTTTGTACGCAGTGTTATGGAATATTGTAGTGTTGTGTGGAGACCTCACTATGCTACTCACATGTTGCGTCTGGAAAGGGTCCAGAAACGTTTTGTGTGGCATCTAGCCTTCAGTGACGGGAAATCCAAGCGTCTGCCCTCTTATAAAATCCGTCTGTGCCATTTCAAGATACGGTGGTTGTCTATGCGTAGAGATATAAACGATGTTTTGTTTCTTTACAAACTGTTGCGCAATAAGATCGACTGCCTCGGTTTACTGAAGCTTATTAGATTCCGTGCGCCTTCTAGATATCCTAGGATAACACCCCTGTGTCCGCCACTTCGAAAGTCTGTGCTTGGTGCGAATTCTCCGATATCTAGATTGTGCAAGATCCTTAATAACCGCAGTGACTTAGTAGATGTACATCACGATAGCATGAATAAATTCCTTCGAGTTTTTATTAATAATCCAATGGCAATTTAATTTAATTTTATACCTTTTTTTTATTTACTTGATTTATTCTTTGTGTTTTTTATTTTTTCTTAAATCTCTTAATTCTTAGTTCATTTATCAATTTATGGTCGTTATATTTATTCATAATCCAATCAATCAGTCGCAATTGAATCAACTATAATTTTACATCCCAATGTCTTTTTCGTTATTCTGTTGTATAAAACATTGAATGAATGATTGATACTTTTCTTTATTATTGTTTTAAATTTTAAATTATTCCTTGTATGTATAAGTTCTAATGGCAATAACGTAAAAATATGTTATGTTAAACCGTTTTTTTTTTGTGCATGTGGTGTTAACCTGTAATTAATTGTTGCACTTGTAAATGTTACTCTAGTCATTAAGTCTGAAATGTACATCGTGTAAACAATTGTTGGTTAACCTAAATAAATAAATAAAAGGCCAGCACTCTGGTCATATAAAACGTCGACCAACGACCTCGTCGTTGGTGATATCCCGAAACACAAGGTGGGCACTCGGGCCCCATGGCCCTAGTGTTTCAATCCCAAACGAATCAACAACATAATTACCAATTAAATTATTGTATTTGCGCCGTTTAAGGTTATCAGCATCCCGGAGCCTAGGTTTATGCCCCGTTCAAGGCAAGGCAAACTTCCACGTGGGAATTATTAAAACTGGGTATAACTGGCGAAATGTGGCTATACTATAAGTACACTTCTACTTATTCCTTCACGGAAATAGGCGTGATATTATACAGTTAATTTACTAAGCGATAAAGGTCTTTGTTCAACTTATGATAAGCTGAAGTTTAGTAGCGCTTCTTACAAAGTTTACCTAGTAGTTTATGATTATGAATATTTTATCCGTTTTACCGTCAGATAGCTGGCAAAGTTGTGTTGTGCAAGAGCGTTTACACCTAATGGCATTTCATACAAACTTTCAAGTCCATAATTTCCGAAATGACGGTACCTTTTATAATGAAACTTAATACGCATAAGCAGGATACATAGGTCTAGAAGTTACTAGAAACGTAATGTCTCTTAAAAACAAAGATAATTGGAAATTTCTGTTTCTATAGATAATTTATAATTGGTCTAATTTAGCTGTAACACTATTTTCCGAAAATGTTTTTAATAACGTTTTAGATCTATGTATCCTGCATATGCGTATGAAGTTTAATTAAAATCGGTTCATTAATTTCGGAAAATAAGGACTTGAAATTTTATATGAAGTGTCTTATGGCGTAAATACTCTTAACATAAAAACATATATAAACTACTGGCGAACATGGACTACATAAAGTAAACGTAGTAGTTAGGAAAGTTGCGTTTAGCATAGGGTTTATTTAAGTTTAGACGATGATATTTAAGTTTAGACGATGATATTTGATGGCACCCTCGTTATTTTTGTATAAAGTGTTTATTAGTTTATAGTTATTGTTATGTTTATATAATTATGAATTATGATATATGGGCCTAGTTGCCTGAAAGAAAGGATACTGTATTGTATTGTATTTATCATATTCTGCCGAGCCTCTCAAATTATTGGGGTCGGCTTCCAGTCTAACCAGATGCACCAGTTTACCAATATTTTACATGGAGCGACTGGCTATCTGACCTCCACAACCCAGTTAGTACTGGGTAACACGATATTTCTTGGCAAGACTGGTTGACAGACTTTCGGGCCACTGACTACCTAACATTTATATTGAATCTAAATTCACACGACTATATTTCCCAATGTAAAACCCAATTCTCACATTTTTTTAGAGTGTAACTTTCAAAATCATCGCTAAATTATGACATAATTTGAACAACACTTCCATAATAACATAAGTTAGAAAATACACTTAAAAAGGAATATTAACATAAACTTTGAAGGTTAAAAATTCCAATTACACACAAAATATAAATATAAAAAAATAAACACTTTTATAAAAGTCATAATATTATTGTAACGCTACAATAAAGTCATGAAATAAGCACGTATGGAATATTAAATAAAATATAATGTTTGATTGACCTTAGATAAAATGTAGTAAAATAGGGCCGCATTTTATAAATAAATGCTTTCAACAAAAAGGGTCGGTAAATAAAATTAACAGTCAATTTGACAGGTTAGTTTGACATTTAAATTTTCAATTAAAATATAATACGAATTTAAATATGATGTGTTACATAAGTGCTACTCCCAAAAATGTACGTACTGTAAAAAGTACATTATGTGAAAAGAATGTTTAAAATCTTAAAATTACTTGTATTTACTAAAATTTACAGGTTTTAGTATGTTTAGAGGTCGTTACCAGATCTAGCAATACTTACAACAGTACATTTCCTTAACTCCTAATAACATCCACACTTAAAACAGTCAAGAACATCCAGATCCTCATAATTACTTCGTCCACGAAGAAGTAATGTCCGTTTGGGGTCAAGCGACGTGAAGCCGCCATCCATCATCCGAGTCATTGATAGATGATGTTCTGGACCAATGATAATTATTGATAGCGTATTGATGCGAAGCCAGACATTAGGGTTCATTTTTATGACGGTAGTTTGTTATTTTTACGCTTTTTTGGGTGAGCAGTTGGTGTTAAAGCTGGTTTTCAAGCAGTTGTAGTGAAAAATCAATGCATTTTTCTACTGTCTTACACTGTCTTCGAGTTTCTAGTCTGTACCGTAAATATACTGGGAGAGCAGCGCTGGCCCAGTGGTGGCAGCCCCGATATACGAGCAGTCAGCCGTGGGTTCGAACCCAGGCAGGCGCATTACTTTGTAAGGAAAATATCGTGATGAAACCGGCCTGTCCTAGAACTAAAAATTCGAAGACATGTGACATTTACCAACCCGCAATCCACGTAGGATTACAGCCCACTCCCTCTCATAGAGCGGAGGCCTGTGTCCCGGCAGTGGGAACATTATAGGCTGATGATGAAGACGATGACTGTAAATATCAGACGCATAATACTTCGACATAGCTACTAAAATAGTCAAATAATATAAAAAACAGTAGAGTGCACTCTGTATGTCATTAAACATACCGCACGCATGTAATCTGATAGGGTTTTCACCAGTTATGTTAAAGTCCTATAAAATAGGGAGTGAGCCTATTGCCGTCAACCGGGCAGAGATCCAAACTCCGTGGCTGCCATGGAAATTCCTGATGCAAAAACCTACCTACTAACTACACATTCTTTTTTGTACGCTATCACAATGTTGTCGTATTTAACCCAATGGTTGACTGGTAGATAATGCCTTCTGGCAATAAGTCCGTCTAAGTACCATTACTATTGTACATGAAGTTTAAATAAATAAATAAAAACCCATGAACAATTTGCCCGACCCAGGAATACAACTCAGGTCCTTATTGCTCAGCAGTCGCGCTTGTAACCTTAATACCAACGAGACAGTAAAAAAAGTACATGTTTATTTTTACTTAGGAATTCAGTGATTAATATAGAATCTACAATTGCTTCAGTGTGGGCTAAGGATGTGAACGTACCAACCTAAAATTGTTAATCCTAAAAAAAAGACTTGTTCCAAAAACTGTAACTTTATTTGTTTATTTATTTAATTATTTAAACTTCACGTACATTGGTGGTACATAGGCGAAGGCATTCTCTACTAGTCAACCTTTGGGTCAAATAGGACAGCATTGCGAAAGAGTACAAAAAAAAGAAGCCCATTTTGCTAACATAAATAGGTACAAACTAATACATACATATACCGATCAAATAAACTAATATATTATAATACATACAAATAATGCTTAATACTAGAAACCTTACAATAATTACTAAGACTACTAATGACTGACCAGGTTGCGAACAATTTTTATTGTTGTTTATGTGTTGTTTTTTGTTCTTTTGTTTTACTATTTCCTTCTGTGCAGAGTTCCTATTATAATATCTAAACTTCGAAACCATTTGTCATCAGCCTTGTGTTTTAGTATGTCTACAAAGTTTTAGATTAATACTGTATAGAGGATATTGTAGATACATTATGGAGTTCAGTTACTTTTTAATTTTTCACTCAGCGATATAGAAAAATAAAGTAACAGTACGAAAACATAATATCAGGAGAACTCGTGACAAGATCAACATGAACAACATTTTCGAAATTTAAAATAAAAAACGATCATTGGAAATTTCTGTTTCTATGGATAATTTATAATCGGTCTAATTTTAGTTGTAACACTATTTTTCGAAAATGTTTTTGAATGACTGGTAATCAGTGAAACTATATTTGACCGGTTCTTTTAAGAAATCACTGAACTTTTTAGACCTACGTATCCTGCTTGCTTAAGAAGATTCATTAAAATCGGTTCAGTCATTTCGAAAAATAAGGACTTGAAAGTTTGTACTCGTATGTTTTAAATACCGTAAGGCGTAAACGCTTTTAAGTAGGTTACCAGTAAACTTAAGTTAATAAGTTGTTAACTGAAATATTGGAGGCTGCCATTAAAAAAAAATGCCGTTAAACAGCAAAAACGCGAGAAACATCGACACTTCAAGGCAGTTATAACCTTATAATCGCTTCACGGACACGAACAAGATGGTTATCATCAAAACCAACGACAAAAACCTACCCAATTGTCACCTATGTCCTTTAAAGTCCCGTATCTACGCGCCAACGTAATTCATTACTCGTTAGAGAACCCGATTATCATAAAATCCTAGTAGAAAATAATCTCAGGACCGAATAAATATGCCACACAGAAATTTAGTACCAAAAGTCGGAACGGCCGGTGCCCTGCTGGGCCAAAAGGGACCGCGCGTCTGTCCCGGCGCTTCGAAGATCGTTTTTTATAAACATAACCTACAAAAAAATATACATATATTTTTTGACTGTCATCGGGAACTAATTTCGGAGAGTTTTTTGTGGTTTTTCTGTTAATAATTATTTCGTAAAACGCCGCTTTGTGGATCTTCTATTGGGAGCGTGGATGTAGGTACTAGAGATCGAATTGTGTGGAGTGTATTAAGTACGTAAGTGGTAAAAGCCGTTGCATTATTCCTGAAGCACGGTTTTCTTAGAGTCCGTTGAGCCGTCTTTGGACACTTTCTTGATGGATACGTAGGTCATCCTCATCATCTGCTTAGCCTTTTCCCAAACTATCTTGGGGTCGGCTTCCAGTCTAACCGGATGCAGCTGAGTACCAGTATTTTACATGAAGCGACTGCCTATCTGACCTCCATAACCCAGTAACTGGGTAATACGATACCCCTTGGTAAGACTAGATGTCAGACTTTTAGCTTCTGACTACTCGTATCGACTGTCAAAGATCTACAAATGACAGCCGGGACCAACGGCTTAACGTACTTTCCGAGGCACGGAGGAAACTCGATATGTAATTATGGTCACCCATCCACAGACCAACCTCGGCAAGCAAGGCTTAACCTTAAAGATCGACCTGGGCGGCTGTTATTATTTAGCCACGAGCTCCTCCGTAATAGACACGTAGGTTATACCGTAAATACCGTTGGTTTATTCCACTATGTTCACCTGGGTGATATCACCATGGTGAATATAGTAGATCTTTTGCTGTCCTCATTTCACCTTAGAAGAATTTCACCTAGGAGACATCTCCCAGGTGAATTAATTCGACATAGGCGGAGGCCTTTGCTCACCCAGGAATTGATTCACCCAGGTTAACAAACACGACTATTAGTGTTCATGTCGTGGACTTTTGTCACCCACCTATAGCAATCTTGTCTTGTTGTTTTTGCTGAGTGGTAGAGTTTAATCCGCGATGTGTTTGGTAACGTACAGTCCGATGATTTTCAATTTGGAATCTGCAGGACATATTTTAACTGCAGCTTTGACAAAATGTTCAGTTCAGTTGTACCCAATAATTTGAATAAAAAACCCAATGTTTGGCCAAATCTGGTTAATTAAATAGTCTGTTTAAAATTGCTGAAAAAGTCTCGGCTGGACATTGGTTAGCGAGTCCAGTAATACAATACTCAAACTTTAACGTTGCGTTTCTGATCAAAATCCGGTAATACAATCGTTTATTATCACTTCATCATCATCATTTCAGCCGAAAGACGTCCACTGCTGGACATAGGCCTCCCTCAAGTGTCGCCACATTGGCATAAGGGGGGGTTTGCCATAATCGCCACGCTTGGTAGGCGGGTTGGCGATCACAGTACGGTGGTTACAAAAGCACAGAGAACGCTGCTGTCCATTCTATGGCAAGTCTCTCAGTAGCCTCTTACGACACCCACGGGAAGATATGGGATGGTGCTATTCTTTACGTCCGACACCATACAGAACACTTACACTATAATTAACACTGGAAACGGGAAATTTACCATATTTACTATGAATATCTAGTCATACAAAATAATTTAAGTTTAAAAGCATGAAAAAAAAAAGAAAAAAAAATTAAAACACCCCCGACACAAAAAATCCTCAAAAAAATATAAAAATAAATTAATCCAAGCATTGTAGACTCGGGGGTCCGCTTTGTTTTGAGTTTGTGTTAAGCGGTCTACTTATTTCATGCTTTTGAAACCTATTTTTTTTTCTTGCCTTTACTATCCCACTCCTGGGCATAGGTCTGCTCTTATTCCTTCCACTTTTCTCGTTGTTGCGCCTCTTAACGCGAATTAACAAAAACAAGGAAAGTTATAAATTTAAGAGAATCCCGAGCTTTTAGGAGGGTCGGGGCATTGGATCCACCTCCCTGGCGATGCCCGTGGTGAAAAGTGACAAGATTTCAAATTTCAAATCGACCAGACCTGGGGATGTTATTTATATCCCTTCATCAACTAGAAAAGAAGGTATGACCTTTAAACGGCTGAGCAGATATTCTCGAAACATAGCTAAGAACAGTCTCGATTAAAACACCTTTCAAACGAAACCAATTTTGTCACAATCGTTTCATCTGTTTAGGAGCTACGAAGCCACAGACAGACACACAGATACACACGTCAGACAGACTTGTAACACCCCTCTTTTTTTTGGTCAAGAGTTAATAAATAGATAACATAGTAAATATCTTGTTTCTAGTGTTACTAATAGTATTAGTGATCAGGCCAGTTTAAAAACTTAAATCTGTGTTCACTCATCATCATCATCATCATTAGCCTATAATGTTCACACTGCTGGGAAACAGTCCTTCTCTCAATGAGAGGGAGTGGGCTGTAATCCACCACGCGAGCCCAGTGCGGGTTGGTAGACGTCACATGTCTTAAATTACACAACATACATTACTGCTCGTAAGTCGGGGTTGCCACCACTGGGCTACTGCTGCTCTGTGTAATCACTCACACACACCGAATCAACATAACTTAGCTACAGCCACTAGCATCCAAATTTGACTGAGTCCCATCCAATTTGCTATAATTGAAACAGTCACGGGAAAACTCGACTAACTATGCGCACGCGTCGAATACGCCCCTGAAATACATACGATTCTTCACCCATGTTAAATCTTATTTATCTATTTTATGCCTATTTTCTTTAATTCCCCGAATCGCCTACAACTAACAACCGACTCAATTTTAAAGGTGGCAAGGTTGAGATTGCCTTGGGGCTGGCGTTTAGTGGTTCTTACTCTATATTTGATAACTACGCAAAGGCGTGACTAAAGAGGTCGCGTGGCGATTTGTATGGGAAGTTTTGCGATTCAGGGTGCTGGCAAATTGGATTGTAATTATTTGAATTCGTTCCTTATTGATACGCTGGGTGCGGATGAATTAAATGACTTTGGTGTTGTTGATATCGCTGATTTTGCAGTTTATCTAACACGTTTGAGTTTTAAAAGCCATTTGCTATTTTTAAGTGACAGGCTGAGTGAGTCTGGGATAGTAACGAAGGAACTGTCGTTTTGTGCTCTCAATAAATTAGCTGCGTGATCAGCGTGATGATAACTAATTTAAATGTATGTAAATAAATAATAAAGAACCTGCGCGTTTGACCTGAGAGTAAAATAAAAATAATAAAATTAAATTTTTTGTAACCCCCGACACAGAAAACCTCTAAAAAGCCAAAAAAAAATTAATCCAAGCGTCGTAGCGTCGGGGGAAGCTTCGAAGACCGATTAGAGCACAGAACAAAGCGGCCCCCCGACGCTACGACACTTGGATTAATTTATTTTTGGCTTTTTAGAGGTTTTCAGTGTCGGGGGTTTTTTAAATTTATATTTTAAATTTTTTATTTACATCTTTTTTTCGTTTGAGCTAAAACCATTTTATAAAAGTTCACGTTGCAATAACAGGGTACGCTTCCGAGTAATTACAGGTAATTCTAGGATATCTGTTTCCAGGGTACTGCACCTGCGAGTAAGTTGTTAAGACGATTTCATGGTTACCGGATGTTACCGGATATTAATAGCGTTCAAAGAAATTAGCTAGGAATGTTATTGCATTAGATAGTCAAGCGTTTATTCTAGCATACGTACCAATCAAGAGCTTTTCTAATAACTAATGTTAGTAACAGCTGTTTAAAGAATGGACTCCTAGATCTAGCAGTATAATAAAAAAAGGAGTAGTTTGCATTCAAAAATATATTTTGCTCGATGAAGACGTAATTTGTTTCCATTTTGAGTGAAGGTTAGTAAAACATCACGCCTTTAATCCTTGAGGGCAGCGGTGTATCTAACAGTACACCTATATTTCGCCAGTTATGTTTAAGACCCATGTAATAGGGGGCGAGCCTATTGCCTTCATCCGGGCACAAATTCAGATTCCGTGGCTGCAACTGAGAAATACCTGATGGAAAAACCTATTAATTAATTATTTTAATTAATATAAATATTTACATTTTATTACACATATTGTATTATTTATTATTTACATTTTTTTTTATTATTTATATTAATATTTATATTAATTTTTCCCGACCGGGAATCGAACACTGGACTTATCTTCAGCAGTCGCGATTGCGACCATTAGACCAACGAAGAAATCATCTGTAAGACATCAACTTCTATAAAAATTTAAGTCGTTTTTCGTATCTGTCTATGTGAAGCACGATAGTTTTCTAAACTTAGAAACAGATGAGAGAATGAGTTAGATAAAATAGATGAGTTGAATCTGGAACGCGCTGCGAACGCGCTGGTCCCTAAATTTGCTTCGGGGTTTTATTTAATTATTGCACGAGTTTCCCAATAGTTTGAAAAGCATCAGTCATCATTAGATTCTGCAAGCGTTCTCCGAATGTATAACGCACCTATAGCCTCCTAAAAGTGTTTTACAGAAATACAAAAAAAACGGATACTTTGACAGCGCGCAGCGCGCGTCAAAACGTATTGTGACAACGGTTTATCAAATTATATAAATTCACCGTGTAATTTGATGCAAAACTTTATGGCTTGGTGCCAACGGTCATGGAAAAAATATATTAAGAAAATGTGGTGATCAGTTGGGCGGTTATTGTGCCGCTTCGCACCGGTTTTTTTTTTGTGACACTGAAATTTTGAATCATGCAACGCGACGCCCGTCTCACGACAACAGTGGTCCGGGCTGCGCAAAATGCCAGCGTGGTCGGCGCGGCGCGTGGCGCCCTAGGCCGCCAGCGCGACTGCGAATCTTATGACTGTCAAACTAATGTCAATATATTTTTTGTGAAGTGTTTGTTGAAATTTTTGTAAATTATTATTTAATCGGATAAGTTTATACCGCTGTAAGTTTTTTACCTTTTTGTTTTTTCATGCATAATAATGTCAATTGTAGTGACGTCGGAAGGACTGCCAGTCAACCTTCCACATCGCTGGATAACCTAGTGAGGTGCCCACACTGTTCCCAAGCACGCTTTTTAAGGGAGAAAGAGGTTTGAGGGTACATCTGGGGAAAAAACATAAACCCCACAATGTACCTTCATCCTGCCCTGTTATACCCACTTCTTTTGCACCTGATTCGCCCACTCAACCCTTTTGGAAATATCTATCAAAATTAAAAAATTCAACACCTGTTCTGAAGAGAGTTCCTCGCGGTGCGAGACCTTCAGTGGCTTTAAGTTTAGCGCGTTGTGTCCGTCTCGCCGCCCGAGACAATTCTCAAAGCGCTTGGGAACAATTACTTACCTTCCCCTTTAGAATTCTACATGTACAAAAAAATTTGGCAAATAAAAAAACTTTAACGGCACAAATCAAAGACAATTGTAATATTTCGGCCCAAAGTTTCGACCCTAAATTAACACCGTATCTCCCCCAAAGAGGGTTATTGCATCATGTAGAATCCAAATTAGGCGAAGGTGATATCAGTGGTGCAGCTAGGATCATTTTTAGCAGCGATGTGGTAGCGCCGTACTCTCCAGAGACACTTACAGCTCTGGAAAGCAAACATCCCGCCCCGGCAGATGACCTTTCCTTCCCTGACCCCCCCAATTCGGAAACTCACTCTCTCGAAATTACAGCTCAGCAAGTATGTGCGGCCGTTTGCTCCTTTCGAAGTGGATCCGCCGGCGGCCTCGACGGCCTGACTCCGCAACACCTTAAGGACTTAATTTGTTCAGGCGCTGGGGCAGCTGGTGAGTCCCTTTTGAAGGAGCTGACGGCCCTCATCAATCTCATGTTCTGCGGCAATGTGAACGAAGCCGTCATTGATATTTTGTACGGGGCCAATCTATGTGCCCTGCGCAAAAAGGATGGTGGCATTCGTCCCATTGCCGTAGGGTCAACCTATCGTCGTATCGCAGCCAAAATTTGCTGCGCCTTTTACAGCGAGACACTGGCCAGCAAATTCCAGCCCCTACAGCTAGGCTTCGGGTCCAAAGGAGGTTGTGAGGCTGCGGTACACGCTTTATCCACCTATCTTAATAGTGATAAAGGTGAGGTCATCCTTAAGGTTGACATAAAGAATGCTTTTAATTCCGTAAACAGGGACACCTTGTTGACAGAGGTTCAAAAAGAAATCCCCAAAATTTACAGTTTTCTCTACCAATGCTACAGAAACCCCTCAAAATTACTCTTTAAAGACAACCTATTGGAATCAGCCGTTGGATGTCAACAGGGTGATCCTCTTGGGCCAGTCATTTTTAGTTTAGCAATAAATCCAATTATACGACAATTAAATTCTAAATTCAACGTATGGTATTTGGATGATGGAACCCTTGGAGGTGATGTGGACACAGTTCTAGAAGATTTAACTTTTTTAAAAGAAAAATTTAGTTCCATTGGTCTAGAGCTGAACTTGTCAAAATGTGAAATTTATCTTCCCCGGACCACTGACAGACTGACTACCATTTCAAAATTTAATTCTATAGCTCCCAATATCAAAATTACAGAAAAAGATTCTCTTCACCTCCTGGGGTCTCCAATTTTTGACGAGTCATTTCCCTCCTTTATTGACGAAAAAATTCAAAAATTCAATGATGTCTCAGAAAGACTTCACAAAATTAATATACATTCAGCTTTCACACTTATTCGTTACTGTTGCTTTGGACCTAAATTTACTTACAGCCTTCGCTCCTCCCATCTTTGGAAACACCCTCAACTTTTAGAAAAAATTGACCAAATTATAAGAAATACACTTTCATCAATCCTAAATGTGGCCCTGGACGACCGAGCGTGGCAGCAAGCCACGCTTCCCATCCGCCTGGGTGGTCTTGGCGTCCGCAAAATTTCAAGTATTAGTTTACCGGCCTTCCTCTCCTCGGTCCACGGTACCGAAAAATTAACCAGGAACATCTTATCTCCCTCACTGGTTCATTTTAAGGTACCGTTTTTGTCCGATGCGTTGAACGCTTGGAAAATGGCTTGTCCCAATACGGATTTGCCCGACAACCTGTCCTCCCAGAGACGCTGGGACGAGCCGCTGTGCAGTATTATACGGAATACTCTATTAAATACGTCAATTAATACTGCGGAGCGTGCCCGTCTCCTGGCCGTGGGGGAATGGGAGTCAGGCTTATGGCTTCAGGCACTCCCGTCATCCACCATTGGCACCATGATGGATGACGTGTCATTTCGGCTCGCTACAACCCTTCGCTTAGGCGCTCCTTGTGTTGCTCCACATCGTTGTCACTGCGGTGAAGTCGTCGACAATCTCGGGCACCATGGCCTCTCCTGCTACAGGAGCGCAGGTCGCATAGCACGGCACGCCAGCATCAACGACATTATTCGTCGGGCTCTTGCCACCGCCGGCGTTCCAGCGGTTTTAGAACCTAACGGCTTGGTACGTGACGATGGGAAGAGACCAGACGGCATGACGCTGATGCCTTGGAAGGTGGGTAGGCCTTTGGTGTGGGACGCAACTTGCGTCGATACCCTTGCGCCATCTCATGTTGCAAGCACGGCGGGCTATGCTGGAGCTGCTGCTGCGGCTGCTGAGAGCCTCAAACGGCGTAAATACTGTAATCTAAATGGCAGTTATAGTTTTGAGCCGTTTGGGGTCGAAACACTCGGGTCATGGGGCCCAAGTGCGCATTCGCTTTTTAAGGAAATATCTCGTCGACTTGTTGACACTTCGCGAGACCAGAGGGCTGGCTATTTCTTTGGGCAAAGAATTAGCATTGCCATTCAACGTGGCAATGCTGCCAGTCTTCTGGGCACGTTTCCGGATGACAGCGATGGGGAGGAGTATTTTGACGCCTAAGCCTCCTATTGTTTTTAAGTTAGTTTATAGGTAGTTAGTTTATGTAAATATTTAGTTTTTAAGTTAGTTTATACTTAGTTAGTTAGTTTATGTAAATATTTAGTTTTAAAAAATGTAAATAATATGTATATAAATAATTATAGCTCTCATGATACTCTCTGAAAACTAAGAATTAGAAACTTTAAGAAACAGATTAGATTTGATTTTGACCATCATTTGGAGAATATAATCCGGAAGTCTTGTGTCTATAATACTTTAATAACAAAACTAAGTATAAGAGCAAGTCTGAATGTGGCGCCAGTGACTGAAAAGATGTGTGGTAATCGGTTTTCTTGGTATGGGCATGTGATGCGGAGGAATGAGGAAAATGTCGTGAGGAAAGTTTTGAGTATGAATGTGGATGGGTATAAGAGTAGAGGAAGACCAAAGAAACGATGGATGGACTGTGTGAAGGATGATATGGCAAGAAAGGAGGTGTCTCATGAGATGACAAGTAATAGACAAGTATGGAAGAAGAAGACATGCGGCGCCGACCCCAAATTGATTGGGATAAGGGCAAGAGAATGATGACTTTAATAACAAAACTACATAATGTAAAGAAATCTCGATATTTTATTAAGCCATACTTGGTGCGCACTGCTCGTATTTGGGACACACAGTATCAAGGACCAAAATGCAAGCATTAATATATTTAAAATTATATTTAAAAAAAAACTTGTTCTGCTCAACTTCTCCTTTAGAAGAAACTCATCACTTGAACTAATTATTATGACTACAATTACTTTTCCACCGCTTTACGCATTTGTAGTAGCAATCATTATCATCATCATCAGCCTATAATGTTCCCACTGCTGGGACACAGGTCTCCTCTCTATGAGAGGGAGTGGGCTGTAAGCTGTAATCCACCACGCGGGCCCAATGCGGGTTGGTAGATGTCATACAGCTTCGAATTTTTAGTTCTAGGACATGCTGGTTTCCTCACGATGTTTTTCTTCACTGTTTTTGAGGGCAGCGGTGATGAAATAAATTACACAAAGTAATGCGCATGCCTGGGTTCTGGGTTTACTGCTCGTAAGTCGGGGCTACCACCACTGGGCCACCGCTGCTCTCCTAGTGGCAATGTAGTTGCAATGTTCGTTAAAAAAATACTTATTTATTTGAAACCCTGTCTAGTAAACGTCACCGTGACAAAATTCACGCGATACCTCATAAAACAGCATTATATGCAAAAAGATTTCTGGAAATGGCTCCAAAAATGTATAATATAGTACCCACGACTTTATGAGTTGAAAAATATGTTAACAAATTCAAAAGAATGCCAACAGACCTTATGGTTAAAAAAGCGTAGGTACTATTCCATTGGTGAATTAATATTATAAATATAGGCCATAATCGCCACGCTTGGCAGGCGGGTTGGCGATCGCAGTACAATTGTTACAAAGTGCACAAAGAACGCTGCTGCCCATTCTCTGGCAAGTCCCTTAGTCGCCTCTTACGACACCCACGGGAAAATATGGGATGGTGCTATACTTTACGTCCGACACCATACAGACCATCGTTACCGTCAGACCGTCATGTTTAGGTCCTATGTAATAATGGACAGCCTATATATTTTAAAAATAAAAGAAAATTTTACTTACGTTTTTGATTGGTTGGTTTCAGTTCTTAGTTACGAGTAGGTATGTACGTTGTTTGTTGCGTAAGATAATATTTCTAGAATGAATTAAAGACAAACAAAATAATGCTAGATGTTAATGGCTACGTTTGCTTCGATTCCAAACTGTTAATTAAATTATAAAATAAATTAGCTGCATTATTTTGGTTAAAAACATATTTTCGTTACAAATTGCCACTTAAGGAAATAAGTGATATGATAACACCTATCATTACTAAAATTTCCTAAAAAGGGTTACTGTTAATAAAAAAATATTAAACCAGGTTAATGACTTAATCAAGATAATTATTACTTGATATGGCGATGAAGTTGTGAAGCGTGGGAGTTCCAGATTACTTATTAAATTATTTAAATAATTAAAACACATAATGGATAGATGTATCATTTTTTATGTCTTTATTAAAAGTAGATGTGCCACACGTGGAGTTTTTTGGATTACTATTTGTGTTATAAAATCAGGTTGATCGGATTACCGCAATAAAATTAAGATAATAATTAAGAGTGGGAATATTTATAATTTCAATTTATATAATAATATTATCAGCTAAGACACAAACAATCATTCAAACATCTTTTTTTTAACTAACTACCCTTCGGAAATGACAGACGTAATGTTACACTTTTTTAAAGTCTATTTATTTTTTTGCGATGAAAATAATAACACCACAAACCTTTGCACTTTTCTCCGTAATTGTACACATCGGTCCCCTAATAAAGGGCTGGCCCCCGTACGAAAGGCGCGAGTGTCAGAAAAACAGCTCGAACCCGCAATGAATAGCAAAAATTTTACATTTCACGGTACGAACGCAAGGATGGGGCAGTTGGATCGTGTGTCTGTGGTCTAAGTTGAAAGAATAGCTCGATATTTCAGACCTGCGTTACGCATATGCGTTGATGAAAGTGCATGTATTGCTGAGCACAATTACTCCAGGACCACAGTTATTGGTACAAATTTATATTCTCTCTATGGTAAAAAGTTTTATTTTATAGTAGTAGTAATTACACTTATCATCAATACATTATCATCAGCTTAGATTGTTCCCATTTCTGAGATACAGGCCTCCTCTCTATGAGAGGGAGTGGGCTGTAACCACGCGGGCCCAGTGCGGGTTAGTATATGTCACATGTCTTCGAATTTTTAGTTCGAGGACATGCCGGTTTCTTCACTTTGTTTTCCTTCACCGTTTTTGAGGGCAACGGTGATGAAATAAATTACACAAAGTAATCCGGGTTCAAACCCACGGCTTACCTACTGCTCGTAAGTCTGGCCTACCACCACTGTGTCAGTTGTTAGATTAGCCTGATATATTTCTATAAAGATATAATACAAAAGTCATGCAAAAAAGACAAATTATTGACAGTAGGAAAAAATAGTCAAAGATTTTTTTGTTGAGCTCAGTTTTGTCGCTAAACACTAACCAGTTTTTGACTTGCACCGTCACGTACAAGTAGTACCCGGGGCTGGTACAACTCAATGCTTCCGGGGGGTCGCTAAGCCTTTGTTTTGTGGCCAGGGTACCCGGCTCACTTCGGCTCAATTCGGTACACTTCGGCTGTTTTAGCTAATTGACTAACATCATTTTTATCAACGGTTTGACAACACCTCTCGTTGAGTTCCAGGCAAATATTAATTGTTTGATTGCTTATTCTGAAATTAGTAATAAAAGGTGTAAGGGAGACCCTTAGTGAAGCCGAAATGCACTAGTTCTTCCCGTCATTGCAATTATTTTTTTGTTCTGGACGATACCAGGCTCAGATCTCAAGTGTGTATGCGGCGTGTCTCCACAGACAATGGCCCACCTTTCATCTTGCGCTGCATGCCCTGTCACCTGCGCACTTACGGATCTTATGACTGCAGCAGCGAGCGGAGTTCGCTTGGCTGAGTTTTGGAGATATTGGAAGTCAAAGTTCCAACTTTTGTACAACATTTTGTGTTTTAAATACTAGTTTTAAAGTTATAACTACACTTTAAATAC
Organism: Cerastis rubricosa; assembly: GCA_949152445.1. Classification (NCBI taxonomy): domain Eukaryota; kingdom Metazoa; phylum Arthropoda; class Insecta; order Lepidoptera; family Noctuidae; genus Cerastis; species Cerastis rubricosa. The sequence continues at coordinate 13,669,797 of OX424545.1, read as the reverse complement.
CTCCATGACCCATTTACTATTCAATGCATTTATCAGCACAGTGTTTTGAGTGCGTTACAATGAGTTTTACCGTCAAAAGTGATTGTTCGCCCCGATCGTTTCGCAGCAATAATTTTTGCGTAGGTTACTTACTTTGATGTACAAAATGCTTGGTTTTCGGCTTCACGAATGGTCCGTTTATACCTGGTGAACTATACCTGCGATTGTATGATTGTACCTTAAAATTGATGGAAAGTTGCAGTAACGTACCAAGAAACAGCTTTGCGTTCTAAAACTCCATGTAAGCCGAGTCATCATCATCTGCCTAGCTGGCACCCCGAACATATTGGGGTTGACTTCTAGACTAACCGGATGCAGCGGAATACTAATATTTTACATGAAGCAATCGCCTATCTGACCTCCTCAACCCAATTTCTGAGTAATCAAGATACCTTTTGGTAAGACAACTTTATCTCATCTTGACTTAGTTCAAGTAAGTATTAGAATGTTTGCACTGGTGCCGACTATACAAATTATTTCAAAAAACAGTCAGGTATGAAGAAGTTTCTATAAATTGTGCGTGCGAAATAGTATCATCATCATCATTTCAGCCCAAAAGACGTCCACTGCTGGACATAGGCCTCCCCAAAGTGTCGCCACATTGACATTTTGGGGGGTTTTGCCATAATCGCCACGCTTGGCAGGCGGGTTGGCGATCGCAGTACGGTTGTTACAAAAGCACAGAGAACGCTGCTGCCCATTCTCTGGATAATCCCTTAGTCGCCTCTTACGACATAGTATGCCAAATAAGATTTTTTTTAATCAATATTCTTTTCCGCATTGGACAACGACCGACAACCATTTTCCCATCATAATCAAAATGTCATTCATTCAATCGAGGGCCATCATGTACACATTGGAGCTATTACAACCAGCTTACCAACTATATTTTACTTTCCCAGAGAAAAAAAGTGTCAACCAGCTTTTTTTCTAAAATTCACACCAAGTAAAGCTGATTTGCAAACAGGATTAGTTGGTAATCATCATAAAGTACTCAAATTCAGATCAATCTGACTCTCTATGGACATGGGGTGTAATGTATTCACATTAAAATGTAACTGCAGAAGGTTCAAAATAAATAGTTGACGAAAACAAGAGGAAATAAAGGCCTACGCTAATTGCGTAGCCATTGGAGTATTCCCGTTTGAGCACCTATTTTTAGAGCACCTGTACTTTGAGCACCCAAGGTATTCCCATTTGAGCACCAACCATTTTAATAGCTTGGTGCTCAATGGGGAACAATAAAAAATATTCAACTTTATTCCCTTTTGAGCACCTAAGGTGCGTGATGGGGTGGTTAATAAAACATATCGATAAAAATGGCAAAACTTTAATATCATATTAATTTTAGAAAACAAAGTAATTCTTATTTATATCACAATCAGCCTTATGTTATTTTCTAGGTACCTCACCTACATAAGACAAATAATAGAAATCACATTCCTCGTAACAACAGCATAATCTTTATACCTTGTTTTTAATAATTAAAATTATTTATTAATGTTTACACACTCGTATAATATATACAAGTAAAGTTTTTGTCGTTCTGGAAAAATATGAACTCTGTATATTTTTTATTAGTATCACAATTAGCCTTATATTATTACATAGGTACTCAACTACTTAAACAAATAAAATAAATTACATTCCTCCTTACAACAGCATCGAGCCTCTTAGCTTCTTGTTTTAATAAAATAATATTTCTTAACAATACTCACAAATATAATACAAGTCTTTTTTTTTTGTCTTAGCAACGGAAAATATTAACTCTTTATCAGTTATCTCTATGTCAAACTTTTGGTAATATAGTTTCTAGAACGACTAATAACTGGACTTGTATGGTTTCTTTTACAAATTATTAGTCTGACAATCACCCTATTTGTTTTTTTTTTTAACACAACAATTTCCTTTTTTTAAATCACAGCTTTTCTAAGTAGTGGCCTAAGTCCACTTTTGAACTCTCGAGATAGAATATAATTAAAAGAAAAATAGAACACAAATTAAAAATAAAGTAAAAAAGCCTTTTTAAAAAAAAGCTTTTATTTAAATGCTCTAAAAAGAAGGAAAATAAGATTTTCCAAGTTATAATCTCATTATATACAATTTATATGATCATAAAAGCTTGTCGCGAGGTTTGACTGGACAGGTTCACTCAAATCTGTGTGGTTCTTTCTTCAAAAGACCATTTCAGACAAGTATCTGCATAGTCCTCATGTGAGTTTGCCAAGATTTTGTCTGGACCTTAAAAGAGACTGTGACCTCTGAGTTTGTTTCGGCTGTTTCTTCTCAGAGTAGTCAGGTACGAAACACCGGCCCCATCTAGTTTAAAAAAATTGACGTGTAAAAGAGTTTGTAAAAACCTACTTGCAAAATAAACATCATTTATCATTTTATCATTGCGTAAGTACCTATAAGTATTTAATTAAACTGAAATTTTAAAAAAAATACCTAATATTGGCAGATTAAGTTACTCAATTAAATAGGTACTAGTTTATTTATTTACACAATTAAACCTCGCGACAAGCTTTTATGATCATATAAATTGTGTATAATGAGGTTATAACTTGAAAAATCTTATTTTCCTTCTGTTTAGAGCATTTAAATAAAACCTTTTTTTTAAAAGGTTTTTTTACTTTATTATTTTATTTTAACATTTTTAGTTTTGCCGTAATCGTTTCTGAACACAATATTATCTCAATCTCAACACTTTTTTCATATACATGCAATTAACCGTTGAGGTGTTCCATCGTGAGGAGACGATCCTGGCTGTAGGATGAGTGCATGATAGAAATCATGATTATCCATCAAATATGAACCCGTATGCAAAGTTTCGTGTCCACGCTATAAGCCGTTGAGGATTTCCCTCGTGAGAAGACAATCCTGGCTGCAGGTTGAATTCATGATACAAATCGTGATTATCCATCAAAAATGAACTTGTTTGCAAAGTTTCGTGTCCACGCTATTAACCGTTGAGGAGTTCCCTTGTGAGGAGACGATCCTGGCTACTGGATTAAGTTACGTCTGGCATAAGAATGTATTGTCTTTAAAACCAAAGATGTGTGCAAAATTTCAGCTCAATCAGACATCGGAAAGTGGTTCTATTTCAGCTTCCAAGATTCCACCGTAACAAACAAACATACATACATACATACATTGCAAGTTAAATAAAAGCTTTTAAATTAAAAAGAGGCGCGAATGCTGAAAATTAATTTACTTTGTTCATTGTTATACAACAAATTACTTTAAATAGGTCTACTAACAGACTTTATATGTTATTTTAAAAAAATACTTTGATTCTAGTGCTTTTATTGTCTCGTAGATGGTGTGAAAAGTAGAGTATTCACCTCGGGGATAAAGGTGCCTTCGTCTTGGGCGACCTTGACTCCCACGCTGCACTCAGGATTCTTGTTTTAACTCCCTCGCTTTGCTCGGAGTTAACGCTAGAATTCTTCGTTTTGTTTGGGATTCAATACGGCGCCCGCTACATATTAAGACACTACTTTATCCCCTTGGTGCATAATCTACTATTAATTAAAAACAAGAAGCATTAAGACTCTATACTGTTGTTATGAGGAATGTGATTTCTTCATTTGTTTAAGTAGGTGAGTACCTATGTAATAACATAAGGCTAATTGTAATATTAATAAAAAAATATACAGAGTTCATATTTTTCCAGAACGATTAAAAACTTTACTTGTATATTATACGAGTATGTAAATATTAATAAGAAATTTTAATGATTAAAAACAAGGTATAAGGACTATACTGTTGTTACGAGAAATGTGATTTCTATTATTTGTCTTATGTAGGTGAGCTACCTAGAAAATAACATAAGGCTGATTGTGATAAATAAGAACTGTTTGGTTTCCTAAAATTTATATGATAGTAAAAGTACTGCCATTTTTATCGATATGTTTTATTAACCACCCTATCACTATTAGCTACCGCACCGTAGGTGCTCAAAAGGGAATAAAGTTGAATATTTTTTATTGTTCCCCATTGAGCACCAAGCTATTAAAATGGTTGGTGCTCAAATGGGAATACCTTTGGTGCTCAAGGTATAGGTGCTCTAAAAATAGGTGCTCAAACGGGAATACTCCTAGCCATTAGAGGCATTTGCTACACATTTTCGTAGCTGTGCTACGCACAAATATAATTATAATCTTTAGTTTTGCTACGACAGCTGCATCCGGTTAGACTGGAAGCCGACCCTAAGATAGTTTGGGAAAAGGCTAGGCAGATGATGAGTTTTGCTACGACACGCAACGAGACATATTCTGCCGCCGCGATTTTGACGTTTAAATCAAACTTTGTGTCATATTTTCATTAGTTTTATATCTTTTTTTCATATTTTCTAACAACACTATCAATAAACTAAAAACGAAAGAGGGTAGATCTATTTGTCTGCTCATAAACGCCCATCCGCAATAACTTCACTTTATCCGTGATCATGGCGTTTGCAACAGCGCCCGAAATATCGGGGACTCAAAACAAATAGTAAACATGGTAAATATCCCGTTTTCAGTGTTATTAATAATAATTATTTTAAAATAGTTTATGTATAAGAAATAACATAGGAGGGTAATATGAAGAAAGCCGTAACCGCGTTGAATTCATGTGCAAGTGCTGCTGTATACATACTTACAATGGTCACGGCTTTCATTTTCATAATTAAACAATCATAAATAAAATTATGTTAATATCATAATCAAGTGGACAAAACTTTTCTTCAAAAACCTTCAGGTTGTAAATTACTGTTTTATTAAAGTGTGAACCTTCTGAGCATTCCTTGTATGGCGGCAACTGGTGTGTAAGCCACGCGTTAGTCACGTGACCTGCGCCGGCGCAGAGCGTTTGTGCATCCACGCAGCCGCATCGAATCGATCAGCAACGCTTATACATTACCCGTAATTAAAGATTTTAAAATAGAAAGAATTCAAGTGTGGTAGTACACAAAACTGGTTTACGTTATGATGTTATTAAAATATATTAATTTCGAAAGCTTTTTTAGTAATTAGTCATAAATTATTTCAGTTTTATTATTTTATTATTAATTACTGATTTTGACCTTTTGACTAATTTATGTTGTGGTTGAGTGTTATCGTATCCGGTTGCAATATTGTGATTTTAGGATTAAAATATAGAACTTGCAATCATTTGAAATCGAATTAATTGTTGCTCATTAATAGCTTTTTTATTATTTTTATTATGTAATGATGTTTCCTAAGTATCAGTTTCGTTTAGAAAGTAAAAAACAATTTTTAAGAGCAATCAACAATTCCTTGGACGACATGGTAAGGTCTAAAAGTTTCTTTCTTCAACTACAAAATTAAGGTTTAATATCGAAATAAAAAGTATCTTGACTTGGCTCGCGAGGTGGTCGACATGTGGGATTTGGACTCGGCGATCATTGTGCTGATAGTATCAGTCAATGGCCTAATTTCCAAGAGCCTCGACCAATATCCGACGATGCTCTCGTTAGGCAGCTGGATCAAGGGCTTGATTCAGAAAGCAGTACTCTTGGACACGGCTCGTATTGTTAGGAGGTTCCTTTCTCTGCCCTAACCTCCGGTAGACTGGACCCAGTTCCCGATACCGGTGGGCTACAATTTTTTATATATTTAAATGTTTTATTTTTAAAGAAATATTAAAAAATGCAGCAAATTTGTATTATAGAAATGAATAACGGATTGAAATAAAAAAATATAAAATTGAACAAAAATATTACTTGTTTACTTTGGGGAATTAGAGAAAACTTCAGTAAATTAGTGACATGATACTTTTGCATCTCTAATTAATTTAATGTATTCAGGCCGGTAACTTTTGGACCTTACAAATATTTTAATTGGAATCCCTGAAACGGAAACAGAAAGACAAGAGCATTTATAATATTAGCATGGAAGTATAAAATAATTTATTTGGGAAAATAAGCATTCCCTTACTAAACGATTGCGTCGTACAAACTGCCCCTGCGCATTGCATCGACCATACGTCAAGAATGACAGATTGTGGCACGTTAACTACATTAGGGTGAGTTGTAATACCGATATTAATGATGATAAGCTACTGCTAATGTGAGAAAATGTACCCTTTCCTTATTTTAGAAATTAGTGTTGATGATTGTGTGTGAGAAATGTTTGAGGGTTAATAACTGGGTTGGTTTATACAAAAGATTTAAGGGCGTTTACGCCTTACGACATTTCATACAAACTTAACTTTCAAGTCCTTTCCGAAATAAAAGAACCGATTTTAATGAAACTTACTAAACTTACGCATAAGCAGGATACTATAGGTCTAAAAAGTTACTAAAAATGTTTTCGAAAAATTGTGTTACAACTAAATTAGACCGATTATAAATTATCTATAGAAACAGCATTTTGCAATCATCTTTTTTTTAAAGACATTTCTAAAATAGTTTTAAGTAAATTTTTAGACCCTTGTATCCTGCTTATGCGCATTAAGTTTCATTATAAATGCAGAGAAAATAATACTCAAACCTTTTTCTAAAATAAATGTAGCATAAGATACTCCGTATAACATCAGCTATCTGCCAGTAAAGGTACTCTAAAATTCGGTCCAACCTTTCGGTCTTCTTCTTCTGTCGTGTCGCTGGCACGACAATCTAAACTTCTAAACTAATATTCTAGAGAGGAAAGATTTGATTGTTTGTTTGTTTGCATTGAATAGGCTCCGAACCTACTGGTCCGATTAGAAAAATTCTTTCCATGTTAGATATCCCATTTATCGAGGAAGGCTATAGGCTATATATCATCACGCTACGACCAATAGGAGAGGAGCAGCAATGAAAAATGTTCCGAAAACGGGGAAAATGTGACGCAAACGAAGTTGTGACGGACAGCTAGTTTGTTTATAAGTAGTTTAAAACCGGCCAAGTGCGAGTCGGTTCCGTACCATTATTTATAAAAACGAGCAAAAAAATCACTTTTTTGTATGGGAGCCCCCATTAAATATTTATTTTATTCTGTTTTTAGTATTTGTTGTTATAGCGGCAACAGAAATACATAATCTGTAGACATTTCAACTGGCTAACTATCACGGTTCATGAGTTACAGCCTGGTGACAGACAGACGGACGGACAGCCACACAGAAAGTCTCAGTAATAAATAGGGTCCCGTTTGACCCTTTGGGTATGGAAGCCTAAAAACAGCTGTAACAATTTTTTTTAATTTGGTCAACTTGTCTGTCTGTTTCTTCCGGTTAATCTCCTTTTGGAATTGAAACGACTTGGCCAATTTTGACGTATTTTTTTCTGACAGACAGCTGATGTTATAAAGAGTAACTTTGGTTTCCGTGAATTTAAATGAAAGCCCATGTAATTGTTAACAAAATCCGATTCAAATACGTAAGTATTTTCATAATAATTTCACGATTATAGGTAGCATGTCCTGTCACATCACTAAACATGACTCCGACTGAACTTGCGCAAGAGTGTTTAATCCTTTTAAGTGTACGGTTCAAGATTCTGACCAGTCAATGTCATTGTTTGCTCAATATGTTCTCATGTTGATGTTACAGACTTCGGTTTTCGACTGGGTTAATGTGACAATGTCCTACTTTTTGAAGCCGTAAAATCCATGGTATGATCTTTGAAAGCTGTCGTTTGTAAGGTGTGGTAAGGTGGGTAGGTAAGTAGGTTGTTGATTACGAGAGCAGCGGTGGCCCAGTGGTGGTAGCTCCGACTTACGTGCAAGTCGTGGGTTCGAACCCAGGCAGGCGCATTACTTTGTGTAATTTATTTCAAC